>CM057458.1:624872500-627372500 GCA_016271365.2 Neoceratodus forsteri | reverse complement strand
AAAACTGTTGAAGTGTTCTTTTGTCTGTGTTTGAGCTCTGAAAGCTTTTATGTTTATCTAGAACGTAGAGTCCTGTTTCCTGTCTTCACAGGAAGCAGGAAGAGGAGTAGGTAGTTTTAGTCTGTATTGAGAAAATTACCACTTGCTGCACTGCAGTTATTTTTTAGAATCTAACTAAAACTAAAAAGCTGTGAGAAGCTACAGTGTGCCCAAATAACTAAGATTAACACTCGGGAGCAGCGCTTTAGTTCATGACCACTGGGAGGTACTTTCGGGTCATTAGAGAGCTATAACTTACTAGCCCTCAGAAATTCCGTCCATATTTATTAAAAACCTCTCAAGAGAATTATCAGGAATTCTTACTCTTCTATTTAACACTTCCATAAATGAGGGAGTTGCATTGGATGATTGGAAGTTAGCTAATGTTACTCCCATTTATAAAAAGGGATCCAAAAATAATGTTTGCAACTATAGACCTATAAGTTTAACATCCTGTATAGGAAAAACAATAGAGAGGATACTACAACACAAAATAATTGTCTATCTTGATAATTCAGGGAACTATGACATGTCTCAACATGGGTTCACCCAGAGAAAATCTGTATGAGCAACTTGATAAGTTCTTTGAGCCAGTTAGCAAAGCTCTGGACAATGGACTTTCTGTTGATGTGATATTTCTGGACTATGAGAAAGCTTTCGACACTGTATCTCATAGAATCCTAATACAGCAACTTATAAAACTTCAATTACATCCGCTGATCATAAAGTGGATAAACTCTTGGCTGGAGAATAGAAAACAGAAAGTTGTATTAAAGGGGTATGAGTCCAAGTGGGGTAATGTGACTAGTGGAGTGCCACAGGGATCCATACTCGGTTCAACTTTATTTAACAACATAATCTCTAACATGCAGATGGATGACGGTGTATGGGTACGAATGTATGCAGATGACAGTAAGCTAGGATGTATTATAGATAGTAACTTAACTGTAGAATCCTTACAGAATAGTTTTAATAATCTTTACACATGGGCCTGCGAAAACAAAATGGTGTTTAATATTACAAAATGTAAGGTGATGAGCTGGCCCAGTGGCACTGAGGGTTGAGCGCTGGACACCACACCTCGCTTCATGCCAGCAACCTGGGTTCAGGAATGGACTCGGGCCACCGGGGGTTGGCTGGGGGGAGAAGGATCAAGTGCCCAACAGCCTGCTCTCCTTCTCTGTGGAGGGATGGGGAGTTAGCCTCGCTGCTTTACCGCCACCACCTCGGGATCTCTGGCGGTGCCAGCGCGGTCGGGGACATCAAAGGGATTGACGCTGGCAAAGGACAGGAGCAGATGCACATCTTGATGTGCATCAGGCTCGTTGGTCTTCATTGCATGCCAACATCAAGTGAATCAGAAGGAGTAAATATCCCCCAGACAGTCCTGGCAAAGATCCCCCGCTCCACTTCCACGATGCAGAGGGGCAGACTCTGCTGTGTACACACACTTTCCTGATGTCCAAGGAAGGTAAAGGGCCTTCCTTGCCCCACCTCGGGGGTTACCCAGGGGCTTGAAGTAACTGAAGCAGTGTGCACTCCAGGTGCAAACTCCTCAGCGGGTTGGAAAGTGGATGACTTGGGGATCTGAGAGAAAGGAGGGTCTGGGGGCCATAGGAGGATAAACAAAGAGTTAAAAAAAAAAAAGTAAGGTGATGCATTTCGGGAAAAACAACAAACAGGCTAGTTATACCATCAATAATATTAAACTACAAAAAAAATGGTTATATTAAATGCATGCTGAAAATAGAAAACAGAGTTACAAATCTACGTTTCGACGTTAAACTACAAGTTACTACGTCTGAACGAGACCTTGGAGTTAACATAACAAACAGTCTGAAATTTGGTACTCATATAAATAAAACAACTAAAAAATGTCATGGCATCCTTTGATGTATTCTCAAACGTATTAAAAGTCGTGAGCCAGAGGTCATAATTCCCCTGTGTACTAGTCTGATTAGAACAAACTTAGAATATTGTGCCCCCTTCTGTTCCCCCACACTAATTAGGGATAAATTAACCCACGAGTCAGTCCAACGTAAATTAACAAAACATGTTAAAAATCAAGGATGATTAAGTTATGAAGAAAGATTGAGAAATCTGGGTTTGTTTTCCCTAGAATATAGAACAACTAGGGGTGAAGTTTGTTGAGCCTACAGGGCCTCTAGGAACGAGGTATTCCTTGAATCAAACTGTTTGATGATACAAACTCCCCATAATTGTACAAGATCAGATAAATTAAGATTACATGCAGAACTATGTAAAACTGTACACAGGAAAAATTTTGTAACACCGAGAGTTCCCCAGTTATGGAACTCATTACCAGTGGAAGTTGTAATCAGTGAAAACATTGAACAATTTAAAACAAAACTAGGGGGGCACTATGGAGCACACCTACCGACCACACGTGCCTTGGATCTGCTCTCCATACCTACAGAGTATTCAACTTAAAATAACACATAATTTTGGGAAATTTCTCTAAATAGTGACTGTATCTGAATCTACCAAAGGTGCTGAATCTTCCGATCTAATTTTCCTCAAGATGGGACGTACGAATAAGGGTCCTACTGGCACTGCAAAGTTGAGGCCTGTTGGGTTGGAGCAACACGAGGTAACCACTCAACCAGTGACTGAAACAGCCCCTCCATGGATGGTGCTCCTACGCTCGATGCAAGCAATTGATAGCAAGACCGAGTCCATTCTAACACGATTTACAGAACAAGAAAATAAGATTGAGGAAGCTAACAAAACAGCCTCCTCTGCACAAATGACAGCAAATCAGGTGCTAAATGCAACAACTAAGCTGATCCAGGAAAACGCACAGCTGAGATATCGGCTGGAAGCCCTAGAGAATTTGCAGAGGGCTTCCAAGGTTAGGATCGTAGGCCTACCTGAGAACTGCGAGGGAGATAGCCTCTTGTTCTTCCTTCAGGAATGGCTCCTGAAGGTTTTGAAAATTGGACCAGAGATTGGGACAGAGCATTTCATACGTGCTAATCGGATCTCTCCTAGATCAGCTGTGGATCGAGATAAGGCACCCAGAACGGTACTAGTGATCACTGCCAGTTCGGGGATCCAGGATCTGATATTAACAGCTGCCAGAGAATCAGGGAAGCTTAATTTTCAAGTCCACATACACATGTTCGATCTATCGTTAAGCCAGAGATGGAGCATAAGAATTTGATGGCATCCATGCTAGACTCCGAAGTCTAGGGGTGGCCCACTCCTTACTCATGCCTGCTCATCTTAGAGTGTTCTATGGGGGAAAAACATACCAGTATACTGACCCAATTGAAGCAGAAAAAAAGACGGAGGCTATAGCGATGGAATTCGGCCAAGCTGCAGCTCCAGAACTATCCTAATCTGAAGAAGAGGAGGAAGAGACCTGAAGCGACACATTAATGGACCTTACTCTCTGTATATCAGAGTATTAATCTCAGGTTCAATATACTTGTTTAAAAACTTAAATAATCTCTGTACTAATGGGGGTTGTATAAATTGAAATAGCCATACGATGTAGTTTTTGTTAGAAAGGATACTAAGTTGGCGCATGTTAAACTGTTAGACCTCTTGTCACGTGTTGCACTGGGGTTATTTTTTGGTAAAATGATGCAGTTACTATCCTAGTTTTCAATTACACTAGATTAATGTAAGGAACTCAGTAATGTGGGATCTCTGGGTCTGGAGGGTATTTCTATTAGGCACAATAAATATAAAGGGTCATATGTCCAGGAAGGGGACATCGGCACTAGTGGCTGAGTCTTCAAAATGTTTGGACTTTCATATTTTAATGTAAGGTCACCCAAAGTCTTATGGAGTGCAGCATATCTTGGACTTTAATATTCTTCATGGACATTTTAATTGTATAGGATATACCTCCACATCCGTAAATCAGATTGTATAGACTAACTCTCCTGTGTACATTGGATGTATTATTGTGCAAATCTCTGATCTCTTACATGAGATACTTGTATGCAATTGTTTTTATGTAAAACAATAAAATATAAATACCAAAAATAAAAGAAAACTAGATCTAAACATGGGTGAAAAAAAATTAATTTACCGTCGATAGGTTAAATGGTGGCGAGTTCGCTACTGGCATGCCCTCGAACTCGTACAACCTATGAACCTATGAACCTCTGAACAAACCACACAAAGCTCCTGTGCTTTGAACCATTTAGTTCTTCTTCAGGCGTCACTCCCAAGCTCTTTTCCTATAAACAAGCCTGGCTGCTTAGTCCCTGCACATGTTTGGGTGAGGAACTAGTAGCTGGTGCCTGTTTAGCTGCTGCCTGTCACCCCCCCCTCATAGAATGAGGGGCACGTGCATCCTCAGTTGGATTGTGCCTGAGCTGAAAATAGTGTCCCAGCTCAGAGGAGTGCAGAAACTGGTGTAAGAGAAATGAGGTCAGCAGAAAGAGCATCAGTTCCTCCCCCTTTGGGGAGAGAGGCATGCTAGGCCAGAGTAGCAAGGAAGAGACCCTGCCTGATTCCTGAAGGGTCAGAGAAAAGAGGCAGAGCTGAGAGATGAGACCTGGAGAACAGTGAGCCAGAGAATGTGCCCACTTCTGGAGATCACATCCCTGATAAGACATAGAGTGGAGGTGGTCCAGAGGAGAGCAATTAAAGTGGTGCACGGTCTGCATCAAAAGCCCTATGAGTAGACACTAAAGGACCTCAATATGTGCACCATGCAATGAAGTATTGGTGGGGGGGGGATATGATGAAGATCATTAAATACCTCACAGGTGTAAATAAGGTACAGGAGGGAAGTATTTTTCAGAAGAAAGGGCACTCAAAACTATGGGCACATGCTATGAAGCTGGATGGGGTAGATTCAGGAGAGATGTGAGAAAATACTTCTTTACAGAAAGAGTGGTGGATTCCTGGAGCAGCACCTTCCAGCGGAGGTGGTGGGGACAAAAATAGTGGTGGGGTTAAAGAATGCATGGGATAAGCACAAAGGAATCATAGTGGAAAGGAAGGAGAAAGGGCTATAGATTGGGCATGGTCTGCAGTAACAGTGTAGATAGGAGAAATTGGCAGATTGGATGAGCCAAGCAGCCCTTATCTGCTGTCAGAGTCTGTGTTTCCATGTTCTGTGTTAATGTGATGGGGGGAGGATCAAGAGATAGAAAGTGAAGAGTATAAGAGGCCCCCAGTCTGGAGGAGAGGAGATATGGAGTAGTGGGGTCTCCCTTCAAGGGAGTCACCAAGGGTTCTTATGGCCCACTCTTGGCTTCCAGCTGGAGGAGAACATCCCTGGGCCATATACATGGAGCCATCAGGGAGCCAAGGAGAAGTCTTCTGTCTGTCCTGTTGATGCCTCTTTTCCAGGACTTAGAGGCCACACGTGTGTGCCAAGCAAGGCCTTCCACCAAATATGTGTCCATATCTGTGAGGTTTTATAGAAAGAGTGATGGAATCAAGGGTTGTGTAAAGCTTGAGGAGAGTTTCCTGTAAAATTGGGGTTCCCCTTAGGTGTATAGCCATCTGGCCCCCCCCAACACCTATTGGGTGGGTCACTGCACACCTGCAGCACTATGCCTGGTCCTGAGTGTTGCAGTCATAAAGAACAGAAGACGTGCATGTAAATAATGTACAGATGAGATGGATTTATGTTATGAGAAAGGTCTATCAATATGTAATGGGGCTCCTGGTAACCTAGGAAGCCCATATTAAAAGCCACTATGAAATGTCTTGAGAAATAAATGTGTGTCACATGTGAGCATAGCTGTGTCTGTAATGAGGCCAATAAAATATGTGTTATGCAGATTCTACCTCACTGTTTGGACAGTGCCTTAAGTTGTTACTGTTAAGCATTACTGCTGCTAAGGACCATCCACTTGCTCCCAGTGCCTGACAAACTATAAAAACCTTGCCTTTCCATTACCCCATCCACTGTGTGAGATTTATAAGCAAACAGTCTCCGGGGACTGGCTACCTTACCAAGACAAAAGAGGAGATTAAGAAGGGTCGAAATAAGAGCATCAATTGTGGGAAGCTGAAAGTTGAAAGAGTTTGGAATCCAGCCGGTCTGGGCAGTAGCTCCTAGAGAGGTTGAGAGAGTACAAAGCAGATAGAGTAAGTGCAGGAGAGATGGGAAGAAAGAGAAAGAGGTTTAAGTGAGACAGAGCTTTGATAGTGGGACAAAAGGAGAACAAGTGGGTTCTTAGTTGGAGGGAAATTTCTGGCAGAGAGGTAGAACATGGGAGAGGAGGATAGGTAGGGGAGGGAGCGTAGAAGAGACAGGTGGAGGGTGGGGAAGACGAGACAGGATACAGAAAGTGAAAAACTTACACAAAAAAAAAATACAGTGACCTCTGCTAGGTCGGAGATGGGAGAGTATCCAGTTTAAGGACTGGAGTAGTTGACTTGGTAGGGGGTCTACAAATATAATGGGAAACATAGAATCTGGCTGGAGACTTAAGGATAACACATTGTACATAACATAACAGGGCTGCAGAGTTGCTGTTGGTGGTACTAAGCAATCTCATTGACCACTTTATGCCTCCAGTCGTGACTGAGAACAGGGTCCTCTGCTGCTTGATATCAGCTTAACTTGGCAGATGGAGAGCACTGATCTCAAACCTGCTGGGCTGTGCTTTCTAGTTTGGTTAGGACTTACACTTCTGCAGACAGTCAAACATGATTTTCAAACCATGTTTGGCTCTACTAATACAAATCCCTGACATTTAGAGGAGTAAAACAGTTTCTTCTCTTCCTATACCTGTAGCCTTCCAACTGTTGCTGTCAAACATGTAGACCCTTTCATCTAGATTTTAATCATTTGTATCCGAGACAGTGACTGCCTCTTATTTATTATTATAAAATGGGTAGAAAGTTTTCTGCCTCCTGATTGGCTGAGAGGTACGCTGAGCCATGTCCTTATCAGGGTATATTGTGCCATCTGGTACCTCTTCAGTCAGGCAGGATGCAGTGCAGGCTGAGAGCCATGCCTCAGAGAAGCATTTTAAAAAAATATTTCTGTCTGCAGTCTGCTTGGTCATTGCCCCCGGGTCATTCTGCTGCAATACAACCAAGGTCGCAGAAGGAAACTGTAAAATAAAAACAGACTTCTAGGAAAACATAAACTGAACTTACAAACTCAAATGGGCAGACTGGGTGGGCCATAGGCCCTTATCTGCCGACACTGTCTATGTATCTATGTATCTATGTAGAACCTTGTGCTGATTTTTAAAATTATCATTAACTGTCCAATTTTGCTTCCATTAGAAAAAGACTTTCTTTCAGAAGAGCCACCGGAGATCCACGGAGCATTCGCTGATGCTGCCAACAAAACAGCTTTAAAATCAAAGTTGAAACCAGTGCCTTCCCCAGCATACGTCTTTCTCTGCATGAACCCGCCATTCTCCATGAAACAGCAAACCCCAAATTAATAAACAAAATTATAAAGCAAGCATAATCTTGAATGGCACCACTCGCTACCGCTCCCTGCGTAAGGTTTCAAAACCGCAAAAAAGAAAACGGCTTCATACGGTGGCTAAAAAGGAACACACTTGGTGTTATGGAAGCAGCAGTCAAAAATGACAAAAAACAGCCAAAGTGAAAGAAAAGGGAACAACACAAAGATAAGAGAAAAAAATAATAATTTATTGACCGGAAGGGGGGAGGCAGCCAAAACAGAACACCCCCCGAAGTCAGAAACACTCCCCACAAGTAAAACAGAGTCGACAGTCCATCAGATGCATGCATAGACTAAGAAATGTGAAAAATAAAAAACGTTAAATATATAGCGCTACTGGGGGGAGGGAGCATACATGGGGGGCTTACATACACTATGGCATTTTTCTATTTTTTACATCAGGATTACATAGGAAAACCTCTTGTTGACAATAAACATTTATTTTAAAAGAGGGACTATTTTTTTCGCTATGTAAACTATTAAAACCTCAATGTTTATATTTTTAGCTTTATTGTGTTCTTTTCTTTTTTTTTAAATTACTTATGACCCATTTTATAAGTGCAATAACACACTCTGAGGTATGGGTTATCATCTGATAAGAGCACGTCTCATGCCTTAGTACTCCCTTGGGCAAGCTTTTATCAGGCAATAACCCACACCTCGTGAGTTATTGCTTGCTTATAGGAGCTTTACAGCTTAAAGGGAAGGATCCCAGTCGATTTGCATATCTAGTGCATTCTGAGCATTTTGAAGTACTGTGCGTCCTGCATTAGCAATTGCGTTTCCCTGGGGCTTTTCCTCTGGTTGATCTTGCCATTCCCCTGCCTGACATTAAAGACATTCCTGCAGTATCCCATAATACCCCATGACTGACCTCACTGACAGATTGTATTATACGTGTCACGGAACTAATAAATGCTTCAGTATGCCAGCTGCTGATCTCACTGTACTCCTGAGGAAACAACACCTGTTCTTAGCTTTAGAAAGGCATAGGACTGGCAGTGGCAACCCAAATGTCTAAGCTTTTAACTGCTCTGGGACACTTTACTACAACTGAATCTCATGCAGCTGATCCCTGAATTGGTTGACGGGTAGGACTCAGACAGTGGTCCTGAAAGTTCTCTCTTGTCAGGCAGGTAACTAGTGTGGTGCCTCAAGAATTAGTCCTGTGGCAGATAAAACAAAACTCTGTGGAAGTGTAGCTAGTGAGGAGGGAATTAGCATGAAGGGGGAAGCAGCAAAACTCAAAAAATGGTCAGGTATTTGGCAACTGAAATTCAGTACCAAGAAATGTAAAGTCATGCACATTTGGCAACAGAAATGTATATGGATTATTTAACCAATGGGGTAAGGGTGAACCACTCAAAGGAGGAAAGGGACCTGGGGGTAATAATAAGCAATAGTCTAAAAACCTGTTCCCAATGCAGTAAAGCATACTGGAGGGCAAACAGGATGTTATGATGCATACAGATGGGCTTCACCAGTCACAGGAGGGAAGGAAATATTGTCATTGTACAAGTCACTAGTTCAACTACACCTAGAATATTGTGTGCCATTCAGGAGTCCACATCTGAGGAAAGACAGGAATCATTTGGAAACTGCATAGCACAAGGCAGAAAAAATGATCCAGGCACAGCTGGGTAGGTCCTATGAGGAGAGACTGGAAGATCTCAATTTGTATTCTCTAGAGGACAGAAGGGAGAGGGGGCTATGACAGAAACACTCCAATGCATACATGGAAACAATATGGTGAACTCCACAGAGTTGTTCAGGGTGAGGAAAGGGGCACAATCACGGTCTGGAAGTGAATATTTAAAAAGGACTTTAAGTAGTTTGGGTGAAATAGTCTACCCTGCAGTGTGGTCTATGTCGGTACTATAGCTGGATTCAAAACCCAATGGAACCTCTTTAAGGGGGTTATTCAGAATGAGTGAGTGGTAGAAGACATAGAAGACTCTGATGAGAAGACGTATTCATAGGGCATCAGAACAGATGTGATAGACTTGTGATCTCTTCCTGTCCCCATTCTTTTAAGCATCTTTGTTTCCATCCCCATCAGTGACATCAACTGTGGGAGGTGAAAAGAAGTTAAAAATATGACTCAGTTCCAGGAGAAGAATGGGGACGAACTGCTCCTGTGTAAAATGTGTACCCTAAAGGAATACAATTGACTAGAATGTAAAAATATAACATACAGTATAATGATGAAATTTGTCTCCAGACCTCAGCAGGTATGTTTAATTCTACATCAAAGTTAGTGGGTTCCCCCAGTGAATTATTTCCATTGTCAGTACTAGCTGAGGGGGATTCCGTGATGCTGCATGAGGGGCTTTAATATCAGGCACGGGTTTGGCAGGATCAACCCG
The DNA here is from genome assembly GCA_016271365.2 of Neoceratodus forsteri. Classification (NCBI taxonomy): domain Eukaryota; kingdom Metazoa; phylum Chordata; order Ceratodontiformes; family Ceratodontidae; genus Neoceratodus; species Neoceratodus forsteri. The sequence goes on along the minus strand of CM057458.1, from coordinate 627,362,669 downwards.
GGAAAACAGCTGGTAATGGAGCAAGTAGTTCAAGATGGTAAAGCATCACTTAATGTGCAAATCCGGGGATAGCCCTACAAATTAAGCATAGGGCTGTACACAAGGACATACCCCTTTAACAGCACCATGCAACGTTAACTAAGGTACTTTTCTTTTCATCTACTTTTATTATCTGAGCAATATAATCTAAAAAAAAAGTATTTCCTTGGCCAGTACTGTTGTGGCAGCTGAGTAATGGTTGAGTTTATAAGTGGACTTGGCTGGTGGAGACTGAACCCAACACAGAGGTAACATGTTTCTTCCATCTGATAGATCACTAACTGCATCCCTAAAGGACCCTCAGGGCTGGCCAAGGAAAGGAACTGTCACCAACTCTGGTGGCAAACAGACGAGATGTGTGGATTAATTATTGAGGGTGCATGAGGACACAAAGGAGTTGATAGGGAAAGCATTTCCTCCACCACAGAAAAGATTAGCTTTTAAATTGTATTGCTATTTTCAAGCACTAAAGCAATAGACTTTATGGGCTTGATTTTCTAAAAGCCCGTAGATTGCCACAATTTGTAGGGATTTTGGTCTGCAACACATTCTGGGTGCATCAGGGACCCTGTGTCCAATTCTGGAAAATCAGGGGTCCCTGCACCAAAAACATGGGAGTTTCTGCACTCGCAGGCTAGCGCCAAACAATTGGCACACCTGTGTGAAATGCTGCAGAGATCTGCCCCCCGCAGCAACACTAGAGGGGCTGGGATGGGGTGGGGTAACATGTGTGCCAGGAGGGGTCTGGGAGCAAAAGAGGCACAGGGAGCACCATAGGGGCCTTGGTGAGATGGGGAGCATTCCAGGGAATGATGTGGCACTTGGTGGGGGTACCATTAATAGAACTATGACTCCCTCCCCCAGGTTGCACCATGAGATGAGCAACTTGTTGTTCAGCTTGCCCCAATGGGGAAACATTTCAATAAATAAATAAATAAAATATTAGGCTACTGGGATGGTACAGAGCACCAGGGACAAGCAGTACAAGAGTCTGGGGTTGCAGTCAGGGCTGTGCCCACCTGGGGCCATGGCACTGTTTGTCCCTAGACCCCCCCAAGGTACTATCCCATTAGCTTACTAGGTCTATTAATGGCACCCCCCTGGGTGCCACATCATTCCCTGACATGCCCCCCAGTCTGACCAGCACCTCTGTGGAACTCCATCTCCCTTCAGCCCCCAGAACCCACTTTCAGAACACCCCTCCCTAGTTTCCATCTTGTGTGGCATAGCTCAAGGGGCTTAGACCACCTATTCTCTGGTCTAACTCAGACCCCATGCTGTGCCCATGGTGGGGCTTACATAATCCCAAATAAGGGGATGGTGTAGCCTCACTGTGTCTTCAGCCTCCTTGTGACCTGGCATGCCACCTTGTTGGATGCAAGGGTGGTACAGGGACACTTCACAAGAGGTCCCAGGTGGGATGCAACTGCCAAAAGAAAATTGAGACTCAATATAAAATGTGACACAAGGAGGATTTAGTTAATTCTGGACACAAGCCCTTTAAGGCCACTCTGGGGCTTTGGAAAATTGAGCCCCATGTATTCATTTTATATGTTAAAACTGCTTCAGAAAAGCATTGTCCTCTCTGCCCTGGAAGTGAACCTGGAAGGGAAGGAAGTGATCTCAGATCCATGAAACGGTGTCAAGGCAGGTTTCTTCTTTATGTGATGGTCTCATACAGTCCCCCAGGATGCATCTGGAAATGAGCAGTCTCTGCTCAGTATGCATTTCCTGGTGAAACTCTTGAAATAAATAAAATACAATAAGTAACATTATTTTTTTTTGTTGTAGCTCAGAGCGTGGGTGCTTCAGTCATTGTACATAATAAGTAACATTATTTATGAAATTATCTTTGGTGAGGGACAAACAAATAGTGTAGGTGCCGTATTGGTCCTAGTAAGAACAGATCCAGAAGCAAATGGTTTGATACTTTTGTTGGACCACTATAGATGTTTAGTGAGGGAGTCATGTTTCCAACACTTTCTAGTAAGCCCCAGAGCTGAAAGAACCTTTTCTCTCTAGGTTCAAGGTAAGTATCTTGTAAGAAGTACAACATGCTTTGCTTAAGTAGTCTGATGTCATGCAACATTTGTATTGCTGTACTTCTGGCAAGGAGGCTACACCGCTGCTGTTCCTAGCAGTAGTGCACAGGATTTCTCTTTATGTTCTTTCTCTAAATCCTCCTCATTAAGACATCACTTGATGTGAGCCATGATATATACATGTAACACACTTTTTATTTACATGTAAATACTGCATGTAACATATTTGTTGCACACGTCTCATTAACCCCAGATGCAATAATTTTAAGATTTTAGAACCTGATTCAGTGCACTCAGTTAATTTTTCCACCAGATGCATTTGGATTCATAAGATCATAATGGAAAGGGCCAGCTGGAGGAATGATACAGTACAATCAGCATTAGACTTTAAAATTAGCTCATTTACACTGAGTTGTTATTTGGTTTAAAAAAAACATTTGTAATGACTTGCTAACTCTAAATGTTGAAATTAACTTATCCCGTATGCAAAGAAGTGCGAACCAGTTGTCAACTTTGTGATGTAATCATTAATATTAGAGAAAACTGGTTAACCAACTGATTAAACTTTACTTATTTAATAGATATCATTTATTAAAAACCATCAACCACCTGAAAATCAATTCCTACTCAAACTAGCGAACAACTCATTTTGATTAAGGTTTAATACTGACTGTGACGTAACGCAAAGGAAGAGGGGAGCGTTTCGGAGTAGGTACAGCAAAAACTGCCTAATGAGGAAGGGCCTAATAATAAAAATGTGGAACAACGTAAAACTACAAAAATGAATGGATTGATACTGATAAACTCACAGAGACAAAATTCCAAAAGTACAGTTTAAATTGTTATTTTGCATCAAGTATTTGTCACAACAGTTTTGTCTCAATGAGTGCACCAGTATCTGTTTGTTCTGTCTCTCTGGTGCACCGAGCTTTTCAGTGTGTGCATCTACCCGTTGAACTTTTTTTTTATATTTTTTTACAAATTGTAAATAACCCTCCCCCAGTTTCTCCACATCTCAAAATAAAACCATGCTCAATAAGTTGCTGTAGTCGCAGTACTCGGCCACCATCTTTGGCGCTAATGCATGCTTCAACTGCTCACACAATGCAAATATACACTGCCGACCAATTGTGTATCAGCAATGCATGTCTTCATAGAGCAAGTGCTGGAAAAGCATTTTACAGCTTGAGATGGGGGTAGGGAGCCAATCTGTAGCAACTTACAGAGAGCTATTTTTTTTTTTTTTTAGAAATACAGAGCAATCGCTTATTCAGCATTAGTTAGATAGGAATGGGAAGACACAATGAGCTACTGGGCCTTTTTTCTGCTGACAGATTTTATGTTCTATGTAACAACTGGGTTGCGTTTTTTCCCATGGGAAAAGGCATTTGTAATTTTGCGTTATAAAGGAGTGTTTATAATGGCAAACACGCGCTACTTCCCTATGCGAAAAATCCACGAGCCACCATGTTCCCTCGCTACCACCCAAGCTGTCTCTCTGTCACTGGAAAACGTCTGTCACACACACTCACCTCACAGAGAGCAGCCATCGAAGATTTAATACATAAGCAGGCATTCTTCAGTCTGAAATGTTCTGTTATAAACAAATTGTTACCTAATCAAACTGCAGTACTGTTCATTTCACATAACCCCTAATCTCTCCTCTGCTCCGTTTCTTTTCGTTCTTTCCCCTCCCTCTACAGGTCACATGCTACAGCCTAGCAACAGACTTTTTTTTTTGCTGTCAATACCAAGTTGTTCTTTGTACGTTTTTTTCAAAATTTAAACTTATTCCTATTCGGATGTGAAAATTTTACATTTCAGACAGCAGTTCCTTGTTAAAAGTTTCTTCTGAATAAAAATTGGATCACCGACAATGTGATAAAATGTTATTGTGTCCGCTTTACGCACATTTTATATAACTGCTGAGGCAAAAAACACGACCCAGCAATTATATAAAATAAAATATGGGTCGGTATGTGTAAACTCGAAGTTTACACCCACCCTCGGGGTTAGATGCTATTTATAAACCCATCGAGCTTCGCTCTTGGGGTTTATGTAGCATCCAACCCCTCTGGTGTGTATAAACTTCTTGTTACACACACCAACCCATACTTTATTCTCTATGTTTTTAATTATGTAATTTTGTTTTCAACAGACAACTGCTGATAGGGAGGATGGCTTTTGGAGGAAGGGTTATTTATGATGTGTGCTGTTTTCCTTTAAGGACTTTCCATATTCCCTAGGAATGTTTTCCCCAGAACAAAAACAACAGCAACAAAATGGGGACTAGCCTGTAAAAGTAACAATATATATATTCTTTTTTAGCAGGAAAGTGTAACGTCCGTGAAACAGATCAATTCAAAAAAATCTGTCCATTTTTGGTGTTTTTTTAATACTGTTGGTACTCTGAGTTTGCTTTGGTACTTCACAGAGTATTAGGAATTAAAATGAAAATTACTTACTAGTTGTATGGGTCGTATAGACATGATTGTGTCATTAGCTCCTCCCCATTCCAGGAAGCTTTTGTATGTCCCTTTCTCCAGTACGTATTGCTCTCCACAGAAATACTCTTGATCATATGCAACCCACCTGCAATATAAAGTCTACTTTGAAAAAAACACATTACCCAGCGTCTTTATTATGAGTCAGTGAATTCTTATCTTGTTCTTCTGGTCGACAGCAAAGTATCATAGAAACACAGAATCTGTTGGCAGAAAAGGGCTGCTGGGCCCACCCAGTCTGCCCAAGGGTTTCCTGACTATTGCAGCTCTGCAGACCCTAACTGGTCTCTGGGGACACTCACCCCTTCCCTGTTTCTGTACTAGTATACTAGTGTCTAGCCCGTGCATGCTTAAAGCCTTCAACCATTCTAGCATCCACACAATTTCAGGTGGCAGTCTGTTCCATGCTTCTACCACCCCTTCTGTGAAAAAGTATTTCCTCACATCCTTCCTGAAATTTCCCCTTCAATGCATTTCATGTTCTCTAGTCTTAAAGCTCATCCTCTTATGGAAGAGGTTTCCTCCCTGCACTCTTTTCACCTCTGCAAGGTACTTGAAGAACTCGTTTCCTGTTATCCCTTGCTCTTCTGTACTTCAGAGTGTTTATATTGAGATCCCTCAGTCTCCCCTCACATGGCTTCCCTTGCAACTCCTGTATCATCTTGTCTGCACTTCTCAGGACCAGCTCCACCCTGTCAATGTCTATTGAGAAGTGTGGCCTCTAGAACCGGACACAATATTCCAGGTGGGTGCATATCATGGAGCAGTACAGTGGCAGCACAACCTTCCTCCTCCTCCTGCTGGTGATGTCCCTCTTTATGCACCCCCAGCATTCTACTAGCCCTGCCCAAGGCTTTGTCCTACTGTGTTACCACCTTGAGGTCTTCTGAAATAATCACTCTGAGGTCCTTTTCCTGCCTAGTGAATGCCAACACCTCCCACATCCTATACTCAGTGCCTGGATTCCTGTGCTCTAGGTGCATGATGTTGCAGTTTTTGGCATTGAACCCCAACTGCCATGCTTTCGACCACTCCTCTAGTTTCCCTAGACTGCTTTATATTGTCTCCACTCTCTCTTGGGTGTAAAACCTATTGCAGATCTTGGTATCACCTACTAAAATAAAGAACTTCCCCTACTGTTCCTCTGCAGTGTCCCCTGTGAAGATACTGAAGAGGACTGGTCCCAGAACTGAACACTGTGGTACCCTGCTGGTCACCCCCCTGTCCTGAGAGTGTGCACCATTTACCACTACCATCTGCCTCCTATCTGTTAGCCAGTTGTAAACCCACTTAATATTTTGGATTCCACCCTCAAACTGTTCAGTTTCCTAATCAACTTTCTGTGAGGCACAGTGTCGAAAGCCATGCTGACATCTAGATAGGCTGTCAGTTGTCAGTGGCTCAGTAGGTAGCACACTCGCCTCTGAGGCCGGCAGATCAGAGGACTGGGGGTTCAGTTCCCACATCTGGCACTTGGGTTAATATCCCAGTACTGACACTGTAGTGCAGCATGAAAGGGGTGCTGCACTTCTGAGGTGCTGCCTTTCGGATGAGATGTTAAACCGAGGTCCCATCTACCTGGATTGGTGGTAGTTCAGGTGGATGTTAAAGATTCCCATGGCACTTATCGAAAAGAGCAGGGGAATTTCCCGTGTCCTGGCCAAATTTCCCTCATTCACTAAAAATACCACCAACAGTTTAATCTGGTTCAAGGTCAGTTGGCATTAATCTGTATCCCCCTCCCCCGTGTCATGCCTGAACATAGGCATGATTTGTCTAGTGCACTTACCCGGTCAACAAAAACTAACTAACTAAATAAATAAAGGCTATGTGTACTGCCCTCCCCTTGTATATTTCCCTGGTTAAACAGTCAGGGAAATCTATTAGATTTGTTTGGCATGACCTTTCCCATGAACCATGCTGCCTGTGGTCCTGCAGTCCACTGGTTTCTAGGTAATCAACTTGTCTCTCCTTTAGCAGTGTTTCCATTAGATTCCCCATCACTGACGTTAGGCTGACTGGCCTGTAGCTACTAGATTCCTCCCTACTGCTGCTGTTATGCAGAGGGCTCACGTCAGCCTTTCTCCGTCCTCCGAACAACAACTGTTTTGTGTGAGCTGTTGAACAAGGATGTCATTGGGTGACCAGCACTTATTTATTTATTGAATTGTTTCACCAGGAAAGGCACACTGAGCAAAATAATGCTCGTCTCCCGGAGCGACTTCCCTGAGCTCTCTGAGTACCCTGGGATATATTCTATCTAGTCCATAGCCATAGCCACTTACAGGGCTGCAAGTCCTTTCAGTACTTCTTCCTCTGAAAGAGAACCTTGCACTATCCCTCTTCCCACCTCTGTTCTTAGTTCTCTTGTTCTTAAGTATCAGCAAGAACTATAAATGATCCTGTTTTGCTTTGCGAAGGTTGAACAATAAAACATTTATTAATAATATAAAAAAAAACGACCAACTTTCTGGAGAAAGGAAATTTCATATTCCACCAGTGTGGATTCATCCACTGACTCACACGTGCAGATCTTTGCTGCCTGCACTTGGACTTACAGCCGTTCGATTTATTTGACAATGCACCATGTGCAGTCCATCCAGTCAACCCCTTCAACTTATCTCATGTGTTGGTCCCTGTAACTGAGTTTATGTTTTTACTATAACTTGTTTACCCAGGATAGGCCAGCTGAGATCCAGCATCTTGTTTTCAGTGGGGTCCTACTTCTACCCATTTCCGCAGCTGGGAGGTATGAAGCACTGGGAGGTTAAAGAACTTATTCAAGGTCACACACAATTTTTTGCGCCCGTGGAGTTTGTACCTGTGTTCTCTTGGTTCTCCCATTAGTGCTCTAATCATCAGACCACACAGCCTCTCATTATTTAATAAGAAGTGTCAGCTCTTTTATTTTTTTGTGAATGGTTACCTCATTCCTGCTATGTTTTTTTTCTTGGTCCAAGTTATATGCAACACTTTATTTTCTATACATCAGGTTTTTTTGGGAAACCACTCACGTTTGTACAGCCACAGGCAACATAGGTTACAAAATGTACTGCTGTATTAGATAATATTTTCATCTATATTTCTGAATTTTCATCTATAGTTTATTTTAAAAAGAAGATTTCAGGCAACTGCAAAACATAAAGATCGTGTAAGAGGCCAATGCCTGTTGTAGACTTATAGTACATTCCAGGTGGTCCAATAATTAAAACTTTTTTTTAAAATGGGGTTCACCCTAGATAAGTGGGCAGGGACCCCATTAACCAATGCAGCCCATGTTCAGTGTAGCAACTTAAAATGACTGCAAATGTGCTGTGCCTATGAACATGAAGAGAGGATAGGCAGTATATCCATGCTGTACCCATGATGACCACAATCAGGGACCTCCCCCACTGGATCAGTCAGTTTAAAAATACAGCTTAAGATGGTGCCCATTTCCCCATCACATAGTTGTTTAAAAAAATGTATTGTTTGTCCCTTTTACCAGCAGTTTTTAACTTTTGCTCTTATTCACCTGGCAGCTTTCCTGCCCTGCCCAAAAGTTATCTTTTAGCTTGTAACCTGCTGACTATGTTTCTGTTGCTGCCCCCCAGTGCACCCCGCCCCCCGTGTGGCTCCACTTCAATCAAGATCTGAAAAAGCGTAAGGAGCTTCTGAAGTTAATGTTGGGTCACTGGTTCATGGGTGGATAGTTGGGGATCATCCTGCATGCCTACAGCAATGTTTTGTCCACTTAGATCCTCTTTCCCCCCATTATGGGTGGGATACCACCATCATGCCTGATCTCTGCATCTGGAAAGGCCAATACTGTGTAGTCACTGACAGTATCAGTACTGCTCCTAGCCTGACCAAAGAGACATGCTTGTGTGGCAGAATGGGTGGCACCCTCATCGCAATGTCGGAACACACCGGGCATGATTTTTACATTTCTGAGAATGCCGCAAGCCCCTGGTGTGCCAATGACTTGGTGCATGGGGCATGTGACATTCTCCCGAATGGCGACTGGGATTTTCAATTATGAGTGCTAAAAGCCGTAAGTTAGACCAGCTTTCCCTGGCCTAACTTGCACCATTTGGAGGACCTTTTCTACAGGGCTTGCACCAAATCTTTGGGCAGAAGCTGCTGTAAAGTATGGAAACCATTGCAACTTTGCCTGATGTACTAAAATTGGGTGCAGTTGCGTCAAAGGAGATTGGTGCTACTGTGCCAAAAAATGGGTGTGATGCAGGACTTGATACAAGCCCTGTGTCAACCTTTCAAAATCAAGCCCATTGTCTTTATAGTGCTTCACAGATTCCACTGGCCTGGAGCAGAGAGTTGGATTGAAGACATACATTTGGGTGTCCCTTGTGGCAGTTCAAAGCAAAATCCTTCATGACACAGGACAGGGCTTCTCCTACAGATTTCTGCATGTTCTACTTTACTTTACATGTACTGGTGAATTTACACTTCACATTTATGTCTTCCTTTGTTTACTGGAACTGTTCACTCCCTTTATGTTGTCTGAACTGATTTATTGGAAAACAGAAGTTTTTTTGATCTAACCACCACCACTGCAGTAGTCTCACAGATCACAGAGTGAGAGTGTGGTTTAAAGGGTTGGCTCTGTACAGAAGACATGCAGAGGGAAACACTGCCTGATGTTGCTGCATCAGGAGAGGCTTCTTTCATCATGGCTCCCCATCCTCGTGTGTCATCTGGGAGCAGCCATAGAGCAGCAGTGCCACAGACCCTCCCCAGGGGCACCGTGTGTTCAAACAGACATACTGTACTGAGTCCCCTGTTGTCCTGACTGGGGATGCTGGTCTTGGTATACAAACCTGGTAGACAAGCATTTTAATTACTAGGCTGTTTGGACTGACTGAAAACTAGAAATTCTTAATATTTTACAATTTTAATATGTCTAGTTTTCAAAATGAATTTTGTATTTCTTAAAGAGCTGTTTGTTTCACCTCTGCAACATGCTTGGCCCCCAGCTGTCTCCAGTTTGGGATTCTGGGGGTTCGGCCTACCAGGCAGCAATGCCATGTGCTACCACTGCTCTGCTGGGCTGACCCAGTTACTTCCTTGTCAGTTGCTATGGGATACTTACACTCCACTGTTGACATATATTGCACGCATTGTACTGCCAATTCCAGCATTTGGCAAGCTTGGGATTTCTTGGTTGGAAATTTCAAATGTCTTTCCATTCTCCATGGGAAACTTTGCAACCAACATAACTGAAGAGTCTAAAAAGTCCTAGAAGATATTGTTGGAAAATGAAATTGTGATTATCAGTGCAAACCGTAAGATTGTAGCATGTAATTCAAGTCAACTCAGATTGCTTTTATATTGTCTTTGACAGCAGTTCCAAGAACAGCTTTTTGCAAAGCCTGAATCATTCTGAAATGAACAATAAAGGTGAAGAATAGTCCATAATGCTTCATGTAATAAAATAATCTTTCAAAATCTTGGAAATAAAGGGCTGTCACAGGCGACACACTTTGTTATGTTAGGTAAGTGGCCACACCCATTGGCTGGCAGAGAAACTGCCAATCTGGTCATTTGATCAGCAGTGTAGTGTTAGTTCAGCATTGGCTGGCAACCAGTTTGGCATCATAAATGTGTGAGCATGAAAGCCTCTATATTGCAAATAGCTATTGTGATAAATGCATGAAAATAACCTTAAATGATTCAAAGGAATGAATTATAACTACAGAACTATATAAAGCATTCCTGTGGTTTCCAGAAGAAAAACACTGATGTGAAAGACAGACAGTTGTGTTTACATAGATCTCAGTGCTGTAAGGCAACAAGTATTGCTTTATTTAATTTAGAGGTTTTAAATGTAATAAAGTCATATAGTTAGTTATAAAAATAATATCACTTACAATAGGTATTACAGGGCTTACATAACTTGCAGCCATATTGTTCAAATGCAGAGTTCTAAAAAAAGGGCTGCATTTTTTAAGTTCTTCCTAAAGCATATGTAAAACAGTTTATACTCAATTTATTTTTACTTATTTTATTTATAAAATATCTGGCCGGGAGGTGCACTGAACTGTAGACTGCTCATTTCTATGTTTGCCCTTGGATGCAGAAAGTTGGATACACAATTAACCAGTAATGTGTACAAATTTGTAATTGCATATGCATCATATACCACCAAACCAAGTGTGACATCGTATGTAATAATCTGAATGGAAAAAACAGAAACTAGTCAGTGTTAGAAAATCTAATGAATAGGCCTTTACATACAGTGTTACAATTTCTTAAATTATTGTCTTAATAAATATGGTACATATAGATAATCCCAGAGATGTATTTTCTCCATGAATATAAGGCTTTAAGTTTCCACATGTGTCTTATATACGGTAATTACAAAGAGCAGCATAAAAGCAGCGTCTGTGGCTTAATAGATTGCACGTTCTCCTCTGGAGCAGGAGGATTGGAATATTGTGAGTGCTAGCCTCACACCAGAAACTTGGGCTAATATTCCATACCAACACTATAGTCCAGCACTAGGGTGTGTTGCACTGTTGAGGTGCAATCCTCCAGGTGAGACGTTAAACCAAGTTCCCTTCTGCCCATCTCTGGTGCCTGTGGAAGTGGAAATAAAAGATCCCATACCACATATTTTAAACTAGGGCTGTCCAAGCCAACAATACCCCTGTTAAAAAAACACAGGTCCATGTAAGCCCTCTACCCCACCCAGACGCATCTGGAAGGGAGATATTACAGCTCAACATACCTTTCCTGGTTGAGAATTACAAATAAATCAGTAAAGACCATTTGACAATTAGCTCATAAATTTACATTGGTTTATTCTTCTAGAGAACCTGGGTAGGTGAGGTACTACTTACACCTTGTAGGTATCGTAGAGACAGCAGTGCACTGTTAAACCCACCCCATGCCTGCCAGTCTTCATACTCTCCCTCTTCCAGCAGATACTGGTGACCTCTATATCCTTCATTCTCATAGGCAACCCATCTGAAACAAACCAGAGAAGAAGATGATATCTCCAATATTTTGTTGGTAATCAACTTAAGTACAACTCAAGTTGGTTGATCCCTAAGATAAGACAAAATAAACACAAGGGACCTGCTTCTCAAATGGGGTTTCAGACCGTACTTAACTTTCTCAAGTAAACCATCTCCATTTTCAAAGATTGTCTGAATTCAACGGCTCTGATTTCTGAACATTATGATACATTCGGATGCTTCCTCTGCCAATTCTGGGGAGGATTTCTTCAGCAACAAAATAATATTTCACACATATTTAGCTGTTTTAAGTAAATAATCTTTATTTTCAATTGACTGCCCCGATTTAACAAAAACACCACTGTACTAATAATTTAGGAAAGTTATAAATTCTTATGCCACTCCTGCTGATTCTGGGGAGGAGATTTTCTACAAACAACAAAGTTAGAAAATTATATAGGACTAACTTTTGATGCCTAATTTAGGAGTACAAATCATAAATCTCTTTCGGATTTCAAGCCCTGCATATATAAATCATGGTTGGTACCAAAAGTTGTGGATTACATTACAATTTATGGCTTTCATTGTTAATATTTTTATAAATCACTTAGTATCCATAAGCCAATTAGAGAGCAGCATTTGATATAAGCTCCCAGTCGTAGCCTGTATATAGTTGTGCTCTGCAGACTGTTGGACTGTTTTATTTTCCATCATAGCAAAGGGGGGATTTCAATAAATTGACAAATTGTTTTAAATAAAATATTTAATCTTTTGAAGTAAAATGTGCTTATTCTGATGTTTGTGTATGATTTGTTAAATGTTAATTGGGGCACTGAGATGAGTCTGTTGTGGCAGACGAGCCCTATCTTGCAAACGCCAAGAAGTGTTCAGTTTACTTTGCTGTCCTTGCGTTTAAACTTGCAAGGGATGACACTCTTATACCATTAAATACACATCTCAGTGCCCTTAGTAACATATAGTATGATGGGATCTCTGTGGAGATGCTACCAGTTGTAAAATGGGTAAGAGAAACCAAGACCTGTGATTAGTCATATGTAATCACATGACCATCCATTATTCCAGCACAACAGCACAGGTCAGAAATACCTAATTTTCTGAACCTTTTTACACAGTTTTTACAATAAAAATCAGAGGAATCATTCTTTAATTGTGATAAAGTACTCCAGGTTGTAACTGTCGGATAATGGCACTTCTCAGGCGCATAAAGTACTCAGCATTGCCGTGTGCCTCACTTCTCAAAGCATGCTGTTAAGTGAGAAATAATCTATAGTCAAGTGTGTTGCAGTATTGTAATAACCAAATGATCTGCATGGGTTGTGAGGCCCAAGGTGCAGATGAGGACCTTCAACTACCCAGGAGGTGAGGTTATTACAGCACTGACACACACCCAGAGTGAATTATTACACTTACAACATTCGTAAAATAGTCAGAGGTGTTATAAATGGGTATTAGCACTGTAGAATTTATATTATAGGACCTCTACATGACTGCTACTAACACATCACCTTTACTCTTGTGGTTAGTCTTGTTGCCATCACATACAATAACAGGACCTATATGGAGCTACCACTGGACATGTCACGTTTGGCCACAGTTAGCACTTTAGCTTTTGTATTACAGTTTGTCACTGGAGCAGCCACAACACACATCTATATAACGATTTTCTTCTACCATGAAAAGAGTATAATTCCTTTAATATTTGTTCACCTGCATCAGGTATTCGGTTAGGAGGGTATTACTGTACCCAGTGGCTACATATAAATCAGTTCATCTTAAATGTATTCATATAAATGGTGTATGCATTTATCAGGCATCCACCCATCCTTCATGTTGTGCTGTTAATAGTTTCATGCAAGGAATATTGGTTTCAGGAACAAAATGGCAGTTGAGTGGTCAGTAGCAATTGTTACTGATTCTCCAGCCCTGCACAAATACTGGCTCTATTAAAGAATATTCTGCTAAAGGGCTGGTCCGATGGGGGTGGTGGCAGTAGATTTAGCTTGCAACGCTGCTGACCCAGGTTCAGGGGATCAGGCACCCTGGAGTGCACTGTTTTCCTCTGTGGGGGTGGGTACAGGTCTCTACTGCAATACTGCCATTTGGATGACCACATGTGGTGGTACAGCTAAGGACTGCAGTGTTAGAGAAGGATGTAAGCAGTGATCTCACATGCCAGCATCAAATATGTTTGAGTTTGTGGTTAGGAGGTGGGATTATGGGGAAAAAATATAAATCTGGCTGGCTGCTGGTTAACAGGATGACATCTGGCTCCACCCACTGTCACACAGGCTCCCCACTCCAACATCAAATAGGGTGCTTCTTCCTCTCAGCATGGGTAGATATATATGTATATATATATATATATATATATATATATATATATATATATATACACACAGTATATAGGAAGGGACAAGTGGTTGCCATGGCACTGGAGGCAGGGGTAATCCAGGGGGGATCAGCATACTGGGCTGGCTCAGCAGCACTCCTGACAAACTGTAATGGCATGTTTTCACTAAGAGAAGCAGCAAGAACCCCTAGCAGTAATCTTCTTTTATTTAAACTTTGCGACAAAATTGACATGCGCTGAATGGGATAATACGTGGTTTACGTCTGCGCTACTGTTACCGTGCTGAAATGCATGCGCTGAATTGTTTACGCGCAATTGACGTGATACCCAGGACCTTGCTCCTCACAAGGCATTTGTGAATGGCTGAAGGAGCTCTCAGCTGATAATGGTCCCATAAATGAATACACAGAGTGTAACAAAATACAGGCTGCTAAAAACAAGTTATGCTTTGACTTTGGCATCAGGTTGTCAGAATGTAGACAATTGGAAATGCAGATTATGAACAAATGTGGTGCTTATTCAATCCTGCACTATTGCTACTTATAACATGGGTAAGAACATTCCACCCACCAGTTAGGTTAAAAGACTTTTAGATATATGTAATTATCTGTCCATAATTACACTCATACTTGTTTGGCTTGTGCATCATGTTCGGCTACAGTATCCATATGCCTCAAGTGGAACTGTGTTTTTGTCTTCTACTCATATTTCATACCAAAAATAATATTTTCTTATTAAAAAATTATGAAAACTCTGTTTCTAAACATTAAATGGTGGGACCCCATTGAAAATTAGCTTCAGCTAATTTGGTTATCCTGTTCTGATATCAAAATAACATTTTTACTTACTTACTAAATAGAATGCATATTATCAGTGCAATAAGACACTTCTGGGATGTGTAATTATGGTCAGTAATACAGTACTTGTATTTTCCTCCCGTGTGTTTAAAGGCAGTGGGTGTAAATGCCTCGTGCTGAAAGCAAACTCAAGGCATGTAATAACTGAACCATAATTACATACCCTGGCATGTTTTATTGCATACTTATCAGTGACTGTTCAGGACTGTCAAATATTAGTTTTTCTTTATATTTGCTTAGAGGGGTGTACTTACACTCCACCAGTGACTCGAATTGACCCCACTCCTTCTAAATTTTCACCGTGGTCATGTCCATCATCTAATAAAGCTGTGATGCTGTTCACATTTTCACTGACTTCAATGACTTGTCCTTCAAAGTGTGGTTTCTCATAGATTATAATCTAAAATAGATTTAAGGATCACAATATACTTTCAAACACTTAAAAATGAGACGCTCGATCCAGCTATGGAGCAAAGTAATACAAAGCAAAGATAAATACTAGACTTCCTGTATGAAAGTGAAAAAAGAGAAAACCTGCATTTTGGACACAAAGCCTTCATTAATGAGAATGTGTGTGTGTAGAGAGACAGAATTTTAGCTAAGCTAGAAATGGTTTGGTGATTCCGTACTGTATGAGGGACAGCAAATGAAAAAGAAACAAGGACAGTAATAGACTAAGTACAAAACATTGGATTAGATAAAGTAGGAGTGAAGACAGTTAAAGTGTGAGAGAATAAAAGTACAGGGGTATGTGCAAAATGCACACTAAGCACATAAATACACAAGGGACTGGGCAATAACTGTACCTGATGTCCCTCTCTAATTGCTGTACTCACAAAGTGTTTGCATTCCTAAGTACATAATACCTTGAGACCCATTTAAAGTCAACATTGTTAGCAGAAAAAGTTAGCCTTACTTAAAACTGTACTTCTTCTAATGATATTCTGCCATAAAATAGCAGAGTCCTGGTTTTAGGAACCCATGACAGAAACCATCCAGTAGAATTTGAACAGTGCCACTGCACCACCCCATACCTCACTACCGACTCCCTTCAACCATGGTTCCTCTCTAGTTCCTGCTGGAGGTACTTCCACTTAGCTAACTCCAATCCAATCCAATCCAACTTTATTTATATAGCGCCTTTCGAATCCAAGGCGCTGTACATAAAACATATACAGAATAATAAAATTTCCATACATTAAAATATGTCAGCCATGACTAAGTAAATGCTAAATTGAATAAATATGTTTTTAAAGCAACCTTAAAACTATCGACAGTTGGGCATTCTCTCAACCAACGAGGTAGAGAATTTCACAGGGTTGGTGCTGAAAAAGCAAAAGCATGAGATCCTGATGTCTTTAATCAAACCCTGGGAATCTCCAGCAATCCCTCGTTGGTGGAACGGAGAGGATGGAGAGGGCAGTAGGGAATCAGGAGATCTTTCAGATAACTGGGTCCCTGATCATGTAGGGCTTTAAAGGTTAGTAAACCAACCTTAAAGGTGATCCACCACCAAACAGGCAGCCAGTGCAGTTCGCGGAGCACAGGCATAATATGACTGGTTCTAGAAGTCCCAGTCAAAAGCCTGGCTGCCGCGTTCTGCACCAGCTGGAGGCGGCGGATATCAACCTCTGGTAGCCCTAGGTAGAGGGAATTGCAGTAGTCCAGACGGGTAGTGACAAAGGCGTGGACCAATGTTGGAAGATCCCCCGGAGGAACCAGATGTTTCACCCGGGCGATATTTCTCAGAAGGTAAAAAGAGGATTTCACGACAGCTGACACCTGAGATTTTAGGGTCAGACCATCATCAAAAATAACGCCCAGGTGTCGCACCTGATCGGAGGTAGAGAGCGGTATACCACCAAGTAGCAAACCTGATGGTTGTCCAGCTCCCAAACCTGCCCCCGGATGACTTGGATCCACTACCAATACCTCAGTCTTATCCGGATTGAGTCTCAGCCAGCTGGAACTCATCCAAAGTCTGATCTCCGCAAGGCAGTTATTCAGTACAGAGAGTGCATCACCCTGACCGGGGAGAAAGGACAGATACCGCTGAGTATCATCTGCATAGCAGTGAAAACCCAGACTGCATCGCCTGATGATTTCTCCCAATGGCAGCATATACACTGCAAACAACATGAGAGCTAAGATGGAGCCCTGTGGTACCCCACAAGGCAGGGAGTGAGTGCCAGAGAAATAAATTCCAGTGACAACTCTCTGAGACCTGTCCATGAGGTAAGAACGAAACCATTTGAGGACTGTACCAGACAGCCCACAGAAGACCCGCAGGTGCTCCAACAGCACTCCATGGTCTACAGTGTCAAATGCAGCAGAGAGATCGAGAAGGACCAGAATGGTACATGCCTTTCGATCTCTGGCCATTAGGAAGTCGCGCAATACCCGGACAAGGGCAGCCTCTGTGCTATGCCTTTTCCTAAAGCCAGACTGGAGAGTATCATAGACATTGTGAGTTATAAGATGATCATCCAATTGCAATGCAACTGCCTTTTCAGTAACCTTACCAACAAATGGCAGGTTAGAGATAGGCCGGCAGTTGGCTAGACAATCTGGATCCAAGGAGGATTTTTTAAAGAGTGATCGAACGACCGACTCCTTAAGGGGGTCAGGAAAGACCCCCCCCCTCCAAAGACTTCCAGACAATGTCAGCAAGGATTGGGCAGATAACTTCTACACATCCTACTAAAAGAGGTGTAGGGCCCGGATCCAAACTACAACTAGTTGGTCGCATTGTTTGGATGATCTTCACAATGTCCCCGAATTCCAGCCGGCGAAAATCTGACCAGACAGACCGAGGGCATGCCACTTCTCACCGACCACTGCAGTCCCCCATAGAAGAGATCGGACTGATGCCGGACCTGATGCTGGCAACCTTATCTGCAAAAAACCGAGCAAACTCCTCGCATCTTAGCTGAGAAAAAAGCTTCTCTGGACTGAAGACAGATTGGATTGCACAATCTGTCCACAGTCTGGAAAAGCTGAGCTGGTCAATTTTGTGCAGCAGAAATCTCTCTGGACAGGAATTCTGCCTTCTTATGAGTGATTTCTGATTGATAGCTATCATAATGTACCATCAACCTAAGCCTGTCAGCATCAAGGCCCGACTTCCGCCAGGCTCTCTCCAGCTTTCGGCCAACTCGGCTTAACTCCTTCAAGGAGCCATCAAACCAAGGGCTCCTTGGACGGAGGGCGAGAGGCCGAACACGAACAGGAGCAATTTTGTCCAGAGCATCTCCCACAGGCTTGTTATAGGCTAATACAAGATCATCTGGACTCATGCATTCACCCGACAAACTCGATAGATCCAGTACCACCGTTAGGTCACTGGGGTTAATACCCCTTAAAGGGCGGCACCGAACCATCTCCGTAGGGGCAGACCTATTAGGGGGAGCCCTGAAACTGAACCTTATGGTGTGATGGTCAGACCAGCTGACAGGTTCCACCCCCAAGTCAGCGATCTCCATACCCAAAAGAAAGACCAGATCCAGTGAATGACCCCCTATATGGGTCGAGGAGGTAACCACCTGTGTTAGGCCCAGCATATTCAACAGTTGGAGGATTTTTTGACCAAAATGCAAGAGCCCCTATTCTCACTGGCTGGAAGGGAGGCAGAGGCATGTGTGACTACGGATGAATACTATTGGAAGAAAGAATCATACATAAGCAATAACACATGACAGGGTGTGCATTCAGGTATAGTATATAGCTACATGCCCTGGGTGCTTTGTGAGGCATAATATTCAACTGTGTGCCTTTAAGTACCCAGGAAGTAAAGCAAATATAGAATTATACATGGGCAGGTGTGTTTAATCAGAATTTTACACACATCTGAGGTGTGGGATGCTACATAAACCCAGAGAGCGTAGCTCGAGGGGTTTATTAAAGGAGTCCACACTGAGGGTGTGTGTAAAATTCTGGTTACACCCACCCACCCATATTTTATCTTATTTAATTACTGGTCAGCAATTTTATGACATTGGATTTTAAAAATAACAGAATCAGAGTGTGGAAGTCTTCCCAGTTTCCAAGGGCTGTCACATCGAAACACACACACACACACATATATATATATTTGTCAGAATAGTAATTTTATTACAATTTTTGTACTTTGCTAGTAAAAGTTTGCTCACATGACTGACTTTTTGTGTGAGGAACTGAGTTTGTGGTATTAAGGACAGTTTGATTGGGCTCGCCCTGAGTGTTGCGCGAGCTGGACTGACAGGCATCAATTACAGCCACCCGGTTATAGTACAAAATAGCAACCAGGCGATTGTAATGGCTGGATAAAACCATGGTTATCCATATATAAAAATTGCTGACCAGTAATTAATGTAGCTTAATACACACCCTAGAGTGTATTATTGAACTTATAAAATGGTTTTGTCCAGAAAATGTAAAGAGAACATAAACCTTGTTTTTTTTTGTTTGTTTTTTACATTTCTTTTAAATGATTGGAAATTTGGGCATGCATAAAGTTTGTTTAATATACCTAAGATACTGTTTTGTGTGTTGGTTTTGAAATATAGTACTCCAATAATTGCCTTATTTAATGTCCTTTGTTTTAATGCTTTTTTTTGCCATCCAATATGCAATATGAGTTGAGTGGAAACCCTACATGGAAAGCTTCACTGTAACAACATTAAGTCAAAACCTACCATACTGGTTGATAATTATCTCCTCACATATAGCCTAATAGGACACTACTTACAGTTTTTCTTCCAGACCATACACAGAGGAGGCTTACCCAACCAGCGCCCAAGTAGAGAGAGAAAAAAAAGGGTGCTCACAATCTTCAGAATACACCTTCCTCATCTGAAGTGCCTCTTCTGGTCTTGTCACGACCTTTGGCTTCCACCATTTTGGCAGTTCACTCCCCAGTGTCACTTGGATCCATAGACAAACAGACTTTACCATTATGAACTACATAGGGTCTGGGAGGGAATACCATTCCATGACTGATATTAAGCTCCAGTGACACACTATAAACACCATCAGATCTTTTTTCTCTGATGTGTAAACCTGGGAAGAATTGTACACAGTGTCCATCCAACATCACCGAACACTTCCTCTTTGCCAGCAGTAAAATTAAGCCTTGGGTCCAGACTTCATCTTTCATACCAGTAGCATAGCGTGTAATAAACTCTCATTATGTGGTTTTCCTCCATGTTTTTTCTATGTGTCCTCTGAAAGTGAAGTGTCATTCTATCCAAGTCAGCCTTCAGCATCCCCTGAATCTATTCCTTCAAATAAGTAAAGGGCGACCCCAAAACACCTTCAAGAATACACAGCAAACAAATGTTGGTCACCTGGGCCTGGTACATGAGAGTTTTGAGCCAGGAACTGATTTTCTTTAACAAGTATTGTACCAACTGGCCCAGTAGCATGGCCGAAGAGTTACCACCTGCTACGCCGATGACCTGGGCAGGGGACTGGATGTAGGCCACTTGGTGACTGATCAGGGGAGGGAGGATTGAGCATCGCTATGACAGCTCTCCTCCCTTGAGAAAAGGGGGGGGGGTGAACTTGTCCCGCTAGGTGGCTGCCACCTAGAGGAATCTGGGTTGCAGTACAGTGGGACCGCATGGAAAGTGATAGAGAACAACAGAACACAGGTAAGTCCCAGAGAACCTAGGTGACAGGGATGTGGGGAGCAGTCCTGTTGGGGGAATACTGGAGATAAACTACTAATTGAAACAAACAAACAAAGTATCGTGATGGTGTGTGCTGCCACATCAGTCCATCAGCATACATTCACCATGTCTCCCTTTATCACCTCCACTGCCATCTTAGTCCATATCAGATGAATATTACAACTGTTCAACTTTTGATTCATGTCTGCAACTGAATTTATCAGCCTCTGCATTTTCTGACCCAGAGATTGCATCATTTCTGTAGGGACCTAAGCGGCCATGTATTCAGATTCTGATCGTGCGGCAGGAGCTCCCTGTTGGGTCTTACTTTTTGTTGAATCGGATGGTTGCTGAATTTTCAGATAGCTCATGTTCTGTTCATAATCATTTCTTTATTTGTGGTATTATAAAAATGCAAGTCCAAAAGACCTTTACGTGAAGTTAAGTTCAGTTTTTGCCAAGAGAAGCTAGAGTTTTACAGTTATATTGTTGCCATGCTCGGACTCCATGGTGCCCTATCATTTTATTTTTTTTAATTTTTTGTTTGTTTTAGACAGTTTATGGAAACTGTGCTAGAAGCTCAAGGCAGAATATTTAATGACAATTTTATATTAAATGTTACACAACTTTGTGTAACTGTTTAAAACCCCTTTGACTTTGTCACTGCTTTTCAAAGCCTGACATACTGTAACATTACATTACTAGCAAAATGGGAATTTTTTAAATTTATTTTTTTACTCTCTATCCTAGCTTTCCTCATATTACTCCTGTAGGCCTTACCACTTCTGGTCCCTCATGGGGTTACCCATGTCTTGTGCTAACCTCCCAGAAGGTAGTAAGAGATCCACAACGCTTTCTAGGTCTAGTCTATCCTTCAATGAGGGCCCCCTTCCCTCTAGATACTGATCTAGAGGAGAGAAGAGAACCATTCATTGTGATCAGGTGAGGCCTGAGATATCAGGAAAGAGCCCTTGGTAAGTGTAGACCCTACTGACACGGCAGGGTAAGGCAGAAAATATCTAACAATGGGACTCACCTTTTCCTTCTTTTCAGTCCTTCCTGTCATGATTCAGAGGCATGGCATCAATGTGCTCCTTCAAGCACTGGATGTTCCTTTGGGTTACTACTCCCTCCCATTGCTGAAGCAACTCCCTTTGCTATCTCATGCCTAGCACTAGGCAGCAGTCCAGAAGTGGGATGAATGTCTTCCCTCTTTTTTGGGTGACCCTGGGTCACCAACATGCAAAGCCCTATGATGCCATGGAACCAGCCCAGAGAATTCTTTTTAAAAGAAAAAATAAATAAAGAAATAAATGAACGCCTAGCATTCCCAGAGCTAGTGGTAGCTATTATTGCCAGGTTTGGTCACTGACTCCTGCTCTGTCTGTCTGTCTATCTATCTCTCTATCACAAAAATCAGTATAGGTAATGTAGGTTGGTAATTTTTTTAAATGTGCACTTACCTTGGGATCCAGTGGCATCTGTACTTTAAGCCCACCCTAAAGTAGAATAAGGAACAATAATTTAGCATCCAGGACATACAGAGGAGGGTAACAATGAGTGATTTAAATACAGTAAACACTCCATATAAAAATGTCTGTTATAGCTGTAGCTCTGATATACAATTAAGATTATTTGCATAGACAACTGCTAGCTTTGGTAAAGATCTGATGCCCTTTATGCTGCCGAGAAATTGTTAGTCGTTCTGTAGTCTAACAATGTGGATTAGAATTGAATAGGAAATGATGATTAACTGTAGTGTCAAGGCTTGTTTACACGGCCACCTCTGCACTACAGCAACCCAAGCACTCGGATTTCTGCATTGCAAAAGAGGACATGTGGACACTAAGCAAATCACAATAAGTTGCTCCCTGAGCATCCCAAGGAACCGCATCAATCTTGGAAATGCGCTGCAGAGTGAGCAGTCTAAGCAGCCATGTGGACAGGCTGCACTGCTCACTCAAACATGCGCAGGGACACTCCCAGTATACTGCTATGTTTCTTAGCAGTCTCGGCCCCTCTCCATTATGCACTGCATCAGTGCTGAGAGGGACCATGTGAATTCAACTTGCTATTGACTTCTGAGGTCAGGGTAAGCAGACACAGACCACGGAGATACAGAAAGCGTCTGTGTAAACATGGCTTTTTACTGCTGGGTGGTAAGTGTGCAAAGCATTCCTCTGTATAGAAAATTGTTTTCCAATTCTATTTAAATGCACTATAATAGCATACACTATAATATACAGTTCATTAAAGTTAAAAAGATAAGAATAATATTATTTCTAAACTGGCATCACATTCCATATAGAAGATCTTCTGTATACCACCCTCTGACACTAACACTACTTAAAGAGGTATTGCTGATGTAGGGCACACTTTGAAGGCTAAATATTTAGAACCAGTTCTGCTTCATCTTTAAATAGTTTTTATTACTCTCCTTATTAGTTTGTGCAGAGCACAAGTGCTATTGTTACCATTTTTGGAGTTTCTTTCAAAAATGAATACATCAAGCAACCCCGTACCATTTAAAACTGTCCTACATTTTCCATGTTGCAATTAGCTGTTGACGTTTTCACAGGCAACATCATTTAGAATGATGGGATTATTAAGATTTTATTTTTATAAAGCTATTAAAATTTAAAATACTACATCTTTACTTCCTGTTTGTACTCTCCAAAGTGTTAGCTAGCAGTCAATAGGGAGCAAAATAAACAAGGACACTGATTTTCAATTTTTGCCAGAAAATCCAGTAAAATTCCAGCATTCTGTCTTTCTATACATTGCTAAAAACAAAGTGATTTGCCATTTTTTACCAGATCAGTGAATCTTCAGGAATTGAATTTTTCAATAAATTCTTTCCTATACTATTTTATTTTGCTTTATTTAATTTGATGCACACTTAGCCTTCTTTTATTCTGAATATTTATACACATACCAAAAGGGTACAAGGATAGAATACTGGTAAAAAAATGATTTTGGCATTGCAGACACTGGTGACAATACTGTTTTTTTCCATCTGCAAAACAGAATTTGCCCTTTATCAATCACGGTAGACCAGTGTCCCTGAAAATAATTCATCACAGCCTCATTTTTCAAACTGCATAGGATCTCTTAGGACTGGGGAATGTTGCAGACTCTTGGGGCAGGATTTTCAGCCACCTGGATGCAGCACTTGTCTCCGTATTTTGGATGCATGCTGCATTCATGCAGATGCATCCAGATGTATGCATCCTAGTCACATACATCTGGACCTATTTGTCCAGATGTATGGAGGATGTTGGAGCACTGCTGGCAGAGGTCCAACTTGGAGGTGGATAAACTGGTCCTGTGTACCCACTACCATGAGTACCAGGGGGCAATCACCAGGAAGAAGGCAGAGTTCCTGTCAAGGGAGATTGCTGCTGGGAAGAATTGACCAACAGCACTCTTTCGGACTGTGGATAGGCTTTTAAACCCAGCCAACACGGCATACACTGATAGTTTAAATGTGTGAGCCTACAGGAATGCCCTGAACTGCTGCATTGCTCTGCAAATGGGCTAGCAGAGGCTCAAGGTAAATATTAAAAAGAAGAAGGAACAGAGGGCAACCCTGCCTGGTGCCAGAGTGGAGAGGAAACTTGCTGGAAAACACCCCATTACAGTACATACGTGCTGTAGGATTCCGGTAAAGAGCGACAGCCTAATCAATAAATTTGGAAGGGATAACCATCTTCTGCTTCACTGCATATAGAAACTGCCAATCTACTCTATCGAATGCCTTCTCCACGTCCAGTGAGAGCAGCCCTGCCGGGACTCCAGAATCCCCGAACACAGAGAAGACATGTGCAAACTTTTACAGATGATCTAAGGATACCCTCCCTTTCATGAATCCTACCTGATCTGGGAGTATTTATTTATTTATTTATTTATACATCGGTTTACAACCTTTGAGCCAGAGGCTCGTTTCCAAAGGTACCTCGTCACAAAGAGGACAAATACAGTACAACATTTAGTTACAATATTGCGGTTACAGCATACATCTCTGTGGTTACAGTTTTGGTAGATACAGGCAGTTATATAACTTAGTATGAGGGAAGGTAGTGCTTCACTCAGCCTGCCAACCAAGAGTTTAGCCAGGGTTTTGACATCGCAATTTAATAGCGAAATAGGTCTATAACTAGTAACCTGTTTGGGGTCTTTGTCTTCCTTAGGCAGTAATTAGAGCTTCAAACAGGGATGGGTCCAGGGGATTGGAATCTAATACCCACTCAAATAATCGGGCAAGCCAGGGGTAATCTGTTTCTTAAAGGTTTTATAGAAGTTAGGGGTGAACCCATCGGGTCCGGGGGCCTTGTCCGATTCCAGGGATGTGATGGCATGCTGGATTTCCTCTCGGGTGATAGGACGTACGAGCCTCTCGTGCTGGATTCTGTCTAAAGAAGGGAGGTCGGTATTCTCCAGATAGTCTCTAACTTGGTGAGACTCAGGGGGGTGTGGCATCGGGCTATTGAGATTTTTGTAGAACTCAGCAAACTGATTGGTGATAGCCTTAGGGCTCACCTGCAGAGCCTGATTGGATTGAGAACGGATGCATTTAATGCACCTGGCAGATTCAACTTGTTTAAGGCAGAGAGCCAAAAGACGCCCAGCTTTCTCCCCTTGATCAATACACCTGGTGCCCAGTTTCAGTATAGCATACTCCGCTTTTTCTCAGAGGAGGTGAGCGTATTGATCTTGTAGGCTCAATAGCTTGATCCTGTAGATTTCTATGGAGCTCGGGGATAGAGAGGCCTGCATTTTATGAATCTCCTCCAAAAGGGCTCGGGAGTTGTTATCCCTCTCCTTCTTCTTCTGGGAGGCTATCCTAATCAGGTGGCCTCACAATACGCACTTCAGTGTCCCCCACTCAAAATCCACTCTGGAAGTGGATCGTAAGTTGGTGGCTGTGAAATGCTCTATCTTCTGGGCTATGGCGTCTACCACTTTTGAGTCCTTTAGTAGCTGATTATTCAGCTTCCAGATACATTCCTTTGGAGCAGAAACTGTGAGTGACAAGGAGCAACCCACAACCGAGTGGTTGGTGATAACCCCTGGTTCAATATCACTCCGCACCACCCCCAGTAACAACAAATGACTAAGTAGAAAGTAGTCAATTCTAGAAGAGGTCTGATGAACCATTGACCTGTATGTGTATTCCCTCTCTTCTGGGTGGAGGACTCTCCATGGGTCACACAGTCCCAGGTAATCTATGAGCTCCCGTATGGCCCTCTGAGCAGGGGAGAGACCCTTGTTCCTTCTGTCAGATTTATCCAGATCCAGATTAAAAGGAAGGTTCCAATCCCTGCCTAGCAAGAGGGGGAGACCAGCAAAGGGGGCCAGCACATTGAGGAGCTCCGTAAAAATGCCGGGTTATTGGTGTTGGGTCCGTATATGGATCCCAAAACTACCTCGGACCTATCTATAAACCCTTTGACAAATATATATCTCCCTTCCGGATCCGCCACTACCTGCTCCCCCACAAAGGGGGTTACCCTTGTTACCATAATGGCTACACCCCGGCTCTGCGTGTTATAGTGAGTGGTAAACACTTGACCCACAAATTGCCTATGTAACAGAGTCCCTTCCTGCTCCAGCAGGTGAGTTTCTTGCAACATAATAATATCCCCTTTAAGATGTCACACATGCTTGAGGACCTGATACCTCTTGATTTTGTTCCAAACCCCCCTCACATTCCATAAGACTACCCTCTTATAACCTGCCATCTGCTCTTTGGTAAAATGAACATTTCAGAAGGTTCATGTAGAAACTACCATTCCTCTCTCCATGATATGCCCCAGTGACCAAGCTGCCCCTCCACTCCCCAACCCCTCCCCCAAAGATTCCCCCACTGTTGACATAAACCAAAAACTATCCCCTCCCTCCAGGGACCTGACAGGGTGCCTTGTCATAAAACATACGTAGAAGTCCCTTCCCACTCTTTGCACAGCATTCCAGTACGTGATGTCCCTTCCCGTATACCATCCTCCTGTCCCCCTCCTTGTAGCAGGTGCAGAGACTAAGCATCTCCCTACAGTGCATATCAGTGCTCTACGGCCAGGGGTATCCCCGCCCAAGCCCCATCCCTGCTCGTCCCTTCCTCAAGCTGCCAGATTTCCTTGCCAAATCATAGGCTGCTCAGCCCAGAGAGAACTTAGTACGGGCAGTGAGGCCCAGCACACTGGAAGGCCCCAATTATCCTCCCCCTGTGAGTGTCTGAAGTGGCATCTCCAACTCCTCAGCTGGTGTGCAAGGGAACTCACAGGAGAATCATCTGTGACCTTTCAGCCAAAAAATGTTGAGCAAGCAACACCCGGCCCAGACAAGAAGGCCCCCCATCGATACACTCTTTAAACTGCTGAGCACTTGGTGAATTTGTGGGGGGGGGTTCTTTTTGGCCCTGCAGTATTTTAATATGAATGAAACTGCCTTAATGATGGCTTCCTTTCCCAAAATGTGTATCCTAAGCATAATATGCAAATACCAATAAACGTAACGTTAAGCATTTCCCCAGTCCCAAGTCCATAAAGTCCAGAAACGCTGAAACTCTGAAACTAGGACTCCATACTCCATAAACTAGGAGCCCATCAACCAACTGGAGCAAGACTGTCACCCTGAAAAGGTCAGAGGAAGAGGGAAGAAGTAGGAGGAACCCCTCCCCCAGACCTTGTGAATGAAGTCCAGGGCTGCAGGGATCATACCCTCAGAGTGACTCAAGTCCCCTTCTGACTCACAAACACATGGTCAGAACAGACAGGAGTGGCAGTCCTCCAAGTAAAAAACAAATTTTCACTTCTTAGAACCAGACTGATTCCAACAGTGGCCTCCCGTTGTCGCAATCAGCAATCCCAAAACAGATCAGGCAAAGCAGACTTGAGAGCTTCCTCGGCTCCTTTTGGTTCCTCAAACGTGCTCCAGCTACCATCCAACAGAACTTGAAACTTTGGCAGATATCCCATCCAGAACTTGATATTTGCTGCAATAAGCTTGGTGACTACGCCGTGGAATGCTGCCCTGTGCTGCCGCATCAAAAGGGGTAA
This sequence comes from Neoceratodus forsteri, assembly GCA_016271365.2. Taxonomy (NCBI): domain Eukaryota; kingdom Metazoa; phylum Chordata; order Ceratodontiformes; family Ceratodontidae; genus Neoceratodus; species Neoceratodus forsteri. The sequence continues at coordinate 627,335,194 of CM057458.1, read as the reverse complement.
GTCCTGGGTCACCTGAATCGGAGATCCCTCTCATTGCACCTCCTTTATTTCTTTAAGCTTGGCCATGAAGTGCTGCTTTTCTTGGTAGTTTAAAAACTTGAAGATAAATGTTCTTGGGGGGCCCCAGGAGGAAGCATAGGCTGCAATGCTCGATGTGCCCTTTCAATTACATATGCAGGCCTGAAAGGCAATGGGTCTGCCAGTTTTGCCACTAACTTCTGCGTGAACAACACAGGATCAGCTCCTTCTTAGGGAGCCCAATAAGAACCTCACTGTTGCTGCTGCTCCTGCCCTCTAGGTCTTCTACCTTGGCTTCCAGTTTGGAGATGCGTTGCCTCAAGGCCGCCAAGGCAGGGTTGATTTTCTCCATTTTGCTCTCCAGGGACAAGAGGTGGGCTTCACTATCTCCTGTTCTCTGAGAGAGATCCTCTGATGCTCCCAACAGGGCTTTAACATCCAAGGAGAGAGAGCGCAGGTCATCCCGAAATGGGTGAAACTCCTCTAAGAATCGCTTCAGGGTCAGCGGCGTTTGCTCTGGTTGACTCCCGGCCTGATGCGCAGTCAGCCCTGACTGGGCCTTTGACTTCTTAGTGGCTTTCTCAGGCATGGATGGTGGTGCGTGGCGTGGAAGAGTCGACCGCATCTCCACTTCCATGCTGCTCCAAGCTATGAGGAAATGTGCTCAGCAGAAGCACAATACCTTCCGACACTCTTTGTTTGCTTTATTGCACCCCTGTACAATGCTTAAACTTAATTTTAAAGGCTTAAAAGAGAGAGGGTAGTGGGAGTGTTCAAGGAAAGCAGCTATGCTGTGGGTTGCGTCATGTGATCCCCTGCACGTAGCACTTTAGATAGTAGCGCTTTAGATTTTAGCATTTTATATTGTTTCTTTAAATGGCTCATATTTAGGGGATATCTCCATTTGAGACCATCACTCTAAGGAAGACATCATGATGTTGAACTGTCAGTCACATGAGGTCTCTGGCTCAGTTTGAACAAGACGGTCGGCGGGTGCTTTACAAGCTGAAGTTGTATTTGATTAACCGCGTAGTGACCGCTTTAGCTTCAGCTTTTTTAAAACAGTTTTTGAACTTGGATGGAATGAGTGTGTCCTAGTCCCTGTATGCTGCTGCTAAATTTTGATAAAAAAGACTAATAACATACGGCAAGGATAACTGAATGTGTGGTAAGCTGGTTTGTGCTGAGTGCTGACCGTTGCCACTACAGCGGTTATGTGACATCGCTCCAGCAAAATTAGCCCTGTTACATGCACTCAAATGCTTGTTTTTAGAATGGGAGCCACTGCAGTTGTATAACATAGCCATACCATGATTTATCATAACTGTATGTCATTTTCAAACAAGATATAGCTCAAAGCAGAGTTAAAAAAATGTATCAACCAAACAAAAGCCTCCATGTAATTATTAGATCACCACAGCGGAGGAGCTAACAGCATAATGACAAAGTAACATGGTGCATCCCTACAACTAGTTGATTGGTGTACAGTCTGCAGCAGGTGCAGAATGCTGCCACCAGGTTGACTGCTAGAATTAACACCTCTTGCACCATATGCAACTGGTGTAAAATGCAGTAACCAGACTGACTGCCAGAATTAAAACCTCAGTGTATATCACTCCTGTACTTTGTGAGCTGAACTGTCTGCCAGTTTGATGGCACATCACCTTCAAGATTACTTTGTTAACATTTATAGACATACATTAACTGGGTCTGAGTTAACCAAAAGATCTCTTGGCCTTATATAGTCTGGGTCATCCTCCCTGCATCATCGAAGTTAAGCTACTTTCTGTCTGTAGATCCCATTAAAAGCAGACTGGTGATGCAGCCTTTGGTATTGCAGCGCCATGTATTTGGAATGCCCTGCCTAGCACTCTTTTTTTTTTTCCCCTTGGCAGGGCCACTGTCAATCTTCAGCCCTGGTCACGACCCCGGACTTCCTGTCATCTACTGCCACTAATCCCTAGTTACCTAGCTTACCCCGGAGAGTAGGGCCACGGCAACGGTCCCCAATCCGCGCCGCGGAACTAGTGACTGGTCAGGGGATGTGGCAATGACGGCTAATCGAAGCCCAGAGGAGGGCTTCACTTATACAGTGGCCTCCGCCCGCCTACTCCTTTTTCCTGTGTTCTTGGAGGCGGGGATGTGCAATGACGCCAGCGTCCTCCCCACCTCCCATGAGATGAGCGCCAGTGGCATGAGTATCTCCCGGCCTCCACCAGGAGTTCTCAGTGCACCAGGCACTTCCCCACCCTCCCCGGAGAAGGAGCGCTGTTCATGGGATGCTCCATCCTTCTCCCCCCAGCCGGCCCTCAGATGACTCGGGTCCATTACTGAACCCGAGTCACTGGTGTCACAAGTGGAAAACCAACCGCTGTGTCGGCGGGCTGGCTGCGCCCTGCCTATCACTCTGTGTTCTGCTCCCTTAATGGAGGTGGTTAGGAAAGGGTTAAAATGTTTTTTCAACAAGTTTTGAAAATACTAAGGCATCGATAGTACCAGGGGTCAGGTATTACATAGAAACATTGAAACTGTCAGCAGAAAAGGACTTCCTGGCCCACCTTGTCTGCCCTCAAGTCCTTACCTACTGTGCTACCATAGACCCTATTTGATCTCTGGCCTTATCCCACCCCCCCAGTCCTGTTGCTAAGATCCCCCTGCATCTATCTCATGCATGTTTGAACCCAGTTACTGTTTCCATACCCACCACCACTGCTGGGAAGCTGTTCCAGGTGTCCACCACCCTCCCCATGAAGAAATATTTCCTCATACCCCCTCTTAGTCTCCCACTTCCAGCTTCATATCATGCTGCCTTGGATCCTGCAATTCACTGGTTTTAAGGTATTCCATAGTCCTTTCCTTAAGTAGTGCTTCCATGACCTTGTCCACCACTGAAGTCAGGCTTACAGGTTGGTAGTTTCCTGCTTCCTCCCTATTTCCACTGTTGTGTAGTGGGACCACATCTGCCCCCCTTCAGTCCCTCGGAACTTCCCCCATATCCAGTGATAGAATGAACAGGGACATCAGAGGTGCAGACAGTACCTCCTTTAGTTTCTTCAGTATCCTGGGATGAGCCCCGTCTGGCCAGATTGCCTTGTCTACTTTTAGTTTTGCAAGTTCCCTGAGGACTCTCTCTTCCGTAAAAGGGCTAGTGTCCATCTCCCTTCCCTTAATGCCCTTCACCACTATCTGTGGCTCATCACCTACCCCTTCCTTTGTGAATACTGAACAAAAGTACTTATTCAGTATGTCAGCTTTCTTCAGGACTTCTTCCATAATCCCCCCCCCTTCTCCTTTTAGTCTCACTATCCCTGCCCTGCTTTTCTTCTTTTCACTTATGCACCTAAAGAATGTTTATTCCCCCATTTGCTGATTTGGCAATGTTTTCTTCTGTTTGATCCCTAGAACCTCCCACCCAGAATGGGTGCTCACCTCCGCAGTGCGGCTCCTCTCAGAAGCCACCGCCCACCTGTTCCTCAGCTCGCCCAGCCCCACAGAAAGACCCTCCCAACCAGACTGGGCTCTCACTTTGGTGGTGTAACTCCTCTTAGAAGCCACCACCCACCTGCTCCTCAGCGCTCCCAGCCCCACAGAAAGACCCTCCTGCCGAGACTGGGTACTCACCTCCGCGATGTGGTTCCTCTCAGAAGCCACCACCTCCCTGCTCCTCAGCTCGCCCAGCTCCACAAAAAGACCCTCCTGCCCAGACCGGGTGCTCACCTCCACAGTGCGGCTCCTCTCAGAAGCCGCTGCCCACCTGCTTCTCAGCTCGCATAGCACCACAGAAAGGTACGCCTTCCACTGCCACACCATTTTCAATTTCAGCGCCTTTCTCCTCCTGCACTCCAATTGGACCTCTCTTTGTGGCTCAGCAGACCTGCTTCCCATGGCAAATTTCACCAGATTTTTAACTTAATTATTTGGAATCTGCTTTATTTAGTCTGTTTGATATAGTTACTGTATGGAATTGCTTTTTTAATTTGAATCTGCTATTATTTTCTACTAGCGTTACCTTATTTTATAACATTTAATTATTAACTTAATTATTTGGAATGTTTTATTTAGTCTGTTTGATATAGTTACTATATGAAACTTATTTTTTAACTTGAATCAGCTATTATTTAGTCTGCTAGAGTTGCCTTATTTTGCAACATTTAATTTTCGACTGCTCTCTCTGTAGGATAGCCTTTTAATTAATGGTTGATTGCCTGCTGCTGTAACCCGCAACCTGATTCTCCCTGCCTTTCTGCTTTTCTCCTGTCTATTGTGGACCACAGTTTTCATCTGTAGAACCCCCATGGCTAGAGCTCTCCTTCTCTCTCTCTCACTCTTTCCCCCCAGGCTCCTCTAGCTAATCCCTCCCACTGATTACCCCTAGCTCAACAGCCTCCAGTCACCTGCTGGTTCCTTTGTTCTTGTGCCCGACCCTCCCTGCTTTTTTACCTCCCCCTAGCTGTTGACCTATAAATTAATTGTTTTCTCCCTTTTTCTTTCCCTTAGACCCTCCTGCCAAGACCAGGCGCTCACCTCCGCAGTGCAGCTCCTATCAGAAGCTGTCACCCGCCTGCTCCTCAGCTCGACCAGCCCCACAGAAAGGCCCTCCCACCCAGACCGGGCGCTAACCTCTGCGGTGCGGCTCCTCTCAGAAGCCGCAGCCTGTCTGCTCTTCAGCTTGCCCAACCCCACAGAAGGACCCTCCCACCCAGTCAGGGCACTGACCTTGTGGAATGGCTCCTCTCAGAAGCCGCCACCTGCTTACTCCTCAGCTTGCTCAGCCCCACAGAAAGACCCTCCTGCCCAGACCGGGTGCTCACCTCTTCAGTGTGGCTCCTCTCAGAAGGTGCCGCCCGCCTGCTCCTCAGCTCACCCAGCCCCACAGAAAGACCCTCCCGCCCAAACCGGGCACTCACCTCCGTGGTGCGGCTCATCTCAGAAGCCACCACCTGCCTGCTTCTCAGCTCGCCCAGCCCCACAGAAAGACCCTGCCGCCAAGACCAGTTGGTCACTTCCATGGTGCGGCTTCTCTCAGAAACTGCAACCCACCTGCTCCTCAGCTCGCCCAACCCCACAGAAAGGCCCTCCCACCCAAACTGGGTGCTCATCTCTGCAGTGTGGCTCCTCTCAAAAGCTGCCGCCCACCTTGCATCACAGAAAGACCCTCCCACCCAGACCGGGTGCTCACCTCCGTGGTGCCACTCCTCTCAGAAGCCACTGCCTGCCTGTTCCTCAGTTCACCCAACCCCACAGAAAGACCCTCCTGCCCAGACCGGGCACTCACTTCTGCAGTGTGGCTCCTCTTTTAGAAGCCACCACCAGCCTGCTCCTCAGCTCACCCAGCCCCACAGAAAGACCCTCCTGCCCAGACCAGGTGCTCACCTTCACAGTGTGGCTTCTTTCAGAAGCCGCCACCTGCCTGCTCCTCAGCTTGCCCAGCCCCACAGAAAGACCCTCCCACCCAGACTAGGCACTGACCTCCACAGCACAGCTCCTCTCAGAAGCCACCACCTGCCTGCTCTCAGCTCACCCAGCTCTGCACAGAAAGGTACACTTCCACCGCCCCACCCTTTCAACTTTCACCCCTTCTCCTCCGCGCCTCCTAATGGACCTCTTGTGGCTCAGCAGACCTGCTTCACACCGCCAATTTCACCTGACGTATTTATTGCATTTTTCTTCCATGTTCTCCCACTCCCCCGCCTGCATGGCCTTGGTGAAGCCTGCACGTGTTGAGGCATGCGCAGTGTCACGAACTGCAGGATGCCCCACCCTACCCATTGTGCAGCCTGCGCCGCCACTGGATCTTCATCCAATGATGGCGGGACTGTGGATGGGCGATCCACCCTCCCATGAGAGGAGAGCAACCACTCAATCCTACTCCCACCCTTCCCCCCCATTGCTGGCACCCAGTGACCCAAGGCTGTTCCTCAACCTGGGTGGCTGGCGTAGCACGAGGTAAGGCAAGGATGCCTCAGCCGTCAGCGCCACCGGGCTGACCATTTCACCTGATTTTTAACTTAATTAGTTGGAATCTGCTTTATTTAGTCTGTTGGTATAGTTACTGTATGGAATTGCTTTTTTAATTTGAATCTGCTATTATTTAGTCTGCTAGAGTTACCTTATTTTACAACATTTAATTATTAACTTAATTATTTGGAATCTGCTTTATTTGGTCTATTTGATATAGTTACTGTATGGAACTGCTTTTACTTGAATCTGCTATTATTTAGTCTGCTAGAATTACCTTATTTTGCAACATTTAATTTTCAACTGCTGTCTCTGCAGGATAGCCTTTTAATAAATGATTGATTGTCTGCTGCTCTAACCCTCAACCTGATTCTCCCTGCCTTTCTGCTTTTCTCCTGTCTATTGTGGACCACGGTTTTCATCCTCGGACCCCCCATGGCTAGCTCTCTCCTTCTCTGTCCCACTCTCTCACCCCCAGGCTCCAGTTACCTGTAGCTTCCTTTATTCTTGTGCCCGACTCTCCCTCCGGTTTCTACCTCCCCTCAGCTGTTGACCTATAAATTAATTGTTTTCTCCCTATTTCTTTCCTTTAGACCCTCACACCCTGACTGGGCACTCACCTCCATGGTACGGCTCCTCTCAGAAGCTGCCACCCGCCTGCTCCTCAGCTCACCCAGCCCCAAAGAAAGGTACACCACTGCTGCACCATTTTCAATTTCAGCGCCTTTCTCCTCCTGTGCTCTGACAGGACCTCTCTGTGTGGCTCAGCAGAGCTGCTTCTCATTGCAAATTTTCTCCTGCCCGCTCACCTCCCGCCACCACCACTTTTCAAATCAGGTTTCTGCCCTGACAGCACTGCCCTACCAAACCATCCAACCAATTGAGTTACAGTCAGCAGCCTGTACTTCTTAAAGGGCCCTTGCTGCTATTAGTTTAACGGTATTAACCATCTCTTCCTCACCCTCACTTGAACGTCACTTTCCACTCTACTTATACACCCCCTGCACACACACCTGGCTTCCCTCTCTCTCACTACTCAGCTTAACCATCGCCTCTTAGCGAGAATTATTAAAGTACTAGTACTCCCACCCTAAACCTAGCTACTATTCCTCACATCTTTCTGGGTACTACAGCCTTACACGATAGCAGTCTTATAGCCTTGCTACTGACTCTTCTTTTTCTCTTGTGCCCCATGTGGAATAACGTCTCCCACTACTCCCTACCCCTTTGTCCCAACCTCACTATCACTCCTACCACACCCTACCTTTCTCAATCCTCCACCCCTTTTCAGTCCACCCTGGCCCAGCTTGCCCTGCCTTCACCCTCCACCTCCTCCCACCCACACACAACTTCCCACCCCTAAAACCTCGGCTCAATGTACACATCACTATTTTCCACTTCCCCTGCACAGGGTTACTCCACAAACAAACGTTGCCTCCTTCTTGAATGCTCCCCCTCCCTGCTCAGTTCATGAGTTTTTTCATGACACCTCACATGGCTAAAATCCCATAACAATTCCATAGACTATCCATCCTTTTATATAACAGACACAGGAGATTCCTCCTGCTTCACATCTCAGGGTCCATCCACCCCAATCCCGGACCTTCTCCGACAGATGTTATCAACAACTCTACACCCCCCAGGTACTCTAGGTAGCTCAAAATTGTGCACCTTAACATCCAAAGCTAATTAGCCAAAAAACCTCTGCTTGAATCATGGCTATCTGCCAACTCATTCGACATCATTGCCCTCACAGAAACATGGTTCACCAGCAAGATCCCTTCTAGTGAATTAAACCTTGACAGATATTCCGTTTTTAGGAAGGACAGACACGGTAAAAGAGGAGGTGGTTTTCTACTCTGGATTGCAAGTCACCTCTCCACCATGGAACTCAATCTACCTCTTAAAACATCTATCCTTGAATCCTTATCAGTCAGTCTCCTTCTTGCTAACAACAAGATAATCATCATCAGTGTCACCTACTTTTCCCCTGGCACCCCATCTAAAGAACTTGAAGCCTTTCTTGACCTCAAGAACTTGCATCCCCTTGGAAGGGAATGGATAATCCTTGGCAATTTTAATCTCAATTGGCTTTCCTCACAGTCCAAAGCTGCCAGGGAATCTGTTAGCAGCTTAGGCCTCCACCAGATTGTCACCTCCCCCATACATACCTACTACAGGACCGGGCATGAATCCCTACTTGATTGGATCCTAGTTTCTCACCCTTCCCACGTCATCTACTCTGGGGTATTGCCAGATTCTATCGGTGACCACAGCACAATCTTCTGCTGCTGGTCTGCAAAAACCCTCACCATGAGTACAAATTCATCTTTACCAGACAACTTAAGAAACTCAGTCCTATTGAGTTTTCCAGTGCAGCCTGCTGCCACTGACTGGTCTTTCACTGAATCCATTAAGGACACTGATGTCGGCCCTCGATGAGTTCAGCAACAAATTCCTTGCCTTATGCGACTCTCTCATCCCCTTGAAATAAATCAGGGTAAAAGGTCACAGCCATGAATGGATCTCCTTAGTCATCCATAAACTCATGAGGGAAAGAGACAGGGCATGGGCCAAATACAAGAAACTGAAGCTTTCTCATCTCCTTCAACATTAGGAAATCCTTTGTAACTGATGTAAATCTGCAGTAAAATCAACTTCCTCACCAAAATACAGCGAAGCTCCCGGGGTAACCCCAAGCACACATGGAACATCCTCAATGACCTTATCAGAAGAGGGCACTACAATGAGCAAACCAGCCTCTCCTCTTGTGGACAAGGGGACTCTGATCCCCTTGAAGTTTCCACACTCTTTAATTGCCACTTTGGTAATCTGGACTAATACAAGCCCAACCTTCCCCCTCCTGCCACACCTTCCTCCCTGCCCCACCCTAGTTTCAATTTTCGCTCCTCTCCTACTTCGAGGTGGTTAAACTTATCAAAACAACTGTCCCAGGCCCTACATTGGGCCTGAAAACATAGACTACAGGGTCCTTAAACAGGTCTGTGAAGTCCTTGCTGTTCCCCTTACCAACATTTTCAACTACTTCCTCTGCTCCAGTTCTCTCCCCTCTTAAATGGAAATGTGTCATTATCAAACCCCTCCATAACTCCGGTCATAAAGATGACATCAACAACTACAGACTCATTTTCCTTCTTGCTCCCCTTTCCAAAATCTTGGAAAAAATTGTCCATATGCAAACCATTAGATTTCTCAAGGAATATGACCTACTTACCGAGGTACAACACGGTTTTAGAGCTGGCCATAACACCGAGAATGCCCTTATCAAATTCACCAACTTCATTAATAGGGCATCTGATGATGGCCCCTACACTGGGTTGGTTTTCATTGACCTAACTAAAGAGTTCAACCTCATTGACCACAATGTCCTTCTCTCCACCCTCTCTGGTTTACACTTCTCTACTGACGTCATAAACTGGTTTCATAATAACCTCAGTCACAAGTCTCATCAGATCATTATAGGCTGCGTCCCCTCTAACTCCTGCCCCATAAAATATGGAGTACCCCAAGGGTCTATCCTGGGTGCTCTTCTTTTCACCATGGTTGTCAACTTCCTCCCTGAAATCTGCTTGAACACTGAACTCATCTTGTGTGCTGATGATGCTGCCCTCTTTTGCAAGGACAAGGACCCCTTGTCCTTACATGACAAGCTACAGCATGACTTTCTTTCACTCCACTCCTGGTTCTCATCTAGAGGGCTCATACTTAACGTGAAAAAAACTAAAACCATGGTCTTCTCCAGCCCATGGAAACTGATTTCCTTCAATTTCACACTCCACAACCACTATGGTAACCAAATCGTGAGTCAACAAATTCAAATACCTTGGCCTGCACCTTGACTGCCACTTAAACTTTGTTTCCCACAGTAATCAATTGACTAAGAAAGCCTGCCAAAGGATAGGCATGCTCTACGGGGCGAGGCCTTTCCTAACCACTGAATCTAAGACCCTACTTGCCACCAGTTTCTTACTCACACTGTTTGACTAAAGTGAAATAAAATTGAGTCAGAATGGAAAAGTGTTTGAAACAAATAAAGCTGCAGAAATTTTGAATGATTATTTCATAAACCTCCCCAATCTGAAATTAGATCTCATAACTAAAACTAATACTTTGAATGAAGTAAAGGGTGAGAGTCCCCAAGATGAGAAAGTACCCAAATTCAGGTTTAAGAGAGTGGTAAACAAAGAAGTTCTAAAAAATATAAATAGACTAAAAATAAATAAAGCAAGTGGTCCAGATAGAATAGATAATAAATTATTAAAAGAGGCTGCCATGGAACTGCCACCTATATTAAGGGACACTTTTAACTGGAGTCTAAGGGAGGGACAGTTTCCCTCCAGTTGGAAATTAGCCAAAGTGATACCAATAGATAAGGGAGGGGATCCAGAGGATGTTTCAAATTACCGTCCAATAGCTTTGTTGTCCACAGTATCCAAGTTATTTGAAAAAATTGTCCACGATCAGTTAATGGACTATTTGGAAAAATATAATAAATTGACTCAACAACAGTATGGCTTTAGGCAGGGTAGGTCCATGGCTACCGCACTCATGGACTTTTTGGATCTCATAGCAACCCCTCTTGAGGAAGCGAAGTCCGTGGGTGCGGTATACGTGGACCTATCTAAAGCATTTGATTTAGTAAATCATAGTATTTTGATAAACTCATTAATGAAAATAGGGGTGGAGGAAGAAACCTGTAATTGGTTTATATCATACCTTGACAAAAGATCACAATGTGTTGTCCTAAATGGACACCAGTCAAGAATAGACTATGTAACAAGAGGGGTTCCCCAGGGATCTATCCTGGGCCCCCTCTTGTTCATAGTCTATTTAAATGACTTACCAAAGAATACTGGATATTCAAAAATCCATCTATATGCAGACGATACGGTCTTACTAGCACAGGGAAAAACTACAAGTGAAGTAGAACTAAACTTACAGAGTGACTTTAGCATTATGCAAGGTCACTTTTCATCTCTGGGTTTATTAGTTAATAGTAAAAAGACACAGGTTATGTCATTTGCATTGGACTTAAAGGGAATCTCAAAATTAAAAATAAAGACACAAGAGGGTAAGTTTTTAGAACAAACTGAAACATATAAATATTTAGGGGTACATATAGATCAATGTCTTACTTTTCAATATCATATAACAAATTTAATAAAGAAAACACATGTTAAGATTGGAGCTATGAGGCGAATATCAAATTGCATGACAAGAGAAACAAGATTGATTATGCTCAATCAATTAATAATGCCGGTTATTGACTATGGAAGTCATATTTACAGACATACAGCAAGAAAATATTTAAATAACTTGGATACACTTTATAATAAGCTCGCAAGATTTGTGTTAAGGTGTGCTTTTAAAACTCATCATTGCATTATGTATATGGATTTGGGATGGATTTCATTAGACTTACGGGCTAGAGGAATCTGGCTAAATCAGGTTCGCAATATATTTAAAAATCAATCTTTAGATAACTTGAAAAATAAATTACAAAAACCAAAACATGGTTTAAATCTAAGAAAAACTGGTGCTAGAGATTTAATAATATCAAAGTTAAAAAATTGATTTAGTGAAATGACCCTTCAATATCAGGTAGCTAAAAGCTGGAATTGTCTTCCTTCTTTTTTACGTGAATTAACAATTACCAATCATGTTTTTAAAAATGGCCTGAATTACAAACTTAATTTTCATTGTTGTTGTAATAGGTGAAATTAATGTAAAAGTAAAAATGCTAACATGCCTGTTATTGATGAGTTTGTAAAACCGTGATGTATTGTTTTTTGTACTTTTTTGTAACTTATATTGTAATAAATGTATAGTTGTAATAATTTTGTATAATGTAAATAGGTAAGCCTTGTGAACAGGGATTTTCAGAACCCTAATGGCTATATCATTGTATAAATAAAATGTTACCATACCATACCATACTATGGCACTCTAGTCTACTTCCTGCCCCTTACTCAGGGTAATATAAGTAAGCTCCGGACCACCTACTGTATCATAACATTATCCACTTTGTTTCAGGGCTCCCCAGATGTACCCACCACTGCGACCTTTACAGTGTCTCCAACTGCCACCCCACCCCAAAGGCAGACTCAACAGCAAAATCTTCACCTTTTTTCACATGCTATTCCTGGGCCTTCTTCCACACAGCATTGAATCTGTCTTCCCTAAGTCTGCACCCTCTCAGTCTACCAGACGCTCTTCCTCTCTCTCATTCTCCATCCCTTTCTGTCACACATCCCATGGCCAAAACACCCCCTCCTACAAGGGCACCAAACTCTTCAACAATCTCCCCTCCCCACTTTCATTCATTGTCCAACTGCCTCTTCCTTCAAGTACAACTTAAGGAAACACCTCTCCATGTCCTTTTTCTGCAGGTGTTCTCTTCCATGCCTGTCCCTCCTGTTCCTCCTCCTTTCTACAAACTGTCAATTGATGCTCCTCTCTGCCACCATAGGATTAACTTGACTCTTAATACAGTTGTTCTTTATCCCCTACTAGCACTTCCTCCTACCTCAGCACTTCAAACATTATTGTTTTTTAGCTGTTGTGGATCTGTCATGTTTTTCGTGTTTATTGTATTACTTAACTGTTATTCCTTGACCGTCCTATTGTATATTATGTATCACTTGTTTTGTTTGTCCAAAACTGGATGCTTGTGAAAATGGGCAACTTTTGCTCTCATGCCTTTCCAGTATAATAAATAAACTGAACTGTTTGTGCTTTAGCTCTCCTAACTGCCTTCCCTGCCTCCCTTTGTTTCTCCTGATAACTCTCCCTATCCTCTTCCTTCTGGGTCATCTTGTACCTTTTGAATGCCTGCTCCTTGTACCCTAATCTTCTCTGCTACTTCCTTGGAGAACCACAGTGACCTTTTCCTTCTCTTGCTCTTCTTAACCTGCCTGACACAGAGGTTTGTTGCCTTCTTAATGGCCTTCCTTATGTTTGCCCAATTTTCCTCTACCACACCCTTATTCCCTATTTCTGCTAGGGCTTCCCTGAGGCATTCTCCCATTTTCTTGAAATCAACTTTCCTGAAGTCCAGGATCCTTGTTATAGTGTGGTAAGGTTCTGGCCCAGTCCTTACGTTGAACCACAACATACGATGATCACTGGTCCCCAGGTGGCTTCCCAATGTGATGTCAGTGACACTGTCCCTGTTTGACAGTACCAGGTTCAGTAATGCCCCCTCATGAGTGGGTATTGTTATTTTATATGTCCTGTTTGAAATTTAGAGAATGTTACCATTTTGAATTTTGATTGTTCTTCCAACTATTTAATGTGTCTGTGATAGGACTGTAAAGTAATCAGACCCTTTTGAACTGGGCACTGCATAATAAATGTATTAGCCCTGTGTAAATAATGTATTGATTATAACTGACTAAACTGACTGACTTGTCCTTATAGTATAGCCCAAAATGGAGTTGAGAATTTATTAGCTAATCATGAACCGGAATGCATTTGAGGATGCATGGGTACTTAGGTGACCATGGCCAAGGTGCTGACACCTTCAAGAAGAAGTAGCAAATGCTACCCACATAACATTTGATTTCAATTTCACATGCTGTTTTCAAGATATGGGGCTCCATATTTTTCTTTTCTGCTAGTGCTATCATGCATGATGCACAAAACACGGTATATTTGTGCAGGCATAGAGCACACTGTGAGTGCGCAAAGCATGTATACATTTACCTCCAGAGCCCAGTGTAAATCTACTGTAGGTGCTAACAGGTTTGTGTAGTAACAAAGGACAACACCCTACAGTTCAAGAGCAATGTATCAGTTAGTGCTGGTGCACACATGTGCTATATTCAAATTTCTCCATACAAATGAGCCCATTCCCCATTCAAGGCACTGAGGGGTCATTAATATTTCATTATGTGGCCACTTTAATCTCCCTAGTAGGACTTTGTTCTCTGAATTGTTGAGAGGCTGGATCAGAGCCCAGTTTGAACAGATGGCTATTGGAGCTGCAGTAAAAACACAGTGATAAGCAGCACTGTATCACAGATACAAAAGAGTGAACACCTGAATTTAAACATTAAGGCACACAGTGTTTTCTATTCCAAAAGATTAAGAAATACACCTAATTGCCTGTTCTAGGTTATGGTTGCCCTGCCAATGAAAAATTATTATGTAAAGTAGATACAACTTACAACAGGCTAGCCAGGTTTGATTGCAATACTCACCATTGTAAAATGTGCAAAGAATAAGGCTGGTTGCCATTAGAACAGAGATGCAAACAGATCTGGCTTTCCTTAGTATTTAGCATGTTGATGTCAAGCAAATCATTACAGTTTATTGACAAGTTGACTAAACCAGAACAAAGGCATGGCTGAGGCATAACAGAGCTAGGGAATTCTGTGTGCCTAAATTGAACATGTCCCATGGAGGAATGATGTTCCAATATCACCATCCAACAATGGTCCTGCTCTTGGAACACTATTCCCCCTAAATTCTGATAATTAATGACTGACTTCTTTGGGAGCATTTAATCCTGCAGCTGAACAGGAATTGGTATTTATATGTTAATGTAGTAGATCAAATTGATTAATTTCTGCAACATAAACAAACCTTGCAAACCTTACATTGTACATACAAAATGTAAAGTATTATTACTATGTTGATTTTTGTCTTCACTTTTTATTTATTATTTTCATTTCTATCTACTTGTTCTTTATATTGTCTTTATTACACATATGCCTTTTATATGTCCCATGTTATATGTAATTATTTAGAACTGTCTTAACTACTGGACCACATTGTAAATAGGGTTTTACCAAAACAGTGTTTTAATCCAGTATAAAAGTAAAGTTTTTGTTACTTTTATTATTTCTTTTACACTGTGGTCAGAGTGCAGTTCATGCCTTTGAATCAGTTCTGTGTGTCAGTACATGTAGCATGACTGGGTATATGGATACTCTATCCCCATGATATACGCACATTAGAACATGCAAAATAAGTATCACTACTACTAATAGTGCTGCCTGTCTATGGCATGGGTGAGGCTATCGCAATCCGCACCATGGGATTCAATGACTGGTTGAAAAACTGGTGCGGAGATCAGGAATTTGGCTTCAATGGGGACTGGGGTCCACCTGGAGGGATACAGGCCTATACTGGTGTGATGGTCTGCATCTGTCCAGGAGGGCAACCAGGATCCTAGGTGATAGGTTTAAATGCCTCATTGGTAAGCATTTAAACTAGCCAAGGGGGGGGAGGCACTGAAGATAAGCAGGGAAATCCCAGCCCCAACACAAAACGGGGTAGTTAGTGAAGTAAACACAAAGGTAGAGAAGTCGCTAGGGAGTAGGACAGGGGTCAATCCAGAAAAAGACAAAGGCAGTAAGGGCAGGGATGGGTCTAAAAGGTGTAAGGCCATCAAAAAATGGAGGGCGATGAGTACCAGTGCCCACAGTCTGGGTAACAAACTCCTTGAACTAGTGGCCTTGATGGAAAAGAGATGACTGGATATCATGGCAGTCACAGAAACATGGTACACAGAGAACCATGACTGGGATGTCAACATACCAGGGTACACAATCTACTCTACAGGAGGGACAGGGAGGGAAAAAGGGGAGGAGGAGTAGCTCTCTACATAAGGGAAGGAATCAAAGCAATAGAATAAAAGGGTAAACAGGGAGGGGGAAGACACTATGGGTCACCTTGGAGACAGGAAATTGCACCACAATCTGCACAGGTGTTGTTTACAGACCTCCATCTCAGAAGGAGGCAATGGACAAGGAAATGATAGAAATAATCCTTAGAACGGCAGAGAAAGAGACATATTGTTGATGGGGGACCTGAATATGTCAGATGTTAACTGGAGCACCTTTACTGCAGCCACATCCAAGAGCAGGGTCACTCTTGATGCCCTACAGGGGGCATGCCTCAGACAGCTAGTGTTGGAATCCACTCGGGAGGGAGCAATCTCAGACCTGATACTCTTAAAAGGGGACAGTTAGAGGATCTCAGATTTAGAAGTGGGTAGCCATCTGGAAACAAGTGACCACCAAACAGTGTGGGTCACAATAAACACAGCTGTAGAGTCAAGCCATACAAAAGCAAGGGTGTTGGTCTTTAGGAGGGCTGATTTTGGCAAAATAGGGGAGTGCCTCAGAAAAGCACTGGCAAACAGGCAAGAAGGAGGGGTGGAGGAACAATGGGGAATAATCAAAACAGCCATCACAGAGGCAACAAGCCTTTGTGTGAAGCGAATCAACAAAACAAAAAGAAGGAAAAAAACACTATGGTTCTCAAAAGAGGTGGCAGGGAAGGTTAAGGAGAAAAGGATAGCATTCAGGAAATATAAGGAAACACAGAAGGAGCAGGACAGAGAACTTAATCAGTTAAAGCAGAAGGAGGCAGGGAAGGCAGTCAGAATAGCAAAGGCCAAAACCGAGGAAAAGATAGCCAACTCTGTTAGAAAGGGGGATAAGCCTTTTATAGGTACATTAGGGAGCGAAGAAAGACCAAGGGAGGGATACTGAGGCTTAATAAAGGGGAGGGAACGTAGGCCGAGGGTGACAGTGAAAAAGTAGGGATACTGAACGAATATTTCTGCTCAGTATTCACAACAGAAGAGGAAGGGGAGGTACCTAAACCAAACAAGAGAAACACTTTAGATAGGGGAGTCAATACCAGTCCATTCCCAGAAGAAAGGGTTTTGAAAGAACTCTTGAAACTGAGGGTGGACAAAGCAATGGGGCCTGATGGGATTCTCCCCAGAATTCTAAAAGAACTAAGGGTAGAACTAGTGACACCACTGACTATTCTTTTTAACAAATCATGGGAGGATGGGGTGGTACCTGAGGAATGGAGGAGGGCTGATGTGATTCCACTTCACAAAAGAGGGAGCAAGGCAGAGGCAGGAAACTACAGACCAGTTAGTTTGACCTCAGTGGCAGAGAAAATGATGGAATCACTTTTGAAGGAAAGAATTTTTGAGTACCTAGAGGTCAGTGTGGCACAGGACCCAAGGCAGCATGAATTCACAGTGGAAAGGTCATGTCAGATGAATCTGACTTGGTGACCAAAGTAGTAGACCAGGAAGGGGCTGTGGATATGGCCTACCTAGATTTTAGCAAGGCATTTGACACAGTCCCACACAAAAGATTAATATACAAGTTAGCCAGCCTTGGAGCGGGTCCCAAGATGGTAGCCCGGATAAAAAATTGGCTGGACAATAGGACACAAAGGGTAATAGTAAACGGAGTCCACAGTGAAGAAAGGAAGGTAACTAGCGAGGTACCGCAGGGTTCAGTACTGGGGCTGGTCCTCTTTAATGTTTTTGTAAGTGACATTGGAGAGCACCTGGAAAGAAAAGTATGTCTCTTTGCAGACAACACAAAGATCTGCAACAGGGTTGATACACAAGGTGGGTTGGAAAGGATGAAAAGAGACTTGGCAAGGTTGGAGGAATGGTCAAATGTATGGCAGCTCAGAGCCAATGCACAGAAGTGCAAGGGAGTGCATCTGGGAAACAAAAACCCAGAGAAACAGTACACAATGGGGATAAGATACTAACAACAACAAAAATCAAAAGGGACCTGGGAGTAATTATATCAGATGACCTAAAGGTGGGCAGGCAATGTGAGAAGGCAGTAAGGAGTGCTCGGGGGATACTGGAATGCACAGGGAGAGGCATCAACAGTAGAAAACAAGAAGTTGTTATACCTCTGTACAGACAGTTGGTGAGACCCCATCTGGAGTACTGCATGCAGCTCTGGAGACCCTATCTCCACAAAGACATAGACAGAGTGGAGGCTGTTCAGAGGAGGGCAGCCAAAATGGTGCAGGGTCTTCACCAGAAGACATACGAAGAGAAACTAAAGCAGCTTAATATGTACACCCTCGAGGAAAGGAGGGAGGGGGGGACATGATAGAAACTTTCAAGTACCTCAAGGGAATTAACAAAGTCCAAGAAGGTAGCATTTTTCAGAAAAAGAGATGTGCAAGAACAAGGGGGCACAATTTGAAGACAGAGGAGGGACGGCTCTGAGGTAATGTTAGAAAGTATTTTTTCACGAAGAGGGTTGTGGATGCATGGAACAGCCTTCCTGAGGAGGTTGTGGAGTCAAGAACAGTGGGAGAATTCAAGAACGCATGAGACAGACATAAGGCAATTCTAGTGGGGGGTAGGAGGAAGTAAGCTGTAGGTTGGCTAGGATCTGCAGCTTATCCATCAGGTAGGGAAATGAGCAGACTAGGTGGGCCAAGTGGTCCTTATCTGCCGTCAAATTCTATGTTTGTATGTTTGATTATTTATTAAACATGCTCATCAGTAATTATATAAAAATAGTAGATAGGCAAGTGTGTGTTATGGATTTTTTTTACAGACTTGAGGTGCGTGATGACTAATAAACCTTGAAAGCGAAGCTGGAGAGGTTTATTAGGTCATCACACATCAAGGGTGTGTAAAAAACATCCATAAACAAACACTTGCCTATCTTTTATTTTTTATAATTACTTGTGCAGGGACTTTCTATGCTCTTGTACTTTAAAAGAGAGTAAAAAAAATGCTTCTAGTTTAATAAATGCTTTTTTAATTTTTGAAATAATAAAGATTCAAATGTATGAAACTCAATGTTTTTAATATAGCAGACAACAAAATTACATTTTAAGTTGAACTTGTTATAGGTGAACTTTAGAAATTTCTGTTAGCGATCTGCTTTTCTTTTTTCTGTAACAGGAAGGACAATACTAACTTCAGGTCACTACCTGTTTTACGTGCAGTGTTTTGGTTTTGTTTCTTCATTATGAACATTTCCCTCTTGTTTTCTGCCAGTATGTTGAATCTGCTTTTCATTTTATTGTTTTTTTTTTTTAAAAGGTTTCACCGAGACTTGCTCTTAGAGGATGTGCAGGACCGCATCTGACAGGGACTGAGAGAACTGTGCAAAGAGTGGGTATGCGCTCAAGTTGTCTCAAGGCACTGCGTCGTGCTCGAGGACACTGCTCCTGAAACAAAGTTGTAAGAATGCTGTAATAACGATTTTCAGGTTATAATGGTGTTTGACAGAGAGCTGTTACTGTGTGATAAAAGGGGTCACCAGGAATTATAAAAAAGCCATGGGTAGGTGGGTTTAACCCATAATTTGATATGCACCCTTGGTGTGTGATGTTTTTATAAACTCTTCAGCTTCGCTCTCGGGGTTTATGTAGTATCCCACAGCTCAAGTGTGTATAAAATTCTAGTTACACCCACCCACCAATATATTATTCTTTATGAGGTCTATTCACAAATGTGTGGATTGCCTACACACCACATATCTGAGGTGTGTAGGCAACTCTAAGTTGGAATGCCACACAGCAGGGGTCCAGCACCCCCCAGCAGCATTCACAGCAGGTGTGCAAGCCCCTTGCACACACAATCTTCTGGCCACCCATGCAGCTACATGCCACAGGCTGTCTGGGGAGCGGCATGCCAGGAAGTGTGCCCACACTCCATGCCATTCACTATGGCATGGAGTGCTGGGCCTGGAGGGCACAACTTATAGGAGGAGGGTTCCTGCTGTAACCTTTACACCTGCCCAACAGATGCCCTCCAGCCATGGCGGCAATGGGAACCCCCTGCACACTGCTGCCCCAGCCCACATGGCTGCCAGGGAGGGAGTAGGGCAGACATTTGGGCACATGCCCATCGGTGTCAGCTCACTGGGGTCTGCACCTTCCCATGATCCCCTGCACACATGCAGCAGGAGATCCACTTTGGGACCCAGGATGGCCATCCAATTGGATGCCCACCTGCATCTCGTGATCCACTCCCATGCAGCTGTATGTCAGGGGTGGGGGCACAGACAGGCAGCCAGCAATGGTGAATACTGGCTGGTGCATGCCTGTCCCAGAAGTGCAGAGCTGTGTGGGCTCTGTAGGCATGAATCATGCATACAACTCGCACTTTTGTGAATACATCCCAATGTCATTAAATATCACTCTGTGTCCAGTGTAGCCATCAATAATGTGTATGCTAATATGTCCTTGGAGACCACTTTTAACAGTTGCAGGAATGGTCGCATGCATATTCTTAGGCTAAGAGAACTGCAAACTGAAGTTGATACCTTATGAATTTGAATGAGAGCCACCTTATGACCACAAAAGTGCTCTCCTAGGACGTATTCAAGTATTACTGATTGAGGGCATCAATAATATATATAAAATTAAAGTAGTCTCCCCTGAATGTGCTGATTTCCCAGGATACCTGTTCATCAGGCATTCTTTACAGATTAAAGAGTATCTCATGTGCAGGGTAAAGAAGTGTTCCAACTGGTTGGAAGTGCTCCCTCAGTATATAATGATATTTAGAAAGTACTATAGATATATTCTTGTTTAAGTACTTATGTTAAAACATGTATACCTGAATGTTATTAAAATAACTGTTGTTTATTATGTGTGTAAATCTACAATTATGCTCTCATATGATTGTAAGAGTGCATTCCTGAGTTTTTTGGATGAGAGAACTATGAAGCAAAGCTAAGCACTTATGGACCAGAAATGACTAGAGAAGAAAAATAGAATAGATAGATAGATAAGTGCATATTACAAGGCAATAATTAATGGGTTGCGTTTTTTTCCTATTGAAAAAGCCATGTATTAATGTGTATTATGGCATTTTTTTAATACACAGCTCTTTGTGTCAGACTGTCGGCATTACCTGAGAAGAGCAAGTGGTCCGGATCCCTGTTGTGCGCTAAGGTTTCCTATTTTTTTATTTTATTTTAAAAATATCTTTGGTCCCTCATCGTCAATCTCACACTCTCCATCAGGCTGGACCAGACAGGAGCGTTGACAGCAGCAAGGACCCCAAGTCATCCCTCCTACTGCCTGTCTCCAGCACCCCCTGCCAGCCAGTATCTCTTTCCTTCTTGTCCTCTAACTTCACCCCGAGCCAGGGCGGTGAGTAGGCGGTAGCCCCACTGGCCAGGTGCTTACTGCCTGGATCAAAATAAATAACTTTTTATTTCTGCACCGCAGAGTAAGGGCAGATGGGAGTCGGTGAAAACACACAACCCCTTAAATTATATAAAACTAAATATGGGGTACAGTGTATACACTCAAATTTAATACATACCCTCATTGTTGGATGGCTACCATAAACCCCTCGGGCTTCACCCTCAGGGTTTATGTGCCATCCAACAACTCAGGAGTGTATTAAATTCTCGTAACACACTGCACCCCATACTTTATCCTATATGTAATGCCATCGAGAGGTTTGGGGGACTTGGAACTTTGAGAGCGAAGCTCGAGAGGTCCTAAAGTCCCCAAAATCTGAGATGGTATTATTGCCTTGTAAAACACTTATCTTTGTAATATATGGATCCATTGATAATACTACAGTTGGAGATGACCTTTGAACTGTAGTAGTATCAGCAAAAACAGTAGTATTACCTTTTTTCAGGATAGTATTATTGAGAGTAGTGATGTATTACTGGCAAATAATTGTATAACTTGGTATAGCATTATTGAGGCTTATCCACATATTACACACCAATAACCAGAAACTAAAATGTAACTTTACATATAAACATATAATAAATCGTGGTAACGTTTTTTGGCTTTAAAAATAGAAACATACATTTAAAACTAAAATGTTTTACTTTGTAGAAAATTGGTGAAATTGTGGTGTGAGATATTGACTGGCCAACTGAAATATTGAACTTCACAGTTTTAGCACTTTTAGCATGAGATACCCTCTCATGGTTATAAGAGTGCTTGAAATGTTCAGAAATAAATATTCCTGGTTAGCTAATAATGAAGTCTTAATTTATATATTGTAAAGTAGTCATAGCAATCCTCAAAACATTCTTTAACCACTGTACACTTTTATTTTTTACTTGGGTAGATCTTTATATTATCATGTTTGTATGAAAAGTACTTGTTTTCTTAAACTGTGTTTATGATGACTTGTTTTGCAAACACATACTTAAAATGAGTTATCTGGTAACAGTGATGTTTACTGAAACTTCTGCAATACATCCCTTGTTTTCTTAAGTCATGATTGGTTTAGAATTCCCTAATGCAGGCAACCAGAAGCCAGGTAGTAGTAATAGAAATTGTCCTAATTCTACAATATTTTTGATATTTCATAATTAACCATGTAATAGCTTTTTCTAATTTTTGCTTGGAGACAGCTTAGTCTATTTATCTGTAGCATATCTGCGGCCCAATATTCAAACCTTTGCCTATGGGCAAATTTTGCACTGACTGGTGGGCAAACTTAGCTCACAGCCAATAAGACACAATATTCAAAGGAATAGCCCAGGGGCAAACACTGCTGAATATAGCAGGCAAACGAAGGTGAGAAAACATGGCTGTGAGTGCAGTGACAAGATGGCCCGGCAAATAAGACAGCTTTGAATATAGCAACTGGGCAGTGCAAACAGCAACAGCAGCCCAGTGCACAAAGAAGTGGAGTCAAGCACAGGTGAACTATGTGGCCACTGTGGGCATTTGCAAAGAAGTGGTGCATAACAACTGCAAACAACAGTGCAGGCAAAATGCTGTAGAGCCGCACTAAGGTTCAGACATGTTTGCCCAATGCAAACACATTTGCCTAGGGCAAAACTTTGCCATATTCAAAATGCATGTGCAAATTAGCCTACTTAGGCATTCTGAGGGCAAACAGCCACATTAGCATGCCATTATGGCCTGATTTGCATGCATTTCCATTTGTACATTACCTAGGCTATTTCAGGGAGCACATAGTACCACCTGTATGTCAGACTGGAACTACAAGTCGGTAGTTGCAGGCTGTGTTTGTACACAGCAGCACAGACTATTGTGCCCCAGGGGACAAGCACCACAGGCACGGATGGTTGCGCTGCATGCCATAGACATATTGTTGTTTCTGCTACAGTGCGTATCGTATGCTACAGTACCATGGGTAGCCAGTATTGTGAGGGACACATCAATGCATACTGTGTGTGTCAGGTAACATTGAATGCTGCTATCCACACATAGGCCCAGCTGGCAGGTGTGTTCTGACACTGGACTACATTGTCATATTGTCCTGTGACCCACATACACTGTGCCAGTGGCATTGGATTCTCACAGTAACACACACATGGCTGGCCGTGTTTGATAGGGTATATTTAAAGGTGTACAGTGTGTGCCCTGGGGGGCAGACACATACCATCATACAGGCCCAATGATGTCAGGGACATTCCCGTCACTGGAACATGTTTACTATGTGGATGACCCCAGCCACGTGGCAATACCTACTATGTGGTGCATCCTGGATAGCTGTACACCCTTCCCTCACTGCAGCTTATGTGTGCTAGATTGCTTTGGTGTACCCCATATGGGGCGACTGGTGGTATATGCTGCATGTACTCACTGGCAGGATGTCCACTGGGTACTAGGCCACCCTCAAAAGGCTGGCAGTGTTGGAACTGGTGCCAGATGAAAGCATCATGGGCACTGCCAGGGTACCATGCTAGGACTTATGGCTGGTACCATCTGTTTGCAGCATATCTCTTCCTTGGCATACGGAGTGGCCCAGGGTGGCCTTCTGCCCTCTCTGCCTCCTCAGTGACTGCAGTCATCAGGTGCACCATGGTGCTGTTGTTGCATACAGCCTTGTTGCCTGTTACTGCTGTGTCCATGCCCCCACATCCTTGTTTTGCTCAGAGTTAAGACTATCTTCTTCTGGGCGTTAACTTGCACCATGCTGTGTGTCGCTGTACCATTCTTGGCACAGTGCTAAGGCACTGACTGTACTGTTGCACCTGTAGTCATGTCCCTGTCCCTCACTTTACATCGTGCATACATTATCTTTTAGCGCTGGCTCTATACTGTTGCACTGGTGCTATTTGGTCTTTTGAATATTGCAGCCCCAAGCAAATGGCAAGCAAAACCTGCACAAATGATTTGCACTTAGTGCAAAGTTTTGAATATCTGGCCCCTGGTCTATTTTCTATGAAAAATAAATTACTGTGGCTTACAAAAAGGGTCAAAATGGTCACCACAAATATTGGTCACTAATTGTACAAACAAGGTCACCTGCCTTGCCTATATTTACTTATGCGCACATGATGCTGCATTTTCTAAGCCAAAGTTTCACTATCAGATCATTTTCTAAGTGCAATAACAGACAATAGGGTGTTGCATTTTTATGAAGATAAAAGGACTCCTCCTGTGTATGCTGGGGATCACTTGACCTGTGACCACGTGCCTCAAAGCACATAAGAGGAGTGCCAGTATCTCTCAACAAACAGTCACCCTGTTGTGTGTTAATGCCCACTTGTTTCTATGGGAAATACTGACAGCTGGCAAACACACTGTACCAAGGCTCTATTTCCAGAAATGTCAGCAGGCATTTTAAAGCTTGCTTATGCAACAGCTTAGTCTTGGAAAAATATTTATTTGTCTCAATAGAACGCTTCCCCATGACTACATTTGGAAAATGTTTACATAATTCAAAAGGATGTTGAATAGCATAGGTATTAATATTTTTAATACAGTAAATCAGTTAGTCTTCCAAATATGCTACAAGCTCTAGGGATATTTCAAGCATCTCAGGGGAGTGAGTCATCTACAGTAGTCTTTGTAAAACTTGTCATATTACAGTCTCTCCACCTCCCCAGGTGTCTGATAAATGGGAGATTATGACTGGGTAAACATTTAGGCCATTTGATTGGCAGTGAGGATTCTGTCTTGATTGCCAGTGGCTGGAGACTATGCCAGAGACAAAATGCTACGGGGCTCCACTATTTACTGTTTCGCTGGTCAGGTTTCCTGCATTATTTCTACTTATAATTTCTGCTCTTTTGGTTACAGTTGTGATTCTTGAAACAATACTGTATAACAAACC
Source organism: Neoceratodus forsteri (assembly GCA_016271365.2). NCBI lineage: Eukaryota > Metazoa > Chordata > Ceratodontiformes > Ceratodontidae > Neoceratodus > Neoceratodus forsteri. The sequence goes on along the minus strand of CM057458.1, from coordinate 627,310,374 downwards.
CCAGTAAAAGGGATTTTGAAGCAAGATGCACTTCTCAGTGGACGCAGTCAGGCTTCAGACTCTGTTTTTCCATGGTCAGTAAATTCCACAAATAAAGATATTATGATGAATAAGAAGATTTATGTCATGCCTTCTTGTTGCTGACATGTTATATTCTCTGTATTATGTAATATATATTTTATTTTGTTTATATGTTGTATTTTGTACACTGGATCTCATGCCTGAAAAAGGAGTGTTGGCTCCAGAGCACTTATCCTGACAACAAAATGGAAACAAATAATAGCGACAAACTGACAGAAGAACCTCAACTTGAGCACAAGGAGGAGGCAGTAGGAGTACTAGGAGAGATGAACATTGAGCATGGAATATCAGATTTCTAGAGCCTCCCTAATGATTATAGTTGTCAGATTTAAAGGTTCTTGTTTATCTTCACTTTAAAATCTGTCATTTCAAAAAATTGTTTTTCTGGTAATCATTTGGGGCATCTGGAGCTTGCTTACTGAAAACTGAAGACCATTTCGATTGCAGATTTCATCACCCCATTGGTGGTGAGTGGGGGCTATGAGGAACAACTGGGAATGAAGCAGTTGTTCTAATTATACAGATTAGTTAGTAACTTCATGAGCATTTTTTGATTCAGTTTTTTCTTGCCCTGCTACAGCAAGCCGTTCTTGCCTAGCAACCTGCCAGCTCCATCCACCACTAGCCACTGACCAGTGTCGGGCTTAGGGATACATGACAGCAGGGCCCATGAGTGCCAGCATTCATGGGTGCCATCTGTTTTTTCCATTTTCTTCCTTGCATTTTTCCCACCTCCCTAGTGGCACTGCACTTCTGATGCCTTGCATGCATGCAGTGTTGACAGGTATGCTTGGCTGTACCTCACAAGGGAACTAAGCCAGAGCCATGACAAAGCTGGATCCTGAGACACTTCCTCCCTGAGTTGGTTGCATGCTTCCAAGCTGAGCTGGCCAGCTGCAGGGACCTCAGGATTCTCCCACACCCAGGTCTGCTATATGGGAGTGTAAAGTGTGGAGCCCTTGACCAGTGGATGGCTTCTGCATGGGCATTATACTTGAAAAGTGAAAAAACAACAACGAGCAATAAGTACAATAAGGTTAATGTTCTCAGTCTTCAGTTTACTGAACTCTGTCCGCTGGCTGGCTTTATTGAAACTAACGGGTCTTTCTGTAAAGCAGCTGTCTGTGTGGGTGTCTGAGAAGCACCTTATTTATATATTGTGATTGCCCCTATGATTTCTGCCATATGGTGTCATAGTGCATTGTACCATGAATATTTAATAGAAATACTTTTCATTTCTGACCTAGAAAGAAATGCTCTTGTTCTGTTTTCCTGCAAATTGTACTGATACTGTAAAAAGTGCCTAGGCTCTTAAAACTTGCTGCTCTTTTAATTGCCTCACCCCTGGCAAGAATCTTTACTCTTTCTTTGTGCCATAGCCAAGTACCTGACATTTGGAAAATCGTCCGAGTTACTCCAGTTTTCAAAAAAGGTGATCCTAAAGATATTTCTAATTACCGGCCTATAGCCGTCCTCTCTGTCCTGAGTAAAATCCTTGAAAAGTTGGTTGCCTCTCAAACTGTTGATTTTCTACTTAAATACAACCTCTTCTCTGATAAATAGCATGGTTTCCGCAAGGGTCACAGCACTTCCACAGCCTTACTCAAATTCACCAACAATACTCTCTCTGCCATGGATTCCTGCCTTCTAACGTGTGCTGTCTTTATTTGATCTGACAAAGGCATTTGATCTTGTAGACTAAATTTTTCTCCTTACCACACTTCAATCTATGGGGTTGCCTAGTTCAATAGCTATTTATAAAATAGAATACAAATTGTCAAATTTAACTCTACCCTCTCTGACCCTACAACCATTAACACTGGTGTCTCCAGGGCTCCATCCTGGGCTCCCTCCTTTTCACTATTTTTATCAATAATATCACCAGTGACATCACCTCCTGCTCATCCCTGCTCTGCGCAGATGACCTTGCCCTGTATACTAGCTCTAAAAATTTACTGGACCTAAAGCTTAATCTCTAATCTGCCTTCTTAAATATTCAAGCTTGGTTCTCTGTGCATAAGCTTGTTCTAAATGTGAGCAAACCTTAAGCTATGCTCTTTGGCTCTGCATCTAAATGTAAATCTTGCCAAGATCGGCTCAAGGTATCCTGCTCTGATGGCTCCCTATTTGGGACTGTGAATTCTTTTAAATACCTTGGCATTCTATTAGACGAGTCCCTAGATTTTGATCTCCATATCTAGGCTGCCTGTAAATCTGTCAATACCAAACTTGGGCTTGCCTACAAAACAAGCTACGTCCTAACCCCTTCCACCAGAATGGCCATTGCCAGAGGCATTTTGCTACCAGCACTCATCCAAGGTGTTGCTTCCTATGCTAATGTGCCAAAGACTAGTTTTTGCAGGTGGGATACCACTTATAATAATTTTTGTTGATATACCTCTTCATCCCCATGGTGAAAACACCACTGCCAGCTCTATTCTGATTTAAATTGGCTCTCCCCCTCTGCGCTCAGACTCTACTCCCTTGGCTCCTTGATGGACGGTGGAATTAGATCTCAAACCTCCTTGTCTCTTGCCTCTATGCTGCTCCCTCAATCCTCCTCCTATGGCCTTTGTTTTGTCGATAAATCTCTTCTATACGTACCGAGTTGTAAACCTTCTAAGGGTACCTATGCTTCTCTCATGCTGCCCCCAAACTTTGGAATTCTCTCCTCCTTGCCATCCATCAGTCATCTCATGCAATCTTTAAAAAGGAATTTCTAGAATTCCTATCCCAATCGACTACTTGTGAATGTTTTAATCCTCTTTAGCTCACTCTAGCCTGCTTGACTTTCTCCTTTTTTTCTCCTTATTTCCCAACTAGTCCGTTCCCCGCCCCACCTTTATTGATTACTTTGTAGACTTTGCCCCTACCACTGTGATTTGTTTCTCTCCCCTTTATCCTTTTTTCTTTAATATTTGCACTTATCCAGTACTGCTTCTCCTATACTTCTCTACCTTGTTTTACTGCTGCTCTTGACCTCTGATGTGCTCCTCCCCCCACTGAAAACGTTCACTCCCATTCATATCCTAAAGTTTTTTCCTTTTACATCTGCATTTGCAATTTAATGTATATGGACTACTATCTAGGTTTAGCCTTGGGTCTCATTGTTGTTTAGATTTCAGTACTTCTCTCTCCCATTTTATGCTCTAACTGATTTACCTAGCGCTTGTATTTTCCTTAAAATACTTTGTTTAATAAGGTCTATACTGACTGTTGGTGTCATGTTATTGTGCCATTTATACATTGTGCATTGTAATGCTCTCTATACCTCAATATCTTGATTTTGTATTGTTCGTATGGTTCTATTTTGTAACCTCCCGGGTCATATCTGAAAATAGTCATTCTAATGGCTAGAGCACTTACCCAAGAAACAAAAACTAAATAAATAAAAATATGGTATACCACAGTGGGTCAGGGATTAATTTGTACATTTTCATACAGATAGGTGTGCCTTGATCATATTAACATTGAACACATGAGATTCCCCAGATGTTAGAAGGCAGAATTTCACTGTTCGCTGATGACACAAAGCTCTGTAACAGAGTAGACACACCAGAGGGTGTAGACAGAATGAGAAGCGACCTGCAGAAACTTGAAGAATGGTCAGGGGTTTGGCAGTTGAAATTCAATGCAAAGAAGTGCAAGATAATGCATATGGGGCACAAAAACCCTGGCACAATATATCAGTTGGGGGTGAGGATATAGCATGCACCAAGCAGGAAAGGATCTTGGGGTTGTCATCTCTGATGACCTCAAGGTAGGGAAACAGTGTGACAAGGCAGCAGGTAAAGCAATAGGATGCTGGGATGTATAGGCAGGGCATCACCAGCAGGAAAAGGAGGTCATAATCCGCTATACAAGACACTAGTGAGGCCCCACCTGGAGTACAGTGTACAGTTCTGAGACCATACCTACGTAAGGACATAGACAGGGTAGAGAAGGTTCAGAGGAGGGCAACAAAGATGGTACATGGATTGCATCACAAGTCCTATGAAGACAGGTTGAAGGAACTGAACATGTACTCCCTGGAGGAGAGGAGGGAGAGAGGATATGATAGAGACATACAAGTATCTTACAGGGAGGAACAGGGTGCAGTAAAACACTATTTTAAGCGAAAAGATGTTCCAGGACTAGAGGGCATGGGATGAAGTTGGAGGAGACGATTCAGAGGAAACATGAGAAAGAATTTCTTCACAGAACGGGTGGTGGACAAGTGGAACACCCTGCCAGAGGAAGTGGTGGGGGCTGAAACAATCATGGGATTTAAGAATGCATGGGATAGACATAAAGGAATTCTGGAGGTCAGGGGTAAGGGGCAACCGACTTCTAGGAAAACAAACTGAACTTACAAGCTCAAATGGGCAGACTGGGTGGGCCATAGGCCCTTATCTGCCGACACTGTCTATGTATCTATGTATCTATGTATCTATGTTTCTTGTGATGATGAGGTATGTCAGAGTCGTACTGTGGTATCGTAGTAGAAGTCAATGGTCTACAGCAGGTGATAGTATAGTGTCACTGCCTGTTTGACATTGAGAACATCCATAGGCAGGCACTTTACTTTGAGGGATGTGGTCAGTATTTCCTTCTTGTAAAAGCCTGAACATATTGTAGTGTCAGAACCATTGCGGAAGGACATGTTGTGTACTTTTGTAATAGTTAGGAACGCCAGAAGGTGCAGGCAGGAAATGCTACTGCTGTCACAGAACAGAATGCTGAATCACTGAAACAAAATACTGTAGCTTGTTATAAAGCTGAAATCATATTAAAAAACACAATGAGGAATGCCAAAGCAGACTGTTTACTTCCCTGATGAACCCTTTTAAGGGTGAAATGTCAGGCTTGTCGATGCATGGTCCTTTTTAAGGTGAACACATGTAAATAAAGTACTGGAGAGTGAAAAAGAACTATTTGGAGTTTGACTGATTTGTTGTAGCTATTTCACTTGCTTTCATAATAAACCTATTATACATATTTTATTTCTTCTGGCTTTCTTCCTTACCATTTTCATAGGACGTAGTGACTTCACACCTGTGGAGTTGACAGATGCAGAATGACCCTGCTCCAGGATGCTGTACTGGCCTTGGAAGTCAACTTTTTTATAGGCAAGCCAACTGAAAAGGAAAATAAAAATTGAGTCAGAACATAGTATCTTGTCTATGCCATGCCCTGTACAAATTATAACTAGGGCTCATGTAAATCAGACCATCGTATAAAAGCCATATTAAACTAGCTTCTGCTCTGCTGCTATATCCTTCAATTCTTGCTGGTAAATGCATGAGCAATGGACTTAATAAACAATACTAACTCAAGAAATGATGTCATGCCACTACCCAAGGGCCACATTCACAAGAATGGAATGTACAGGCTCCAGACTCATGGGTCATCATCATAGGTTAAGAGCCAGGAATGTTGGTGCTGACAGGCAGATTTGTCTCTTGAATCCTATGTTGTTCAACCCTGCTGCCCTACTTGTTTGTACAATATGCTGATTAAGTGATGATGTGCTTGTTGGCTCACAACTATCCGAGGCAAAAATGTGATTGTTAAGTAAATAATATAATAGGCTGAAGACCGAGTACTTTAACCTCATGAGACAATCACATTATTGCCTCATATCAAGAGCCTACTAGCACATAATCACTATCATGCTTTATGTGTTTGGAGAAAAAAAAACACACTAGTAGTACTATTTGTTTGTACCTAGGTGTTTTTTTAAAGTTTTTGATAACTCTGCCTTGCTTCTCCCTGCATCACACTTCTTTACAGTTGCAGCAGTGAGTGCAGACTAATCAGAATATACGGTACTGTAGAATAATGATGTCACTAGTATCATTTTATTGCCAATACAATTAAAGTCTAAAGTAATTTTATTTAGAATAAAATGACAGTTGTAAGTTTGCAGTGGAATAAACTATTTGTAACTCTGACTTATGATTGGAGAAGAGGGTCATCATGTAGTCTGATTATCTATGATCTTCAAATTTGCAGTAAAATTTATAGCATTGGAGGATGTGTTGGGGGTGGAAGTGACCTATTAGAGTTGTAGACAAGTAATGGTTTGTACAGTGGGTCCAGATCTTTGGTTTGATTTTAGACCCCTTCTGAAGCACAATCCTCATTCAGGATGGTTCAGTACATGACTTGGGTGATGCAACAGATCTTGCATGCACCACATGCCAGTTTTTTGGGAAGTAGGATTGTTGTGCTTAGTGAGAAATGTAAAACCCCATAAAGCAGTATACAGAGCATGTTACTTACGTTCCTGAATTCACAGTTATTGAAGAAGGTGTTGGTTGAATCACTTCTACATTGGCAATCTTGTTTTGCAGATAAATAATGGAACCCTCATTACTGGTTTCTTGGAAGAGCTCAATCTCTGGAATGCTGTGATTCTGTAGAAATAATGATTACCAGTGGTTATCTGTGTATTATCAGGGGGAAAAAACAAGTGCATCGCCCATTGACTTAAAATTAGGACATTAGTGTTGACATCAAGCTCAGAATGGCATAATGCTAGGAGTGCAATCTTGGGGTGCAAGTAGGCTCCCAATTGCACCCCCATCAATAATTGCTATACTCAAAACTTTGCCTTCACTGCCAAGGGAGGAGACACCCCAGCGATTAAGGTGCAATGCAAATGTGTCCATCAGATGTGAGTGTGAAAAAACGGGCTTACATCAGCTTTCATACTGAACTTTGCCACCCAGAGAGGTCTGGGCATGGCATATCAGCAGTCACCTGGGGATATGGCATGGCTGGAGCTTCAGGGACCCAGTGCAGCTACAGAAAGGTTTACCTCAGCCACTCAACTATTTCTTTTAGGCCTGCTTTTTAGACTGTACAAACCTACAATTTCCCTTTTGTCCAGTGGTCCCTCCCTGTTGTCCACTGGTCCCTTCTGCTCACAGCCCTTATTATATCCACACATCTAGTAGAACCCCTCCCAGCCTCTTCCTATCCCTGTCTCTCCACATGTGATTCTCAACCTTCTCCATGCCCCGCTGGCTCCTTGGCTGACTGCCACAGTGCTGCTACACCTCCTATCACCAGCCTTTAGGAGTTCCAAGGGAAGGGGATGTTGCACAGTTCCTCAGCAGCTCCTGTCAGGGTTGCGATGGTTTGTGTGTGCCAATGTAGACCATCTGCATGGCAACCCCTGTCCCCTTCCCTGCATGCACCCCATATGCTAAGCAACCATGGAGGGAAGGCGTACAACCTCGTTTGTGCATGGCACACTAGGGTACAAGTTAAGCTGGTGCAGAGGGGTAATTCTGACCACACTGCACCACTCCCTATTGCTGTGTGTGGGAAACCATATGTTTTCTCAGTGCTCCTTTATGGAACTAAGACTTTGCCTTTTTGAATGAGGAGCAGAATTACTGTTGCATTTCCAAGTCATATTTTCTTAAAGAAATACAGCCTAGTGCACTCACATATAGGGAGTAGCTGTACCAAATGGTTGATGCAAGAGTACATACAACAGGTGAAACAATAGTTTATTCAAAAATTACTTGGACATCAGCAAAAACTTATTTTCTTTATCCCCTATTCTCTTTATGTAAATATCTCTGTTTTTGCTTTTCTGCCTCCCTGCTCTTTAAAACCAGCTCAGTACGTAGTCCCCCTGTTGCATTATTATTAATGCTCCAACCAGTGACATCATCAGGTAGAATCAGTCTGTGGCTCCTGTGCTGATCCTACTACCTGCAAGGGTTGCTACATTCATGCAAACTGGGCACATTGAGGAGCTGCTGGATAAGGAATGTTACTTAAAAACCACAGCTCTACTGCTGTCAACTTGATACTAAACCCACACTTGCTGGATCGATGGTCACAGATGCATCACTGTCACATGGGACAGAAGGCATTGCAGAAAAACAAAAAGCAATACAAAATTCAAATATGAAGAACCCCAGGGGACATAAAACTTGCAGGTAAATTTAGAAAAACTCCTAACAGCAAGCTAAGGAAAGGATACTCTAGAATTACACCCACAAATAAAAACACTTTGCACAACATACTTGCACATTTTTACTGTAGTGCCTCTTTAATTTATGGTGCAGCATGAAAGTACTGTAGATCAATGTTGCCATCCTTCTAGACTTGTTTCCACGTACTAAGCCCCCGCCCCCACCCAGCTAAGCCTATGGCCTCTGCCTCCCCTTTTTGCTGGCAGTTGTTGTTCCACACACACATCACAAAACCCCTCTATTAACATCTGGAAACTCTTCACAATGACTTGGTCACTCTGTTTAATACTGAAGAGGATTGTGGTTGTTACACAGTACAGAACTCCGGGTACAGAACAATGTGACTTTGGTCTCTTAAAAAGGACACAACTCTAAACATTATGTACACAAAATGGAACAAGTTTGTGGTTGAGACACAGCACAACACAATGTGACTTTGATCATCTAAAAAAGGCTGCAACTCTAGAAATTGTGTACAGTAAATTAAATCTATTTTGGCCTTTCCAGAGTAAGTTAACACTTAAGATTTTGTTCGGCCAGACTTTAATAACACTGCCAGTTGTCAGACTGAAACAAGAACAGCCACAAAGGCATAAACACCTGTTATCCACACTCATGAGGCATCAGGGACCAGATATTCAAAGCTTAGCACACCATGCAAAGTGACTGCACCCAGTTAGCATGGTGATTGTACCAAAATCCCATATTCAAAGGGGCGGGCAGTATGTGCTAAAACATTAGTGCACTCTCATAAAGAAAATGTATGTAGCGTGCAAAGGTGGGGGCAGGACCATATACCAAGCGCAGTGGGATATTCAGTGTGTTAGCACCATGCAATGGGGTTAGTGCAAGCCACTTACTGCCCTGCAATTACCACTTATAAAAAGGATGACAAACTCAGGCAAACCCTAGAAGTGGGCAGAGACACTGCAGGCAACACTGCAAGATGGCGCTTGGGGGAGCTCACATTGTGTATATGCTGCAGCAGACTGTACAGGAGGAAGAAAGGGCAGATGCCCACCCCGGATCCATATGTAGGACACAGAGGTGCTATGCTGCACACAGTACTGACCATGATTCACATACAAAGTCCTCAGAGATGACCAGCTCATGGGCTAATACAGGCTCAACAGGCCCATGCTCGGGCAGCAGTGTGAGGTCCTGCATGACCAGCTCTGGTCAGATACCCAGCACAGCCATGCACTGCAGTTGCACGCAAGGTGACAGCTGCAAGGTGACAGTTTCCTGGCCACAGGAACATTCCAGACACTCATGGGGGAACACCACCAGTATCTCCCAGTCTGCCACCTTGCGCCCATTGGGAAAGTTCCTAGATACTCTGCTGGATGATGCTGGTGAGTTTATCATATTCTCCAGCACTCCGGTGGAGTGAACAGTAACCATGCAGCAGGTCCATTGAGTTGCGCACCTACCAGCTGTACTTGGTGCCATTGACTGCACCCATGTTGCCATCTGGGCACCCACTGGTGATGGAGTGTATGCAAATCTCAATAGGAAAGGATACCACTCCATCAGTCACCAGGTGGTGTGTGATGCAACAGGGTGCATCAGCACTCTCCTGCCATGGTACCCCAGGAGCACCCACAATGCCTTCATATGGCACAACTCCATCCTGTGCTGGAGGTTTGAAAGTGGAGGCATCCCTCATGGTCACCTTGTTAGTGAGTATACCCCACAGGTCCCCCGCCATAGTCCTATATGTGACGTGATGGTGAAGACCCATGTATGGACAATAGGTCCTGGGTATGCTAGGGGTGATGGGTGGACTGGATGGACCAGTGGTTGTTGCCTGTCTTCATTGTCTATGTGTCTATGCTGTTATGTGATAATAACCTATGTCTTTAACTTCACAGGGGACAGTGTCTATCCCTTGTGACCCTGGCTCCCCACATATGTCCTGTGACATGCATCCATTACAGAGGACAGGTGGAATGCAACAAACACCACCACATGCAACATCTTTGAGCGTGTCTTTGACATGCTCAAGATGTGGTTCTGGTGCCTTGACCATTTCGGTGGTGCCCTACAGTATACCCCTCACTGTGCCATATTCCTTGTCTGTTGTATGCTACACAACATGGCACTCAACCATGGGTTATACATGACAGCCACAGAAGTACAGTCTGCATCAGATGTGGACTCAGAGGACCAAAGGATACTGGTGTAGCTCAACAGGCATGATGCCAGAATGGCCAGGAGGACCCAGGAGTACAGATCCAACATCAGCAGCAGCAACATCAACAACAATGCAAGCAATGCACTATGCTGGGAAAAGGGGTAACATAATGGGCGTAACACAAATGCTATGCTACCGGGCAAGGGGGTGCAAATAGGGTACATACAAGCAGATATCCATGGTCACAGGTGGTCCTAAGGGTTGTCAACAGAGATAAACGCCATCCAGGCTGGGGGTTGGGGAACGTGGAGTGCATGTCAAAACAAGTCCACCATGCATGAGGTTAAGACATGGAGACATGGAAACATTGGTCATGTAGGATGAGGGGCAACTGCCAGCCAGGCAAGGTAGGGGCTGTATGTAAAGCCACCCATCCTGGTGTCGGACAGCCTAGGCCTTGACATAGAGCAGCTGGAGGTGTCAAAGGGGTATGGCAGTGGTAATTGGGACACCCTGGTGGTTGGAGGTGGCCTTGCACTTTCTGCATCTTCCCCCAACTACTGCCCTGGGTACAGACAGACTGCCTGAGCAGCCCCCTTGGGGTGGACTACATTTACGGTATGGAGAATGTCTGTAGTGACTGTGTCACCTGGCCCTGGGTGCTGGCCCATGGGGTACCGCTGACTCAGTAGGATCAGATCACGACCTGGTGTGTGTGGTGTCCTCATGACGTGGAAGTCCCAGACATACTAGGCATTCATGGCATCGTGTAGCATTGGGATGCCCCTAGGTGTCTGTTGTGGGGTAATGCTATTCACACTAGACAGGCCAGGGCTATGGCTGGCCCTTGTACTACCCACCGCCATGGCTGCAACCTCTCACACAGCACCACACAGGTCCTGTAGGACTGCCATGAGCTCAGCATGTCTTGCCTCTACTCACTGCTCAGCATGCTGCATGTCCTCATGCAGCATTTGGCGGAAGTATGTTATGTCCTCATGCAGCATGTGGTGAATGTGTATTAGCTCCTGCTGCACAGCACTCTGTATCTCCATGGCAGACCTCAGCAGCTGCCTGTTTTCGGCCACATCCGCTTTTGCCAGGGACTGTCCACTGGGATGGGGTCAGACTGCATCTATGGTCATTATTTAGGCTGGGGTTGCACCACAAGGGGTGTGGTGGACCATGGTGGGTGTAGCAGACTGGCTGTGTGTGTTCTGTCATGATGGGCATGGGGTGGCAGGGCTGTCGATGTACCGCTGGCAGCATCATCTGGAGGTGCTGCAATGGTTGGGCCTGTAGTGTTGGTGGGGAGTGGGAGGTCGGGTAGTCATAGCGGTGGTGGGGTCCTGAGGTGGCATGATGATGGCTGTGCTGGGGACAGAGGTCGGCAGCATCCCTTTACCCACTGGGCTGCATGGTGACTGCAGCTGAGCCTCAGTGGTGCAGGTGCTGGCAGTGGGGGAATGGTCTGTCCCCATCTGGGGTGGGCCCTATCTGCTCTAAGCTTTCAAAGTAGGTTTTGTTGCCATTGTCCACTGCCGTGGCCTCCTCGCTGCTGTGGACTGGTGGATGATGAGGACCGCACACAGCAGGATGGTCTTGTAGTGTCCTCCTCTGTGTCTGACTCCATGGGATGTGCTTTATGGAGAGGACAGGGGAATTATGTAGTACCATACCAGACAGGGCAGTGTACAGGCAGAGGCGGCATGTATGCCATGGCGCATGGTGCAATGCGCCAACACATTGTGTGCAGTGCAGAGCCCATACCCCACAGGGAGAGGCACGCATCTACATCAGGAACACACATGCCATCACCATGGGTGAGACAACATATCACCAGTGTCCACATGCCCCCATAACCAATATGCGTGCACACATGTACATACACCCAGCACCACTGTGTACTCACCCCAGCACCTGAGGACACACACCCATCACCAGGGGGAACACGCCCCAACACCAGGGAACAAACACACAGCACCAGTGCACATACACCCCAGCTGACCAGACATACCCCTCCACCAAGGGTACACACATCCGAGCCCCAGTGGGCACACAGGCAGCACCACATGTGGCACTGTTGTGGGCATGCTCACAGATGACAACTCTCTGTGTGAAAAGGACACAGTACTGCTGCCCACATCCTGTGTGCTACCTAGCCCTGGACTCATCATGCACCAAAACCACTAGATACCCATGTCAACACAGATGGCCTATGGAGCATTGCTCAGGTGGTCACTAACATGACTGGGCAGTTGGCTTTCATATCCACCACCCGCCACACCAGTCACTTCCATGGGCTGTAGTGTGGATACTATGGCCTCCTCCACAGGATCCAGGGACCATGTGGCCTCTGTTACCCATGGTCCCCAGCCTGTGGCATGCAGCACCCTATGCTCCATTGACATGGCCTCCTTTGCACATCTCTGTCTTCAAGTTCTGGAAGCACTTCCATACCACTATGACATGCCTGCTCCATCAACCAGCAGTGTTCACCTCCTCTATGATTTCATCCCAGGCCCACCAAACATGTGCATTGGTGCTTTTGCAGTTTGACATGACAACTTCCCTGGCCTTGTAGGCCTGTGCCAACACCTGCAACTTCTCCACACTAAATGGTGGGCCAGCAGTCTGTCAGACTTCTCCATGCTACCTACCAGACAAAGGTGGTGCAAGATGGGTGACCGCAGTGGTACACAGTTGAATGGATCATAGGCTGACCCCACCCCCACAGGAATGTCTGCCCTCCAGCAGCCCAAGGCCTACTGGCAGTGGACCTGCCATGCATGCACTTCGCTATAGCAATGGCATCAGGCAGGACTAGACGGGGCACAGGCACACGTTACCCCAGTTCACCGACCTGGCCTCATGTCTGTGCAGGGGTGACACCACCAGCAGTGAGCAGCATGGATGGAGGGCTCCCTCTCACACACAGTAACACCAGTAGCAGAAGATGAGGGTACCAGCACAGTGCTGTGCCAAATGCCCCCAATACATTTGCACACATTGTACAGACAGGGTACAATTTGCAGGTGTCCCTGGGCCTCTGTCCAGCCATGACCCTCTCCTTGGAGCTTCTCAAGGATTCTAAGCCACAGTTCTGATTGGACTGCTTTCGCCACTGCTGGCCACCCATTGGCTGCCTCACTGCCGGCTTCTCTATGAAACGTTGGTGCCGACAGCGTTCTCCTCAACTTCTCCTTAACTTGATATTTTGTCCCACCTGCCCACCCCAGCCCCAACCTCTATTTAAACGCTCCTATTTCCCCACCTCTTTCTGTACATTAGCTATATAGTTTTCTACTCGACTCTTTGTCTTAAAGGGGCTCTCCCTTCTAGCAGGTTACAAAGCAGTCTCTAAGTGATCTGCAGATGCCTCCTCTAAACACAAATCTCTCGCAAAATGAAACACCTACTCCCACATCTTTTAATCATTTAAGTACCACTATGGCACCTGTCATTTACAAAATAGCGAGGACAGCACTCCTGGTCATTCTTCTAACTGTAACAACCAATCCTATGAGCAACTCACAGTCTACAGGTACAGCAATTTTAAATGACAGCTTGCTTAATGTTCACAGGATCACAACACTGTCCTACAGCAATCATTTCAATTCCCTACTTTGGATCCTACCAGTAACCACTCTATGGGATATACTTTACCACTGCCCTCACTGGCTGCCTAAATTAGCTATTTTCCTGGGGATCTTCTGCATTCCTGAGAAATGCACCTGGCCAGGGTTCATTCTGGAAAATTTTCTAAGTGGGACAATGTACAACTGGTCCCCAAAAACAGGGGAAAAATTCAGAAAATCAGGGGACTTAGTATTGTTTTTTTTTTGGGGGGGGCATGTGTTTCGACTTATAGTTATTTACACTTTTTTAACATATAATAGTTTTTACAGATTATTATTAGTGTGCTGGTGTTTTCCAAATGTTATGTACAACATTGGTGGCATGCTGAGGCAGTTATGAGGTAATGGCACAGTTGCTCACATATCAAGCCTGCTGCTCGTGCTAAAATAATTTTGCTATGACATGTCACATTCATGTCGATGTGTGTACATAGGGTGATAGAGGTGCAGCTGCTGATTAATAATCATGCTGCTGTTTCCAAAAATTAAACCACTACGGCATCATGCATTGATGAAGAAGGTACCGACTAGCAGTTTTATTAGCTACTCTCTCGGGGTTAGGGTCTCCAAATGTTTAGGAATTTCTAATACCATGGCAAGAATGGACCCCATTCTTTAGCCAGGGCATATTCAAAACTCAAGAAATTAGTACTGTATTAATCTTTGATGTTTGCTGAGAGCGCTCTTCTCAGCATACGCAACGTCCCCAAAATGGCTTCCTTTTGAAGTTCATAAGGTGTCACAAGTATTGGTAGCGTATTTAAATGTGCCTGAAAGTTATTTAAGCAATAAGGCATGACCAAGGGTTATGTTAATGGTCTGTTAATCACCTTCTAGGGGTGTACTGTGGCACGAGGTGTAACTGGGTGCCACATGCCCCTAGAGGGTGATTAACTGACCATTAACATAATCCCTGGGAGTGCCTTATTGCTATTATAATAAAAAATATTTTAAAACAGTGTTAAACCTTGCTCGGCACATAGTTAAACTCTACATGTATGTTAATAAAAGATTAACATAAGGTTGTTAGAATGTTTGCAGCTAATCAGAAAGCTCTATTTCTCAGATCCTTTTTATAATTTTGATTAGTCCCACTGCTCCAAGCACTACTGGAACAATTTGTGTGTCCTTATTCCACATCAGTTTGTTTTCTGACTGCATATCTTGGTATTTCATGATTTTGTGTCTCTGTACGCAGCACACTGTAGTCACTAGGGGTGGCTATTTCAATCAGTAATGCTACCTTAGTTCTCTTTTCTTGTATTACAATATTGGGTTTTCTTGCTTCCACTTTCTTGGTTGTTGGTATTGGGTGATCCCATGTGATCATTACTTCTTCATTCTCTGTGATTCTTTGTGGTTCATGTTTCCAGTGTCTCTCTGCTACCTGTATGTTATAGTGTTTACACAGTTTCCAGTGGATCAATCTTGCTACATTATTATGTCTTTCAGTATACAGGCCTTCTGCCATGAGTACTTCACATCCAGCCACGAGATGCGCAACTGTTTCTAATTCTGTACCACAGAACCTGCACTTGTCTGTTTCTCCTGTTTTTTCTAAGGATTTTGTGAACCATCTTGTGCGTAGCCCGCTATCTTGGGCTGCCATTATTAGTCTCTCATCTCGTGGCCTAAATTCACCTCTTTTTAACCACTCATGGGTCAGGGCTTGATCAACCTGTGGTTGCTCCAGTAGCTCCCTGTATTTTCCACTATAATTATGGGCTTTCCAATTGTTTTTTCTTTTCTGTTGGTCTTTATCCTTATACTCCTTTTTCTGATTCTTTGCATTTTCTGTTGCTGACAATTTCTTATCTACTTGTGGATTGACATCAATCTCTGCTACCCTTCTGAAGGCTTCTCCTAATTTGATGAGTGAAGTCATTTTAGGCTTATTTTCTTCATGATGCAAGACCTTGACTATATTTGGATCCAAGAATGTCAGTAAGTATGTATGTAGCCCCACTATTGTGGATCTATATGTGTAATCAATCTCAATGAGGCCCATGCCTCCCTCTGCCCTTGGGATGTATAATCTTGGCATGCACTGATTTTTGTATATTAGTTGGTGAGCATGAAACATTTTTCTTGTTTTTATATCTAGCTGGTTCAACACCTTCTGTGGCCAGTCTATCACACCCAAAGCTGTATGATATCACTGGAAGGGCGAGTTGGTTTATAGCTTGCATTTTATTTCATGTTGTCAAAGCAGTTTGCAGAATTAGCTTTAACCTTCTAAAATATTCCTTGCTTACTTTTACTCTCATTTGTTCTTGTTGTGCTGTTGCTCCTTTATCTATTCCCAGGGATTTATACACTCCCTCTTGCTCAAGTTCGTTTATGTCACATACCTCCGCCAGATTCATGTTTTCTTTATGAGTTAACTTTCCTGCTACAGATGTTGCTTTGGCACATTTGTCTAGGCCAAACGTCATCCGTATGTCATCAGAAAAGGTCTTAACAATTTGTAGTTGTTCTTTCAAATGTTTGTCAGATGAACTATAAAGTTTTAGGTCATCTACAAATAGAAGGTGAGATGTTAGCTGTTGATTGTTTTTGTTTCTGGGGTTCAAGCTGTATCCATAGCCTAGGTTGTTGATTAGGCTACTAAGGGATTGAGGGCAAGGCAAAACAGAAGTGGTGACAAGGAGTCACCTTGAAATATCCCTCGGTGGATACTTATATTTGGGATGGTGATTTGACTTTTCTCATGATTTAATTGCAGGGTGGTTTGCCACTTTGTCATTGTTGTTGTGATGAAGTTTATCAGTGTGGGATGTATCCTGTAGATCCGTAAACACTCAGTAAATACTCTCTCTGTGTGTGAGCCTACTGATGTTTCCAAAAAAGTATACCTGCTATGGCACAGGCACTGATGAATAAGGTTAGAGTTGCAGCTGAGCAACTGTGACTGAGTCTGCTGCTGTTTCCAAAAATTATATCTGGCTGTGGCACAGGTATTGAATAAGGTTAGAGTTGTAACTGAGCTAGACTGAGCCTGCTGCTGCTGTTTCCAAAAATTATAACTGCTATAGCATAGACATTGAATAAGGTTAGAGTTGCAACTGAGCTAGACTGAGCCTGCTACTGTTTCCAAACATTATACCTGCTATGCAACAGGAAATTTGATGGTTTAGTAGCAGCTACTCTCACTGAGCCTGCTACTGTTTCCAAAAAGTATACCCTGGCATTGCACAGGCAATAGAAAAACCACTGTCAGTAATATTGGCAGTGTGTTGCAGCTACTCTGAGTCTGCTGCTGTTTTTCAATAATTATACCCGACCCATGATCATCTGGCATGCAGTGATCTCAAGCAGATGGGAGGGAGAGAGCCGGTGAAGCAGGCTGGTCTGCTTAGCCTCTGAGTGAGCCTGCTGTTGTTTCCAAAAAGTATGGCAAGGCAGATACTGAAGAAGTTAGCCGGTAAAAGCCTTGGTCTAATCATGCTGCTTCTCTGAATGAGCTGGTGTTTCCAAAAAATTCTGCCGTGCTAATATAATTTTTTTGAAACACCAGAAGGATAATTGAGAGAAGCTGCTGTTGATTAGACCTTCCTCTTCATCAATGTCTTCAGACATGGCGGGCATTCATTGACAAGCAGTGAGAGGATGGATCTGATGCGATGATTGAGCAAGGTGCTGCTGTGCCACTTCCCAAAAATTATTACTCAACTCTCCGTCATGATCTCCTGGGGAATGACTGGCTGCTGTGATGCAGATATATACATCATAACAGTGCCACTCTGGTGACACTGAGAGAGCTGTGCAGCTTTTTTCATGAGTGAGCCCCTGCTTTCATTTTTTTCCAAAAAGTGAATTAAGAAGACACAGATGAGAGACTAATGTTCGTCCCCATTTTATTATTAATTATTTAGAATTCTGAGGGCATATTGATAGCCAGACAGACAAGAAGACAGCCAGAAAGCCAGGCCAAGTCTGTTCTGTTCCAATGATTTACAAGCTTCTGAAATTATTCAGTACAGTGAGCAGTTCCGTATGTTTAAATATATATATTTATTTTTTTACTTAGGTCACTCAGTGAACAGACCAGTCCAGTCAATTCAGTCAGTGCTGTGTAGAAAGTCAGCTATACCTGCTTCTTGTGGAATGCTTCAGAAATTCAGAGACAGAGTCCCAGCTTTGCAAAAATTGTGCTTCAGGAAGCCGGAATTACAGTTACACATTAGGTCCCTCTCTATTTGCTGCAGCAGCATTATGCAAGTTTAGGAGCAAGAGAGAGCAAGAGAGAGAGAGAGAGACTGTAACACAGATAGAATAAAGGCCGGGTGGCCCCTGTATCTCCATATTTGCAACATCCCCACCCCCCAGATCTGTGATTTCTAAAATGATATAATAAAGGATGTAAACTTATTTGTTGTGTTGTTTAATTTTTTTTTTGTGTCCTGTGTTTTTTTTCAGTAAGTTGTGTCAACTTATAGGGAAGGTGAAACAGTGACTGGGCAGCGATAAATAATTTTTTTTTGCTGGGAGACTGTCAGTAAGACCCACCCATTACCTGACGCCAACACCAACTTTTTCAACTTGTAAATAGCCTTCTGTCCTTTTTTGCTCTCCAGTTCTGCAATGCAGCAACAAAATCAAACTCTTTTTGTGGGGGGCCCTCCCAGTTGATCAGGATCAGGTCATCTACCCTGGTAGGCAAGAGCCTATTTCGTAGACTGGTTTTTATCAGGTTCTGGGAACTAAATCCCCTTTCACAATCCGCAGTGTGAATTGGAGCTAGGAGAGCAAGGCTAGCAAGCTTAATTAAGTTTGGGAAGGTTTCATGATGGTACTTGCTAATGAGCCCCCATAATACTGACATGTCACCCCTAGGGTAACCCTCCTGTAAAACTAATGTTTTAACTTTGTCCCACTCCTCCATGGCTTGGTCACTGTCCACAACTGGTGGCATTTTAGATGTCTGGTCCCCAAATGTGTGCTCTTGTTCATTGCCATACTGCTGCAGAATTATTCCAATTTCTTTATTACCCCATTCAGTGACATCAGCAGGTGATAGAAATGACAATGGTCTCATTGCCAAGACACCAAATGCAAAAATGATGTTGCTGTCATTTTCTGGGAACCTCATATTCAGATTTTCAATCAGCTTTTCGATAAAGTTTCTTTTGATGGCGTCAGCGTTTAATCTCCCCTGTATAACATGATTCATTTTGAATGCTAGTTTTCCATCATCCCCTGTTTTGAGGTCCTCGTGAAGCTGTTTTAGATGAGTTCACTGGCCTGCTCCCAAGTGATTTTCCCCAATTTTTATCTTCTCCAAGGTTGACATGCAATGCTTAACTGCCACTTGCACAACTGCTATGTCAAGGTCCTTTTTTTGAAACACTAAACATAGTTCAGTGATCACTGGCAACACATCCATCATCATGTATGTAGTTGCCACGAAATCTGCCTGCGACAGTTTTTTGGCATACCCTGCAGATTTTGCATCAGTGCTGCTTGACATATATGTCATAAGTGAATCTAGACTTCTGTACACAGTCTGTACTGCACTGTAAACTGCAAGCCAACAGACATCATGAACCTCTTTTACTTTGAGTGAAGGCTCGTTTAGCATATCTTGGAGATCTTTGAACTTGTTGCATCTATTTGAGGATGTCTTAAAATAGTAAAAAATGCCTGTTAGCACCTCCTGATATTGCTTCAAGTAAGGCACAGCATCTGCAGCTTGCGAACTGACAAGTGCCAATCGGTGGGATATACAGTGATAGTTCAGAAGCATTGCATTTTGCCGCAAAAATTGTCCTGTTACTCCCTCATCAATTCCGGTCATGACTTTAGCACCATCACTTCCTAAAGCCATTACTTTAGATATGGGTATTTTTTTTTCCTTTAAGAAGTTTAGCAACCATTATGCAATATATTTGCCTGTCCCTGATGTAATTTGAATGTTTGTAATGTAATGAGTGCTTGGTTGAAATGTCTCACCATCAAGCACACAGACATAGATGGTAAGATTTTTATTTGTGGTGATGTCAGTGGTCTCATCAGCAAAGATACCAATGAATGGAGAGGTCTGCATTTTCAGATCCAGTGCTTTCCTTATAACCCACGCTAACGAATCAAGCATATCATTGGCCATAGTTTCAGAGCTATAAGTTGTTTTCTGTTCACCCTGCATGGTGGATTTCTCCACATTTGGACACTGCAGATCTGACAAGAATCCAATTAATGACTTAAACTTCTGCATAGAAAGGTTTTCCTTGCACAACCAGTAGACTGTTTTGAGTCTAACAATTATAGCACTTTCTTTTTCACATATTGCTTTATTGACTGCTTGGACAAAGTCACCTTTCATGCCCTCCACGACAACCACTGTCTTGTGATCTCCTAAATCAGCATGCCTTTGCAATGTGCCAGTTTGGAAATTGTCTGTGCCATTGCCAGTTAATGAATTATTTTTACCATTCTTAGTACACAATGAACAGGTCATTTTATTTTCTTGTGTACTGTACTGAAGCCAGCTGTAGTCACGCAGCCACTGTCTCCTGAAATGTCTTTTAATGACAGTTTTCCCTTCTTCGTCCTGCTTGGCACTGCTAGAAGGTTGCTCACTGTCACATGTCAGGACCTCAATTTCTGATACGCTACAACTAGTGCTAGGTTGATCAGTGGTGGTGGTTGTTGCTTCTTCACTGACATGTTTCTCAGTAGTAGTAATACTGGACTCTACAGTTTTTTTTGGCCCATGGCAGCCGTACCTGTCCAGGTAACAGCACGGCCTTCCTTTTTTTGCCAGTAGCAGACATTGTATGTTTGTGTAGTTCTTAACCAGAAAACAGAACAAATGTGATTACTTGAAGCAATACTAACAGGGGTCACAGTAAGTGCTGACAGGCCTTTGTACTAACTGTCAGCAGCAGGCAGGGTATGCAAAAAACTGGTCGGACGAGGCTTGTGACACAAAGTGAGTTTAAACCATCACAGTCAGATAACTTTTTTTTTTCTGGCTGCTGAGACATCAGAAAAATTTGCATTGACTTGAGAGAGACTGTCTGGTTTATTTTTTCAAGCCCAAACTTAATAGGTTTAAGAGTGTAAAATACACCAGAATGTAGAACAGCAGAATAACATGCAGTACTTAAAAAGCAGAGTGACCACGTCTGTGACCACCACAGTAGGCCAGCTAGGCACAACAAATTTATTGTCGCTTGTATAATTATTTCACAGATCAGCAGGAAGGGCAAATTAGCCCGTCAGGGAATGTATTTTTTTTTTCCTTTCCCTGAGACATCACAAAATATGCAGAGAGACTGTCAGGTTTATTTTTTCAAGCCCAAACTTAATACGTTTAAGAGATTAAAATACGTCAGAATGTAGAACAGCAGAATAACATGCAGTACTAAGTAGAGTGACCACGTCCGTGACCACAGTAGGCCAGCTAGGTACAACAAATTTGTTGTCGCTTCTGTAATTATTTCACAGATCAGCAGGAAGGGCAAATTAGCCCGTCAGGAATGTATTTTTGTTTTCCCCCCAAGACGTCACAAAATTCGCAGAGAGACTGTCTGGTTTATTTTTAGAGGTTTTGTAGAGATATGGAACACCACACAAGGCAGAGGCAGACAACACTTGATGTCACAGTTTATTTTATAGTGAACTGGCTGCAGAAGCCATGTGTCTTTCATTTGACTTCTCAGTCTGTGACCAAGTCACTTGCAAAGCACTTGCAGAGTTGAGACCAGAAATACATTTTTTCCATGTGTATTAACACCCATTTGCTGTGAGACTTGCTACAACACCCACCACCCCTTTTTAACATTGAAACATGACCAAGTCTCTGGTAATGTTACAGCCCCCCTCACCCCGCCTGCCATTCGCAGCTGAACAGAATTCTACTGTGTAAACTCTGGAATACACTTTGATAATCAGCCGAAGGTCCTCTCTGTCCTGGCTGGCACAATCACAAAAAGTGAGGTACTATGTTGATGGAACTAAGGATATTCCCTGTATTACAATATTTTTATATTGCTAAAATTTCCCTGCATAAGGTTTTGATAACTGATTTTTGGTGTTTGCCGTTCTAGATTTATTATATTATTGTGATGTAACTATGATTGTGTTTGTTAGGTGTGTTATACATCTTAAAATCTGTAACTGTATGCTTGTTACTGGGCTCCTTGGAAATGAGTTTTTAACTCAATGGAATTTGTCCTATATTCTTGTTCATTTTTTCATGAATTTGAACAATATTTTACAAACACACAAAAGTGATCTGTTTTTTCCCCCACAACCACAGTAGAAAGTATCTGTGATGTCTGATAAAAACCACTGCCCTTTTCCCAAATGACAACATTCTGACAACGGTTTTTTTTTAGTAACAGCAAGCAAGGTTAAAAGCTATCTAATAATCTCTCCTGAGATAGATAACTCCAGGCAGGCTAAATAATTTACTTTTCTTTTTCTGTAATTAGTCAGAGTGGTCTGCTTATTTAAAGAGTACACTGAAGTTTTATATTAATTTAGGCTGACTCTAAAAAAAAAAACCTTGCAGTTAACTGCCATGCCTGCATGTAATACAACAACCTGTCCAACGTTTTTACTTCAAAACAAAATGATGCTGCATCACAGATCAAGATCTATATCTAGATATGCCAGCAGCCACCCAAGAAAAGGTCCAAGCACTGCAGTAACATTTGTTCATTCTTTTAGCTAAATTCTGGGGCATTGGGAGCAAGTGCCATGATGCGACCATCTCCTCTGAAATCTAAATCTGAACTGCATAGTCTCCTTGCACATGCACTACTTTCTCCCTTCTTAGTGTACCATGTGAATCACAGAAGGCAAAACATGTGGTACACTGTTAGTGTAGGTGAAGACTACGCAGCTCGGTGCCTGACCCCCTTCCGTACCCTCTCCCCATGCCACACAGACTCAGACCATCGCTCCCACCACAACCACCTCAACAAAACAATGTCTGTCATTCACGTTGGCAACTCTTTTGGGTGTGATGGCTTCTGGATACATTTCATGCCAGTGGTGCCTCTCTCCGCCCCAATGGCTGGCAACGGAGCTCCATCCTGATCTTTCTCCACACATGGCAGCATGTAATCCTTGAGGTACAGCTTAAGGAATTAGGTGTGCCCTGAAGTCCAGTGCATGCACGGAAGTAGTCTGTCTCAGCGAAATTAGCCAAAATGTTCCCGAGTTGGTCACATTTCTGGGAATTACCGACGCCTGCTAACAGTGCCATTCAGCGCATCAGTGTCCAACTGCTGCATAAAAATGGGGACATTTAAAGAAACAGCACACCAAATGCACAATCCTGTGGCCAAAAATGAACCCTGCTGGCAATACAACACCAGCTGGCTAAATAAAATCAACAACAAGCAACTGAAAGAGTACCTCTGAAAAGTAGCATTGCTATTATTACTGCTCTCTGGAAATATCCACCCAAACCCTGCCCCCCAATTCTGCTGCTCCTATCGAGAACTACAGGGCAACTCTCAATTGCCTCAATGAACATATGAACATATGTAGCCTCCTTCCTGAGATACACAACCTGAACACGTGGATCTTGTAACATAACCTGGATAGTTTCTCTATAGTCAAGACATGGCTCTCCCCTAAAATAGCAGACGGCGCCATCTTGATACCTGGATACACAGTGTATAGACAGGACAGACTGTCCAAACTGGGGGGGGGGCAGTTGTGTAGTTTACATAAGAGACAACCTTCAGGGCCACGTCCTGCCATTGCCCACCACAGGTGCGCATACACATGCCCTAGCTTTGAAAGTGCCCCTGGGGGTACACAGCAAAGCCATTACTATTATAACAATATACATTCCACCTAAACTGAAGACCCAAGAGTTAGACTCACTTATGGAGTGTCTGGATACACTGAATCTCAACTCAGAAACTATACTACTAGGAGATTTTAATGCCAACTGGCTCTCCCCAGCTGCAAGTCCTTATAGGGATGCAGTCTCAGCAGTACACCTCTCTCAGTTAGTAGAATCATCTACTAGGATGACCTACAAGACTGACACATCCACACTACTGGACTGGGTACTGTCTAACTAACCAGACTATATAACCCATACAACTGTTCTCCCTGACTCGTTAAGTGACCATTCGCCTGTCCAGTTCCTATGGTCAAACAATTTCTCTAAGCCTCCCACCTAGAACTACAACAAGCAGGGTGCTTAAATGAGGGCACCTTGATCAAATGAAAGCTGACCTTCGCCAGCTTGACAGGTCACCTGTTTTTCCTGTGTGACTACTGCACTACAGCAGTTTATTCTTATCTTCAACAGTGTGCGATAAACACGCACTGTTGAAAAGATGGAAAATTAAGGGATATTGCAAGCCATGGTTCTCCTCTGAACTGCTGGAAATGATGAGATCAAGTGACCATCTCTGGCACAGAGCTAGAGCTACAGGAAAGTAGGCCGACATTCAGTCCTATAAAAAAGGCCGGAACAGCTGCACTAGGGTTATTCGAGCAGCACTATAAGAAAGCACTCTCTTGCACATGGAGTGATGGTAAAAGATTCTGGTCTAATCTAAAAGAAGTCACTGGGATTTATCCCAATTCTCTCCCCACCATGTTAAACATTGATGGTGTCCCCACGCAGGATCCCAGAACCATGCAAATGCTTTTAACAGCGCGTTCTCTGATCTCAGCAATGTTCTCCCCACAGATTTCTTCCATAAATTCACTTTAACCCGTAATGCAAGGACAGAGGATCAGCCCCCATCTCATCCTCCATTCTACTTCAGAGCTCTGTCAGTTAGTAAAGCCAAGAAGAACTTCCTAAAGGTCCTAGGGAAGTCTAGGTTGTGTGACGATTCACTAGACCTTAAATTAATTGCTCAAACTCTTGATGAAATACTAACTCCACTAACACACATCATAAATACATCTCTGAGGAATTCACAATCCCTGGGTAAGTGGAAAGCTGCTTTAGTAACACCAGTCTTTAAGAGTGGGGATCGAACCAGTTGCAGAAACTATAGACCCATCTCTATCCTCCTGCCACTTTCTAAAGCACTCGAAAGAACTGTGGCTGATCAATTAGGAGAATGCCTAGAGAAATGCCAGTTACAATGCCCGCAGCAACACGGGTTTCATAAGTAACACAGCACCACAACTACCCTCCTTGGGTTCACAGGTTATATTCATACTCCTTGGACCAAGGTACCCTAGTTGGGGCAGTTTTTATCAACCTTACGAAAGCGTTCGATACAGTAAATCATGACCTTCTGATTGAACAGCTAGCATCCTTAGGACTCTTTTTTGATACTGTTGCGTGGTTCAAAAGCTACCTACAAACTCACTCCCGGCAAGTCAAGATTGACAAGGTACTCTCGGATAGCAAACAAGGTCGCTCTGGTGTCCCACGAGGATCAATACTGGGCCTGCTGCTGTTCAGCATATTTCTAAACCAGCTTCCCAACTCCTGCCATGGTCGCATCCTGTTCTATGCAGACAACGCAGTCCTGTTTACCAGTGATCCTGACCCAAAAAATCTGGAAGTCAACTTACAGAGAAATTTCAATGAAGTTGAGAAGTGGTTCGTGAGCATAAACTCATCTTGAATTACAAGAAAACTAAAGCAATGATGTTCTCTAGCTCCAGAAGCAGGCACAAAGCTTACCCTCTGTCAGTCTTAAATGTGCTGGTTACACCACTCAAACTAGTACAACACTTTAAATTTCTAGAGGTTACTTTGGACAATACCTTGTCCTACACTCAACACATCGACATTATGGCCAGGGCAATCAATACGCACATTGGTCTGCGCCACAGGCATAAGAATAGCCTAACTGCTGAGGCCCTCAGCCTTGATGGTCAAAGTTCTGTGGTCTGTCTTCTAGACTATGGCCTATTTATCTGTGGTGCTGCTATGGATATAGCCCTCCACCACCTCAAAGTGGCCTTAAATAAAGCTTGCCGACTAGCAAATGGAGTTGCTCGACTGACTCACACATGTGATCTGTATGCTAAGGCTAATTGGCTCCAGTTTACAGGCAGACTTAAGTACCAAACATGCCTCATGGCAAAAAAGGGAAGTCTTGGCCTAGCACCCCCTGGGGTACAGAAACTACTCAAACCCTTTGAATCCAGTCGCTGCATCAGAAGTTCTAATACTATGAATTTCAACCTTCCACGTTCCCACACCACATTAGGTCAAAGGTCTTCTGTGAGCCATGCTCCTAACTGGCTAAATACTCTTCCACCCAACATCTCCTCTCTGGGCACAATTGGTCCTTTTAAACAAATGCTTAGATTTCATCTAGTTGTGAATTCCAGCTGCAACTGCTTCCTCTAACTCCACCCTGTATATTCCTACCTGACCAAAACCTACCCTTCCCTTCTCCCACCACCTTTCTCTATCCTTCTGCTGGCCTCTCCCAACCCTAATCTTATTTTTTCTTCACTACTCTTATTTTCTCCTCATGACACCCTCTGGGTTGATAATTTTCTCCCCTACACTATAACTCCTTATGAACATACATACAAACACACAAGGAAGCCAGCAGAAGAAGGCCATTTGGTCTATCTAGTCTGCTCGTACTGCAGGGTACACAGCTTGCGCTACTGTCCCTGCCCTCCTTACTTTGGATCATCTTGATGTGCTCTGCCCTTTGTATAAAAAAAAGTTCACATCGTTCATTACTGAGTTATATACGATATTTGTATTGCCTAAATTTATTTGCATTTGCTCAAGTTTAAACTTTGTTAAATCTGTTTCTTATTGAAACCCTGTAACATTTTTGTTTACCTTGTTTGTCTCATCTCTGACATGGAACCTATGTGATGAGCTTGTTCTCAAAAGGTGTTAATCCAAAATTACAATAAATAAATAAAAGACCCTGCCACCCTGTGTGGCAGGGCCACAACTGGCATCATTCATCCAGAATTAGAGTACTACATGACAGGCAACTACCCCACAGAACAGACAATACCTGGTGAATGTGATGTGATGGCCCCCACCACAGCACAGTCACTGTAGCATGGCTGACCACAGCTGGGTCATATGTCCTGTAATGTAAAAAGCATGGGACACATGCCCATGGACAATGTATCCATGGTGGTACTGCCCATACATGGGGAGGGAACCCACAATGTCCACCACAGCACATCATGAATGGTTCTGGGACACTGGCCCATAGACACAGTAGCACCGCACCAGTATCACTGCATCATGCGCTCCATTGTGCAGCAGCATATGAGCCATGTTCCCTAACCGATTATAGCATGGCATGTGGCCACATGCAGACTCCGGTGGCCCATCAGAAGCCTGCACAGCTATGGGGACATGTGTCCATGCCATGGCTCCAGGGCTATGTGTCATACTCAATGCCCAGTAGATGTACTATCCCACCTAGTATAGGCAGTGCTCTTAAAACTCCTGGGAGTCCTGAATGTTACAGGGCATCACTGGTGTCTACATGGACTTATAGGTGCACTGGTACACAGGACAGTGGGCCCGTTACATAGCATAGGAATGAATTTCCACTGCTTGAATGCATGCACAGCACCTCAGGGTACCTGGACATTACCAGAACATTCTGTGAGTACTGAACATGCCACGTGCATCTGGGGAACATGTTGAGACCAGGTCAAACACACAATCAATTGCGCACACCTCACAGCCTACAGCATTCCACAGGATAATTCCCTTAGTTCGCCTCCAGTTCCATTCTGCTGTCTAGGCAGTGCATCATGCTCCTTTAAATAGCCCAGGCACAGTCTAGCATGTTAATGTATGCAGCATTGCTGGTACGGACATACTAATGTGGCCATTTGTCTATGGACTGTCCAATGACTTCATTTACATACCATGGCTGAATATTGCAGTTTTGTCCACCGTGACAATGAGGTTTGTGCTTGTGTACCTGTCTGCATGGCGCAAGTGGTTGCACACCCTATGGCCATTGTACTGGCATGCTAACATGTCCCACCTACTATGTCAGCAGGCCATGCAGCCCTGCACAAACATGTAGCACTGTGCAGAGGAGTGCATGCACCACATGCACATGTATGGTCTGCTCATGTGCCAACCCATGCTAACTGTGTGTTCCTGGCCCTGCACCCCCACCCTAGATGTATGTGTTGTGCAGTGCAATGACACATTGCTCAGTGTTACAATTGCAATGTACTGTACAAACGCGGCACAAGGCATCACACAGGATGCAGCATGCAGCAGTCTGTGTAGCACAGATGAGGCAGTAGCCATGAATGCATGATGACGACGACCTTGTCCTGCAGCGTGACCACAGGTGGTTATCCCTTGAGGTGGTCAACCTCACTGACCTGGTCATGGGTAGAGAAGAGAAGCTGCTGTGAAAGGCGTCAGGGGCGGACAGGCCCAAGTGTGAGGTGTGGCCCTCAGTGGCCTGACCTGCAGAACGGGGGTCACTTGCATGGAGGACCAATGTAGACACTGCTTCAGTGACTTGCAGTGGAGGGAGGCATACAGGCTATGCGAACTGTGGGCCATGGTTGCTAGCAGCACAGTCCCCAGGCCAGGTAGGAACAGCTGAGTGTACAGCAGATGTGTGTACAGGCATGTGTTCAGGGCTGTGGTGGGGTGCACTTGGTTAGGGCAATCCCCCCCCAAGCACTGTACATGTCACATGTGTACTCCTTACATTCTACTGTGTACACCAGGATATGCTAGAAAGTGCCATTGGTTTACAGCAGACATCAAGGCAACACTATTAAAAAGAGACAAGCTCTGGAAGCTAGCACGCAAATCCCACAAAGCCGAAGACTGGCATCTTTCAGACCAGCCAGAAACCACTGTACAATGCTAATTCGGGAAACCAAGTCCAACTTCTATTGCTCTGAACTCGACACTGCCTCCAACTGCCCTACCAAGTTCTGGTCCACAATAAAATAACTTTCTGGCAATACCACAGGAAACACTCTCCCCTCAAAAATTATTTCTGACAACGTAACTATCAACAACAATAAAGAGATACTACAAGCCTTCAACAATCACTTTGCTACTGCAGGGCTAGCTTTCGATAACTCACCTGCACACAACCTATGCTCCCAGCTTACCAAGCAACCTTCAGAATCTAGTCTCTCAAACGCAGTCTTTTCATTCTCTCCTGAAACCAGCTGAAATCTTTCATACATTATACTAACCTGCTAAACCCAATGCAATCTGGTTTCAGAACTGAACATAATACAATCACGGCCCTGGCCAAGGTGACAAATGACTGGCAGCACGAGCTACAGAACAAAAAATTTGTCTGCGCCATTTTTCTAGAGCTAAGGAAGGCTTTCGACACTGTCGACCACAGTCTCCTTCTTTCTTCGTTAAAAGCTATTGGTCTAGATTCTACCTCCTTGCGTTGGTTCCACAACTACCTTTCTGATAGGCACCAACAGATCAAGGCCAAAGGTGAACTCTCCCCCTCAAATCTGTTAAAAAGAGGTGTCCCGCAGGGATCCATCCTGGGGCCACTTCTATTTGCCATCTACATCAACAATATAGACTCAGGCATCAATAAGGTGAAAATTCATCTGTTCGCAGATGATACAGTGATCTACCTAAGCCGTACAACTCCCGAAACTGCCTGTAGTGACCTGCAAGCTGACTTCAACATACTTCGATACCAGCTCCTTAGTAAAAAATTGCTACTTAATGCCAAAAAGACAAAGGTGATGCTATTTTAACCTATTAACCATGCAGCCTAGCCTGCTCTACCCCCCATCACCACCCTCCTAGGAGAAACCTTGGAATTTGTGCCGAAATTCAAATACCTAGGGGTCTGGCTAGACTTCAAACTCTCCTTTGCAGACCACCTGGAGGATTTGTTAAAAAAACTGAGGCAGAGACTAGGTCTCTTCTTCAGGTTAAACCGCCTACTAACTACAGAGGCCAAGAGACAGCTAGCTCAGTCTACGTTCCTTTCCCTAACTGATTATGCTGACTTTATATACAGCCAATGTGCTACTTCATACCTCAGTAAATTGGACATACTTTACCACAGAACCCTGCGCTTCATCACTGGTCTCCCCTTTTCCACCCATCGCTGCTCTTTATATGCGGCCGTAGGTTGGACCTCCCTACGCTACAGACAAAATAAAAATGCAGCTCTCTGGACATACAGAGCTATCACTGGCAAACTTCCGCAGTACATTGTTGATTGCCTGACTCTCAATATGCCTGGAACCTATGCCCCAAGAAGCTGTTCACTGATTTCTCTGAAAGTGCCCAAAGCCCTAACGCATATTGGGAGAGCTACCATAGGATTCGTTCTACCGTCACTCTGGAATGTGCTACAGAAATCACTGAAACTGATTACTGTTTATATAAATAAACAAATCAAAATGAAAGAAAAAGCCACTATGGTTCTCAAAAGTGGTGGCTGTGAAAGTCAGGAAGAAAAAGATAGCATTCCGGAAGTATAAGGAAACACAGAAGGAGCAGGACAGAGAGCTGTACCAGTTAAGGCAGAAGGAAGCAGGGAAGGAAGTCAGAATAGCAAAGGCCCAAACTAAGGAAAAGATAGCCAACTCGGTTAAGAAGGGGGGATAAAACCTTTTATAGGTACATCAGCAGCGAGAAAGACAAAGGAGGATAGTGAGGCTGAATAGAATGAGCGGTGGTGGGCAGAGGGGATAGTGAAATCAGGGATACTGAACGAATATTTCTGCTCAGTATTCACAAAGAGGAGGAGGAAGTGCCTAATCCAATTAACAGAAGCACTCTTGATAGGGGGGTCGATCCCAGTCCTTTCACAGAAGAAAGGGTTCTGCAAGAACTCCTAAAACTGAAGGTGGACAAAGTAATGGGGCCTGATGGAATTCACCCCAGAATTCTAAAATAATTAAGGGGAGAACTAGTGAAACCACTGGCTACTCTTTTTAATATATCATGGGAGGATTTTGTGGTACCCGAGGACTGGAGGAAGACGGATGTGATTCCCCTTCACAAAAGTGGGACCAAGACAGAGGCAGGAAACTACAGACCTGTCAGTCTGACCTCTGTGGTAGGGAAAGTGATGGAGTCACTTCTGAAGGAAAGAATAGTTGAGTACCTAGAGGCCAGTGGGGCACAGGACCCAAGGCAGCATGGGTTCACAGCAGGAAGGTCATGTCAGACGAATCTAATAGATTTCTTTGACTGAGTGACCAAAGTAGTAGACCAGGGAGGGGATGTGGACATGGCCTACCTAGACTTTAGCAAGGCATTTGACACAGTCCTACACAAAAGATTAATAGTCAAATTAAACAGCCTGAGAGTGGGTCCCAGGGTGGTAGCCTGAGCAAAACATTGGCTGAACAACAGGACACAGAAGGTAATTGTAAATGGAGTCCACTCTGAAGAAAGAGGGGTTACTAGTGGGGTACCGCAGGGTTCAGTATTGGGTCCAGTCCTTTTTAATGTCTTCATAAGTGACATTGCAGAGGGACTGGAAAGAAAAGTGTGCCTCTTTGCAGATGACACAAAGATCTGCAACAGGGTTGATACACAAGGAGGTGTGGAAAGGATGAGAAGGGACTTGGCAAGGTTGGAGGAATGGTCAGAAGTATGGCAGCTAGGATTCAATGCAAAGTGCAAAATAATGCACCTGGGAAACAAGAACCCAGGGGAAGAATACACAATGGTGGGGGGGAGGTAGTAACAACAACAAAAAAGGAAAGGGACCTGAGGGCAATCATATCAGATGACCTTAAGTTTAGCAAGCAATGTGAGAAGGCAGTAGGGAGGGCTGGGGGTATACTGGGATGCATAGGGAAAGGCATCAGCAGCAGAAAACAGAAGTTGTTATCCTCTGTACAGACAGTTGGTGAGACCCCATCTGGAGTACTGCGTCCAGTTCTGGAGACCCCATCTCTGCAAGGACATAGACAGGATAGAGGCAGTCCAGAGGAGGGCAACTAAAATGGTGCAGGGTCTGCAAGAGAAGCCGTATGAGGAGAGACTAAAGGAGCTTAATATGTATACCCTTGAGGAAAGAAGGGAGAAGGGGGACATGATAGAAACTTTTAAGTACCTCAGTGGAATCAATAAAGTCCAAGAGGGTAGCATCTTTCAGGAAAAGAGATGTGGAAGAACAAGGGGACACAATTTAAAGATGGGGGGCTGTTCAGGGCAATGTGAGGAAGTATTATTTCACAGAGAGGGTAGTGGATGCATGGAACAGCCTTCCTGAGGAGGTTGTGTGATCTAAAACTGTGGGAGAATTCAAGAATGCATGGGACAGACATAAGGCAATTCTTGTGGGGGTGGGGGGGAAGAAATAGGCTGTTGGTTAACTAGGATCTGCGGCCTATCCTGTAGGTAGGGAAATGGGCAGACTAGATGGGCCAAGCGGTCCTTATCTGCCATCAAAGTCTATGTTTCTGTGTAAGCCCTTATACTCAAAATACATTACAGAAGCCTGCAACTGCTTCCAACGATCCTAGCTCTGGAATGTGCTACAGAAATCACTGAAACTGAGGACTCCTGTTAGTCTCACTGTGTTTAAGACCTTATACTCAAAATACATTACAGAAGCCTGCAACTGCTTCCAATGATCCTAGCTTACTTACACCCCCCTTCCACATCTCCCTGCTTTTCCCATCCTCCTTCTTTCTTGTATCAGTGCATAACTTGTCCCTGAGCCACCTACTTATCTACCACCCTAAATCTCACGCTCACTCACCCACCTATTCCTTGTATACCCACAGCATCTCATTCCTTCGCTCCTAGTATTATCCCAGTTCCAGACCCCTTCCCCGACTGGCTGCCCACTTCTCCCGACACATGTCTCCCCCTTGATACGCCTGGGTCTTTTTAAACTGACTATGTATGTCTCTTCGCCTGTAGCATCCACTACAACTAATCTCTTCGCTGGACTATAATGCCTTTACCTTACAGGAATACTAAACCATGTATGTTGTTGTATCTGGTATAAATTTTTACTGACTTGCTACCCTGTTGTTATGTATACCCTTACTGACTGTCTTTTACCTGAACCCAAATGTATTTTTACTTATCCTGTCTAGTGCAGGCCTACCTGTACTGTTGTACTCTTGCATCTACTGTCTATTTGTCTGTACATAAATGCATTGTTACTTGACTTGTGTAATGCAGGTCCACGTTGTAAATGAGCTTGCTCAATGGTGTTTGCCTGGATAAATAAAGAATTTGATTGATTGATTGATTGATATGCCCTACCACATGGCCCCCGAAGGTGTACCTGTAGTCATCCTCACTGACCCATGGGATGACCACCTGTCCTGTGCATGACCAGATCCATCATGGATGCCTGAGGAGTGCACAGTCTGTCTCCACACAGAGAGGGCCAACACATGACCATGATGGCAAGGAGCAGGGTGATGAGCATGACAGTCTTCTGTAAAGTACCATGGCTAGGTTGAAAGGGAGGAAGCCTTGCCAATGGTGACTGTGGCATGTCACTGCCTTTTGCTATGTATGGCTGGAATGATGCCCACAAGCTTCGTCCATGTGGCTGTCCAGAGTGCTGTACCCAGTGGGAAGTGGCACTTTCCCCAGTTTATGTGGCCCATGGTGTACGTATTGCACCACAGTGTGGCTGGCCTGCATGTGACAGGAAAAGCATGGGGTAGCACATGACTGAGCAGGGTCACAACCATGTACAGGGCACTGTGTGTGCATGCAGCACAACAGCCAGAGCCCCTGGTGGTGACACTGGTATGCACCTTTGTCTCTGTGGTGTGTTACCTGATGCACCAGGTATAGCCATGCAGATAGTGCCTGCACGGTGTGAGGCTACCATGTATTGGCATTGGTACTGTGGCCAGTGGGCTGCAGACAGTACACAAAGTGCTATGCATTGTGGTTGTCCCACCCCACGGAGGGGGCCATTATGTCTGTGCGCATGTCATGTACGCCTGTGTGTGGCACCACTGGCAGTGCCACAGGTATTGTGCAGTCACACCCAACCTGTCCTCCATGCATGGCTTATGGTGCAACCGGGTCATGGTGTAGGCAGGTGCGCAATTCTGTTAGACAGTGTGTGCTGGTTGAGGCACTATGTACCACTGTCGGGGGTCTAATCACAGCTCTCTTTTCATCCTCTACAGATCTCACCATACAGCTCACATAGGGACAAGAGGAGCAGGCACAGGGCAGACGGAGCAGGAGAGAGTCCCAGGAGGAGTCAGCGGTCAGTGATGGAACACATAGCAGTGCTGTGGAGAGGAGGTGACCTAGTGAGTAGGCTGCTGTGTCCACAGCACTCAGTATTACCTGTGCACATGCATAGGTGCCACCAAAGGATGCATGGTGATGGCTCTGGCCCAACCACCATCTTGTGTGGTGGGTATAGCTCCCCACAGTGTCCCCTTGGCTATATGGGACTAAGGCAGGCTGTACCTTGCCACTTCTGCACAGACTGTCCAGGTGGTGTGGGCACCACATCATGGGCATTGCAGTAGGGGAGCCAGTGGCACAAGAGATGGCAGTGCCCCCTGTGTGTACAGTCACAGGCGTGTGTGGTTGTGTCCTGCAGGCCATGGCAAAATGGGTACCTGTACGCTGAGTCCATGGCGTACCACCTCTTGAGCAGCTGTGGGCAGGGAGACTGCCACAGGGGGTGTGGTGATATTTACCAGCCAGGGTCATCCTTACAGGGCAGTCTACTGTTGCTGGCCACCCCAGTGGGGCTACTCACCTACCATGCCTGGTGGAGCAGCATGCATCCTGTTCACCAGACATGCACACTTTGCCAACTGTGCCTGTGTCCGGTGCATGTATCTCTGTGTGGGTCACTATGCAGGGTACAGCCCTGTAGGGATATCACCTCAGGGTGTTGGGTGCTGGATACTCACCTTGCACAGGGGCATTGAGCAACTTGTGCCACTGTGCCGCAACTTGATTTGTGCACTGCTCTGTAATGCTCGGCCTTGGGACAGGTATGCTGCCCCTGTCACTGTCCCATGCAAAACCCCTATTGTGTGGTTGCTAATACCGTATGCCAAAGGTCAGTTGCCACTGGGGATGGTGACAGTCAACACTGGGCACAGTGGGGCCATCTCAGAGATGGTAGACCCCTATCTCCCTGCAGTCATGACAGTGGACAGGGGTGGCAGCAGTGGCATGCATCTGTCCATGTCTGGTCAGTACATTGTCATGGCCAGCCATGTGCCACAGACACCCATTACGGTCATCCCCCCAGTGATGCTGGACTATCTTGTGCCGCACGTGGTGTGTGGCATGCCCAAGCAGCATGATGGAGGAGCTGTGATAGTGGCATGGGGCATCAGACAGTGGCACCTCTGGTGAGTGGTGCATGTTGGGTACCATGCTTGAATGCATCAGGCCACAGCAGAAGTAGAGACCACAAGAAATAGTGCTGACTCAGCTATGGTGACACTAGTGCATACAGGTTCACTGGCCACATGGCGGCCATGCCAGGGCCATGGGACCAGTGTCCTGCACAGGCCCTGTAGTGGTAGACATACCCATGGTTGATGTAGGGTGGGGGAGCACACCTGAGTAGTGTGTACTGGGGTCTATGGGATCACCCCATGGAGCAGGGCGCGTGGTACCACAGCTGTACACCTGGGCAGCGTATTGTGCTACTAAGGTGCTGTGCCTGCACCATTACAGTGGCTACAGTTGACCATCTGCCTTGGTCAGGTAAAGTATGAGTGCCAAATGTGGCGACTGTCAGGGTACATAGAGTCACCACATACCCACCAGGGGGCCCTTGTGGACATGGCTGGGTCTCCAGGTGGCTATATCCAACTCTAGCCACACTCTACCTAGGCTGTACCAGCAATAACAGTGATATCTGCCACATCCAGAGGCAGTACATCAAATACTGATGTTGTGCTGACAGGTGCACAGTGTGTGCTGCATCCACCCACATACA
Organism: Neoceratodus forsteri; assembly: GCA_016271365.2. Classification (NCBI taxonomy): domain Eukaryota; kingdom Metazoa; phylum Chordata; order Ceratodontiformes; family Ceratodontidae; genus Neoceratodus; species Neoceratodus forsteri. The sequence continues at coordinate 627,274,703 of CM057458.1, read as the reverse complement.
CCACCACAGCAGTCCCATGCACCATGGGGTCTGCACACAGTGCTACCCACCATCCATGACCATGTGCAGCTGTGTTGTGTGCCCCATGTGTGTGCCTCTGCCCTTTCCCGGTTCTGATCCGGGGAGGATCCTGGTTGTCCACATCTGGCATGCCAGGTTTGCCTGTGCATGGCAGGTCTGGTTAGTGGCTACGGTTTGTGCAGGCACCCCTCCATGCACCCTGGGACATGATACAGTCCCACATACCCTGACATGGTGCTGCCAATGCCTGTGCCACTAGTGTACGTTTGCTGTGCCCAGTAATGTGTGTGTGTGTGTGTGTGTGTGTGTGTGTGTGTGTGTGTATGCCATGGCTGAGCTACCACATGTGCTATACGATGCAGCCATGGCCATGCTTCCTCCAGTGTAGGGGTCCATAGTGCTCTTCATGGTGTGCCACATCTACTCAGTTGCAAATGTTGACCAGCGATCCTCCCTGTGTGGCATCGAGGTGCATGCACTGGTTAGATGTACAGTGGGGTGTGCTATGGGCAGGACTTCAATCCCCATTCTGTGTGAGCGGCTGACTGAGTTCTTTTTCTTTCTGTCCATAGGTGTGCAGCAGAGTCCTGTCCAATGCAGGCAGCCCAAAAGATCTTAGGGTGGACAACCTCCTCAGGCAGATGGTGAGGCAGCAGAGCCTCATCCTACGGAGGCTGGAAGAAATAAGTGAGGCAGTCCAAGCAGAGGCAACAGTAGCCCATAGCTTAGACCCAGCAGAGCCTGCCGCACCTCCCCCAACCCCACCAGTACCATGAGGCTGACTTGAGCACAGCTACCTTTTGATGCCCCCTTCTCGACTCACCTTACCCCATGTTGCTTTCCACCCCTGTTTACCCTTCCAGTTACCCTTTTTTCTTCTGGGCTGTTGCCATTTGTTATTAATAAAGTTTTATTTTTGTTACTGACACAGCTGTGTTGTGTATCTGTCATTGGTGGATTCTCTGCCCGCTCACAGTCACCCCCACTGTGCTGCTTTATACCTGCTACCCTGAACAGGGCTGCACCTTTGCATGCCCCCTTCATGGGCTGCACTATCATGAGTGCTCTGTGCTGCATGTGCAACACACATTTGCGCTGCACCATGGACACTATATATTCAGAAGGCATAGCGCCAGTGCAGTGCCTCTGAAGATAACAAGCTGTGGGCCCAGTGCAGGTGCTAATGGGGGTGCAGTGCAAAGTTTGCACCCATGCACACTTTTGAATATCTGGCCTCATGTGTCATAATGTTTTGGTGATAGTCATTGTATCATTCTTGCTTCTAATTGTAAATGATGTATAATTATTTACTGCTGTAAAACACTGTGAAACTACTGTAGCACTGTATATGCATTCTTTTTATCTCGGTAGTTATTTCCTGCTAAATCATTAAATAATCTAATGTAGTCCTGTATTGTTGTAATGCAGCGTAATCTCTTTACTTACCCCCCCCGGACGCATCTGGAAACAAGCTATTTTCTTACAGCTCAGTGTGCCTTTCTGGTGAAACTCTTTTTAAATAAATAAAAAAAATTAAACAATTCTTACCTCTGGGTCTGAAGATTATGGGTTCATGGCCTAAATAATGGGTTTGATATCATGCCAGTTTTGACACTGCAGAACTAGAGAGGACCTGCATTGTTGGATGTGTTGTTCCATAGATGAGACGGCAAACAAATGTCCCTTCTGCCCATTCCTAAACACCGTCCCAGAGCTTCAGAACCTTTACCAATACAGAATAATTCCACTGCCTAGGTCTAATACAAAGTGTCTGCCTAGGTCTAATACAGAACAGGCAGCTGGGACCCGGGTTTAATCTTTGAAAAATGGCAGGTATTATTTAAAAAAAATACTTTTAAGTAATGTTTGTAACATTTCAGTGTACATATTGACTGTAATTGTGGGATATTTACTGCAGCCTCTTCCTGGATACTTTGTAAATAAAACTTCACACGTACTGGCAAAACAAAATATGACCTTCCAGTCCAATCTGATTCATTCAGAGAGCACCCCTCCCAAGAGGCTCAGAGTTTACAAAAATACATACGGCAACAAAAAAGGCAGACACTGACACAAATGGAATATTGGCATAGAAGACAAAACAGATGATTCATGTAGTATTGAATGCCAAGAGAAAGCAAATGTGCTTTTAGCAGCGTTTTAAACATTTCAAGCAGAACCTGATTGGCGAATGAATCAAAACAGGAAGAGGGACAGCAATCGAGCAGATCTGCTGAATAATGTGGGGGCATGGCCATGAAGGCTCTTGTATGTTTATATTATATATAATTTATTTATTTATTTTTTATTTATTTTTTGTTAGCTGGGTAAGTGCACTAGACAAATTCTGCCTATTTTCAGGCATGACCTGGGGAAGGGGATGCAGATGAATGCCAACTGACCTTGAACCAGAACAAGCTGTTGGTGGTATTTTTAGTGAATGGGGGAAATTTGGCCAGGACACTGGGGAAACTTCCCCTACTCTTTTTGAGACATGCCATGGGATCTTTAACATCCACCTGAACTACCACCAGAACAGGCAGATGGTACCTCAGTTTAATGTCTCGTCTGAAATACGGCACGTCAGGAGTCCAGCACCCCCCTCATGCTGCACTACAACTACAGTGTCAGCATAGGGATTTAACCCAAGTGCCTGGTGTGGGGATAGAACCCACAGCCTTCTGATCTCCCGGCCTCAGAGGCAAGTGTGCTACCTGCTGAGCCACTGACACTGATAATTTAAATTACTAGGGCATATGTTTTTAAGGCTGCTTTGTGAAGCTAATGGCAAACTTCTTGTAAGCAGATGGGTGGGTGTGTCCAAAACAGGTAAATTACCCTGTTTTCTTCCCTCCAAGGGATAGCAATTCAGCAGGAGGTGACCTGTGTGCACCTCTAATGCAAAGCTATAGAAGGTGTCTGTTATATTTCGTACCCTTTATAGTACTTCGCAGTCATGTACCAGTGGGTATTCCTCATCCATCCTATAGGTTGATGCACGATCCAATCAAATTGAAGGGGGGCAAGGACATACCTCTAGGGTCCTCAGAGCTTCAGTTCTCTTCATGCATCAAGAGAGGTTAGTCACGTTTCCCAACTACTCCCAACAGTGTTACTACTGTTTCAGGCACAGTGCTACTTTTCTAAAATATCTCAAAATCTAATCTAACAGCCTGGCAGCCAGCTAGGATCTTTTACTAATTCCTACCTCATTAATATTCCATGCTAACAAGCGTCTATACAAGTGTTGGAAAATGACTATTCAGGTCAGATAGGGCTGGGGGCAAAGAAATCAACAATAACACAAAATAAGCCAGGGCTGGTTCCACCTCCAGTAGCGGAACCAGACCCACATCTTCTCAGCTAAACTCATTAACACTCTGGGGCACAGTCCCTGCACACACACAAAAATAAATAAAAGAGAAAGCTTCTTTTTGGAACACCCAAGCTCATTTAGCAAATGAAGCCTAGGGAGCAGGGAACCATCTCCCTCCAGCAGTGGGTCCTGCCTATCTGCTCCACACACACACACACACACACACACACACACCATGTGCAGATAAGCCCCGGAGCCTGGGTCCCTCCTGTAGCGACCCTCACTCCAAGCTAGGCAGAACCTTAATCTCCCTACTGCCACACAACAGCTGGTGGAGCTCCCTTCCGCAAGGACCTCCACAACAGCTCTTAAGTAAATCCAACTCACTGACCTGGAGCACAAGAAACCAAGTGAATAAGCCCCACAAGTAGTCTTGTGCTTGGGCAACTGCTCCTACATGCACAAATGCAGCTTTCTGGACGGCCACATGCCCCATCATGGGGCTCAGCAATCACAGTCCCTCCATGCCTAAAGGGGCATCCTGGGCGCAAATCTGTGCAATCCTTTGTCTTGGTGGCCATAAATCAAGCCCCCATGCCTCCCGAGACAAGCAGCAGCCATTTCTGAATCTCCTCTCTAGCAACATGCCCCATGATGCCCCATAAGAACTGCAGGCACAAAGACAAACAAGGACCTGAAATCTTGCACATGCTTCCTCGAGATTTTGGCACCATAGTGCCTACACATGCAAGGCATACAAAACTCCCAAGTCTCGGCGATTCATGTGAGATTTCACCGCTGCCATCTTGGCTTGGGCCCTCCTTTGTTCTTCCCAGCACAATGTGACTTCCCTAGCACATTTCATAGGGACAGGCACCATTTCGCTGCCTCCTCTATTTATTAACCAGACACAACTGTTGACCATGTGGCCTGCTGACATGCATGGACACTACATGATGCAATTTTTTCTTACTCTCCACAGATCCACAGTAACCATGACAAAGTGCAATGGATGCAGAGCAGCTTTCATAGCACTTGAGGAGGACAACACGATGTGCTCAGTGTGTACCCTCACCCCCTCCGTAGAGGCATGATGGACACGGAAGAAGACGGATCCACCACTGAATTCACCTTGCCCCCAACAACGCCTATCATTCTGGACACCGGCCAAGCACAGCTCTTCTTCCAACTCCTCAAATTCCTGAAAGCAGGTTCCCCACTTCCATCCTTGGGCACCCCCTCAAAGGCCCGGGGGAACCCCAAAGCAAATGGCCAAGAAGGGACTCAGACAGCACAATAACGGAAACCCAAGCAGATCAGGAGGAGTCTACCTCAGACAAATCCACCAGGATGTGCCACGACGACAATATTGATGAGCTCATCACGCTGGTTCAAGCTGCCCTAAAAATATCTCATCAGCCAGAGCAACCATCCACTTTGGAGGACCCACTCCTCTTGATGGGTGAACCTCAGGAAAAAATCAATTTCCCCTCTTGCAAATCCATAGATACAATCCTTATAAAGGAACACGAGGCTGCAGAACCCATCAGACTCCCCGAGCAGAGCATGTTGGCCAAGTGGTACCCCCTAGACCACGACAGGGGTGAGCTCTGGGGGAAGGCCTCCAAAGTGGACCAACCAGTGTCTGAGCTCTCTAAGCGCACCACCATACCAATAGAAAGCATGGCAGCCCTCAAAGACCCAAAGAACAAAAAGACTGAGGAGCACCTTCACAAGATTCATGAGACCTCAGGTATGCTCCGCTCGGCGAACACGACGGTATGGTTCACTTCCAGGGCACTACACAGGTGGCTCGACATCCTCACTGAAAACATTCCTGAGGACTCCCCACAGGCCGATGCAGCAGAATGTGCCATACAGGCAATCAAATACATTTTGGACGCCGCCTGACATTCTGAAATTCGGCACCAGAACCACGGTGCTTGCCAACAGGGCAAGGAGGGCACTATGGCTTAAACTCTGGCAAGCAGACAATGAATCTAAGAATGCCCTAATGAAACTCCCCTTCAAAGAAGGTACACTGTTTGGGGAGGGACTGACTCCATTCCTCAAACACTGAGGGGGGAAAACAAGCGTAAGGACACAAGGACATCTACCTGCCCTCTGACAAATCCTTTCATGCCAAGAGCAAATTCTTCAAACCCAAAACTCCACCCTTCAACCCTCCACCCGCCCCCACAGAAACTGGAACCAAAAGCCCTGCTTCCAGCACAGAGCCTACAATAACAAACCCAACTGTAACACAGGAGGCAGCTACTTCAACAGAAGCCTCAAACCAAACGTCAGACCTCAAGGTAATAATGAGGGTGTGCGGGCCTGCACAGACACACCACTAGCAGGAAGACTCCAGTGGTACTCGCAAACATGGGCCCACATTACATTGGACAAATGGGTGCTGGAGGTGGTGTCAATGGACTATGCGACAGAATTCAGCAGTACCCTACCTCAGTACAGGCCCCTACCCTCGCCCCTGCCAAACTGCAAAATCAAGGCACAAGCAGTACAGGAGGCAATAAGGGACTCACTCAACAATGTGGCTATCACGCCAGTCCCCACAGGGGAAAGGGACACATGAGTCTACTCCTTCTTCTTTGTTGTACCAAAGAAGATGGGCGGCATGTGACCTGTGCTGGACCTGAAGTACCAGAACCAATATGTGACATACAAAAGATTCAAAATGTAATCCCTGCAGTCAACACTGCTAGCTATACAACCAGGGGATTTTCTGATCTCGATAGACCTTAAGGACGCATACCTCCATATCCCTATCAGAACCTCACATCACCGCTACCTCCAGTTCAACATCCAAGGACAACAGTTCCAGTACACCTGCCTTCCATTCTGCCTAGCATCAGCACCCTGAGTATTCACCAAGACACTGGTGGTCCTGGTGGCACACCTAAGGAAGCTAGGGGTGCACGTCATCCCATACCTGGATGACTGGCTAATAAGAGCCAGGACAGTGGAAAGAGCACAGCACATCACTCAGTTAGCTATACAATGCCTTCTCCAACACGGCTGGATTATAAACACAGCCAAGAGGCAACTGACACCATCACAAACAATCACCCATCTAGGCACAGTGGTGGACACAACAAACAACAAAGTGACACCAACAGAGGAAAAAGTAACAAACATCCACAGACTGGCCTCAGGCATAATCATCAGCCTGAACAGAGAGGTATGGGACTACCTCCAGATCCTGGGAGTCATGGCAGCTCTCATCAACATGGTCCCATGGGCGCGAGACTACACATGCGCATCCTGCAGAGGTTTCTCATAGAATCCTGGGATCAGACAACACGGAATTTCAAGTTCAGATTAACACCTCCCTCCCCCCCCCAGTCATTGCCACACTCAAATGGTGGATGCAACAGCACAATATCCAGAAAGGGAGATCCCTGACATAGGGACCACAGAGGTAATCACCACAGACATGAGCCTGCTGGGCTGGGGAGCAACCTACAGGAATCATGTCACCCAGGGACTCTGGACCCAGCAGGAGACAAAACTACCTATCAATATACTGGAAATGAGAGCCATCAGATTGGCACTAGCATTCTTTGCACCCCTCATCCATGGCAAGACAATCTTAATAAGATGCGGCAACCAGGTGACACTCGCCTACATAAACAAACAGGGGGGGACCCAGAAACAAAGCAATGATCAAGGAGTCTTTACAACTACTACACTGGGCAGAGCTAAACCTACAGTCCATCACTGCCATCTATCTAGCTGAAACATCCAACACAGAGGCGGACTGGCTAAGCAGAACTACCATCAACCAGGAGGAGTGGAAACTCAACCAACAAGTATTCCGAAAGCTACAAGCCAGGTGGGGCCCCTTCCAAGTGGACCTCATGGCTTCTCACCAGAAAAAACAACTGCCCAACTACCACTCCAGGATTTCGGACCCCAAGGTGAGGGAAGTAGACATGCTATCGGCCCAGTGGAACTTCAGATGGGCCTACGCCTTTCCCCCATTCTAATGCTGTACAAACTACTCCACAAGATACAATGAACAGGGGCATCAGTGGTGGTGGTAGCACCCAATTGGCTGAGGAGGCCATGGCACTCCCTCCTACAAGCGATGGTGGTAGACAAGCCTCTGGCACCACCGCACTGAGAAGACCTTCTGTCACAGGGACCCATTTTACATTCGAACCCATCCAGCCTGAAACTAACTGCATGGCTCTTGAAAGGCACAGACTGTTGAATCAAGGCTACCATACCAGAGTGGTGAACCAACCATTACAATCCAGAAAGCACTCCACCAATAAGACTTACCATAGACAATGGCAGATTTTCCACAAATGGTGCAGAGAAATGGGAACTTCTCCTTCAGTGGCAGACCTCCCACAAATACTGGACTTTCTAAATGAAGATGCAAACAAAGGCCTTAGCCCTGCCTCCCTCAAAGTCCAAGCATCCGCAATTTCCACTATCAGGGGACCACTACCGAGGATAGGTCACATAGGCTCATACCCAGCCACAATCAGACTACTGAGGGCCATGTCACTGGCTTCACTGAAGGTAAAGGCAAGATGTCCCCCATGGTAACTCAACACAGTGCTAGATACCCTTCAATCCTCAGCTCTCCAGCATGACAACCTGCACTGGTGCACAATTAAGAAGCCTTTCTGGTGGCAATCTGCTCCACCACAAGAATCGGAGAGATTCAGGCTTTGTCATGCAGGGAGCCATTCATAAGGTTTCACAATGATAGGGTAGTTTTAAGAACAGTACCTTCCTTCCTTCCTACCCAAAATAGCCTTCGCCTATCACAGGGACCAAGACGTCCTCCTGCCCTACATGGCAGGTACCCCACAGATACATCATGGCCCCACCCACTAGACGCGGACCACTTACTTAGACAATACCTAGACATGACAAATTACATCCGCAGAACAGACAGACTATTTGTATTGCGTAAAGGGCAGAAAGCAGGCCAAGCAGCCTCCAAGGACACCATCGCGAGATGGATCAAACAGACAATTACTGAGGCCTACAGGGCGGCAGGGCAAACACCACCACAGGGGCTAAAGGCCCACTCCACCATGGCAGTGGCCACATCATGGGCAGAATGGAGAAATGTCTCAATTGCGGATATTTGTTCAGCTGCAACTTGGTCTTCTATACACACGTACACCAAGCCTTATAGGCTAGACATAGCTTCCCAAGAAAGAACAGCCTTTGCCAGATCAGTACTGAGGGCAGGAGCACAGCCCCACATACTGCAAAAGAATCTGCCTCTTCTCTAGCCTCCCAAGACTAATCACTTGTGATTGTGCGCTGCTACTAAGGTCCCACTGGTATATGACTGTGGAGTACTATAAAGGGTATGAAATATAGAAACATAGAAACATAAACTTTGATGGCAGATAAGGACCACTTGGCTCACGCAGTCTGCCCATTTCCCTACCTACTGGATAAGCTGCAGATTCTAGTTAACCAACAGCCTACTTCCTGCAACCCCACTATAATTGCTTTGTGTCTGTCCCATGCATGTTTGAATTCCCCCACTGTTTTAGACCCACGACCTCCTCAGGAAGGCTGTTCCATGTATCCACCACTCTCTCCGTGAAAAAAAAAATTTCCTCACATTACCCCTGAGCCATCCCCCTCTATCTTTAAATTGTGCCCCTTGTTCTTACACATCTCATTTTCTGAAAGATGCTACCCTCCTGGACTTTGTTGATTCCCTTGAGGTACTTAAACATTTCTATCAAGTTCCCCCTGTCCCTCCTTTCATCAAGAGTATACATATTAAACTCTGTCAGTCTCTCTTCATATGGCTTCTGCTGCAGACCCTGCGCCTTTTAATTGCCCTCCTCTGGACTGCTTCCATCCTGTCTATGTCCTTGCATAGATGAGGTCTCCAAAACTGCACACAGTGCTCCAGATGGGGTCTCACCAACTGTCTGTACAGAGGGATAACCACTTCCCTTTTTCTACTTGTGATGCCCCTTCCTATGCATCCCAGTATCCCCCTGGCTCTCCTTACCGACTTTTCACATTGCTTACCCACCTTTAGGTCATCTGATATGACTACTACCAGGTCCCTTTCCATTTTTGTTGTTGTTAGTACCTCCCCTGCTATTGTGTACTCTTCTCCTGGGTTTTTGTTTCCCAGGTGCATTACTTTGCACTTCTTTGTATTGAATCTAAGTTGCCACATGTCTGACCATTCCTCCAACCTTGCCAAGTCCCTTCTCATCTTTTCTAACCCCCTTGTGTATCAACTCTGTTACAGATCTTTGTGTCATCTGCAAAGAGGCATACCTTTCCTCAGACCCTCTGCAATGTCACCTATAAAGATGTTAAAAGAGGACTGGACCCAGTACTGAGCCCTGAGGTACTCCACTAGTAACCCGCCTTTCTTCGGAATGTGTTCCATTCACTGTACCTTCTGTGCCCTGTTGTGCAGCCAGTTTGCTACCCAAGCTACCACCCTGGGACCCACTCCCAGGCTGGCTAACTAGATTATTAATCTTTTGTGCGGGACTGTGTCAAATGCCTTGCTAAAGTCTAGGTAGGCCATATCCACAGCCCCTCACTGGTCTATTACTTTTGTCACCCAGTCGAAGAAATTAATTAGATTCATCTGACATGACCTGTAATGGGATTTACTCACCTGGTAAAGGTGATTATCTGAGTACCCTTTATAGTACTCTGCACCCCCACCCGGGATGGCAAATTACTACATGGGATGGGTTGACAAGGGCAGGTCCCCAAAATGGGGACAGTCAACCCCAATATGCAAAATCTCCTAGTCTCCCTCTGTATTTCACAAGGGATGGAAGGTAAAATTGTGAGGTCCACTACGACAGTATGTATCTTGATGTTACAATACTCTGGAGTTACTCCACAATAAAGGAAAGATAGTTACAGAGCAAGGACTGTCTCTTTATGATTAATATAGTTTATTTTTTCAGTACAGGCTACCAGGCATTACCCATACCTGACACTACCGAGGGTGCAAGGGTCACCCCTGTACTCCTGGGGTCCACATGCTTTTATGTTTTTTCGTCTTTCTTTCCAGCCTGTATGTCTCTGTCTCTTGCACCATGTTTTTAGCTATGGAAGACTCAAAATGGAGAAGCTCTGAGGAGCCCAGAGGTATGTCCTCATCCCCCTTTAATTTGATTGGATCGTGCATCAACCTATAAGATGGACAAGGAATACCCACTGGTATATGACTGTGGAGTACTATAAAGGGTACTCAGATGATCACCTTTACCAGGTAGGTAAATCCCATTTACGGTACTGCACAGCAGGAAGTGTAGGAACTATTTGTAAATAAATAAAAAAAATGCTGCTGGTCAGGTCGTGAGGGCCTCAGAGGCTGCCCTCCTCCACTGCAAGCCGGACTGCAGAATTCTCACCAGCCCACAGGTCATGAGGGCCTCGGAGGCTGCCCTCCCCCACTGCAAGCTGGGCCACATAATTCTCCCTAGCACACAGGTCGTGAGGGCCTTGGAGGCTGCCCTTCCCCACTGCAAGCCAGACCGCGGAATTCTCCCCAGCACACAGGTCGTGCGGGCCTCAGAGGCTGCTCTCCCTCACTGCAAGCCGGACCGCGGAATTCTCCCCAGCACACAGGTCGTGAGGGCCTCAGAGGCTGCTCTCCCTCACTGCAAGCCGGACCGCGGAATTCTCCCCAGCACACAGGTCGTGAGGGCCTCAGAGGCTGCTCTCCCTCACTGCAAGCCGGACTGCGGAATTCTCCCCAGCACACAGGTCATGAGGGTCTTGGAGGCTGCCCTCCCCCAAAGCAAGCTTGACCATGGAATTCTCCCCAGCACACAGGTATAGCTGAAATGCTGCTTTCACTCACTGCCTTGCTTCCAGATGCCAGCAGAGACCCAATTTGTAATTGAAGCAGTCTCCCTGATTCAAGCTTGGCGTCATTTTGAGACTGCCACTTATCCCTGTTGACGTAGCAATGCTGATAGTTTTTTACCTCCTAATATTCTGGACTTATTAGTGTATTTTTTTTTTTATTATTATTTATCCACCTGCTGTGGCGACTCCCGGCGGGGGCATCCAGTCGCCGGCCCTGTCCGCCGGGACAGCACCAGGCTCACTCACATGATGGGGGATCTGGCATAGCCATCGTCGATCCGCTGGAGGGTCTCCCCATACCATATCCAGCCAGACTGGCTTCGGACCCTCCCCAATGCGATTCCATGTGAGTCCTCCTGGCGATGCAGGGCACGGCCATCAGGCTGCACGGTCGTGCCCAGCCATTTCTACTTTTTTCTCCCACTGGGAATGCAGATGTGCAATGATGTCTGTGCATGTGCTTGCCGATGTCTGCCACACTCTCCCCCCCCAGTCACACCAGTGGAAGCGGTACCCCTGGGCGTCCCCAGGGGTCACCGCAGCACAGTGTGGATTCCCCAGCCCTCCCCAGGACTAGAAAAGCTGTCTCCTGACGCTCAATCCTAGTCCTCCCCTGCCAACCCCCAATGACCCGGGCTCATTCCCTAACCCGGGCCACTGGCATAGCACTAGGTATCGCGGCCAGCGCCGCAACCCTCAGCGCCACCGGGCTGGTTTTTATTGGTGTATTTGTGCTATGCTGGGGTGGTGCCTTAACTGGTAGATCTCTGCCTGAGCTTAAATCTGCTTGTTTGTTGGACCATTCTGGTGGGTGTCTTAATATTAGGCTTGAATTCCGATTAAGCTTGGAACTGAAGCTACAGCTGCAGGGGAGCCTAATCAGCTCGTCCGTGGACTTGAACACATGGGAGCCAGTAATGTTTCTGTATTTCTGTTCAGCACACTAATTCTGATTGAGTTCTTTTTAGGCATAGATCATAGCTGCAGTATGTCTGTTTATCTGGGAAGGGGCAGCAAATTGGTGTTTAAACTGGTAGTGCTGCAGTTAAGTTTAGGATCCTGTTAAATGTAGAGGTCATGCCAGTTGCCTCGGGGTAAAAAACCTTTTGTTTGGGTTTAAATCATTATAAGTAGACCACTCCCAGCTACAGATGAGCCTGTAACTTTGCCACTGAGACCCCTCACTGAACTTACCAGCCCTCCAGTATATAACTCCCTTCTTCTCTTCCCTTGGTAGGTCATGAGGGCCTCAGAGGCTGCCTCCTCCACTGCAAGCTGGACCGCGGAATTCGCCCCAGCACACAGGTACGGCCGAAACCCTGCTTTCACTCGCTGCCTTGCTTCCAGACACCAGCAGAGACCCAGTTTGTAATTGAAGCAGGCTACCTGATTCAAATTTGGCGCCATTTTGAGACTGCCACACATCCCTGTCGGCGTAGCAATGCTGATAGTTTTTTACCTCCTAATATTCTGGACTTATTGGCGTATTTGTGCTATGCTGGGGTGGTGCCTTAACTGGTAGATCTCTGTCTGAGCTTAAATCTGCTCATTTGTTGGACCATTCTGGTGGGTGTCTTAATATTAGGCTTGAATTCCGATTAAGCTTGGAACTGAAGCTTCAGTTGCAGGGGAGCCTAATCAGCTCGTCCGTGGACTTGAACACACGGGAGCCAGTAATTTTTCTGTATTTCTGTTCAGCACACTAATTCCGATTGAGTTCTTTTTAGGCATAGATCATAGCTGCAGTATGTCTGTTTATCTGGGATGGGGCAGCAAATTGGTGTTTAAACTGGTAGTGCTGCAATTAAGTTTAGGATCCTGTTAATAGTAGAGGTCATGCTAGTTGCCTCGGGGTAAAAAACCTTTTGTTTGGATTTAAATCATTATAAGTAGACCGCTCCCAGCTGCTGGTGAGCCTGTAATTTTGCCACTGAGACTCCTCTCTGTACTTACCAGCCCTCCAGTATATAACTCCCTTCTTCTCTTTTCCTTGGTAGGTCATGAGGGCCTCGGAGGCTGCACTCCCCCACTGCAAGCCGGACTGCGGAATTCTCCCCAGCACACAGGTACAGCCAAATTGCTGATTTCACTCGCTGCCTTGCTTCCAGACATCAACAGAGACCCGGTTTGTAGTCAAAGCAGTCTCCCTGATTCAAACTTGGTGCTGAGCCCCGCCAGCACTCCGCGCCGGTTGTCCCACCACCCCCGCCACCACCCTATGTCAACTTTGCCTTATATAGGCTGGCAGGATTACGTGTGCGATGACGTTGTGCTGACTATTAAAGAAAAAACCTAACAGCCCTCTTTTCCACTAGCAGCCTATCTGCTCTTGCCCCTAGGGGCCACCACTGACACTTTTTCCTGGCTTACCTTCTCCCTGGGAGAATCCTGGCTGCAGCTAACCAAGTCTAAATTGCAACACTCTTGTTAGCTACCTAGAGTGTGATGTAGTGCAGCCCCATTTTAGGGTCTCCCTTGCCTTACAGTTGGCTGAGCCATCTTCTCATACAACTGAACGCCTGCTTTTATTGCGCTTCTGCTCTTACTTAAGGCAACACACTGTTTTGTGTATTAGGTTGTGAGTCACCTGGCCGTTTGTCACTCCACCCCCCACCAGGCGCCCCCTGTCATCAGGTCACAGCAATATCCCTGTCCTATCGCCCAGGGGTGTTGATAAAAGTCCTGTCGTACTGAACGTCGCTGGCTGAGCACTGTGCTCAAGTAACCTGCCTGCGCTTAATCACCGCCGTCCTGGGCAGAAGCACTGGTTGCTTGGGTATTACCCCACCCAGTGGCTCGGCCTCAGCGTAGGTACTCATGCCCGGTGCTATGGCCTTCCCAGCTTTGGCTCTGAACACAGCCAATAATCTAGGTCCTCAGGCCTCCCTACTCCCGTCCAAATCACCCCCTGCCTGGCTATCAGCTAAAGGCCTAAAAATTGCGCACCTAAATGTTCGCAGTATACTCCACCACCTAGCAGAACTTATGGCCTGGGTAGCCCACTACAACCCTTACCTTATGGGGATCTCAGAAACATGGCTAAAGCCTCACATCCCTGACTCCTTGTGTGCCATTCCAGGCTACAGCCTCATCAGGCAAGACTGGGCAGGAACTAAGCATGGGGCCGAGTGCTCCTCTACTTTAAGGTGCACCTTAACATATCAGTTGTTGAGCCAACACACACGGCACCACCTACCTGTGAGTTCCTACATGCCCTCCTCCTTCTTGGGAACACAAAAAAGGTACACCTAGTTTGTGCCTACAACCCTCCGAAGGGAGGCCTACCAGGTCTCTCCTCACTACTTGACTGCCTAAGGGACAAGGTTGGCTCGAATGAGTTACTAGTACTGGGTGACCTTAACCTCAATTGGTTGGGGCCCAACACTAAACAATTTGAACCGCTACTCTCAGGCCTTGCTCTCAGCCAGCTCATCACAGTACCTACAAGGATCACCTCCCTGGGGGATAAAGTCTCCCTTATCGACTGGGTATTGAGTAATAGACCTGACAGAACTGTCTCCTCTGGTATTCTCCCTGACGTCATCTCAGATCACTCCCCAACATACTGCATATGGGGCATCTCCTCACTCAAAATCCCCAGCAAGGTTATCCAGATGAGGGACTATTCTAAATTTATACTTACTGACTATCTTGAGGACCTGCAGCACGCTGACTGGTCTCGGGTCACTGCCACCAATGACCCAGTAGCAGCCCTTGACCATTTCCTTGTGGCATTTGTCCCCGTGCAAAACAAGCATGCCCCCCCTCACAAAGTGGCTCCATGGAGGCCTATTCTCCCTTATGAAATGGAGGGACAAATGCTGGGGAAAAATACAAGATCTCATGCAACAACAATAACCTCCTAGAATATCGACAGCTTAGAAACTCTTGCAAAAGAGCCATCCGCACTGCCAAGAGTGAATACTGCCAATCTGCCCTACTAGCCACAGCCAAAAATCCACGGAGTTTCTGGCAAAATATTAAAAACCTGGTCGGTGGGTCAGCCAGGGAACTGGTAGCTGAGATCCACATCGGTGGGGTCAACTGTAACAACCCCCAAACTATTGCTAATGCATTTAACTCCATGTTATCTGACCTGCCTACTCCCCCTTCCTCCCAACCACCTGCCCTAAAGTCCCTGAGTGGGTGTACCACCTGACCGCCCTTCTACCTAATACGGGTCTCAGTTAGGGAAATCCAGAAACTCCTGACTGCCCTCTCACCCCACACCGGTGCAGGACATGACAGTCTTGAGCCAAAACTGTTCAACCTGAGGCCCCCCTCCTCGCCTGGCCTGTTGCTCACATCTTCAACAATTCTCTTATCACGGGGATCATCCCTGACTTGTGGAAAGTCACCAAGGTTGTCCCTGTCTTCAAACAAGGTGACCCCAAAGACATCATGAATTATCTCCCTATTGCCATACTTTCTGCTATCTGTAAGCTCCTTGAAAAGGTAGTTGCCTCGCAACTCTCCCACTACCTTCAGAGTTATGCTCTTCTCTCCCCCCACAACATGGCTTCAGAAAAGTGCACAACACATCTACCGTGCTTGCCGTTGTCACCTCCGAGATAAGGACTGCGTCTGATCAAGGCAAACTTACTGGTGCCATCTTCGTGGACCTCTCGAAGGCCTTCGACCGGGTAGACCATTCCCCTCTCAGCTCCTCCCTTCAATCCTATGGATTCTCCCCCCCTACCCTTGCCTGGTTCTCCAACTACCTTAAGGGCAGACAGCAATACACCCACTTCAACCGCACCCTCTCTAACCTGTCCTCAGTGGTCTGCGGGGTCCCTCAGGGTTCCGTCCTTGGATCCATTCTGTTTTCCCTTTTTATTAATAAATTGCCATCTGTCACATCCTATGGGCACTCCACCCTCTATGCGGATGACCTTGTCATCCTGATCAGCACCCAGGATATCTCTGTCATCAACTCCAGGCTTAACTCCGACTTCATGCTTATCCAAAACTGGCTGGAGGGCCATAAGCTGTCCATCAACCTGTAAAAGACCCAAGCTATGCTCTTTGGCTCTGTGGCCAAAACTAATTCCTGCCCTGCTCCCCTAAACGTCTATGGAACAAATGGCACCCTCCTGCAGACAGTGGATTCCGTTAAGTATCCTGGGAGTAACCCTTGACCCACAGCTCAACCTCACCACCCATCTTTGGAACATATGTAAGGCAGCTAATGTCAAACTCGGACTCGCCTCCAGAGCAAAAAGTTGCCTCATCCTGGCTGCCCGACTTGCCCTAGCCAGGGGAGTACTCCTTCCCGCGCTCTGTTATGGGCTCATATCCTTTTCCCCGTACCGAAATCTAGTCTCACGAAATGGGATACTGCATATAACAATATTTGCCACTTTGCATTCTCTGCTCCTCATCTTACGCATAGCTGTGAACTTTACTTGTGGTTGGAGTGGCTTCCTCCTGAAAAGCACCGCGCCTTTGTCCTCGGTAGTTTCATCGACAACATCATCAGAACGGTCACCCCCCCACACTTGTCCTCCCCCTCAAACATAAAACCCCGGCCTACCACCTAAGATCCTGTGCTGCACAGGATCGCCTGGTTCCCAAAACCCACACCCATACTGGGGATCGGGCCTTCTCTGTCCATGTGCCAAGACTGTGGAACTCTCTTCCTGCATTAACTCGTTCCTCTCCCTCCCATCCCTGCTTCAAAGCATCCCTCTGGAGCTTCCTTAAATCAGCCTCAGCTTGTCTATGTGTTATATAGGCCCAAGCGGCATCCTTCTCTCCCCCAGTTGACTGTTGTGGGGGCGACACCCTTGTATGCTATCGCTATAATGTCTGCTAACTAAGTTTTGCTGTGATTTTGCACTAGGCACTTTTTGCAGTTTTTCTGCCAATTTGACCTGAGGGGGTGATCCTGTCTTTCCCTGGCTCTCTTGACACTGAATGTACCTGATATTTGATGTTTTACCTCATTATGCTGTTACATAGTTGTTTTCTACTTATTTACTACTGGTATGTATCCTGATGCTATCTTCCTACTTAACTGTTTCACCTGATGTCCCATATGCTGTATCACCTACTTATGTATGCTTGATGCTCCTGTATGTTACCATGACTTTATCTGATGCATAGTATGTACCCTGTAACCCTCCCGGGTCGTACCTGAAAACAGGCACTTGGCTGTCTAGTGTGCTTACCTGGTAAACAAAAGCAAATAAATAAATAAACTGTAGTTTTTATGTTTGCTTGCATGCATGTGCAAGAAACATAGTGCAATGATCCAAAATGCAGTGGCGTACAGTTGAAAGGGAGAGCACCACTTGAGTGAGCAGTGCTCCCCCTCCCCACACACACACACACGCGCGCATGCACGCACATTGAGTGCTCATGCGCTCCTGCCTTCCCCACGCACACACTGTATGGCCGATGGGGGTGCCCAATCCCCCGTCGGCTCTACTATCCCCCCCCAGACTATCGGGTGCCACGCTGGGAGCCCACCCCAGCATGGCAATGGGTCCTATGGCCAATGGGGGTGCCCAATCCCCCATCGGCTCCACTGCCCCTCCAACAGCCCTCTAGCTGCCACGCTGGGAGCCCACCCAGCGTGGAAAATGTCCCGCATAGTACAAAATAAAAAAAAACCTGAAAGAAAAACCTTCCTCAGCTGCTGTCTTCCCCCTCTCTCCCACCCGCGCCCACCCACTCGCACCTGCTTTCCCCACCCCACCTCATCCCATACTTACCTCCGGAGCTCGGCGCGATGATCTTCGGTGGACCAGGAACACGTCTGCACTCTTCAAAGCCTACTGCGAACTGAGGAAATGCCGGTAAGCTGTATAATGTAATGAATAGGGTTTTTTCAACTTTGCTGCATATCTCAGGCATTTTTGTAATTTTGGCACCAAATTTTCAACATGGGGTTTGGGACCCTCCTCATGAATTCTGTCACTGTCATGGCATTAATCGGGCCCGAAGGAGTGATTTCATGGTCACTGCAGCGAAATCACCTTCGGGACGATTAACAAACAACAGTGCCAGTGTTCATAAGGTGGGCTCTCAAAAAGCCTATGTTGAAAATTTGGTGAAAAAATTCTAAAATGACTGTTTTATGAGCGATGGCTAAGCTGTTCCTACGCTATATCTGGAGGTTTGTGAATTTTCAATATTTTCACTCTGGATTTTCAACATTGCCATTTGACCACACTTCTTTATGAGCAGTACAGCTGTCATTTTTCACATCTCAACCAAAATGTGTTTCCGCCTCATGTAGCGCACAATGGCGCAGTCGGTGTGCGAAATCAATGTTCAGGACACATTAAGAAAATCACAGTGACACTGTTCATGAGCAGAGGTGTTAAAATGGCTATGTTAAAAATTTGGTGAAAAAATTCCCAAAATGACTAGTTTACGAGCATGTTGCTCATGTCCTCACATGCGCCGATAAGTTCAAGAATTTTCAATATTTTCACCCAGATTTTCAACATTGCCATTTTACTACACCTCCTTATGAGCAGTACAGCTGTCATTTCTCACTTCTCACCCAAAATGTGTTTCCACGCATGTAGTGCACAATGGCGCAGTCGGTGTGCGAACTCAATGTATGGGACACATTAAGAAAATCACAGTCATACTGTTCATGAGCAGAAGTGTTAAAAATGGCTATGTTAAAATTTGGTGAAATATTCCCCAAAATGACTTTTTTTCAGGTTTGTTGCGCTGATCCTACGCACGCTCATAAGTTCGCAAATTTTCAATATTTTCACTCCAGATTTTCAACATTGACATTTTACCACACCTCCTTATGAGCAGTACAGCTGTCACTTTTCACATCTTGCCCAAAACATGTTTCCGCCCACGTAGCGCACAATGACACAGTCGGTGTACGAAATCAATGTATGGGACACTTTAAGAAAATCACAGTGACACTGTTCATGAGCAGAGGTCTTAAAATGGCTATTTTGAAAATTTGGTGAAAACATTCCTGAAACTGACTGTGTTACAAGTGAGCATTGCGCAGTTTCCACGCACCCTTGTAAGTTCATGAATTTGTAATATTTTCAGTCCAGATTTTCACCAGTGGCATTTTTCCACACTTCCTTATGAACAGTACAGCTGTCATTTTTCACAACATGGCTGAAATGTGTTTTCACACTTTCAGCACAGAAATGCATGGTCGCTGTGGGAAATCATTGCTCGGGACAGATAAAGAAAATCACAGTGACACTGTTCATGACCGGAGGTCCCAAAATGCCTGTGTTGACAATCTGCTGTAAACAATTCCCAATCTAATTACATTGCGGGTGTACGTTGCACAGTTTCTACGCATGCTCGTGACTTCACCAGTTTTTTTAATATTTTCACTGCAGATTTTCAACATTGCCATTTTTTACACCTCCCCATGAACAGTACAGCTGTCATTTTTCACATCCTGTTCAATATGTGTTTTTGCACCTGTGGTGACAAATGCCGTAGTCACTGTGCAAAAGCAACTTTCGGCTAACAAACTGATATTGCCACTGTTCATGAGGTGGTGGTCACAAAAATCCCATGTTTAAAATTTGGAGTGAAAATACCAACGAATGCCTGAGGCGCTAGGGTTTCCGACCATAACATCCCACCCTGTAGAGAATGACAGGCATCAGGGCTGTGACTTGGGATTGTCACCTGCAATGCTCATACCATTCCACCCCCACCCATACCCTGCAGCCACTGAGAGGCATCGAGGTGTGCACTTAGACTCTTCGGCCCCAAAGTTCACCCCATTCTCCTATACCGCATCCATCTCACAATATTTCCTGATGGAATGGGGTGCGCATAAGGGCCAAAGACCCCAAGGCACACTGTGACACTTGTCGGTGTCTGCACGGTAGGGTGTGGTGAAATGGCGTGTCACTCTCTGCAGGGTGGTGATGGGGTTGGCTTCAGTTCAATACTTCACTGCCATTCCTATTATGCAGCTCTGTAACTCCTACACTACCAATGCCAATGCCAGCAAGCAAACATTCGGCATTGACAAATGCTTGTTTTCCTCTTTGCAAAGAATGGTGTAGTAGTGGTCAGCTAACTACTTTTTCAAGAATTCTGTTTGTTTTTCTTCTACACAGTGACTAATGTGATCTTGTATTAGTCTAGACTTGTTGACTTCACCTAGCAACTTAATTACCTAAATAGCCCTTGTGTACAACCTCTTAGGTGTTTTTTCCCCACAAAACAAATGTTGTTATTGCATTGTATGTGACCTCTACTACATGCTGAAGTAAACAATTTTATTTATTTATTTGTATATCGGAATTACCTTTGTGCCAGAGGCTCATTTACAGAGGTTCCACGTCATTACAAAAACGAACACAATTACAAACAGATCAAAAGATAACAGATTGCATACATATAAGTAAGTTACAATGGGTATTTACAGGGTGCAGATAAAATCACAACGTGCTAAACAAAGATAAACATGGTGGTACAATGGATGGTGCAGAGAACATTGCAAAACATGTTTTAACAACAGTTCTTTTGTCGAGGTACTAAATAGGAAAGCAAAGCTAGGTAGTTGAGTGTTGGAGAGAAGAGTATAAAGGAGGGGTAGGGTGAAGTGAGGGAGGAGGTATAGGAGAGATGAGAGGGCGGGGCAGAAACTAGATGGGTGTAGTGACAAGATAGGGGGGTGTGGGTGTGTGGAAGGGAATGTGCTGAGATTCAGGAAGAAGGGAACCAATTAAAAAGGATGGGGAGGGGGTGGAGGACAATGGTGGCTTGATTCACATAACATTCTACTAAAAGCATGTCAGTGGTCTGACCCGACTCTTCCACAGAACATCAAACTTCCTGCCGTTCTCCCACCCACCCATCCCACCTTGCGTGTTTAATACTAGTCCCCATTCCCAACCCCACCCCACCCCTATAGGAAAAGGAAAGTCTTAGTTTTACAGCATCTTTCTTACACACTATATCCCAAAGTGCTTTTCGAAGCAATGAGCAAAATACTGTAGTGAAGAGATTGTTGAATATGATAGAAATTTGTATTATTCAGTGTACTCCATATAGACTGCATCCTAAAATGCTTTGCTGTCCTGGAGGAGGCAAGAGAATACTGCTGCAATCAGGTCTACAGGATTTAAACAGTAGACAGATTACAGAGAGGTATAGCAAAGTGCAGTTAAGTGAGTTGCTCAGGTTCACACAGTAAGTGGCAGTGGTGGGATTCAATTCTGGGTCTTTGGGTTTGCTGCTCTGTTCTAGCCACTAGACCAAACTACCTTTACTGTACTGGGTAACCTCTAGCTCCAATCTGCCTCTGTGCTCCCCCGGCCCCAACTAAGATGTACAGCTGGACTCCTGCCAGTCTCCCCTTCCTCCCAACATGCCTTTAGACTCCATGTCCCATCCGTCATCCTGCCAGCCTGTACCTTTTGGAGCAAGAGCCCCTGAAGCATCTTTACCACCCCCAACATCTCATTGATTGCCAGTAGTTGATGGGGGGGGGCTGATGGACAGCAAGCTCAGTCAGTCAGATGGTCTGCATCTGTCCAGGAAGGGAACAAGTATTTTGAGCAATCGGTTTAAATGCTTCATTGGCAAGCTTTTAAACTAGTCAAGGGGGGAGACACTGATAAGCAGCAGGAAAATCCCAGCCTCTCCCTACAAAACAGGGTACTAAATGAGAAAAAGACCGAGGTAGAAAGGACAGTGGGGGATGCTGCAACAGAAGGTAAAGCCATCAAAAAATGGAGAGCAATGAGTACCAATGCCCGTAGTCTGAGTAACAAGCTTCCTGAATTAGTGGCCTTGATGGAGGAGGAACATCTGGATATCGTGGCAGTCACAGAAATATGGTACACACAAAACCATGACTGGGACGTAAACATACCAGGATACACTATCTACAGGAGGGACAGGGAGGGTAAAAGAGGAGGAGGAGTAGCTCTTTACATAAGGGAAGGAATCAAAGCAACAGAACAAAAGGGTAAACAGGGAGGAGAAGAAGCACTGTGGGTAAATTTGGAGACCGGCAATGGCACCACAATCCGACTTAGGGGTTGTATACAGACCCCTTCTCAGGGGAGGAAATGGACAAGGAAATGATAGAAAGTATACTTAGAATGGCAGAAAAGGGGAGATATTGCTGATGGGTGATCTGAATATGCCAGCTGTTTACTGGAGTGCAGTTGCAGCAGCCACTTCGAAGAGTGGGGTTATTCTAGATGCCCTACAGGGGCATGCCTAGACAATTAGTATTGGAGCCCACTCAAGAGGGAGCAATCTTAGACCTGGTTCTCTCAAATGGAGATGAAGAGAGGATCCCAGATGTAGAAGTGGGTAGCCATCTAGGAACTAGAGACCATCGAACAGTATGGTTCACAATAAACACAGCAATAGAGTCAAGCCATACAAAGGCAAAAGTACTGGACTTTAGGAGGGCTGACTTTGCCAAAATGGGTGAGTGCCTAAGGAATGCACAAACAAATGGGCAGGAAGGAGGGGTGGAAGAACAATGGCGAATAATAAAAACTGCCATCACAGAGGTAACAAGCCTTTGTGTGAAGCAAATAAACAAAACAACACGATGTAAGAAACCACTATGGTTCTCAAAGGAAGTGGCAGTGAAGGTTCAAGAGAAAGCATTCAGGAAGTACAAGGAATCACAGAAGGAGCAGGACAGAGAACTGTATCAGTTAAAGTAAAAGGAAGCTGGGAAGGCAGTCAGAACAGCAAAGGCCCAAACCGAGGAAAAGATAGCCAACTCAATTAAGAAGGGGGATAAAACCTTTTATAGGTACATCAGGGAGCGAAGGAAGACCAAGGGAGGGATAGTGAGGCTTAATAAAGGGGGGAGGGTGGGCAGAGGGTGACTGTGAAAAGACAGAGATACTAAACAAATATTTTTGCTCAGTATTTACAAAAAAAGAGGGGGAGGTACCTAAAACAAACAATAGAAACATTCTGGATACAGAAGTTGATACCAGCCCATTTACAGAAGAAAGGGTTCTGAAAGAACTCTTAAAACTGAAGGTGAAGAAAGCAATGGGGCCTGATGGGATTCATCCCAGAATTCTAAAAGAACTAAGGGTAGAACTAGTGACACCACTGACTATCCTCTTTAACAAATCATGGGAGGATGGGGTGGTACCGAGGACTGGAGGAGGGCAGATGTGATTCCCTTCACAAAAGTGGGAGCAAGGCAGAAGCAGGAAACTACAGACCTGTTAGTTTAACCTCAGTGGTAGGGAAAATGATGGAATCACTTCGAAGGAAAGAATTGTCAAAGTATCTAGAGGCCAGAGGGCACAGGACCCAAGGCAGCATGGATTCACAGTGGGAAGGTCATGCCAGACAAGTCTGATAGATTTCTTTGACTGGGTGACCAAAGTAGTAGATCAGGGAGGGGCTGTGGACATGGCCTACCTAGACTTTAGCAAGGCATTTGACACAGTCCCACACAAAAGATTAATATACAAGTTAGCCAGTCTGGGAGAGGGTCCCAAGATGACAGCCTGGGTAAAGAATTGGCTAGAGAATAGGACACAGAGAGCAATAGTAAATGGAGTCCACTCTGAAGAAAGGGGGGTTACTAGTGGGGTACCGCAGGGTTCAGTATTAGGACCGGTCCTCTTCAATGTCTTTATAAGCGACATTGCAGAGGGACTGGAAGGAAAAGTATGTCTCTTTGCAGATGACACAAAGATCTGCAACAGAGTTGATGCACAAGGTGGGGTGGAAAGGATGAGAAGGGACTTGGCAAGGTTAGGAGGAATGGTCAAATGTATGGCAGCTAGATCAATGCTGAGAAGTGCAAGGTAATGCACCTGGGAAACAAAAACCCAGGGAAGAGTACACAATGGGGGTGAGATACTAACAACAACAAAAATGGAAAGGGACCTGGGGTAGTCATATCAGATGACCCAAAGGTGGGCAAGCAAGTGAGAGGGCAGCAAGTAGGGTTGGGGGATACTGGGATGCATAGGGAGAGGCATCACCAGTAGAAAAAGAAGTTGTTATCCTCTGTACTGACAGCTGGTGAGACCCATCTGGAGTACTGCAGTTCTGGAGACCCAATCTCCAAAGACATAGACAGGATGGAAGCTGTCCAGAGGAGGGCACTAAAATGGTGCAGGGTCTGCACTGGAAGACATAGAAGAGAGACTTAAGGAGCTTAATATGTATAGCCTCGAGGAAAGGAGGGAGAGGGGGGACATGATAGAAACTTTCAAGTACCTCAATGGAATCAACAAAGGCCAAGAGGGTAGCATCTTTCAAAAAACGAGGTGTGCAAGAACAAGGGGGCACAATTTGAAGATAGAGAGGAGGCAGCTCAGAGGTAATTTAAGGAAGTATTTTTTCACAGAGAGGGTTGTGGATGCATGGAACAGCCTTCCGGAGGAGGTTGTGGAGTCAAAACAGTGGTGAATTCAAGCACGCCATAAGGCAATTCTGGGGGTGGTAGGAAGAAGTAGCTGCTGGTTAACTAGGATCTGCAGCTTATCCATTAGGTAGGGAAATGGGCAGACTGGGTGGGCCAAGCGGTCCTTATCTGCCGTCAAATTCTATGTTTCTATGTTTCTAGTAGTCCTTTGTTTTTGTGGAGGCTAACTCAGTGCCCCTCTTTCCTTTTGCAGCACACCACTATGTCAGTAGTTGAGCAGCAAACTGTATACCTGCATTCTTGCAGAAAATAGTAAGCAGTAGGAGTTCAATCAAGAGATATATGTGCTCTGATTGTTTATGACTGTCTGCAAGACTGCATGTGTGCAATGTGGAATCCTTAGTGCTTCACTCAGTATCTGACACAGTGGTGTGCTGTAGCGGAAAAGGGGGGGGGTGACTGAACTTGTCTGTAAAAAAGTACAGCACTACTGATTTTGCTGCCCCTCAGTCTCCCAATCAACTACTACCAATCGAGTGGGGGGAGGGAGACATTTAAGGGCTTTTGCCCCAGAAGGCATGGGCAGGTAAGCAGGGGGACAGTGTTATGAAAAACACTTTTTTTTTTCAGAAAAAGAAGCTCTGAGCTATTTCCAAGCTGAACCAGGAAGGATTGAGGTGACTCATTTTAATCAGATCCAGGTCTGTTGACCACTACTCTGGAAAACCTGAAAAAGAAATCCAGCAGTCAAATAGGGTGAAGACTGGCAGCTAGGAGTGTTGTAAAGTTTTATTTTGGCATTGAATTGTTAACAAAGTGCCAAATTTTAACTAATGATTTGTAGTGTGAGTTAAATTCTTTAAAAAAAAGACTAAAAAGTCTTAAAAAAATGAGTTCCCATGCTCCACCCTCTCATTTTACCCTATCCCATCCTCCTCCCACTAGCCTCAACTAGTATCATGATGAACCCTCCTGCCCTCACCCACTCAGCAGCACACAATCTTACTACCCCACAGCCTCGGAAAAATCTTCAATAAAATATCCCTTCCCTTAACCACTCACCAGCAACACTAAATCATTCCCTCACCCCTTCAGCCCTGACCAAAAAAGACAATAACACATCCCCTCTCCCTACCCACTTAACACCCAACCCTCCCCTATGCCACCAAACAAAGGAATACAAGAACTGTGGCAGAGGGAAGGAAGGTGACTGTCTTGGTCTTCCTATGACCACCTTGACCAGCTGCCCAGATGGCATTGAAATCCTTCCAGAATCTCGAAAGCTGGTAGGTGGTGTCATATCACATCATTGTGAAATGCTGTCAAACAAAAATCGATGGGGTGGGGGGGGGGCAGGTGACATCTGAATTAAATACCATTAACATAGTGACATTTTTGGGAATTGTAGCAGCTGACACTATACAAGTCTATTGGACATACAGGGAAAACCCACTCTTAAGAAGTGGAAGGTGGGTCAGGACAAAACCGGGGAAATATCACAATTTGAAGCAGAAATGACAGATGTGCTTGCCTCCACCCACATCCACTGGGCACTCCAAAGAGTGGGCCCCAACTGCTCACAACTTGGCAATCCTATACTTCATCCTGGAGTATGCTGAAAGAGGGGCAGCTGTAATTGAACATGCCAGTGGGCAAGGAGTTGTGAATGAAGGAGGTACCACTGCAACTGGGAAAAGACTCCAGATGGGAACTGTAGCATGACACTGTCTCGAGATAAGCACAATGGTAATAAACAAAGTCAATAAAAAAGTTCTGATCAGCTGTTTCCTGGTCCTGATTTCCTCAAAAGTCTAGGTAGGAGTTACACAAGTCCTGTTCCAAGTAATCCCTGGCATCTAGACACTAATCCCCTCTCCTCTACCTGTGGTGTAGCACAAGATCCAGATCCTGCAGCAGCAGACATTAAACCAAGGACTGGAGACAGAAAAGAGGGCCCAAGAGCAGGTAATGGAGTTATTGTGTACGGGTGGTGTTGGGAGGGGACCAGGTGAGCAGGTGATGGAGAGAGGGGTGCAAGTAAATCTGTATGGGTGTGGTGGGGACACATTACAGGGCAGAAAGGAATGACAAGGGAGCTGTCAGGAGTGAGCATGGGGTTGGTACTGGGAAGGGGGCAGATAATTGAGGGAGGGCATGGGATTTTTGTGGAAAGCAAGTCATGGGACTGAGGGGATGGGGAATTCAATGGCAAAGGTGCGGTAGGGGAGCTGGAACTGGGAAGGGCCAAGAGTAAAGAGAAGGGGCAGGAGATGTGTGAGGTGGCAAAGGTTACGGGGTATACAAGTGGGAACAGAGATGCTGGCAATGGGAGGAGGGGCCTGGGTAATGTATGTGTTTTTATCTATATACCTTATCAGATTAACATATTAGCAGCCATATTGGTATGGTTTGGTTTTGGTATTACTCATAATATGGTGTAACTTATAAATACAGACTTCCTAAGTGGTGCAGCTATAGCAGCATTAAAAAAAGAAAAAAAAAATCTTGACAGATGTTGTACAGCAAATCAAGGAGAGGACCACAGAAATGAGGGGCACATTGCCACAGATTTCCCTAAAATGTCCTCTGCTTATTTCTTATGCTTCTGTCAGTGTTTGTTAAGAACAGAGAAATGTATAGGGTCTCCAGGAATAAGCACAGGGAGCATCTGTAAAGAAAAATAAATCTTCGTTGTCTTTTTAAATTTTTTCCGGGGGTCATACTGCAAAAAATAATAAAATTGGGCATAAATCTGTGATTTTAGGGTACAATCTCCATGTCACTTACCATTTCCATAGAATGATTTATTTAGTTTTTTAACCAGCATAGGAGGGATAGATGCCTCACAGTAGCTCCCCGTTAACAATCACAAACTACCTGGGTATCCCCCTAGAACATGTCACTTCCTTCAAGTACCTGGGTGTCACACTGGACACCTCCCTCACCTACCACACCCATATTCATCACCTCTCCTCCTCCATTAATGCCAGGCTCGGGCTTCTATACTGACATAAACACTGCCTACCCTGAGGCCATCCGACTCGCTGCATCTTCCTCTGTCTTATCCCTGGTGAACTATAGCATTGTAATCTATTGGACTACAGATCAAACTGCCCTACACTGCATCAAACTGGCCCTCAATAAAGCCTGCCGCCTAGTCTCAGGATGTGATACGTTAACACACACCTGTGAGCTATATAACCTTACAAACCGGCTAAACTTTGAAGGCAGGCTTAAGTACTACACTTGTCTCCTTGCCAAGAAGATACTGCAGAAGCAAGCCCCCTCTGGCCTCCATCCCTCATACAGATGATCCCTCACAGAAGGGCCTCCAGATGCTCCGCCATAACCTCCCTCCTAGTCCCCCATTGTTGAACCTCCCTTGGTCAAAGGTCTTTCTGCCATCGTGCCCCCCTCTGGCTTAGCAGCCTACCATCCTCCATCTCTGTACAACCCAGTTTTGGCCACTTTAAATCTGGTCTAAAGACACTCCTCCTCAATTCCTCCTACTGTGACTGTACTTAGCCCCACCATCACTATGGGAATTTGCTTGCCCCGGCTTTTCCTGACTAGCCAGCAGTGTGGCCTAACTTCATATTAGTTCTCCCAGAAGCTATCCCTCTGGTGTCCTAATTATGTAATTGCTTCTTATTGCTTTTATCTACATTGTTGTACTGTGTTACTACCTGACGCTGGGTCACTGGCCCTAAATTGCATGTACATTCTAAGCTTTGCCACTGTTTATATTTGCACTGACTGTAATCCTTGTATTCCTGACGTGGAGCCTTTGCAAAAAGGGTTGTAATTCCAATTGCCTAATAAATAAAATAAATAAAAATGAATAAAGATGCAAACCAACTGAAACTGAACCAGATTAAGTCTCTGTTGGTATTTTTTTTGTGAATGGCGGAAATTTGACTAGGACGCTGAGGAAATCTCCTTACTCTTTTCAAGAAATGCCATGGGAATTTTAACATCCACCTGAACAACCACCAGAACAGGCAGATGGGACCTTGGTTTAATGTCTTATACAATGGATGGCACACTATGACAGTTGATCATCCCCCTTAGTACTTAGTACTGCACTCCAGTGTCAACATTTATGGTATGAGCCCAATCCCAGTGTGGGACTAGTAACAATGATCTTCTGGCCCAGAAGCTACCAGCTGAGTCATGCTGACACCTTTATTTAATTATTGTAGCTTCACTTTATTTTTTTAGGTTTTATCTTCTGACAGTGTATTCTAAAAACATTTGAGATTTTTTATTTGCTAGGCATAATAAAATCTCAGAGTCTCTTATCCCTGAGCCATACCTCAGTAAAATCAATCATTCCTGACAAACCAAGTCACAGTATGTAGCCTGTCTACCAAACCTAATGGTTATATAAGACTATCAACCAAGGGATCTAGTTTATGGTGACTACAAAAGTCAAGCTCTGTTTTTAAAACATGAGATTTTGGTTTCCTGCATTTTTGCCTTCACTTGTGATTCTGCAAGGAACATTTTGGAACTACCGTATACAGCCTTTGATAGGTGTGTCACTGCCAAGCCAATTACAGCTGAAACTGCAATGGGGCTTGGCAGTGTACACCAACAACCAGGCACTCTGATCATGACAGTAGTTTTGCTTTGCTGACATAGCCCATCCTCTACTTGAAAGAAATTAACCACTCCAATGAGAAAGTGCTTCATTTCTTTCTGTAGCCGTAACTCTGGCCATGCTTATTAGACTGCACACTAATGAGCATGGCCAGAGTTACAGCCGCTGTACTTTCTCCCCGCCCTCGCTCCTTTGACCCCCCCCCCACCAAAGGCTTCAACATTAGCTGCGGTGCAGCTTTCTCCTGGTCCTCACTCCTCTGACCCCCTCCCAAAGGCTTCAACATTAGCCGCAGTGCAGCTTTCTCTTAAAGCCGATATTGGGGTGCCCAATCCCCATGTCAGCAATACAAACTCCCCCCACAGCCACTGAGGGACACTGGAGAACCCACTCCCAAAGTCCCAGTTATTTTCTTCTTCACCCTTGCAATCTGGGACACTGGAGAGCCCACTCCCAGTGACCCATATCTGTACCCTCCAATAGTCTGGGACACTGGGGAGCCCACTCCCAGTGTCCCAATATCTATATCCTCCCCAATAGTTTGGGACACTGGGGAGCCCACTCCCAGTGTACCCAAAGATCATTTAGAAATGTGGTCTGTAAAAAAGGAAATGGTCCCCAAACGTCTTTTTTTTACCTGAAAAAAGAAAATGGTCCTTTCTCGTCTTCCCCTTCCCCCTCCCCATCCCAACCCTGCCCCTGCGCACCCACCTCCTCTTACCCCCCTAACCCCATACTTACCTCCAGAGGTTGGCAGGTGTCCTCTTCTGTGGAACAGAACATGTCTGCACTCTTCAAAGCCAAACTGCGAACTGAAGAATCAAGGTAAGTGCCGTATAATGGCTGTCAATGGGATTTTCAACTTATGTTGATATCTCAGCCATTTTTAGGACTTTTTGCCCAAAATTTTCAACATGGGGTTCTTGTGACCCCACCTCATGAACACTGGTACTGTCATTTCATTACA
Source organism: Neoceratodus forsteri (assembly GCA_016271365.2). Taxonomy (NCBI): domain Eukaryota; kingdom Metazoa; phylum Chordata; order Ceratodontiformes; family Ceratodontidae; genus Neoceratodus; species Neoceratodus forsteri. Next base: position 627,244,597 of record CM057458.1, on the reverse strand, counting down.
TGGTCCCAAAAGGTAATTTCATGTTCATTGTGCGGAATCACCTTTCAGGACCAATTAACAAAAAAACAGTGCCAGTATTCATGAGGTGGGGTCCCAAAAAGCCCATGTGGAAAATTTTGTGAAAAATGTCCAAAAAATGGCTGCGGTATGAGTGTGCATTGCACAGTTTCTACGCAGGCACATAACTTTGAGAGTTTTTAATATTTTCACTCCAGCATTTCAACATATACATTTTATCACACCACCGCATGGACAGTACCGCTGTCATTCATGACATCCTGACTGAAATGTGTTTTTGCACCTCTGACACAGAATTGCACAGTCACTGTGCAAAATCACCTTTCTGGACTGATTAAGGAAATTACAGTGCCAGTGTTCATGAGGTGGAATACCAAAAAGCCCATGTTGAAAATTGGGTGGAAAAATTCCTAAAAATGGTCATGTTATGCAGGTTAGTTGAAAATCTCCTACACACGCGTGTAACTTTGGTAATTTTCAACACATTCACTCCAAATTTTCAACATAGGCATTTCTCCACACCACCACATGAGCAGTACAGCTGTCAGTTTTCACATCCTACCCAAAATGTGTTTTCGCACTTGTGGCTTAGGAATGATGAAACAAGCAAGGAAAATCACATTTTGGATTGAGTAACAAAATGACAGTGCCATTGTTCATAAGGTGGAATCCCAAAAGCCCATGTTAATAATTTGGAGTGAAAATACCAACTCCCCCACCCTGCAGAGACTGACAGAAATCAGGGTTGTGCCTTGGGGTCATTGGCCATAATGCTCATGTCATTCCACCGCCACCCCCACCCTGCAGACAGTGACAGGCATAGGGGTGTACCTTGGGGTCTTCAGCCCTAACATTCACCCCATTCTCCTATACTGCACCCATCTCAGCTTATTTCCTTATGGAATGGGGTGAGCGTTGGGGCCGAAGACCTCAAGGCACACTGCAATGCCTGTCAGCGTCTGCGGGATGGGGGTGAGGGTGGAATGGCATGAGCATTATGGCTGATGACTCAAAGGCCTACCCCAATGCCTGTCAGTCTCTGCAGGGTGGGGTGAGGGTGGGGCATTAGGGTTGGAAACCCTAATGCCTCATTACGGAAGTAAATCAGGGAGGGACACTGGACATCACCAACCTTGATTTTAGCAAAGCCTTCGATACCACCCAACATAGAAGGCCGATTAACAAGATGGGTAGTCTGGCCATGGGGCACAAGCTGATACAATGCATTAGAAACTGGATGATGGACAAAAGGCAGAGGGTGGTGATAATGGGATCCAATCCGGGGAGAGGGGGGTAACCAGTGGGGTACCACAGGGATCAGTCCTGTTTAATGTCTTCATTACAGAAATTGCAGAATGTCTAGAAGGAAAGGTCTGCCTGTTTGCAGATGACACTAACATCTGTAACAGAGTGAATACTCCAGAAGGGGTGGAGAAAATGAGCAGGGACATGGAGAGGCTTGAAAAATGGTCTGAGGAGTGGCAACTGAGGTACAATGCAAAGAAGCACAAAATAATGCACCGGGGAAGAGGGAACCCTGGGGAGAGCTACAGGATGGGGGAGGGACGTGCTGACAATCACCAAGGAAGAAAGGAACCTAACAGTTATCAGTTCTGATGACCTAAAGTTGTCAAAACAGAGCACAAATGTTGGAAGGAGGGCCAGCGGCATGCTGGGGTGCATAGGCAGAGGTATCAGTAGCAGAAGGCATGAGGTGGTGATGCCAATGTAAAATGCACTAGTGAGACCTCACCTGCAGTACTGTGTGCAATTCTGGAGACCGCAACTGCACAAGGACATTCACAGAGTGGAGGCAGTCCACGGAAGGGGAACCAAGATGGTACATGGCTTGCAACACAGATCATATCAGGAGAGATTAAAGGACCTCAATATGTACTCACTGGATGAAAGGAGGGAGCTAGGGGACATGATAGACTCATTCAAGTACCTCAAGGGCATAAACAAGGTGCAGGGGCAGACATCTTCTTATGTAGAAGTAGTACAAGAATAAGGGGGCATGATATGAAATTGGACAGGGGTAGATTAAGAAGAAATGTGAGAAAAGTGTTCTTCCAAGAGAGGGTGGTGGTTACATAGAATAGTGTGCCATAAGGGGCGGAGCCAACTGCTGAATTGAATGCACACATGTGTTTGAAGCTCCAGATTCAACCAGTGATTTTCTACTAAAAAACAAGTTAATACTTAATTAGAGGCAGTTTAAATCAACAGATCAGTGTACATTGAATGATGCTGAACAAACTGATCCTAAAATCAGCACAATAGGGAGACATACCCAAGGTGGCCAACAGACTGAAGGAGCATGACCAAAAGTTTATTTATTTATTAATTAATGATATCAGAATTACAAACCTTTGAGTCAGAGACTCTTTTACAAAGGCTTCATGTCATGGATTAGACACAGATACAATAAACAGTCAGATACGACACTACATATACAAGGATATGCTGGGGTACGGAAATACAGGCAGTAACACAGGTACATTATACAGCAGAAGGTAATTGGACATATACACAGTTATGCTAGGGTAGCGATAATATAAGGCAGTATGCAGTAGTGCAATTTGAGTACAGGTGGAGTTTGAGGGTAATTTCGCAGGCTGGACAGAAGTCCACTGTCGAGGTGGGAAAGATGTTGGGTAAACTGGGACTATCAGGTAGGAAAGAGTTATGGGCAATTACAGCTGTGGGTGGTTTGGAGGTGACTCTGGAGTGAGGATTTGAAGATTCTGAGACTGTTCTTATTGGAGATGGAAGCGTGGAGGGAGTTTATCCAGATAGAGGCTCTGTAGGCAAAGGACCTCTGGGCTAGGGCAGTCCTGACTCTGAGCACATGCAGCAGAGCTTTAGTGGAGCTGCAGGTGGAGGGTGCAGAGGCAGCAGGTTGAATCAGCGAGGAGAGACCGGGGGGGGGGGGGTCAGGACAAACCCTAATTTTTTTGGCAAAGAGGCCAGAGTTAATCAGGCACTGGATAGTTCAGTGCCATCAACGTCTACCTTGATGACAGAAACTGGGCAACCAACAAATGCTGCTTTATTAAAAGCAATCCAGTCGATGGATGCTAAATTGGAGGCTCTGGTAGGCAAAGTGACCATGTTGGATGCGACTGTAGTTGTGGTGCAAGGAGAAGTAAAAGCACATTAGATACTGCTACTAAGGCCACCACAAAGCAGCGGGACTTGTGAAGTGTTCCATCTACGCCTGTAGCACTTGGAAAACCAGGCCAGAGCCGTGCTTGTCCAAATGATCAGGATGCCAGAGAATGTTGGAGATGAAGACTTCAAAGTCTTCATAACTCAGTGGTTAATGGAACATTTGCATTTCCATAACTTTACCATCAAGAAGCTGTATAGAATTACCCCTCGACGAGCTCTGGGAGATGATCCTTCTCCACGGACCATGATGATTGTCCAGTTTGATGAGGTCAAATGTGACGAGATGTTACACACTGCTAGTAGGGCCAAAAATCTAGCATGGCAAGGCAAAGTCATCTACCTCTTCCCTGACCTCAGCTACTCCACCCGGTCAAAACAAAAGGCCTTCAACAGTGTATGACAGCAGCTTTGAGCACTGGGGGTCCAACACATCTTGATGCTCCCTGCCAGACTTAAGATCATCTCTGGAGGCAAGACTTTACTCCTTTACTGACCCGAAACATGCAGGTAAACTCGTGGTCTGTATTTGCCGTGAGTTTGCAGCCAGAGGATCTGACTCTGAATCCGAAGAGAATTCTTAAAGATTCAACTTTGGACTTTACAAGAATGGTTGATAAGATTCTGGGACTTGGTTTATGGTGGGGAAGGACCAAAGGACTGGTTTAATGATACAAAACTTTGAATGCCGTTGGGTTCACATGCAAAATATGGTTTAGTGCAGCCTTTTGACAAATAGTGAACAGATACTCATATTGGGACAGTCCGGTGTTACAATACTGCTGTTTGATTTCACTGTAAGGTGGCACTCTCCCACTATTACTCCAGACCACAGCAACTCACATTGGCAGCCATCGTTCTTGCCACAATGAGGTTTTCAACCGGCAGGCTTTCCTCATACCGTTTACTGAATACTTTGCTCCCGTTTAGAACTGTGTAGTTAATTGTGAGCTACACATTGCTGGCCAGTAAAACTGACTCTTTTTTGGTTCGGTTTTGGTTAAACTGCAATGTTATTATACTGGTAGAAGTTACAGTTTTATTATAGTAACTGAATATTTCAGAGATACCTGGTTTGAAAAAGAAGTTAAAACACAGGCTTAAACTGTTTGTCTTTTGCCTAATATGTTCAACAGAGGACTCTTAGTCCATTGCATGGGCGGAATATATTTTAGTAAAGTTCTCATCTCAGGGACTGTCCTTGTCCTTGGCAGCATAAGCTCATCCTTACAGGTTCTTTATGAGATGTATGATAAGGTACTACCCCACTTAACATGTACTGTAGCATAATCTGGACTTATGTCAAATCCTAAAATTGCATATTAACAATGTCTTTTCTCATGTATCAACTCTAGATGTAGTGTACTTTTTTTTATTTGTGCAAACTAATAAAAAATAAGTTGAAAAAAAAGAATAGTGTGCCATAAGAGGTGGCGGGAGCAAGCAAGACAGATGGTGGTGGTAAATGGGATCTAATCCGGGGAGAGGGGAGTGACCAGTGAGGTACCTCAGGGATCAGTCCTGGGAACAGTCCTGTTTAATGTCTTCATTAGTGACATTGTGGAAGGCCTACAAGGAAAGGTCTGCCTTCAGATGACACCAAGATTTGTAACAGAGTGGATACTGCAGAAAGGGTGGAGAAAATGAGGAGGGACTGGGAGAGGCTTGAAAAATGGTCTGAGGAGTGGCAACTGAGATTCAGTGCAAAGAAGTACAAAATAATGCACCTGAAAAGAGGGAACCCTGGTGACAGCCACAAGATGGGTGGGGGGTGACATGCTTGGGTGCACAGACAGAGGTATCACTAACAGAGGGCAGGGGGTGGGGGCATAGAAACCCTGGAGAGAGCTACAGGATTGGGGAGGGGGCCGGGTTTGCTGGCAGTCACCAAGGAAAAAAGGGATCTGCCAGTTATCATTTCAGATGACCTGAAAATGTCAAAGCAGAGTGCAAAGTCAGTGGGGAGGGCCACTGGCATGCTGGGGTGCATAGGCAGGGGTATCACCAGCAGAAGGAGGGAGATAGTGATGCCATTATAATGCCATTATATAAGACCCTGGTCAGGCCTCAGATGCAGTACTATGTGCAGTTCTGAAGGCTGCACCCTCAAAAGGACATAAACAGGATGGAGATGGGCGACTAACATGATACAGGGCTTGCACCACAAAGCTTATGAGCAGAGATTAAGGGACCTCAATATGTACTGGCTAGAGGGCAGGAGGTAGAGAGGAGACATGATTGAGACATTCAAGTACCTCAAAGGTATAAACAATGTGCAGGGGAGACAGCTTTCAATACAGGAGGAGTACGACAACGAGGGGGTATGACATGAAATTGGAAAGTGGTAGGCTAAGAGGGAATGTGAGGATGATTTTCTTCACAGAGAAGGTGTTGGATACATGGAATGGTCTGCTACAGGAGGTCATGGGAGCAAGCACTGTGGCTGGATTTAAATATGCATGGGACAGACATGGGAGAACCATAGAGGTAAAGCTGAGGAAGGGTCAGAAGCCACAGTCAAGTACACGGCTCACAGGCAGACTGGATGAGCCTAGTGGTCCTTATCTGCTGACAATTTCTATGTTTGAACCTCTGGCAGCCATGCTTACAGAGTCACTCAACACAGGAGTGGTGCCAGAGGATTGGAGGAGGGCACGTGTGTTCCCTCTACACAAATCTGGCAGTAGGGAGGAGGCAGGGAACTATAGGCCACTCAGCCCCACATCAGTAGTGGGGAAGATCATGGAGGCACTGCTTAAAGAAAGGATAGTGGAACATTGAGAAGTCATCAGTGCCCAGAACCCAAGGTAGCATGGATTCACAGCAGGTAGGTTGCGTCAGACGAATCTGATAGATTTCTTTGACTGGGTGACTAAGGAAGTAAATGCGGGGGGGGGGCATGGATGTCGCCTACCTTGATTTCAGCAAGGCCTTCGACATCATCCCACATAAGAATCTTATTATACAGCAGGCAGTGCGTAGGAGCCAGCCCTGCCACCAGTCCCTGCTCCACTTCCTCCTACTTCGCATCAGTTTCTCTCGCATCTTTTTTGTTTCAACATACTGAGGGAAGGGGGATAAAAGAAAGGGTCAACCCCCAAACTGCACTCAGTTTACACAGGAGGTGGATTCAAAACTCAATCAACACATAAACTCACACTAGCCGGAAGAAATGGCAAGAGACAAAGTCAAGGGCAACGATGGAGGATGGAAGACATTTATCTGGAATTTAGAGAAAAAGGAGTTTATGGGCAAAACTGGCAGCAATTGGTATAAGTCCTAATTAAACTCTGTGCTTTTGGTAACTTATTGCCTGCCGCACTGTCACTCCCTGGTCCTTGCTCCTCCGCCCCCCACAGGCTTCTACATTAGCCGCGGTGCGCACTTACTTATTGGCGGCTCCTGCCCCCACCGCACTCTCTCTCTCCCCGTTCCTCATTCCTATGACCCATCCCCCAGGCTTCCACAGTAGCCATGCTGCTGCTTTACTTATTGGCATCTCCTGCCACCCGACACACTCTATCTTGCCGATGCTCACGCCACTGAAATCCCCCCCAAGCTTTTACAATAGCCATGGTGTGGCTTTACTTATTGGCAGCTACTGCCACCCACCACACTCTCACTCCCTGGTCCTTGCTCCCCTGATATGCTCCCCCAGGCTTCTACAATAGCTGTGGTGCGGCTTTACATATTGGCAGCTTCTGCTGCCCAGAACACTCTCTCTCTCTCTCCCCGATCCTCACTCCTCTGAACCCCCCCGTCCAGGCTTCTGCATTAGCCATGGTGCGGATCTACTTATTGGCATCTCCTGCCACCCACCACACTCTGTCTCCCCGGTCCTCACACCACTGAAATCCCCCCCAGGCTTTTACAATAGCCATGGTGTTAGCTTTACTTATTAGCAGCTACCGCACGCCCACCCACCTCACCCCTGGTCCTTGCTCCTCCTGATATCCCCCAAGAGCTACCACAATAGCTGTGGTGTGACTTACTTATTGGCATCTTCCGTCACCACCACACCTCTATCTCCCGGTGCTCATGCCACTGAAATCCCCCCCAGGCTTTTACAATAGCCACGATGTGACTTTACTTATTGGCAGCTACTGCCACCCACCACATCTCACTCCCTAGTCCTTGCTCCTCTGATATTGCCCCCCAACAGGCTTCTACAATAGCTGTGGTGCGACTTTATTTATTGGCAGCTTCTGTTGCCCAGAACACTCTCTCTCCGATCCTCGCTCCTCTGAACCCCCCCTCCAGGCTTCTACATTAGCCATGGTGTGGACCTACTTATTGGCAACTCCTGCAGCCCAATGCACTCTCTCTCTGGTCCACTAAGGCCAGCGAGAGCAGCTTCTCTGACTAGCAGCTGCTTCCTGCATTTACGGTGCAGCTTCCACCCTGTGGCACCCACTGCTCGCACTGCTGCCTCCTCGCTCCTCTGAAGCCAGCACCAGCACCAAACACCACTGCAAATACCTGAATACCTGCAAGAGAATGTTCGGCATTGACAAATGCTTATTATTTCCAAGCATCTAGTGTTTTGTCTATGATTCTGGATATTTTGGCCAATCCAGTTTCCATAATTCTAACCATAGCATCAAAAAAAATTATAAATCAGTATCCCTGACTATAACTCTCAACGCAGCTGTGGAAGAAACAAGGAAGAAAAAAGTTATAATAAAATTAGGAAAATACAGAATTACAAACATACCTTTACTGCTTGTTTAATAGAACCTATAACGATGGTTCCTGAAGAGCTTTCAGTGCTATCTGAAGTCCAAAGTTGCTTCAATGCAGTTTCCCCCTCTTCCAACATGTACATCTGACCTTGGTAGTTCGGTTTCTCATACAAGATCCAGCTAACATTACAGAGGAGGGGGAAAAAAAGCCAATATTATAGACTGATACTGTAATTACCTACATGAAACATGTTTATATGTGTGTGTATATATATATAAAATATGAGTCTAAGACTGAGACGTTAACTTAAACAAGTGACCAATATACAGTAGTATGCATTTATTTTAATCATTCATTTATTGCTCATATCCCAATGTTTGAGAAAGGTGTACTGGATATAGAAGACAGTAAGATAAGATGGCTGGCTTACTATCGTCAGACTCCTTCAATAAATATATATATAGAATAAAGGATGGGGAACTGTAGGATATGAGCATTTAATGCACACCCGAGGTGTGGGATGCTACATAAACAGGTTTAATAAAGCATCACACACACACCGTGGGTGTGCATTAAATTCGAGTTTGAGACAGTCCCCCATCTTATATTTTACATAATATCTGGTGACCAATTTTTTCAGCCCCAGTCCTCAGAAAGCAGTTTAGAAAGCAGTTCAGACAGAGAGAGAGAGAGAGAGAGAGAGAGAGAGAGAAGCATTTCAGACACACACACACACACACACACACACACACACACACACACACACACACACTCACTCAGTCTCTCTGTCTCCCTCACTGCTTTTTGGATTTCCAGTTTTTTTTTACTTATTTAAATTGTATCACAAGCATCATGGACCCGTTCTCACTCATGGTCTGCATCGGTGGCGATCGGAACCACAGGATCAACCAGATTTTTGTTTTTTTTTCTTTTACTGTAAAGGCAGGATCAGCCAGATAGGTAAAAAATAGTTTTGAGAAGGCGAGGAGTTTTGTTGTGGGAGCTCCTCACTAATGGCCTCCATGTTTGAAGATGCATTCGGCCCGCCCACACAGATGAGGAGAGCCAATGGGACAGCACTTGTTTTTTTGACAGACAGAGAGCGTGTTCGCCGAAATAACCTGCCAGTTATTACAGTGACTATCAACTCACAAATATTATTGGTCACCAGTTATAGAATAATAAATAGGCAGCAATGAATACATTACTCGTGAGGGGCAGGACTTTCATAACTCACTCTTTAATCATGAAGATTTATAGCTAACTCTCAGGCAGACCATTGTATGGGCCCTGTATATACAGTACGTCTTCAGCATACTTATCAACCTCCTGCCTCACAAATTCAAGAAACGGCTTAAAAAATCATGGGCAAATGACAAAAATCAGGGACACAGCTCAAAAAATGGTCATATCAGTTCAGAAACTGCCACAACATTTGGCTTTGGGAGAAAAGCATTTTCTGATAGAGAACTAGACTGTAACACTAATGTGCGGCATTATTTTTAGTTTCAAATCTTCACTCTGCCATGGCAGAAATGCCAATTTTAGCAGGAATCTAGGAGGTGTTTTTAAAAGTTTATTCCTAAAAAAGAAAGAACTTTCAAAGGAACAGGATTGCCCAATTGAGCAAAAATGCTAATTTACAGTGGGGTCCCACACGTAAAAAGGGACATCCTTGAAAGTCAGGGACACCTGAGAGGTATGCTAAGTAAGAAATATAGAAACATAGACTTTGACAACAGATAAGGACTGCTTGGCCTACCAAGTCTGCCCATTTCCCCTACCTATTGTATAAGCTGCAGATCCTAGTTATTCAACAGCCTACTTCCTCCTACCCCCCCCCACTATAATTGCCTTATGTCTGTCCCATGCATTCTTGAATTCCCCACTGTTTTTGACACAACAACCTCTTAAGGAAGACCATTCCATGCGTCCTCCACCTTCTCTGTGAAAAAATACTTCCTCACATTGCCCCTGAGCCATCCCCCGTCTATCTTAAAATTGTGCCCCCTTGTTCTTGCACATCTCTTTTTCTGAAAGATGCTACCCTCTTGGTTTTCGTTGAGTCCCTTGAGGTACTTGAAAGTTTCTATCATATCCACCCCCTCCCTCCTTTCCTCAAGGGTATACATATTAACCTCTTTTAGTCTCTGTTTGTATGGCTTCTGGTGCAGATCCTGCACCATTTTAGTTGTCTTCCTCTGGACTGCCTCCATCCTGTCTATGTCCTTGCAGAAATGGGGTATCCAGAACTGCACACAGTACTCCAGATGGGGTCTCACCAACTGTCTGTACAGAGGGTTAACAACTTCCTGTTTTCTACTGGTGATGCCGCTCCCTATGCATCCCAGTATCCCCCCAGCCCTCCTTACTGCCTTCTCACATTGCTTGCCTACCTTAAGGTCATCTGATATGACTACCCCCTTGGTCCTTTCCATTTTTGTTGTTGCTAGTACCTCCCCACCCATTGTGTACTCTTCCCCTGGGTTTTTGTTTCCTAGGTGCATTACTTTGCACTTCTTTGCATTGAATCTATGCTGCCATATGTCTGACCATTCCTCCAGCCTTGCCAACTCCCTCCTCATACATTCCACCCCACCCCATGTATCAACCCTGTTGCTGATCTTTGTGTCGTCTGCAAAGAGGCATACTTTTCCTTCCAGCCCCTCCGCAATGTCATCTATAAAGACATTAAAGAGGACCAGTCCCAGCATTAAGGTACAACCAGGGTCCAGAAGTCATAATGCATGAGGCAAAGCCAAATATCTTACGCCACTAGGCTTAGATTAACAAATGTAACCCAACTCCTTGAAGGCTTTAATGCTATTGTGAAACTAAAATGTTGCTGTTTTTGTTTTTAAAGCATATGCTTATTTACTACCTGCCAGCTTTTTCCTCCTCACACTTCCTTTAGGTGCCTGCATGCCTGCTGCTTCCAGTTTCATGGGTAGCCCCCAAACTGCCAACTCAGAATACTGCCACACAGTGCTACGCGAAGGGGAAAGCCCTTCCCTGGTGATAGCCAGTGGGTGACAAGGTCTCTGGGCTTTGGAGAAGATTGTCTTCAGAGGCAGTGGAGGCAGGGGCGACTTCAAGGACCATGGCGTGGGGGACATGCAGCACCATGATTAACGCAACAGTGTTTTATCCTCAGTTTTTCAACCCCACATACCTCCCAGATCTGTATAGTGAGGTGTGGGCATCCAAACCTGGGGGCATGAAGCAGGACATTGTGTGATCACCCATGATGTCCCATGCCAACCTCAGATTGCCCCAAGGGGGTGCTCAAGCAGCAAGGTCACTACCATCCTTGCCTGGAACCTGAGAGTGCAGTACACTTCTAGGTCTACTGGTCAAGGATGGGTGTGTGGGTTTGCATGGAAACCCAGGTCCCCCCAACATGGGGGTGCTGTGTGCCACGTCGGCACTACTGGGCCTTGTGTTTTTTGTTTTTTTTTTAAATTAAGCTTTTTCTCACTCCCCAATTCACTCAATGGCCCTTCACCAGTCCTGTCACTGGTCTCAGTGCCTTACCAGTTCATCAGTTAACCTGGTTCATGATAGCAGTGGCTGGTCTGCTATGTCGGTCATGTGTGGGATTGCATGTGTGCTGGCACAATGGTGGGCAAGGGCCTTTTCCTCCAGTTCTTGGTTTTTCACCCCCAAGGGTGCCATCATCAGTGACATGTATGTGTGTGTGTCGTGGCATGTATGCTGGCATTTGGTAGCTGACCCTACCCTTGCTTTGGTACCACTGTGCTGCATACCAGCTTCTGCCAGGTAGCAGGCTGATATCTGTTTTTCAGTCATATTTCTTTTTTTAGTTGTACTTTTTACCTCCTCGGCAGGTGGTGGTCCTATGGTTCCCCTATCTGCCCACCGCACTGGATGCAGTGCCCATACTCGACCACCTCCTCCACTCACTCTCAGGTCACATCACAGTGGGTACTTACCCCATGTCACAACTCCACTCAGCAGGTCAGGCCCTCTGCTCCCACAGTGCCAACCTCCGAGCGTAGTATTGTGAACAGTTAACAGAACAGGGTAACCCTCCTGTCTGTTTTGTGGGTTCAAATCAAATTTTGGTCTCAAGTTCTGGAGGGATTCAAACTGTGAACCTCTTGCTAGCATAACCAATGTACAGGCTCAGATAATTCTGCCTTTCAGGGGGCCAGCTATTTTTGCCTACGGGCACTAAACCAGGTGTACAAAATGAACCCTTAAAAACTCTGTGAAAGACCTCAGAATAAACTCTTACCTTTTCCCAGTTTGGTAAAACCAGTAAGCTTTGTACAGTGTCAGCTTTAACCATATATGCTTCCCTTGTCAAAGAAAGAATTTCAAAGGCACACCAGGTAGTCTCTAAAAATAGAGGTTTACTTAAAATAGATAAAAATGTAAAATGTAAAACACAGAACCATATATCACAAAACATACAATCTTTAAAAACAATAAGGTTTAAAAAGTGCAAATTCCTACCAATAATACACTTAAACCTGTCTACCTAATGTATTCTTATCTTCTTATAGTGCTGTAGATGTTTCTTTTTTCAGAGTCCAAACATGTGTGTCTGTAAAGGTCTGTTACAGCATAATTAAAATACTGTCTTGACCCTGCCTTCTCCATGATGTCACCCAGGTCCTCCTCTGTTTATTAAAAATTATACAATCAGGATGTCTTGTGTCAGGAGGTAAATTAATAGGTGACATCAGCAGAAAAAATTGTTTCCCCATATAACTTCCCAATTATGTCTGTAATTTTCCAAGTCCCTTCTTACATCCATGAGCAGCTTCCTCTCTCAAGGACATCAAAGGACCTTTTATGACTTCGCACCCCCGTGACATAACCTGTATCCTTCCTCTAAACACCATAAAAGTTTATGATTTCTGGCCTACCAGCTGGCAGCTACAATTAAGCTAGATAAACAGGAGAGCTTTACTTTAAGTATCTTCTAGCCTGTAATTATCTCCTGGCTTTTATCTTTTAGCTGAAACAGCGTGTCTCATGAGAGATACTCAATACCACATTTTTATATTACAAAAATCATAGATTAATCAGAACCAGCTGTACAAGCGTTAAAATCCTCCCTACCTAGACTGAATTTGGGGGCTCTATCCCCTGCATGGGATAAGCTTCCCAAATCAGTTCACTCCTCATAGACGTGAGACAACCTATCCGAGTTCTGAGTTTTCGCTCCAGCCCTATGTAGAATTGTCATGTCATACCCTTGTAAAGCAAGACTCCATCTTAGCAACCTACCATTGTTTTTTCCCATCTGCGTCAGCCAAACCAGGGGATTGTGGTCAGTCTGTACCACAAAATGCTGCCCATACAAGTATGGCTCCAACTTCTTTAGGGCCCACACTATGGCAAGACACTCCTTTTCCACAGTGGAGTATGCCTGCTCCCTGGGAAATAACTTTTTACTCAGATAGGCTACAGGGTAATCTTTCCCTTGGCTGGATGTCTGACTCAGTACTGCCCCAATATCCATGTCTGAGGCGTCAGTCTGAACTATAAAGGGTCTGCTATAGTCAGGACTTGTCAAAACAGGAGCACTGCACAGTGCCTCCTTCAATCTGGTAAAGGCTTTCTCACAGGCTGGCCCCCAGGTAATTTCTTTGGCATCCTTTTCTTTACCAGGTCAGATAGGGGAGCAGCCAGGGTACTGTAATTAGGTACAAATTTTCTATAGTACCCTGCTGTCCCAAGAAAACTCCTGACCTGTTTCTGCATTTCTGGTCTGGGCCATGCCTGGATTATATCTATTTTTATTTGGTTAGGACGGAGCTGTCCTCAGCCTACCACATGCCCAAGGTATGCCACTTCTCCCATGGCCACCTGGCACTTCTCTGCTTTGACAGTGAGCTTGGCCCTCTGTATCCTGCCCAGCACTTCCCTAAGGTGGGATAGGTGTTCCTCCCAGCTGGTACAAAAGATGGCAATGTCATCCAGGTATGCCACGGCGTACTCCTCAGCACCGTTTAACACCTGGTTCACCAACCTTTGGAAAGTGGTTGGGGTGTTCTTCATTCTGAAAGGCATTACTTTAAATTCAAATAAGCCTATCGGAGTGATGAAGGACAACCTCTCCCTAGCTCTGTCCATCAACTCTACCTGCCAATACCCCTTGGTCAGGTCAGTGGTCGTAAGGTAGGTTGCCCCTTCCAGTTTGTCCAGGAGTTCGTCCATCCAGGGCATTGGGTGGGCATCTGACTTCATGACTGCATTCAGTCCACGATAGTCCACACAGAAATGAGTAGCGTCATCTGGCTTGGGCACAAGGACTATGGGTGAGGCCCAGGGACTGTGGGATCTCTGGATTACCCCTAAATCCAGCATCTCCTCCACTTCCCTCCTAATGTCCTTTTGGACAGCCTCTGACACCCGATATGCTGTCTGCCGTATGGGCGTCTGTGTCCCTGTCCCCACATCGTGAGTCACTAAGGGAGTTAGTCTAGGCTTGGCGCTAAACAAAGGGGCAAAGTCTGCTAAAACCTCCCTTACTTCCTGGATCTTGTCTGGGGTCAGCTGGGGAGACAATTTAACTGCCTCCACAGAGGACTCCCACTTACTTTCTTCCAGCAAGTCCAGAAGGGGGTCTCCTTCATCTGTCCTCTCCCCAGGACTATACACTGCAAACATCATGTCAGCCCTATTTGCATATGGCTTCATCATGTTGACATGGTACATCCTTTCTGTCTGAATTCGGTCAGGTAACTGTAATATAGTTCACGTCATTTACCTTGCTAACCATTTTGTACAGTTCTGCCCACTCAGCCTGCAGCTTGTCTTTCCAGACCGTAATAAGGACCATGACTTCTAGATCCACCATGTACAAGCGAGCTCTGGCTCTGCGGTCATACCACACTTTTTGTTTCTCTTGGGCAGCTGTCAGGTTGCTCTGGGCTGTCCCCATAAGCTCCTTCAGCCTATCCCTAAACCTAAGAATGTAATCCACAATGGGAGTTCCCTGGGTGGCGTGCTTGCCTTCCCAGTCCTCCCGGATCAAGTCTAGGGTCCCACGTACCCGGCGTCCATATAAGAGTTCGAAGGGGGAAAATCCTGTTGACTCTTGGGGCACCTCCCTGTATGCAAACAACAGGTGGAGAAGGTATTTCTCCCAGTCCCGCCCATGCTGTTCAGCAAATGCCCGGAGCATTGACTTCAGGGTACCATTGAGTCTTTCCACAAGCACATTGGCTTGTAGGTGATACGGTGTCATGCATCTCTGCACCACCCCACACTTCTCCCATAAACATTTCGGCAGGTCCGACATGAAGGAACCCCCTCGATTGGTGATAACCTCCAGCGGAAACCCAACATGGGAGAAAATCCCAAGTAAGGCATCTGCCACTTTGTCTGTCCTCAGTGAGGATAGGGCGACTGCCTCTGGGTACCGGGTGGCATAATCCACCACAGTCAGGATGAATCTCTTCCCTGAGGAGCTGGGGGTATTTAAAGGCCCCACAATATCCATTCCCACCCTCTGGAATGGCTCCTTCACTATGGGCAATGGAATCAGGGCAGCTTGGGTTTTCTTGCCCGCCTTCCCTATTTCTTAGCACCGGTGACAAGACCTGCAATACTCCTTCACCTGCTGGGTGAAGTTAGGCCAATAGAAATTCTGGGCCAACTGCTGCATAGTGTGCGTGATTCCCAGATGATCAGACAAGGGAATATCATGTGCGATCTTGAGCAGCTCACAATACCACTGGGGAACAACAAGCTGCCTGCCTACCACCCCTCCCTCTGTTTGCACAGCCTGAGCATTCATCAGTCCATTTTCCCAATAAACCTTATGTCTGCCATCACCTCCCTGTGCCCCGTCAGAGTCTGCTCAAGCCCTCAGCTTCTCTAGACTAGGGTCACTTCTCTGAGCAGCTGCAAACCCCTCACACATTCCCAAGGCATAGGACAGGTCCCCTTCAGTCGCTAAACTAGGGTCCCTAACACTAGCTTCAGGGCACTCAGGATCACTGTCAATCCCAACCCTCTGACAATGAGTCACCCCCTCCCTCTTCGGAGTAACCCTCCGTAGCTGTGTGGTTAACTGCCACTGGGGAAATTTCTATCCCCTTTTCATTAATCTCCCCATCTGGAGACACAGGCTGGGGAACCAGCATCTCAGTGGTTTCCACAATGGCTTCTGTGGGGTTCAGAGAACTACAATTTTCCCTTGCCACTTGGCTACGGGTAACTGCACACACCATCTCCTGTTTGAGATTGTTGCCCAGGATCACATCCACTGCTAAGGTTTTGGCTACAGTCACCTGTTGCACAGTTCCCCCTGTTTCACCCCAGTCTAGGAGAACACTGGTGAGGGGCAATGTTTTCTCTTCACCAGTAAAGTCCTGTACAGTGAGGTATTTATTGGGTATCAGCTGACCCAGCTCTACTACATCCCCCTTTACCAAGGTCAAGAATGCCCCGTGTCCCTTAACCCGTGTGTCTGTACATCATTCACCATGACTGGGTGCATGTGTTCCCTCATGTTCACTGGCACGCTTCCAGGACACACAAACAACCCACTTCCTTCCAAGCCCCCTGTTGTGTATTGCTCACCTTTTTGGGACACTGTCTGGCAATTTGCCTAATTTCTTTACACAACCAACATTCCTTTCTTTTTTCAGAGAAATCTTTTCTCTGAAACCTGTGGCTAACTGGTTTTGGTGGAGGCAGTGAGGGTTTTAGCTGCCCTGAAGGTGCGCTTTTCCCTTTCTGTGCTGCCATGTCTGCCCCATTTTCTCTCACAGCAGGTCTGCTCTTGGCATAGCGGTCCAGGAGTTCAGCAGCCTCTTGCACTGTTTTGGGATCTCAGTCCTCCAGCCAGGTTTTCAGCTCTGCTGGGCATGCCCAGAAAAACTGTTCTAACAGAATCACATTTTCAATTTTATCAACAGAGTTTGCATCAATTCCTTCCCACCAACATTTTAAAAACTAACGTTGTTTCATGGCTAGCTCCTTGTAGCTCATGTCAGGGCTTCTCCTGAGCTTACGGAATTTAACTCTGTATGATTCAGTAGTTAATTCAAATTTCTTTAACAGTGCAGCTTTAGGTTTGCTGTAATCATCACAGTCCTCATTGTCCATTTGACCCAATGCATACCAAGCTTTTCCGGTAAGTAACGGGGATAGCTGGAAGCTCCAGGACTCCCTAGGAACTCTAGCTTAAATACAAACTTTTTCAAAAGAAGTTAAAAAAAGCATCCATATCCTCCCCCTCTTTAAATTTGGCTATCAATTTGGAATTCAATTTGTAACCCAGTCCTGTAGTCCCAGTTAAACCCAAGGCACTTACCTGCTCTGGTGCCGCTGGTTGGAGTCGTAGCTTCTCCAGTTCATGTTGCCTCTGGTGCTCATGCTCCTCATGGTCAGTGTCTCTCTGTTCTCACTCTGCCTCTCGGCGTTCTCGCTCTGCCTCATGGTCTGCCTCCCGTTGTTCATGGTCCCTCTCCCTCTGGAACTCCAGCTCCATCCTGTGCAACTCAATTTGTAGCCTGAGTACTTCTAGATCCAGGATACTGGTGACCTTCCCCTGCTGCTGTGGCCCTTCACTGACAGTGGCCCTGTTGCTCTCCTCATCAGATCTGGACACTGCACTGGCCGCTAGCCCTGCCACACTCAAGGTTCGGTCCTTTTCAGTCACTGTCTGTGACTCGATGCTCTGGGTATCTGCTATTATCAGGGCATCCATGAGGTTCTGTTTGGTGGCTTTCACCTCAAACGGGACTCCTCTGTCCCCGCACAACTGCTTTAAGTAGTCTACAGTGTGCCTGCTGTAGTTGGAAGCCATCTTCTTCCCTAACTACGGCTACTCTGACTTGCACTTTAGAAAAAAAAATAAAATGGGTAGGAACTTGACTGTACACCAAGTGATATCGTTCTGTCTCCTTTTCAAATTAAATCACTGCCTTTTTCTTTCTTTGCAAGTGAGCTGACAGTCTCAAGCTAACACACTGAACAATAAAAGCTTGTAATACCAAACTTATGCACACCGCTCCCCAGCCAATCTGTCATAACCCCACTCAGCAAGTCAGGCCCTCTGCTCCCACAGTGCCAACCTCTGAGCGTAGTATTGTGAACAGTTAACAGAACAGGGTAACCCTCCTGTCTGTTTTGTGGGTTCGAATCAAACTTTGGTCTCAAGTTCTGGAGGGATTCAAACTGTGAACCTCTTGCTAGCATACCCAATGTACAGGCTCAGATAATTCTGCTTTTTGGGGGGGTAGATATCTTTCACCTATGGGCACCTAACCTGGTGTACAAAATGAACCCTTAAAAACTCTATGAAAGACCTCAGAATAAACTCTTACCTTTTCCCAGTTTGGTAAAACCAGTAAGCTTTGTACAGTGTCAGCTTTAACCATATATGCTTCCCTTATCAAAGAAAGAATTTCAAAGGCACACCAGGTAGTCTCTAAAAATAGAGGTTTACTTAAAATAGATACAAATGTAAAATGTAAAACACAGAACCATATATCACAAAACATACAATCTTTTAAAACAATAAGGTTTAAAAAGTGCAGATTCCTACCAATAATACACTTAGACCTGTCTACCTAATGTATCCTTATCTTCTTATAGGAGGCAGTAAAGCACAGTGGTCTAAGGCTCTGAGCTGCAAATCTAGAGACATCCAGCAGACCAGACCTGGGTTTGAATCCCACAGCTTCCACTTGCATACTGTGTGACCCTGAGCAAGTCACTTAACTTCCTTGTGCTCCCAGGTCGCACCTGGAAACAAGCTCCGGCTTAGTGTGCCTTTCCTGGTTAAATAATTTCCCCTCCCTTACAGTGTTGTAGATGTTTCCTTTTTCAGAGTCCAAACATGTGTGTCTGTAAAGGTCTGTTACAGCATAATTAAAACACTGTCTTGACCCTGCTTTCTCCATGATGTCACCCAGCTCCTCCTCTGTTTATTAAAAATTATACAATCAGGATGTCTTGTGTCAGGAGGCAAATTAATAGGTGACATCAGCAGAAAAAAATTGTTACCCCATATGACTTCCCAATTAAGTCTGTAATTTTCCAAGTCCCTTCTTTCATCCATGAGCAGCTTCCTCTCTCAAGGACATCAAAGGACCTTTTATGACTTCGCACCCCCATGACATAACCTGTATCCTTCCTTTAAATGCCATAAAAGTTTATGATTTCTAGCCTACCAGCTGGCAGCTACAATTAAGCTAGTTAAACAGGAGATCTTTACTTTAAGTCTCTTCTAGCCTGTAATTATCTCCTGGTTTTTATCTTTTAGCTGAAACAGCACGTCTCATGAGAGACACTCAATACCACATTTTTATATATCAAAAAATTCATAGATTAATCAGAACCAGCTGTACAAGCATCACACCCCACACGCTGCGGAGACCTGAAGGGCTGGGCTTGGTGAGAGCAACCTGGGTGCATCTGGTGTGCCACCGAAGGGGTAGGGCTTCATGCACGTTGGAGGCTTCGATTTTTTCCCTGTACTGGAATCCTCCCACAGCACAGGCATACAATGACACAAGAAACGCTGCAGCGTGTGCTCCCATGCACTGCATGTCTGACGTCTGCCTGTGCTGACCCACGTCTTTGACCTCTGCTATGCACCAGCCCCCAGCCACCGCCAGGAGCTGGTAAAGCAGCAGTCTTCCCTACTCACCCTCCCCAGAAGAGGAGAGCAGTCCCTGGGATGCTCGATCCTCCTCTCCCTGGCTGACCCTTTAGTTCCTGGGGTCACCTCCAACCCCAGGTTGCTTGCACCACAAACAGTAGCGTTACCGTTGCACTGGCAGGCTGGCTTGTTTTTCAGTCATATATTAATGCCTCCCTTAGCCATCCTGGCTGCCACTGTTTAGACCCATTGAGCTTTGCCTCCCAGTCACATCAACTCCATCTCCAACCAGCCCACCCCAAAGCTTACAGCACACCCCTTGGCAGGGCCAGTGGGGGGGGGGAGCTTACCTGCTGAACTTCATAGGTTTCATAGGTTGTTTACAAGCAATACAGACTGCTTGAGCTTTTAGGATGATCACTGTTGTCACCAATGATTATATTCCTGAATGCAGTGTGGAACTAAAAAGTTATAATTCCTCTCTATTTCCCTGATGTAAGGAAGAGACTGGCTAAGAAAAATTGTTCTCATTACAACAGTTGAGATAAGGTAACACAGAAAAACGGTTTCAATGATGAAGTGTAATTTCCAAAACCAGCAGTTTGCTTAACACTTTTTTTATATATGGGCTGACATTATAAAAGTATAGTCTTATCTAGCTTCCCTTTCCAAAGCTAACCAGGGCACATCTGTGTTGGTGTCGCAAACCAATCTGCTTCTTACCATCCTCTGATAACTTCCACAGAAGCCCCACTAGGAAATTGCCATGATGAAGCATCAGTGACATCAGACCAAATTTCTTCTTTGCTTCCGCCATTGTGTAGGCCATCATAAATTACCATCTGAAATAGTACACAGTACAGTCAGCATATATAGCAGCACAAAGGGGCTCAACCAGCTTTTGAAGATACTGACAAGTGAGAAGAGTGGATGATACTAATACTGAGGTAAGGTGGTCCTAGTAACCCTTTAAAGATGCCCCATTAGGTTTTGAACCCAACTATAGTCCCTACATTGACCACATTGCTAGGCAAACTATTCCATTTATCCATTGTTCACTGTCATCTGCCAGCTGTCACAGGATAATGGCTTTGAGATAAAACACTTCCTAATGTTCTTTTTATATCCCCTCTCCCTCAAGCTTGAGACTGTGCTCCCTGCTGGATGAACTGCTCCTAAACTTAAAAAAGTCCACAGAGTTCACCCTATTGCGCTCCTATGTGCATTTGTTTGTCTCTATCGCATCCACCCTCAACCTTCTGTATCCAGAGAATACATACTGTATTAAGACTTTCCAGTCTCTCTTATGTACATAGCCCCACTCGTTCATTGTAACGTTATACCCCCTTGTCCACCCCACTTCCGGGTTGCACCTGGAAATGAGCCTGAGCTCAGTGTGGCTTTCCCAATTATACATTTTCAAATAAATTTCTTAATAGGACCTACCCTGTTGTCCCTGGATTCTTTTTTTGCACTTCACTGTATAGTTTTCAATCCATCCCTGTCCTTCCTCAAATATGGGCTTCAAAACTGCACACAATGCTCCATGTGCAGGTGAACCAGTGTACTGTACAGTGCCAGCATTCCTTCTCTCTCATCATTGGTGTAGCCTGTTCTTATGCATACGTACATCCTGTTTGCCTTCTCATACTCTTTATTGCATTGGGTAGAGGTTTTTTAAACTTTTGCTAATAATCACCTCCAAGTCCATTTCCTCCTTTGAATGCTCCACCTTTACCCCCTTGATACAATACCCTGTATGTGGATTTCTGGTACTAAAAGGCACTACATAGAGGATTGTGTATGAGCAAGAATGCACAACAAGGGTGTGCTTGAATCGAGACGTTTCCTTGGTAACAGTTGACCTTGAGAATGCAGTTCGAGAGGTCTGCTACCAAGGAAACCTCGAGATTTAAGCACATCCTTGTCTGTGCATACTTGCTCATACACAATATTTTATAGTGTATGAGCAAGGACTGGGCTTCGTTTTAGACTGAGGTGTTCACAGACTGCGGAAAAAAAATACAAGTCTGCATTTAGTATCAGGCAACAGGAAAAGTAAATCTGATAGCTTGGGGAGGGGCTTACCTCAGTAAACATCAGAGGTCTCATCACAGCTGTCCTCGATAACGGTTGGCGATGAATTTCCGGCCTTTCAACAGACGTGGCTGAGTTTAATGTGTTATCCATGCCTGTTTACCTTTGCACCATTGCCCAATACACTGTCACAGACTTTCAGGAGCGGCACGAATGACAGCGCTGACAGTGGTTGGCATTACTAGAGGAGATTTCAATGCAAGGGCAAGTTTGATTCTGTTGTGCTTCAGTACTGATGTATCTAGTGCAGTACAGCAGATGTTTGATGTCACTACTGAAGCACAACAAGCACGTTCTAGTAATCGATTTCTATACACAACAGCACTCACTCATACACTATTTTACAGTTCTTTGCATTGAATTTAAATCGCTAAATGCTGGACCACGTCTCCTATCTCTCTACATCCTTTTCATGCTTCTAATTCCCTCCTCACTATCCATTCTCTCAGAAAATCGTGGGTAATGCAAACAGACTTACTTTCCCTGAAACCCCACCCCCGTATCACTTATTCACATAACATACATACATACTAAAAGCCAGCAGAGAAGGCCTAATGGTCTATTGTGTCTGCTCATTAATTCAGCCCCCAACCTTGGAGCTGACCCATCAGTCCTCCCCACCCCCTCGGATTCTCCATTTCCAGCCCAGGATGTTCCCCTGGTATTGGGCTCTACCAGCACAACCCTTCCCCTATACTGGTCCCAACCCCTCTTGAACCCCTTCATAGTTCCCACCTCCAGTAGTCCTCAGGGCAGCGCATTCCATGGCTCTACCACCCTCTCAGTGAAGTAGCACCACCTCCTTTCCCCCGAGCCTCCCCCCCTCCAGCTTCCACCCATGCCCGCTAGATGCCCCCTCCTCCTTCTTTTGGAACACCCCAACTGAGCCTCCCCTATTTATACCCTTCATGTACTTGAAGACCTCTATCATGTCCCCCCTGTCCCTTCTCTCCTCTAATGTAGTCAGAAGTATGGCAGCTAGGATTCAATGCAAAGAAGTGCAAAATAATGCACCTGGAAAACAAGAACCCAGGGGAAGAATACACAATGGGGGGGGAGGTAGTAACAACAACAAAAAAGGAAAGGGACCTGGGGGTAATCATATCAGATGACCTTAAGATTAGCAAGCAATGTGAGAAGGCAGTAGGGAGGGCTGGGGGTATACTGAGATGCATAGGAGAGGCATCAGCAGCAGAAAACAGGAAGTTGTTATCCCTCTGTACAGACAGTTGGTGAGACCCCATCTGGAGTACTGCGTCCAGTTCTGGAGACCCCATCTCCATGAGGCATAGACAGGATAGAGGCAGTCCAGAGAGGGCAACTAAAATGGTGCAGGGTCTGCAAGAGAAGCCGTATGAGGAGAGAACTAAAGGAGCTTAACATGTATACCCTTGAGGAAAGAAGGAGAGGGGGATATGATAGAAACTTTTAAGTACCTCAGTGGAATCAACAAAGTCCAGGAGGGTAGCATCTTTCAGAAAAAGAGACGTGCAAGAACAAGGGGACACAATTTAAAGATAGAGGGGGGGCGGTTCAGGGGCAATGTGAGGAAGTATTTTTTCACAGAGTGGGTAGTGGATGCATGGAACAGCCTTCCTGAGGAGGTTGTGGGGTCTAAAACTGTGGGAGAATTCAAGAATGCATGGGACAGACATATGGCAATTCTTGTGGGGGGTAGGAAGAAATTGGCTGTTGGTTAACTAGGATCTGCGGCCTATCCTGTAGGTAGGGAAATGGGCAGACTAGATGGGCCAAGCGGTCCTTATCTGCCGTCAAAGTCTATGTTTCTATGTATACATATTGAATTCCTCGAGCCTCTCCGCATAGGTTCTTTCCCCTAGGCCCGAGATCATTTTGGTTGCCCTCTTCTGGAACCTTTCCAGGAGTTCAATGTCCTTTTTTAGGTGTGGCCTCCAAAACTGCACACAGTATTCGAGGTGTGACCTGACCAAGCAGGTATACAGAGGGAGTATCACTTCCCTCCTTCTGGAGGTAATCCCCCTAGCGATGCAACCCAGCATCCTGTTGGCTTTGGCCGCCACTCTCCTACAAGTCTCAGAGTTGTTCATCTTGACATCCACCACCACCCCCAGGTCTCTCTCAGCCATCGAGACTTTTAGCATTTTCCCCCCTTCCCAGGGTATATGCATGGCCCGGGTTTCTGGTGCCCAGATGCAGAACCCTGCATTTTCCTGCATTGAACCTCAGTTCCCACTTCCGTGACCACTTCTCCAGAGCATCTAGGTCCCCCTGCAGGGCCACCCTCCCCTCCTCCCCATCCACCATCGCTCTCAGTTTTGAGTCATCCGCAAGGAGACTCATTTCACTCCTGATGCCCTCCCTTATGTCCGAGACATAGGTGTTGAACAGGAGGGGTCCTAGGACTGATCCCTGAGGGACCCCACTAATGACCGTCTTTGGGGATAAGACTAACCCACCAACCATTACCCTCTGGGTATGTTCTGAGAGCCAATTTCCTATCCATCTGATCATTTGTTTCCCCACCCCCATATCCCCCAGCTTATCCAGCGGGCCCCCGTGGCGAACTGAGTCAAACACCTTGCTGAAGTCAAGAAAGAGGATGTCCACTGGCTTACCCTGGTCCAGGGCACTTGTCACCCTATCGTAGAACTCCACAAGGTTTGTCTGACAGGATTTCCCCAGGATAAAGCCATGCTGTCTATCGTCCATGTACCCTGACTTCTCCAGTACCCCCCCCCAGCCATTCCTTGATAATACCCTCCATCACCTTGCCCACCACCGATGTCAGGCTGGCAGACCTGTAGTTTCCTGCCTCCTCCCTTGATCCTCCCTTGCAGATAGGCACAATAAGTGCCACCCTCCAATCCTGGGGACCCACTCCATCCTTGGAGAGATGCTGAAAAGCTCCGCCAGGGGTTTTGCCAGTACATTTGCCAGCTCCTTCAGTATCCAGGGATGCAATTCATCTGGCCCTGGTGCTTTCTCCGTCCTAAGGGTCCTGAGGGCTTCCCTGACTCTCTCTACTGTAATTTCCTCCTCCACTTCCTCCCCCCCCTTGCCCCCTGTTCTGCCTTCCCTCTCCTATCTGTGATGCCCCCCTCTGGGCTCCCGATCATTAATGGTCCCTCCCCCTCCTCCATTACTCAGTCTCCATTCCTGCATGATGCAGCCCCCCCATTCTCCCTCACAAAGACTGATGCAAAGTACTCATTTAATACCCCAACCTGCTCCCCCAGGTCCTGTGCCCATCCCTCCCCTGTTCTAATCCTGCTAATCTGTAGTAATAGTGGTCCCAGGATAGACTACTGAGGCATCCCACTAGTTACCTTCCTGACATCAGAGAACTTTCCATTTCCAATCCATCTAGTTAGACCATCCCCATGTCCTCCATGGTGTCTTGCCTTTTTCACAAGCCTCCAATGCAGCATTGAACTAAAGACCTTACTGAAATCTAGGTATAGGATGTGAACAGCTTAGCTTTTGTCAACTATTTATGTTAGTAAGCTGAAAAAATCAATCAAGTTCATTTGACGTGATCTTCCTCTCATGAACCCATTTTGATTCTTATCCTGAAGCATGTTTTCTTCCAGGTGTAACCCCCCTGCAAATGGGGGTTCCCAAAAGTCTTCCAGGAGCTTGCTTGAATGCTCCAAGCCTGGATGGTGTTCGGCATCTAAGCCGTTTATCTGTGAGTGCTTTTAGAGCCTCCGGTACTGTCTCTTTAACAGCTGTCTGCAGACATAATTAATTTGGATGGGGGTCTGTGTGCTTCCCTGCTTGAGTCCCACTCGAGCTGCTGCCAAATCGCTCCGTTTCTGCCGTCACTAAGTGGGCAGAGTGAGCATTTTTCAAAGATGTAACTGTTTGCCAGACATCATTTACAGTAATAACGAAAATACAGTTTGTCTAACCTGCTTATCTTTGCAGTCAGAACTGTGTTTGCCTAGTCCCCCATTCTAGTTTTGAACTGCTGAACTGGACCAGTCAATGTGGGGGGACCTTTGAAATGGAGCCTGCTGCTGGCAAATTCAGAACTTGGACTCTCATTGTGGAGCCAGCCACCTATGTACTGTATGGCCAGTGCTTCTGGGAATTGTAGTTTGGACTTTGGTGCCTTTTTTCCACCAACAGGGGGAGTTTACCGTGAGTGACAGCCAAACCAGCCAACTGAACTGGGAGGAACTCAAAGGAAATGCCTGGCTCTGTCTACTAGAAAGATCAGATGAGTTGTGACTGTGAAGAGGGAAGGAGCTCTGGGCTCCTGTGCTGTTGAGTTTTCACGTGGGAAGCTCGTGTGGGGCCCTGAAGTTCAGCCTACAACTGTTTGTGAGTGCCAATGTGGACTGAATCAGAGTTGAAAGGAGAAAGAGGCACCAGAAGTGAGGAAACCAGGCTCACTCTGTAGAAGACTGGAGAAATTGCTGAATCACACTCGGCCTGTCAGGAACTGAATCTGCTGTGTGTTCCCCCGGGTATTGTGCAGTAATTGTGATCGGGATAGAGAAGCAGCCTGCCTGGTATAGTACTTTCCTTTTACATATAAATGTGTGTAGTGCTTGTGGGGAATCGCGTTTCAAATCCCCCTGTACAGTGAATTGAGTGCCTGAAGCTGGAAGTAAACCCCAGTTTAATCCAGACTACATCCATTTGCTCTGAACTGTCGTGGGGTCCAGTCACAAGGACCTTGTCCACACGGTCTGCTCCTCCTGGCAATCCAGGACAATCTGCCTTCCATCTAGTTCCCAGCATTGAGTTTGTGAGTACAAAGCAGGGTATCTCCCTGCCATCTGTTTATCGAATTGCAAGTGTGTCATCTAATTGTTGTTTTTTCATTTCTTCACGAACTGAGCCAACCGGCTCCGGATTACAATTTGGGTATTGTGCAAGTGTTTTTTCCATCACAGGGCCCTGACCAGCTGCACCGATCCTGGCTAGCCCCCCATCCTGGGTATCCAGTGAAAGTGACAATTTGGGACTCTGAATATGCGCACAGTACTGTGATTATTAATGTGTTTAACCTAATTAACCTGATTTCCCTCTGTCCTTGTTACAGCTCCTTAAATAAATCAGATCTGTTTGTTTCAGCAAAGTTACACTGACTGATGTATTCGTTTATGTTAAAGTATTGTACTGTGGCTTTTGCACTGTATCATCTTGTTTTAGGGGTCCCAGAGTCCAGTCAACAGAGGCAGTCCTGGGGGTAAGTGCATATTGTGAAGATATTTCTGATGCATTGTGTGGGCCACTAGTGGGAAGAAAGGGGGGTTACAGTGTCCCAGAGGGCTGTGACCAAGTTAGTTTAGCTACTGCAAACCCTGACCTCTGGGTGGAGGCACCCGCCATTGGACCTAGGCCCCTCAACCTGTTAGTAGTTAAGCAGGCAGGGGTAGTAGCCCTTGGGATAGCGCCACCTAGGGGTTACATCATGGAGGCTCACCATTGGGATTAGCATCCCCTGGTGGCCACATTTACGAATTACTGTTAAAAAATAAATGGGAACCCCAACAGAAGTGGCTGTACACCAGCTGGTGAAGTGTTGTACTGGGGAGGAGATCGACCTCCAAAATACTATACTTATCTTGGATATCCCGCTGGGTAGCAGTACGGACACTGTAGAGGGAGTACTTTCCAAGGCTGAATGTTTATGAGACCCTGTGGTAGAGGGGCGACAGGCTGATCTGCTCACCCAAACTTTCATGGCCCTAATAGAGTGTAAGGACCCTGTAGACAGTTCTAAAGTGCCACAGACTGTTACCCCCGGGGAAACCCTCACTGTCTGGAGAATGAAAACCAAAGACAGTAAAGACCCCAAGGAGAATGAGCCCCCCCCCCATTATCTGAAACTTTTGAGGAGAAATTTGTTAAATTGTTGTTGGGGGAAGGGAAAACTGTGGAGGATTTAAAGAAACTATTATTGCCATCTGAGCGTTCCTCCACCAACACCCTTTTCCCCTCCAGCACCCGTTATTGCCCCTCCTTCTGTGCCAGTGCAAGCCCCCATGTCTGTACTTGCCAATAGTCATGACTCTTACCGCAGGTTGAGAATTTTCTCCGGCACCCTCCCCACCCCACAAGGGGAGGATGATTGGGAGAGCTGGATAGACTGTGTCGACCCTTTGGTATCTGAGTGGCAGTGTGCAGAGGCTGAGAAATGGAAAAGAATACTAGAGAGCTTGAGAGGTCTTGCTCTGGAAGCCTTTAAGTCTTTGAGGTCCACAAACCCTTAGGCATCTGCCCAAAAGTACCTAACTGCACTTGAATGCAATTTTGGGGGTATTGAGTCAGGGGAGAGTTTGATGTGGAAGTTTCAAGGTACAAAACAATGGGCAGGGGAAAGTTTATCTGCATATGTTACTCATCTGGAAGGAGCGCTACAGAGGGCCTACCGGAAAGGGGGGGTGGCCGCCAGTGACGTAAACCATGTGAGGTTGGGGCACATATTGCAACATGCAAAGCACTCAAAATTGCAGCTCCTTCAGTTGAGGCTTCATGACAGGAGAGGTAACCCACCGGATCATTGTGATTTGATGAAAGAAATGCAGGAAGTTGAGGAGGAGGAGGATTTCTCAGAGCTCCACGTAGTTGTAGCTGCTACAACCTCTGCTCCAAGGGCGGGGTCGGCTGCTGATGGCCAGGGATCACTGAAAACCCGTGATGAAAGTCAAGGATTAAGTGCCTGCCAAACGAGGATGGCTGTAAACACCCCACACTGGGAGGAATTGCTGAGGGAGATTAGGAAAGCATCAGACAGTCTCATCATGAAGGATACTCCTATGAGCACAGGCACTGACACTTGCCCGACTGCTCCTGCTATGGGGTGGGGGTGCCTACCCAGGCACCTCATGTTGACAACAGTTCGAAACTTGATGCATTGACTATGGAAGTGAGGGAACTGAAAAGATGTCTCCAAATGTCCAACCCACTGCTGGTTGAGGTGGTACCAAGGTTTTCTATTGATAGTACCAATGCCGCAGCCCCCACAGTGATGCCTCGGTCACCCCAAACTTCAGCGGACATATTTTGCTATAATTGTGGGAAGGATGGGCACATGAAGAGGGAATGCCGGTCTCAGAAAGACTTAGACAGAGTGGTGAGCCGGCTACAAGGAGAGCTTCGGAGAACAAGTCAGTGGTTAAGAGGTGCATGAAATGATCCCAGTGAGGGTCCCAAAAATGCTAACTCACGTCCCTCTGTGGCAAGGTCAGTTGCCCAGGCCCCCGCTACCACCTCTCCGCTACTGGTCCAGAATAGTGTGTCCCTCCATGGAGACCACTGTAAAGGTGAATGGAGTGTCTACAAGAGCTGTATTAGACAGTGGCTCCCAAGTGACAATTATGTTCCAGGATTGGCATCAGAAGCATTTGTCAGACGTACCCTTACAACCATTAGAAGGACTGCATGTATGGGGGTTAAGTGAGAAGGCCTACCCCTACTCCGGGTATATCCAGATTTGGCTGTATTTCCCCATCTCTGTGGTTGGAATGGCAGAGCAAGTAGAGACCCTGGCCTTAGTGGGTCCCCCTACTGGACTGTATGATGGGGTTCCTTTACTAATTGGGACTAATGCACATATGTTTGGATGGCTGGCACAGTTGTGTTATGAAAAACAGGGGTCAAGGACTAGTAGAGCTTTAAGAATTCTGGCCTTGATCAAAAGGGCCTATAAGGCACAGAGAGATGTTGACAAAGTGGAACCAGAGGAACCGGTTGGAGTTGTCTGGAAAAAGGATCCTGAGTCTCTGATCCTGATGCCAAATGCCCAGTGTACCCTCCAGGGGGAAGTCCGTATCAGAAAGGATGTCAAGAATAAAATCCTCATGTTGGATGCACCAGGCAATGGGAAATTGCCGGAGGGACTGCTGGTCAAGCCTAGTATTTTGCCTGCTAGAGCCCATACTTATGCCAGAAGGGTAATGGTTCAAGTTCATAATGTGTCTGACAGAGAGATTCGAGTAAATAGAGGTTGCACCCTGGCTAATGTGCATTGTGCAGACACTGCAGTGCTACCCAGTAGCAAGAGTTTGGGGAAGAATGACAGAGTAACACCTGACTTGTTTGATTTCGGTGACTCCCCATTGCCAGCTGAATGGAAAGTGAGGATCAGTGAGAAGCTTGCCCAGAGAGACCAGGTGTTTTCTTTAAAAGAATGGGACATAGGATGTGTGCAAGGAGCTGAGCACCACATCCGGCTGCATGATGAAAGGCCATTCGTGAGAGGTGTCGACGCCTGGCCCCTGCTGACATGGATGATGTGAGACGGCATCTGCAAGAGATGCTAGCTGCTGGTGTAATACAAGAATCCAGAAGCCTCTATGCTTTCCCCATTGTGGTAGTGAGAAAAAAGAATGGGACAGTAAGGATGTGTGTGGATTATCGCACTTTAAACCGGTGGACTATCACTGATCAGTATACAATGCCCCACATTCAGGATACTTTGGACTGCCTGAATGGTAGCAAGTGGTTCTCTGTGCTGGATCTTCGCAGTGGGTACTATCAGATCCCGATGGCCCCAGAAGACCATGAGAAGACAGCCTTTATCTGTCCGCTTGGCTTCTATGAATTCATGAGGATGCCTTAAGGGATTTCAGGCACCCCAGCCACCTTTCAGTGACTGATGGAGCGTGCAGTGGGGGACATGAACTTATTAGAGTACCTGGTATACCTAGATGATGTCATTGTGTTTGGCAGCTCACTGGAGGAACATGAGAGCAGATTATTCAAGGTGTTGGACCAACAGGAAGACTTTGGCCTTAAACTGTCCAAAGTGTCAATTCTTTCAAACATCAGTAAAGTATGTGGGACACATAGTATCCACCGAGGGAATAGAGACTGACCCAAGTAAAGTCGAGACCTTGACCACCTGGCCACAGCCCAAAAATCTAAAAGAACTGCAAAGATTCCTGGGATTCTGTGGTTATTATCTGCGTTTCGTCAAGGACTATTAAAGAGTGATCCACCCTTTACTTAACCTTACCCAAGGGTATCCCCCAACCCACAAAAAATACATAAAGTCAGCGTCCCTCGAGACCGAAAGAGTGTATTTTCGTCCAAGTGAAGTATTTGGGGCCCACTGGACTCCTGATTGTGAGACTGCTTTTCATGAGATCATATATCAAGTTACCCACACTCCAGTGTTGGCCTATGCTGATCCAACAAAACCTTATGTCCTGCACACTGATGCTAGCATGCAAGGGTTGGGGACTGTGTTGTACCAAGAGCATGAGAATGGCCTGAGACCAGTGGCCTTTGCCAGCAGAAGCCTGACCCCTTCCGAAAAGAACTATCCTGTACACAAGTTAGAGTTCCTAGCTTTGAAGTGGGCCATTGTTGATCAATTCCATGAGTACTTGTATGAGGCTAAGATACTAGTAAAAACTGACAATAATCCCTTGACCTATGTGCAGACTTCAGCTAAGTTGGATGCCACTGGCCATAGGTGGCTCTCTGTCTTATCTACCTACAACTATGCAGTTGAATACAAAGCAGGCCTGAACCACATAGATGCTGATGCTCTCTCCCGTAGGCCTGTTCCCCGGAATGACTGGGTCAGACTGTCAGAACCTGATATTCAAGCACTCTGCCAGAAGTTTAACAGGGAGGAACAAATGTCCACAGACGCAGTGGACTATATGGTGGATTGTTTGGGACTGTCTGAGAAATGCATACCTGCTGCTTATTGCCACTTTTCTGCAATAGACATTGGTGCACTGCCTCAGCTGGACAATGACAGTATTCGGCAGGCTCAATCCCGAGATCCCATGATCAAATCAGCTTTAGAAGCCCTATATGCAGGGAAGGATGTGTCCAAATTACATTCCACTGATTTGAGAACTGCATTGTTATACAAAGAAGGTCCTAAGTTGAAACTGATCAATAGACTGTTATACAGAGAAACAGTAGACAGAGGGGGCAAATGAGCAAACAACAACTAGTGCTGCCCTGCCTTTCGAGATTCAGTACTGAGATCCTTACATAACCACATGGGGCACCTTGGTATAGACAGAACACTTGACTTGGTAAGATCCAGATTCTATTGGCCTAAGATGGGGGCTGATGTGGAATAACACATTTGAACTTGTAGTCGCTGCTTACAGAGGAAAGCTTTGCCCCAGAGGGCTGCCCCCCCTTATTAACATCACCACCAGTGCACCCATGGAGCTAGTCTGTATTGATTTTCTGAGTCTGGAGTCAGATCAAAGAAATATTAGTAATGTGCTAGTGGTCACTGACCATTTTACGAGATATGCCCAAGCTTTCCCCACCAAGGACCAGAAGGCGTCCACTGTGGCAAAAGTACTTGTAGAAAACTTTTTTGTTCACTATGGGGCTCCACAAATAATTCATTCTGATCAAGGGAGAGACTTTGAGAGTCGTCTGATCAAAGAGATGCTTTCTCTGTGGAGAGTGCAAAAGTCCAGAACCACCCCTTACCACCCCCAGGGGGACCCACAGCCTGAACGTTTCAACCACACTTTGCTAGATATGCTAGGCACCCTCCACCCAAAGGACAAGCCTAGATGGAGCCAACAAATTAGCACCCTGGTACATGCCTACAACTGCACCAAAAGTGATGCTACTGGGTTCTCCCCCCACCGCCTGATGTTTAGAAGAGAAGCTCGACTGCTGGTAGATGTGTGCTTTGGGGTCTCTCCTGATGGGGTTCGAGCTGACAACTATTTACAATATGTGCAAAAGTTAAAGGCCCAGCTAAATCATGCATACCAACTAGCTCAAACCATGGCTGCCAAAAGAAATCTGGACAACAAAGAAAGGTACGATAAAAAGGTGAAAGCACAGGAACTCCAGGAGGGAGATAGGTTATTGCTAAGAAATCTGGGACTGCATGGCAAACACAAGATTGCTGAAAGATGGCACCATCTCCCTCACATTGTAGTGGGCAAACTAGATGATCTGCCTGTGTACAAAGTAAGGCCTGAGAATAATTCAAAAGATGTTAAAACAATGCATAGAAATTGTTTACTGCCCATTGGACAAATCTTGATTGAGTCTGAGCCCCCAGAAAATGCCCCCTCTAGACCAGTGACTAGAACTGCTGCTAAGAAAAAATCACGAAAGTCTGCACCTACAGAAACGGAGTTAAAGTGTTCCCCTCCACAAATCCCAGTTGAGCATGACTGTCAGTCCATATCAGAGGAAGTGAGTGTGACTTTGAATACTACCCTTCTTACGAACTGAATCAATTGTTTCGGGGCAATCCCCTAGTCAATACTGGAGATGAAGCTGGGCCTTCTGGACTATCTAAGCCCCCAGCTTTGTCCCTGGAGCCAATGCTCCAAGAAAGCGAAGTGCAAAGCATCAAGTCAGATGATATGGAATCATTGTGTATGGCTGAACTGTTTGAGCTTTCAGGGGAAGAAAATGATGGACTGGAACAGACTGGTGATACACCAGAACAAGAAGAGTATTTTGAGTGCCTTGACGGTCCACTGCCAGTGTCCGAAAGCTCTCCATATGAGCCAAGTGTTGTGGACTCAGAGATTATAACTTCTGGAGCTGAAAGTGCCCCAAGTTCTAGCCTCTCTACCCCAATGAAGACTCCCCTGACAAGTGAGGACAATGCTGAAAATGAGGCTGAGAGTGCAGAGACTGTAACAGTTCCCCCTAGAAAGACTGGTCGAGCTGTAAAGCCTGTGGTGCATCTCAGTTATGATTCCCCTGGGAGGCCAGTGGACTTGCCTCTCAATGTTGTCCATAAAGGAGTGCATGTATCCCCAAGCTCCTTGCCCAAACTGAACATCAGTGCTAACTCCAAGTTACTTGTGTTGCCCTCTAGGTATGGTGCCCCTGCCCCATCCAGCCTCAAGGTAGCTGATAGGGAAGGGTCCCCTCTCTTCAGGTTTCATGTACAAGAGGTAATAACCTGAGTTATGGTACAATGTGTGTGTAATACTGTGTAGAGTGATGTACTGCAAAGTTTCAGAAATGTGTTCCTGGTAAAGTGATATGTTGACTGATGATTACATGTATGAGCCTAATGTGATCCTGATGCAAATGTATATGGTTGCAATTGAAACTTAAGGGGGTACTTGCTTGACGCGGACACCAAGCTTTTTCCAGGCCGGGAAGGGTGTAACCCCCCTTGCAAATGGGGGTTCCCAAAAGTCTTCCAGGAGCTTGCTTGAATTCTCCAAGCCTGGATGGTGTTCGGCATCTAAGCCGTTTATCTGTGAGTGCTTTTAGAGCCTCTGGTACTGTCTCTTTAAGAGCTGTCTGCCTGCAGACATAATTAATTTGGATGGAGGTCTGTGTGTTTCCCTGCAAGAGTCCCACTCGAGCTGCTGCCAAATCGCTCCATTTCTGCCGTCACTAAGTGGGCAGAGTGAGCATTTTTCAAAGATGTAACTGTTTGCCAGACATCATTTACAGTAATAACAAAAATACAGTTTGTCTAACCTGCTTATCTTTGCAGTCAGAACTGTGTTTGCCTAGTCCCCCATTCTAGTTTTGAACTGCTGAACTGGACCAATCAGTGTGGGGGGACCTTTGAAATGGAGCCTGCTGCTGGCAAATTCGGAACTTGGACTCTCCTTGTGGAGCCAGCCACCTATGTACTGTATGGCCAGTGCTTCTGAGAATTGTAGTTTGGACTTTGGCGCCTTTTTTCCACCAACAGGGGGAGTTTACTGTGAGTGACAGCCAAACCAGCCAATTGAACTGGGAGGAACTCAAAGGAAATGCCTGGCTCTGTCTACTAGAAAGATCAGATGAGTTGTGACTGTGAAGAGGGAAGGAGCTCTGGGCTCCTGTGCTGTTGAGTTTTCATGTGGGAAGCTCGTGTGGGGCCCTGAAGTTCGGCCTACAACTGTTTGTGAGTGCCAGTGTGGACTGAATCAGAGTTGTAAGGAGAAAGAGGCACCAGAAGTGAGGAAACCAGGCTCACCCTGTAGAAGACTGGAGAAATTGCTGAATCGCGCTCGGTCTGTCAGGAACTGAATCTGCTGTGTGATCTCCCGGGTATTGTGTAGTAATTGTGATCAGGATAGAGAAGCAGCCTGCCTGGTACAGTACTTTCCTTTTACATATAAATGTGTGTAGTGCTTGTGGGGAATCACGTTTCAAATCCCCTGTACAGTGAATTGAGTGCCTGAAGCTGGAAGTAAACCCCAGCTTCATCCAGACTACATCCATTTGCTCTGAACTGCCGTGGGGTCCAGTCACAAAGACCTTGTCCACATGATCTGCTCCTCCTGGCAATCCAGGACAATCTGCCTTCCATCCAGTTCCCAGCACTGAGTTTGTGTGTACAAAGCATGGTAGCTCCCTGCCATCTGTTTATCGAATTGCAAGTGTGTCATCTAATTGTTGTTTTTTTATTTCTTCACGAACTGAGCCAACCGGCTCCGGATTACAATTTGGGTATTGTGCAAGTGTTTTTTCCATCACAGGGCCCCGACCAGCTGCACTGATCCTGGCTAGCCCCCCATCCTGGGTATCCAGTGAAAGTGACAATTTGGGACTCTGAATATGCGCACAGTACTGTGATTATTAATGTGTTTAACCTAATTAACCTGATTTCCCCCTGTCCTTGTTACAGCTCCTTAAATAAATCAGATCTGTTTGTTTCAGCAAAGTTACACTGACTGATGTATTCGTTTATGTTAAAGTATTGTACTGTGGCTTTTGCACTGTATCATCTTGTTTTACAGGGGGTCCCCAGAGTCCAGTCGACAGAGGCAGTCCTGGGGGTAAGTGCATATTGTGAAGATATTTCTGATGCATTGTGTGGGCCACTAGTGGGAAGAAAGGGGGGTTACAGTGTCCCAGAGCGCTGTGACCAAGTTAGTTTAGCTACTGCAAACCGTGACCTCTGGGTGGAGGCACCCGCCATTGGACCTAGACCCCTCAACCTGTTAGTAGTTAAGCAGGCAGGGGTAGCAGCCCTTGGGATAGTGCCACCTAGGGGTTACACAGAAATTCAACTAGCTGTTCTTTTATGATTGCCTCTATTACTGCAGCTTGACTACTATTGATGTCAGACTCACAGGCCTGTAATTTTCCAGGTTATCCCTATCGCCAGTCTTGTGCAGGGGGCCATGTTTTCCACCTTCCATTCCATCAGTACTTTACCCATAGCTAGCAACTTGTTAAATATGTTTGCTGTGGGTGCTCAAACAAAAAAGGTTGCTCAGGAGCGTACACTAAAAATAGCTGCAGAAAGACTCAATACAAAATACGCATGGACACAGGTCACTAGTAAAAACTGAGTACTAAAAATAGTGGACGTTAACAAAAATTACTTTATTAAGAAGATTAAAAAAATACTGAAAGTAGCATTTGCCCCTCCCTGCCAACCTTTTGCGCCAGCACTTCATATGCTTTGTCAAGGCCTATTTTTCATCTTCTTAGTAAAGTAATTTCTGTTAACATCCACTGTTTTTAGAGTTATTACTAGTTAACAGTACTTCAAAGAGTGCATGTACACTACTTGGGTGTCATGCACACCACATTTGTGAATGCTGCTAAAACCCTTTGTAGATGACAGAGGTGCCTACAAAATTAGCTGTTTAATGGGCTTTGGGTTTTTTTTAGCTTCATAATGGGGTAATAGTAAAGCCTAAAAAATGACTAATTTAGCATAAGAGGAAAAAGTAAGAAGCAATGTCCCCAGCATTTTCTTTATTTAAATTATCTAATTCAATGGCCTAAGCAACCAGTATAGTGTGATGCTTGTGCAAGTGTGTTACTTTACTTTGGCCATTCCCACTCTCTGTTCCATTAGGAATTACCACCCTGCAGGGGTACCAAAGGCAAGGAACCCTCGAAAAGGGTTCCACCCCTAGAGGTGCCATGGGAAGGTTCCCTTGGCTAAAGATACCTTGGGAAGAATTCCTGGAGGAGACAGGCGAGCTGCTGGAGGAGGAGAGGAGGATGGTTGGGCAAAGAAAAAAGTGCTTCAGCAAGAGGCTGGGAGGAACTGCTTATATAGCTCAGGAAGGGGGAATGGTTGGCTACTTGTCCATTGAACTACAGGCATTGCCTTTCAATTCAATGGTCTATGCAACCAGTATAGTGTTATACTTGTGCAACTGTGTAACTTTGCTTTGGCCATTTGCACTCTCTGTTCCATTAGGAATTATGACCCTGTAGGGGTACCAAAGGCAAAGAACCCTCAAAGAGGGTTCCACCTCTAGAGGTGCCGTGGGAAGGTTCCCTTGGTTAAAGGTACCTTAGGAAGAATCCCCAAAAGAAATTGTAGAAGCACTAAAGAACATTAGCAAACAGAGGCCACGAGGCATAGAAGTAGAATGACAGTAACAGCAGTTTGATAAAACATAATGAGATGTGCAGATAAACAAGATAACATGGGTGCAATATAATACATTGGTGATTGAGGGGGGTCTCCTAAAGAGAGAGGGAACGGCAAGTTGGGACACCATCCACCTCCATCCAACAGCGGAATCTACCTAAGACTAACTAGGGAATACTAACTAAGACTAACTAGGTATTATGAAATTCAGCACGGAGGAGAGAAAAAAAACATTTGAGGAGAAATCTCTGGGGATCCAAGGCCTAGGTCACCTTCCCTCCAGGGCATGGGATTATTTAGTTAGTGATGGCTCTGCTACTGCAATCTGAAAAGTCCATTTAAGGGGGGGGGGATTTTCCAATTTGGAGGGAAGCTCTCACTCTATCCTTGTGACTTGAATGCTGTGGAGGGTTGCAAGCCAGTTTGCTCTGTGACAAGCCACCTCCAAGGTGGGAGGAGGAGGAGGAGGAGGAGGAGAGTAACAACTGCTGAAGTGCTCACCCAGCCTACCATTCTAAGAACAAACCAGGTGAACTAGAGGAGGCTGTAGGGAGAATAGCTTGAAAAGGTGCCTCTGAACTGGCTCGGGCAGCTGAAGAGGCCCTGACTGAGAGCCCCATCCATTCGCCGCTGAAGTCTTAAATTCTACAACTTGAGGTGCTGTCAGTATGGTTGATGACCAAAGGTCCACCCAGAGTGAGGACATTCTCAGCTATGGGCCAGGTGAGAAGGACCCCAGCCCAAGCTTCGCATGCTCAAGATGTGGACTTCAGGGTGCAGAACGAGACTGTTGGCTGTAGGGAGGCCCTGTGCCAAGTAACTATTGGATGAGGTGGCATGCTTATTTCTTCATGTATGTATGTATTATGAATGCATTCATTCATTTATTCAGTTATTTAGTATACTGAAGTTATTTATATATTTTGCTGAAGTTATTTAATTTGCAGAAGCTTTACTGCAGCAATACAGGATTAGCAGAGGCCAACCAACCAAGTCCCAGTAGGGAATCCAATTAAAAGGTGACATAATGCTCAGAGGATTTTAGTGGTGTAGGCAGGATTCAAACATGAGGCAATTGGCCACACGGGGCCACGGCTCTTTAACAACACCCCCAATCTTCTACTGTAGGAAAAACAAGGAAGCAATGGGAAAGCGCCGTGACCCACATGCAGCACTTAAAACTAGTTTACAGCAACAGCAGTAGCCAAGCTGACCTCCAGAGTATAAAAAAGCAGTGTGCAAAAGTAATTGAGCAGCATCCAGCAACAATTAGCTACAGCTTGCAGCTGTAGCAATCTGAATGAACAAAAACTGTATGGAGAGGCAATGCACTGAAAACAGCAGCAAAATTTTCTTGGCATAAGTTCAGAAAGCAGGCTTGAGTTCCATGAACTAGGTTGCAGAGTGAGCCTGAACCAGGTGAAAACAATTAAGGTGTATAGCATAGGAAGGCAGAAGCAGGGAAGCAACATTTGCCCTGAAACACATGGATAACAACTGCAGTTTAACTTGTGAGTAAATGGGAGCAAAATAGCAGAAAACTCAGTATTAGCAAAATATGAGCGAAGACAAAGGATTCCAGAAACAGAAGCCCCCCAAAAAAGAATGCAAAACAAAAACACACAAACACAGAAGAACAGGAAACAAGCAACACAAAGAAGCACACAGCCAGAGGCAAGCAATACAAATGAAATGCAGGAGAACATAAAAACAGAAGTCTAGCATACACCAAGCAGAGGCCAAAACACAGCACGGGGGGGGGGGTGGCAGGCCACAAAGGAGACAACAAACTGACAGAGCCTCCAGCTGCAAAGTAAAATGTGCTTCAGAAAGGGGCTGGGAGGAACTGTTTCTATGGCTGCTTGTCCACTGAACAACAGGCATAGCCTTTCAATTATTCTAGTATACTCTTTTTTTTCTGTGTTGTTCTCAAAGCTGTAATGTTGAAAATTTAACTTTAAAGAAAACATAACCCTTGTTTTTCACATTTTATAATATAGACTTTTCAGCATGCCTAACGTTTGTTTACTGTCCCCAGTGTATAATTTTATGTATTTGTTTTGAAATTGCTGTAATTTCTTTATATTGGACACCTTGTTAATTCTGCATTTTCCAGCTAAATATTCATTTTTAGTTACTAATGAGTTCCAAAACCTGGTGGCATCAGCTGAGCAGAAATCTACAATGAATCATTCCGTGCAGAGCTTCCACTCAGCTGATACTTTCGAACTCTGACCTTTTGTATAAAAAGAGAAAATAGTATGACTATATAAATGGAAATGTTAGGTCATGCTCCGCTCCCCCCTTCCCATTCTAGATGTCTCTTCTGTCCCCCACTTTCTCCTGATCACCTTGTGACCTACCTTATTGTTCTTGGAGCAAACTGAAAGCAACGACCTCAGCTGCCTAGGGTGTGGGAAGAGATCTTCTGAGGCCCTGTCAAATATCACTAGTTACTCAGTCAAAGGAGTCAAGCACATTTTCTCTATGATCTACTGGCCCTTTATTGGCCCAGTGGTTGTAAAGGATCCAACCATGTTCCTTAACACAGATGGAGCCACAGCTCATGGCCACTGAGCCAAAAGTACCCAATCAGTTGCCAGGAAAGGCTCTTGTTTTAGACTGGTAGTCTTCAGTTAGAAAACTAATATGAAGAAGCGGTTGAAAACTTACTTTACAGCAACTATGCAATAAACAGACACAAGAATAACCCCCAAAGTAGACATAACAATAACAGTTTTTAAAACATGATCACTGTCTCTGAACCTTTGTATTGTAATAAAAAATAAATAAACAACACACTTGCCTTCCCTGGTCGTGGATTGATTTTGGCATCCTTGGCATCATTGTGATACTTAAAGAAAAACATACAAAATGATTTAATTTAGAAAGATGTGCATAACTATGGTACATATATATAATGTATTTAGGAAGGAGACATAGCAAGTTCAAATCATGTTCAGTCATTAAGTATGCAACAAATATAGAATAATGTATGGGCAACCATATACAATGGTTGTGTTTCCATCGAAGGGCAGAGATGACAGCATATGGAACTTGAGAGCGAAGATCGAGAGATCCATGATGTCATCACACCCCCAAGACAGGAAGAAATTCTGAGTTGTTTGTAGCTGTTGATATTTATTTTTTATAGTATATGGTTTTTGAAATAAAAGTAACAGAACATTTACAAGTACTTGTTTCCTCATGACAATTTTAAGCCTTGTGCTTTATTAACTGTTTGTCAAATCATGATTTACTCCTGATTTTCTTACATCGGAAACAATGGCAGACTTTTTTTTTTCACAAAAGTGTGTCCGAAAATTAATTTAAGATTATTGAACAGCAAGAAAATAAAATAATCGGTCAAGCTCATTTATATGTAAAGGTTGTTCACATTTATCCTTGCCAGAAGATTAAATACCAACATGCCAAGCATTATTAAAGCAGACCAGTCAGGCTTCATTCTTGGTAGACAGACATCAGATAATGTCTGCCATATGATTAACATCATAGATGTGATTGAACACTGCAACCTCCAGGCCTGTGTGATGAACCTTGATGCCAAAAAGACATATGACAGGGTAGTGTAGAACTTCTTGTTTGTGACACTGGAGTTATTTGACTTCCCAGAATACCTTATTGTGGGGTAAAGTTACTGTATGCTTCCCCACACGTCTATGTGTGGATAAATGATGGCATATCACCTAGATTTAATTTGTATAGAGTTATGCAGCTAGGTTTCTCCCTCTCACCCCTACTATTCTCCCTATATTTATATATGGTGTCACTAGGTCAATGGATCAGATCCAACCCACAGATTCATGGGACTGATCTGGAGGGGTATTGCACTGTACGCAGATGACATACTATTATACCTTGCAAATCTGGAGGAATTAGTAAGGGAAGTTTAGAAGGGCCTTGAGCTCTTCAGAACCCCCTCAGGCTTTGTATTAAATAAAACCAAGAGGGGAGGTGCTTAAGGTTAATTATACAATGACAAGAAAGAATGCTGGACTGTGTTTGGTCTGCCTGGGACGGAACCTGGGATGTTATCCCAGCATAACATCCTGACTCTAGCCTCAGCACACAGAAGACTGCATCAAATGTAAAAAAAAAAAACAAAACAAAAAAAACACCAGAGAAAGTGGATACAGTAACAGTAAACGTCCTGCCTACACATCCTCTGCCCTGAGTACTTCACAATTCATTGTTACCCATGCTGTCAAGTTTTTTCACAGCAGTTCTCTTCCCAGTAGTTGGATACCAAAAGCAGAGTTTGCAGCATACACAAGTTTGATTTTTATGGGCATTTTCTTTCCCAAACCCAGTGGCTTCAGTGAACCATGGACACTGTAACTGCTGGTTGTGTGCTTCACTGACGTCGCTCGGTTCATGGCAAACAAGCTGTAATAAAAATTACATCTATTTTCTCTCATTTCCAACTGATGGCAACTCAACATTACCTTAAGGAGGCATGGGGGAACTTGCCAATT
This sequence comes from Neoceratodus forsteri, assembly GCA_016271365.2. Taxonomy (NCBI): domain Eukaryota; kingdom Metazoa; phylum Chordata; order Ceratodontiformes; family Ceratodontidae; genus Neoceratodus; species Neoceratodus forsteri. Next base: position 627,203,286 of record CM057458.1, on the reverse strand, counting down.
CATCTCAAGACTTGCTGTCCATGAATGGCACCATTACCATCGGTCAGCAGCAATTATCATCAGCGGTCAGTAATAGCCATAATCATCACCTGTTTCTCCCAGTACAAACAATTATTCGGGGAATAAAAAAAGTGCCTTTCTGGGTAAAGAAGCAAGTATGAGCAGGACCAGACAATTGGGGGGTTATGACGAGAGAGGGCATCAACAGACACAAACTGTGTCACTCAGATAATAGCTCCACTTAGTGGAAAAACAGTAAAGGGACTCTTTAAAAAAAATCTGGTTCCACGCTATACAATTACTAAAAAACTATTTCAAAACTGTATTTATTTAATTTTTTTCTGATTCGGTTTGTAAAGGAGCCATTGTATAATAGGAATAGTGCATGATAGGGTGGGTGTTATGCTGGGATAACATCCCTTCTTGGGTGCTGGACAGATTCAGCCTGCGGCCTCGGGTCCAATCACCTGCGGCGGGATGTTATCCCAGCATAACACCTACCCTGTCATGCATTATTCCTTTATTATAACCAGTCTGCTCTACTGAAATAATTCTTCCCCCTGAACTGTATTGATAAAATTGATTGATAGCATTTTATTTTCATACAGGAACAAGCATTAGGGGAAAAACATCCCTATTTTCAACAAGAATGACCTGTACAGTATACACTCAATACAGCACAACATTTATGTGAAATGTTACAAATGGCAAGCAAATTGGATGAAATACAGTACCTTGGCATCCAAATCAAGAGAGATCTATCTAAACTCTATGAGGCTAACTTCACCCCACTAGTGCAGAAAGTCCAAGAAGATCTTAAAAGGTTGACACTTAATAAATTTCCCCCTATACTTAGGAGTAGAATATTTAACCTTATAAAATAGCAAGAAAATATCTAGACATGTCAATGGCAGAGAGAAGTCATCTGACTGCATTAAATCTCTTGAAATGCACGGTCAGGTGCTGAGTCTTATTTTCATCTTGAAAAGCCTACTAACCCATAACAGCATGCCTCAAAAATGAAAATGCCAGTAGCCACCACCTTGAAAATCTTAGCCTTTATTATCACCATAATTTAAACATATTTTACTTAATGTCAACACCCTATAACAACAAAAAACCCACAACTCCTGATTCAGTAGACATTGTCAAAGATTTCCCTACCACTTGCATGAAAAGTTGCACTTCCCACAGCTGGAAATCAGCTCTGTGGTCTCTGTTTTAAAAAGCAGTGTTTTCCTTGAATCCCCCGATAGCCAAAACTGCTGTTTCCAGAACTCCGTGTCCACGTTCTAGTTTCACTCTTGAAATATTGTCCCACATAACTGAAATAATTAAAAGCCTGGCCAGGTTACTGCCATATGCTGGTCACAGAAATGAAGGATCGGGATCAGCTTAAAACCAGCCAGCATCCGTAGCATGAAATATACAGTTCCTCACAGCTAAAAAATAAACTCTGTGGCCTCCATTTTAAAATGGAATGTTTTTCCTCAATCCCTCGCTAGTCAGCACTGCTCTGGGCAGTGGTATGTGATCATTCTGTCCATGAATGTAATGCTTTCAATGCAATCCCATCTTAAGTTATTAAAAAAAGTTTAGTGTACCTCCATAAACTGGTAACAAATGGAGGAACGGTCTTCATCTGCAGGGGCGGGCATAGCACGAGAGACAGTTAAGAATAGAATTCTGGTCTTGATGTTTACAAGCAGGCGGGTGGACCAGCCAACGAGAGACTTGCTGCATAAAATGCAGATAAAAAAAAGGAGAATGGCAGAAGTCCCTAAATAAACAGCCAGCAGGGGTCACCGTTTAAGTGAGAATTAAAAATATTCTCTGCTCCAGCTGGTGCGCTCATGCATGGATGGGGGGGTAAGGAACAGTGCCATATTCTGCCTTCCTATTTCCTGGCAGGCCGGCTGGCTGGTGAAAGACTAACAGCAGCAGGGGTGATGGAAAGTAACAATAAAGGAAAAAGACAACAGCAGCAGCCAGTAAATTGATCGAATCTCTCAGTAATAAGGCTTGTGCTTTTGGGGGGGGGTGGATTTCTCTTAATGAAGGTATCACATATAGAGTCCAAATCAGGCTCACAGCACACAGTGTTGCCTGCTGCCTTAATGACATAAAGACACAATATAGAGAACACAAAACAGGGACTATTTGTTTAACTTCAAGATTTATTTTTTGCAAATATATGTAAAAAACATTTGTTTTACTTGAAAAACAGATTTTCATTTTTTTAAATGTCCTTCTTGATGGAAATGGGTCATGTTATAAGTGTAATAGGTCACTCCAGGGTGTGCATTAATGGATTTTAATACACTTCCCAGGGGTGTAAGGACACTCGGCCTTCTGTCTCATGCCTTAGCACGCCCCTGGGGTGTGCATTAAAATCCTTTAATGCACACCCTGTCGTGGCTTATTACTTACATGAATATTCTGTCCAGGTTCTTGTATCTTTTTCAATGCATACCAGTCTTAATCCCATGGCAACGTGTTCTGAAATGGCAAATGTCTTTTTCCAAATATTTATGTGCAGGGAGGAGACGCCCTATAAAATACAAACTCTTACAACAAGGGAAAACTGCAGGAGGGAGTGCAGTCTCATACCTGGAATTATATTACTATGCAGTACATGTCAGAACCCTGCTCCTGTGGTCAACACCCATGTGTACGTCCATCTGGAAGATCCTGGAATATGTCTAAGAGGAAGGGTGCAACTGAGTGCTTGGGCCTTAAACAGTGCTCTCAGGAGATGAAATGTAGAACTGAAGTTACTTGCAGTAAAGACTACAATGGAAGTGAGGCACAGGGGCTGTGATAAGCTGAAGGTGGGCCCTGTTCTCTGGCTGTTCCACTGGCTGGCATGAGACCCATCATTTTCACCCACATCACTTGATCTACCATATTGCTGGTGGGCATAACAGGGACTGTGTTCCTCATTTCCATTCCTATCCCAGGAAGAGGTGCTGGACATTAACACTCTGAAGTAGGTATTTAATCTGGACAATACTGATCACTTAAGATACTTACAGACAAGGACATACTGCATATACAAACAAAGAGTAGACAGTTACCTGTACAAACATCCCCAGTAATCAGACATGTTAGTGACAGACTGCAGGGCATATTGGGGGGACAAATAGTGACAGGAAAGATCTCAGCTCTCTATAAATTGCTCCGGGACCAGAATGAAGACCTTGCTGTCAGAATTGAACAAAAATGGGAAGGGGAAAAATGGCCTAGCACTTATCGATCAGAACTGGATCTGCATATTCCAGCCAGCCTTCAAAACAACCATCTCCCCACTCTGGTTAGAATACACCTGGAAAATATGACCAGTTTTTTTCTATGCACCAGAAATCCAGGAAAAATGGACCCTCTGTTCCTCACAAAAATGTTGGAGATTGTGTGCAGAACCTAAAGTGCACCACTCTCATATTTTTTGGTCCTGCCCAAAATTGGGAGAATATTGGAGGGATCTGGGAGACATCCTAGCCAATTATCTTAGATGCATCCTTACAAATGACGCATACCATACTGGGACTACTCGCAGATGGAGTACATGGCAAGGATACCTTGTACTTATGGAGGGTATTGTTAGTGGCAGCACAAAATGCCATAATGAACTGCTGGCTCCAACCTACACCCCCCCCCACACACACACACACAAACTAACTGGATAGATGTGATGCAAGAAAGATACAGGGTGGAGCAAATAATCTAGCAGGTAGACTAATGCACCATCAACTTCACAGCATGGTGTCAGATGTGGGAGATGTATATGGAAACTAGGGACCCAAACTACTGTACACCTCATAAGCTCCAAACACAGGAAACCCCCTATATATACCCTGTGATGATGAAGTTCAAAGGGAAGACTGAGGGAAGTTGGGGATCTGCGTAGTCCTGTCATAAATATCTACCTTTAAGGAGACAAGCAAAACTTTTTTTTTCCTGCTACAAAAGTCACGTGTTATACTATAATGCATCTTTATGTATTAAGTAATAAGTGACTGAATTTATATGTGCTGTACCCAAGTTGTTCAATAAATTTGAATTTAAAAAACGTTCATTTATGCATTTGCAGATTTCTTATCTGTCACTTAAATGTATGAAGTAGGGCATTATTAATTTGATATCTGCAATAATTTTTTAAGCAGTGTGCTTGTTTTTTGCTGTTCAGTACAGTTTTAACAGTAGGATATACTTTTTGAAATAAACATGGCTGCTACTGTTTGTGATGTGAGAGAATGGGGAGTTAACCACAGTGAAACATGAGGCACAAAACTGGCATGAGGAGAGGGGTACATGTACAGGTTGTGGTGCATGGCTATGACTGTGAACTGTTTGGAACAGTCACAGCTGTTTGGAATGTGAATAACAACTATCTGGAACACGCACAACAAGGATTTTGAACAGGCGGATTTTTATATGGAGCAAGAGTTAATCGTATACTATCATTTATAAAGTGGCAAGAAACAAATCTAGAAATTTCATTGGCCGAGAGATGTCACATGATCATGCATTGAATCTCTATAAATGCACTGTCAGGTGCCAAATCTCATTTTCCTCCCAAAGAAAACTACTTTGAGCCATTTTATGAGTGCAATAAGCCCCTCCAGTGTATATCATAGGATTTAATGCACTTCCCAGGGGCGTAATTACACTCGGCCTTCGGCATCGTGCATTACTACACCCCAGAGGCGTGCAATAAATAGAGAATAATGGATGGGGAAGGGTTTGATATGAGAATTTAATGCACACCGAGTTGTGGGATGCTACATAAACCCCGGTGAAGCCCGGTTGTAAAGCATCCTGGCAGTGTGTCAATCTCATATAACACCCTCCCATCTTTTATTTTATAATAACAGACCAGCAATTTTTCTCCAGCAGTTTGTGAGACTGTTTGGCCCGCCCACATAAGGAATGTTGGCCAATGAGGCAGCAGCATAGTTTGACTGGCATGGCTCATGAATGTCATAACAACCAGCCGGTTGTTATGGAAAATATCAACCTGGTCAGTACATTGAGAGAAATTGCTGACCAGTTATTATAATCCTATAATGCATGCCCTGTCATGGCTTATTACTTATATAATCTCTTACAATTACTCTTTAATTACTATGGAATGAGTAGAACAGAAATAGGTACTCTTAGTTTTAAAAAAGACTTGCCGCACTCTTAGGTGACAAACATTGCAAAAAACCTACATAAAAGAATCAGTTAGGGTCACTATGGTTACTATCGTCAAAGTGGTGGTAGTAGTAAGCCTAATGGCCCTTTGAGTCCACCTCCCCACTAGTCACTGGATGCTATAAAGATTTCCACACTGTCCATCTAGTAGCCTTTTAAACCCGTCCACATTGAGTATATTTACAATCTCTTGGGGAAGACCATTCCACAACTTCACTGCCCTCTGGTTGAGGAATGAGCCCATCTTATTTGTCTTATATAACCCCCCCTTCTAAGAGATAGCATGCTTTCTAGTACAATGATGCCATGTTTTTGTACTAGGCACGTTTGTGCAAAACAACACAATGGTTTATATAACAGTATCATCATGTCTCTATCCTGACTGCATTCAAGGCTGTGTAAACCCAGTGTCTCTGATCTTGTCCTGTAATCCAGATTCCTAACCTTGTAAATTGTTCTTGAAAATTTTCCCTGAACTTTTTCCACATTTTTGATATCACCTCTTTGATAAGGAGACCAAAACTGGGAACAGCAATCAAGGAGAGGCCTTGGAATAGATTGCTAAAGATGAACTACAATAGTCTTGCTTCTACTCGTGAGATTTCTTTTTATGCATCCCAAGATCCTCAGTGCCTTGGTGCTTGCCATTTTGTAGTTGTTTTTAATTCTAAGGTCAGACTGGTTAATACAGCCCAAACCCTTCACTAACTTTTAATTTAATACTCCCTAGGGAATAAGGTCTGTGTTTGTTGTTACTGAATATATGTAGCACCACACATTTTTCAATATTACATTCCATACCCCAAGTTGTTGTCCCCTGGCTCAGTTTGTCCAGATCCATTTGTGTAATATTGATACCTACTATGCAAAGTTCTGGTTCCCCCAGTTTTGTATCATTTACAAATTTTGTTAGGCTGCTGTGGTAGCCTGTGACATAGGCAACCGTGACTGGGTGCTTTCAAAAAGGGTGACTCAATCGCGATGCATGTCGACAGGGCTACCGACCAGGGAGGGCAATGGATGGGGGTTCATGCATATAGTGACAGGATGTTGCTACATGTACATGCGAGGGTGAGCATGCTGAGCAAGGGGTGAAGGGGAGGGAGGGTTTGTGAGGCATGGTGCCATGGTGGGCTGCTGAGCTGGCCACGTGGTGTGATGGGTGGGTGGAGGGTTGGGGTTCTGAGGGTGCTGGGTTCGGGTCTGGGTGCATGTACATTTTGTTGCGCCTGGCCCGAATTTTTCTTTTAAGGGTTTTGCACCCCCTCAACATGCAGCCCCCTGGAGAGAGAATCTTTTAGTTGGGGTGTGTGGGGGTAAGCCCCATGGGGTGTGCAGATGGCACAGTTCCCTGCATAAAAGAAAATTTAAGTCCCCCGCGCCTTTGCTGTGCGCCAGGGGTGTACATCATTTAATGGAGATCGCCTTTCCGCAGTCACTGTTATGACATGGAACCGCAGCTGTTCAGTCCTGTGTGCATATCTTTCAAGTACAGTGAGAAAAATATAGGCCCCATATGTTAAAAAGAAACATCGAGGGAGAAGTCCTTTAAAACCAGTACCCAAAAATATTATAGGAGCTGTTGAAAATGAAGCTAGGGAGAATCAAAAATATATTGGTTCTAATGATGTAAGGCAGGAGGGAGGTGCTGTATGTTATGGTTTCCCAACAGCTAACAGCTTCAGTATCTTACTGGATCTACAACAAGTGCAGGCACAGGACAAAGAAGGTGGTGAGGGTATGGTTCTTCAGGAGGATGAGGCAGCTAGGAACCCTAGACAGGTCATTGTAATTGGAGATGCCATTATTAAGTATACCGACCAGTACATATGTAGGAAGGATAAAGCTAATAATATGGTTAGCAGCTTTCCAAGGGCAGGGGTGTCAGATCCATATGATATGGCAGATAATATATTTGCAGAAGCAGGTTCAAACCCATTAGTGGTTTTGCACGTGTGTATGAATGACCTAACAAAGAAAACATTACCCGAGATCCAGAAGGATTTTATTACATTAACTGGGAAATTGAAGGATAATGGCTGTGAGATTATAATATCAGAAAAGTCACCAGAACCCAGAGCCACAGTTTATAAGATGAAGAGAATAGCATTAGCAAACAAATGGCTAAATAAATGGACAAAGGGGAATGGCTTTCTGTTTGTACGACATTGGGGGACCTTCCACAATAGAGAAGAATTATATTGTAGAGATGGGCTTCACCTAAATTATAGGGGTAGCAGATTGTTGGGAACAAGACTGCACCAACAAATAGATAAATGTTTGAAGTAATACAGCAGGGGAACGAAGCTAGTAAAGATAAATAAAATTTCACATACTAGGACCAAAGGTAATAAGGAAAAGTGACAACAAAGGTTTTGTTTTTTAATGCAAGAAGCTTAACTAAAGATAAAATGGCAGAATTAGAAGATTTAAGTGCAAGAGAAGATGTAGGAGTTATTGGGGTGGTTGAAACCTGGTGGGATCCAGATAATAAATGGAATCAGCACATCCCTGGATATAGTCTTACAAACAAAAATAGGTGAATAAAAGGGGAGGAGGAGTAGCTCTTTTTATTAAGGAAGGGATAGAATTTAAAATTAATAATGATAATGATGATTATGGTAACATTGAGGTTATTAGTGTAGATCTTTTAGGATTTAAAGGAAAAAAATTCAAGATGTTGACCTTTTATAGGCCACCTGGTACAAGCATGGATGAAACAAAATGTTTTATAGACAGGGTGACTAGTATAGCAGAAGAACATGACATAGTGCTAATGGGAGATCTTAACATGCCAAAGTTAAATTGCAATAGCAAAATTATAAATAATATAATGGCAGCTAGGATCTTAGGCGAGCTGACATCAACAGGCATTGTTCAGCATGTCCAGGAAGCAACAAGGGGCAAAAATATATTGGATGTAGTACTGACAAATATCCCAGATGAAATCAAGCATGTAATTAATGAACCGCCAATAGGAACAAGTGATCACGACTCCATTACCTTTTATATTGATAAGACTAAAAAGGTAGTCAAGGGTATTACAACCCAGGTTATTTATAATAGAAGGGATTTGGGGCAATTAAGGGGGGGATTGGCACGATATGATTGGGTTAATATGATGAAAAGTTTAACAACCCAAGAAGCTTGGGACTTGTTGGTCAGCATTCTGAATAATATGGTTGATAGTTATATTTTCCGAAGAGGAAAGTATATAATAATAGAGGGAAGAAAACACTCTGGATAAATAGCAAAATCATTAGACTATGTAATAAAAAGAAAGTATTATTTAAGAAAATGAAGCAAACCGGAATAGTGATTGGTATGAATAAGTATAAGCAGATACTAAGACAGATGAAAAGGGAAATAAGAAAAGCAAAAAAAACCAGGCTGAATTTAGACTGGCCATGTCAAAGAACGACGTTAAAAATTTTTTTTGCATATGTAAACAATAAAAAGGGACAGACTAGATCAGTAGGACCCTTATCAATTAAGGGGGAGTTGTGTTATGATCCCACAACACTAGTAGAAGAATTTAGTAGCTGCTTTAGAGCTGCCTTCACTAAGGGTGATCAAAACATGAGTGGTATCAGTTTAGATGAAAAAGGTTTTAAAGTTGAGGGAATAATAACTGTTGAAAATGTAGTTAAGAAAATAGGATATCTGAAGGTGGATAAGGCAGCGGAGCCAGAGGGAATTCATCCCAGACTTATTAAAGATCTGGAACAAGAATTGGCGCAAATTATTGCCTTATTAGGTCAGAAATCTTTAATTGAGGGTTATGTACCAAATGACTGGAGATCGGCCCACGTAGTGCCAATTTTCAAAAAAAGGGGATAGGAGTGTACCACCAAATTATCGACCGGTGAGCTTGACCTCTGTAGTTAGTAAACTAATTGAGGGGATTTTAAGTGATGAGATTAAAAACCATCTGGAACAGAAAGGATTATTGGATAAAAGCCAGCACGGCTTTGTTAAAAACAGGTCGTGTGAGACAAACATGATCTGTTTTCATGATTGGGTGACCAGGCAGGTTGATGTAGGTAGGAATGTGGATATGGTAATGCTGGACTTTAGCAGGGCTTTTGATAAGGTCCCTCATGGCCTAATAATATCGAAACTTGTAGATATAGGTCTAGATGAAGGGTTGGTAAAATGGATCAAACATTGGTTGATGGAGAGGGCACAGAGAGTGAGGATTCAGGGTCATCTGTCAAGTGCAGTAAGGGTTGAGAGTGGGGTGCCTCAGGGATCAGTGCTGGGACCCCAGTTGTTTGTTTTTTCATAAGTGACCTGAAGATTGATAGTGATACCAAGCTAAGCAAGTTTGCAGATGATGTTAAAATGGGGTGTGGTTGATACTTTTGAAAAGAGATTAAAGTTTGGACAGGATTTGTTATATATTGAGGAATGGGCAAAAAAGAATAAAATGAGTTTTAATAACAACAAATGTGTGATATTGCACATAGGGAAAGGTAACATACAACAGGATTATTATATCCAGGGTTCTAAACTAAGGGTTTCAAGTTGTGAGAAGGACTTGGGTATACATATACAACAGGAAATGAAAAGTGGAGCCCGTTGTAAAGTTATAACAAATAAATCTATACATTTGGCAAACAGTATTAGAAGAAGTTTCCATACTAGAAATGCAGGGGTACTTATCCCATTGTTTAAGTCTTATGTTAGGCCAACTTTAGACTATTGTTCTACTGTTTGGAGCCCTTTTTTAAAAAAGAGTAAAGCCCTGTTGGAACATCCACAAAGAACTTTAGCAAGAATGATATCAGGTTATGGGAAACAACCTTATGAAGCCAGACTAAAAGCTGTGGGTTTATGGTATTTAGCATGTAGAAGAAAGAGGAGAGATTTGCTGTCCTTTTACAAATTATTGAAACAAGAGACATTAAGAGATGAACTGGGACTAAGATTTAGAGACGAGGTTTACAACTTAAGGAAGCATGACCAACAGTTAATGGGAGAAAGGTGCAAAACAATCAAGAAAATATGGCTTTATATGTAGGGCAGTTGAATCTTGGGAATAGATTGCCAGCGCACACTGTGCAGGCAGAGTCCTTTTCTATTTTCAGAATTAGGCTGGACAAATATTTAGCAGTTGGTGACACCTGTTACCTCCACTGAATTGTGGGGACAGCCTTCATGGGCAATTAGCTTTCTTGATTGTCTTACAAAACTTAAGTATGAACTTCAGTACTGATCCCTGTGGTACTCCACTGCCCACCTTTATTTCTTCTGATTTTTCTCCTCTGATTCTCAACCTTTGATATCTACCTGTGAGTCAATTCCCAATTCAACTGATTACCCTTGTGTTAAAACCCATATTACTGGATTGTATGTATTAATTTTCCATGTGGTACTTTATCAAAAGCTTTACTGAAGTCTACGTATATAATATAATTTGATAAGTTTTTGTCTAACATTTTGCTGAAGGGTTCATTGAATGTTATTAATTTCATCACACATGAATGGTTATTGGTTTTGCATTATGTCCAGTATCCCCTAGTTTCCTACCTCATCAATCAGATAGTCTTTGATGATTTTCTCCATGACCTCATCGAGGAGTTTAATCTCTGAAGATATGCACAGTTATCTGGTAAACAAGGGCCTTCTTGATGAAACACAACATGGATTTACACAAAAAAGGTCTTGTATAACCAACTGAGTACATTTTTATAACTACATAGGGGGTAACATCGACCAAGGTAGAGCAGTGGATGTTGTGTTACTTGATTTTAGAAAGGCATTTGATACTGCACCTCATAGTACTCTGATTTCTAAACTAATTGACTTGGGGATTAATCACAAAGTGATAGGATGGATTATGAATGGCTTATGGATAAAACACAGTCAGTAAGAATCAATGGTTATTCATCCACTGAGACTAAGGTTACTAGTGGTGTCCCCCAGGGGTCAGTGTTAGGGTCACTCTTGTTTAAGATTTTCATAACTGATCTTAATGTTATGAGTAACAACAAGTTCAGTAAATTTGCAGATGATGTGAAACTGGGGGGCATTGTGGATACCTTTGATGACAGACTTAGATTTGTGGAAGATATTGAGAACATCACTGAGTGGGCTAGAAGAAATAGGATGCAATTTAGCATAGACAAATGCATACTTATACACTATGGAAGGAATAATATACAATTGGAGTATTATATTCAAGGGAATAAACTAAACAAATCCACATGTGAAATGGAACTTGGAGTGTATATCAGTACCGACCTCAAGAGTTATGCCTATTGCAAATATGTAGCTAACAAAACAATGCACCTCATTAATTGCGTTCGTAGATTCTTTTTCTCTAGGGATGTTAGTACACTCCTTCCTCTGTTCAAAACCTATATATGACCACACCTTGATTATTGCTCTCAGAGCTGGTGTCCATACCTCAAGAAGGACAAGGGTATGGTTGAAAAACCACAGAGGTCATTCACCAAATTGATATCCAAATACAGGGACAAACCATATGAAGTAAGATTATCTGGTCTTGGGCTATGGCATCTCAAGACAAAGCGCTCAAGGGGGGACATCTTGTTGATGTATAAAATCCTAAATGATGATTCATTAATGAAGGATTTGCGCCTTGCTTCCAAAGATCCTAGATATGACCAAAGGGGACACAAGTGTCAGATGATAGAGACCCAGACAAAAACAGAATCCTGGAGACAGGGCTATGTCTCTAGATCAGGTAGACTGTGGAATCAGCTACCAGAGGAAGTGATAAATGTGCCATGCTTATATAGCTTCAAGGCCAGATTGGATCTCTATATTACTGATGGTAACCTTGTTACTTCTACTGAGTAGTGGGGATAGCATTTATGGGCAATAGCCTTTTGTTGTCCTAATCCTGAGTATTATACCAAGTATTACTTTCCCCACTATTCATGCAAGGCTAATTGTTCTATAGTTGGAGACCAGATATTTTGCACACTTTTTGAAGATGGGGTGATAATTGCCTGTTTCCGGTCACTAGGTATTTCACCAGTAAACAATGAGGTCCTAAATAAGTCTTGAATAGGTTTAAATAATGTAGGTACTAGGTTTTTAAGTAGCTGGGGATTCATATTATCCACCCCAGGTGACTTGTGTGCATCTATTCTGGCTAGCTCTTCTAATACTCTCTGTTTGGTAAACAAGAAGTGAACAATTTCATTATTTAATATGCTGTTACAAGCTGTCACATGCCCCCTATCATCTTCAGTAATAAATATTGAGCTGAAGTAAGTACTGAAGTTGTCTGCCTTTTTACCCAGTTTGTCAGTAGTGTTTCCATTTATTATTAAAGGACCAATGTCAGATGCCTGCCCATTAAGTGATTACCTTATTCTGACCACAGCTAAATTCTTCCAACCCCATCAACTCGCCACTCGGCTTACCCCCCCACCATGGTGGGGCCTCTTCCCTGAGATGGGGGGGAATCCCAGGAAGACAGAGGAACTGTAATGTTAATCCAGTGAGCTTCTGGTGGGTTCAGGGCCTGCAAAGGCCCAAGTCATTCTTCTGCATCAGCTGCAAGGGGTTTTACCGCTTAGTTACTCCCCAGCCCTTGGCTGGGAGCTGTGAGTGGTTGCCATGGAAGCTGCACACACTGAGAATGCCACTGTACCTTGTTCCAGCCACACATCCATCCACATATGCTGGCACCTCCGGCTTACATCACCACCTGTGGTTGCCCATGTGACAGTACTGCAGCAGAGTGTTGCCACCATCCCCCAAGAGGAGAAAATCATCCACAAATACTCGATCGCCCTCTCCGCAGCTCACCTCTGACAATCAGGGCTTGCTTCCGAACCCCCAGTTGCTAGTGTCATGAGCGGTAGCTCTGCTGCTGCACCAATGGGCCTAACCCAATTTTACATGTTGCATACAGCAATTCCCAGTGTATGATATCGATATTAAAAACAGTTTGAAGCTTAATGTTCAAGCTTGTTCTAAAATTGCAACCAGCTATATAAACAATGTGTTGACGTTTTTTACAATCCCCATTTCACCAAAATAAGCAATAAGTCAGAGGACACAACAGATTTAATAATACTGTATGGGCCAGATTCTAAAAGCTCCCAGGGTCGGTGCAAGGGGCTTGCATCCCAGTGATTAGCGCAAAGTGCCCCTTGCACCAAACAATGCCCCAGAAGTTATACACAAAGGCAACCTTCGGCAACCACTGGCTGCCTGCCCCAAATGAGCCTTGCACCACCAGTGCACCCAGAAATGGGCTGCAAAATGGTGCTAGGGGGCATTTGGCAGATGCAAGCTGCCACTCCCTGAATGAAGGATTCTCAGAACTCTCCCTGAGGGAGAAATTCTAAGTACCCTTTGACCAGCCTGGGCTGGTCTAAGGGTACTTAGAGAATTCTCCTTTGGGAGAGTTGTCTGTTTGCGGCCATATGTAGTGGGAGGTGGTACCCCCTCCCTGATCCCCGATGTGACCTGTTATGAAATAAAATATTATTGCCCCTTTCCCTGGTGTTCTAGTGGTCCCACCTCCCCAATCCCTGATGTGACCCATTATGATACAAACTTATTATTGCCCCCTTCCCTGGTAATCCAGTGCCCCCCCCCACCCTAGCAGATAGTGCCCACCACCCCGCTCCCTCTCCCCGAAACAGAGCCAGGGACCAGCAGCACCGCCTCTCACTCTGCAGCCGGCATGGACTGAATTGTCACGAGCATGTACTGGAACATACACACTCATTGACTGCCTCCTCCCTATCTCTGTCTCTTCTAAGATAGGGCCTCCAGAACTGGACTGAGTATTCGAGGTGTGGTCTCACCAGTGATCTATACAGTGGTATAATTTCTTCCCTCCTTCTGCTGATGATTCTTCTGCCTATACATACTAACATTCTGCTGGCCTTCTCCACTGCTATGTCAGACTGTTTAGTAACCTTCAGGTCATCAGAAATTATTACCCCCAGGTCCCTTTCCTGCTTTTGTGCTTGCTAATACCTACCCTCCCAGTGGTATGTTGCCCCCGGGTTTCTGTGTCCCATGAGCATTATTTTGAACTTTTTAGCATTGAAACCCAGCTGCCAATCCCTTGATGAATTTTCCAGCTTTTTAAAATCCGCCCTCATAGAAACATAGAATTTGACGGCAGATAAGGACCTCTTTTCCCACCCAATCTGCCCATTTCCCTACCTAATGGATAAACTGCAGATCCTAGTTAACCAATAGCCTACTTCTTCCTACCCCCACCCCCTAGAATTGCCTTATGACTGTCCCATGCATTCTTGAATTCCACCACTGTTCTTGACTCCACAACCTCCTCCGGAAGGCTGTTCCATGCATCCACAACCCTCTCTATGAAAATATACTTCCTTACATTACCTCTGATCCGCCCCCTCTCTATCTTCAAATTGTGCCCCCTTGTTCTTGCACACCTCTTTTTCTGAAAGATGCTACCCTCTTGGACTTTGCTGATTCCCTTGAGGTACTTGAAAGTTTCTATCATGTCCCCCCTCTCCGTCCTTTCCTCGAGGCTATACATATTAAGCTCCTTAAGTCTCTCTTCATATGTCTTCCAGTGCAGACCCTGCACCATTTTAGTTGCCCTCCTCTGGACTGCCTCCATCAGGTTTATGTCTTTGCAGAGAATGGGTCTCCAGAACTGCACGCAGTACTCCAGATGGGGTCTCACAAGCTGTCTGTACAGAGGGATAACAACTTCCTGTTTTCTACTGGTGATGCCTCTCCCTATGCATCCCAGTATCCCCCCAGCCCTCCTTACTGCCCTCTCACATTGCTTACCCACCTTAGGTCATCTGATATGACTACCCCAGGTCCCTTTCCATTTTTGTTGTTGTTAGTATTTCACCCCCCATTGTGTAAATTTCCTCTGGGTTTTTGTTCCCTAGGTGCATTACCTTGCACTTTTTAGCACTGAATCTAAGCTGCCATACATTTGACCATTCCTCCATCCTTGCCAAGTCCCTTCTCATCCTTTCCACCCCACATTGTGTATCAACTCTGTTACAGATTTTTGTGTCATCTGCAAAGAGACATACTTTTGCTTCCAGTCTCTCTGCAATGTCGCTTATAAAGACATTGAAGAGGACCGATCCGAGTACTGAACCCTGCGGTACCCCACTAGTAACCCCCCATTCTTCAGAGTTGACTCCATTTACTATTACCCTCTGTGTCCTGTTCTCCAGCCAATTCTTTACCTAGGCTACCATCTTGGGACTCACTCCTAGGCTAGCTAACTTGTATATTAATTTTTTGTGTGGGTCTGTGTCAAATGCCTTGCTAAGGTCTAGGTAGGTCATGTCCACAGCCCCTCCCTGATCTACTACTTTGGTCACCCAGTCAAAGAAATCAATTAGATTCATCTGACATGACCTTCCTGCTGTGAATCCATGCTGTCGTGGGTCCTGCGCCCCTCTGGCCTCTAGGTATTCGACAATTCTTTCCTTCAGAAGTGATTCCATCATTTTCCCTATCACTGAGGTTTAACTAACAGGTCTGTAGTTTCCTGTGTCTGCCCTGCTCCCACTTTTGTGAAGCGGAATCACATCTGCCCTCCTCCAGTCCTCAGGTACCACCCCATCCTCCCATTATTTATTAAAGAGGGTAGTCAGTGGTGCCACTAGTTCTACCCTTAGTTCTTTTAGAATTATGGGATGAATCCCAGCAGACCCCATTTCTTTGTCCACCTTCAGTTTTAAGAGTTCTTTCAGAACCCTTTATTCTGTAAATGGGCTGATATCAACTCCTGTATCCAGAGTGTTTCTATTGTTTAGTTTAGGTACCTCTCCCTCTTCATTTGTGAATACTGAGCAAAAATATTTGTTTAGTATCTCTGCCTTTTCACAGTCATCCTCTGACCACCCCCCTTCCCCTTTATTAAGCCTCACTAACCCTCCCTTGGTCTTCCTTTGCTCCCAGATGTACCTATAAAAGGTTTTATCCCCCTTCTTAACTGAGCTGGCTATCTTTTCCTCAGTTTGGGCCTTTGCTGTTCTGACTGCCTTCCCAGCTTCCTTTTGTTTTAACTGATACAATTCTCTGCCCTGCTCCTTCTGTGATTCCTTGTACTTCCTTAATGCTTTCTTTTCTCTCTAACCTTCCCTACCACCTCCTTTGAGAACCATAGTGGTTTCTTACATCATTTTATTTTGTTTATTTGCTTCACACAAAGGCTTGTTTCCTCTGTGATGGCAGTTTTGATTATTTCCCATTGCTCTTCCACCCCTCCTTCCTGCCCATTTGCTAGTGCATTCCTTAGGCACTCACCCATTTTGGCAAAGTCAGCCCTCCTAATGTCCAGTACTTTTGCCTTTGGATAGCTTGACTCTACTGCTGTGTTTATCGTGAACCATACTGTTCAATGGTCGCTAGTTCCCAGATGGCTACCCACTTCTACATCTGTGATCCTCTCTCCATCTCCATTTGAGAGTACCAGGTCTAAGATTGCTCCCTCTCGAGTGGGTTCCAATACTAGTTGTCTAAGGCATGCCCCCTGTAGGGCATCTAGAATAACCCCACTCTTAGAAGCGGCTGCTGCAACTGCACTCCAGTTAACATCTGGCATATTCAGATCCCCCATCAGCATATCTCCACTTTTTCAGCCATTCTATGTATACTTTCTATCATTTCCTTGTCCATTTCCTCTCCCTGAGAGATGGGTCTGTATACAACCCCTGTGCGGATTGTGGTGCCATTGCCTGTCTCCAAATTGACCCACAGTGCTTCCTCTCCTCCCTGTTTACCCTTTTGTTCTGTTGCTTTGATTCCTTCCCTTATGTAGAGAGCTACTCCTCCTCCTTTTTTACCCTCCCTGTCCCTCCTGTAGATATTGTATCCTGGTATGTTTACGTCCCAGTCATGGTTCTGTGTGTACCGTGTTTCTGTGACTGCCACAATATCCATATGTTCCACTTCCATCAAGGCCACTAATTCAGGAAACTTGTTACCCTGACTATGGGCACTGGTACTCATTGCTCTCCATTTTTTGATGGCTTTACCTCTTGTAGCAACATCCCCCACTGATCTTTCTACCTTGGTCTTTTCCTCATTTAGTACCCTGTTTTGTAGGGGGAGGCTGGGAATTCCCTGCTGCTTATCAGTGCCTCTTCCCTTGACTAGTTTAAAAGCTTGCCAATGAAGTATTTAAACTGATTGCCCAGAAGACTTGTTCCCTTCCTGGACAGATGCAGACCATCCTGCCAGTATAGGCTGGTATCCCTCCAGGTGGAACCCCAGTCCCCAATGAAGTCAAACCCCTGTGCTCCACACCATTTTTCAACCATTCACTGAATCGCATGGTGCGAAGTACCCTCGCCTCACCCATGCCATAGATAGGCAGCACCTCTGAGGATACTGTGTGTGCTACTTGTCTTAGGCCCCTCCCTAACTCCACAAAGTCCTCTTGCACTGCTCTAATCTCATGTTGAGCCAAGTCATTCGTCCCTAGGTGGACAATGACATCCAGCTCAGTCTCCCCTGCAGCTGTTCTCGTGAGCACGAGGATGTGCTTCCTGTCCCTCCAAGCCATGGTGCCAGACAGGCACCTTACTTCAGTTTTCACTGCTCCCCCCAGTTCTATCCCACTAATAATTGAGTCCCCCACCAGCAGCTGCTTCCTTTCCCTGTGGTGTCCTCTGCCTCCTTCCTGTGGGCCTCCCTTGTGACAGTTGTCCGCAACCTCCTTAGTCTCCTCTGCGGGTGCATCCATAGGGGAACTATGCTCCCCCAGAATGGTGTATGGATTGTGGAGTGGTACAACTGATTGGGTGTGCCTCTGTTCCACCACCCACACCCTCCCTGAGCCCACTGTGGTCCAACTGCTTTGCTTTCTTGGCACTCTCTGAGGCAGTGGTGGAGGCCCTAGTGCTCCCTGGGTGGGAGAGGTTCCCTTACTACTGTCCAGTGTGGCCTGAAGACAGGCAATCTCCTCCCTCAAGGCAGAGAGTTGCCTGCAAATAGGGCAGCATCTGAGCCTCCAGAAGGACACCTGGAAGACTGCTGCCCCACAGCCGGTACATTGCACTACTCCCCACGTCTGTCTATCTTTCTGTTTATCCTGTGCAAGTTTTTTTTATCTTGTCTTTTTCTCTCTCTCTCCTTCCTGTTATTGTTTTTTATATATAAATATAAATATATTATATGATGTGTACACTTATATTGTCAGTGCAGTGTTCAGGAAAGGATATGACAGTGGCATGCGCCTTCCTGTTTGAGGAAATGATGTCAGAACCCCTGGTATAAAGAAAATGGTACTGGGGTGGGTGGTGAGGGGAAGGGGGGAATCGGGCTCAAACTGTGCCCTCTTGAAACAATCAGCTGAAAGCTCTGATCCACCACTACGATGTGTGTTGACTTTCCTGTCAGCAAGACAATGTACACAACAATTTAACAGAGAAATTACCCTGCTAAACAAACAGAGAAAAATCACACAGCTGAGTCAAACACAGGTAAACCTCCCCAGTCCCAATACGGCCTGGCGATTTGTGCTCTGAAAGCAATCAGCCCCTAAACAAGTCAGTTGTGCACCAGGAAAGAAACAGTAAATTCTATCCACCCTCCCCGTGTGTCCACCCTATTATAAAGTTTTGTGTCATCTGCAAATACTTAAACCTTCCCTTCCAGTCCTTCTGCAATGTCACTAATGAAGACATTGAAAAGACCTGGGCCCAGTACCAATCCCTGTGTCACCCCACAAGTCACTCTGCCTACTCCAGAGTGTGTGCCACTAATGATCACCCTCTGAGTCCTATTGCCCAGCCTACTCTCTACCAATCTTATTAGTTTAGTACCTACCGCTAGGCTCCCCAGTTTGTTTATCAGTCTTTTATCTGGGACAGTGTCAAAGGCCTTGCTGAAATCCAGGTAAGGCACATCCACCACCCCACCCTGATCCACTACCCTAGTCACCCAGTCAAAGAACTCGATCAGGTTTGTCTGACACAGCTTCCCCTCTGTGAACCCATGCTGTCTCGGGTCTTGCAGACCACTGGCAAACAAGGTATTCCCCAATCCTGTCCTTCAAAAGTGATTCCATTACCTTTCCCACCACCGACATTAGGCTGACAGGCCTGTAGTTTCCTGCCTCATTCCTATTTTCACTTTTGTAGAGAGGGACGACATCTGCTCTCCTCCAGCCCCCCAGTACCTCCCTCCTTTCCAATGACAGGTTAAGCAGGGCTGTCAGAGGTGCAGACAGCTCCTCCCTTAGTTCCTTCAGTATGCTGGGGTGCACCCCGTCTGGTCCCATTGCCTTGTCTACCTTTAGCGCCTATAGTTCTGTAAGGACCATTTCTACTGAAAAAGGACTAGTGTCCACCTCCCGACCCTTTATGCCCTTGTCCATTATCACTGGTCTTTTTCCTGCCCCCTGTTCCATAAATACTGAACAGAAGTAATTGTTCAATATGTCCGCTTATAAGTGGTCCTCCTCTGCACAACCCCATCCTTCTCTTTTCAACCTTACTATTTTTCCTTTTGTCTTCCTTTTTTCACTTATGTACCTATAGAATGTCTTATCCCCTTTTTCCACATTTTTGGCAAACTTTTCCTCTGTTTGTGCCTTTACTCTCCTAACTGCCTTTCCTGCTTCCCTTTGTTTCTCCTGAAGCTCTCCCTATCCCATTCCTTCTGCATTTGCTTGTAGCTTATTAATGCCCTTTTTTTGCCCTTACGTTTTCCCCTACCTCCTTAGAGAACCATAGTGGTCTCTTCTTCCTCTTGCCCTTGCTAACCTGCCTAACGCAGAGATTTATAGCTGTTTCAGTACCTTTTTTTTATTCTTGCCCATTGTTCCTCTACTCCACCCCCCCCTTTCTCTAACCCTGCTAGGGTGTCCCTCAGACATTCTCCCATTTTTTTGATGTCCAGTGTCCTCATCCTTGTGTAACCTGCTTCCAACCCAGTTTTTATATCAAACCACACTATAAGGTGATCACTGTTCTCCAGATGGTCCCCCACTGTGAAGTCAGCAACACTGTCCCCATTCATGAGTACCAGGTCCAGTACCGCCCCCTCCCGAGTGGGTTCTATGACTAGTTGTCTAAGGAACACCCCTGCAGTGAGTCTAGGATGTTCCTACTTCTGACTCTTCCTGCAGCTGGGGGGCTCCACTCCACATCTGGTAGATTGAAGACTCCTATGAAGTCTCCTACCAACAATGCCTCTCCCCCTTGAGTCATCCTTTGGATTGCTAGCATCATTTCCTTATCCACCTCTTCTCCCTGTGCTGGAGGTTTGTAGATCACTCCTGTGTGGATAGCTGTCCCACTCCTTCTCTCTAAAATGACCCACAGTACCTCCCTGCTCCCCATGAATTTCTGTGGCTTTTATGTTGTCCCTTACATAAAGAGCCACTTCCTCTCTCCCTTTTCTGTCTATCCTGTCCCTCCAGAATACTGTATATCCTGGTATGGCCACTTCCATGTCCTAGTTTTCATTACAACAGGTCTCCATGATGGCGACTAAGTCCATGTTGGCTTCCGCCATGGTAGCCTCTAGGTCAGCAATCTTTCTGCTCAGACTTCGAGCATTTGTACACATGGCTCTCCAGGTTATGTTGCTACTTCCCCTCCTTTTTCCCTTTTCCTCCTTTTTTCAAAGATTCCTGAGTTTTTATGACAGTTTTTAAGCATTTTCAAAAGCATGTTTGCCTCAGTTTTAAGGGTACACTATGTGTTACAGTATTTGTGAAAGCAAATTTTCCAGAGTTTTGCAGGTGTGAAAGCAGCTTTATCTGTGACATGTAAGGTAGGTAGGTAAAACGTTTTATTCATATAATCATATGAACTAGGATGTACTCAACTGAGCCGAAGCTCATTTACAATGAGGTCCTACGCAAACAATTTCACATTGTAAACAAACTTTACATTGAAGAAATGAACACACATAGAATTTCACATTATATACCAATTTTACAAAAAGAAGACATACCTGACACAAAATAAAATTAAAAATAATAAATGTACTGCACTAACAACAACAATCCCTAACACTGATAGCCTGCTGTCAAAACCATACCCTAATTTTTTGCCAGGATAATTTCCCCTTATAAGACTTAATATCAGCTGGTATTTTATTCCATGCCATAGGGCCTCTAAAAAAGACAGATGTCTGCCAATCTCTAAATGATACCTAGTTATAACAAACTCTGGGGCATATGAGGCTCTCAAGGAGCTTAATTTAGATTGTCATGGGATCGCTGCCTCACTATGTGGAGGCATGGTTCCCAACCAGCATCTACACATAAATGCAAGCAAGTGCTCCTGACTATATTCAGATGGTCTCAGCCATTGAAGGCTATTAAATAAAAAACATTTGTGTGTAAACCTATCAGTTTCTAGGATAAATCTGGCTAATGAACCATAACATACATCATTCCTATCCAGATCAATTTTCTTAGCACTGGCATAAATAAAATCCCCGTAATGTAAAGAAGGCAAAACCATCAAACGTACTACAGTACTTTCTCCCTAATTTCAGTGCTCATACAATGTTTAACATGATACAAAGCACTCAATTTTCTTCCTACACTGGTTACCACACTATTTTAGTTAGCTGCCCAAATTAAAGACTCATTGAGCCACATTCCTAAATATTTAAGTGTTTGGGTTTGAGGGATCGGGGCCCCTTCCAGGGTATAGATTTTTAATGTCAAATCTTCATGAACTAAAGAAAAGTGAGAAAATTAAATTGTCTGTGTTTTTTTAGAATTCAAAACCAAATCACTCTCCTTCAGAAAACTGCAATTCATCAAATGCTTTCTGGAGCTTTGTTTGAACTCCATTTACTAAACAGTCCAATGTATAAATAATCGTGTCATCAGCATACAAATGATAATGAATAGATAAATCTGAAAAACATAAACCATTTACATAAATGTTAAACAAAACAGGGCCTAAAATTGAACCCTGTGGGACCCCCGATCCAACTACCACACCACCTGATGTCCAATCACCCAATGTAAGTGGGTTCTTTCTGTCAAACAGGAATGCAGCCATTGCAGACTAGATCCCACAAACCTCATAGAGGCCATTCTGGATAGGAGGACCCCATGGTTCAATGAATCAAAAGCTTTTGATAAATCGGCAAAAATTGCACCAACTGGGGTCCTCCCATCCAGAGCAGCCTGTAAATTCCCAGTAACCTTAGCCATGGTTGTCATGGTACTAAAGAATTTCCTAAATCCTGACTGCATACTATTTAAAAGACCCTCTGTTTCCAAATATCCAGAAACCTGGGCAGCAACAATCTTTTCAAAAATCTTTGAGACCTGTGGTAATGAAGAAATCAGATGATAGTTGCCACAATCAATTTTA
This sequence comes from Neoceratodus forsteri, assembly GCA_016271365.2. Taxonomy (NCBI): domain Eukaryota; kingdom Metazoa; phylum Chordata; order Ceratodontiformes; family Ceratodontidae; genus Neoceratodus; species Neoceratodus forsteri. The sequence continues at coordinate 627,180,784 of CM057458.1, read as the reverse complement.
AACCCCCTCCCTTGAAAATTGGAACTACTTTTGATTCCTTCCATGCTTTAGGAAACACCCCTGATTTATAGAAAAATTAAATAAATATGCCAGTGGGGAGGCAATCTCTGGAGAGGCAAATTTTAGTAAATTTGAGGGAATACCATCTAGACCTATGGCTTTTGACGTGTTTAATTTCAATAACTCCACCAGGACAATATGTGACGAGATCTCCAAAAAAGTAAATTTAGGACCAGTGTCTCTCTTCACACTTAATTGATCTAAATCTATCCCCTGTGTACACTTTGAACCAATTTCCCCAAAAAACTCATTAAATTTGTCCACCACTAATTGAGACAGCTGAGTTGGATGACCCTCAATTGTAAACACGTTAGAAACCATGGTACCTTGGCCCTTCATAGGAAGGTTTACCGTAAGCCAAAAATCTTTAGGCTGATCTGAACATTTAGGCCCAGATATTCAAAAGAGTTGTCTACGCGCAACAGGTTGGTGACAAGAAGTCCTGTTACTGCGCCATTCTGCAATATTGAGCAGGAGGCAGTTGCTCCACTGGCAACAGGTTGCGCAAAAGAGCAATGCAAATGAATGCATGCTCAACAAGAGGGGGAGGAACCATGCATAACCTGCGCAACCCGATATTCAGTCGGTGATGTCTCATTCACAAATCTGGACTGTCATGTACGGTATGGGCTGCATGCCCATTGGCTGTAGCTCTGCACCAATGGGCGTGCAGCCCTACTGGACAGTCAGTCAGCGGGCGGCGGGGCGGCAGGCGGGTGGATGCTGCCGCCGCCGGCTGCGGGGGAGCGGGTGAGGGCTCGGGGTGGGTGGGGGGGACACTAGACACCAGGGAGATGTTTGGGGGTTGTGATGTGACATTCTGCCCGGGCGATCTGGCTTTACGGGTCCACTGGACCACCAGGGAGATATTCGGGTTGGGGAGGGTTACATTCTGCCCGCAATCGGGCACTGGGGGTTCATATATGTTCTGCCCGTGATCGGGCTGTGGGAGATGTGGGGGTTTCTGACTTGATGCCCGTGATCGGGCTGTGGGAGATGTGTGGGGGTTTCTGAACTGTGATGCCCGGGACTGGGCTGGGGAGATGTGGGGGTTTACGTAACTGTGATGCCCGCGACCGGGCTGTGGGAGATGTGTGGGGTTTCATGTAACTGTGATGCCCGCATCGGCTGCATTAGAGCGCCGGTCCCCACGGCTGCTGCCTAGCAGGGTGGCCAGGAGCAAGTCCTCGATCGTGCACCTACATGCAAATGGCATGCAAAGGGGCTATAAATAGATGCAAATGGCCCCCCGTCGCTTGCATAAATTATGGCCCCATTTGCATGTCACCTTTTGAATATCGAAATTTGAGCATGGGCGCAATGGTACTTGCACCACACGAGTTTAATGTTCCAACTCTGGCAACTGCGGTGGCACAAGTTCCCGCCGCCATCGCATAAGTGCTGTAATGGGGGTGATATTAGGAGTTGCTCAATGGCGCAACTCCTTTGAATATCACCCCGGCCACACCCCTGCACAACTATTTTGAGCAGCGCAAGGGCTTGCGCCTCAGAATGGCGCAGTTTGAATATCTGGGCCTTAGAATCTAAAAGCCTCTTATAATAATTTTGTTTAGAAGACCTTACTACTTTTACATAAAGATTATGTAACCTTTTATAGTTGTCCCAATGTGATTTTTTCCCTGTTTTATTTGCTTTAACCCAAGTTTGATTTCTAGTGTACCTTTGTTTCCTTAAGTCACTTGAAAACCACTTGGCATTTTTCTGTTTCAATTGCCTAGATTTAATGGGTGCATGTCTATTACATACTTGTAAGAATTCTTGCTGAAAGTAATCCCAAGCATCTTCCACTGTGGGTATCAGTGTTAAGTGATCCCAATCAATGTTACACACATCCTGCATGAAATTTATGTAATCAAATGTTTTAAAACTACACCAAGTTGATCGTTTGTTGCCTGTAAGCTTCTTAAGTTTTTTCCTATTACAAAAAAATTAACTGATGATCGGATACTGAATCAGGTAAGACCCCATTGGAGGATATATTGTCCATGGAATTAGTAAATATTAAATCCAACAATGTGGAAGAATCTGGAGTTTCCATGTTTATTCTAGTGGGATCACAAATTAGTTGAACCATACCCAAATTCACCTGTAAATCAACTAATGGATGGGAATCTTTAATACAGCCCCATTTAGTATTAAAATCACCCGCCATGAGAATTTCATGGGTAGTGTTGAACTCTAATAGGAAATCCTGAAGATGATTAAAGGCTATATGGTCAGTTTTGGGGGGACTATAAATCCCCAAAATTAACATTCTTTCATGAAAAGGAACATACATAGACAGTGTCGGCAGATAAGGGCCTATGGCCCACCCAGTCTGCCCATTTGAGCTTATAAGTTCAGTTTGTTTTCCTAGAAGTCTGTTTCCCCTTACCCCTGACCTCTAGAATTCCTTTATGTCTATCCCATGCATTCTTAAATCCCGTGATTGTTTCAGCCCCCACCACTTCCTCTGGCAGGGTGTTCCACTTGTCCACCACCCGCTCTGTGAAGAAATTCTTTCATGTTTCTCTGAATCGCCCTCCCTCCAACTTCATCCCATGCCCTCTAGTCCTGGAACATCTTATTTGCTTAAAAATAGTGTTTTCCTGCACTCTGTTTCTCCCTGTAAGATACTTGTATGTCTCTATCATATCCCCTCTCTCCCTCCTCTCCTCCAGGGAGTACATGTTCAGTTCCTTCAACCTGTCTTCATAGGACTTGTGATGCAATCCATGCACCATCTTTGTTGCCCTCCTCTGAACCTTCTCTACCCTGTCTTTGTCCTTACGTAGGTATGGTCTCCAGAACTGTACACTGTACTCCAGGTGGGGCCTCACTAGTGTCTTGTATAGTGGAATTATGACCTCCCTTTTCCTGCTGGTGATGCCCCTGCCTATACATCCCAGCATCCTATTTGCTTTACCTGATGCCTTGTCACACTGTTTCCCTACCTTGAGGTCATCAGAGATGACAACCCCAAGATCCTTTCCTGCTTGGTGCATGCTATATCCTCACCCCCAACTGATATATTGTGCCAGGGTTTTGTGCCCCATATGCATTATCTTGCACTTCTTTGCATTGAATTTCAACTGCCAAACCCTTGACCATTCTTCAAGTTTCTGCAGGTCCCTTCTCATTCTGTCTACACCCTCTGGTGTGTCTACTCTGTTACAGAGCTTTGTGTCATCAGCTAACAGTGAAATTCTGCCTTCTAGATCCCAAGTAATGTCACTGATGAAGATGTTGAATAGGACCGGTCCCAGCACTGATCCCTGTGGTACCCCACTGGTCACTCTTCCTCTGTGGAGTGACAGCCATTTACTACCACCCTCTGTGTCCTGCCACCCAGCCAGTTACCTACCCACCACACTACTGTCCTGCCCACACCCATATTCCCCAGTTTGTGTAATAGTCTTCTATGTGGCACAGTGTCAAAGGCCTTGCTGAAGTCCAGATAGGCCATATCCACTGCCCTCCCCTGATCCACCTCCCTAGTCACCCAGTCAAAAAATTCAATGAGATTGGTCTGACATGACCTCCCCCTGGTGAAACCATGCTGCCTTGGGTCCTGTAGTCCATTGACAACCAGATGTTCCACCAATCTCTCCTTCAGAAGTGCTTCCATGATCTTTCCCACTACCGAGGTGAGGCTGACTGGTCTGTAGTTCCCTGCTTCCTCTTTGTTCCCGCTTTTGTATAAGGGGACTACATCTGCTGTCCTCCAGTCTTTGGGTACTTCCCCTGTTTCCAGTGATTGGCTAAACAGGATAGCCAGAGGTTCAGCCACCACCTCCCTTAGTTCTTTAAGGACCCTTGGGTGCACTCCATCTGGCCCCATTGCTTTGTCAACTCTTATTACTTCCAGTTCCTTCAGGACCCTTTCTCGTGTAAAGGGACTTGTGTCCATTTCTGCACCATTCTCACCCCTTGTACTCCCTTCAGACCCATTACCCTCCTCTTCCTCAGTAAAGACTGAGCAGAAATACCTGTTCAATATGTCAGCTTTACTGTTGTCATCCTCCACATGACTCCCATCCTCCCCCTTCAGTCTCACTATCCCTCCCTTTGTCTTTCTTTTTTCACTTATGTACCTGTAAAAGGTTTTGTCCCCTTTAACCACTGATTTTGCAATGTGTTCTTCTGTCTGAGCTTTGGCTTCCCTTACTGACTTCCCTGCCTCCCTTTGTTTCTCCTGGTACTTCTCCCTATCCCCTTCTGCCTGTGTCTTTTTGTATTGCCTGAATGCTATCTTTTTGGCTTTCACTTTGCTCTGTGCTGTAGGGGGTCCAGAGGTGGACCACGCAGGAGCAAATCAAAGGGGCCGACAGTCTCTTTAAAGTTCAGTTCTAGGGCCAGAACCTCTAACTCATTCAAGTCCCTACCAAATTCAACAAGTGCTAAAGGTAGATCAGATTTCCCATAAATTAAAATACCATCACTTCGCTTATTCCTGTCCAGCCTCCAAAGGTTAACCCAAAGATACCTACCAAGACATCCTCTTTTTTCTTATCAAGCCAGGTTTCCATAATAATAACTAACTCAGGGCTTTTTTCTATAATCCATGAACTAATTAAATCAAATTTGGGTACCATACTCCTAGCATTGAAATGAATCAAAGTAAAATCTGAACTAATATTGTCTGTGCTGGATGGACCCAGGCCTACCAACTTTAACCGATCCTGCGACACATTCCACACAGGCAACTCAAATGTTGTTGGGCCAGGGTTTGGTTGGATATCCCCACATAACATGAGGAAAATCGTAATCATACATTTCAAAACCCTAATATATTTCCATCTTGTCCTAAAAATTCTCTGATAAAATGAGATATAATCATTAAAGGTTACTTGAAGCCCAACCTTATAAAAACCCAAGTATTTTACAAAGCAGCAAAACCTTGACAAGCCATTGTAACATCTTTTAGAAGTTATACCAGCTATAGCAGGAACTATGCATGTTACATCAAATTTATCAACCCCAATAGTACAGTGTCTAGAATATCCATGCTCCCACATTGCATTCTGTGTCCCCTTATCCTGCCCCGGTTCCACTAATATGTTTACATCACATAAGATGCCAAAGCAGCACCATAAGATGCAGATACATTTTAAACCCATTACCAAAGTATTCTAAGAAAGATATAACCCAATTAAACTCCAAACATTATCTTTCTTTCAATAAGGTGCTTAAGCCCTTCCTTGTTACTTATGCACTTTCTGTGGCTGAGTGGCGCTCGTGCCACTCACACCACTCGTGCCTTGTGGCGTGAGAACTTTAAAGAGACTGTCGCCCCTCCCCTTTGATTTGCTCCTGCGTGGTCCACCTCTGGACCCCCTACAGTACAGAGCAAAGTGCATTCACGATCCCAATTACAAGGGGAATACAGCTGGGACAATTACAGTTCTAGCAGGCTTCCAGTTACAATTCAAGCAGAAGCAGCAGTAAAAGTTCAGGCACATGAGTATGCAGTATGTTCTGCAAGCAGCAATGTTAATAGTACAGTTAATAGCAGCAGTCAGAAACACAGATGAGCAGCAATTTCATAAGCAGGCAAAGCAGCACGTATTCTTCAAACAGCAGTTCTCCTGTCGGTTGTACAGCTCTCACCTGCTTGCAGTTCTTTCAGGGAACTCCAGTTGGCAAACTCCTGTGAATTAGCCTTTTCCAAAAATGGCTAAGTGTTTCTTTTGCACATGGGTAACCACACTATATTACTTTGTTTATAGCTTACTTACTTTAATTGTTTTGGTTTAGTTTTTGTTTTATACTTTTTTGTACTGTTCCAATTATGAAATGTAGGTAATGTGTTATTTTTGTTTGACGTGGAACCTTTGTAAATGAGCTTCCAGCTCAAAGGTGTTGTTCCAAGATCTCAATAAAATAAAAAAAAATACCAAAAGCACCACCGTTGTAAAAGTATTTATCAAACCTCAACATATCAGTGTTCAAATCCAAGCCAATGGTTAATTATTGATAGGACAAAAAAGTCTGATTTTGGAAAAAACAATTTCTGTAAATGTTTTACCCTGTGGAACAAAAACTACTTAGTCAAATTAGTTAAAAATTTCAGAACCTAGAGATCCGGCTTAAAGGGGCATGTATTTCAATTTTCAGATCCCTATGTCTAAAGATGCCTGCATTATAAGCAGACAAAAGCACACAATTAACATAAAAGTGCGTACTCAACTCTAACTATAGTGGCACAAAATTTACATAGATACATACCTAGATGCATAGCAGTTTATGAAGGCAAGGCAAGGCAATTTTATTTATAAGGTGCCCAATCCCAGAGGCTCTGGGTGCCGAACATAAATAAGAACATACAGCGGTTAATTAAAACAAATAATAAAACCTCATTAAAACCATAACAATGTTGGTATTCAGCAGTATTAAAAGACTTCCAGAGATCAATCTTCATTGGACTGGTGAGAACTAAAGATGACAGCAGTCAAAAGCCAGACTGAAGAGGTGGGCCTTTAGCCTTCCCTTAAACATTTCAATTGAGGGAGCCTCCCAGACAGCAGATGGAAGTGAGTTCCACATGGTCGGCCCAGAGACACTAAAATCACAATCTCCTGAGGTCCTGAGCTGAACCCTGGGAATGTCGAGGAGGAGCAGAGGGAACGAGCAGAGGACATCGGTGTCAGGAGCTCAGGCAGGCTGACTCATGTTCCATCTAGTCTGCACGGTTTTTGTCTAGACCCTTTAACAGTCTAGCACTGGTTAGGCCAAACAGGCATGGGACAGGCATAAGGGAGCAATACAGATGAGTATGAATAGATAGGCCATTGACAGAGTACAGACCTATGGCAAATTCATAAGACAGAAAAAATAGGCAGACTGGATGGACTTTGCAGTCCTTATCTGCCATCAACTTCTATGTTTCTATGTTTCTAGTGGATCATAGAAACATAGAAGTTGATGGCAGCTAAGGACCGCAAGGCCTATCCAGTCTGCCTATTTATTTTCTACCTTACGAATGTGCCATAGGCCTTTGCTCAGTCAATGGCCTATCTATTCATACTCATCTGTATTGCTCCCTTATGCCTATCCCATGCCTGTTTGAAGCTCTGCACTGTATTCATATCCACCACTTCCTGAGGTAGGCTGTTCCATGCATCCACCGCCCTTTCTGTGAAAAAGAACTTCCTCACATTACCCCTTAATCGGCCTCCCTCTAATCTCATGCTGTTTCCTCTTGTCCTGCTATTTTTCTTATATTGAAACATGTTAGAGTCTTTCGCCTTGTTAATGCCCTTAAGGTGTTTGAATGTTTCAATCATATCACCTCTCTCCCTCCTTTGCTCTAGGGTATACATGGTGAGTTCAGTTAATTTGCCCTCATATGTTTTCTGATGCAGTCCCTGCACCATTTTGGTTGCCCTTCTCTGGACTGCCTCAATTTGGTTAATGTCCTTGTGAAGGTGTGGCCTCCAGTACTGCACGCAGTACTCCAGATGGGGCCTAACCGATGTCTTGTAAAGAGGGATTATTATCTCCTTCCCGACTTGTGATACCCTACTATACACCCCAACATCCTCTAGCCTTATCTACTGCTTTAGAGGTCTGCTTGATGATTTCAGGTCATCGGTGATGATGACGCCCAAGTCTCTTTCTTCCCTTGTGACTGCCAGCAACTCCCCTCCCAGCCTATAGGTGGCTTCAGGGTTTCTCTTCCCTATGTGCATGATCTTGCCTTCTTTGCGTTAAACCCCAGTTGCCACTCTTCTGACCATTTTGCTAGTTTATCCAGATCTCTTCTCATTCTGCCCACCCCATCTGGATCATCTACTCTGTTGCAGATCTTGGTGTCATCTGCAAACAGACAAACCTTACCCTCCAGTCCAGCTGCAGTGTCACTAATGAAGATATTGAAGAGGACTGGCCCCAGGACTGATCAATTATCTCTTAATTCTGCTTGGGCTAACCCTCTTCTTATTAGCTCCAGCCCTACCAGTGTCATTCTCAATAGTCCCATGTGATCCTACACCCTCTTGAAACTGGTTACTGACTTTACATTGACCAGCTCCTCTGGCAGGTGGCTCCACTTTTCCACTCCCACTCCATGAAGAAGTATTTCCATACATCTCCGTCTTGTCTAGAGCACTTAGTCAACAAAAACTATATAAAAAAAATTCCCCAACCCCACCAGCTTATAGTTGTGGGCCCTTGTGATGGACCCCTCAATAAGCTTAAATAATTGCTGACTGTCCAGTTTAGCCATTTTTCTCTGGTAAGATCCCCCCTTCCCGCTATGAATAATTTTAGTTGTCCTCCTTTGGATCGTCTCCAGGAGGTCCTTGTCCTTCTTCAGGTGAGGGTTCCAGAAATGTGCACAGTATACCAGTTGCAGCCTCACCAAGAATCTGTGCAGAGTCAGGCTCACCTCCTATCTGCTTCAAAAGGCTCTACATAGCTGCCCTGTGGTGCTGAGGGTTGAGGTGCAGGACGCCACACCTCATGCCACGCCGGCGACCCAGGTTTGGGAACGAGCTTGGGTCATTGGGGATTGGCAAGAAAGGATTGAGCATCCAGAGGACTACTCTCCTCTCCTGTTGAGGGGTGGGTACGAGTGCTGCAGTACCAGTGGCCCCCGGTGGAGGCCGAGAGCAGCACTACTTGCGGCATGCTCCTCAGGGTTGGGGGTGTTGGCAGATGTCTTACGCATGGGAGTGGGAGCACTCCTGTTGCATGCAGGATGTCATGGCACATCCATACCCCGTGGGGAAACCAGAAAAATGGATGCTCCTGGCACCCAGACAGGTGAAGGTGGGCCCAGAGGACTGCCCCATGCTCAACGTTGGATCCATTCTGGCTGGTCGCTGGCTTCCCTCCACTCCCTGGTGGCCCTTCTAGACTATAGATAGAGTGCCAGAGGAGTATGGCAGTCCCACCCCAAGGGGATCAGAGCTGGGAGGGCCGGGACATTGGAGGAGTTAGAGGGGAGGGTCTGGTGACTGCAGACTGGACCAAGGAGGACTTCAGGAACGGTGGGATAGGCAGGTTCCAAGTGACCTCACCAAAGAGAGAGGTCTATGGGGCCAGAGAAAGGAGCATAAAGAGAGCTTGAAAAAAAAAAGAGAAGGCTCTACATATGCATCCCAACATCCTGCTAGCTTCCTCATATGATATGCTACACAGGGCTCAGGTTTTGAATCTTTCACTTGTCATAATCTCCAGATCTTTTTCTTCTGATGTCTGTGCCAGTCAAACCCCCATCCAATATCCAGTCCTTGGATTTCCCTTATCCAAAGGCATAATGTTACACTTTTTGGCATTGAATTTCTGTTGCCAAGCCCTCGCCACCTTTACAATATCCCAGGGTCTGTTTTCAATTCCTTCCTGCCCTCCTCCCTATCCATCCTCCTGCAAATGTTTATGTTGTCCGCAGATAAACAGAGCCTGCCCAGAATCCCTTCTCCAATGTTGCAAATGAATGCATAGAAGAGCACTGGGCCCAGGACTGCCCCCTATGGGACCTTGCTTGTAACCCCCGACTTCAGAGTATGCACTATTTAGTACCACCCTTTGGGTTCTCCCCCATAGTCAGTTCCCCACCCATCTAATGACTTTTTCCCCTACACTTAAGTCCCCAAATCTATATACCAGCCTTTTGTGGGGTACAGAGTCAAAGGCCTTGCTCAAGTCCAGGTACAGAATGTCTAGTGCGTGACCCTGGTCCAGCAATGCCTGCATCACAGTGCTGAAGAAATCAAGTAGGCTCATTTGACAGGACCTGCCCTTCATAATGCCATGCTGTTCCATGTGACTCAAGGAAGTCAAATAGATGCTCAGTTTTCCAATAATGAAAGTCATGCTAACTGGTCTATTATTTTCTTGATTCTCCTATCCCAACTCTTGTGTGTGTGCGTGTGTGTGTGTGTGTGGGGGGGGGCAATATCTGCTACCCTTTAGTCCCAAGGAACTATACCTGTCTCAGTTGAGAAGTTTAATAGGTTTGCTTGGTGTAGAGCCAGGGCCTGACCTAACTCCCTGAGTACCCATGGGTATAAATCATTTGGCCTCAGGGACTTACTCAACTGTAGCCACTTCAGCCCCTTTAGCACATTTTCCACTATGATTCTGCTCGTTTCCAAATTTGCCTCCCACCCCACCTGGATGATGCACAGTAGCAAAGGTCTCCACCCCTACCCCTGAGTGGGAAGACTCATCTGAAATATTCAGTCAGGATATTAGTATTCTGCCCATCCAGTATTCTATCCATGCTTGGTCTTTCTCCTTTCTCTAATGTACTTAAAAATACTTTGTTACTTACCCTCACCAATTCCACACTCTTGAGCTCTACCTCTGCCTTGGCTCTTCTCTCTGCCTTGCTAGCCTCCTTTGTATTGACGAGGTAGAGCTCCCTGTTCACCTGTTTCTGTTGAGCTTTATATACTTTGAAGGCCGTCTTTTTCCCTCAGCACTACCCCAATCTCCCTGGAGGAGCACATGGGCCTACTGTGCCCCTTCTCCTTGCTCACTTGTCTAAGGTAACTTTTTGCTGCAGCTAAAGTTCCTTCTTTAATATGCTCACATTTTCTGTTTTCCATATTTAGTTGCTGATACCCCATGAGCATTCCCTTAGCTCTCCCTCCATCTTCCGAAAGCCTGCCCTCTTAATTTCCAGGACCATTGTCTGGGTCAGGTGCTTCTGTGACCTCAGGGCTATGTTGAAACGCAATGTGTTGCAGTTGCTAGACCCTAGCTGCTCTTTCACTGTTAACCCACTCTGCTACCTTGGTAGGCCCTACCTAGGTTGAATATGGTCCAATCCTTAGTCTGTTTCACCACTTTTTGAGTCATATGAACATACGAAATGCCAGCAGAAACAGGCTTCATGGTCTATCGAGTCTGCTCGATCATGCAGCTAGCCCCTCAACTGGTAGCCTCCCCAGCCTCCCCTTCCCACTTTATAATTACCCCCCTCACTCTGTCCTAACCCCTCTTAAAACCACCCACCCTCCTACTGGATACCACCTCCTCGGGCAGAGTATTCCACTTGTCTACCAGTCAAGAAGAAACATAGAAACATAGAAATTGTCAGCTGAAAAGGACCACTTAGTCTACCCATTGTGCCCAGATTTTTCACTGCCTATTCTGTCTCTGCAGACCATACCTGGTCTCCGTCTACCCTCCCTGCCTATTTACTAATATTCCCTTATGCCTATCTTTTGTATGCTTGAAGCCCCCACTCATTGTTTTCTCCCCCACCTCTTCTGCTGGCAGACTGTTCCAGGTGTCCACCACCCTTTCAGTGAAGTAGTACTTTCTCACATCCCTCTTAAACTTCCCCCTTCCAGCTTCATTACATGACCTCTTGTCCTGGTGCACTTCCTCATTTGAGATAGACTCCCCTTCTGTACCCTGTTTACCCCCATGAGTACTTGTAGGTCTATGTCATGTCCCCCTCTTCCTCCTCTCTTCTAGGGTGTACATGTTGAGATTCCTCAGTCTGTCCTTGTAGGGCCTTTGCTGTAACACCTGCACTATTTTAGTTGTCTTCCTCTGGACTTTCTTTACCCTATCTATGTCCTTTCTGGACTATAACCTCTAGAACTTGACACAGTACTCCATACCTAGATACACAGCAGTTAATGAACATAAAAAGACTCATGTTTTGTCCATGTGAGGCCTCACAAATGACCAATACAGCAGTAACACCTTCTCCTTTCTCCTGCTGACGATACCTGTCCCTATGCACTCCAGCATCCCACTGGCCTTGCCCACTGCCTTGTCACATTGCCCACTGTACTGAAGAAAAAAAAAAGTATTTATTCAAAAATGTTCGACAGAAATATGGTTAACAAATATATATATATAAACTACTGAACACATATGATATTTATCTTAAAACCTTAGTAGACCAAGGTGTAAAGATAAATCCATCTAACACACAGTTTATCACTAAACTAATACAATAAAATGCCTGGGAAGATTACGTGAATTTAATAGCAAAACTAAAAGTTTCAAACTGGCTAGTAAATAACTCAAAGGAGCATCAATTAAAATTTTATTTAAATGCAATGCACAATCCAAAGTAGATGGATATACAGACTGTTCAGATTTGAGACATTTCCCTGCAGTGTCACTAATTTTATATATAAAAATGAAGTTGTTATATCAACAAAGTGTAACAGTGGCTTACAGGAAGCTGAGGACTCACTTCACATTGTACTGCACTGCCCTTGGTATAAACAAATTCAAAAATGTTTTAGGTAAAATCATAGGAGTATTATATGTACCAGTTAGAGCTATGTTGGATTTGACTTTCTAATGCAGAAAATATGGATATCTTGGAGAAACTTGCAATTCTTCTCTTGGACGCTATGAAGGTTAGAAGGCGATATGTCCAGGCAAGTAATACCTTATAAATTTATAGGGTATAATTGTAATATAACAGGAATTGGCAATGTGACTGAATCTTTTTTTAAGCACTATCAGGACATCTTAATCTCTTTATAGAGAACAAGGATTACAGGCAACACTGGCATTGTACGTGATGTAGGTAGCCCGACCCAAACCTTGCAATGGCCTGTTTAAACTCAAAAAGAATAGTATAACTATTCTTGGACGAGCTGGTTCAAATTTCCAGATACATTGCCCACTATTTGTAAATAAATTATTGTTTTTACGTGTAATTTTAGATTAGTGACTTTTTGCCTACTAAACAGTCTTCCTTTATGTTAAACTATTATTATAAGTTATTTATGTCTGTTTTAGCTCTTCGGTTAAGACACACTCCTTCCTCTACTTATAGATCCTGACCAAGTCAGCTTCATAAAGAGATGCCAGGCACACGGCGCTGTTCTTTGCACCTTATTATTAATAGACTATGCATCCCAGCAAAATATACCATTGGTCCTTCTTGGTTTAGATGCTGAGAAAGCCTTTGATAGGGTGGCTTGGCTGTTTCTCTGGGCCATCCTACTGTATGTATTTCAGATTACTGGAAAAATGTACTACCCAGCTCCAAAATATTTACCAATCCCCCTTAGCTTATTTACTGTTAGATGGATCCCTGTATGCCCCATTTCAGTTGTCAAGAGGTACTAGACAAGGTTGCCCTCTTTCACCCCTACGTTTTGCCCTATATTTAGAACCCTTAGTTTTAGCAACTAGAAACCAACCTATTATAGAGGGTCTCCCTTTGGAGGTCGTACGTACAAAATATCACTATTTGCAGATGACATACTCCTCACACTAATCTCGCCCGAAACTTCTATCCTGGTGGTTTGGAAACATATTAATAACTTTGGTATGCTAGCTGGGTACAAAGTAAATGAGCAGAAAATGGAGGTTCTTTTATACCATTATACTCCCTCCCCCACTTTAAAATGCAAATTCCCATTTAGGTGGCACAGGATGGAGATGTACTACGTAGGCATCAAACTACCCACAAGCTTGATCCACCTTGAATTAGTGAATTATGAACCCCTCACCCAACAACTTGCTACAGACTTATCATGTTGGTCACAGCAAAGGATGGGATTCCTGAAAAGAATTGAAGCTATACAACAGAACATACTGCCACAGCTTCTTTTTTCCTGCAAACCCTCCCTATCATGCCCAGCAAAGTTTACTTCCAAGCCTGGGATAAGTTGATCTCACACTTTGTTTGGAAGGGGAAGCCCCCCAGGGTGAGATATACTCTCCTTCAACTTCCTAGAGACAAAGGAGGACTAAGCCTTCTGACCATGCGCATATATGCTCAGGCCTCTCAAATGCATACTCTGCAATTCTGGCTAGCACCTGCATATGGAGCCCATTGGAAGCTAATAGAGCAAACCCTCAATGTTATTTTTGATTTAACTTCTTACCTTTTTGGAAACCCACCTACGTGCTTAGCCCTCACTAAGTTTTCTCAATACTCAGCTGAGCCTTTTCGCCAGTGGTTGTACATATTGGGCAGCCTCTCCTCCCCAGCCAAAGGATTGTATCTGAAGGCATTGGCCAGTAATACTGCTTTCCACCAAATAAACTTGATAACAATACTAACAGGTGGAGTAGGTACAACGTCAGATTTGTGTACCAGCTGTTAGGACCAACAGGCATACATTCCTTTGTGTTGCTGCAAGCTACTTATAAACTACCAAATGTAGAATTTTACAGATTTCTTACAATTAAAGTCATACCTGCAGATACACAAAGAGGGGTTGCTTAGTATGGTAGAGAAACATTCTCAACTAATTGCTCTTATCCTTTCCTATCTTAGGGGTAATACCACAGACCACCTTATTAGTGTAATCCATGAAGCCTTAAGGGAGGATCCCTCAGAAACCACAGAGATGATAAGGACACGATGGTCACAGGAGTTAAATACAGAAATTGACCCTGAGGCCTGGACTGTCTACGCCCTTCCAGCCTATAAAGTTTCAGTCACCACGTACTGGAAAGAATATGCTTGGAAAGTTAGTGCTAGATTCTTTCACACCCCAGCTGTTGTGGCAAAGTACACAACACCCTCACTTGGAGAATGCTGGAGGGGTTGCGGAGCTACCTCTGCAGATCTTGAACATATTATGTGGTCCTGTAATCTACTTACACAATATTGGCGAGATGTCCTGGAAGACATAGTTTTAATATATGACTGCCCTGATCTTCTTAGCTCAACCCATATCCTTACCATCACAGTACCACAGGAGGTAAAAATTAACAAAGACACATACAGACTGCCCTCCTTTTATTGACAGCTAAAAAGGTAATAGCCAAGCTGTGGCTTCCAAAAAAAAATGCCCACTCAGGAAATGTGGCGAAGCCTTGTGCATGAAGTCTATTCACTGGAGAAGTTCAGTTAGGTTTCAGGTACATTCTGCCCTCTTTGAGATAAGGTGGTGCAAATGGGTACTCCATCAGCTGGAACACTGTCTGGGATTTGTACCATAAGAGCCATGGGAACTAACTCTCTGTTTATGACGGGGGGGTTACACCCATACCTACGTCTGGACCTCAGAATTAATAAATCCATTGCCCTCACACTGTTCTCTCTCTCTCTCTCTCTCTCTTGCTTCCTACTCTTTCTACCCCTATAATTATTTTCTTCCAGGTACACATCACCTCTCCTTTCAGGTTTAAATACTTTCTATGAATCTCATAGCCTTAAAATTCACAGCAAATACAATGAAAAAATGGCAGACTGTGATATGTGTATGAAAAGTTTCAGTTTAATGAAATGGCTATGTTATTCTGAACTACATGTAGTAATGCTTGTATGGACTGCTGTGCATTTTGAATACTCTTCAAATAAAATGTGCAATTTTAAAAAAATATATATACTTCTTTAATTATGTTCCTATCGATCCTCATTGCTATATTCTGTCTGCAAATTGTACCATAGATATACATACTAAAATACAGAGGCCATGGAATATGTGGAAGAATTGTTAAATGAATACTTTTGCACTATGGAAATGTTCATCATTATTTTTTTAATTATGGAATTATCTATGTGATGTTTCACTCTGCTTGTATGTTTTTAAGTGAACTAATCCTTTGCAATGTATGCTGGTTCTCTTCGTATTGTTATTATCCTCTTCCTGATACTATAAGTGATCACAGCCCTGTCCACACTGTTATTGGAGCGGCAAGAAATCACACCTTCTACCCCAAATTATGTACATACGCTTTCTTCGGTGCATTGATGTAATCAGATTTAGATTCCAAATCACTGCCCTAGACTTGTCCCATCTGACCAACATATTTGATACTGACACATTATTAGTTTATCACAGTCAAATTCAGCCACATCTGTGATCAATTTGGACCAGTCCATAAACTACAACTAAAAAACAAGAACCAGGATTGGGTTGCCCCTGAGCTATTAATGCTAATGAAAGAAAGAGACAAAGCCTGGAAAGCTTTCAGAAGGGCAAGAACAACATAAACCCTCAATACATACAAACGAAATAGAAATCGCTGTAAAGCTGTTGTTAGGTCCTGCAAGGCAGACTTTTTTCTAAACCCAACAATTCTCTGGTGCTAACACATAAACTAAAAACTGGAAAATCTTAAATAATCTGTTAGGCAAATCACAAAATGCTAACCATGCTAATCTCCTCCAAGGGTGTACTAGTGGATGCTAAAGACATAGCCGAGGAACATAACCTTAAATATTTGTAGTATGGCCAATTTAATTTCAGGGCTGGATGCTTCTATTGCTACATCAGATGTTAACCCTAACACACTTGGGTATTAGGGGTTCAAATTTCAGCCTGTCACCCTTGAAGATATGGTCAAGTATCTAAAAGGCATGAACGTAAAAGTCTGAAATGGGGATGATCAAACTGATGTTAAATTACAGTCACCTGGTAACAGACCTAATGACATATCCTTTAAATGTCCTATTCAGCTTCTCTTTAACCTCTGGATCTAATCCTCACCTATGCAAACTAGTAACTGTTATACCCATATTTAAATTACATGAACATACAAAGAAGCCAGTAGAAGAAGAAGATCATTTGGTCTATCTAGTCTGCTCATATTGCTGGGTCCATAGCTTGAGCTACTGACCCTGCCCCCTTCCCCACTGCTCCCACCCTCCCCATCCCCACCCATGATCTTTACCTTCCCCCTATGCCTGTCCCTGCCTTTCTTGAAGCTGCCCACCATCTTCAATGTGACCTCCTCTTTTGGCAGCACATTCCAAGTGTCTACCACCTTCTCTGTGAAGAAGTGCTTCCTGAACTCCCTCCTAAACCTCCCCCCTCCAGCTTAAGACTGTGCCCCTCATGTTATGATTGCCACTCAGTATAAAGAGACCCTTATTATCCACCTAATTTATCCCTTTCAAGTACTTGAAGGTCCCAATCATGTACACTCTCTCTCCAGTTCTCCAGGGATTACATGTTCAGTGCCCTCAACCTCTCCTCATAAGCCTTACCCTGCTGACCCGCTATCATCCTTGTAGCCCTCCTCTGACCTTCTCAAGCAGGTTAAAGTCCTTTTTGAGGTGTGGGCACCAGTACACAACTCCATACTCTAGATGAGGCCTCACCAGTGACCTGTACAAGGGTAGTATAACCTCTTCTCTCCTACTACTGATCCCCCTAGCTATGTATCCCAGCATCTTTTTTGCCCTTGCTGCTGCTTTCCTGCACTGTGTGCAGTGCTTCAGGTCATTAATGATCATCACTTTCAGTCCTTCTCCTCTTCTGATGCAGATACCTGGACTCCACCCAGGTACTAGTCTGTCCTGGGATTTTTGGCTCCAATCTGCACAGCTTTGCATTTCTTGGCATTAACGCCAAACTGCCAGATCCCAGATCACCTCCCCAGCTTTTCCAGATCATCCTGTAGGTCCTGTATCCCTTCAGCTGTGTCCACTCTCCCACAGAGCTTGGTGTCATCCATGAATAGGCACATTTTGCTCTTAATGCCATCCCCAATGTCTTTGATGAAGACATTGAACAATACCAGCCCCAGAATCAAGCCCTGCGGGACCCACTGGTGACCTTTCTCGTACCAGATAACTATACCCCACAACCACCCTCTGGGTTCTGTCCCACAGCCAGTTTTCCACCATCTGGTCATCTCCTCCCCAACCCCGAGATCCACCAACTTCTGACCAACATTTTGTGGGGCACAGAGTCAAAGGCTTTGCTGAAATCCAGATAGAGGATGTCTACCACTTGGCCCATCTCTACTGTCTTAGTGATCCAGTCAAAGAAGTCAATCAGATCCATTTGACACAGTCTCCCCCTCCATGAACCCATGCTGCCTCACATCCTGGAGACCATGCTCCTCTAAATATTCTACCAACCTTTCTTTAAGTATGGTCTCCATGAGCATTCACATGATTGAGTTCAGACTGACTGGTCTGTAATTCCTTGGGTCATTCTTGGGACCATTTTTGTGGAGGGGCACCACGTGCTGTTCTTCAGTCCTGTAGTACCATGCCTGACTCCAGGGAACTATTAAATAGGCCATCCAGTGGCCCTGCCAGCTCTTCATCCAGTTCCCTTTATACCCTTGGATGTACTCTGTCCGGGCCTGGTGATTTGTCCACCTAGCAGCCTCTTCCTCACTGTATTCTCCTCTATCATTACATCTGTCTCCCCCCACCGCTCCTTTTCTCCTCCCTGAAGGCACTGGTCTATCCTTTTCCCTGGTGAAGACAGAACAGAAGTATTCATTTAGTATCGCTGATTTTTGCCCCATTATCCTCGACCCACTCCTCCCCTTTCTTAAGCCTAACAAGTCCGTCCTTCTTGTCCCTTTTCTCACTTATATAGCGAAAGAAGGCCTTATCCCACTTCTTAATTCCTTCGGCTATCTGCAGCTCCTTCTGTGCCTTAGCTCACTGGACTTCCTTATTTGCCTCACTAGCCAACCTTAGGTAAATTTCCCTATCCTCCTCTCTCTTGGTCTTCCTGAATTTCCTAAAGGTTATCCTCTTTTCTCTTACAGCCTGGGTGGCCTGAGAACTGAACCAGCTGGGTGCTTTGGCCCTTGTATTCTTTCCCCTGAGCCTAATGCACTCCTCTGTGGCAACCAGCATTCCCACCTTAATGATTGATCACCTTTAGTCCAGCCCCGTATCTGCTCTGATGCCCACCAGGTGTCTGCTTAACACTTTGCCCATCTTCCTGAAGTCTGTTCTCCTAAAATCTAAGATTTTGGTCTTAGTCGGGATGCTTTCCCAGCCCATATCCAACTGGAACCACACTGTGCAATGGTCACTTCCACCCTGGGGTTCCCTGACTGTTATTTCCTGTACATGCTCCCCGTTTGTGAGCACCAGATCAAGAACTGCCTCTGCTCTTATTGATTCTGTGATGCCCTAAGTCAGGAACCCACTTTATAGTCCTTCCAGGATCACCTGGCTCCTAACACATGTTGTGGATGGTATGCTCCAGTCCACCTTGGGCAGGTTGAAGTCCCCCACAATTACCACCTCTCCTTTCCCCACAGCTTCCAATATTTACAATCATTATGAGTGCAACTGACAGTGTGATTGGGTGATAGAACTTAGATCAAGAATTACAGACTTATCTCCTTATTATCCCCATTGTCTGAGGTTCTTGTGAGAATTGTGCTTGATCAACTAAAGGAGTATCTCCACCCACAGAACATCCTCACACTGCATCAACATAGCTTTAGACTTGAACATAGCACCCTATCTGCCTTAACAGAACCCATCGACTTCCTACATGAGACACTGGACAATAGCAATATGGCTTCTGCTATGTTCTAAGACCTATCAAAGGCATTAGACCTAGTTTACCACAGCTTACTTTAACCAAACGTAGGCTGATTGGTTTCTCTGACTGTGTAACCTCCTGGCTCTCTAGCTGTTTATCGGTTAGAAAACAAAGAGCTATTCTAGGCACTACTAAATCAACCCTTGGAGTTGCAAACAATGGTGTTCCCCAGGGATCCATTTTATGCCAAGGTCCTCTTTAGCTTGTTTATAAATGATCTACCAAGGGTAGTTACCATGACCCATATCCTCCTGGATGCTGATGATACAGTATTATTTGCCAATGTCTCTTGTGCCCAACCCCTCACAGACAAACTCAAGATCGATTTCTCCTTAGTTCAAAAGTGGTTAATCAATAAAAAGTTGATCCTAAATGTTACATAAAACAAACTTATGGTCTTTGGTCTGGATTCCAAACTGTCCACTAGTTTGTCAGATCTAATAATCCATAATATCCACAACAATGCAGTATAGATGGTAGATAAACTGAAATACCTTGGACTCACACTGGATAGCACTCAGTCATTTAATCACCATATCGACCTGTTGATTAAGAATGCTTGCACAAGACTGGGTTTACCGTATCAAATCAGAAATTGCTTAGCTTCTCACACATGGACAGTCTTAACCCAATCTATGCTGTTATCCCTCATAGACTATGGCCTTCCCATTTATTCAGCAGCCAGTAAAACTCTGTTAAAAAGGGCTGAAATTCTCTATAACCAGGTTTGCCGATTTGTCACCTTTAGCCCACGCTGTACCCACCACTGTGACCTATATGCTGTCTTAAACTGGCCCACTTTTGAAGTAAGATGTTTCTGCCATAGACTACTAATGTTCTGGAGATTCTACAGAGGTCCTGTCATGTTCCACTTCAAGGCTGCTTTATCTCCCTATGCCTCAGGGTATGCAACCCGCCTATCTGAAAAGAGGAACATTAGACCACCTCACTATCGGACAGCTGCAGCCAATGCTGCTTTTTATAGAAATCCATTGTAGCCTGGAATGCATTGCCCAAAAACTCCAGTTTTAAACATGCAGTGAAAGCACATACTATGAACCTGACCAAATGCTTGTACTTTACCCGATTATACTTTACCTGACTGTATTTACTGCTTGCATATATTTGACTGTGTAAAGATTGAAGATGTACATTACTGTGATCCTACCCTACCCTATGTGATTGTACTTTATACCCGGGTCCCTAATGAAAATGGGCATCTAATGCTCCTGGGTTCTTACCCGGTTATCAAATCTACATAAATAAATAAATAAATATGTAATGATCACTCAAAAAAGTTGATTGATTGATTGTCACACTGCCGCACCACTTTGAGGTCATCAGATATAATAACACCAAGGTCTCTTTCCTGCCAGTGTCTCCCATCCCCCCATTTGATACTCAGCTCCTGGGTTTCTATGCCCTAGATACATGATTTTGCACTGTTTGGCATTGAACCTCAGCTGCCATGCCCTCGACTAATCCTCAAGTCTTCTAAGGTTCCTACTCATTTTCTCCACCCCCTTCTGTGTATCTAGCCTATTACAGATTTTGCTGTCATCTGCAAAAAGGCATACCATCCCTTCCAGTTCTTATTCAGTGTCACTTATGAAGACACTGAAGAGGACCAATCCCAGTACTGAGCTCTGTGACTCCCTGCACCCCCAGGAAGCAGTCCTGTAACGTGTCTACCAGTGCCTAATTTGTGGTGCTCTTTGCCTTTTGGATGGTACAGCAGTTTATGGTACTGTATGTTGAAATTTCCAAACAGGACAACCTTTTCTCTGGTTGCTTCCTTCCTACTCTACTGGTTTAGAGCCCTTCATATCTCTTCTGTCTGATTAGGGGGCCTCTAAATGACTCCTAAGTGGACAACCCATCCCACAGACACTGTAAGCTGCACCCATAATGATTGTAACATGCCTCATATCACCATCTTCTTATTCTCCATCACTTCAATACCCACCCTGACATGCAATGCAACCCCCTTTCCCTTTACCCCGTTCCTCCCAAATAATGTGTTGCTTGGAAGCTTGAGGTCACAGTCACTGTAGCATGGTGCCCATGTTTTTATCACTGCCATTATTCCATGGGTTTCATCCACTGCCATTGCCAGAAACTCACCCTTTTTTTTGCCAAGGCTTCTGGAATTTTAGCAGACCACTCGCAATGAACTCTGCTTGCTGTCCTTCCTCCTGCCATTGCCCAGATCTGCTTTGCTTATTCCCTTTGACGAATCTTTAACCAAATCCTCCCCCCCCATATCAGTTTTGGGACTCTCAGAGTTGTCATCCAGCACTATAACCCCATTTGTGTTGCTCCAAGTTTCCAGAATGTCCCTTCTAGTTGGGGGTCTGCTATATAGGTCTCCCTCAATTGGGCATACCTTATGGATGACACTAGGCCCAGCTTCACCACCTGCTAGTTTAACTGCCCTGATATGAAGCCCTCAAACTTCTGATAAGTGCCCTTGTTTCCTTCTCTGAGGGATGAATGCCATTCTGCTTATACAGACCTTTGCCCATCAAAAGACACCGCAGTACACCAGGAAGCAAAACTTCTTATTGGTGCACCACCCTTTTAACCAATTATTAAACAGGAAGATTTTTCAGCTTCCTTTGCTCCCCCTGTGTACTGAGAGAACCTCCAAAAAGAACACAGTAGCAGCCAACTTCTTGTTCCTTGAGCTATCTAACAGTGTAATATTTCAGCAGAATCAGCTTCTTAGGATATTTATTTTGATATCATAGCATACATATCAAAATATTATATAAAAAATATATGGATAACACATCAGTTTTGTGGTTGGTCAGTTAGTTTTTAGATCACCACAAAATAAATGATAAACATAATTGCTGTATGAAGTAATTATGCATTGTACCTTTAAAAATGGGATATAAAGGAGACTACCCTGTTTCAAGAAACTCCACCTCTTGAAAAAGGGCACTTGTTGGCAGTAGCAGAGGAGGTCCGAAGTCTTGAAATTTATGGTTATTAAGGAGATTGTTTGGGCACGGGGTCATAAAGGCCACCTCTTCAGTACCCCTATCAATGGAATCCCCCACTATGAGCACCTTCTTGTCAGTTGTCCCCTTCTACCTACTCCTCCCCACAGCTGACCTGGCTGCTGCTGGTGCTCTGGGGGACACAGGGTGTTCTCACTTGACTGGGGGAGTAGTAGTTACAGAATTCCTAAAAGCAAAGAAAAATAATTGCTAGTTGTTATTCTAGAATCTCTTCCTTCTCCTGAAGCAGCAGACCTCTGGCCTCCCCCTTTCCCACCACACCCCATCCTTTGTTGAGAACCCTAGGGGGACACTGAGGGAGAGGAGTGGCAGTGGACCCCCTGGAGTCCACACTAACTTGCTCTGCAGCTGCTGTATTACAGCTCACATTACAAGCTGTGCAGAGTGGAGTGCCATGAGCATCAGGCACACTGGACAACCTCTGCACTTTCACAGTATACTCTAGAGGAGTGTGGCTCCCCAGGACCTGCAACTAATTATCTCTTCCCTCATGACCTCCCCATCTGCCTGCTACCAATGCCTGCTCCTACTTTCCCTTTTGAGACACAGTGTGATAAGTCCTTGCCTGGGATGCTTCTCATCTATATAGTGTCCAACTGTTTGTTGTAGCTGTTCACCACAGTCCCTGGAATTAAAGCAAGTTACTGCTATAACCTAGCTAGGATATTGCTAGAGTATCCCTAATAGCTAGCCTCACTCCTGAGTGTAGACAACTATACAGCTATAATCCAGATAATATTTTTTTAGCTGGGGCCTTTGCTAATGCTACCCTGCAATAGAAGCTGAATCATTGCAATCTCTGGAATTAACAATTTACAGAGCCATACTCCAGATCGATATAGTCTATGTTTTCTCAGAAACCTACCAACATATATCTGTATATTCTAGCCTACAGCACCACAAATACCTCAGCTTATGCACAATTGTTTTATGTGTGACACGATTAGTGTACCCTCCTCAATGGGTGAATCAGGTGTTTCCTACCTTGGACCAAGTGAAGAAACAAGTAAGATCCCCTGCAGACCTGCAGACTCCCTACAGATTCTCCTGCAGACACCACCCTCCTCCTTCTTCATGGTTCTCACTCTTCTAGGTCACACAAACAAAGGGTGATTTGGACCAGTGGGAGTTAAACAGTGGACTGCCAGAGCCAGATTTGGTTCTAACAGAAGCAGCTCCTCAGCTCAGGGATGTAGCCAGACAGTATAAATATGTACACCAGGTCCATGTTTGTTGCCCCATTTGGCACAATAAATACAACTTTTTTACCCCATGACACTTGTCGTTGCTCCCCCATGCATGAGTAATTACAGATGCCATACATTGCTCCCTCAGACATCACATACCACCCCAGAACCTGTAAAACTATACAGTCCTTGGGATGCAAACACAGTATCAGTGACTAATTCAACCAACCCTTCTAGTTTAGACATCCATGAATAAAATTACAGAAAGGTTTAACTGGTACTGTGTTATATTTTCATGGACTAAGGAAGTAGTTCAGAGACTATTTGCTGCCCCCGTTAAATAAAATTGTACACCATGGAGTACATGGAGTATGCCTGCCTACACCCATGCCTCAGCTGTCTACAGTTCCTTCCTTCCTCTTGACTGCTTATGATAATCCCAATCCCGCAAAAACACCTTGTAAATTAGGTTGTTTTTGCAGCAAATTAAAAGCAGTTGACAACCCTCCTTTTCCACTTACCTGTGAAGCTATCCCCTCTACTCTGGTATGTAACATTGTTTAAACATTTCCATTGAAAGGACTGGTTTCATAGAGGTTGTATTCAAAACATTTTAACCCTACCATGTTTATAAAGGCAAATTGCTCAGCAGTGTGTTATACAATGGGTAAAATAAGCCAAGAAATGTGACTAGTTAGATATGATTGCATGGCCATATGCTATTTTGGAACACACAGCACGGTCAGAAATATTTCTCTTTTTAAGTTTCATAACTCAGTTATGCCACTAGATGTGGCAGCACCCTGACAATGTCCGATCTGGACAGCTCTCTTAATCTGACTGAATGCCAGCTTGCCTATGTAGCCCAGTGACCTGTCCTAGCTACAACTCTGGATATGTCTCCTTGACTGTTGTTCCTCATGTTGTACTCTCCCGGGTTGTTCCTGAAAATAGGTATAATACTTGTCTAGTGTACTTACCTGGTAAACAAAAGCTAAATAAATAAACAAAAGCTAAATAAATAAATAAATAGACCACTCATACATGTATTAGCTACAACTCTGTATAGGTCATCATTCACGTAACTGCTATGTACTATGCACAAAAATGCCTGTTTGACAATTGCATCGCTGCATTCCAAGTGTGTTAGCTACAACTCTGTTTAAACATAGACTTTGACTTTGACGGCAGATAAAGACCTCTTGGCCCACCCAGTCTCCCCATTTCCCTTCCTATTGGATAAGCTGCAGATTCTAGTTAACCAACAGCCTACTTCCTGCAACCCCGCACTACAATTGCCTAATGTCTGTGCCATGCATGTTTGAATTCCCCCACTGTTTTAGACCCAACAACCTCCCCAGGAAGGCGGTTCCATGCATCCACCACTCTCTCAGTGAAAAAAAATGTCCTCACATTACCCCTGAGCCATCCCCCCTCTATCTTTAAATTGTGCCCACTTGTTCTTACACATCTCTTTTTCTGAAAGATGCTACGCTCCTGGACTTTATTGATTCCCTTGAGGTACTTGAAAGCGTCTATCATGCCCCCTCTGTCCCTCCTTTTATCAAGGGTATACATATTAAGCTCTCTCAGTCTCTCTTCATATGGTTTCTTTTTTTTTTTTTTTTTTTATGCTTTATTCCTCCTTCGCCTAGCCGCCGACCGCCGGGACTATCAGCCCGTGCAGCTTCCACCTTCTCCAGAGCGGCCTCGAACCTCCGGTACCCGCTGCTGTACCACAGGGTGGGGCTATGGGAGCCGGGGAAACACCCGCAGACACTAATTTTTGAACCGAGGGCTGGTCTGGGAGGCTAATTGAAGTCAGCGCGCTTTATGGTGTGGGCGTCACAGCCGTCCATTTTCTGTTTTCCGGGAGGCAACGCAATGACGTAATGACGTCTGGCCCGCCTCAAGTCCTCTTAAGTGTCGGTGGCTGTGTGGCTCGGGCCTCCGCCGAGGTCGCTAAGTGCTCCGATCACTGACCCACCCTCCCCTGGAGAAGAGAGCAGTCCGTGGGACGCTCCATCCTTCTCCCCAGTTGCCCCTCCGACCCATCCAGGTCCGTTCCTCGAACCCGGTCGCCATGCCGATGCGGAAATCCCACCGCGCGCCAGCTGGCCTCTTCATATGGTTTCTGATGCAGACCCTGCACCATTTTAGTTGCCCTCCTCTGGACTGCTTCCATCCTGTCTATGTCCTTGCGTAGATGAGGTCTCCAAAACTGCACACGGTATTCCAGATGTGGTCTCACCAACTGTCTGTACAGAGGGATAACCACTTCCCTTTTTCTACTTGTGATGCCCCTTCCTATGCATCCCAGTATCCCCCTGGCTCTCCTTACTGACTTCTCACATTGCTTACCCACCTTTAAGTCATTTGATATGACTACCCCCAAGTCCCTTTCCATTTTTGTTGTTGTTAGTACCTCCCCTGCTATTGTGTACTCTTCTCCTGGGTTTTTGTTTCCCAGGTGTATTACTTTGCACTTTTTTGCATTGAATCTAAGTTGCCATATGTCTGACCATTCCTCCAACCTTGACAAGTCCCTTCTCATCCTTTCTACTCCCCCTTGTGTATCAGCTTGTTACAGATCTTTGTGTCATCTGCAAAGAGGCAAACCTTTCCCTCCAGACCCTCTACAATGTCACCTATAAAGATGTTAAAGAGGACTGAACCCAGTACTGAGCCCTGAGGTACTCCACTAGTAACTCCCGTTTCTTCGGAATGTGTTCCATTCACTATTACCTTCTGTGTCCTGTTGTGCAGCCAGTTTGCTACCCAGGCTACCACCCTGGAACCCACTCCCAGGCTGGCTAACTTGATTATTAGTCTTTTGTGCGGGACTGTGTCAAATGCCTTGCTAAAGTCTAGGTAGACCATATCCACAGCCCCTCCCTGGTCTATTACTTTGGTCACCCAGTCAAAGAAATCAATTAGATTCATCTGACATGACCTTCCTGCTGTAAATCCATGCTGCTTTGGGTCTTGTGCCTCGCTGGCCTCTAGGTACTGAACAATTCTTTCTTTCAGAAGTGATTCCATCATTTTCCCTACCACTGAGGTCAAACTTACAGGTCTGTAGTTTCCTGCTTCTGCCTTGCTCCCACTTTTGTGAAGGGGAATCACATCTGCCCTCCGTCCTCAGGTACCAACCCATCCTCCCATGATTTGTTAAAAGTGTGGTCAGTGGTGTCACTAGGTCCTCCCTTAGTTTTTAGGATTCTGGGTGACCTTCAGGCCCCATTGCTTTGTCCACCTTGAGTTTTAGGAGTTCTTTCAGGACTCTTTCTTCTGTAAATGGACTGGTGTCAACCCCTACCCAGAGTGCTTCTATTGTCTGGTTTAGGTAACTCCTCCTCATCTTCTTTTGTGAATACTGAGCAAAAGTATTCATTCAGTATCTCTGCCTTTTCACTGTCTCCCTCTGCCCACCTCCCCTCACCTTTATTAATCTTCACTATTCCTCCCTTAACCTTTCTATGCTCCCTAATGTACCTATAAAATATTTTATCCCCCTTCTTAACTGAGTTGGCTATTTTTTCCTCGGTTTGGGCCTTTGCTATTCTGACTGCCTGACCCACTTCTTTCTGCTTTAATTGATACAGTTACCTGTCGTGCTCCTTCTGTGATTCCTTATACTTTCTGAATACAGCCTTTTTCTCCTTAACCTTCCCTGCCACCTCTTTTGAGAACCATAGTGGTCTTTTACTCCACTTTGTTTTGTTTATTTGTCCCACACAAAGGCTTGTTGCCTCTATGATAGCAGTTTTGATTTTTCTCCATTGTTCTTCCACCCCTCCTTTTTGGCCATTTGGTAATGCATTCCTTAGGCACTCACCCATTTTGCCAAAGTCAGCCCATCTAAAGTCCAGTATCCTTGTTTTTGTATGGCTTATCTCCGTGGTTGTGCTTATTGTGAAGTACACTGTGCAGTGGTCACTTGTTCTCAGATGTCTACTGAATTTGTGATCCTCTCTCCATTTGAGAGTACCAGGTCTAGTATTGCTCCCTCCCGAGTGGGTTCCAACACTAACTGCCTAAGGCCTGCCCCCTGCAGGGCATCGAGAATGACCCTGTTCTTGGATATGGCTGCAGTACATGTCATCCAGTTAACATCTGGCATATTCAGTTCTCCCATCAACAGTATCTCCCCTTTTTCAGCCATTTTGAAAATGTCCTCTATTATTTTTTTGTCTGTTTCCTCCCCTTGAGACGGGGGTCTGTATACAACCCCTGTGTGGATTGTGATGCCATTCCCTGTCTCCAAGTTAACCCAGAGTGCCTCTTGTCCTCTCCCTTTACTTTTTAGTTCTGTAGCTTTGATCCCTTCCCTTATGTATAGAGCTACTCCACCTCCTCTTTTACCCTCCCTATCCCTTCTATAGACTGTGTACCCCGGTATGTTGACATCCCAGTCATGGTTCTCCATGTACCATGTTTCTGTGACTGCCACAATATCCAATTTTTCATCTTCCATCAGGGCTACTAGATCAGGAAGATTGTTTCTCAGACTATGGGCATTAGTACTCATTGCCCTCCATTTAATGTTGGCTTTATCCTTTTTTCCCCATCCCTGCTCTTATTGCCCTTGTCTATTTTTCCATTTACCCCTGTCCTGCCCTCTGTTGAGCTCTGTATCTCAGTGTTTACCTTACCGGTTAAATAAAGTGATCGATTGATTGATTACTACCTGCCATGTTTTGTGGGGGGAGGCTTGAAATTTCCTGCCTCTTATCAGCACCTCC
Source organism: Neoceratodus forsteri (assembly GCA_016271365.2). Classification (NCBI taxonomy): domain Eukaryota; kingdom Metazoa; phylum Chordata; order Ceratodontiformes; family Ceratodontidae; genus Neoceratodus; species Neoceratodus forsteri. The sequence continues at coordinate 627,152,564 of CM057458.1, read as the reverse complement.
CCCCTTGGCTAGTTTAAAAGCTTGCCAAGGAAGCATTTAAACCTGTCACTTAGGAGCTTGGTTCCCTTCGAGGACAGATGCAGACCATCGTGCCAGTACAGACCTTCATCTCTCCAGGTGTATCCTCAGTCCCCAATGAAGCCAAAGCCCTGTGCTCTGCACCAGTTTGCAACCATTCATTAAACTGCATGGTGTAGTACCCTAGCCTCACCCCTGCCATGGACTGGCAGCACCTCTGAGAAGGTAACCATGCTTGCTACCTATCTGAGGCCCCTCCCCAACTCCACAAATTCATCCTGCACTGCACTGATTCCATGCCTAGCTAGGTCATTTGTCCCAAGGTGGACAATGATATCTAGTTCCCTCTCCTGTGATGCTGCTTCTGCAATCATGAGGATTTGCTTCTTGTTCCTCCAAGCCATGGCACCAGGCAGGCACCTTACTTCCCTCTCCTCTTCCATCCCCAGTTCTACCCCCCTAACAACTGAGTCCCCTATCAGAAGCTGTTTCCTTGCCCTGTGGTGTCCCTTGCCACCCTTTTGTGGGTCTCCCTTGTGGATGTCCTCAGCATTCTTCTTGGTCTCCACTGAGGGTGCCATCATAGAGGAACCTTGCTCTGCCAGACTGGCGTATGATTTGTGTAGAGGTACAACTAGGGGTCTTCACCTCTGTTTCACCATCTGCACCCTCCCAGAACCCACTGTGGTTCAACTGCTCTTCATACTTGGCAACCTCTGAGGCAGTGGTTGAGGCAGTGGCGCTCTTTGGGTGGAGGAGGCCTCCTTAGTCCTTGCCAGTTCAGCCTGGAGGTGGGCAATCTCCTCCCTCAGAGCTGACAGTTGCCTGCTAGTAGAACAGCAATGCAGTTTCCAGAATGTCTCCCAGAAAACTGCTGCCCCACAGCCAGTGCATTGCACCACTCACCACATGTCCCTCTCCCTTATAATATACAGTAAGTAATATATATAAATTTTTTTTTTTTTGGTGGTGTGTATTTACCCTTCATGCACTGTGATGGGTTATTAAGAATATGACAGTTCTGCCCCAAGACTTGTTGAGGAAGTGATGTCAGAACTTTGGCTATAAAGGAAATGCCACGCCTGGGGGTGGGGTGGGAAAGGGGGGTGGGTAGTCCACAACCACAGGTGACTGTTAGAAATAATCAAATACACCACTGCTCCACCACCCTGGTGAGTACTGCCCTTTATAGTAATTCAACTAACCTCCAGTAACTTATTTAAAAATAGTTTAACTATCACAAAATCTTACGCACCAGTAAATTATTTAAAAATAGTTTCTGTCCCAAAATCCTAGTAGTCAATCCAGCTACCCCCAAGGGACAACCAAAATGCAGTATTCAAACCCTTGTGAAGTTACTTCCAAGATAAGCAGAGTTTGCAAGCTCCTTATTCACTCCTCAGCCACCTGTAATTTATTTAAAAATAGTTTAACTGTCAGAAAATCCTAGTAGACAATCTAGCTACCTCCACACTCCAAGTGTCTTAGCTACAACACTGTAAGAGCCATCACTCATGTAATCTCTATGCTCAATGCACAAACAACAATAGATTGACAATAGCAACTGATGTACTGTATTGTATTTACTACTGTTATCTGTTATATGCAATGTTTCATATTATCTGTATTACTTTGTAGTATGTCTTGTATTGTTATTGACGAGGAGCCTTTGGAAATGAGTCTATGACTCAAAGGTTTGTAATTCTGAAACTTTCAAATAAATAAATAAAATTAAAAATCAAGGCAGTCAATTTATAACTGAAATGCCACATTCCATTCTGCGCATAATTGTGGGATAGTGGCACTTCTCAGGCTTCACCTCATGCCTCAGTCCCCAAGACGTGTCATTATCTAACAGTAGTGCATAAACGGTCATGCTGTCTCACTTTAATATATTTTGATTGATTTGATGCCCTTAATATACTGTAGATCAGGCCCCCCTTTCCTATAAATCTACGTTTACAACAATGGATTTGCTTCAGAAAGAGTCCTTTATACAAATACTGAATTAAATGCATCTTACCTCTGATGCCCCTCTTGACTGTGCTAACTGATCCAGTTCATTTTCAAGTACTGTTGGCAATGAAACATAACCAAAAGCATGTTCTACTTTAGCTTCATTACTTTTTGAATGGTTACTAGCTGCCTGCAAGTAACGATAAAATACACTGTCTGTACTTGCAGACTTTGGTTGTAATGTGCTTTTAAGAGGCATTCTTGGTGATGTGTCTGGTGGAGCTTGTTCTGACTGTATGTTAGAATGCTGTGAAGAATCAGTTTGGGACACAGAGAGATCCTGCACAGATAAGTCATTAGACAGCATCAAGTGTGATGGTGGAAGTACTTTTGTGGGAGTTTTTATTTCTTTGTTTTCTGCAGAAAGTATAGATATTTGGTCTTGCCATGCATCCAGCAATTTTGTGGAATTATTCTGATCAACTAAAGGTTCTTTAGGTGTCAAAATATATGGACTTGGCAGTATTTGAGAGAGTGTTGCTGCTTGGTTGTCATCCAAAGATATACTAGATAGTTGGTCATGCCTTGTTCCGGGATGCTGTGAAGTGTCATTTGGTGAAACTGACAGTTCTTGCATAGGTTTTTCTTTAGAGTGATTGTCATTTTCAATAGAAACATTGCTTTGCTGTAAATGTTCAGACACTGACTGAAGAAGTTCGAGCACAGACAAGGGCTTGTTTAAAGATTGTTTTTGAACATCCTTTGTCAATTTTTTAACAGTGAAAATATCAGATGGGTCATCTTCTGTTGATGAATCATCTTCAAAAAAACCCTCAGGTATAGGAGACAAGGATAGGGGGTACATTTTGTGTTGCCTACTGTCTGGATTCAGCAACAGCTCAGGATTATAGTCATTTAAGTAACATTCTGTTGTCCCATGCATTCCATGCTGATATTCAAAGTCATATTCAGTATGTGTAATTATAGAGCCATTTGCAGGTGGATCACTGTTATCTGGAGATAATTGAAGAGGAAAACTTGGTAAGCTATCAGTCTCATCTTCCGAACTGTCTTCTGTCTGATCCTCCAGAGACCCTTTTGATAGGACTATAAAAGAAGGCTGAAAGTCACCTTGTTCTTCTGGCTGCAGAGCAAAGTCTGGTGGAGTCACTGTATCATCATCTTCCGTTTCAGGATCTATATTTACTTTTACTGCAGTCACTACAATATCATTATCTGTACCTTGATCTGTCAGAAGTCCTGCCCATTGTTTGCCTTCTTTAACAACACAGTCTACATGGACTGGTGGCATTTCTTCATTGAGATCATTATTTAAATTGCATGATTCAGATTCACTTGTATGTGACCATAGATCTTTTTGCATTAGTTGTGTCCTCTCTCCATGTATGGTTCTATTTCCTTGCAATGTCACTTGCTGCCCAGAAAATCTTTGAAATATATTGATGCCATGAAGAGCAGAATTTTCTTCTTCCTTGCTTTCTATAAATGCTCCTATTATTTGCTCCATGTCATCAGGTCTCATCAGTTCTTGCTCCTCCATTTCAGGATCTACAACTACTTTAACCGCTGTCACTATGATATCATTGTCTGTGTCTTGGTCTGTCACAAACACTGACCATGGTTTGTCTTCTTTAGATTGGTAGTCTGTCTGGACTGATGGTGTTTCCTCTTTAGAATTGTTGGGAGCAGGACAGCTAACAGGAAGTGGGGAAGAGATGTTTTGTACCAAGGTGTTAAATAAACTTTTAGATGATTCAGAAGAACTAGCTGTTAGACCAGGATATACAGTTTCACCAGTTAATATTTTTGTTGCCGCTCTGAGTACATCTTGTTGATCTTCCATTGCTGCTAGCTGTTTTCTGAATGCCCCATCTGCTTCAGTACCTCTGACTGAACCATGGCTTTGAACATTTGTTACCCTTTCTATGGCTAAATCTATCATTTCTTCAACTATTTCTTTTGCTTTAGACAATAATGAAATATCTATGAGAACTTTATCAGAACTCTGTAAAGCAAGATTATGTACAAGGTCTGGGTTGCTTCCTTCTCCTTTTTCTAAATGTATAGTTCCATCAACTGCTTCTTCTGCCGCACTTCTAAAACCATTGTTTGCATCTGGCTTCAATCTCTGTGGCCAGCCAGTTTTGGCATTACTGACTTCCAAGCCATCCCTTTCTGTTTTGACTCTTTTTATTGCTAAATTCAAAAGAGTATCAACTATTTCATCTACAGTGGATGATAAAGGTACATCAGCAACATTTGCTGTTGCTGGTTCCAGCCTGTGGTATATGCTGTTTTGTTCTACTTCATTAATCTTTTTTGGGTGTAAGTCTTTATCAGCTGCTTCATTTGGAGACACATGACTAGACTGAGCTGTTGAGTCCAAAATAATAGGCTTTGCTTCATGTTTAGTCCTATTGTCTGCTTCTCCTGAATTGGTTTGGTGATTATGCAGAACAGGCATATTATTGTCATGCTTAATTGGCATCTTTGGAGAATCATATTTGTTACTAAATGATGTTTCTCTCTCAACTTTAAAACTTTTTCTATGTTGCACAAGAGATTCATAAATTGAACTCCCCCTAGTCTTTGAAAATATGGTATTTTGGCTATCTTCTTTGCCAAACCCAGAGTCTGTCATCGTGTTTGAATTCTGTCTTGCTTGCACAGTACTCCCCATAGGTATGTTATTTTGGTAATCCAACCTACTGGAATACACATTTTCTTTGGATTGCACACTTGTTTCCTTGCCTTTCTCAGAATGTGCATTGACTATGCAGGAATGAATTGTATCCTGGTAGTTATTTGTATTATTACTATCTTGTGTAGCTGCTGGGGCACTGTTCACATCCTCTGGCTGTATCTCATGAAATGCCTTAGCTGCACTTTTAAGAAGTTCAGTTTTGTTTGTTGATGAAGTATTGCTAATTTGGTTGTCTCTAACCAATTGCACTGACTTTTCGTCATTGACTAGCTCCTTTCCTTCATCTTTTAAGACTCCCGTTTGTTGCAGTATGGCAGTGGAGATTGCTTTGATTCCACTCATGTTTACTTCCTCGCCATGATTTTCCCCTTGGTCAAAGCTGCTACAACCTGTTATCATCTGTGCAGAGGTTTCACTATTGCAGATGTCATAATCCTTCATTAAAGTAACATGTTCAACAAGCCTTCCTGTTTCAGATGGCTCATCTTGTTCTTCTTTTATTTCTCTGCAATGTGGTTTAGAAATAGGAGAAACAGCATTTGTTTCTAATGATGGACTACCTCTGCCATTTTTTTCAGACTCATTTTCTTTTCCATTACACATTTCACCTACATTTGGATTAACATTTTGATCACTTAGAAAACTAAACAAATCTTTACTACCAGCATGAAAATCTGAAATACTTTTTATATCATTCCTTGAGGATGATGGTATGGATTTATCTGTTCGTTTTTGACTAAGACCAACTGTAGATTGCACTGGCATGGAAACTGGCATGTTATCTTCATGTCTTGAGTGATCTGCATCTGATTCTTCCACATGTGTGAACAACTCTTTCTTAACAGGGGAAGGGGGGATATTTTGTGAAACTACCAATTCTTCATGGGAAACAATATTATTTGCAGAACTTTCAAGCCTTTCTGTAAATGTAGGTGATTTACCAGACTGACTCACTTCACCACTATTATCCTTTGGTAGGTGACCATTAACTGATAGATCTAGAATTACTTGTGGACTTGTATGGAAGCCATTCTGAGCATACTGATTTCCTGATTCATGCATGTTTTCTTTGTAAGCAGGCAATGTTACAGTGTCTTCCCCTCCTTCAGGAATGGCTGATTCCACTTGTGCTCGTAGTTTCTTCTTTAGCTTTCGTATTTGTCTTGAACCACGATATGTTGCATATGTGACAGTCGATGGTTCTGACTGGTGGTCTTCATTCCTGTAATTAGAAATTATAGTAAGTTCATTAAAGTAATATAAAACTGGGACCTGTAGTTTGGTGCTTCTATAAAAAAAAATTTAAATAGGGCACTGTAAATTATCTGACTGCTGTTTATTTGTTCACATGGTTATTAAAAAATACATCTCTAATAATAGAAATTACTTCAAACTGCTGATCATGCTAAAAAATGCTGCATTCTTCATTAGGCACTCCTTTGCAGCCCTTGCTGTTGACCGCTGTAGTTAATTTTTTGTTTCCAAATACATTTCTTTGTTGCCACATTTCATTTTATGTTCACCATGTTGGAGATTAAGTTGGGTGGTCTGGAGCGCCCTGCTGTCCCCAGTGTCCCATAAGGTCAGGGATCAGTTTTTGTATTCTGTTGCATACAAGTTCATCGTCATCACGAGAAAAGTGATATTAAACTACGGGTGTTTAAATACAGCTGAGCTAAGCTGGCTCTATGGCACTGAGCAGTGGGGGAATGTACTGGCACACTGGCAAACCAGGTTTATGCCCTAAGTCGAGGGCATCGGGGCAGAGGCCAGCAGAGAGGGTGCAGAGTATTTGTGGAGATGCTCTTCTCCTGTGGGCTGGGTTCCGTGCCCCACACTTCATATAGCAAAATTTGGTGGGGACTTAGTGGAGATGCTGCTGGCAATGTGGGTGACTACACATTGCCTGGTACCTCCTCTTCCAGAGCATCATGAGCATGCCCACCCATGCCCACTCAGGCAGAGGGAAGACAAAAGTGAGGATAATCCTCCGAGGGATGCAGAATAATGTTGAGGCTGGTGTAACCAACATGCACTGGGCATGCCAAAAGGATGGCTCCCTCCACAGACCAAGGCTCAGCAATTCTAAACCCACCCTGAAGTATACTGTGGTAATATGTGGGCAGGTGAAACAGGGGGACAAACCAGTGGGCAAGAGCTGTGGCCGGAAGGGAGACCATGCTGACTAGGATGGAAAATGTCACCAACAAAAGTAAGGCACAATGGAAATAAATAAAATTAAAAAAAAAATCTAAGAATATTGATAAAAAGATTGCACCAGCTGTATTTTATTATACTTAGCATCAATGATTTTAAATCTTTAAAAAATAGCAAAAGTTGATTCAAAATGAGGAAAGAGCACATGTTACAATATAGGAGCAAATTGGTGACCTAAAATAAATTAAAATCTTAAAATATTGGCTTGTTAATAGCACTAATGCATCTTGTATGCACCTGTTCTTATTGTTGTGTATCACTGTATATGTTTGTCAGTCACCAACTATCTACTTAGCACACTGAAAAGGTCAACAAAATGGCTTAAAAATTGAAACAGTATTTTCTGCTTGGGGGGAGAGAGAGAGAGAGAGAGAGAGAGAGAGAACTGGCATAAGTATCAGACTAAAGTCAAAGTGGCCAGGGTGGAAGATAGGAACACAAAGGCAGATACAGAACTGAGGATTGCTAAAAGAGTAAAAGGTGGGAAAAAGAATTCTTTAGATACACTAATGATAAAAAGAAAACAAGGGGGGGGGGATAATTAGGATAGTTGTGTGAGGGAGGGCAGTGGAGGATGATGAGCACAAAGTCCACCCACAAACTGTGTGCTCTGCCTATTAAAGCTGGGTATAGAGAGGGGGGTGCTAGCCCCAGTAAACGTGCACAGTTCCAAAATTACTCTGCACTCCCTAAGTGCAAATGATGAAGAGAGTTGTAAAATTGCAGTTCAATCAAAAATTGATTTATTGTTTTAACAAATTAATACATACAGATCTCTTGCTTATATAGGCCAGTATCTCCACTAACCAAGCGTGCTCCCCAGCGCTTCGACCAAAGGTATGATCTTCCTCTGGGGTGGAGTTTACTCAGCATGTCCTCCCTTAAATAGCCGCATTTTATGAACTTTTAGATAGCCCCATCTGTTCAATCACAGAATTGCATACATGTTACAAGTGGCTCTAGGAGGATTAGAACCCGTTGCCATCAATCTTATTTTTTTAACTATTTAATATACATAAACTTTTATATCATTCTGATACATTTTATACAGATTTTCAACATTGTTCAGCATGTCTCAAACCATATTTATGTTTTTTTTAATCACATTTTATATAAAAATTAAGATGAAGATAAAGATACAAAGGAGAAAATAAAGGGCATTAGTGTCAGTCAGTGTCGCAAAATAAAGGGCATTAGTTAGTGTCAGTGAAGAAAAGCATACAGCAAGGCTTCAAGGGTCTGGGATGCACAGGGAGGGTTTTTGATAACAGCAGACGTGAGTTAATTCTGCCACTTTACAGATCTCTTGTGAGGCTGTATCTGGAATTTTGTGCACAGTTCTGGAGCCCTCATCTAAGGGAAGATATTGATAGACTTGAATGTGTGCAGCATAAAGTCAACAAGATGATAAAGGGGCAACAGAATAAATGCTATGATGGGCATTTGAAAGACCTAAATATGCACTCACTGGAGGCCAGACGAGAGAGGGGGGAATATGACTGAAATAGATAAGTTTCTTAGCGGTAGAATTAAAATAAACAGTGGTGATATATTTGTTTGAAATAAGGATGCAGTCAATAGACGTCATGATTGGAGGCTGGTGGGAGGTAAATTTAAGAAAAATCTGAGGAAGTTTTACATTACAGAGAGAGTAGTAGATCCCTGGAACAGTCTCTTACCAGATATGGTGGGGGCAGCAACCATTACAAGTTTAAGCATGATTGTGACAGGGCAAAGGGACAAAAAAGTCACAAGATGTGAGAAAAGGGACTGTGTGATGGTACGGCAGATGGAAAGGGGAAACCCCCATGAGAACAATAAGTCAGTGAAGTGAGGAAATATTGGTAAGGGCAGACTGCTACTGTCAGATTCCATGCATAACAAAGGGATGGTGAGGGTAATCCTTGATGAGCATGGCGGGAACAGGGCAGGAGTGAGAATGGAAAGGCGAGGAGGGCGAAGGAAAGGAGGGCTCCAACAGAAGATTGCTAGTCTGGACCTGTACACAGCCACAAACAAGAGGAAAAATCAGCAAGCAGACTGGTATAGCAATAATCAGAGTACTTCTGTGTGAAGTTGCGACAACTGCGACTGTTATGCTTAGCAACCGCCGCCTGGCCTCTCCTGAAGCCTGGCCATTCCTACCCCCCACCTCCCTACCCACTCTAAACCACCCCTTAGCTCTGGCTCTTGGCTTCTGACCTGCTGTTCCTCACACGGCTACCCTTCTCTCAGCCCTTTTGCTTAGCAACTGACTGCAGGCCTCTCCTCAAGCCTTTTTCCCCTATTCATCCCTTCCCACCTCCCTACCTACTCTTAACCACCCTCTTAGCTCAGGCTCTTGGCCCCTGACCCATTGGCCCCCATTCGGCTTTCCTTCACTCGATCCCTCACCTGCTCCCAAACCTCTGAGCCCTTCACTCAGTCCCTTACCCTCTCCCAAACCTCTGAGCCTTCCTGGCAGCCACCCCCTCATACCCTCACCGCCCCGTCTCTTTTTCCTCTCTCTCCCCTCACATTCCTCCCTGAATCAGGCATGACAAAGTCACTTAAGGCTGCAATTCTCTTTTTTCTCATTTTTCTTTCCTCCCTCTGCACTTAGCAACCTTCTGCTCAGCACTTAGCAACTTGGTTTTTTGTTATACCCTGCTTGTGAGCAAGCCTGTGTGTGTTGTATGCTTCACATTTTGTCCCCTTGTTGTGTTCCTAACTTACTACCCTCATTGTTATTGCCACTGCAACGCCTTCTGTGATGTATTGTCTATTAATGCCACTGCTAGTTCTTCTGTTAAGAACTGTTGTTTTGTCTGTGACATACAGCCTTTGTAAAAGAGCCTATTGGCTCAAAGGTTGTAATTCTGAAACTGAAATAAATAAATAAATAAATAAAATAAAGTTCATGTTTTTAAAGCGCTACTGACATCTCAAAGAAAACTTTGAAAAACATGATAACTAGGTACAATTCAGCTTGCATTCCATGTATATTTTGCATATTTATCTTCCCCATTATGTATTACTGAGTAAATTTGTCTGACTACATAATGGTTATGCCTCAGAGTTTGGTTAGAGTTTATCTGCCTCTATAGCTTACACCCTACTTCAAGTCATAATCCTGTGCTGTGGCATCACAATCTGTCACCATGGGAGTAACTGTGATGTCACAAGCAGTGCATTATGACCTCAGGTAGGGAGAAGGCAACAAGAATAGAAGAACTCTTCAGAAACAAAGATCCTGTTTTCATGCAGATGACCTTAGTAACAAATAATGGGGAGGGGAAACATAGAATGAGCATTAAATACAAGCTGAACTGTGTCTAAATACTGTGTTTTGTTAAAGTTTGTCTGAAGGTGTCAGTTGCTCATTAAGTATTGTCATTTTTAAGTAAAAGAGATCAGTTTGTGGGTCGTTTTGTTTTTAGTGCACAGTGGTGGTGTGTGCATCTTGGTTGGCATGCTATTGCCAGGGATGCAACATGCAGATTTGTAACTGATTTGTAAGTGATTGGATGATGGCTGGCTTTGCAAAGGCTGTTGGATGCACTGTCATGACAGCTGTCACCACAGAGAACAGTATTTTTGTGCTTAGCGTGGAGCAATCTGCATTGGACAGCAATGGCATAAGTTAGAGTAGGACTGCAAGTTCAGTTCTATAAAAGAATCGAACACCTTGGACTTCAGGCATTTGATTCTATCAGACTATGGTGAACTTTTAGGGGAAAGAAGCGGACTTTAGGTTCAACTGGTTCATCCTGCTCCGAATGGTGTGTACCAGATGAACCAGTCAAACCGTGAACCACAGTTTGCAATCGAAATAGTTATAACTAAGGAACAGTGTGAGTCACAGCCTTTATTTACTAATATTACTGCACAGTAAGTGCCTGCTGGCATCATAACAGTGCCTGGTCACTGGTAGTTGGCACCTTGGGGCATCCCATAAAAAAAATTAAATAATCCTTCTTTCATGTTCATGACATCAAGTTTATTTTTGTGACAGTTTCAAACTCTTTACATTTGCCCAAGTTGCAGGCTTGCTTGTAGCAGTGACTTCTCCTCCTCCTGAGTCCTGAAGCAGCCTTTTGCAGTGTGATCTGGGCAGCAGGCAGTGCAGCAAGTGTGTGCCAGCTGGCAGTGGGCCATGCCCGGACCCTGGTAGTTGGCACCTTGGTGTCATCCCATAATTTTATTTTTATCATTTTTTTTCTTTTAGGGCACTTTTCAAATTGAAACTCTCAGTCTTCAACCCCCACCCCAAGTCGCTGTAGTTCATGCCTTCTGAGTCCTGAAGCAGTGTGTGTGGTCCTGAGCTGTGTTACTGCACTGTGTTGTGATCTGGAGAGTGGGCACCAAGTGTGTGCCAGTGCCTGGCCACTGGTAGCTGGCACCTTTGTGGCATTATATAAACAAAAGTAAAAAGAAAAGAATTCTCCACATTTCTTCAAGTAACTGAAGTCCCTTCCTCCTTCTCCTCCTCCTCCTCCTGAGTCCTGAAGTAACCCATGTGTGCGTTGTCCTGAGCTAGGCTGTTACACTGTTATCTGGGCAGTGGGCAGCAAGTGTGCGTCAGCTGGTAGCAAGTTGGTGCCTGGTCTCTAGTAGTCCTTGGTGGCATCCCATTGATAAAATAAAAAAATAAATAATAAAAATAAATAAAAATAACATCAAGAAAATAAAATCAAGTCTTACTCTTCATCATTCATCCCCTAAGTGGCTGAGTCCTGTAGAAAACATTAAGAAATGGAGAAACAGAGAGGTCAAGGAGATGGTGGCATGGGTTCATCCAGTCACATCAAAAAAAACAAAGCACAGTGGGCTTGGTCATAGACCCTCTAGCTCAGTGGGAACTATAAGTGTACATCAAGATGACAAAAGTGGTTGAACGGTCCATAAAGTATTACATATTGTAGGAAGCACTCGAAGTGTTACTGCAAGGGCTGCAACATGAGCAATCATTGTAGAAACAACATTTGTCAGTGCTGGATGTTTGCCATGGTGTGTGTGTGTGTGTGTGTGTGTGTGTGTGTCTGTACTGGGAAGGTGGTCCTGGCTGTCCATGCCTGTAATGTCAACTGCGTGACCACATGTGTTCATGGACAGAGTCGAAACTGGCACCAGTCCACTAGCCAAATGCTGTTAGATTTTCTTTAGGATAGTCAAAAATCTTTTTAAGTAGCCAGGAAGGCTTGTACTGGAAAAGGTAATATTTCAATAAGTAGATCAGCTGGGCAAGTAGAAAAGTCTATGGGGTTAGTGGATTTTGCAAGTCACTACTCTTCTGGCTAGTATCAACAAAACTAAATCTGACCCCTGCATGGATCATTGCAGACATAAGGCTGGCTGCTTGAAACTTAAACAATATTTATACTCCAGCAACTATAAAATAAAGGGATACTGCATCCTACTAGCTACAACTTGAAAGTGCATACATGCTTTTATAAATTTAAATATATAGCATGGATGTTACTGAGGCATGTAAAAACATAAAATTTATAGGGATAATCACCTTTACCAGTGAGTAAATACCATTTGCCAACAGTGAGAGAGAGACAGAGAGACAGAGAGAGAAAGAAAGAAAGAAAGAAAGAAAGAAAGAAAGAAAGAAAGAAAGAAAGAAAGAAAGAAAGACACATTACATTTAACAGCTTGCTGTCCAGAACTGTGCTGTTGAATGCTTGGAACACCTTAGCCAGTTTAATATGGAGAGGTCAGCATGCTGTGCAACTACATCAGAGGAAACCATAAACCCATGATTGGGTCGGCTTTTTGTTCTGAAGTCCAAGCAGTTTCCACCCACCAAACTAAAACTCTGTCATAATTAGACTGGCTGATAAGTGGTCTGCTACAGACTTGCCCATTAAACCATGCTCTGCATTGGAGGGACAGTATCATGCCCTCAAAAGTCACAATCATAGGAAGATGTTTGCTTGCTGCGTGCAAGCGCGCATGGCAAACATAAAAAGGAATAAAAAAGAAATGCATCAGTTAGTGACACAGGCAGAAGAGAAGGAGCAAAGTGATTTGGCAGAGATTGGGGACAGAGCTACAGATTGTGATTATATACTCAATAAAAGTAATAGCAACAGCAGCAGTTCTAGGGAGGAGGAGGTGGAACAGGTGGGAGTTCAACTTGAGGTAGGTGTACAAAGGAGGTCAGAAAAGACCAAAAGTGGTGGTTAAAAAAATGAAAGACCACAAAACAGCAAGAATAGCACAAGAACAAGCACCTGAAATGGCAGCAGATAAAGAAGACACAGGCAAAACTGGTGGCCCAGGACACATGGCAAAGGAAGAAGAACCATTCCCTGAACTTGAAGAACTGGTGGAGGAAGAAGAGGAGGGTGATGATGTGGAAACAACTCATAGTAGCCGTCCATTAGGGAACAGCCAAGAGTGTTGGAGGTAAGACCATACTAGTGATGTCAATGGTGTGGCATTTCTTTAGAGTGGACAAAGAATCATGGACACATGTAGTGTGTCTTTTATGTAAAGACAGGCTGAGTCAGGATAAGGAGGAAACAAGGCTGGGAACATCTGCAATGGAAAGGCAGTTGCTGAAGCCCCACAGATCTCAGTATGAGGAGGCATGCCAATGCATGGTGTCAGCAGTAGCACCACCACCAGTCAGTGAAGCTGATGATGATGGTAATGATGATGGCTAGGGGGAAGAGAACACTAGGAGACCAGGAAGAGAAGAAGAGGAAGAAAATCTTTTAGTGGTAGCCACTGCACAACCCCAACATATTCCATTCATCAGTTCTTTAGCGCATTGACTCCCAAACCTCCAAGGGGCTGCAAATCCCCCAGCCACTTCCACCCCAGGGGTGGCAATAATAAAAGCCAGCTGTCACATTCAGGCAAAAAAAAGCATGCAGCTCTCACTGGTCTAATCTCTGGAAATGGGCCAGAAATATAAAACCAACAGATCAGAGGCAAAAATTTTCACAAGAGCAATTGTGGAAATGTTAGTAACTGACTTCCTGCCATTCTACTTTCTGAGCAGTGCAAGCTTTCTATCGCTGATGCAAGTTGCAGTGCCAATGTATCAAGTGCCCAGTCATACCTACTTTTCCACAGTGGCTTTTCCTGATTTGTATCAGAGTGTCTACAAGACTGTGTCACATGCCCCTGAAAGCATCAGTTGTTCCAGCCATTCACATCATCACTGGTGTGGACCAGCGGTCAGACTACTGATTACGGTGCAGTGACTACCCATTGGGTCAGTTTCCCCCCCTTCATTCCTCTCCTCTTCCTCTGGGTTAAGTGCCAGCAGAAGCAGCAGTAGCCGCAGATCACCAGGGATCCCCAACCTCTAAAAGCAGGCAGCTTTATTTATTGCTGGCTTTGACAATAAACATCATGCAGATAATGTGTTACACTTCCTTCAACAGAAGTTTGATGAGTTGCTGACACCGCACTCATTAACACCAGGTTTTATAGTATCAGATAATGCAATGAACACTGTAAAGACAGTTTGGAATTTTACACGTTTCATATTTTGCTCACTGTATAAATCTGGTAGTACAAGGATTCCTAGATGAAGAAGGCACTATTGTGCAGACACGTGTAGGTCTGGCCAAAATAGTTTGTGGTCATTTTAGCCATCTGTAAAGGCACAGAAGCTATTACAAAACATTCAGCAGTGGAACCACCTTGCTTTCCACCACCTGAAACAAGATGTGGCAACAAGATGGAATTGGCGCTCCACCAGTATACCACTGAGCAAGGCATTGGCAAGGGAGGTAAACATCAGCCCAAATCAGTGGCGCTTGATGGAGACCCTTGACACTGTGCTGAAACCCTTTGAGGAGGCCACGAGGGTGATAAGTGCTGATGCAACTGGTCTATGCCAGGTACTCCTCCTCACTGTCCTCATTAACCTGTGACTTCTTTGTATGAAAACTCAATATGAGGAAAAGCAGAATACCACTGCTCTCAGTCTAGTAGATAGGATAAGATCACATTTCTAAAATGACACACACATTTCAAAAATTCATACAGATAACCACTACATCATTGCCACTCTCTTGGGCCCTCCATTCAAAGACACATTTGAGACATTTTTTGATGTACAAGAATGTGGTAATGATCAGCAATCCTATAAAGCCGTGGTTATCCATCTAGTCTCTGTACCGATGGCAAAAAACAAGACCAGGAACACAAAGTGAGCAGAAGACGAACACTCACCATCATCCTATGCAACTGCAGTGACAGGCCAGGTGGAGAAGAGGGAAGAAGGATCCTAATGTGTTTACACTGTTACTACTGAATGTCACAGGAGTCACTAACTGGTGTCTCCAAGTCAACCTGCTATTACTACTGCTGCTGCAACTGCCCCCAGAAAGACAACCTCTGATGACAAACCACTATGAGAACAACTGTCTGACTATGGCTTGATGAAGAAACATGACAAGTCACTTTCTGACACAGTGGTGCCTGAGATGCCAGCAAACAAAATTGTGCAAGATTATCTGAATGAGAGCGTACCACTCGCTGAAGGAGATGAGCCTGTATTGTACTGATACTGTACCAAATAAAGACCATTTGGTCCTCTTTGACACAGGTAGCTGTTCAACACCTCAGTTGCTCACCTGAAAGTACCTATTGAAAGATAACATTTAGCGTTGCAGGCAGTACTGTCACCAACAGGAGAACATGTCTTTTGACCCAAAATGTAGAGATGCTCACTTTTTGAAAAATTAACCTGCCCCTGTTTCTCAAAAGCCCTTTTTGCCACAGTTTATGAATGATGATTCTCCTACACTTCCAGCTAGGCTAAAGACAGAAAAGGATGTTGAGGTGGATGGGAAGGGCTTCTGTGTCCATTAACTTTTTGGGAAACAGTAGCCTATACACACACACACACACACACACACACACACACACACACACACACTGGGCTGCTGCACTGCTGTCTTCACTCAGTCTTCTTCAGATTAATGGTTTGTGAATTTCTGACAGGTCTACACAGGCCCAAAAAGTAATTTCTGGGGCAACATTCCCCATAAAAAAAATTTTTGAAAAACTTTTCCATACTGTACAAAAGAAGCCTTGCCCAATGTATATGTATGGCACTGTCCCAATGGGCACAACCGTTTTGGAACCAGCAGCCTATGCTGTGGGATCATACTGATATTTTGTGAATGTACATGGGCCTTACAATTACAACCATATTATTTTGAGCATTGTTGGCCATGTACTCTTGTTGACTACTTGCATTGTTCATGTTTGGCAATGACTGAATGGACACGATTTTTGGAACCAGTACCCTTCAATATGGCACACTGCATCATCCTCCTGTTTTGGGTGTTTCACTGGCACAGTGCATTATGCTACTTCATGTTATCTCATTTTCTAATGCTTTTTAATGGTCAAACCAGCTTGAACTAGTCCATCAGTAAGAGCATTTTGACAAACTTTATGCAGTTTGATGGTCAAAGTTTGTGTAGTTGAACTTCGGGAAGTTGCACAGCTCTAGTTGACAGTCTAGGAAAGGCAGCAAGTAAGGTATGTTCTTGGGATGGGGGGAGGGTGATCGAGCATCCATTGTGAGCGTCTGGCCATTCAGCAATGAAATTATCAGTCACAAGCATGTCCATGAAGCATGCAAAGTATAAAAGAGAAAAAACAATACTGGAATTTAAAACAGTGTTGGAGAGTTGGGAGGGAGACAGCTTTTGAGTGCCATTGTGTGTGCTGTGGGAAGGGAAAGTGAAAGGGAACTCAAATAGTACCAGTGGTATTGGGGGGGGGGCCTGAAGATGTGTCTACAGTAATAATAAATGGGCCTGATGATGTTTTTACTATGTGTATAAATGTAAAGAGAGTACATGCATACATGTAATAGTTCAGATAAATAAATTTATCACAAGGCTCCAGTACTCATGTCTGTTGCATAAATCAATATATGCAAACTAAAAATAGTTCACACAATTTTTAAAGTCCTGTTATTTTTAAATAGCATATTACATCAACATGCATAGACATGTAGTAACTCAAGAGAACTGCATCATTAGTATCTATTCATGTTGATTTGAGTCCAATCTTTCATTAATAGTTCAAATGTTAGAGCTTTTGAAATAAAATTTCAAGCATTCTAATATATTTTAAAAGATTATTTTGGGAAATGGTTGGAAGATACTAGTGTTTTTTTATGTTAAGAATAAACACCTTTTCCTGTTATTATTATGTTATAAAATGGGTAGGGGAATTCTTGCAACCTGATTGGTTAGCAGAAGTGAATTGTGACACCAGTACCACTGGCCACAATAAAGTGTTGGCAATCAGGATACAGCACATTAACATATCAATGCCTTTGGAAAAAGATTCCAGACTTCCACTGCACACATGGCTGCCACCTTTACTTTCACTAAAAACCAGCTAGGTCCTAAAAATGAAACTCTCTCAAAATGTGGAAAAAATGAATTAAATGTTCTTTCCCTTTTTAATTCCCTTCTTACACACATACTGTACACCAATTTAAAAACTAAAGTACTACTCACAGTATTACTTTCTTGACCTTTTTTCCTGACCATCAAAAGCCCCCTTCCTTTCTTTACCTGCCTACCAGGGAACTCTTTGCTGCTTACCCTGCCAAGATCAAATTGAATTCTTAGCTTACTGAGAGGCCTTCTATTCTGTGTGCTTGTGTGGCGAGAGGTGAGCATTCTGTCAGCAGACTTCTGCAGAAGTTTGAATTCTTGCATTCCATAATAAACAAATATTCCATCTACTGCTATGAGGAAAGAAAGATGATTGACAGGTGGGATGAATTACGTTTTACTACAGTTTCAAACAGCATGGCTCAACAGACACTGGACACTGCATAAAAGATGAGGGCTTGGCCATTGGATTAAATTTACAATACCATTGTAGCTCACGCAGGTACAGAGTAGCACTCACCACTGCAGACCCACCTATTGTTTTTGTGCACGCTCTGTGCACTTTCTCAAGATGCTTTAAGATAGCACACAGCATGTGTGCAAAAATGTTGGGTGGGTCTGTGGTGAAGTCTTACCCAGTGCTGGTGTTTCAGTACAGTATGGAATACTGGGGCCATCCTGTTAGAAATGTCCTCATTTAGATGTGGCATTAAACCAAGCATTCTTTCCATCCCTGGGAATATCTAGGTGGAAGCTAGGGATACCTAGGGTAATTCAAATTAAGAGTGTGCCCAGGTCCCTGGATGTTTGGGCGGTGCAATAATGAAAAAGCTGCCAAAGGCTGTGCTCTCTGTTCCAAGGAAGGAGCCTTCAAGTCTAATTAAAAAACCTTCCTCTTTGGTGAGGCTTTCCCTGAACTTTTTAATCATTGTTTATTTATGACTTATATATGCTGCCTGTTTTAAATTAAAGTTTTGTAGTTTGTATTTATTGTAAAGCACCCTGAGCCTTTGGAAAAGGGTACTATAGAAATAAAGCTGCCTTGCCTTAATTCATGCCAATCCTGCAGCAAACTGAATGGCAGGCTATGTGAGCATCTAAACCTCCTATGCAGGGATGCTGAAGACACTAGGATGAACTGACGTTGTAGAGTAATGTTGTGGAGGGGACATGGGGGCACACTGCAAGAGCTACAGGTGACTGCACAACCCTGATGGATTCCTGGACTAATTGGACTAACATGCTCTGGGAGTCCTGTAATGCTGTCACATCTACCAGTGCAAAGTTTTATAAATGAAGAGGTAAGTCATTAGTATCTGTGTGGTACATTCTCCTGGGAGACTAAGCCAGTGGATTTGATAGGGGTTATTTTCTCAGCAGAGGAAATATAAATAAAAACTCCAGACGGTTCTCATTTTTTGCGAGACCTGTGGGATATCAGTTTGGCATACCCAGGTCTCCCCTACCTGGGGGAGTGGACAGAAGACATGTTGTCTATAAAAAGGAGACCCCCCTCGGGTGTCAGGTGTTTGGTGTGCAGAGATCACAATGGTGGAGATTAGGAGTGATGGCATGGCCAGGCTGGCTTGTGGCTCTCTAGCTGTGATGGAAACACCAAGGAGAGAGAGCTGGTTGGGGACTGCCCACCAGTTGTCAAGGGGTCTGGTAAAGGATCCAGGGGTCCAATTTCATAAGGTCACCAAAGGGCACCAGCCTCTTTGGGTGTCCCTCCAGGGATGAGAAGATGGAACTCACAATCAGACACAGATGGTTATTGTGGAAATGAATTACAAAGGGTAAAACTTGGAAACATCCCTTATCTAAAAAAAAAAAAAACACTCTGAACAGGTTCAAGAGACAAGTCAACAACTGAGGACAGTTCTGAGTGCACCTGGCATGGGACCCCCTTTATTGGTTCCATGGTCAGCAGTGGTAGGGTTGCCTGGGATTATTTCTCTCTGTATTGACTGGGAAGGAAATGGACTGCTGTACGGATATTCTCTGTTCCTATGTATGTAACTGGATGCTTGAAATCAGAACTATGCCAGGGTGCAGTTATTCAGTGGGGGGGGGCTCTTTACTTTAAATCACAAGTGCCCACAGATGAACTGACAATAGTTGGTACTGTTAGATTGTTAATAGAAACCTATTACATCTGTAATAACCCCCTTCTTCAGGTAGGGGGAGGTGGTTACTTCCGCTGAAACACCTGCCTTAAACCTGGCCCTGCTGATGCCAAATCTCACAGGAAGTGTGTGTGGGAGGAGTTTGCAAGGACATAAGTAGCTGTCAGTCAGGGACCGATGTGATGGGAAAACTGACGGTCTGAGAATTAACAGACTGAGGAGTGGTGTAAGCAGCCTGCAGAGCTGGGGACAAACTGCCCATGGAGGTCTGGGCTTACTTTGTAGCAGAGATCGCTGATATACCCAAACACTATGAAGTGGGGCCACTGAGAGGGTGTGGGAATGTGGGAGGTTCCCACCCATGAGGAGCACCCTGATGGCCAGGCAGCCTGCAGACAGTTCCCCTGAAGCCTCAGATAAAAGACCTTGTGGGAGATGAGACTGGGAAGGTTTTCATGCCATAGAGAGGCACATATAGAAACTGGATGTAGCATTGGGCAAGGAGGTATTGGCTGTAAGACAGGAAAAACTGTGATACTGCAGCTAACCTGTAGTGTTCCAGGGGTCAGTACTCCAGGGTGGAGGATGTCCTGAAACCGAGCTGGGGATACTACTCAGAGGGTGCAGGTGAGATGCTGAGATATAGCATGCAGGAGTAGCTGTGGTTTGGCCTGTGCTCCCACAGGGAAGAGTTTGGGAGAGCATGTTGCCCCAAAGCACTGAAGGCCCTAAATGCTTTGCTTTAATTTGTGTGCCCAGAATTGTGTTCTGACCGACCTTCACAGCCTGATGCCAAGAGTGTTGACTCATACCGGTATTGAGCTATATGATTGTTAATGGACCAGAAATGAGAGACAGTCATGTGTTCCGTGACAGAGTAAATAGTTATTGGTAGCAAGAGCAAAGAATGTGTATTGGAGTAGTACAGGGTGAGCTCACTCTGAGGCTGCCAGAGGGTCTCACCTCGATAATGGCACAGATGCCTGCTATTAGAGGGAAAGTAAAGTCTGTAGTGGAACCATTCCCTTAAAATTACTATAGTCACTGAACAGTGAGACAGCCAAATTAATTGGACTATGGGGTACGTATGAACTGAGATCACTGGAGCTACTGTATCAGCATAATGAACTAACTGCATTCCTAGAAATACATTTCAAAGCATGCTTCTGTCTTGTTCTGTGTGATTACAGACTATGAGTCATTGTTCCAATCCTAGGGCTGGGGGAACACACATGTCAGACCCCAGTAAAATAAATATGTTGCTGTGAGGCACCCTCCCATTGACTGCCACCTGTAGACAGGGAGAGCCCCAGGTAGCATCCAATTAATGGGGGTATCCCCTAACAGGAGTCAGGGTAGTCCTGCAAGTCTATATTAGTGGTCACACATTCTAAACCAGGACACTACTAAAATAAAGATCAAGTGTCTCTCCATGACAGGTTGGATCTAGATAACCTCTCGTGGTTCAATAAAAGTCACTGTGTATTTTTTTCAAATGCAATGAGCATGGTTTGCATTTCATGCCAAACTTGGTTGCTGTCAGCAGTCACTAGATTGGGGTGGAGGTAAATGTTCTACATCTTTCATGCTTGAGGGAGTACAGAGTGCCATGGGACAATGAAGTGAAGGTTTGCTGTCCTCGCCTTCAAAGTTCCAAAGAGGACATAAACAAAAAAAAACTGATGTGGCCATCCTCATACATCTGAGGATTCCATCCCACAGACTTGGATAACATCTGTACAAATAAAAACAAAATAATTTTTGTTTCCAGCAGCAGTTTTTTTTTAAATTGAATAAACTTTATTAAGAAATAGACACAAACACATAACAATAAACAAATGTACAGATCCAACCATTAATAATCCAGTAGCAGGTTTAATGATCAGTCTCTCAATGCTTTTTGTAGCTTAATATTTTGTGAAGCAGGCACATTTGTATTACCTAGCAATCTATGAATTTTTCCTGCTTGATCGGGTGGGGACTTTGTCTAAGTAAACATATTTTTGAAACATCCTGGAGCAGTACTCTGCAGACCAGACTTTGTCCCCAAGAATTCCATACGAATACATGGCTTGGGAATTAGTAGTCCTCAACCCATGGGGAATTTGTGGACATTTCCCCAAAATATGATGAGGTAAGCAGAACTGAGTGAACACAAGAGGCAAAAAGAACACAGATGATTATGGCCAGCAACAAAGAAAACAAAAAGATGGTCCCCAACCAACCAGCCAAGGTTAATGTATCTTTCAATCACATATCTGTAACATTTTTTCACAGAGTTTTGGTTGATTTGGTACGTTGACAGAGGTGGGGGGCTTTGCATGGTGGAACTGCTTTCCATGAACGGTGGTTACCCAGCCAGCAGGAATTGCTTCCACACCAGGCTCTTGTGGCCCCATGCACAATCACAGAACACTGTTGCAAAGAGGTTGCAATGATTACATTGTCAGTTTCATGTTTTGTTCCCCATATTATTGGTAAGTGCATTGTGCACACATGGGGAAAAGGGTAGCTATGCCCCTTTACTGAATAGATTCATAGGTGTGTTACAAGTCATGAGGTCTATATAGACCTACTGTGACTCACCACTAAATTAGTGGAAATGCTTACATGTGTTTGGGTCCATATGCTTATCTAAAGCTTTTTTAAAAGTATCCAGTGATTGACAAGAAACCACATTTTTAAGAAGGGAGTTCCATACTGACGCCACTCTGTTGGTAAACCATTGTGCTCTTTTAGTTGCCTTTACTAATTCTCCCTTCAATTGCAGTGAGTGTGTTCTTGTAGGTCTTATGCAGTTTCCTTTTTGGTCAAGCACATGCTTTCCATAAAAGATGAATCGTTGAATGCTCTATAAACTTGACACAAGTCCCCTCAGAGGCTCCTGTAATGCATAGAGTACAGGCCAGATCACTCAACCTGTGCTCATAAGATTTATCTCTTACAGAACAAATTTTCTTAGTAACTTTTCTCTGGACACCCTCTACCAATTTTTCCCCAAGACGCTTTGAGGTGCACAGAAAGCAAAGCAGTACTCCAAATGAGATGTGGCCAAAGCAGTACACAGGGGAAACATCACCTTAGAACTTCTGCTTTTAATATTCTTGAATATACAGCCACATTTAGAATAACATCTAAAAGCAGTTCTTTAGGGTGTAGTGGGAGCGCAGCATTGAGAACGGAAACAAAAGTTCCAGGGAGGAAAGATTAGGCTGCATGCAGTGCCACGGATCATATAATACTGAATGAATAGGGCTACTGAGGAGGGTTCCACTGGAAACCAGGTCAAAATAATCACATAGAGATGATGGCTTCAGTCACAGTTCAGCATGTTAGTGTTGAAAATTATTTTGCACCCTCTAAAATCAGCACCAGCCAATTTGCATTTAGTGCCGAGTGACCTAGTTGGGGGAAGGGCTCCACCCAAACCCCATCAATTGTGTACTGGCACAATGCATGGCAAAAATGTGTAGTGTCAGTGCTATGGAGTGCTTGTTTACACTGTTTAGTGCCACTCCACTTTTTGTGACTGTGTATGGGGCCCACTGTGTTTAGCCCCCACCAAAGAAAAGAGCACATTACTTGTATGCTGAGCTCAGCCTCTGCCATGCCAGGGCCTGGGAACCTAAGTCTGCACTTGAGCCTGTGCATCCCATGTGAAGGCATGAAATGCTATCAGTGGGTTACTAAGTCTAGCTGTACTGCATTTATATCAGTTTACAGCATTTGGTTGTTAGCAACAACGATGTCACAGATAGACAGAAGTATCAATAAGAAGCTAGTTTGATCAAATTGCATTTTACAGCATCTTTCAGCCCCTTTGTAGGCAAAGCCTATGTAAGCAAGAAAATTATTGATTAAGAGAAAAGAGAAGAAACTGTGTGGTGTCTTTAGCCCTATAAGATGTTTTTAAAATAATTAAATAATGTCGCAAAACATGGATAAATTCCAAGAAAAAGATCCCCAAGTGGATCAAAGAGCTGGGTAGCTCAGATTTCTCTCTCTGTTCTTGTAGCACCACTTAGGTTTAATAAAAATCTTTATTACTTTTGCAGCTTGTTGCACAGTTTTTGTTGTCTTTGCTGTCTGCATTTATCTACCAGTACTGCTGGACAGTCAGTTTTGAGCACTTTGTTCCCCCTTATTCTAGTATCTACACTAACCTGGTCTGAACATGTACTTTAAATTAATACATGTTTGTTCAGCATACTTATTCATACCTGCCAATGATGAGAGAGTGGGGGGGGGTTGACATGATGAACCTAGAGCCCCTTTAGACCTTATCTTACTGTGTTACTAGTATTTCCCCACTTTCTGTTTTCTTTCACAAGCTCCATCTCTCGGTAGCTTTGCAAGTTGTGTTGGCTATTGAAAAGTTAGAAGGAGGTGCTGGTAGGGTTAATGGCATTTAAAGGGGAACAGTCATCACCAAGAGTCCCACTCTCCAGTGTAGAACTTGTTTCCGTTTGCACTTTGTGTGGAAAAACGTTTTTTTCTTACTTACTGTTTACTGCAGTGCAATAGATTGCAATGGACTAATTTTGCTTCCTTCCTGGTTGACATTAACTGCAATCACAAAGCCCAGAATCCTCTGCAGCTGACATCAAAGTAGGACTGAAACAGGGGGAGATTCAAAAACCTGCAGCACATGTTAGAGCTTTTATAAGCTCTGATCAGATGTTTTCCTGTCCTGCTGTTGCCCTGGGGCTAAGTACAATCCTCTGTGACTGTACTTAGCCCAGGAGGACAGTGGGACAAGCAAACAAAAAGACCAGAGCTTATATAAACTCTAACATGCACTGCCAGCTACTGAATCTGACATGCTGCAGCCCTGTTCTGATATGAGTTGCAGAGGATTCTGGGATTTGTAGTTACATAAAATGTCAGCCTGGAAGTAAGCAAAATTAGTCTGATGCAATCTACCATACTACAGTAATCAGTAAATAAAAATAATGTTTTTTCACACATAGTGTATATTGGGACCAGCCCTACACTTGGATGTGGAGTTCTTTAGGGTGTAGTGGGGGGAGGGAGGTGAGCACTACTCTCTTCACAAAAGAAGAAAGGGTCCTACAAGAGCTTGCTAAGCTCAGGGTGGATAAGGCAATGGGACCTGATGGCATACATCCCAGGGTACTTAAGGAGCTAAAGGTGGGACTAGCAGAGCCATTAGCAGAACTGTTTAGTGAGTCTCTGAGCACAGGAGAGGTCCCAGAAGACTGGAGAAGGGCTCATGTGATCCCGCTCCACAAGAGTGGTAGCAGGGAGGAGGCGGGGAACTACAGACCAGTCAGTCTTACCTCAGTAGTGGGCAAGATTATGGAGGCACTCCTTAAGGAAAGGATAGTGCAACACCTGGAATCCATAGGGGCACAGGATCCAAGACAGCATGGGTTTACAAAAGGAAGGTCCTGTCAAACTAATCTCATAGATTTCTTTGACTGGATAACCAAGTGGTGGACAAGGGGAGCAGTTGGCGTTGCCTACCTTGACTTCAGCAAAGCTTTGACACTGTTCCACATAGAAGATTGATAAGCTGGGTAGGCTCGGGGTGGGTCAGAAGTTGGTCAACTGGGTGGCAAACTGGTTGTGGGCAGAAAACAGAGAGTGGTGGTAAATGGTATACAGTCAGAAGAGATGCAAGTCACAAGTAAGGGTACCTCAGGGATCAGTCCTGGGGCCAGTCCTCTTCAACATCTTCATTAGTGACCTTGCAGATGGACTAGAGGGTGGTTGTTTGTCTGTTTGCAGATGACACCAAGATCTGCAACAGAGTAGATGATCCAGATGGGGTGGGCAGAATGAGAAGAGATCTGGATAAACTAGCAAAATGGTCAGAAGAGTGGCAACTGGGATTTAATGCATGAAGTGCAAAATCATGCACATAGGAAGAGAAACCTTGAAGCCACCTATAGGCTGGGAGGAGTTGCTAGCAGTCACAAAGGAAGAAAGAGACTTGGGCATCATCATCACTGATGACCTGAAATCATCCAAGTAGACCTCTAAAGCAGTAGGTAAGGCTAGGGGGGTGTTAGGGTGTATTAGTAGGGGTATCACAAGTTGTAAGAGGGAGGTAATAATCCCTCTTTACAAGACACTGGTTAGGCCCCACTTGGAGCACTGCATGCACTATTGGAGGCCACACCTTCACAAGGACATTAACCAAATTGAGGCAGTCCAGATAAGGGCAACCAAAATGGTGCAGGGACTGCATCAGAAGACATATGAGGACAGATTAACAGAGCTCAATATGTATACCCTAGAGCAAAGGAGGGAGAGAGGTGATATGATCGAAACATTCCAACACCTTAAGGGCATTAACAAGGTGAAAGAGTCTAACATGTTTAAATATAAGAAAAATAGCAGGACAAGAGGACACAGCATGAGATTAGAAGGGGGTCGATTAAGGGGGAATGTGAGGAAATTCTTTTTCACAGAAAGGGTGGTGGATGCATGGAATGGCTTACCACAAGAAGTGGTGGCTATGAATACAGTGCAGGGCTTCAAACAGGCATGGGATAGGCATAAGGGTACAATACAAATGACTATGAATAGATAGGCCACTGACAGAGCAAAGGCCGATGGCACATTTATAAGGTAGAAAAATAAATGGGCAGACTGGATGGGCCTTGCGGTCCTTATCTGCCGTCAACTTCTATGTTTCTATGTTTCTATGTTTCTTAGTGCTGACTGTTCCCCTTTAAGAAACAGATGGTATAGGTTGGGAAACTGCATTCACATCTAGTTGCTATAGCAACACAATCTGAACATTTTTGTCGCTATTGATACACTTGAGTGCTCATGTTAATGTTTAAACACAAAATCAGTAATTACTACTGACAACGGAGGGCGCTCTCATAATGTGTAAAAAAGCATCCTTTAATAAATATGTGCAATATAGGTGCAAAACAAGCTACAAAAGCCCACAGCATATCGTGCTGTTGTAGGGATCTGCACAGCTACTGCAGAGACACAGCTCTACCATTGCCCAAAGGCATAAGGCATGAATGCAGAAGTGCTGACCACACTACTTTCCAGTCACGATACACACTGCAGAGCTCAAAAGTGCATAACAATTCCAAGGATTACTCACTCAGCACTACCGCAGTGTGCGCAAATAGGTAGCCAGGGATAGAGTTAAAAAGCATCATAGCGGATGCACTTTTGGCAGCTGTTCCCCCACAGCATGCTACTTCCTGGTCACACTTACATTTTGAACTAGGTTCATCATCAGAGCATGCTTGTGTCACAGATTAGAGGGTTTTTATCTAATCCCATTAAAGTGATAGACACAAATTTATCAGACCTAACACAAATTTAAACAAATAATACAGACATAAAGACAATTAAACATGAATGCTGAAATACAGCGCAGAATATTAATACTTAAATAGATTGCAGAACATTCCACCACATATACAGAACAGTTAAAAAAACTTTATTTGGCAACAGGGCTGGCAAGTGTGACCAGAAAGTAGCATGTTGCGTGGGGGCCGAAAGTTCATCCACTGTGATGCTTGTTAATTCTATCTCTGGCTACCTATTTGTGCACACTTCGGTGGTACTGAGTGAGTATTCCTTGGAATTGTTATGCGCTTTTGAGCTCTGCAGTGTGTATTGTGACTTTTAAATCTGGGAAGTAATGTGATCAGCACTTCTGTATACATGCCTTATGCCTTTGGGCAATGGTAGAGCTGTACCTTTGCAGCAGTACAGAAGACCTGTGATAAACCTTAAAGCTCCATGATAAAGCGTATCAAGTTTGGCTAGTGCACTGGCAGGACACTGGCTATGTAGGAAGTCTGCATAATCTAGTAAGGAAAGAAAGGTAGCTTGGACCAGTTTCAGCTTGCATCTCTTGTGAGAAGATTGTTGATCCTAAAGAAAAGACCAAGGGCAGGATTCACGAAGCATTCAAATCCTAAGTCCCACTGTGCAACTGCTGTTGCAGACTGTAATCACCCGCAGCTGCGGTGGTTGCGATTCACAGCTGCAGCAGTTGCGGAGGGTGCTATGGCTGCTCCCACCGGCCATAGCACATTCCCACAGTTGTGGCCATCTCCCTGGAGACACCTCCCACAAGTGGCCATAACCCAAAGAGCTGGTCGTAATCTGGGTCCACCTTTGTGAATACCCACCGACGCTGGTTATCCTGTGGCTCTGCAAGTGTCAACCCACTTGCACAGTGGTTTATCTGCAGCTGTGGGTCTTTCCGAAGCTTCATGAATCCAGCCCTAGGTCTCTGTCTAACTTTCTTTGTCAGCTCTTCTGTGTGATCAATGAAGGAGAGTATATTGTCTAACCAGACCTCCAGTTATTTGAACTTTGTTATGTATTTCAGCTGCTCACCCACGATAGTGGTGATCTTTGGGAGCGTCCCGGCGGTAGCAGGATTTGATGCATGAGAAAAGGGCAAGAGGAACAGTGCTTTGGTTTTCTTGCCATTTAGAAGTAACTTCTGGTTTAGAAGCTGAAGCTGCAGCAGATTGAATTCACTTTGAAGGGCTTTGCAGGCAGCGTCAGGAGTAGGGCTACTAGCGTAAAGCACCGTATCATCCGCAAATAGATGTATTTCTGCTTCTTTGATGGTAGCATCGATATTGTTAATATAAATAGCGAAGAGCAAAGGACCAAGAATGGAGCCTTGCAGTATACCCCTCAACAGGGGTTTTAGAGGAGAAACTTCCCCTCTTCCGCCTTTACTTGCTGAAGTCGGCCAGAGAAGTAGTTAGTAAACCATCTTAAGGACAGAGAATCCAAGCCAATGTTCCAGAGGGAAGAAAGAAGCAGGATGTGGTCAACAGTGTCAAAATACTGCTCAAAGTTTTTATTACCCTGTTCATATTGCCAGTCGTGAGTCTCCTTGGCTAGAGCTGAGATTGTACTGTGCTGTGCTCTAAAGTATGATTGGATTGAGCAGCTTCACCGATTCCATGTGGTTCTGAAGCTGAGTGCTCACAATTTTCTCTAGCAGTTTAGACAGGATTGGAAATAAGGAGATTGGCCTGTAATTAGTGAGGTCACTGGGATCTCCCGACTTAAACAAAGGGACCAAAAGTTCAGTTTTCCAGATGGGCTGAAGATCACCCTGGGATAGGGATAGGTTAAAAAGATGTGTAATTGGAACTGCAAGGACATGGTAGCCAACCTTAAGAAATATGTATCTATGAGGTTGGCTCCTGCTCTTTTCCTGTATCTAACTGTAGGAGGAGATCTTCGACTTCTTTCAGGGATGTAGGCTCTAGGGAGAAAAACGGGCTGGAGATAGGTTTTTCTTGACTATCCTCTCCAAGTTGTTGGTGGAGAGTACTGGTGGAAGAGGAGTTGAAGGCTAGCCCTGCAGTAACAAAGTGATTGTTGAGGGAGTCAAGGATATTTGGTCTATCGGAGATTACAGTGTCGCCAATCAATATTTTAGCAGGTAGGGGATTACCAAGGGCATGGCCTTCAATATCTTTGATTGTTCTCCAAAATTTGGAGGAACACCTTGAAGAGAGCTCCAGTTGTGAGTGGTAAAAATTTGCTTTTGCTTCTCTAACCATCTTGGTGCAAAGGTTCCTTGCCCTCCTGAATAAATTCCAGTCGATTATAAGATTAGTTTTTCTGACAATTCTCCAACGCACATCCCTACTCTGCAGAGCATCCTTCAGGTGTTGCAAGAAGTCGGAGTTTCCAATGCCTTAGAAACCAGTGTTGTAAGACATTTAGATTTTGTACACCTCAAAGTATTCCTGTAGTGAATTATGGGCCCCATGCTCAGTCACTAAGAAATGTCACTAAGTGTTCACAACAACCATTTAGCTGCATTCACAGCTGCATGACTATACTGTATCATGTACAGGGGGTGGGTCACAAGTCTTCTCCATGCAGTCACTTAACACATAGCGACCATGTGGGACAGAGAAGAAATCGCCATGCAAAACCATGGCCACCCTTGGAAACCTGGACCCACAGAGTTGTGTGCCCCACCGCCTGTAGAACTGTCACTAATTGCTTTTCAATAAATCCTATAAATCCCAGTCTGTGTCATAGCATTTAGAAAAATACTGTGGTGAGATGAAATTTCAAAAACAACTGATGGGGTACTGTGATATGAGATGATATTAGTCCCCTTTACATCTAAAAATGTCCTTGTTGATTAAAATAGAAAAGTGTACAAACACTTTGCGTACGCTTCATACATTTTCAAATTATGTATCTTTACAGAAATAATGACACAACATAGAATGGGATGCCAGATAAGGGCTGCTGGGCCCACCCAGACTGCCCATTTCTTTTTTTAACCTTCATTTTTTGCTGCAGACCCTACTTGATCTACAGTGCAGTTTATTGCCCCCCTTCTTTACCCTTGTGCCTGTCGGGCATTTCTGAACCCCACCACTATTTTTTCCCCACTGGCTCCACTGAAAGGCTGTTCCAGGTATCCACCACCCTTTCTGTGAAGAAGTACTTCCTCACATCCCTCCTGAATGTAATCCTCTCCAGTTTCCTAACATGCCCCCTAGTTCTAGAGCACATTTTTCTCTGAAAATGCCCCCTCCTTTACCTTATTAACCCCTGTGAGACATTTAAAGGTCTCCACATATTCCCTCTCTCCCTCCTTTCCTCCAGGGTCTACATATTTAACTCCTTCAGGCTCTCCTCATAGGGCCTTTGATGCAGACCCTCACCATTTTGGTGGCTTTCCTCTGGACTGCCTCTACTAATTCTCTGTCCTTCCTGAGATGTGGTCTCCAGAACTGGACACAGTACTCAAGGTGGGGTCTTACCATCTTACCAGTGATCTATATAGGGGGAGCACCACTTCCTGCTTGCTGCAGGCAATGCTCCTTCCCGTGCACTTCAGCATCCCACTAGCCTGTCCGACTGCCTTGTCACACTGCCTGGCTACCTTTAGGTAATCCGATATGATTATCCCTAGGTATCTTTCCTCCTTGGTCTTTGTCAGTATCACTCTGCCCATTTTGTACTCCGCTCCCAGGTTTCTATGGTCTATTAATCATTATATTCGGTGGTGGGATGGATGTCACTTGCCACCAGAAGGAGAATTCATAGCTGTACCTTGGTGTACAAAGCTATGCTGAATAAACTCCCCTCCTATATTTCTTCCATGTTTCACTGATCCCTTAGTTGCTACTCACTTAGGGAAAAACTCCATAATCTTACAAGACATTCCCAAATTTCACACCCATTTTGAAAAACCACAATCAGTTACACTTCATCTTCTGCTTAAACTCCAAAACACCCCCAGGCTCTCCAGCTACATCTCTCTAAATGTCATCAACTCCCTTATAAGCAATTCCATTAAGGAGAATTGTCACTGTTACACTAACTAACCAGGCCCCTGGATTCTTTTGTCCCCCAATTATGACTGGGTCTAAGCACTTTACCAGCTGTAACCTCTAGGTGGCGCTATCCCAAGGGCTACTACCCCTGCCTGCGTGGCTAGTTGCAGGTTAAGGGGCCTGGGTACTGAAACAGGTGCCTGCACCCAGAGGTCAGGGTTGCTAGTGGTCAAGCTAACCTGGGCAAAGCCCTCTGGGACACTGTAACCCACCTCTTTCCCTTCTAGTGGCCTAAACAATTAAGCAATAAGGCACGACAGGGTGTGTGTTATCGTATAATAACGTCACTCCTGGGGTGGGTTGAAGCACGAGGCGAAGCTGAGGCTTCCACCACCCCAGGAGTGACGTTATTACACGATAACACACACACTGGAGTGCCTATTGCTATTATACAATGGCTCGTTGTTATACAAAACAAAAAACATTTAAAAATATTTTTTAGAAGATTTTTAGTGTGGCAGTATTTCTTAAGAGAAGAGATCATCAATAAGCTGATCCATACAGTGACGTTATTGTGTAATATCATCACTGTCTCAGGCACCCATTGACCAATCAGAATACAGGAAATTTCCTTGCCCTTGTATAATATACAATAATCACTTTCACAATGACCCTTACTCACCATGCAATTACCCACACTGTTTGCATTTACCACCAGGGCTGGTACCTCTAGCTCAACCCTGGAGACCTCCTGTAAAATAAAGTTATTCACAGCAAATAGCAACAGTACAGTGCTTTTGGTACAAACTGGAACCAGAGTCAGGTTAAATGCAAAAAGAGTTAGATCTGATTTATTCAGGGGACTTGAACAAGGGAGGGGCGTAATCAGGTTGATTTGCTTAAAGGCTATATCAATCAAACAGTCATGTATGCACTTCAGAGTCCCTACACAGTTACACACACTGGGTACTCAGGTAGGAGGAAGGTGGGCTAGCCAGGATCATTGCCCAGGGTAGGCCGGCATAGCAGCTGTTTGGGGCCCTTTGATGGGACAAAGCAACATGCACAACACACACTAATTTTAATCTGGAGCCGGAGGGCTCAGTTCATGACAGAAAAGACAACAAAGCAATAAGATGACAACTCTTTAGATTTAGCTGTTGCTGCAGAGAGCTACCCTGATGTCTACTCACGATACCTAATGCAGGACGCAGGCAGGACAAAATCGAGACTGCAGGTTGTTGAGCTGGAGTGCCAGGAGAAGCAGGGCCCACACAAATCAGCGAGGCGTCATTCCTGTTCAAAGCATTGAGAAGGGGGCTGATCCCCTGGCAGGTCTCTCATTGTTGGCTTTCTCTGTGCAGAGGGTATTCTGGCTGGGCCAGTGTGGCAAGGCCCAGGCCAAAGGGAAATGAATACGGATTCAGCCCATTAGAGCTGGATGCAGCCTCCAGCGAGCAGAACACAGTTCAGCACACAGTGGAGAACCAAATCATGACCCACTAACAGCACACAGCACATTTACATGTAAGAAATTCCACTATACCAGGCAGATTGCTATCCAGTCACAATTACAGAGTCTCTGCACAAACCGGGAGTTCAGAGGAGGCTGAAAATCCTGACGGGCCGATCGCCTTCAGCAAATCATCAGTCTTCTTCAGGTTAAAGCCTGGTCACAGTCCAGTGTCTTAAATCATTCTCACAATTCAGATTCAGTCCGAAGCAACTCTATTTTCCCTCTCAGGGACAGCAGGCAGGCCAAAACTCAACCCTTTCACAATTCTCCTGCGTGAATCTACGCAGGGGCTGCTGCTTGAATCACTCAAGCTGTTACCTCTTCACTTCCCAACTCAGATCTGAACTGAAACTGCAAGCAGTCTGGGACTTTAAGCAGGATCCAAAATGTTTGGTTGGCTGATTCCTCTGTCAAGTCACAACAAGGGCTCCCCCTCAAGGTTCATTTAGGTGCCAAAAGCCCAAAACTACAATTCCTACAGAATTTTGCTCCCACAAAGCCCCTGGGGACAGGTTCCATTTTAGAGTCCCCAAAGGTACTGATTGGCCCATTTCAGCAGTCCAGGACCAAGATGGTGGAGACAAACAGAAATGTCTATGCTGCAAAAAAGGCAGGTTAGACAAACTGCAATATTATTACTATTCTAATAAATGATCAGTAAACAAGTACATCTTCTAACAGAGCTTCCTCTGTGCTAATAGCTATGGCAGAACTGAGTGATTATTTGGCAGCCTGGCCAGGACTCGAGCATAGAAACACTCACCCCCTCCCAGATTAATTATGACTGCAGTCCAGGCAGCTCTTAAAGAGACAGTACACAGAGGCTATACTGGCACTCACTGGCAATAGATTTAAACTGCTAAAACGCAGGACACCAGCCTGGCAGTGAGTATTTAGGCAAGCTCAAGGAAGTCTTTTTGGGAACCCCCATTTGTAGGGGGGTTAACACCAGCTATGGTGGGAATCTCTGTATCCATTACTGTGCACTTATTCTACTCCCATCTCATCCGCTGGCTGGAAATTGACTGTCTTGCACTATATTTGTATTTTTGCTGCTTATGGCTAATTCTGTCTTTTGTACTATGCTTGTGTAACCCCCCTGCAAATGGGGGTTCCCAAAAGACTTCCAGGAGCTTGCTTGAATGCTCCAAGCCTGAATGGTGTTTGGCGTTTAAGCCATTTATCAGTGAGTGTTTTTAGAACCTCTGGTACTGTCTCTTTAAGAGCTGTCTGCTTGCAGACATAATTAGTTTGTATGGGGGACTGTGTGTTTCTTTGATTGAGTACCACTCGAGCTGCTGCCAATTCACTTCATTTTGCAGTCACTAGGAGTGCAAAGGAACCTATCTGAAAGATGTAACTGTTTGCCAGAAATTATTTAGAGTAATAATGAAATTACAGTTTGTCTAACCTGCTTTCTTTGCAGTCAGAACTGTGTCTGCTAGTTCCCATTCTAGTTTTGAACTGCTGAACTGGACCAATCAGTGTGGGGTGAGCTAGCTCTAAAATGGTGCCTTGGACGAATCAGAACTTGGACTCATAATCTGAGCCAGCCACAAGAGGATTGTATGGGCAGTGACTCTGGGAGATGTAGTTTAGACTTCAGTGCCTTTTGGACCAACAGCAGCAGTCTATTGTGAGTGACAGCCAATCCAGTCAAGAACTGGGAGGAACTCAAAGGAAGTGCTCGGTTTTGCGGTTGGAGTTTCAGTTGAGCTTTGGCAGTGAAGAAGGAAGGAGGCCTGTGCTTTTCAGTGTGCAGTTTTAGTCAAAACGTGTAAGGCCCAGAGTTCCGGTCTGCAGCTTGTGTAACAGCTTGTTAGGACTGAATCCATCCTGTGAAAAGAATCAAAGGATCTCTGAAGAGTAGAAACCAGGCTCACCCTGTAGGAGACTGGAGGAATTGCTGAAAATTGCACTCGAGTCTGTCAGGAACTGAATCTGCTGTGTGTTCTCCAGTGTGTGCAGTAGTGCGATCGGGATACAGATGCAGCCTGCCTGGTATAGTGCTTTCTTTTATGTAAATGTGTGAAGAGGTTTGTGTACCTCAAGTGAGCCCTGCTGACATTGAAGGACCCTATCTTATTTGGAGGTGTGAGTACTAATTCAGGGTCGCTCCCTGTTGAATTGCCACATTAAATCCAAATGGAATTACTGTACTGCTGACTATTTAATTTTCCTTTTCTCTGTGTGAAAGGGCCCTACCAGCTGCTACGGTTTGGACTAGCCACTAGGGCTTGGGTACCCAGGGACTGTGCCTGATGAGGATGAGGCCTGTGCACAGAGCCATAAATGAATTATTAGAGTGATAAGCTAATTAGCCTGATTTCCCCTGTCCTTGTTATATCCCCTAAATAAATCAGAGCTGCTTGTTTCAGTAAAGTTATACTGCCTGAGGTATTTGTCTATGTTAAAGTACTGTACTGTGATTGTTGCACTGTATCTCATTTCACAGGAGGTCCCAGTGCGGAACCAGACCTGGGGGTAGTGTATACTGTGAAGGTAATTCTGATATATTGTGTGGGCCACTAGTGGGAAGAAAGGGGGGTTGCAGTGTCCCAGAGGGCTGTGACCAAGTTAGTTTAACTATTGCAAACCCTGACCTCTGGGTGGAGGCACCCGCCATTGGATCCAGGCCCCTCAACCTGTTAGTGGCAAATCAGGCAGGGGTAGTAGCCCCTGGGATAGCGCCATCTAGGGGTTACATCTTGGAGGCTCACCGCTGGGATTGTGTATGCTCTAGTGGCCATATTCACGAACCACTGTTAAGAAAAAATGGGTACCCACAGAAGTGGCTGTGCACGGCTGGTGGAGTGGTGTACTGGGAGGAGATCGAACTCCAAAATGCTATGCTATCCTGGACATCCCCTGGGTATCAACACGGACACTGTGCAGGAGTACTTTCCAAGGTGGAAGGTTTACAAACCCTGGGTGGTGGGTCGCATGCTAATCTGCTCACCCACACTTTCCTGGCCCTAGTAGAGTTTAAGGATCCCATAGATAGCTCCAAAGTGCCACAGACCATTACCCCAGAGGGAGCCCTCACTGCTTGGAGAGTGATAACTAAGGACAGTAAAGACCTGGGGAATCAGCCCCACCACTATCTGAAACTTTGAGGAGAAATTTGCTGAATGGTTTGCTGGGAGAGGGAAAACTGGGAGGACTTGAAGAAACTATTCTGCCACCTGGGTGTTCCTCCCCAACACCCTCTCCTGCTCCAGTGCCCGTAATGGTGGCTGAACCAATGCAGACTCCTATTTCTGCACCTGCCATTAGTCACGACTCTTACCAAGGTTGAGGATCTTCTCTGGCACCTCCCACCCCCAAGGGAGGATGACTGGGAGACCTGGATAGACTATGTTGCCCCAAGTGCTAGAATGGCAATGCTCGGAAGGCGAGCGAAAGAGGGTTAGTGAGAGCCTCCGAGGTCCTGCCCTGGCTACCATCCGTGCTAAACGGGCCAGTAACCCTGAAGCGACTGCACAGGCCTATCTTGAGGCCTGGAGAATGTGTATGGGAGCCCAGATTCTGATGAGGACCTATGGTGGAGAGAGAGATGCACAACAGTACCAAGGGGAGTTGTTGTCTGTGTATGTATCTCGGCTGGAAAAATTGTTGCAAGAATGCCTCAGAAAAGGTAGTTTGCCAGCGATTGAACTGGACCGAACCAGGCTGGACAGGATCCTTAAGTCTGCCCTTCTCAGAACTGCTGTTGCTTCAGTTACGCCTGGCAGATCGACTGGAATCCCCACCCTCCTATGATGAGTTAATGAGAGAAATTCGAGGAGTTGAGAAAAGACGACCTCGGGAGGGACCTGCACCAATAGCTGCAGCTACGACCGAGTGACTGAGGTGACCCATCAAGTGAAGTTCAGGGCAGAGGTTGGCAGTCAATGAGTGCTCTGACAAGAGAAAAGATATGTCACAATGGGGCGAACTGTTGAGAGAGATCCGGGAATTCAAAAACAGTCCTTTATGAAGGCCAGCCTGAGCACGGGGCCCTGACCTACATCCGACTGCATCTGCTATGGGGTGGGGGTACCCACCCATGTATCTCCTGCTGATAACAGCTCCAACCTCGATTCCTTGACCATGGAAGTGGAGAACTGACGAGATGTCTCCAAATGCTTATCACGCCGCAGACAGAGATGGCACCAAGGTTTCCAGTTAGTAATACCCCCGCCCTGGCTCCCAGTGTGGCGCCTCGGCCAGCTCAAACTCCAGAAAGTATGTTTTGCTATAATTGTGGGAAAGATGGGCACATGAAAGGGAATGCCAGTCCCCAAAAGACACTGACAAAGTTGCATATAGGCTACAAGGAGAGCTTCGAGAAGAAATCAGTGGTTAAGAGGTGCCGACATGATCCCAGTGAGGGCACCAAAATGCTAATTCACGTCCTTTGTGGCAAGGTCAGTTGCCCAGGCCCTCACGCCTCTCCAGACTGGTCCAGAATAGTGGGTCCTCCATGGAGACCACTGTAAAGGTGAATGGAGTGTCTACAAGAGCTGTATTAGACAGTGGCTCCCAAGTGACAATTATGTTCCAGGATTGGTATCAGAAGCATTTGTCAGACTATTCACAACCATTAGAAGGACTGCATGTATGGGGGTTAAGTGAGAAGGCCTACCCTATTCCGGTATACCAATTTGGCTGTCTTTCCCCACCTCCGTGGCTGGAGTGGCCGAACAAGTAGAGACCCTAGCCTTAGTGTGTCCCCCACTGGACTGTATGATGGTGTCCCTTTGTTGATTGGAACAAATGCTCATATGTTGGAAGGCTGGCACAGTTGTGTTATGAAAAACAGGGGTCAAAGACTAGTAGAGCTTTAAGAGTTCCGGCTTTAATTAGAAGGCCTATGAGGCACAGAGAGATGCTGAAAAACAGAACCAGAGGAACCGGTCGGATTGTATGGAAGAAGGATCCTGAGTCTCTGATCCTGGCGCCAAATGCCCAGTGTACCTTACAGGAGAGGTCCGTATCAGAAAGGATGTTAAGAATAAAATATTAATGTTGGATGCACCAGGCGATGGAAAATTGCCAGAGGGACTGCTGGTCAAGCCTAGTATTTTGCCCGCTAGAGCCCATGCTTATGCCAGAAGGGTAATGGTCCAAGTTCATAATGTGTCTGAAAGAGACATTCGGGTAAACAGAGGTTGCATCCTGGCTAATGTGCATTGTGCAGACACTGCAGTGCTACCCAGCAGCAAGAGTTCAAGGAAGAATGACAGAGTAACGCCTGACTTGTTTGATTTCGGCGACTCCCCGCTGCCAGCTGAATGGAAAGTGAGGATCAGTGAGAAGCTTGCCCAGAGAGACCAGGTGTTTTCTTTAAAGGAATGGGATGTAGGATGCGTGCAAGGAGCTGAGCACAATATCCGGCTGCATGACGAAAGACCATTTCGTGAGAGGTCTCGACGCCTGGCACCTGCTGACATAGATGATGTGAGACGGCATCTGCAAGAGATGTTAGCTGCTGGTGTAATACAAGAATCCAGAAGCCCTTATGCTTCCCCCATTGTGGTAGTGAGGAAAAAGAATGGAACAGTAAGGATGTGTGTGGATTATCGCACCTTAAACCGGCGGACTATCCCTGATCAGTACACAATGCCCCGCATTCAGGATGCTTTGGACTGCCTAAACGGGAGCAAGTGGTTCTCTGTGCTGGATCTCCGCAGTGGGTACTACCAGATCCCGATGGCCCCAGAGGACCGTGAGAAGACGGCCTTTATCTGTCCGCTTGGCTTCTATGAATTCATGAGGATGCCTCTGGGATTTCAGGTGCCCCAGCCACTTTTCAACGATTGATGGAGGCGTGCAGTGGGGACATGAACTTACTAGAGTGCCTGGTATACCTAGATGATGTTATTGTGTTTGGAAGCTCACTGGAGGAACATGAGAGCAGATTATTTAAGGTATTGGACCGACTGGAGGACTTTGGCCTTAAACTGTCCATTGATAAGTGTCAATTCTTTCAAACATCAGTAAAGTATGTGGGACACATAGTATCCACCGAGGGAATAGAGACCAACCCAAGTAAAGTTGAGGCCTTGACCACCTGGCCACAGCCCAAAAATCTAAAAGAACTGCAAAGATTCCTGGGATTCTGTGGTTATTATCGGCGCTTCATCAAGGACTTTTCAAGAGTGATCCGCCCTTTACTTAACCTTACCCAAGGGTATCCCCCAACCCACAAAAAATACCAAAAGTCAGCGTCCCTCAAGACTGAAAGAGTGTATTTTCATCCGAGTGAAGTATTTGGGCCGGCTGGACTCCTGATTGTGAGACTGCTTTTCATGAGATCATATATCAACTTACCCATGCTCCAGTGCTGGCCTATGCCGATCCAAGAAAACCTTACGTCCGCACACTGATGCTAGCTTGCAAGGGTTGGGGCGTGTTGTACCAAGATACACGAGAATGGCCTGAGACCAGTGGCCTTTGCCAGTAGAAGCCTGACCCCATCCGAAAAGAACTATCCTGTACATAAGTTAGAGTTCTAGCTTTGAAGTGGGCTATTGTTGACCAATTCCATGAGTACTTGTATGGGGCCAAAATACTAGTAAAAACTGACAATAATCCTTTGATCTATGTGCAGACCTCAGCTAAGTTGGATGCCACTGGCCATAGGTGGCTTTCTGCATTATCTACATATGACTATGCTCTCGAATACCGAGCAGGTCTGAACCACATAGATGCTGATGCTCTCCCGAGGCCTGTTCCCCAGAATGATTGGGTCCGATTGGCAGAACCTGACATTCGGGCACTCTCCGGAAGTTTGACAGGGAGGAACAAATGTCCATGGACGCAGTGGACTGCATGGTGGATTGCTTGGGAGCCTCTGAGAATTGCATACCTGCTGCTTATTGCCACTTTTCTGCAATAGACATTGGTGCACTGCCTCAGCTGGACAATGACAGTATTCGAGGCTCAATCCACGATCCCATGATCAAAGCAGCTTTGGAAGCCCTCTATGCAGGAAAAGATGTGTCCAAATTACGCCCACTGATTTGAGAACTGCACTGTTATACAAAGAAGGTCCTAAGTTGAAACTGTTCAATAAACTGTTATACAGAGAAACAGTAGACAGAGGGGACAAGTAGACAAACAACAACTAGTGCTGCCCACTGCCTTCGAGACTCAGTACTGAGGTCCTTGCACAACCACATGGGGCACCTTGGTATAGACAGAACACTTGACTTGGTGAGATCCAGATTCTATTGGCCTAAGATGGGGGCTGATGTGGAGCAACACATTCAAACTTGTAGTCGCTGCTTACAGAGGAAAGCTTTGCCCCAGAGGGCTTCCCCCCTTGTTAACATCACCACCAGTGCACCCATGGAGCTGGTCTGTATTGATTTTCTAAGTTTGGAGTCAGATCAAAGAAATATCAGTAATGTGCTGGTGGTCACTGACCATTTCACGAGATATGCCCAAGCTTTCCCCACCAAAGACCAGAAAGCATCCAGTGTAGCCAAAGTACTTGTAGAAAACTTTTTGTTCACTATGGGGCTCCACAAAGAATCCATTCGATCAAGGAGAGACTTTGAGAGTCGTCTGATCAAAGAGATGCTTTCTCTGTGGGGTCTGGAAGTCCAGAACCACTCCTTACCACCCCAGGGAGCCCACAGCCTGAACGTTTCAACCGTGACTTGCTAGATATGCTAGGCACCCTGCACCCAAAGGACAAGCCTAGATGGAGCCAACAAATTAGCACCCTGGTACATGCTTATAACTGCACCAAAAGTGATGCCACTGGATTCTCCCCACCGCCTGATGTTTGGAAGAGAAGCTCGACTACCAGTAGATGTGTGTTTTGGGGTCTCTCCTGATGGGGTTCAAGCTGACAACTATTTACAGTATGTGCAAAATTAAAGGCCCAGCTAACTCATGCGTACTCAACTGGCTCAAACCATGGCTGCCAAAAGAAATCTCACCAACAAAGAAAGGTATGATAAAAAGGTGAAAGCACAGGAACTCCAGGAGGGAGATCGGTATTGCTAAGAAATCTGGGACTGCATGGCAAGCACAAGATTGCTGACAGATGGCACCATCTCCCTCACATTGTAGTGGGCAAACTAGATGATCTACCAGTGTACAAAGTAAGGCCTGAGAATAATTCAAAAGATGTAAAACAATGCATAGAAATCATTTACTGCCCATTGGACAAATCTTAATTGAGTCTGAGCCCTAGAAGATGCCCCTCTGGACCAGTGACTAGAGCTGCTGCTAAGAAAAGATCAAGAAAGTCTGCACCTACAGAAGCAAAGTTAAAGTGTTCCTCCACAAGTCCCAGTTGAGCATGACTGTCAGTCCATATCGGAAGAAAGTGAGAGTGACTTTGAATACTATCCTTCTTACGAACTGAGTCAATTGTTTCTAGGGCAATCCCAGTCAATACTGGAGATGAAGCTGGGCCTTCTGGACTGTCCAAGCCCCCAGCTTTGTCCCTGGAGCCAATGCTCCCAGAAAGTGAAGTGCAAAGCATCAGATCAGATGAAATGGAATC
This sequence comes from Neoceratodus forsteri, assembly GCA_016271365.2. Taxonomy (NCBI): domain Eukaryota; kingdom Metazoa; phylum Chordata; order Ceratodontiformes; family Ceratodontidae; genus Neoceratodus; species Neoceratodus forsteri. The sequence goes on along the minus strand of CM057458.1, from coordinate 627,111,839 downwards.
ATTGTGCATGGTTGAACTGTTTGAGCTTTCAGGGAGGAAAATGATGGATTGGGTCAGACTGGTGATACACCAGAACAACAAGAGTATTTTGAGTGCCCTGACAGTCCACTGCCAGTGTCAAAGCCTCCATGCGAGCCAAATGTTGTGGACTCCAGAAACTGTAACTCCTGGAGCTGAAAGTGCCCCAAGTTCTAGCCTCTCTACCCCATGGAGACTCCCCTGACAAGTGAGGACAATGCTGAAAATGAGGCTCAGAGTGCAGAGACTGTAACAGTTCCCCTAGAAAGACTGGTCGAGCTGTAAAGCCTGTGGTGCACCTCAGTTATGATTCCCTTGGGAGGCCTGTGGATTTGCCTCTCAATGTTGTCCATAAAGGAGTGTATGTGTCCCCGAGCTCATTGCCCAAACTGAGCATCAGTGCTAACCCAAGTTACTTGTGTTGCCTATACTATGGTGCCCTTGCCCCGTCCAGCCCCAAGGTAACTGATAGGAAGGGCCCCTCTTCAGGTTTCATGTACAAGAGGTAATAACTTGAGTTATGGTACAATGTGTATGTAATACTGTGTAAAGAGTGACGTACTGCAATGTTTCAGAAATGTATTCTTGGTAAAATGATATATTGACTGATGATTACATGTGTGAGCCTAATGCAAATGTATATGGTTGCAGTTAAAACTTATGGGGGAAATTACTTGCTTGGCCGGACGTCAAGCTTTCCCAAATGGAAGGTGTAACCCCCTGCAAATGGGGTTCCCAAAAGACTTCAGGAGCTTGTTGAATGCTCCAAGCCTGAATGGTGTTTGGCGTTTAAGCCATTTATCAGTGAGTGTTTTAGAACCTCTGGTACTGTCTCTTTAAGAGCTGTCTGCTTGCAGACATAATTATTTGTATGGGGACTGTGTGTTTCTTTGATTGAGTACCACTCGAGCTGCTGCCAATTCACTTCATTTTGCAGTCACTAGGAGTGCAAAGGAACCTATCTGAAAGATGTAACTGTTTGCCAGAAATTATTTAGAGTAATAATGAAATTACAGTTTATCTAACCTGCTTTCTTTGCAGTCAGAACTGTGTCTGCTAGTTCCCCATTCTAGTTTTGAACTGCTGAACTGGACCAATCAGTGTGGGGTTAGCTAGCTCTAAAATGGTGCCTTGGACGAATCAGAACTTGGACTCATAATCTGAGCCAGCCACAAGAGGATTGTATGGGCAGTGACTCTGGGAGATGTAGTTTAGACTTCAGTGCCTTTTGAACCAACAGCAGCAGTCTATTGTGAGTGACAGCCAATCCAGTCAAGAACTGGGAGGAACTCAAAGGAAGTGCCAGTTTTGTCGGTTGGAGTTTCAGTTGAGCTTTGGCAGTGAAGGAAGGAGCCCTGTGCTTTTCAGTGTGCAGTTTTAGTCAAAAACGGTGTAAGGCCCAGAGTTCCGGTCTGCAGCTTGTGTAACAGCTTGTTAGGACTGAATCCGTCCCTGAAAAGAATCAAAGGATCTCTGAAGAGTAGAAACCAGGCTCACCCTGTAGGAGACTGGAGGAATTGCTGAAAATTGCACTCGGTCTGTCAGGAACTGAATCTGCTGTGTGTTCTCCCAGGTATTGTGCAGTAATTGCGATCGGGATACAGATGCAGCCTGCCTGGTATAGTGCTTTCTTTTATGTAAATGTGTGAAGAGGTTTGTGTACCTCAAGTGAGCCCTGCTGACATTGAAGGACCCTATCTTATTTGGAGGTCGTGAGTACTAATTCAGGGTCGCTTCCTGTTGAATTGCCACATTAAATCCAAATGGAATTACTGTACTGCTGACTATTTAATTTTCCTTTTCTCTGTGTGAAAGGGCCCCTACCAGCTGCCACGGTTTGGACTAGCCACTAGGGCTTGGGTACCCAGGGACAGTAACTGATAGGGATAGGCCTGTGCACAGAGCCATAGGTAGATTATTAGAGTGATAAGCTAATTAACCTGATTTCCCCTGTCCTTGTTATATCCCCTAAATAAATCAGAGCTGCTTGTTTCAGTAAAGTTATACTGCCTGAGGTATTTGTCTATGTTAAAGTACTGTACTGTGATTGTTGCACTGTATCTCATTTCACAGGAGGTCCCAGTGCGGAACCAGACCTGGGGTAAGTGTATACTGTGAAGGTAATTCTGATATATTGTGTGGGCCACTAGTGGGAAGAAAGGGGGGTTGCAGTGTCCCAGAGGGCTGTGACCAAGTTAGTTTAACTATTGCAAACCCTGACCTCTGGGTGGAGGCACCCGCCATTGGATCCAGGCCCCTCAACCTGTTAGTGGCAAATCAGGCAGGGGTAGTAGCCCCTGGGATAGCGCCATCTAGGGGTTACACTTGCTATGCTATTTTGTTATCTTCCTGTACAACTCGTTCTGCAGTGTATGCCATCCTGTATTTGCCCTGTTTGTGTTTTGCCTGTGGCAGGACCTCCTTGTAAATGAGCTTGCTCAATGGAGCTTTCCTGATGAAATAAACTTGAACTTGTGTTGACCCACACTACACACCTTGACATCTACAACACTGTCCCTGTTTGTGACCACCAGGTCCAGTATTGCCCCATTATGAGTGGATTCACTGACTAGTTGCCTGATGAATGTCCCCTCAGACAATGCAGGAAGTCCCTGCTTCTAGCTGAAGCTACAGAAGGGAGACTCCAATCTACATCCAAAGTCCCCCACCAGCAATGCCTCCACCCTTTCTGCCATTTTGCCATTTGCTTCTAACATACCTTATTTAAGTCCCGCCCCCCCCACCATACTGGAAGCCTGTAGATCACAGCTGTCCAGATAGTGGCTCCATTTCCCAACTCAAAGGTGAAGCACAGCACCTCTGCCTCCCTCCCCTGAATTCTCTGTATTTCTGTTGCTTTTATTGTTTCCTTCGCATAAGCACCCCCCCCCTTTTTTCTTCCTTCCTTGTCCCTTCTGAATATCATGTAGTCTGGTATGACCATGTCCCACTCATGGCTGTCAGTGCACCATATCTTGGTAATGGCCACAGTATCCAGTGTCAGCCTCCAACATGATGGCCTCTAGATCTGGTATCTTATTTCCCAAACTTCTAGCATGGCTTTCCAGAGTTTGCTCTTTGCTTGTAGCTTTCCCCTTTTTTCTTTTGTTCCCCCTTCCTCATCCTTCTGTTCTGACTGCTTCATTCCCCCCCCCCCTTTGCTAATCCCTTCTTCCTTGATTGACTTGTTCTGTGGTGGGACTCTAACCCTCTGGGATCTCCCTATACTGTATCTCAGCCTGTGGGGAGGGGGGCAGTTTCTGCCTCTCCTTTTTCTTCCACCTTCCCCCTTGGCTAGTTTAAATGTTCATCAAAGTAATGTTCAGACCATCCACTGAGATCTGTGGTTCCCCTCCCTGGATGGATGTAGGCCATCACATCTGTATTGGCTCTTATACTCCCAGGTGAGTCCCCAGACCCCAGTGTAGCCCTACCCCTCTTTTCTGCACCATTCCTTCAACCATAAGTTGAAGGCCCTGGTACAGAGCACCCTCTCCTTCTCCCTATTATAGACAGGTAGCCCCTCTGCAAAAGCTACAGAGCATGCTACCTGCCTTAGGCTTCTTCCCAGCTCCCTAAACTCACCCTGCACTGTTCCTGCCCTATCCCTAGCCAGGTCATTTTTCCCCATGTGACAATGACCTCCAGCTCCCCCTTCCTTCCTACTGCCCTAGCAATCCATAGGATATGCTTCCCATCCCTCCAGGCCATGGGGCTGGCTAGACACCTAACCACCCTCTCCGCTCCCTTTTCTATTCCCAACTCAATCCCCTGACAATTGAGTCTCCCACCAGAAGTCGCTTCCTCCTTCTCTGGGGTCCTTTACCCCCTTGGGGCCTCCACTTGGGAGAGCCCCTGCTTCTTTTCCTGTAGCTGTACTAGGAGGCAGTATAGCGCAGTGGTCTAAGGCTCTGAGCTGCAAATCTGGTGACATCCAGAAGACCAGACCTGGATTTGAATCCCACAGCTTCCACTTGCATACTGTGTGACCCTGAGCAAGTCACTTAACTTCCTTGTGCTCCCAGGTCGCACCTGGAAACAAACTCCAGCTTAGTGTGCCTTTCCTGGTTAAACAATTTCCCCTTTCCCTTTATGGCCACTGCCACAGGTGCCTCCTCTTGGCAGTCCTCCTCCACCAGAATGGCATGATAATTCTGTAGTGGTACCGGTTGCAGTTGAGAAATGTGCTTGTAGCCTCCCCCCAACCTTCCAGATCCCACCACCACCCCCTTCCTCTAGCCCACCATAGTCCAGCCATTCTTCTTATCTGGCATCTTTTGAGGTAGCGGAGTCAGACTTGGTGGCCCCAGAGTGGGAGAAAAGGCCGCCTGGCTCCTAGTCAATGCAGCTGAAAGTTCAATAGCCTCCTCCTGACTCATAAACCAATGCAGCCTCGATTCTAGAGATCTTCTCCGCCAACCCAGAGAGGTGCACGCGGATGGTGCAGCACTGTAGTCTCCAGGGAGTCTCTCTGAAGACTGATGCACCACAACCACTGCATTGCACCACTCCCCACATTCCCTATTCCTGCTTTCTCTGTGCTTCCTGTCCTACTGTCCCAGAACCCAGTAAGGCTAAGCATTACATTGTATGAGTTATTAAAGTACAAAATACAAACCTTTTATTAATTTACCTTAGGTATGTCATGGATACAGGTATGCTATAACCAGCAACACATACAAACACATTTTTGTCCTCTAGTACCCTCCTACCATCCATGTAATGAGTTTATGTGGCAGAAAAACAGAGGATTGCTGTCACTTCTTTGTACAGCTTTGTTTATAAGAAAAGAAAACAACATAATTAATTCAATGAGGTTTTAAGTATGTTTTGGTTTAAAGTGTATCTTTGGAACCAAGATGGTCTTCTCCTGTATTAGAAACATTACTTTAGAACTGCATAAGGTACTGTATAACACGAAAGTGTAGTTTTTTTTGTTGTTAGACAGGCCTAAAGTTTTGTACACACAGGGCTTTCCATACATGCGTACTGCATACTGGTTTATTTATAATCCTCAAATGCTAGTCATGGAATGCCACAAAACAAGTATTTGGGTTTCACCAGCTACTGCTGGTATGTATGGAACTTGCTGCAGGCAAAAAAAAGGAAAATGAAAAAAAAAAAAAAGGATTCTTTATAGATGTCTTTTAACCAGTGACTGCAGCAAGACCTTTAAATAACATATAGCAAACAAAACCATACTTGCACGTTATCAGTATTCAGAGGTACTCATAGGCCAAAAAACTCAGCCTCCTGGTCTCCACTCCACAAACAAAAACTGCAAGTGCTGAGTGCTAGGATGACATACTTTATTGTTAAAATAACAGCAGCAGGTGGAATCGTATTCCCTCCCAGTGTGGGGGGTTGCTAGACACCAGGGAATATGAGATAGTGTACAGGGATGGGAATTGGTGGGTGTTTATGGCCTTCTGGAGATGTAATCTCCAGAACTGGACACAGTAATCAAGGTGGGGTCTTACCAGCGATCTATATAGGGGGAGCACCAATTCCCGCTTCCTGCTGACAAGTACACTTTCCCGTATACTCCAGCATCCCACCAGCCCTTCCGACTGCCTTGTCACACTGCCTGGCCACCTTTAGGTCATTCAATATGTTTACCCCTGGGTCTCTTTCCTCCTTGGTCTTTGTCAGTATCACATTGCCCATTTTGTACTCAGCTAATGGGTTTCTATGGTCCAAGAGCATTATTTTTCACTGTTTTGCATTGAAGCCCAGCTGTCATAGCCTTGACCACTCTTCCAATCTTTTCAGATCCCTATCCATCCTTTCAAAAAATGATTCTCCTAGAAGCTTAGCATGATTTTGAATAAGGTCTAAACCATTTTTTCACTTTTCACATTAAAATGACAGAAACATATTGTGGACCACAGAGAGTGAGACTTACAATATCTAGTCCAACTCACATTAGGAAGTCCAGCCAACAGATTATTTATTTTATTTAGTTTTTGTTTACCGAGTAGGTGCACTAGACAGAGACCGTCTATTTTCAGGCATGACCCAGGAGAATTACAACGCAAACAGGAAGGCAAGTTGCAAAGGTAAAACAAGAGATAATACAATATAGTAAAAACGGAATAATAGAATTTAATACAAAACTCACATGACTTTGGAATGAAGACATACTAATAGCCAAAAGTGCAGGAATATCTACAGGTATAGGGGTTAGAGGGGAGAGTCAGGGTATAGCACAGGAGCATTTGTCACTGGCAAGGAGAAAAGTGGAAAGATCCTTCTTAAAGATCTGGTGTGACTGGGAGAGTCTAATATGATCCGGGATGGATACTTCATAGCATTCACAAACACATTTTGTAGAATTTTTCTTCTCACTTATTTTGCTTATAAATTCAAAGTCAACAATATGCGCATGCTATGTGATATATGGTTTTTCTTGATGATGTTCTGCCTAATTTTTAACAATAGACTCCTGCTCTCCTTTCCCATGCATTATAATGAGGGACAAATGTAACAACCATTTCCGGAGAGCCAATACGAGCCACCACCTGCACATCAGTTCTTTTTCCTGTGGATGTACCAGAGATGACAGCTAGATCAAAAAGCAAGAGAAGTCCACACACTTACCAGCTTTCCATTATGAGGTTTATTGTCCAAGGTCAGTGGTGAACATTTCAGTCGTTAATGGCCATCCTCAGGACCATTGTACACTGTGCAAGTGATTCTCAAACAACTTATAAAATAACTTTCTGAAACAAATGAAAATGATCAGGATCCCCGTAAAGAGTTTCAGTGTGGCAGCTGACAGGAAGCAATGAGTACAGTGTCATGAAGGCGTTACCTGTTTCTGTCTAAGCAAGTTACTCAAAATTAGGCAAGTTACAGAGGTGGAGCTATTTACGTAGCTACTGATGCCTCAGGGAAATCACAGAAGAGACTAATATTTTTACATATTCTACATGTTAAATCTGGATGTAGTTAATATATAATGCATATTTCTGTATTACTTTCTTTATTAACAAGGACATTTGTCTAGGCATTTTTCCTCAAAGAGAATCCATTGTAATTTCCACCCAACACATTATAACGTCATGAACAGACTTATGACTTCAGTTGTAACATAAAAAGAAGAAACTAAGGAACACTGGTGGAAAACTATCCCACTTTCATGCATTTTTTTCTACAAGACTACATAATGAAGAAAAAAGGTATAGAAATATGGAACTTGCAGGTGTACTGTATAACATATAAGCTTGCACTATTATGGGGTCTTTTCAGCACTTCTGTAAGGTATACAATATGTTATGTACTCATTTAATCATTGACAGGAGGGCAACTAAAATGGTGCCAGGTCTACACCAGGAGACCTACAAAGAGAGAGTAAAGCAGCTTAATATGTATACACTTGAGGAAAGGAGGGAGAGTGGAGACATGATAGAAACTTTCAAGTACCTCAAGGGAATCAATAAAGGCCAAGAGGGTAGCATTTTTCAGAAAAAGAGATGTGCAAGAACAAGGGGGCACAACTTGAAGGTGGAGGGGCAGCTCAGAGGTAATGTGAGGAAGTATTTTTCACGGAGAGGGTTGTGGATACATGGAACGGCCTTCCTGAGGAGGTAGTGGAGTCAGAAACAGTGGGGGAATTCAAGAATGCATGGGACAGACATAAGGCAATTCGAGTCAGGAGTAGGAGGAAGTAGGCTGTTGGTTAACTAGGATCTGCAGCTTATCCATTAGGTAGGGAAATGGGCAGACTAGGTGGGCCAAGTGGTCTTTATCTGGCATAAAGTCTATGGGTGGGATATTCAAAGGAGTTGCCCATGGCGCAACCCACCAATGTGCCCCAGAGCGATATTCAACTGGGCAGGTTGCGCTGCGCAACCCCCGATGCGCCGGGGACCACCAATAATGTATGTGATGCAAGTGCGGGGGGCCTGCCCATGCATATGTGGCACATCCTGATATTCAGCCCGGGATGTGCAGCGCATATGGGGGCACATACCCGCCTTGTGCCACACGGGGGGGCACAAAGATGTGCCTGGCGACACCAGGAGCAAGTTCTGGCCACCCACAGGTGTGCTGCTGTATTGCAAGGTGCAATACAGCAGCCACCTGCTGTGGGTGGCCACCCGACCACCCAGGACACAGTCAACGAGCCCCCTACCCAGGGGGCATCGTGCCCCTCCCCCTCCACCCGATCGTGGGCATGTGTAAAATGAAGCCCTCGTGGTCCAGTGGACTGATCCCCCTTGCCCGATCATGGGTGTCAGTTATAGCTCCCTGGTGGTCCAGTGGACCGGGCCCCCTCACCCAAATGCGGGCATGTGTACATGTAATCCCTGGTGGTTCAGTGGACCGCCATCCAATGCCCGATCATGGGCAGTAGTGATATCCATCCGTGGTGGTCCAGTGGTAACCCCCTCCCACCCGCCCACTGGGCCCCTACTACCCTGCACCCCCAAGTCAGCGTGAGGCGGAAGCACCCACCTGTAAGCCACCCGCAGACTGACAGCATACAGTAGGGCTGTACTATCTGTGGTCCGATTGTGGAAGTTGGTCGGCGCAGATATATTGTACTACACAGTTCTGAATTGTGAATGAATGCTCATTCAGAATTCTAGACTGTGTAGTACAGTATGGTCTACACGCCCATTGGCCCACGCAGTGGACCAATAGGTGTACAGCCCTACTGTACACTGTCAGTTGGCGGGTGGCCTGGTGGCTTGTGGGCGGGGCACTGCCACCCGACGCTGACGGGGGGGTGCAGGGTGGCGGGGGCCTCAGTGGTCAGGTGGGGAGGGGCGTCATCACTACTGCCTGCTATCAGGCATTGGATAGTGGTCCACTGGACCACCAGGAATGGGAATCACTTCTGCCCACAATCGGGCATTGGATAGTGGTCCACTGGACCATCAGTGATTACATGTACACATGTCCGTATTCGGGAGAGGGGGAATGGTCCACTGGACCACCAGGGATTATTTATACATGTCCACGCTCGGCGGAACGGGACTAGAGCCCGCCGTGGGGCTGCAGGGTGTCAGTCCCCGATGGCTGCAATCTGGCAGGGCACCAGGCGCAAGTCTCCAGGGATCAGTGCACCACATGCAAATGGGGCCATATTGACATGAAAATGGCCCCATTTGCACCTTGCATGCATTATGATCTCATTTGCATGCCCACAGCTGAATATCACAGTTGCTGCACCTAGCGCAACCGCACTTGCACTGGCGCAGCCCCTGCTCCCCTTCTGCCACTTGCACAGTGCATGCACCCTCAGTGCCATATTCAAAGGTGCTGAGCCATGGTCCCTACCCTGGCTCAGCCCAGATGCACTGTGCCCAGGCTTGCGCCCCTGCCTGGCACAGTCTGAATATCCCACCCTATGTTTCTATTAAATGGGATGTGAGGTGGTAATGGTGGAGGGTGGCCCAGACTGGAGTCCCATTTTGATACATTCTGGCGGAGGCACAAAGCAGACTAATTTGCACTTGCTAGTTTAAGCCTGAGGCCGTATTGAAAGTCATGAGTCACAATGTGGAGGTGGGAAGGCACAAACTCCCATTCAGTAGGGCAACCCCCTAGTGCTCACAACTGTCATATTGAGTGGCACCATTGGCTCTGACACATTTGCAAAAACATTTACAAGTCCATGCATATTCTACTGCCATTGGGGGATTTATTTCCTCAACACAAGTACATAATGTATTGTATACCTTATAGAAGTGCTGAAAAGACCCCATAATAGTGTAGGCTTATATGTTATACAGTACACCTGCATGTTCCATATTTCTATACCCTTTTTTCTTTATTATTTATTGACAGAAACATTCAAGTACCTCAAGAGAATCAACAAAATCCAAGAGGGCAGCATCTTTCAGGAAAAGAGATGTGCAAGAACAAGGGGGCACAATTTGAAGATAGAGGGGGGACAGCTCAGGGCAACATGAGGAAGTATTTTTTCATGGAAATGGTGGTGGTTGCAGGGAACCGCCTTCATGAGGAGGTTGTGTGGTCAAAAACAGTGGGGAAATTCAAGAATGCATGGGACAGACATAAGGCAGTTATAGTGGGGGGTAGGATGAAGTAGGTTGTTGGTTAACTGCAGTCTACAGTTTATGCAGGTAGGGAAATGGGCAGACTGGATGGGCCAAGCGGTCCTTATCTGCCATCAGATTCTATGTTTCTATATGTTTCTATGTAAGATAGCCCAGCTGAGATGCAATATCCCTTTTCCAGTGTGGTCCTTGATTCTACTGATTTTATAGCAGTGTAGACTGGAGCGTTAAGAGGTTAAATTATTTGCTCAGGGTTGCACTTTGAGTATGCAGCTTTGGCAGGGTTTAAACCTGTGATCTCTGGGTTCTCAAGCCTCTGCTTTAACCACTGGACCCCACTGTCTACTCAGTATTATAACTGGTATGTTACACATGCCACTACCGTTAAAGCCCCATCATCACAGTTTGTCAGTGGCATAAGGAGTGCGGGGTGGCATGCCCTATGCTCTTTGCACTCACTAATAAACACCTGGGAGCCTACAGTAGGGTCAAGGAATTGTATGTGTGTTTGTGTGTGTGTATGTGTGTGGTGGACAGGGTACAGCATAAGAGAAGGGGAGAATGCACTAGGGGACTGGGACTATGGTTCAGGCAGGGGTTGAGATTACAGCTGGTGCATTTCTCAGGGTTGTGATGGGGCTGCGGCTGTGGTTGGAGATGTGGCTATGATGTGGTGATGTGACTGAGGAAGCTGGAGCTGTCATCAAGGGAGATGAGACTATAGGGGGAAATAAGAGGTCATAGTGCAGTTGGATAAAGACTGTACAGGTATGGAGGGTGGAGCATGTGATGTGAACAAAGCGTTAGGCTGGGGCCTGAAGGTGGCACCTTGGGATGGGGACAGCACGGTATGCATGTGTGAAGGGGGTACAGAAAGGTTGTGTGCTGCCACTGTTGGCTAATAAACCATGGCTCTTATCACTTGTCATGGTCCATTGGGAGAATATGGGGCCACAGCCCCAGATGGACCATGACAAACAACTGGGTACAGGATTATTGTTTTTCTACCACCAAGATTGTCCAATTTTCAGGAGTTAAGTTCCACATTGTGACTCATGTAAACTTCCCCCTACCTGGTCTAGGGGATTTTTGAACGGCGACACTTGGCTTTTGAGTAGTGTTGGCACAACATGTATGCATGTGTGTAACCCCCCTGCAAATGGGGGTTCCCAAAAGACTTCCAGGAGCTTGCTTGAATGCTCCAAGCCTGAATGGTGTTTGGCGTTTGAGCCATTTATCAGTGAGTGTTTTTTAGAGCCTCTGGTACTGTCTCTTTAAGAGCTGTCTGCTTACAGACATAATTAGTTTGTATGGGGGGACTGTGTGCTTCTCTGCTTGAGTACCACTTGAGCTGCTGCCAATTCACTCCATTTTTGCAGTCACTAGGAGTGCAAAGGGAACCTATCTGAAAGATGTAAGTGTTTGCCAGAAATCATTTAGAGTAATAATGAAATTACAGTTTGTCTAACCTGCTTTCTTTGCAGTCAGAACTGTGTTTGCCTAGTTCCCCATTCTAGTTTTGAACTGCTGAACTGGACCAATCAGTGTGGGTTAAGGTAGCTCTAAAATGGTGCCTTGGACGAATCAGAACTTGGACTCATAATCTGAGCCAGCCACAAGAGGATTGTATGGGCAGTGACTCTGGGAGATGTAGTTTAGACTTGGCTTTTTGGACCAACAGGGCAGTCTATTGTGAGTGACAGCCAATCCAGCCAAGAACTGGGAGGAACTCAAAGGAAGTGCCCAGTTTTGTCTGCTGGAGTTTCAGTTGAGCTCTGGCAGTGAAGGGGAAGGAGCCCTGTGCTTTTCGGTGTGCAGTTTTAGTCGGAAAAGCGTATAGGCCCAGAGTTCCGGTCTGCAGCTTGTGTAACTGCTTGTTAGGACTGAATCCGTCCTGTAGAAGAGAATCAAAGGATATCTGAAGAGTAGAAACCAGGCTCACCCTGTAGAAGACTGGAGAAATTGCTGAATTGTACTCGGTCTGTCAGGAACTGAATCTGCTGTGTGTTCTCCCTGGTATTGTGCAGTAATTGCGATCGGGATAGAGAAGCAGCCTACCTGGTATAGTACTTTCTTTTTACCATATAAATGTGTGAGGAGGCTTGTGTAGCTCAAGTGAATCCTGCTGCCATTAAAGGACTTTTGCCTTTGACTGTTTACCATATAAATGTGTGAGGAGGCTTGTGTAGCTCGAGTGAATCCTGCTGCCATTAAAGGACTTTTGCCTGTTGCAGTTTGCCATATAAATGTGTGAGGAGTCTCGTGGAGCTCAAGAGTAGCCCTGCTGACACTGAAGGACCCTATCTTGTTTGGAGGTCGTGAGTACTAATTCAGGGTCGCTCCCTGTTGAATTGCCACATTGAATCAAATGGAATTACTGTACTGCTGACTGTTTAATTTTCTTTTCTCTGTGTGAAAGGGCCCTACCAGCTGCCACGGTTTGGACTAGCCACTAGGGCTTGGGTACCCAGGGACAGTAACTGGTAGGGATAGGCCTGCACAGAGCCATAGGTAGATGAGTAAAGTGATAAGCTAATTAACCTGATTCCCCGTCCTTGTTATATCCCCCTAAATAAATCAGAGCTACTTGTTTCAGCAAAGTTATACTGCCTGAGGTATTTGTCTATGTTAAAGTATTGTACTGTGATTGTTGCACTGTATCTTATTTTACAGGAGGTCCCAGTGCTGAACCAGTCCTGGGGTAAGTGTATATTGTGAAGGTAATTCTGATATATTGTGTGGGCCACTAGTGGGAAGAAAGGGGGGTTGCAGTGTCCCAGAGGGCTGTGACCAAGTTAGTTTAACTATTGCAAACCCTGACCTCTGGGTGGAGGCACCTGCCATCGGATCCAGGCCCCTCAACCTGTTAGTGGCAAATCAGGCAGGGGTAGTAGCCCCTGGGATAGCGCCATCTAGGGGTTACATGTGTATTTGAATAAGATAGAATCATGTGTCTGGGGAACCAGCAGGAAACAGTGCTGAACCATGTACCCTTAACTGTAATAATGGTTACAGAACTTAATGTTCACACCACCTGCAGAGACTACTGTAGATATTCCTTAAGAAGCACAGAAGCTTAAAATTTATCAACAGAAAAGGACTGCTTGGTCCACCCAGTCTGCTCAGATGATCCGTGCCTAGTCTGTCTCTGCAGACCCTAATTGGATTCTGGCTACCCTTCATGCCTATTTACCAATATTCCCGTATGTGTATCCCATGCACGCTTGAAGCCACCTACTGTTTTTGCCTCCACTACTGTTCTAGTCTGTTCCAGGAATCCATCAAGCTTTCAGTGAAGTAGTACTCCCTCATATCCCTCTTAAACTACCCCCCCCAGCTTCATCATATGCCCTCTGGTCCTGGTTCTCTTTCTCCATTGAAAGAAACTCCCCTACTGCACCCTGTTCACCTCCATGAGGTACATGTAGATCTCTATCATGTCCCCTCTCAATCTCATCTCTTCCATGGCGTACAGGTTGAGATCCCTCAGTCTTTCCTCATAGGGCTTTTGATGCAACTCGTGCACCATTTTAGTTGCCCTCCTCTGGACTACCTCCACCCTGTCTATTTCCTTACTGAGGTGAAGCCTCCAGAACTGGACACAATAGTCCAGGTGGGGTCTCACAAGCGAGCAATACAGTGACAACGCCACCTCCTGCCACCTGCTGCAGATACCTCTTCTTCTGCATCCCAGCATTCCATTGGCCCTTCCCACTGCTTTGTCACACTGCCCTGCCACTTTGAGGTAATCAGATATGTTAATCCCAAGGTCCTTTTCCTGCTTATTGACTGCCAGTACCCCCATCCTATACTCTTCTCCTGGTATCCAATGCCCTAAGTGCATGATTTTACACCTTGGCATTGAACCCCAACTGCCATGCCCTTGACCACTCATTGAGTTTCTCAAGATCCTTTCGCATTTTCTCCACCCCTGCTGAGTATTGACCCTATTACAGATTTTTGTCATAATCTGCAAAAAAACATACCTTCCCTTCCACTTCTTCTGCAATATCACTTATGAAGACACTAAAGGGAACCGGTCCCAGTACTGAGCCCTGCGGCATCCCACTGGTTACTCTCCCCTTGATTATTACTCCTCCATCTATTCGAGAGAGTGCCCTTAACCATCACCCTCTGTCACTTATTCATTAACTTGTTCCTACTCAATTCAGCACTTTGGATCCAATCCCTAGGCTGCTCAATTCTTTATCAGTCTCCTGTTTGGCACAGTGTTGAAGTTCTTGCTGGAGTCCAGATGGTATCCTGTGAAAAGGGTGACTGAAACTGAATGACTCGGATATGAGCAACTCAGTTTCAGCACTCATTATGTGAGCTAACCTGAAAGGGTAGAGAGGGGAGAACAGCAGAGCAAACAGAAGAACAGCAGGGAGAATAGAAGAGGAGAGTTATAGGGAAGGTATGTGGGATGCAGTGCAGTGTGAGGCTGCCAAGCTGGCCATGTGGTGTGGTGGTGAGGGTGGCTGGCTACAGTGAGGAGGGTACAGGATTTGGGGCTGGGGAGGGGTACTTTTTTATGTTTTATGTGCGGGAGTAATTTTTTTTTCTTACAAGTTTCTTCCCCTTCCCGACATGCACCCCCTGGAGTTGAAAATCCATGGTAAGGTGGGTGTGGGGTGCAAAGCCCCCCACAATCGGAGGTGCAGGGGCACAGCCCCCTGCATAAATACTTTGTTTTCACTGGTGTTGCCTCACTGGCTGTGCACATTACCATTTAGATTTTTCGGTGATGTACACTCGTTGTAACAGAGATAGCCATTATGAAATGGAACCAGTCGAGTTAGGCCCCATCCACTGCCCTCCCCTGATGTATTTCCCCAGTTACCTAGTCAAAGAAATCTATCAGACTCATATGGCATACCCCCCGCCCCCCCCCGTGAATCTATGATGCCTTTGTTCTTGTAGCCCACTAAATTTAAGATAGTCTACCAACCTTTCCTTTAACAGGGTTTCCATTAACTTCCCCACCTCTGATGTGAGATTGACTGGCTTATAGTTGCTAGCGTCATCTCTGCTGCTGCTCTTATGGAGAAGGACCATGTCTGCTTACCTCCAGTCCTTTGGAACCAGGCCAGTTTCCTGTGAACTGTTGAACAAGGCCATCAGTGGGGCAGTGTATCCCATTTGGTCCCATAGCCTTGTCTACTTTCAGAGCTGCAAGTCCCTTCAGGTCTCTTTCCTCTGAAAATGAACTTGTGTTAGCCTCCCTCTCCCTTTGCTCCTGTTGCTCACAGGTGGTCCATCCCCCTCCCTGCACTGTGAAGACTGAACAGAAGTACCTCCTTATCCTCATGATCCTACTCCTTGCTGTCCTCTTCCCAATTATGTGCCTGAAGAAAGTCATAGCCCCTTTAGCTACCCCTTTGGCTATCCATTCCTCCATCTATACTTTTTCTCCCTTCACTGCCTTTCCTGTTTCCCTGTTTTACTTGGTATACCTCCCTGTTATTTCTCCCCCTGCATCTCCTGCTGACTTCTGAATGCTACGCTTTTCTCCGCTCACCATCTTGGCCACTTCCCTATAGAACCATAACAGTCCTGTTTCCTTCTTCAAGAGATTGAAAGACCTAAACATGTGCGCCCTAGAAGGGGGAGATATGACAGAGACCTTTAAGTACGTCACAGGAGTAATAAGGTACAATAGGGAAGTATTTTTCAGTAAAACGGTGCTCAAGGACATAGGGGCATAAGAAGCTGGGGGGTGGCTTCAGGAGGGATGTGAGGAAGTACTTCTTCACAGAAAGAGTGGTGGATTCTTGGAACAGTTTTCCAGCAGACGTGGTGGGGCAAAAACAGTGGTGGGGTTCAAGAATGCATAGGACAGGCATAAGGGAATCTTAGGGAAAAGGAAGGGGAGGGCGAATGGAGTGGAGTTCAAGTAGGATCTGCAGTGATACTATAGGCAGGTTCTACTTTTAATCCCTTCCTTCATGCAGAGGTTGATTGCCTTTATAATGCCTTCCCTTATTTTTCCCCACTGTGCTTCTATCAGTCCCTGGCTCCCCCCGTGAGGCAGTTTCTGAGGCAGTCTTCCATTTCTTTAAAATCTGCCCTCATAAAGTCCAAGACCTCGTCCTCATTGTGGTTTGTCTCTGTTCTTATCTTAATGTTAAAACACATAGTAAGGTGTTCTCTGGTACCTACGGGACTGCCCCCTGAGATATCTGGAATGCCATCCCTGTTTGTAAGTACCAGGTCCAGCAATGCCCCATTACTAGTGGGTTCCTTGACTAGCTGCCTGAGAAAAGCCCCTTAGAGGGAGTCAACAGTGACCCTGCTCCTTGCTGAAGCTGTGGTTGGAAGGCTGCCATATATGTCTGGGAGATTGAAGTCCTCAAACAGCAGCATCTCCCACTGCCATCCTGATGATAACTTCCTCAAGTGCCTTACTAACTCTTCTCCCTATGCTGGAGGTTGGTATACCACCCCTGGATGGACAGCAAACCCCAGTATCTGTCTACAGGATAACCCACAGCACCTCCAGACTTTCCTTTTCCTCTGGATGCCCCTGTACTTCCTTGGCCTTCATTCCCTCCCTCACATATATTACAGTCCCTCCTCTCCATTCCCTGTCTCTCCTGAACAGAGAGTAACCCTGTATGGTCACGTCTCAGTTAGAGATGTTGCAAAATTAAATTTCACCTGCAAAATTACCATGAAATTGTAAATTTTGCTGTGTGAAACGTTTTGCGTAATTCCATCATTCCGGGTGTGAAATTTCGCCAGCGAAACATGAAATTTCACCGCAAAATGTGCAATTTTGCCAAATTTCACCATATTTCATGTGAATTTTACCATTTCTTGGACTAAATTTTGCATTTCACGGGCAAAATTTTGCATTTCATGGTGAAATTTTGCATTTCGCCCATGGAATTTCAGCATATTTGGCCAATATTTAGATGAAATCAGCATATTTTGCAAAATATTTCACAGAGTGAAATTTTCTAATTTTGCACATCTCAAGTCTCAGTCATGATTGCCAGTCCATCATGACTGTTATTTCCAGACTTCTAGCACTGGCACATGGCTTTTCTTTCCTTACTCCTCCTCCCTCCCTCCTGCTGCTTCCCTGCTTTCCCCTTCTGCCTGTGCTGTTTCCTGAAGCTCCCCTGGCCCTCCTCTTCTGTTATTACCTTCTCTATTACCTGCCTCCTTTACTCCTTTCATCTTGCTTTCTTGCTATATGGTCCCCTTGCCCTGTGCCTTGTCCCTCACCCCTGTCTTCTTGTGCTCCTGCCCTAGGAGAGATTACTCCCCTTGGGCTCTCCCTCCCTGCTGCTTCATCTGGGGGAACAATTGATGCTTTCCTTTGTTTTACAGCCTTCCAGCCCTGGATAGTTTAAATGCACATCCAAGCAGTATGTAAATCTCTCAGTAAGCACTGTGGTGCCCCTCCTGGAAAGTTGCATGCCATCTTTCCCAAAGAGGCCAATATCCTCCCCTGCTGGGCCCCATTCTCCAGTGTAGCTGAAGCCCTACTCAATGCACCATGCCTTCAGTCAACTGTTAAAAGTCCTGGGGCGGAGTGCTCTATCCTCACTCCAGCCATATACAGGCAACACTTTGGCAAAAGTCACCATATGTGTCACCTGCTTGTGGCCCCTCCTCAGCTCCGTGAAATTTCCCAGCACTACCCCTACCATGTCCCTCGTAGGCCATTTGTCCACAGGTGGACATATATATCTAGCTCCTTCCCATCTGCTGCTACCACAGCAATCCCCTGGATCCACTGTCAATCCCTCCAAGCTGAAGTACCTCTCAGGTACTTCACCTCTCTTCCCCTTTTTTCCCTCACTGCCATCTTTCCCTTTTTTCCCCCTCACTCCCATCTATCCCCATAACAATAGAATCCCCCACCAGCAGCTGCTTCCTTCTTAGCTGGGGCCTTTTTCTCCCTCCCTCCTTGGGGCCTCCCCTTTTGAGGACCCCCACATTCTCCCCTTCCTCTGCTATGGGTGCCTCCTTCTGGCTGCCTTGTCGCTCCAGTACAGCAAAAGAATTCTACAGTGGTAGAGGCAGCGGTGGAGCTGAGGGGGGCTGGGGGATGGTCACCCCTCCTGACTACCCCAGTGTGAGTAGTGGTGCCCTACCATGATCTTTATTCACTGTTTACTGCCCATTGTGGAGCCCACAATTAACTGAATGCCCCCCCAGCTCCCAAACATTCCCAAACCTGGCTCCGCAACTGGATAGAAGCTGAGCAGTGTATACCCTTCCTGTCTTCCCCACCTTCTTGGAGCCCACCAAAGTCTAACTGCTCTGCCTCTGCCTAGTTATCCTGTGGGGGAGCGGGGGAAGACTTTTTGGTCCTTGGGTGGGGCAGATGGTTCTCTGTGCCCTTGTCAGTTCAGCCCAGAGGCCAGCAACCTGTGCCCTCAAGCCAGAGAGGTGAGCACAAATGGTGCAGCACCTCCATCTCCAGAAGGTGTCTTGAAAGGCTGTGGCGCCACACCCATTACACTGCACCACTCTCATGGTCTTTCCCTCCTTTACCTTAGTGCTTGTAGAAACTTCTCTGTACCTTACTGCATTTTTTTCTATGCCAGTTGAATTCCTACCTCTTCTTAAGGTTTTTCTGAAATGTATGTGGTATCCTACCTGAGGTAGGGTGTCCCTTCTTTTCCCTTTTTTTTAACCCACCTACCTGTGTCTAACTTTCTCTGGGTGTCTGCTACTTCTTACCCCTTACCTGAATCTTATTTTTTACTGTACCCTAGATAGGGTGTCTCCTAATTTCCCTTTTCCACCCTCCTACCCATACCTACCTTATCTTGGTGCCTACTACTACTCCTTATCCCTAGATGTTAACATGCTACTTGTATCTACCTACTCTAAAGCTGACTGTTTCAGCATAGCAGAATACAGTAGAGTGCTATCTCCTATCGTGGCCTGGTGTTCCTCATTCAGAGTCTCCTGTGGACTGCAAACTACCTGCAGATGTCTCATCCCTTCCAGCAGTGCCATATGGCATCCGAATCATCCATTGCTTAACCCGACCCAACGTGGCCACCCAAGATAGAATGAGTTAAGGCAGATGTCTCAGTTCTGCACTGTTCTACTCATGTGCTGGGCAAGGGAATCTTTTATAGTGCTTTTGTTAGAAGGCTCTAAACCTCTGGCAGTTCCAGTCCCCAATTACACACCTGATTCGAAGAGCTCTCTTAACCTACTCACCCCCAAGATTAATTTCCTGAGCTAGGTTCTCCACACTACCTGTTACAAATTTAAAGAAAAGTCTCAAAGTGCCCCCAAAACTGATAACAATCCTGTTTCCTCCACCTACTCACTTACACTGCTACTTTAAGTATGGAGAGGAAAATATATTGATTAATTAAAGAGCAGCTGTTGCCATTAGGACAACTTTAAAAAAAACGTAATATTTAGATACAGGTCAGCGTGTATTTCACATTAGTTCTATATTCCTCCTCCCCATTACTTATTACTTGGGCCATCTGCATGAAAATAGGACCTTTGCTCCTGAAGAGTTCATCTGTTCCTATTGCTTTCTCCCTATCTGATGTCAAATTGCTCTACTTGCGACATTACAATTACTCCCATAGCAACAGATTGTGATGTCACAACAGAAGACTATGATAAGAAGTAGGGAGCAAGCAAAAGAGGCAGATGAACTCTAAGGGATCTAGAGCATGTTTCCATGCAAATTTCTCAATAATAAGTAATGGACAGAAGAAGTCTATTGAATACATATGGAATGCAAGCTGAATTGTACCTAAATATTATGCTTTTCAGAGTTTTCTTTGAAGTGCCAGTAGCTCTTTAATTAATTTAATTTGTTCAGACAAGCACCTTTGAGCTAACCAGCTCATTTATAAAGGTTCCATGTCTACAACATAGCATCAATTTACATCTAATTGACAAGTGCTAAGAAATTACAATGGCTCAGCTATAGTCAACAAAGTATACAATATATGTATATGTATATATATATATATATATATATATATATATATATATATATATTTACGACTGTAGTAGCACCAGCTTAGTTAGGGTTGAGCAAGGTTTTTAATATTAAACCCCAATTTTTGCACCTTAATAACTTTGGCGGTGTCCAACAAAATAGCGAAAAATTTTATGTGCGTGGTCTGGCTGGCAGTGTCCCAAGATATTAAAGATTCCATGATTGCTTCTTCCATTGTTTATGAGACACAGAACATCAATATTTAATTAAATTCTGTTTTTTTTCCTATACTTAAAATAGTTTTTTTTTTGTCTCTTATGTACAGACTAGATGGTACTGAATTTTTTCATAAAACTTTCAGGGTAGAAATGACCTGTGCTAAGGTAGTGCTTTTGAAGGTTTTGTGAAAAAATATTCAGTGTTCCCAGAGTTATAAGCAAGACCCTGATTTTCCTGCGGCACTTTGGGACCAGGTTCTGTAGCAGGATTACTATTTGTCGCTGAACTTCAGCGGCAGTGGTTGTAATTTCTGCGGAAGTTCTGTGGCACCAATGAACAGTCACATCACAGCACCAGGTTGTCATCCTGACACCACATCCAAGGTAATGGCTATGGCAACTGAGATGGGAGAGTGTACAATACCATGAGTTAAAAAAATAAACCCATAGACTTTTAGAAATAATGTTAAATAAACAAAGCTAAAATAAATCCATCGCTTATGGTCCTATCCCATTACATAAATGAAATACACAGAGGGGACCTTGTGTGATAAATTATTTATCTATAATCATGCTGTTCACACCATTTGTGAAGTCCCCACTGTGTATCACTTATATATCAATATGCAATCTGTAATGTAGTTTTAAAAAAATAAATGTTCCATTTTGTGATTGCGAAGTTTTATCCTCATTCGTATAAGTCCCTTTGGAAATAGAATAAACAGAATAGGGGAGATATTTCAAGACCCTTTTTTAATGCCAACTGACTTCTCCTGTTGCACTACATCACCCCGTTAGGCCATGACATGCACATGAACCCCTTGTGAGGAAAGGCTCCCTGGCCCATCACATGGTGTTTCTTGTGTGACAGAACACTACAGCCTATCTTCACAGGCTCGGAGCAGTGGTGTGCGACAGTGCTGGTCCCCATCCTTGTGCTGCCCAGCCGGCCCCCCGAGCTCATCCCTGAAACTGAGTCGCCGGCACAGGAACACAACATGCTGCCTACTGGACCAATGGCTGGCCCTGCACAGAACATTTCTTCATAACTTTTAGGGAATTCTATCAACCGATAATAAGGGGATACGTGATGGTTACGTATGTGATAGCTGATATATCAGCACGAGTGGCAAATGAGCTTGGGGTTGTCATGAGTGGCATAGCCACGAGTGATTGAACCTAGAGCTCACTTGCCAGGAGTGCTGATGTTCAGCTATCACATACGTAACCATCACATATCCATTTTATATAATAGGGGTTTGCTTCTTATTAATTTGTATTTCAGCTGTATATTTATGTGGTATGCTGTTTACCTTTCTGGGAAAGGAGCAGCGTGCTGTAGAAAAGTTGTGCACCAGATTTTTTTCTTTCTTTTACATCTTGACATATACACAGTGGAGATATTAGCAGTTTCGTAGAGAGGGTGCTGATATCTGGTGCCGTTTTCAACTGTGTACACGTCATTGATTCATTGCTGCTCTCTAGTGGTGATCTGGGGTTTTATCACATAGCTTATCAGCAAACCCTTATTATATAATAACATATAATCAATAACCCTGGCAAAAAAATGTGTACAGCACAATTATTCATTTAACAGGTCTGTTCCTTCAATAGGTTTACATTCATTATGTTCCACGTTTCTGGGCATATATCTTATGTATTTTTTTTAAAGACAGGTTAATTAATTTTACCAGTTATTTCAGAGGGCTTCCCTATACCTTAAATGCACAAATATAGTGGTACAAAGTAAGGTATTCAGTTACCAGGTCTAAGCTATTGTCAAGTACTGATTTAAGTTGGCCCCCGTGTAATAACATAAAAACTGAATGTTATTAGGTTGTAGTGGCTTAGCAAATATCATAGTAACCGATGTGCTCTACCACTTCCTTGGGGAATGGGTGCAGTGGTAGATAAATGACTACTGTATTGTGTTATGTGTATATCCATGGCACTCCAAGTCCTTACATATAGGGTGTCTCCCCTGTCCAGCAGGGCTCCAAAGCAGCAGGGGCCATACATTTGATCACAGGCAGACCTCCCCCCTCATGAGCAAAGAGGTCCCCGCTGGCACTGCTTTGTTGAACTCCCACACAGGCAGCTGTCCCACCTTATGAGCAGGGAGGTCTCACCAGTGCATCTGCTTGAATCACAGAGTTTTGTTGGTCTCACTGGCTCTACCTTGCTGAACCCCCACGCAAGCAACTCTCCCCATTATGAGCAGGAAGGTCTTGCCAGTGCAACTATTTGAACCACAGAGTCTTGTTTTGCTCTGTAGCAGGCTGAAGCAGACCCCCCCAACTCACATAGAAGGAAATTTTACCTGTGTATCTCCCACCCAGTGTTACCTTGCCTACAGCAGTGATTTCACTCACTCCCACTCATGGGGGGTGGTCTGCTTGTGATCAAATGTATGGTCCTCGCTGGACATAGAAGGCACCCTGTATGTAAGGACTTGGAGTACCATGGATATACACTAACACAAGTACCTTTACCAGTTGAGTAAACTACCATTCATTTCTGTGGCACGATGCAGCCCTGTCATTAGCAAAAGTATGATGTGGTGTCATTGAAAACATCATATGATGAGCACAGAGAGGTTTTTGATATAAAAGGAGGGGAAAAGAACCAGGTGCTATGGAAAAACTGTAAATGTTAAAGAAGCACCAAGAACAGTGAATTATGCAGCACTACAGATATTCTGTGGAAGGTTGCAAGTTCTGTGCAAAATTCAGCGACCACAGGATTGTAATCGCCTTGGCTATAAGGATTTTAAATTTTTTTTAAACATGCTCAGTAGGGTTTTTGGATAACTCTCTGATATGAACGATAAAAAAATACTGATTGTGAGGGTTTATTTTTCCAGATTTATCCATCATGAGAAAAAAATATAGATTGTGACAGCTGCCATCTTGTTTTCTTTTTAAAAAAAAAAAAAAACATTTAAAATACATAAAAACTATGTATTTTTAAAAAAACAAACACCAGAAATATTTTTTCTGGGCACACTAAAATCCAGGATGCCCAGCTTAGTGAGATGAGCCATTCACCCATGTTCTTTGTATGAGAACAGCCTGACTTTCTTGACATCTGCAGCTGCAGATGGAGATGTGTTGCCATTTTGTGTGACAGCAGCAAGCTGGTAATCTCTCTATCTGTCTGTCTTTCTGTCTATCTAACTTTTTTACTTTTAAGTACTATTTTTATCCCCTCCCTCCCAGCTCAGCCAGCCTTCCCTCATTTTTTCTAGATCCCTTGATTCATTACAGCAAACTAGGGTGCCCACCCCCTCCCCTTCAAGGCATCTGCCCCTTCCCAATATTTATAATATTCATTTAGAGTAAGTGGACTGGAGTGTCCATGCCTGGTACCCCTTTGTTCTAACCCCCTCCCCTCCAGGTCATCCCCTTAAATATAGGTGGCAGCACTAGAGTGCCCAGCCCCATTGCCACTGAAATGTTTCCAGATACTGGGATGCCCAGTCCCCCATGTTGGCAATGCTCTCCTCCTGCTAAATAAGAAAACTATCCCTAGTTGAGCTTTTTTCTTGTTTTAACTTAAAACTGTAAAAAAGAAAATGGTCCCTCACCAATCTAACTCCTCACACCCCCAACCACCCCACCCCAATTCCCCACTCAGCACCAGTCGCCCCACACACTCTCACTCACCTAAAAGTGTCCCACAGCATAGATCCACTCTCTGATCAAACAACATGTTTTGTTGGTGGAACCGGCAACTGCGATATGAGAAAACATAATAAGTCTGTTTATAAAATGGCAGCGATAGATCCTGAAATCTGATTGGCTGTTGCCATGCAAAAAATATGTTCCATGCATGGACAACAGAAAGTTCTGTCTATCACTGTGAAGTGATCAGAACTGGAATCATAGAGTTATTAGAATGTTAACAATTCAAGTGGCAGCCACTGTTGGGTTATTTTTGCCCTTTAATTGTCAGCAGCACCTTTACTTGCCATGGCTAACTCAAAGACTATAAATTTTGAGATCAGAATATCAAAGGATGAGCTTGAAGATTTGTTCAGGTTAAGTGATGAGGAAGATATGCAGAACATCTCAGCAGAGAAAAATATAACAGTGAGTACATAAAATTCAAATTTGAAAACCAACACAGAAAGCTGTTCTAAAATGCACATACCTTTGACAACTGAGGACTTAAACAATATAGAGAACTCTAAGAATGAGCCCAATACTAAAAAAAAAAATCACCATTTGGGCTTTAAAAGTATTTGAGAATTTGCAATCCTCAAAAGGAATAAAACTTGATTTTACAACCACCAGTCCAGTATTACTTAATGAGACTTTCAGAGCTCTTTATGCAGAAGTCCGTAACAGCAACGGACAAAAATTCTCTATAAGTAGTTTCTGCAGCCCAAGATCCTCACTAAACAGACACCTTAACTCAGTCAGAGTTGGAAGGAAAATAAATATATTAACAGATCCTGCTTTTACAAGCAGCAGTAATGTTTTTGTGGCCTTTACAAAGTGGTACATCAAAGCACAGAAGGATACCCTTATAGCATCCCCATGCAATCTCTAACAAAATCTGGTCAGATCCACCATGGCTGCATAATGAAGTTAGTGAAGTTGTGTGGAATTGTTAAGGAGGTATGGAGAAACAACACAATGATTTGTAAGTAGTGAGATTTGTTTTAGTTTCTGTTCTAAGGAAGGCATGTAGATTATTTGGAAAATATATGGAGGTGTACATTTTAATGGAAGGAATAGGAAGCTTACAAAAGAGCTCCAGAGCAAATGCCACTGATGTATGTGTTATCCCAGATGATATTAGCCAGACAGACAAATTTGAACGAAAACTTGATTGCACATATCCCAATAATGCAAAGCATCAAGGGGAACATATGCAAATTCCCATGATGGTACAGAAGGTGGCAGTACATGAAAAAGTAATGGCTGGCATATGTTCAGCCTTGGGATTATTTACACAGTTTTTTTTTTTTTTTGTTTTGTTTTTTAAGAGAAACAGGGTTTTTTGTCCATGAGGTGATGTAAGTTATATTTAAGCAATGTGTTGATGTCAGGAAGTCAGGTGTAATGATGATGGACTGTTAGAGAAAATGTGATATTAACTTTCAGAGGGGATCGCTTTTGATAAGGGCAAGGTAGTTATGCTTTTGATAATGGGAATATTAGGAAAGTATGAGGTCTATGCAGAACTGGAGTACAAATATGCACAGTTTCATAAGTATGTGCTCAGAGTGCAGGCAATGTGATATGCAGGTTTGTTTTAGAAATAGTTCAAAGTTTTGAAACTACTAAAAAGACAAACTACACACCAGAACACAGTGGAAAAATGATTAGCTTTATCTACAAGCACTGTCTTCTATGCAAGTTGGGGCACGGGAGGGGTGGGAGTTAAGGCTGGAGATCAGTTATGGTCCATGACATAACCACATGGTCAGAATATTAAATATCTTAAAATAAACATAAATGCAAAAGTAACCATTTCAAGAAGAAAATGCAGACTGTGACAATTAACAGTTGTAGGGCAAGTTAGCTCATCTGGACTTATTTGCTGCATATGCATCTCAATTGCTAAGGGGGTCCTGACCATGTTAACCCTTCCTGAAGCCAAGCTAGCTACAGTATGTCTAGCAATAATATGAATGGAAAGATTGTGCATATGAAAGCATATTGATTATGCTGTACATATCCTAAGACTCAAAGTGTGTCTCCTTTGGCTGCCATAATGTCTGTGGTTAATTTGAAACAAAAGACAATGTAACAAGACACTGGCCTCCACACAGTTATTAAACAATAGAGCAAACTGCACTCTGGGAAGATTGCCTGGGACAAGATGCAATAAATAAAAACCTGAATAGCATTTTCCAGGGAGTATAAAACCCACCAGGAATGTTAATATCCTGTTTCTAGTGTCCCTGATAAAATGAAATAAAAAATACAGCTGAGATTTTTTTTTTAATGTCAGCTCTGATCAGAATAGCTTTTAAAATCACCAGTTGTTTTCTTGTTCAATGTTTTCTAATACATACTTCTCAAACTTAAAAGAAAAAATACACTTTATCATCAAAGGCTGTGTTTACCAAGTACTGTGCCCATGATTAAAATAATTTGAACCCCCTCTCCCCAAAAAATGTGCTCTCACATGAAACTGCATGTTTGACTGTACAGACAATTAAAAAATGTATTTCTAAATGCATTACTAATACCAATGCTTTCAAAATTTTGAAACTACTAAAAAGACAAATTATATATATATGTATGTATGTGTGTATATATATATATATATATTAGAGGCCAAAAAACTCCATTTAATGCATCAGTTAGGGTTGTTCCACAGTGACAAAGCAGAAATTCGATGTTGGGTTGAAACCCTTTGCCCCACTAGCCCACCCCAACTGGAATCAGGGTGCGCATTGGGTCATCAGCCTAACTGTCACCCAATCACATGGAAAGAAGCTGAGGAATAGAAGAGGGTGACAGTTAGGACCGATGACCCCAATGCGCACCCCGATTTCAGTTGGGGGGGTGGGCGGAGGGGTGCAAAGGAGGTTTCAACCTTAAAATAGAATTTCCTCGCTTTTGTCGCTGTGGAACAACCCTAACTGATGCATTAAACTGAGTTTTTTGCCTCTAATTTTCCTTCTTTTTGAGAATGATAATGAGAAATAGTGAATGTAAGGGCCCCGCGTTCCCGTCACGTGATGTCTTGTCACATAGTAACATTGTGCCCACATACGCAAATTGTAATGCACATGGTGACACAAAGCAAAACAGAAAGAGAAACAGTACTGTAGACAGAAATGTTAAAAACAACGGAAACGCAACCGCAAATGTAAACGCAAAGGGTAACGCTGAACGGTAAGTGAAACGCTTACAGAACCACAAGCAGAAACAGTAATGGTAACAGTAATGTAAGCACACAGGCTGGTGTTCCCCAAAAGCTGTATAGAGAAAGACAGTGAGTAGAAAGAATGTATGCAAAATAATGACTCTCGGAACACAAAAATCAGGAGTTGGAATAATAAATTGCTTATTTCTCAGTAACCGTACGACATAGAAAAATAATTTAAAAGTCATATGTATTATCACTTTCCTGGCTAGTTTTGTACTTAGCCCAAAAATTTTTTGACAGAAACTCCGTATCTCGCACCGTTTTCGAGATACGGGTCCTCAAAGGTGCAGCAAATGCCGTAATGTTATCCTATGGGGAATAAAACAGAAGTTCAGAGTGCCATAACTTTACCTCCCTGTAATATTTTTTCACCAAACCACTGAAAGGCACATCTATGGGATGTTGGCTGTATCCCCTGCAAATTTCAGCCCAAAAGACCAAACCGTTATTTTGCAGCAGGGCGCCAAACGATTGCTGCAATGCGTTGGCTGCCGTAATGTTATCCTATGGGAAAAAGTGTCAACTTTGGAGTGCCGTAACTTTTCCACCGTGTAATATTTTTTCAACACAACACTGAAAGGCACATCTGTGAGATGTCAGCTGCGTTCCTCAAATTTCAGCCCAAAACTCCAAACCGTTCTTTTGCAGCAGGGTATAGAATTACTGTCATTCCCACAGCCTAGAAAAGTACTATGCGCAATTTTGCAAGAAAGCTTCATAAAATTTGTGACACTTTCTGAGCAACAAAGTACTTTTGCAAAAGTACTTTTTCCAGAAATTTGAAAATATATTTCTGGGTGTTTTACCCAAAATAAAGACATGGCTAGCATCCTCAGGCTCGACTAGGTGAATACAAAAGAATTAGGTTGCTAGAGGGTCTCAATTTTAAATGCCAAGCATTTTTCTGATCACTAACTGAAAACAAAATGGTGGATTTGCGAAAGTAAGAGGGCCATTTGTGAAAGTAAAAATGCATTTGTGACACTGTCGAACTTTTTGTTAACTTTTCCCATTGACTTATAATGGGAAATAGTTTTTTGAATAACTTTTGAACCGTTTAATATTTTTTCACAAAATCTTCAAAAGGCACATCAGGGACCCTGGCTGCACATTCCATGAAGATTTCAGACCAGTCATGCAAACTGTGCGACCTGTAGGCGTGACCGTAGAATTCCAGAAAAAGCGTAAACGCATGCGTAGATCATGCTTAATAACTCTGCAGCCGTGTATCCAACTGGTATGAAACTTGGCAGATGCCAAGGTGTATGGATCTTGATCATATATTCCAAACTTCAGGCAAATCCGTCAAATGGTTGCAAAGTTATTAAGGTGCAAAATTTGGGGTTTAACATGTAAATGGCTCCTCAACCCTAACTATGGTAGCACTACCGTGCTACCATAATATATATCTATATATATATATATATATATATAGAAAGAGAGAGAGATGGAGAGATATATACATATTTAATATGGTAAACAAATATTGTTAATCCCAAAAGCTGAACTTTATGTTTTTAGTATATAAATGTTTAAGAAAAACCTGTGGCTCTTTCAACTTACTGTAAATTAGAACGCTGTGTCTATTGTTTTCCTTGGGAGCTGTAGTTTCACTCCTTAATTACTTTCTCCTTCTGAGGCCCCAGGTGGCTCATTATAATCATTTGTTCCAAGAGTTTTTAAGTCAATTTGAAGGCATTAAATATCTTCTGGTCTCCTAGTCCTTAATAAAGGCATTAAGTATCTTCTGTTCTCCTAGTCCTTAATAAAATGCAGGGGCTCCACAACTTGACAGACTTGTTCTGTTGCTTGATACAGGTCCCAAACTAGTGTGTCTTGTTCCAGCATGATAGGGCCACCTCATGCCCCTCCCACATGAATAAAAAAAAAGGTGGGGGTGGATCTTTAGGAGCTTCTCGGGTGGAGGTGGGGGTGGATCTTACTCCCCAAAAAAAAAAATAATAAAGCTGCCTCCCACTACATAGGTTCCAATTCTTGTATCACCCATTTAAGAAAGAAAATAGTACCCTGCAACCATTGACTAACATGAAAGCGTATTTATTTGAGGGCAGAAAACATTGCTTGGCAGAGGGTAAGTCAGTTCCATGGACAGAAAACATGACATCACTCCTTTTGTACATGCAAAACGTCTGCAGGCTCCACCTACTGCAGCCGTAAAATGACCTACAACTGTTGAAGAAAACTGCTGTGCTCTCCCCTGACACTGCACCTGGCTTACTTTGCAAAGTGTAGTTTGATGTCCAGATGTATATGGCGAGGTGTGGTAGAGAGGGTTTTAGACAGATGATGCCCAACAGTTTTGAATTTAAAGTAGATGAAACTGGGCTTGAATATGCCACCCTTCATTTTAATGAGGCCACAAAAAAAACATAAATACCCTATCGAGTTAAATAAGAACTGTTACAGAGACTTCAAATATTCAGAGCCTGGATCAGAAATCTGCCCAGTAGCTAGTTTAAAAAAAAATACATACTTAAACAGCCACCTGATATCCCACACTTTACTGGCACCCTCGCAGACTGCCACAGTCACACCTGGATTCTCAAACTGTCTGGTACATGAAGGATCCCCTGGGGTTATATTACCTTTCTTCTATGATGTTGAGGATAAGTAGAGAGGCTGGTCTTTCACAAGTGTACACCAACTATAGTATCCACACTGTCACCATGCAGCTGCTGTCGAACGCTGGTCTCCAAAGCTGAGAGCCAGTGGGTTGCTAGGGTGCATAGGGAGAGGTATCACCAGCAGAAAAAGGAGGTGGTTATGCCACTGTACAGATCACTAGTGAGACCTCATCTGGAGTACCATGCCTAGTTCTGGAGACTGCATCTCCAGAAAGACACAGACAAAGTAGCGGCAGTCCAGAGAAGGGCAACAAAAATGGTGCAAGGACTGCACCAAAAGTCATATGAGGAAAGACTAGAGGACCTCAATATGTATTCCCTGGAGGAGAGGAGAGGAGAGAGATGTGGGATATGATAAAAACATTCAAGTACATCAGGGGTATTAACAAGGTTCAGGAGGGTAGCATCTTTCAGAAAAGAAGTTGTACAAGAACAAGGTAGAATGATATGAGGCTAAAGAAGGGTAGGCTCAGGGGCAATGTGAGGAAATACTTTTTCACAGAAAGAGTAGTGGATGCTTGGAATAGCCTCTCTGCAGAGGTGGTGGGGGCAAAAACAGTAGGGGAATTCAAGAATACATGGGATAGTCATGAGAGTACAGCAACAGAGAAGAGATGGTAAGCCGCAGATCAACTAGGGCCTGATGTAATGCATTAGATAGGGAAAGGGCAGACTTGGTGAGCCTCACAGTCCTTATCTGCCATCACCTTCTGTGTATTTGTGTGTAGGTGATGCCAGTTACTGGGCACAGATGTAAGGCCAATCTAAGGTCTTACTGGAGACCATCAACCATGGACAGGAAACACTGGAGCAACATCCTAAGGCAGAAAGAAGAATCTGAGGAATCTGAAAAAAAAGATAGTGTGGGCAGCAAAAAAGATACAGTCCCATGGTCTTCAAGCAGCAGTGAGATAGTGACATCTAGCGACCTTCAAATGGCAGCACATCAAGGTCCATTTATTTTCAACGCTCCAATGACTTTCAATGGAGCTGACAACTTTTACAACAGAAGCAAGTACATTTATTATTTTGAACACCATCCATCATTCAGTGCACCATGTGTTTTATTGTGCTTTATTTATTTTAACTGTTTACAAAGTTGTTTTATTCCCCCCCATTTCTTGAGGAACTATTTTTTTCAGCGAATGAACATTTCTCAAAAATAAAAATATTCAATTTTAATAAATGTTTTTGTGCATTCTTTACATAGATAAGCATAGGTTAAATTTATAAGTGCAATAAGACACTCCGGGGTGTGCATGGAACAGATTTTACTGCACTTCCAGGGCCTAAAGGTACTCGGCCTGTGGCATTTGCCTTATTATGCCCCTAGGTGTGCAGTAAAATCTGTTCTATGCACACCCCTTCATGTTTTATTGCTTTCTTAATGTATTTCAATGGGCATTGAACTTTTACTAATAACATTGCCACTTTCAATAGTTTTGCACCAAGTTTTCAACATGGCCATTTTGGGACTCCACCTAATGATCAAGAGAGGTGACATTTTTTCAAATATGCCCTGAAGGGTAATTTCATGGTAACTGTGCAAAATCACCTTTCAGGTGAATTTGAAAATTTTTACCTGCTGGGTTCATGAGGGGGAGGTCATAAGAAGGTTATGCTGAAATGTTGGTGCAAAAATCTGTTAATGTCACCAGTTATGAGTGAACATTGAAATATTTCAAAGTTTACTCATAAACTCGCTGTTTTTTTAACATTATTCCAACAAAATTCCAACATAGTCTTTTTGAGACCCCACCTCATGAATAAGGTACATAAAATTTTTCAAATCCATCTCAAAAAGTGATTCCACAGTCACGTAGCAAAATCAAGTTTTGGGTGAGATTTGAATATTTTCACGTACTGGGTTCATGAGGTAGGATCTTAACCCTTAGGCTGCCAACAGAATTAGAACGTATAGGAATTTTGGACTGATATTCCAGTCCGTGGCCCTACTATTGTGAAAATTTGTTGTAAAAATATAGTAAAATTACCAAGTTAATGAGTGAACATAGAAACATAGAAATTGATGGCAGATAAGGACCACAAGGCCCATCCAGTCTGCCCATTTTTTCTACCTTATGAATGTGCCATAGGCTTTTACTCTGTTAATGGCCTATCTATTCATACTCATCTATATTGCTCCCTTATGCCTATCCCATGCCTGTCTGAAGCCCTGCACTGTATTCATATCCACCACTTCCTGAGGTAGGCTGTTCCATGCATCCATCACCCTTTCTGTGAAAAAGAACTTCCTCACATTACCCCTTAATCGGCCTCCCTCTAATCTCATGCTGTGTCCTCTTGTCATGCTATTTTTCTTATATTGAAACATGTTAGACTCTTTCACCTTGTTAATGCTGTTAAGATGTTTGAATGTTTTGATCATATCACCTCTCTCCCCCCCTTTGTTCTAGGGTATACACACTGAGCTCCGTTAATCTGTCCTCATATGTTTTCTGATGGAGTCCCTGTACCATTTTGGTTGCCCTTCTCTGGACTGCCTCCATTTTGTTAATGTTCTTGTGCAGGTGCAGCCTCCAGTACTGCACGCAGTACTCCAGATGGGGCCTAACCAGTGTCCTGCAAAGAGGGATTATTACCTCCCTCTTATGACTTGCGATACCCCTACTAATACACCCCAACATCCCTCTAGCCTTACCTACTGCTTTAGTGGTCTGCTTGGATGATTTCAGGTCATCTGTGATGATGATGCCCAAGTTTCTTTATTCCCTTGTGATTGCCAGCAACTCCCCTCCCAACCTATAGGTGGCTTCAGGGTTTCTCTTCCCTATGTGCATGATCTTGCATTTCTTTGCATTAAACCCCAGTTGCCACTCTTCTGACCATTTTGCCAGTTTATCCAGATTTCTTCTCATTGTGCCCACCCCATCTGGATCATCTACTCTGTTGCAGGTCTTGGAGCCATCTGCAAACAGACAAACCTTACCCTCCAGTCCATCTGCAATGTTACTGATGAAGATATTGAAGAGGACTGGCCCCAGGACTGACCCCTGAAGTACCCCACTTTTGACTTGCATCTCTTCTGACTGTATACCGTTTACCACCACTCTCTGTTTTCTGCCCGCCAACCAGTTTGCCACCAAGTTGACCAACTTCTGACCCACCCCAAGCCTACCAAGCTTATTAATCAATCTTCTATGTGGAACAGTATCGAAAGCTTTGCTGAAGTCAAGGTAGGCGACATCAACTGCACCCTCTTGGTCCACCACTCTGGTTACCCAGTGAAAGAAATCTATGAGATTAGTTTGACAGGAGCTTCCTGTTGTAAACCCATGCTGTCTTGGATCTCATGCTCCTATGGATTCCATTGCAATATTTCAGCATTCATGCATAACTTTTCTAATTTTAAATATTTTGACTTCAAACTTTCAAGAGAGCCTTTGTTTCACACCACTTCATAAGCGAGACGGGTGCTATTTTTCAAATCCTAGATGAGATGTATTTTCGCACATATGGTGCAAAATGATATTTCTGCCAGTATGCTATCAATGTCACATGACATGTTTATAACGGGAGTCATAAAATGACTATCTTGAAAATCTGGGGTCAAAATTAAAAATAATAATATTAATAAACTCTATTAAGAAACATTTTGTGTAGTACCAGTCTTTACCCCAGTGGAGAGTGCTTTGTGATCCTGTGCCAATAAGCTGAGTTCGGGGGGCAAGCTTAGTGACCCAGCTGGAATGACCGAGGCTGGATGGGATGGCACTATCATATGACATCATTCCTCAGCCTGGGAAGGGCAGGTGCAGAGTTGATGCATGGACTAAAGTACCATATAGTAGTGAGCTCTCTTCTCTTGGCATAAGGCCCTGCACCTTGCTACCCATGGCTGCCAGAGAGCAATGTGTTTTGGATGAGAGATGGATTTTTTTGCTCTGTGTATGCAGCCAAAAGGAAGAGCAGAACCCAGAGGGCCCTGTGCTTC
The DNA here is from genome assembly GCA_016271365.2 of Neoceratodus forsteri. Lineage (NCBI taxonomy): Eukaryota > Metazoa > Chordata > Ceratodontiformes > Ceratodontidae > Neoceratodus > Neoceratodus forsteri. The sequence continues at coordinate 627,078,141 of CM057458.1, read as the reverse complement.
TGCAGTTCGCTAGACTTCCCCATGAACTCTTGACATCTGTTGCTGCATGGAGGTGCAGGGCCCACAGGGCCTTGTATTTCCATAGGTGGATGGAGTCTTCCCTTGAGCAGGCCCTGGAGGGCCCTGTGTGTCTGCATCTGCTCACACAGGTCCTGAAGGGACCTGCATGAATGAGGATATGATTCCACCATCTCAAAAAGAAAGGACATTCTTTGCAAATACCTGTGTTACTGCACCAACTAGGGTTCATATTAATGCCACAAAGGTAGGGAAATGTGGCATTAGGGTTTCCAATCCTTTCTCCCCACCTCCATGCAACAAAAGGAAAAAAAAATTAGGGTTTAGGGTATCTGGAGTCTTGGTGAATCAGTGGGTGGGTCTTTCTTGATGTCATCAGCCCTAATGACCACCCCCTCCACAGAGCAAACAAGGTCAGATGTGATCTCTTATCTTCATGCAGGGAATGCCTGAAGTCTTAGAAAGCTAAAACTGATTCTGTTGGCAACAAGTGGTGAGACTTACTTCTCTACCTTTGAAGGGTATATCACTCCAAGGCACTGGCTTAGAGCTGTACTTTGCACTTTGAACAGGAGGCTACAGGCTGGGGGCAGTGAGCATAACAGTTGACAATACCAAGGAAGACCCCACCACTGATTTACCAAAACACTGGAGACCCAAAATGCTAATGTCTTTTCCTTTTACTACTTTGGGGGGGTGAGGAGTTAGGGTTGGAAACCTTAATGCCACATTTCTCTATTTTTTGGAAACCCTAATGCAACATTTCCCTACTTTTGTGGAGTTAACTTGAACCATAAGTGGTGCACTAATGCAGTTTTTGCTAAGAATATTATAGGGCTTTGCACCTTAATAGTTTTTGTAGCATTTGATGAAATTAGCTGAAAATTTGCATGTTGTCTAGGAGGCAAGGTCTAAATCTGTGGAAAGTTTTGTGGTGGCAGCTTGTGCAGTTTCTGAGCTTTGCATATGTTATTTTCCCGTAGATGTCTAATTTTTTTCCTATACTTAACATGGGATTTGGGTTTGCTGTCACGTACAGCCTACATGGAATGGATTTTTTTTCAAAACTTTCAGGGTAGAAGCATGCTATAAAAAGACCAAGGTGAAAGTCAGGCAACATGGACTACTGACATTCCATAAAAAGTCTCTTGAGATAGACATCGGTAAAAAAGCATTATTTAGCTAAAAACAATAGCTAACTAGAGCAGCATCCTAGCCCCCACAAATGCCACCGTTTCATGTTATACTAACACTTTTTCAAGGCATGGATTTACAGGTTTATAGGCATCCTATAAAATGCACCTACTTAAAGGTATGGTACTGAATTAAATATTAAAAATAACAGCCACTTAATAAAGATCACACATTATAAATGTAAAATTTATAAAATATACATAAGATACTTGCTTGGGATTGTCAACCATAATGTCCACTCTGTTCCCTGAACAAACATCAGGTGTGATCTCCTTTCTTCATGCAGGGTCCCCGGGGCCCTGCATCAAGAAAGCTACAATGGATTGTGTTGGCAACATCTGGCGAGACATAGTTCTCTACCTTTGAAGAGTGTATCACTATGAGGCACTGGCTTGGAGTTGTTCCTTGAGTTTTGGACAGGAGGCTATAGACTGGGGGAAGGGTGAGCATTAGGGTTGACAACCTCAAGGAAGACCCCACCACTGATTTTTTAAGACTCCAGAGACCCCCAAATCCTAATGTTTTTTTCCTTTTGTTGCTTGGGGGTAGGGGTGGGGAGTTAGAGTTGGAAACTGTAATGCCACATTTCCCTACTTTTATAGCATTAACGTGAACCCTAACTGGTGCACTAACAAAGTTTTTTTGCAAAGAATATATGTTATACCGGTGCAATAGTGCCAGTATAGTAAGAGTTGAGTAATTTTAATGTTTAACCCCAAATTTTGCACCTTTATAACTAAATCACTTATGAGCGGAGAGGTACCAGAGGACTGGAAGAGGGCATCAGTGGTCCCACTTCATAAATCTGGGAGCAGGGAGGAGGCTGGAAATTACCACCCAGTGAGTCTCACTTCGGCTGTAGGGAAATTGATGGAATCCCTGCTCAAGAAGAGAATATTAACATCCCTGGAATCCATCAGTCAGCAGGATCTTAAACAACATGAGTTCATGGGGGGGGGGGTCTTGCCAAACAAACCTGATTGAAATCTTTGACTGGGTTACTAAGGCAGTTGTTAAAGGGGGGGAAGCAGTTGATGTGGTCTACCTGGACTTTAGTAAGGCCTTTGACTCTGTTCCACACAGAAGGCTGGTAAAGAAGCTAGACTGCATGGGGGTGGGACAGGAGGTGGTACACTGGGTGAAAACTTGGCTGCACAGTAGAACACAGAGTACAGGTAAATGGCACATTATGAAATGTGGGGGAGGTAACCAGCGTGGTACCCCAGAATTCAGTGTTGGGGCCTCTACTATTCAATGTATTCATTGCCGAGATTGCAAATAGGCTTGAGGGGAAAGTGTGTCTGTTCACGGATGACACCAAGATATGCAACAGGGTGGACTCCCAAGAGGGAATAGACAAAACGGGTTTGGTATGACTGCCTGACGTGTGTCCACCTGACAGTAACCATCCCGACATCAAGTTCCTGAAAACTGTGTGCCCGATAGGTACATGAAGCTGACAGAATCATTTGCCCAACTAAAGTCTAGTAGTAAATGTAAACATGCACAACTGGCACTACTGCAGAGCTGCAGAAATCTCTTTTTTTGTACTGTGTCGTGTAGCTAATTCAAACATGCATGCTGTACAGTACAGATGCTAGAGTAAAAATAAATATGTGGAATGCACTGAAAAAAAAAATATTGATTTCTGCTGCTTACCTTTAGTATAAAGTCCAGTAGCTGTAGCTGTAGCATGCCGGACAGTAGCAATGTGAGTGGAATTAACACTTTAACTGAAACTGCAACTGTGGAAAATTTCATTTTCTTGCCCTGCAACTAAGTCAGATGCATGCATCTGACAGTAGAGATTCTTGACAAGCGTAGTGAAATGTACACTGCAATGTGCTCTGAAAACAGCAAAAAAACTGCAAAAAATCCAAACGCACGACAGACAGCACTGGTGTTTAAAGGCTCGGCTCTAATTGTATCCAATAGATCCAGGTCAGACCTTTACAGTGATTTGTTGAGCACAGTGAGGCACTGATTGCTATCTACTAACTAAATCTATTTAATATGGCAATGCTGATCTTACCATTGATTTGGTTGCATCACAGTCTGCTTTGCTTTGGTAGTATGGCTGAGGTGGTCATTTGTCAGAGAATTGAGAACTGATGTCGAAGTTAAGTCAAATTTATGTTGGGTAAATATACATGCAGGATCAAATTTGTCGGTCAAACAGCACAGTCAGGAATTCGGTGATGGACAAGAATCTGTCGGTAAGTTACATGTCGGGCAGTGGTACGGATACAAGAAAATGGAATCAGAACTAAAGAAACTGGAATAATGGTCCAGAGCATGGCAGCTGAAATTCAACACCAAAAAGTGCAAAAATCATGCACTTAGGAAGAAACAACCCGAAAAGAGAGTACTTCTTGGGTGGGGAAAGACTAGCTGCCACCAACCAGGAATGCGACCTGGGGATCATGATATTGAATGACTTGAAAGTGGGTATGCAGGTTGAAAAGGTGTCCCTAAAGGCTAGTGGCATGCTGGGATGCACTGGGAGGGGAATCATGAGCAGAAAGAGGGAGGTGATATTGTCACTGCACAAGGCACTTGTCCGACCCCACCTGGAATACTGCATGCAGTTTTGGAGGCCACATCTCAGAAAGGACATTGATATGACAGAGGCAGGCAACAAAAATGATACAGGAGTTACACCAGATGACATATGAGAATAGGTTGAGGGAATTACACATGTACTCTCTGGATCAGAGGAGGAAGAGGGGAGACATGATCGAGATTTTCAAGTACATCAAAGGGATAAATAAGGTTCAGACACAGGAAGTCTTTCATGTCAAGGAAGGGAGTAGAACAAGGGGGCATGATCTGAGGCTGAAAGGGGGACAATTTGGGACCAATGGGAGGAAATTCTTCACTAAGAGGGTGGTAGATGCCTAGAACAGCCTGCCTCCAGAGGCCATGGGTGCCAAAACAGCCAAGGAATTCAAGAGAGCTTGGGACAGACACAAAGGTATACTTGTCCAGAGGGGCATATAGGGAGGGGGTAGAAACTGATAAACCTTGGGCAGATTAGATGGACCTTGTGATCCCCTTCTGCCTTCATCTTCTATGTTTGTATGTTTGGTGGCATGCTACGAAATTGCACCAAATTTGGCATGCATGGTCTGGCTGGTAGGACCTCAAGATGTGGAAAACCTTCATGATGGCATCTTGTGCAGTTGCCAAGATATGGAATGTCAATTTTTAATAAAGTTTTTTTTTCTAGTTAAAACACTTTTTTTTTGCTCTCACATGCAGCCTAGATGATACAGAATCCCCCTCCCCCCAACACATTTGAGGCAGAAGCAGCCTGTGCCAAGGCAGTGCCTTTTGAAACTTTTGTGAAAAATTGTTAATTGGTTCCAGCGTTATAAGGATTTAAACATTTTTTTTCTGAACGTGCTCAGTAGGGTTTTTGAATAAGCTTCTGATGAACCATAAGCTTTTGGTTTTACTGAGGAAACATTCAGTTGCATCACTAACATGTCACAAACTAAAATGTCTCTCACAAACCATTTTTTTTTTTGGGGGCCTGATGGCTGGCATCTTGATTTTTTCATGTCAAAATGTGGAAAATATCTAAAAACTATGTGTTTGAAAAAAAACCAAAACACCTGAACCTAGCTAAATGGGCCAACTTAGGTAGACTCTGGTATTTGTTTTTCACTGTGATGCTGGAAATAAGGTTTCTGGGCACCTGAAAATTCTGATTGCCCAGCTAAGTGAGAGGAGCTGTTCACCTGCATTCTTTGTATGAGAACAGTGGGTCCTTTCCTGACATCTGCAGTTGCATATGGAGATGTGCTGCAAGCTTGAGTGCCAGTAGTGAGCTGGTGATTGTTTGATCTCTCTCTCTCTGTCTCTCTATCTATCCATCCATCTATCTCTCTATCTTCATTATTTTTTAATTCCCTCCCCCGGCAAGCTCAGCCAGACCTCTCTTGTACTTCTACGATATACAATATGTATACTGTACTACAAAAGCAGATCAGGGTGCCGGGGTGTCCATCCCCAGTAGATCTTGCCCAACACCCTCCCCCCCAGGCTGCACATCCCCCACCATGCATAACTGGCAACATCAGGGTGTCCACCCCCAATGATGCTGTAGAGTTGCTGATGGGGGAGCTGAATATGCCAGATGTGGACTGGAACACCTTTGCTGCAGCCACATCCAAGAGCAGGGCCATTCTCGATGCCCTACAGGGGGCACGCCTCAGACAGCTAGTTTTGGAACCCACTCAGGAGACAGCAATCTTAGACCTGGTACTCGCAAATGGGGATGGAGAGAGGATCTCTGATCTTGAAGTGGGTAGCCATCTGGGAACAAGCGACCACCAAACAGTGTGGTTCACGATAAACTTAGCTGTAGAGTCAAGCCACACAAAAGTGAAGGTACTGGACTTCAGGAGGACTGATTTTGTCAAAATGGGAGAGTGCCTCAGAAAAGCACTAGCAAACAGGCAAGACGGTGGGGTGGAGCAACAATGGGGAAACATCAAAACCCCATCACAGAGGCAACAAGCCTTTGTGTGAAGCAAATAAATCAAAACGAAAGAAAAAACCACTATGGTTCTCAAAAGAAGTGGCGGGGAAGGTAGGGAGAAAAAGATAGCATTCAGGAAGTATAAGGAAACACAGAAGGAGCAGGACAGAGAACTGTACCAGTTAAAGCAGAAGGAAGTGGGTAAGGCAGTCAGAATAGCAAAGGCCCAAACCGAGGAAAAGATAGCCAACTCATTTAAGAAGGGGGATAAAACCTTTTATAGGTACATTAGGGAGCAAAGAAAGACTAAGACAGGGATACTTAGGCCGAACAAAGAGGAAGGTGGTTGGGCAGAGAGCGACAGTGAAAAAGCAGGAATACTGAACAAATACTTCTGCTCAGTATTCACAGTGGAAAAGCAGGGGGAAATACATAATCCGGTCAATAGAAGCACTCTGGATAGGCGGGTTGATATTAGTCCTTTCACAGAAGAAAGAGTTCTGAAAGAACTCTTAAAACTGAAGGTGGGTAAAGCAATGAGGCCTGATGGGATTCACCCCAGAATTCTAAAAGAACTAAGGGAAGAACTAGTAACACCACTGACTACCCTTTTTAATAAGTCGTGGGAGGATGGTGTGGTACCTGAGGACTGGAGGAGGGTGGATGTGATTCCCCTTCACAAAAGTGGGAGCAAGACAGAGGCAGGAAACTACAGACCTGTCAGTTTTATTTATTTTATTTTTATTTATTTGTAAATTGGGTTACAACCCTTGAGCCAAAGGCTCATTTCCAAAGGTACCTCGTCACATTGAGGACAGACATAACAAATTTAGATTACAGAATACAAGTCACTGAATTAGAGTTACACAGAATGATTTCATACATTATATAATTTAGTAGCAATTACAGTGATACAGCTGAGCATATGCTGGTTTTAACAGAGGCAGGGGTGCACAGGGGGAGGAAGTGGGGGGGTGAGGTGGAGTGCCGCCCAATGGGCGTTGTCAAGTGTGGAGAGATCGAGGCCACATTTAGAGACAGGAGCAGCTGCGAGTGCTAAACAGTTGGCTCTGAAAGGCAGTTTTTAAGTTGGAGATTGTGGGGGCATTGGAGATGGGAGCAGGGAGAGAGTTAAATCAGGATGGGACTCTGTAGCAGAAGGACCTCTGACCACGGGTGGTCCTGGATCTGAGGACCAGTACAGTGGTCTTGTTGGAGGTTCGGGTTGCGATAGTGGGTGTGGTATGGTGGATGGAACCTGTCACCCTGGGAGGGGAGAGCCCGAGTAGAGCTTTTTTTTGTGAGGAGGCAGGTTTGATAGCGTAACCGTTCATCTAGGTTAAGGAGTTTAGCCTCGTTATAGAGTTGACATGTATGTGTGAACCTGGGGGCACCAGTAATCAGCCTCCAGGCCTTATTTCGGGGAGGCGAATTTTGTTGAGGGCAGTAGTGTCAGCAGCACCATAGACTGGCAGGCCATAGTCTACAAGGGACAGTACTGAAGACGTAACAGCAAGTTGGAGAGCATCAGGGGGGGGATATAGCGGTAGAGGATGCCAAGCCATGTATTAGTGGCAGATGCAAGGGCATCAATGTGGGTGTGGAAGGAGAGGGCTGAATCGAAGGTAACCCTAAGGTACTTGTAGGAGCAGACTTGTTCAAGTGATTGTTTGGTACTAGGGAAGATAGGGAGTGGGTAGTTGCAGGCTTTGTTTTGGGGGTGGGCAAAGAGCATTGTTTTGTTTTTTTTAAGATTAATGATGAGTCTGTGCTCCTTAAACCAGGCTTTGGCATCATTGTAGGATTGTTGTAGGGAGTCCTGGAGGGAGATGGGATTGAGGTGGGTGGCAAAAATGACAGTATCATCTGCATACATAAGAATTTTGCCAGAGCATGCACTGGGCAGGGTGTTTAGATAGAGTGAGAAGAGTAAGGGGCCCAGGATGGAGCCCTGGGGTACCCCTGAGTGCATGGGACGAGTTTCAGAGTGTCCCATTGATTTTTACACACTGGGAGCGAGCGGATAGATAGCTCGTGCACCATGCGATGGGGCCAGCAGAGAAATCAGTGTGGCAGAGGGCATCCAGCAGAAGAGGGTGGGAGACAGTGTCGAAGGCCTTTGAAAGGTCGATGAACACTGCACCAGCTAGGCAGCTGGCGTCCAGGGAGGAGTGTAGGAAATTGGAGAACTCAAATAGTGCAATGCCGGTACTGTGACCAGCATGGAAGCCTTGCTGCTCTGGGCATAAGATGTTATGCTTAGTCAGATATTTAGTGATTTGAATGGTCACCACTTTTCTGGGGTTTTAGAGGGAGGGAGGATGGAGATTGGTCGGTTGTTGCTGGCGGAGGACCTGTTGCCCTCTTTATGAATGGGTGTGACTATGGCTGTTTTCCATGCAGTGGGAAATTACCCCAGGCAGAGGGATTGGTTAAGTAGGCTAGTGAATGGGGCAAGAACTTCATCCAGCACCAGCCAGAGAATACTGGGGTCCAGGGAGTTGCTGCCGGGACTATTGCTATTTGATGCTTTAATTAGGAGAGGTCTTGCTTCTTGGGCAGATACCTTGCATAGGTGGAAGCTGGGGCATTGGAGGACAGGGGGAGGTAGGCTGTGGGGATGGTCAAAAACTTGTGGGAGTGACAGAGCTAAGGTCAGGAAGGAAGTGTTAAGGCAGTTAGCAATGCAGGCTGGGCGGGTGAAGGTGAGATCATCATAGGGCTGGGATGGGGGAGAGGAGTGATTTCATTTAGCTATTTAATATTGTCCCAGAAAGTCCAGGCAGACCCCAGGAGGAGGTGAGGGTGGCCTCGGTAATGGTCGGCCTTGGCTTTTATGGACGTTCCAGAGCACCCTCGCTCCGGCAGCACTGTAGGCCTGTCTATCAGCCATCCCGCCCATTTCAGTGGCAAGGTACCAGAGGTTATCCCTATTTCTGAGCATTTGTAGTAGGGCAGGGTAACCCAGGGTGCATTACGTCTTTTGGATCAAATTTTGGTGAGGGGTGCAAAGTGGTCACAGGCCTTGTTAAAGGTTTGGGAGAAAAAGGCGAGGGCAGTGTCAATGTCGGGTGCATGATGAATGGGGGACCAATTAATCTGGGCGAGAAACTGTTTGAGTTTTATCAGCCCACCAGGGTGGAGGCACCTGCGGAGTGTGATCTGGGCTGTGGGTTTGGGAGTGGGGGCCGTCCAAAGGAATAGGATAGGGGAGTGGTCGCTCAGGAAGTCTGGGAGGACCTGGATGTTATGGATTTTTTGGGGGTGGTTGGTGATAATTACGTCCAAGAAGGGTACTGGTTCCTCTTTTTGGGTTTACTCTAGTGGGCTGGGAGATGAGTTGTGTCAGGTCTTGGGCAGTGAAAGAATCTCAGATAGTGGAAGAGGAGGTGCTGAGCCAGTTCACATTAAGGTCCCCCACTAGGATTTGTTCCACCTTGTGGTGGAGGGTGGCAAGATATTCTGTTATAGATATCAGCGCTGGGTTCTGGTTCTTTGGGGGAACGTAGGCAGTGGTGAGATAGAGAGGGGCCCTGGAGGGGTCAGGAGTGAGTTTGAGGGTAGTGGCCTGGGGCCCCATTCATAAGAACGGGGCAGAGAGCACTCTGTCCCATGGATTGTGTCCCCGGTATAGATTGCAGAGCCAACCCCGCTTGCTTACTTGGTCCTCCCGGTATAGGTATAGCTCTGGGAGGGAGACAAAGGAGTCAGGGGTGGTTTGACAGCCAGGTTTCAACCAGGACTATGATGTCTGGTTGATGTAACATGGCCCAGCACTGGAGGGCATCACATTTTTTCAGTAGGCTGCATGTGTTCATGGAGGCTATGCGGAGACCAGTGGACCTAGCAGGTGGGCTGGAGGGGGCAGGACCTGGGTTAGCATGTATGTTACCAGATAGGAGTAGTAGGAAGACCAAGGCCCTGACCAGAGGTGCAGTATGTCATCTTACCGTGGGGGTGACGCTGGGATGGGGAGGAGGCCATAGGGGAACAAGGAATGGGTGAGTTTGAATGGTCCAGGTGGGCGAGACAGGTTGCCAACCATGGGGAACCAGGAGGCAGGCAGCGGGAGGGCAGCTAGGGGTGGGGTGCCATGGGCCAGGTACATGGTCAGTGTAGGGTGGGACTGGCCAAGTCAGGGAGAGTTGGGGGTGCTGGTACAAGTGGGCCAGGGAAGATGTCTGGCTGATGGGATATGGGTACTAGCATGTAAATGAGGGGGAGACATTTGAGGAGGAGGTGTACAAACATAATGCCTAAGGTAACAGCAGGGCAGAAAGGTTCAAGCATCTTGGCTGCCCCTCAGAAGGTGTGGATACCACTTTGGAGTATTGGTAGTGTCATGGACTCTGGTGGACAGGGTACAAGGTTTGAGACCCTGGTAGGGCGGGTGAACTAGGACCTGGGTGAGAATGGGGATCCAGGTTCTGGGGGATTCAGAGCAGGCTGGGCTTGGGACAAATCCAGGGTGGAAATAGTGACTCCTAGTGATCACTGAGGGTTAGTGGCAGGCTGGGTGAGGGTCTGGTGGTAGGGCAGGGTGTCAGTAAGTAGGGCTAGCTAGGAGGCTGGGTGTGAGAGTGAGGTGTGGGCAGAAGCAGAAATGAGAGTAAGGGAGAGAAGTAGCGTAGGTAGGTAGAGGGGTTCCATGTAGTAGGAGGAGGAGCAGGAAATCCAGGTGAGAAACAGAGGTGAATAGCTGTGAGGGTCCTCTGGCTGGCGTGGTATAACCTGTAAACGGAGAAGTGGGGACTTAGTAAAACTACAGACAGGAAGTGATCTCACAACACAGCACCTATATAGGTAGTGCTGAGTGGGGTGGGTTGGGCAATTGATGCGTGCAGTGTGTTGACGGGCTAACCCCCCCCCACAAGGATGCTGCTGCTGGAGGTAGTTCATTACCTCTTAAGGTCCCGCTCCAGGAGGAAGTGCTGTGTGTGGGCGGGCTGGCTTGCTGTCCGGTGTCAGTTTGACCTCAGTGGCACGGAAAATGATGGAATCACTTCTGAAGGAAAGAATTGTTGAGTACAGTGGGGCACAGGACCCAAGGCAGCATGGATTCACAGCAGGAAGATCATGTCAGACAAATCTAATTGATTTCTTTGACTGGGTGACCAAAGCAGTAGATCATGGAGGGGCTGTGGACATGGCCTATCTAGACTTTAGCAAGGCATTTGGCACAGTCCCACACAAAAGATTAATTGTCAAATTAACCAGCCTGGGAGTGGGTCCCAGTGTGGTAGCCTGGGTAAAACACTGGTTGGACAACAGGACACAGCTGGTAATAGTAAATGGGTCCACAGTGAGAAAGGAGGGTTACTAGTGGGTACGCGAGGGTTCAGCACTGGGGCGGGTCCTTTTAATGTCTTTATATGACATTGCAGAGGGACTGGAAGGGAACTATGTCTCTTTGCAGATGACACAAAGATCTGCAACAGGGTTGATACACAAGGAGGGGCGGAAAGGATGAAAAGGGACTTGGCAAAGTTGGAGGAATGGTCAAATGTATGGCAGCTTAGATTCAATGCAAAGAAGTGCAAAGTAATGCACCAAGGAAACAAAAACCCAGGGGAAGAGTACACAATGGGGGGTGAGATATTGACAACAACAAAAATTGAAAGGGACCTAATAGCTTGGCAGAAGACACCAAGAGAAAGGACTGCTGTGTGACTGAACTTCTCTGCTGGGACTAAAGTAGAAGAACTTTTGTATTTGGACCTTTAATTTAGGGTAAAAAACTAACAAACAAAACAAAAAAAAAGTGTGTGTTTGGGTTAACTGAACTGAATGGGTAACTGAAAAGTCATCTAGGTGTAAATCTCAGATGACTGAAAGGACTTAACTGCTGTGAGGTTTAAATTACTTGTAGAAAGATCTGGTAAGTAGGGGGAGTGGCTTAGCTAGAAGGAAGCTACATTTAAAGACTGCCTTAGAAAGATTCTGCTAATAGCTTGGCAGAAGACACCAAGAGAAAGGACTGCTGTGTGACTGAACTTCTCTGCTGGGGCTATATTGCCCTCCTTCCCTCCCCTCCACCCCTCCAACTTCCTGTTTAGTGGCAGGAAGTGAGTGATCACAGAACCACTAAGGATCCACCATCCTAGAAGGGCAAGAGTAGCTCTCCGGCCCCCTCTAGCTGCTGGAGGTCTGCCTCTGAACAAGTAAGTGGTCTACTGAGAAATATAGGATATTCTTGTCTCAGAACAGGACAATCAGGGCTTAAAGGGCACATAGGCAGAAAGTAAGGAGAGAGAGAGAGAAAAACAGACGAAAGAGTAAGGATTGCAAACAGTTAAGGGTCAGAATAGACATGATTGGGTGGTGCAGTGCAGTGGCTGTGGAGCAGCAGTCTTCGGGGAGATATTCTGGAGGATGCGGTGTTGTCCCATCTGCAGGCACCCTGGCTGAGGGAGGTGGTTGCTCATCTCCAGGCTGAGTTGGCCAGGATTTGTGGGACCTCTCTTCCATCCAGGGACCACCAGTGCCACTGCGTTGCCTCAGAGGTTGCCAAGAAAGAGGAGCGGTTGTACCACAGTGGGCCTCAGGAGGGTGAGGGGTGGTGGAACAGAGGCACATCCCTCCAGTTGTACCTCTCCACAATTCCTATGCCATTCTGGCAAAGTGTGGTCCTCTATGTAGGCACCTACAGTGGAGACCAAGGAGGATGCTGGGAACCTCCACAAAGGAGACCCACAGGAGGGTGGCAGGGGACCCTGCAGGGGAAGGAAACAACTCCTGGTGGGGGACTCCATTGTTAGGAAGGTAGAACTGGGCAAGGAAGGGGAGAGGGAGGTAGGGTGCCTGCCTGGCGCCATGGCTTGGAGGGACAGGGAGCGAATCCTCAGGATTGCCAGAGCAGCTGCACAGGGGAGGGAGCTGGATGTCATTGTCCACCTAGGGACAAATGACCTGGCTAAGAAAGGGATTAGAGAAGTTCAGGAAGAGTTTGTGGAATTGGGGAGGGGCCTTAGTCAAGTAGCACTGCAGTAACCTTCTCGGAGGTGCTACCCATCTTGGCATAGGAGAGGCTAGGGTGTTCCATACCATGGGATTCAATCAGTGGTTGAAAACTGTGTGGAGCTCAGGGATTGGCTTCATTGGGGACTGGGGTCCACCTGGAGTGATGCAAGCCTATACTGGCATGATGGGCTGCATCTGTCCGGGAGGGAACCAGGATCCTAGGTGATAGGTTTAAATGCTTCATTGGCAAGCTTTTAAACTAGTCAAGGGGGAGGCACTGGAAAGGAGCAGGAAAATCCTAGCCCCCAAACAATCACGGGTAAGTGTGGCAAACACCAACATGGAGGTGTCGATAGGGAGAAGGGCAGGGGTAAATGGAGAAAGTGACAAAGGCAGAAGGACAGGGATGGGGCAAAGGGGTAAGGTCATCAGGAAATGGAGGGTAATGAGTACCAATGTTTAGTCTGGGCAACAAGCTCCCTGAGCTGGTGGCCTTAATGGAAGAGGATGCCTGGATATCGTAACAGTCACAGAAACATGGTACACAGAAAACCATGACTGGGATGTGCAATATGCCAGGTATATAACCTACAGGAGAGACAGGCAGGGAGAAGAGGGGAGGAGTAGCTCTCTATGTAAAGGAAGGGATAAAAGCAACTGAACAAAAGAGTAAACAGGAGGAGAGGAGGCACTGTGGGTCACCTGGAGACTGGAAGGGCACCACAATCTGCACAGGGTTTGGTACAGACCCCCATGTCAGGGAAGGAATGGACAAGGATATGATGGAAGGCATTCTTAGAATGGCAGAGAAAGGGAGATACTGTTGATGGGAGACCTGAATATGCCAGATGTTAACTGGAGCACATTTGCTGCAGCCACATCCAAGAGCAGGGCCATTCTTGACGCCCTACAGGTGGCAGGCATTAGACAGCTAGTTTCGAACCCACTCATGAGGAGCAATCTTAGACCTCGTGCTCTCTAATCGGGGCAGTGAGAGGATCTCAGATCTAGAAGTAGGTTGCCATCTGGGGACAAGTGACCATCAAACAGTGTGGTTCACGTTAAACTCAGCTGAAGTCAAGCCATACAAAAGTGAGGGTACTGGACTTTAGGAGGGCTGACTTTGGCAAGATGGAAGAGTGCCTCAGAAAAGCACTCAGCAAACAGGCTAGAAGGAAGTGTGGAGCAACAATGAGGGAATTATCAAAACTGCCATCACAGACGTAACAAGCCTTTGTGTGAAGCAAATAAACAAATCAAAATGAAAGAAAAAGCCACTATGGTTCTCAAGAGAGGTGGCTGTGAAAGTCAGGAAGAAAAAGATAGCATTCTGGAAGAATAAGGAAACACAGAAGGAGCAGGACAGAGAGCTGTACCAGTTAAGGCAGAAAGAAGCAGGGAGGGAAGTCAGAATAGCAAAGGCCCAAACTGAGGAAAAGATAGCCAACTCAGTTAAGAAGGGGGATAAAACCTTTATAGGTACAGCAGCGGCAGGAAAGACAAAGGGAGGGAGGTGAGGCTGAATAGAATGAACGGTGGGTGGGCAGAGGGGACAGTGAAAAGCAGGAATACTGAACGAATATTTCTGCTCAGTATTCACAAAAGAGGAGGGGTGCCTAATCCATTAACAGAAGCACTCTTGATAGGGGTCATCCCAGTCCTTTCACAGAAGAAAGGTTCTGCAAGAACTCCTAAAACTGAAGGTGGACAAAGCAATGGGTCCTGATGGAATTCACCCCAGAATTCTAAAAGAATTAAGGAAGGAACTAGTGAAACCACTGGCTACTCTTTTAATAAATCATGGGAGGATGGTGTGGTACCCGAGGACTGGAGGAAGGGATGTGATTCCCTTCACAAAAGTGGGACCAAGACAGAGGCAGGAAACTACAGACCTGTCAGTCTGACCTCTGTGGTAGGGAAAGTGATGGAGTCACTTCTGAAGGAAAGAATAGTTGAGTACCTAGAGGTCAGTGGAGCACAGGATCAAAGGCAGCATGGGTTCACAGCAGGAAGGTCATGTCAGATGAATCTAATAGATTTCTTTGACTGCGACCAAAGTAGTAGACCAGGGAGGGGCTGTGACACATGGCCTACCTAGACTTTAGCAAGGCATTTGACACAGTCCCACAAAGATTGATAGTCAAATTAACCAGCCTGGGAGTGGGTCCCAGGGTGGTAGCCTAGGTAAAACATTGGCTGGACAACAGGACACAGAAGGTAATTATAAATGAGTCCACTCTGAAGATAGGGGGTTACTAGTGGGGTACTGCGGGTTCAGTATTGGGTCCAGTCCTTTTTAATGTCTTCATCAGTGATATTGCAGAGGACTGGAAGGAAAAGTATGCCTTTTGCAGATGACACAAGATCTGCAACAGGATTGATACACAAGGAGGCGTGGAAAGGATGAAAAGGGACTTGCAGCAGGTTGGAGGAATGGTCAGGCGATGGCAGCTAGGATTCAATGCAAAAAGTGCAAAATAATGCACCTGGGAAACAAGAACCCTGGGGAAGAGTACACAATGGGTGGGAGGTAGCAACAACAACAAAACAGGAAAGGGACCTGGGGTAATCATATCAGATGACCTTAAGGTTAGCAAGCAATGTGAGAAGGCAGTAGGGAGGGCCAGGGGTATGCTGGGATGTATAGGGAGAGGCATCAGCAGCAGAAAACAGGAAGTTGTTATCCCTCTGTACAGACAGTTGGTGAGACCCCATCTGGAATACTGTGTCCAGTTCTGGAGACCCCATCTCCGAAAGGACATAGACAGGATCATAGACAGGATAGAGGCAGTCCAGAGGAGGGCAACTAAAATGGTGCAGGGTCTGCAAGAGAAGCTGTATGAGGAGAGACTAAAGGAGCTTAATATGTATACCCTTGAGGAAAGAAGGGAGAGGGGGGACATGATAGAAACTTTCAAGTACCTCAAGGGAATCAACAAAGTCCAAGAGGGTAGCATCTTTCAGAAAAAGAGACTTGCAAGAACAAGGGGACACAATTTAAAGATAGAAGGAGGGCGTGTTCAGGGGCAATGTGAGGAAGTATTATTTCACAGAGAGGGTAGTGGATGCATGGAACAGCCTTCCTGAGGAGTTGTGGGGTCTAAAACTGTGGGAGAATTCAAGAATGCATGGGACAGACATAAGGCAATTCTTGTGGGGGGCAGGAAGATAAAGGCTGTTGGTTAACTAGGATCTGCGGCCTATCCTGTAGGTAGGGAAATGGGCAGACTAGATGGGCCTAGCGGTCCTTATCTGCCGTCAAAGTCTATGTTTCAATGTAAAGGTGGGCCAGCAATGTGGGAAGGCAGTAAGGAGGGCTGGGGGGATACTGGGATGCATAGGGGGCATCACCAGTAGAAAACAAGAAGTTGTTGGTCCTCTGTACAGACAGTTGGTAAGACCACATCTGGAGTACTGTGTACAGTTCTGGAGACCTCGTCTCCACAAAGATATAGACAGGGTGGAGGCTGTCCAGAGAAGGGCAACCAAAATGATGCAGGGTCTGCATCAGAAGACATATGAAGAAAGACTAAAGGAACTAAAGATGTATAGCCTCGAGGAAAGGGAAGGGGCATGATAGAAACTTTCAAATACCACAAGGGAATCAACAAGACCAAGAGTGTAGCATCTTTCAGAAAAAAAGTGTGCAAAAACAAGGGGGCACAATTTGAAGATGGGGGATGGCTCAGAGGTAATGTGGAGGAAGTATTTCTTCACAGAGAGGGTTGTGGATACATGGAACAGCCTTCCTGAGGAGGCCATAGAGTCAAAAACAGTGGGGGAATTCAAGAATGCATGGGACAGACATAAGACAATTCTATTGGGGGAAGGAGGAAGTAGGCTGTTGGTTAACTAGGATCTGCAGCTTATCCGTTATGTGGGGAAATGGGCAGACTAGGTGGGCCAAGCGGTTCTTATCTGCCATCAAATTCTATGTTTCTATGTAAAGCTGATACTGAGGTGCCCAATCCTCAGTGTTAGATCCAGTATTAAAGCTGAAAAAAAGGAAAACAATCCATTGTTGTCTTTTTTTAAAAATTCCTGTAAATAAAAAAATGTTCCCTCATTGATCTGACCCCCCACATCCCAAACCAATCCCTCCCCACTTAGCACCTACCACCCCACACCCTCCAACCACCCTCACTCGCCTAAAAGTGTCCCACAGTATAGATCCCCACTCCAATCAAAAAGACGTCTTGCTGCTGGAACCAGTGAGTGTGATATGAGAAAACAAGGTATGCATTTTGGAACTTTTACTCATAATTTTGTCATTTTTCAATATTTTTAAAGCAAATTTTCAGCATGGCTTTTTTGAGACCCCACCTCATGAGCAAGGTAGATGAAAGTTTTCAAATGTGTCCCAAAAGGTGATTTTTGCATTTGCTGTTCAAAATCACTTTTTGGGTGGGATTTGAAAATGTTCACCTATTGGGTTCATGAGGTGGGGTCATGAGAAGACTATGCTGAAAATGTGGTTTAAAATATGGTAAATTGACCAAGTTATGAGTGAACATGAAATATTTCAGTGCTCACTTATAGCTTGACTGATATTTAAGCAATAAGGCACGACAGGGTGTGTGTTATTGTGTATTATAAAATGGGTTTTAAAAAACTCTCAATTTCATTGGCTGAAAGGACATTCCAGCCGTGTCCTTATCAGCATGTATTTATGCCAACCTGCACTATTGTCTCCTTAGTGACCTCACAACAACCAGAAATCACTAACCTACCTGCGCTACTTCGGAAAACTAGCCACACAACGAGCAGCTATAAACATTGCAGCACTGTAACAGCAGGCATCGAAATAAACAGTAACCTGCCCGTCTCTCTTATGCACAAAAACGCTCGCAAGAAATCCATCCAGACCTTTTTCCTCACAGAAAAAACATAAATACCTCACCGACACCATCAAAATGGCGAGCGCAGTGCTGACGCCTTCCCATTCAGCATGCTGCTCCACTGTCGTTATCCTATCCTCTTCACAAACTTTGCTCGAAACATTTAATGTTAACAAAAACTACTTGTATTTCTACACACTACCATTGCAGCACGCAATACAGAAACTTTGGGGAAAAAAAAACGTGAACCTGGAAACACCTGTATATGGCAGCCGCTATGGGACACGATTTTTCCAAAACAAACCAAGCCGCCCAGATCAACCAAAGCCTAAAATCAATAAATAAAAATAATTAAAACTGTTTCTGCCTTCCTGAACTTATACAGTTACCAGCAGACACACAAACAGAGCAGCCTCTACTGCCTTCAAAGCAGCTGGTCGCTGCGGCAGTGCAACACACATTACGCTGAACGGCAAGCACTGTAAATAATTCATAGTATCTGAACAGGAGTAACACAAAGGAAATTCAAAGTATATCCACACAAAACAACCTAACCATTACATCTGTTTGTCTGGTGGTGACATGGGGGGGCATAGTAAGTGCCTAAATAAAGGGACTATTTTACAAGTTTATGTTTTAAAAGCTCAAATTCTTAAAATGTTTTCCCTCTTTTCATTTTTTGTTTTTTTCCATCAATACTGACTTGATGAACCCATTTTATAAGCGCAATAAGACACTCCGAGGTGTGCGTTATCTCCTGATAAGAGCACGCCCAGGTGCATAAGGCACTCGAGCAAGCGCCGCGTGCCTAACAACGACCTGGGCATGTTTTATCAGGAGATAACGCGACACCTCGTTGTGTCTTATTGCTTTGCATAACGCCACCCTGAAGTGGGTTAGCGCACGAGGTGAACGAAATGCTTCCACCACCCCAGGAGTGACGTTACGCACAACACACACCCTGGAGTGCCTTATTGCTATTATACAATGGCTCATTGTGTATTATTTTTGGATGGTGTTCTAATTTAAGACACAGTGAGAGGTGGTTTTGTTTTGTGTGTATTTTACTTATTTTAAGCTGGTAACTTGTAAATTTGACAAAATATAGTCCCTTTAAGGCACTGCTCATTGTAGGCTGTCTGTAGTTCTTTATTTGTCTGTGCCCCCCCATCAGCCTGTTGAGTTTTTTCTGTGTGTCTCCCAGTGCTCTTGTCTGTCCCTTTATTGTTTTTTTTTAATTTGTGTGAGAATTCAGCTGTTTTTCTTCAGTGACCTGAAGAGCGTGATCACCGAGCCATTCACTAGAACCACTGTAGTGACTGAGTTGGGGAATGTACAGTAACTACCATGTTTGTGTTCTGCAGAAGTAAACTGTTTATAGGTATGACTTTGCTTTGTTTTAAAAAAATGGCTCAGACTTCAGAAAAATGCAGCTTTCCTTTTGAAGAGCAAGGTACAGTGAAAAGCGAGCACAGCATCTCAAGTCCGCACGTGCTCACATGATCGCGCTACCAACGGGGAGCCGAGAAGTGGCAGAGGTAGGGAATAAGTTGAGGTGAAACAGCTTCTGACTTAAACGGGGAGTACAGAAGTGCAATGGGGTTTACTGCCAAGTGTAGAAACTGATGTTATTTTTTCCTGAAAATTTTCTCCCTGAACTGATCAGGTTCAGTGCAGCGCGCGACCGGTAGTTGTGGTCAGTGCTGTTCAGGCAAGTCTCTCGGTTCAGGGAAAAAAAGTGTTATGAATTTAAGAGCTGATCTGTGTAATTTCTCATCACTAGAATCAGGATTCAAGTTTACATGATGTGATTTGGAATTGCACCGAAGCAAGAGACAGAACTGCTGTTGGGGGGTAGTGTTAAGCAGTGAGGCATCTTTATAGTGAGTACTGAGGAGTTTGTGGGTGAAGATGTTCACAGCCATGGTAGCTTGTCGAGTGGTGGTATGATTTTGTATGTTGTAATTCGATCATGTGTGTGCCTGGACTTCATACAGTGATGTTGTGTAATAACATCACTGTTCCAGGCACCCACTGACCAATCAGAAGTCAGGAAATATTCATGCCATTGTATAATTAATATTTTTCCACCAAACTTTCAGCATGGCCTTTTTGGGACTCCACCTTATAAACAACACATTTGACATTTTTCAAATCTGAGCCAAAAGGTGATTTTTTCAGTCACTCTGAAAAATCACATTTTGGGTGGGATCTGAACATTTTCACCTAACAGGTTCATGAGGCAGGGTCATAAGAAGACTATGTTGAACATTTGGTGGAAAGGCATACGTGCAGCACACAACCAGGATGGCCACTTAATATTTATTTATTTATTGAAATCTAGGATTACAACCTTTGAGCTACAAGCTCATTTACAAAGGTTCCATGTCAGACATAAAGGCACAGATAAGCACAGTACAATACAAGAAAATGTTTAAAAAAAACAAGACAAGGAGGGCTGTAGGGCAATTAAATACAGTAGGAACAAGTTATAGCAGTTTCTGTACATTTCCTAAGAGAATAAAGAATATAGGAGGGAAGGAGGTTAGTTGGGCAGCACAATAGGCCTAGATTGGGGGGGTAGACATAGGCAGTGGGAGAAGGATGGCAGTAACCTCGGGCACGGGGTCACTTTGTCATAGTGGTTAAGTTACATTAAGGCAGAGGGCGGGGAAGGAAGTGGAGACTGAGGTGAGTTGAGGATCTCATGAATTGGAAAAAGGGGCAGGGAGTGGGGGGGAAGGGGAAATGGGAATGTAGGTATGAGTGATGCTGGGTGGGCAGCTGATAAGTGCAAATGGTGGGGGGGAGTTCTTAGTCAGATTACAGATAGAGGTGAATCAGGGGAAGCGGGAGCAAGTCGGTTGACTGGGCCCAGTGATATTTGAGTGCTGATTTGAAGAGGACAATTTTGCTGATAGCAGTAAAATCAGGTGGAAGTGCACTAAGCCAGAGTGGGACCCTGTATTCAAAGGATCTCTGATCTTCAGAAGTTTGCCGGAAGGGGACCTTGACTGAGAGCTTGTTAGATAATCTGACAGCTCTCTCCCAGTAAACATTTAATTAAATATCCTCAGAATTAACAAATGGTACTGGTCAAGTAATACACCAAAAGGTGTTAAAAGTACAGGCTAACAAATTACCAGGCTTGGTGAAAATTGGATAATAGAGGAGGAAGAAATCATTGAAAAAACTGTGGAGGCTGTAACTGGGCACAAGATGAGGAGATGGTGGTGACTCCATGCAGAACTCACTGACAGATACATTGGAGATAAAAGGACTCTTGCAAATGGTATTAAAGGAGATCAGTACCTTTAAATCTCCAGTCTCTGTCCTAGAGGATAAAGGCCGGACTCTTATAATAAAGGCAAGGGACACAGAGTCCTACCTGTCCTAACCAGACAAGAAGGACAGTAGGCACGGGAGTCAGATTCAAGAACTCGAATGAATAGTTGGGCTACTATGGAATATGGCTGAGGACATGGAAAATAGGAACAGGCACAACAATCTTAGGTTCGTTGTGTTCCCCAGAAGGAGTGAACAAAGATGTCACCATTTTTCAACAAAATGAATTACCCAGACTTCTCAGACATAACTGGCACCCTTCCCTTGAAATTGAAAGATCACACAGATCCCTTGCCCCCACCCAAAAAAAAAAAACAGCAGGGGAGGCTGAGGCCAATAATTGTGAAATTCCTCCAGTCCCCAGACAAAGAAAAAATCCTGGCACTTGCTAGAGATAGGGGACCCCATCAACTGAAATGGACATACATTTTTCATATTTAATGACTTCTGAAGAGCTCACCCAACGCAGAAAATTTTTTACTCAGGCCAGGAAACATTTTCAAGCCCTCAGGGTCCCCTATCAGCTACTGTACCCAGCCACCCTGAAAATAAACAGAAATGGCATTTTGAGTGAGTTTACATCTCCAGAGAAAGCATCCACTTATATACAGAGAAACTGGCCTGGAAAACAAATGGAACTGCTGGCACTGACTGTCAACTATAGTAAAATTACACAAAGAACTGGCACAGCACAATGGGGACAAAAAGCAGCTCAGCTTGGTTGTCAGCAGAGAACCGCAGGGATCTGAAATGGACTAGCAGGTATCTAAGTCAAAAAGGGCAAACAACGGGGGTCAGCACAGAAACCACAGTGGGAAATCTCACCCTGGCCCATGGACTAGAGGTAGCAGTAGAGAATCAAGAGGCTCAGCAGAGAGCACAGATTCAGTGGAGGACCCTGCTCCC
Organism: Neoceratodus forsteri; assembly: GCA_016271365.2. NCBI lineage: Eukaryota > Metazoa > Chordata > Ceratodontiformes > Ceratodontidae > Neoceratodus > Neoceratodus forsteri. The sequence goes on along the minus strand of CM057458.1, from coordinate 627,056,394 downwards.
AAGAGAGAGGAACACAGTCCACCTATACCACCCAGGTAAGATACACCCCTTCCCAGCTTACTCCTGCACAAGAAGCTACAAAAGAGTCAAAACATGATGAAGTGCTGGGACCATCCTGAGCAGACACTGTATTGGGACAAGTGGCTCCACAACCCCTGGGACCTGAACCACCTAGGCAGCCGCTGATCGGCACTTAAACCCCAAGACTGCACACTGTAAACCAAGTCCCTTCTCTTATGGAAGGTAACTCTGATGGCCAGGGCCACTGGAAAATTGCACCCACAACTGTCTTGTGGAATCTGTAATTTTCACCATTCTCCGCAAAAACTGACATGTTCTGCAATTTTTTTAATTTTACATTGAACTGTGTAAAAAGTATTAACATTTTTAATAAAATACTCTCAAATATATTGGCAGTTTTGCATGCAAACTTGGGTTTGGCTGAAACAATGTAGTGCAGGGTAGGCAACAGCTTTATGTGGCACTGCTTTCTTTTGAATCCTTGTCTTGTTTGGTTTCAAAATTCTCTCTGGCCAAGCATAAGTATGTTTAAACCCTTAAAGGAGAAGTCCACCCAAAACTTGAAAAAATATATGTTGTGCAGAGTGTTTTAATTTGTATGTGAAGTTCTAGTGTTTCCTTCCCTCTGACAGGTATTAGGAGTTTTCCTAAAATAGCCTGCTAGCTTTAGGGTAGTTTTACGACCGCTGGAGATCTCCATATAAAACAGCTTAATTGTATTTCTTTGTCCTACAATGTACCTTGTTTCATGGGATGGTGATGTAGCAGAGACCATAAATCTAGCAGAAAGCATTGCTTTACAATCAGTTCACAACAGTAGAGATGGCTATATTTTAAAATCTGTAGAATTCAGCTTGGTGACCACCCTCATTGTAAAGGTCTTATTGTCCTGAAAAACTTTGCTGCTGGTAATTTTTGTGCAGCTTGTAAAGCTTCCAAGATATTTAGTTTGTTTGGCATGTGTGTGCTGAGTCTCTCTTACATCTTACATCACTGTCACATGAGACAAGATGCACTGTGGGAACAAGGAATACATTTTTTATTATTTATTTTTAGTTGTTTAACCAGGTATAGCACACTAAGCTGAAAGCTTTTTTACAGGAGCGACCTGGGAGCACAAGGAGGTTAAGTGACTTGCTTAGGGTCACACAGAATGCAAGTGGAAACTGTGGGATTCAAACCCAGGTCTGGTCTGCTGGATGTCACCAAATTTGCAGCTCAGAGCCTTAGACCACTGCACTATACTGCCTCTTTGCTCTTGGCTTCATCCTTGACATTTAAGCTGTCAAGGATGAAGATCCCCAGGGGTCATAAAACTAGCATAAAGCTAGCAGGCTAATTTAGGAAAAACTCCTAATACCAGTCAGAGGGAAGGAAACACTAGAACTTCACATACAAATTAAAACACTCTGCACAACAGTCTATCAGAAAACTTTTTGTTCCCACAGAGACTGAAACAAAAGATGGTAGAAAAGGTGCAAATTATCCTATTCACCTAAATGGGGTGCTAACCATAGTATGAAGCTTTTTTGCAAGTGGTAGGACAGGTTTTTCCTTGTGAGCATACTTTCATTCAGACTAGTTTTGATTCAAACATCTGAGGATTTGTGGATGGCCATGCTGATTTTAAACTTGAGTAACAATGACCTCGCTCTTAGCAATCTACCACCTAGATGCTCACATGGAAAGACTGCAATAAAAAACTGACTAAAGTCTAAAAACAAGTTTATAAAATACATAAAATGTATCTGAACATTTATCTTTAACTAAACAAAATCATGGCAGCCAGAGTAAAACAAAGGTAAATTACAAGGTACCCTGACTACTGTATGATGCAGTAAAAATATAATGGTATTTTTTTATATTTTTTGGTAACAGCGTGAGGTCCATTAGGCACAAGTGCCTGTTTTCAGGGGCAACCAGGAGCACTGAGAAGGCAAGTGACTTGCTCAGAGTCACACAGTATGCAAGTGGAGGTTGTGGGAATCAAACCCAGGTCTGCTAGATGTTCTCAGCTCATTCACAGTTTGTTGCTATAACCTCTAGTCTAGACTGCCAACCCCAATAAACCCCATATCTAATGTTTAAATATGTGATTTCAAAAATAGTGTACAGTACCAACAGTGCAAATTATGAACATTAAACACTTTAACAACATGATACTAAAACTCAGTTATTCACCACTCTATCTGCTTAATTATTCTTGTACCAACATGGGTGAATAGCTGGCAGAGCACTGTAAATAGCTGTTGATTATGCTTCATTATTCTACATCCAGAAACAGAAACATGTATTTCTTCCGGATTTATTTAATATTGATTTGCTGTGGCTCACTTTATAGAATATATTTAACACTATATGAGGCAGATGTTTTTAAATTTTGGAAGATAGGCAATGCTCACAATAGCTTATCAGTTTAGTATTCATTTTAGGAACAAACTTTTCTTATGTTTTAAACATATTCAAGTGGCAGTGAATTCATTTAGCAGTGTATACAGGCTAATACATGCTGCAGAAAACATTAAAAGATTTATTGTGACGCACTCAGGGTCTATAGCAGAACTCCCACAATGTCCCCACAAGTTTTGCGAAAAAGCTCTGCAATTTTGGGTAACTTTTTCCACAGTTTTCCTGTGGCCCTGCTGATGGCCCCTATAGCCATAAGGTAACACACTCCTTTCCTGTCTCCCAGCTACCAAACACCTCTTTGTTACTATATCGCCAGCACTATATAATATGAGTCTGCTTGCTTCGCCATGAGCTAATTGGATAGGGGGTACGACTGTACTTGGTATTTATGTCTGCACCATGGTTGCTGTAAAGGTTTTTCTCAGTGAGGGTTTGTTTTTAACTGTCATGGATAGTACTTCACTGACAATAGGGAGTGCTGGCGGTAATACCGATAGCCAATCAGGGAGTGCCACAGTTCTCCCTGTTGACATTCGAGTGACAATTGTCAAGTGTCCCTCTGCAACAACTCAAATGTTCTACTATCTCCCTCATGACTGTACAATTGTTTGAGAGGAGGCAGGCACTCTTCTGCTTGGACATTTACAGGAGGGGAGAGACAAAATACTTTCTGCTTCGCAAGTCAATAAGTTTAGGCACAGCAGTGCTACAAAAGATAGGGACTCAGTTGTACGGTTTATTCTGTATTTATCAATTCAACTTACTTGTCTGGATTCCACACAATGTAATGGCAGAGCTGTAACTACTTCATGTGACAGGCTAGTACTGCAATTGGAAAGGCTTCTGACAAAAAGTGGGACACTACTTCAACCTTTCTCAGTAGTATTAGCACCAATGAAGCATACCAGAATCAAATAACATGTGTTGAATGCCCCCATTCTTATTCCTGAAGCCTGCACTATTCCATAACAGTCCCAGGCTACCTTGGGAGAGAGACAATCAATCATGAAGCAGAATAACGCTGAAGGCTGGTGATCGATCACTACAGCCTAGCTGTAATCAGGGGCAGCACGCCACCAGCACCTGACAGCTGATCAGCATCAGTTCTCTGACAGTCGTCTCTCTGCCCCCTCCCCACCTTGTCAGTAATAGGAGCAAACAGTACTGGAATTGCTTTGAAACTGGTCAGTCTGCCTTACTGAGCTGAGTGACCTCTTGGCCTCCACACATTCACACAGTACCCACTAAGACTGCTAAGGATAACAGAAACTCTTAAACTGCACATGTCACCAATGCCTCCATATAGCCAATGCATCTATACGCCCCACAGGGGCCTCATAGTGGCCTACCATGAGAGGATAAGTTGCTCTGCAATCTGAATGTGGGTCATCTAGATGCAGAGGACCTAGGGACACCTGGATGGGAGATCACCCTGTCTGGAATCTATATTAATGCCAAATGCCTGCATACTAGGTAATCTTTCATCCTGTCACTAAGGGCCGGAGACCACTGGCAGTCTGGGGGGACCTCATGGTAGCTACTGCAGCAATTCTGCGTGCCAAGTATTGGAATGCCTGGAGGGTAGAACAGCTCATAGGGAGCTCATGATGTCTGCTTCTCTGGGGCACCAGAGGGACGGGACTAGAAACTCTGTCCAAACATGACTAGTTGCAGGCAAGCCTCAGCGGGTGTAGCTGAAGATTGAGCACTATGCAATTCAGGGTCCCGTAAAACAAGGCTCTTGGGAGAAACACCTTGTAGATCAGATGCAAGAGAATGTTGTAGCTCTAACAGCAGGAGTTACTATATCACAAAGAGGATAATGACTCTGTGACTTATCCTTACTCACTCAGAGCTAGGTACCACCACTAGCTGATCTAATATTAGAGCCAGGGACACTGGACCCTATGCCATGGTGCTAAGCTTCGCAAACCACAGAAGGTAAGAGTTTCAAGGAAAAGCTTCTCTGCCTATCACAAGCTCTCACAGCTCAAAAAGTCATTCATTGTTCATAAGTTCACACATTGCATATGGTTCACAGGAACATTGTTTTTATACTTTATATTACTATAGTATTGTTAGAACTTTACATGTACAGAGATGATAAGGTGCAAAGTTTGTTGTTACTCAGCATAGTCATATTAAGGGGCAGGATTCACATCATCCTTGCAGAACATGCCCAGTCAATCCTCTCCCAAGGGGTTAACCCAAAGACACCCAAATTTGGTTGCTGGAACAAACACACACCCACTATTGATACAGCATACAGAATAGGACTGAGACCCCAACACAAATGCACTCATGATGGCAAGCCCTATAAAGGTTTGTCTCCTAGAATGTAAAAGTTACCCAGTCTCTAATCAAGAGGACAAAAACATTAGGCCATCTGAACAAGCTTGTCACTGGTATAGCCTTTCTTCAGGAGATGCATTTGGTGCAAACAGAGGCAGATACGTTTAACATGGGGTGGGTTGCATGACTCTATAGCATCCCTTTCAACTCTAAAAGCAGAGAAGTGGCTATACTGTTGCACAAAGGGCTGGACTTCTGAGAGAATGCAGACATCAAAGACTCAGAGGGCCAATTGATAATACTGAAGGGAGAGATAGTGGGATAACAAGTTATCCTTTGCAATGTGTACGCTCCAAACTTGCGACACCCCGATTTCTTTGACTCCATGACCCAACGCCTCACTAAGGTGACACAGGGGTAACTGGCAATGGGAAGGAGGGCATGAACACCATCCCAGATGGTTTTCTGGATAGAAGCAAGCCCCTTCTAGGGGCGGGCTTGCTGGCCTCCACAGCACTGCAATCACTGGTGACAGATACGGGACAGACCGATGTGGAAAATGATACACCCTTCCAAGAGGAAATACTCCTCCTTCTCGCATCCACATCAGGTTTATACAAGAACAGATCTCTGGCTGATCCCACAGGGCAGGATAGCAAATATTCTAGAATCCAAAATAGGACAAATCCTTACCTCTGATCATGCCCTTATGAGCATCACTTGGCTGCTGCCAGGGGCACCAGCAAGGGGCAGGGGGCATTGGAGGCTCGGTGTCAACTTGCTGAAAGATAAACCCTTCAGAATTGAGCTAGCCAAAGATATAAGGCATTTCCTAGAAGCAAACAAGTTTGGGGGCACTTCAGAGGCAACTAGGTGGGATACCCTGAAAGCCTTCATCAGGGATAAGCTTCTCAGCCAAGTCTCCCTCCCAAAGAAAAGCCACAATAAAGAGGTGGAAGCTCTTCAGTCCATGTTCAAAATGCTGGAAACATCTTACTGGGCAGATCCCATCACCCAAGCAGGACTGCTCCCAGAAATCACAGATATTAGATACCAAATCAATGTCCACCTGAATCAGAAAGCAGAATATGCTATATTCAGGACCAGACAGACATTCTGGGAAGCTGGGGATAAGCCTGGGCGGCTGCTAACCTACCAGTTAAAAAAAGCTCCTTGGGTTGCCGGGGGCAGGTGGGGTGAAAGAGGATCGAGCATCCCAACAGATGCTCTCCTCCTCCTCCTGGGGTGGGTTACCGGGGGTGCTTCATGCACCCGACATTCCTGGGGCAGGTGGAAGCATGGACTTTCAGGGGCAATGGAAGCTCTTTGGAATCAGGAAGGGGAGGACGCTGTGGGCGCTTTGCAGTGATGTGCATCAGCACGTCATCTGCCTGGACGTACGTCCTTCATGCTGGCGTCTTCGAGGATCAAAGGGAGAAAAAGGGGAACAATGTATACACCCCCGGTTCCCTCAGCAAGACAGCAAGATGAAACCAGGGAAGGGGTAGACTTAGTGAATGCCCTGGCGGACAGAGTAGGAGTGGGTACAAGGCCTCCTCTGAAAGCCATTGGAGCCGGGCAAGTGCAAAAAAAAAGCTCCAAGAAAGGGCAAATATAGCAACCATACATGCACAGAATGACTCACTCTGCAAGGACACAGAGGGCATAAATTGGGCATTCCTGGAGTTCTTCAAGGGTCTCTACACTTTTGCAGGCAGGTCACACCAGAAAGCCTTAAATCCTTCCTCTCTCAGTTAGAGATCCCAACTATCACTCAGGAGCAGAGGTGGCTCATGGAAGAACACTTTTGGGACACTGACATCAAGGCTGTAATCCACTCTATGCCCAAAAGGAAAGTCCCAGGAATAGACGGCTTTCCAGCTGAATTTTATGCAGCCTTTCATGAGGCGATTGTGGGCATACTTACGAATACCTTTGAAGATGTGTATCATATAGGGGTACTCCCACAGTCAATGCACACTGCAGTGATTACTCTCCTCCCTAAACCAGGGAAAGACCCCTCCCTTTGCAGTAGCTATTGCCCCTGCTCCTTCATAACAGCAGATTATAAGATTTATGCTAAACTCTGGGTGCTAAGGCTCCAGAAAGTTATGCACACACTAATCTCAAAAGACCAAGTGGGATTTAACCTTCCTCTGGCACTTCAAAACTACATCTACACCCACGGCCTTCGTTGCACTTGATGCAGAAAAGGCGTTCAACAGGGTCGAGTGTCCTAACCTCTTCCACACCCTGCAACACTTTGGGTTTGGAGACAAATTCATCCAGGGGGCCCAAATGCTATACAATAACATACAGACAGCTGCAGCCACCAACAGAATGGCATCAGAGGCTTTCCCATTGCACAGGGGCACCAGACAAGGGTGCCCATTATCCCCTCTACTGTTCAACTTGGTGCTAGAATGTCTGCTGCAAGCTATTAAGCAAGAGCCAAAATATATGGTCATAACATGGGGGAGGATCAGAAGGTCCAGGCATATGCAGACAATATACTTCTAACCCTAATCTAGCCACAGGGATAAATTCTGGCCCTGCTGGATCTTACCTGTATGCAGCAGTGGCTCTAGCCACAAACAGTTACCAGGGCACAGCCGGGGCACAACAGATGGTAGCCAGGGCACTTGCATATTGTTACTATGGGGGAATCTCTGCACCATATGGGGCACCCACTGGGGCACAGCATTTTTTTATTAGGGTAACGCATCTGGCGGGTACTTTGTGTAGAGCCACCTGCCTGTATGTTTGAAGCACCTATGGGATTTAGGTTCAATGTCTCCAAATCATTAACTGTCCCTCACACCGGACATTGAAAGCATGCCACAATACCTCTGGATCCTCTCCCCAGCAAAAACCTACATCAGATATTTGGGTACTGATTTCTCCTGGGATGTAGGCCAACTGGGGCACCTAAGCCTTTCACCCGTCATCAAAGCCCAAGAGTATGACTTGGGGAGATGGAGTGCTCTGCAACGCTTTCACTGGAGAAGGGCACACACCTGCAAGATGATGGCAACACCAAAAATCATGTACATATTGGCCAATCTCCCAGTGCTTATCCCACAGTGCCTGCTGATCCAACTTCAAAACTAGATGGCAAACTTTTTCTGGGCAAAGGACTCAAAGAAACTAAGACTGAAGAAGCTACAACAGCACTACCTATTGGGAGAGCTCAGCCTACCGAACTTTGCTGTAAAACACAGAGCTCATGTGTTGCTTCAGTTAAGAGAGGCATCGCAGTATGACACCCCTGCACATACACACAAAATGGGCAGCCTGTGAAGAGCATGTTTTACGTGGTCTCACTCACACTGTTACCTTTTTAAAGTCAATACCAGCTTGCCTGAACACCCACCCCACTAACCAACACTCCATGGCCTCAATCAGCACCTCTCAACTGCATTTCAGAATCTACAAATCTGTCTCTCTACCAATCATCAAATCCTAAATTTATCTAAGACTCAGGCCATGGTCTTTGGGTCCTCTAAAAAAGTCCACGCTGAGTATTCTAAGCTATGGGTCTTCTCTGTGATGGTTCGCCTGTCTCGAGCACTGCCTCCTTCAAATACCTTGGCATTACGCTGGACCCCATACTTGACTTCTTTAATCACATTAGCGAGATATGTCAGTCAGTCAACTTGAAAATTGGCACTGCCTGTAGAGTGCGACACTCTCTCACTCCTGCCATCAGGATTTCGGTAGCTAGAGGTGTCCTGCTCCCAAAACTGTTATATGCCCTCCTCATTATCTCCCATGCCAATGCACTTACTCCATAAGTGGGATATCACATATAACAACATCTGCCAATTTGCCTTATCTGCCCCTCGCCTAACCCATCACTTCCTGCTCTACTCTTCCTTACATTGGCTGTCTCCCAATGCCTTTCTTTCTTACACTCTAGGATGTTTTATTGACTCTTTAACTAGACCACCCCATTCTGACTCTCTAGGTGCTATGCTAACCCCTGTCCTTCACTCCCACTGCCTTAGGTCCTCCACCTCCCCTCACTTTCAGTCCCACTCTGTTTCTCTAAAATGGATGAGCAAGCTTTCTTTTATTTTGCCCCCAAGTTCTGGAATTCTCTCCCCATCATATTAAAGAGCTTTTCATCTCACCTTATCTTCAAACATGCACTGTTCTCTCACCTATGTACACTTGATAATTGTGAATGCTCTTAACCTGATGCTCACCCTTCTGCTTTCCCTCCAGCCTGCTCTTTGTCTATCTTCCGTTCTTCCTCATCTGTTCTCATGTGCTACTTGTCAACTCCCCTCTATTATTTCTGTTCTGTCTTAATTACTCTGCTGTTCTGCCCTGATTTTATATTTATTTATATTTATCAAGTCTAGGATTACAAATACCTTTGAGCCTTGGCTCTTTTACAAAGGTTCCATGTCAAAGAAATACAAATTATGGGGAACATCAAGACATACATTACAACAATGTGGACATTGCAAACAGAGTACAGATTAATACAATTCAAGGGTAGCATTGTAACAAGGCAGTCAGCGGCATTTGTCAGAGAAAATAGACAACAGATAAGAAGTGCCAGAGTCATAGGGAGAGGGAAGAGGGGAAGGGGAGAGAAGGAATGTAGGAAGGGTGGGGAGAGGGTGAAAAGTGATTATACCACAGTACTAATTGTTTGTGTTAATTCTCCCTATCCCTGCATGGATATCTGATCCCTGACTGCCCTGGCTGTGAATTATGTCTGCTTGCATCATTGTATTTTGTACACTGTACTCTCTCGGGTCATGCCTGAAAGTAGGCAGGGTTTATTGCCTAGTGCATCTACCTGGTAACCAGAAGCTAATAAATAAATAAAAAAGTGTGGGCATGAACAGCAAAATAAACATCCTGATCTCATGTGAAATCCTTCCACTTTCCAGTCTGGCACAATGACAGACTACAGATAGTCTCCAAACCATTTTTCTGAGGCATATGGAAGGTCATGGGATGAGACTTTTAGGCGATCTTCTTGACAAGCACACCAGGATTCTCAAACCTTTGCACAATTGCAAGTGGAATTCAAGATGCCTAATAGTATAGCTCTGATAGCTCCGGCATGCCCTATGGGTTGGCTTAAGACAAGCTTATAAGGTTCAATCCTACAACTCACTGGATGACCTCTTAGATGGAGGGCCAGCGGGAACAACAGCTAGCAGTCAGATTCATAAGCTCATATCTTCACAGCTCTTGGACCCTGCATTGCAAATGCAGCAGAAATGGCAAGAGGATCTGGGTATACAGCTTTCCCCACAGTAGTGGCACAAGTGTTGGTCTGTGCTTAAGAGAGATGTCAAAGACACTCGGAACAGATTCACACAATTCAAACTTCTTCACAGATGGCACAGGGTGCCACAAAAACTGCACAAATGGGGCCTCCTAGCACCAGATAAATGTTGGAGATGCGAACAGGAATCAGGCTCAATAACACCACTGTTGTGGCCATGCGGCAAACTAAAAGATTTCTGAATAGGAGTTCAATTAGTCTATGAGCCAGTACTGAGACAGAACATAAACCTCAGTGAAGCATGAGTGTGTTTAGGCATTGATCCTATGGCTCTCCCTAATACCCCAGATCCACCAAGGTGGCTGATGAGTGCACTCATTACAGTCTGAAGGGTGATTCTGTGACACTGGAAACAGACAGTCTCCTCAAGTGCAGGAATGGTTGTTAGAGCTAGGCAAGATGGCATGCTACAAATGTGTCCAATTTAGTGTCTTGGATAAATTGGACCAGTGCTGAGCGATCTGGTGGCACTACAGTACCTATAATTGTCATACTGCCAGATACCCTCAGGATAATCATTTCAACATCCCCTCCCTATACAACCAAAGAGGTAGCACATTCATAGATTCCTAATAAGCATCCAGATTGTACTACATGAACACATAGAGTTTATTGCAGAAACAGATCATTCCGTACACTGATGACGCAACTACTTGAGCCAACAATATCCTTGCACACCAAACACCCTTTTGGTATTGCTCTGTGGTAACTAGCTTTTAAATAGTGCACAATGTTAGTAGACTCTTAATATGTGTGTCACACAAATCAGAGAATTAAAGTACAGTTTACTGTTTGACAACTTTTCTGTGTTTACTTTTGTTCCCTGCATGCTGTTGTTTCTATACTTTGTCTAACTGAGACATGACTGGATTAGAGATGTAACTCCAAGGGGCTATGCCTCAACTAGGAATGATCATACTATTACCTGTAATGCATATTTGAAAACTCAGTAAACTTTGAATTAAAAAAAAAAAGACAATCTGGTAGAAAAACATGGTATATGACCATGCTATGAGTGAACATTGAAACCTTTTTGGAATCCTACCTATTGAACAACACAGGTGAAATTTTTCAAATCCATGCTGAAAGGAGATTTTGCAGTCACTGCAAAATCACATTTCGGGCAGAATTTGAACATTTTCACCTATGGGGTTCATTAGGAGGGGTCATAAGAAGAGTATGTAGAACATTTGATGAAGAAATATAGTAAAATGACCAAGTTTTGAGTGGACATTGAAATATTTCAATGTTCACACAAAAATTTGCTCATTTTCAATATTTTGACTCCAATCTTTCAACATAGCCATTCCCCTCGCCTCATAAACACGATAGGAGACATTTTTAAAATCCTGGACGAGGCATGTTTTCGCGCTTGTGGTGCAAAATGACATTTCTACCACTATGCAATAAATGCCACATGTCATGTTTATAAGAGGGAAGGGCATAAAAATGACTATCTTGAAAATTTTGGGTTAAAATTTAAAATACATAATTCTCCTTAATAAACGTTGTGTGTAACAGTGAGGGAATTCAAGAATGCATGGGACAGACATAAGGCAGTCCTGGTGGGGGGTAGGAGGAAGTAAGCTGTTGGTTAATTAGGATCTGCAGCTTATCTGTTAGGTAGGAAAATGGGCAGACTAGGTGGGCCAAGCTGTCCTTATCTGCCATCACATTCTATGTTTCTATATTTAGTGCCAGCTTTTACCATAACAGGAAGAGCTTTGTAATCCCATGCTGGTGAGCTGAATTTTGGGGTGAGCTAAATGAGTCAGCTGGATGGGCCATGAGTGGGGTGATGGTGCTGTCGTGGGTCACCACCCTCCAGCCTGGGAAGGGAAGGTGCAGGGTTGCTGGCACAAGCCCAAGTATCATATAGTGAAGGGAACTCTTCTTTTGGCATAGGGCCTTGCACCTCTGCATCCATGGGCACTAAAGGTCCCTTCTCGTCGATCGACACATCAACTCTTTGCCCTGTGCATCTGTATCTGTGGCTAAATGAAAGTGTGGGGCCCAGATGGCCTTGTGCTTCCAGAGCCCACCAGACAGCCTCATGAATTCATAACATCCATTACCCCACAGAAGTGCAGGACCTGCAGGTCTCTGTACTTCCATAGGTGGATGGAGTCTTCCCTTGGTGCAGGGCCAAGAGGGCCCTGTACCTCAGCATCTGTAATGCAGGTTCCTTGAGTGAGAATACGATTCCACTATCTCAAAAAGAAAGGAAATTCTTTGCAAAAAACTGCATTAATGTGCCAGTTAGGGTTCAGCTTAACACCACAAAAATAGTGAAATATGATGTTAGGGTTTCCAACTCTAACTCACCACACTGCCCCAAGCAGCAAAAGGACAAGGGCACACAAGCAACCACAGACAGCCATCATCAGGTAAGACAAACAGCATACAACTGTTTCCAGATGACACAAATGCAGTAGCACTGATGTGCTACAGTACCTTCACAAATTTTTCTCTGTGGCTACGTAAGCACAGGCCCCACAGGGGTCTGCACTTATGGAGCCACATATGTGTTTGTATGTCTTACAGCGTGCATGAGTACATGTGGCTGCAGAAGTGCAGATGGGGGGCTGCACTTTTGAAGACAGAGGTACTGTTGTAATGTCGGTATCGTGGTTGCAGCAGCTGATCTAGAAATGTTTTAAGGTGGTAGCAGTTTTATTTAGGGGTAGTACTTTCCCCAAAAAAGTAAAATGTCACCTTTGAAAGCTCAGATTAGATTAAAACAGCTACTTTTTGCTGGTCTAACTGGGTAGTGGGTGCAGAAACAGTTGTATGCTGTTTGCCTTACCTGATGATGGATGTCTGTGGTTACCTGTGTAGTCTTGTCCTTTTAATGGTTGGAAGGAGTTAGGGGTTGGAAACCCTAATGCCAAACTTCCCTACTTTTGTGGAGTTAGATTGAACCATAAATAGTGCATTAATGCAGTTTTTTGCAAAGAAAATATGTATGTACAGCATGTAGGTAATAAGCCATGACAGTGTGTGTGTGTCATTATAGGATTTTAATGCACACCACAGGGATGCAGTAAGGCACAGAGCTGAAAGCCAATCCTTACGCCCCTGGTAAGTGCATTAAAATCCTATGACGCACAGTCTGGAGGGGATTATTACACTTATAACATGTCTGTAAGTAGGTTTTTTTGGGAGGAACATGAGATTCGGCACCTGGACATATGTTCATAGAGATTTAATGCCCAGTAAAGTGATATCTCTCAGCCAATTAAATTTCTAGATTTTTTTCTTGCCATTTGATAAATATATTTATGCAATATGTAGGGACACAATATCAATTAAATAAATTCATTTCTATTTGTGTTAAATAAAATGTTAGTGCCTTACATTTATTTTACCCGAAAGTCAATCATCTCTCCCTCCTACTGGCACTACTTACACACTACTCTACCACTTTCACTTTCCATTTCCATAATACTAACACACCACACAACCATCTACAAGCAAGCATTTGTCAATGTTGAATATTTGCTTGCTGGTATTAGCAGTGGAAATGCAGGAGTTAGACAGATGCAGAATAGGAGTGGCAGTGAAATATTTAACTTCACGTGAACCCCACCTCCATCCTGTAGAGACAGGATTTGTGGTAAGTGTTTGCGTCGACACCCATGATGGTCAAGCCATGTCATCTCACTATTCTGCAGACACTGACACGTGTTGAAGTGTGCCTCAGGGTGTTTGGCTTTACAGTCATCCCATTCCATAAGGACATACGGTGAAATGGGTGCAGCATAGGAGAGTGGGGTGAAGTCTTGGTCCGAAGAGTTCAAGGTACACCTTGATGCCTGTCAGTGGCTGGGGGGTTGGGGTGAGATGGCATGAGCAGTACAGTCGGCAATCCAAAGGCATACCCCGATGCCTGTCTGTCTGTACAGGGTAGGACGTTATGGTTAGAAACCATAATGCCTCAGGCGTTTGTTGGTATTTACAGTACAAATTTTCAACATGGCCTTTTTGTGACCCCACCTCAGGAAAATATTTCATACCTCTTCTCATGAAGAGTGGCAGTGTGATTTTGTCAATGTGTCCTGAAAACTGAGTTCCAACAGCAACAGTGCCATTCTGCGCCACATGTATGAAAACACAGATCGGGCAGGATGTGAAGAATGACAGCTGTACTATCCATAGGGAGGTATGAAGAGATGGCAATGTTGAAAATCTGTAGTGGGAATATTAAAAATGCTCACACTTCCGAGCATATGTGGAAACTGCGCAACGCATGCACGTAACACAGTCACTTTATGGAGTTTTGTCACCAGATTTTCAACATAAGCATTTTACGACCTGTGCTCATGAACTGTGTCACTGTGATGTTCTTAATGTGTCTCGAACACTGATGTCCCACAGCAACCACGGTATTCTGTGCCGGAACTGCAAAAACACATTTCGACCAGGATGTGAAAAATGACAGCTATACTGTTCATAAAGAGGTGCGGAGAGATGGCAATGTTGAAAATCTGGACTTCAAATATTACAAATGTGCCAAGTTATGAGTGTGCGTGGAAACTGCGCAATGCACGCTCATAAGACAGTCATTTTATGGACTTTCATCACCAGATTTTCAACATAGGCATTTTAGGACCTCTGCTAATGAACAGTGTCACAGTGATTTTTGTTATGTGTCCCGAACCATGATTTCCCACAGCGACCGCGCTATTCAGCGCCGGAAGTGCAAAAACACATTTCAGCCAGAATGTGAAAAATGACAGCTGTACTGTTCATAAGAAGGTGTGAAAAAATGGTAATGTTGAAAATATGGAATGAAAATGTTGCAAATGTGCGAAGTAACAAGCGTGCGTGGAAACTGCACAATGCACGCTCGTAACACATTCATTTTATGGACTTTTGTCACCAAATTTTCCAAATAGGCATTTTAGGACCTCTGCTAATGAACAGCAGCAGTGTGATTTTCCTAATGTGTCCTGAAGATGGATTTCCCACAACGAGCGCGCTGTTCTGCGCTGGAAGTGCAAAACACATTTTGGCTGGGATGTGAAAAATGACAGCTGCACTGTTCATAAGGAGCTGTGGACAAATGGCAGTGTTGACAATCTGGAGTGCAAATATTTCAAATGTATTAAGTTATGAGTGTGCGTGGAAAGTGCGCAACACAGGCTCGTAACACAGTCATTTTATGGACTTTTCTCACCAAATTTTCAACATAGGAATTTTAGGACCTCTGCTAACGAACAGTGTCACTGTGATTTTCATACTGTGTCCCGAACATGGATTTCCCACAGCGACAGTGCTATTCTGTGCCAGAACCACAAAAACACATTTCCGCCAGGTTGTGAAAAATAACATCTGCACTGTTCATAAGGAGATGCTTTAAAATACCAATGTTGAAAATCTGGAGTGAAAATATTGCAAATTTGCAAAGTTACAAGTGTGTGTAGCAACTGCGTAACGCACGCTTGTAAAACAGTCATTTTTTTGATGCCCACTAAATTTGCAACATAGACTTTTTGAGAGCCCACCTCATGAACCCTGGCACTGTTGTTTCGTTCATCAGTCCTGAAAGGTGATTCTGCGAAGTAACCGCAAAATCACATTTTGAGGCCAATTAACACGATGACAGTGAAAGAATTCATGAGGAAGGGTCCTAAAAACCCCATGTTGAAAATTTGGTTCCAAAATTCCAAAAAATGCCTGAGATATGCATCAAAGTTGAAAATACCCTATTTATTCCATTATACAGCTTACCGGCATTTCCTCAGTTCGCGGTTGGCTTTGAAGAGTGCAGATGTGTTCCCGGACCACCGAAGATCGTCACGCCGGACTCCGGAGGTAAGTATGGGTTGAGGGGGTGTGGGGAGGCAGGTGTACAGTGGGTGGGTGCAGGTTGTGGGGGCAGGCAGACCTCTGAGGGCCGTTTCTTCTTTACAGGAAAAAAAAAACATCATGGGATGGTTTTTGTTTTACAGGGACATTTCAGTGGACATTTGGCACTGGGATGGGCTCAACATGCCAACCTAGTTTTTGTTGAGGCGACTGTAGCCAACTGGGATTGGGCACCTCTGTTGGCACATAGGGGCTGCAACACAGGTTTTCGAGGTGTGGGGACGATGCCAATGGGGATTGGCCCACCATCGGTGCATTAATTGTGGCTAGTACATTATGCCGATGGGAGTGGGTCTCCCTGCCTGCACATCCAAAACCTTCACGGACTGAAGCCAGCAGGATTGGGGCCCCGTGGAAACAAAGACTGTTTGTGGGGGCACATGCTGCTGAGGGGATTGGGCACCCCCTTGGCAGGGGGCATGTCTGTTTGTTTTCCAAATAAGTGCGCAGGAAGTGGTGCCCAAACCAACAGAGAGTCTCATAGCAAGAAGTTTTTGGCACACATAAAACTCTTAGAGAAACGCATCCAGTTAAAAATTTTGTTTTGTTGTGTGACTTTCATTAAATGATTTTTCAACTGGACACATTTCTCTAAAGAGTTTTGTGTGTGCCAAAAACCTTTTGCTGCATAACACTGTTTGTGAATGTGGCTGCAAGCTGCCTGCCATGTTTACAATCAGTATTAGGCTACCTAACGTTCCACCCTGCAATGGCGAGTTGCTTCCTCATTGCAGCAGAATGACTGATGCTGCAATGACGTGGCGGCCCCTGATTGCTGCGGCGAAAACGTTTGTACTTGGTGCACTTTTGGAGACCAGTGTCATCAGCACACTCTGCCTCCATTGGTCCACCACTGCCAAACCCCCAAATGCAGGGCCTCCCTTGGCTGTAACAGTGCCGCGCCTCCACAACCCGCTTCTGTCCTAAGCTGTCACGTAATGTTTCTTGCGCATGCATGCAAGCAAACATAAAAAGCAGTAACAAGCACACTATCCACACAAACAAACGCCTTCATCACAACTGTATACAGCATCCACCTCAAATTCTAGTAAAGCACTCAAAACACATAGCACATCAGTCTTATTTACATATAAACCCAGAGGTAAGGCACATACTATTAATTGCCCCCCCCACCCAGCCTTCACCCACAACTACACTTCTGTGGTTCCTGCTCCAATCCCTTCTCATATTATCACTACTTTTTACATACAGTACATGGTACCTTTTATTTCCTCTGCACAGGGTTTTCTCATACTCTCTTGAGCCTGTCATGTCTCCCGCTGCCAGCAGCACTCACTCATCGACCACCCTCATCCTTGGCTCTCCCTACATAGTCTTTCCATAGCACAAAACAGGCAAAAGAAATACAACATTCCCTGCAGGAACCTAGTGTGACCCACCACCTGCAGCAAAAAAGAAACCAAAGAAAGGAGTCTGCTCCAGACAAAATCTATCTAAGTCTCTACTGTCGCTGGAGAAATGGACTTGCTCACCACTTATATTCTTCAATTTTCACAATTTTTATTTAATAACCGTTGGTCACAGTACTATTAAAGTTGCCTGCCAATGTTTTGAAAGAACAATACCTCTTCCTCAGCACTGCAGTTACTGGCCAAATGATTTTCTGAGCAAAGTGAACAGTTTTTCATAAAATCTTCTATTTTTTCCTCTAATTCCTTATTTTTAAATGTTTTCAGCCGTACTGGCATACCCAGAGAGATCTTGGGCATAATTTTTAAAGAGCCCTCGAATTGCTACAATTTGCATTAATCTAGGGCTGCGATAAAATCCAGATGTGTCAGGGACCCTGCACCCAGTTTTGTAAAATCAGGGGTCCCTGCACCGAACAGCCAGGAGTTGCCATAGTCTCAAGGCTGCACCAAATATTGGTCGCATCTGTGGAGTTTGATGAAAGGATCTTTCAAACCCCCCGTCCTCCAGTGCAAGCTTATGTGACCCTCAGAGGTGTGGAGGAGGTGTGGGGGAGAACCCTGAATGGAAGGTAAGGAACGGGGGCTGCAAGAGCACTGAGAGTGCCATAGGGCACAAGAGGGGCATGGTGGCAGGTATAGGGCACAGAAGAGGCACCTGGCAGAGGTGACATAGGGCATATAAGACAGCCAAGGGGACCAGTTAGGGGGGTTGATATCATGATCCTATTGTGACACGGCCCCAGGTAGAAGCAGCACTGGCACCTGCCACACAGGACTGTGGGTTCTGTGGGCCAGGTGCCAGGGCTGCTTCCACCTGGGGCCATATCATAATAGGATTGTGATGTCAACCCCTCACCTGGTCCCCTCGGCTGTCTTATACACCCTACGGTACCTCTGCCAGGTGCTTTCTCTGCTCCCTATACCTGCTACCATGCCCCTTTCATACCCTATGGCACCCTCTGTGCCCTAGCAGCCCCCATTCCTCATCTTCCTGGCCCCACAGTTCACTCTCCACCCTGTCAAGCAGTGGCACAGGGCCATCAGACCACCTGCTGGCTGGTCTAATGTGAACCCTCTGTTGCTGCCATGGCGGGGCTTGCAAAATTGCAGAAAAGGGTATGTTGCAGCACTGCCATGGCGTAAGCCATCTTGTGACCTGGTGTACCTTGATTTGGGTCACAAGACTTGTGCAGTGCCACTTTGGTGCAACGGCTCCCCTTTTTGATGCAGACAGCATTTGAAAATAGAGATTGCTGCATCTTTTGATGCAAGGTGCCACTTGCATCATTTATGTTTGACATAGACACCTTGCGTCATCCTCCGGGCTTTGAAAATTGAGCCCCTTGTCTCCTCATGTGCTCTTTCCCTGCCTCAGCAGTGTGAACCAAATGGTGCCCTGCCATTTAGCCAGTAACTGTTGCCCTGAGGAAGAGGGATTTTTCCTTTGAAACATCGGCAGGCAATTTTAACAGTACTATGACCAAAGGTTATTAAATAATTGTAAAAATTGAAGAATATATGTGGTGAGTGAGTCCATTTCTCCAGAAATAGTAGATAAAAGAGATGCAACAGCCACACTTTTCTGCTCCAGTTTCTTCTTCTGGGCAGACCTCACAGACAGAAATATAATTCTTTTTTGCTTTAAAAGTAACTGTCAAACCGTGCATAACTAGCACTGCTGCAACTATCATGCTCCCAGTCCCATTTGCACTGTCCCCAACCCAATGCATGCTAACTCACAGTGAAAAACAAACATACTGACTACAAAACCCAGGATATTCAGATAAATTCTCCATTAAAGCCAACCACAAATTGAGGGATTAACCAGATAAATACTTCATTAAAATAAAAAAAAAAACAGCTGCAGCGCCAACACTGTACCGGTTCCTTACTAAGTGAGAAACAGAGCTGCTATGTTTCTAAATCTGTTCAGTCCTCCCACACACTAAATTACAGTAAATGGAGTGGTGTACTGAGAACATAGGGACGTCACGGCCCTAGCAACCACATTAACGTCCCTGGCAACCTGCTGTAAACTGCATGGTAACACAAAATACAGTACAAAAATAGCCTGTTTTATTAAAAAAAAGGCAAACTAAATAAAAAATAAAAACTACACCAAAAAATTACATCTCTATTAAATAAATGGAATATGCAGAGGAGACCTTGTCAACTAAATGATTTATGTGCACTTAAGCAGTTTGACCGCAGACAGTTCACACATGGCATATGCCACTCATGAGGTTATCCTAGGTCAAACTACTTTTGTGCACATAAATAATTTATTTAACTCATTGCCACTGCATATCTCTTACATATAGTAAAGCCACATTTTACCAAAAGTCGGGAGGGGAAAAAAGAAAACTTTCACATAAACAGCATTTCAGTAAAGCGAGGGAGCAACTGATTTTTAGCTCACTAGTGCTACTGTTATGGACAGATACAGAGTTATACCGTTTAGTTAGTTTTATGATCGAATCTTTATTTAATAGCAGTACAGAATGTTAAACTTAAAAAAAAAAGTAGCCTATGTCTTTGGTTTGAAGTTGTCCTTTATTCTCTTCTGCCTTTTTGTTGTTAGAATTGGCAGCTTTCACTGCTTTTCCACGCAGTTGCTGCAGTAGGAGTAGGTGACGGGGGGCTGTTTCGGGCTGGCTCTCCATCGAGTGTGTGCAGCACTCAAATGACTCCATGGCCTCAGCATTGGTCGGTACAGACAGATGCTTTTCATATTCATCCTCATTGCTGCTATTACCCTCGTCAGCCTCCGCATGGCCGGTGGATACCAAGTCCAGGATGTCAGTGTCCAAAAGTTCCTTATGTCCCAGGTCGTCCACATCATCATCGTTTTTCCATGCCTTGAGGTCAGTATTGACCTGTTCTGTGATTTTGCTCAGGTCATCCTCTGCTTGTTGCATCTGATGAGGCAGATCAGAGGGGGTGTCTGTAAATTCCAGCATTTTCAGCAGTGTGGATTTGTTCCAGCATTTAACAATCATATCTGCCCTGATTTCACTCCAACTTTCAGCGAGAATGTAGATGACATCTTTAATGGATAGTCCTTTAATAATGTCACACAGATCTCACTGATCATTTTCTTCATTTTGGACCTGTATTAATAATTTGCTCCTGTAGAACTGTTAAAGAGTTTCTAGGATCCCTTGCTCCATGGGCTGGATCTTGGCCATTGTGTTGGCGGGGAGGAACTCGACGTGAATTGAGTCATCTACAGTTCTCAGAGTTTCACAGCTTGGGTGGGCACTGATATTATCAATAAGAAGCACAACTCTAGGTGGGAGATCAGTGGATCCTAGGTGAGGTTTTGCACCAGGGACAAAGGATGAAAAAAAATCCTTAAAAATATCTGCACTCATCCAGGCGCTTTGCTGCACCCGATAGATAAATGGTAAATTTGACAGGTCGACATGCTTGAAGCAGCAGGGCTTTTGTGATTTTCCTGTCACTAGGAGGGGTAGTATGTGTGTTCTTGAAACATTGCTGCATGCCAACCCAGTCAATCTCTCCTTATTTTTTTATATCCTAAGGCATGAGTTTCTGATCCTGTGGTAAGAGTCTTCTCCAGAAACAGTTTCCAGTAGCTCCCTGTCTCATCCGCATTATAGACCTGCTGTTCTGTAAGCCACTATCTGAACATCAGTTCCTTTAGTTTTGCCAAAATGGCTCGATTGATTCAATGGAGAATGACAAACTTTACCAACAATTGATATCTGGTGGATACCATGCCAGTGCTTAAACCAGTTAGGCCAACCTTCATGAACTGTGAGTGGAGTGTCACCACCCAGTTGCTGATGGAATTGCCAAGCCTTCTCTTTTAGAATTGTTCCAGACATGGGGGGGTGCTCTTACTGTGGTTTTGTACAAACCACATGTACACAGCCTTGTCAAGGCATTTGTCCCTGCAGGTGTGCGTAGTTTTTTGGGACTCAACCTTCATCCCATTGTCCACTGCTGCAGTGAAATCTTGGATTTTATCCTTGGCCTGCTGTATGTCACACACAGTGGCATTTCTATTCCAAAATGGCAGGCCACGTCAACAAATTGTTCTCCAGCCTACAGGGACTCCAAGACATGGAGCTTCTGAGTGATGTCCAGCACAGGTAAAAAGAGGTAATCTTGAAGCTGCAGCCCACTTTTTGTGAACTGGACCTAGGCCTAACTCATTCCTTAATGGGAAGTGCTGAGTCCATTGGTCCAGTGTTCACTGAGATCGTCCGGTGTTCGCTCTCGGAGGGGCTCTTCTCCAATGCCTTGAAAGAGGCATTGGTGAAGACCCTCCTGAAGAAACCATCTCACGACCCTGATGTCTTGACAAATTATCAACCAATCTCCAACCTCCCATTCTTGCATTCTTGGGGAAGGTTGTTGAAAAAGTTGTGGCACTGCAGCTCGAGGCACATCTGGTGACCTATGACATTTATGAGCCATTCCAGTCTAGATTTAAGTCAAGGCATAGCACCAAAATGGGATTAGCCAGGGTGAAAAATGATCTCCTCAGGGCAAGAGATAGAGGAGACCAGTCAGTTCTCATTCTCCACAATCTCTCTTCACCATTTGACACCGTGGACCACATAGTGCTGCTGGGTCACTTTAGGGAGCTCTGTGGACTCACTGGTAATGGCATTGACTGGTTTGAGTCCTTTCTCACAGGCAGGATACAATGGGTTGGGATGGGGAATTTCTCCTCATGTCCAAAGCCCCCTGACTTGTGGAATTCCCCAGGGTTCAAGCCTGTCATCCTTTTGTTCGAGGTGTACATGCTTCCCCTGGGTGAGATTATTATCTGGTTACCAAAATTCAATAAATAAAATAAATAGATTATTAGATATTATAGCTTTTTTTCCTTTTTAACCAGGAGACACACTAAGCTGAAACTTGTTTACAGGTGCGACCTGAGAGCACAAGGAAGTTAAGTGACTTGCTCAGGGTCACACAGTATGCAAGTGGGGGCTGTGGGATTCAAACCCAGGTCTCCAGATTTGCAGCTCAGAGCCTTAAACCACTGCACTATACTACCTCCTTAGGTGCTCCTTAGGTCACTGCTATGCAGATGACACCCAGCTGTATATGTCCTTTGCTCCTGGGACAAGTCACACTGTGGAGGCATTAAATAAATGCCTGTCTGGGATCCAAGACTGGATGTCCCCTAACAGGCTGAGAATCAGTCCCAACAAGATGGAGGTACAAGTGCTAGATCCTGGTCACCTGAGGGATGTGGTTGCCACTAGATTGTGAACTGGGCTGTTTCTGGACCCTATCCCATCGGTGGCTTCCACCAAGGTGAAAAATCTGGGTGTCATCCTTGATGATGGTTTGACACTTGAGGCTCAGATATCATCTGTCATCCAGAGTGGCTTTTTTACCACGTAAGGAATGTCACCCAGATTAAAGCCTTATTTCCGCATAGTGACCTGCCATCACTGGTGCATGCCTCTGTTACAATGAGGCTTGACTACTGCAACAGTCTGTACTTCAGGGTCAGTAGAGGGATTCTCTGTCACCTGCAGCTGGTGCAGAACATGGTGGCCAGGTTGCTGATGGGCTTTCTGAGGACCTGCTATATGACGCCGATCCTGAGTGACCTGCACTGGCTACCAGTGGGATGGAGGATTACCTTCAAGGTGGGCCTGCTCACCTATAAGACCCTATACAGTTCAGGCCCTGTTTACCTGAGTGACCTCCTGATGCCTTGTCCACCCTATGCGCTCACTCCGCTCGTCCACTGAGGGCCTCCTAGCAGTTCCAAGGGCCTGGCAGAAAACCTTGGGAGACCATGCATTTGAGGTGGCCTGCCTGGCCCTTTGGAACTCACTCTCAAGCTCTTTGAGGGAGGCTCCATCGGTGGAGGCTTTTAAGACGGGTCTAAAGCACATCTATTTAGAGAAGTTTTTGGAAGTCAGCTATAATCTGATCAATGTCAAAGTACTGCTATTTATTGAGGTAATTTATTGGGTTTATTGATCTGTCATGAGCTGTCTATTGTGTAGTTGCTAGATTATGCATGTTTTTATATCTCTTCCTTGTAAAGCACCCCAAGCCTCTGGGATTGGGCGCTTAGAAATAAACATTTACTTACTTACTTACAGATCTCTTTTTCTTAGCCATGGTGATGATGGTAATTGCTACAGTATAATAATGTGCTTTAGGCTACCTGCTTTTATCACCTGCCTATCACCAGCCTATCACCTGTTAATTGATTCAGTTAAATACTAACATACTATGAAGCCAGCAGATTAGGCCCCATGGTCTATTGAGTCTGTTCGATGGTCAGTGCCTTCCCAGGGCACCATTAGCAGCCCTCCCCTTCCTCTGTACAAAGTCCCCCATTTCCCAGCTGGGCTCCAGGATGCACGCTCCCTCTATACCTATCCCAGCCTTTCTTGAACCCCTCCACAGTGGTAGCACCTGGCAGTGCATTCCTGGGCTCCACCACCCTCTCAGAGAAGTAGCGCCTCTTTGTTTCTCTTCTCAGTCTCCCCCGTCCATCTTCATTAAAGTGTCCCCTGGTAGCTCCTACCTCCTTCAGCTGAAAGCCCCCCTCAAGGCTTACCCTATTCATTCCTCTGAGATATCTGAAGACCTCTATCATATCCCCCCCGCTCCTTCTTTCCTCCAGTGAGTACAGGTTGAGCTCCCCCAGTCTCTCCTCATAGGGTCTTTTCCCCTAGCCCCAGTACCATCCTGGTCACTCTTCTGCACCCTCTCCAGTAACACAATGTCCCTCTTTAAGCAGGGACACCAAAACTTCATGCAGTATTCAAGGTGTGGTCTAACCAGGCAATTGTACAGCAGAAGGAGCACCTTTCGACTCCTTGAGGTTATCCCTCTGGCTGTGCACCCCAGCATTTTATTTGCTTGGGCTGCAGCCCTTCTACAGTGCTCTGAGTTATTCATTTTGGCATCCACCACCACAGCGAGGTCCTTCTCCCCCCTAGAAACCTGCAGTGCCTCCCCACCAAGATGTATACATGAGTCAGATTTTTGGCCCCCCGGTGCAGAACCCTGCATTTCCCAGCATTAAACTTTAGCTTCCAGGCTCGTGACCATCTCACCAGAGTCTTCAGGTCCTCATGGAGATCCAGCTTTCCCTCCTTTCCATCCATCACCACCAACAGCTTTGAATCATCTGCAAAGAGGCTCATCCTGCTCCTGATACCACTTCTGATGTCTGAGATATAGGCATTAAACAGGAGTGGGCTCAGTACCAACCCCTGTGGGAACCCGCTAGTGACTATCCTGGAGGATGAGACCTCCCCCCACCCTTATCCTTTGTACATGCCCACTAGCCAATTTCCTAGCCACCTGACCATCCTTCCCCCAACCCCATATCCTCCAGCTTCCCCAGTAGCCCAGGATGTGGCACCGAGTCAAATGCCCTGCTCAAGTCCAGAAAGAGAACATCCACTGGCCTGCCCTGATCCAGTGCACTAGTCAACCCCTCATAAAACTCCACCAGGTTGGTCTGACATGTTCTGCCCTTAACAAAGCCATGCTGGTGATTGTCTAGGTGACCTTGTGCCTTCAGAACCCCCTCCATTCTCTCAGTCAAGATGACCTCCAACACTTTGCCCACTACTGACTTCAGGCTAACTGGCCTAAAGTTATCAGGCTCCTCTCGCGAGCCACCCTTGTGTATAGGCATGATATGGGTTATCCTCCAGTCATGAGGCACCCACCCCGACTGCAGGGAGGAGTTAAAAAGGTCCGCCAGGGGTGCGGCCAGGGTATCTGCCAGCTCCTTAAGCACCCTGGGATGGATCCCATCTGGACCTGGTGCGTTATCCCCTCTTAGGGCCTTGAGGACTTCCCACACCCTCCCTCTGGGTATTTCAACATCCATTTCCCCCACTTCATCTGCCAGTCCCCCTACCCCCTCTCCTAGCTATGCCACCCCCCCACCCTCTTTGGTAAAGATTGAGGCAAAATGTCAGCATGCTGCCAGCATGTATTGTTTAACAGTAAGTATTGTCATTAGTGTAGCAGTTAGTGCTAATGCGCTGACAAACTTTCAATGAAATGTAGACTTTGATGGCAGATAAGGACCTCTTGGCCCACCCAGTCTGCCCATTTCTCTACCTATTGAATAAGCTGCAGATCCTAGTTAACCAACAGGCTACTTCTTCTTAACCCCACCAGAATTGCCTTATGTCTGTCCCATGCATTCCTGAATTCCTCCACTATTTTTGACCCCACAACCTCCTCAGGAAGGTCATTAAATGCATCCACTACCCTCTCTGTGAAAAAATACTTGCTGACATTGCCCCTAAGCCGCCCCCCCCATTATGGAAGCTAGGATAGTTACTAACTGACAGCAGACAGCTCAAAGGAACATGTCTGGCTTTCAGATAACTGAGGGTTTGGGTTATCTGAGAATATATATATATATATATATATATATATATATATATAGATAGATATAAAATGGATAGGAAAAATGATCTCTGCTGGTTGGTTGAAACACATCACATGAATGTGCATATATCACACCTGCACTTTTGCGCCCCTCCAAAATTGCTTTACCATTTTATAAAATAGATAACCCACTCTAGAGTGTGCAGTCACACTCTGATATAAGCACACCTTGAGTGGTTGATGCACTCAGCGTGCAGCCTCAAGTGTAACAACATACACCAAGGCATGCATATATCAGAGCACGACCACACACCTTAGAGTGGGTTATCTATTACATATACATATATATATATATAAAAACGGGGCATGGTCATGCCCCTATAATTAGGGTTGAGTAGGCACTTCAATTTTGAACTTGAAATTTTGTGCTTTAATAACTTTGCAACAGTTCAATGAATTTGCATGCACCGTTCCCCAGGGTAGATCTCTGGATGTGGCTAATTACGCTCCAGTCAGTTGTGCAGTTTCCCAGTTCTGGAGAGGTGAAAAAAAGCATTTTTTCACTTACTGATTTTGCTGAGATTTTTCTTTGAACTTGCCTACAGCCCAGACAGTTTGGAAATTTTCTGGGCAGAAAGGGACTAGCCCATAGATGCGCCTTTTGCTAGTCTGGTGAAAAGTAATAAACTGTTTCTAAGTTATAGCATTTTTAAAGTTTCTGAGCATGTGCAGTAAGTGCTTAAAGATAGCTGTATGAAATGAAAAAGGAATCCTGTTTCATACTGGAATATTCCTTTTTCATTTGCTGTCATCTTCTGTCTGTTTTTTCCAAAAAACAAAAAAAAGCTATAAAACTGGTATCATTTAGAGATGCCAGTAAATCTATCTGGGTGATTGGGACCTCCTTAGGAAAAACCTACACTTCACAGTTGCAGACATGCCCCAGAAATGTGTTTTTATTTTTTACTATTATGAATTGTTTTTCTTGACCACTTGATATGAAAAAAGAATCCATTTACATATCACGAGTTACAAAAAAAGAATCTTTTTCGTGACTTGAGAATCCTTGCTTGTCTTTCAGATTGCTGTCCCCAGTACTGTAATGTTTTTCCCTGGTGTTTAGTGGCACCCACTACCTTCCAGTACCCATACCCCTTAATTTCCCTGGTGTCTAGTGGCACCCCCACTCTCTGATGTCTATTTCACCCAATACACTTCTTTCCCTGGTGTTTCGTGGCATCCCAACCCCTGATCATGGTCCCCATCATAGAATAGTATTTCCCTGTTGTCTAGTGGCACCCCCAACTGCTGCTCACTGTCCCCTTCAGGAAACACATTGCCCTGGTGTCTAGTTGTACCACCCCACCCACTGATCCTGTAGAAGTCACCTGAAAAAAAGGAAAATATCCTCAGTGTTTTTTTTAACAGATAAAATGGTCCCTCACCAATCAGCTCCCCCACCCCCACCTCCCACTCAGCACTCAACACCTCCCAGTACACCCCGCACACACACCCTCATTCACCTGAACAGGTTTAAGGTTTGAGATCCACTTTCTGATCGAAGACACGTCTTGCTGCTGCAGCCGACGACTGCAATATGAGAAAGTAAGGTAAATTGGTTCAATGTATTTCAATGGGGTGGGGGTCAACTTTTATGCACAACTCAGCCATTTTCTGACATTTTGACCCCAAATTTTCAACATGGCCTTTTGGGGACCCCACCTCATGAACAATATGACTGTCATTATGCAAATCCAGACTGAAAGGTGATTTCACGGTTGCTTGGTGAATTCACCTTTTGGGCGAGATTTGCATAATGACAGTCATATTGTTTATGAGATGGGGTCATAAGAAGGCGATGTTGAAAATTTGGGGTCAAATATGTAAAAATGGCAAAGTTATAACCATTTGTTGCAATTTCGCTACGTACACTCATAACTTCGGAAATTTTAAATATTTTGACTCCAGATTTTCAACATAGCTTTCTTATACCGCACCTCATGTATGTCACAGCTGTCATTTTTCAAATCATTGCCAAAATGTGTTTTCACACTTGTGGTGTGGAATGGCATTGCAGTTGCATAGAATTACGTTTTGGCGGAGATTGTAAAATTTCCTGTAACAGGTACATGAGGTGGGTTAATAAGATGGCTATACTGGCAGTTTGAACACTGTTGTCCTATAAATGGAGGAACCGGGCCCTTCCACAGTGACATGCATATACGCATCTATGGAGGGATGGGAACACAGGGACGAAGGGCATTGCTCTTCCACAGGCAAATAAGGCTACGATTGCACTATCTCAAAAAGTAAGGAAATTCTTAGCAAAAAAATACATTAATACATCAGTTAGGATTGATATCAAACTGCAAAAAAAGGAAATATGTTGTTAGGGATTCTAAAACTAACACCCCACCCTCATCCGACACACACCAACAGGCATCGGGGGTGTGTCTTAGGGTCGTCAGCCATAAAGATCACCCCATTCTCCTATACTGTACCCATTTCAGCTTATTTACTTATGGAATGGAGTGAGCTTTATGGCTGATAACCCCAAGGCACACCCCGAGGCCTGTTTGGTAGGTTGTTATATATAACATCATATTTCCCCACCTTTTTACGGTTTCATATCAACCCTAACTGAAGCATTAATGTAGTTTTTGTAAAGAATATATAACCCCGCTGAGTGTACATATTTGTGCACTGTAGGTCCTTTTGGTTCCCATAATTATAGGTTAATTTCTCTTTGCCACACTGGTGGGAGCATCTGCAGGTTGGAGGTCACCATTGATGTGTGGAGATATAAAATGGGATTTTGGCATGAGAAGGTAGGAGTCCAGCAGTAAGAAGGAGTCCAGGAGTAGAGTGTTGGGAGAGCAGGGCTGATTGCCTGCACTCATGATGCCAGAGGTTTTCTGTGGGTTTCAATGAACAAAAGTGTGGCGAGTGACATGGTGGTGGCCATCAGTCAGGTAGGGTTGGTCCGCAGTGATGGGTCCTCTGAAATGCCCCCTTGACAGAGCAGAAAAAGTCTGTGGGTAGAGAACAGGAGGTCATGGAGTAGACAGTTGAGCCTTGAAGAAATGGTGTAGCCTGTATGTCACCCTGGTGTGAGAGAGAGACCAGTGGGGAGGCACCTATGCAGATCAGAGGGCTACAGCTATGCCTGTATGTCCATGGGGAGAACCAGTCTGAACCCAAAAAAAGGGGAACAGCAATAGCCCTGGGGTTGAGATGCCAACCCAGTTGTGGCAGGTTCAGTGGTATGCTTGCATGTGAGCTTGGAAGGTGAAGTTGTTTGCCAGGGCCCATGTTTCTGGGAGAGAAAGCAAGTAGAGAGAGAGACGGCACTGAAATTCAGACTACCAGCCCAGCTGTGGCAGCCATGGTGGGGATGCCCATCCTATTTTTAAGATGGGGAGTTGCTTACCATGGGTGGCCTAACTCCTGAACTGAAACTTTGGGGAAGGTGTGGTAGCCTTATTTTAAAGGGGGGGTTCTGCTGTAAGCCTAAGAGATCAGCATACAGTTGAGCATGGAACTGAGAGAGAGACAGAATTAAGTTTCTGCCTGCTGCCTAAAATTTAAAGGCCATCTCAGCCCGAAGTTGAAGCTGTCTGAATTTAAAGTGGCTACCAATCCCAAGAAAGGTCACCCAAATTTAGTGGGGCCATTGTGGCCACAGTAGATACTAGCACCCTTCATGACCCATAGAAACATTGACTTTGTCGGCAGATAAGGACCGCTTGGCCCTAGTTAACCAACAGCCTATTTCTTCTTCTTGCCCCCCCCAACAAGAATTGCCTTATGTCTGTCTCATGCATTCTTGAATTCTCCCACAGTTTCAGACCACACAACCTTCTTAGGAAGGCGGTTCCATGCCTCCACCACCCTCTCTGTGAAAACATTCTTCCTCACACTGCCCCTGAGCTGTCCCCCTCTATCTTCAAATTATGTCCCCTTGTTCTTGCACATCTCTTTTTCTGAAAGATGCTACCCTCTTGGACTTTGCTGATTCCACTGAGGTACTTAAAAGTTTCTATCATGTCCCTCCTCTCCCTCCTTTCTTCAAGGGTATACATATTAAGCTACTTTAGTCTCTCCTCATTTGGCTTCTCTTGCAGACCCTGCACCATTTTAATAGCCCTCCTCTGGACTGCCTCCATCCTGTCTATGTCCTGGAGGAGATGGGGTCTCCAGAACTGGATGCAGTACTCCAGATGGGGTCTCACCAACTGTCTGTACAGAGAGATAACAACTTCCTGTTTTCTGCTGGTGATGCCTCTCCCTATACATCCCAGTATCCCCCAGCCCTCCCTACTACCTTCTCATATTGCTAGCCAACCTTAAGGTCATCTGATATGAGTACCCCCAGGTCCCTTTCTATTTTTGTTGCTGTTACTACCTCCCCCCCCCCATTGTGTACTTTTCCCCTTGGTTTTTGTTTTCCAGGTGCATTATTTTGCACTTCTTTGCATTGAATCCTAGCTGCCATACTTCTGACCATTCCTCCAACCTTGCCAAGTCCCTTCTCATCCTTTCCACGCCCCCTTGTGTATCAACCCTGTTGCAGATCGTTGTGTCATCTGCAAAGAGGCATACTTTTCCTTCCAGTCCATCTGCAATGTCACTTATAATTGACATTAAAAAGGACTGGACCCAGTACTGAACCCTGTGGTACCCCACTAGTAACACCCCTTTCTTCAGAGTGGACTCCATTTACTATTACTGTCTGTGTCCTGTTGTCCAGCCAATGTTTTACCCAGGCTATCACCCTGGGACCCATGGTCCCAGGCTGGTTAATTTGTTTATTAATCTTTTCTGTTGGACCATGTCAAATGCCTTGCTAAAGTCTAGGTAGGCCATGTCCACAGCCCTACTACTTTGGTCATCCAGTCAAATAAATCTATTAGATTTGTCTGACATGACCTTCCTGCTGCGAATCCGTGCTGCCTTGGGTACTGTGCCCCACTGGCCTCTAGGTACTCAAGAATTCTTTCCTTCAGAAGTGATTCCATCATTTTCTCTACCACAGAGATCAAACTGACAGGTCTGTAGTTTCCTGCCTCTGCTTTGCTCCCACTTTTGTGAAGGGGAATCACATCCGCCCTCCTCCAGTCCTCAGGTACCACACCATCCTCCCATGATTTGTTAAAAAGGGTAGTCAGTGGTGTCACTAGGTCTCCCCTTAGATCTTTTAGAATTCTGGGGAGAATCCCGTCAGGCCCCATTGCTTTGTCCACCATCAGTTTTAGGAGTTCTTTCAGAACCCTTTCTTCTGTGAAAGGACTTGGATCGACCCCCCTATCCACAGTGCTTCAGTTAATTGGATTAGGTACCTCCCCCTCCTCCTCTTTTGTGTATACTGAGCAGAAATATTCATTCAGTAGCCCTGCTTTTTCACTGTCCCTCTCTGCCCACCCACCGTCCATTCTATTCAGGTTCACTATCCCTCCCTTTGTCTTTCTACGTTCCCTAATGTCCCTATAAAAGGTTGTATCCCCCTTCTTAAATTAATTGGCTATCTTTTCCTCAGTTTGGGCTATTGTTATTCTGACTGCCTTTCCTGCTTCTTTCTGCCTTAGCTGGTACAGTTCTCTGTCCTGCTCCTTCTGTGTTTCCTTATACTTCCTAAATGTTATCTTCTTCTCCCTAACTTTCCCCACTACCTCTTTTGAGAACCATAGTGGCTTTTTTTTTTGTTTTAATTTGTTTATTTGCTTCTCACGCAGGCTTGTTGCCTCTGTGATGGTTTTGATGTTTCCCCATTGGTGCTCCACCCCTCCTTCTTGCCTGTTTGCTAGTGCTTTTCTAAGGCACTCTCCCATTTTGCCAAAGTGAGCCCTCCTGAAGTCCAGCACCCTCACTTTTGTATGGCTTGGGTCTGCAGCTGAGTTTATCGTGAACCACACTGGTTGGTGGTCACTTGTTCCCAGATGGTTACCCACTTCTAGATCTGAGATCCTCTCACTGTCCCCATTTGACAGCACAAGGTCTAAGATTGCTCCCTCCTGAGTGGGTTCCAACACTAGCTGTCTGAGGCATGTTCCCTATAGTGCATCAAAAATGGCCCTGCACTTTGATGTGGCTGCAGCAAAGGTGCTCCAGTTAACATCTGGCATATTCAGGTCCCCCATCAACAGCATCTCCCCTTTCTCTGCCATCTTAAGGATGCCTTCTATTATATCCTTGTCCATTCCCTCTCCCTGAGATGGGGGTCAGTGTACAACCCCTGTGCGGATTGTGGTGCCATTTCCAGTCTCTAAGGTGACACACAGTGCCTCCTCTCCTCCCTGTTTACTCTTATGTTCTGTTGCTTTTATCCCTTCCCTTACATAGAGAGCTACTCCTCCCCCTCTTCTACCCTTCCTGTCCCTCCTGTAGGTTGTGTGCCCTGGTATGTTAACATCCCAGTCATGGTTCTCTATGTACCATGTTTCTGTGACTGCCACGATATCCAGGCATCCCTCTTCCATCAAGGCCACCAGTTCAGGGAGCTTGTTACCCAGACTACGGGCATTGGTACTCATCACCTTCCATTTCTTGATGGCCTTACCCCTTTTTGCCCCATCCCTGTCCTTATTGCCTTTGTTGTTTCCTCCATTTATCCCTGCCCTTCTCCCTATTGACGTCTCTATCTTGGTGTTTACCCCACTAACTACCTTGATTTATTTGGGGGGGTAGGAATTCCCTGCTCTTTTCCAGTGCCTCCCCCCTTGGCTAGTTTAAATGCTTGCCAATGAAGCATTTAAACCCCTAAAATCAGGACTGCAAATCAGCTGTTTAAGTGTGTTACCTCCATGGAGTGATTTGTTATCAATTAAATGAAAACTCCTTTGTTTTACTTTAGTGTGGACTTCAGTCATTTACTTTGAACTGTTTTGGCTATTAACCAAAGTTCTTTGCAGTCCAGCACCAGAAGAAGCTTGTGTCCCTGCACAGTTGACCCCCAATCAATGCCAGTCATCCTGGTAAGGAAAAACTGTGGTTTCTGCTGTGAGTGCACCCTCCCTACATATTCACCACCTGACATACATCTAGACACCATAAAGAGGTGCTTACAACATGGGGACTCATCTGGGATGGTGTTTTGGGGGTGCAGGGACATTTGAAAGGACTGTAATGGGTGCTGTGCATGAGTGGACTCTGTGAACTTTGTTTCTGGCCTGGACTGGATCTGTCAAATGTGGCGCATTATTGAGAAATTTTGCACCTTTGGAAACAGATTTCGGGATACCAGTTGGTCTGTGTTGTGGTGCAAGCATGAGGAACATGCCCTTGACCTCTACCAACTTGCTACCTGCTCCACCTGTTCTAACCCCCACAATGGTACTGCCACCCTGCTTGACCTAATACTGTCCAATCAACCCCACAAGATCTCAGACATTTCAGTCCTTCCTAATGCTCAAAGTGACCACTCCCCAATTCTCTGCATGTGGTCCTGTAAGGTCAAGAAACCCTGCCCAAGACAGTCCTCACCTGGCTGCTCAAACCAGGGAAACTTGGCCAACTGAAAGCCCACCTTGCTCAATGGGACTGGTCCCCAATTAACCGCTCCCGTGACATTGATGCTGCCCTGAATTACTTTATTCAATCCTTCAACACAGCCCGAGATACTTTTGCCCCCATCACCAAGTGTATTCTTAAAGCCCCTGTCACCCCTGGATCTCTCAGACCCTACTTGAACAGATGCGCCTAAGGATAACCTTTGGAAAAAAGCCCTAGACTCTGGCAAACCAGCAGTTAGATGTCCCTACCAGGCTGCCCGCAATAGCTGTACCTGGGCCATCAGAAAGGCTATGGTGGAATATTACAGAACTGCCCTTACCTCCTCCTGGGGCTCTGGCTGCAAGTTCTGGAAAACATGAATTCCCTCAATGGTAAAACCACCTCTGCTCCTCCCACCCAACTGCTTGTCAATGGTTCCATCTCTACTGACCTGTAACTTGTGGCTGACACCCTTAATTCTACCTTATCTGACCCTAGTGCTATTCTTCCTCCCAACTTCTTTGACCCTGTTACCTGCCCTACCCACTACCTCCCCACCCACCTTTCTGCTTCCATGCCCTTACTCCCCTTGAAATCAAATCCTACCTCCTAAGAGTGCTGAGAGGCACCCGTCAAAGCTCTGATACCTCAGCCTCAGACTCCTTTGCCGGGTCCTCGAAGAGGTTTACTCCCCGCTCTCTTACCTCCTAAATCTCTCCCTCTACCTTGGCAAATTCCCCTCCATATGGAAGGGTGCTGTCATCACCCTGATACAAAAAAGTGAGGACCTTTTCACCAGGCAATTTCTGTCCAATTTCCATCCTCCCCCATCTAAAGCCCTAGAACTTATAGTCTCAGACCAGCTTTGGACTACTTCTCCATTTATAACATTCTCACCAAAGAACAGAATGGTTTCCAACAGAGACACAACACTTCCACCACCCTACTGGAGCTCTCTAGTTTTATCCATGCAGTTCTTGATAATGGGAGACTGGCTGGGGCTGTCTTCCTAGATTTATCCAAGGCCTTTGACACTGTCAATCACTCCCTCCTTGTCTCTGCTCTGTCCCATTATTGGCCTCTCCCAGGATGCCACTGCTTGATTTGCTGATTATCTGTCCAATTGCACCCAGTGAGTCAAAATATGTAGCACCCTCTCCAAACCCCTCAGTCCTCTCAGGTGTCCCCAGGGATCCATCTCAGGGCCCTTTCTGTTTAGCATTTACCTCAACACCCTACCAAAAGCCTGCTCTGAGAATATCCTCCTGTATGCAGATGCCGCTGTCCTCTATTCCTCACATACTAACGCAGTCTCCCTTCAACACTCCCTCCAAAACTCCTTTAAGAAGCTGAGTCCTGGTTCATCAAGCACAAACTGATGTTAAGCCAGAAAACAAACAAGGTAATGCTGTTCTCTCACTGACACAAAGTTCCCCATTCCACATCCACACTTCCTTTCCCTCCTCCTTGAGCAGGTGAACACCATTAAGGACCAGGGTGTCACACCTGACTCTGCTCTCTCCTTTCATGACCACATTCACTGCCTCTGCACCTCTGTCAACTCCCATATTGGCCTACTCTACCGCCATAGGGACTGTCTCCCCACTGAGGCCCTCCAACTTGCCATTTCATCCTCCATTCTGTCCCTGATTGGTTACGGCATCCTTATATATGGGGCTGCTGACAACACTGCCCTGCACAGGGTCAAAGTTTCCCTGAACAAAGCCTGCAGCCTAGCAACAGGGTGCCATAGAACCACCCACACCTGCACTCTATTTAGTCAAGCTAACTGGCTGAACTTTGAAGATGGCCTAAATACCAAACCTGTCTTCTCACCAGGAAGATATCTGATAGCATTACTGCCCCAGCTTCCCCCCCCATCCAGCCAGCTCCCTGCACTGTGTCCACTCGTAGCTCACTCAGGCCCATCCCACTAGTCCCTCACCTTAAAACATCACTTGGTGAGCACTCTTTCTCCTATACAGCCCCTTCCTGGCTAAACTCCCTTCCTCACTCTGTCGCCCAGGAACCTAAACTAGGTCACTTCAAATCCCTCCTTGGCAACCACCTCCTCACAGCCCTGTCTTTGCAACTGCCCCAGCCCTCCCCTAACCCCACCCCCACTTCGACAATGGGCTCCTGCCTATCTTGAATATCCGCCTAGACTAAACGCTTCCTGAACTAAGTGTTTTTACCGTTTGCCCATATTTTCAGCAATAAACTATATGTACCTGCGAGTAATATTACCACCTATTTTATTATGATTTTGTCACCTGGATGTTGTATTCTCTGTATACTGTCTGCATAGTTTTGTCCTTCTCTGACGTGGAGCCTTTGTAAATGAGTCTCTGACTCAAAGAATTGTAATTCCGATACTGTTCAATAAATACATAAATAAAAAAAGGCAACGCCCTGTGCCAGCTGGTTGATTCTACAGAAGAGACTTGGGAAAGTGGAGTGCAACCGTCTATGGGCAAGGTTGGCTCCAGAGATGAGGAAAGCTCGGGAAGCTGTTGGGGAGAGCAGTTTGGATGATCATTACTGTGAGCAGAGAAGAAGAGAAAAGCAACGCTGTCAGCCACGGTGAAAGCTCCGGAGACTGCAGAATTGACTTTCCCCTCCGTTATGTTTAGGTGGACATGAGAAGTAGTCAAAAAATCCACAGCTACCAACTATGCCTGTGCCAGTTTGAGGGGCATGGCATATCGGTGCTGCCAGTGTGTACAGGATGCCAGCACAAAGCCCCACTGAAGATAGGGCACTTGTTTTTCCCCAGGCCCAGTGGATCTGTTGCTTCAGTAGACTCAACTCTAGAGAGTTGGGAAGAGATGAGCACCCAGTGAAGTGAGGCCTCAGTGGCAAAAACTAAGAAGGCAGCCCCACTGAGAAGGCCTGCTCCACTGTGAAGGCCAGCCCTCAGGAATCTTCATCCCCCAGCGGACCAGCTCAGCCCGAAATACCAGTAGCTCAGGGATAGGGCCTGAGTCATGAAGTGCAAACAAAGATGTTGACCCCCTGGAGAGCCAGAGAGGTCAGATATGCAAGCATCAATGGAATGGGTGAGCATCACTGTTCCAGAGTCACCAACGCCATCCAGGGATCCAGTATTAACTTGTTCCCAGCACAGAGAGCCAGGGAATGAATTGAGAGAAACTGGAGCAGCTGCCTTGAATGAGGAAAATGTGGCAGAGATCAGTTATGATAACCTAGAGAGGGATATCCCATTCTGCTATGAATCGCTATGTCTGACACCCTGGAAAGAGTGCCCTACAGTCAGCCAAGAGTCGCAAAAGGTGGGAGATGTATGAGAGTGTTCACAATGGTGACCCCAGTGTCCAACGCTACCAAGCGGGTGTGTGGCTCCAGGACTGGCAGGCTCCAAGGTCCGCTATATGCAGTCTGCCTGAATGGAGTCATGCTCAAAGAATTACTGTATAAGGCACAAGATCTGGCAGGATTACCCCCAATACATATTCCTGTACCTGCCAGAAAGACTTTGGGACCTTATAGAAGAGAACCACATTGACTGAGTGTACTGCGGTACTTTGGACAAACTCTATAAGAAGCACAAATTAGGTTCAGAAAGCTCCTCCATGGCACTACAGGAGATTCAGTGAACTGCCAAGGGAATCTGTGCTCATCACGTCTATGAAGGACTGACCCTCTTTATGATTTTTGCCCACTGTGTTAGAGAGAAAAGGAAGTGCAAAAGAAGAAGGAAACCACTTTGGTTCTCAAAAACAGCAGAAAAGGTAAGAGCCAATAGGCTGGCCTTCAGGAAATGTAAGGGAACGCAGCAGGATGAAGATAGGGAGGCATACCAAACTTCCCTAAGGGAAGCAGGGAAGGCAGTAAGGCACGCAAAGCCCCAAACCGAGGAAACACCAGCACAAACAGCAAAAGAAGGTGACAAGACTTTCTATAGATACATTAGTGAAAGGAGAAAGTCCAGAGGGGGTATTGCTAAGATCAAAAGGGATAAGGGGGCATGAGAGGATGAGGACCATGTAAAAGCATCTATCCTAAATAGATACTTCTGCTCAGTGTTTACTGAAGAGAAGGCAGGGCAGGGCCCACAGCTCAGCACCATGGACGGGGGTGGGGGGAGGAGGTGTGCACTAGTCCATTCACAAAAGAAAGGCTCCTACAAGAGCTCGATAAGCTCAGGGTGGACAAAACAATGGGACCTGATAGCATACATCCCAGGGTACTAAACAAGCTAAGGGTGGAACTAGCAGAGCCATTATCAGAACTGTTTAATGAGTCTCTGAGCACAGGAGGGGTCCCAGTAGACTGGAGAAGGGCTCATGTTATCCTGCTCCACAAGAGAAGCAGCAGGGAGGAGGCAGGGAACTACAGACCTGTCAGTCTTACCTCAGTAGTGGGCAAGATTATGGAGACACTCCTTAACAAAAGGATAGTGCAACACCTGGAATCCATAGAAGCACAGGATCCAATACAGCATGGGTTTACAAAAGGAAGGTCCTGTTAAACTAATCTCAAAGATTTCTTTGACTGGGTAACCAGAGTGGTGGACCAAGGGGGAGCAGTTGATGTTGCCTACCTTGACTTCAGCAAAGCTTTCGATACTATTCCACATAGAAGATTGATTAATAAGCTGGGTAGGCTCAGGGTGGGTCAGAAGTTGATCAACTGGGTGGCAAACTGGTTGATGGGCAGAAAACACAGAGTGGTGGTAAACGGTATACAGTCAGAAGAGATGCAAGTCACAAGTGGGGTACCTTAGGGATCAGTCCTGGGGCCAGTCCTCTTCAATATCTTCATCAGTGACATTGCAGATGGACTGGAGGGTAAAGTTTGTCTGTTTGCAGATAACACCAAGATCTGCAACAGAGTAGATGATCCAAATGGGGTGGGCAGAATGAGAAGAGATCTGGATAAACTAGCAAAATGGTCAGAAGAGTGGCAACTGGGGTTTAACGCAAAGAAGTACAAGATCATGCCCATAGGGAAGAGAAACCCTGAAGCCACCTATAGGCTGTGAGGAGAGTTGCTGGCAGTCACAAGGGAAGAAAGAGACTTGGGCATCATCATCACCAAAGACCTGAAATCATCCAAGCAGACCACTAAAGCAGTAGGTAAGGCTAAGGGGATGTTGGGGTGTATTAGTATGGCTATCTCAAGTTGGAAGAGGGAGGTAATAATCCCTCTTTACAAGACACTGGTTAGGCCCATCTGGAGTACTTCGTGCAGTATTGGAGGCCACACCTTCACAAGGACATTAACCAAATTGAGGCAGTCCAGAGAAGAGCAACCAAAATGGTGCAGGGACTGCATCAAAAAAACATACGAGGACAGATTAACAGAGCTCAATATGTATACCCTAGAGCAAAGGAGGGAGAGAAGTGATATGATCGAAACATTCAAACACCTTAAGGGCATTAACAAGGTGAAAGAGTCTAACATATTTCAATATAAGAAAAATAGCAGGACAAGAGGACACAGCATGAGATTAGAGGGAGGCCGATTAAGGGGTAATGTGAGTAAGTTCTTTTTCACAGAAAGGGTGGTGGATGCATGGAACTGCCTACCTCTGGAAGTGGTGGATATGAATACAGTGCAGGACTTCAAACAGTCCTGGGATAGGCATAAGGGAGCAATACAGATGAGTATGAATAGATAGGCCATTGACAGAGCAAAGGCCAATGGCACATTCATAAGCTAGAAAAATAAATGGGCAGACTGGATGGGCCTTGTAGTCCTTATCTGCAATCAACTTCTATGTTTCTATCTGAATGGGAGACGTACCAAGCACTACATGAAAGGCATTGACTCGTTTGGGCAGGAGACCACCAAACCAAATCCCCACTACTACTTTTCACTGAAACAAAGTGACTGTGGATGGACTGTTCCGGTTGTTGCCCTGAGTTAACCTGTTTCCTCTCCTGGAGGTGATGCCCACTGTGAAAAAGAGACTGTGGACTGATACCAGAGCCAGCAGGACTGGGTGATATAACCCTTTCCTTCTTTATTAAATGTTACCTGCAACTGTTTGGGACTTTGCGCATTTGGGACATTTTGTTTGGACTTAACAATTGCACCTCAGTGCATGGGGGAAGGGGATACATTGTATACTCACAGGCCTTAAAGAGTGTTTACTGTGTTTTTCCAGTGTTGTATACTTACAATATGGTTATATGGGGTTAAGGGTTACAGTGCTGTTTCAATGCAAATGTTTAAAAATCTGTTATTGTACTGTTTTGCATGTTTGTTGTAAACTTCAAATGGTTATGGCTTTGGCAGCTTGGCAGCATGTAGGTTGGTAGGCAACAGTTTAGGTACAGATAGTGATAGGTAGGACTGTGACTCCGCCCCTGTTTTAGCTAGGCAATGCGTTCAGGGCAGGTCAGGTGGTTGGGTCGCCAGTGTGTCCCTTTAGAAGTAGTTCCAGGTTGTAGGATTTAGATTTTGTTTGGGCAGTATCTTACAGTGTTGCAGTGGTGTGCCAGCCTAGCCTGTCTGTGCTAACCTGGGAAGGGAATTCGCATACCTTCTCCGTTGGTGCAGTGGGTATCTGGTGTAAATATTGACCAAGCGTGGTGAGTGTTTAAGGCAGGAGAGGAATGTAACCCCCCTGCCCCGCAGGGTGTGGGTACATATTTGCGCACTACAGATCCTTTTTGGTCCCATAATTAAATGGTTAATTTCCCTTTGCCATACTGGTGGGAGCTTTGCAGGTTGGAGGTCACCATTGGTGCACGTGGGTATAAAATGGGATTTGGGTGCAATAAGGGTCCATCAGTAAGAAGGGGTCCAGGAGTGGAGTATTGGGAGGGTGGGTCTGACTGCTTACTCTCAGCGTGTCCTGAGGTTTTCCGTGGGTTTGTGCGACCAAACATATGACGAGTGATGTGGCGGCAGCCATCAGTAGGGTCCATGGGGTGGTTCACAGCATTGGGTCATCTGAAATGCCCGCTCAGTGGAGTAGAAAATGTCTGTGGGCAGAGAACAGAAGGTCACAGAGTAGAGAGCTGAGCCCTAAAGAAATGGTGTATCATGTGACACTCTGGCGAGAGAGAGAGGGAGAGAAAGAGACCAGTGGGGAAGCGCATATGAAGATCAGAGAGATACAGCCTTGCCCATATGTCCACGGGGGAGAACTGGTTTGAGCCTGAAAGAAAGAGGAACAGCAATAGCCCTGGAGTTGAGATGCCAACCCAGTTGTGACAGCTGTGGTGGTATACTTGCCCATGAGCCTAGAAGGTGAAGTTGTTTGCCAGGGTGCACATTTCTGGAAGACACAGCAAGGGGGAGAGAGAGAGAGAGAGAGAGAGAGAGAGGGAGAGAAGCACTGAAGTTCAGAATGCCAACCCAGTTGTGGCAGCCGCGATGGGGACGTCTGCCCTATTTCAAGGGTGGGAATCACTTACCATGGCCTAACTCCTGAATTGAAGTTTTGGGGAAGGTGCAGTAGCCCTATTTTAGAGGTGATTTGCTGCTGTGAGCCCAAGAGATCAGCGTAGAGATGAGCATGAAACAGAGTGAGAGAGAATTAAGTTTCTGCCTGCTGCCTAAAGTTTAAAGCCCATCTCAGCCTGAAGTGGAAGCTGCCTATTGAAAGTGGTTACCCAGCCCAAGAAAAGCCACCCAAAGTTAGTGGGGCCATAGCGGCCACAAATGGACACTAGCACCCTTCATGATCCCTGCGGTCAGGACTGCAGATCAACTGTTTAAGTGTGTTACCTCCATGGAGTGCTTTCAATTAAATAAAACCTCTCTGTTTTACTTCAGCGTGGACTTCAGTAACTTGCTTTGAACTGTTTTGGCTACTAACCAAAATACTTTGCAGCCCAGCACCAGAAGAAGCCTGTGCCCATGCACAGTTGACCCCTAATCAATGCCAGCCATCCCAGTAAGAAAAAAATGTGGTTTCTGCTGTGATTACCCCCTCCCCACATGTTTATCACCTGGCATACCCCTAGACACCAGGGAAGGGGCTTACATAATGTAGACGTAGATATATAGATGTCTATCTATAGCAGGTGAGTGGACGATTGAATCCAAGTTAGGAGCTTTATATGACAAAGTCCCAAACATTTACAATTTTATCACCATTCCAGGAAGGAGAGGACAACTGTATAGCTGCAATGCAAGTTGTGGCCTCAATTGCAAAATAATACTGCAGAGGAAAAAGTAGACAGTTCGGATATCTCTTGTTACGTCCTGCTGGAAAACTGATGACAGGGCACGCACCTCAAGTATATGAGTATCCTTCTGTTATGAAGCAGAGACCAACAGTCGCTGCTAGTATTGTAGGTAGTACCTTATAGCAAATAAACAGAAGTAGTTGTGTGACTTTGCCTTGCCTGTGAGCATGTGGAGGGATGGTTCAGGCTCACCTGGGGACCAACATTTAATACTAAAATCATCTGTCCTGGCATATAAGGAATGGAACCTGTGGACACTACTCTGGACAAAGAGTGTGCATCAGACTCAGAAGGGCAGCGAGACAACCCTCCTTATACCAGCCATATTAGCGACCAAGGAGTTCCACAGGCATGACCCATACCGCATCACAACAACCTGGTTAAACAACAGTCTAGGCTGGAGATAAACAGTGAAGCATACACTTTACAGCTCTTAGTGAGAAGGATGCAATGGCAGTCTCAAATAGCAGCAATATCTATAAAAGAACTTTGTTTCCATTCTAGTAAGGCACTGTTCTGAACCAGTAACAACAATAAAAGATCCCCAGTTCTTGCAGCCACAAACCTAGGAAGAACTGTAGCCAAAAAGGTGTTAGTCTGCATCTTTAGGGATGGATGATGACATAATTGAAACAGCAAATAATAGTTTTATAATAACAGGCACTCTATGGGTGCAGCCGAATCCTGGCAGACTGCAGCAGACAAAGCCAAGCTGATTGCTGCTGCAGCTGTAGTTTGACCCTGCAGGGTAGACACTCAGCAGCTGTAAAGGGTTTCAATAGCCACCACCACTTTACTGATGCTTCTAGAGGATCACAGGCAGCATGAGAGGAATGAGGCAAGGGGACATCCCTCGCTGCTGTGGCATAAGCAGCTCTTCTCGGAACTTCCACACAGAAACTAAAAACCAAAACAGAGAAATGACTCTCTGACTGATACTCCCCTTACGTGGCATTTATACAGCACACCAGACCTCTCTCCCTAAACATGTGCAAAAACATATGGCAGGATGAGCTCTCAAACCTGAACCCCTTAGGTGCCAGTGAGCAACCTCACTGAATTTTAGGAACCCATGGGATTCCCAGGGGTTACACTCAGGTTACCAGACTCAATGCAAGAAATCTAATCTGGCTGTGTGGTTGCTAACTCAGGGAGTTAGCAGTAAAACCCATAACATGGACAGGCTTGGGGTTGACATACATGACTCTTGTACCTAGTAGCCTGTAATTGTTAATCAGCGGCTGGAGGGTTCTGATGAACAATGACAGGGAATGAGGGCCACAGCTCATTGGTTACCAGTTGTGGCACCCAACCCAACTGCCCAACACAAAATGCTATCCTTCATCCCACAGTGCAATCCTGGATCCCACTCCAATTACCAGCAACATTAGAGGTGCCCCTATTGCTGGTACACTCTCAACAGGACTCCCAAGTACACTCACACTTTCCATATAATGTCATCTCATCCATCACATCTTCCTCTGATCACAGCCTCAGCCCCCACCAAATCTCCAGCCCTGATCATTGCTCAATATTATTTATTTGTAATTAAAAAGTCAGCCAGGAAGGCATGCTGAGCTATACAGCTTATTTCCATGTGTGCCCTGGGGGAAGTGAACAAAGAAAAAAAATACAAATAATTATAAGTCTGATTATTCATGAGCCTAGTGAGACTCCTGATTGGCTACTGGATTGGTCATTAATGGCTTAGAAATGACCGACCCAGCTGCAATCTGACACTGTATGGCACGCACGGCTCGCGACACACAACTAAAACAGAAATAAAATAAAAAAAATGAAAGTTGTTATTGCGACTAGACTTATAATCGCAACAATAACCTTAAAGCCAGTCACTTCCTTGGATTAAGGATTGACTGGAGGGAAGTGACCCTCTGCTGCACCTCGGGCCACCCATCCCCACATCTGGTCATTGATCCCTCAGAAATGACCTGCTTCTTGGTTGTTATTGCTTAAGTACAGCCCTGATTACAGCAAAAGTCATGATAAATGCACAAACCAAAGCCCCAGTTCCAATCATTGCCATGTCCCCTAGGGCAGTTTCTCATCTACCCAGGCTGCTACGCCCACAGTGCAAGTGTAAAGACCTCCCAACTGCCTTCCTCACCCTGCTCTAGGCTCCCTGGAATCTAGTGTGGAGAACGGAGGGCAAATGACTCCTTACAGAGTCAATCACGGTGACATAATGAGCATTCAAAATGGTCTGATCTTGCTGGTTGGCAAAAAACCCTACTAATCCTAAATAACCACCGGCAGCTCTTTTTGCTGACCAGCTGTCTATGCAGGCCCCCTGATGAAGAGTCACGATTAGACTCGAAGTGCTGGACTTAGTGCTGTGGATTTGACTGGACTTTTTACCTGGATGCTGGACTTTGTTTTATTTAT
Source organism: Neoceratodus forsteri (assembly GCA_016271365.2). Classification (NCBI taxonomy): domain Eukaryota; kingdom Metazoa; phylum Chordata; order Ceratodontiformes; family Ceratodontidae; genus Neoceratodus; species Neoceratodus forsteri. The sequence continues at coordinate 627,012,628 of CM057458.1, read as the reverse complement.
TTAAGCATTTAAAGTTCTATGCTGCAGTTTGCTGCTTGGGTGCTGCCAGTTTGTTTGCGAGTGTCTGGTTTCTTCAGGCAAGCACCCGCTCCATTGCTCTTGAGCTTGTCTCCACCTGTGTTTTGTTTGTCTATGCAGGCATCTGAATGAAGCATTATTTTTATTCTGTGATTATAATTATACCACTGGCACTGTTGTATGACTGCAGAGGTGGCGGACCATAACAATATTTACATACCTAAATGCACATTTATAAGAAGGGTTTGAATGTGGGAAAAAGCCAGAGTTTGGATGGTATCCATCCAAGAGTAATAAAAGGGGTTCCCCGAATGTGCTCTTAAATTAAATGTTTCAGGATTCCTTGCAAACAGGGATAGTACTGGGATCTGGAAAACAGCCAGTTTCATCTCTGTTCAAGATGGGGTCAAGGTCAGAGCCAGGCAGCTACAGACCAGTGAGTCTTACCTCAGTGTCTGGTAAAGTGTGAGACACTCAATATTTCGCCCAGTGTTTGCATGGATTATAAAAAATGTGGTGGTTCAGTATTAAAAGGAATACAATATCTATTGTAAAACCCAGCCCTCAATGGAAACCCCTCAATTTGGCTTGTAAGCCATTGAAATAACTGTGATACAGTGGAGCAGTGCACAGCTGTGCTGTTAATGTGAAATGGCACTGCACTGCTCTGGCACTGTTTACATCGCAGCAGGCACATGGAATTAAATATTATGGCAGTCAGGTTAGCAACAAATTATTTTAATGGCTTAAATGCCTAATCAGGGGTTTCCTTTGGGGGTCGGGGTATTACAATAAATATTGTTTGCCTTTAATGAAAATGGGCCGATCTATACACAAGATGGTTTCACAAATGGCAGATCCTGCTAAACCAACTCGATTGCCTTCTAGGAGGTAACTAAGGAGGTAAATAGCTACCATGCGATGTACAGTATGTAGTGTATCTAGACTTCAGCAAGGCCTTTTGGCATACTATTGCATCAACATCTCATGGAGAAAGTGGTACAATATTTAGTCCACAAAGGAGGTGGATAGTAAATTGGAGGACAGGTACAAGTAGAAAGCATAGAGTGATGATGGTGGATACGAACATACACACATACGATGAAGCCAGCACATAAAGGCCAAACGCTCTATCATGTCTTCTCAAATGTGCAGTTTTCAGTGCTTGCATTGATGCTGCCCCCACCTCCCTCCTTCCCCTCCCCACTAATAGCCTCAACTGCTTTACGCCTCCATGTGGCCTTCCCACCCCTTCCTCTCCCTCCCTGCTAAGCACACCAACTGATTTACTATTTTTTCCCCTTCCCCATTCTGATTTTGCCAGTCATTCTGTCCAACCCCCTCCTTAAAACTCCCAACCAGTTCCTCAGGCAGAGCATTCCATGCTGTCACCACTTTCTCAGTGATAAAATGCCTCCTCATCTCCCTTCTGACCCCCCCAACTTCATGCTAAGCCCTCTTGTGATCCCTTCTCTTTTGAATTTAAACAGGCCATCGTGACTAACCCTATTTATGCCCTTTAAGTATTTGAATGTCTCAGTCATATACTAAATGTAGGCAAACAAGTAGGCAAACGAGGGGGAGGCTGTGCAATCTACACCAGGGACACAATACCTGGACACGCACTCCCCACCCCTGCCCTCATAAATGGGGCCCAGGCCCTTACCCTCAGACTCACCCCAGACCCCTCTAGGAGCCCTCTCTATCGCACCACAGCCTACGCTCCCAAAGAACCAGCACCCGGCCCTGGTATCTTTAACGGACTACCTGGCCACCCTCCACCATAAGGCAGAACAAATCCTAGTGGGGGACCTTAATGTAAATTGGCTCAGCACCTCCTCATCCACCACCAGAGACTCATTTGCTGCCCAAGATATGATGCAACTTGTCACCCAGCCCACGAGACTAAACCCTAAAAGTGGTACCAGCACCCTTCTGGATGTTATTATAACTAACCGACCCCATAAAATCCAAAACATCCAGGTCCTCCCAGACTCCCTGAGTGACCACTCCCCTATCCTATTCCACTGGGTAGCCCCCAATCCCAAACCCAAAGCCCAGACCACCTCCGCAGGCGCCCGCCTGGTGGCTGAAGAAACTTAAAGCACTCCTCACCCAGATAGACTGGTTCCCCATTCAGCAGGCAAACCAACATTGACACTGCCTCACCTTCTTCACTCACACCTTCAACATGACCTGTGATCTCTTTGCACCCTTAACCAAAATCCGGTCCAAAAACAGAACGCACCTGGGTTAGCCCGCCCTCCCACAATAACTTAGAAACCGGGATACCTCTGGCACCTTGCCACTGAAACAGGTCGCCTGTCTGATAGGCAAGCATACAATGCAGCCCGGAATAAGTGCTCATGGGCCATCAGGAAAGCCAAGGCAGACCAATACCAGGCCTCCTTACCTCCCCTGGGGCTCAGCCCGACCTTCTGGGATAATATTAAGCAACTCAATGGTAAAGCTTGCTCCTGCCCCATCCCAGCTCACTAGAAATGGCACCACCTCCACCGAGCCTGCCACCATAGCTAACTGGTTCAACACCACTTTCACTGACCTTAGCTCAGTCCTCCCTAGTAATTCTTTGACCCTCCCAGCCAACCTCCCCTGTCCTCCAGCACCCCAGCTTCCTCCCATGAAGATTTCACCCGAAGCCAGACCCATCCTAATCAAAGCTCTCAATGGCAATAATCCCGCCAGTGACTCACTGGACCCCAGCATCCTCAGGCTGGTGCTAGATGAAGTCCTTGCACCACTCAGCTTCAATTAACCAGTCACCTGCCAGGGACAATTCCCCACAGCTTGGAAAACAGCCATTGTCACACCTATTCATAAGCAAGTACAGGTCACTGGCCAACAACTACCGCCAATCTCCATCCTCCTCCCTCTCTAAAGCCCTGAGAAAGTGGTGGCCATTCAAATCACTGATTATCTGGCTAAGCATAACATCTTATGCCCAGAGCAACATGGCTTCCGTGCAGGTCACAGTACCAGCACTGCCCTTATTGAATTCTCCAACTTTCTACACTCCTCCTTGCATACCAGCTCCCTAGCTGGTGCAGTGTTCATTGACCTCTCAAAGGCTTTCGACACTGTCTCCCATCCACTTCTGCTGAATGCACTCTGCCACACTGGTCTCTCGGCTGGCCCCTGGCATGGCGCTAGCTATCTTGACACTCGATCTCAGTGTGAAAAATTAATAGCACACTCTCCGATACCCGGCCCCATTCTCTCTGGGGTCCCCAAGGCTCCATCCTGGGCCCCTCTTCTCGCTGTATCTGAACACCCTGCCCAGCGCATGCCCTGGCAAAATTCTACTGTATGCAGACGACGCTGTCCTTTTGCCACCCACTGCAATCCCATCTCCTACAGGACTCCCTACAGCAGTCTTTCAACAGTGCCGAGGCTTGGTTTAAGGAGCGTAGACTCATCATCAATCTTAAGAAACCAAAACTATGCTCTTTTCCCACCCCAAAACAGAGCTAGCAACCACCCACTCTATATCCTTCCAAGTACCAACCAGCCACTAGAACAAGTCTGCTCCTACAAATACCTTGGGGTTACCTTCATTCAGCCCTCACATTTCACAACCACATCGACGCCTCTAACATCCGCCACTAACACACAGCTTGGCATCCTATTCCACCATAGAACCTGCCTTCCCCAAATGCTCTCCGGCTAGCTGTTACATCATCCGTTCTGTCCCTTGTAGACTATGGTCTACCAGTATGGTGCTGCCGACACCACTGCACTCAACAAAATTCACCTAACCCTGAATAAAAGCGGCAGATTGATTACTGGTGCCCCAGGCTCACACACACCCTGTCAGCTGTATGTCGATGCTAACCTGCTTACCCTGGATGAACGGCTCCAATACCAAACCTGTCTCCTCACCAAAAACCCTACTGGCCCCCCCTGGGGTAACGGCATCCATCCACCAGAGCCCTCCCACCATTGCAACACGTCTTCCTACAAGACCACTTTAAAGGTCCCCAGATCAAGAACCAGCCGTGGCCAGAGGTCCTCTGCATAGAGCCCCAACCTGGTTTAACTCTCTCCCTGCCACCATCACCAATGCCATCACCATCTCCAAGTTCAAAACCACACTTTGGAACCACATCTTCAGCACTCGTAACTGCTCCTGTCTCTGAACATAGCCTCCACCTCTGCTTGTCTTGACAATGCCCCCCGGGCAGCTCTCCACCTAACCATCCCCGCCACCACTTCCCTGTGCACCATGCCTATGTTTAACCTGGCCAGTGCCAGCTGTTTCAGTGTTTACCTACCAGATTGCTCACTTGATACCGACTTGTGTAACACCTGTTATCAATTACATGTACCCTGTACCCAGTTGTATTTGTCTGACCACAATGTGATGTGGTGCCTCTGTTGAACGCCGATTGTTTTGCAAATCTTTGCTATGTAACCAAAAACACAATGTATGTCTTTATGTGACGAAGTACCCTTGGAAACGAGCCTCTGGCTCAAAGGTTGTAAACTGATTCTTAAAATAAATAAATAAATAAATAAATAAATAAATCCCTTCTGTCTTCCGAGTACATATTGAGTGACCTTAACCTATCCTTGTAGGGCTTTTCCCTCATCCCACTCAGCGTTTTGGTTGCTCTCCTCTGCACCCCCTCCAACAGTCTGATTTCCCTTTTTAAAAAGGGGCACCACAACTATACACAGTACTCCAAGTGGGGTCCCACCAATGCTCTATAGAGCAGCAGGATCACCTCCTCTCTCCTTGGTGTGCTTCCCCTTGCCATGCATCCCAGCATCTTATTGGCTTTTGCTGCCACTTTCCGACACTGCGCAGAGTGATTCATATGACCTGTTACCAGCACACCCAGATCTTTTTCCTCAACTGATATTGATAACTGAACCCAGGATTTCAGTTCTCAAAGTGCATAATCCTACATTTCTTTGCATTGAAGCCCAACTTCCAGGTGCATGACCATCTCGCTAATATTTCTAGGTCCCTATGCACCACCCCCTACCCCATCCACCACTGCACCCAGTTTGGTGTCATCAGCAAACATACTTATCCTGCTCTGAGCACCAACTGCCATATCTGCTACGTAGATGTTGAACATCGGGCCCAGCACAGAGCCCTGTGGTACTCCACTGATGACTGCCCTCAGTGATGATATTTCCCCCCTTATCACCACCCTCTGCTGCCTGTTTTCTAGCCAGTACCTGATCCATCTGACCACCCTATCCCCTACCCACAGTTCATTCAACTTGCCTAACAGTTCACTGTGTGGCACAGAATCGAAGGCCTTGCTGAAGTCCAAGTACAGCACATCCACAGACTTGCCTTCATCCAGAGCCCTAGCCACTCCATCATAGAAGTCCACAAGGTTGGTCTGATAAAACCTTTCATGTGTGAACCTGTGCTGCTGATCATCTAGGAGACCATTTTCCTCCAAATATTCTTGTATTTTCTCCTTCAAAATAGACTCCATTAGTTAAGCTAAATCTCCATTAGTTTACCTACTACTGAAGTTAAGCTAATCAGCCTGTAGTTCCCTGGTTCATCCCAAGATCCACGTTGTGTAAGAGCACCACATGTGCCACACTCCAATCATGGGGCACACGTGCTGTTTGAAGGGAGGTGTTGAATACATCTGCCAGAGGATCTGCCAGGACCTCCACAAGTTCTTTCAGGACCCTCGGGTAAATACTGTCTGGTCCCGGTGATTTATCTGTCTTTAGAGCCTTTACACCCTTAAGCACCCTCAGACTATGGATCCCCTCATCTCTCAACCTTACTCCCTCATCCTTTTCCATCATAATTTTACCATGTTGGCGAGATATCTCCCTCTCCTTTGTAAAAACTGAATAGAAATATTCATTTAATACCCCTGCCTGTTCATACCCCTTATCCTCCTCCTCCTCCCATTCCTCATCTGTTCTAATTCTGGAGATCTGCTCCCTGCACTTCCTTCTCTCCCTGATATATTTGAAGAAATCCTGTTTGCCCTGCTTAATCCCATGTGCAAGCCTCAGTTTCTTCTCAGCCTTGGCTGCTCTCACCACTCTGGTCACCTTCCTGGATCTCCTGATGTAATCCTCTTTATCTGCATCTTTGTAGGTCCTCGTAAAGGTTTTAAAGGCCTCTCTTTTTTTCTCTCACCTTCATCTGTGCTTCTCTGGTCCACCATTATCATTAAGAAGTGGAGAGAATGTACGGAGTGGGAATACCCCTGGGCTCAGTGCTGGGTCTGTTGCTTTTTATGATATTTATTAAAGACCTGAAGGGGGGCATCATCAGCAGACTGATGATGTTTGCAGATGACATTAAACGCTGGTGCGCATTTCCCACGTCACAGCTTCCAGTGTTTAAAATTCTCATTTATAAGATTAAAATGCTTGTTTCAAATCTGAAACTCATTACCAGTATCAGGATCAAGCCTTCTTTGCTACCAGATAGTTATCTCATGCAGGTCAAAAAATGTATAACAAATGCATGCATGAGTCTGCCATCAGACCAGGGGCCACGTTGTGTAGAGGCACATTCTCTTCAGAGTAGGAATGTGCAAACGCATCCAGTGGACAAGTGATCAGGGGCTTGAGGAAAGTATGTTTTTAATTAAAATAAATAGAAATAAAATGAATAAGGCAAATTAGGGAGCACAGATGCCATCAGCAGGCATGTGTGTTGCTCCCTCAGCACCAAAAATTACTAAGTGAAGCTGACTATATCCTTTTAAAGGGCTCTAAAGTGCTGCCATTAGCAATAAGGGAAGCTTTAGGATTACTATACCCTATACTTAATACATACCTACCACCAGAATTCAGGTCCAAAACTGTAATATTATAAAGTTCTATGTAGAAAGTCCCACTCAAGGGAATCAAAGGCCTTGTTGATGTCCAATGACAGAGAAATGGAAGAGCAGTTTTTTCTGCCAGGCCCTTAAGTTATCAAGGAATGTCACCTCATTATGAAGCCCACTTGCTCCGGGCCAATTAATCTCTGAATGACACCAAGCAGCCTATTTGCAAACATTTTGACCAAGATTTTGTAATCCAATTAAAGAACAGAAACTGGCCTATAGTTAGCCTAGTCTAAAGGATCCTCGTTTCTCTTGGTCAAAGGACAACTAAGCATTGGGCCCTATGCAATATACCAACACGCCATGAAAACTGGGTGTGTAGGAAAAGATACACAGGAATGCTGTGCAGTGGGGGTTCTGTGGATCCCCGGCGGCATTCCCCAAAGGTGCATGGCCAGATGCGCACCTGATTCCCCCGTCACATGGGCAGCTTCACGGCAGGGCAGTCCGGGGGGGGGGTGGCAGGGCAGGCCCACACTATGCAGCATTCGCAAAGGCGCATAGTGCTGCACACAGGGGGGTGTAAGTAGGTGCTGGATATTTATTTATTTATTTATGAGTTTCACAAGGAGGGCATACTGAGCAGAGTACTGCTCGATTCCAGATGCGTCCTGGGGGCGAGGGGGAGGGATGTATACAGTAACAAAAGGATCAGAATATCTACCATACATTACAACAACATCACATTGATTATACAGGAACAAGAATACACACAAGTACAATAACATCTGTGAAGTGGAGCAGTTTGTAATCAGAGTGCAGTGTTAGGATAACTATCTAGCAAGACTAGTGTACAGAAATACAGCACTGTTGTATAAAGTGCCAAGTGTGAAGCTTGATAGTCACAGCTTAAGAAACAGTAAGAATTAGAATTGCACTGTGGTGAGAGCAGGCCTTCTAGTACCAGTGGTACGCAGGACCCAGGAGGGCACTTAGTGTGTCAAGTGTGAGAAGTGGGGTATAGGTAAAAGTATCATTGTTGGCAGGAGCAGGGGGAATCCTGCCGTAACTGCAGTATTTGCCTCGTGGACACAGGACCCCTGCCAGGCCAGCAGCCATTTAAAACCCTCCCAATAGAACCCCCGTCCTCTTCCCATATGCCAGCCCACCACCCAACACATTGCCAAGACCTGGCACATGGGGCCCCAGTTGGTTTAGTGAACCCCCCCATTCAAGCTGAACCCCCCCCCACACACACACACACATATATCCCCATCTCTGTCTTTGTGCATAAACTCCACAACACACATATCAGAGTCCTGTCCCCGTGGTTGTTGTACATCCCCCAACTGGAGCCCCGTCATGAAGGACCCATCCATGTACAACAAAATCTGACCACCAACTGACCCCCAATCCTGGCTCCTCAGCCCTCACATTGGTGGACAGTGACACCTTAACCTCTGCAGCAACAACAACACCACTCCCGTCCCTCACACCTGCATGTCGGAGCCACAACTATGGACGGCCAGCAGCACATCTCACCGCACACCACCTCAACCAACAGCCATCCAACTGATGGTGGGAGTGCACTGCCTATTATAGCAGTGCACTCCCAACATCAGTGGGATGGCCTGCAGCCAAGGAAGTGTGCAGAGGGATGTGCTGCTGGCCTTCCATAGCCGTGAAACAGACATACAGGTATGGAGGGGATGGGGGGTGGTGATGGTGCCACGTGGGGTGGGGTGCCACTGTCCACTAAAGAGTGGGCTGAGGAGCCAGGATCAGAGGTCAGGGGGTGGTCAGGGTTGGTTGTACATGGATGGGTCCTTCAAAACTGTGCTCCAGTTGGGAGGGCATTTACAACAACTATGGGGACGGGACTCTGATGTGTGGCTGGGGGATTTACATGCACAGACTAAAATGGAGCACATATGCGTGTGTGGGGGTTTACACACACAGATGGGGATGGAGCACGTGTGTGTGTGTGTGGTACTCGCTAAACCGACAGGGGCCAGGTCTTGGCTATGCGCTGGAGGGTAGACTGGCATATGGGACGGGGCAGGTGCACTGCTGGGGGAGGTGATATCTGCTGTGTGCTGGGATGTACCACAGGGCAGTTATTGAGTGGGTGGGACCACAGGACATCGTGGCATGGCCACACAGGCCTGGGTGCCTACATTAGCTATTCATGTACCTGGACCCATGCCTACCCATTCAAGGTATCCACTCTGGGACCCAGGATGGGCAGTGAATTGGTTGCCCCCTGCATCTGTTGCTCTGCCCCTGTCTGCCCTCTGTAGTCCTGCATGCCAAGTGGGAGGGATCATGGACAGGTGGCCGGCGTTAGTGCATACCAGCATGTTCGCACCTGTCCATGGATATAGAGCTACGTGGGTGGGGGTACGCACCACTGGCACATACTTTCGGTCCGTTTGTGCATAGCCACCATTGTTTATAGTGTTAGAGAAGGATCCATGGGAGCAAGTCTCCTGAAATGCCGTGCATAAATAATTAGTAGCAGAGGCACTGAGATGTTTGTAGATTTCATACAGAAGCTCATCAGGTCCTGGGGTTTGCCTAAGGGTGCAATATTAATTACCACCGAAATTTCCCCTCTTGGGAAGTTGGTTTGCTTAAATTTTGATTCTCCAGTTCAGCCAGCTTTGATAGTTTGGCAGAATATTAGAATTCTTCTAAGAGAGGGCAATCTAAGCATATTTTGTTTATATAGGTTTTCTCATAGTAATCCTTAAAGCAGTTACTGATTTCTTTTAGGTCATATGTGATGCTGTTTTTTAAAGAATGTATCCCATATACGGCACTATGTATTTGTCTTTAGATAAAAAGCTAAATGTTTGCCGCCGCCACCCCCTCACACACACACACACACACACACACACACACACACACACACACACTCGTCCTAGTATGACTGGTACAAAAAAGGTCATATTCAGCTTTGGCTGATAATTTTGTTGATTTCATATTTTAGGTAACCATTTCATACAAATGTTCTGGCCTATAGTCTTGATTTTGTTTATATTCTGATTGCAATTGTTGAATTTGTTTTTCCTTTTAGTTTCAAATCTTTCTGCTATTTTTTTCTTTATATTAGAGACCAAACCAATTATTATGCCTCTAATGTAGACTTTGTAATAGTCCCACAGACACTGGTTAGAGACTTACCCATTATCATTAATTAAAAAAAAATATGTATTTATTTATTTATACACCGGATGGGTGCAGTGATCCCAGTGACCATTTTCAGGGACAGCTCAGGCCATAAAGATTGTACAAACAAGGTAAAAGAAAAACAGATACAAAAGATACAGGGAACAGGGAGTAGTTTCAATATATAAGTGAAAATCAAAACTGCCATCATCGAGGCAACAAACCTTTGTGTGAAGCGAATAAAGAAAACAATACAAAGTATAAAAAAACACTATGGTTCTCAAAAGAGGTGGCAGGGAAGGTTAGGAAGAAAAAGATAGCATTCAGGAAACATAAGGAATCACAGAAGGAACAGGACAGAGAACTGTGTCAGTAAAAGCAGAGGGAAGCAGGGATGGCAGTCAGGATAGCAAAGGCCCAAACTGAAGAAAAGATGGCCAGCTAGCTCAGTTAAGATTAAGGGTGATAAAACCTTTTATAGATACATTAGAGAGTGCAGAAAGACCAAGGGAGGGAGGGACAGTGAGGCTTACTAAAGGGGAGGGAAGGTGGGCAGAGAGAGACAGTGAAAAGGTAGAGATTGTGAATGAATACTTTTGCTCAGTATTCACAAAAGAAGAGGAGGGGGAGGTACCTGAACCAAACAATAGAAGCTCTGTGGACAGGGGGGGTCGATACCAGTCCTTTCACAGAAGAAAGGTCCTGAAAGAACTCCTAAAACTGAAGGTGGACAAAGCAATGGGCCCTGATGTGATTCACCCCAGAATTCTAAAAGAGCTAAGGGGAGGCCTAGTGACACCACTGACTACTATTTTTAACAAATCATGGGAGGACGGTGTGGTACCTGAGGACTGGAGGAAGGTGGATGTTATTCCCCTTCTCAAGAGTGGGAGCAAGGCAGAGGCAGGAAACTACAGACCTGTTAGTTTGACCTCAGTGATAGGAAAAACAATGGAATCACTTCTGAAAGAAAGAATTGTTTAGTACCTAGAGGCCAACAGGGCACAGGACCCAAGGCAGCATTGATTCACACTGGAAAGGTCATGTCAGATGAATCTAATAGATTTCTTTGACAGGGTGACCGAAGTAGTAGACCAGGGAGGGGCTGTAGATATGGCCTACTTAGACTTTAGGATGTTATTTGACTCAGTACCACACAAAAGATTAATAAACAAGTTAGCTAGCCTGGGAGTGGGTCCAGGGCAGTAGCATGGGTAACAAATTTGCTGGACAATAGGATGCAGAGGGTGATAGTAAAAGGAGCACACTCTGGAGAAAGGGGAGTTACTAGTGGGGTACCACATGGTTCAGTACTGGGACCTGTGATCTTTAATGTCTTTATAGGTGACATTGCAGAGGGGCTGGAAGAAAAAGTATGCCTCTTTGCAGATGACACAAAGATCTGCAACAGGCTTGATACACAAGGAGAGGTGGAAAGGATGAAAAGAGACTTGGCAAGGTTGGAGCAATGGCCAAGAGTATGGCAGCTTAGTTTCAATGCAAAGAAGTGCAAAGTAATGCACCTGGGAAACAAAAACCCAGGGGAGAGTACACATTGGGGGGGTACTTACAACAATAAAAATGGAAAGGAACCTGGGGGTACTCGTATCAGATGACCTTAAGGTAGGCAAGCAATGTGAGAAGGCAGTAAGGAGGGCTGGGGGGATTCTGGGATGCATAGGAAGAGGTAACACCAGTAAAAGCAGGACAATGTTATCCCTCTGTACAGACAGCTGGTGAGACCCCATCTGGAGTACTGTATGCAGTTCTGGAGACCCCATCTCCACAAGGACATAGACAGGATGGAGGCAGTCCAGAGGGCTGGAGGGTAACCAAAATGGTGCAGGTTCTGCACTAAAAGTCATATGAAGAGAGACTAAAAGAGCTTAATATGTATACCTTGAGGAAAGGGGGGACATGATAGAAACCTCACAGTACCTCAAGGAATCAACAAAGTCCAAGAGGGTAGTATATTTCAGAAAAAGAGATGCGAAGAACAAGGGGACACAATCTGAAGATGGGGGGGACTGCTCAGAGGCAATGTGGAGGAAGTTTTTCATGGAGATGGTGGTGGTGATGCATGGAACAGCCTTCCTGAGGAGGTCGGGTCAAAAAAAGTGGGGGAATTCAAGAATGCATGGGACTGACATAAGGCAATTCTAGTGGGGGGGTAAGGAGGAAGTAGGCTACTGGTTAACTAGCATCTGCAGCTTATCCAATAGGAGGGGAAATGGGCAGACTAGGTGGGCCAAGCGGTCCTTATCTGCTGTCAAAGTCTATATTTCTATGTAAACCTTAAATGATACGAAACAAATGGCACAGAATTGAGCAAAACTGGGCATAAAGTGACAACAGTGCATGCAATTGTAGTACACAGAGTTTAAGTGGCAGCGCAATGTCCAACATATTTCATTACAATAACATCACTTTCCAGAGTCAAATATCAAAAAGCAACAATTTTCACAGTCATTGTGGCACTCCGGTTTCCCTAGAAGGGGTCTGTTTATCATCTGGGGGGTGCATTTACAGGTGATGGTAGCAGTGAGGAAAGTCTTTTAGTGAGAATTAAATAGGATGTGCGCACCCCAAAGGTTCATAGAGGAGCAGATAGGCTGTTTCAAAGAGTTGGAGCAGCTGAAGAGGAGGCCTTCTGGCCAATATATACATTGTGGCTTATGGGCACTCTAGTATTAGGCTGGAGGAGGTCCAGATGCTTCAATGGCAGGGCTTTAGCATGAGTAGGGGTGAGAGGGGAGACACCTTCTTTTCTGTAATAGATTTGTCAGACAGGCAGCCTGTGAGGTAGTGTCAGTGGGCCTGAGGGGGGAGAGCAATCCTAGGGCCTGGTAGAGGGAGTAGTGATGCATGGAGTAAGGTGCCATCAAGGCAAACCTAAAGATGCTGTTGTAGGTTGTGCTTAGTCTGAACAGGCCAGTGGATGAGGATTGCATGAAGATGGGAGAGCTACAGTCCAGCAGGGAGAGTAAGGTGCCCTGGGCAATGGCGAGTCTGACTTTTTGGGGTCAAAAAATCCTTGAGCCTGTATTCAGCTCCTAGCTTCTAGTTCATGTGCCTAACGGTGAGTCCAAAGTGATCAGAGAAAGTCAGGACAGGGTCAAGGGTGACTTACAAGTAGTTGTAGGAGGTCACTAACTCAAGGGTTGGGCCATTAGGAGAGTGAATGTGAAGGGAGGTAGTATCATGAGCCTACCTGTCTTTTCAGGGTTTTGATCTGAACAGCATAGCCTTAGTCTTCTGGACATTTACCAGAAGTCTGCTGGCAAAGAACCATTGCTGGGCATGTCAAAGTTGCCCATGAGTGTGGATTTAAGTTCATCTGGGGTCTTAGCTCTATGATAGAGGATAAGGTCATCAGTGAACAATAACAAGTTGCACATGATACTGTCCTTGGGGAGGGAATTGACAAACAGGGAAAACAAGATGGATCCAAGTATAAATCCATTAGAGACCCTAATATGGACCTCCTGGGTGCTGGAGATTGCACCCCCCTGTGCAAGACCACCTGGGTTCAGCCAGAGAGGTAGTCATAAATCCAAGTTGTTGACATGGTGGAGCACCCAATGCTGCTCAGCTTACATGGCAGGATGATGAGGTCCATCAGTTTGAAGGCCTTGGTGATATCCACAAAGATGGCACCAGTGAGTTTGCCTTCATCCATAGTTCTGAAACATGGTTGGAGAACGAAGACAGGGCAGTAGTGGTGCTGTGGCCCTTCCTAAAGCCATGCTGTCAGAGACAGAGGAGGTTGTTCTTAAACATATGGTCTAAGACCTGCAAGTACACAACTTTTCCAAGGATTTTACTTAGGTGGGGGAGGATGGAACTGGGGTGGTAATTGTCAACTGGTGTAGGATTGCAGGATTTAAAAATGGGGATGACTCTGGCTTGCTTCCAGATGGTGGGGGAGGGGGGTACGGAGTAGGAGGCACAGGACGGGTTAAATACTGTAGTCTGAGGCTTGGCAATAATGTGGGCTACGCATTTTAGGAATCTCAGGCAGAGGCCATTACTGCCAGAGCTGCCCTGGTTGGGGAGGATCACGAGGAGCTTACGGATTTGTTGGGGGGAGATGGCCTATATGGAAGTTTCTTTAGTGAGCCAGGTTCTGAAGGGCGGGTCTGTCAAAAATGCAGTGTTACATTTTCATCTGGGGTTACAAGAATTTTGTTCAGTTTGAAGTAAAGTTTTAAGCATGCCAGGGTCAGATAAGATCATGTTGCTATTTACAGTGGAGGAGATGAGGTTACACCTGTTTAGAGGTAAGAAAAAATAGTTCTACTAAAGAAGTTGTGATGAGCTGAAAAGAGAGAGAAATCTGTATATTGTGGCCGTGGATGTGTAAGTCTCCATGCATCCAATAGACCTAGATCTTTTGTAACATGGTACACATATTTTCTTGGATTTGGAGAGAGTAAAATCAGACTTTGAAGAATTCCTATCAAGGCCAAGTGGTCCTTATCTGCCATCAAATTCTATGTAAGGAGATTGTCCATTGCCTCACTGAGATCTCTTCCTAAAGGATTTCAAAATCCTTTAAATTTCCAAATTCAATAAAAGATCATAAACAAAATCCAACGGTACTGAGTGGTACCAAGGTATGTAATTATCATTTTTGTGTAGTAAAAGACACATATGCTGTACATGCTAAACAATGTACACGCAGATGCTGCACATTACAGACACATACATTCATGCAAATACACACATAAACCTCAAGAAATAAATAAGCAAAGCCCAGACAATACACCAACTCGGAACTTTTAACCTGATACAGTTCCTACACTAGGGCATCTGGAATTGGCATGATCTTTTCTCAGTCTGAAGTAATGTTTCCTGGTTGCATTCAGACCTCAGAGTCTCAGCTGGAACTTTTCAAGTTATCGAAAATAGAGATCTTCAAACCTTGATGAAACTCTTATCAATAACACCAGCAAATAGCTAGCGCTCCTAGTTCTCTGGAGTAGTCTCCCTAAACTTTTATAAATTCTTGTTCAGTAAGGCACTTACGGAAACTTGCTATTGCCGCAATAGCTACCATTCCTAGCTAGAGCAAAGTTAGCACAATATGCACTTTTCTCCAATTAACTATCCCCTCTTCCTTCCCCCAGTATTGGTTTGATTATCAAAATGTATAGTCGTAGTTTGCATTGTTCACCTAACACAAATGTGTGACTGCCTCCTCAAAATCACGTGCATTGTATGTCATTGCTTTATTGTCCATATATATATATATATGTGTATATATATATATATATATATACATATATATATAGTCATATTGTATACCAATTATCGTATCTGTAATGTATGTCAATATTGTGTATTGTGCACTCTTGTATAGCGTTGTCCTAACAGTACCGCCTTGTAAATGAACGTGTTCAATGGAGTTTTCCTGCCAATAAACTTGAACTTGAACAATGACATCTAACATTTTCTCTCATATTACAGAAATTATATTGAGAACAAAAGAAACATCCCACACTGAAGATTGAACCAAGGTCCCCTATCCACTACTGCTTAGTAGCCTGCAGCTCTAACACTGCACAAGGGCTCTGCAACAAGAAATGCATGCTGTGGCAGAGAACATTCAGCACTGGCACTGACTCATACACACACACACACACACACACACACACACACACACACACACACACACGCCTGCAGTGGATTTAGTAATGAACCAGTCAGTCAATCTGATGTAATGTTCTCAAGTTTCATTCAAACCTCAAAGTCTCAGCTTGAACTTTTAAAGCAATATATAACTTCCATCTTGCTGAAACTCTATTACTGACATCAGCAGAGGCATCCAATAATTTGTCTCATGCTACAGAACTGCTGGAAATGTTCAAGTCATCAACAATATAAAACTTCACATCCTGCTGAAACTCAGTTATTGACATCAGCAGTGACAGCAACTCATTTCTGTCATGCTACAGAATCTGAATAAGAAAGAAAAAAAACATTTCATACTGGGAATCAAACCCAGGTCATTTTTCCACGACTGCTTAGTAGTCTGTAGCTCAACCACTGCACTAAATCATATTAACAAAAAATGCATCCTATGGAAAAGGCTATCCACAACTGAGTGCAGATGCCCCCAACAGCGGCAGTGAGTTTAGTAATGCACCAGTCTGGCAATCTGAAGTAATGCTTTCAAAGCTGCATTTAAACATGCAAGTCTCAATTGGAACTTTTCAAGTTGTCAGCAATATACTGTAAAACTAGTTATTTTCACGCAAAGTAAATTTAGCGCAAACACAAATGCAAGCATAATTGCGTAAATTTATTTTAGCGCCAGGTCACAATCACTATAAAAGAAAAAAATGCTTAATGTGCTAATTACTGCAGATTTATTTTCACGCAAATCGGTGCTTCAGCGAAAATAGTGAAAATTATTTGATAGTGAAAATTTCAAGTTCTACAGTAGAATTTCAAACTTTGCTGAAACTATCACTAACATCAGCAAGTTTTTTTTTTTTTTCACTGAAGATGTGGCTCTGATGGATTTATACCACTTTTTGGCTTAAGCCATTCTGATGTTGTGACACCATGGTCTTTCTTCACTGCCAAGATTGTTGTGAATAGGACAGTCAATGTCTCATTTAACAAATGGCACTTCCATTACTGCAGCAATACCCACAGCCACTGTACTGCTCCAAAGCCTCAGCTTTGAATAGGATTCCAAGTCCTGGAACCCAGATTGATCTCATAATGGCCTTGGATCTTAGAGGTGACAATGTTACCAACTCTATTAAATTTTCACTAACAGTGACTGTTGCTAAGCACCAGTAGCTGGCATGAAGATGGGGGATAGAGAGCTTAAAAAGTGTAAATAAAGGATAAAAAAAACCCTTATAATGTGTTTTTACAATTTTATAATTCTGAAAAGCATTAGATTGATAAGATAAAACCAAATGGGCAGACTAGGTGGGCCAAGCGGTCCTTATCTTTCATCAAAGTCTATGTTTCTAAGTTTCTATGTTTCAGGGCAGGGAGAAGGTGTATTATAAGTGAGGGAGTGAATCAAAGATCACGGAGGTATAGGGTCGCCGACCAATGAGCATGTACTATTCACTGTATGCACTCGGGTACAGATCAGTTGGTTGCTGGCTGTGGCAGGGTGAGGAGGACTGTGCCCATCGCTGGCACAGGTCAGGATGGGAGGGTGCAGGGTGGTGGGTTACTGCCTACCGAGGTGGGGGGCCACTACACTATGGAAATGGGAATAATTTATTTTATTTTATTTCTTACAGTGATCAGGGCTGGGGCCATACACTATGGAAAAGGATCTGGGGAGAATATTTTATTTTACAGTGATCAATGCTGGGGAACGGGGACCCGACACTATGGAAATGGGGCTTGGGAGACTATTTTATTTTTCGGTGCTTGGGATGGGGAGGGGGCAGACACATGGCTGCACCAGTGATTCAGGCATGTGGGGAGTGTTCTTACATTTATACAGTGATTGGGGGGTGAAATCATGTCAGACCAGTGTTCGGGGCTCAGGGAGGGAGGATCATGTGACCGGTCCTGGACTGGCAAGAGGCACCACCCTGCCCCACACATAGTTAAGGTAGGGTTTTTGGAACCTGTCTTCACCAGGGGACATTCAAATATTGCGATGTGTCGCATATGCATGAGGAACCTCTCATTCGCATTCATGTATCACAATATTCTACACGGCAGCACAGTCGGGTTTGCGGGGCACGTCGGGGGCTGCTGAATATTGCCATGCCCCCAACGACCCTTACAATTCCAGGGACGCATCATGCATCTCTTCTGAATATGTGGGCCTCTGTGTTTTTACTAGTGCGTAGCCAGTCCAAATTCTAGAATTTTACTGGGTTTTCTGGTACAAACCAAATATCAGTGGCCTTGAACAGGATCGTTGTTCCTTGAAAGGCACCTGTTCCTATTGCTTGAACCCCAGCTGATTTCATAATTCTCTTCTTGTGACATCTAGTGTTACTTGGATAGTATCCTAGAAATTAGGACACCACTGCTGATTGGCAAGATAGTGGATCCAGTCAGTTAGCAGCACTTTCCGACCATAGATTTGACCCCCTCGGATACAGGTCAGATCCCGCATTATCCAACGTCGGATCCCTTGATCCGGCTTCGTATCCCTGGATCTGGCATCATATACCTGGATCTAACATCAGATAACATGGGATCTGACCTGGTATCCGACCTCTGAATTCAGCCAGATCCCAGGTTGGATTCAGCTTGGGTAGTGCTGCTATTTGATGGATCATAGTCAGATCCATGGAGGCACTACCCAAGCAACACTAGTGACATCATAGTTATTGCTATGGCCCCCACACCTATGATGTCACAATTTAGGATTATGAGTTAAAGTGGGGATTAAACCATGGAAGCAGATTACCCAAAGATACAAAGATCCTGTTTACATGCAAATTTCCTCGGAAATAAATAAGGCAAGGGAGAACTCTAAAGAAGAGATAAGGAGAAATCTAAAGAAGAAATAAGAAATATAAGCTGAATTGTATCATTTTTTTTTCAAACTATCCCAGAGGCATCAGCAGCTCTCTAATATTTCAGAATGTTTAACAACCCCATGTTTTATGTTGAGCAGACTACTGGAATTTCCTACTATTCCTAGGGATAAAGCATCAATAGTAGATAGACACAACAAAGTGTAATTATCAATAAAAATGATGCCAAAATACCACAATTAAAACAGACCTTAGCAAACAAGAGCTGATAGGTACTGAGCAAAGACTAGTCCAAATGGGAGAACAGACGAACCATAGATTAAAACTGAAGAATCAAAGGCCTGCAGATGGAGGCTAGTCAAACAGATAAATACAGTACCAAACAGTTGGACGTTGTGGCATGTTTAGGCTCCTGTTGCTCCTGCTTGAACCCTAGCTGACTCCTGTACACTTTACTGACATGCTTCACTACTGCCACTTTGTTGCTGCCATGTATTGAACAGGATACTGTTATTTAAGCTCACTAACCCTGCCCCCAGCAGTACAGACACCACTGCTGGTTGGAGGAAAACAGGCATGCAGATATGTTGGTGGAGTGGCATGGAACCACAAAGCTGGCAGAGTCTGATTACAAAAGGAGATTAACCACACAGTCAATAGTAGATGAAGTCACAGCAGATTTACAATAGCTCTCAGTTCTCAACGTGTAGGTTGGGGAAGAAACATTGATTAAGATGGCCTGGGAGTGCAAAGAAAATTAAAAGGCAGTGAGTCACAGTCACACATACTGTAGTTTGTCACCCTCCAGGCTGACTCATGTGCACATTACTAGTGCACTTCCCTGCTACCACTTTATCACTCCTAAAAAAAAAAAAAAGGTAGCTGGTATTTAAGCATACTAACCCCACCCCCAGTAGTACCGCCACCACCACCACTGGTTGGGGAAAACAGGAATGAAGGTATGGGGTGGAGTGGCATGGAAGCATGAAGTTGGCTGAGTCTAATGGCAAAAGAGGATTTGCCGCCAAGTTATTAGCAGATGAGGTTACAGCAGACTTAACAATAGCTCTCAGTTCACAAAGTGCAGGTCAGGGAAGAAACACTGATTCTGAGGGAGCTGAGAAGTGCACATCAAATTAAAAGGCCATCAGTCACAGAGTCTGCCACCCTCCAATATGATAGACTGTATAAAAAGCTGGGTCTCTCACAAGGCAGAGAGTGTAGACAAATGGGTTTACATCCACTTGGGGAGGAGTGACCAGTGGAGTCCCGCAGGAGTCAGTGCTAGGGGCCACCATGCTCAATCTGTATTTTGGGACATGGATATGGAAGGAGGAATAGGGAAGGGTTCAGATAATACAAAGCAGTAGAGCTGCTGAGTCAAAGTGCCAAGCAGATGCAATGCAGACAAACCTGAAAGGCTGGCTGGATGGGCTAACAAATGTCGGATGAAACGTATTGTAAAGAAGTGTTTTGGAAAAAAGATTATTACTTAAATGGTAGAGTGATTAAGAAAGCTGTACTGGAAAGGGACCAGGGTGTGATCATAACAAATTTATTGAAGCATGAGGCACAGTGTGAACAAGTGGCTAAGAACTCCTACCTTAATTCCACTTGTCTGCCCACTAATCTGGTTGCTCGTCTTTACACGCTCTTGGTCCATGCAACATCCTTACCATAGTGCAGTACCCAAAACTGATCCCCATGACCTAAATGGGGTCTCACCAGCAGTCCGTACAATGGGACTACTGTCTTTTGTTTCTCATTTACAAAGTTCCTTTTATTACACCTTTTAGTACACATCTAATGACTGAAGGCTAACAGGATACTTGATCCAGCAGTATAAAACTGTAAATGACTCTGGTGACTAATAGATACTGTAAATTTAAAACTTAAATATAATATTTATACAACTAGGGGGCACAACCTACAGCTGGTGAGAGAGCAAATCAGGGAAATAAAAAGGAAGCAGTTATTTTCACTGAGTGTAGTCAGTATCCAAAATAGCCTGTAGTAGATGTGGTGGTAAATTGCGGCACCATCAGGGCTGTTCAGGTAAATCTAGACTGCTATGTGTGGGAGGTGAGCCTTAGGCTGAAAGTAGGCAGCAATCTTGATGGGCTAGCAGACTTTATTGCGTCTTTATGTGTATGTTCCTTCATTCCTATAGCCACCCATCCTGCAAGATAAAGTGAGGTCAAACGGTCATCAAGCAAACGATGCTTTACAAACACAATTTTCCACAGCAACCTCTATATGCTACGCTAGTTAAGATCCACAGATAAAGAGCTAAATTGCTCTGAAATAAATATTGCACATGAAAACAGGAACAAAGTTATAGCAGCTCAGTCAGTGTGAATCGATACATAACTTGCGCTTATTCAATAAATTGCATCTAGAACCAGTTTGGGTATTAGCTATGCCCAAAGTTCTAGTATGATATACTCTTATTAGCATAAATATGTACTGTATTACTTGCAAGCATAATGCACAAAGTACTTTTGAATCTAGCTGTCTCATTTAATATTAGTTACTAATGAGTGATTTCAAAACATAATTTGTCTTTACACCTTTGTATCAACACTTTTATCAGTACAAGCAGGCAAACAAGCACTAAAGTCTGATCTTCCTTCCTTCCTTCCTGTACTAAAGGAATTCAAGGAGGTGCTAGCCCCAATGACAGCCTTTTTCAATAGTTCACTGTAAATGGGCATGGCTCTGGAGGACTGGAGCAGAGCTGACATGGTCCCTCTACATAACAACAGTAGCCAGGAGGACGCTAGCATGTATAGGCCAGTCTGTCTTACTTCAGTGGGGGAGGGATTAATGAAACTCTGCTACAGGAAAGACTGGTGAAGTATCTTCAATACAGTAGTCTGCAAGACCACAGGCAGCATGGATTGGTGGTGGGGGTGGGAGGAGGCCATGCCAGATGAATCTGATTGATATCTTTGACTGGGTGAAGAGGTACATAGATCAGATGAGGGCATTGGATATGGCCATCCTGGACTTTAGCAAGACATTCAACACTAAGCCACATGGGGGACTGAAAGAAATGAAGAAGCCTAGGGGTAGGATTGGAAGTGGTTAATTGAGTTAGAAATTGGTTAACTAATGGGTGACAGAGGGTGGGGGTTAACGGCACTCATGCTAATGATGGGAGAGTGACCAGCGGGATGCTGCAGAGTTCAGTACTGGGACCGCTCCTCTTCAATGCTTTTATAAGTGACACTGCAGAAGAACTGGAAGGGAATGCATGCCTTTTTACAGATAATACTAAAATCTGCAATAGGGTGAATGCTCAGGAGGGGATGTGTTGCATCCTGAGACACCTTTTTTTTTCTCCCCTAAAGTCTGCTGCAGCAGTATCTCTTCTCCTTCATATACCCTTTTTCTAACCGCTATGTTTCACCATTTGCAGGCAGGCCACCTGCAAATGTACTTGCCTTACTGACCCTTTTATTCAGGTCTCCTCAGGATTGCCCCCCCCCCCAGGAAAGCATCATGGAAAAGGGGGCACCTTGTTTTGCTTTTAGCTTGGAAGCGCTGTTATATTTACACTTGGGAAAGACATACCTTCAGTGAAAGCTATACTTCTTATAGTATAAGGTGCTTAGAAGGGATGCAGTGAGAAATGTATAACAATATTTTCCCCCTTCATAGTGAGGTAGGGCCTTTGAAACAAACATTTATGTCCTGGTTAGAAAAGACTGTGCTCCACTTTGTTGGATTCTCACTGATCTTGTATTTATTGTAAAGCAAATAAATCAAGTTAAAATACCACTGAGAGAACAATTTGACCACTGACTCACATTTCAGCCAGAAACTGAAAATACCAAATGGTGTCCACTGCTGTACCTCTCTGTATAGAAACATAGACTTTGACGGCAGATAAGGACTACTTGGCCCACCCAGCCTGCCCATGTTCCTACCTACTGGATAAGCTGCAGATTCTAGTTAACCAACAGCAGACTTCCTGCCACCCCCCACTACAATTGCCTTGTGTCTGTCCCATGCATGTTTGAATTCCTCCACTGTTTTAACCCCAACAACCTCCCCAGGAAGGCAGTTCCAAGCATCCACCACTCTCTCCGTGAAAAAGATTTCCTCCCTTACCCCTGAGCGCCTCATTATCTTTAAATTGTGTCCCTTGTTCTTACACATCTCTTTTCTGAAAGATGCTACCTCCTGGACTTTGTTGATTCCCTTGAGGTACTTGAATGTTTCTATCATGTCTCCCCTGTCCCTCCTTTCATCAAGGGTATACATATTAAGCTCTCTTAGTCTCTCTTCATATGATTTCTGATGCAGACCCTGCACCATTTTAGTTGCCCTCCTCTGGACTGCTTCCATCCTGTCTATGTCCTTGCACGCAGTACTCCAGATGGGGTCTCACCAACTGTCTGTACAGAGGGATAACCACTTCCCTTTTTCTACTTGTGATGCCCCTTCCTATGCATCCCAGTATCCCCCTGGCTCTCCTTACTGACTTCTCATATTGCTTACCCACCTTTAGATCATCCGATATGACTACCCCCAAGTCCCGTTCCATTTTTGTTGTTGTTAGTACCTCCCCTGCTATTGTGTACTCTTCTTCTGGGTTTTTGTTTCCCATGTGCATTACTTTGCACTTCTTTGCATTGAATCTAAGCTGCCATGTGTCTGACCATTCCTCCAACCTTGCCAAGTCCCTTCTCATCCTTTCTACCAACCCTTGTGTTTCAACTCTGTTACAGATTTTTGTATCATCTGCAAAGCGGCATACCTTTCCCTCCAGACCCTCCGCAATGTCACCTATAAACATGTAGGCCATGTTTGGGCCTACAACAACATGTTTGGGCCTAGCAGGCCTGCACTGAATAACAGTAGAGGTATTACAACCTGTTGTCCACATACTAAAAAGGTGATATGAAACTAGAAAGGTGATATGAAACTGTATAAAGTTATATGAGGCCTACCTTGAGGTTTCTGTTTGTAGGGTCCTGCCCAAAAGTGTTCCAGTGTCCTACTAAGCACCAGCTGGCCTTTTCTTTCCACCTTTTATACACTGGATAGCTCTGTGGGAAGAGCCTGCACCTGTAACCTACAACCTATTTCGTTTGGAAAAAGTTTGATCATGTACATTACCACCCAGTCAAAAGATATCTGAGTTCTCTTTTATTTATAGTGTTTCGATATAAATAATAAGGTTGTTTAAAAGAAATAAGCTGTATTTCTGTAAGTGGGTGGAGCATGATGTGGTCACATGGTTGACTCTGAGTATAAAAGGAGTCCAATCGAAAGCACACATCAGATTTGTATGGGGATCAGTATTGTGCTGACTCAGGTAATAAGGTCTGCAACTGCCTTCAGTCCAGGTGGGATTTTTGCCCAGCCTGAGTGACTCTATAGCCATTTTCTAGAGCTTAAGTTATTTGCAAACGGTGAAGATAACTGTGATTTTGCTTAGTTATCTTTTGTTTTCCTTTATTTTGTTGTATCCAGTTTGTTTATTTTGATGTATGTATATAAATATTTATTTTTTTTACCAAACCTAACTTCTGAGTGTCCATCTATTTCCACCAGCCTCACAGGATGTAAATAATGCCAAGTGATTTGGGGAAACTATAGGAGTAGTCAAGATCACAGCAGTTTGGGGGTCAGTGCCAAAACATGCAAAATCATGCACATAGAGCATTAGAACCCAGGAGTTAAATATGGTATGGTGGAGGTACTGACAGTCACTAAGCAGGATAGGGTCCTTGGGGTTATCATAACTGATTACCTCAAAGTGGCAGGGTAGTGTAACGTAGCAGTGTGTAATGCTAGTGAGATGCTGGGGTAACTAGGGAGAGGCATCTTCAGCAGGAAGAGTGAGATGATGTTGTCACTGTATCACTTGTTGTTGAGACCCCACCTGGAGTACTAAATTCAGTTTTGGAGGCCACACATTGAGTCAAGAAGGTTATAGACAGCATGGAGGCAGTCTAAAGAAGGGCAACTAAAATGGTGCAGGAGTTGCATGAGAAGTCCTATAAACAGAGATTGAGGAGATCAACATGTACACCCTGGAAGAGAGGAGAGCAAGAGGGGACATGATAGAGACCTACAAGTATCTCACAGGGGTGAGCAGAGTGCAAGAAGGGAGTCTCTTTCAAATGAGAAAGAGCACCAGGAGAATGTGATGAAGCTGGAGAAGGGAAGTATACCAGGGTCACTGCAGAGACCATGGATTGCATGGTGCCGATTCATGTATGCCTAATGGTGTCACGCCTCTGCTCACCTCACCATGGTTTGACGGTGAGATGAAAGCAAAGGGGCAGAGGCTGGAGCATTGTTAGGGTATATTTGGGGCCCAGGAGGACAGATTAACTATGACTACTCACTACAGTGAGTATCAAAGGGCAATCCCCCAAAAGAAGGCAGGGTTTCTGTCCAGGAAAAATGCTGCTGGGAAAAAATGATTGGCTCAGGTCTTTTGTGCTATGGACAGGCTTCTCCATCTGGCCTGTCTGGAGCCTGCAAGAGCATTTTCATTTGCTAAATGAGAGAAGTTAGCTTGATATTTCTCTGACAGACTAACCTCCATCCAGTCTGGAATCTTGTCAAGTGGGTTGTCATAGCCCAGCATGGGAGAGCTTCTGGGTTTCAGATGCTGTCATTGGCTTGGAGGGAGTTTAGGCAGTGAGCTTGGAAGAGGTTTGTAGGGTGATCTCAGAGCTGCTGGCAACATTTTGTCAACTGGCCCCAGAGTTGACTCAGTTACTAGTGAGTTGTATCGGTAAGCTGGGCCTGGTGTTCCCTGAGGTTATCTGGTGCTCCTTATCGGAAGGGATTTTCCTGTTGCATTGAAGAATGCACTGGAGAAGACCTTTCTGAAAAAAAAGTCCTTGGACCTGGATGTCATGACTAAATACCAACCAGTCTTTAAACCACCCTTTTTGGGCAAGGTTATTCAGAAGATGGTTGTGCAGCAGTTCGAGGCCCACCTTACAGCCTTTGCATCTACAGTATGAGCCTCTCCTATCAGGGTTCTGGCCTAGACATAGTATAGAAACTGCACTGGTCAGTGTACATAGTGATCTACTTAGATCAAGAGATGACCTACTCAGGGCAACAAATAGAGGGGACAGTCAGTTCTTATTCTTCTGGATCTCTCCTCAGCATTTGACACTGTGGACCATAGGCTGTTATTGGATCAGCTCGGGGAGTATGTAGGACTCACCAGCAAAGTCATACACTGGGTTGAGTTCTGTCTCAGTGGCAGGTCACAGAGAGTAGTGTTGGGAAAGTTCTCTTCACCCCCTGTGGCACTGCCTTGTGGCGTCCTTTCGGCGTGTTGTTCACAGTGTGTGTATGCTGCCCCTGAGGAGGATCATTAGACAGTATGAAGTTGGGTTGTAATACTATGCAGATGATACCCAGCTCTATCTGTTCTTTTCACCTGGAATGCCTGGTAATGTCAATTTGCTTACTAGGTGCCTTGTCACGATCCAGGACTGGATATCATTGAACTGGCTTAAACTCAAACCAGACAAGATTGAAGTACTGATGGTTCAGCTAGGTCATAGGGAGGAGTGAGTGGCAGCTACCAAGAGGGATATTGGACTTTAGCTTGGTTCCTCTGGGCTTTTGGCTGCCATTAAGGTGAAAAATCCAGGGGGGGAGGTAATTCTGGATGAGAGGCTGACATTTGAGGGTCAGGTATCAGCAGTAGTTCAGAATGGCTTTTGCCACCTCAGGAACATCATCCAGATTAAGACCCTTATCATCCCTGAAATCCTGGCGATGTGAGTACAAGCATTTGTAACCCCCCTGCAAATTGGGGTTCCCAAAAGTCTTCCAGGAGCTTGCCTGAATGCTCCAAGTCTGGGCGGTGTTTGACGTCTGAGCTGTTTAAATGTGGTTCCAAGTGAGTGCTATTTGAGCCTCCATGTACTGTCTCTTTAAGAGCTGCCTGCTTGCAGACTTAATTAGTTTGTATGGGGGGGATTGTGTGTTCTAATGCCAGAATTCCGCCCGGGCTGCTGTCAATTCGCTCCGTTTCTGCCGTTGCTACATGTGCAGAGGGAGCCTTGTTGAAAG
Source organism: Neoceratodus forsteri (assembly GCA_016271365.2). Lineage (NCBI taxonomy): Eukaryota > Metazoa > Chordata > Ceratodontiformes > Ceratodontidae > Neoceratodus > Neoceratodus forsteri. Next base: position 626,986,110 of record CM057458.1, on the reverse strand, counting down.
ATATTACTGTTTGCCAGAAATCATTTAGAGTGACTGAGAAAATATAGTTTGTCTAACCTGTCTTCATTTCAGCACAAACTGTTTCAGTGTAACTTTTCATTTTGGTCCTGAATAGCTGACTTGGACCAATTAGGATGATAGGGAGACCCTAAAATGGAGCCTGTGGATGAATCAGGACTTGGACTCTCAATTTTGAGCCAGCCACAAGGGGATTGTATGGGCAGTGACTCTGGGAAATGTAGTTTTAACCTTGGTGCTTTTTTCTACCAACAGAGGGAATCTTATTGTGAGTGACAGCTGAACCAACCAACAGAATGGTGTGGAGCTAAAGGAAATGCCCTGCTGTGGAAAGATTAGATCAGTTGTGGCTGTGAAGAGAGAAGGAGCTCTGTGCTTCTGCGGTGTATAGTCTCACGCGGGAAGCGTGTGTGAGGCCCTGAGGTTCGGCCTGCAGCCATTGTAAGTGCCTTTTCGGACTGAATCCAATTTGTGAGGAGAAAGAAGGAAGTCTGAAGAGTGGAAACCAGGCTCACCCTGTAGAAGACTGGAGAAATTGTTGAATCGCGCTCGGTCTGTCAGGAACTGAAGCTGCTGTGTGTGCTCCCGGGTATTTTGCAGTAAGTGCGATCGGGATCGAGGAGCAGCCTACCTGGTATAGTACTTTCCTTTTACATATGAATGTGAGTAGTGCTTGTGGGGAATCACTATTTCAAATCCCCTGTACTGTGTGCTGTGTGTTGAAGCTGGAAGCAAACCCCAGCTTGTCTCGGACTGAATCCATTTGCTATCAACTGCAGTAGGGTACAGTCACAAGGACCTTGTCTCCATGCCCTGTTGTTCTGGCAATCCAGAAAAACATCCACCATCCGGTCCTCAGCTTGGGTATTGTGAGTACAAATCAGGGTATTCCCCTGCAGCCTGTTTTCAATCACAAGTGTATCATCTAATTCTTGTTGTTTCACTACTTCATGGACTGAGCCATCCGGCTCCGGATTACAATTGGGTGTTGTGCATATATTTTCTTCTACAGGGCCCTATCCATCTGCACCTCCTGGCCAACCCCGCGCAACGGACCTGGCTAGCCCCCACCCCCAACCTGGGTACCCAGAGTGTGACTTTTCAGACCCTGTATGTGTGCACAGTACTGTTATTTAATGCCACCAATTAACCTGATTTCCCCCTCCCGTGTTACTGTCCCCTAAATAAATCAGATTTGTTGTTGTTATACTATATACTGTCTGTGGTACTGGTAGTTATGGAAACAGTATTGTATTTCGCTGTGTATGTTGTTTCACCTTATTTTACAGGGGGTCCTCAGAGACGTGCTGCAGAATCAGTCTCGAGGGTAAGTGGTACCTTATGAGTGAACATTGTGTATATGTAGGGTATTGGGACTGTAACTCCTGTGTACTGTGTGAACCACTAGAGGGAATAAAAGGGAGTCTCAGTGTCCCAGAGGGCTGTGACCAAGCTAGTCTAACCACTACAAACCCTGACCTCTGGGTTGAGGCACCCGCCATTGGACCTAGGCCCCTCAGCCTGTTAGTAGCCAAGCAGACAGGGGTAGTAGCCCTTGGGATAGTGCCACTTAGGGGGTTACATCTTGGAGGCACCACTGGGATTAGCATCCCCTAGTGGCCACATTTACGAATCACTGTTAAAAATAAATGGATACCCCGACAGAAGTGACTGTGCACTGGTTGGTGGAGTGGTGTACTGGGCAGGAGATCGACCCCAAAATGCTATACTTATCTTGGATATCCTGCTGGGTACCAGTAAGGACACTGTAGAGGGAGTACTTTCCAAGGTGGAAGGTTTACAAAACCCTGTGGTGGTGGGTCAACATGCTAATCTGTTCACCCACACTTTCATGGTCCTAGTAGAGTATAAGGATCCCCTAGATAGCTCCATAGTGCCACAGAATATTACCCCAGAGGGAGCCCTCACTGCCTGGAGAGTGATTACTAAGGACAGTAAAGTCCCGGGGGGGAATGAGCCCCTCCCACTATCTGAAACTTTTGAGGAGAAATTTGCTAAATGGTTGCTGGAAGAAGGGAAAACTGTGGAGGACTTGAAGAAACTGTTCCTGCCACCTGGGGGCGTACCACCCCCAACGTCCACACCCGCTCCAACCCCTGTCTTTTTGCCAACTTCTATACTTGCCCCCGAGCCAGCAAGTAGTCATGGACCTTACCGCAAGCTCAAGGTATTCTCTGGTATCCACCCTACTCCAAATGGGGAAGTTGATCTGGAGACCTGGATAGATTCTGCTGCTCTTGAGGTACAAGACTGGCAATGCTCAGTGGCCGAAAAAAGGGCCTGCCTGGGGGAAAGTCTTCAGGGACCCACCCAATGTATCTTTCGCTCCCTGAGGTCCTCTAACCCTGATGCCAAAGCCCAAGAGTACCTAGTCACCCTTGAGAATGTGTTTGGGGGTACCACTAGTGCTGAGGCCTTGAAATGGAGACTTAGAGAAGTTAGACAACAGCTGGGGGATCGTTATCTACCTATATGGATCAATTAGAGGGGATCTTACAGAACATTTTTCAGAAGGGGGGCTGGACCTCTAATGAAGTAGACTGGGTAAGGCTGGATCATATACTCTGCTCTGCCCGGCACTCCAGCTGGGTGTTACTCAAATTGCAGTTGCATCAAAGGAAATCCAGTCCCTTGCATTTCCATGTGTTAGTGAGGGAGGTACGGGAAGTTGAGGAGAAGGAAGGTTTGTCAGAGCTCTGTGCAGTTGTAGCTGCTACCTCCCATGCTCCAGGTGCAGGGTCAGATGCTGATGGTCTGGAATCATCGAAATCTCATAACACAATCCGAAATCCCCATGCTAGCCAAGGGGGGCCCAGTCAGAGAGGGACGGTTACAGATGTTCCACACTGAGAGAAGCTGCTGAGGGAGATTAGGAAAGCAACAGACAGTCTCATCATGAAGGCCGCTCCTACGAGTACGGGCACTGACACTTGCCTGACTGCTTCTGCTATGGGGGTGGGGGTGCCTACCCAGGCACCTCATGTTGATGACAGTTCAAAACTTGATTGCTATGGAGGTGAGGTACTAAAGAGATGTCTCCAAATGTCCAACCCACTGCTGGCTGAGGTGGCACCAAGGTTTTCTATTGATAGTACCAATGCCGCAGCCCCCAATGTGATGCCTCAGTCACCCCAGACTTCAGCAGACATATTTTGCCATAATTGTGGGAAGGATGGGCACATGAAGAGGGAATGTCAGTCTCAGAAAGACTTAGAGAAAGTGGTGAGCCGGCTACAAGGAGAGCTTTGGAGCACAAAACAGTGGTTACAAGGTGCACGAAATGACCGCAGTGAAGATCCCAAAAATGCTAACTCACATCCTTCTGTGGCTAGATCATCTACCCAGGCCCTTGCTACCGCCTCTCCAGACTGGTCCAGAATAGTTGGCCCTTCAATGGAAGCTACGGTAAAAGTGAATGGTGTGCCCACCAGAGCTGTGTTGGACAGTGGCTCCCAAGTGACAATTATGTTCCAGGACTGGTATCAGAAGCATTTGTCAGATGTAAATCATTGGAAGGACTGCATGTATGGGGGTTAAGTGAGAAGGCCTACCCCTACTCCGGGTGTATCCGAATCTGGCTATCTTTCCCCCTCTCTGTGGCTGGAGTGGCAAAGTAAGTAGAGACCCTGGCCTTAGTGTGTCCCCCTACTGGACTGTATGATGGGGTTCCTCTACTAACTGGGACGAATGCGCATATGTTTGGATGGTTGGCACAGTTGTGTTATGAGAAACAGGGGTCACAGACTGGTAGAGCTTTAAGAATTCCGGCCTTGATCAAGAAGGCCTATGAGGCACAGAGAGATGCTGAAAAAATGGAACCAGAGGAACCAGTTGGAATTGTCTGGAAGAAGGAGCCTGAGTCTCTGACTCTGTCACCAAATGCCCAGTGTACCTTACAGGAGGAAGTCCGTATCAGAAAGGATGTCAAGAATAAAATCCTCATGCTGGATGCACCAGGCGATGGGAAATTTCCGGAAGGACTGCTGGTCAAGCCAAGTATTTTGCCTGCCAGAGCCCATGCTTATGCCAGACGGGTAATGGTTCAAGTTCATAATGTGTCTGACAGAGAGATTCGAGTAAACAGAGGTTGTACCCTGGCTAATGTACATTGTGCAGATACTGCAGTGCTACCCAGTTACAAGTGTTCGAGGGAAAATGACAGAGTAATGCCTGACTTGTTTGATTTTGGAGATTCCCCGTTGCCAGCCGAATGGAAGATGAGAATCAGTAGAAAGCTTTCCCAGAGAGTCCAGGTGTTTTCTTTAAAGGAATGGGATGTAGGATGTGTGCAAGGAGCTGAACGCCACATCCAGCTGCATGGTGAAAGGCCATTTCGTGAGAGGTCTCGACGCCTGGCTCCTGCCGACATAGATGATGTGAGACGGCATCTGCAAGAGATGCTTGCTGCTGGTGTAATACAAGAATCCAGAAGCCCATATGCTTCACCTATTGTGGTAGTGAGAAAAAAGAATGGGACATTAAGGATGTGCATGGATTATCGCACTTTAAATCAGTGGACTATCCCTGATCAGTATACAATGCCTCGCATTCAGGATGCTGTGGACTGCCTGAACGGTAGCAAGTGATTCTCTGTGCTGGATCTTCGCAGTGGGTACTACCAGACCCCGATGGCCCCAGAAGACCGTGAGAAGACAGCCTTTATCTGTCTGCTTGGCTTCTATGAATTCATGAGGATGCCTCAAGGCATTTCAGGTGCCCTAGCCACTTTTCAATGACTGATGGAATGTGCAGTGGGGGACATGAACTTGTTAGAATGCCTGGTGTACCTAGATGATGTTATTGTGTTTGGCAGCTCACTGGAGGAACATGAGAGTAGATTATTCAAGGTGTTGGACCGACTGGAAGACTTTGGCCTAAAACTGCCCATCGATAAATGTCAATTCTTCCAAACATCTGTAAAGCATGTGGGACATACAGTCTCCACCGAGGGAATAGAGACCGACCCAAGTAAAGTTGAGGCCTTAACCACTTGGCCACAGACCCACAATCTAAAAGAACTGCAAAGATTCCTGGGATTCTGTGGCTAGTATAGCCATTTCATCAAGGACTATCGAAGAGTGCTCCGTCCTTTACTTAATCTTACTCAAGGTTACCCTCCTACCCACAAAAAACACAAGAGGTCAACTCCCCTGAGACTGAGAGAGTGTATTTCCATCCTAATGAAGTTTTTGGGGCACGATGGACACCTGATTGTGAAGCTGCTTTTCATGAGATTATATATCAACTTACCCACGCTCCTGTCCTGGCCTATGCAGATCCAGCAAAACCATATGTCCTACACACTGATGCTAGCTTGCAAGGTTTGGGGGCTGTGTTGCACCAGGAGCACGAGAATGGCTGAAGACCAGTGGCCCTCACCAGCAGAAGCCTGACCCCTTCCGAAAAGAACTATCCTGTACATAAGTTAGAGTTCCTAGCTTAGAAGTGCGCCATTGTTGACCAATTCCACAAGTACTTGTATGGAGCTAAGATACTGTAAAAACTGACAATAATCCTATGACCTATGTGCAGACTTCAGCTAACTTGGATGCTACTGGTCATCAGTGGCTTTCTGCATTATCTACATACGATTATGCTGTTGAATACAGAGCAGGTCTGAACCACATAGATGCTGATGCTCTCTCACGGAGGCCTGTTCCCTGGAATGACTGGGTCAGACTGTCAGAACCTAATATTCGAGCACTCTGCCAGAAGTTTAACAGGGAGGAACAAATGTTCACAGATGCAGTGGACTGTATGGTGGATTGTTTGGGACCCTCTGAGAACTGAAAACCTGCTGCTTATTGCCACTTTTCTGCCATAGACATTGGTGCACTGCGTCAGCTGGACAATGACAGTATTCAGCGGGCTTAATCCCGAGAGCCCATGATCAAATCAGCTCTAGAAGCCCTCTACGCAGGGAAAGATGTATCCAAGTTACGCTCCACTGATTTGATGACTGCATTATTATACAAGAAAGGTCCTAAGTTGAAACTGATTAATAGACTGTTATACAGAGAAATAGTAGACAGAGGGGGACAAATAGATGAACAACAGATAGTTTTGCCCACTGCCTTTTGAGACTAGGTGCTGAGGTCCCTACACAACCACATGAGGCACCTTGTCATAGATAGAACACTTGACTTGGTGAGATCCAGATTCTATTGGCCTAAGATGGGGGCTGATGTTAAACAACACATTAGAACTTGTAGTCGCTGCTTACAGAGGAAAGCTTTGCCCCAGAGGGCTGCCCCCCCTTGTCAACATCACCACCAGCGCCCCCATGGAACTGGTCTGTATTAACTTTCTGAGTTTGGAGCCAGATCAAAGAAATATTAGTAATGTGCTGGTAGTTACTGACCATTTTACGAGATATGCCCAAGCTTTCCTCACCAAGGACCAGAAGGCGTCCACTGTGGCCAAAGTGCTTGTAGAAAACTTTTTTGTTCACTATGGGGCTCCACAAAGAATCCATTCTGATCAAGGGAGGGACTTTGAGAGTCATTTGATCAAAGAGATGCTTTTCTGTGGGGGGTACAAAAGTCCAGAACCACCCCTTACCACTGTCAGGGGGACCCACAGCCTGAACGTTTCAACCGCATTCTGTTAGATATGCTGGGCACCCTCCACCCCAAGGACAAGCCTAGATGGAGCCAACAAATCAGCACCTTGGTACATGCCTACAACTGCACCAAAAGAGATGCCACTGGGTTCTCCCCCTACCGCCTGATGTTTGGAAGAGAGGCCCGACTACCAGTAGATGTTTGTTTCAGAGTTTTTCCTGATGGGGTTCGAGCTGAAAACTATCTCCAGTATGTGCAAAAGTTAAAGGCCCAGCTAAATTATGCGTACCAACTGTCTCAAACCATGGCTGCCAAAAGAAATCTGGCCAACAAGAAAGGTATGATAAAAAGGTGAAAGCAGGAACTCCAGGAGGGAGATCATGTATTGCTAAGAAATCTAGGACTGCATGGCAAACACAAGATTGCTGTTAGGTAGCACCATCTCCCCCACATTGTGGTAGGCAAACTAGATGATCTGCCTGTGTACAAAGTAAGGCCTGAGAATAATTCAAAAAATGTTAAAACAATGCATAGAAATCACTTATTGCCCATTGGACAAATCTTGATTGAGTCTGAGCCCCCAGAAAGTGCTCCCTCTGGACCAGTGACCCGAGCTGCTGCTAAGCAAAAGCAAAGGAAGTCTGCACCTATAGATGTTGAGTTAAAGTGTTCCCCACAACAAGTCCCAGTTGAACATGTCTGTCAGTCCATGTCAGAGGAAAGTGGGTGTGAATTTGAATACTACCCTTCTTACGAACTGAGTCAATTGTTTCGGGGCAATCCCCTAACCAGTCCTGGAGATGAAGCTGGGCCTTCTGGACTGCCTAAGCTCCCAGCTTTGTCTTTGGAGCCAATGCTCCCAGAAAGTGAAGTGCAAAGTATCAAGTCGGATGACATGGAATCACTGTGCATGGTGGAACGTGTATGAGCTCTTAGAGGAGGAAAATGATGGACTGGGACAAACTGGTGATATACCAGAACAAGAAGAGTGTGTTGAGTGCCCTGATAGTTCACTGCCAGTGTCAGAAAACTCCCCACGTGAGCCAAGTGTTGTGGACTCTGAGATTGCAAATCATGGAGCTGAAAGTGCCCCGGGTTCTAGGCTCTCTACCCCCTGGGAGACTCCCCTGGCAAGTAAAGACAGTGCTGAAAGTGAGTCTAAAAGTGCAGAGACTGTAACAGTTCCCTCTAGAAAGACTGGTCGAGCTGTAAAGCCTGTAATGCTCTTAAGCTATGATTCCCCTGGGAGACCTGTGGACTTACCTCTCAATGCTGTCCATAAAGGAGTGTATGTGTCCCTGAGCTCATTGCCCAAACTGAGCATAAGTGCTACCTCCAAGTTAATTGTGTTGCCCTCTAGGTATGGTGCCCTTGCCCCATCCAGCCCCAAGGTAGCTGATAGGGAAGGACCCCCCTCTCTTCAGGTTTCATGTACAGGAGGTAATAACCTGAGTTACGGTACAATGTGTGTATAATACTGTGTAAAAAGTGATGTACTGAAAAGTTTCAGAAATGTGTTTCTGGTAAGGTGATATGCTGACTGATGATTACATGTATAAGCCTAATGTGATATTTTTTTTTTTTGCAGTTCTTACTTTCTCTCCTCCTACCAGCTTGCTTTCAGGAGGGCACCCCAGCCCCGTCCCCCAGCGTCTACCAGCCGATGCTGACCTAGCCCCAGGGCTTACCCCCCCGTGGGGTTTGCGGGGAGTCAAACTCCCCCACCAAGGACCGGATTAGGTGGCCAGCACCGTGGCTAGCCGGGGGAGGAGCTTGCGAGGTGCCCTCTGCCATCTCACATGGCAGTAACTTTTTCTCCTGTTCTCCCAGGAGTCGGGACCGTGCCATGATGTCAGTGGATTGGAGTGCGCACTGGCCCAACTCCTCCCCTGCTTGTGGTATGGCGCCCTGTCCTCCAGCCTCCGCCGGGGGGGGTGAACAAGTGCCGACCACCTAGAACCCCCCTCTCTGGAGAAGGAGAGCAGTCCATCGGACTCTCAATCCTTCTCTTCCCCTGCTGACCCCCGATGACTCATGCTCATTCCCGAACACAGGTCATTGGCATAGCACGAGGTAAGGTGCCAGTGCCTCAGCCCTCAGCGCCACCGGGCCGGCTGCCTAATGCGATATTGATGTAAATGTATATGGTTGTGTTGAAATTTATGGGGGTACTTACTTGACGCGGATGCCAAGTTTTCCAGGCCAGGAAGGGTGTAACCCCCCTGCAAATGGGGGTTCCCAAAAGTCTTCCAGGAGCTTGCCTGAATGCTCCAAGTCTGGGCGGTGTTCGGTGTCTGAGCTGTTTAAATGTGGTTTCAAGTGAGTGCTATTTGAGCCCATGTACTGTCTCTTTAAGAGCTGTCTGTTTGCAGACTTAATTAGTTTGTATTGGGGGACTGTGTGTTCTAATGCCAGAATCCCGCCCGGGCTGCTGTCAGTTCTCTCTATTTCTGCCATTGCTACATGTGCAGAGGGAGCCTTGTTGAAAGATATAACTGTTTGCCAGAAATCATTTAGAGTGACTGAGAAAATGTAGTTTTTCTAACCTGTCTTCATTTCAGCACGAACTGTTTCAGTGTAACTTTTTCATTTTGGTCCTGAATAGCTGACTTGGACCAATCAGGATGATAGGGAGACCCTAAAATGGAGCCTGTGGACGAATCAGAACTTGGACTCTCAATTTTGAGCCAGCCACAAGGGGACTGTATGGGCAGTGACTCTGGGAAATGTAGTTTTAACCTTGGCACCTTTTTCCACCAACAGAGGGAGTCTTATTGTGAGTGACAGCCTAACCAGCCAACAGAATGTTGTGGAGCTAAGGGAAATGCCCTGCTCTGTGACTGGAAAGATTAGATCAGTTGTGACGGTGAAGAGAGAAGGAGCTCTGTGCTTCTGCGGTGTATAGTTTCGCGAGGGAAGCACGTGTGAGGCTCTGAGGTTCGACTTGCAGCCGATGTAAGTGCCAGTTCAGACTGAATCCAATTTGTGAGGAGAAAGAAGGAAGTCTGAAGAGTGGAAACCAGTCTCACCCTGTAGAAGACTGGAGAAATTGCTGAATCGCGTTAGGTCTGTCAGGAACTGAAGCTGCTGTGTGTGCTCCCGGGTATTTTGCAATAAGTGTGATCAGGATCGATGAGCAGCCTGCCTGGTATAGTACTTTCCTTTTACATATGAATGTGCATAGTGCTTGTGGTGAATCGCTATTTCAAATCCCCTGTACTATGTGCTGTGTGTTGAAGCTGGAAGCAAACCCCAGCTTGTCTCGGACTGAATCTGTTTGCTATCAACTGCAGTGGGGTCCAGTCACAAGGACCTTGTCTCCATGCCCTGTTGTTCTGGAAATCCAGAAGAACATCACCATCTGGTCCTCAGCTTGGGTATTGTGAGTACAAATCAGGGTATTCCCCTGCGCCTGTTTTCAATCACAAGTGTGTCATCTAATTCTTGTTGTTTCACTGCTTCACGGACTGAGCATATATTTTCTTCTACAGGGCCCTATCCATCTGCACCTCCTGGCCAACCCCGGGCAACAGACCTGGCTAGCCCCCACCCCCAACCTGGGTACCCAGAGTGTGACTTTTCAGACCCTGTATGTGTGCACAGTACTGTTATTTAATGCCACCAATTAACCTGATTTCCCCCTCCCGTGTTACTGTCCCCTAAATAAATCGGATTTGTTGTTGTAATACTATATACTGTCTGTGGTGTTGGTACTTATGGAAACAGTACTGTATTTCGCTGTGTATGTTGTTGCACCTTATTTTCCAGGGGGTCCTCAGAGACATGCTGCAGAATCAGTCTTGAAGGTAAGTGGTACCTTATGAGTGAACATTGTGTATATGTGGGGTATTGGGACTGTAACTCCTGTGTACTGTGTGAGCCACTAGAGGGAATAAAAGGGGGTCTCAGTGTAGTCTAACCACTACAAACCCTGACCTCTGGGTGGAGGCACCCACCATTGGGACCTAGGACCCTCAACCTGTTAGTAGCCAAGCAGGCAGGGGTAGTAGCCCTTGGGATAGTGCCACCTAGGGGTTACACATTTATTTACTTTGAAACTCGACTGTTGTAATGCTCAGTGGGGATATGCTGCAGCCCTTGTAGCTGGCACAGAATGCAGCTGCTACATTTCTGACTAGCTTTTCAAGATAGGGTCATGTCTTCCCAGCGCTGCATGATCTGCACTGGCTGTTGGTAAAGTGGTATATCTCCTTTAAAGTTGGTTTACTAACTTACAAGGCCCTACACAGGATGGGCCCGGGCTATCTGATAGACCTCCTGCATCCCTGCGTGTCCTTGTGCCCTCTCTGCTCCACTGAGGTGGGTCTCCTTGTGATTCTCGGGGCCAGGCTAAAAACTTTGGAAGACCAGGCCTTTGAGGTGACATGGCCGGTACTGCAAAATTTGCTCTCGAGAGCCCTAAGTGAGGCCCCCTCAGTGGAGGCCTTTAGGATGAGCCTGAGGACATTCTTGTTCAGAGAAGCTTTTGAGGACTGGTTATCCATCTATATCCTTCATCCCAGTCCACCGATTCTGTATTTACTTGCTGAACCTGATATATTTTATAGTCTATGCTCTTATTCTCTGTTTTATTTATTAACTTTATGATATTTTGTTTGCTTGTCTTATTTTATGCCTGATCTACCTTTTATGTACAATGTTTTGTAATGGTGCCCTGAACCTAAGGGTCATGATGCCAGATAAAAATTAAACTACTACTACTTAAGAGGCATGTGAGGCAGTACTACTTCACTTGAAATGGTGGTAAATGACTGGAACACATTGCCAGTGGAAGTGGTGGAGGTAATAACAGTGGGGGGTTTCAAGCAGGCATGGAATAGATATTGGGGTATATTAGTGGCAGACAGAAGTGAGGGAGGGTCGCCATAGACTAGTTAGGTTAATTAGATCGATTAACCAGGGGAAATCTGGGCAGACTGGGAGAGCCAAGTGGTACTTTTCTGCCAACAAATTCTATGTTTCTACGCAGTTTCCAGGTTCTTAGCTAAAGGTATTCGTTTGTAGTGCATCCATCACTAGAAAAAAATTTGGAATTACCCTTTTGTGACGCACATCCATGTGTTGAACACTGGCACCACCATGTTTAGCTGCTATCGGTCTGCACAGCATCTCAGTGGTTCTCTTTATAGCAGTCCTTGTTCCATTAGACTTCATGAAGACTCTCCGGGACCCTGAATGGCATGTCTTGGATACTCGCTGAGCTCTGAGGAAGGAATGCGCTTGTGCCAAAAGATAAACTCCATGCTAGGTTGTCATCTATGAGGGTCTTGCTGTGGAACTTCCAGCAGGAAGGTTTTGCATTTTTTGAGCCAGCTAACCAGCCAGTTTATTTATTTAGTTTTAGTTACACAGGTTAAGGACACTGGGCAAGAAACTGTCTATTTTCAGGCATGACCTGGGAGGTTGCAATTTGGCAAACAATAGATGGACAATGGATAAAAATTAAAACAAGTGCATTGAACGCAGAGATACATACCAACACTACAAATTACAAAAACTTAAAATACACAAGAATAATAATCTCACACTATGTATATATTCACAAGTTATGAAATACCAATTATGAATTACTGTATATCAAACAAACAGGGTTTAGAAATCATTTGAACAAACTGGCTTGTTTAGAGAAGCCAAGAGGTAGATGGGAATTAGTCACATAGACAGTAGTTTTCAAGTAATAATTTAAACAGTTGTTGAGTAGGGGCACAATGAATTCTGACTGGGAGGGAGGGAGCTACAGAATTTGGGATAAACTAGTAAAGTGCAAGCCCCCCCCCCCTTTTTTTTATTTATTTCAGTCATTGTATTAATTCAGTTATTATTTATTCAGTTAAATTGCTAGTTAGCCCTCAGCTCTTATCTGGCTATCTGAGAGAGATTTTACTACTTGAAACATAAAAACACAGAAGGTGACAGCAGATAAGGACCATGTGGCCCACCTAGTCTAACCTCTTTTCCTTACCTAAGGAAATACCACAGACCCTAGTTGATCTGTGGCTTACTCTCTCTTCCCTATTGTGAGAGTACTCTTATGTCTGTCCCATGCATTCTTGAATTCCCTTACCATTTTTGCCCCCACCACCTCTGCAGGGAGGCTGTTCCAAACATCCACTTCTATTTCGGTGAAAAAGTACTTTTTTATGTTGCCCCTGAGCCTACCACTCTCTAGCCTCATATCATGCCTCCCTGTTCTTGTACACCTTCTTTTCTGAAAGATGCTACCCTCCTGTATCTTGTTTATACCCCTGACGTACTTGAATGTCTATCATACCCCAGGGAATACGTATTGAGGTCCTCTAGTCTTTCCTCATATGACTTTTGGTGCAGTCCTTGCACCATTTTTGTTCCCTTCTCTGGACTGTCTGTATTTTGTCTATGTCCTTCCAGAGATGTGGCCTCCAGAACTGGACACAGTACTCCAGATGAGGTCTCACTAGTGAGCTGTACAGTGGCATAACCACCTCCTTTTGTCTGCTGGTGATACCTCTCCCTATGCGCCTAGCATCCTACTGGCTCTCCCCACAGCCTTCTCACATTGTTTGCTTGGTTACCTTTAGATCATCAGATATGTTTACCCCCAGATCCCTTTCTTGATTAGTGGCTATCAATACCTTTCATCCCATCTTATACCCCTCCCTTGAATTACTGTGCTCCAAATGCATGATTTTGCATTTCTTTGCATTGAATCTTAGCTGCCACACTCTTGACCACTCCTCAAGCATGTTTAAATCCTTTCCCATTTTTCCGTCCCCCCCCCCGAGTGTCGACCCTGTTGCAGATCTTAGTGTCATCTGCAAAGAGGCATACTGTCCCCTCCAGCCCCTCTGCAATGTTGCTTTTGAAGACATTGAAGAGGACTGGTCCCAGCACGGAGCCCTATGGCAACTTGCTGGTTACCCCCTCTCCTCAGATTGAATGTCATTTACCACTACCCTCTGTGTCCTGTCACTTAATCAATTTCTGACCCAGTTTACCACCTTTCGGCCCACTCCCAGGCTGTCCAACTTATTTACCAGTCTCCTATGTGGGCCGGTGTCAAAGGCCTTGCTGATATCTAGGTAGGCCACATGTTTCATTGTGCATTATGCACAGTATTACTGTCATTGTACTGTGTCTGTACTATATTTAACATATACATTATGTGAATGGTTTTCAGTATATATATATATATATTGTTGATGGCATGTATTTTGCCCTAGAATGTTCTTGAAATTGGTCTCTCAACTCAAAAGCCGTGTCCAATTATCAATAAACAAAATAAAACAAACAATTTGTTGCAGCCTTTGAAGGCATCTCTCAGACACTCAGCCGGGCGGCCCCACCTGATATTCACTAAACACAGTGACGCCAGCCTCCAAGTCATGGAAATGCTGTAAAATAAGGTAATTCTACACTCTTTATTCTTGCACCTACATGCTACACCACAACGATTAGCCTTGGGCTAAGATATGCAAGGCTGTACTGCACCATTTTGTTTCCTGTCTGGACTTTTGTGCGTGTTTGCCTGGATTTATTAACAGAAATGCTGATACAAACTTGAAAACAATGCACTTTGCTTAAATGTGGATTTTCTGGCCTGTAGAATTCTTCAAATAAATAAATAAATAAATACAGATTGTGGTTTGAAAGAGCTTATAAGTCTCTAATATTTTTTTTCCATTCCGTGGTAACCAGGTAAGGCCCATTTATAGGGGTGACTGAACGCAGAGGAATGTTAAGTGTCTTGTTCAGGCTCACACAGTATGCAAATGAATGTTGCTGGAATGAAACCTAAAAAAAAAGTGTATACTGCCCTACGCTCTAAATGTTAGACATGCATATGCACCCAAATATGGACTGCTATGGAAGTGATGAATTACTGATTTTGTTTCCATGTCCTCACCGAACTATCACTATTGTTTTCTCACATTTGTTGGTTTTCCTTCTGTAAAGTGCTATTTTACTCTGTATTGTTGTATTGTTGGAGTGCCTCTATTCCCTGGGTTGCCCCTGGAAAAGGGACACGTCTGTCCCAGTGTGCCCACCCAGTCATCAAAATTCAAATAAATAAATAAACAAACTTAGAACTGCTAGGTGTACCAAACTCATTCTCAGCTCATTCTGCCTCTCTTGTCTACAATGGCAGCCCAAATCTTAAATGAGGCAACTAGATCTCCAATGATATCGTGTTTTTAATTAATGCATATTTATGCTATTGGCAGTATATCATACTTGAATTTTTGGCACAGCTAATACCCAAGCTGGGCCTACGTGCAATTTACTGGATGAATGCAGGTTATGTAGTGAGTCACTGCCTGAGCTGCTATAACTTTATTCCTGTTTTCTTGTGCAATATTAACTTCTGAGCAACATAGCTCTTTACCTGTGAACCTTAACTAGCATAGCGTACAGAGCTTGCAGTGAAAAATAGTGTTTGTAAAGCATTGTTTGCTTGAAGACCATTTGACCTCACATTATTCTGCAGGATGGTTAGCTATTTAGTCACTGCCTAGCAATGTGAAAGTAATTCTCCATAATGTCACCGCACTGTACACTTTTCATGCAAGGATAACCACACAGTAACATTGGAATACTTTTTGAGGCCGAGTCTAATGTTAATGGTCAGTGTACTGCTGCCACCTGCCAGTTGAATCCCCGACTATGTTTGCCTCTGTACTTTGCCATCCAGGAGCACAGTCCCCTGTTTTGGCAGATCAGGTGGATTGCTGTTGTTCCAGAAATATGTCTCAGAATTCTATTGCTGCATGAAAAAGTACGGAATATAGAATAAGAACACATTAAAGAGCTCTAGAAAAAATTCAGCTATTTTTAAAATGTTTTACAGGGCTGCAGCTGGATTCTGACCCTTAGTGCAGCAAAAGACCATTGTCTTTATTACTTTAATCAGTTAGCTTACAGTTGTTTTTTTTTAATTTGTTTTCTACTTCTATTTAAATACATTGAATACGGTTGCTTGAAATAAGTTCTACACATTTGTATCGTATTTAATATAGTTTGCTCCCCATAGTGTGCTGATCAAGGCACTATACCTGTAAATGTTGAAGATCCCTGCCTGAAGCCCTCTCTTGAGCGCCAGGGCCACGCTCTGCCAGCGGGTGGTCGGCAACTGCCAAGCCACCTCCAGGGACCACCAGACTGGGAGGGACAGCGAGGGAAGTTGAAGATCCCTGCCTGAAGCCCTCTCTTGAGTGCCGGGGTCACGCTCCACCAGCGGGCGGTGGGAAACCGCCAAGCCGCCTCCAGGGACCACCTGATCAGGAGTGACAGCAAGGAAAGTTGAAGATCCCTGCCTGAAGCCCTCTCCTGAGTGCCGGGGCCACGCTCTGCCAGCAGGCGGTCAGCAACTGCCAAGCCACCTCCAGGGACCACCAAACCGGGAGGGACAGTGAGGGAAGTTGAAGATCCCTGCCTGAAGCCCTCTCTTGAGTGCCGGGGCCACGCTCTGCCAGCAGGCGGTCGGCAACCGCCAAGCCACCTCCAGGGACCACCAGACCAGGAGGGACAGTGAGGGAAGGTACGGGAAAGCCACAACCAATCGGAAGGTGAGCGCTCTCTGTGGCCTCGCATCCGATTGGTCCCCCTGCTCCATTCAGTAACATTTGCTTGATTTTTGCAAAAGCCGTATTGGGAAGGCGCCTAAATTGTTAAAGTCTGCAAAAAAGGAGCTGTTTTCATATATCTGTGAATTTTTGGGGAAATTGTGACTTGTGAAGTTTGTGGTAAAGTGATTACAGCCTTTTACTCATCCTTTGAATTGGGCCAGATGCTACGGCGCCCCAGCCCCCCACAGCCTTTTGTTGTGCAAATCTTAAGACTCCCTGCCCAGCAGAAATGTTTGTCTCTGCAAAAGTTTTAATTGTAGTGCCTTCCTCTGTCTCTTCCCAGTTGAAGATCCCTGCCTGAAGCGCTCTCTTGAGCGCCGGGGCCACGCTCCACCAGTGGGTGGTCGGCAACCCGTCAAGCCACCCAGGGACCACCAGATCAGAGGGACAGCTAGGAAGGTAATGGAAAGCCGCAAATCTATGCCCACCGCCTCCCTTCCCCTCCTTGTGTGTTTCTTTATAGGTATCTTCCCACGAAATACAATTCCTTCCTCCAGCGCCATGCTGGCCAGTAACCTGCCCCATATCCTCCTCTTAGCTGTCAAATCAGCAGCCCTCCCTTACTGCTCTCTCTGACTACATTGCCATACTTTAGCTTGCATTTATCATCAGCAGTGCTCTCATAATGGGGGGACCCTTCTGGATACATCTTGCTCTGTTACTCATGGTGAGCAGGGAGAAAGATATTCTCCCTGTCACTGTCATCTTGGAAGATGCAATTCACTATCCTACTCTCTCTATAACATTAACATTAAAGAAGGACTGGATCCTAATATATGACCTACCTATGTTGCAACACAACCAGTGGGGTAACTTCCACGAAGGGACTCAAGCAGTTCTACTATTATGTGGGACGGTGCTTCATTATTGGGTAAACAGCTCCCCATTACGCCTGTCTACCAGACTGCTATTTACTGATCTGGCAAGAACCCATAACCCCTTATAAGACCGGTATAAATTAAAACAGAGACCCCTTAAAAATAAAAGGAGGGCCAAAGATAGAATCCTCATTTTATCTCTTGAAGCTCTTGTGAATTTTTTAATTTTTATATTGATTTGCGCTGGAGATATAGAAATTAATCCAGGTCCTCCAAAGTGCATTACCACACCAGCAGAGTTAGCCTCGACCAAAGGACTAAGTTTTCTCCTCATCAACGCATGCAGCCTGCTAAAAAAGCTCACTATGATACAAGCCTGGGTTAATCATACTTTGACAGACATTCTAGTGGTGTCGGAAACATGGCTCAGACCTGCCACAGCAGATAGAGACATAAACTTACCCAATTACCAAGTATTCAGAGCTGATCGCCAAACAAGGAGAGGGGGAATAGCTTTATATGTAAAAGCCAATCTATCTGTAACTTGCCTAGATGCAACATCTATGTCCAAAGAATTTGAATGCCTATCCCTCAAAGTGGCCCTCTCCAACACTGCATCACTACAGCTAATTGGATGCTATAGGCCCCCTCAGCTGACCTCAAGCTACTAGCCCACCTGGGAAACCTAATCAAGAAGGGTACAGAAGAAACTATAATCTTAGGTGACCTAAACCTAAACTGGCTATCCAAGGCAGCAGCACCCTTAATCTTATTCTGAGATACACATGGGCTTACACAACTTATAAATGAACCAACTAGAATCAACAAAAAGAATCTGAGCAACAGCACATTACTAGACATTATATTGGTGAGTAAACCTCACCTCTTCACGCACGCTGGAGTGCTATTCAGTGATATAAGTAACCACTGCCTTACTTCTGGAATAAGATCAGCCGACAAACTAACACCCCCGGCTAAATCCACACTGAGGAGATCAAAGAAAAAATTCAATATTGAGGCGTATCTACAAGAGCTAAATCATCCTACACGCTGGCAAGAGTTCTATCTAGCAGACACAGTGGAAAAAGCACATGAGGTATTAAATGTCATAGTTATAGGTGCCCTTAACATTCATGCACCAATTACTAGGGTACGCATCAAAATCAAAACTTGCCGCTGGTTCACAACTGACCTTAAATCTGCCCTACTTGAGAGGGATAAGCTATAGAAAAAGGCAAGGAAGACTAAGAACCCGAATGACTGGATGATGTTCAAGAAAGCCAGAAATAGCTGTACCAGGAAAGTACGGGATGCAAAGGCTGCTTATTATATGGAAGAACTCGACTCCTCCTACCACAACCCTGCCAAATTCTGGAGTACCATAAAGGACATAACAGGACAACAGCCTAGTACTACACTTCCAGCTCAAATATACCATAAAAAGGGAACAACTTCAGATAGAAGGGAAATACTGGAATCATTCAACAATCACTTTACAACTGCTGGCCTTGTATTCGACGCCTCTCCGGCTAATCTACTACGCGTTCAGCTATGCATTCAGAGCACTGGAACTCGGATAACTGAATCTTCCTTCTCCTTCAAACCAGTCTTCTTGAAACAAGTGGAGGATCTAATTTCGCAGATGGATATCAAAAGAAGTGCAGGTGCAGACTCCCTTGATCCCTATTTTCTAAAGATTGCAACACAAGCACTTGCAGTTCCATTAACACACCTTTTTAATCTTTCATTAATATCAGGTTTTATTCCCTCAACCTGGAAAACAGCCCAAGTTATCCCACTATTGAAAGCAGGGGACCCTATGGACCTCAACAACTATAGACCAATCTCTATCCTTCCAGTGCTATCCAAGCTGCTAGAAAAATTAGTGAGCATCCAGCTAAGAGAATATCTCGAAGAGGCTAATCTCTTAAATCCAGCACAATCTGGGTTTAGAACCAAGCATAGCACTATCTCAGCACTGGCTAAAGTAACAAACGACTGGCAAATTGAACTGGACAAAAAAAATAGTGTTTGTGCTGTATTCCTAGACCTAAGTAAGGCGTTTGACACGGTGGACCACAAACTGCTCCTCTTTTCCTTGTATTCCATAGGTTTAGATCCATCCTCCCTTAGATGGTTTAGATGTTACCTCACGGGAAGGACACAGCAAGTGAAAGCTGAAGGAGATCTATCTCCACTCAAACCACTGCAAAGAGGAGTTCCACAAGGATCCATCCTGGGCCCTGTCCTCTTTGCCATTTACATCAATAACATTGACACTAACCTTACCAAAGCCACTGTACACTTGTTTGCAGATGACACTGTATTATATGTCAGCAACCCCTCGCCTGTAACAGCTTGTGAAGATCTACAAGCGGAATTCCACATACTACAACATCAACTATTGGAAAAAAAGCTTCTTCTCAATGCAAAAAAAACAAAAGCAATGTTTTTCTCCACCCAAAGTCAGACAAGTCATTCCTCACTAAACAGTCTCCCCCAGTTATCCACTATTCTTGGTGAAAACCTTGAATATGTAGAAAAATTCAAGTACTTGGGGGTCTGGATAGATAGCAGACTCGACTACATAAATCACATTGAAGAACTTCTAAAAAAACTTTGTTAGAGGCTTGGACTTTTTTACAGAATAAGGCACTTTCTAACCAGAGACTCTAAAAAGAGGTTGGTCCAGGCCACATTTCTCTCAGTGTTAGACTATGCAGATTTCCTTTACAGTCGCTGCCCTATTTTCTATCTAAACAAATTGGACACACTTTACCACAGAGCTTTGAGGTTTATAACAGATCTACCCCTTAGCACTCACCACTGCTCTCTCTATGCTGCAGTCAGATGGACATTACTTCATCTCAGAAGAAACAGAAATGCCGCAGTATGGACATACAGAGCACTAACTAACATGCTCCCAAATTATATCTTAGACTGCTTCACACAAGCCACAGCTAGTATATATGCCCTAAGAAGCCATGATTTCATCATGCTCAAGGTGCCTAAATTCAACACCCGGCACGGGAGATCTGCTATCACCTATGTAATAGCTACATCATGGAATATGTTACAGAAGACCCCAAAGCTGAACAACTTTATATCACTAACATCCTTTAAACATCTATACCTAAGTCACTTCCAAGAAAAATGCAATTGCTTCCACAAGTATTAGAATATTCCTATTCCTAACCTTCCCCTCCTCAGGCAGCCAATGCTAGGTGTCAATACACCTCCCAAGAATCTCAACCCCACGGACTCCGTGCATCCTGCCTGTAGTCTTCTCCCATTACTTCCTGGCATGTATCCTAGCCCTTATCCCAACCATCCATCTCCTAGTGCAGGCCCCAGCCCCTGTTCAGGCCACTTTTACACTTTCCTACCAAGACACCTATCTCAGTCTATGATCACCATCATCCAGTCATTCTATTACTGCGGCTCCTTTGTCCACTATGACCTTACACTTGAACACTGAAATATTGATTGCTTTAATTAGGATATATACCAAGACAATTCTAATGTTGATATGTATACATTAGATTAGCTGGTGTGCATTCATACGTACCTATTTTTCTTGTTATGTTTAGACAATCTTGTTTTTGAATACTGTATTTACAGTATGTGTCTTAGTATAACTGTATATAAACCAATTATTGAACCTTGACCTTATCAGGTCCATCTTGCAAATGAGCTGTGCTCAATGATGTTCGCCTGAATAAATAAAGATTTGATTGATTGATTGATTGATTGATTGAAATGTGACTATTGCACTGTGGCCAAGGAAGACTAAAGTCCAAAGAATCATGGTATGCTACCTACAAGCAGATATACAGTAACAGAAGAGACTCTAGATCCAACTAATCCACCCCCACTGCTTCATCAGCAGGGATTTGGGGTTGTTTATGATAATATATTTTGATTTGTGCTTCAGGTGCCTATATGAACACATCATTGTGTTTTATATTCTCAGTTAGGGTGGTTAGCTCTGATAGCTAGAACTGAATATTTTTTTGGTTGTCTAATTTTTAAATATGTTTTATTTAAATCATTATTTCACCGATGTTACCTTGTTAAGTTACGTTCTGTTCTCCCCAGTTTGATATCATCTAATGGTATTCTATTTGATATGGCTATACTCAAACTTAAAATTGCAAGTCGTGCTTTCTCTATAGCTGCTCCTCAATTTTGGAATATATGCCACTCCCAGTACATCAGACTTCTTTGCTAATTGGTTTTAAGACAAAATTGAAAGAATATTTATCTAAAATGTCTTGTAGCTGCTTTATGTGATTGTTTAAATGTTATTTATTGTGTGTACTTGTTTTTTTTGTATTGATCCCGGGTCGAACCTGAAAAAGGGCCTTTGGTCCAGAGTTCTCACCTGGTTAAATGAATAAATAAAATAAAAATATATAAGTATGCTAATGTAGGCATGTACCTGTTTATTAGGGATTCCGCACCCACTCTACTACCCAGGGAACACTGTGATTTCCTTTGTCAAGAAGAAATTTGATATAGCAGTGGCTACCTTAAAAGCCAGCACTGTCTTCATAGCCACTGTCTTCACTGGTAGGATGTTTCACTTACCACTCTTTGAGGGAAGAAGTGCCTTATAATGTTACCTCTGCAATTGCTGCCTCTGAGCACCAGGGTGTATCCATATGTCCTGTTGGAGAACACCAGTTCAATCAGCACTCTTTGCTTGATCTTGCTGATGCACTGGATTATGTAGAAGACTGAGATCATGTCCCACTCTCAACCTCCTTTTCTCGAAGGTGAATGTGTTCAGAGCCACCTGCCTCTCATCATAGCATTTATACTCCATACACTAATTTTGGTGGCCGTGTGCTGCATCCTATTGACAGCCTCAGTGTCTTTTTTTGCACAGAGAAGCCAAGAACTGCATGCAATATTCTATGCCGGGCATAACTAGGGTCTTGTAAATGTCAGGATTACTTGCTCTGCCCTACTGATCAACCTCTTTTGTTGCACGCCAACAGTCTGCCATGCCTCTTGGCAGTGATCACATTCTGTTTGTCATCCTGCTGCTAATTATCTATTATGACCTTATTTCTATTTTTTCCTGCACTGTAGCAAGAGTTGCCCCCAGAGTGTGTAGGTCCTATCTCTTTGTTTTTCCCCCCCCCGATGCATCTTGCATTTGACTGTCTTGAATCTGCAACAACATGAGGACAATTATTGAGTTTGTTCAGGTCCTCCTGAAGTGTGTTCCAGTTAGGAAAGCATCCCAATGCCCAGCTAGCTTAATGTCATCAGTGATCTTAAACAGAGGCTAACACCTCCAGAGGAACTTTGAAAAAACATAATAGTTGGACTTAGTTGAACACATATTTCATATTAACTCTGTATTTTTCCTCCATGGTATTTATTACAGAGGTCATGTACTGTTATAGCCAAAGACATGAACAGATATTTTCTGAAATCTATGTGATACCTCTAGAAAAATTCCCCAACTGCCTGTCTGCGGTACCACTGTGGGACACCAGAGAGAATCTCTTTAGATATATTGTGAAATATCTGAATGTGTCTATGGCTGCAACTGTACATGAAAACAGAATCTTTGTTCTTCACAAGTTCATCATTTCCTACTGCTTAATCCCAGTCTGATGTCGTAATACTTGGTTTATTACGTAACAGTGATTATCATGATAACAGACTGTTGTTAAGTATCAGTGATTACTATGACAACAGGCTGTGACATCACAACAGAGGACTATGACTTCAAGTGAGGAATCCGCTGTATGTGCAGATGAACTCAAAGGGAAAATTCTCTCAGTAATAAATGATTGGGAGGGGAATTCTACAGAAGATACGTGAAATGCAAGCTGAACTGAGTCTATTACATTTTCCTAAGTTTTCCCAGTGGCATCAGCAGAATTTTAAGCAGCCTGCTGAAGACCCCAGTTTCCAGATAGTTGATGAAAAGTTTAAATAGTAATGTCCTCAGCATTGATTCCTGAGGGAAGCTACTGAGCACCATTCTCAATTCAAAGTAGTGCCCTTCCGCTATAACATTCTGCTTCCTACCCTCAAACCAGTTAACAGTTTACCTTGACATAGGCGTAGAGTTTAGGGGGCTTCCAGGCTTCAGCCCCCCTGGGAAAGCTGAGCCCCCCTGATAGGGTAGTCTAAAAATAGGTTCTTTGTTAAGACCAATAATTTTGAGCCTGAGTGCCCCCCCCCGGGAAACCTAAACTCCACACCCATGCTTGTGTACACCACTTGTATACCACTGTACTGCATTGTGCAGAAAAGCTTGCCATGTTGCCACAGTATCAAAGGCCTTGTTGAAGTCCATATTGACTATGAATATGGCCCTGTCCCTTTCCACTGCCTTAGTCACCTTCTTAAAAAAGGTGATCAGGTTTTTTTGGCACATCCTGCCCCTCATAATGCTATGCTTATAGGGAGAAAAACATAGATCAAGTGAAGTGCTCTAGTAATCTATCCCTAATAAAAGCTTCTAAGGCCTTGCCCAGCCCTGATGTCAGGCTGACTGACCTGCAGCTACCGTGGTTCGACCTTGCCTTCTTCTTGAAGATGGGGACCACACTGGCCACTTTCCAGTCCTCCAGCACCACACCTGTCTGGACAGACTCATGAAAGATTACAGAATGTGGCACCGTCTCTTCTTCCTTTAGCTCTGTTATATCCTGGGGTATATCCCAGCTGCCCCTCTGGAGTTACTTGGTTTGATTTTCACCAAGTAGTCCACTACCTGTGTGGGTGTGATGTCATTAGGCTGAACTGTAGCTAACCCTGATGCCATTCGCCCTTCTAATGTGCACACTTTCTCCATCTGGTGAACACCAAAGCAATGTATTCATTCAGCATGTCAACCATGCCACTAGCTCTCTCAGGTTCTTCCACTAACCTCTGTTTTCATAGAAATATAGAAACATAGAAACATGATGGCAGAAAAGGACTGCCTGACCCACCCAGTCTGCCCAAGGTGCCTAACTGATGGATAGGGCTTTTCTGGCTCCCTTTCCTTCCTCCCTTGATGCCAGACCCATGTGTCTGTCCCATGCTCTCTTAAAATCCCCATATGATGGCTTCCCCTATCACCACCTCTGGGAGCCTATTCCATTTCTCCACCACCCTTTCTGTGAAAAGGTTCTTTCTGATGTTTTCTCAGAACCTGGCCCCCCCCTCTATCTGTAATGCATGCCCCCAGTCCTCTTCCATCCCGTAAGTTAAAAAGTATCCCTACCAGCTCTCTGTTGATGCCTTTAACATACTTAAAGGTGTCAATCATATCCCCCCATCCCTCCTCTGCTCAAGGGAGTACATGTCCAGTGACCAAGCCCTATCACCATCTTGGTTGCCCTCCTCTGGACATGCTCTAACCTGTCCATTTCCCTCCTTAGGAATGGCCTCCAGAACTACACTCTATATTCCAAATGTGGTCTAACTAGTTTCAGGGGCTTAATCCCCCTCCTTCACCTTCCTTCCTCCATTTATGTACTGGAAGAAGGATTTTGTGTTTTCCACAGCTCCTGCTGCTATCCTGGCTTCCAGCAACAATTTGACCTTCTTTATTCCTGTCTTGCAGTACCTCAGTGTTGCTGTATACATCTCTCTAGCCTGCAGGTTACCCATCTTTTTCTAGCAGTTATAAGACTTTGTTTTACTCAGGATCAGTAGTCTTAGGTCCCTGTTGAACCAGAGAATCACATCTTGGATTTCTAACAGGGCTTCAGACTGCTGCAGCTGCTCTGAGAACCTTCTTCAGTGAACCTCATCTGTGATCTGAATCATCAGACTCATGCAGATGCTTCAGACCTTTGGACAGTAGGACCTTCATCTCAGAAATGTCTACCAATCTAAGGTTCTGGGTCCTGCTGGTTGAGGCCCAACTAATCCCTGTAACCAGGGAAAAAGATTACCCCACTGTTTTTATTACCTTCCAATGGTTTCTTGATGCTCAGGTTGGAGATGACATTTAAAAGAGGGTATGTCCCTGGATGGACACTTCCTTTAAAAAGGAAAATAAATTAGAGCAAGGGGAGTCTCTCAATGGCAAACATGCCAGGAGTTTAAAGGTGTGATAGACTCTTCTCCTCTGGTCCTGACAGCTGAGCAGAAACATTGATTTAAGTGGCAGAAGGATGCACTCCATGGAGGCAGTCACTGAACTTAATGGGATAGTTAGCCAGTTGGGAAAGACCAAAATGGAATGAAGGATTATTACCTGTTACATGCGGAGACTAAATATAAGTTTGCTTATGATAAGGCTGGCCCAGTGGCTGAGAGGACTGAGGCCATTGCACTTCACTTGCCACCATGCCAGTGACCCAGAGTCGAGAATGGACTCAGGTCACTGAGGGTTGACCAGGGAGAGAGGATTGAGCATCCCAGGGACTGTGCTCCTCTTTTAGGAAAGGGTATCCAGCCATCTTAGCCTCTCACTGCCACCAGGTGGAGGCCCAGTGGTAATGCAGGTGCGAGCAACTTGATAGGAGGGTGTGCAGTTCTGTGGTGTGTGTGTGTGTGTGCCTCCACATGTATGTGCCTATGTGCCTCCACAGTGAGTGAAAGGGAGGAAAACAGAAAAAGAGCCAGATGGGCTACATGAAGCCCCACCCACTTCCTCTTGGCCCATGATGCCGCCCGGTCCCCAGGCACTTCTGGTGGTGTGCCCAGGCGTGACAATGGTCTTCCTCCCTCTGGTCCTGCCACAGGGATGAAATCCGTGGGGTACTTAGCTTGGAAGACTTGGGGGAGGCAGATGCCAGTCAGGAGAAGCAGGGATGAGGCTGACAGCCTGTCTGCTTGACTCGATCAATAAGTAAAAAGCTTTATGGAAAATAGTTTGCTTATGCTGGAAACCACTGTTGCCTTTTGAAGAAATTATGCTGCCCACGAAACACTGGCACGGCCAACTTTAGGCAGCTGTTTGCATAATAAAAGTGAACTAAACATTTTTTTCAAGATGTTATGAGTCAAGTCTATCTCACCATTTTTCTTCTGACACTGGAGATGACCCCCCCCCCCCGCTGAGAATAAGGTCAACTGTGGCCTCAAACCTAGTGTCCTGATGGCCATACTTCCCTAGGATGCAGTCCTTGGAGATAGACAGGAACTTCGTCTCAGCCTTGCAAATAGTCCCCTGAAGACACCAGCCTATTCCCAGGAGACTAAAGTCACCCATGGCCACCATGTCAGCCAATTTGCCTACTCGCATAACATCACCAACCAGATAAGCATCACACTCCCCTGAGCTGTTTGGAGGCCTATAGTGCTTCACTGTGGTAACTATTTAACTCCCTTCCTCCTGGCTCACTCCAGGTGAACTGTGTGGCACTGTTTACTCTCCAGATGTTCTCCTTGTCCCTCACTGTGACTCCCTCCCCTTATGAAAAGAGTCATTTCCAGCTTCCAGAATAATATTAATTTCCCCAATATATTCTGGAAGGTTGCTCATGCCCTCTTTAATCCACTCACCTAGTTTACCATCCCCACATTCTTATGAGATGTATATTCTGTCTTCTTCCATTTAGAGGTATCTGCCTCCATTAAACATTTTTTCTATTCCTGTGCCTGCCTCATCCTCCCCTCTCTGCTCCAACTTCTTTCACCCCATTTCTCCACTCAGAACCCACTTTCTTCTTCCTCCCACCACCTCTTGGCTCTGCTGTCTCTCAGCCCCACACATACACATACACATGCTCAGTACAGTGAGGGTGTGTGATACCTGGCTCCATAAAACATAAGCCTGTAGACACTTGGTTCTGCACTGCAGAGAATAAAATAGTGAATCTCCAAAGCAGATTAATTACTTGCAAGAAACATCAAGTATTTATTTCAATCCAGGACATCTGTTTTCCAAAAGAAATACAGAACTGCTGTGTTGTCAAAGAACAGATATAATCAACAATGTGCACATTCGTTCAAAGACCTCACCAGTAAGCATCCCAGTGCTTTGGTCCCTGAATGAGCCTTTATCAGGGGGCCAATAACAGGCCTGATTCAAAACACATTTGTCTTTCTGCACCTGCTATCTCCCCTCCTCCCCAACTAACATTTTCAACCTCTCATTTCACTTGGGCTCAGTTCATGTTGCTTGGAAAGATGGCCAAGGTTATTCCCTTCAGAAGGGAGGTGACACTTGTGTTCTGGGTAACTGCCACCCTGCTTCCCTCCTCCCTCCATTGCTATGTTCCAAGAAAGCTTTGCTCTATTTCAAATCTCCCCATTCCTTGATTCTTCTGTTTGTCTCAGTCATTAGCAGTCTGGTTTCCATAAATCACACTCACCAACATCTCCTCCCTGCTATGTCTCACTGACTCCATCCTTTAAATAATGGATCAGGGTCGCGACAGCGATGTTATATTGTACTGACCTTGCAAAGGCTTTTTCCACTGTCTCTACCACTCCTCTGCTAGACAAACTTGCTGGAACTGATCTAACTGCCTCAGCAGTAGGTTTGCTCTGTTCATACCTGTGTGGCAGGTCCAAGTCCATCTCAGTTAGAGAAGCCCTGTCCCCTTTTTTCCCCCATCAAGCATGTGGTTCTGAAAGATTCTGTCCTTGGCCCCTTTCTGCTCTTGATTTTGCTAAATGACCTTCCCAAGGCCTGTACCTCCTCTAACATTCAATTGTATGTGGAGGGATCTGTCCCTTCTGCCCCTGAGCTGATGGTGCAGTTTCAGCATGACTTCTTAGATATTTAACGCTGGTACTGAAACGACCAACTCACTCTAAATGTCAAAAAAGACTGTCTCCTTGACCTTTGGCACCTGGCAGCACCTGGATGACATCAAGCTGTCTCCCATCTTCCTGACCTTGGCTGGCTCCCTACTAGATGCTGTCCTCCCCTTCAAGTACCTTGGAGTGTGGCTTGAGAGCCATCTTGATTTCTCAGTCCATATCAATGTAATTCATGCCAAGATTCTTCTCAAGTTGCTGGCACTTTGCAGGAATAATGCTTGCATCATCCCCCCTGTCATGCGTAAGATTATCTCAAAAATGATGCTCCCTGCCTTTGATTTTGATGATGTGGTCTATAGGTGGTGCCCCACAATTCTCTCTCTTATTAGACTGGATATACGGTTAAGTTTTTTTCTGTCACTTTGTACTGCACTGCCCTCCCCAGAGCCATCACTGCTCTTTGTACACCTCCCTTTCTTTTTCCTCCCTTGAAGGCTGCTTCTTCTCTCATTGTACCTCCCTCATGTCTAACATAGAAACATACAAATTCACGGCAGATAAGGACCATTAGGCCCACCCAGTCTGCCCTATTTTCTCTACCTGCTGCAAAAACCACAGATCCTACTTGATCACCTACTTTGTTCTCTTTCCTTTCACTAGGGTTCCCCTATGTCTGTCCCATGCCTTTTTGAACCCCCCTACTGTATCTGTCCCCCCACCTCCATTGAGAGGCTGTTCCATGCATCCAGCACCCTTCTCTGAAGAAATACTTCCTCATGTTACCCCTCAGTCTACCCTCTTCCAGCCACATGTCATGACCCCTTGTTCTAGAACATCGCTTTTTGTGAAAGAAACTGGCTCTCACCAGAGCCTTGGCACATTGTTTGGCCACCTTTAGGTCATCTGATATGATTACTACCAGATCCATTTTCTATCTGGTGGCCGTTAGTATCCCCCCCCCCAAATTGTGTAAGCCAACCCTGTGTTGCTGTGCTCCAAATGCATGATTTTGCATTTCCTTGCCTTGACTCTTAGCTGCCATTCTCTTGTATAATCCTTTAATTTACCTAGGTCCTGCCTCATTTTTTTTCCACTCCTCCCGGAGTGTCTACCCTGTTGCAGATCTTAGTGTCATCTGCAAAGAGGCATACCTTTCCTTCCAGCCCCTTCGAATTGTCACTTATGTAGACACTGTATAGGACTGGCCACAGAACTGATCCCTGTGGCACCTGCTGGTCACCTTCCTTTCTCTGGATTTAGCTCTATTTACCATCACCCTCTGTGTTCTATCCTGGTTTGGTTCGCTCCCCGTAATCTCTCTTCTTGTATCCTGCTCTCAGCTAACCTGCTATGTCCTCCACTCTGCTGACTCCTGTTCTTTCTCCATTCCATGGCTAAAATCTTTGCTTTGTCTGTATTCTCTCATAGGCATCCACCACTTTGGACCGCCCTCCTGTATATCCATGCTGCTTCCTCCCCATCCTCCTTGAAGAGCCTAAATCATGCCCACACTAGTCATGTTAATTTCTACACCTAATCTCAGTCCTCATCTCTCCTTACCAGTGATATTTATTTTAACTATCTGCACTGTTCCCACTGCCTCCATAATAAACCATTGCTACTCTTTGCATGTAAATTACTCCATTTGCAGTCAAATTGCCTTGTAGTAGTATTTCTTTTTTTAACTGTTTCACCATTGCTACTGCCTGTAATATAATCTACCGATACTCATTATATATGAATTTCTATCTGCTGTTAAATTGCTTTGTGCATTTCCTTGTGTATGCCTTCACCAGGATACCTCTGGAAATAAGCTGTATATAGCTTAGTATGTCTGTTCTGGTAAAAGTCTATAAATAAATAAATACCCCCCCCCCACACACACACACTTTTTTCCTTTGCAGTAGCTGTATCCCTACATCCTTCCATCCTGGTGTCCCAGTTTTTTTTTCTTCCTCTGGTCTTTGTGAGTACCATTAAGTCCTAGCCTTCAAAGTTCTTCAGGCCGTCAAGCCCACCCATTTTACAGGGTTCACTCCTCATGGCCCGTATATAAGTGAAGAAAGTTACCCCTCGATGCTTCCTGTCCCCCGTCTTCTTTTCAATTCTGGTGCTTGCTTGCTATGCTGCCCTTCCCTCAGTGTTCCCATGCATCTTCTTCTTGCTCCTGGAGATCCCTTGCATCAGCCTACCTTCAATATTCTCGTTTAAGTCTCTTCTGACTGCTCTGCCTATTCTCCTGGCCAGTAAAAGACCTTCAGTCAGCCAGAAAGCAACACCCTCCGTCTTATACAAGACCCTTAGCAAAACATTAGCCTGGCTAATGGTCCACTACAATTCCTCACTATCACCCAGGACTGGGAGAATCATGAAAACAATTACCCTGGATATGTTTCCTTTCAGGAACATCTCTAGTTCAATGAGATACCTCCTCATGTCCTCGGGACATGTGCTCCCTATATCATTTGTGATAACATAGATTACAGAAGCCTGCTCCTACCCCCATCCATATTACCTTACCATGGATAGGACTCAAGCAAGCCACACACTAGGCAGATGAATAACTTCACCAGAGCTACCATTTAAGTTCAGCCTTGCCCCCTCCACCTCATTCACTGCTCTAACCATGATGTCCCTTGTGACTAGTACCTTTCTGCCACTCTGCCTATCCTTTTCTTTCCTCCTTCTCCTTTTCCTTGTCATGTCAGGTGTCCTTGTGCCTGCATAATGAAAAGCCTCTCCTCTAAAGTTGTTACGCACTTAATGAATTGAAGCAAAGGCAAAGTGGTTATTTGAAAGGGGTGAGAGGTATCCTCAAAGAATATTAAACTACTGACATTAACCCTCACCACTACCACCACTCTACCTTTTAACATGCATTATTAAGCCTTACCATCAGTTTAAAGGAAGATAAACACTTAACGGCACTAAACTCCTGCAGGTTTTCTGTGCTGTGTTGTTTTCAAACCTGTTCTGTTCCCTGTTTTTCTCTGACCCTGTTTAGTATCCATGGACACCAGTATTGTCAGTGTCAGTGGCTCAGTAGGTAGCACACTCGCCTCTAAGGCCGGGAGATCAGAGGACTGTGGGTTCAGTTCCCACATCTGACACTTGGGTTAATATCCCAGTACTGACACTGTAGGGCAGCATGAGAGGGGTGCTGCACTTCTGAGGTGCCGTCTTTCAGATGAGACGTTAAACCAAGGTCCCATCCGCTTGGATTGGTGGTAGTTCAGGTGGATGTTAAAGATCCCATGGCACTTATCGAAAAGAGTAGGGGAATTGCCCCGGTGTCCTGGCCAAATTTCCCTCATTCACTAAAAATACCACCAACAGTTTACTGGGTCATGCCTGAAAATAGGCAGGATTTGCCTAGTGTACTTACCCGGTCAACAAAAACTAAATAAAATAAAAATAAATGTGTGCTGAATGGATATTTTCTGATCCTTTATTCTTCAGATTTTTTTAATATCAATTTTAGGTGTCTTGCTTGCAAAAGTCTAAAGCAACAATACATGATGTACATACAGCAGTAGACTGGCACAAGCCAGAGGGGTTGCAGTCTTGTGAGTGTTGGCCAGAGGCATGGTAGCCAGAGTCAAAAGGCTTTATTTAGGTGGATCCTGCAGCCTAGATAGGTTGTTTAGCCATTAGGGGAAAGCGACAGCTTCACTGTCTGGCCCAGTACAGGAAACACTATACATAATGTAATATTGACTTCTTCACCTTGAGAAGTAGTGGTTTATAGAACACTGATTTTATTTAAAAAAACAAAAACATAAAATTCTTGTAAATACCAAACGGTTAAAAAAATGGTACCCCTGACAGTGCATTTCAAAGTCATGGCCTCACTGCCTGCACTGGGGCCAGGTGAAGACTTTTCCTTGCTGCTGTTGCTACCAGGTAACTACACTCTTGGAGAAAAATAACCAAGCTTAAGGAACAAAATGTTCAGTCCATGGAGCTAAATAGGATGCCCAGACAATAGTTACTGCAGAGTTAGAGAGCAATCGCACTGACACCATGCCTGCACGCTCTCCTTTCTCACATGCTTTGCGAGCGAGAGACCAGATGAAGCAGCTGGCCATGTAGCTCACCAGCTGTGAAGATGGTGCCATATCAGGGATTCAAGTGAACTCCTACCACAAGTGGCCAGCTACATATGAATTATTCTACAACTCCTTGTTCTAATCCTTGGTCTAGAACTCAATAGTTAACATCAGCAAATGGTGGGTCTTGGTTTGTGCTGGGCACAAGCAACAGGATAGTGTAGACTGGGTTGATATATTGAAGTCAGTGAACTGGCAAGCTGGATGGGACACTGGGGACTTTATTGGGGCTGGAGTGAAACTGACAAGTAGGGTGGTGAGTCAAGGTTTCAGTTCAGATTGATTGTCCTTCTCTCTCTTACTGCCTGTGGCATGCTTGCAGTCCAACAACCAGAAGCAGCCCTAGCAGTTCCAGGTTACTGTGCAAACTTTTTTACTAAGGCAACAGTCAGATCAGAACTGGGGAGCTGCGAGAAACATTCTTATTGCTGTGGCTTGCACGTCATGCTTTCCTGTTCAGAACGGTGTTGGGTTTTCTTTGTACTCTGTATGATTTACTGTAGACATAATGTACTGTCAAGCTGAACAGGCAAATCCAGCCTTCTGACTGGCTGGGACCTGTGAGAATGCAATACAGTATTTGATTGGGTTGTGATGAACACACTGCAATTGCATGCAGCAGGGATGTGTGCACCAAGTGGTTAGGACTAAGTGCTCTTTTAATTTCAAAAAATAATGTTCAGCCAAGAGCCTTACTGGATTTTAAAGTCACAGTAAGGTAACTCGGGAGGGAGGGACACAGCTCAGCAATTCCATCTCCTCGCAAACTGCACAAGCCCAGTGCATGTGGACTGGTATCCAACTCCCCATCATGCCTTACTACTTAAATCTCTAACAGATGAGGAGTTGCTCACCCTAATAATAAATTCTCACAAAAACTAAACAGGCACACAGAAAACTAAGAAGCAATTAAGTCAAGTGGGCAGATCAAGATACTTGGGGCCCCTCTGCTACCTGGGGCTGGTGTGTCTGCACAGTCTGTGCTATACTAAGACTGGTTCTGCCAGTAATGACAGGTATTAAATAACAGTCACTTATTTGTTCAAGTAAGTACTACACAGTAACAAAAAAAGAAGCATTGTAAAGGGCTTTAACAAGTCTGGAAAAGAGAAAAAAATCTCTTTCCTTTATTTCCAAAACATATGATGAACCCACCATCAGTGGCTTATGACTAGATAGCATACTTGAATACTAACCCAGACTGGCACAGTAAATACATGACATGTTCCACCCTGCTCCTTATGCTACCTGTCAGAACTACTGTAGCATAGCAATCAGTCCTACAAATGATTCAAATTACATCAAGGCATTCTTTTACCACTACAACATAGGTTGGTTGGTTAGTTGGTTGTTTGGTTTATCGGTTGGTTTATTTCAGTTAAAAGAGTAGCTCCTCCGAAGCTCAGAGGGCCAGTACAACAAAGCATTAAAAAGTAAAGACCAAAAATAAAACAGCCATAAAGCATCAGGCATAAAAATTCCATTCATAAAAACATACATCCTGCAATTTAAATATTACACAGAATTAAGAAAAAGAGTAATGCATAGCCAATCAACTAACTCCTCAATGGCTAACTGCAGTAGGTAGCACTTAAGTTCACTTTTAAAGGACTGTACAAATCTAACTGTGTGGATCAGCTCAGGTAACAAGATCCAGAGGGGGGGGTAGCCACTAAGAAAGCCCAATCACCAGCAGACTTTAAATGGGATCGTGGTACCCTCAGCAAACCCCACCCCTGGATCTCAGGCCCCTGGATGGTGCGTGAGGAGTTGAACTCACTGAGTTATCAGGGGCCAGTCTGTTCAAGGATTTATATGTCATTAAAAACACCAGGTAATCAATGCGCCACCTAACTGGCAGCTAGCCCAAGCCCAAAGCAAGGGAGTGTGATGAGCTGACCTCCGAACAGAGGTTAGAAACCTCGCTGCTGCATTCTGAATTAGCTGTAGGTGATGCAATTGACCCTTGGCAAACCTTTATAGAGTGCATAACAGAAGTGAAGATGAGAGAAAATGAGGATGTCAACTTGGGTGACAAGATCAGCAAAATCAAGCAGATTCCCCAGCCTGGCAACATTTAAGATGGTAAAAGCAGCTCCTGACTCCAGAAGATACCTGTGAAACAAATGTCAGCTGAGTGTCAAGAAGTACTCACAAGCTGCAGACTTCTGCTACTTGAAGTCGAATCCTCGTCATCCAAAAAAAGGAACACTCAGGCCACCACGAACGGCCAATATCTGCTTCTCATTTCCCACCACCAACTCGATCTTGGTGGGGTTCAAAGCACCTAAAACATACAAACGCCTGCATTCTGGGCTAGAGTCATATACAGGGACTATTTAAATTGAGTAAGCACTATAACAGTACTGTACAGATAGGAGACCTGTTAGAAGGCAGCAATGACTCAGCTGATCCTCTAGGTATAGATAATACTTTCAGATAATTGCAGTACCTTGTTATACTAAATTCACAAGTGCAGTGAGAGACGATGCATGGTACAAGTGTCCCCGTGTGCAGTTTGGGTGAGAGCACCAAGAAGGGAAGCTGAGCTGTTTAGTCTCCTCAGATTTTGCTAAATGATGCTCTGCTACCATAATAGACACCTCTGACTGCATAAACTATAAATAACTTGAGTTAAGTACGGTGCTCTGTGATGATTTACTTTCCAGCGTTTAATTCAAACAAGCAAGTGTATTGCTAATCCCCTCCTATGAATTAGGATGCTCCACTTTAACACTGCCACATGAAACAACTGTGTGCAGGAGAAGTACTACCGTTCTGAGCACTGATTTTCTGAAATCACGTGTTATTCCTATTGTGAGGAGGTCTATAGACATGGATATTGTTGGGTCAAGTAAAGCAGTTTTTTTTATTTTCTGTTTTCACTTACAATGACCCTTTGTTTGATTTGAATGTATTAATGAAAGGGAGTTCCCTCCCTGAGAGGGAGGGAGGGAGTTGTGTGAGGCCAGGAGAACAGCAGCTCAGTTACAAAAATAGCTCTGAATGTAATCATTTTTTTTTTAAATTAAGCAACCAAGGCTATTTCATTCATTCTCTCTCAGAAACCTCATGTCTAGGAATGACTTCATATCTGCCAATATGTTTCTGTACATAACTGTAACCGTAACCCGCAGGAACCCCTGGTGTCCTCGCATTGTGCCAAAAGGCTGCCTAGACACCAAAGGGTTAACTATTGGGCTCTGTCTGTCTCCCCTGCCATGTGAAATAGGCACTGATGTTGCAGGGCTGGAACAAGGCTGACCATCTCCTGAGGAAGGCTGAGAAGTAGCCAATCCATTTCAGAAGAGTTCTAGTAGGGAGATTGTGTCTCTCTGGCTGTCCTGCAGTATCCTACTATTTCTCTAAAAAAGAATTGCAATCTGTTTTTCTCCGATTGATTTTGATTGATTTTATTAAACAGATTGCAACCAAAAAGGTTGAACTGCATTGCAATCAAGTCTATAGAAAAAGATTTCTCAAAGCAAAAACAAACAATAAAATAATACAATAACTTACATAACATATGATGTCTAAAGTGACAGAGGCCATGTTTCTAGAGTGCCCTGCCAGGGGATAAGGCATCAGAAAAAGATTCCTGACCAGAGCTGTGAGTATTAATTGGGCATATATTCTGAACTGTAGCCCTAAACCTGTGAAAGAGTGCTAAAAGAATAAAAAAGGCAGTAGCGGCTCTAGCCACAAATGGTTACCAGGGCACAGGTGGGGCACAACAGATGGCAGCCAGGGCTCTGATATATTGTTACTATGGGGGAAGCTCTGCACCATATGGGGCACAGCATTTTTTACCTGGGCACATGCCCTGGTGGGGCCTGGTATAGAGCCGCCAATGAAAAAAGGGGAAGAAAGAATCAGCTAGGAGACTGTTCTTTCATGTCCAGTCTTGTGTGGCCTTTGCCTTGTGAGTGCCAGCAAGGTAGATGATGGTGTGTCTGAGTCCTAATACAGTTACAGCCCCACCTAGAGGGATCTTAAACACCTGAACGGGTAGTTGAATGAACACATTACGCACCAGCAGAGATAGAAGAAGAGAAAAAAAAAATCAGCATTTATATAGTGCTTTTCATACACAGTGTATCCCAAAGTGCTTTGCAAGCAATGCTAGACTGGTAGTGAAAGTGACTGAATGTGTAGTGGCAACCATATCACACATCAACACCCACCCTGGACAATTGCATGAACCGGTTTATGGGAAGGAGAATGTTGTCCAGGACACCGAGAATGTCCGCTACTCTTTTCAAAGAGTGCACTGGGTTCTTTTACTTCCACCTGGACACCCACCAGGGTAACACCAGGATGGGTAGAAGGGACCTCGGTTTAACATCTCATCTGAAGGACAGCACACTCAGCAGTACAGCACCCCCCTAATACTGCACTCGGATGCCAGCATTTTAGGTGCAAGTCCAATCCCAGTGTGGGATAAGAACCCATGACCTTCTGGTCTAGAGGTGGATGTGTTACCAACTGAGCCATGCTGACACCAGGTAGACAGTGACCTAGGGTTGGCAAGTGTCTGACCACATTGGTATCTCTCCTGGAACCTCAGCAGCCCATGTCACTGCTCCTGAACATTAAGGATATCTCCCTATGTGCCTCAGTAAAGTCTTTACAGATGTTGCCCTCCGAATGGATTTTGTGGAGGGGTGTAGAAGATACATGAAATTGAAAGACCCCTGTATCTGTGCAGTCTTCAAGTAGGAGCTGCTGAAAGAGCAATACAGTTCCAACTGTTTGAATTCCAGTAGAATGTCTGGACATTGGCCTTTATACTTCAGTTACTGGTGCCTCTCAGTCTCCTGCACCACATAATCCCCTGACTCTTGACACTATTGATCTCTTGTTGGCCTTCTCCTAGATTGGAGAGCCAGGAGGTATGTGTTGGAGAGAAGGTTGGTTACAGAGGCTTTCCATTATATAGCATTCTGCTATAGTTATTGAAAGGCACAAAGTCCCATAGGAGGATCAGTTGATTTAAAACATAATAGAATTTAGTTTTGTATAGGGCCTTTGTATACACTGTATCCGAAAGCACTTTGTAAAGCAAGGAGTTGGACACTGGCAGTGCAGGGACTGTATGTTGTATATTTTCGGCAGCCACTAAAGGGACACTGTCAGCCCTCTTAAACCTCAAAGTCAAGGCCCCTGGAATTCTGCAGCTGGAGAATTTTGCGTTGCACTTGCAACCTACTGCAGAATATCTGTAGTGCTACAGAATTCACTGTTCTTGGTGAGTCTTTATTACTATTTACAGTTTTTCCACAGTACCTGGTTCTCTTCCCCTCTTTTTATATCCCAAACCCCTCTATGTTCAGCATGTGATGTTATCAATGACATCACGTTATACGTTAGCTAATGACAGGGCTCCATTCTGTCGCAGAAATGAGGTCATTTATCTACCACTGCTCCCACTCTCTGACAAAATGGCAGATCACATCAGGTACTGTGATATTTATTCAACCTGTAGTACAACTTAATGAAATGTTCAGTCTTAAGTCATTACACTGGGGCTAATGTAAACAAATACTTGACAATAGCATAGACCTGTTAACAGAATATCTTACTTTGTACAGATTTTTCGTGCCTTTAAGGTATAGGAAAGTCCCCTGAAATGAGTAAAAAAATAAATAAATAAAAGAATTACGCCCAGAAGGGTAGAATATATTGATGTGCAGACCTGTTGAAAGAACAGGCCTGTTAAATGAATGTGTGTGCTGTACACATTTTTGCTAGGGTTAGTGATTACATGTTATTATGGGTTGACAGAATTCCTTGAAAGTCATGAAGAAATGTTGTGTGCAGGGCCAGCCGCTGGGCCAGTGAGTAGCATGTTGTGTTCTTGTGCCGACAACTTAAATTCATTGACAAGCTCAGGGAGCTGGATGGGCAGCATGAGGATGGGGGGCCCGGCGCTGTCACACACCAGCGTTCCAAGCCTGGGAAGATATGGTGCACTGTTCTGTTGCATGGGTGACACCTCGTGATGGGATGAGGAGCCTTCCCTCACAAGGGGTTCATGTGCATGTCCTGGCATGATGGGGTGACACAGTACATCAGGAGAAGCGGGTTGGCATGAAAAATGAGTCTAGAACTAGCTCCACTGTCCTGTTTATTCCATTTCTAAAGGGACCTGTGTGAATGAGGATACAATTTCATGATCACAAAAAGGGAAATTTATTTTTTCAAAACTATGCTACAGATTGCACATAAATATATAAGTGATACACAGTGGGGACCTTACGAGTGGCATAAACAGCATGAGTATAGATAAATTATTTATCACAAAAGGTCCCCTCTGCATATTTCATTTATGCAATAGGATAGGACATTAAGTAGTTGATTTTTTTTAGTGTTGCGGAGCTTTTTTTAAAATTATTTCTAAAAGTCTGTGGGTTTATTTTTTGAACTAGTGGTACTGTGCGTTACCCCATCCCATTTACCATAGCCATTGCCATGGACTTATTGACATGGCAGTTCATTGGTGCCACAGAACTTCATCAGAAATTACAAACTTCTGCCACAGAAGTTATGTGGCAAATGGTAATCCTGTCACAGAACTTGGTCCCACATTGCTGCAGAAAAATTGGGGCCTTGCTAGGAGGCAGTATAGCGCAGTGGGTGGGAGCACCAATCGGAGGAGGCGCTAGAAGCTGGGTGGCTGAGGGTAGATAGTGGTGATTACCTTGCAGAGGATCCGGGAGGCAGGACCAGGAGGGCGGGAGGGAAGCGTTGGTTAGTCTCGGTGATGGCGGCGCTGATGCCGCCGGGCTCCATGGGCGCCGCTCGGGCCGCAAAAGCTCCTGAGAGGGAAGCAAGGAGAAATTGATGATTAAATAGTTGAAGGGAAAAAAGGAAGGCAGGAGACAGGCTGGAACTTAAAGAGGGGGTTGGGGAATAAGGGACAAAGGACAGGAATTTGCAATTCAGGAGGAAGAGCCTTAGGGAGGCAGAAGTTAGATGGGCAGGGAGGGGCAGGCTACTAAATGGAGCTAGTTGAGGAGTAAGGGAGGGAAAAAAGGCAGAGAATAAATGGCACCAAGGAGTGTGGAAACAGGGATTTGGAGATTAGGCAGAGGGAAAATGGCAGGCTTGTTTGGAGGGTAGAGGAGAGTACACAACAGGAGTAGAAAACAACACAGGGTAAGGCAGGAGTAAGTAAATAGCTGGTTATCTAGGCTTACAAAAGCAAGGATGCTATAATGTCTACACAAAAAGGCTGTATCACTTCATCTTAAGCTGTAAGGTAGCAGAGAATATAATTAAATATTACACAAGCAAGGATTACAATTACAGGCCTTTTATGCTAAGTAATATGGCAACAACACTGAATTATTATACAGTGCAAAATAGCCCAGCAGAAAGAAGAATGTATCCCCAGGCTAGCGGCCACTCCGGTGATCCTGCTGGAAGGCTCCACGGGTCGAGTAGCAGCTGGGCTGACTCGGCTGAGCAGGCGCTCCAATCGGAAGGAGAGGGCTGATCTCCGGTCCAATCAGGGGCCGTCAAAGTGGTAGGCACACCAATCAGAGGCGGGGCTAGAAGCTGGGCGGCTGAGGGTAGTTAGCGGTGATTACCTTGCAGAGGATCCGGGAGGCAGGACCAGGAGGGTGGGAGGTAAGCACCAGTTAGTCTCGGTGATGGCGGCGCTGATGCCACCGGGCTCCGTGGGTGCTGCTCGGGGTGCAGAAAACTCCTTACAGAGGATCTGGGAGGCAGAACCAGAAGGGCAGGAGGGAAGCGTCGGTTAGTCTCGGTGATGGTGGCGCTGATGCTGCCTGGCTCCGTGGGTGCCATTCAGGGTGTGGAAAGCTGCTTGCAGAGGATCCAGGAGGCAGGACCAGGAGGGCGGGAAGGAAGCATCGGTTAGTCTCGGTCATGGCGGCGCTGATGCCGCCGGGCTCCATGGGCACCGCTCGGGGTGAGGAAAGGCCTACAGGGTGGCACGTAACAGCTGTACCTGGGCCATTAGGATGGCTTACATCCCCCCAAGAAATCAAATCCCAGTTATTTAATCCCTGGCCAGCTATATCACCAGCTTCACCCCCAAAACCAAACACATCATTCTAGGGGACTTTAATGTGAACTGGCTATCCAGCTCGGCCTCCCCAACAAAAGACACCCTTGCTGCGCTAGACCTGACCCAGTTAGTTACTCAGCCAACCAGGTTAAATCCAAGTAATGGATTCAGCACCCTGCTCAACCTGCTACTCACCAATCGACCAAACAGAATCTAGAATCTCATGGTACTTCCAGACTCCCTAAGTGATCACTCCCCCATCCTCTTCACCTGGTCATATCAGCAGCAAAAACCCCAATCAAACAGTTTTACCCAACACCAATTTCAACCTGGAGGCATCACTAAGCTAAGGCGGCTTCTAACCCAGTGTGACTGGTCCCCAATCAGCTATGTCCCTACTATTGATGAAGCCCTTGACTACTTCACTCGCACATTCAACAAAGCATGTGATAGCTTTACCCCCTCTCTAAAGTTCAAGCCAAAAAGTGTAATGCCCCCTGGGTCACACCAGCACTGCTCCAGCAACTAAAGACTCAAGACTATCTATGGCGCAAAGCTGTTGCCTCTGGCATACAGGCAGACAGGCAGGCCTACAGGGTGGCACGTAACAGGTGTACCTGGGCCATTAGGATGGCCAGATCTGAATACTATAAGACTACCTTCGCTTTCTCATTGGGGAATGCAAGGTTGTTCTGGGAAAACTTAAAGGAGCTGAACGGAAAAACTCCCACCCCCCCCCCAGATAACTGTCAACAATGACACTACCTCGGACCCACTTACCATCGCCAACTGTCTTAATGCAGCTTTCTCTAACCTAAGTGCAATTCTTCCAAACAACTCCCCACCCCAGGGATCCCTGAGCCAAACAATGCATTACCCTCCCTCCACCTCAGGGTCATTTCAATGGGTGAGGCGAGGCCACACCTTGAAAATGCCCTCGGCAGATCACGCTATTGCAAAGGCTCATTTGACATGAAAATCCTTAATTTCGTACTAGATTCTGTGCTCTCCCCTCTGACTGATCTAATTAACCGCTCTCTATGTCTAGGGCAGTTTCCAATCGTCTGGAAGATGGCCACTATCACCCCAATACTGAAGAGTGGGGACCCCACCTCTGCCAATAATTACCAGCCCATCTCCATTCTCCCTCCCCTCTCAAAAGCTCTGGAAAAAATTGTTGCCACCCAACTCACCGACTACCTACTAGTGCATAACATACTATGTAGGGAACAACATGGCTTTAGAGCTGGACACAGAAAAACTACCACCCTCACGGAGTTATCTAACTTCCTGCACAGTGCCCTAGATAACAAACACCTAGCAGGAGCTGTTTTCATAGACCTGTCAAAAGCTTTCGACACAGTCTTCCACCCCCTGATCCTAAGTGCCCTCCGCCTCACAGGTCTGTCTCCTGGATCCCTCACTTGGTTTACAAGCTACCTCTCTGATAGGTCCCAATGTGTCAAGATAAACAGCACTCTCTCTTCTACCCTGCCAGTCTGCTCTGGGGTCCCACAGGGCTCTATTCTTGGTCCCTTATTGTTCAGCATCTACCTGAACACCCTGCCTAAATCTTGCCCAAGTAATCTGCTGCTCTATGCAGATGACGTGGTACTGTTTGCCTCCCACCCTGATCCCACAATACTACAGTCCTCCCTACAACTTGCCTTCAACCAGATTGAAAACTGGTTCACTGACCGCAGACTGGCGGTCAATGTAAAAAAGACTAAGTCAATGCTCTTTGCCCACCAAGAGAGCAAGGACAGTGATGCCCAGCTAACAATCTTTTCCAAAGCTCTTCTCCCGTGAGAACAGGTCCATACCTATAAATACCTGGGCCTAACATTCGATCCCTGCCTCTCATTCCACCCACATATCATTAACCTCTCCTCAGCCATAAATACTTGCATAGGACTATTGTATCGATATAGAGACTGCCTACCACCAGAGGTCCTTAACCTTACTGTTACCTCCTCCGTCCCCTCACTAGTAGATTATAGGCTCACCATTTACTGGGCCACTGACCACACAGCACTCAACAAAATCCACTTGGCTATCAACAAGGCATGTGGACTCATCACTGGGGTAGATAGGCATACCCACAGCTGCACCTTGTATGCCATATCAAATATCCTCACACTAGATGAAAGAGTACATTACAAACGTGTCTTTTCACCAAAAAGATTCACATAGGACTTACCCTGCTCGGAGTTTCGGCCTCCCTCTGTTCTTCTCATGCCTCTACAAACACCCTCTCAGCAAATAAACTAGTGTGGTCTGTTCCCAGAGTCAGGACCTCCCTAGCCCAAAGGTCTTTTACCTACAGAGTGCCACTATGGTACAATTAACTCCCCGTTCTGTTACTTCTGTCTCCAGACTAGACCCCTTCAAAAAAGC
Organism: Neoceratodus forsteri; assembly: GCA_016271365.2. Taxonomy (NCBI): domain Eukaryota; kingdom Metazoa; phylum Chordata; order Ceratodontiformes; family Ceratodontidae; genus Neoceratodus; species Neoceratodus forsteri. The sequence goes on along the minus strand of CM057458.1, from coordinate 626,943,849 downwards.
CCTCAAAGACCACTTACTCTCTACCCGTCGCTGCCAGTGCAATGGCTAGATATGTCCTGCAGTTAGCCCCACCATTTCACAGCCACCGGGACCTGGCCAGGCCTGCCCCTGTGGTGGTGCATAGGTGGAGATCCCAGTTAATGCATATAAACATTCAGCACAACCAGTACTACGTTGTTAGAGTGTGTGCTAAAGTGTTATTCCCTACTGATCATGTATACTTCTCTATGCACATTACTGACTGTGTAATTGACAATATTTCACAACATGTAAATTTCCCTGTTGCACATTATTGATTGTGTCAATTACAATGTCGGTTTCCTGACTGCTTGCACCTATGACAATTACAAGCTCCTTTGCTGGACCTGTATAGCTACCTAATTGTATAGGCCTCATTCTCCTTGCTGATTGTACTATTCATACCATATTTTATACTGCCTTCTGTTTATTGTTCTTTACTGTTCTCAGACGTGGAGCCTTTGTAAATGAGTCTATTAGGTGTCAGCATGGCGTAGTTGGTAGCACATCCGCCTCTGGACCAGAAGGTTGTGGGTTCTCGTCCCACACCAGGATAGGAGTTGCACCTAAAATTGCTGGCATTCGAGTGCAGTATTGGGGGTGCTGTACTGCTGGGGCGTGCCGTCCTTCGGATGAGATGTTAAACCGAGGTCCCTTCTACCCATCCTGGTGTTGTCCTGGTGGGTGTCCAGGTGGAAGTAAAAGAACCCAGGGCACTCTTCGCAAAGAGTAGGGAACATTCCTGGTGTCCTGGCCAACATTCCCCTTCCCATAAAAACCAGTTCATGCAATTATCCAGGCTGTGTGTGGGTGATGATGTGCGATATGGCCGCCACCACACATTCAGTCACTTCACTACCAGTCTAGCATTGCTTGTAAAGCGCTTTGGATGTATGAAAAATGCTATATAAATGCTGATTCTTCTTCTTCTATGATTCAAAGGTTGTAAATCCAATATCTTCAATAAATAAATAAATGCTTGCCCTCCCGTACTGTATTCTGTGCCCTGATTATTCTTACCTAAATGCATGACTTTGCATTTTTTGGTGCTGAAGGTCAATTGCCATACCCTGAACCATTCCTCCAGCTTCTTCCAGATCCCTGCGCATGCTCTCAACCCCTTCAGTCATATCTACTCTATTGCAGACCTTTGTGTTGTCCATTAATAGATATACTCTTCCCTCTTGCCCCTTCGCTATGTCCCTTATAAATATATTGAAAAGGAGTGGCCCCAGCACTGATCCCTGAAGTACCCCACTGGTGACCATACCCACCCTTGATGCTACCCCAATAACAATTACCTTCTGCCTTCTACCCCCAGACAATTTTGCACCCACCTAACCACTAATGGCCCCAACCCAAGGCATCTCATTTTGTGCAGTAGTCTCCTGTGCGGCACTGAATCAAACACCTTATTGAAGTTAAGATATGCAATGTCTGTAGATCCCACCTGATCCAGTACCCTGGTGACCCAGTCAAAGAACTCTATCAAGTTCTTTTGACATGACCTTCCTTTAGTGAAACCATGTTGCCGCCGGTCCAGAAGACCATTGGTCTCCAGGTAGGTTGAGATTCTCTTCTTGAGCAGTTTCTCCATGAGCTTGCCCACCACTGATGTTAAGCTCACCGGCCTATAGTTGCCTGGCTTCTCCTTGTCCCCCTCTTATGAAGGGGGACACATCTGCCCTTCTTCAGTCCTCAGGGATCTCCCCCATCTCCAAGGACCTGTTGTACAGGCTAATCAGGGGTACCACTAGCACTTTGCTGAGCTCCCTTAATACCCTGGGGAGCACCCCATCTGGCCCCATTGCCTTAGCCACCTTCAAACCCTCAAGCTCCCTCAGGACCTCCTCAACCTGGAACAGACCTGAGACAAACCCCTCTCCCCATCACCTCATGTTCCCTGATTTTCTTGCTCTCCCCGTCCTTTTCAACTGTGAACACCAAGCAAAAGTAGCTATTGTGTATTTCTGCCTTCCCACGGCCATCCTCCACCAACTTCCCTTCCCCATTTTTCAGCCTGATTATCCCCGGCCTTGACCTTCTCCTTTCGCTCACATACTGGAAGAAGGTTTTATCCCCCACCTTGCTGTGTTGACTATTTTCTCTTCTGTTCTTGCTTTTGTTCTCCTGACCTCCCTACCTGCTTCCCTCTGCTTCTCCTGGTATATAGCTCTATCCTCTCCCCTCTGTGTCCCCTTATACCTCCTAAATGCCTTTCTCTTTTCCCTGACCTTCTCTGCCACCTCTTTATTGAACCAAAGGGGCTTCCTCCTTTTCCTAATTTCAATTACCCTCCTGACATAGAGGCTAGTGGCCTCCACTAGTGCCCCTTTTATTTTATCCCACATTACCGCCACCCCCCCCCTTAGTTTTCCTATTCCAGATAGTGCTTGATGAACACTTTCCCCCATTTTCTGGGAGTCTGCATGCCTAAAGTCTAGCACCTTCACTCTTGGCTGATGGACCTCAGCATCAGACTTTTTAACAGTGAACCAGATATTGCTATGGTCACTTGAGCCTAGGTTCTCTCCTATGGATATCTCACCCACCCGGTCCCCATTCGTAAGTATTAAATCAAGGATCGCCCCCTCCCTAGTTGATTCCCTTGCGAGCTGTTTCATGATTGCCCCCTGTAGGGAGTCCAAAATCTCCCTGCTGTTGGCTGATGCTGCTGATGGGGCACCTCAATCCATGTCCAGCAAGTTGAAGTCCCCCATCAGCAGCATCTCCTCTGTCCGCCATCCTCTGGATCTCCTCCATCATTTCCCTATCCACTGCCCCCTGCTGCACTGATGGCCTGTAAATCACTCCGGTATGTATTATCTCTCCCTTCTCTGTGTCCAGTGATACCCATGAAGCCTCTGCCCCCCCCCACTTACCCATTACTTCCGTAGCCTCAATGTTTTCTTTCACATATAGGGTAACCCCTCCCCCTCTCCTATCCACCCTGTCCTTCCTAAAAACTACATACCCCAGAATTGCCATGTCCCAGTCCTGGCTCTCATGACCCCATGTCTCCATGATTCCCACAATATCCAGGTCCACCTCAGCCGGCATACCATCGCCAAAGCAACTCCCTGACGGCAAAGACCATCACAGCCACAGGATTTGGGCAAACTCCGCATGTTGTTGTGATGGTCTCTGCACAGCCAGGGAACTGCCCCTCAGGGTGTTTTGCACCTCAAATCCAACTCTGACTCAGAGTTGGAATCCTAGGAACCAGGGGATGTGGGAGGTGGAGCCCCCACATGGGGGTTGGAGGTCCAGCCCCGATGGAAACACAGAGCATCCCAGCACCGTGCCGACACTCAGCAATGCAGCTGTCGTTGTTGGGGATGCCTCCATGGCCGCTGTCACTGCAGCATGGTAAAACCACCTCAGCCATGACCACCTCTAAGTCTAGGATCTTGTTTCCCAGGCTTCTGGCATTGGTGCACATGGCTCTCCACATGCTTGACTCATTTAGCTGTCCCCCGTTGCTTGTTGTCTTGCCTACTCCTCTAACCTTGTCCTTTCTATCCTGGGGGGAGGGCTGGTAGCCCCCCATTTCTCCCATCCCATAGGATTTTTCCTAACCCCCCTTCCCGATTCAGTTTAAATTATAGTTCTGTTCTACGAAATCTCCCAATTTGCACCTTGGCACTGCTGTGTCCGCCCTGCAAATTATATATATATATATATACACATATATATATATATATATATATATATATATAATATGTAGTCACCCCACCTCCCCAAATGTCTAGGGGCTTCCAATGTTACCAAAAGGGAGGGTGGTGTACCCTGCAGAAACCCAGAGCAGAACATCAACAACCATGAAGAAATAAAATGGTTTTCTCTTACCATGGCCCGGGTCCTACTACAGATAAAATGGAAATTGCTACCCCTTGCGACTTCTTTGGAAACTCAGGATGGATACAGGACACCTCTTCCCTTCTCTCTCCCTGGAAATCCCCCACCAGCATCCTGGCCCTGGAAGCACAGGTCTCAATCAAGCTGAAACTTTAAAACTCCCCCCAAGAAGTCTGGTTAAGAATTCATTAAACACTCAGCCTTTCATCAATCAATTAAACTTGAAAAGACGCTCTCAAGCACTCAAAGTTAAGTTGCCAAACCAATTTATTTCTCATGGGATCCCAGTGATTTGCCAGGACCCATTGGTTCCCATTTCTTGCTTAAAAACAGGTTCAACACCCAGCTCCATGGAGCACAACTATTCACATATTGGGGTGCATAAGCTGGGAGACAAGATGCCTTAGGCTACAATCACTCTTCATGCAGCTGATGAAACCTCAGATGCTATACCCCAAACCTCCCTGGAACCTGCACCGGAACCTCCGAGCCAAACCTACCCTCTGGCACTGGTAAGTTGATCACTAACTTATCCCTTTTCTTTCTCCCTGGTCAGCCTCTAGCCTTGTGGAGAAGTGAGATGATTTTCCCACTTGAACCCTTGCCACAGGATCACAGGAATTTTCCCTCCCTGACCAGTCCTTTGATTGTTTTTCTTTTTCTTAACCGCATTCTCCCCTGGGCATAGCCGCTTAACTGCCGGTTTCCTTTCTCTGGTTACAGGGGGGTGGTTGGGGGGAGGCTCAGCAATACCTCTACACCCTTTTAGTCATCACTCCTGTGCCTGATTTAAGCTTACTGGGTCTAAAGTGCTTCCCAAGGTCTGTCCTTTGAGCTGCAGCCCAGCTGAGCAACTTGTGCCCGGCACCCCAGGAACTATCCCTCCAAGCAGGCACCTTAAACTTAGTGGGAAACCTATGGCACCCCCCTTTACAGACCAGGACCACCCTGCCACACCGGGAAATGAGAAGGGAGTTGCCACTACCACTCCCATGGAGGAATCCTACCACAAAACTCCCAGCTCTGGCAGTCCAAGCCTACTTCCTATGGGCCTGGGACCACACCAAGCTACCTCCTCGGGAACTCCCACTACCCCATCTCCCACTGGAGCCCCATTATCTCAACTCAATGCTGGCAGACTCTCTGAGGCCCTCCCCATGAAGTGCCCATTAGTGGCACCACGTCACTAGAATCACGGCTCTATCTTACACTTACAAGGGGGGGCAGTCCCCCCTCAAATCAGGCCCAACCCAGACCGACAAGCTCCTCCCTGCCTGCCTGGCCTGCCATCTCCGAGCCAGCCTCCTATCTCCCCCGAACCACCCGCACTGACTCCTTTTATGGACCATGAGACTGCCCCTAGTGGCAGTCTGATAACACAGCCCAGAATTGTGCCTTCCCCCAAATACCCATCAAACCCTTAAACCAGGGGGAAAGGCACAAGAGTGGGGTCCTTAAAGGTAAGCCTAAGCCCCTCTCAGGGAGGGGGGGCTATATATATATATATATATATATATATATATATGCATTTAATGGGTCCCCCTTTTTCCCCTTAGGGAAACCATGCTGTAATGTGCCGTAATAAAGGAGTGTTTATTATGGCAATCACATGCATGGTTTTCCCCACTCTGCGCATGCTCTCCCCACAGTTCTTCACTTCCTAACTGCTCTCCTGCCTTGTCACCTGCAAATCAATCACCAGAAGGACTCGGTGGTAAGTCATATTAAGAATTAAAAAAAAAACTGTCATTCCACATACAGAGGAAGAACAAAACATTTTAAAACCTCGTGCACTGAAAATGTAAGGATGGCAAAAATGGAAATGCAGCGCGGCCACACCAGAATGCCTACTATTTTATCTAATTGCTGTGGTGAAAAAAAGGGGAGACCCAGCAATTATATAAAATAAAAATATGGAATGGTGTGTGTAAAATCAAAGTTTACACACACCCTGGGTGTTAGATGCTTTAATAAACCCCTTGAACTCTTGGGGTGTATGTAGCATCTAACACCTCGGGGAGGTGTAGACTGCTCATTACATACATCACCCCATACTTTATTCTATTTATAATCCATCAAGTTTATATGCTATTTGTTATAAAATAATATAAAAAAATTCAGACAAAAAAAATCAGTGAAACAAAGGAGCACACTGGTCCAGTGTTGAGTAATAATCAGGGGATGAGGCTATGCACCCAATAATTTGTACTACCCCCAAACCTACAATACTTAGTCCCCAGCACATACCATAAGGGAGGGAATCCCTTCCTGGGAAGTAGGGTGAAATGCACATTGCCAATCTAGATGTAAGGGGACATTATTGTGGATAGCCCCTGCCAACATCTAAACTTGTTCCTGGGAGTGGAGAAGCAGATGGTGCTTCAGCACTTCAATAATCAAAGAATGGGTCTTCTTCTTTTTTTTTTTTCCAACCATTGTTTATCTTCCATGGCAGGCAGCAGCCCCATGTCCACTGACCATACCGGACTCCGCGGTCATTTGAGGTACCCTCCCTATTGTGCCCTGGCGGACCACTGGATCTGACCTGGTGGCTTCATTTAGCTGCAGCCCCCCTATGTTCTCTGTTTTTTTCTCTCCCCTGTTGCTCAAGGCCCCAGAATGTGGTTGCCCATGCGTGTGGAGGCATGCATGCACACCACAGCTCTGGTGACGGCCCCTTCCGCCTTCCCGGTCTATTGCTAAGTTCCCCTTCTGGCATGGCACTGCCACCTAGCCTCCACTGGGTGACATCCACGAGCAGGGGAAACCCCACGTCCCTCCCCAAGGAGAAGAGCTTCCTGCTGGCTGCTCAATACCGCTCCTCACCCTCCCCCCCGGCGGTCCGAGCTCGTGCCAAAACCCAGGTCATTGGCATGATGGGAGGTGTGGCATCCAGTGCCTCAACTATCAGCATCTGGAATACCTAGAAATAAACAGAGCTGCTGACACATATGCAGCCTCTGGATGGGACACTCCAGTGCCTAAGGGATTATCTCCAAAAAACTACACTGTTGTGAAGAAACAGCTAAAGCTGCGCAACCTGCAGGTGTAAGCTAACACAAATCAAAACAAAGAATAGATAATAAGTTTAAAATAATTAGCACTTTTTTTCACCAAAGGGCATCATTTTTCCTATTTTGCCTTAGGCAAACATGCTGGGAAGTAGGGCAGTTCCCTGGATGACTACTGGTTACAGAAAAGTGAGGCAAACACCCATATTGAAGGTATCAGATGGCTACACAATTCACTACGCACTTCAGCAAATGAAATGGGAAGCCCATTCCAAACCTTTTATACAAACCTAGAGGCAGGTCATTGGGATCCAGTGGGATCCATGTAGACTTCTGCAAGGCATTATCTGAGGAGCTAATTATCACCCCTGGTGGATCCCATCATAGAAGCTAACGAGAAAGGAGAATTACCCTCCTAATGAAATCTTTCCTTTCCTTATCACACTAGTATCAAAAGGGAAGAAAAATCCCATGGCTTGTGACGGCTACAGTCCCATTTCTCTAATCAATGTGGACCATATGTTGCTAGCTAAGCTTCTTGCAAACAGGTTAAGATGGTGCATAAGAACTCTAATATACATGGACCAGACATGGGGCTTCATACTAGGCTGACATGGCTCAGACTACCTCCATGAACTGATCAATATTCTCTGGCATTTTAAGAATTGTACTCTCCCAAGAACTACTTAAATGGCATTTGACCATGTCAGGGGAGGGAATGGACAAGGATATAATAGAAGGCATTCTTAGGATGGCAGATAAAGGGGAAATACTGTTGATGGAAGACCTGAATATGCCAGATGTTAACTGGAGCACATTTGCTGCAGCCACATCCAAGAACAGGGCCATTATCGGTGCCCTACAGGTGGCATGCCTCAGACAGCTAGTTTTGGAACCCACTCATGAGGGAGCAATCTTAGACCTCGTACTCTCAAATGGGGACAGTGAGAGGATCTCAGATCTAGAAGTGGGTAGCCATCTGGGAACAAGTGACCACCAAACAGTGTGGTTCATGATAAACTCAGCTATAGAGTCAAGCCATATAAGAGTGAGAGTACTGGACTTCAGGAGGGCTGACGTTGCCTTAGAAAAGCACTAGCAAATAGGCTAGAAGGAGGGGTGGAGCAACAATGGGGAAACATCAAAACTGCCATCACAGAGGCAACAAGCCTTTGTGTGAAGCAAATAAACAAATCAAAATGAAAGAAAAAGCCACTATGGTTCTCAAAAGAGGTGGTGGGGAAGGTCAGGGAGAAAAAGATAGCATTCAGGAAGTATAAGGAAACACAGAAGGAGCAGGACAGAGAGCTGTACCAGTTAAGGCAGAAGAAAGCAGGGAGAGAAGTCAGAATAGCAAAGGCCCAAACTGAGGAAAAGATAGCCAACTCGGTTAAGAAAGGGATAAAACCTTTTATAGGTACATCAGGGAGCGTAGAAAGACAAAGGGAAGGATACTGAGGCTGAATAGAATGGACGGTGGGTGGGCAGAGAGGGACAGTGAAAAAGCAGGGATACTGAACGAATATTTCTGCTCAGTATTCACAAAAGAGGAGGAGGGAAGGTGCCTAATCCAATTAACAGAAGCATTCTGGATGGGGGGGGGGGCGATCCCAGTCCTTTCACAGAAGAAAGGGTTCTGAAAGAATTCCTAAAACTGAAGGTGGATAAAGCAATGGGGCCTGATGAGATTCACCCCAGAATTCTAAAAGAATTAAGGAGAGAACTAGTGAAACCACTGACTACCCTTTTATCAAATCATGGGAGGATGGTGGCAACCTGAGGACTGGAGGAAGGTGGATGTGATTCCCTTCACAAAAGTGGGAACAGGACAGAGGCAGGAAACTACAGACCTGTCAGTTTGACCTCTGTGGTAGGAAAGTGATGAATCACTTCTGAAGGAAAGAACTGTTGATTACCTAGAGGGCTGATAGAGGCAGGGAACCCAAGGCAGCATGGTTCACAGCGGAAGGTCATGTCAGATAAATCTAATTGATTTCTTTGACTGGGTGACCAAAGTAGTAGACCAGAGGGGCTGTGACATGGCCACATACCTAGACTTTAGCAAGGCATTTGACACAGTCCCACACAAAAGATTAATTGTCAAATTAACCAGCCTGGGAGTGGGTCCCAGGGTGGTAGGCTGGGTAAAACATTGGCTGGACAACAGGACACAGAAGGTAATAGTAAATGGAGTCCACTCTGAAGAAAGAGGGGTTTCTAGTGGGGTACCGCAGGGTTCAGTACTGGGCCCAGTCATTTTTAATGTCTTTATAAGTGACATTGCAGAATGACTGGAAGGAAAAGTATGCCTCTTTGCAGATGACACAAAGATCTGCAACAGTGTTGATACACAAGGAAGTGTGGAAAGGATGAGAAGGGACTTGGCAAGGTTGGAGGAATGGTCAGAAATATGGCAGCTTGGATTCAATGCAAAGAAGTGCAAAATCATGCACCTGGGAAACAAAAACCCAAGGGAAGATTACACAATTGGGGGGATGAGGTAGTAACAACAACAAAAATGGAAAAGGACCTGGGGGAATCATATCAGATGACCTTAAGGTTAGTAAGCAATGTGAGAAGGCAGTAGGAAGGGCTGGGGGGATACTGGGATGTATAGGGAGAGGCACCACCAGCAGAAAACAGGAAGTTGTTATCCCTCTGTATAGACAGTTGGTGAGACCCCATCTGGAGTACTGCGTCCAGTTCTGGAGACCCTATCTCCACAAGGACATAGACAGGATAGAGGAAGTCCGGAGAAGGGCAACTAAAATGGTGCAGGGTCTGCAAGAGAAGCCATATGAGGAGAGACTAAAGGAGCGTAATATGTATACCCTTGAGGAAAGGAGGGAGAGGGGGGACATGATAGAAATTTTTAAGTACTCAGTGGAATCAACAAAGTCCAAGAGGGTAGCATCTTTCAGAAAAAGAGATGTGTAAGAACAAGGGGACACAATTTGAAACTGGGGAGGTGGCTAAGGGGCAATGTGAGGAAGTATTTTTTCACAGAGAGGGTGGTAGATGCATGGAACAGCCTTCCTGAGGAGGCTGTGGGGTCTAAGACTGTGGGAAAATTCAAGAATGTATGGGACAGACATAAGGCAATTTTTGTGAGGGTTAGGAAGAAATAGGCTGTTGGTTAACTAGGATCTGCTGTTTATCCTGTAGGTAGGGAAATGGGCAGACTAGGTGGACCAAGCGGTCCTTATCTGCCGTCAAAGTCTATGTTTCTATGTTTCTAAGGCATTTCACCAGATGGAATGAGATAACCGATTCCATATACTTTCTCCAGGTGGATCAAACAACATATGCCAGTGCAGGAAAATGACTCCCCCTCCTAACTATTTGAGCTGTGCAGTGGCACCAAGCGGGAATGAACCCCGCTCCCACTTCTCTTTATCTTGCACCTTTGACCCCCTTCTCATAAAGAGCATGTCAGGGTGTCAAAGGCATATCACTGGTAGTAAAGCACAAAATCTTGCTTATGCTGACACCTTGCTGCTCACTCTTTGTAAAACAAAGGTTATTACTTGCCCTCCTACCCCGCTTAAAAAAATTCAGTGATATACTGCAGCAGGTTGAAAAACAATACAATGAAATCAAAACAGTCCCCACTTATCATTCAAGTCAAAGACCTAAATAAGTTTCCATGGGGCCTAGTTAGCTCATCCCATAAATACTGTATGTGGGTATCAAAATTAATCCAGACTCTTAACATCCTTCCAATCCTAGACACAATTAAGTCTGACATGCACAGGTGGATTCCATTCCACCTCACCATTAGGAAAATCCACAGCCTTTAAGCAAATTGTCACTGCCTCAGTTTCAGTATATCCTAGACAGTCTCCCTATCCTTATAAAACCCAAGATTTTCCAAGTGAACCATTAGGCCTGGTCAAATATTGTAGACGAATGCTAACTTTTAGTTTTACAGGTAAACTACAGCAACGCTTCATGTGGGAATCTGCTCAGCGCTGAACTATAGCACATGCTAAGAGGAATGACCACCATCTATGTATATAACAAAGCCCAAGAGATAGCATGCTGGATCTCCACTGAAATGGTAGCCCTGGGTATTAAGAGATTTTTGAATGTCCTCTTCACAAAACTGCTCTTTCCATTTCATTCACACAGCAGCTTAACAATCATTTGAAAGGTTTGGCAAAAAGCTCAAAAATGTTTTAACTGGGAAGACACCAACTCACCACATCTCCCATAATACAAAAAGCTAGAAACCCCGATTCACAAGATGCAATGGGAGCAAGTAGGAATTTAAATAGTGGCATACTTTATAGTCCCTATGATAAATCCCCTCAAAACCTTTAATCAGCTACTTATATAACATCCCAAGAACACACATAGACATACCTCCAGTTCAGAGATTCACTAGAGAAAATCTTGTGCCAAAAATACTATCCAAAGGATAAGCATGTCCTAGGAACCTGATGTAGTGACTAGTCCATCCAAACTCAAAATAAATTATTCTATGGAGCCCTGCTGGATTTAAAGCCTGACAGTACGAATAGTAACAGACTTCAGCGGGAAAAATATATTGGAATATCGGTCCCACTGGATATTTGATCCCAGATGCTGGAAGAACATATAAAGATGACCAAGGGAATCAAGGAATCACTTTAAGATACTCCATTGGTGGCAATGGGCACCAGCAAAATTGCACAAAAGTTGGGGTATGCCCAATGATCACTGTTGGAGGTACAGTCAGAGGAAAGTTAACATCACCCACATAGTTTGAGATAACATCAAGGAGCTTAATGGTAAATCCCGCTCCCCTCCTCACAACTTGGTGTTAATGGTACTACCACCACAAACACACTTGACATAGCTAACTGCCTCAACTCCACCTTCTCAGACCTCAGCTCAGTCCTCCCTAGCAATGTTTTTGATACAATTCAGCCTACCCCACTGCCTGAGCTCCTCCACCCCCCATTCAAACTCAGAGTCATTACCCCTACAGAAGCGAAAGCCTACCTGTCCAAAGCCCTTCAGAGCTCCAATTACTGCAGACGTCTTCGATATGCGTATCCTATACCTCGTGCTAGACTCAGTTATCTCCCCACTCACGGACCTTCTAAATCTGTCCCTGCGCCAGGGCCAGTTTTCAACCTCATGGAAAATGGCAGTGATAACACCAATATTGAAATGTGGTAACAGCTCCCTCCAAAACAACTACCGCCCATCTCTATTCTCCCCCCACTCTCTAAAGCCCTTGAAAAGATCATGACCAATCACCTCACTGACTACCTCCTCACACACAGCATCTTATGTAGGGAGCAGCATGGTTTCAGAGCTGGTCATAGCACTACGACTGCCTTCACAGAATTTGCCAACTCCCTGCACTCCACGCTTGACACAGGGCACCTCGCAGGAGCTGGGTTTATAGACCTCTCAAAGGCCTTTGACACGGTTTATCATCCCCTCCTTCTTAACACAGTAGAACAAATTGGGGTGTCTCATTGTCCACTCTCATGGTTCTCCAGCTATCTTTCATCAAGAACCCAATGTGTTAAAATTAATAATACCATATCTGCTATGCTGCCTGTGTGCTCAGGAGTTCCCCAGGGATCTATCATGGGTTCCCTGCTATCCAGCATCTACCTTAACGCCCTGTCTAAATCCTGCTCCGGCAACCTTCTCCTCTATGCAGAATACACTGTTCTTTATGCTGCACATCCTGATCCTCTCTCTCTCTCTCTCTCTCTCTCTCTCTCTCTCTCTCTCTCCAGCATACCTTACAAAACTCCTCTCATACTGAACACTGGTTTGCTGAACACAGATTGGTGGTCAACATTAAAAAAACTAAGACGATGCTCTATGCCCACCGCCAAAACAGATCAAAGGATTTCCCCCTGGAAATACTTTCCACCTCTCTCATCCCACTGGAACAGGCCCAAAAGTATAAGTATCTCAGTATTACATTTGACTCTTCCCTCTCATTCCACGAACATATAAAAATCCTCACCTCCGCCACCAACACACGCATTGGTCTCCTTTACAGAAATAAAGACTGCCTGCCACCTGAAGCACTTTGCCTAGCCATTACCTCCTCAGTCTTATCGCTGGTGGACTATGGCCTCACAATCTATGCTGCCGCCGACCCTATGGTGCTTCATCAAATACAAGTAGTCATCAATAAGGCCTGCCGTCTACTCTCTGGTGCCGACTAGAATACACATACCTGCACCCTATACGTGCTCACCAATATCCTCTCCCTTGAGGAACGACTATTATACCAGACTTGTCTCTTAACCAAAAAAATCCACCTGGGTTTAACCCCAATAGGTGCCTTGGCTTCTCTTTAGGCAGCCACCATCTCAGCAGCCATAAGGGCTGCCCTAAAAACCATCTGGAAGGTGCCTAGGTTCAGGACCACCCTGGCCCAGCGATCCTTCCCCCCTTAGAGCTCCATCCTGGTACAATGCCCTCCCACTGGCTATCACATCAATCACCAATCTAGGTCATTTTAAAGCTACCTTAGGGGCTCATATCCTCTCCTCATGTCAATGCCAGTGTAACCGTTAACCTGTGGATCCTGCACCATGCCGTTAGGCCACACATCCACCCTTGGCTAGGCAATGGAGAGCCCTCACTATTTTTAGCCTACAGACTCCTCACCTCCCTTGGTTACCATATAGTTGCACTGGACTATGAATGCACTGTATTATGTATAAGACAAGGCCTCTCTGAGGTGGCTTACTACCAACTCATATCATGCATTGCTTTAGCTACCAATTGTATAGGTCTTAACCGCTCATTAGGCAAATATGTTGATAGCCCTGCCCTGTTTTAGCTACCAAATGTATAGGCATTAACCCGTGCTCATTGTATTTATCCTCTGTATGACTGCTCACCCACATTTATTCTATGTATGTACTGTATGAATGTCTTATGTTTTATTCTGATGTGGAGCCTTTGGAAACGAGTCTCTGACTCAAAGGGTTGTAATTCCAATTTCCTAAATAAATGAAATGAATAAATAAATAAACATAGTTTGGGAATGGCAAAGCATTAAGACATACTGGATATATATTCAGTCAGTATTCCAAACCACAGTGGCAACAGTATACCATGGCATGGGCTTCAGTGATTGAGCACTTGCAATAATGGTGACTCAGTCCCAGTGCATGTCAACAGGGCTACTGCTGAGGAAGGGTGACCGGATGGGGGAAGTGGGCACATATGGTGACAGGACGTCGCTATATGTATACGTGCACGGGGGGAGCAAGCGTGATGGAAGGTAGGGAGGGTTGACCTGGGGCTGCCAAGCTGGCCCCATAGCATGGTGGGTGGCAGCCTAAAGCTGCGAGGACTCCAGGTTCAGGTCCAGGCGTGCCTACATTTTTGTGCACCCAACCCAAAATTCTTTTTTTGTCCAGATTTTGCATCCCCCTGCCATGCACCACCCCCGGAGTTAAGAATCCTTCAGTAGGGGGGCGCTGGGGGGGCACAGGCCCCCACATGAACGTTTAAAATCTAAGTCCCTGGTGCCATTTTCTTGTGCGCTGGGGGAGTACATAGTCAAAACAGATTTTTGGCAATGTACACTCGCCCTGCTGCCGATTGCACTTTCGCCCTAATCACATAAATCCGTGGGAATCAGCATCAATATCACTGTTCCTTTTTCATGCTCAGGGACAGGAGGATAAGGCTAAGGACAAAGTATTAGCATACTTAGTAAGTAAAAAACAGCAAGTGACCTTTGCGAATTATCCGAAGGGAATTGTGTTCCTTGTCAAGATCTTGCTAGCCCTTATCCTGATGCTGTATAGTGATAGAAATCCCAATCCTGGGCCAAATTGTTTCTCCCAAGTAAATAATAATAAAGGTAAGGGGGTATTTCATTTGTACATGTGAATGCAAGAAGCATGCTTAACAAATTGGAAGAAATTAGGAAACTAAAAAAAATTGATTTCTTCATTCTTTTGGAAACTTGGTTATCCACTAGAGTGAATGATGGGGAAGTACAAATTGCAGGGTATCATTCCTATTGAGTGGACAGGAATTAAAGAGGTGGAGGACAGATTGTTTATCATGCTGATGAATTCATGACCACTCATTTTAATGTACCTATTCTGGATACTTGCCACAAGTACCTGACTGTAGAATTAAAGCCCAAGTGTGGAAAAATGATGTTAAGTTTTGGATGTTACAAACCTGCAGTGTATTCTATGCCAGGTACTATATTCTCAGCTTTTCTGAAATATTGATGACCTATACAACATCTCATAGACTATGGCTATTGGGGGCTTCACTATGAACTGGTTGGAAGATGAAAAATCAGAGTATTTAAAAAAACATTTTGTTTCTTTAAGCTTACGTTTAGGACAGCTTCTAACAGAGTCAACCCACATATACTTGAAGAAACCTACTGACTTATTTCTCCTGGACCTGATTTTTACAAATTCCATCAGAACTTTAGGCAGGTGGGTGTTATGGAATACACATTTAGTGACTTCAGCATCATTTATTTTATCCTACATAGAGATGAAATCCATTGGATCTACGATGTTGAGCCGACAACAAACTCGTCGACCAGCATCGCAGTGCCAGGCACCCTGCTGACTGCAATTTGCTGTCAGTAGGGAGCCGCGCACAGCAGGGTCTGTTTTTTCTCTGAGTTGGAGTTGGTTCGGAGAGGGGGTGCAGGACAGGGGAAAGTGTTGCTGGGTCCCAGGCGCAACTCCTACAGCAACATGTCGCTGTTGTCGGCAGTGACATATGTCGCTGTAGGGGTTTCTCTGTAGGAGATGCATACTGAATTGGTTACAGTCCAAAAGTGGTCCACTTCAGATCTTTCAAAGGTTTTGATTTTTTGTTGTTCTCTTTTGTAGCTGATTTGAAGGGAATTTACTGGAGCAGACTCAGACTGATCCCAGAGCTTGATTCAGCCTGGGATTATTTTGTCTCTGAATTGAAACATGTCTATGATAGAAACATATGAATAAAATTGAGGGAACTGAAAAAGAGTTCAGTAGTTTGGTATTCTCCCTCTCCTAGTGCAATTAAGGCAGGAAAAGGATAAGTTGTGGAAAAAGGCCCAGAACAATGAGATATTGGGAGGTTGGAAACTACACAGGAAGGCAAGGAATAAATATGCAGTGGTAGTTAGGGATACTAAAAATTTTTGTTTTATGAAGAAGATGGCAGAGGATGCAGGTGATCCAAAAACGTTCTGGACAACTATATAAAAAAAAAACCTCATTGGGAACTGTACTATAATAAAAACATAAAATAATGAAAGATAAGGATCAACGAATGCCAGAAGATATATTGATGGACACATTTAATTCTTTCTTTTTCAACTGAGGCAGCTTTTTTCCTGAGCAGGGCAATGCAGCTCAGTTTTCAGTTGGTGGGAGCATCCCAGATATTAATAAGCCTTTTGTATTTGATGATATTCAAAAACATCAGGTTTTTGAAGCACTGCTTGAGTTGAAGATTAATAAGAGTAGTGGACCTGATGAGTTGTCCCCATGTCAACTAAAGTATTCTGCTTTTCAGAAAGCAGAACCTTTAGTTTAGGGTCTGGAGTTGTGCCTCAGGATTAGAAGCTTCCTGGGTTGTCCTCATTATTAAACGGTGAAGACCTGGTCAAATAACAAATGTTCACCCTATATTCTTCCTCCCAGTTATATCCAAAATGTGTGAATGATTAGTTGCTAGTCAATCTCTTGAGAAGAGTAAGCATTATGATGCCCTTAAGTCTGGGTTCAGAAAGGGGTACAATGCCATCTCCTCTGTCTCGGAGGTCTTGAATGATGTCATTAAAGCTATGGCCTTCAATATGGTGGCCCACATTGTGCTTTTGAGTAAATTACAGAGGGTGGGGCTAGGAGCTAAAGCATTAAGATGGTTTGTGTCTTATTTTGAGAATAGCAGTGTACAATGGTAAATAGGAGATCATTTTGAGAGTTAGCAGTTTCAAGAGGTGTATGATTGGTTCAGTTCTTGGACCAGTTTTGTTTACAATTTATCTTAGGGGAGTAGGGAATTGCATTATAAACATTTATACATAGATGATATGGTGATCTATGCTTCTGCTGCATTCCTCATGGTAGTGCAGGAGAAGCTGCAAAACAGCAAATCAGTTTTAGTGGTCTCTAAAAATGTATTACATGCTCCAAATTGAAGTTAAATGCAGGGAAAACCATACTTGTGATCTTTGAATCTGCCTCCAAGTTGAGATGTTCACTGAAGCCACTGTTAAAGATTATTGTAGATGACAGAACCTTCTTAGAGCAGGTTAACACCTACAATATCTACATTTTTGGTTAGAGTCTATTGGCTCTGGTAATGTTCATATTGACTAACTGACAAAGAAAATTGGAATTCACATAGGATTACTAAACAAATATCAAAACTGTCTCAATCCTGAACTTAATATGAAAATTATTGGCACATATTTTCCCATTATTTGATTATGGGGATGTGCTTTATTGATTACTCTTCTAGAGACAGGTTACACGATCTGGATGTCCTTATACAATTGTTTAACCCAGTTAGCATTAGAATTTTCCAAAACTATACATCACTGAACTTTATAAGAGATTGACAATATTAAATGCATGCTGAAACTAGAAAACAGAGTTAGAATCAATGTTTCAACCATAGGTCTTCAGGAATTATCTAAACAAGAGAAAAAAAAACAAAGTTAACTTTGCTTTTTACTCTTTTAGATTTTATCTCATTTAGCATTTTTCTCTTAGATAATTCCTGAAGAAGATCTCTGGTTGAAACATTGATTCTAACTCTATTTTGTGTTTTCAGCACACATTTAATATTACCATTTTGTTTTGTTTTCGGGCCACATGCTGATGCAGTACCTTGTTTTTTTGTTTTTTTTTTGTTGTTCTTACATTTCATAAGAGACTGGGGTGGATCTCACTTTCCAATTGAAGAAACCTCCAAAAACAATCTGGGCTGCAAAAAACAGATATAGCTCAGGGCCAGAGTACCTGGAGTATTGCCTTGCAAAATGGACCCTAAAGCCTTCCCTATGAAATGCTGCATGCTTGGAGCTAACTGTACTCAGAAGCAGAACAACCAGATTAATGTATAGTATTCTTATAGTCACATGATTCCATAATTTTGGAATCAACTACCACCAGGGTTAAGGACCATCTTAAGTAAAAAGCCCCAATTAAATAGGGTGAAGTTGTGGTTTTTAAAATTAATTGAAGAAGCTCAGGGAGGTGTTGGCTACACCTCTGGCTGTCCTGTTCAATCACTAACCAGAGAAGGGAGTGGTTCCAGAAGACTGGAGGAGGGAAGATGTAGTCCCACTTCAAAAGAGTGGTAGCAGGGAGGAGAGTGGAAATTACAGGCCAGTGAGCCTGACTTTGGCGGTGGGAAAATTAATGGAATCACTATTGCAGGAAAGGATTGTGAAATATCTTGAAATGAGGGGCTTACAGGATCCAAGACAACATGGTTTCACAACAGGGAGGTCATGTCAAACAAATCTGAAAGATTTCTTTGACTGGGTGACCAGGGAATTAGATCATGGTAGAGCCAAGGATGTGGCCTACCTAGACTTCAGTAAGGCAGTAAGGATTTCTTTGACAGGGTGACCAAAGTAATAGACCAGGGAGGGGCTGTGGATATGGCCTACCTAGACTTTAGCAAGGCATTTGACACAGTCCCGCACAAAAGATTAACAATCAAGTTAGCCAGCCTAGGAGTGGGTCCCAGGGTGGTAGCCTGGGTAGCAAACTGGCTGCACAACAGGACACAGAAGGTAATAGTGAATGGAACACATTCTGAAGAAAGGGGGGGGTTACTAGTGGAGTACCTCAGGGCTCAGTACTGGGTCCAGTTCTCTTTAACGTCTTTATAGGTGATATTGCGGTGGGTCTGGAAGGAAAGGTATGCCTCTTTGCGGATGACACAAAGATCTGTAACAGAGTTGATACACAAGGGGGGTTAGAAAGGATGAGAAGGGACTTGGCAAGGTTGGAGGAATGGTCATACATATGGCAACTTAGATTCAATGCAAAGAAGTGCAAAGTAATGCACCTGGGAAATAAAAATCCAGGAGAAGAGTACACAATAGCAGGGGAGGTACTAACGACAACAATAATGGAAAGGGATCTGGGTGTAGTCATATCAGATGACCTAAAGGTGGGTAAGCAATGTGAGAAGTCAGTAAGGAGAGCCAGGGTGATATAGGGATGCATAGGGAGGGGCATCACAAGTAGAAAAAGGGAAGTGGTTATCCCTCTGTACAGACAGTTGATGAGACCCCATCTGGAGTACTGCGTGCAGTTTTGGAGACCTTATCTACACAAGGACATAGACAAGATGGAAGCAGTCCAGAGGAGGGCAACTAAAATGGTGCAGGGTCTACATCAGAAACCATATGAAGAGAGACTGAGAGAGCTTAATATGTATACCCTTGATGAAAGGAGGGACGGGGACATGATAGAAACTTTTAAGTACCTCAAGGGAATCAACAAAGTCCAGGAGGGTAGCATCTTTCAGAAAAAGAGATGTGTACGAACAAGGGGGCACAATTTAAAGTTAGAGGGGGGACGGCTCAGGGATAATGTGAGGAAATTCTTTTTCACAGAGAGAGTGGTGGATGCATGGAACCGCCTTCCTGGAGAGGTTGTGGGGTCTAAAACAGTGGGGGAATTCAAACATGCATGGGACAGACATACGGCAATTATAGCAGGGGGTTGCAGGAAGTAGGCTGTTGGTTAACTAGAATCTGCAACTTATCCAATAGGTAGGGAAATGGGCAGACTGGGTGGACCAAGTGGTCCTTATCTGCCGTCAAAGTCTATGTTTCTATGTTTCTAAGGCCTTTGACACGGTTCCACTTAAGACTTGTAAACAAGCTGAGCAGCCTGGAAGTGGGTACAAAGGTGGCGAACTGGGTAAGAAATTGGTTGGAGGATAGGAGGCAGAGGGTGGTAGTAAACAGAGTACGCTCTGATGAAAGGAGGGTGACAAGTGGGGTGCCACAAGGTTCAGTACTGGGACCGATCCTCTTTAATGTCTTTATTAGCAACATTACAGAGGGGACCGAAGGGGAGGTATGCCATTTTGCAGATGACACAAAGAACTGCAATAGGGTAGACATTCTTGGGGGGGGATGAATAGGGATGTTAGAAAGCTTGAGGAGTGATCTGAAGTGTGGCAACTAAGTTCCAATGCAAAGAAGTGCAAAATCATGCACTTGGGGCACAGAAACTCAGGGGTGAAAACAAGATGGGGGGAGTTGTTCTGATGACCACAAAGCAGGAAAGAGACCTGAGGTAATCATTTTGGATGACCTAAAGGTGGTCAAACCGTGTGACAAGGCAGTGGTGAGAGCTAGTGGGATACTAGGGTGCATAGAGAAGGGTATCACCAGCAGAAAGAGGGAGGTGGTTATACCACTGTATAAAACATTGGTGAGACCACACCTTGAGTACTGTGTTCAGTTCTGGAGACCACATCTCTCACAGGACATAGACAGAATAAAGGCGATCCAGAGGAGGGCAACTAAAACAGCACTGGGCTTGCATCATAAGCCCTATGAGGAGAGGCTAAAGGACCTCAATATGTATACCCTGGAGGAAAAAAGGGAGTGTCGGATATGATAGAGACTTTCAAATACCCCACTGGTATAAATAAGGTACAAGACGGAAACATTTTTCAGAAAAAAAGATGCTCAAGAACAAAGGGCCATGCTATGAAGGCGGGGTTGGGGTGGGGGTAGATTCAGGGGAAACATAAGGAAGTACTTCTTCCAAGAAAGAGTGGTGAATACCTGGAACTGCTTCCCAGAGGAAGTGGTCAGAGCCAAAACTGTAACAGGATTCAAGAATGCATAGGGTAGGCATAAGGGAATCTTATTGGTTTGGAATGGGAGGGGTTAGCCAGAGACCAAGTAGGGTCTGCAGTATTACAGTAGTTAGGGAAAATGGGCAGACTAGGTGGGCAAAGCGGTCCTTAGCTGCTGACAATTTCTATGTTGATATGCTTAATTCCAGAGTCAAATACTTGTTGTCCAGGGTTCTTGGAAGTTAAATGATGTAGTGTACTGATGTGCACTAATTGTATTACATGTAGTATGCCTAATGTAATGTTGTTACTATGTGTTATATCATACTTATTTTTGTAATTGATACGTGATTTACTGCTGTAACTGTGTGACTGGCGGGATGCCATTGCAAATGAGCTGGGTTCAGAGATTTTACCCCATAATAAAAAAAACTGAAAATTTAAATTGAATCGTCTGTACATGAGCAGACCCACCCTGAGAACTGCAGTAATCTGCCATAACTGTAGTAGAACTGGTATTATTAAAGCATTTTTATTAGATGAACCCCTAACTCCCAATGCAGAAGTGTGAATCTGAATTATGGCCCTACAAGTCAGCTATAAACAAGTTGTGGAAATAACAGAGATAGCACAGAATAAAAGGAATTGATTCCATATAGCCTGGGACCACTTTCTGAACTCTCAGTGGCATAGCTTCCCAAGCCCAAGATGCATAAATCCACCCTCAGATAAAGGGCCAGTACTCATAGGGTGCTGGGTCCACTGTGTGGCCCCTTCCCCCCCCCCTGCCTCTTGCAGGAGATGCTGCATCCCAGGACCCAGGTCATCAGCTAGAGGGTTTATCAGCTGGGCAGCCTTCGGGGATTTGGCTGGGGGGCAACCAGCTGATGACCTCTGACTGGGTGCGGAATCTGGGCATTATGCTTGATAGCAAACTGACTCTTAAGTCTCAGGTGTCAGCCATTGCCTAGACCTCATTTTACCATCTAAGGAACATTGCCCAGATAAAACATCTGGTCCCACCTGACAATCTTCTGACATTGGTCCATGCCTTTGTGACCTCACACCTTGATTACTGCAATGCCCTATACCTAGGGCTACCGGGGTAGGACCTTCACCGCCTGTAACTGGTGCAGAATGCGGCTGCCAGACTGCTGATGGGCTTTTCAAGATCTTGCCATATTACATCTGTGCTCCGTGGCCTGCACTGGCTGCCAGTGCAGTGGAGGATCACCTTCAAGGTCGGATTACTGACCTATAAGGTCCTACATGGACAGGGACCGTGCTACCTGCAATATCTCCTTTGTCCCTACTGCCCCCTTTGTTCTCTCCGTTCTGCCGATGAGGATTGTTAGAGATTCCCAGGGTCCATTTGACAACTTCAGGAGCTAGATCGTTTGCGTTTGCTGCTCCGACCCTGTGGAATTCTCTACCTTGCCGGGTTAGAGACTGCCCATCTGTTGAGGCCTTCAAATCTGCCTTGAAAACTTATTTGAGCTAGTATTTTCGAACACTTAAAGTGCTGCTGTTTTATTATTTTTTTTATCTATTTTATTGGTTGTGGTCCTATGTTCTGTTGTTTTATTGTACAACGCTATAATCTTGCTGGAATAGCATTTTATAAATAAAGATTGCTTGCTTGCTAAAGCACTAAGTTGCTCTTTTATCTAATATAAAGTTGTATACTACACATAAGGTTGTTTTTAAATGAGGGGAAACATCCAGTTTTAAGACATCTGATATAGTAAGTGAAAATGTGGGCTTATTTCGTACAATTTGTAAGCAATTTATGATTAGTAGATTGGAAACTGGTAGTTCAGTTTGCAAAAGGGATTAAAAGGTAACTCTGATATA
The DNA here is from genome assembly GCA_016271365.2 of Neoceratodus forsteri. Classification (NCBI taxonomy): domain Eukaryota; kingdom Metazoa; phylum Chordata; order Ceratodontiformes; family Ceratodontidae; genus Neoceratodus; species Neoceratodus forsteri. Next base: position 626,921,323 of record CM057458.1, on the reverse strand, counting down.
GTTACTTATAAAGGACAGGAAATGTATGCTAATTGGCAGCAGCTAGTAATGTTCCTGTTTTCAGCAATGAAATTCATACCTCAAAATGATCCATATGTAACTATACCTGAATAAACACTTGTGAAAACTGTATTTTGAACTGTATTATTTCTATGGACAACATGTTGCACAGCTCTTTTCATACTACCAGTACTTTGGAGTTTTTACTAAGTCATGGTTTGTGTAAAGAATGCTAATTATGAGCTGTTGACCAGTCAGAACCTTGCTCAGAGTTCTGTGCATAAACCGTTACATAGTTAAAACTTCATGATGCTGCCCATAAAAACAAAACAATGGAAAATACACTTTTTCATACCACTTTTTATTCAGGTACAGTTAAATGTGGATAATTTAGGGTAATGAATATAACATTTCTGAAAAAGAGAATTTTATAAACAGCTGCCAATTAGAAATTAATTCTTGTCCTCTTTAAGTGATAGAATAATTCACATTAATATTTGTTTTTTAATTAATCGGTCGTGTTTCTTCCCATACAAAGAGCTGTATATTAAATGCCATAATACAAGAGTTTTATTTATGGCAAACTACATGGCTCTTTGTGTGAGAGTGCTGGCAGTTCCCCGAGAAGAGCGAGCAGTCGGCATCCCTGGTGTGGGCTAACGTTGCCCCATTTTTTTGTTTTTTATTTTAAAAAGAAAGTTTCGGTTCCTCGTCAGTGGCCTCCATAAGTGAAGTGGCATCCTCACAGTCTGCATTGAGCCAGCTGAGAGAGGAGCGTCAAGAGCAGCAAGGCCCCCAAGTTGTCCCTCCTACTGTCTGTCTCCAGTGCCATCTCCAGCCAGCAGTATCTCTCCTCCTCCTCCTTGAACTTCATCCCGGGCTGGGGCGGTGAGTCAGTGGTAGCACCACTGGCCAGGTGCTGACCACCTGAATCTAAATAAATTTTAGAAAAGTTTGTTTTTTGCGCTGCAGAGTGCATGGAAAAGGCAGACGGAAGTCTTTTTTCTTCTCTCTGGCTCACTGTTTAAAATCTAAGCCAGCGAAGAAAAGTGACCTCTCAACTCAATAAAACAAAGTACGGAGTGCAGTGTGTAAAACTCAAATTTTACACACACTCTCATTGTTGGATGACTGTATAAACCCCTTTGGCTTCGCCCTCGGGATTTATGTGCCATCCAACAACTCAGTGTGCGTAAAATTCTCATAACACACTGCACCCCATACTTTATCCTATATATAATGTGATAGTAAAGATGCAATCATGATGAGGTGCTTATAAAAAAAATTAATGGAGTGTGTTTGAAATGCTTAAGGATAATACTGTAATAGGTCACTTACATCTGTGAACTCCTCATTTGCTCTGCGCTGTCCATGAGTTCCACATTTGCAGGGAGTCCATTTCTGTTTTTACTTCTTTTACTTTGAGTTTCAGTAGTGCTTTTACATGTGAATGTTTTGGCAGATTTTAAGGATATTAAGGCTTTTATTTTATGTTGGTTAGTTATGGGCCATTTAATTTGCTTTGGTCATGTCCGCTTCTTTGGTATGCACTGACAATTGTGAGTGAGCACTGAATGAAATCGGTTTGAGTGAGCCAACAGCTGCAAGCAAGAGTGGGGTGGAAGATTTAATTTGCCACAGGCTTGTTTGATCATGCTGCGGTTTCGTTTATATAGGATTCAATGAATACAACTATCCGAGCAGTACCAACTTCAGCGATAATCTTGGTTTGCAAAGTACAAGTACAATTTGTTCAGCACAAATTGTTTTTTTTAGCCAACTTTAGGCTTTTGCACCATGACACCTGCTGAGTTTACTGTTTCTGTTTAAGTGCTGCTACCAGTGGGACCCTATTTGCTATGGGGCTTTTTGTGACAGCCGAGTGCCGTAATCATTAGCTGGTGGGTTCTGTATGTTATTGCTAGTAAATCTCCCCATTGTCTCCTTGAAAGTGCTGCTCCATTATGGTTACCTATTACCTATTACTACTTACTACAACTTTTACCTTAGAAGTGCAGCTGTTTCTTGAGGATTCGCCTGCCATGACACCCTGCCTCAGGATATTTGTTAATACAGTATTGACTGACTGTTTCTGTTATAAACTTTATTATTTGGTACAGGCTGGATTGCTTTTCCTTTATTTCTTGAAAGCCGAGTTGAGCCGAGAGTCTAGCTGCAGTTACCATAGCTGGCTGTTTCCTGTTTGCATCTCGGCAGAACTTCGGACTGACAGGTGTCTGCCTGCTGGAGCACTCCCTATCTGGCTGAATAGTGGGGTGCATGTTTAGAAACAACATCTCTCTTGAGTTTTTCTTTTGTGCCACAGGACTAGGGATGCAGCGAAATTTAATTTGAGCAGTGAAATTCCGGTAAAATCGCCAGTTTTCCCATGTGAAACATTTCACAAAATCGAGCCCTTATGGTGAAATTTCACTGGTAAATTTCAGTGAAATTTTGCCTGTAAATTTCAGGCAAAATTTTGCCATCAATTTCGCCTTTTGCCAGCAAATTTCTCTGTATGTTAGTATCAGGCAAAATTGGAAAAAAAATGCTTGTCACATGACTCACTCTCTCTCTAGCAGACTGCTGGTCACATGGGTGACTGTACTTAGGCAGGACGCCAGACTGAGTCTACTTCTTTTAGAGCTTTTTCAGCCTAGCAGGAGAGAGTGAGTAGAGCAGGAGAGCTTGATTTTGCAAAAACAGTGTTTGTGTATGTTTGTTTGTTTGTTAGTAATCTCTCCCTCACTTTATTTTAAAAAGTAAATATTTTCTGTTAGGGATTTTTCTTTAGTGTTATATTTGTCTATCTTTATAGTGTGTGTGTGTGTGTGTGTGTGTGTGTGTATTTGACTGCCCATCCCAAGTCCCTTCCTGTATCTTTCTTTCTTTTTGATTTATTTTCTTTAGTTTTATATTAAGAAAGGTTTTATTTATGATGGAGAGGGAGACTGGTAGTGGTAGTGCGCCACCAGCAGCAGGGAGATCTGCTGTCCGCCTTAACAGGCGGACATTTTCCAAGAGCCCTCCTCAAGAGAAGCATGTGCCCATGGTCCCCCAGCAGCAGCAGGTTCCCCTCCACCACCAGCAGTAGAAGGAGCACCTTGCGCCCCCCCCCCGTAGCATGTGTCCCCCACACATCAAGAGCAGTAGGAATATGTTGCACTCTACAGGAGCATGTGCAGCCCTTGCCCACACTCCCCCAGCAAGAGCAGCAGCAGAAGGTCTCGGTCTCAGATGAGGTGGCTGCTGCAGAGATTACTGCTGAGCCCCCAAACAAGGTCTCTCCAGTTGATTTTTTTCCACAAAGGTTGGAGATGATAGTATTGTCATCTAGCAACCTTTGTGGAAAAGATGTCAGGTGGGGAAAACAAGGGTCCCACTTTGCAGACAGAGGAGCCACCTGTGGTACCACCACACTGTAGAGTGACTCTCCAAGTAGCAAGAAGCTACAGCAGGAGGCAGAGATGGGTCCGAGCATCACAAGAGCATCCAGCGGCCTGGGGGGCACCGCAGTAACAGGAGAAGAAATGATACACCCCACACCCACCAGCACAGCCATGCTTCAACTGCAACTAGTTTGACATCACAGCCTGCAGCAGCTCCCCCAGCAGGTAACATCAGGATGGAGGACCTTGAGGCCATGCACCAATATGTGATGGCAGTACGCATGGAGGAGCAAGGACTCCAGCAGCAGGAGGACCAGTTCTGCCAGGAGGTCAGGGGAGAACTTGAAAAATAAGGGAGGACCAAAAGAAGGTACTGGACCTCCTGGTAGAGCTGCGTTGTTGGGGAGGTTGTCAGCAGCAGTGGCACTGGTGCAACTAATTAGTGCTATCTATACATCAATTTGTTTTTTTTCCTTTTTCTTTTGCAAGTCTTGCTCTTTTTTCCTCTGCACCCCATAAAAATAAGAAAAACACCAAAAAAATTAAAAAAGTAAAAAAAACACACAAAAAATGTTCTGTCCTCTTTCTCGTTTATTATATATCCTCTTTGTTCTTTTTCTTGTCCAGTGGTTTTCTATCTTCTATGTTATGTTTTGTGGAATGTTTATGCTCCCTCCATTTCCCCTCTGTTTCATATGATTAAATACCCTTACCCTGAGTCTGACCCTGCATGTCCCCCCAAGTACTATGCCCATAAACTGTGTACCTTCTTGCTTGTTTTATGTTACTCCTTCTTTATTTGTTTCCTCCTATCCACAAATGTCAAGTATTGTAATTTGTTCATTTGAACAAACATTTTTTCCCAAAGCTATGTGATGTTGTTGTCTGTTGTGTGTGCTAAGGGCTGGTGGCAGTTGCTTTGGCTGTGTGCAGCATCAGTCCGAATATGTACACAACAGTCATAGAAATAGTTATATAAGCATTTTTATTGGGAAGTTAAACATGAATATGTTTTGTTCTGCTGAACAACACGTGTCCCCTGACCTTGGCACCTTCAGAAATGTTAACCTTGTGTCCCTCCCCTCCTCCAGTCATGATAATGTTTTATTAGTGCCTCACCACCACCGCCACATGGTCATGGCTTAGGTGACCCGGTCCAAAATGTGCACTTTGGCCACAGTTTAACACTGCCTCTTGCCACCATACTGCGAAGCGCAGGCATAGTAAAAGAAGAAATATGACAAGAGAAAAGTTTGATAAAACTGAGACTGAAATATGGTCTGAGTCAGGTTGTGATGTGGTCGTCATTCCCCCCACCACCACCACCACCACTACTACCCAGATATTAAATAGCTGTTTCCAGGCCTGTTTGCCAAGTATTTCAGCCAGAATCTCGCACTGATCATGCCAAACAGGGCCTACAAGTCCATAAATGTTTCTTAAGAAATGTGACATTAATTCAGACAGAAATGAGGTCACAGCAATGTTGTTAAATGGCGCCCAAGCCACCACTCGAATGAAAACATGGTTTTTTGTCCACTGTTTGCAAGACATCTCATGCTGAATCTCTGTTCTATGAGTGCAGGACAGGCTGTACATGTCCAGTATGTGACAGCAAAAATGGCACATCAAATTGAGACTGAAATCTGGTGTCTGTCCTGATGTTTTTGGTGCTCCACCCAGCACCCAGACATTAAAATGCTGTTTTGGCAACTGTTTACAATTGGTCTTAGGCCACATCTTTTTTCTGTGAGTGCAGCACAGGCAGTACATGTCCAGAAATGTTTCCTAAAAATTGTACATTAAATTCAGACAACAATCTGGTCTCAGCCATGATGTTTTATGGTGCCCAAACACCCACCAAATGATGGTCTTTGTTTCACTGTTTACAATTGGTTTTAGGCCACATCTTGTTTCTGCGAGTGCAGCACAGGCAGTACATGTCCAGAAATGTTTCCTAAAAAATGGTACATCAAATTGAGACTGAAATCTGGTCTCACTCCTGATGTTTTACTTTTATGGTGCCAATTGCTCTGCATACAATCCCAATTCACAGACCGCACCAGGTCTGCCTTTGCCACCAGGTCCACCTGCTCCATTAGATTTGACCATCCCACTAAACAGGTCTATCCCATCACAGTTCCTGCCATGTCAGGCTCGCCCATTGCTGGGTCTGGCCCTGCCTGGCCCACTGCATTTACCTGCCTGCCCCACTAAATTTGCCTGTTCTATCAAACTTACCTATGCCACTGAACTTTCATGCCCCTTGGCAGGGACTGCCTGCCCCATCATTGGCTCTCCCTGCTCCACTGCTCAGACTACTTGCTCCACAGGCTCTACCTGCCCCGTTACCCCTAGTAATTGAAGAAATGGAAACAGAACTCAAGGGCATAGTGACCAGATGGGTTGCTGCAAACATTCCACCTAGCAGACGCTAAAGATATATTTTCCAGTTAATAGTCAGTAATGGATTTTAGTGTGTTTGATGCTGTATTGATTGATCAACAATTTATAACCTAATATTTACTATTGAATTTTAGTGTGTTCGATTCTGTATTAATTGATTAACAATTTATAATATGGTAGATTATTTTTGAGAGTTTACAAGTCATGTACTTAGTTTTTATTTTTCTTAAAACTTTAAGCAGAGCTAAGTACTGAGGGCAGACTTTTAATCTTCCAGACTTGTTGTGTCCTCAAGAGTGCTGAGTGTGACCTTCTCAACTTCAGACACCTGTTAGGTACTTTGCACTGGTAACCACAGGCAGTATATTTTTACCTGCCCAGTCTAGTCATAAGAGGTTAGTGAGCGGTCAACCCTGTCCTATCAGGTGAGTACCTAACCACATGAGCAATCACAAGCAGTCAACCCTGTTCTATTGGGTGAATAATTGACCACATGAGTGGTCAACTTTGTCCTACTGAGTAAACAACTAACCACAATGAGAGGCCTGCTGTTCACACCTCTGTCTGAAGTGTGATCTCTCTCAGACTATGTGCCTCGCTTGAGAGCTCAGTCTTATTTTTTAATATCTGGGAAAGATTCCCTGGCCATCTCTGACACAGATATCATGACATCAGGCCAAGGTTACAACCCAAATGCTTCCCCATATCAGTCAAATGTCCTTGGGTCACTAACAAGCCTTCAGCATCTGATCATCAATTAGTGGTCACCTGGCTTATAAAAACTGCTAGGATCTAAAAATATCAAAGCATCTGGCCCTCCTATTTCTCTGCTTTGACAGAGCATATAAATCCCTGGAAATCAAGTCAAGGTAAGGAGTCTCAGACGGAGAACCAAGAGTCACCTCAGCTCTCAGAATCTCAGCTAGACATCAGTTGGTACTGGTGGGTGAGTTTGTTATCTTCACCTCAGGCGTAGGACCTGAGGCTGACATTATGCCTGCATTTAGTTTTTATTTCTTTTATTGCGATGACTTTTGACTTGTGACAAAGAAATTATTTTCCGCTTTGCACTGCTGTTCAGAAAAATTTTTATTTTCATTTTAAATTGTAATTGTCTACTCATTTTAATGCCAACACTGCCTTGTAAATTTTTAATATTAATATCAAAAGTAAAAACATTTTTAACTATAAATCCTGACTTCACTTGTGTCTCTCTATTTAATATAATAAAATTAAGGGCACTTGACACTTAGAAAATAGTAAAATAAAACCTAAGTCAGATCTACACTTCTGCTTTATTGGCCATGCTGGTACCATTAAGATAACAGTTCTAGGTTATATTCATATGGTTAATTGTACAGATTTTCCATGTCCAAAATTACTACATAAATATTTGGGTTGGTGCATCATTGATTCTGATAAAAGACGTTGGTGTAAGATTGATATGATATGATATGATATGATATGATATAATATGATATGATTGCCCCAGGCACAGACACACAGATGGTTTTAAAGTAAATATATGAATATCTGAAGAACTAAAAAGGGCTCATTGTCCACTGACAAATACTCATGCCCATAAGAAAACATTACACTTTAATGAACACAGCATCTTCCTGGACTGAGATCAAATAGTCTTGGTCATCAGGAGTCAGATAAGTTAATTGTGGCAAGTGGTCTAGATCATAACACAGTGGTCACTCTTCCAGCTCTCTGTGTTGCCACTCCAAATAAATTTTATCCTGACTTAGCCCAATTAGTGGATGATTTGCAAAGACTGCCAGTTTCCGAAGGTCTCGGTGAAATCTGTGTACATGAGACTGAGCAAGGATGCTACATCGGAGAACCAGAAGGCTCTCCTTATAACGCAACCCCCAAGCCCAGAAATTTAAATGCTGTTTTGGCCACTGTTTACAATTGGTTTTAGACCACTTCTTGTTTCTGTGAGTGCAGCACAGGCAGTACATGTCCCGAAATGTTCCTTAAAAAATGGTACATTAAATTCAGACAGAAATATGGTCTCAGCCACGTTGTTTTATGGTGCCCAAACCCCCACCCGGACCAAACAATGGTCTTTGTTCCACTGTTTACAATTGGTTTTAGGCCACATCTTGTTTCTGGGAGTGCAGCACAGGCAGTACATGTCCAGAAATGTATGTTAAAAAATGGTATATCAAACTGAGACTGAAATCTTGTGTCAGTCCTGATGTTTTATGGTGCCCCCTCCCAGCACCCAGACATTAAAATGCTGTTTTGGCCACTGTTTACAATTGGTTTTAGGCAACATCTTGTTTCTGTGAGTGCAGCACAGGCAGTACATGTCCAGAAATGTTACCTAAAAAATGGTACATTAAATTCAGATAGAAATCTTTTGGTGTCAGTCCTTGTGTTACATGCTATGCCACCACCTCAGGGACCTGAAAAGGGGTGCCATGCAAAGAAAATGAATTCCTCTTGCAAAATGCTGCTGCTACTTTCAATTGTTTCCTCCTGCTGCTGCTTTTTCAATTGATTGAGATAGACATGTATAATTATCATTTCCCTATGCTGCTGTCCTTCCTGATTGGCTGTGTTGACTGATTCTGTAGTTGTAATTTGCCTGGAGGTAGGGATTGAATTATATGTTGTGGCACTGTTGCTTGCTGCCTGCTGCTGTCTCTGATAATTAATTGCCATGTGACGTATTGTTTTGGATGGTTGATGGTGGATCATCTTCACAGAGTCCATGCTGCTGCTGCTGCACACGTAAGTATCTGTCTTTATATTTTTTTCCTGTGCAAGATAAGGGTGTTGATGGGTTGGTATTGTGGCATCTTGAACTCTAATATGTTTGTACTGCTTTTGTATTATTTTTCAATTTACTGTGGATGACATCATGCCAGGCTGGGAATTGGGATTAGGATCTAGGGTACAGCTTGAGTTTTCACTGCTATGCAGATGATATTTAGCTGTACATGTTCTTTGTCCCTGGCCAAGATGCTGCCATTTTGGTCTTTAACAACTGTCTCACCGAAATCCAGGATTGGATGAATGTGAGTTGGCTGTGGTTGAACCCAGAAAAAACTGAGGTGTTGGTTGTGGACCCAGGTCACCGAGAGGTGGGTTTGTTGGCTGGATTACCTTCAGGTTTATGGCTTGGGGGTGTTCAGCTAACTACCTCAGACCAGGTCCGGAACCTGGGCGTTGTGTTTGACGACTGTTTGACACTGAAATCTCAGGTGTCGGCAGTTGTCAAAGCCTCTTTTTACCATCTGAGGAATATCGCCCGGGTGAAGCACCTGGTTCCTTCCGATGATCTTCCAACTTTGGTCCACACCTTTGTTACCTCCCGCCTTGACTACTGCAATGCCCTTTACCTGGGGTTACCGGGGGTTGACATCTGCCGCTTGCAGCTAGTGCAGAATGCGGCAGCCAGGCTACTGACTGGTTCATCTAGGACTGGTCATATAATGCCTGTGCTCCGCGGACTGCACTGTCTGCCAATATGCAGGCGGATCACCTTCAAGGTCGGTTTGCTGACCTATAAGGCCCTGCACGATCAGGGACCTGGTTATCTGAAAGACCTCCTTCATCCCTACTGTCTCTCCCTCCCTCTCTGATCCACTGATGAGGGATTGCTAGAGATTCCCAGGGTTCATTTAAAGACATCTGGGGCTAGGTCCTTTAGTTTTATGGCCCCAACCCTGTGGAATTCTCTACCTCGTCAGGTGCGAGATTGCCCGACCGTCCAAAGCTTTAAAGTAGCATTAAAAACATTTCTTTTTAGCCTATTATATAATGATTTTTAAAGTGAATTTTAATTGATACATGGTTTTTAATTATTTATTTATTGATTTATTTTATTATGTTATGTACAGGCACCTTGGTTTTAGAAAGGCGCTTTTTACAAATAAAGGTTGATTTGATTTTATGTTGAAACGCACCACATTTCCCAATGCAGACAGTAAGGCCTGGATATTCAGAAAGGTTGCACATGGCGCAACACAGTTGCACCATGCGCAACCCACTGATGTGCCCTGGCACGATATTCAAACAGGGATTGTGCCTGGCACAAATCCCGATGCACCAGAGCACATCAGTAATGTATGCAGCGCAGGTAGGGGAGGCGTGCCCATGCATACTCCGCACATCCTAATATTCAGCTCGGGATGTGCTGAGCCCATTCATGCACAACCCCTACTTGCACTGCACACAAGTGAGCCAAAAAAAAAGGCACAATGGCTGGCCACCCACAGGTGAGCTGCCGTAGTGCAGGGCGCAACACGGTAGCTGCCATCTGTGGGCATGTGTATTAAAAATAAAGTCCAATATCCCCGGTGGTCCAGTGAACCGCTCACAGCCTGATCACGGGCATTTGTATTAAAAATAAAGTCCAATATCCCTGGTAGTCCAGCGGTCCCCCTCCCCACCACCCATTGAGCCCCACCACCCCGCCCCCAGTCAGTGGTGGGTGGCAGCACCTGCCCGCCTGCCGTTCCGCCGACACTGATATGTGTAGAGCTGTATGCCCATTGGTCCACAGCATGAGCCAAAGGGCATGCAGCCCATACCGCATTATATGTGCAGATATGTGAATGGATCCATTCACATACCTGATTGTGTAGAGGTAAGGGATGCACCATTGGCTCATGCTGTGGACCAATGGGCATACAGCCCTACCGTACAGTGTCAGTTGGCAGGTGGCAGGGCAGCAGGCAGGTGGGGTGCTGCCACCTGCTGCTGACCGGGGGGGAGTGGGGTGGTGGGGCTCAGTGGGCAGGTGGGGAGCAGGGTACCGCTGGACCACCAGGGATATTGGACTTTATATTTAATACAAATCCCACAATTGGACTGCGAGAGGTCCACTGGACCACCAGGGATAATGGACAATTAGTTTTATTACAAATGCCCGCGATCGGGCAGTGAGGCACATTGCCCGATGTGCAGGGGGCATCGGTCCCCAACGGCTGCTGCCTGGCAGGGTGCCAGGCACAAGTCGCCAGGAATCGGTGCACCTGCATGCAAATGGGGCCTTAATGACATGCAAATGGCCCCATTTGCACCTTGCATACATTATGGCTCCATTTGGATATTGTACTTTTGAATATCGCGGTTGCTGTGCATAGCACAACAGAACTTGCGCTAGCGCATCCCCCTGCTCCACACTGGCCACTTGCGCTAGCGCAGTGCCACTGTGCCATGTGCACTGCGGGTGGCCAGGGTGCGATATTCAATGATGCTGTGCCATGGCACAGCTCCATTGAATATCACCCTGTCAACGCCCCTGTGCAGCCAAGTTGCACTGCGCCCAGGCTTGCGCCACAGCCTGGCGCAGTCTGAATATCCGGGCCTGAGTATTTAATTTTTTAATTACTAATGTGGAGATATGTTTGTTACTGCCATCTGGATGTCACTCTGAGATGATAGCAGTAGTGTTCTTTTTTGCTTTTGTCAACATCAGGAATTATGGTGAAGTTAAACTCTCGCTCCTGTTGCTGCTGCTCAACATCTGAGGGATGTATTTAACTGTGCAACGGTTCCAGTCCAGTTTCACAACCCTGAGGTAAGCATTTCTTCATTTTCTATGATCTTTTATGGTGGTGGGGGTGGGACTGGGAAGATGTTGGGGGGGTTGAACTTTTACAATGTTCAAAATGTGCTCTCTTTTATCTAATTTCCAGGTACGCAGTACTATTGGGGAAGGGGAATGCCTGCAACTGTGCTTCATCATGGTCAGCAATCATGTGACCCGCCCAGCATGTTCCTTCTGGGGGCGATTTCCACAGTTTAATGACGTCACGGTGTATTGTAGGTATACATTTTTTTCTATGCTTGTTCTAATTTGTTTGCTAAAACCAGGTATGCAGAATGCAGATTGATAAGTATTCATAATTTTTCCTTATCTTTGGTCTTGCTTAGGTCATTTTCCTCTGAGGTTTCATCCTATCTCTGTGTGATGACTACATCCATCCAGGCTCTGCAGGAGCTGTATTGCATGTAAGACAGAGGTTGTTGCTTGAACTGTGACATTGGCCACTGATGTCCATACCATTAATGAGTAAACACCATCCACATCCAGGGAGGAACTATATGTTGAAATGGATGGTTGAGATGGTGTTTAGTAAATAATTAGGTTGAGGGGGACTAATGTATTGTCTAATCATTTCATGTGGCAGAGCTGCAGTAATCATGAAAATTTGGAATCCAAACTGAGGGCAGCATACACCTCCCCCTTCCCTCCCCGATCCTCTCTAGAAACTATCACAGTTCCAGTACAAGAACTTTAACCTGGTAGTACAACATAAGTAACCTTGTTGGGGTAATTGGATGTTGTAAGTTGTTAAGCCTTTTCATGATTACTTTCATAATTAATGATTAACATTATTAAAGATGGCCGCCATTCACCATTTCTCAAAATTTGTTCAGCTTGTGGTGTTAACGGTTGCATGAACATATTACATTCATATGCGGCTTGTACTAGGAGCCAGGGTGCTTCGACATGTCACGAATAATAAGTGGCAGAAGATATTGTTTGGGTCGCATGGGGTGCATGGGTGTGTCAGGTCAGGGTGGGAAGGGGGCGGTGGTGGCATGTGCCCTCATGGGCACTTTTAAGGATATCAAGACAACATATCTTGCTGTAAGATGAGGTAATAGTAAAAATGAAAAGTAACATGTGCATCTTGATATTTTCTGCTGCAAAACATTATAACTGTAATCATGCAAAATCTTTATGGTTCATGATGTATTGCTGCTGCTTTCTATAGGCTGGGGGACTGGGGACCAAACGATGTTTTACGGCAAAGGGTGATCAAATGAAAGTGATTCACACCACAGCAGATAACACATAACCAATACAATGTTACATAGCTAAAAAAAAGTTATAACACACTATACCCAGCTAAAAATAAGTTATAACACACTATACTGAGCTGAAAGTGGTGGTGGTGGGGGTGGCCTTTGAGTAAACTCACTCTTTTCCCACTTCGACATCATCCAAGAAGCACCCCTCACAGTCTTCAAGACTGGAGTTGTCACCAGGTGGGAATTCTCTCACTATTGCTGTTTCATCCACCTCTCTGCTGGTGGATGCTTTAGTCAAGGGATTGTCATCATCCTCATTACTGAGACACAGTTCCTGTGGCAACACCACTGACATCACTGTGTTGTGCAGAATGTGCCTTTCATTCATTTTGATGAATGTTAATATGGACACATTCTTGGATGAGAAATTGGTCCTACAGTCACACACAATGGCTCCAGTCGCACTAAACACTCGTTCCACATTGACACTGGATGGTGGGCAGCTCAGGTATTTCACAGCAACCGATGTCAGTGCTGGCCAGTCAGTCATTTTGCTGCTCCAGTACAGCAGTGGCTCGTCAGTAATGACAAGGTGCTTTGGGTCCCCCATGTAGGCCTCCACCATTTGTTCTGCTGCTCTAAGTCCAGCTGCCTCATCTGTTTCCTCCTCCTTTTCCTTCATATCTCACACTCCCACCTGAAAGAGAACATCCCTTATGGGATTGCTTGCTGTTTTCTGCTGTGCCTTGCCCATTTTCTCTGATTGGGTTGCCTGTGAGCCACTGCTGGTGGTGATAGCAACACCTGTTTTTGCTGCAGTGCATGCCTTTTTCATGTGTGCAGCATATACCATTCTAATGAGGTTCTCTGTCTACTCGCTGATGACCTCCTTCAATTATAGAAGGCATGCCACGTTTGTAGCATGGATCTGGCATGGTAGTGATTGCAAAATCAATCGACTGTAAAATGTTGAATACATGGGTATTTGTGTCCAGCACATGGAGCATGTGATCCATTACATCACAACTGCCATGATCCCCACTTGCCTCCATCTGGTGTCGCACATTACCTAGTGCCTGCCTCAGCACATGTATAAGTGGTATGGATTGACTTATACAAACAATGTCCCCACTCACTGCTCATGTAGCATGCTCAAATGGGCAGAGAATGTGTACTAGCCCATCCATTTGGTGCCACTGCTCTGTTGTTAGAGAAATGGCCACTCCAGCACTGTCATGGGTAGTGTGCACCAGCAGATATTCTGGCACAGCCTTATACTGTCCATACAGTCACTCAAGCATGTACAGTGTGGCATTCCACCTTGTCACAATATCAAGCTTCATCCGGTGCTAAGGCAGACGGTTTTTGCGCTGCAGCTCACGTCACGGGCCTTTGCAGAACATGTAAAGTGGACACAGATGCAACATGCAAAAGTAACTGTTTCCTTAATGTCTACATGGTTAAGAAACTGCTGTACATTAAGATTAAGGCAGTATGCCAGGCAGGGCATCCTGAAAAAAACTACATCGCTAATGTACTTCACTACATTGGAGCCATTATCACTTGAGATAGCTCCTGCTGTGAGTGACTGTGTGTGATGCCACCCATCAATCTCTGACAGCAGAGCATTAAGCATTTTCTCAGCTGTGTGAGAACCAGTGATACTTGTCATACTCAGGGTCACCAGCTGCCAAATACCAGGTGTGTCACTAGCAGCACAGTTTTGATTTCTGCAGGTTTTGCCTGGCCCAAAATTGAGTACCTTCCCGGTCAACTGTGCCTAGTGTGGTGTTATGCATAGATACGAGCTTGCTGCTGTCTGTCCACTGGTCCACACATCCATGCTAAGATGGATATATTCTGATGCACTATGCTTCAATGCATGTCTAATGGAATCAGACATTCTACAGTTCGGCTCTGGCATGGCACACTTAGAAAAATAGGTTTGCGATGGAACCTGCAATTTGGGACAGGCACAGGCCATCAATATGCAGAAACCAGCATTCTCCATGAACGAGAACAGCAATGGATCAATGGCCAGCATTTCAGCAGGAGCAGCATTTAACTCTCATGACTGGGGGGAGTACTTTGTGTGCCACTCAAGGATGGCCTTCAGAGTGGGCTGCATCTTTGGGGCTGTTCGACCAGAATGCTGTTCTTGTGGCAACAATGATGTTCTTTTGGGGGTAACACTTGACTCTTGGAGCTGTGTAGACCACATGAAACCAGTTAGTTTGATTACTTGCAGATGTGGTGGCATACTTTTCAGACTCAAGGGACTGGGACTGACACCTCCACTGCTATGCCCACTTCTCGAGAGATCAAAGGATTGCTCACCCTCCTCCTCCACCACTGACTTACTCTGCCCTCTCTCCTCCTGCTCTTGCTCTACTACATTTACCTTGCCAAGGGAGTTGCCACCAACACCTCTGGCATCCTTCCAATGTTGCATCCAGTATGTTTTTTGGACTGCTCTCATCACTTCCATAAGACTACTTTTGGGAGGGGAGGTTACTTGACTGCTTGGAGGTTTGCTTATAGGCTTGGTGACAGACTGACCCAGAGGCTGTGCATGTAAATGGCCTACATCACCCTTGATTTTTTTTAACTCAGGCTCCCATGTGGGATCATCCCAGTCATCATCATCACCACCAATAGCGATGATGTCCTTGTCTTTCTCCTCCTCCCTATCGCTGTCTTCTTGCAGCATGGCACCATTTTCTTTCTCTACAACCATCTCAGGGGGATGACTATCCCTAGCTCCAGGATTATCAGACTCTGATTGAACACTATCATCACCAACTCCTGCAGGAACAGGGACAGTCACACCGACAGACTTATCACCCTCCACCTGGACCACTGTTCCTGTGCTGGTGTCAGTGCCTCCCTTCTTCTCACTCTCATCATCCCCCACTAGCATGGATGCAACAGCTTGCGCCTTAAAAAAGTAAGACACAGATATGCCAGACCCAGTACTGCCAACAGCACTTTTGCTGGTTCCTGCTGCACCACCAGAGCCCACAACAGAAGACAATGATGCAGACATACGTGTGCTTTCACTGCTGTGGGGAACTGGAACTGAAGTTGTACTCTTTTCAGCAGAATTCTTAGCTCCCTCATCCCCTCCCCACCACACTTCCCCACTGCACTGGGTCATCTCTTAGCAGGCATTTTGCTGGCTGCTGCTTCAAAGCTTTGCCTTTCTCTGGGAGTATTTGATGAAAGGATGAATTACTAACTGTATGAACAATACCCCACACATCACACCTACAGTGCTGGCTTCCTTACAAGTCCAAACACAATCAGGACAGGTAGCAGCACTTAGAGAACAACTAATACCGTACATGGTAGGTAAGCTATTCTAGTAAAACAAAAAGGTAACTTTTTTCTTGCCCCAAGCAGAAATTAAAGCAACTCACACAAGGAAAAAGGGCGTAAGTGACTGACTTTAAATACAGATCACCTGTGTCTGGACAAATGAAGTACTGTAATGTGTTATTACTTAGGTAATACCACAATTTAATTTTATTATATAAGAGCAGAGACAGCCATAAAACATTCAAGTGATCAAGTAGAACTACTTAAGTAAACATACAAAAAAATATAGAACTGTTCATTTTTGCAGTTTAAGTGACACAAGTTAACACTCCAGCAAACATAACTAACCACAAACAAATAAAAATAAAATAATGGATCAGCTCTGTGTGTTTAACAGTTTAGAATTCATAATCACAACTAAAGTGGAAGAATTGTATATATAACACAGGCTTACAGCGGCAGGAACTCTCTCAAACAGGACGGAGTAACTTTTCAGAGGAAAAAAAATAACAAGATATAACAAAATTAATAAGAAATGACAGTAAATAAATAACTCACAATTTGTGAGTAATCTGTTTGTAAAAGGCTAGAAATAGCCTGCACTGCTTTACACTCCTAGCCTGCCCCACTCAACCCTTCAAAGACACGTACAAATGCGAAACCTAATTAAACTAAGTATTATGCAAAATACACAAAATTAGAAAATGTTCCCTAGCAGCATTAGGAAAACACTTTATATTTTGGAGCAATTAGCTCTCAAAAACACGTTTTAACGATATTTTAAAAGGCTTTATTGGCTCTGATGCACCACAACAGACTCCTCTCCAACTCACACACAGCAGAATGAGCTGTAAACAAGCTGCATGTGACATTTGACTTGTTTACCCGTACTGCATTGCAAATTTCATTTTTGGAGCAAAATTGCACCAGCGAAATCAGAAGTTATACCTGCGAAATTGAGCCACAAGATGAAATTTTAACTCATTGGGTCCAGGTGGCCATATTGGATCAGGTTCAGCAATGAATGGTCCCGACACCACATGGCATCTACTGGACCCAATGTATTGCATCAACTGGCAAAATTTGCAGACCAAGGCATTTCACACGAAATTTCACTATTACGAGAAATCGTGAAAACAGCAAAATTTCGTTTCGACTAGGCGAAAAACGTTGTCAAGGCATTTTATGCAAAATTTCACCATTAAATGAAATCATGAAACCAGCCAAAATTTTGTTTCACCTAGGCAAAAAATTTCATGTAATTGCAGAATTACATGAAATATTTTACCAGGCAAAATATTTCAATTTTACACAACCCTACACAGGACTGCCAAGTTGTCTCTTCTGATTTTCAACCATATGTCAGCTGAACATTTTACATAACAATCCTGTTCTCGAGACCTTCTTGCTGTTTAGTGAACTGTTTACATACATATGTTGTGAGCACTGAAGGGGTGATGTGAGCACCCTGCCTTGGTGTGTTGTTACCGTTTTGGTTCCACTTGCCCACCATGGTTGGCTCCTATGTATCTGCATTAATCAACTACATTCATTAGTGGATCATTTTATCTTTTTCTGTTGGACTCTGTATTATTGGACTCAGCTTATGGGCATTTCTTGCACTGTCTAATGGGGTATATGAGGTAAGATAGAAGAGCTCCACCTCTATCACATAATTCTAGTTAAGGGACGAAGTTTAGTTTTCATCTTGGTTTGGGATTTAGTAATTACTGATTTCTAATTTAGATAGTTGAGGTGTGGGCTGATTGTGGATAGAGATTCAGCAAAGTTTTACTCTGCAGGTGAATATGCGGTGAAGTCGCCAAATTTGCCTCTGTGGAGCAGTTCATGAAATTGTCCCAATTATCCCAAATTAACAGGAATTTGCCATTTGTGTGACTTCACCTTGCTTTTGGGAGTCTTAAGTGCAAATTGCATTTAAAAAACCCAAAGCAAGCAGAGGTTACAAATAGGAAATCCCCCAACACCACCCTCAATTTATCCCTGATGTCCAGTGGTTCCCCCCCTCCCACTGATTGCCAGACACAGTTTGTATAATTTAAAACAATTGCCCCACCCCCCACAATCGCCAGCCAGTAGGCCACATGTAAAACATATATCATTTTTAAAAACTTAAATCTCCCATTCCCTGGTGTCTAGTGGACCCTGCCCCACTGCTGATGATCGGACACAGTTTGTATAATTTTAAATAATCATCCCCCCACCCCCCACCCAACCGACTGCCAGCCAGTTGGCTACATGTAAAAATATATATCATTTTTTTTTTTTATTAAACCCCCCATTCCCTGGTGTCTAGCAGACCCCCCAACGCACTCCACCCCATCAGGGAGTGTGCCACACCACCCCACTCCCCCCCACTCCACCCTGAATGGGCCACTGGCACAGCCCTCCACTCACCTCCATGGCCGGCTGCCTGACTGAGCTCTTAATGAATCAGCGCGTGCTTGTACAAGCACAAGCTCATTCATTGACAGCTTCCGGTCATTTTAGGCACTTTCTCAGGGGGATGGAGAACAGGAAGGGGCTGCTTCAGTCCCCAGTGGGGGGGTATGGGGAATGGAATTGTGGACCCTGCCCCACCCCACCTCGCCATTGACGGAGCAGCCTCTCCTGTTCTCTATCCCCTGAAAAACTGCCCAAAAGATCACAAGCTGACAATGAATGGGCACATGCTTGTATAAGCACACACTCATTCATTAAGAGCTCTGTCGGGCTGCCTGCCATGGAGTTGGTGGAGGGCTGTGCAGTGGCCTGCTAGAGGTGGACTGGGGGGAGCAGGTGGTGTGTCATTGGTGGGGCACTCTTGCTAGGGTGGGGTGGTGGGGCTCCATTAGACAACAGGGAATGGGAGATTTAATTAAAAAGTTTATATATTTTACATGTGGCTGACTGGTGTCATTGGCAGGGATGTGAGGGTGGGGGTGATTGTTTTAAATTATTCAAACTGTGTTCGGTGATTAGCACGTTGGGGGGGGTCCATTAGACACCAGGAATGGGGGATTTAATTTTCAAAAATTTGATATGGGGGAATGGAATTGTGGACTCCACCCCACCCCAACCTTAGCAGTGTCAGTGGCTCAGCAGGTAGCACACTTGCCTCTGAGGCTGGGAGATTAGTAAGCTGTGGGTTCTATTCCCACACCAGGCACTTGGGTTAATATCCCAATACTAACACTGTAGTGCAGCATGAGGGGGGTGCTGCACTCCTGAGGTGCCGTCTTTTTGGATGAGACATTAAACCGAGGTCCCATCTGCCTGTTCAAGTGGTAGTTCAGCTGGATGTTAAAGATCCCATGGCACTTCTCGAAAAGAGTAGGGGAAATTTTTATTCAGAATTCAAAAGCATAACATAAGGACACACAATACATATCATAATACATGTTGAAGCCAAAAAAACCAAATAAAGAAACACCTCTTAAATAAAATATAATGTAAATCCCCACCTAAATAACCCAAATACCCCAAAATGTGCTTTTTTTAAACTAAACCAACAGCTAAAACATACAAATCATTCTTAGATCATATTTACAAATCTGCAGAATACGTTCATTAAAGCAGAATATTAACAAATGCAAAATAATAAACTTAAAAACAAAAAAGGTTTTACCCCACCCATCCTACATTCCTCCATAGTCTAGAACTCACTTCTTGTCCTAAGGTACGAAATTCATAACTAAATATTTTATCCAAATCAGCTTGGATGTTGAACAAAACCTCCTGCTGAGAAATTACTTTACTTTGTAAAGAACATAAGCATCTGGCTTGCCAGAAAGACCATTTTAAACATGCCAGTAAAACAAAGGCCATGATCTTGGCCCATTTCATCCAGGATATAGGTATTTGGCCTAATACCAAGATGTCATATGTCATACTTTTAAAAAGAACTTCCCCCCACCATCCAGCTAACTGATCCCAAAAACCCTGAACATTCACAAAATCAAAAAATGAATGATGCATAGTCTCCATCTGCTCTAGACACTGAGGGTCTCCACAGCCCATCTCACTAATTTGTTCATGTTTTTGATTACTCCCTACATTCAACTTTTGGTGCCCACACAACCAAACAAAATTCTGCATCTTAAGTGGTATCCTAGGATCTAGAATACATTCTAATAACGCATCAATGTTTATGACTGCAGGGACCTGAAATAAAGGTTCTTCTGTATACCATTTTTTTAACATAAACTTATAGAAAGCTTTTTTCTCCTGACCTAAAAACCAACCCAACTCAATTTTCCAAGTTCTTATATATTTCAGGGTAGTTTGCAAATATCCTGGAAGAGACCTATCTGATGGGGGCCATTTACCCCTGCCCCAAGCTATCAAAAAACTAGGTCCCCATAATTTCATAATGAGAGCCCCTAAGCCCTTGGACTCTAATATAACCGGACGAATAGAACCAAAAAAAAAAATTCCCCAAAAAATATAACAAAGGTTGAATCATATTTAAACCTCCTGTTTTCTGAGACCCATACGTATGAACTCTTTTAACTGGATTCAAATGACTCCCCCATAAAAGAAGGAAAAAAAGACCAATAACTTTTGTATGCATATCAAATAGCAAAGGATATACATGAGAAATATATAAGAAAATAGGAGCTATATATGCCCATAGCAGATAAACCCTCTTTTTCCAGGACATTTTCCAAGACAACCAGGACTTCACTTTCAGATCAGCCTGATCATATGCTGTCACCCAGTTCTTCCTTTCTGATTCCCGAGAACCAAAAAACATTCCCAATATTTTTATTTCATCAGTTGTCATAGAAATGTGAAAACCTTCCAAAGCATGAGCCGTACCTAAAACCAAAATCTTACTTTTTCCAATATTAATTCTAATACCAGTAGTATGATAGACTGACTCAAACAATCTCAAAATCTGCTCTCCTGACTCAAGATCCAAGATAGTAAAAAAACAATCAACAGCATAGGCAGTAACATTACAAAATATTGCCCCATTTTTATTTTTAATGGCTTTAATATATGAGGCTTTTTCTATATGCCGAAGTATGGGATCTAGACCAAAAACATACAACAGCGGACTCAATGGACAACCCTGTCTCACATCGTTTTTTTTAAATAGTGGTATAACCAAGCATCCATTCACCATTGGAACAACCACAGCGTCTGTATACAATGTTTGTAATAATGATATAAAGCAATCTGGTATTCCATAATGTTATAAAACTGCCCAAATATGCTCCTGCCTAACTGAGTCAAAAGCTGTTTCTTGATCAATAGATATCAAATATCCATCTAAATTCCTCTGTAAACTTTGTTCTACCACTTCTCTAATGAAAACCAAATTTTGCAAAATATTCCTACCAGGAATAACACAAGACTGAAAAGGATATATAACAATTTGTGCAATTTGTGATAACCGATTTGTCAAAATTTTAGTTAAGATTTTGTAGCCTGAATTTAACAAACTTAACGGCCTCCAATTTCTGATGTCTTGTTCATCTCCCTTCTTATAAATAAAGGACATAACGCCTTCTTTCATAGTAGGAACTAGCCTGTTTTCCTCCCATATAGCTGTAAACAACACCTGTAGCCAAGGGGCTAGTATTTCACTATAGCATTTAGCAAAATCATTTGAAATCCCATCCAACCCTGGAGCTGACTGATGCGACAATTTCAAGATAGCTTGCTTAATTTCTAAAATAGAAAAGGGAGATACCAAACCCTGTATTTCATCATTACTTAACTGTGGAATATCTAAATCCTTAAAACATAAATTTGGACTATTTGCCATATTTTTTTGAAATGTTAATCTCAAATTATCTTGAATGAAAGCTAATAAACTGTTAGTATCTGTAACTACAGATCCATTTTTGTTTTTTAACTTTGTCATAACCCTATGCTGCACACCATGCAAGCCTATTTCAAATGGGTTCACTTGCTTTTTAGACCCCTTGGTTTGATATTTTACTGCTGAGCTGCTCTATTTTCCAAAACCTTTAAATAGGAATACATTTTATCTTTTATTTCTTTTAACTGCATCATATGATTACTGGAATGAACAGCTCGAGATAATAACTGCATATACTTAGCCCTGAGCCCCAAATACTGTATATAACCATTATGAGCCTTCTTTTTAGAAATACCAGTCAAAAGAATTTTCAAGTCTCTCTTTGTATCTTCCCACCAATCAATAGGGCTGTCATACAAAAAAGAGATATCAGCTCTTAACATAAAGAATTCCTTAATAGAAACCTCTGTGTCAATCTCCTGTGAAATAGCAACGTTCATTCTCTAATACCCTCTCCCTATAGAAACCTGTTGCAAAGAAGCTAAATCCAGTTTAACAGCCACATGATCAGATGTTTCAACTGGAATAATCCTTACATCCTGACAAAAACTCTTCTGGATACCAACCAAAAATCTATCCTAGAGGATAATTTACCTTTATAAAAAGTACGTGAGGGATTTCAATCTAACAAATCATAGGCATCACAGAGATTATTTGCTTTTAGTATTCTTAATAAAGAATTCGAATCACTAAAAGCTTTAGATGTAATCCTTCCCCAATCTCTTTTTGTAAGGCCACAATTAAAATCACCTCCCCAAATCACCAGCTTTGAAGTATGCAAATAGGGTTCAGCCCTCCTAAAAAGGGAAGACCTATCTGTCCTTAGCTGAGGAGCATAAATGTTAATAATCCTATATGTTTCATTACCTAAAGCCATGTCCAATATCATTACCTTTCCAGGAAATACATCAAAAAGATGTAATACTTTTACCTGTATACCCATAAACAAAACCCCTAACCCAGAACAAGGTACTTCACCCAAGGACCAAAAAGAAACCCCCCATCGCCAGTCCCTTTGTGCATCCCTCACCTCTACTAATGAATGCAACCTAGTGTCTTGCAACAAAATCACATTACTTTCCCTTCCTTTACACTAGCAAAGGTGACTTGCCTTTTATCTAAGGTTTTAATGCTGTTCACATTAATTATGAGAAAGGAAAGATTCCCAGGCATAGAAAAATAGAGGGAGAGAAAAGAAACTCAGAGACATAGATCAAAGAAACAAAAAAACAATCCTCTTCATCTCTTCTTTTTCCTCTTTCTGGGCTTATGTTTATCCACAGACCCTCCATCAATGCTCACATCTGCATGTGAAGAGGCAATAGAAGATAAATCCGAATCATGACTTTCTTCTTCCCCGTCTTGCTCGAATAACAAAGTGTAAGAGTTCTGGACCAGTATAACATCCAAAATCTTAGCTTCTGTAGGAATCTCTACAGAAGGCTTTCCCGCTTTAGATCTTGTAACCCTCTGAAAAGGTTCATCCAGCTGAAAAGTGGGTGGGGGCATATATTTTTCTTCTGAATCAACTTCCATTCTTTGTACAGGACCTATTTTAGCTGTTTCTGAGTTACAAGAGCCACCTTCTTCCTGAACAAGAGGATTATTTAATGTGGCAGAATCATTCATAATAAGAGGGTCCACTTTTCCCACGGAGTCTACTGAAGGCCCCTTTTGTGCAAGCAGAAGATTCAGGTCACTTTCCTCCTGACTGACAATTGCTGGAGGGGAACCTATATGGGAGCAAGGCATTCCAGAAGGAGGCACATCCTTTTGAGGCTTCATAAGGAGTAAATCCAACAAACGCTGCTTCTCCTTCTGTGCCGTGGCAACATAAACATCTTGCTCTGCTCGTATTGCCAAATCTCTACTATTATTAGATGCCCATAAACAGTTTCTAAAAGTATGACCCTGTTCGTCACACAAATTACACCTTAAAGGTTGCTGACACTGGGCTCCAAAATGGCCTATTTCGCCACATAGGCCACATTTCTATTTGTCGCACACATTACTTAAATGCCCCACATCCCCACATTTAAAGCATGCTCTGGGTTGACCTGGATAGAAAATCACCCCTCGATCTCTCCTCCCCAAAAAAGCAGTTTGGTAAATGTTTTGTCAAACCTTGTTCGAGATTCAAAATGACCTGACATTTCCATCCTCCAGTCCATAATTGCTCATCATTCAAGATGGGCTCTGGGTAACCTTTTACTGTACAACGTTGCTGTAGCCAATAAGTAATATCTACCACATTAACGCCTTCATTTCTGAATAGGACCACTATTTTCTTTGTCAAGGGTTAAGTCAGAGGAATTGCCAAAAAAGGCATTCATAAAGGAGAGAGCTTCAGCAGTTGATATTGCTTCCAGAATCTCTCCAAACCTGCAGGATGCTTAAAACTTATGTCAAAAACAGAGTCACCTGGTATATGCAAAAGAGCATACACCTCATAAACATAATATTTCATGCTGTCCTTTAATAAAGATCTCCCCACAAAATGCCTATCTGGGACATCTGCAGCATTACCCCTGTACTTCAGTCTTACAGCATTTCGCCTTATAGCAGGTTCAGACAACAGCCTTGTGTTAGGGAGAAAGAGTTGATCCCTTACCCTTTCATGCCAGACATTAGGGGACAAATCTGCATTCCCAGAAATGGGCTGATCGTTGGAGACTACAGTGTTAGTATTTGTAATAAAGAGGGTGGTCTGACTTCCCTCCTGAATAACAAAAGAAGAAGAATCCATAATAACAGGGCCAGGGGCATCCCCTTCCATCTCTTTTATTGCCATTAATAAATTATTTGCAGAACTAGGCTGTGGAACAGGATCTTGAGACTGAGGCATCATCTGCCCTGCTGGTATATCAGAGCCATTACTGTTCTCAGCAGCACAAGGTTTTAAAACAAGAACTGTTTGGGGAGAGGTAATGTTTTCCCCAGAGAGATTAGGGTCCGATCCTTTTCCTGTGCCATTTTTAACCCATCCTGCCACTATTAAGCAGAGGAAACACATTCTGCTAAAACAGGGGGAGAAACTGAATCCAAAGAGCCAGAGCAGAACTGAGCTAAATCTGAGGCTTTCACCTCAGTGTGTTAAGAACGCAATCTCTGACTCTTTCCCACCCCATCCTTCCCAATCTACTTCCCCCCTTGGGGATTCCGATAGAAAACGTTATCGGAGCTAAAACAGACAGTTCAGTGGATTTTTCCAAGTCCCCTAAAGGAGATGTACTTATCTGTAGGCCTTCGTCCACGACCTGTAAAGGATTGATAATACTGGGCAGAGACTCATCACCGCAGGATTCCAAAACCAAGGACCCAGAACTAGCAATAGTTGAAATTTCTAAAATTTCAGGAGAAACATCAGAAAAAATGGGAACAGGTAGCGCGTCTACCTCCCCTGAACTGATTACATGAGCAACAGCAATTTCTGCACCCAAAACCACTTCCAGGTTCGGGATATCGCGTAGCTCATCCTGCCTTTGCAAGTCTTGCTGTAAACTAGACCTCGTCTCCACATATTGCTGCTCGGCCAAAGCTAGTTGCAGCCGAATGTCAGCTAATTTCTTTCCTTTACCAATTTCTTGATCGGGAATCTGACCTCCAGATCCCACCATCGGAACAACTTGCAATGTAGAGCTTTCCATCTCCTCAGCGACCATTATATCCAAAATCTCCAAAGCTGGATTTGCCTCCATATTTATCCAAAAGAAAAGGGGAAGGCCAAGGAGTAGGCTCTCTCCTCAGCCACCCACACGTCCTTCTTCGATGAAAGCTTAATCACTCTAGTCGCTTTCCCACAGCAATGCAGCGCCCTCTAGTATCCAGAGTAGGGGAATTTCCCCGGTGCAATGGCCAAATTTCCTCCATTCACAAAAAATACCAACAGCTTCACCCGGTTCAAGGTCAGTTGGCATTCATCTGTATCCCCCTCCCTCGGGTCGCGCTTAAAATAGGCAGAATTTGTCTAGTGCACTTACCCAGTCAATAAAAAGTAAATAAAATTTAATAAAATATGTATTTTTACATCTGGCCGGCGATCGGCAGGGTGATGTGGGGGCTGGGGGTGATTGTTTTAAATTATTCAAACTGTGTCCGACGATCGACCGGACCGCGGGGCACTAGAAACAGATTTATATACTTTTTAACATTGTGCTAAAGTTTGTGGGGAAGTGGAATTTTCACTCGTGAAATTCCATTCTTCAGATGGTCCGCCTCAGTTAATTACGAATTTTGTGTATTGCACTTTGCGTACTGAGCACAATATGCAAAATATTTTGTGGAGTGAATTTTGCCAACTTTGCCCATCTCTAATTGTGGATTGTATATTGGAGTGAGTCTGGTCTGAGGTGTGTGCTAGATGGTGAGCGGGTTATTGGTGTGGGGCAGTTGTTTAGGGAGGATTAATTAGTTAGGTTCTGGGGGGGGTAAAAGTGTTAGTTTTATTTATAGTGATGATTTATTTGCCTGAGCTACTAAATAGGATGAGCTATCCCCCATCCCTGTTTCGTGAACTGCGTCCCTTCTGGGACTTTTCTCTACCTGCAGAAATCTACTGCCAATGCAGGGGGTTAGGGATTACCAGAAGATGTCGCAGGAGGGTTGGGGATGGGATGGGATGAGATGGGGGCTGTCAGTGGGGTGATCGAGATTGTGCAGACTAAGAGATGCCCCAGGGTCAAATGGGGATTGGAGAGGGGTGGCAGGTGTTTAATCATCATCCCCCAGTTATCCACCAGACTGAGTGGACAGGCAGTTGATGGACCAGCTGCCACTATCCGTCCTCTTCAGGCACTGCTTTGTAATGCTAGGTCAATGAGGAACAAGACCACTATTATTTCAGATTCTGTTTCTTGTTCCTCAGCTGACTGGCGTGCTTTACGGAGACCTGGATAGGCATGATGCTGGTCCAGTTTTGGAGGCAGTGGTGCCTGATGGTTTCTCCATAGTGCACTGCCTGAGGAAGGATCACAGAGGGGTTGTGGTAGCCATCTTCTTTAGAATGAGCTGGGTATGGTGGTGCACCCTGTGGGGGACACCTCATCCTTTGAGTGCATGTCTGTGCATGGGGGTCCAGGTACTTGGTGAAGAGTCCTACTCATATATCTCCCACCTGGGTGAGAGGGGAACTTTCTCTGGTAGATCATAGAGTTAGTCACTGACCGGGTGTTTGAGTCGCTTGGCTGGATTATATGGGTGTGCCAGTAACAAATATTAAATCCCGAATACCACAAATAATACGGTATTCAGTATTTGGAAGCCGAATAACGAATAGCACAGCTATTTGGTTAAATATTTGGTATTTGGAGTTCCCATGGGATTTGAAGATCTCGCAGAACTTGCCAGCCAATCGCTGCGCTTTTGCCAAAGCCAGATCACATGACATTTGGACATTGCTGCGTAGTGGAGAGAGCTCTGAGTCAGCAGAGATTAGGAGTTGCAAAAAACTAATATTTTCATCACAAAGACTTTATTTTTTTGTTCTGTACTGTGTGTCTATAGTGCCTAGTACTAGTGGGAGCACTGGTAAGGTTTTTTTTTTTATGGATAAATCGTCTGATGGAGTGATTTTTTTTTTTTGCTATTTTGCTTTTTTCTGCAGAGAGAAACTAGTATTCTGTTCTGTACCGTATGTCTTAGTGCCTAGTACTAGTGGGCGCACTGGGAGTTTTTTTTTTCCCCCTGGATAAATCGTCTGATGTGATTTTTTTGCCAGGAGCGGCAGAGAGAAACTAGTATACCTGCATTTCAGGGGCCTCTGTGCTGTGCTCTGGAAGTGAAGGAGTAGTGTTTCTTTTCTTAGTGCTTGCCTGTCTGGTAGTGGTGTAAGGCTTTTTGTATTTTCCCCAGAGAAATAGTCTGATTTATTTTGCCAGGAAGAGCTGTAGAAAGACTTATGTTGCAGTTTACCTCCTTAATTACAGTAGTTCTAACGTCAACCTTGACTGCTATACTGTAGTGATTAAAAAAAGTATTTAATTTGGTGGTAAATATAATAAGTATTTCCGGGATGGAGGGGGCTTACGTTTCACAAAACCCATTAGTAGCCTAGCCAGAAATCTTGGAGGGCAGTCAGCTGACTGCACTCACATCCACCACGGTCTAGGGTTAGGTAGTGACTCTTGCAGTGTGTGCACGCTCTTGCCTGTCCTGCGTGCGTGATGCTTGCAATAATTTTTCTGTGCAAAAATAAAGCAGTACTGCTGCTTGCAACCACTTTTTTGTACTGAAATACAGCAGAATGTTTATGCATTTACAAATAAAAAATTTAATTGCAGTAGTTCTGCTGTAGAAATATCGATGTAAGAAATATTTCTGGTGTAATCTGAGGTTGGTCTTGGGTTTCACAAAAGTCGGACGCCACCAGCAGTCTTGGAGGGCAGTTGGTTGACTGCACTCCCACCCCCCGATGGTTTAGGACTAGGCAGTGACACTTTCAATATGCGCACACCCTTGCCTGCCCTGTGTGCGTGCTGCTTGCAATAATTTTTCTGCATGAAAATAAAGCAGTAAGGCTACTGGCAACCATTTGTTTGTACTGAAATATAGCAGACCCTTTGTGCATTTAGGAAAAAAAAATGAATTGCAGTAGTTTGGCCATAGAAATCTCTGTGTAAGAAATATTTGTGTTGTAATCTGAGGTTGGCCTTGGGTTTCACAAAAGTTGGTATCCACCAGCAGTCTTGGATGGCAAGTCAAATGACTGCACTCCCACCCCCCCATGGTTTAGGGTTAGGTAGTGATGCTTGAAGTGTGCACACACCCTTGCCTGCCTGCCTGCATGCGTGCTGCTTGCAATAATTTTTCTGTGCAAAAATAAAGCAGTACTGCTGCTTGCAACCATTTGTTTGTACTGAAATATAGTAGAACCTTTGTACATTTACAAAAAAATAAAACTGAATTGCAGTAGTTCTGCTGTAGAAATCTCTGTAAGAAATATTTGTGGTGTAATCTGAGGTTGGGCTTGGGTTGCACAAAAGTCAGTAGCCACCAGCAGTCTCAGAGGTGAGTCAGCTGACTGCACTCCCACCCCCCACAGTTTAGGGCTAGGTAGTGATGCTTGCGTTGTGCACACACTCTTGCCTGCCCTGCATGTGTGCTGCTTGCAATAATTTTTCTGTGTGATAATAAAGCAGTACTGCTGCTTGCAACCAATTTATTGTACTGAAATACAGCAGAACCTTTGTGCATTTACAAATAAGTAAAACTGAATTGCAGTAGTTCTGCCACAGAAATCTCTGTGTAAGAAATATTTGTGGTATAATCTGAGGTTGGACTTGGGTTTCGCGAAAGTTGATAGCCACCAGTAGTCTTGGAGGGCAGTAGGCTGACTGCACTCACACCCTCCATGGTTTAGGGCTAGGTAGTGATGAGTGCAGTGTGCGTACACCCTTGCCTGCCCTGCATGCATGCTGCTTGCAATAATTTTTCTGTGTGAAAATAAAGCAGTACTGCAGCAGGTGCTGCTTGCAGTAATTTTTCTGTGCTAAAATAAAGCAGAACTTTTGTACATTTTACAAAGTATTAAGCACTTGAGAGCGTTTAGAACTTGTTGGCATAGATAAAGACAATGATAGGAAGAGGTGGAAAAAAACATACTTGATCCAGCCCAAGCAAATCTACAATGGAGTAACAGGTTGGCGATGCTGAACCTGAATGTGAGCGACGGTCAACCTGTATTAGATACCCCAAATTTTTCTTTACCCCTTCCATGCCTATGTCTTCTAGCAACAGTAGTACTGTGTCTGGCACAGGACAAAGTGATACAAGAAGCACAAGCAGAAGGACACTGTTCTCGACTCCCACCAGAGCCACCAACGTGTCCCCATCTCGCACCAGTACCATCACATCTGTCGTTAACACCACCACCACTATAGAGATCCTGTCTTCCTCTTTCACAACAGGCAGCATGAGTACTACAGCCAGCTCTGCAATTGTGACTGTCACTCCAGCCACTGCTGTCACTATGAACTCTGCCACTACCCGTAACACTATCCCCACAGTCTGGTATCCTTGCCACGGAGCATATTACCAGTATGGCTCCTCGCAGTTGATACAGTTATGCCTCCTGCTTCTCAACTTCTCAGTACTCCTGAAAAGGTTGTAGAGGACAACCAGTCATCTGGTTCTGAGTATTTCCCTCCACATGATGAGCTGACCAGTGACACATCATCTTCTTCATCAGCGGCAAATGTAAGTGACTTTGAAGATGAGGCAGAGTACACTATGTACCTTGAGGGCAGAAAAATAAAAGGTGGCAGACAAAACAGCCTCTAGGAGTAGCACTAGTACCAGGGGTAGTAGAAGTAGCAGTAAGCATAAGGGTCCCCCTCCCTTTAAGAAGAGCAAACAAGCAACACTAACATTTCTTTGGCAGGTTCCGTCACAGCCTGAAGGACAGCCAAGTGATGGCAGCACTGGCATGGCACCATCAGGGCAGTGATCACAGGGCAACAACATGAGGACAAGACAGGTACATCTGTTGAAAACAGAACTGGGGGGTGTGGGGCTAGTAGAATCACTGGTAACAGCAGTGTTAAAAGTGCTGTGTGGCTGCATTTCACTGTGTTAAAGGAGGACACAAGGAAGGCAGTCTGTTCTTTTTGCAACACCACTATAAGCAGAGGGAAATCACTCTCTGACTTAACCACAACATCATTACAGAACCATTTGAAGCTTAAGCACCCTCAAGTGTACTGAAGCTCATTGGGGTCTGGATCCGGACCCTTGGTTTCACCAAGACCAAACCCTCCATTGGGCAGGCATGCACTGTTGACAGTGGTGGTGGTACCGACAGATATGCTTTCAAGCAACCCAGTCGTCACTGCACTCCTTCCCCCTCACCAACGCAGAGTCTAGCCTCTACTCCTGGTGGTCACTTCTTAGTGCAGTGATACTACAAGGCAGAGACAGTCATCAGCACTTCACACACCACCGTTGTTGAAGCTGTCCACATCAAAATCTCCCGTGCCAGTTCCAATAATGGATGCTCTGCATGCACGAACAAAGTATCATGCCTCACATCCAACAGCACAGCAAATCACACCGCTGATTGCTGACATGATGGCATTGGATCTCCTGCCTGTATCAGTTGTGGAAGATACTGACTTGTGATGGCTTCTCAACTATTTGCACCCATGTTATCAGATCCGGCATGGGGTCATATCGCTGTATACAAAAAGAGCGCAGCAATGTAACATGCTGTAAATACAGTGGATACATAGCTGCTGCACAATGCCAAAAGACAGTTCGGCAAACAAAATTCATGGAGTTTTTTGTTTTCTGCTAGGGGCACATGCACCCACCAACTCCCTCCACTATAAATATAATCAACTCTGGGGAAGGAGTTTCAACACAGGGATGAAGGGAAACACAGGCAGGGGAGGAAAAAAAATGTGGTTTTGCAAAAGTCTTGGACCAGGATTTGAGCCCTGGTCCACAGACGCATAGCTACCCTGCACTGCCGCGGCTCATCCCACTGAGCCATGGCGACTGCTTGGTGGACTGCCTCCCCAGCAAAGGTCTTGACCTCTGTGTCTCTCCTCCTCACCACCCATGCATGACAGGGTACAAAACCGCATGCAGCATTTGTACCCTGTCATGCTAGTGCACCATGCTATATGTGGTGCGCGTTTGCCTGTGCAGTTCTGTATTCGGCAAAGTGACCCAGTACCATCAGATCCCATCTTATACAACATTTACTTGAACTGCACTGCCATGACTGTACGATGGCATGCAATCTGCTATTGCTGCTCTGCTTGCAGTGGCTGTTGGTGGTGTTTTTCAGTGAACATCAGCTATCTGGACTAGCAATAACTCCCACCATGCCTATCTCTCCTTAACTGCACAATGGTTTGTGCAACACCCTGCTGCTGCTTCCAATGCATCATCTTGTGGCTCACCCTTGGCCCCCCACAATCTGGCAGTCTCATTAGGTCAGCTTTGCCGAACATCTGACTGATGGTGGAAGACCACATAGCACATAATATTCTCACGTTCCTGCAAGACATGATGTGGTCTTGGACTGGTGTTGACACCAATTTAAAAGCTGCCTTTTTTGTTCCCAAGAATGGCACAAACATGGTGAAAGCCATCAAAGATGGTCATTTTGTGAGTATTTGTTGCTTTGCACACACACTAAATGTAGTGGTTGATCCTGCACTGTGTAGCAATACTAGGACCAACAACATATCCACAGCCTGTTCCATCTGCAGCCATTTCCATCAATCTGTAAAAGCCTCTAACAAATTATGAGATGTTCATGAACGCCTTGGTCTATCCCAAAATCATGTAGTACATCATACAAGTGGCGTATCTCTTATAAGATTGATTTGTTAACCTACTGCATGTGTGGGGTCCAGGCAACCTGTGTGAACTGCAACATCCGTACCTTTCCGTATGCTCCTTACGGTCTGCCAATGAGGGCCTCCTGGAATGTCCCCAGGACCAGACTGAAAACAACAGGGGAAAGAGCCTTCAAGGTGACAGCCCCAGTACTGTGGAACTCACTAACGAGGAATCTGTGGGAGGCCCTATCAGTAGAAACCTTTAAAAAAAGGCCTTATATTTATTTGCTCAGGCATTTGTTATTTAAGCGGGCTCTTAATTGTATTTTAATTATGTTTTGTGGTTTTAGAGTTTTACTGTCTATTGTGTTACTATTGTTAACTATTATTTATTGGACATGTGTTTTTACTCAGTGTAATGGCACCCTGGGCCTCTGGGGAAGGGCGCTGCAAACAAATAAAATGTACTACTTTTACTACTAAAGTAAAGTATGTAAGTCTTACAAAGGATTAAAAGAGGGACCGCAACAACACTCTATCTAGGGTGGAGCTACATAAGAGTTTTATAAGGGGCCGTAACTGATCTCTGTCTGGGGTAGGGATACGACTAGGCTGCATAAAGGGCAGTAGCTAATCCCTAGCAGGGGCAGAAACATGGTAAGGAGCCTAGGCAATGGTTTGTAGAACAGAAGTTGGAAGAAACTGCAGCATCATGATGAGATAAATAGACATTCTGGGAATGCAGGTGATGGGAAGCAGGATTGTTTGTTGCAGAGGGGTGTGGGGCAGCAGCAGTGTTCATGGGTACACTATGGGAGTTAGTGGTTGCCCAGTATGTAAAAGCTTATGTCATCTGAGGGCAGAGATTAGGCAGCTTAGATGGGAAATAGGTGTGCTACTTCACTTGATGGAGGAAGACACAGAGGAGAAAGGGAGGAAAACAGTAGTGTCCATAGAAGTGGTGCTAGCAGGGGAGAAGGATTATGGGGTAGATGACACAATGTTCCTCTCCCACAGAGACTGAGGAGGCCAAGGGTGGGGAGGTAGGCAATGGTTGGAATAGAGGGAGGGGCAGGAGGGAAATTAATAAGGTGGGAGCATCACCAGTGGTGCATGTGTAGAACAAGGGGGATTCAGGTATACAGGGTGGGGGGGGCTATGCAGGGATACGATTGAGGCGGGACAGTAAAAAGTGGTGAGAAGGGAGGTTATGTAACAGGGAGGTTGGGATGGTTGGTCAGTCAAGTGGATCAGGAGGGAGGACAGCTGGAGAGAAGAGAGAGGTAGGAAGAGCTGGCAGAAAGGTGAAAGGAGTCTTGGGAGAAGGCATGAAGGAAGGGAGGGAGGGGCAGAGGGGCACAGACTCCTGAAGGGGGCAGAGTAGGCACAAAGGAAGCTGACAGTAGGGGAGAGTGGTGATTTTGGGAGACTCCATTGTAAAAGGGTTGAGGTGGGGGATTAATGGGAATCGGGTCATCTGCAGGAAGGTAGTGTGTATGCCGGGGATAACCATGGAACAGGTAGGCCCACTGATAGGCCAGCATACACAGGGAATGGGGGGAATCTCACGTAATCATCCACCAAGGGATGAACAATCTTGCTGAATGTGAGGTAGTGGTGTTACAAGAAGGGTTTAAGGAGGTGGGGAAAATATGCAGAGGTGGCTAGATCTGTGGCCTTCTCTGAAGTGCTGCCAATACCCAGGGCTAGTACTGCCAGGAAAAGAAGGATTGCAGACTTCAATGTGTGGCTCAGAAAGTGGAGCAGGGATACATCTTTATAAGAAGCTGGGAGGGAACTTGGGAAAATAAGGCTGTCTATGCACCAGACAGGCTGCATCTCAGGATGGAGGGCCCCAGAGTGCTGAAGGGAAATGTGGGGAATTATACCGGTAGCACCCTTAATTTAAACTGATAAGTGGGGCAGCAAGGATCACAGCACCCTAAGTCACCATGAGGTGGGGGACAACAGGCAGTCAGGAAAGGTTTTACAGGAATCAGTATATCAGGCAGGGATTGGCACCAACAGTTGGGGTGGGGGAGTTCCTGGAGGGAAGGACGGCAGGGTAGAAATGAGGACGGGGGAACAGAAATGATGATAGGGGTGTAGGGGGAGGGCCAGGGGTAAGATGGGAAGAGAGGTGCAGTATATAAGAACATATAGGGGAGGGACAGACAGACTGGGGGAGAGAGAAAAGAGTCCTGGTTGAAAGTGGTAATCTTGAATGCCTTGAGCCTAGGGAACAAAATAGCCAAGTTACAAGCGCTGATGGCTGAAAGGGAGGTGGACATGGTAGTCATCACAAAGACTTGGGACATATTTAACCCTTACTAGGATCCCCTTGTCCCCTGGTACAAACTGCATAGAAAGGACAGGGGGTCGGCAGGTGGAAGGGGTTGTACTATTACGCAACAGATGGAAGAATCCGTACAAGGGAGGTGGAGATGAGGGGGAGGGCTAAGGTATTTTAGGTACAGGTGCAGTCCACAAAATGGAGAAAACTTTGGCTAGGGGTGGTGTACAGGTCACCAAACCAGGAAGAGGAGATGGACAGGGGGCTGGGGTCCCAAACAGTGGAGATGGGAAACAAGGGTTGGTGGTGATTATGGGGGATTTCAGTCTGCCTAGTGTGGATTGGATGATCACATCTACATCCTGTTCCAGGTGGCAGGTGATGCTGGATGCATTTTAGAGTGAGTCCCTGACACAATGTGTTCTGGAGCCCATCAGACAGAAAGGCACACTCGACGTAGTGCTGATAAATGAAGCACATGTTCAGGAAGTGAGAGTGGAGGAACCCATGGGTGTCAGTGACCATGTGGATGGATCTGGACATGGGGAAGGAGAAAAATAACACCAAAACGACAGTATTACATTTTAGGAAGGCAGACTACAAGAGGAAATGAGAGATTTGAAGTGGGCACATTGCTGGTATCAAAGAAGAGATGGGGTGGACAAAAAATGGGTCATAATCAAGGGGAGACTGGTGGCAGTCACTATAGAGTGTGCAAAACTGAAAAGTAAAATATCTAAGGCCAAAAAACCCAGCTGGTTTGGTAGCTCAGGCAGTGAAGGACAAAGGACAAGTCTTCAAGAACTTAAAAAGGACCCAGAAGGAGGAAGACAGGGTGGAATAAAGTTAGAGAGGTGGGCACAGCAGTCCAGTTGGGAAGGCCGGAAAAGAGCTGCAGCTAGCAGAGGGGGTGAAAAAGGGGGTGAAGGCTTTCTTCCAATATATCAATGAGAACAGTGACATGAAGGATGAGAGTATCAAGTTACAATGGGAGGAGAGGTGGGCGGAAGGTAGTGAAGAGAAGTACTAAATAAAGTATTTTTGTTCAGTCTTCACTAGAGAGAAGGATGATCCTATGCCTCAAGGAAACAATGCGGTGGGTAATGGGATAGGAGGTGACACTAATGGGGATATGGGTGAGGACAGGGTAAGGAAGGGTTTGAGAGCTTTAAAAGTGGACAAGTCCCTCGGACAAGATGGCACACATCCAACGGTGCTGAGGGAATTGGCAGATGTGCTAGCGGGTCCCTGATGGAGCTGTTTAACAGCTCACTGGTGTCAGCGGAGGTACTCTTAGAGTGGAGAACAGTATGCACAGTGCCACTCAACAAAATAACCACAGACCAGTCAATCTGACCTCAATAGTAGGAAAGATTATAGAGACCACACTAAAGGAAAGACTGGTGTGTTTTCTGGAGGATAATGGGCTCCAGGATGAGAAGCAGCATAGGCTTATAGCAGGGCTATCCTGCCAAACAAACCTGATTGATTTCTATGATTGTGTGACCAAAACAGGGTACACGTGCCTGGCGGTGGACATCCTATATCATGAGTTTAGATTGTGCTCCAGGATGAAAGACAGCATGGGCTTGTAGCAGGGCAATCCTGCCAAACAAACCTGATTGATGTCTATGATTGTGAGACCAAAACATGGACAAGTGCCAGGCAGTGGACATCCTATATCATGAGTTTAGAATGGGACCAGGATGAAAGGCAGCATGGGCTTGTAGCAGGGCAATCCTGCCACACAAACCTGATTGATGTCTATGATTGTGTGACTAAAACATGGACAAGTGCCAGGCGGTGAACATCCTATATCACAAGTTTAGTAAGGCCTTTGACTCTGTTTCTCATATGAGATTAATCAGGAAGTTAGAGGATCTGGAGCTAGGGGTAAACCTAAAGACCAGGCTAAAAAATTGGTTGCAGGACAGGAGTCAGAGGGTAGTGGTTGTTGGGTGGGGGTGATTATCAGGGTCTACAGTAGTCATTTGCAGGGTCCCACAGGGTTCAGTGTTCAGTCTGGTGTTGTTTAATATATTTATTAGCGACATAATACACAGAGTAAAGAGTAAGATCTGCCTGACTACAGATGACACCAAGCTCTGTGGGAAGGCGGACACAAAGGAGGGAATACAGGACTTCAGGGACAATCTTGCCAGGCTTGAGAGTGGTCAGGTATTTGGCAACTGGGATTTAATGTCAAGAAGTGCAAAGTCATGCACTTGGGGGCTAAGAACCTAAAGACCTAAGCCAACCCAGTGGTGTGAATGGTTGAGGCATCCATGCCTTACCTCCTACCATGCCAATGACCTGTGTTCGCAGTGTGAGTGGGTCACCAAGGGTCGGCCAAGGAAGGAGAGGATTGAGCATCTGAAGGACTGCTCTCCTCTCCTGGGGAAGGAGGGTGGTGTTCCTGCTGAATGACTGCCCCCGAGTGGAGGCCCGAGGGTAGTGCAGGAGTGTTGGGCACTGATGCAAGGGAGGGTACTGTGGGACTTCTGCAGCATGCACGCACCTCCATGTATGCATGCTTATGTATGCGTCCCAGCAATGGGGAAAGGAGAAAAACAGTAAAAGATGTTGGCTGGCAAGGATGACATTGGTCCTCTTTGGGCTCTGCACCCAGCTAATCAGGCACCTCCATGCCAAGAGGTAGGTCCTGGTGGACACTGGGGTGATGGAGCTGGGGAGGGACCAAGTGGAAGGGAAGCCAGACGACACAGGAGGAGCATAAAATGTATATGTGAAAAAAAAGAACCCAAAGACCAAATATTGTATGGGTGGTGTGCAGGTTACCAAGTCAGAAGAGGAGAAAGATTTGGGGGTGATAATCTCAAGTGATTTGAAACACTGCACATTGCAGGAAGGTAGCAGCCAAAGCAAATAGAATATTGGGCTGCAAAGCCAGAGGAATAACTAGTAGGATGGCAGAGGTCATTCTGCCACTCTACAGATCTCTGGTGTGTCTGCACTGGGAGTACAGTGTGTGGAACTGGTGCTCGAACCTAAGGAAGGACATCAGTCATCTGGAAACGGTCCAGAGGAGGGCAACAAAAATGAGCGAGGGTCAACAAGGTAGGACATATAAGGAGAGACTCAGAGACCTCAACATGTACTTCCTGGAGGACAGAAAGGAGAGGGGACATGACTAAAACATTTAACTACCTTAGTGGTATAAACAAGGTGAAGTTTGAGGGTCTTTTTAGCCTTGGTTGTAACAAAACTACTAGAGGATGCTGCCTAAAGACTTTGGGAGGATGATTCAAGAAGGAAATGAGGAGGAACTCTTTCACCAAGAGGGTGGTGGCCAAGTGGAAAAAGTTTCCAGATGAGGTAGAATCCCTAAAGATAGTTGACACTTTTAAGAAGGATAGGGACAAATAAAGGGGGTTACAATTAAAATTGGAATCATGGGGGGAATGCCTAATGGAGGAGTGCGGACCACTCAGTAATCACTGAGGGACCAGCATTATGAGTAGACAAGACTAACCTTTTGGCCTTTTTCTGCTGGCACTGTTTGCACATTTGTATAATTCTAACAGATTATTGCAGTCTGGCTCCCTAACACCAGTATTAAAATCTATGCCCACAACATTGCTGATGCAAGACCAAATTATGGATGACAAGCACAAAATCACAGAGCATTTTAATGAGTACTTTGACAACTTTTACCAGCTTATGAATAGCCCCTCGCTGACCATGGACTAGTACAACAATGTGAATGAGGTCACTGGGTGTACTCACCCACTTTTTTATTTAAGAACCACCTACAAAATCTATGCAGAATTACCTGAAAAAATTTAAATAAAACGAAATGTGGTGTGGATAGAATTGATATGGGTATTTTTAAACTGTTGAAAGAGAATCAAGGAGGTGTGGCCAAGAGCACTGAGCTGCAAACCTGGAGAACTGGCTTTGAATCCCACAGCCACCACCTGCATACTGTGTGGCCATGATCAAGTCATATAACGTCTCTGCACTCCCAGGACGCACCTGGAAACAATCCTCAGCTTAGTGTGTCTTTCCTGGTCAAAAACCTAAAATAAATTAAATAATAAAAAGATGGAATTGCTGAACCCATACACAAGCTGGTTGGTCTTTCCCTATGCTTAGGACAAGTGGCAACTTTGTGGAAGACTACTGATATTGTTCCATTATTTAAACAAGGAATAAAAACTCCAGTTGAAAATTTCAGACTGACTGCACTGTTATCATCATCGTGTTGCATAGAAACATAGATGATGGTGGAAGAAAAAGGTGGATGAGCCATCTAGTCTGCCCATGTTAACCTATCATGCCCCATTACCTGTTACTCTTGTGGGGTCTTCACTTATCCTTTTCCCCCATTGTTCTTCATTTTCCATCTGCTTCATCCCTCTGAGTAGCTACTCTGCTCTTGACTCTATCCTGGCCATGTATGAAGCTGTTTATGGTTTTGGCACCCACTTCCTCTGCCAGACAGATCATTCCATGGCTCAGCCACTATTTCTGTAAAATAATACATCCTTACATCCTTTCCAAACCTTCCCCCATTAACTTCCAAATCACCCTGTGTCCTAACTTTTTTGTTCCTGGCAAATAGCTCTTTACAGTTCAGTTTGTTTATTTCTTTCAGGAATTTGAAAGTCTCTATCATGCCCCCCTCTTGTCTGGTTTCGAGTGAATACATCTCAGCACCTTTAGTCGTCCCTCGCAGGATCTGCCCCCGGTCCAGAATCATACTGAACACCCTGCTTTGTACTGTCTCTAGCCTGTCCCTCTCATTTGTCAGGTGGGGACTCCAGAACTGGGCATAGTACTCCAGGTGTGGCCCCACCAGTGACCTATGAAGAGGTAACAGTATCTCCAGTTTCCTACTATCAACCCTCCTCCCAATGCACTTTGGTATCCTTTTAGTCTTGCAGAAAGCTTTGTTACATTGGTTGGCTTGTTTACAGGAGTCACTAATGATGACACCTGGCTCCCTTTCCTCTGATATTGTGTCTGTCTGAACCTCTTCCATCCAATGTGCTTTCTGTTCCCTAAGTGCATCACTTTGTACTTCTTGACAATAAATTTCTGTTGTCATACTTTGGATCAATTTTCTAGCCTTGGTGGATCTCTCTGCCATGCGCTGTATCTGAATATGTTATATCTGCATTTTTGATCCATCTATCAAAATGCATCCCTAACTGCATGGTGCTTTAAATATGTACAGCATATGTAGCTTGTTATTAAAATTGCACTCAACACTTTTTAATTGTTACTTACTATTTGCACTTTTTGAGACTGAGATTAAATGTACATCTGTGATGTAATTGGGGAGCGCCACCAGGTACATAATTGGGAGACAAGTATTAAAATAATGTGCTCGCACCTCTCCTTGCACGCTTGATAAAGCACTTTGTGTATGCAAAATGCTGTTGGGTGTCTGTGCCTGCATGGAGAGCCATTTTTAACATGTTCCACTCTCAGCACTGGTCACTTTAAACTGATAGTCTGTGGGTACTTACAAAAAATCTGATATTTTTCTCCCTCCAGTTTGTGTGAGCTTGTGATATTTGTCAACCAGTGGCGTTTTGTTTTGGATGGTGGGTGTCACTGTTTTTTGTTCTCTATGATTCCCATATCCATGCCACCTTTCAGCTCTACCACATAATTTAGTATAATCTTTAAATATACACACGCTTCCCTGGATTCCCTAGCCCATGTCTCTAATGAACATACTGAAGAGGACTGGGCTTACAATATCGGTATTTCACAGTTGAATGTGAACAATAATATTTCTGTTTATTTCGGGATGTGCTTGTCTCCA
Organism: Neoceratodus forsteri; assembly: GCA_016271365.2. Lineage (NCBI taxonomy): Eukaryota > Metazoa > Chordata > Ceratodontiformes > Ceratodontidae > Neoceratodus > Neoceratodus forsteri. The sequence continues at coordinate 626,881,215 of CM057458.1, read as the reverse complement.
GTGAAGAGACTTACTGTATGTGATCTTGAATGATAGTGTTTGTGCATTGTTTTTTGGTCTGACAACCACAATGCTCCTTTCTACTTGTCTTCATGGAACCTCCAGTACTAACATGGAAGCCTTCCTGTCTTTATAAAATGTGTTAGAAAGTTCCTACTTTTTGATTGGCTGAATAGGTCCTGAGAACCATGTGTTAATTTCCCAGAAACACACAGGTTGGAACAAGTTTAGTCAATGGGATTTAGAATTTGGGCAAATCATGTACAGAATCAATGAGCCATTTCACTCATCCCTGATTGCTTTCAAGAACATGGCGGTCACCTTTACTCACTTAAAACTACCTTAAATTAAATTAAATAAATAAATACTGTTTCCTCTTATGACCCCCTCCTTACACACATGAACCAATTATAATAACTGGGAAGCATGTTTTCACCATAGGGAAGCCCAGTTATAATTTGCCATTATAACCAGCTGGTAATAATGGCGAACACACAGTGGGTTTCCCTTACTCCATGCATGTGCCAGCTGCAATCTTCCCTTCATTGCCCTGATACTTTGCCACCTCTTGCACTTGGGGTCCAGCTTAAGTCAAGTGTTACAGAAATGAACTTTCATATTTGAATTAAGCTCTTTTCAGTACACCTTTTTAACTTTTGGGAGGAATCCCTTAAAAACAAGTAAACATTTAAATAGGTGCTTGAATCTGACCGCACAGCGATGTACTTCTATTTATATAATTGCTGTTGTGAAAAAAACAGTCTCCAGCAATTATATAAAGCAGAACCCCTGGTGCTTCGCTCTCGGGGTTTATCTGGCATCCAACACCTTGTGTGCGTGTAAAATTCTCATTATACATTCTACTCCATGATTTATTCTACATGTAACATTGAAGTACTGTTCACATTTTGAATTCCTGTTATTTCTTTGGTGACCATGGACAATTCCTCTCCTATTCTTACCAACTTGACAGGGCACTCTGTGTTGCTTACCCTGCTACAGATAAAAAGCAAACCTTGGCTACGTACTGTATAAGGCCTTTTGATGTGTGTGAGGGATGAACATTGTGCCAGAGGAAGTCTGCAGCAGTTTGAATTCATGTATTCCGTAGTAAATAAACATTCCATCTATTGACTGTGTGGAAAGAGAGCTCACTGCAAACCCCTCAACTGTCCCTGATTATGAGGGATGTTCCTCATTTCCCCCTCAAAATTGCACTGCCCCTCAGCCATGCCTCATAGAAAAGGTGCTGCCCACACAGAGGATGTGCTGTAAATTGACTTTAAAGCAGAAATTCATAATATTCTAAGATGCTAAATCAAAATAAACCTGGTACTGGTAAACAAAATGGCTTCCACAGTGTTCCAAGCTTGTATCTCCATGTTTGAGGATGTCTTCCTCATTATGAGGGTCAGTGTCCCTCATTGTCCCTCATTTTAGTGACAGAAGGTTGAGAGGTATGGATCACTGACAAGTAAGGAGGGACTTATTTTTACTAGTTACTTTTAACAAAAGAAAATATATGTTTTAAGAAAAAATAAGTTGACAGTTTTTTTTTTCCTTTTGAATTATTTCTGAGTTTACCCATTTTATAAGCACAATAAGACACCTCAGGTCATTGGCTGACTGGGGTTAATGCACTTCCAGGTGCTAACTGCACTCAGTGAAAGTGTCTTGTGCCTCATTCTGCATCTGGGAGTACATTAACCACAGACAATTAACTCCCTATTGTGTCTTGCAAGTATCAGACAGACTGTTACTAAGTTAGAATGGAAGCATAGTACTAAAGACAACATACTGTACTTACTGATGCTTTGCAGGTTCTGTGGTGTTCCATCTATCCCCATTTTCTGCTTCGCCAGTTTCTGAAGAATGGTCAGAGAGATTAGTATAGGTAGTTTCTCCTTCACCTTTCTGTTGACCTAAAAGCCTTTCCTTTACATCCTGTTGTTGCGTTGAATTACCCATTGCAATTTCTTCCCTCATAGCAGTGCCATTCCAATTCACATTATTTGCATGGTCCTCCTGTGTGTTTCTCTCCTTGCCATTTTGATTGTTGAGACTATTTCCATTTTTGGTGGTGTCAGTTTTATCAGACAAACTTCTTGGCTCCCCTCGACTAGATTTTTGTGAAATGTTAAAGAAATCTCCAAATCTCTGGAAAAATCCTTCTTTGAAAAGTTGTTCAGCATTTGAGTCAGTAAATCCGGAGCCTGTGTTTGAGCTGAAAACATCCGGTGTCTTTCTTTGTTCTTCTCTTGTACTTGTTTCCTGGTCATTATCGTCTGTTCCTTGGAACATCTTAAAATTATTGAAACAAGCAGTTACATACAGTGAATATAATACAGGCAACTACTTCAGTATAATTAATGGAAAAGATAGATCCTAAATATAGAATAAATGATAGGCAACTGTGAACTACAAGGGTATAATTCCACTGAGGGATTCAAAGCTTGACTTTCATTTTGTGTAATATACGGACAAACAGTGTTTATAGGGTTTGAAAATTATAGATGAAGAATTTGTTACCTTAGTAGGATATAAGTGGGCATCCTCAGAATGTTGTAGCTTAAGTAGAATGTTTCAGACCATTTAAGTGACACAGTCTTTCGGTAACAGTCATAATTCACAGTTCTGGCATCTCAGCTGTGAATTATAGGATTTCTGATTTCACAACTGTGAATTATGACAAACAAAATCTATGGGCTAGCTGTAAATTACAAGGGCTGACTGTATTATGTAAGCAATAAGAAATGATGGGATGTGCATTGAACAGATGTGACTGCATGCCCAAGGGCGTAGTAAGACATAAGACTGCAGGCTGAATGCCTTCAGCCCTGAAAGTGTGGTTAGATCATTCAATGCACACCCATGGAGTGTCTTATTGCACTTATAAGATGGGCTTTATTTTTTTTTTAAATATGTTTCCAAAAGTAAATAAATGTGCCTTCATTGTAAAATACTCCTTCCACCTACTAGAAAATCCTGACTTTTTTGTCCTCTTGTGGTGTCTGCACTTGTAGTTTGCTAACCACAGCATGACTGAGTGGCTGTCCCCCCCACACACACACACCCTGTGTAGTAGTATTGTGGAAACCAGTGAAAATTTGTGGCACACTTTATTTTTTTCTTCCAAGTTTCACCATGATCTGAATTGACTACAAGTGCCACCAATAACTGCTGCTATATTGGAAAACAGACAGTTCACAGTTGTGTGCATGCGGGGGATGGGGAACTGCATTGAAAGATTGATGGTAAAACAAAATGATGTATCCAGTATGAAGGATTGTGTTACAGTATGTGAACACAAATATAAACTCTTTTTTTGGTGTTTTATTTTCCTTCCATGAGGATTATGGTGGGAAACAGCGAGCGTGCTCAGAAGAGGTGAGTGAGCAAGTGGTGGGGAGCAGTGACATGACAAAGTGGGAAACCCAGTTATGATAAATAAAACCAGTTAAAATGTTACAAAATAAAAAAAGAGTAGTAGGAGTTTTGTTGTTTTGCACTTTACATGTTTTTTAATTGTGCTGAGGTTGGCTTGTCACTTTTCCATTTTTCTTCGCTAACTCAAGGGGGGGTGGCAGCATTTAAAAAACTGACTGTTCCGATGGCAGTGTGATTTTTTTTTTTTGTACTGCAGTCCTGCATTTTAGTACTTGTTTTTACATGTGCATTGAATGGATTCTGTGCACAGATAGCAACTAATCAAAATGCAGGAATTTCCCTGCCCAATTTATAAATGGTATTATACAATGGCAAGAAAAAATGCTTATTCCTGATTGGTCAGACTGGGACTGGAGCTGGGATGTTATCCCAGCATAACATCCCGGCTCTAGTCCCAGCATACTGTTGATTGCATTAAACATTAAAACATGATCCCTCCACAACTGTGCCTACCAGCAGCATCAGCGGTCCCACTCTGCTTGAAGGCAGCGGTTTCTGCCAAGTTGAAAATCTACATTTCCCCCACATGAATTGGCGCTCATTGCCAATGCCAGACTCAGTGCCCCCACACCCCGACACAAACCTCACTCGTGCCCATACCCACTTTGGTAAAAGACAAAAAAAAAATGGGTGAACTGAAAACCATGTTTGGGCTCCATAACATTTCTTTGAACGGTAGTTCGGTGTGACAGCGAGCGCGAGCATAACCGCGTGTTAAACTTTCTGACCATTTTGATGTTTTTCTGCTGTCAGTTCTTTCTCCTGGCAACAATAAAAGTTGTACCAGGAAAAGACAGCTTCCATGGTGAGACAGGGTTTAGGTTGCCGCATTCATACACGATGGGGGATTACCTCTGCCGTCACCTCTAACTTCCACACAGCAGCAGGTGGCTGCATTCTGACACGCAGTGAGAGGCGACCCGAAAACAAAAAGAAGTGACACAGAGAAGGAATAACGCATTTAAATTGCAGGGTGGGGGGGGATTTAGGAACAACAACAAATGTATGTGGGAGTGCAGAGCCACAGTAACAACAGCTTCAATACACCTACTTCTCCAAATCAGCACTATTTTCTTACAAAGTAAACCTATGCATTAAATAAACACAGAAAATATACTTTTAAATGTATTTTTCTGTATCTTTTCAAATTTGTTTGCACTCATGAGCCATTGTATAATAGGAATATTGCCCTCCAGGGTGGGTGTTATGCTTGAATAACATCTCTTCTCGGGTGTTGGACATCCTCGGCCGGTGGCCTAGGGCCGAACCACCCGAGGCAGGATGTTATCCCAGCACAACACCCACCTTGTCAGGCATTATTACTTCAATAATTCACTGCTCTGATATCAGAACTGTGAATCATGACTTTCTGACATTAACAAATAGAATTATAACAATCACTGTGATACAGCATACAAACAAACAGATTTTAAAAGTACACATTTAGGGATGTTTACACTTTTGTGAAAAGCTTACTGTAGTTTTATAAATCATTCTTCGGGACAGGTGATAACAGTTATACATTTTCTGAATCCTAAGTAATTTTTCTCGCTTCTTATTCTGTTGGGTATAGGTACGATAGTATAAAAGGCAGAGCAGCTGTTTTATGATTATTGGTATACTAACTGTTGTCTCTTACTGTTTAACAAGTGTCTCTTGACTGGCTGGGTGAGAGGACCACAAAGCGAAGCTGAACAATTCTGTATGCACAACCATTGCAAGAGACACTTGTTAAACAGTAAGAAACAACAGTTGCTATACCCATAATCATATCATATAGCAATGAATCACCCTGAAAATGATTATACGTTTAGTTTAAATGTCTCTTATGTCTGGATTTCTACTTTTTTGTTTTGTGAGCTCCCCCACAGGATAAGTGCATCAGACAACCAGTGCGAGGAGACAACTACTCACAGGATAAGAGGTACAGTCATTCTCCTTTCTGACTGACTCTGGGTGATCTATTGCCGTATAATACTAATATTGGAACTCCCCTACTTGAGGTTCTTTCAGGGTATAAAATCCCTGAAGCTTCATTAAATGGTGTATGGTGGCATCAGACCCTCAAGACAGAGATACGACTTTGTAGTTCATAATTACTAATTTATTTTGTTTGTGTTGACCAGGAAATGCAGGCAAGACAATGGTGCCCAATTTCAGCCTTGTCCCTGTGGTGGTGGCAGTGGGGGTGGGGGGATGCAGATGCAAAACAACTAAAATTAACATCAGATTAAGTTGTCAATGTTATTGTAGTGAATTAAGCTATATACAGTAAATGCCCCTCTTTTGTTGCTGAATACACAGTACTGCAAATATTTTTTTTTTTTGAGGGGATCATCCTCTCATGAGTTATGGGACATTTTGTAACATGGAATAATGAAGAAATGCAGTATGGCCAGCCCACTGGCATAGCAGTAGCACTACTGCTTGTAACACTGGCCCTGGTTTGGAAATGAGCCTGGGCATCAAAGGGCTGGCCAGGGGGGAGGAGGACTGAGTGTCCTATGGATTGCTCTCCTCCTCCAAGGAAGAGGATGAGGAAGCTCCCAGTGTCACTTGACCCCTAGTGGAGGCCAGGGGTTTGACAGTTGGTGCAGGCAATTGCTGGAGGTGGGGCAGATGTTAGCGTATGTGCCCCTGACATCATTGCACAATACACCTTCCAGGAGTTAACAGAAAACTCGGGCCACACAGGATGCTGTCTGCCTCGTGCTGCAAGTCAAGTGCCATTACCCATGGCACCTCCGGAGCCATATTCTGATGTCCAATGGAAGGAAGGGGCCCCTCCCAATGGCTCCACCCTGGGGGGCAATCCAGGATGTAACTCCTGTTTGGGGTAGGTCCCGGGACAGTGGATGATTTGGCTGGGCATGGGGTAAGGCCAACGAGAGCTGGTGCTGTGGGAAAAAAGTACAGTCAATTAAAAAAAAAATGCAATATGGTTTATAGTGGAATATATAATAGTGTATGGGTGACCATACACAACAAGGCTGTGTTTCCATCAAGAGGATGTGATGACATCATACAGATCTTAACAGCGAGCCATGAGAGGTCTCTATGATGGCATGACATCCTTGAGATGGAAACAGAGCCTTGGTTGTGTATGGTCACCCATACACTGCTTTATATGGTGTATGGTTTCCCTGAGATGTAAACTGTCACAGTGTGTGGGTGACCATGTGGACTGAATAGCAGTGCGACACAGTTGCGGGTAAAAAATCAGCAAGTTTATTATTTTACTTCAGCATATTTGCTCTTTAGCAGGACATATTTATAACAGCGAACTGGTACGACAAAAGAAAACACAAATGGCAAACACAAATCATAAAATGAAATTACGTCACTGGGAATACATGGTTAGAAATGGCTAGCTATCCCAGGTGTTCTGCTTCAATACCTGGGAACAATGCATAGAGCTCCCTGGAGTCTGTCTCCAGACTCAACACCTATCTAACTCACGGTTGAAATGACAGAGTTTTATACAGAATGCTGTATCATGTGATGAGCTAACTCCACCCATACAATTATCTAACGCCTAAAACTCTTTCAGTATATCTCTAAATTTGGTCTTTTCAATATTGTCATACGTTAATACATCATTGTAAGCCATACATTGTAACACACGTGTTTTATAAAGTATTTCAAGAATTATACAAAGAACATCCTCTGAAGCACCACCCACCAAGCAATTAAACACTATTTATGAGTGAATAGTGGCCGGCATACCTCTTAACCTCCTGCCTCATAAATCAGGGACAAGGCTTAAAATAATCAGGGACAAAGGACCAAAATCAGGAACACGTTTTTAACATTTGAGATATCCACCCAGAAAGCTGGTAGAATATGGGGCTTAGTGCAAAATGCCTTTTCTAAAGAAGAGCAAGTCTGTAACTTAATGCCTGACGTTATTTTTTCCTACAATCCCCACTGCTTAGCCACGGAAGCACAAATTGTAGGAGGGACAGAGTAAAATTCTGAGGCAAAATCAGGGATGTCCCTGAAAATCAGGGACAGTTGAGAGGTATGGTGGCCTGTCGGTGCTATAGTGCTAAGCACAGTGCAGGCAGCAAGCCTCCCCACAGCACCCTGACCAAACTCCAGCTGTGCACAAACAGGTAACTGCAAACCCATTTTCAATATGCAGTAAAAGGGAGAACTTAATCTAAACATAAATCAATCTGTTGTCATGCGTATATGCAGTACTCTTTCAGAAATACATGGCATTATTTTTGGAGTGTTTACAACGCTGGTGGGGAGCTTCTCATGTTTTTAATGAATGCCCTGCAACGTGCTCACAAAAGCGCTTAAACTGGCACTTGAACCAGCTTTAATTGAGCAGCAACTGTTGAGTTACACCAAATGCATGGCATAACATATGAGCAGGCAAGAAAATAAATATAAAATGTACCACTCGAGCAGAAACTCGTGAAGCTAGAGAAAGAAACTACTCCCAGAACTAACAGGCAGCTTGGTGACTCTGTCTCAAGCTAGTCAAAGCTCATTTGTCACTTTCGTCCTGGGGGGATAACTTACAACTCAAGAATCATTCTCCCTTTCTATCATTTACCAAGGACACCTCAGCGCTAAACCAAGCGCTTTTAAGGATGCCTTTTTATTTTACCTTCTAAAGCCCTGCATTTCAGTCTCCCAGGACTGTGACTAGAACCAGAAAGGTAATGAACGCAGCCTGAAAATGGAATTAGTGAGGTCACACCACCAAGAGGAAAAGCCCATTCCTACCACATATGTTTCCTCGAGTGGCGGCTTCCACTGTATTCATTCAGCGTTCCTCTGACATAAGGGCAGAAAGGAGAGCGCACTTTACAGTACGCTAACATATTAAAGCGCTCCTACTTCCTACTTTGTATTGTGGAGAAATGGCAGAGCACTTCGCATTTCGAAGCACCATTTATGTACATTCCAATGGTTCTTCTAATCCTCTGCTATCTGTTATTCAACTACACTCAGAAACAGTAGGGAAACTCTAACTTAGGTGCTTACAATTCCATAGCGCCACTGAGCACCTGTAACTTTTAAAAGGGAAGCGATTCCCCAGAGAAAATACTTTCCAGCCCCTTTTCATTATGTTTTTCATTTATTGATTTATCTCAATTATACCGTATCACCTTATCGCTTTAACTATTTGAGTAAGACAAAAGGCGGGGGGGGGATTGACATTTTAAAGGAGGCCATTTATTTTTTTAGACTTCATCAAGGCCCCCTACTCTTCACAGGACTATCCTGTGACATGAACATTTACTTTTACAAATTTTCAAAGCTTGAGTTCATTCTCTCACTCACTCCAGGCACCTCAGTCTGCTACCTAGTCACTGCTAACAGTCATTCTTGCTTCTGACCCTCTGAAGAGTCACGGTGGCAATGTTTATTTAAAATAAAAAACTGAGAAATTAGTACAGTTTGGTAACATAGAGCCAACTATGGCTTCTCCATGTGCAAACTGTCTTGGTGAACCGCTCAGTAAGCAGTGTTGCCATTTTGCCTCACTTGTTTGTGCAAAGAGCGTTTTCGTCCAATCAAGTGGCACATCAAGGGTGAAAAGTTGTGGTGATGTCATTGTGACATCAGAACAATACTACAACAACTTTCCATGACCTTTGAACTGTCCTACAACAGCTTTTAGAGAACTACTGAATTCCATACACAATACACCATACCCATATACTACAATATAACACACTCATGTCCACCACTGAGTGGGAAGACCCATAATTTACGAGTGACAAAGTTACAAGTTAGTTACGAAGATCTTACTAGTCATGTGGCAATCAATCAATCAATCAAAATCTTTAACCAGGTGGACACCGTTGAACAAGTTAATTTTTCAAGGTGGACCTGGGACAAACAATAGGTAATACAATATAGGTGAGAACAACATACAATTTCAAGTATTGTGTACAACAAATTACAATTTAGGTGAGATCAACATACAATGTCAGTTATGTGTACAATGATTAGGCAAAGGCAGTAAAAATGCAAGTAAATTGGTACAAAAGATTGAAAAAAAAATTAATTACAGATAAATAATTTGTGCATCGTATACAAAGTGCAGGACATGGAGGGAAACAGTAGGTACAGAGTGCGCTCAGTCGAAAAAAACAAACAAACATATAAAGAGACAAACACAGGGGTTGAAAGTCATGAGTAAGAGGATATAAAGTGGACATTTATTTATTTATTTGCTTTTGTTAACTGGGTAAGTCACACTAGACAGCCAAGTGCCTATTTTCAGGTGAGACCCGGGAGGGTTCCAAGCTAGGTCACAGAAGAACAGTGAGAAAGTTGAGTTTACATACAATCAGGCAATATCCGAGGTTGACATCTAGAAACATGACAAGCTTAGCAGGGCTAGAGTAGGTAGCTAACAGCAACAGAAATGATTTAGCATAAGATAGATACAGTGCACAAAAAATTTTACCAAAAAATTTTAGAACAGGTTCAGTCAGTGCAAACAGAAGTAAGTGCCAGCAGGTAGGATGAGCCAATTGGGGGAGGAGGGGGGGGACCAAGGGCCTGTCCTGGTGGACTAGTCAGGGAGGAGGAGGGGGGGTAAGACAGATGCAAGGGCGAAATAAGACAGTTACCGGGCCAGTTACCAGGAGGTTAAATACAGTGGTCCCTATAGAAGTAGAGACTGCTCCAACATAACTGGCAGATGTACTACAAGGTACATGGACAGGTGGGGGATCCCTTCAGATAGTTCCAAAGGGAGGTTTTAAAGCTTGGATGGGAGGGGGAGGACCGAGTAAGAGCAGGGAGCGAATTCCAAATTTTAGGGGCATAGGTGGCGAAAGCCCGGTCACCCGCTTGGGTGCAGGTTCTGGGAACCGAGCGGTCAAGTGTCACTCTCGACCTGAGGAGGTAGGAGGAGGTGTCAAGGGTGGGGGGAAGGGTGAGGGCTGCAGGGGTAGCGGATCTGACAATGTTGTCAATGAAGTTCCCAACTACAAAGGTGCGGTGCTTCTCGGGGGGAAGCCACTCTAGGCGTGTGTAGAGGTCACAGCGGTGGGTTGGGGGGGCCGAGAGCGCAAAGTGGCAGATATTATTGTAAGCTGTGTCCCACTTTGAAAGGCTGGATTTAGGTATAGGGGCAAAGGTAACTAGCCCATAGCAGAGAGATGGAAGGAGGACCCCCCCTGGCTAAGGCAACCCGGGCAGCCGGGGTTAAGCAGTTTTTGGCTTTATAGGCGAGACCAAACTTGCCATTCATGGCCTTACAGACATTTCAGATATGTAGGATGAGATCCAGCTGCGGGTCCAGAGTGACGCCCAGGTATGTGACAGCAGCCACAGTCTGCAGGGGAGAGCCATCAGCCCTTAAGATTCTTAGTGGAGCAGGGCATGATATAAAGTGTAGATGTGGGGTTGGGATTGAAGGAGGAAGGAGTGGGTATGGCAAAAGAGTGGAGTCAACAACAGAAAGAGACCTAAAGTCATGACAAGGCAGGGGCAAAGGTCAGAGAAAAGAGCAAGTAGCTCTGAAGGAAAAGGGATCTAGATCAGGAGAAGCTGACACAGAATTCCTTGAAATGGAATGTATATAAGGTTTTGAAAGCTGCCAGACTAATGAGGTAATTGATTCTTGGATTCTTTTGAATCTTATTCTATAGAAGGGGCCATGCGTGACTAATAGAAGCCCCACCAAACCGGGATTTGGCCTTGGACACTTTCAGCGAAATATAAGAAGCACTTCTCAGGGCATACTTACTTAAAGAGCAGAGAGGTAAGCAGTCTGAAATGTAATTAGGCAATTTATTTAGGATGCTTTTGTAGATCCAGATCACAGCATTTCTCTGGCATCTAAAGCTAAGGGATGACCAGCCTACCACCGCGTACAGGGAGCAATGATGGGTGGACTAGGGAAGGCCCATTATAAACCTTAGAGCTCTATGGTAGAGCGTATCAAGTTTGGAAAGAGCACCTGCAGGACCCTGGCTATACAGGAAATCAGCGTAGTCTAATAAAGAGAGAAAGGCAGTTTGGACTAGCCTCAATTTTGCATCCCTGGTGAGGAGATTTTTTATCCTATAGAAAAGGCCCAGTCTCATTCTAAGTTTCTTTATCAGCTCTTTTACGTGAACAACGAAGGAGAGTCTAGAATCTAGCCAAACCCCCAAATATTTAAATTTTGATACGTACTCCAACTGTTCACCTAGTACTGCAGTAACTGGGGGGAGTAGCCCCATTGCGTCCGGGTTTGCTAGGTTAGGAAAGGGTGACAAGAACATCGCTTTTGTCTTCTTGGCATTTAAAAGCAGCTTCTGCTTAATTGTTTCATTTCACCACAAACCATTATGTGTTTTATATTTGCCACACTATTTTAATGCTTTGTTTTTCTGTTTTACCATATTAGAGATCAAAAAGGTCTCTTTTCCATTGTAAATGTTGATTATACAGCACCAGTGGTGATAGTTATCTAATATTACATAAGAGGTATCTGCTCTAAGCCCTTCAGAATGCAGAACACCTGCCAGTTATTATCCCACAAACTACCTCAAAAAACACCCAGAGCTGGTAATTTAACTAAACCCCTCCCACAGAGTCTGTAATTCAACAAAACCATCTCCCAGTCGGTTAATCAAACTTTGGCTACGCCTACCATCGGTCATTCATACCTCCAACACAGACACCGTCCATCTCAGCCATTTCACTCTAAAGTACCAACTGACTGAGACATACATAGCTGAAAGGAGATGGTTGTATCTTACCGGGGATAAAGACTGTCCAGTAGCAAGCTATGAACAGTAGAAAGTGGTAGTTTTCTTTATTTTTTCTCAGATAGACAGAACACTGACAAAGAGACAATACAGTAGCAAGGGCCGGCTATGAGAGAGCGAGAGAAAGAAAATGCAGGAGCCAGTAACTTGGAACTCGTACCTGTAGTTGTGGTTCTGAATGTAAATGGTGGTTAGTTTTTTTATTCCCTGGTGTTTTGTTTTTTATTAAGAAGGCCAAACAGAACAATCAGTATGTCTGTGGGAGGAGCCCCATTTTTTTATTTATTTATTTAATAAAGCATTTCCCCAGGAAAAAACATACTGAGCACAAATAGCTAATTTCCAAATGTATCTCATCTGCCCCATCTGAGTGGGCAATTGAGAGCGAGTGAGCACGTGTGACTGAGGTTCTTCTTTGCCGGTCACCCTTTACGCTACTGCACAAACATATAAAAATAACTTAAAAACTCACTCCAACTCTTATAATGGTAATAACATTCAGTGAGTTGGAGTATACCCGCAATAACAGGCTTCTGTGGGGATTAATCCTTGCTGGCAGTATAGCCTAGAGGTTAGAGGAACGAGGTGTGAACAAGCTTGGTACATCTAGCAGACCAGACCTAAGTTTGATTCTCACAACCTCCACTTGCATACTGTGTGACTCTGAGCAAGTCACTTAACCACCCAGTGCTCCCAGGTCACCCCTGAAAACAGGCACTTGTGCCTAGTGTGCCTTACCCAGTTACCAATGACTAAAAATACAAAAAAAAAAAATTAAACACCTTGGCTTTGCCTCAGCATTTAATCATCCATAGAAGCCAGTTATTGCTCCATATACTCCAACTTACTGAATGTTATCTCTTAAACCAAACTCCAAGATAACATGCTATCTTTGCCATTGGTTCACAGTCAATATCTTGAAGGTTGGCTAAATCACAATGGAATACTGTACCATCACAGAGTATCTTTTACAATGCTGATGACTTCCCAATGGTCCTGTGCAGTCCTGATTTCTGCAGTCGAAATCAAAGAAAGTATGTCAAATCTGACCACAAACAACACATTTAAAAATTGTAAATAATTAACTGTTGCATAACCAGAATACACAATGGCCTGATTCAAAAGACACATGCCATTATTTTTTTGTGATGAGAGCAGGACTTTCATCACTCACTTGTGGCTCTGCTACTCATATGTTATGGAACTGACCCCTCACCCTTTAAGATAAATTGTACATTTTGAGTCAGACCATTGCATATCCTTTTTAACTGGCCTGATGGACATATAGTTTTCTAACTCTACAGTCTGAGTGGACATATTAAAGTAACTAAATAAATAAATGCATAACTAGAATAATAGACAGCAAGCCATGAAAAACAAGGCTGTGAGTCCTTTCATGGATTCTTTTGACATTATAAACCATGAAAGAAAAGCTTAAGTGGTGTGATGTTTTCCTGAAAGTCCCAAGCTGGAATCGCTGGATTTGTTGTGCTAGGTTTTGTTATCTATTACTTTTAATATATAGAGTATCTGGCATAGATGGGTTTCAAATATCCCATTTATTTGCATGAGTGGCTGAATGAAGTCAGGTACCCTCCATGAGTGGCAAAGGCACAAGTGAGATTTTGAGTTAATTATGCCACAAATACAAATAAATGGGTTATTGTAAACTCATTTATGCCATGTTCAATGTATACAGTGTGTGTTTCAGTGTACCACGATAGTTTAGAATATTTTAATTTGCGACTATTTATATATTTTTATTTCTTTATATCAGATTTTTGTCTCAATTAATAGTATACCACTAATTTGAATTGTGCCGTGCTCCCCTGCATGTGAATCTGTGTCTGTGTGATTGGATGAGGTGTTAGAATGTGTAGGATATGATTGGTGGACATGGCATGAATTTGTGAGTGTTTTGATTGGTGTGGTGGGATGTCCTTCATTATTACTGGCTGGTTCCTGTTTATGTCATGCACATGTATAAATTCATTTAGTTGGAAGTCCCAGACCTGTAAATGTGGAGCCGGTGCAGTGATGAAGAGGCCACACAGGAGCAGCAGACCCTAATGATTGTTTGTTGGCCTGCAGGAAGCCAAGGATTGGTGACCTAGTGGAGGAGGAGTCGGTCTTCAAGAAGAAGAGCCATCTGTAAGGAACTGGAATTCCTGTTGAAGTTCAGTCTACTTGCGGGTGATAAAGACAGTATGTTTTTACAGTTGCAACAGTAGCAAGAGAGGACTGCTGTGGGGAAAGTGTTCTGTTTAATTCTGTTGATAAAGGCATTTAAGTTCAGAATTGAGCAGTGGGTGATGGTTGTGCAGAAAAGAAGACAGGGATGGAGGGAATGAGCTCACTGTTAAAGGACTCAGTGTGAAACCTGCCACTTTTGTTTTAAACAGTAGACGCAGTAGTAATGCTAAAAGGTTATATTTGACTTGACTACAAATGTGTTGTGGTGCCAGTTACTACAAGAGAAGATACAGACCTGTTTTTGTGATTTATATTAAAGGGGACTATCAGCAATAACAGCCTGAGGCTGATGCCAATTTGCACTTTGTGTACAAAATTTTTTACTTACTTACTGTTTACTGTAGTGTAATAGAATGTATTAGGCTAATTTTGCTGACTTCTAAGATGCCATTTTATTTAACCAGAAATTCCAGAATCCCCTGCAGCTGACATCACAAGAGGGCTACAGAACTTGAAGATTCAGTAGCCTTCAATAGCACACAGTATACATGTTCAAGATTTTGTAAGCTAAAATCAGATGTTTGCTGGTCACGCTGTGCTCACGGGGCTTAGTACAGTCCTCTGTGACTGTACCTAGCCCCAGGAGAACAACAAACCAGCAAACAGAAGACTATAGTTTATAAAAATCTCTGACATTCACTGAAGCCTATTGAATCTCCCATTACTGCAGCCCTCCTCTGATGTCAGCTGCAGGGGAGTCTGGCATTTCTAGTTACAGAAAATGTCATCTTACAAGTCAATGAATTTAGCCCGATACAATTTACCACACTACAGTAATCAGTAAGTAAAAAAAAGTATTTTTGCACACAAAGGGCTAATTGAGATCAGCATCACACTTGGGTGTGAGGCTCTTATTGCTGATAGTTCCCTTTTAAATGTACGCTCTGCAAATGTTGTGGGTATTTTTTACAAAAGGCAGACAGGGTTCAGGTCTGGCTAAGAATGAATTAATAGTAATGGGAGAACAATATTTGTATGACTGTAAATAATAACTACCACCAATAGAAGAGTTTTTACTGTGGGTTCCACAAAAGGGAAAGTTAAAATAGTGAAAATTCTGCAGATTCATGGTGAATGACTACATTTGCCATGAACCGCTTTCACTTTTAATGCGAGGTGGTCCATGAACTGTTGGATGCGAAAATAGAAAGTATTACATGGAGCACTATTGAAACTGCTTGTATTTCTATTGTAGAAGCATGTTGTTTGTAATAAGGGGCTTTTTATGTCTGTCATGTGCATGTGCACGTAGCGAACATCTTGCTACATGATGGGATTTTGAGAGGTGCGACACTGTCTGTTCAATGCAGAGTAGTGTTTTAAGGGCACAACAGTGCCACACCAATCATCATCCAGGCTGATCATGACAGACTTTTGTCTTGCTGGGTGGAGACGTCATGGACTTGAAAAGAAAAGCCGGCCCAATCATGGGTCTTTTTTTCCTGTAATCTACACTGCCCAGCAACCAGAGCTGATCTGTCATGATCAGCCTGGAATTTCAAACATCCAATGCTCATGTTAGTTATAACAGACAAAATCATTAATCGATGTCTGTTACTGGTGCCCCTGTAACTGTCCCCCACACCAAACCCTCCGTCTCAGCACCCCCTCCACAAAAATAACACTGAAACTAGGGGTTCCCAATCCCTCAGTGTCACCACTTTGTAGGGTTACATGGCCACTTCTATGTCAAAGCCAAAATTTTGCACTTTAAGGTGATAGGAAACCATTTTTACATCTGTAGATGCCCTACAATTGTTCTTTTATTGGCTACCCAGTGTTCTGATATGTATTTGACCTTTTTGTTAATTTAATAATCTAATTTTGTTGTCTTTTTAAATACCCTGAATCCCTCTCTCCTCAGCAGTTGCTGCTTTCTCCTTTCATACTGCCTGAACATTCTATGACATCAATATGACATCAATAGATGAATAGCATGGAATGAGAGTTACTGATGTCATAGAATGTCTTAGAAATATGAAAATTAAGAGCTGTAGCTGGTGAGGAGAGAGGAACTCTATACAGATCTGAGGGAACCCCAAAGCTAGATTATTTTGTTTATCAAAAAATCATCAAAGCTTATCAGAATACATAACTGGCATGGGAAGGAAGATGGAAGGTCAATTAACTATGAAAAAGTCATTTCCTAGCTCCTTTAACAACTTTGCAACCGTACAACGGATTTGCCTGAAATTTTGCATGCACCTTATACGCCATTTGGTACTATAGATCTCTGGCTCTGGAAAGTTTTGTTCCAGTGGGTGGTATGGTTGTGGTGCTGCGGAGTGATCAAATAAAGTGAAAAACATCACTTTTTGGGGTTATTTCTTTGCTCGGGGCTACAGCCCAAACAACTTGGGTTTCTGGTCTGAAATTCTTAGTGTAGATCGGGTCTGGGTCACTGACACACCTTTTGAAGGTTTGGTGAAACAATATTAACCCTTTCAAAAGTTATTAAAAATTTAAGTTTCCCATTATAGCCTAGGAGAAAAAAATATATGCATGTCTCAAAAGCACTTTTCACTTTTGCGAAAGCACTTTTTACTGCTGCAAATGGGTTTAGTACTTTTGTGCTGCCACCATCTTGTTTTCAGTTAGCGATGCAGCAAAATGATGTAATTCAAAAAATACTGCCTCTTCGTAAACACCAGCAGTTGGATTTACCTAATTGGGACCCTAGCTACATGACCCTGGCATTAGTTTTTACATAGGATACCTAGAAATATGTTTTTTTAATTTTTCTGCCATCTTAGCTATGGAACTTTCATGAAAGTACCGTGGACTTTGGCGAATGTTCCATGGGTATGTTCATGAAAGTCCCACATCTAAAATGGTGGGACATTCATGAAAGTTCCTCAGTACTTTCGCAAAAGCTCACCCATGTAAATCAATGGTACTTTTGCGAAAGTCTGCGGAACTTGCACGAAAGTCTTATGGGTAAACAGCCCCAAAAACAAAGTTTCTTTGCCACTTCATAGCAAAAAAAATGGGTAGGACTTTTGGGCTGAAATTTGCAAATTTGAAAATCTCCATAGATGTGCCTTTTGCTGGTTTGGTGAAAAAAATTACAGTGATTCCATAGTTGTAGTACTCTGACATTTTGTCATTTCCCATAGGATAACACTCTGGTGCCTGTGCCACTTTTTAGCACCAATATCTCAAAAATGGTTTAAGATATGGATTTTTTTGCTAGGTGGTGCTTAGTACACCTTTACTAAGCATGCACGGAGGTGGTCAGGTCATGAATACAACTGCAGTGGACTTTTTTCCAAAGTTCCTATGCTCATTGAGATATTGCAAGTTTTGCAGTACAAGGGTTACCTGGAATGGCTCTAGACCTGTGCTATGCCTCTATACTTATGGGTACATGGGCTCCCACATATGGATCCCATTATGCAGTAGTGGGAGCACAGGACCCGGAGAGCCCTGTGCTCCCACATGGAGATGTGACATCATTAAAATATCTGTACACTTATGTATTGATGGGCAAGCAGGGCCAGGAGGGCCCTGTTCTCCCACATGATAATCAGAGACAGTTACAAAATGTATACATGACGGGAGCTAACCACATACGAATATCATTACACTTTCTCAAAAAGAAGGGAAATTCATTGCAAAAAACTCCACTAATGCATCAGGTTGCCATTACAGTGACAAAAGTTTGGAAATTCGATGTTAGGGTTACCAACCCTACCCACCCCCCACCTTCCACACACCAACAAACATCGCAGTTTGCCTTGAGGTTGTAAGGCCTAACTCTCACCCCATTCTCCTATACTGTACCACGTCAGCTTCCTTGCAAATGGAATGGGGTCAAACAGATGAGGCATACTGACGAGTCCTGGTAGGACGAAACACATGTCTATGTCTTCTATTGGCACCCTTTGCAAACTGTGTGTGAGGCCTTTTGGCACCATGCATTTCTGCTTAAAGTTGAACCAGCATAGTATTCTGTGGTGATTTGCATATGCAGCCCGTGATGCTTTGCATTGTGGGGGCATGTGTGATTTTGTATTTCTTTGAAACTTGGCTTCCCAGCCAAATGCCCTTTGGGGTAACCATTGCCTCAATGCTTGCACAAAGAGGTTCTTTGCCTCTTATATATATATATGTAATAGATAACCCACTCTTAGGTGTGCGGTCGCACTCTGATATACACACACCTCTATGTGCGTTGTACGCAGCCGAGTGCATCAGCCACCCAAGGCATGCGTATACCAGAGCATGACCGCATGCCATAGAGTGGGTTATCTATCTTATAAAATGGTAAAATTGTTTTTTAAGGGGGTAAAAGTGCAGGTGTGCTGTCACGCTCTGATATACACATGGTCATGTGATGGAATCCAACAAATCAGCAGACATAATTTTTCCTACCCATTTTATAAATATATATATATACTGGTGTGGTAGTGCCCAGTATAATTAGGGTGAAATGTAACTTCTATGATAAACCCGAAACTTTGAACCTTAGTATCATTGGAACTGTTCAACAGAGTTGCATGAAATTTGGCATTCATAATCTCTAGGGGTAGGACTTTTGATGTGCCATTTTTGGTTTCTGAGATACTGAGTACTGAAAAAACAGAAAAATCTATGTTTTTTGCCATTTGTTTGTCCACCTGGATCTTAGAAATGGCTTTAGGTTGTGATCTGAACTTTTCCGCGTAGAAAGCCTTTGGGTCACAGATGTGCCTTTTGAAGGTTTGGTGAAAAAATGTTAATCCATTCAAAAGTTATAAAAATTTTAATTTTCCCATTATTTCCTATGAGAAAATTTATATGTCAGGCACGAAAGATTTAATTTTTCACACAAATGATACTTTGCACAAAATACAGTCCCTTTTTCAAAAGAAAAGACATATTTTGTGCAAAGAGTCTGGTTTGACTGCAGGGGCTGTGTAGCTTCTGACATTTTGTTTTCCTTTTAGCGAGGACCAACAAGTGTTGAAAATATGCGAAAAAATAATGTAATATAAAAAAAAATCAGAACATAGCTCAAGGGGACACATTTAGCTAGATTCTGATTTTTTTTTGAGTGTTTTGTTGGCCAAAAACAAGTTAATTGAACTCCCAAAATAGCGGGTGTCAGCTTAGTGAGAGGACCACTTGTCTCCCGTTCTTTGTATGAGAACAGTGGTATTTTCATGACTTCTGCAGCCACAGCTGGAACTCGTGCTGCTGGCTGCAGAGTCAAGTTTGAGCCACTTGTTCTCCTGGTCTTTAGTGGCACCTGCTATTTTTGTTGCCCTGATGTCTAGTGGCACCCCCCCACCCTCATTACTTAGTTAGTTAGATAGTTAGTAGCTCCCCCAGACAGTGTGGGACACTGGGGAGCCCACTTCCAATGTCCCCAGTATGGTCTCCTCCCCAAGTAGTGTGCCCTTTGCCAACAGTGGGGTTCCCAATCCACATGTCAGTAGTAGCTCCCCCCCCCACAGTGTGGGACACTCAGAAGCCCACTTGCAGTCTCCCCAGTTGTGTCCTTTAGGTGACTTTTCTGGGACACTGGGTAGCCCACTCCCAGTTTCCCCAGTATGATCTGCCCCCGCAGCAGTGTGCCCATCACCAACAGTGGGGTGCCCAATCCCTGTATCGGCAGTTGCCCCCCAGAGTGTGGGACACTGGGTAGCCCACTCCCAGTGTCCCCAGTTGCGTCCATTACAGTATTCTTCTTGGACTCTGGGGAGCCCACTCCCAGAGTCCACAAATTATACATTTAGCTGAAAAAAAGAAAACAGTCCCCGATGTCTTTTTTTTTAATCATGAAAAAAGAAAATGGTCCCTCATTGTCTCACCCCATCCCCTCCCCATCCCCACCCACCCTCTGTACACCCACCTCCCCACACCCCCTTACCCCATACTTACCTCTGAAGGTCAGTGGCTGTGATCTTTTCTGGACCAGGACAAGTCTGCACTCCTGAAAGCCGAACTGCGAACTGAGGAATCAAGGTAAGAACTGTATAATGGCTGTCAATGAAGTTTTCAACTTATGGTGATATCTCATCCATGTTTAGGAATTTTTACCCCAACTTTTCAACACTGGGTTCTTGGGACCCCACCTCATGAACACTGTCACTGTCATCTCGTTGCTCAGTCTCGAAAGGTGATTTCACAGTCACTGCACAGAATCACCTTTCCAGACCGATTAACAAAATGACAGTGCCAGTGTTCATGAGAGGAGGTCCCAAAAAGCCCAGAGGGCCATGCACTTCCACACCTACATATATATGCACATCTACGGAGGAACCCTGCACTCCCACAGTAAGCTAAGAATACTATTACACTATCTCAAAAAGAAGGGAAATTCATTGCAAAAAACTTCATTAATGCATCAGTTAGGGTGCGTACCACAGCCACAAAAGCAGGGAAATGAGACATTGGGGTGTCCAACCTTAATGCCCCACCCCCACCCTGCAGACACTGACAGGCATCGGTGGGGTGACGTGGGGTTATGGACCCTACTGCTCACCCCATTCCATAGGTAAATAAGCTCAGATGGGTACAGTTTATGAGAATGGGGTGAGTGTTAGGGTCCACAACCCCAAGTTACCCCACCGGTGCCTGTCAGTGTCTTCAGGGTGAGGGTGGGGCATATGGGTTGGAAACCCTAACGTCTCATTTCCCTGCTTTTGTAGCTATAGTACTCACCCTAACTGATGCATTAACAAAGTTTTTTGCAATTAATATATATATGTATTTAGCCTGCAAAAAAAGAAAACCATCAATCGATGTCTTTTGCTGGCTCCCCTGTAACTGTTCCCCCACCCTCCCCTCCCACTCAGCACCCCCCACACACACACACAAATATAACCCTGACACTGGGGGGGTGCCCAGTCCCTCAGTGTCAACATCTGAAATAAAGAAAACCTTCCCTCGGCTTTTTTTCTTTTAAATAAATTCTGTGAAAAAGATAACATCCAGCAATGTCTGCTGCACTGTTAGTCCCCACCACCTGACCCTCCCACTCAACACCCTCCCCCCAACACTTACTTACCCACCGGGGGTCCGATGCCGTAATCCTATCTGGACCACAGACATGTTTGCATTCTTTAAAGCTGGACCACAAACTGAGGAAATCAGGTGTGCAGTCCAATGTATTTCAATGGGGTTTCAAATTTAGTGGCATAACCTGGCCATTTTTAAATAGTTTTGCCACTAATTTTTAACATGCCTTTTTTGGGACTCCACCTCATGGACAATTGTAGTGAAATTAAGCAACTCTGCACCGAAAGGTGATTTCACGCTCACTGCACAAAATCACCTTTTGGGCAGGAATTAAACATTTTCTTTGTTCTTGTTCATGTGGTGGGATCATAAGAAGGCTATGTTGAAATTTTGGCATAAAAATATAAAAAAATAACAAAGTTATAAGCCTACACTGAACTTTGTGAATGCAGGCTCATAACTTTGGTAATTTTCAATATTTTGACCCCAAATTTACAACATAACCATTTCTTCACAGCACCTTATGAATGTGACAACTGCCATTTTTCAAATCCTGGCCAAAATATGTTTTGCATCCTGAAAGGTGATTTTGCAGCCCCTGCACGAAATCACCTTTCAGGCTGCAGCTGAAAATCTTCTTTGCACTTGTGCATGAGGTGGTGTCATAAGACAGCCATTTTGAAATTTTAGGGCAAAAATATTAAAAAAACAACAAAGTTATGAGCCTACATTGAACTTTGTGAACACAGGCTCATAACTTTAGTACTTTCCAATGTTTTTACCCCAACTTTTTAACATTGACATTACTTCACAGCACCTCATGAATATGACAGCTGTTATTTTTCAAATCCTGGCTAAAATGTGTTTTTGCATCCCAAAAGGTGATTTCGCAGTCCCTGCACGAAATTGCCTTTCATGCAGGAGCTGAAATTTTCTCTGCACTTGTTCATGAGATAGAAACATAGAAGTTGATGGCAGATAAGGACCGCTAGGCCCATCCAATCTGCCCATTTTCCCTACCTACTGCAAAAGCCGCAGACCCTACTTGACCTGCGGCTTTTCCATCTCGTTCTTATTGCTATGGTTCCCCATTCCAGTCCCATGCATTTTTGAATTCCCCCACTGTGTTTGCCCCCACCACCTCTGCTGGGAGTCTATTCCATGCATCATCCACCCTTTCCAAGAAGAAATATTTCCTTACGTTACCCCTTAGTCTACCCCCTTCCAACCTCATGTCATGCCCCCTCATTCCTGAACATCTCCTTTTTTTAAAGACAATACCCTCTGGTACCCTATTTATGCCATTTAGATATTTGTAGATTTCTATCATATCTCCCCGTCTATCCTCTAGGGTATACATATTGAGGTCTCCCAGTCTCTCCTCATATGACTTTTAGTGCAGGCATCTTTGTTGCCCTTCTTTGAACTGCCTCTGCCCTGTCCTTGTCCTTGTGGAGATGCTGTCTGCAGAACTGGACACAGTACTCCAAATGAGGCCCCACCAGTGATCTGTAGAGTGGCATCACCACCTCTTTTCTTCTGCTGGTGATACCTCTCCCTATGCACCCCAGCGTTCCACTGGCTCTCTCCACAGCCTTGGCACTTTGTTTGGCCACCTTTAGGTAATCAGATATGATTATCCCAAATCCCTTTCCTGTTTTGTGACTGTCAGTATCTCCCCCCCCAGTCATGAAATCCTGCCCTGGGTTCTTGCACCCCAAATGCATGATTTTGCACTTTTTCCACATTGAATCTCAGCTGCCACACTCTAGATGATTCCTCCGGTTTACCTAGGTCCCTCCTCATTTTTTTGCACCCCTCCAGGAGTGTTCACCCTGTTTTTTTTTTTCAATTCTTTTTCCCTCTGGTCATGGCCTGCGGAGCCTCTCTCAGGCATCCTGCCTGTTCCTGCCTGCCTGAGGTCCTCTTGCCTCGAAGCCTCCTCTCTTCCCCAACCTCCATCTACAGCTAATACCCCCAGCTTAACCCCTCTGGGGTGGGGTCACCCCTCCTTTTGGGTGCACTTCAAGTCAGACCCCATCTGTAGTGGAGGGGCCTGGGTGGAGAAACTGTGAGGCTAGACGAGCTGAATCTGGCAGTGGGCATGGGGGTCAGGTGCCGTTTCCTACCCCGCAGAGCCGGTATTTTCCTTGTTCTCCCTTGTTGTCTCTCCCCCCCTTTGCATAGGCACCCCTGACATCAAGCGCACGGCAACCCTGCCAACGTCAGCCACACCAATTTGTGCTGTCTGCGTACTGCAGCACCCCCGATCTCCACCAGGAGCCACTGGTACACCAGACAATCCCCAGCCCTCCCCTCGGGAGAGGAGAGCTGTCCTTCGGATGTTCAATCCTCTCCCTCCCCTGCCGACCCCCAGAATCCCAGGCTCATTCCCGAACCTGGCTCACCAGCGTGGCACGAGGTGTGGTGTCCAGCACCTCAACCCTCAGTGCCACCGGGCCGGCTGTGTCCACCCTGCTGCAGATCTTAATATCATATGCAAAGAGGCACACCTTCCCTTCCAGCCCATCCGCAATGTTACTTATGAAGATATTAAACAAGACTGGACCCAGATATGAAACAGGACTACCCCCAGAACTGATCCATGTGGCACCCCGCTGGTCACCCTCCTTTCCTCCGATTGAGCTCCATTTACCACAAACCTCTGTCTTCTATCACTCAACCAGTTCTTAACCCTGTTTACCACCTTGTGACCCATTCCCAGGCTGCCCAACTTGTTCACAAGTCTTCTATGTAGAACGGTATCAAAGGCCTTACTGAAATCCAGGTAGGCCACATCCACCGCTCCCCTCTGATCCACTTCCATAGTCATCCAGTCAAATAAACCAATTAGATTTGTTTGACATGAACCTTCCCGCTGTGAATCCATGCTGTCTTGGATTCTGTGCTGCTCTGGAGTCTAGGTGTTCCACAATCTTTTCTTTAAGTAGTGATTCTGTAATTTTCCCCACTATTGAGGTGAGGCAGACTGGTCTGTAGTTTCCAGCCTCCTCCCTCCTCCCATTTTTGTGAAGAGGGGCTATATCTGCCCTCCTCCAGTCCTCTGGAACCACTCCTGTATTGAGTGATTCGTTGAACAAGGTTGCCAGTGGTGCTGACAGCACCTCCCATAGTTCCCTTAATTTTCTAGGATGTATCCCATCCGGTCCCATTGTCTTGTCCACTTTCAGTTTTGTGAGTTCTTTTAGGACTTTCTCTTCTGTAAATGGACTGGTGTCCACCTCCCTCCCATATCTGCTCATGTTGCCTAACTGTGGTCCCTCATCTTCTCTTTCTTCTGTGAATACAGAACAACAATATTTGTTCAGTGTTGATGCTTTTTCCAGGTCCCTATCCACACACTCCTCTTCTTCCCCTTTAAGCCTTACAATCCCACCCCTGGTTTTTATCCTCTCACTAATGTACCTACAAAAAGTATTGTCCTCTTTTTATCTCCTGTGCTGTTTTTTCCTCAGTGTGTGCCTTTGCGCTCCTGACTGCTTTCCCCTGCCTCCCTCTATTTATCCAGGTACACTACCCTGTCCTCCTCCTTCTGTATTTCCTTGTATTTCCTGAAAACCATCTTTTTTGCCCTTCATTCCTGGCCACTTCCTTTGAGAACCATAGTGGTTTTCTTTTTCTCTTGCCCTTGTTTACTTGCCTAATGCAAAGGTTTGTCACCCCCACTATGGCTCCTTTCAGATGGGCCCACTGCTCCTCAACTCCCCCCCTTTCATCCCTCCCTGCTAGGCATTCTTGAAACATATCCCCGTCTTAGTAAAGTCCGCCCTCCTGAAATCATAGACCTTCACCTTTGCGTGTGGGGTCATAAGAAGGCTATGTTGAACATTTGGGGTAAAACCATTAAAAAACAACAAAGTTATGAGCCTGCATTGCCATTTACGAATGCAGGCTCCTAACCTTGGTACTAAATAAGCCATAAAGTGCACCACATAGCATCTAGTACCCCAGAACTTCTATACCAGTGGCGAACAGCCAGCATTGACAAATGCTTGTTTACACTGTTCTGGCTATAATTAAGATTCCCTATGCTCTTTATATTATTGTTTAAACCACTGACATTGTCACACTTTTGGTGCAGGGAGTATGGTTTGAAAAATACTTGTGCTCTATGAAGGGACATCTGTTTAAATGCTTTTTAGCATAAATCCTCATATGTCTGTATTAAAAAACATTTATCTGCTGTTTAAAATAACAGAACTGAAAGCATGGGTCATGGTGGAATTAGCAGTACTGCTTATGGAATTATATGTAAATTAGGACTATAGAGGGTATGCAGATTAGCTTTATGGGGAGGACGTAGATCAGGCAGAATTTTGATATCTGTGACATAAGCAAATGAAAAATAAATGCAGTTATTGATCAACCATGAAAATAACTCATTTATTTTTGTTTTTGGTCACCTTTGCAGTAAAATACTGTATTTATTTTAAATGTAACATTGAAACACATATGGTATATACATATATATCTGAGTAGGATGTTTAATGCTAAACCCCTAACTTTGTATCTTAATAATTTTGCCCCCATTCAATGGGATTGCATGACATTTTACATGGGTGGTCTGGGCACAAGATCTCTTGATTTGGCAGGTTTCGTGATGGTTGGATGCCTGGATTCTGAGATCTGAATAGTGGAAAAATTGTGTGTGGGGGGCCTTTTGTTCTGTCACCAACAGCGAGACAGTTTGGAATTCTGTTCTGAAATTGTCAGGGTAGAAAGGGCTTGCCCTAGAAAGAGGCATTTTTTCCTGGTTTAGTGAAAAAATATGAATCTGTTCGAAAGTTATAAGGATTTGAAATTTCAGTTCTGAGCATATTAAGTAGAGTCCTTTATTTATATATCAAATGTGAAACAAAAATTTCTGGTTCATGAAAGAAGAATCTTCTTCATGAGTTGAAATTCCCTAAATTCTTCTTTCATATGGCCAACATCTTGTTTTTCATTAAAAAAATGAAAACTCATAAAAATGATGCCCTGGAGAGAAACAAACACATGAATCTAGCTAAACGAGATCCATTTCTCTTGATTCTGGCTTAGTGAGGGCACCTAATTCTTCTTTATTAGCAAAAATTCTTCTTTCATGAGTCTCATAAAAAAGGACTCTTGGCTCATGAAAGAAGCATAGGACCTCAGAAAAAAATACATTTGTTTTTTCGTGATCTTCTTTCATATCAAAAGAAGCTCACAAAAGAATAATTTCTTTTTTTGTGAGGTGAGAATTTTCTTTCTGATCTTCTTTTGATCAGAAAGAATTTGTCACTAAAGAAGATTTTTCAGAAATGTCACAAAAGAAGATTTCCTTCATATGAAAGAAGAATTATGTCCTGAGACCATATAAAAGAAGAAAATCTGCTCACAAAAGTAGAACTTTGTAATTTTGCCGGAAATGGAATGGTGGAATTCTGTGTGAGAAAATGGTTACAGAATGATATTCCACAGAAGTTAATATTTTTCATGGAAATGATTGCAGAATGATTTTCCACAGACAAATGCCGTTCCCCATAATATTATTCCACAGATCACAGCCGGCAGAATTCCAGAGAAGAACCAGCTACATTCCAGCAGAAAATTCACCAGTGGAATGGTCATTACATGCTGATTTCGCCAGCCGAATTCCGCATTCCACACAACACTAAAAATCACCTTTCAGACAGAATTTGAAAACTTTGACTTGACTGGTTGATAAGGTAGGGTCATAAAAAGATTATGTAGAAAATTTGGGGTCAAAATATTTTTAAAAAAACCAAGGCAGTTATGAAGGAAAGGCCTTGCTCGTCTGTATCTATAACTGCATGGAAGTGCAGAGTCCAGAGGGTCCTGCGCTTCCACAGCTAGATGGACTCTTCACTTGGCACAGAAATGGAGGACCACAAGGCTCTGAGCTTCCACGCCCAGACAGACTCCTCACTTGGTGCAGGGCCCAGAAGGCCCTATGCATCTGCATTTATAGCTGCATGGAAGTGCAGGACCTGGAGGGCCTTGCGTTTCCACAGCCTGATGAACACCACATTTGGCTGTATCTGTAACTGCAAAAAAGTGCAGGGCCCAAAAGGCCCTGTGCTTGCACAGCCAGATAGACTCCTCACTTGGCACAGGGCTTAGAGGGCCCTGAGCATCTGTGTCTGTAGCCACTTGGAATTGCAGGGCCCAGAGAGCCTTGCGTTTCTGCAACCAGATGGATATGTTCACTCAGGTCCCAAAGGGACCTGTGTGAACAAGGATACAGTTCCAATATTTGTACTAATGGTGGGACTACTTCACATGAAAATAGTTTTAAATTCATTTCTACTATTTTTATTTTGTTACAGTTTATGGAATGTTTTGTAAAAATACCTATTTTCTAAGCACAATAATACCTAACAGTGTGAGCAGTATTGGCTATACCCACCCTTCCAGGGGCTATAAATCCCCTTTCCTGTGGTGTTGGGCCACATTATGCCCCAGGGTAGATGGGTATAGCCCAACACTGCCCACTCTGTTGGGTATTATTGGTTGCTTCACACATTCTTCAGCGTATATTCCATTCATAGAAGCAAGCATAAAACAGTGAATGATAAAGAAAATCATTTGTTTACAGTTTTATTTATGAAACTTGCAGGTCCTGTTGTATGCATCATATATTACAGGAAATAATGTACTATATCAGAAATATCTTCTTTGATTGCACTGGACCTCTTATGACCTCACTTGTGATCACTTGTGGCTTTGCCACTCATGAGATCAGAGGTCAAGTACAAATCAAGAAGATATTTCTGGTAGCTTACATTAGTTCATCTCATATCCCATATATATTTTTTGAATCAGCCTATTGCATATCCCTATAGATATATATATATATATATATATATATATATATATATATTTGTGTGTGTGTGCAGTAGTGCAACCATAGTGTTCAATGTTAAACCCCAGTCTTTGCATCTTCATACCTTTGGTGATGTTAGATGAAATTGTATGACATGTTTTATTTTATTTATTTATTTAAAAGTTGTTAACTTGGAAAAGCACAATGAGCTGAAGCTCATTTCCAGGTGCGACCTGGGGGAACAAACAGGGAGAAAATACAACAAAAGGAAAGAGCAAAATACAAAACAAGTTACAGTGGATGAAGCAGTCAAAATCCAAGTTTACATCTGCAAAGTATGAGATTACATTTGAGATACAATTAGTGCATAGGAACCCATACCTAGGAGTCTAGAGCTCCTAGGAGTAAGCCATGAGATAGCGCTTTCCAGGCATAGATGCTATGGGAGGCGAAAGAGGGGGACAGAGAAGAGGAGGAGGAGGAGTGGTATAGGCAGCAGTTTGATGCATGGCCCAGAGGGCCCTATGTGTCTGCATCTATAGCTGCATGGAAGTGCAGGGCCTGGAGGGCAAGTTTGGCAAGCAGGTCCAGATGGCAAGTTCTCAAGGTGTGGAACATTTCATGACCAGATTCTGAGATCCAGAAATGTACAAAAACCATAAAACTGCCACTTTTTGGTGGTTTATCTGTCCTACAGCCAAGTCAGTATAAAATGTTGTTCCAAAACTTCAAGAGCAGAAGGGGCTTGTTCCAGTGGTATGCCTTTTGAAGGTTTCATGAAAAATATTAATGGGGTCCAGAGTTATAACATTTTGAAATTTGGCTTCTGAGCATTCTCAGTAGGGTTGTTGAAATGACCCTCTGATATGACTCCAAAATTATTTTTCCAGAGTTTTTACATCACAATTAATTGTGTTTTTGAGTAGTGAGAAAAAGTTTTAAGTCATGATGGCTACCATCTTGTTTTTTTATGGGCAAAATATACAATGTGAAAATCCATTGAAACAAGTTATTTAAAAGAAACGAACACATGAGACTTGTTACGCTCAATCCTGGTTTTTGGTTTTCAAACATCAGGTCAGCAATATCTTTTTTGAACTTTGTTAAGTTCTTTGGTTGTCATCTTAGAGAGATGGCCAATTCTTGTGTCATGAGCTGTGAATTCCTTGCTTGCACATTTTAATTTGACCCAATAATTTTTTGTGTGCACTACAAATGGAATTCTTAGGCCACACTTAAATGTGCAACCAGAGAATTCCATATTAAGTGTGCATGAAAAATTACTCAGTCACACTTAAATTTGTGACGCAAAAATTCCATTTTTGGTGCACATGAAGCATTTTTTGGTTTTCACATACTTTTACTCATAGCTTGGCTGTTTTACAATATTTTAGTCCCAAATTTTTAATATACTGTTTACATGACAATATTTCATGAGCAAGGATGGTAGAACTTTTCAAATACATATTGAAAGGTGATTTTGCCATCACTCTGTGAAACCAACTTTCCCAGTGGGATTTAACACATTCTAGCCACCAAGTTCATGACTTGGAGTCAAAATGTAAAACAAAAACAGTTATGAAGAAACACTGTGCGCAGGGCCAGCCTTTGGCGCAGTGGATAATGCACTGTAGTCACATGCTGGTGAGCTGAGTTTGTAGGTAAGCTCAGTGAGACAGCTGGA
This sequence comes from Neoceratodus forsteri, assembly GCA_016271365.2. Classification (NCBI taxonomy): domain Eukaryota; kingdom Metazoa; phylum Chordata; order Ceratodontiformes; family Ceratodontidae; genus Neoceratodus; species Neoceratodus forsteri. The sequence goes on along the minus strand of CM057458.1, from coordinate 626,851,322 downwards.
TGGGCCAAGGCTGAGGGAATGGCACTGCTGTGCTGCATCACACCCAGCCTGGGGTGGGATAGTGCAATGTTGACCACACAGAAAACAAGTAACCATATAGTCAAGAGAAGTATTCTCTTGGCAGAGGACCCCCAGGAGGTCCTACAACTCTGTATCTGTAGCTTCACAGAAGCACAGGGCCCAGAAGGCAGCCAGATAGACTCTTGACCATGTAAATCTGTATCAGTATCCACATGGAAGCACAGGGCAGAGAGGGCCTACTGACTTCTGCAGCCACAGATAGAAATCCATGATATTCCAATTATAACATTGCTTCTATCTGCAGAAGCACTTCTGCAGCCACAGTTAGTCAGGCACACTATAAGGGACTCAGCACTCTTACTCCATTTTAGATGAAAGCACAACACTATTGCTCAGTGTTCACAAAAAATATTTTATTAATCACTGTGAAGACACTGTGGATATCCCACTATGCACAACATTTCACATCCACTTCAGGGACACTTTGACCTTGACAAAGCACCCGTTAAGTGGGCATGACATGTTGTGAATAGTGGGATACCTCCTTGGGCTCTGCCGGCTCAGATGCACTGTCCCATGTCTTCACAGTGATTAATAAAATATATTTTTGTGAACACAGAACCACAGTGTTGTGCTTTCATCTACAGCAGAGTGAGAGTGCTGAGTCCTATCTTGCAGCCAGTGTGACAGTGGGCTTGTGAGCACCCATGCCATAGCCAGCAACCCTTTAGCTAGTTTGCAACACTGTATGACATGCACACACGTCTGACCACAGAAGCGCAGGCCCCTTACAGCTGCAGGTGCAAGACATATACACTGACGTCTGGCTACAAAAGCACATATCCTTGTGGGGACTGCACTTCTGCAGCCACAGACAGAAATCCATAATACCCAAATTGCAACATTACTTCTATCTGCAGAAGCTCAGGCCCCTGTGAGGCCAGTGATTCTGCACCCACTGGTACTCAAGCACACTCTAAGACATATACAGATTTGTGATGAAGAGGGGCCCGTGCTTTTGCAGCTGCATTTACAAATCCATGAAGATAGCACATCATCTAGAAAGAGCTGTGTGTTGTTTGCCTTACCTGATGATGGTTTTCTGTGGTTTGTTGTGTGATCTTGACCTTTTGCTACTTGGGGTGGGGAGTTAGGGTTGGATACTCTAATGCCACATTTCCCTAGCTTTGTGGGGTTAATTTGAATGCTAACTGGTGCATTAAAGCAGTTTTTGTTTTAAATGAATATTTTTTTTCTTTTATGCTTGAATACTGCCCCACACAAACTAACTTACTTCACCTGTTTCAAAAGTACAATAACTACATTATCACCACAAGTTCTACTTCTCCCCCACCTAAACCAATTACTTTTTTTTTGTTTCCAGAGAAACTCCCTGCATCCAGCTGCTGAATAACCCACCCACTTGCTGCTTCCAAATAAGCCAGGTAAGTCTTTACTCTGGTAGTACTTGTACATATCCAATGCCGAGCAATTACTCCTCATTGTTTTACAGTTACAGCCCATGTGAGCATTCATTGTCAGTGTAGCTAAAAGTACATACATTTATCTACTGACATAAAATCGTTTAGGTAGAATATTCTAAATTATGAGATATCCTGTGCCTCACATCAAGCATTTTTATGAAATTATAGTTTATTCCAGTGCTAAGAGACAGCATGGTCTAATGGTCAGAGCACAGTTTGAAAACTGGGAAACACAGGTTTAAATCCTGCCACTGTCACTTACTTTGTGACCCGAAACATTTTACTTAACACATAAAAAAGAACAATTTTGTGGGCTTCTAATATTTTACTTATGACACCAATTATTTGGTGATTCCTTGCAGAGTTGAACATATTGGTGCTCCTTCCAGGGACAAAATCAATTTTAAGGGAAAATATGTGTAGTCAAAGCTTTTACATAACTCGAAGTGCACTCAAAAAAATAACACTACAGCTTTTTTTATGACCACGTAGTGATATTTACTTGATGTCAAAAACACACTATGAGTAGCAGGAACACATTGCAACATTACCCAATTGGTGTCTTAATAGTACATTCACAAAGTGTTCGGCAAGCGCAAGAGTAAATCAAAATCAGTTCCTTAACTTTACTTTACTTATTCAAGAGCTCCATGCCATCCATGTTAAACATGAATCTGCATAAGTCCATATGCATCTTCTGACTCAATTGCCTAGATGCTTAGATTGCGAAACCAGACCACTTGCCAAACAATTTAGGAGGGAGGATGCTAGCAACCTTTTACTTCCCTAATAGCCATTACTACCTTCGTGTTGCTTGCATCCTAGATATGCGCCTACGTGGTGAAACCACGGATTACAAGCTGATGTTTCCAATGTATGACGTCTTTAGCAGAGCTCTTTTTACACAGATTCATGTTTAACATGGAAGGCATGGAGCTCTTGAATGAGTAAAGTAAAGTTAAGGAACTGATTTCAATTTACTCTTGTGCTTTGGCTATACATGTTTTCCCTTAAAATGTTTTACTTAACCTCTCATTGTTTTAATCTACCCAGTTGTAAAAGACTGGTAAATGACGAAATCACTGAAAACAAATATTGGAAAAAAAGATAAATGCTGGACCGCACTAAAAATAAGATATTGCATCTCAGCTGAGATATGCTTAGTAAATTATTTGCCATCCCGCTCCACCCCAAAAAAAAGAATAGTTAGGACTGAAGTCCACATGGAATAAAGGACTTAGGGATGTCACATCTTTAAAGCTAGAAAGTGTTGGCAGATAAAGGCCTATTGGCCCATCTAGTCTACTCAAGCTTACCTAACTATGGGATTGTGCCCCTGTCAGTCCTCATTTCTTCCCCTTCCTTCCTCAACTACTCCACCCACTTTTACCATGTGCCTGTCTTACCCTTTTTGAAACCCCTATTGTCCCAGTACAAATGAACTCTTCCAGAAGTTTGTTCCACTCTACCACCTCTCTTTTCATAAAAAAGTACTTCTTGGCATCCTTTCTGACCCCCCCCCCCCGCTAGTTTAATGGAGTTTCCCCTGGTGCCTTTGTTACCACTCATTGTGAGTGACTCACTGCTGCCCATATTTTTTATTCCATGGAGGTACTTGAACCTCTCAATCATGTCTCCTTCTTTTTCTTGTCATCCAGCATGTACATACTGAGATTTCCCTACGGCCCATCATAAGACCTCCTCTGTTGCCCCTTTATCATTTTGGAAGTCCTTCTCTGTACCACCTCCAGTCTACCTCTGTCCCTCCTCAAATGTGGGCTTCTAAAATGTGCACTGTTCTTTAGGTAAAGCCATGCTACAGATTTATTGTATATAAGGGCAGTTTGGAGATAGTGTGAAATAGGGAGTTCATCAAAAATTCTCCAATATTACTTTTTCCCCAAAAGGTTTATTCCCAACAGACTGAAAACACTTAATTGTCATTAGCATTCACAAACTTTGAAGTCCATGGTTGCTACAGACTTAATGTAACTCATTTCTACTCCTCTATACATTATGTGACAAAATGAGTTAAACTGAAACCATAAGAGCTAAGGTAAGAAATCTTTAGTATAAATACCATGCAAAGTTAAAGTTACCTTTGAGAAGTCATGGCTTTGTTGCATCTCACTACTAGGACTCTGAAGCTCATTTTCATTAATCTTGGGGCTAAAATAAATCAAATATATATTATAAAAGGCAGATTTGTACAGTTTCATTTTTAAGAATAAACCATGAAAAAAAACAGAACCACTTGCTCTCTGGAGTACTGCTGGTAACTGCCACCAGCAGAACAGCACAGCACAAATTAAACAAATCAGTATGCAGGTGTGGCAACTCAAATAGTGCAATTTATTGCAAGTATGTGCAAAAGCCTGTCAAGACATGGAATCAACATTTTGCCCCAAAACAGAACTTCTTACGGGATCCAAAGTGAGCCCATGCTCTGTGGTGCCATATCCTTGTTCTGCTATTGGGTAAGCAGCCCCAGATAGACAGAAATAAGAGCAAGATGTAGTGTACACAACTGGGAGAATGCAATTAGATGCACATATTTATCAGTGACAAAATAACAGGGTGCCTTTGATCAAGCTCCACATGAAGGAAGCATCGGGGCACCTAGCTGGTGAAAGTACATGAGGTGTTTGTGTTTTCTGTATAACATTTGCACAGCTTTGCCTCAGTAAATCTACTGCAACATTTAATATTTTGTCTCTGTCAAATTTGTGCATCTAAGAGTGTTCTTCAAGTTGTGTACTCTACATCCTGCCTTCCATTCATCTGAAATCTACCCTAAACAGCTTACCATTAGATTCTTTCTCACAGTCATCCATCACAAAAATCAAGATAACATGTGCAGCTCAAGATGTAAAAAGTAATACGGATAACTATAGTATTGTGAAAGAAGCAAAACAAAATGAAATTTTAACTGACAAAAATGCCTAAACCACTAAACCAGTGTGTAATTAAGCAGAGCAACACAATTAAAAACAAAAATTAAAAAAGACAGAGAAAAGGATGTTAATTGGAATAGGGCTCATTAAAGTGAACACCAGAGACAATGGCCCTACATGATATTCCCTCTAAAACTGGATCCCATAGTTATCTGGTACTGGCTGGATGTACAAGTACAAAAATATGCCAACGTGCTGTAGGGAGGAGAAAATAAAGATCAAAAGGTAGGACAGAATGAATGGAACAATGGAACAGAAACACCAAACAAAACAAAATGTGGCGAAGAAAATGAACTGCTGTTCAATATACGGTATGTATCCAGTGCGCGAAGGGTTTGCTCTACGGTAACAGACACTAAAGAGTGAAGCCTATAGTATAGACTGTATACAAAAAAAAGAGAAAAAAGGTGCACTACTATTAATTGTATATACAAGACAATTGCACCATCAATAAAACAGTAACCCACCCCCAGGATGCCTCTGGGAACAAACTATTGCAGCTCAATGTGCCTTCCCTGGTCACAAATTACAAATATATAAAAATAAATACATTCACATTACTGCTGTACCATGATGTGTAAATAGTATGAACAACAGTCTCACTACATGGCATTAAAATTGCGCTATGGACCATTCAATTTTCCATTACTACAATTATGTAGAATTTCTGATAAAAAAGGGACAGCTACTGCAGTGTTAAAGAGACTTGCCAGTCTCAGCCTCTGCACCTGCTATATAGGTGCCTTACCTTGGGGGCAGCATGTTAACCTGTAGAGGTGCTCAAATAATTCCATTATTAAAATGCAGCACCACTCATAAAATTCATAACACCAGGTCCCGAGGACTTTCCGGTGTTAAGAGCCACCCACACTCCACCCCTCATCTCAGCAAAGTTGTGATGCGATCCTAGGGAGAGCGTGGGGATGAGCACCATCATAATCTATGGGTGGCAACTTTCTAATCCTTTTTTTATATTGTAATGTTCAGTTGGTGATGAAACATGGGCACAGGTTGACTAACAAGGGCCTCTGTTTGCTTTTTTTTTCTGCCCACAAAGAAATCTGCCGCAGTCCCGATAGAGCTCCGTTGGCCTCACTCACTCCCCCTGTCTCACTCGCTCATTCTGTTTCTGCTGGCACTGCAGGCTGCCCTTTTGTACTGGGCTCCTGCCTGTGTTGCCACCCTTTTCTGCCCACAAAGAAATCTGCAGCAGTCACGATAGAGCGCTGTTGAGCTCGCTCACTCACTCACTCCCCCTCTCTCACTCATTCATTCTGTTTCTCCCACCGCTGCAGGCTGCCCTTTTGTACTGGGTTCCTGCCTGCATTGGTGGCTTTTTCTGCCCACAAAGACATCTGCAGCAGTCTGACACAGCTCCGTTGAGCTCGCTCACTCCCCATCTCTCACTTGCTCATTCCATTTCTGCCGGTGCTGCAGGCTGCCCTTTTGTACTGGGTTCCTGCCTGCATTGGCGTCTTTTTCTGCCCACAAAGACATCTGCAGCAGTCTGACACAGCTCCATTGAGCTCACTCACTCCCCCTCTCTCACTCGCTCTTTCTGTTTCTCCCGGCACTGCAGGCTGCCCTTTTGTACTGGGTTCCTGCCCGCAGTGGCACCTTTTCCTGCCCACAATGAAATCTGCAGCTGTCCCGACAGAACTCCATTGAGGTCGCTCACTCCCCGTCTCACTAGCTCATTCTGTTTCTCCTGGAGCTGCAGGCTGCCCTTTTGTACTGGGCTCCTGCCTCTGTCGGCATCTTTTTCTGCCCACAAAAAATTTGCAGCAATCCTGACAAAGCTCCGTTGGCCTCACTCACTCCCCCGTCTCACTTGCTCATTCCGTTTCTGCCGATGCTGCAGGCTGCCCTTCTGTACTGGGCTCCTGCCTGCGTTGCCACCCTTTTCTGCCCACAAATAAATCCGCAGCAGTCATGATAGAGCTCCATTGAGCTCACTCACTCCCCCTCTCTCACTCACTCATTCTGTTTCTCCCACTGCTGCAGGCTGCCCTTTTGTACTCAGCCCCTGCATGCATTGCTGCCTTTTCCTGCCCACAAAGAAATCTGCAGCAGTCCCAACAAAGCTCCATTGAGCTCACTCACTCCCCCTCCCTCACTCGCTCGTTCTGTATCTCCCGGCACTGCAGGCTGCCCTTTTGTATTGGGCTCCTGCCTGCATTGTCGCCTTTTACTGCCCACAAAGAAATCCACAGCAGTCCCGACAGAGCTCAGTTGAGCTCTTTCACTCCCCTCCTCCCAGTTGCTCGATCCTAATCTGACCCAAACACTGATTTCTGACATTGACTGCGGTATTGTGCGCCGGAAGCACAGAAACACATTTTGGCCAGGATGTGAAAAACGACAGCTGTACTGTTCATAAGGAGGTGTGAACAAATACTAGTGTTGAAAATCTGGTGTGAAAATGTTACTAATTTGCAAACGTGCAAGGGTGCGTGGAACCTGCACAACACACGCTCGTAACACAGTCATTTTATGGAGTTTCATCACAAAATTTTCAACATAGGCATTTTAGGACCTCTGCTCATGAACAGTGTCTGTGTGATTTTCTTAATATGTCCCAAACACTGATTTCCCACAGCGACTGCGCAATTGTGCACCAGAAGAGTGAAAACACATTTCAGCCAGGATGTGAAAAATGACAGCTGCACTGTTCATAAGGAGGTGTGTCAAAATGGCAATGCTGAAAATCTGGAGTGAAAATATTGCAAAGTTGCGAATGTATGAGCGTGCATGGAAACTATGCAATGCATGCTCGTAACACAGTCGTTTTATGGAGTATCATCACCAAATTTTCAACATGGGCATTTTAGGACCTCTGCTCATGAACAGTTCCACTGTCATTTTCTTAATCTGTCCTGAACACTGATTTCCCACAGCGACTGTGCTATTCCTTGCCGGAAGTGTGAAGACACAGTTCAGCTAGGATGTGGAAAATGACAGCTGTACTGTTCACAAGGAGGTCTGAAAAAATGCCAATGTTGAAAATCTGGTGTGAAAATATTGCAAATTTGCAAAGTTACGAGCATGCGTAGCAACTGCACAATGCATGCTCGTAAAACAGTCATTTTTTTGATTTTTCCCACCAAATTTGCAGTATAGGCTTTTGAGAGCCCACCTCATGAACACTGGCACTGTCGTTTCGTTAATCGGTCCTGAAAGGGGATTCGCACAGTGACCGCGAAATCACCTTTTGGGGCAGAACAACAACATGACAGTGCTAGAATTCATGAAGAGGGGTCCCAAAAACCCCATGTTGAAAATTTGGTGCCAAAATTCCCAGAAATGCCTGAGATATGCAGCAAAGTTAAAAACCCTATTTATTCCATTATACAGCTTACCAGCGTTTCCTCAGTTCGCAGTCAGCTTTGAAGAGTGCAGATGGGTTCCCGGTCCACGAAGATCGTCGTGCCAGACTCGGAGTTAAGTATGGGGGTGGGGGTGGGAGGCAAGTGCGCAGTGGGTGGGTGCAGGTTGTTTGGGGTAGGAGACCACTGTGGGACTGTTTCCTGTTTTACAGGTTTAAAAAAAAAAAAGGTATCATGGGACCATTTTTAATTTTAGAGGGGCATGTGGCATGCTGGGGTGGGCTTCCAGCGTGCCAATGGAGACTTTCTTTTGGGGGAGAAGCTGTAGCCGATGGGGGATTGGGCACCCCCGTCGGCACACAACAAAAGGAGGGGGGGTGACATTATGCTGACGAGGATTGGGCACCCCATCAGCAGACAACAAAAGTGGGGAGGGGGTTACATAATGCCGATGGGGAGTGGGCTCACCCGTCGGCAACATACATCTTGTGGCACTGAAGCCGATGGGGATTGGGGCCCCCATCTGCAAATAAACACAGTCGAGCGCACATGCTGTCAAGGGATTGGGCACTCCCTCAGCGGGGGTTAATATTGTTTGTGAACATGGCAGCAAGCCGCCGCCATGTTCACAAACAATATCAGTGTTTCAAGATCCCGCCCTGCAATGACGGGTCACTCCCTCATTGCAGCGAATGGCTGATGCTGCAATGACAAGGCAGCCCCTGATTGCAGTGGCTACATTTTTACAAGTTGGTGGCATGCTGGCTGAACTAATGTCAGCAGCAGCATGCCATGGCATTGGGGGAAGCAGGCCAAGCCTTTAAACGCTGTGGGGGCATTGGCCACAACAGTGCCACGTCTCCACAACCTGCTTCTGGAGAAAGCTGCCGCAATATGTTTCTTGTGCATGTGCGCAATCAACATAAAAAATGATTGGAAAGTTGCTGCCCATAGACTATGATGTTTGTCCACACGATCTCCCTAGCATTGCATACCAACTTTGCTGAGTGCCGGGGCAGAGCATGGGCGGCTCTTTACACCGGGAAGTTCTCGGGACTCGGTGTTATGAATTTTATAAGTGGTGCTGCATTTTAATAATGGAATTATTTGGGAACCTCTACAGGTTAACATGCTGCCCCCGAGGTAAGGCACCTATATAGTAGGTGCACAGGCACTGTCTTATACTTTGGTGGATCTCTTTAAAAATCCTGAAGGGTGCCAGTCTGTAGCTCCATAATCTGCTTGGTCACTTTTTGTAGCAAAGTCAGAATTCTGTTCCCTCTCCTTTATCTTTAGCTAGGATATGCTCACACACCATGATTCTCAAACATGTTGGATCACGGTTGTAGTGTGTTGACAACTGTATACCACTGGCACTGTTGAATTTTTGCTTTGCAATGGCCCTTATGTGCTCCTGCACCCTGCATTTTAAGGGTCATTCAGTTTTAACCACGTGTATATTTGTACAAAACCACCACACAACATAACCCACAAAGTTGGTATTGCAGTCTAGTTGGTATTGCAGTCTATATGCATGATGACAAGAAAGAATATGTTTAGGCTGTGGTATCCAAATGAATTAACAACTGAGGCAAATTTACAGACACATCAAGGGCATTTGAAAAGATTCACCTACAACGTGATGACTATCCGAAAGCAACCTTTTGTCAATAACTAAGATGGGTGCCAGACCTCAATCACTGAAAAAAACAAGCAAATAAGTGAACTGTATCCATGACTTCTGCTGCCCAATGATTACCTGGCATTGCAAACGGCCCCTAGGTACCAGTGATCACCGTACAGTGTGGTTTATCATTAATGGCAGCTGCCATAAGTCCCAGGAGATGAAGCATTGTCCTAGTGAACACGTAATGACTCCTGTGTACCAGAAGGGCTCAGGCCACCAAGCCCTCAGTCCTGTCTGCAGGCAGAAAAGCACTGTCTACTGTCATGTTCAGTACTGCACCAATGCACTGAAAACACTGTCTGGGAAAAAGGATGGATTGCAGTACACTGACTGTAACACTCGGGTCCTCAAACAATTGCTGAGTTCTGGATATGGTGTGCTAAACTGCTTCCCTGGATGGGCCCTGCAGGACCAATCATCCAGATGTGGGAAGACAAAAAGCCCTTCCTTCCAAAGTGTTGCTGACACAACCATAAAGCATTTGGTAAATACCCACAGCGCCAAGGACATATCAAAGGGCAAGACTCAGAACTGATAATGGCCATCTTCCAGCATAAAGTAGAAGTACAGCCTGTGGCAGTGTTGGACTTTGATATGAAGGTAAGCATCCTTTATGTCCAAAGCACAAAGCCAATCCCCTTTTTGTGGTAGGGGGATGAGAGCCTGAAGAGACCCTATTTGAAATGTTTTGTATTTAATGAATTTGTCCAAATCTCTGAGGTCCAATTCAGGATGCAGGTCTTCTGTAGCTTTGGGGCCAGAAGGTATCTGGACTAGAACCCCCTTGTTCTTTTTCTTGGAAGGGATGGGTTTGATTGTTTTCTTTAGAAGCACTTTTTCTCTCAGCAGAGACAAGTGACCCAGAGAACAATGACAAGGAGGGGGATGGTGCACCGGAGGTTTGGAACACAATTCCAGAGCATGGCCTTTCTCTACTATTTTTAGGACCCACTCATCCATAGTGAACTCCCTCCATTTTGGCATGTGAAGGAAGACCCTTTCCCCCACTTGTACCTCTGGAAGCAACAGTGTAGGGGGAGGAAGTGGGGAGTCAGAAGGTGGCGGGGGTGCACCAGAACTGGAATCTTTGGTTACCTTGGAATGGCCACCAGTGGTGGAGGAACCTGGTGGGAGACTGCCACCTCGACCATGGTACTGTGGATGGTAGCCACAGCCACCACAGTCTGCAGGCCTATGAAATGCACCCCTGCCATGCTCCCTTGTATTTTGTGGGGTCAAGGACTTCACAAAACTCTTAGTCATTTGGGATGATTGAAGGTCTTTTAGTGCATTATCCACATCTGTCCCAAATAACTTGCAGTCCTTAAAAGGGGGCATTCAGTATGACTTGCTGTACACTGACAGCAAAGTCAGCCACTCTGAGCCAAGAATATCTCCTCCAGCAACTGCCAGAAACAGCAGGCCTGGAAGAGGCAACCAACACATCATACGCTGACTGTAATAGATGATTACCAGCTTTCATACCAGCCGATGCAGCTTTAGTAAGTTCTGACTTTGCAGGGCTATCAGGGAGAGTCTGAATAGTAGTCACAGCAGATTTTCACAAGCTATTCTGATACTTGTTCATGTAAGCCTGGTAATTCACAATTCTTAGCCCCAACATGGCAGAGGCATATGTATGTTTGTCCATTACATCCAATCTCCTAAATTCTCTGTCAGGAGGTAGAGTGCTCATCACTGTAGGAGCCCTAGCATGATCATGAGCAGCCGTGATTATCACAGAATCAGTTTCTGGCTGTTCAGCATAGTAGGGCTTGACAGATGGAGCAGCGTACTGCTTGTCAGCCTTTCTTGGGACTGTAGGCAAAGTGCTAAGCCTGTGCCAGGCAGCAAAAGTAGCATCCTCCAATGCAGGCTATACAGGAGGCACTACGATAGTGTGTGCAGCCATAACCTCTAAGAACTCCATTAAATTCCTTTAACTGGAGTCTTTCTCTTCACCCTCAAATCCCATGACATCCTGAAATTGCTTGAACAAAGCCCGAAATGAGGGGTCCTCAGGAGGAAATCTGGGGTTATAAACCACCAAGTCCCCACTGCAAGAGAAGAGGGTAGAGCTGGAAGGAAATCCCCCTTGATAGGGGTCTTCTTCCACTTCTTCAGCCTCCGAATCCTCTTCCATGTTCAGAAGGACAGGATTGTATTCTACCTCATCATCCTGACTGACAACAGGAGCAAATGGAGCCAGGGACAGATGTGGTGGTTGTATTAGAGAAACTGCAGCCATGCTTTTAAGTCCTGTTAATAAAGACAGTACCACTGGGGGAGGCCCTGTCAATGGGACTGGTGCCCTGATGCTGTCAGCTATGGGAAAAGACAAGTTAAAATTTCTGAAAATGATGCCAGCATAACCTGAGAGTCAATGACACCCATTTCTGGGGTCATGGCTGCTGTTATCGCTGAAACTGCACCCAATGATGGGGCTGCATATTATATATAGTAGGTACTGCAGTGCCTGAGCCATGCCCCAACCTTGGTGTCGCAGCGATGGTCGAGGGGGCTGTAGTCAATGTCACCAGAGCGGCGATGACAGACTTACCCTCCTTCAATGGCAAGTTCAATCTCACTGGTGAAGCATGTTTATCTCTTTGCTTTGGTGGCCTGAGGAGGAGGAGGAGGAGGGTTTTGACAATGATTTTTCTTTTTCTTTGGATTCCTCCATCATTGTGGCCAACCTTGGCAGGGTATCCCATGAAAAGAGCGACTCAGTTTGAGCGAGTCCATTTGAGCGAGTAGAAAATTGAGCATATTAAATGAGCTAGGTTGTATTACTAGCTCATGTTAAGATCAGCACTGTAGTGTCATCAGTCAGCGAAATAGGGAGTTTGTTGTTGAAGCATGTAGGTAGTTGTCTGGCTGGCCAGATATCAGCTGGCCATGTAATGTGGTGGTTACAGTCACCACCTGTGTGGCTGGCAGACCTGGGTTCAAGACTGGCTGTGTGGAGATTTTTTTTTTTTTTGCTCCCATTCTGCCCGCCCTCCTGACTTTGTTCTCCTCCACCCCCAGCATGGGAATATTTTATTGCCCCCAAATGTTTGTCTGTTTCACCCCCCAGAGTGTGAATATTTGATTGCCCCCCCAACTTTCTCCCCCTCCCTGACTTGTGTCCCCCTTGTGAGTATCCCCCTCCCAAGGTTTTCACTGAATTGCCTTCCCCCCCAGTGTTAGTTATTTAATTTTGAGGGTGTGGGGAGGTGAAGACCCCTGAAAAGGGGGGTGCGGGGGGTGAAGGCCCCTGCAAAGGGGGGTGCGGGGGGTGGAGACCCCCACAGAAAAAGTCTCTGCAGCTGTTTGTTGTTTTTAGAGCATGCTGCAGTGCTGCTCACCATTTTGCTCGTGGCTATTATTTATTCACTGTTTTTGTTAGCACCATATTGTAGGCATTGTTTTCACATGGAACCCCTTGGCAGTGATGATGTCACAGACTGCCTGGGTGCTTCCTTACCTGTAGCGTTTTGGCATGAGGGAGAAGCCAGCTTGGAGCCTGAGGCCTTAGCTTGGTTTCCATGGCCTTGATAGTGATGAAGGTTTCTAATGCCTTCTTTCAGGGTCTCCTTGTGCCCTGGTTAAATCCCTGGCAGATCTTAAAGGCCCTTACACTGTGGGACAAGCCCAAACAGCAAACACATGTGGTATGAGCATCATCCTTGTAGAGCTTGTATCAGCAGATACAAAACCTAGATAAAGGTTCTTTTGACAGCTACCTAACAAGATAAAAAATATAAAAGATAATGAGTGATCTTTCTCTGTAGGTCTTACAAGCAGTTGATGGCAAAAGAAAGAACTGAGGAGCAAGGGGGCAGCCAGCGTTTTATAGGCACAGATGTACATCATTGTGGGTGGCCCCCACCTAGCAAAGGTTTCTGAGTGATCCTGGTGCTGAAGGCTTACAGTTCTAAAGGTGTGGCCCAATAGAGGTGATATCCTTGATGAAAACATTGGGTTATCATATCTGATGACCATGGAGTGGTAGGGAAGTGTGACAAAGCAGTGGGTAGCATCATTGGGATGCTGGGATGCATAGGGAGAGGTCTCTCTAGTAGAAGAAGGGAGGTGGTGCTGTCAGTATATCACTCGCTGGTGAGATCCCACCTGGACTATTGTGTCCAGTTCTGCAGGCTGCACCTCAAAAAGGACATAGAATTGATGGATGCAGGCCAGAGGAGGGCAACTAAAATGGTGCAGTGGTTGCACCAAACACCAAAAGCCCAATGAGGAGAGACTGACAGATCTCAGCATGTATACCCTGAAAGAGAGGAGAGCGAGAGGGGACATGATAGACACATACAATACCTCACAGTGGTGAACATGGTGCAGGAGCGGGAGTCTCTTTCAAATGAGAAATAACACCAGGACCGGAGGGCATTCGATGAAACTTGGGGCAGGAGTTGAAGAGGGATATGAGGAAGTACTACATCACTGAAACATTAGTAGGTGCATGGAACAGACTGCCAGCAGAAGTGGTGGAGCTGAGAACAGAAAGGGGCATCAGGAATGCATAGGCTAGACAGAGAGGCATATAAGTAAATAGGGCAGGGAGGAGGGAGTTGGCCCAGAGACCAGTTAGGGTCTGCAGTGACAGACTAGATTTGGATTATCTGGGCAGACTGGGTGGGCCAAGCAGTCTTTTTCTGCTGACAAATTCTATTTTTCTGTTTCTAATGCTTTCAGTATAAGAAGAGAACCTCTGCCCTGTCTAATCCTCTAAAAATTGCATGATCAATTAAATCCAAGTATCCCCTTTCTCTGATGCTCAAAAGCACTGCATAAGTCTGAGTGCTTGTATTTCAAAATCATTCACATCACTACAATTATGTCTGATTCGAAAACAGAGCAAATGGTATGCGTTGTACCAGTTCCCTCGGATGCAGACGTTTGGAGCACAACAGGGTCTTGCCTGCTGTAGGCTTTCTTTATGACCTTTTGCTACATACTGTTACACAGAAGCATAGAATTTGTTGGCAGAAAAGGACTGCTTGACCCACCCAGTCTGTGTGGACAGTCCCTGCCTAGACTGTCTCCATAGACCCTAACCGATCTCCAGCGATCTTCCCTCCTACCTGCCTATTTGCTAATATTCTCTGATGCGAATCCCATGCACTTCCACTGGCAGTCTATTCCAGGTGTTCACCAGTCTTTTAGTGAAGTAGCACTTCCACACATCCCTCTTAAAATTCCCCACTCTAGCTTCACTGCATGCCCTCTGGTTCTGGTGCTTTTCCTCACTTGAAAGAGACTCCCTTCCTGTATGTACCCTGTTCACCCCGAGAGGTACTTGTAGGTCTCTATCTGGGGCTTCCTGGGGTTGATATCCATTGCTTTCAGCTGGTGCAGAATGCTGCAGCACGGTTGTTGACTGGGACTTCTCGTTCGAGTCATATTACTCCCATGCTGCGCGAAGTGCATTGGCTGCCTGTACAGTGGCAGATCACCTTCAGCGTCAGACTTATGACTTATAAGGCCCTGCACAGACTGGCTCTGAGCTACTGCAAGAACTCGTGACTCCCTACAGCCCTGGCTGTCCTCTCCTGTCAACTGACGAGGGGTTGTTACAGGTTCCCAGGGTTCGGCTGAAAACATCTGGGGCCCAGGCTTTTATATTTGGTGCCCCCACCCTGTGGAACTCTCTACCTCATCAGATCTGAGAGTGCAGGACCATGGAGAACTTCAAAGCAGGCCTAAAAACCTACTTGTTTCAGCAAGCATTTAGTGATTATTTAATTTGACTTACTTAATTTTGTATTGCAAATAATTTTAGACTGTTTGTTCTGTTTCATATGATATTTTAACAATGTACAGCACTTTGGTTTTTAGAATTGCGTTCTACAAATAACGCTTATTATTATTGTTATTATTATTATTCTATCATGTCCCCTGTCACTCTCTGTTAATGTAGGTAGAGAAAAATTGGCAGACTGGTGGGCCAAGTGGCCCATATCTGCTGTCAAATTCCACGCTTCTATGTTTTCTGTTTCCTCTCTTCCAGGTGTACATGTTGGTACATGTTGATAACCCCGAGTCTCTCCTCATAGGCTTTTGGTGCAACCCCTGTTCCATTCTAGTAATAGAAGACAGGATTGCTGCACTCAGGACATCAAAGAAATGGCAGGAACCAGCATATAATGCAAAACAAAGAAGGTTTTATTTAGCTTCACAGACCATTGAAAAGAACTGTCTGGAGAAATCATAACTCTGGCACTTCAGCCTATGCAGGGGACATTTAGTTGGCCTCCTCTGGACTGTCTCCACTCTGTCTATGTCCTTTCTGAGGGTTGACCTCAAGAACTGGACAAAATACTCCAGGTGGGATCTCACCAATGAGCAATATAGTGGCAACACCACTTCCCTCCTGCTGTAGATAACCCTTCCTATGCATCCCAGCATCCCACTGGGCCTACCCACTGCTTTGTCATACTGCCCTGCCACTTTAAGGTCATCAGGTATGATAACCCCAAGGCCCCTTTCCTGCATAGTGACTGACAGTACTCCCCCCCCCCCCAAATCTTATACTCTGTTCTCGGGTTCCTATGCCCTAGGTGCATGATTTTTCCCTTTCTGGCATTGAACCCCAACTTCCATGCTCATGTTTACTCCTCAGGTTTCCCAAGATCTTTACTAAGTCCTTTCACCCCTCCTTATTGTCCTCCCTATTACAGGTTTTTGGGATCATCTTCAAAAAACCATATCTTCCAGTCCAGTTCATCTGAAATGTCACTTATGAAGACACTGAAGGGGATCAGTCCCAGTACTGAGTCCTGTGACACCCCGATGGTCACTCTCTCACCATTAGAAAGAGTGTGGTTAACCACCACCATTAGTTGTCTATCCATTAACTAGTTTCTAACCCAGTTCACTACTTAGGATCCCACCCTTAGGTTGCTCAGTTTCTTAATCAGTCTCCTGTGCGGCACAGTGTTGAAGGCCCTGCTAAAGTCTAGACAGGCTGTATTCACTGCCCTCCTCTGTTCTAGTTCACTGATCACCCAGTCAAAGAACTCAATCAAATTCCTGATTCTTTACTGGTTAATAGCAAAAACTCCACATCAAGAATATCTATGGTGTTAGGATGTAGCCTATAAGTAAATATTAAGTTTAAGTCATTCTATCTGAACCATAACAAAAAGAGCTTGGCTACCTGCAGTGTCGTCCTCCTGAGTGACACACACAGTTTTGTTGATGTAACAAAACCATTCCTGTACAAGACTGGCAAATTACTGTCACTACAGAATGTAACAGTCTCCTCCCACCATCCCCAAAAACAAATTGGCACGAGTGCGCTATAGTCACCGCCATTTAAGTGCCCCCAATTCTAGAAAAAAAAAATCATCATTCAATACATAATTTTGTTGTAAAATAAAGCAAAGTGCCTCAATCTAAAATTTGGTTGGTGGGGGAAGTTGTGTTATACTTTTAGTCAGTAAATGAGTGACTGCATTGATAGTGAACAGGGATATGACATCAATACTGAGCCACAAAAAATAGATTCACATTAAAGCTGTTTAATTGGGTTGATGGCATTTATAGTATCCCGATGAGGGAATGATGGTGGCAAGGTCACCATGGTGATAGTCCATAAATCAGAATACAGTTTCTGTTAGTATCCCTATACTTGACACACACTGTCTGCAAAGAGAGTCACTCATAGATTTGTGGACTTCTGGTAAGACGTGAAAGGTAGGTGTAGCAGAATACTGTGTTTTTTGTCAAGGTGTTTATCCTCCCAGCCATTTGTCTCCACTCAGGGTATGACCCATCTGCAGGCCATGCCAGCCCCCAAATCCTCCATGACTTCTGGGCTGAAGGCCCCCCCCCAACTGCTGGTTAAGGATCTGGTGTGGGTACGGGAATCTGTAGGCATTGCAGGGCCAGAGTGTGCCAGTGCCATTAACGTTGGTGGTCCAGTTTTACACCTGGGTTTTCTCCTTCCCCCATGCAATGTGGACAGTGTCAGCCAGGACCTCTAAATGTATAGGCACATTGGACACATGTTGATATAGGGATAATGTTTTCAACTCAAAATGTGGATGCCCCTGTTCATGCTTTCCCTCAGGGACACCAGGGGGAAGCAATAGAGCAGGATGCATGTCTCTCACCTCCTGGAGGCTAGAAACATCTGAGTGGATGCCTTATCAGCCTGCTGCCACTCCGCCTCTGTGACGCATGCTCAAGGCATGAACTTGTGTCGATGGCATGGCAAAGCTTTTCCCCAACCACTGCGCCACTGGGCCACCTCTGGGATACTCTGTTTTAAGGAATGATACTTCAGTAGGGGTTATCAAATTTTTTTGGGAGGGGGAACAGAGAAATTATTTGAAGAAAATAGGTGAAGCAAATGAAGAGACAGGAGAACCACCTTCACTAGACCATGTCCCTGGATCTCGAGCTACTGCCATGAGGCCTCACACATAAGAAATAGGCGCTATAGCCAATAGCTTGCCCTATAGTCTAGGAACTGCAAAAAATAAATAATCTTTAAAAAACTGTAAGTATTTCATGCTGACATTGAGAGCAACCCTCTTTCTAGCAGTGGTAGCATTATTGCAAACTTTCATGGCAACAGTTTCTCCCCCTCTAATAACACTTGACTACACATTAGAGATTGTCAGTTCACTCTGTGGTATTAAGACATTTCAGCTACTCACTAGTTTGTCTCGCTCATAAGATGGAAATATTTTTAGATCAAGATATGGAAACTGATTTTTTTCAAACCGGGCTGAATCAGTCTAAGACAATGCACTATGATGTCAAGTCATCTCACTGGAATGATAATGAGCGTTATCCCATTGTTAGGATGGTTTTCCGTTGCCTTGCCTTGAGAAGCAATTTTCTTGTGATCTGCCTAGGGTGCATTACTACATTTACATTCCAGACAGACTCGTCACTTTCCTGCAAGTGTGGGCTGCAGCGATTTTGTATGTTGATGCGTTTTTATTTTCTAGATTCCATCATAAAGAAAATTTATTTAACTCATTTACAGCATGTGAACAGTCACTGTAAGAACTTATTTCATTATAGGTGAAACAAATTAAAATTCATATGGCTTCTTCTTGGCAATGATTTGCCCAACCATGTAAACAAACATGTAACAACATCCCACTGACCTTAACACTGTACTTATAGACATTCTAAAAGGTCCTTCTCTGCCAAGCAGTCCTTATCTGCTGACAAATTCTACGTTTGTGTTTCGGATATCTCCACTGAACTACACCTGGTCTTCTGATTAAGAGATTTTATAATCCCTTTTACACACTGAGCACTGTTATCCCGCTGCCACTGTATAAAGTCATTAAAAAAAAAACATTACACAGCAATTCTCAGCTAAAGGAAAAAATAAAAAAAAAATATTTGGACTCAGCATTTTGGCATACACTGTAATTCTATATATTAAATTGAGTCTTGCTGGGCAGTAACAATAATTCATGTTTAAATGTGGTAACAAATCGAGTATGGAAAAAGGAGTAGTGCTCCTAGTTTAAGATGAATTTCTGTGTTCTACCCATTTTTAATTTTCATGGTCATGCAGTTAATGTGCTTGTTTATGTTTTGAAACTAATAAAAAAGTTCTTTATTTTGTGAAGTTGTCTATGGAGTGAATAGATATTTAAAAGGTACATTGTACCACTGATTATGCAAGTAGATGAACAAGAGCCGTTTCATTTTATTTATACTGGAAATGGTAAGAAAGCAAATCTTTAATCCAGAACAGTATTATACTTCTGAAGAAATCATATATAGACATAGTAGAGGAAATACCAACAAGTTAAAATATGATTTCAATTCAAATAAGCCAATTTATAAAAAATATTATAAACCTCAACACAAAAAGTTTGCCATTGTGTACTTACAGTTATTATGCAGAATGAATGTTCATTATTATGACCAAGTAAAGGCACAGTGATCAGGTTTTTGACAGCACTGGTGGAATCTTTTAGTATAGGGCTCATACAATACATAGTTGCTGACTGTATATGTGCTTCAACACAAATCAGTTAGCAAATAATGACTTAGTTTGCAGGAAATATCCCCAGTGTTAGAAAGAAGTACATTTACACAATGTAATCATGTACCTTTTTGCTTTTTCAGCAACCTCTTTATTTGTTCTCTCTTCATCTTGAGACTTGCTCCTTAAGAACCATTTTGAAATGTTCCTTGTTAAGTCTTCCTGCCAGGAGCTCTGCATCTTAAAGCTGGCCATGTCTGCAAATGTTTCCAAACTGCAGATTCCCCTTTCATATCAATCCTGCAACATGTGACTTGAAACTAGTAAAGTCCAACCATGTCAGACAGGTACGGCCTGCAAAGCTGGTCTGACAATTAAATTCTTTCCTTCAATAAATGGAGCGGAGAGTATAAATATTAGTTGTGTGAAATGAAAGTAACCTTTAGACAGGTTGCAACAAGGCATGCAATGTTTTTCACACATACCTCTCTCTCTCTCTCTCTCTCGCTCTCTCTCTCTGTTCTGAGCTACTGGATGCATTCCAAGACCTCTCCCACAGGAAGTAAGGATTACCTGTTCACTGCCTACAGCTTTAATAATTAACTAACTGTTGGCGTATGGCAGTGGAGTTATGCATCTTTCCAAAACTCCCATGTAAAATCAGCTGGAGGATTATAACAGGAACATAATGGTCAGTAGTGATAAAGCCAAATAATCTCTGGCCACATTAATTTATGACATAAACAAAGACAACTTAGATTAATTTTAACAAATATGTTGATGGGCAACGTCTTTATAACTGTCCTGAAACACAGGTTGTTGAACTGAAGCTGAACTTTTTCACTGTGGTCATTGTTGCTAGGAAGGCTTAGCCTGTCTTTTTCGGGCAGTATATACTGTACTGTTACATTCTGGCTGTCTAACAAGAATGGAGGGTGGCATTAAAAAGTGTGGTTAGATTGTCTGATTATCCACAAACAAGAATGATAATATTTTAGTTCAGATAATCTCGTTAATTTAGGGAGAATCTGGTATTGATTAGTATGTGATTTAGCTGTCTGGAATAGTATTGTGTTCATTATGCACAGTAAATTGACAACTGATGTTCATTTCTTCATATACACGCCATTACTTGAGAACTGGGTTACTGAACTTCTTGACTGCTTCAGCAGTGCTAGGAAGATTTGGCTCCCATACTCATATTACTGTCATAGTATGTTTGAGGGAAGGGATATTTCTGTAGCTTCCAAAGTGAACGGGGTACAATTGCTCCTCAAGAAACCATCTCTGGACAGCTAACAGCTTATTGTGCTATCACATTCAGCCAGTCCTTTTAGGGCAATGTTTTTTTTGAGGGGGGATAGCGGCAATGCAGTTGCAGAGTCAACTCAGCTGGAAAAAATAATGTCATACAAGAAATTTTAAGTGTGTTAAAACTGGATCATAGTAGACATGGTGCTCATTTGGGTGGAAAATCATCTTCTTATGGTAATGGGCTGGAGTACCCCTTGATTATCACTGCAGCATTTGACACAGGATCAGTAGGTGTCATATTGAGTAGTTTGTGGATGTACTTGGAACATTCCTTGACTTAATCAGGTCTTACCACAAGTAATCAGGTCATTTGGTCTGATCACTGCACCGTGAAGTTCTTGTTTGGGGCCCCCCTGCCCACCCTTCCCCTACGGAGGTGTACAACTATTGCCCTTTGAGGGGACTGTCTCCAGAGGGATTAGTGGTGATGGCTGATCTATCTAGTGCGGATGCTGCCTGTGCGGCTGGCACAAGCAAAGTGGCTTATAATAAGGCTGTCTCCAAAGCACTCAATGCCATCGCTCTGGTCTGTACGTGACCCAAATCTTCTCCCTTGAGATCCCCTTGGTTTGATGGTGATCTCAAGAAGATGAAGATCATGGGTCAGAGGTTACAGTGTTGCTGGTTAAAGACCGATTTAGAGGAGGACAAACTGGCCTTGCATGCTCACTACAGTGAGTACCAAGGACCAATCTACCTTAAAAAGGCAGAATTCCTGTCTAGGGAGATTGCTGTAGGAAAAAACAGACCAGCTCAGCTTTTTCAGACTGTTAGCAGACTTTTACATCCTGTCTGCAGCCAAAGAAGGCTGCTTCAGTCACGTTATGTGAGGAGTTTGCTCTTTTTCTCTGACAGGGTATTCTCCAGCCAGTCAGAGATTTCATCAGGGAGACAGGTTTTGTCTTGCAGTAACCAACCCATGTGGAACAGATGCCCTCCATCCATCTGGGATGAGTTTAAACCAGAGGAGGTGGCCAAGGTAACTGAGGTGATCTTAAAGCTGAAGCACACCTACTTTGAACTGGACTTGAACCATCGCGTTTTTTTGATGACATGTGCCGAGACCATTGGCCCAGTGTTCACTGGGATTGTCCGGTGCTCGATGTTAGAGGGGGTCTTTCTGGATGCCTTGAAGGAGCCTCTAGTAAGATCCCTCTTGAAGAAACCATCTCCGGACCCTGGTATCCTGGTGCATTATTGTCCAATCTCCAGCTTGCCATTTTTGAGCAAAGTTGTTGAGAAATTAGTGACACGGCAGCTTGAGGATCATCTGATGCCCTTTAAGATCTATGAGCCATTCCAGTTGGGTTTCTGGGTGAGGCATAGTACTGAAACAGCACTAGTTAGGCTACAAAATGACCTCCTTAGGACCAGAGATAGAGGAGACAAGTCAATTCTTGTTCTGTTCAGTCTCCTCAGCATTTGATACCATGGATCACAACGCCCTTTTGGATCACATTTTAACATTATGTGGACTTGCTGGCACTATCATCTGCTGGTTTGAGTCCTACCTCTCTAGCAGGATGCAACCAGTGATGATGGGGAATTTCTCCTTATCCCTGAAGCTCCTGTAGTGCAGGGTTCCTCAAGGCTCAATCCTGTCCCAATGTTATTCGCAGTATACAGGCTACTTCTGGGAGAGTTCATTCTACAGTATGGTGTGGGGTTTCACTGTTGTGCAGTTGATGCCCAGCTATATCTGTCTTTTTTCCCAGGAACACACAATGCTGTGGACGTTCTTAACAGCTGCCTTGCCAAGATCAAAGACTGGATGTCCTCCAGCTGGTTGCGGCTGAACCTGGATAAGACGGAGGTACTGGTGATCGAACCAGGTCAAGGGTGTGATGGAGGCATAGCTGGAGCAGACTCAGGTTTGTTCCTGGTATCAGTACCATTGCTGGCCTCTACTAGAGTGTGAAATCTTGGCGTGATCCTAGACAGCAAATTGACCCTGGAGGGCCAGGTGTCTTTTGTTGCTAAGGGGGAGGTTACCACCTGAGGAGTATTGCCAGGATTAAGCACCTAGTTCTGCCCAAAGACCTACTGACACTAGTACATGCATTTGTCATTTTGAGGCTTGATTACTGTAACTCTCTGTACCTCGAGGTAACTGGGGGGATCCTTTGTCGGCTGCAGTTGGTGCAGAACGCAGCGATGAGGTTGGTGACTGGCCTGCCAAGGCCTAGTCATGTGACCCCTGTCCTGTGAACTCTACATTGGCTACCGGTCTGGTGGAGGATCATCTTCAAGGTGGACTTGCTCACCTATAAGGCCCTATATGGACTGGGCCAAAGCTATCTGACTGAGCTCCTTTCACCTGCTAAGCAATTCCAACTCAATTCTGTGTCATCTGTTATGTCGATAAAGTTTTCTTTGTAAGATGAAGTTATTTGTTGCAGTGTCCATTCATTTCAATGGGTTGCCCTCCAAAAACATGGCCGCTATTGCTTTCTATGGAGTGATGTCATTTTTAACAAACTGGTGCCCCTTACAAAGATGACCACTGGACCAGTAGCATAGACTTCTTGTCTAGTTTAACATTAACAATATGGCTGCCAACAGGGGTAAAAGTTGCTTCCTGTTTTGTAGTTGTAAGCAGTGGCTTATCTCAGGGCAGCAGAAAGAATGCAAGAATACAAGATGGCGATTCTGCCATTCTGCAGTCTGTTAAAAAGATAAATGGTGGGCTGTGGTTTAGTTGAGTGATTCCCAGGCTATCTAAAGTATTTGTGGAGAGAGATTTATTGGTCTCTTCATTCTTAGAAGCCTGGAATGCTTTCTTCAGACAGAGCTGACAAAACAAATGTCTGTGGTCATTCTTCAGACGGAGAATAAGTCCGGGTATTGGAAGGCACAGCAAGTTAAAATAACAGAGCAATATGTCTCTGGTTGAAGAGTTACAGAACATGTCGTAGCTCTTGCATGTTAAGACGGAGCAGTCATAATGAGTACTGCTACTAGAAGAGAGCTGTTGAGGGGGGAGAGTGCAGTCTGCAGTTCCATGGTGCTCGTGTTTGGATGATTTTAATTTACAGTTCATTCAGTTAGCTGGCTTATAATATGCAGCACACATTTCTTTTTATCTTTTACAGCCTACAACGTTAGAGGAGGGCTGCAAGCCACTGCACAAAGCAAGAGATAGTTCATTTTTTTTCACTGCAGCTAAGGCTGTGGTGCAAGCAACATGTAAGATGTTCATACTGGGACAATGAATTGGGGTACCCAGCAATGCAGACAAGTGAGATAGGGTCTGGGAAGAAGAAGAGCTGCATTCTCCACCATGTGTGGCATTTTGGTGTTCATCTGCCACTAGGACCCTTACCTTCTCTGTTCTTCAGGTCTGCCATGCCCATCTCTCACTGCTCTGATGGATGCTTCACTGGACCATACGAATAACAGACAAATGCACAAAATAATGTGGCAGGAATCGAGTATTTTCTTACACTACCAAGACATCAGCATACTAAAATGTCTAACTCAGACAGCAGACCCGCCGAGACATACTGCCAGCTGAGAATGTCCGTGATTCCAAAGAAGTCCCTCCTTACACAGTAAACAGTGATAAAATAGCAATAAACACCACATCTGTTTAGAGCTCTTAAAGTAGCAGTAGCTGGCCTTAATCCACATGGTTAAGTGTACTCCACACTATCCTGAATAATTGCTGTTTCTGACTGCACTTCTTTTTGGTCACTATTTTAGTTTTTTTTTTTTGGGGGGGGGTTGTTACCTGTCTTTTGAGGTATATAATAAAACCATGCTAGCAGTGTGTTGAATCATATCTGACTGTGTGCTGTCTGTCTGTTTTTACCCACACCCTGGTACAAGGAGTTTTTCTAGAGCTGAATCCCTTCAAATTGTAGAGAATTGCTAAATGCATCAATTGAATTTAAACATAGAAACACAGAAACATAGACCATGATGGCAGAAAAGGACAAGTGGTCCATCCAGTCTGCCCATATTCCTTATAACCCCTGGAATCTCTCCTAGAACCTACTGTTCCTCCAGGATACTAACTCTCCCTGTCCTATGCCCATTCTTCTCCCTGGTCTTGTTGTTCTGGGCAACCACTATTCCCTTCATTCTGTCCCATGCCTACTTGAATCCCCTGACTGTGTTTGCACCCACCAACTTGGCCAACAGACTGTCCCAAGGTTCCAGTACCTTTTCTATAAGTGCTTCCTCATGTCCCTCTTGAACTTCCCTCCTGTTAATTTCCACTAGTGAGCACATGTCCTTGAGTTGCTAGTTTACCTTGTTAATTCCTTTAAAGAACTTGAAGGTCTCTGTCACGTTTCCCCTCTCCCACCGGGTTTCAAGTAAGTACATATTTAGTGCCTTACGATGCTCCTTACAAGATCTGCCCAGCTGACCTTGAATCATTTTTGTTACTCTGTGCTGCACTGTTTTCAACCTATTCCCATCTTTTCTGAGGTGAGGGCTCCAGAACTGGATGCAGTACTCCAGGTAAGGCCTCACTAGAGATCTGTAAAGGAGAAGTATTACCTCTTTTATTCTACTATACATAGGCCCTCCCGATACATCCCAGCATCCTGTTAGCCTTGCTATACGCCTTGTTGCACTGGCTCCTTTTTTAAGTTACTTACTGATGATAACTCTTAGATCCTGTTCCTCTTCTGTAGTGCTAAGTCTCACCCCACCAATCCAGTACTCTGTCTTGGGGTTCCTTTTCCAAAGCAACATTATATAGCACCTCTTGGCATTAAATTTTCACTGCCAGACCTTTGACAACCCCTGTAGTTTTTGTAGGTCCCTCTGCATATCCTTTATTCTATCATCACTATCCAACATCCCACACAGTTTTGTGTCATCTTCAAAGAGACACAGCCTGCCCTGGATTCCATCACCAATGTCTCTAATGAACATGTTGAAGAGGATCAGAACCAGGACAGGTCCCTGTGGAACCTCGCTCATAACCTCCCTTTCCTCTGATTTAGCCCCATTGACCGCTACCCTCTGCTGCCTCCCTTCCAGCCAACTACCCACACAGTTCACTGCGGTTTTAGTCACACCTGGGTCCTCCATCTTTTTGAGCAACATTTTGTGCAGTACCGAATCAAAAGCCTTGCTGAAGTCAAAGTATAGCAGATCTACAGTGTGGCCCCTGTCTACTTTCATAAAGATGTTTAAAATTTCTTGTTTTACAAAATCTGCTGGAGGGATGAGCCTCAGAGATTAAGATTGGATTAGAGTAGAGAATCAGATGGTGATCTTACAACAGGATTATTTAAAAAACAGTTTGATAAAAAATATATACATATTATACTAGCACTGTAGCACCAGTATATTAGGGTTGGCCAGGCAATTTAATTTTTATTTTTTTATTTTATTTATTTATTTAGTTTTTGTTTGCTGGGTGGGTACCATAGCCAAAACATGACTATTTTCAGGTACAACCTGGGAGAGTACAATAAAGAAGGACATACAGGGAATGCTTTTGGTATACAGGATAAAATAATAGTACATGGGTATATGCACATGATAGGTCAAGAGTTCATAAACAGAGACAGTTATCATTATAACATAAAACAGGTAGCAAACAAAATCAGGTAACAAGTGCAGATATAGCAATATTAATGAGACAGTAAGTGCCTTGCAAAGTAACTAAATGGACGGGTAAGTGGATGTAGGTTAACAGCAGGAGGGAAGTGAAACAACTGAAGGAGTGTGAATTCAAGGTGGTTTGAAACAGGAGCAGGAGACCTGACTAAAGAGGAAGGAGTGACATTTGTTTTTGAATTGAGCATGACTAGGAGCAAGGCGAACATCAAGAGGTAGACAGTTCCAGAGTTTGGTTGCCGAGTGAGAGAAGGCTAGGGTTCCTTTGGAAGATTTACACCTGGGAACCTGCAATAGAGATTTATCAGATGATCGAAGGACATGGGAGAAGGGCAGAGGAGATAGCAAAGAGGCAAGCGAGACAGGGATATCCGCTCTAATAATATTGTCAGTCAGGGAGGCTAAGGCAAGAGTCCGAACAGAGGAGGGGGGTAACCAATTTAGATCAGCATAAAGCTGGCAGTAGTTTTTTGACCATGGAGAGGCAGAGGCATACCTGCAGATACTGTTGTAGGTGGCATCCCACTTTCTAAGGAGGGTTTTGGATGCATAGAGATGAGTAACTACCCCATAGGATAGTCATGGAAGCAAGATCCCATGGGCTATGGCTAGTGTATCTGACTGCGTTAGAGCATAGCTGGTTTAGTAGGCCACACCAATTTTAGTATTAACAGACTTTCAGGTAGACATGATATGCTTATCAAAGTTAAGATTTTCATTGAGAAGTACCCCAAGATATTGAAAAAAACATACAGATTCCAGAGTCAGCCCACCCAGCCCAGATACCTTAAACAGGTCCTGGTTGGTTTTTAAATTGACAGTGGTACCAAACAACATTGTTAGCATTTCACCAGCATTAAGAATTAACTTATGGCAGACGAGCCAAGATTGGATGGACATGAAAGCAGAAGTGAAGTTATAGTTGATGTGGATTATGTTCTTATTACTGCAGTATAGAACCTACTCATCAGTGTGAAGGATAGTAGACAGTCAGGGATGTTGGATGAGATACTGTTAATAAAAACAGAGAAGATAAGAGGGCCTAATATAGATCCCTGGGGAACACCTAGGTCAATAGCCATGTGGCCGGCACGGCAGAGTTGTATTTTACAGTCTGTATTCTATTAGATAGATAGCTATTAAACTAGACACCGATTGAGGGGAGAAGCCTAGGGTTAGAAGGCTATCCAGAAGAAGAGGATGGTCAATGAGACTGAACGCCCTAGTCAGGTCGATAAAATCTGCACCAGTAAGAAGGCCAGAGTCCATAGCAGTTAAGGTATTGTTTGTGAAATGGAACAAGGCAGTAGAGCAGCTGTGACCTTTATGAAAGCCATGTTGAATGGGTGAGAGGAGATTGTACTGAGTCAGGAATTCAGTGACTTGGGTTGATGCTATCTTTTCCAGTAGTCTGCACAAGACTGATACTATAGCTACCGGTCGATAATTGGTCATATCTCTTCTGTCACCTTTCTTTAGGACTGGTGTGACTTTGGCCATTTTCCAGATGTCAGGGACAAATCCAGTACAAAGGGAGAGGGTGAAAATCCTGGACAAAGGCTGTGCAATAAATAGAGCAGCCAATTTTAAAAGTTTAGGCTCGATGCCATCAGAGCCCACGCTGGTATTATCAGAAATGGTGTTTAGCAATCTAAGAACCACAGATTTAGATACCGCCTTAAAATGAAAAGAAGGATGTGGTACGGTGGAGTAGATGGAGATGAGGGCTGAGTGGGGAGGAAAGCTGATGTGAAGCTAGACAGGTCAGAGAATTGCTTATTGAATGCTTCTGCAATGGTCTTAGGATCATTGCAGTGGACTCAGTCAATGATCATTTTGTCTGCCAAGTGAGTTTGCTTAACCCAAGGAAGGTTTTTACACGTGCCCAAAATTTCCTGGGGTCACCAGATGCTTCCAGCAGAAGCCCCTTACAGTAAGAGCTTTTTGCAAGTCTGATCTGTTTTCTACAATCACTTGTCTGGGTTCTATAGGTCTTGTAGTTGGCTATGAGGCAGATTTTCTGTAACACTTCCAGCTCTTATCTCTGGCATGCAGTGTAGCCAGAAGATTTTTATGTAACCACCTTGTGGGTTTCCCTCTAAGACGATGGGTCACAGGGGGTGTATGCCAATTCTGTAGAGCATAAAACTGATCTAGAAAGAAGTCAAGAGCTGCTTGGGCATCCAGGGACTGAGAAATGTAAGACCAATCAGTAGACAAAACCTCACACAGGAATTTCACCTGCTCCAAATTAGCATAGTTCCTGAAAGTGATGTTTAACCTCAAACATTGTACTTTAATAATTTTGCAGCAGTACAAGGGATTGGCTTGACATTTGGCATGCTTTGCACTAGGGGAAAGTCACTTAACATGCCACATGGCAATTCCTGTTGTGGTTTTTGAGATACAGAGTGGTGAAAAAAAAAACACTATTTTGAATAGGTTTTGTGAATTTCTTTCGACAGCTGTTTCTCAGAAAAGGCTTTTTCTTGTGGTCTGAAATTTTCAGGGTTAAATGCCTTTGCCCCGCAGATGTGCCTTTTGAAGGTTTGGTGAAAAAATATTAAACCATTCAAAAGTTGTTTAACTTTAATTCCCCATTATTTCCTATGGGAAAAATAGACGTGCTACGCGCAATGTTTGTTTCCTCGAATGGTAGCCTACTTCAAGAGGCAAGGTACATAGTGTCACAGGGAGCCTAAGGGCAGATTAAAAATGAAATAACTTTTGAACAGATTAATATTTTTTCACCAAACCTTCAAAAGTCACATCTGTGGGACAGAGGCTTTTAACCCTGAAAATGTCAGACTGATAACCAGCCAGCCATTTCCCAGAAATGGCTGTCCAGAGAAGGACTCCCTACAGCATAGAAAAAAAATGGCCCCTCGTAGTGAAACACTGGGGAGTCCACTTCCACTTTCCTGAGTCCAGTTCCCCCCCAAGCAATGTGGGGCATGGGATCCCATGCCCGGTGTTCCCAAATAAAGTTTTATTATTGTCTGACATCGGGGTGCCCAATCCCTGTGTTGGAAATCCCCCCTGTAGTGTCCAAAACTGGGGAGTCCACCCCCAGTGTCTCAAATAAAATTTTTATTATCTCCGAAATTGGTGTGCGCAATCCCCATGTCAGAGATTTCCCCCCAACCCGTTGTGTCTGACACTGGGGAACTCACCCCCAGTGTCTTACATTAAACTTTTATTATTCTCCAACATCAGGGTGCCAAATCCCCATGTTGGAGATCTCCCGTAGTGCCCAACCCCACTGTCCCCAGTCATGCATCTCCTCCACCACCACTCTGGAACACTGGGGAGCCCTCCCCCAATGTCCCCAAACATGTTTTATCGCTGTCAAATCAGAAAACAGTCCACCAACATATTTTTTTTTAAACCTGTAAAGAAGAAAATGGTCCCCCATTGTCTCCCCATCCCCATTCCAACCCTCCCTCTGCACACCCTCCTCCTTGCACCCCCCTTACTCCATACTTATCTCTGGAGGTCAGCAGCTGTGATGTTCTCTGGACCAGGACACGTCTGCACTCTTCAAAGCTGAACAGCAAACTAAGAAATCCAGGTAAGCGTTGTATAATGGCTGTCAATGGCTGTTTCAGCTTATGTTGATATGTCGGCCATTTTTCAATATTTTTGCACCAGATTTTCAACATGGGCTTTTTGGGACCCCAACTCATGAACACTGGCACGGTCATTTCACTACTTGGGCCTGGAAGGTGATTTCGCATTCGCTGAATGAAATCACTTTTTGGGACTGATTAACGAAATGAAAGTGCCACTGATCACAAGGTGAGGTCCCAAAATCCCATGTTGAAAATGTTGAAAATAATTCCAAAAAATGACCATGTTACGAGCATGCAATGCACAGTTTCTATGCACACTCATAACTTTGTCAGTGTTTAATATTTTCACTCTAAAATTTCAGCATTACCATTTTCTCACAATACCTCAAGAACAGTACAGCTGTCATTCTCCACATCCTGACCGAAACATGATGTCACATTTGTGGCACAGAATGGTACACTTACTGTGAGAAATCACATTTTGGGACCAATGAACTAAATGACTCTAGCAGTGTTCATGAGGTGAGGTTCCAAAAAGCCCATGTTGAAAATCTGGATAAATAATTCCAAAAAAAATCATTAATGGTTTTTTTTTTGCTGTTTGTATTTTTCTCTTATAGGTGGCCATCAAGTGGCTTAGAATTAGACAATACTATTTACTTCACAACAAATATGTTTACATATTGAAAGCTCAATTTTTCTAGTACATAAAGTTATTATGATCAGTAAATTTCACTGTGACATTTATATATGCTGATTTCTGAGTTGCATAGTATCAATTCCCTTTGCCAACAGCATTGTTGCTGCTGTATTTTAGCACTTTTCATAAGTGTTGTGTTTTTGTATAATGTTTAGTATATTCACTTAGCACTGTCACTTTAAATTAGAGCCCTTAAACTGTAGGGGCTCAGAGACTCTCCCCCTCCCTCTGATGAAGAATCCGCAGGGATTCAAAGTGCTGGGGCTAAGTGCTCTGTCTGACTGCTGTGCACAATAAATTCTACACCAGCATTACTTACGGAGTTTCTTGTGGCTTATTTTGTGTACCCTTTCCTTTCCATTTGGGCTGCTGTGTTTATTTGGATGCTGCATACGTGCCATGGCTTACTGGAGCACCACTGAACTTTTGTTTTGGTCCATGTTTTTTTTCATGGGTGCTTGGTTGCCCTCAATAGTCGGATAAATTAGACCAATGTTGCATTTTGATGCAAAGACTGGTGTATTAATTAAGCAATAATGCACGACAGGGTGTGTGTTGTGCTGGGATAACGTCATGCCTGGGGTGATTAGGCACGTGGCCGCAGGCCGAGTGTGACTAATCACCCCAGAAGTGATGTTATCCCAGCACAACACACACCCTGGAGTGCATTATTGCTATTATATAATGGCTCACGTGTAGAAAAATTACAAGAAAATGAGAAAAATATGTTTAAAATGCTTTTTTCCCCACATTTTTTCTTAGGGTAGGTATACATATTAAAAAAATAGACCACGGTTTCCATTGTCTGCAGCAGGTGGCGCTGTTGCTATGTCTCTGCACTGTATTTTGTTTTTAGGTTATGTCTTTGAATGTTTGCGTCTGAATAAGCCTCCCAGCATATTCATTTATTGTGCCCTGCCTTGTCAGCCTACCAGGTAAATTATTTAAACTGTCTACTGTGTTGTTGTTTTTTAGTTCTGTTTGGGTGGGTCATTAATGCAGATGACTAACAGTTCCTGAAGAATAAGCTCAGTTGAGCTTGTTCAGCTTTTAACATCAGCCGAAGGACTTATGAATGAAGCGAAAGCCTGACTGAAAGCGGGAACTCAAAAGGTCATCAGTGCCGTATGTTTTGTTCAGCCTTTTGTTCAGCGGAAAGGTGAGAAGACAGCTGAGAGAATCGAAATAGTGTGAGTTGATTTAGGTGCCATGGTCATGGAGAGACGTGATCTCCGCAGCCATCGGAACTTTTAAATCAACTCACACTATTTTCCGGTTCTCCTTAAGCTGTCTTTACTCACCTTTCCACTGAACAAAAGACTGAACTTAAAACATACAGCACAGGGCTCTTATTTTCAGTTCCCACACGGTCAGGCTCGCTCATTCAAAACCATACACAGACATAAGCAAAGCGAGCAGTATTTTAAAAGCTGAGCAAGTAGCTGACCACTTCAGGAACCATTTGGTTAGCACATCGTGGCCACACGCTTGTGTGCTCCATTATTTACAGCAGCTGCAGTATTGAAAAAAGATGAAAATACAGAAAAGAGTGAGGAGAAGAAAAATATGTTTGGGGGATTAGTGTGTCGAGTAGGAGTTGGTTGACAGTGTGTGTAGTTGTGGCAGCAAGTGACTCGGGACAATAAATGCAGGTTGAGAGCGGGAATTGCTGTAGTGAGCTGCCAACTGGTGATCAGCTGGCTGCATGGAGTGATCCCCATTATGGTTGATGTGGTCATCAATGTGCTGGGACTAGAGCCGTGATGTTGTACTGGGATAACATCACGGGTCCAGTCCCAGACTGACCAATCAGAGCCCAAGATTTTTTTTGCCATTGTATAATTGTTTTTGACCTGGGAGTTTATTTATCACTAGTCCTATTGTTGCACAGCAAGGTAGTTTTGTTCTGGAAAATCAGCCATGGGATTTCTTTGCACTTTACTTCCGCATTTTGTAGCTGGCATTTTTGCATGGGGCCCTGCATCTAATAGTCCAGCAGTTACTGCTACATGCAGTTGGTTTGGTCGTTACACCAGCGATTTCGGATTTTTTATATTCACTTGATCAAAACAATATCACATTTTTGTAAATCAATCCTCTGTTGCACTTTTCAATGTCTGGCAACCAGAGATCTTCGAGTGAAGATTCCAAAATGGAATGCATTGAGGAACTATTAGCAGGAGCACACCAAGATCCTATTAATCCATCAAGGAGGGGCTTCTCTACCACAGCAGAACATGTAAGAAGGAGAGAGCAGGCTGGTGATATTTGTTCTACCAATTTCAGACCACCACCTGAGTTAAACGATAATTGCACTGACCTATTTAATAGACTTGAGAGGTAAACATTAAGTAAACCTCTACTATAGTATGTCTAGTTTTACCAAATACAATGAAACTAAACTGATTCCACGAGGTCTAAGATTCGATAAGAGGCCATCTGGTGGCTTTTACAAGCCTTGCTATCAGAATAGGTGGGAGAAAGCTTTGCCACCTGTTCTTCAACCCTAATAGATAACCTGGTTGTTCAAGGGTCAGAAAGGCACACAGACACCTTACAATCTATTTCAGGGGTAGAGGAAGAACTTCTCCCATTTCAGGATTCAAGTGATTTTGAATCCCTTCATATTAGACTTTCTGATAAAATAGTTGCCCTTGAAAAAACTGTGATAGCTCACAAACATAGTATATATGGGACACTAACGATGTTGCATTGGGCCAAGTGTATCACTGGGATTCTGTTGCTGACATACAGCCAAGAGGACGGTCTCAGTCTCAAAATAGAAATAGAAATAGAAACCATAAATGCTCTAAAAGTGCCAATAGAAACAGGAAAACTAACCAGAAATCCACCAATCAACCTTAGGCAACTACCAATAGTTAATTTTTTTTACCTGCACGAACCTCACTTCAAACTGAGGAAACAGAACACATTGGAACCAAACCCAAAACAGTGGAAAGAAGACACGGAAAGGCTATAGAGGAGATACAAAACAAAAAAATCAGCAAGCAGAGAGACAGAAACATCACAATCTACGGGGCAAGAGCAAGTCCTAAATTTATCTGATACTGAGTTAACCTTACCTCAGTACTTTCCAAAGGACTTTCATTTGTGCCTGAACCAAGGTTTGATAAATTTGATATCCGGTTGGACTTACAAAAAACATTTCGTAAACTATGTCTCAAGAATTTTTTTTTGCGTAAACAAAATGTGTAAGACAATGGAGTGGACAACTATCATCCTCGGATTTTCAACATTCAGTCCCTTATCAGCCCCCCTCCCTCCTCAACTTCTGTTAACTTTAGCCAGGAACTTGACCATCAGCCTGCATCTGTGACCACTGATGTTTCCACTGATTCAATTTTGTTGCTGGACAGTTGGGATCCGGAATGGGCACTTAGCAATTTTGAGAATATGGACCAGGATCATGGGTGGAATCATAACATTTATCACCCATCTTCCAAATTTTGTCCAGGAAGATCTTTTTCTGCAACAATTACCACATTCGAAAATTTGGTCAGTAAGGAAGTTGATAACATCATGAACTGCACTTTTCCTAGTTTCCATGGAAATGTTACATCTGAAGAATCACAAGCTGTAAAGGAACTTTCAGCAATGAAAGGAATTGCAGTGAAACAAGCAGACGGGGGGGGGGGCAGGTAGTTGTTCTTAATACAACTGACTACCTGTTGGAGGCCCAGAGAAAGTTACAAAATATGTAGAACTATCAACCCCTTGACTGTAGCGCAACCTTGCACTATCAAGCCAAAGTGCATAATTTTCTTTCTTTTTGCAGGTCCGAAGGAGTGATTAGTGCTCAGGAATTTAAATTCCTGTTTCAGCAATTTTCAGTGGTCCCTATATTTTATTTAATTCCAAAGGCGCACAAGGACCCCCAGAACCCTCCCATAATTTCTGGTATGGGCTCCATTACAGAAAACATATCCACATTTTTGGATGGTTTCCTTTATACTTTGGTTACACAGTTATCCTGCCATTTG
The DNA here is from genome assembly GCA_016271365.2 of Neoceratodus forsteri. Taxonomy (NCBI): domain Eukaryota; kingdom Metazoa; phylum Chordata; order Ceratodontiformes; family Ceratodontidae; genus Neoceratodus; species Neoceratodus forsteri. Next base: position 626,816,719 of record CM057458.1, on the reverse strand, counting down.
AGAGACACTATGGCTGTTCTGGAGGCCCTTGAACACCACTCTTTTGATGCTGGTTGCTTGTGGCTAACTATTGATGTTGAGTCACTCTATACCAGCATCAGACATCATTTGGGACTACATGCTGTTCAATTTTTCATGGATTTATTTCAAACTGATTCTATACTTGACCCTGGTTTTGTGACCAAAGCCCTTGAATTGTGTTGAAAAGTAACTTTTTCACATTTAATTCCAAATGTTTTCTACAGGTCTGTGTAACAGCCATGGGGTCAGTGATGGTGCCCTCCTACACCAGCCTTTTTTTGGGTTGGGGGGAGGAGGTCACCATCTTTGACCTCAGGGTGAACTCTTATTGAGGCGCTACACTGATTATATCTTGTGCATCTGGGGTGGTACGCAGTCAGAGGCTGAGGATTTTTTTTAAATCCTCAAAACTAATGAATGGAATTTACAGTTTACTTATACAACAGATCCTGTGTCTGCTACCTTCCTAGATCTAAAACTGTGTGCTGCTCCAGATGGCAAGATTTACACTGAAAACTATCAAAAACCAATGGCAGACAATACATTGCTTAGAGCAGATAGTTTTCACCCCCTCATCTTAAACGTGGTATCCCAATGGGTCAATTTTTGAGACTCCAGAGAAATTGTTCCACAATTCCAGCTTATGAGCAACATGCCAATGACCTCACAAACAGATTCAAATCACGAGGTTATGACAAAGCTTTACTTCAGGATGCCATGAAGTCTGCCATTTGCAAGACTGGGCTACCCTCTTGGCACCTAAAAAGAAAGCCTCGGATAGCCCAGACTGTATTAACTTCATCACTTGAATATAACAACACTACATCCAAAGTTATAGGGACCCTTAAGAGATACTGGCACATGCTGAAGGCAGATCCAGACTTAGCTGGTAAAATTGGCACATGCCCCAGGGTGGTATACAGAAAGAGGAAAAGCATTAAGGATAGAGTAGTCACGAGCCATTTCACTGCAGAGAATTTGAGGTCTATAAACATGCTGTCCCCCTTGACACCAGGCTCACATCGATGTGGTACCTGTAATGTGTGTCAATATATGCAAAGGGGCAAGTCCTTTATTAGTCCCACAAATGGCAAACAGTTGGAATTGCAACATTTTGTGACCTGTCTCACTACACATGTAGTATATGCACTTTGGTGTGATTGCCCAAATCTATATGTAGGTATGACAACCAGTACCTTGAAGGAATGGACTGAGGAACATGTTAGAGCCATTTTACATGAACATTGCGACACCCCAGTAGGTACACATTAGACCATGTATCATGGTCAAACTTTGGGGGCATTTAAATTCATGGCTATAGATCATGTTCTGATAAACCCTGGAGGAGGTGATCATCGGAACACCCTACTTCAGAGAGAAAGTAGGCTCATTTACCAACTAGGGGCACTTTACCCTGATGGTCTCAATGAAGACTGGGACATCACTCTTTACCTGTAAAAGAGATGTTGCTGCCATTCCTGTTCTGTTTCTTTTACTTTATTACGTTTCGTTGGTTCTCCCCCTTCCCTTTTTATTTACTTTTATATTTATACTTTGACTTTTATTTTATATTTTTATGTCATATTATTTCATTTAGGGCATCTTGTTTGACCTTCAGCTTTGTTTAGTGAAAGTTCTTCCATTGTTAACTCTCAGAAGCTCCTTATGAATTTTTAGGTGCTCGATTAAATTTTCTACTTAAATTTGAGAGCTTACTATAAAACTTAAGACATTTATAAAATCTATAAAAAATGTGGAAAACATATATTTACATATTTTTATTCTTTACATTTGGTTATTAATATTGACTCTTTATTACATCATATCATTGCTCTTTGTCTTTTTCTCTTATAGGTGGCCATTGAGGGGTTCAGAATTAGAGAATACTACTTACTTCACAACAAATGTGTTTACACATTCAAAAATCAATTTTTCTAGTACATAAATTTATTATGATCAGCAAATTTCATGATGACATCAATATATGCTGATTTCTGAGTTGTATAGCATCAATTCTCTTTACCACCAGCAATGTTGCTACTGTATTTTAGCACTTTTTATAAGTGTTGTGTTTTTGTATAATGTTTATTATATTCACTTAACACTGTCACTTTAAATTAGAGCCCTTAAATTATAGAGAGATTCCCACCCATCCCCCAGATGAAGAATTCACAAGGATTCAAAGCGCTGGGGCTAAGTGTTCTGTCTGACCGCTGTGCACAATAAATTCTACACTAGCATTACTTACAGAGTTTTTTGTGGCTTATTTTGTGCACCCTTTCCTTTTCCATTTGGGCTACTGTGCTTCTTTGGATGCTGCATGCCTACACAACATGGGCTTACTGGAGCGCCGTTGAACTTTTGTTTGGTGAAGAATGACAGCTGTACTGTTCATAAGGTGGTGTGAAAAAATGGCAATGTTGAAAATCTGTAGTGAAAATATAAAAAATTGGTGAAGTTGCGAGCATGCATAGAAAGTGCAGAATGCACACTCATATTATGGTCGTTTTTTGGAATTTTTTAACCAAATTTTAACATGGGCTTTTTGTAACCTCATCTCATGAACACTGCTAGAGTAATTTTGCTCATTGCTCATCCCAAAAGGTGACTTTGCACAGTGAGTATGCCATTCTGAGCCACAAGTGTGAAATCATGTTTTGGTAGGATGTGGAGAATGACAGCTGCCCTGGCCATGTGGTAGTGTGAGAAAATGGTAATGTTGAAATTTTGGAGTGAAAATATTAAACACTGCAAAGTTATGAGCGTGCGTAGAAACTGCACAATGCATGCCCATAACATGGTCATTGTTTGGCATTTTTTTCACTAAATTTTCACCATGGGCATTTTGGGACCTCACCTCATGAACAGTGGCACTTTAATTTCATTAATCGGTTCTGAAAGGTGATTCTGTGTAGCAAATGCAAAATCACCTTCCAGGCCCAAGTAATGAAACAATAGTGCCTGTGTTCATGAGGTGGGGTCCCAAAGAGCCTGTGTTGGAAATTTGGTGCAAAAATATTGAAAAATGACCAACATATCAACATAAAGGATATTGCATGAGGAGCAGTCAACAACCAGGTTGTATTCTCATCGAGAGATTACCATGGTCTGTAAACCTCGAGAGCACAGCTCAAGAGGTTTTCAGTAACCATGGTAACCTTGAGATGTGAATTCAACGTGGTTGTTAACTGCTCCCCATACATTGTCTTTTATAGTGTATGGAGAAGCAGTCCAGTAGTTCAACTATGAGGCAATGGCAGAACAAATTATTTATTTTAACAACAAAAACTTGAAAATCAGTCTTGACACACTCGTAAGCGGTTGCTGAACACGGGATCAAACAGGGTTGGGTCAAAATGTGCTCTTTACATCTTCAGGAAGTGCCACAGAGCCAAGTGTTTACACACTGAGGGACACTTCGGGGACATGCAGTGAAATTAAAATACAGGTACGTGGAGAGAGATTTCTTTATTTTTAACTCGCTACTGTGCGCACAACTGTCATTGGCATTTGAATAGTACTGTGTGGTACTGATTACTGCTGACCGCAGCTACTGTGGAATGTGACAGGCAGTGGCATTATTTCTGGTTATGGTATCATTCTACAGTGGTTAACAGCAAGAGAATGTCAGAACGATACCATAACAAGACTGTGTTTCAACTGAATTTTGGCGATAATAATGTTCTACCATACACTATATAAGTTAAAACAGCCATTGACAGCCATTATGCAGCGCTTACCTGGATTCCTTAGTTTGATGTTCAGCTTTGAAGAGTGCAGACGTGTCCTGGTCCAGAGAAATCACAGCTGTTGACCTCAGGAGGTAGGTAAGGGGGTGCAAGGAGGTGGGTGTGCAGAGGGAGGAGGGTGGGGTTAGGAGGGAGAAGATGGCGGGAGGATAACTTTCTTCTTTACAGGTTTAAAAAGGTGTTGCAGGACGGTTTTCTTATTTGATGGGGATAAAAACTGTTTGAGGACATTGGGGGTGGGGTCCCCAGTGTTCCAGAGTGGTGGAGGGGGAGAATTATGACTGGGGACAGTGGAGGTGGGCTCGCCTCTGTCCGACACTACAAGGGGATCTCCAACATGGGGATTAGGCACCCCAATGTCAGAGAATAATGAAAGTTTAATGTGAGACACTGGTGGTGCACTCCCCAGTGTTGGACATTATGGGAGGATCTCTGACATGGGGATTGACCACCCTGATGTTGAAGAATAATAAAAATTTAATTTGTGACACTGGTGGTGGGCTCCCTATTGTTGCATACTACGGGGGGGGATTTACGACACAGGGATTGGGCACCCCACTGTCAGACAATAATAAAACTTTCTTTGGGGACACTGGGCATGGGATCCAGTGCCCCACACTGCTTGGGGGGGGTGCACAGGACTCGGGAGAGTGGGAGTGGGCTCCCCAGTGTCCCACTATGAGGGATCATTTTTTTTAAGCTGTGGAGAGTCCTTCTTTGGACAGCCATTTCTGGGAAACTTCTTTTGGTTGTGGTCTGACATTCTCAGGGTTAAAAGCTTTTGCCCCAGAGATGAGCCTTTTAAAGGCTATGTGAAAAAATATTAACCTGTTCAAAAGTTATTTCATTTTTAATCTGCCCTTAGGTTCCCTGTGACACTGTGTACCCTGCCTGCAAAAACAAGCTATCTGCATTCGAAAAACAAGTTTATTTTGTTTTCGAAAGGCACATCTATTTTTTCCCATAGGAAATAATGGGAAACTAAAAGTTAAACAACTTTCAAATGGATTAATATTTTTTTCACCAAACTTTCAAAAGGCACTTCTGTGGGGCAAAGGCGTTTAACCCAGGAAATTTGAGAGCACAAGAAAAAGCCATTTCTGAGAAACGGCTGTTGAAAGAAATGGACAAAACCTATTCGAATTTAGTGTTTTTTTCAGCACTCTGTATCCCAAAAACCACATCAGGAATTACTATGAAATTTGGAATTTTAAGAGACCTTCACCTAGCCACAAAGCATGCCAAATTACGTGCCAATCACTTGTAGTGTTGTAAAGTTATTAAAGTGCAAAGTTTGAGGTTTGATATTAAACTGCCTGGCCAACCCTAATATTTTTTATCAAACTGTTTTTTAATTAGTCCTGTTGTAAGGTCACCCTCTGATTCTCTAGTCCAATATTAATATATGTGGTTCAGCCCTCCAGCAGATTTTCTAAAACAAGAAATTTCAAATATCCTTTAAGTAAGTAGACAAGAGCGACGCTTTGGATCTGCTTTACTTTGACTTCAGCAAATCTTTTGATTCTGTACTGCACAAAAGGTTGCTCAAAAAGATGGAGGACCCAGGTGTGGCTAAAACTGCAGTGAACTGGGAAGGTAGTTGGCTAGATGGGGGCTAACTCAGAGGAAAGGGAGGTTATGAGCAGGGTTCCACAGGGACCTGTCCTGGTTCTGGTCCTCTTCACATGTTCATTAGTGACATTGGTGAGGGAATCCGGCAGGCTGTGTCTCTTTGTAGATGAAACAAAACTGTGTGGGAGGTTGAATAGTTATGAGGGAATAAAGGATATGCAGAGGGACCTACAAAAACTAGAGGGGTTGTCAAAGGTCTGGCAGTGAAAATTTAATGCCAAGAGGCACAAGGTAATGCACCTATAGAAAAGGAACCCCAAGACAGAGTACTGGATGGGTGGGGTGAGACTTAGCACTACAGGAGAGGAATGGGATCTAAGAGTTATCATCAGTAACTAACTTAAACAAAGGAGCCAGTGCAACAAGGCCTATAGCAAAGCTGGGATGTATCAGGAGGGGTATTTATTGTAGAAGAAAAGAGGTAATATGTCCCCTTTACAGATCTCTAGTGAGGCCTTACCTGGAGTACTGCATCCTGTTCTGGAGCCCTCTCCTCAGAAAAGACAGGAATAGGTTGGAAACAGTGCAGCACAGAGTAACAAAAATGATTCAGGGCCAGCTGGGCAGATCTTGTGAGGAGCACCTCAAGGCATTAAATATGTGCTTACTTGAAACCAGACGGGAGAGGGGAGACATGACAGAGACCTTCAAGTTCCTTAAAGGAATTAACAAGGTAAACTAGCAACTCAAGAACATGTGGTCACTAGTGGAAATTAACAGGAGGGAGGTTCAGGAGGGACATGAGGAAGCACTTTACAGAACAGGTACGGTACTAGAACCTTGGAACAGTCTGTCGGCCAAGGTGGCAGGTGCAAACACAGTCAGGGGATTCAAGTAGGCATGGGACAGAATGAAGGGAATTGTGGTTGCCCGGCATGACAAGACCAGGGAGGAGAATGGGGATAGGACAGAGAGGGTTAGTACCCTGGAGGAACAGTAGGTTCCAGGGAAGATTCCAGAGATTATAAATAATATGGGCAGACTGGATGGACCACTGGTCTTTTTCTGCCATCATGGTCTATGTTTCTGTGTTTCTATGTTTAAATTCAATTGATACATTTAGCAATTCTCTACCATTTGAAGGGATTCGGCTCTAGAGAAACTCCTTGTACCAGGGTGTGGGTAAAAACAGACAGGCAGCACAGTCAGATATGATTCAACACACTGCTAGCATGGTTTTATTAAACACCAGAAAAGACAGGTAACCAAAAAAAAAAAAAACAAAAACTAAAATAATGACCAAAAAGCAGTGCAGTCAGATACAGCAATTATTCAGGATAGTGTGGAGTACATTTAAGCATGGGGATTAAGGCCATCTGCTGCGCCAAGAGCTCTGAACAGATGTGGTGTTTCATTGCTATTTTATCACTGTTTTACTGTGTAAGGAGGTGCTTATTTGGAATCTTTCACGTTCTCAGTTGGCAGTCAGTCTCGGTGGGTCTGCTGTCTGAAAGAGCTCTAAACAGATGTGGTGTTTTATTGCTATTTTATCACTGTTTTACTGTGTAAGGAGGGGCTTCTTTGCAATCCTTGGCATTCTCAGTAGGCAGTCAGTCTCAGTGGGTATGCTGTCTGAGTTAATCATTTTAGTATACTGATGTCTTGGTGGTCTAAGAATAAACTCCATTCCTTCCACATTATTTTGTGCATCCGTTTGTTATTCGTATGGTCCAGTGAAGCATCCATCAGAGCAGTGAGAGATGGGCATGGCAGACCTGAAGAACAGAGAAGTTAATAGGTCCTAATGGCAGACCAACATCAAAACACCAAACATGGTGGAGAATGCATCCGTTCTTCCCAGACCCTATCTCACTTGTCTGCGTTGCTGGGTACCCCAATTCATTGTCCCAGAATGAACAACTTACATGTTGCTTGCACCACAGCCTTAGCTGCAGTGAAAAAAAAGAACTATTTCCTGCTTTGTGCAGCACCTTGCAGCCATCCTCTAACATTGGAGGCTGTGAAAGAAAGAAAGAAAGAAAGAAAGAAAGAAAGAAAGAAAGAAAGAAAGAAAGAAGGAAGGAAGAACGTGTGCTGCATATTACAAGCCAGCTAACTGAATGAACTGTAAATTAAAATCATCCAAGCCTGAGCACCACGGAACTGTAGATTGCACTCTCCCCCACCCAGCAGCTCTCTTCTAGTAGCAATACTCATTATAACTGCTCCGCCTTAACAGGCAAGAGCTACGACATGTTCTTTATCTCTTCAACTGGAGACATATTGCTCTGTTATTTTAATTTGATGTGCCTTCCAATACACAGGCTCATTCTCTGTCTGAAGAATGGCTGCAAACATTTGTTTTGTCAGTTCTGTCTATGAAAAGTATTCCAGGCTTCTTAGAATGAAGAGACCAATAAATCTCTCCCCACAAATACTTTAGATAGCCTGGGAGTCACTCAGTCAAACCATAGCCCACCATTTATCTTTTGAACAGACTGCAGAATCACCATCTTGCATTCTTTCTGCTGCCCTGAGATAAGTCACTGCTTACAACTATAAAACAGGAAGCAACCTTTACTCCCTGTTGGCAGCCATATTGAGAATTTCAAATTAGACAAGAAGTCTATGCTACTGGTCCAGCAGCCATATTTGTAAGGGGCACCTGTTTGTTAAAAATTACAACACTCCATAGAAAGTAATGGTGGCCATGTTTTTGAGGGCAACCCATTGAAATGAATGGGCACTGCAACAAATAGCTGCATCTTGCAAAGAAAACTTTAATGACATAACAGATGACACAGAATTGAGTTGGAATTGTTTATTAAGACGTCATTTGATGGACTTTGCTTACAAATAATTGTATTTTTGTCCACAAAAATAATTTTCTCATTGGCGCTCCATCTGATCCTCGACGTCCTGTCTCCTGCATGAAGGCAACTCCTTCTCATAATTACAACCTTTGCTTTGGGACGCAAAGCATACCTCCAACCACAATGTCTGACAATGACACAAATACACAAGCCACAGCATCCACAGTTCCAATCTCACCTACCTTGCTGGGGTGTAGTAACAACACAGAAACCATCCTGCAATACATCCAAGCTTCCCTCTCATCCCAAGGTGCATCAGCTATGCAAGCCATTCAAGCAGACCTTTCCTACATTAAAACTATGTCACCTCAGTCCATGGTCTATACCAGCCTAAAGCCAGTACCCTTCTCAGTTTTGCCTCACAAAGACGCTATCGACTGGCTCAAGCAATTACAAGCCTGGATTGCTTTCAATGGTTGGACTCATCTCTAGTGTATTTCTAGCACCTTGGGCTTGCATCTGAGATGGACTGTCATTTCCTGGTTTAATGCACTTCCATAACATGTCAAAAGAAATACTGTTACTCTTTATACAACTTTCAGAGACCATTTTGTCCACGCACATTCCCCGTGGTTATTGGAATAACAGCTGTGGGAGTACACAATGCAACCTTCTGAGTCCCTGGAAACCTTCATAGTCGATACTGAGGCACACCGTAAACATCTAGAGAAAACAAAAAAATATCATATCATGGCTTTTGTCTGAGGCCTGCTTCCTCAACTCTGCACTTATGTAATTCAGCAGAAGCCAACAACTTGGATGGACACAATCAGTTTCAGTGTTCCAAGCCACTAGTGCACCAGTTCCTTATTCATCACAATTGGCTGAACTCACAACATGTGTCCAGCAGCAACAAGCCATGATAGATAAGCTCATCATGACTATCATTAGTTTATACCTGAGCTCAACTTCTTCTTTGACTACTTCTGTCAATGCTCTGCAACCACCTCGACAGCCACCTGCACCACTCCGCCTTCACAAGAGCCCGTTATCTGTTAGTGGTGTGGATACAGAAGACACACTGCTGCAGTCTGCTGAAAGCTAAAGTACCATAATAATAGCCAAGATAACAGGAACCAAAGATGGCACCCACCCCTGCTTCCAGGGGCCAAGGTACCTGTCATCAGATTACCACTCTTAGCCAACTACGTCCCTAAAACCATCAGAGATTGGCCCATGCATGCCTTGGTTGACACTGGTGCTAAAATCTCAGTTATCTACACTAGTATTTTGACCAACAAAGCAGTTTTTCACTTACCTAATGTCTCTCCAGCTGACCTATAGTACATTATCACAGCCAATGTCACTAAGGTACCTGTCACAGGTGTGGTCCATCTCAAGCTACACCTTGGATCACAGCAAGCTACTGTCAAATTCTACCTAGTAACTGAGCTACAACCATCAGTGATTTTTGGTATGGATTTCCTTAAATCTCACTAAGCCATCCTAGACTTTGCATCAAACAAACTGTTACTAGACCCTGGGAGGCAACACCCAGCTACAGATTCAGCCACGGTGCCGCCTAAGACTGAGATGGTTCTGACTGCCATGATCCAAGGTAAACCTCCTCCTCAAGGAGTTGTTGGCATTGTCATGGGATCCCACACTTTGCCTTTATCAGGTTTTCTCCCACAGAACACCTTGTCTGCTGTGCATGGTGGAACAGTCTTCCAGAAGTGCTGCAACTTCACAGATGAGCCCATAGTCATTTCCAAAGGTGCCACTACTGGAAAGTTTGTTTGCTTGTCTATAGGGGACCAGCTCCATCTTATGCAAGAACCTCAGCCTGGTTCTACCAACTCTAGTCCAGTCAATTCTATCACAACCACCCCGGCATCACCAGAGTTATTCCTCAGCAAGCGACTATCCTGTTCCAAATTCTCAGCATCTCCAACTGAGAGAGAACAACTTTTAAAGTTCCTGGAGGGCTACCCAGATGTCTTTGTTGGTCCAGATAACACGCTTGGATGTTGTGATATCCTGCAACACATCATTGAGGTGTATCCCAGTCAGCAACCAATCCATCAGTGGGCCTACAAGGTGGGACATAGAAACAAATCCTAGAAAACATGATCAAAGACATGCTTGACCAGGACATCATTGAAGAGTCTATGAGTCCCTTGGGTGCGGCATGCCTGCTAGTGGTAAAGCAGGACAATGGATATTGCTTCATGGTAGACTACAGAAAGCTTAATGCTTACACAGTGCAAGATGCTCATCCCTTACCCACAACAGAGGATGCCTTAGAGAGTCTTGGCATGGTGCAGCCAGCCCAGCTTACTTCACCACTCTAGACCTATTGAGCAGGTTCTACCAAATCTCCATTGACCCAGCTTCTCATCCATACACAGCCTGGTGCTGTCACTTGGGGCTCTTTCAATTTAAATGCCTGCCTATGGGACTTTGGAACAGTCCAGCTAAATTTCAGCATGCTATGGAATCTGTATTACATGGGTTGTCTTGTAAATCTTGTTTACTTTACTTAGACAATGTTATCATTTTCAGCAGAAGTTTTCTAGAACACCTCCAACACCTCAAGGAAGTTCTGAGTGTCTCCAACAAATCAACCTCAAGGTTCTCCCAAAGAAGTGTTGTTTTACACAGCAGCAAATTCATTAACTGGGACATCAAGGTATCTCTCTAGGATCAGACACACTCTCAGCAGTCAGAGACTATCCGGAACCTAACAATCTCAAGGATCTTAGAGCTTTCCTGGGCTTGTCTAGGTACTACAGAAAGTTCAATTGTCACTATGCACAGATGGCAGCTCCACTGTAAGTCCTCACCAAAAAGGGATGTGACTATTACTGGACTTCTGAGTGCCAAGAGGCCTTTGAAACCTTAAAGGGTAAACTGATCTCCTCTCCAGTATTGGCCTACCCAAGGTTGGACCAATCTTTCAAACTCTACTCAGATGCTAGTTCCTTTGCAGCGGGTGCTGTGCTATGTGATGTACAAGATGGAACAGAACCAGTCATCTCCTATGCTGGGTGCTCCTTCTCCTCAGCTGAGCAAAACTATGGCATCACAGAAAAAGAATGTCTAGCCATGGTATTTGCCATAAATAAATTTGACTGTTACCTTCATTACTCCTCCTTTAAAGCTATCGTTGATCACTCAGTTCTTAGATGGTTGTTTGAAATGAAGGAGCCAGTAGGCAAGTTCGTCTAATGGATTGCCATGTTGCAATGCTACAACTTTGAAATTTAGTACAGACCTGGCTGAGTTCACTCCAATGCTGAAAATATAAGCCAGAGATGGTATCCCTCCACATCATCCTCAATAGATGAAGACTCCTATTTGCAAGCTCTCCCCTTCCATGCCACAGACGTGCTTCCTGTGGACACTCCTACAACACCTCAAGCTGCCTTTCTGCTATAATCTTTTTCTTCAGAAAAGAGCACAAATCCTCACCTGTGGCAAGCAGCCAAATAGCTTTTCACCTCCTCTACTTCTAATCTCTCCTTGACAACAATTCAAATGCAACAAAGGCAGATCCTCAATTTAGAGACATACTCTCTTATGTAGAGTCTGTAACCTTACCACAACAGAAGCAACATTGCCAGGATGTACTTCTCCTTTCATCACAATACTTCTACAATCACAGTGTGTTTTTTCACATTTTGACCAAGGAAGGTAAGGGCCATCGTGTGGATAGAATTTATGTACAGTTAGTTGTGCCAGCTTCTCTAGTCAATGAAGCTGTTCTCTCCACTTATGTCTCTCCACTTTCCGGAGGTCATATGAGAATGCACAGAACTCTTGAAAAGACAAGGCTTCACTCCTTCTGGCCTCACATGACAAGGACATTGTCCAATATGTCAAATTCTGCCAGCCCTGCTCCCAAAGAAAGCCTCCTGCCAAACCAACAAAGGCACATATCATTCCAGTGCCTATAGCTACCGAACCCTTCCAAAGAGTCAGCACAAACATTCTGGGAGTGTTACCAACATGCTCAGCTCTGGAAACAAATATATTCTTGTTTTTGTGGACTACCTTACAAAGTACTTGGGACTAATTCCCCTAAAAGACATTAAAAAACTGCTACAGTAGCAAATGCCTTCCTCAACACTGTTATTTGTTGTCATGGTACCCTCTCGTACCTGCATTCAGAGAGAGGCACTAACTACCTTTCAACAATTGTTCAGGAAACCTGCAAACTTCTCGACATTAAGAAGACACACATAATGAGTTATCATGTGCAATGCAATGGACAGAGTGAAATAATGATGTCTACCATTCTAAACACACTTTCCAAGTACCTGGATGAAACTCACAACACTTGGGGCTGCTTCACTCCATTTGTTCAATTCGCCTACAATACCAGCTCTTGTATTGACAGTACAGAGTACACCCCCTTTTTCTTGATCCATGGAAGCCACCTCAGAACGCCATTGGACAGGGATCTCTCACTGCTAGAGGTTCCAAAGTCAGCTTCTTCATTCATAATTCCTGTACTGGAACACCTTGAACTGGCTAGACGTATGGCAATCACAACATTGGGACAGAGAAAATCTGCCATGCAGCAAATGTCAGCAGCCAAGTCTCAAGACCGTTCATTTTCTGTGAGGGACATTGTCTACCTGTATCGACCTGTCCTAGTCCCAGGCACCACAAGAAAACTGCTCCGCCCTTGGACTGGTCCCTTCTATGTGGAGGAAAAGCTTCCTCCAGTTCACATTCATTTGCAGTGCAAGTCCAATGGAAAGCTGGTACATAACAGGATCAACATCAATTGTCTAAAACACAGGTTCTTGAGTAACACCATGCCAGATGATCCCAGTCCACCCAGTAATGAAGCTGCACTTGAGCCTGTTATCCTGTCGGAAACAGAAATTCCTACCGATGACCTGCAACCAGTTGCTTCCACCCCTCACACTCCTGACAATCTCCAGCCAGATTCTGGTTTGCCTGATCATCAACCAGATGAGCTTCCTGGGATGTCTCAGCCTTCTTCTTCTTCTTCTTCTTCTCAGGACTCTTTTGTGCATACCTCTGTGTACCAGATGGAAAAGATTTTAAGAACGAATACAAAAATGGATCCTGGACTTACAGAGTCGAGTGGTGTGACTTTGATAGCTCACAGAACTCTTGCATTGCTTTTGATGACCTAACCCCAGCTTGTCAAGAACTGGTTCAGAAGACACATTCCACTAATCCCACTGACTGGAAAAGTTAACAAAGGTCTCAAACTTTTGCGTAACCAGACTCAGTAATTCTTCTAGTGGTATTCTGTCTGTTAATAGTTCCTGCAGTAATTGCTTCTGGTACCTCATTTCAGTGCACCTGTTGCTCCTGGTACTGCATGCATGGCATTAATCTTTTCCCTGTAGAAATGTCTCCTCAAATGCACAGCTCCATGTATATTTTATTACTCTATAATTGTTTATGGCAATATTCATACCTTGTGTGCTGGGTATTCTGCAGCTGATGCCCACTTCCTCTCTTCCTTTTCCCCTCTCTTGTGGAACCTGGTGTCCTAAACGAGCTGCAAGTTGCAATGGTGGCTCCCCTTCCCCTAGTACATCTCTGACTGGTCACCACTGTGATCCAGATCCTTCCCCCTCTCCCATCACAGTGGTTTACTGTTCACTGTCATGCTCTGCTTACAGTTTTCATACTTTATAATGTTTGCTTGTTCGAGTGGTGGTCACATTCACTGCCCCGGGGGGTGGTGTGGAGTACATATGGCATGGCGATTAAGGCCCACTTCTGCCCCTTTAAGAGCTCTGAACAGATGTGGTATTTTATTGCTATTTTATTACTGTTTTACTGTGTTAGGAGGGGCTTCTTTGGAATCCCTGACATTCTCAGTGGGCAGTCAGTCTTGGTGGGTCTGCTGTCTGACTTAGACGTTTTAGTATGCTAAAGTTTTGGTAGTCTAAGAATAAACTCCATTCCTTCCACATTATTTTTTGCATACATCTGTTATTTGCATGTTCCAGTGAGGCATCCATCAGAGAAGTGAGAGATAGTCATGACAGACCTGAAGAATAGAGAACGTAAGGGGTCCTAGTGGCAGACCAACACAAAAATGCCACAATAGGATAACTGGCATGGCTATAAAGATCCCTGTATCTGTTACTGTTTCTCAAGGAAGGTAATCCCTTTCTTCGATGGATTTCTCTTTATCATGAAGAACACAAAGCATGTCCTTCCCTTTCCTGGGCTAGGAATACACTGGACATCAATCAAATGTTTAGCTCAATCACCAGGGGTTTCATACCCACCCCTTTGTCATGTGATCTGCCCCCTTTTTAATACAGTAAAATAATGTCTTGTATAACTGACATTCCCCTATCAAAAGCAAAGGACTGGAAACACCACAAATGATCATCGATAATACATAGAAAAAACATTCTCAATATTTAACCATTGTGTTAAATAAGGGGGATGTTTAACAAATGAGTCTTAATGAGATATGACTCCTCCCATGAATCTGACATCAAGAACCTTCACTTCTTTGCATACAAGTATAAATATCCTGTTAAAAAGGGCCACTGACTGCTAAAGGAGAACAGGAGACTACACTGGCATCTGCCACCACTGTAATAACAAGCAAGAAAGTAAGTTAGTGCTCCACTGCATAATACTTGCTTGAAACAAATAAAACAAATAAGAAAATCAGTTTGGGGCTTTATACACTGTGGAGACCATGACAACCATGCCAGAAACAGAGTGCATGTTTCGTGGCTTTAATTTTATGACTTATATGTATTGCTCCCTAAATCGTCTCAGGATTTTATTTTAATTTTGTTTATTTATATAGCTAGCTTTTATTGACCAAGTAAGCGCACTAGAAAAAAATATGCCTATTTTCAGGTATGACCTGGGAGGTTACAGAGATAAACAGACAGTGCAAAAACATAACAATGAGGAAGCAGTAACATAGCAGAAAAAGGTATAATATTTACATTCATGCAGTAATTCATACAGTTTGCCATACAGGCAAACATATTTATTTAATGCATTGCACCCCTGTTTGTGCTCTTTTGCACTGCGCTGTGAAATGCCAAAAGAGGGAAGGAGAGAGCGTGAGACAGAATGGGATGTCTGAAATAGAATAATTCTTTCATTCCCCTCACTTTCTTTCATAACATCTTTCCTGGCCAAATTCAGAACTGTGTTCCTTTTTAAATTTCTCAGCTCTGCTTTTAGGGAGCAAGTTTTCCCTTTCCTGTGTACAGACAGAATATGAGCTACTTGGCTAGGTGTCTATTTTATTTCCTTCTCGGGCTGGCATCGCAGGAGAACTGTGTAGAAGCTGTGTAGGCAGTCAAAACAAAATTTCCCTTTCATTGATCCAGTTTCTCTGGTCCAAACCTCCCAAACACAACCAGAAAGCTATTTCATATAAGCTGTCTTCCACCAGATGGGCAACATTAAATAATAATAATATAATAGAAACAATACCACCTTTCAGATTGATAAAGGGGGAAACAAATGATTAAACTGGCACTTCTGCAATATATGGGCACTCATTAACTAGCAAAAATGTATGGAAAAAAATGTGTTTTCCGCGGAACAATGCATACCAGATGGGACTATAATAAAGTTAGGTAGACAGAAAATACAGAAGAAAAATGAAGTAAAGAAAAGGGGTGGAGTTCTGCAGGTGGCCATCCTGGCAGAACAGTCTGGAGACAGAAAAGAATAGCAAAACACAGCAAAGACAAGCTGTTGCAACAGACTTTAAAGAAAAGTCCCCCCTATTTTTATTCTGTGTTTTATACTTTGAGTATAGTTCCACATCTAGCACCATTACAGGGAGCCTTGCAGATGTGGTGTTGCTTTCTACCAGTCCTTGTAAGAATGGGCAAACAGGCTCTGTCACACACCCAGGCATGGAACTGAAAACAGCGCTGTCAGTAAATCTTGGTGCTATCCTAAAAGATACTCACAAAACACAGAAACAACAGTACTCTCAGGCCAAGGTGATGTTTCTGTGCCATTTTCCAGTATTCACTGAACAACAGCACCATGTGTCTATGGATGCTGGAACTGGGACAAAATTTTTCAGTGAACACTAAAAAATGGCACAGAAATAAAAGTAGCATCAACTCATCACCTTGGTCTGAGAATGTCATTGTTCCTGTTTTTTTTGTGTGCCTGTCACCCCCCCAACACACACGTGTGCACACACACACACATACTTAAAAAGGAACCAGTTAAGCAACATGCAGACTGGTTTCCTAGATCCTTATCCTGGACTCAAGATGAGACTTAACGGAGCTTCCACCCACCTTTCTTCGGAAGCTCCTGCCACAGGGTCCCTATTGTCTCAGATTCAAAGTACTTTCATACATACAATATGTACCCTGAGGTGTCAGTACCTCCTTTCCCCTCAATTCTATCATAGTTCAACACAATTTCACATTCCATCACATGTCAGCACATCTCAATACATAGTATCAGACAAAACAGTACAGAAAGCTTTGCCATGTGATTTCAACACCAGCCCCATACCTGGTCAAAAAAATCCACATTTTTTTATGTTTAGAACCAGCATTATGGTGAACTGCAAAGCAGTAGGCCTGGAGAGCAAGATACCACCTTATAATTCTGGGGGGTTTATTTTTCATATGCTGAATGCAGCGGAGAGGAGTATGATCATTAACAAATAAAACCTTAACGCCTCAATGGCCCATTTTGTGGTTAAACATTCCTTTTTCACTGTGGAATATTTTTGTTCCTTTTCATGTAACTTGTGGCTAACATAAATTACAGGAATCGGATGTGCTTCCCTTTCTAAGTTTGGTTAAGAACAACTCCAATTCCAGTTTCAGAGGCATCTTTTTTTACTTCAAACATATGAGAGACGTCAGGACATTTTAACACTAAAGAAGAACAGAGTACAACCTTTATGGTTCTAACGGCCTCCTCACACTCCGCGTTCTACTTAATTTTGTTGGGGCACCATTTCTGTGTAAGATATTTCAAAGGGCTTGCTATGGTAGCAAAACTGGGAATAAATCTCCTATAATATCCGGCAGCCCCAAGAAAGAACTTGCATGTTTTTTTCATCTGAGGTACTGGACTTTTTGCAAGGGCCTCTACATGCTCAGTCTCTGGTTTTATCTGTCTATTACCAAGTATGAACCCTAGATATCTGGTTTCTGTCATAGCAACAGTACATTTTGTGGGATTTACCATCAGTTCTGCATCCTTTATGGACTTCAGGACAGCAAACAAATCCTTGAGGTGAGTGTCCCAATCTGGGCTATATACCACATCATCTAAATAAGCTTAACAATACTGAATATGTGGATTCAGTACCTGATCCATGAATTGCTGAACGGTAGCTGGGGCTCCATGCAAGTCAAAAGGCATGGTAATAAACTGGAACAGGCCCAAAGAAATGACGAATGCTATTTTGTCCTTCAATTCTTTTTCTAGGGGTATTTGCCAGTAACCTTTCATGAGATCCAAAGCACTTATGTATTTGGCATTTCCTAACCTGTCGATGATATCATCAACCTGGGGTATAGAGCATCCATCAAACTGGGACACTGCATTCAACTTACAGAAATCCAGACACAATTAAATCCCACCTTATTTTTTTATCAACCACCACTATGGGTGAAGCCCAGGCACTAGTAGATGGTTCAATGATACCCAATTTTTCTAGCTTCTTAATCTCCACTGTTACTTCCCCTTTCACCCTTTCCGGCAGTCTATAGTGTTTTTGATGTATGGGCTTGTTCTGTTACCATTATCCAATGCTCAACCCCTTTAGCCTTACCAGGGATGCTAGTGAAAGTGGTTTGGTAGGTCTAAACATAGACTTTGAAGGCAGATAAGAACCGTTTGGCCTACCCAGTCTGCCCATTTAACACCTGTTGCAACTCCCTGTGTTGCATGACCTCCAAAGCAGGATTTATCTCTATTCCCTCCAACCCACCTTGCCTCTCTAACCTCCTATAGGCCATTTCCATTTCAGAGTCCTCTCTTTCAGGGTAAAACTAGGAGGGATGGGGGCTGATCTGTCATGCCATTTCTTTAAGAGGTTTGCATGATTCATTTTTTTTAGGATGCTCTCTGGGGTCTCTGTCTCACATGTTACTGGTCCTGTTTGTCTGATGATGGGATAGGGCCTTTGCCATTTCATAAGCAATTTGTTTTCAGTTGATGGTAACAACAAAAGGACTTTTTCCACCTTTTTGAATACTTTATGTGAGACTCCTTGGTCATATTTTTGCTTTTGCTCATTCTAGGCCTGGGCACTATTTTTATGGGCAACTTCGGTGTACTTAACGTAGTCATTTTCTAAGCTGTACCATATAATCTGACATACTGTACTTGTCTGTCCTACTTCCTTTTGTACCTCCTAGTACTCTTTAATCATATCCATGGGTCTCTGGGGGTTTCTCCCATACAACAATGAAAAAGGGGAATAATCTGCTGAGTCTTGGGGTACTTCACAATATGCAAACAACAAGAAAGGCAAATAATTAAACACAAGGAGATTAATAACTGGGACAGGTGCAACTCAAGAAATCATAGATCTTTAAGGCTGTAGGTTGCCACAACTTAAAGACAGTATTATTCAAATTGTGTTGTTGTAGTTCAGTTTATTCCAATCCAGTGCATCATCAGAGATGAAGTCCTGAAGGCAGGGTGAAACGTAAGAATATCTGAGCAGCAGTGTTGCTGCACTGCTGTATTTGCCTACCATTTATGCACTGACTGGAATAAAACTGAACTATAGTAACAGCTTGGACATTGCTGTTTTTTTGAGTGGTGAGTGCACCTACCTCAATTCATTTTTAAGAAATGCAAATACTTGTCCCAGTCCTCCACTTCTGCATGTACAAATTTGCTGAGCATTTTGTTAAGGGTCTGGTTAAATCTTTCCATCATTTCATTTGTCTATGGATGATATGGGGATGTCCGAAATGCCACCACTCCCAACAGTTAAAACAGCTCTTTAAGAAGCAAAGTATTAAAATTGCTCCCTTGGACTGAAAGAATTTCTTTTGGGACACCTCTATATGCATTCTATTAAACTGTACTGTAAATACTGACACAGAGAGAGAGACGTTCAAAACAGAATTACTCTGTCAGTCCCCTCACTGTCTTTCTTAGCGTCTTTCCCAGTCAAATTTAGAACTGGGTTCTTTTTTAAATTTCTCAGCTCCACTTTTAGGGAGCAAGTTTTCCCTTTCCTGTACACAAACAGAATATGAGCCACTTGGGCCAACATGTATTTTTCTTCTTTCTGTGGCTGGCATGGCAGAAGAACTATGCAGAAGACGTGCAACCAGTAAAAACAATTTTTCCCTTTCTCCAGTCCAGTTTCTCCAATCTGAAACTCTCGAATATAACCAGAGAGCAATTTCATATAAGTTCTCTTCTACCAAATTGGCAACTTTAAATAATAATATAATAGGGACAAAAAACAGCTTTCCGACCAGTAAAGAGGGAGACTGAATGTTGTTATGGGCACTTCTGCAATATTTGGACACTCATTAACTAGCACAAATGCAGTGGAAAAAAATGTTTTTTGTTTTTTTGTTATCCTGTTTTAAACCTGTATTCATTTGTACACCTGGTGCACAACAATGCACACTGGAGGGGACTATAATGAGGTCAGGTGGACAGAAACTATAGAGGAGAAACAAAATAAAGAAAAGGAGGGCGGGTTCTGCTTTTGGCCATCCTGGCAGAACAGCCTGGAGACAGGAAAGCAAAGGACAACAAGACAAGCTGTTGGAACAGACTTCAAAGAAAAATCACCCCTTTTTTATTCTGTTTTTGATATTTTGAGTATAGTTTCATACGTAGCACCATTGCAGGGAGGCAAGGGGTCATAACCTCGCACACAAAAACAACACAGCAATGTACCGCACTGTCAATACAGGGGGTACATTGCTAGTGCTGAGCCATATCACCAAAACCAAATGTCAGCATAAAACAGTGAAAATTCTTTATTTTGTGCAGGGCTCTGCACCACCCATTATGGGGGTCTGTTCCCCCTCAAACCCCCCCCCATTTAAATGATCATATCGCACAAAGTGCAAAATGATAAAAAAACAACTTAAAGTTCCATTCATCTGGGACTGGGATTCGAGACCCGGTGCACAGACACACCACTTCCCTTGCTGCCTGTGGCTTATCCCACTGAACCATGGCAGCTACCCAGTGGACCCTCCTTCCAGCAGAGGTCTTATCCTCTGCATGACTAGCTACCCAGGCAAGAGTGACAGGGTGCACTTACACCATTTCATCCTTTCAGTTTTGCACCCTGGCACTATATCCACACACGCTGTCTGTGATGCGAAGTTTTGACTACGCCATTTTATATACAGCATATTGACCAAGTACCTTACGAGGAGCCTTGTCATGGCAGTGCTGCTTTTTAACAGTCCCTGGAAGACATGGCAAAAAGGCTCTGTCACACTCCTTCAATTCCCCAGGCCACAAACAAGCAAGCTCTCCCTCCAGTCAATTTGACTGTCCTTGTCTGCTTAAAATGTACTTTCATCATAACAAGATCCTGGAAATGACTTAAATATCTCACATTCTAGTGAAACACTTTCTGTGATTTTATTTTCAGTCTTTAAAAGGACTCTTAGTAAATTTGTGAGTGCATTCTGTGATCACATGGTGACAGTCTAGTGAGCAATGTATGCTGTCTCCATTTAGGTCTCTGGTTCAAAACCAACATGGTGGCCTGTAGCATGATGTATATGCCTACTTTTACTGCAGTGCCCACTTGATTGTCTGGCACCTGAGACACTCTATTCAACCATATACACTAACCTTCAGGGTTCCTGGGTGGCATTCAGGTGGCTTCATTTGCATATACTTGGGCTGGGTTCCATGTGAAAAGTAAAAAAAAAGCAGTGCCGACCTTATGAGCAAAGACAAATTAACGAACACCAAAAACAGTGAACATCAAAACAATGACTTCACCATAAAAAAATATAACAACAATCCAAAATCGAATTCACCATCCAACACACAAATATTACATTACACTGTATTTTCTGCAGGGAGCTATGCCCCCATACCCCTCGTTGAGGGGTTTCACCCCCAAACCCCCTTTATGATAAATAACCATCTCTGAAACCACACTAATTACTACTACATGGTAAACACTATCCCACCACAAGCTGCCGTCGCTGAAATGACATTCCCTGTAAAGTACACCTCACTCATATGACATGCACTATTATTCCATCGCTCATATTGAGTCACTCATTTTCACACAATATCCTGCACAAGGCACCAAGCATAGGATGAAGTTCATGGTGAATTGTATCAATGTGCACAGAGAAATCCAGATGCCAGTCAAGGCAGACCCAAGGTACTTAAAGGAGGAGACATCTTCAAGTATAGAACTATCAAGGGTATTAAATCGGGGAGGAGAACTAAGGCATACACAACTTAATGAGGAGTTATGCTTGTGCAGCTTTGTTGTAAGTCTGAATGTAACCCCTAGGTGGTGCTATCCCAAGGTCTACTACCCCTGCCTGCTTGGCTAGTAGCAGGTTAAGGGGCCTGAGTTCTGAAACGGGTGCCTCCACCCAGAGGTCAGGGTTGGTAGTGGTCAAGCTAACCTGGGCACAGCCCTCCGGGACACTGTAACCCCCCTCTTTCCCCTCTAGTGGCCTGAACACTGTACAATAATCACTTTCACAATACCCCTGGTGCACCACACAAATACCCACACTGTTTGCACTTACCACCAGGGCCAGTTCCTCTGGCTCGACCCTGGGGATCCCCTGTAAAATAAGGTTATGCACAGCAAATAGCAACAGTACAGTACTTTGAGCACAAACAGGAACCACAGTCAGACTACATGCAGAAAAAGTTAGATCTAATTTATTCAGAGGACTTGAACAAGGGAGGGGCAAAATCAGGTTAATTAGCTTAAAGGTTCTATCAGTCAAGCAGTTATGCATGCGCTTTGAGTCCCCCACACAGTCACACCTCTGGGTACCCAGGTGGAGAAGAGATGGGCTAGCCAGGACTGATGTCTGGGTTGGCCAGCGTCGCAGCTGGTTGGGGCCCTGTGATAGAAAACACAACATGCACAGTACACAATAATTGTAATCTGGAGACAGAGGGCTCAGTTTGTAAAGGAAACGAAACAACAAGACAATCACATGACACACTCAGATTAAGCTGTTGTAGTAAGGAGCTACCCTGGTATTTACTAACAATACCCAAGACAGGACACAGGCTGGATGAAAATCGAGACTGCAGGTGGTTGATCTGGAATGCCAAAAGAAGCAGGGCCCACATGAGTCGCAGAGATGTCGTTCCTGTTCAAGCTTGGAGCAGGGGGCTGATCCCCAGGCAGGTCTCTCATCGATGGCTTCTCTGTGCAGTAGGTAGTCTGGCTGGGCCAATCTGGCAAGGCCCAGACCGCATGGAGACAAATTCGGATGCAGTCCATTTTGGGCTGGATACAGCTTCCAGCAAACAGAACACAGTTCACACAGTGGGAACTAACTCACAACCCACTAGCAGCTCATAGCACATTTACATGTAAGGGGATTCTACTGTACCAGGCAAAGCGCTCCCCAGTCACAATCGCAAAGTCTCTGCACACACTGGGAGCTTAGGGATAGCTGGAACTCCTGACAGGCCGATCGCATTCAGCAAAAATCTTCGGTCTTCTTCAGGTTGGGCCTGGCCCACTTCAGTAGCTTACTTTAGTCACACAAACTTGGATTTAGTCCAAAATAATTCTCTTCTCTCCCTCTCAGGAGCAACAGACAGACATGTGGGCCAAAAACTCAGCCTTTTCATAGTTCTCCCATGCAAATCCACTCAGGATTGCTGTTCAGAATCACTTCAGCTCCTTACTCTTCAGTTTCCATCTTAGATCTAACTGCAAACTGCAAACTGCAAGCAGCCCAGGACTTCCCCAAGATCTAAAAGGTTTGGTTGGCTGATTTGGCTGTCAGTCAAGGCAAGAGCTCCCCCTTCAGTTGCAAAAAAGGCACAAAAAGTTCAAAACTACAATTCCTGCAGATTTTGACTTCAGACAGCTCCTGTAGTCCATCTACATTTTAGGTCCCACCAGTACTGTTTAGTCCAATTTGCAGTTCAGGACCAAGATAGTGGAGACAAACAAAACAGTCCTTGCTACAAAAAAAGCAGGTTAGACAAACTACACTATCATTATCACTCTAAATGATTTTCAGCAAATAGTTACATCTTACAACAAAGTTCCCACTCAGATTACAAGAGCTGTAATCAGGCAGCTCTTAAAGAGACAGTACACACATTTAAACTGCTAAAACACAAGACACCAGCCTGGCAGTGAGCATTTAGGCAAGCTCAAGGAAGACTTTTTGGGAACCTCCATTTGTAGGTAGGTTACACCCTTCCCTGCCTGGGAAAACTTGGCATCTGCACAAGTCTGTACCATCATAACATTGAAAATGCAACATATACAAGATATTTATACCATTAGCATGCAATACAAGTACTATCTGATTCATGAACTGGCATAACTTGTCACTTTACTATACATTTCAATGTACTCCACTATATCATTTCCATTCTGACAATACATTATGCATATTTCATACAGATAAATTGAACATTACTATACAGAATCATGTAATAACTTCTTGTACTCTAAACAATGCAAGAGGGGGCCCTTCCCTATCAGCTAACTTGGGGCTGGATGGGGTAGGGGCACCATGGTGAGAGGGCAAAACAAGTAACCTGGAATGGGCCATCAAGCTCAATTTGGTCAGTGAACTCTGGGAGACATAAACACCTTTGTGGACTACACTGAGAGGTAAATCCACTGCCCCCCCCGGGGGAATCGTAACTGAGGCACACCACTGGCTTGACAGCTCAGCCAGTCTTTCTAGGGTGAACAACCACAGTCTCTGTACTTTCAGCAATAGTCTTGGAGCTTTAATCACTTGTGAGTAGTGCCTCTGCATGAAGGGGAATGTCCAAGCTGGGAGCACTGTCAGACCCTTGCTCTGTAGTCTCTGTTTCTACAACACATGGCTCATTTTGAAGACACTCTGGCACTGAAGGGGGGTTGTCAGCACTCTCATTGTGTTCCTTAAGTTCTGGCACATCACCAGAAAGACTCATACCTTCAGCCTCTCCTTCAGGCAAACCATACTGTTACATGATACACAAAGACTCAGCATCCTCAGACATGATACTTTGCACTTCACCTTCAGGGAACATTGGCTCCAAGAATGAATCCGGGGCGTTAGGCAGTCCAGAAGGCCCAGCTTCATTGCCATAATTCAACATAGGATTTCCACAAAACAACTAAATCAGTTCATATGAGGGGCAATAGGCATTATCACACTCACTGTCATCCGAGTTAGACTGGTAGTCACTATCATTCTGGGCCTGCTGCTGGGGAAGTCTTAAATCGGCAACCACAGGGGCAGGCTGACTCTGTTTCTTTCTTGCAGCAGCATGAGTCGCTGGTCCAGGGGAATCAGTCTCGGTGGGTTCAGCCTCAATTATAACTTGACCAAGAGGTAGCAAGTGGTTGCGGTGCATGGTCTTGACAGCTTTGGAGTTATTCTCTGGGTGCACTTTGTACACTGGAAAATCATCCAACTTTCCAACTACAACATGGGGAAGATGGTGCCATCGATCAGCAATTTTGAGTTTACCATGCAATCCTAAATTTCACAACAACACACAGTCTCCAGGCCTAAGCTCTTGAGCCTTTACTTTTCTATCATGTCTCTCTTTGTTGGCTAGATTTCTTTTGGCAGCCATTGTCTGAGCTAGTTGATAGGCATGGTTCAATTGAGCTTTCACTTTTTGTACATATTGCAGGTAATCTTCATCTTGAACCCCATCAGGAGAAACCCCAAAACAGACATCAACAGGCAGCCGGGCCTCTCTCCTGAACATGAGGCAGTAAGGAGAGAACCCATTAGCGTCATTCTTCGTGCAATTGTTTGCATGTACCAAGGTGCTAATCTGCTAGCTCCATTTATGCTTATCTTTTGGGTGGAGGGTGCCTAGCATGTCTAGCAGGGTGCGGTTAAAGCGTTCTGGTTGAGGATCCCCCTGCTAGTGATAAGGGATGGTTCTTGACTTTCACACCCCCCCATATAGAGAGCATTTCTTTGATTAGCTGACTCTCAAAGTCCCGGCCCTGATCAGAGTGAATTTGCTGGGGGGCACCATAGTGGACGAAGAAATTTTCCACTAGCACCTTGGCCATGGTAGATGCTTTTTGATCTTTGGTGGGAAAAGCTTGTGCATACCATGTGAAATGGTCTGTAACCACTAACACATTGCCAATGTTTCGCTGATCAGGCTCGAAACTCAAGAAGTCTATGCAGACTAGTTCCATTGAGGTGCTGGTAGTGATGTTGACAAGGGGGGCAGCCCTCTGAGGCAGGGCTTTTCTTTGCTGGCAGTGACTACAAGTCCTTACATGCTGCTCAACATCGACCCCCATCTTAGGCCAATTAGAATCAAGTTCATACTAGTTCAAGGGTCCTGTCGATACCGAGGTGGCCCATATGATTGTGGAGGGACCTAAGTACCAAATCTTTGAAGCCTGTGGGCAGGACCAGTTGTTGCTTGTGTATTAGGCCACACCAATCTACTGTCTCTCTATACAACAACTGATTAAGCAGCTTCAACCTGGGGCCTTCTTTAAACAATAAAGTGGTTCGCAGATCAGAGGAATGCAACTTGGACACATCTTTTCCTGCACAAAGGGCGTCAAGTGCTGGCTGAATCATAGGATCTCGGGACTGAGCCCATTGAATGCTGTCATTGTCAAACTGAGGTATTGCACTAATACCTAGAGCAGAAAAGTGGCAATACACAGCCGGTATGCAGGTGTCAGAGGGGCCCTAGCAATCTGCTAAGCAGTCCACTGTGTCCGTAGACATCTGTTCATTTCTATCAAACTTTTGGCACAATGCTTGGATGTCAGGTTTAGACAGCCTGACCCAGTCACTCTTGGAAATGGGCCTCCAGGATAGGGCATCAGCATCAATATGATTCAGGCCCGGTCTGTATTCGATAGCTTAAATATATGTTGACAATGCAGAAAGCCACCGGTGCCCCATGGTGTCTAACTTAGCTGAAGTCTGCACATAGGTCAATGGGTTATTGTCAGTCCTCACCAATATTTTTGCCCCATGGAGGTAACCATGAAACTGGTCGACAATGGCCCATTTTAATGCAAGGAACTCCAACTTGTGCACAGGGTAGTTTCGCTCTGATGGGGTCCTACTGGCACACGCCACTGGTCTCAAACCATCCTCATGGTCTTGATACAGTACAGCTCCTAGACCCTGCAGACTGGCATCAGTATGCAGCACATAGGGTTTGGAGGGATCAGCATAAGCGAGGATGGGGGCATGGGTGAACTGGTATATGACTTCGTGGAAAGCTGCTTCACAGTCAGGTGTCCAACGGGACCCGAAAAGTTAATCTGGGTGGAAATATGCTTTGTCTGGTTCTTTGATGGCCCCTTTTTTTTGTATTTTCGATTGGTAGGAGGGTAACCCTGGGTAAGATTCAAGAGCATCCAAATCACTTTGGAATAGTCCTTTATGAACCGGCAGTAATAGCCACAGAATCCCAGGAAACGTTGTAGTTCTTTCAAATTGTGGGGCTGGGACCAAGTAGTCAAGGCTTCATCTTTACTAGGATCAGTCTCTATCCCCTCTGTAGACACTATGTGCCCCACATACTTCAGAGAGGTTTGGAAAAACTGGCACTTGTCAATGGACAGCTTGAAGCCAAAATCTTCCAGTCGGTTTAGTACTTTGAACAGTCAACCCTCATGTTCCTCTAGGGAGCTCCCAAACAAAATGACATCATCCAAGTACACCAGGCATTCCAGCAAATTCATGTCTCCCACCGCTCGTTCCATCAGTCACTGGAAGGTGGCTGGGGCACCAGATATCCCCTGTGGCATTCTCAAGAATTTGTAGAACCCCAAAGGACAGATGAAGGCTGTCTTCTCACGGTCCTCCAGAGCCATCAGAATCTGGTAATATCCACTGCAAAGATCCAACACCAAGAACCATTTGCTCCCATTCAAACAATCCAGAGCATCTTGTATACGGGGCATGGTGTATTGATCAGGGATGGTCCACCTGCTAAGGGTCCAATAATCAACACACATTCTTACAGATCCATTCTTCTTATGCACAACCACAATGGGAAAAGCATATGGGCTCCTGGATTCTTGTATCACACCAGCCGCAAGCTTTTCCTGCAAGTGTTTTCTCACATTGTCTATGTCTGCAGGGGCTAGGCATCGAGACCTCTCTCAAAATGGCCTTTCATTGTGCAGGCGTATGTGATGCTCTGCACCCTGGACACATCCCATGTCCCATTCCTTCAATGTAAACACTTGATCTCTCTGGGCAAGTTTCTGGCTAATTTTAGTCTTCCATTCAGCTGGCAACAGGGAGTCACCGAAATCAAATAAGTCAGGAGTCACTCTATCTGTCTTGCCAGGGTGCTTGTTGCTGGGCAACACTGCAGTGTCTGCGCAGTGTACCATAGCTAGGGTGCATGCTCTGTTCACCCGGATCTCCTTATCTGACACATTATGAATCTGGACCATCACTCATCGTGCATAGGCATGAGCATGAGCTGGCAAGATGCTGGGCTTAACCAATAATCCTTCCGACAATTTTCCATCACCTGGCGCATACAACATCAATATTTTGTTCTTGACATCTTTGCAGAGGTGGACCTCCCATTGAATGGTACACTGGACATTAGGGGCCAGTACCATTGAATCGGGATCCATCTCCCACACGACCCCTACTGGTTCATCCTGGTCCACTCCCTTGGGGTTCTGTTGCAAATCATAGGCCCTCTTGATCAGAGCGGGAATTCTTAGGGCCCTCCCAGTCCATCCCCCTTGTCCCCTTGTTTCTCACAACAGAGTTGCGCCAGTCTCCCAAACATATGGGTGTTGGTCCCAGTTAACAGGGGAACCCCATCATACAGTCTAGTAGGGGGACACACTAAGGCCAGTGTCTCGACTTGCTCCTCCACACCAGTTATAGCTGCAGGAAATGACAACCAGAGGCAGACATATCCTAGGTAGGGATAAGACTTGTCGCTCAGCCCCCACACATGTAGGCCTTCCAGAGATTGTAGGGGCACAGCAGATAAGTGTTTGTCATACCAGTCCTTAAATACAATGGTCACTTGTGACCCACTGTCCAGCACAACTTGAGTAGGAATACCATTCACAGCCACGGTAGTCTCCATTGAAGGGCCCACTATTTTGGACCAGTCTGGAGGGACAGCAGCAGGGTCCTGGACAGATGATTTAGCCACATAGGAATTTGAGTTACTACTTCTTGAACCCTCACTGTGGTCATTTTGGGCACTCCTCGATCGTTGATTCATTCTCCGAAGCTCAGCTTGAAGCCTATATACAACTTTATCTAGGTCTTTTGTGGACCGGCATTCTCTCTTCATGTGCCCATCCTTCCCACAATTATGGCAAAATATGTTGTCTGGGATTTGGGGTGGCCGAGGCATCACACTGGGAGCTGGGGCGGTGGTACTACCAACTGAAAACCTTGGTGCCATCTCTGTCTGCTGTGTGGTGAGCATTTAGAGACATCTCATCAATTCTCTTACTTCCATAGTCAAGACATCGAGTTTCGAGCTGCTGTCAGCAGGAGGTGCCTGAGTGGACACTCCCACTCCCATAGCAGATGCAGTTGGATAAGGGTCGGTGCCTATGCTTGCAGGAGTAGCTTTCCAAAAGAGACTGTTTTTTGTTCCCCTGAACTCCCTCAACAGCTCATCCCATGGTGGCACACCCTCATTGGTCCCCACTTTGGAAGGGCCTTCCGATGCTGTGATCACTTGGGCTGCACTCACCCTAGAATTACAATCCCCCTCTTCATCTTCAACCTCCCAGAGTTCTTTTATCAAGTCACGATAGTCTGGTGGGTTACTCCTTCTATCTGGGAGCCTTAACTGAAGGAGGTGCAATTTAGATTGCTTCGCATGTTGCAGTATGTGCCCCAACCTCACATGGTTTAAGTCACTGGCAGCTACTCCACCTTTTCGGTAAGCCTTCTGCAGCACTCTTTCCAGACGAGTAACATATGCAGACAAACTTTCCCCTGGCCATTGTTTTGTACCTTGATATTTCCACATCAAGTTCTCCCCTGACTCAATGCTCCCAAAATTACCTTTGAGTGCAGATAGGTACTTCTGGGCAGATGCATCAGGGTTTGTGGACCTCAGAAATGTAATGGCCTCTAGGGTGGGACCCCTCAAACATTCTATGATCGTTTTCCGTTTCTCAGTCTCCGCACACTGCCATTCAGGTACCAAAAGGGCAACACAATCTATCCAGGTCTCCCAATCATCCTCTCCTTGGGGGGTGGGGAGGGTGCCGGAGAAGATTCTCAACCTTCGGTAAGAGTCGTGACTAATGGCAGGTACAGACATAGGAGCCACCATCAGCATGGGCACAGAAGGAGGGGCAATAATGGGTGCTGGAGTGGGAGGGGGTGTTGGGGGAGGAACACCCCCAGGTGGCAGGAATAGTTTCTTTAAGTC
Source organism: Neoceratodus forsteri (assembly GCA_016271365.2). NCBI lineage: Eukaryota > Metazoa > Chordata > Ceratodontiformes > Ceratodontidae > Neoceratodus > Neoceratodus forsteri. The sequence goes on along the minus strand of CM057458.1, from coordinate 626,786,976 downwards.
CTCCACAGTTTTCCCTTCCTCCAGCAACAACTTAGCAAATTTCTCCTCAAAAGTCTCAGATAGTGGAGCGGGGGCTCATTCTCCCCAGGGTCTTTACTGTCTTTAGTTATCACTCTCCAGGCAGTGAGGGCTCCTTTGGGGGTGATAGTCCATGGCACTTTGGAACTGTCTACTGGGTCCTTACTCTCTACTAACGCCATGAAACTTTGGGCGAGCAGATTAGCCTGTCGACCCACCACCATAGGGTTTTGTAAACATTCAACCTTGGAAAGTACTCCCTCTACAGTGTCCTTATTGGTACCCAGGGGAACATCCAGGATAAGTATAGCATTTTGGGGATCGATCTCCTGCCCAGTACACCACCCCACCAACTGGTGTACAGCCATTTCTGTTGGAATAGTCATTTATTTTTAACAGCAATTTGCAAATTTGGCTACTAGGGGATGCTAATCCCAACAGTGCCTCCAAGATGTAACCCCTAGGTGGCACTATCCCAAGGGCTACTACCCTTACCTGCTTGGCTAGTAGCAGGTTAAGGGGCCTGAGTTCTGAAACGGGTGCCTTCACCCGGACATCAGGGTTGGTAGTGGTCAAGCTAACCTGGGCACAGCCCTCTGGGACACTGTAACCCCCCTCTTTCTCCTCTAGTGGCCTGAACACTGTACAATAGTCACTTTCACAATACCCTGGTACACCACATAAATACCCACTCTGTTTGCACTTACCACCAGGGCTGGTTCCTCTGGTATGACCCTGGGGACCCCCTGTAAAACAAGATTATGCACAGCAAATAGCAACAGTACAGTACTTTGAGCACAAACAGGAACCATAGTCAGATTACATGAAGAAAAAGTTAGATCTAATTTATTCAGGGGACTTGAACAAGGAAAGGGCAAAATCAGGTTAATTAGCTTTAAGGTTCTATCAATCAAGCAGTTATGCATGCGTTTTGAGTCCCCCACACAGTCACACCTCTGGGTACCCAGGTGGAGAAGAGATGGGCTAGCCAGGACTGATTCCCAGGGTTGGCCAGCGTCACAGCTGGTTGGGGCCCTGTGATGGAAAACACAACATGCACAGTACACAATATTTGTAATCCGGAGACAGAGGGTTCAGTTCGTAAAAGAAACGAAACAACGAGACAATCAGATGACACACTCAGATTAAGCTGTTGTTGCAGAGAGCTACCCTGGTATTTATTCACAATACCCAAGACGACACAGGCTGGACAAAAATCGAGACTGCAGGTGGTTGATCTGGAATGCCAGGAGAAACAGGGCCCACACGAGTCGCAGAGGCATCGTTCCTGTTCAAGCTTGGAGCAGGGGGCTGATCCCCAGGCAGGTCTCTCGTTGATGACTTCTCTGTGCAGTGGGTAGTCTGGCTGGGCCAGTCTGGCAAGGCCCAGATCGCATGGAGACAAATTCGGATGCAGTCCGTTTTGGGCTGGCTACAGCTTCCAGCAAGCAAAACACAGTTCACACAGTGGGGAACTAACTCACAACCCACTAGCAGCTCATAGCACATTTACTTGTAAAGGGATTCTACTGTACCAAGCAAAGCACTCCCCGGTCACAATCGCAAAGTCTCTGCACACACCGGGAGCTTAGGAGTAGCTGGAACGCCTGACAGGCCGATCGCATTTAGCAAAAATCTTCGGTCTTCTTCAGGTTGAGCCTGGCCCACTTCAGTAGCTTGCTTTAGTCACACAAACTTGGATTTAGTCCAAAATAATTCTCTTCTCTCCCTCTCAGGAGCAACAGACAGACATGCGGGCCAAAAACTCAGCCTTTTCATAGTTCTCCCCTGTGAATCCACTCAGGATTGCTGCTCAGAATCACTTCAGCTCCTTATCTTCAGTTTCCAGCTTAGATGTAACTGAAAACTGCAAGCAGCCCGGGACTTCCCCAAGATCCAAAAGGTTTAGTTGGCTGATTTGGCTGTCAGTCAAGGCAAGAGCTCCCCCTTCAGTTGCAAAAAAGGCGCAAAAAGTTCAAAACTACAGTTCCTACAGATTTTGACTTCAGACAGCTCCTGTAGTCTGGCTACATTTTAGGTCCCACCAGTACTGTTTAGTCCAATTTGCAGTCCAGGACCAAGACAGTGGAGACAAACAAAATGGTCCTTGCTACAAAGAAAGCAGGTTAGACAAACTACACTATCATTATCACTCTAAATGATTTTCAGCAAATAGTTACATCTTACAACAGAGCTCCCTCTCAGATTACAAGAGCTGCAATCAGGCAGCTCTTAAAGAGACAGTACACAGAGGCTATACAGGCTCTGGTAATCACATGTAAACTGCTAAAACACAGGACACCAGCCTGGCAGTGAGCATTTAGGCAAGCTCAAGGAAGGCTTTTTGGGAACCCCCATTTGTAGGGGGGTTACATGAAGGTATATGAATTATTGTGTTGTTGATTGTCATACATGGATACTTTGGCCGTTCACACTCTTTGTCCCATGGGGAACTACCATCCTGCTGGGGTACCTGGAAGGCAAAGGAACCCTCTTGAGGAGGATTCCACTCTTAAAGATGCCATGGGAACATAATTCCTTTAGGCTAAAGGTACAGTACCTTACGAAGAAGCCCCAAGGAGAGAAGCATGCTGCTGGAAGAGGAGAGAAGGATGGCAAGGCAAAGAAAAAGTGCTTCTGACTGAGGCTGGAGAAAGTTACCTTATATAGCTCAGGCGGGAAGGGGGGGGTGGCTGGTTGCTCCTGCCTATTGAACTGCAGGCATAGCTTTTGAATTCAATGGATGTACACAGCTTAGTGAGGAGTTATGCTTGTGCAATCTTGTTGATAGTCTAAAGGTATTTGAATGAATGTATTGTTGATTGTCATATGTGGATACTGTGGCTATTTGCATTCTCTGCCCCATGGGGAACTACTACACAATCAGGGTACAACAAATACAAAATAACCCTCTTGAGGAGGGTTCTGCCCCTAGAGGTGCTAAGGGAACATTATGCCTTGAGGCTAAAAGTACAGTATCTTAGGAAGGAGCCCAATAGTACTGCAAAACAGGTGGCGAACATAGCTGTGCCGATCCCTGGGGACAAGGAACATTTTTAAAACAAATATGCACAACAGATCAGAAAAATGTAAAAGAGAATTATATTAGCAAAATGCATTTCTTAATTTTGTTTTCACCATTTGCTCTCTGGACCCTGCCTTGACAAATGGGCCTGTGCAACACAGATTTTTTTTTTTAAACTTTATTTCTGACTTCCTACTGGAGGGAACTCTCTCTGACGACTGCCAGTTCAAGGTCTTTACCTCCCACTCTGAGGCTCTTTAACTCCTCACCCCAGCAGCATCACCCCAGGTCTCTCACCCCACAGGGAAGGGCTTCCCTATCCACCCAGGGCATTCAATCTGCAAGTGTAGAGTGCCGGGCCGGAGTGGGGGATCTCAAAGCAGCAACCACCAGCAATGGGAGTGTGGACCCTGGATGACAGCACCATCGCCTATCCCCTGGGAGGAGGATTTTTCCCCTTTTCCACCCCTAGAGTTCAGATGTGCAATTGCAGCTAGGCACAACGTGCCACTGCCTGCTGAACTTCATCCTTTACTATACGCTGCCACCACGAACTGGTGCTATCCCAGCTGCCACCAGGTGCCTCTACAGCATAGTGGAACCTTAGAACCCTCCCCAGGGAAGAGAGAGCTGTCCTCCAGACACTCAATCTCTTCCCCTCCCTGCTGACCCCTGGCCCCCCGGGCTTGTTCCCAAACCTGTTTCACTGGCATGGCGCAAGGTGTGGCATTCAGCACCTCAACCCTCAGAGCCACTGGGTCAGCATTGCAATGCAGGTTTTGATGGGTGCTGTGGTTGGATTTCTAGCAAACTCCTTTTACTTTAAGGCTGTCCCTTTAAGACCTCATTACACTGCCTGTTCTGGGTGTTGGATGTACCTCGGGGGGGAGTGTAAACAACCAACACGTGGGACCAATAAAGGCAGAGTGGCAGAGGAAACTGTGAGGTGGAGACAGAGAGAGACTGAATTAAGAACTGTTTGTTAAGCTGAGTACAAGCTGCTGCTTTTTATGTTTGCTTGCACGCATGTGCAAGAAACATAGTGCCATGAACGGAGATTTCGGAGGTGTGTCACCTCCTCCTCCAATTCAGGCAGTGTGCTGGCAGGCGCGGCCCCTGTAAGCCAATGCATTTTGGAGCTGTCTATGACACGCTCCAAAATGCAGTGGCATACAGTTGAAGGGGAGCTATGCTTGAGTGAGCAGCGATAAGAAGCTGCTCACGTGCAGCTCCCCACCAGCACGGAGCGTCTGCGCCCCGCGCATGGCGTATAGCCCGACGGGGTGCCCAATCACGTCGGCTCAGCTGTCGTCTCGACCCCCCACCGGTAGTTGATGCCGCGGCTGGGATCCACCCCAGCGTGGCAATCCACTCATGTTGCCGATGGGGTGCCCAATCCCCGTCGGCTGAACATGCCCCTCCCCAAAGTCCTTGTGCCACGCTGGGGAGCCACCCCTGCGTGGCAAGCGAGTCAGCGTTGGTTTTTTAATTTTTTGCTGGACGGGGTGCCCAATCCCGTCGCTGAACGCCCCTCCCAGTCCTGGTGCCACGCTGGGAGCCCACCCCAGCGTGGCAAGCGGTCCCGCAACGCTTTTTTTTTTTTCCTGTAAAACAAAAACTGTCCCACGGCGCTCCCAAGTCCCCTCCCACATCCAGCACCCACCCTGCGCACTCCAGCCTCCCCACACCCCCTCACCCCATACTCACCTCCGGACTCTGGCAGACGATCTTTGGTGGACCAGGAACCGTCCTGCACTCTTCAAAGCCGACCGCGAACTGAGGAAATGCCGGTAAGCTGTATAATGGGCTAGATAGGAGGGGTTCAACTTTATTGCATATCTCAGGCATTTTTGGGAATTTTTGCACCAAATTTTCAACATGGGGTTTTTGGGACCCCTTCTCATGAATGATGTCACTGTCATGGCGTTATTCAGGCTCGAAGGGTGATTTCACGCAGTGACTGCGCAGTGACTCGAAATCACCCCCGGGACTGAATACTGCCATGACAGTGACATCATTCATGAAAGGAGCCCAAAACCCCATGTTGAAAATTTGTGCCAAATTCTAAAAATAGACTGTTTAACGAGCGTAGCGTATGCGAGTTCCACGCAGGCTCGTAAGTTCGTGAAATTTCAATATTTTCACTCCAGATTTTCAACATTGCCATTTCACCATGCTGTCTTATGAGTAGTACAGCTGTCATTTTTCACATCTCACCCAAAATGTGTTTCCACCCTTGTAGCGCAGAATGGCGCAGTCGGTGTGCGAAATCAATATACGGAACAAATTAAGAAAATAACAGTGATACTGTTCATGAGCAGAGGTCTTGAAATGGCTATGTTGAAAATTTGGTGAAAAAATTCCTAAAAATGACTGTTTTACGAGCGTGCGTTGAGCAGTTCCTACGCACGCTCATAGGTTTGCGAATTTTCAATATTTCCACTCCAGATTTTCAAATTGCCATTTTTCCACACCTTCTTATGAGTAGTGCAGCTGTCATTTTTCACATCTCACCCAAAACATGTTTCCACCCATGTAGCGCACAATGGCGCAGTCGCAGCGAACTCAGTGTATGGGACACATTAAGAAAATCACAGTGTCACTGTTCATGAGCAGAGATCTTAAAATGGCAATGTTGAAAATTTTGTGACAGAATTCCTAAAATGACTGTTTCTTAGTGTGCGTGCACAGTTCCCACTGCATTCGTGGGTTTGCGAATTTTCAATATTTCCACTCCAGATTTCCAACATTGCCATTTTCCACACCTCCTTATGAGCAGTACAGCTGTCATTTTCACATCCTGCCCAAAGCGTGTTTCGCCCATATAGCGCACAGTGGCGCAGTCGGTGTGCAAACTCAATGTATGGGACACATTAACAAAACCACAGTGACACTGGTCACGAGCAGAGGTCTTAAAATGGCTATGTTGAAAACTTGGTGAAAAAATGCCTAAAAATAACTTTTACGAGCGTGCGTTGCACAGTTCCTATGCATGCTCGTAAGTTTGCAAATTTAATATTTTCACTCCAGATTTACAACATGTCCATTTTATTAAACTTCCTTATGAACAGTCCAGCTGCAATTTTTCATATGTCTCCCAAAATGTGTTATCGCACATGTAGCGCACAATGGTGCTGTTGGTGTGCGAAAGCAATGTTTAGGGCAGAGTAAGAAACTCACAGTTACACTGTTCATGAGCAGAGGTCTTAAAATGGCTTAATGAAAATTTGGTGACAAAAGTCCATAAAATGACTGTTATCAGTGAGCATTGTGCAGTTTCCACACATCCTCGTTAGTTCATGACTTTGTAATATTTTCAGTCCAGATTTTCACTAGTGGCATTTTTCCACACTTCCTATGAACAGTACAGCTGCCATTTTCACAACATGGCCAAGTGTGTTTTCACACTTTTAGTGCAGAAGTGCGTGGTCGCTGTGGAAATCATTGATCGGCACAGATAAAGAAAATCACAGTGACACTGTTCATGATTGAGGTACCAAAATGCCTGAGTTGACAATCTGCTATAAAATATCCCAACCTACTTATATAACGGTGTGCGTTACACAGTTTCTATGTACGCCGTGGATTCACCCTTTTTTTAAATATTTTTACTACACATTTGCAACATAGCCATTTTTACACCTCCCCATGAAAGAGTACAGCTGTCATTTTTTACAGCCTGTTCGGAATATTTTTGCACCTGTGGTGCTAAATCCCATAGTCACTGTGCATAAGCAGCTTTCGGCTACCAAACTGATATTCCCCCTGTTCATGAGGTGGGGTCACAAACCAAACATGTTGAAAATTTGGAGTTAAAATACCAACGAATGCCTGAGGTATTAGGCTTTTCAACTAAATCGCCCAACCCTATAGAGAATGACAGGAATCAGGGGTGTGACTTGGGATTCTTGCCTGTGATGCTCGTGACCATTCCACACCCTGCAGTCACTGAGAGGCATCGAGGTATGCCTTGGGCTCTTTCCCCAAACTTCCTCCATTCTCCTATATCATCGCACATCTTCCCTGTCAATGAAATGGGTGCGCATAAGGGCCAAAGACCCAAGGAACACGTCACACTTGTCAGTCTCTGCAGAGTGGGGTGTGGTGAAATGGGCGTGCCCGTTATGCCTGATGACCCAAATGCACACCCCGATGCCTGTCACTCTCTGCAGGGTGGTGGTGGGGTTGGCTTCAGTTCAATACTTCACTGCCATTCCTATTACACAGCTCTGTAACTTCTACACTACCACTGCCAATGCCAGTAAGCAAACATTCAGCATTGACAAATGCTTGTTTTTTTCTCTGTTACTGAAAAAAAAAGCAGATTTCATTTGATTTAAACAGCAGCTGACACCTACTGGAAATGTTGTTTTCATCTTCAGGTTATGTGAAGGAGGTCCTGACTTGCTGAACAGCAATAAAATCCATCCTGAAAGCAATTTCTTTGTGTGTTTATATTGTTAAGAAAACTGCACCAACTCCATTTGTTTACCACAGTCCTGCAGTGACTGAGCGTGGGACATCAGCATGCTGTGCTGTCAAGTGGGGTATGGGTTGATAGTGTGGTCTGGAGGCATTCTATAAGGAACAGCATTATGACACATGTTGGAAGCCAAGAGATTGATGAATCAACAGAAAATGTTGATTCTTCAGACCATGCCACAGTGTCTGACATAGAGGTAGAATAGGAGAATGACTTTAAGGGCAGCAATACTGGAAATGTGTGGCCCAATTTACAAACAGTGCAGCCCTACATGTATGAGCCTGACCTGCCACCTGTAACTCTAGGCACTGACAGTGAAGATTCAACTCCTGATGAGCATGAGGAACATGAAGGGTGTACTAGCAACACTGCATGGTAAAGGGAACAAAATAAAAGTTTTTATATTTGTGCAATAAATACTTTTATTGGGAGTTATTATTTAAGCCTGTTTTTTTTTTTTGGTAATGTAGAGTATGTCTGTATGCCATATGGCAGGGCAGCACCTAGGTCACTCATTCAATGCATGTAGTGAGTTCACTGCATTGCATAAGTATGTCTGCTTCCTGAAAAATCTGCTGTCACAAACCTCCGTCTCCATGTCAGTACTTCTCCCACTGGTGTCAGGTAGTGCAGTCACATCTCAGTTCATCTTCAAAACACATGTGGTGCACACAGAGGTGTCATTCAGGGGTATACATGGGTTGCGCTTTTTTATCTTAAGATTTATTTTCAACTCATGTGTTGTCTATTATACCCCTAAAAATGAGTATATTTACTCATGCAATTGTTTATGTGAAATGTCTGTTGAACAGCTTTGCAATCTGTATGGGATTCTAGTGAAATTACGCCAATGGGTGCACCCCCATGGGACACATTTTGCATCATGTGTGAACTGTACTTTATCTTCCCTCCCAGCAGCAGACAACAGCACACTGTTTGTACACCTCTTTTTATTTTTTTTCTTGTCCCCACTGTCCCACCACCCACAGCTGCAAGCTCAGGCTGGTCATCATTCTGTTCTGGCTGCCAGTGTCACCCATCCCTGTCTGTTCCTGCCATCTGACTACCGACACTTGTTGTGAATCTTGGATAGTGTTTTTTACACTGCCACATGAAGGGGTCTGGAGAGGATTAGAATTATTGAGCGGTTCCTGAGAGGCATTCGTGGCTGTGGGGCAGGAGTGTTTGGGTACAGGGTCTGGTTTGTGCATATTATGCAGCAGTCAACTGGTAGGGTGAGACAGGCCATGTTTGTATTTTATGTGTACCCCTGTCCACAGCACAACAGTGTACACTGCAGTGACAGACTCGAGCTGTACTGAGGCCACATGAGGTTATCCCCTCTGAAAATGTTATGCACACCAGTAGAGGTAGCTTTCCACTCGTTACTCTGCATCAACCTCCACCAGTATTTGTATTTGTAGTTATTTGTTTGACCAGGAAAAAAAAGCACAGTGAGGACACTGCATCACATAACCTGAAGAGCCCTGCTCCTCAAGTACAGTGTTCCTTGTTTGAACTGTGTTGCAAGTTTCTCAAGTGTGTTCCCATAATGCTTTGCGCTAATGACTATGGTGATAATTTTTCATGCAGGTATTCCTGTCATGATCTGTGAAAAGGTACCTATGGCAAGTGTACGACACATACACCCTCCCAACCATGGGACTGCGACACTGTGTTAGTATCACATTCATATGCCTGCAAATCTTCATGTGATCACTCCAGTGACTTTACCAGTTTTTGAAGTTATAAAATACTTTTCAAAGGTATTCTATAACTACATTTTGTTTCTTGTGCACTCACTCTAAATAGTATATGTTGGGAACATAGAAGTAATGTACAGTACAACATGCTGGATATATGCTACTAAGACTGTGTCACTGTGGGACCTCCCCTATGTATTGTCCATTTTGGCACATGCATCAACTTTCAATGTGTTTCCGTGTGGGCCCCCCTGGCCATTCTGGTTCTGTATTGTTACTGTAATATTCTCAGAGCATTCCATTTGCCTTACCCTTTCTGTTATCTTCCCAAAACAGGAACCTCCTACCCAGTACCACAAACCCAAATGGCATGACACGTGCCTGCTGTCTCAGCAGTCCTATAGCAAAGTGCCACCACAGTGGAATGCTGTTATGCATGAAATTCCATGCCTGGAATATGCTTGTTCTGCTGCAGTAGTGACGTCATTATGTTGTTCTGCTGCAGTAGTGATGTCACTACTGCAGCAGAACCACTTGGAATCCTGGCACATTGTTGCTTTCCTCTATTTAATTCTGTGGTGACAGTATTCTAGAACCTCTAGAGACTTTTCAAGTCAGTTTCATTATGAAAAAAGAGAGAAAACAAAAAAACAAAGCATACAATTCACATATTACTACTATACACTATAAAAAATACAGGATGAGCAACTTTATGCACAACCTGTGTGTTCTGTCGCCTCGGGGTTCTGATTCCTGTGGACCTCTCGAGCAAGAGGGAATCAGAACCCCTCTGTGGCAGAACACACTGGTTGTGCATAGTTGCCCATCCAGTATTCTCTATGTCTTCACAGGTGCTCATGCACTCTTTGTGAGCCATTGACAACTCAGGTGGAATCAGTCTGCTGCAGAGAACTTGATCCAGTAGTTCAGCGCTCTGCAGACTGTGGATGCATCACATCTTGTCTGGGATTTGCCACCATTTGTCTGGCTATCTGGGTTCTTCAGACAGCTTACTTTGCCTATAGACAGCAGGATGGTGCACAAGAGGATATACCTCTAAATGAGTGAGTATGTGTGTATTGACATGATCTGTGTTACATGCTATTCAAATGTGAAGTATCAGGTATGTAGGTTGAGCAGTATGAGTGTTCCAAAGTATTGTGGACAACCACCTCGTGTGGCGGTGTGTTGAATGTGCCCACCATTACTCGTGTGCAAATGTATTTCCTGAACTTGGTCATCACACCATGCACGTCCTTCTGCTGCTCATGAGATGTCAAAATTATGTAACTGCCATTGCAATCAGAATGATAGCCAGTGTTATGCATTGTGATCGGTACTGATGTAGGGACATCCATTAACTATGATCCATGCAATAGTGAATAGAGGCATTGGTGGCAGACCATGGGGTTGCCTCTTTGGCCATGGCCCCACCTCTTTCATAAGTGACAGGGCCTTGCTATACCACTTTGAGCTGTCAGCTTTGGAGGAATATGCATCTGAAATGCAGCATGTCTAGTGTGCAGTATTACTTTGAAATCACTCCCTTTTTGACTTTTACTGTGTCAGTATAAACGTGCAAAGTGCAAGCCTGAGTAGTGTTCAGGTGGGTAGGTTTGGATTCATGACCTGCCGCCAAATTGTCAGCAATGAAAAGGAAGTGCCAGTGCTTCATGTATTCCTGAAGGAAAACAGTCATTGGAAGCTGCTGTCACTCTATTACTTGTGGGCTGGGTGCTCCACAGATTAAAACTTTTGTTGAGTCTCCCCCCCCCAAAAAAATAATTAATGTGTATGAAAACAGTAAAGGGGTAGGCTTATTTCTTACAAGCTTATGTTGACCACTTATCAAATTGTTTCGCCAGCAATGGATAGATAGACTCACCATAACCCCACCATGGGATAACCTGAGGGTAACCCCACCCCCCCATCCAATTAACAGAAGCACTCTTGATAGGGGGGTCGATCCCAGTCCTTTCACAGAAGAAAGGGTTCTGCAAGAACTCCTAAAACTGAAGGTGGATAAAGCAATGGGTCCTGATGGAATTCACCCCAGAATTCTAAAAGAATTAAGGAAGGAACTAGTGAAACCACTGGCTACTCTTTTAATAAATCATGGGAGGATGGTGTGGTACCCGAGGACTGGAGGAAGGCGGATGTGATTCCCTTCACAAAAGTGGGACCAAGACAGGGCAGGAAACTACAGACCTGTCAGTCTGACCTCTGTGGTAGGGAAAGTGATGGAGTCACTTCTGAAGGAAAGAATAGTTGAGTACCTAGAGGTCAGTGGAGCACAGGATCCAAAGCAGCATGGGTTCCAAAGGGAAGGTCATGTCAGATGAATCTAATAGATTTCTTTGACTAGGTGACCAAAGTAGTAGACCAGGGAGGGCTGTGGACATGGCCTACCTAGACTTTAGCAAGGCATTTGACACAGTCCCACACAAAAGATTGATAGTCAAATTAACCAGCCTGGGAGTGGGTCCCAGGGTGGTAGCCTGGGTAAAACATTGGCTGGACAACAGGACACAGAAGGTAATTGTAAATGGAGTCCACTCTGAAGAAAGGCGGTTACTAGTGGGGTAGCACGAGGGTTCAGCATTAGGTCCAGTCCTTTTAATGTCTTCATCAGTGACATTGCAGAGGGACTGGAAGGAAAGTATGCCTTTTGCAGATGACACAAAGATCTGCAACAGGGTTGATACACAAGGAGGCGTGGAAAGGATGAAAAGGGACTTAGCAAGGTTGGAGGAATGGCCAGACGATGGCAGCTAGGATTCAATGCAAAAAAGTGCAAAATAATGCACCTGGGAAACAAGAACCCAGGGGAAGAATACACAATGGGTGGGGAGCTAGTAACAACAACAAAACAGGAAAGGGACCTGGAGGTAATCATATCAGATGACCTTAAGGTTAGCAAGCAATGTGAGAAGGCAGTAGGGAGGGCGGGGGTATACTGGGATGTATAGGGAGAGGCATCAGCAGCAGAAAACAGGAAGTTGTTATCCCTCTGTACAGACAGTTGGTGAGACCCCATCTAGAATACTGTGTCCAGTTCTGGAGACCCCATCTCCACGAGGACATAGACAGGATAGAGGCAGTCCAGAGGAGGGCAACTAAAATGGTGCAGGGTCTGCAAGAGAAGCCGTATGAGGAGAGACTAAAGGAGCTTAATATGTATACCCTTGAGGAAAGAAGGGAGAGGGGGGACATGATAGAAACTTTCAAGTACCTCAAGGAATCAACAAAGTCCAAGAGGGTAGCATCTTTCAGAAAAGAGACTTGCAAGAACAAGGGACACAATTTAAAGATAGAAGGAGGGCAGTTCAGGGCAATGTGAGGAAGTATTATTTCACAGAGAGGTAGTGGATGCATGGAACAGTCTTCCTGAGGAAGTTGTGGGGTCTAAAACTGTGGGAGAATTCAAGAATGCATGGGACAGACATAAGGCAATTCTTGTGGGGGGCAGGAAGATAAAGGCTGTTGGTTAACTAGCATCTGCGGCCTATCCTGTAGATAGGGAAATGGGCAAACTAGATGGGCCTAGCGGTCCTTATCTGCCGTCAAAGTCTATGTTTCTATGTTTCTATGGCTGTCAAGCTGCTGTGGACACTTGAGGGTGTCTGCAGTGAGAATCAAGTTATGTGAATTGTGGAGGTCATTGGCAAAGTGGCAAGGCAAGGTTGAAAGTAGGACAGATAGTGTTAGATACAAAAATTAAGAAAGTGTACAATAACATTATGTAGAAACAATCTTTACTCATAGGAGACATCCACCAACACATTATTATACACCTATCTTGCAAGTCAGTATACTATATGGTTAGAATACAACTACAGAGAAGGAGAAGGGCCTATAGGGCCATGAAAAGAGATAATAGCACCTATAATATCAGTAAACACAAACAGCATTTACGTTTGAGTAAGGAATATATAAAACAGGAAAAGAGAGCTGTTGAGTTTAGACTAGCCATAACCAGGGATAATGGTAAATCCTTTTTCTCCTATGTTAACAATAAAATGCCAGATAGCACTGTAGGACCCATTGTGGCCCATAACATTGAGTACTCAGATCCAAAAGAACAAGTTTCCATCCTTAATAAATACTTCTGTTCTGTTTATGAACAAAGAACATCTATGAATGGAAGGAGAATGTATAGTGATAATAATGTGATAAATCAAAGTTGCAGTATACCAGTTGTCATAACAAAAGAAGAAGAAATAGCTGACAAACGGAGGATTAAATCCAACTAAATCTGCAGGCCCTGATAATCTCCACCCAAGACTTCTGAAGGAAGTTAGCGCCTGTTTTATCAAGCCATTACATAGAATTTATAACAAGTCTGTTAATCTGGGTGAAGTACCCAATGACTAGAAGACCACGATAGTAGTAGCGATTTTAAAAAGGAAATAAGAAGGCAGTAGATAACTACAGATCTATCAGCCTGACGCCCACTGTGTGTAAATTAATGGAATCTATTATTAAAGATAAACTAGAAGCATAAACTGGGAATAATAACCTAAGTGATGAGTCACAGCATGGGTTTAGGAGAAACAGGTCTTGCCTCATGAACAACCTAGTTTTCTGTGAAAAAGTTAGTGAATATTTGGACAACCGGAAGTCAGCTGATGTTATATATCTTGATTTTAAGAAAGCCTTTGATAAGGTACCAAATGACATATTACTGACAAAACTATACAATTTTGGATTAAATGGGAGCTGGTTAGATGGGTAAAAGCATGGCTGACTGATAAGTCACAGAAACTACAAATAAGGGGTAATGAGTCTGATGGTGGAGGATTGACAAGCGGGGTTCCCCAGGGGTCTGTCCTGGGGCCAGTATTGTTTTCCTTGTTTGTTACAGATATGCACATAGGAATAAACAGTACATGCATTAAGTATGCATATGATACCAAATTAGTAACGGAAGTCAGTGACACGCATGGATCTCAACAACTACAACAGGATTCTAGAAAACTGGAAAAATGGGCACACAATAATGGCATGTTTTTAACATTGGAAAGTGCACTGTTATGCACTTTGGAAAAAGCAACAAATTATGTAATTATTGGTTAGATTGGGTACTATTAAAAACAACAAACACTGAGAGGGATTTGGGGATAGTAATCTCCAATTATTTACCCTTAAGTAAACACTAATGATGTTATTAATAAATGTAACCAGATTATTGGCTGTATCAAAAACTCTTTTGTATCCAGAAACAGAATTTATATAGTGCCTCTGTTTAGATCATTGGTGAGGCTGTTAATGGATTATTGTACACATTTATGGAGTCCACGCCTAAGGAGGGATGTGGAGATGGTACAGAGGAGACTAACAAAAATGATCGAGGGGACAAAGGATGAAACAAGATGAGTCAAGATTACAGATTCTTGGATTGTACTCATTGGAATTGAGATGAACTAGGGGAGATCTGTTATTAATGTATAAATTGATTAGGGATACATAACTTATGATAAGTCTTTGAATAACTCTGGCAGAAAGAAACAATTCTTTGAGAAGCCATAACCAGCAGCTTAAACTCACATATCCGAAAAGAAGTCTGAGAAGGTCTTTTTATACACAGAGGATTATCCCTCCCGGAATGGCCTGCCTAAGGAGATTGTGGAGGCAAGCACATTTATGGCATTCAAAAATAAACTTGATAATTACTCATTAAAATGATTAGGGAGAAATGTCCTGTTATTACGGGAGACAGACACTATGGGCCGAAAGCCTTCTGCCTGTCTAATAAACCTAGTATGAAACTATACAAACATACGAAATGCCAGCAGAAGCAGGCCTGACAGTCTATCCAGTCTGTCTGATTGTGCATCTAGCCCCTCAACTTGTAGCTGCCCCACCCTCCCCTCTCCTAAATCTATTACATTGATTGCACATGACTTGCTATATGGGAAACATTCCTGTGGTTGTTTTGCATTGTCCTATGAGTTGCATGTTTATTTCTGATCATTGCATGAGGACTGCTATATATAGAATAATATTTGGGGATATGTGCTTAATGAGAACTTTACACACACCTGAGGTGATGGCTGCTTCAGAAACCCCAAGAGCAAAGCTCAAGGGGTTTATTAAAGCATACAATACTGAGGGTGTGTGTCAAATTCGAGTTTTACACACAACCCCATGTTTTATTTATATAATTGCTGGATATTGTTTTTTCGCCAAAGCAACTATATAAAATAAAAACTGTTCCTGTGCGATTGTGGACCAGTTGGGTTTCAGCACAGTACGTGGTCCCAAGCGCCAGCAGAGGAAACAACCTTTTTTCTTTTTTTTTCTTTTGTTTAAAACAGCCCCATTTAAGGACCTTAGCCCAGTGAATTTTTTTTTTAAACTTACCGCCCAGTCTGAGTGGTGGTGAAGTCTCTTTTGGTTGGCAGCCAGTGGTGAAGAAGGGAAGAGCCACAGCTAGTACATGTACAGAGCTAGGAAAACCCGGGCACGCATTCACCGTTATAACTTTAAGCAGAATTGCTTGGTGCAGAAAGGCCTCTCACACAGTTTGCAAAAGGTGCTAACAGATGACATAGGCACGTGTTTCATCCTACCAGGACTCATCAGTATGCCTCATCTGTTTGACACCCCAGTGGAACCCCAGCTACCCCAGCTACCCTAAGACAGTGTGTCTTGGTTATATTGTGGTGAACCCATTAAAATAAAAAAACAGTTAAAAGACAAAGAACCCTGGGAGGACGAAACACGTCTATGTCATCTGTTAGCACCCTTTACAAACTGTGTGAGAGGCCTTTTGGCACCATGCAATTCTGCTTAAACTTGAGCCAGCATAAAATTCTGTGGTGATTTGCATATGCAGCCCATGATGCTTTGCATTGTGTGGGCATGTGTGATTTTGTATTTTCTTGAAACTTGGCTTCCCAGCCAAATTCCCTTTGGAGTAACCCTTGTCTCAGTGTTTGCGCACAGAGGTTCTTTGTCTTTTACAATATCAAGCTGCAGAATAAAAAAGTGAATTTACCTGCTGGTGTTCTCTCTTAGTGAACACAGAAGATATTCGAGGTCTCTCTGGTGCCAAACCAATACTGCCAGTAACCGGTGGCATTTTAAAAACTGTTGAAATAGCGTCACAATGTAGGTGGGGACAAAGATGGCCAGTCTCCATGTCTAGCTGCTTCACTAAAATGTACTGTGTCTTGCATGCTTCTGGAGTAAAATGTGCGCTGCAGAGACGACTGCTATCTAAAGTGCCACGCCAGCCTACATGGGTATGAAGATTGGCTATATTTCATTTCTTGTGCAGCTGGGCATTGGATGGAAATTTATGGAAGCTGACACCATCTTTAAGGGTAGCAGAACATCTGTGCGCTTCGCAGTGATTAACCATGTTAGTGTAAAGGTGGTAAAGTGTTAAGCTGGTAAGCAAAAAAATATTAGGACAACAAATAATCAGTCAGGGTGCAGAAACTGGGTCTAAAATTACTTTATATAAAACATCAGTTAATCACACATTAACAAGTATGCAAGATGCAGTATCAATAAAGAACACACACTGAAAATGTTACCTCTCAGATCATAATAGCAATATTACTCTGACAGGGTGCAAAAAAGATAATGTTACCCCCAACAATAACCGTTAGGTGTTTCAGCAGGTGTGTATAGTATCATTACAGAGTTTAGGCTGTATACATCATAAGACACTGTAAGCCAGCTGAGATCACAGCAAACTAGTGTGCCACAGGTAGTTTACAATACTGACTTACATGTGGTAGTTCACGCTATGTATGGTGATACCACTAAAATGTAAAATAAGTACTTAGATGTGCTACATGTGAAAAATAGGTGCAAGTACTACATAACAGGCACAAATCCTGCTCTCAAACAACTGTCAAGACATATGGAAGGTGACAGTTCCAATTTTCATATCTCAGCCTGAGAGACTACAAGAAATAATTGAACAGGCACTGATCTGTATTCATTAATGCATAAAGATGAGAAACAAATATTAGTTGAAAACACAATTACCTTGTGCTGTCAGCGAGCTGTCATTAGAGGTGGAGGGTGACAGCTCTTATGGAAAAAGGACAGCATGAGGTAATGATACAGAAGTGAAAAATATGGGTACTCACCACAGTCAGTCTTTAAATAGCAGACAGAAAAAGTGACAAACTAAAGAGGATATTTCACTCAGATCTGAAAGATTCCTCAACTAAACCCCATGCATACAGTGCACCTCAATAACACTGCTGCTATACTGGATCGATAGCCGCCAGCTCCCGGTCACAAGTGCCTTTCCCTACATGATGACATGACGCTATGCAAGTGGGAGCACTGTGGGCAGTGGCCACATGAACACACATTCAACACAAAACAATTTTAAACATTTAAAAAAGCTTTATTTTAACGATGAAATATGGAGATAACTGAAAGAGAGTACATTAAGAGCCACCAGATATCTAATGGAGCTATGTAGCAAGGTTACTGTCAGCAGCTCTTTAAACTGCTCGAAGCCTCTGCCTTGTGGAGTTCCCCAGGGTTCAATCCTATCATCTGCGCTGTTCACAGAGTACATGCTTCCCTTGGGGGAATCATTAGATGGTACAGCTTGGGTTTTCACTGTTATGCAGATGGCACCCAGCTGTACATGTCATTTGCATCCTGGATGAGTAATGCTGTGGAGATGCTAAATAAATGTCTAGCTGAGATCCGTGATTGAGCCTGGTTGTTGACGAGATGTGGATGCCACTGGAGGGGGAACAGGATTATTCCTTGGTCCCACTCCCCTGGCAGCATCTACTGAGGTGAAAAATCTGGGCATCATACTTAATGATGGACTGACACTTGAGGCTCAGGTGTCACCCATTGTCAGGAGTGTTTTTTACCACCTGAGGAATGTTGCCTGGATTAAAGCCTTGATTCTGCCTGATGACCTGCACTCACTGGTACATGTGTTTTTGACATAGTGGCTCGAGTACTGCAGTGCTCTATACTTCAGGGTCAATGGAGGGACTCTTCAGCACCTGCAGAATGCAGCGGCCAGGTTGCTGATGGGCCTTCCGAGGTCCTGTCATGTCACCCTGGTTCTGCACACACTGCACTGGCTGCTGGTCAGGTGGAGAGACATCTTCAGGTTGGGTTTGCTTACCTATAAGGTCCTACACAGATCAGGCCCTGGCTACATGAGTAATTTCCTAACTCCTGTCCATCTTGTGCACTCTCTCCGCTCCTCTACCAAGGGTCTCTTAGTGGTTCCCATGGCCTGGTATTATGGAACTCGCTACTAAGATTTTTGAGAGAGGCCCCATTGATAAAGGTTTTTAAGTGGGAGTTAAAGGCACTTGTTTTTAAAGAAGTGTTTATAGACTACTTATATCTTAGAATTAGTAACTGCTGCATTGCTATTTTAATTCAGGATCTTGTTAGGCTTGGACTGTTATTATTAGTGTTTGTCTTATGTTTTCATATTTTTGTGTGTTGTTTTTACTCCTGCCTACCAGTACAGTGTCCAGAGCCTCCGGGATGGGGCACTAAACAAATCAGTTTTACTTACTTACAGAGTGTTTTCTTTGAGAGTGATCATTGAGGAGCCCCCCCCCCAATTCACTACTCTGTCATAGCCTATTAAAACTGTATCCTTACTGCAGCATGAAGGGTAAGTGTGCACCTGCCTTTACAGCGAACAGCAAAGGCACACCATGATCATTTAGCAGGCAGATGATCATCTACCAGCAAACCTGAGTGTTGGAGTCAAGGAAGTTCAAATGTTTTTTTTAAGGGTTAAACCACTACTACCCACCTGTGAGGAACCCAGGCACCCCATGAAATTTCAGTCTAGTCCTGGTACAGCATTTGTGCCCATGTTTTCAGCAGAGCTCAAATACCTGACATGGAAGACTGTGTTTCTGATAGTAATTACCTCTCCCTGAAGGGTCAGTGAACTACAGGCAATCTGTACTGATCCTAATTTTATGATCTTCAACAGGGATAAAGTGGTGCACAGGGCAGATGTAAAATGTTTGCACAGGTGACCTATCCACTTCCCAGGATAGCACACCACTGTTCCTTGCATCAGGCTGTAGGTTGCCTGTCTCTCAAAGATAGGAGTAACCTGCATTTGGGAGTGTTGCTCCATAAAGCCATGTTGGTGCAACTCCCATTATCTGTTTTCTCCTTATTCCACAGAGCCCAACCAGGTCTCAGAGTCGAAAGCCCTTCAAAACACTCTTCTTTAGAAAGACCATCGGGCAAAGATCCCTTTTTTTAAAGCCCCATCCTCTTATAGTTCTTTGCGAAGTGATATTGTTAACTGTTAAAGGTTGGGTACCTCTAAAGTTTGACTTCAAAAATGGATACTTTCTAGGAATGTCAGCACCTGTTACTGAACTGTTTTTGTACTCTGTGTGTTTTCATGCATTTTAATAATTCTTTACTTCTTACAAGTGATAATTGCTCATCTGCTAACAAGTATTTATTTATTTTTTACTTATTTAAGTCTCGGATTACATATACTTTTGAGCTAAAATCACTTTTACAAAGGTTCCACATCAGTAGAAAGGACAACAGATTAAACAGGACAGTAAAGTACGGTACAATAAAGTGTAAATAGGAGGTACAAAAATCATAATGGACACAAAATCATAATGGACAGTCAATGTAAAACAACAGAGACACATTATACTAATCAATTTCAGGCAAAGAAAAATACATACAGTACATTGATATCGGCCAGCAGGCTTTATCAAGACAAACTGGGCACAGGGTGTAGGAAGAGAGATGTGGGAGGGTGGGCTGGGAAGAGAAAAGAAAGAGGTGGGGCAAGGGTAGGGTGGAGAGAGGGTAGGAGGGATGCAGAGGGGAGGGGTAGGAGGCAAGAGTGTTAAGTTATTATGAAAGAGGTCGAGTGCTAAGGTCGAGGTTTGGGAACACATGGTTAAGGGAGACAGTCACAGGTGCTAGCTGTACAGAGTAGTGAACGAAGCATGGATCTGAATGGGCCCAGCTTAGTTTTGGAGAAGATGTCACTGTTGAAAGCATTCATCCAGAGGGGGGCCCTGTAGGCAAACGATCTTTGCCCCTCGGTGGTTTGGCAATGAGGGACCTGTAGGAGCTGAGATTCAGAATTTCGGGTGCAGCGTGGATTACGAGGGGGGTAGAAGACCTTGAACTCCTGGTGGCAAGATGCCTAAGGTTATTTTCTTGGCCATTATGCAAGTTTGGTATTTGATGTGATTTTTAAGCTGTAGCCAACCGGTTGGGGCATAGAGGTCACACGTGTCGGTGAGATGGTGGGCTCCTGAGATGAGACAACATGCCTTGTTAAGAGCAGTAGAGATATGCAGGAGGGTGGTATCAGTCACAGAGCCATAGATGATCAGTCCATAGTCAATTATAGAAATAATAAAGCTCTGTACAGCTATCCTAAAGGCCTCAGGGGTCAGAGAGCACCTGTGTTTGTAGAGTAGACCAATACGAATATTTACAGCTTTAGCAACGTTACCTATATGCACCCCATATGATAGGTTGCTGCCTATGGTGACTCCAAGATACTTAAAAAATTGTACGTGTTCGAGGGCAGTACCAAGGCAGTTTATTGGCAAACTAGGTGTGCCAAGCAGTCCTTATCTGCCGTCAAAGTCTATGTTTATATGTTTCTGTGATAGTCAGAGGATGTTGCCTGTGCTTGTTAGGGGAGCTGCTGAAGAGCATAAGCTTAGTTTTTTTTTATAGTTTAGTATCAACTTGTGATGACTAAACCATTTCTCTACCAAGGCAAATCCGAATTGTAACTGGTTCTCAAGGGGTATAGATTCCTGGTGAGTTGTGTAAATTACGGCATCATCTGCATAGAGTAGGATTTGTTCAGGGCAGGAGCTTAGGAGACTGTTTAGAAGCAGACTAAACAGGAGTGGGCCAAGGATTGACCCTTGAGGGACCCCAGAGTGAACAGATCTTGAGTCAGAGAGGATGTTGACAATTTTGACTTGTTGAGTGTGGTTGTCCAGATAACTTTTAAACCAGCCAGTGGTGTCAGAGCAGAGCCCTGCATTAAGTAGTTGTTCCAGTAGAAAATGGTGATGGACCGTGTTGAATGTTTTTGTCAAGTCGATGAAGACAGCACCAACTAATTGACCATAGTCCAGGGAGCTGTGTGGAGAACTGGTAAATTCCATAAGGGCAGAGATAGAACTATGCCCTTTTCTGAACCCATGTTGTTGGGCACATTGAATCTTATGTTTGTCAAGATATTCAGTAAGCTGGTCAGCTACAATGCATTCAAGAGCCTCAGAGAGAGGTGGTAATATGGAAATAGGCCGATAGTTCATGTGAAGAGTCCTGTCTCCACTTTTGTAGATCAGGGTAACCATGGCTGATTTCCAATTTTTGGGAAACTGTGTGAGTCTGAGTGAGAAGTTAAAGATCCTGGTTAAAGGTGCTAACTCTTCCTCAAGGGTGAGGGACAGCAGTCTGAGGTCAAGGGAGTCCCCACTGTGTCTAGATTTACCAATTGCTTTATGGATGTATGAGCTTCATGCAAACTGATCATCGGGGGAGAGCTTACAGGATTGGCCGGGGTGACATCTGCATCAAAAAGGTCAGGTGTAAGAACACTACTAAGGTCCATGAATGTGCTATTAAAGCTATTGGTAATAGTTAGGGGGTCCAGAGTTGTAGTCCCATCAACATCAAGTAAATGGGTGATGTTTTGGGGGGTTTCCCTGTAACCTCCTTGATATTATTCCAGAAAGCTTTACTATTGCCCCACATGTCAGTAAGCACTCCCATGTGGTATTTATTTTTCTCAATCTTTCCTTGCTCTTTTGTATTTCTGAATGTCTGATGGCATGCCAGTGGCTCAAGCCCGATGCCAAAGGAGGTCCCTAGATTTCATATGAGCTAATAAGTCTTCAGAGAGCTAGGGGTTGATTTGATGAAATAATCAAGTGCCGTGTTGATATCCTTCTCACTGTCGATGGGAGTCCAATCTTGCACTCTAAGGAGGGATTTGAGGAGTTCAAGATGACCCCGAGCTAGGATCCTGCTGGTGATTATCTTTGGTGGAGGTATGCAGAATTTGTTTGTACACGCGCAGATGACAGGGGAATGGTCACTGAGCATGTCCGGGAGGACCGTGGTGTTAGTAATGCCAGTATAAAAGTACAAAAAAAACAAAGAAAAGAAAATGAAAATGAAATACAGGTGAGGAGAAACTGCACAGACTAGGTGTAAAGAGGGCTTTAAGTTTCTTCCTCGGGAGGCCCAAGGGGATCAGAACTGACAGCACTCAGCTGTTTGCGGTGTGGGCCCATTGATTTAAATATTCTTTTTTTTCTGCAAGTCATAACTTTTTTTTACCCACTTTTGTTTCTGTCAACAGCTTTTTTACACCCAATCTCACAAACTCTGTGAGTGTCAACTTTGAAATCCCCCAAAATGGGTGTTCACAGTGGATGCCTGCATATGTAGCATATACCTATTTCAGGGGGCATTTGAAAATTGACATCCATAAGGTTTGTCAGGGTGGGGCTAAAAAAAAACTCAATTGAGTAAAGCAGTATAAAAAAATACATAAAAACAAAAAAGTTATGAACTGAAGAAAAGAAACATTGAAATGAATGGCACTTCGAAATGAATGGGCCCTTTTCATTTCAATGTGGTGAGTGGCCGCAGGAGCAGTGCATCGAGGGGCACTAGGGAGTCAACATGGAGGGATAGAAGAGGCACTAAAAGGTACAAAGTTGGGTGCAAGTGCCCAACCACTTGTCAGCTGCCTAAGCCAGCCATGCCATAACCCCCCACCCCACAAGAGTGGCGGGGATCCAGCCAGCTGCCTACTGCTGAGGCAGCCCATGCTAGTCCCATGCAGAAATGGGGATGGCAGCCATGTCTGTTAGCTATCCAGTCCATCCTTACAGGAGCCGAGCTTGATGGCAATCCAGTCACCCCCTCCCCCCATTTGAAAGGGGGGGCATCCATATAGGAACCGCACTCGGCACCCATCCAGGGCGCCCTTCAAGAGAGGAGGCATCTGTATATGAGTTGTGCTCTGTGGACCCAGCTGGCACCCCTTGGAAAAGGAGGCCATTTCTATAGGAGCTATGCTCTGTGGCAATCCCAAGCTTCTCTCCCTCCTTCCTTCCACCAGACTGAATAACTAAATAACTGGACCAACTGGTTCAGCCACTCTTGAGCATAAAGAATTGTTCTGCTCCCCCACCCCATTCTTCTATCTCCTCTATGCCCTTGTTAATAGAACATAAATGCTTGCAGTCAAATGTCTTTGGCATTGGACAGTGCTTGTCATACAAGCCTCTGTTTTATTTCCAAAAAGAGAAGGGCCTTCAAAGAGGAAGTAAATGGACTTGCTCTGCGTGTTCTGTGTTAGAAACAGTGACCTGAACCATACGACTCTTCTGACACTGCATTTGCTAAGGCCCTAGAAGCAATACCAGAACTCTCAAGGTACCAAGTCTCAGAATCAAAGCCTCTAAAACCCGTTCTTGACATCAACTGCCATTTGAAACTGGTACTTTGCAGCTTCTAAACCACTCTAGTGGTGTAACTGGAGCACCGAAGTGGCTCGTTGTTTGTGTTCATCTCTGTCAGTAGTTTAGTTTTGTAGATTTTCATGTGTTTCTGCTTGGAGGAACTGGACCATTCTTGGATATGACATCTATGAAAGTTTCCTGGACTAAGAAACTGCAAAACATCACCACCAGGTACTGGCATTCTCATCATAAATCAACTTTTTTTGGAAGCTATCAATAGCAAAAGTAAGGTCAGTAAATCTGTTACACAAGCTCTGAGCTGTGGTGTGCTGCATTGAATCCACATTTCCGTCTGACTTGTTCTTACAGAATCTGTGCTTGTCTTTGAGGTCTATTCACAACCATTTTGGAGAACAAAGGGAAGACACTAACAAAAGATTTTTACATCCTGCATATGCCCCAAGCCAATGTTCATCATCTTCAGGAATTTAACACGTTCTGGGTCTTTGATCTACAATAACAACAGTTTACTGGTCCCCAGTAGTTCACCATTCCCAGTGGATTTGATTATTTTTCATCATATTACATATCCCTGAACTTAACAATCTGCATGGTTTAATATTACTACATCAAGAATGCAACCTAACCTGTTCTTGCTGAGGGTTGAGCTCACCTATAGGCAGTTACGGCTGTGCCTGCTCAAAGTTTTACTTTTGCTATTACTGTTGTCTGGTAATATTTGCCCAATCCTGGCCCTGGCCTGCCACGTACGGCAACTCCCATAAAACGACTTGGGATGCTCACTTTGGCATCCCTAAATATCTGCAGCCTCCTACCAAAGCTGGGCGCTCTACAAATATTTGCTACTCTGCACAATCCGGATGTTCTGGCAATTGTTGAAACATGGCTCTCACCAAAACTCCCTGACTCAGCTATTGCTATACTAGGCTACAACATCTCCAGACAACATAGGACAACCAAAAGAGGTGGTTGATGTGCAATTTATCTCAAAGAATCACTCATGGGCCACCTCTTGCCTGTTCCTGTGGCTGCTACAACCACTCAGTTACTCACCATCAGAATTCTGCTTGGTGTCCAAAATAAGGCACTTACTGAGTGCATCCATATACATCCCTTCAAAAGAGCAAGGGAGTGGTTTCAACTCGGTATAGGACTTCACACGTAACCAGCCACCTGGGTCAGAGTCAATTCTGATAGAAAACTTCAATATAAACTGGCTTGCACCTGAAAATCAGAGCATTAAGGACACTATCTCTGCCATAAAGTTTTCTCAGCTGGTTGACTCCCCAACCAGATCCAATTACAAAATGGGGACTAAAAGCCTTTTGGATTGGGTCTTAACTAGTCATGCAGACCACAATACTAACGCCACTGTCCTTCTGGATACGCTCAGTGATCATTCCCCTGTCACCTGCATGTGGACAAACAAATGTTGCAAACCACCACCACAGACAATTACCAGTAGAGTCCTTGCCCGGGGTCACCTGGAACCTCTTAAATCCCTCCTTAGACTGCAAGACTGGTCTCCAATCTAAAGAGCGAAGGATGTTGACACAGCACTTGAACACTTCATCAACACCTATAAGTCTGCCTGCAACTCTCACGCACCCCCTAAAAACACTCAAAATCAAAGGCCCTTGCAACCCCTGGCTCTCTGTATAACTCCTAGCTCACATGAAAATAAGGGCCACCTCTGGCACCGTGCCCAAGCCACTGGCACACAATCTGACATCCATAACTACAAAAGAACTTGAAATGATTGCACTAGGTCCATCCATCTAGCAAAAATGAAACACTATCAGGAAGTACTTACTGATACCTGTGGCAAAGGAAAAGCTTTCTGGGATAATATTAAAGAAATTACAGGTAAAACCTCGAAATCACCACTTACCATAATGGACTTAGATGGTCTCACTACCCTTGACCCTGTAACTATTGCCAATACTTTCAATAATGCATTCACGGACCTCAGCAGTGTTCTCCCACTGGATTTTTTTGATGCAGATGTCACCTTGCCCACCTCTGATAGCACTCCCAGACCTACTAGCCACCCTCCCTTCTACTTTAAAGTTATCTCACTGCAGGAAGCCTGTAAATACATCCTCAAGGCAATTGGTAAATCTATTCACAGTGGGGATTCTCTCAATCTTAAACTGTTTGTCCCTCACACTAGAGGAAGTGCTAGTGCCTCTTACCTGGATTTTTAATCTCTAATTTAGCCTTGCCCAGTTCCCCAAGAAATGGAAATCAGCCATGGTAACACCAGTACACAAAAGCGGTGACAGGTCTCTCCACGTGAACTACTGGCCCATCTCCATACTTCTGCCCCTCTCCAAGGCACTTGAACGCATTGTAGCCAACCAGCTTACAGATTATCTTGATAAACGTAAGATCCAATGCACCCAATAACATGGATTCAGAAAAGGACACAGCACCTCCTCAGCTCTCATGGAATTCACTGGTTTCATACACAAATCTCTGGACCATGGACAGGTAGTTGGGACTGCATTTATAGACCTGACAAAAGCGTGCAACACAGTACATCATCTTCTACTACTAGAACAGTTAAGCAACTCTGGAATTTCTGCTGACTCTATTGCATGGTTTAAAAGCTATCTGGAGGACCGCATTCAACAAGTCAAAATTGCCAGTGTCATCTCAGACTCTAAACCAGTTCACTCAGGTGTCCCACAAGGGTCCATCCTGGGCCTGCTACTATTTAGTCTCTTCTTAAATAATCTCCCAAGATCCTGCCTTGAACAAATCCTACTATATGTGGATGATGCTGTTATCTACACAAGTCACACAGACCCCACACCTCATGAAAGCCAGCTGCAACTCAGATTTGCATCAGTAGAGAAATGGTTCAGTGATCACAAACTGGTGCTAAACTTTAAAAAAACTAAGCTCATGCTCTTCAGCAGCTCCCACAATAAACACAGGCATCATCCCCTGACTATCTCTAACCACCTTTGGACCGCTCTTGAGCAGGTACAATATTAGGAGTATCTCATCACCATCGACAGCAACTTATCCTATGGGGTGCATATTGACAACATTGCCAAAGCAGTCAATATTTGCATCGGCCTCCTCTACAGACACAGGAACTCCCTTACACCAGAAGCCTTAAGGCAGGCTATACAGAGCTGTGTTACCTCCATTATTGACTATGGGTTGATAATCTATGGATCGGCCACTGAAACTGCCCTCCAGCGCATTTCTACTGCTCTAAACAAGGTGCTTCGCCTCATCTCAGGAGCCCACCATCTCACCCACTCTTGCGACCTCTATACCCAAACTGGTTGGCTCCAGCTCAAAGATCGCATCAAATATCACACATGCCTGATGGCCAAGAAAATAACCCTAGGCCTCCTTCCACCTGGAATTCAAGGTCTTCTCAGCCCCTCTCTTAATACTCGCCATACCAGTGGCTCTGAATCCCAGCTCTTTCTGATCCCTCACTGCCGTACCTCCCAGGGACAAAGATTGTTCAACTACAGAGCCACTCATTGGATGAATGCCCTCAACTGTGACATCTCCTCTGAATCCAGATTGGGCCCTTTCAAATCCAAGCTACAGCGACTACTCTCTGCCACTCACTCCTGTGACTGTTTCCACTAAATCCTTTTTGGCAATCTAAAACCCTAGCACTTGATTACTGTTAAATCTCCTTAGCACCATCTCTGACATCCTCTCCCCCCTGCTATCCTACCCCCTTCACTTTTCCTCCCCTCTACCTAATACCTCTTCCCCCCCCCATCTGTCCTGACAAGGCCTGTTGGCTGATTTCAACTTACTTCATGATTTTATCAGTAACTGACAAAGCTTGTTTTGGCTGATTTTCAATTTACTGTATGCATTCCTGTGCATGAAACTGCTTAGCGTTACTCATTTCTGTTCTTTAATTCACTGTGAATGTCAACTATTACTTTCTTTTCTTATTTACAATTATTTTACCATACCCTGTTTAGTCTGTAAACCTGTTGATCTCCTTTATCTGTGTATACTGTTTTGCCATACTTTTTGTTCTGCTAACCTGTTGTATTATGCTGCTGACGTGGATCTTTTGTAATAGAGCTCTCAGCTCAAAGGTATTTGTAATCCAAGATCTAAATAAATAAAATAAAATAAAACTCTTTACAGCATGTGCCAGATGGGTCTTTTCCTGCAAAGGGCAAGCTGTCACAGATAGGCAGCACTGCATTCCACAAAGCCTGCGATAATGTACAATATTGCTAAAGTAGACTGCCTGCCTCAAAAGCAGCACTGAGGTAGTGCAAGCCATGAGTCATGTGGTCCAGTTTTCTGGAATCTTTATATGGAGTGTAGCTGCCACAGGGACCGTCTCTTTCTGACATGCAGCTATGTGGATCACTCCCTCATTGTCAAGCTGTGCATATAAAAATTCTAAGCCTTCACTGTATAACTGATGTCTTTTTTTTTTTTTTTGTTTACTTGAATGGATAGTTCTGAGAAGGGTGTCACTAGCACCCTGGAAGCAGCCTCTTTGAGGGGAACTGTATATGGAAACCAACATCCTTTTCAAGGAGGTCAATCCACCATACTCATAAATTCTGATTCTTCTATAGCCACTTGTGTTTCTGTGGATGGTAGATTAAGCGCACTAGCCATTTGACCCACACATGCAGAATATGAGGTATAATCCTTATTGACCGTGGGAGGGGAAATAAAGTCCTGTTTTGGGGACACCTAAGACTTAGTCGCTTCCTCTTCCACCTCACCAAAGCACTCTTCAAGGTACTGGGCTTGGGGAGGGGGAGAGAGAGTAGCAGTAGAGACTCCCATAGCCCACATGGCCTGGAAGAACTACCACACTCATTTGATATCCTACACTGACAGCATTCTCACTTCTGGCAGAGGTTGCTCTCTCTGGGCTTGCAGAGGAACTCTGGGCTGCTTCACTAGTTGCTGTGACCCCTCACAGGCAGAGGAGCCATGTTGTGTTTCACATTTTGTTCCTTTTTACCAGATGCTGAGTGCAACTGCTTGTCAGAAGACATTTTATTTTTCTTGCCACCATTAGTATCAGGGCTCCCACTTTTAGATGCACTATGCTCAGTATAAGGATTCGCAGATGGCTTTGCAGACTCCTTGGGCAAAGATGACTTGCATCAAACAATTACATAAGATGACTTGCATTAACTAATTATAAAGCTTTACACCTACACTAATCAAACAATTAATGGGGCAATACTGATAACCAAATTGACACATCATCAGGAAGCTAGCCAAACCAATTAACAAGCTGCAAAAGAACCTGGAAAAAAGACACAGGAGTTGTATACAGACTCCCATCTCAGGGGTAGGAATGGACAAGGAAATGATAGAAGGCATCCTTAGAATGGAAGAAAAAGGGGAGATATTGTTGATGGGGGATCTGAATATGCCAAATGTTAACTGGAGTGCATTTGCTGCTGCCACATCCAAGACCGGGGTCATTCTAGACGCCCTGCAGGGGTCATGCCTTAGACAGCTAGTATTGGAACCCTCTCGGGAGGGAGCAATCTTAGACCTGGTACTCTCAAATGGAGATGGAGAAAGGATCACAGATTTAGAAGTGGGTAGCCATCTGGGGACCAGCAACCATCAAACAGAATGGTTCACGATAAACACAGCAGTAGAGTCAAGTCATACAAAGGCAAAGGCCTTGGACTTTAGAAGGGCTGACTTTGCCAAAATGGGTGAGTGCCTAAGGAATGCACTAGCAAATGGGCAGGAAGGAGGAGTGGAATAACAATGGGGAATAATCAAAACTGCCATCAGAGAGGCAACAAGCTTTTGCATGAAGCAAATAAAACAAAACAAAGTAAAACAACATTATGGCTCTCAAAGGAGGTGGCAGGGAAAGTTAAGGAGAAAAAGACAGCATTCACAAAGTACAAGGAATCACAGAAGGAGCAGGACAGAGAACTGTATCAGTTAAAGCAGAAGGAAGCTGGGAAAGCAGTCAGAATAGCGAAGGCCTAAACTGAGGAAAAGTTAGCCAACTCAGTTAAGAAGGGGGATAAAACCTTTTATAGGTACATCAGGGAGTGAAGGAAGACCACAGGAGGGATAGTGAGGCTTAATAAAAGGGAAGGGGGTGGGCAGAGGGTGACTGTGAAAAGGCTGAGATTCTAAACAAATATTTTTGGTCTGTATTCACAAAAGAAGAGGGGAAGGTACCTAAACCAAACAACAGAAATACTCTGGATGGGGGGTTGATACCAGTCCATTCACAGAAGAAAGAGTTCTGAAAGAACTCTTAAAACTAAAGGTGGACAAAGCAATGGGGTCTGATGGGCTTCATCCCAGAATTCTAAAAGAACTAAGGGTAGAACTAGTGACACCACTGACCCTCTTCAACAAATCATGGGAGGATGGGGTAGTACCTGAGGACTAAAGGAGGGCAGATGTTAATCCACTTTACAAAAGTGGGAGCAGGGCAGAGGCAGGAAACTACAGACATGTAAGTTTGACCTCAGTGACAGGGAAAATAATGGAATCACTTCTAAAGGAAAGAATTGTTGAGTACCTAGAGGCCAGCGGGGCACAGGACCCAAGGCAGCATGGATTCACAGTGGGAAGGTCATGTCAGATGAATCTAATAGATTTCTTTGACTGGGTGACCAAAGTAGTAGACCAGGCAGGGGCTGTGGACATGGTCTATCTAGACTTTATCAAGGCTTTTGACACAGTCCCACACAAAAGATTAATAGACAAGCTAGCCAGCCTTGGAGTGGGTCCCAAGATGGTAGCCTGGGTAAAATATTGGCTGGACAACAGGACACAGAAGGTAATAATAAACAGAGTCCACTCTGAAGAAAGGGAGTTTACTAGCAGGGTACTGCAGGGTTCAGTACTAGGACCAGTCCTCTTCAATGTCTTTACAAGTGGCATTACAGAGATACTGGAAGGAAAAGTATATCTCTTTCCAGACAACACTAAGATTTGCAACATGGTTGATACACAAGGTGGGGTGGAAAGGATGAGAAGGGACTTGGCAAGGTTGGAGGAATGGTCAAATGTATGGCAGCTTAGATTCAATGCAAAGAAGTGCAAAGTAATGCACCCGGGAAACAAAAATTCATGAGAAGAGTACACAATGGGGGGTGAGATACTAACAACAATAAAAATGGAAAGAAACCTGGGGGTAGTCATATCAGATGACCTAATGGTGGGCAAGCAATGTGAGAAGACAGGAAGGATGGCTGGGGGGATACTGGGATGCATAGGGAGAGGCATCACCAGTAGAAAGCAGGAAGTTGTTATCCCTCTGTACAGACAGCTAGTGAGACCCCATCTGGAGTACTGCATGCAGTTCTGGGGACCTCATCTCCACAAGGACATAGGCAGGATGGAGGCTGTCCAGAGATGGACAACCAAAATGGTGCAGGGTCTGCACCAGAAGACAATGAAGAGTGCCTAAAGGAGCTTAATATGTATACCTTCAAGGAAAGGAGGGAGAGGGGGGACATGATAGAAACGTTCAAGTACTGCAAGGGAATCAACAAAGTCCAAGAGGGGAGCATCTTTCAGAAAAAGTGGTGTGCAAAAACAAGGGGCTACAATTTGAAGATGGGGGGCAGGGATGGCGCAGACGTAATGTAAGGAAGTATTTTTTCATGGAGAGGGTTATGGGTGCATGGAGTGGCCTTCCTGAGAAGGTCATGGAGTCAAAAACAGTGGAGGAATTCAAGAATACATGGGACAGACATAAGGCAATTCTAGTAGGGGATAGGAGGAAGTAGGCTGTTGGCTAACTAGGATCTGCAGCTTATCCATTAGGCAGGAAAATGGGCAGACTAGGTGGGCCAAGCAGTCCTTATCTGCTGTCAAATTCTGTGTTTCTATGACACACAAAACCCTCCCAAACCCAGATGTTCCTCAAA
Source organism: Neoceratodus forsteri (assembly GCA_016271365.2). Lineage (NCBI taxonomy): Eukaryota > Metazoa > Chordata > Ceratodontiformes > Ceratodontidae > Neoceratodus > Neoceratodus forsteri. The sequence continues at coordinate 626,755,369 of CM057458.1, read as the reverse complement.
CTCCTACCTGCACTCACTATACATCAGTCCCTCCTTGCTGCAAGAGACTTTCTGGTGCTATAACGTGATCGTAAATGTGACCTCCATAACAATAACCATCCTAATGTATCATATTTAACAAACAGTGGGTAAGAGTGGGCCACTCTGAATCTCGGAATAAACCCATATCAGGGGCTAATTAGGGCAATAAAGCCACTTGCCCTTTGGGCTTGTGGCCTTATAGAAACATAGAAACTTATAGGCCTAGTTAGCCCCCTTGATGGGTATACATCCTTGATGGGCAGACTAGGTTGGCCAAGTGGTCCTTGTCTGCCATCAAATTCTATGTTAATATACAACACTTATCCATTTTATATGTGCATATATATGGGATATGCGGGGGGTCAGTGTGTGATAATACAGTTATCTTGTACAGTTTCCAATGACCATAAGTAACCTCATGAGTGCCGAAGGCACAAGTGAGAGTTACGAGAGGGCACTGGCAACTGTACAAAATAAATGACCCCCCACATATTTCATTTATGCAACAGGAGAAGATTTAGCACAACACTTTTTAAAATTTTTATTGTCAGTATTTTCCTTTTATTTTTAAGAAGTTTAGGGGCATATTTGTATAACAGTAGCTTTCCGCCTGGTTGGATTGGCCGTGAGTAGTATAGCTGTACTTTGTATAGTGGTTGCTATGGATGCTGTAGTGTATTGACGAATGGAATGTACCTGACGTGTGTTTTAATTGGTGGTCAGGTTAAAATTTGCATTTTTACTGGAAAAAAATGGCATTGTCTCTTAGCGAGTGGGTTTTGTACTGTAACAGGAGGAGATTATTAAAAATGTGTACAGTTTCCTGGCTTTGTTTTGTTTTGGTGGTTATATCTAGCGTACATTATTTGGTGTGAGAGAGGACCCGCATTGTTAGTCTCGGGATTTAACATGCAGTGTCTGACTGAGAGAGGAAGGAGGTCATTAGAGATGAGGTTGGGTGTGAAAGGAGAGAGGACTGGAGGTATGTGGCCGGATAATGGTGCCAAACAACTGGTATGGAGTCAAGTGATACACTTAAAAAAAAGTTATAATACTATTTAAGCTTGCCCTGTTTGAAGCATAAGTAGGGATGGTGCATCAATTAGCTGAAGGAAGTGAGCGGGTGGGCAGGTGGTAGAGAGTGTAAGGAGTTTTGTGAGCACTGCAGTGAGCCGATCATTTAGGAAAGAAATAGCATTGGAGGAGAACATTCATTTTTTAAACAAATTGCAGAACAGCAGCAGTGGTTCTTTAAGGGTGAAAGTAAGGATTGTAAATTTGCTTCATGTGTCTTATATTGTTGTGTACTGTTTACAATGTCAAGTGAAATAGGAAAGTGAAAGTGACTGAATGTAGTGCCAACAGAAGGGGGGGCAATAGTGACATACTAACTGTGTGGATAAACAGAGTATGACGTAGTCACTGTGTAAATAAATTTATCTACACAGTGACTCAGATAAACAGATTTATCACTCCCTGTTTATTCAGACACCTGTTGCATAAATATATATACACACATACATATTATACTGGCACCACTGCACCAGTATAGTTAGGGTTAAGTGCAAACTTCTATGTTAAAGCCAAATATTTGAACTTTAATAACTTTGGAACTGTTCAACAGATATGCATGAAATTTGGCATGGATAATGTCTAGGGGTAAATTGTGTGTGAATCTGTTGTGAGATTTCTGAGATACAGAGTGTCAAATATCCCTACATTTACCTGTTTTTTGTCGTTTCTTTGCCCACCTGTATCTCAGAAATGGGTTTAGGCTGTGGTCTGAAATGTTAAGGGTAGAAAGCATTTGCCTTACAGATGTGCATGTTGAAGGTTTGGTGAAAAAATATTAACCTGTTCAGAAGTTATTACATTTTCAATTTTCCTATTATTTCCTATGGGAAAGTTAGATGTTCTGCATGAAAATTTTTGGTTTTTGCAAGTAGGGTCACATAGCATCACAGGGAGCCTACTGTCATTTTTGCAGAGCTCTGTTATATTCGCAGGAGCTATGGTCTTTTCACATTTAGGGTCACATAGTGTTGCAGTGAGCCTACTGTATTTTTGCAGAGCTGTGTTGTGTCCAGCATCTTGTTTTCCCGTTAGCGAGAGGCAGAAAAATAAGAAAACATGTAAAAATGAATGTAATAGAAAAAAGATACATCAGAACTTAGTTAAACAGGACCTGTTTAGCTACATTATGTGTTTGTTTTTTTAATTGTGGCCAGAAACACCTTTTGTGGGCACCCAAAATCCCAGGTGGGGGGCAGAGCAGCAGAATGGCCACACTGCTGCTCTGCACCACACTGAATGAGCATTCTTGTGTTTAAGATTCTAAAGACCTTAAAGTTTTGAACCTGTCTCCATACTGATGTTATATTAAGTGGTGCCATGGTTTATTTAATTTATTTCATTCTTGAGCCCTGCAATACAAAGTTATGCTGGAGTTCTCATTTCCAGCCATAAAATATGGACTGTAATTGGCGTTTGTGGTGGCTAAATTGGGTTTGCTGGGTTGAAATGCAAGGCGCTATACCCTTTGGTGCGTTCTGCTGTCTTCAAAGAAACAGACGATGCTTAAAGTAGCGGAGAGCTGGAGGAGCAGATAGAATTAGAGTGTTGCCCATCACTAGTTTGGACTCGGTTTCCTGAAGAAGTGAGCCTGCAAGAGCCTGAGAGAGGGACCGACAAATTGTTTAATGCTATAAACGTTTAAGGTGCTGTCTGCTATTTTAAAATGTATGCCACTGTTACCTAAGGAGATGGGTGTGGCTGATTTAAAAGACAAGAAATATTAGCATCTCTCTTTGCTTTATTTTTCAGATAGATCATCTTGCCAAGACCGAACCTCAGGTGTTGCAATCCTACACGACACCCTGGAAAAACTCAGTTACAGCTGAAGGTGGAATTCCATTGATATGGAAATCTAGGGATTTTTGGAGCAGAAAAGTGGAGATAGAACTTTGGACTGAGAAATGGAGCCAAGTTTGAGCTCTTTTTGTGGTAATCCCCTTTTTACAAACTTATATAAAAAACATGTCTGGCGACAGAAGAAAAACTGTTGGAGGACTTTTCTCCCAAGAGGTACTGATTTATTTTTTCAGCCGATATTTCCTTTAACTGCTGCTGTCTCACAGGTGAAGTGCTTAAGCCCAGGCTTTCGACTCATGAGAGGGGAAGCCTGTTTGCTTACAGTATGTTTGTAGCAGCTTTGGGGAAAAAATAGCAAAGTGGTATCTTTCCTTAAAAAGTACTATTTTTAACATTATAATAATGATTATTAGTTGGAACTTCAATATGGAGTCTGAACTCCTGGTTGTTCTATAACTTACTAATCCTTATGTGGGCTCTGTATATTTACTAGCGCCTTGTGATTCCAGAGATGAATTGTCGGCTCCATTGACTCTTGGCCTAAGAGAAGTGAATCATGTCCCTGCTCAAACTTGGGTTTTCATCATTGTAAAAATTTTTCTAAGAGACACTGTTTAGTGATAAAGATAATTAACCACCACAGGTATTGCATGGCATGTATGGCTACAGATTCCATAACTTAAACGGAGCCTTTTCAGTCCTTACAAACCTATGGAACCTCTAAACTCAAATCAAAAATTGAGGGACTTCTAGCTGTATTGGAGTTTCTAAATCAGTGTCCAGTTCAATTTTATCTTTAAATTTCATATCAATAAATCATATATTATGGTAGCACGGTAGTGCTACCATAGTTAGGGTTGAGGAGCCATTTCTATGTTAAACCCCAAAACTTTGCACCTTAATAACTTTGCAACCGTATGACAGATTTGGCTGAAATTTTGAATACACAATCAAGAACCATAGGCCTTGGGATCTGTCAAGTTTTATAGTGGTCGGATATATGGCTTCAGAGTTATTAAGCGTGATCTGTGTGCACGGTTACGCTTTTTCTGGAATCCTACGGTCGCGCCTACAGGTCGTACGGTTTGCGACCAGTCCAAAAATCTTCTTCAGGAATGTGCTGGCCAGGGTTCCCTATGTGTCTTTCAAAGATTTTCGAAAAACATTAAACGGTTCAAAAGTTATTCAAAACAGTTTCCCATTATAAGTCAATGGAAAAGTTAACAAAAGTTCAACACTTTCAAGAATGCATTTTACTTTCGCAAATGGGCCTGTTACTTTCACAAATCGGCCATTTTGTTTTCAGTTGGTGATCAGAAAATTGGTTGGCATTTAAATTTGGGACCCTCTAGCAACCTAATTCTTTTGTATTCACCTAGTCGGACCCTGGGGATGCTTGCCATGTCTTTATTTTGTGGTAAAACACCCCAGAAATATGTTTTCATTCTGGAAAAAGTACTTTCTCAAATTACTTTGTGCTCGCGAAAGTGTCGAACTTTGCAGCTTTTGAAATGCGACAGTAATTTTCCATCTGTGGGACAGTGACAGCAATTTTTGGCACTGCGCTGCAAAGAACCATTGGGGTTTGGGCTGAAATTTGAGGACGAGCCGACATCTCACAGATGTGCCTTTCAGTGTTGTATTGAAAAAAATATTACATGGCGGCAAAGTTACGGCACTCAAAGTTGACAGTTTTCCCATAAGGATAACATTATGGCACCGACGATTACAGAAATCCTTTGGCACCCTGCTGCAAAATAACGGTTTGGTCTTTTTTTCCTGAAATTTGGAGGAAGACAGCCAACAGCCCACAGATGTGCCTTTCAGTAGTTTGGTGAAAAAATATCACACGGCAGCAAAGTTACGGCACTCCAAAGTTGATGGTTTTTCCATAGGATAACATTACGGCGTTCACCACGCTCAGGGCCCGTAATCTCGGAAACGGTAGATAGGACTTTTGTCGGAAACTCTTAGCCCCACAATGGGGCTAAGATTCAAATTAGCCAGGACAGTTGTAAATAATATGACTTTTAAATTTTTTTTTTACGTCATACGGTTCCTGAGATATAATGTATTTAGTATTCCAAGATCTCATTTTCTGCGCCGATACTCATTATTATGCATACATTATTTGTATTCACTGTCTTTCTCTATGCAGGTTTTGGGGAAAAGCAGCCTGTGCGCTTACATTACTGTTACTGTTGCCTTTTCTGCTTGCGGTTCCGTACCCGTTTCACTTACCGTTGACGTCTGCGCCACCATGTGCGTTATCCTTTGCGTTTTCATTTGCGCTTGTGTTTCTGTTATTTTTTGCCATTTCTGTCTACAGTACTGTTTATCTTTCTGTTTTACTTTATGTCACCATGCCCATTGACATTTCTGTTTGCAGGCACCATGTTACTATGTGACAAGACATCATGTGGCAGACCATTCCCGTCTACGCCACCATGTGCGTTACACTTTCTGTTCTCATTTGCGCTTGTGTTACCATGTGTGCCACTGTTAGCATTTCTGTTTGCATTGCTGTCCCTGTTAGTACGCCACAAGACATCATGTGGTGGGAGCGCGGGGCCCGCCGCTGCATTACATTCACTATTTCTCGTTATCATTCTCAAAAAGAAGGGAAATTAGAGACAAAAAACTCCATTTAATGCATTAGTTAGGGTTGTTTCACAGCGACAAAAGTGAGGAAATTCGCTGTTAGGGTTGAAAACCCCCCTTGCACCCCACCCACCCCAACCGGCATTGGGGTGCGCATTGGGATCGTGGGTCCTAACTCTCACCCCATTCTCCTATACTTCTGCTGCTTTACACATGTCATGGGGTGAGAGTTAGGGCTGATGATCCCAATGCACACCCCAATGCCACCATGCGTCATCCTTTGCGTTTTCATTTGTGCTTCGTTTCTGTTACTTTTTTGCCATTTGTGTGTACCGTACTGTTTCTCTTTCTGTTTCACTTTGCGTCACCATGCCCATTGACATTTCCATTTACAGGCACCATGTTACTATGTGACAAGACATCACGTGGCACACCGTTCCCATCTAAGGCACCGTGTGAGTTACCCTTTCTGTTCTCATTCGAGCTTGTGTTACCATGTGTGCCACTGTTAGCATTTCTGTTTGCATTGCTGCTCCTGTTACTATGCCACAAGACATCATGTGGTGGGAGCGCGGGGCCCAAGGGAAATTAGAGGCAAAAAAATCCATTTAATGCATTAGTTAGGGTTGTTCCACAGCGACAAAAGTGAGGAAATTTACTGTTAGGGTTGAAAACCCTAACTCCGAATTCCCCCCCCCAGCACCACACACACACACAGACACACTCACACATTCAAGTATGGGCTAGGACCAAGTCAACACAACCAATGACAGACATCCAGCAGCAGGTGACAGAAATAACAAACAATTGTCTAAATGTACTACGAGACATCCCCACCCACCTGACCAGGTACTGCATGCTCAGTGGAGATCAACAGCAAAACTGAGGCCATGTACACCAAACGTACACATCCCTGATTGCAGCTGTACACAACGTACCACACTTAGTAGTTGCATGGCCTTACCTACCAATGCCCCACACCACACCACACCACTTGTGGTGGGCCACCTGAGCAATAGAGTTCAGCAAAACCAAAGAGTTGTACAGGTAAAATATCTCTGATTATAACAAGGGTTTGAGAAATGCAGCTTTCAATTGATGGTAAACATTGTAACAGCTCTTATGCTTAGTTTTTATTAACATACATGTAGAGCCTAACCATATGATGAACATGGTTTAATGTTGTTTAAAAACAGTTTTTTATGATAGCAATAAGCCACTCCCAGGTATTATGTTAATGGTCAGTTTATCACTGTCTAGCGACATGTGGCACTTGGCTATGCCTCATTCAACATTAAACCCCTACAGGGTGATTAACAGACCATTTAACATAACTGTTGGTCATGCCTTATTGCTTAATTGTCTTTATGAGTAGATACTCTCCCTCTGCTAGGCACTGCAGCAGCTTTGCAACACAGTGTCCCACCCAGTTACACCATACACTGTCTAGTTACTGGAGAATGGCTGTGAATATGAACTCATGAAGATGAATAGTGTAACTTGATCATTACAGTCATCGAAACCCTAGTGTGATTATTACTGACAGAGTCAGTGATAGAGGATAACCCCTGCTGTCCTAGTACACTTACCCCATTGTGAGTTAAATCAATACTAAAAGACATTCTGTTTATATCTACACCATACCTACTTGATTCCTGTTGTACCACAATTAACATAGTTATCACTTTGATAGCATCAGTGACAGAAGTGTGGCAAACCCAAACAGTAGGCATACAGCCTGAGTATGAAACAACTGTTAAAAAAAATCACACTGTGTCCATCAGTGGCATAGATCACTCATTGCAACAATAGTAAATGTATTACTATTTGAATAAGTTAGTCATCACAGATGCAGTGAGATTGTCTTTATCAGGTACAACATACTCAGTAAGTGCCTACAGGAAAATCTATCCTATATACATCTCCGATACAGGTACATCATTGTTGGCTCAGTAGTGCTATGATATTTAGAAGTTGCTTGGCCTGATCCATGCAATTACAATGTTTCTTACAAAGAATACTTACTGCATCTTTAGTATTGAAACACACTGAAGGTCTATGTATGTACATCAGCAGTACACCTTCATCAGTAAGAATGCATGTGATACTGGCAGTACAAATTTCACAGTGTTGAACAGGCAATGCTTTTCCATACGTTTACATCAGCCTCTCTATGTTGAGTAAACCGTTGCAGTAAATGTACTACTATGTAAATCACCTACTAAATGTATCACTACTTTTATCTTGAGCATGCTAGTGTCTTGTAGTTAATTTATGCTTCTCTTAATTAATGTATACTCACTAGTGTTAAAACCTTTATACAACTGTCATCATGCACCTTCAGCATTTATATTGAATAATGGCACAGTACCAGTTGTGGTGTGGTGTGGGGCATCAGTAGGTAAGGCCATGCAACTACTAAGTGTGGTACGTTGTGTGCAGCTGCAATCAGGGATGTGTACGTTTGGTGTACATGGCCTCAGTTTTGCTGTTGATCTCCACTGAGCATGCAGTACCTGGTCAGGTGGGTGGGGATGTCTCGTAGTACATTTAGACAATTGTTTGTTATTTCTGTCACCTGCTGCTGGATGTCTGTCATTGGTTGTGTTGACTTGGTCCTCCCCCATACTTGAATGTGTGTGTGTGGGTGCTGGGGGGGCGTGAATTCGGAGTTAGGGTTTTCAACCCTAACAGCGAATTTCCTCACTTTTGTCGCTGTGGAACAACCCTAACTAATGCATTAAACGGAGTTTTTTGCCTCTAATATATATATATATATATATATATATTATAAATTGTCTAAATGTTTATATATTTTTGTTTATATAATTGGATGTTTGTTATAAAGCACATAGATGTTGGAGCAAATTTTCAGGTTTAGGGGATATATGGGTTTGGCCTTTTAGAACATCCTCTTTTGTATAATGATAAATGTTATAAATGAAGGTAACACTGGCTCCTTAGGCCCATTGGAGGCTGATTACATGATTGGGAGATTGACTGGGAGCTCTTCCTTTGCATGAATTGAGGCTTTGTTTAAATTAAGCTGATATCTCTGGCTGACAGAATTGATGGAAATACAGCAGTGGGTTCATTGGTGAGTGGTCAATTAAACAGTGGGACCTTAGCTTTGATGTTTATGTTGCTGGGTAGGCAATATTAAGTATGACAGAACTCAGGAGGAGCACAGTGTGGCTAATACATGCTAACACAAACCAAGACAGGATCATGAGACAATTAGCATTTATTTGACAGCTGATCAATAAGATAAAGTATCTGATTAACCTTCAGATGCAATGGGACCTAACTGGCCTTTGTAGCCTAAAAGGAAGGCTTTTCCTGTCGTGAGAGAGCTAGTAAATGGATAAGTTTTTGCTGTTAGTGAGGGAACAGGAGACATATTTCTGATGTTCTGGCCAAATTATAGGCAGATTGTCTGGATTGATAGAGTTCTCAAATAGTGCAAACAATGGGATGTCAGGTTTGAGACTACCTCAAATAGTATCAAAAAATATATTGCAGTCTAGTAATGATATTTAAGTGGGATTGCCTACTGTGTATTGTTCTTTTCCCATGTTGCCAGTGTTGCTTGGATATCGTTTCTGGGATGTCAAGGTGAACAGAAAACATTAGCATTTAGAATATGTTTTTGTAAAAAGGAAGGTGTGTCTTCAATAGTCATCAAAAGAGAACACATTATATACGCCTTTTGCTTTTATAACTACTCATGAGATATAGTGTATGGATGGGTGTTTTTTTGCAACTTTTAGCCTGTTACAGTGTTTGCCTTTATAAATGGGGTATCTATAGTAAATTTGGAACCAAGATCCCTATAATTTTATGTAAGTATTAAATATCTGAATTTTGTAGTAAAACTAACTTGAATGAAACTAATGACTGAAATTTTATTTCATTATGTTAAGAGTCTGAATGAAATTATTATACATGCTTTGTACAATTTTTGTAAGTTTACTTGTCTAAAGACTGTAAAATGCTTTCATGTATTGTATTGTATTGTATCATAATGACTTTTAGTTGAATGAATAAACTAAACTTGACTTGAAATCCTGAGTGCCGTGGTTAGCAAGAGGACTGCTTCTGCCGCATTCTCTGTATGAGAACAGCGGGATTTTCTTGACTTCTGCAGCTGCATCTAGAACTCATGCTGCCAACTGCAGGTTTGTCTTTAAGCCACCATTTCACTTGGTGTCTAGTGGCACCCCCCACTTGCTGATCACTGTCCCCTATCCCTGGTGTCTAGTGACAACCCCCTTATATTGCCCTGGTGTCTAGTGGCACCCCTACCCTCCGATTGTCATAATTTTATTGATTAATATATTCTGACATCAGGATACCCACCCCAGATATACCCCTAATGCAATCCCTTGTCTTATTTTTTCTGACATCAGGGGGCCCAGTCCCCATGTTGACTCTGTGGAGCCCACTCCCAGTATCCCCAAATATTTATTTCATTTTTTAGCTGTAAACAAGAAAACCATCCTTCGAGGTCTCCCCCAAAAAAAGAAAATGGTCTCTCATCATCCCTGCTGTTCCCTCCCCATCCTGACCCTTCCACTGAGCACCCACAACCCCACCCCCTTACTCTATACTTACTCCGGAGGTCATAGTCTGTCATCTTCTGTGGACTGGGACACGCCTGCAATTTTCAAAGCCGAACCACTGAGGAATCAAGGTAAAAGCTGTGTAATGTATTTCTATGGTGTTTTGAACTTATGTTCATAACTTTGCCATTTTTAGGTATTTATTCACCAAATTTTCAACATAGGCTTTTTAGGAACCCATCTCATGAACACTACCACTGTCATTTTGTTAATCGAGCCCAGAAGGTCATTTCTCAGTTGCTGCATGAGATCACTTTTGGGACTGAGTAACGAAATTTCACCATCAGCGTTTATGAGGTGAGGTCCCAAAAAGGATATGTTGAAAATTCAGTAAGAAAATTTATAAAAATGGCCAAATTATGAGAGTTCACTCAAAGTTTTCTACACACGTGTGTAATTCTGGTAATTTTCAACTTTTTTGAGTCCAAATTTTTTACATAGCTATTTTTTTCACACCACCTCATGAACAGTATAGCTGTCATTTTTCACATCCTGCTCAAAATGGGTTTCACACCTGTGGCACGGAAGAAAAAATTATTTACCTGTAGTAATCGTGTTTCTTCCCAGGGATCCACTAATATTATTACTCTTTGCAGTGCTCCTTTTAGCCAAATAGAATGCTATGCTAATTATAGAATGTTTAGCTCATGCATTAATTTTCAAACTGCCCTATTTTAACTGCCTGCATTCTACCTCAGATTTTCTGTCTCCGCTGCAAAGTTCAGACACCCTGGAGATCTCTCTCTATACGTTTTGGTGTGGATTCAGACAATTTTTGTACCGGGGTACATGAGGTTGGGTGATAAGATGGCTATGCTGACAGCTTAGCAACTACTGTCCTATGAATTGAAGCACAGGGCCTAATGGGTCTTATGCTTCCATGGCTACATACATACATATACACATCTATGGAGGGATGGGAGCGCAGGGCCCCGACAAATAAGGATACAATTATACTATCTGAAAAAGAAAGAAAATGCACTGCAAAAATGTTGTTAATGCATTAGTTAGGGTTGTTACTAAAGTGACTAAAGCAGGGAAATGTGGTGTTAGGGTTTCCAACCCTAACACCCCACAACCACCCTGCAGACACTGACAGGCATTGGGGTGGTGTCTTGGGGGTTGTCAGCCCTAATGCTCACCACATTCTCCTATACTGTACCCATCTCAGCTTACTTACTTATGGAATGGGGTGAAAACCGCAAGGCACACCCCTGATGCCAGTCAGTATCTACATGGTGGGGTGGGGTGTTAGTGTTGAAAATATTTCTCGTAACCTCCCTGGCAGTTGCTCCTGTTCTTTGTACTGCTCTACTGTCCCTACCTCTGCCTGCCACCACCCTCCCTCCCCCCTCTATATCCCTGCCTGTCTCCCTAGCCCTGGTCCACACCTTCTTCTCTTACCCTTCTTCAACTCCCTTCCCCTCTTCCTTTTCTGATCTGCTCACCCCACCCGCTGTTGCACAAGTTTTCCGATCCTTGCTTCCCACTCAAGCTCTCCTTCTACCTCCCTCCCAGTTACCCCTCTATGCCCACTCTCTTTCCCCACTTTCCTACACTACCTGGCACAACTCGAAGCAAAAAAGTATTTCCACTCCACGTTTCCCTTTGACAATGCCCTTTTGGCAGCTTTAATTAATGTAAATATTGTTTGCTGTGACTCATCATTCTTAAATGTATGCTTGGTTGTGTTGTTCTAACTGTTAATTATATTGCCTGTAGCTTTTAGACCATGTATACCCTGTATTGAAATTTGTATTCCAACTGCTTGCCTGCTAATCTCACACAAATTGTACTTCTATTCTTTGTATACTGATGTGGAACTTTTGTAAAAGAGCCATTAGCTGAAAAGTATTTATCTGAAATTCTAATAAATAAACTCAAACTGGTGCATTACTGAAGATTTTTGCAATGAATATATATACAGTAGATATTGATATAGATATATATATACATACACACATATATTATAGGGGCATGGTCGCCCCTCCCCCATAGTTAGGGTTCAACCTCCATTTCTATGTTAAACTCAAAACTTTGCACTTTAATAGCTTTGCAACTGTTCAAGCGATTCACATGAAATTTTGCATGTGCCATCAGGGACCAAAAATCTCTTTATGTGGAAAGTTTCCTTCTGGTTGGATGTGTGGGTGCAGAGATATGGGGCAAGATTCACAGACACCCAGAAATACCTTCAGCTGCGGGTAAAACGCAGTGCAAGTCAGTGGCGACTTGCGAATCTGCAGGTTACCCGCAGCTGCAGGTATTCACAAAGGTGGAGCCAAATTATGACCAGCTCCACAATCTACAGCTGCCTGCGGGTGGGGTCGTCAGGGCGATGGCCGCAGCTGCAGGAATGGGCTACGACTGCTGGAAGCAACCATAACTCCCTTCGCAACTGCTGCGGCTGTGAATCAGAACCGCTGCAGCTGCGGACGATTCTGGTCCGCAGCAGCAGTTGCGGAGGAAAACTTTGTAAAATGGGCTTTATGAATCCAGCCCGAGGAGTGTCAAAAATGTGAAAATTACCATTTTTTATAAACTTCTTTGTCACACCACTGTGCAAAAATGGTGTGAAAGTTTGGTCTGAAATGTTTAGGGTAAAAAGGTCATGAGTCACAGATATGCCTTTTGAAGATTTGGTGAAAAAAATATTAATCCATTCAAAAGTTATTACATTGCAAAGTTTCCCATAATTTCCTATGGGACCTGTTAGATGTGAGCCTCGAAAAAGGATCCATTGTCGCAAATGCAGAATCCTTTTTCACAAAAATGGGATCCATTGCCAGAAATGTTGAATCTTTTTCCATGCTGCCGCCATCTTATTTTCAGTTAACGGTGACAACAAAATTAAAGGGTCAGCTGACACTTTCTGGACAGCTTTAACAAACCATAATATTTAGACACAGTTCAGCTTGTTTCACGTTAGTTCTGTATTCCTCCTCCCCATTATTTATTACAGAGGTCATTTACTTTAAAACCAAATCTTTGTTCCTGAAGAGTTCATCTATCTCTGTTGCTTTCTCCCCTACCTAAGGTCATAATGCACTGCTTGTGACATCACAGTTACTCTTACACCAACACATTTTGATGTCACAACAGAGGATTATGACTTGAAGTGGGGAGTAAGCTATAGAGGCAGATGGACTCTAAGGGAACTCTTAAGGAATAAAGATAATTTAATCATGCAAATCTACTCAGTAATAAATAATGGGGAAGAAAACTATATAGAATATATATGGAATGCAAGCTGAACTGTACCTAATGATTATGTTTTTCAAAGTTTCCTCTTTGAGGCATCAGTAGCTCTTTAAATAACTGACAGCTTTAGCAGGGACCAACAATTGTCTTTACCTAATTGGGACTTGTAGCATCTGACTCTGGGGTTAATATTTTGATAACGTACTTTTTTTACCATTTCAAAATCCTTTTTTGCAAACTGCAAAAAAGGAATCGCGAAACAGGATCCTTTTTAGCAACCTGTGAAAAAGGAATTTTAACAGAGCTTTTCCTTTGTCTCTCAACAGTTAACAAATGGTTTGTGATTTTGGTCTGAAATTTTCAGGGTACAAAGGGCTTGCCCCACAGATGTACCTTTTGTTGGTTTGGTAAAAAGTGATTACTTTGCTCTGGCATTCTAAGGGTTTAAATTTTATTTTGTTTCACATAGGATAACATTGTAATGTGAGGAGTACATGTCATTTCTTTGTCACTCCACTGTGAATAAACAGTTTGCAATTTTGATCTGATATTTTCAGGGTACAAAGGGCTTTCCACACCGATGTGCCCTTTGCTGGTTTTGTGAAGATATATTAATCTGGTGTTGAGTTACATAGGGTTTCAAATTTTGCTGTGCTTTCTACAGGATAACATTGGAATGTGAGGTGTTTCTTTGGTGCTGCACACTACAGGATGGAGCTCAGGGCCCAGAGGGCCCTGTGTTCGCACAGGCAAATAAGAATACCGCTACACTATCTCAAAAGTTATGCATGAGTGGGAGCATGCCACATAGAAAAAGGGATACAATTACAATATCTCAAGAATTATGGATGGATGGCACTGTTCACTCTCACATGCAAATATGAACACAATTATGGAGTGATGGGAGTGCAGACCTTATGGATGGATGGCAACACAGGGCCCAGAGGGCCTGCACTCCCACATGCAAATATGCATGGCATTATGGAGTTAAGGGAGCACAGGGCTCAGAGAAATAAGGATACAATTGCAATCTCTTGAAAATTATGGCTGGATGGGAGCACAGGGCCCAGATGGCCTTGCACTCCCACAAGCAAATAAGGGAGCAATTATACTATAGAAACATAGAAACATAGAATTTGATGGCAGATAAGGACTGCTTGGCCCACCCAGTCTGCCCATTTCCCTACCTAATGGATAAGCTGCAGATCCTAGTTAACCAGCAGCCTATTTCTTTCTACCCCCACCCCCTATAATTGCCTTATGACTGTCCCATGCATGCTTGAATTCAACCACTGTTTTTGACTCCACAACCTCCTCTGGAAGGCATTCCATGCATCCACAACCCTCTGTATGAAAAATACTTCCTTACATTACCTCTGAGCCACCCCCATCTTCAAATTGTGCCCCTTTGTTTTGCACACCTCTTTTTTTTGAAAGATGCTATCCTCTTGGACTTTGCTGATTCCTTGGGGGTGCTTGAAGTTTCTATCATGCCCCCCTCCTTTCCTCGAGGCTATACATATTAAGCTCCTTTAGTCTCTCTCTTCATATGTCTTCCAGTGCAGACCTTGCACCATTTTAGTTGCTCTCCTCTGGATGGCTTCCATCCTGTCTATGTACTTGAGGAGACTGGGTCTCAAGAACTGCACACAGTACTCCAGATGGGGTCTCACCAGCTGTCTGTTCAGAGGGATAACAACTTCCTGTTTTCTACTGGTGATGCCTCTCCCTATGCATCCCAGTATCCCCTGAGCCCTCCTTACTTCCCTCTCATTTTGCTTGCCCACCTTTAAGTCCTCTGATATGACTACCCTCAGGTCCCTTTCCATTTTTGTTGTTGTTAGTATCTCACCCCCCATTGTGTACTCTTCCCCTGGGTTTTTGTTTCCCAGGTGCATTATCTTGCACTTCTTAGCATTGAATCTAAGCTGCCATATATTTAACCATTCCTCTAACCTTGCCAAGTCCCTTCTCATCCTTTCCACCCCACCTTGTGCATCAACTCTGTTGCAGATCTTTGTGTCATCTGCAAAGGAGACATACTTTTCCTTCCAGTCCCTCTGCAATGCTCGGCTTATAAAGACATTGAAGAGGGACCAGTCCTAATACTGACCCCAGCGGTACCCCACTAGTAACTCCCCTTTCTTCAGAGTGGACTCCATTTACTATTACCCTCTGTGTCCTAGTCTCCATCCAATTCTTTACCCAGGCTATCATCTTGGGACCCACTCCAAGGCTGGCTAACTTGTATATTAATCTTTTGTGTGGGACTGTGTCAAATGCCTTGCTAAAGTCTAGGTAGACCATGTCCACAGCCCCTCCCTGATCTACTTCTTTAGTCAAATAGTCAAAGAAATCTATTAGATTTGTCTGGCATGACCTTCCCACTGTGAATCCATGTTGCCTTGGGTCCTGTGCCCCCTGGCCTCTAGGTACTCGACAATTCTTTCCTTCAGAAGTGAATCCATCATTTTTCCTACCACTGAGGTCAAACTGACAGGTCTGTAGTTTCCTGCCTCTGTCTTGCTCCCACTTTTGTGAAGGGGAATCACATCCGCTGTTCTCCAGTCCTCAGGTACCACACCATCCTTCCATGATTTATTCTTAAGAAAGAAGTCTCAGCCTACATTGATGGAGTCAACCATGAGTGGGTCAGGTGATGGTAGGGAAACTTTGTATGAAAGCGGTCCGCTGCCTTCTCTGGAAGGGGGGCCTGACAACAGACAGTCCAGTGCCCGAGGGGAGGGTTGGTTCCCCCAGAAGTATAAATGAAAATGGTCACATTCTCAGCACCATTCGGCCTCAAGCTCTTCTTCACCCTGTAAGTTGAGAAAGAGAAGGCATCACTCGAGGTCACCTTCTGATATGTCTGCACGTCGACGGTCAGTCATTGGGGCCAGTTGAAAGTCTCCTTGTTCGGAGTTGCCAGTTTCTGGTTCTGGTCGCTGACCTCTTCAACATCGGAGACCTTCCCCGCCTTCTGGTAGGGCTTCCAATGGGCAGTTTCATCAGTGGGCTGTTCTGATGGAGCAATGAGCTCGGAGGTTGGTCCAGTTGCCTGACCCAGTCATCCCAGGACTCAACGGCTCTTTGGGCAATCAAGCAGGGCAATTGGGCCTCCATAGTCACGCAGTGCCCTCTTCGGTGCTGTCAACTCCATGCTCAGGTATTTTCCCCCCTCACATGGCTGCGGCACAGATGGCCACACTGATACCTAGATCTCCTGGTATTCTTCCTTCTTTTCCCTCAGATCCTGGTTTTTGGGGTTCTGGGTTGGTTTCTGCACCATTGGCATCAGTGGGTTGCTCAGTGCCATCTTCGGAGCTGGTGAGCCTCTCGGCGCAGTGCAACCTGTCAGCGCCATCATCGGCGCCATGTGGGTTTTTGGCGCCATTGACTTTCTTGGCACTGTGTAGCCTTTCATCACCATCTTTGGCACCATGCTGCTTATCAGCACCATGCTCTTCTTTGGCGCTGTCTGCTTTGTCGGCGCCATGTGGCTTTTTGGTACCGTGTTCTTCGGCGCTGAGGCCTGGCCACTTGCCTGACAATCCTCAGGGCTTCTCCTCTCTGAATTCTTTTCCTTCCTCTTTTCCTGCTGATTTTCATTCCTTTCCTGTCCATACAGTCCCTTCTGGACTGTCAGGAGATGATATTGAGCCTGACCCAGATCTCAGACTGGGTGATGATGTGGAAGGAACAGGATCTAATCCTGCTGCAGAGTCTGTGGTCAAGGACCTGTCATTTAAGTCTCTGCTGAAAAATTTGAAGTCCACTCTTTCTCTTCAGACTATGGACATCAATCCTGGGAAGCTTTTAAGACCCAAATACCTTCATGTTCTGGACATCCCTATGGATTTAACTCCCCCCGGTACAACCCTCCTATGAGACACTTTCTCAAATGGTATGGAATAATCCTGCTGTCATTCCTTCTGTGGCTAAGTCTATAGATAGGAAGTATGCTGCTCCCAAGGATCGACCCATTTTGGCTTCTCAAGCCTTTGCAGATCCTAATGTAGTCTTGGCAAAGAATGATAGCTCGACCAATAAACAAAGAATCTCATAAGATAGATACTTCAGGTAAGAAAGTCTTTGCTGCTTCCACCCTAGGTATGCGTATCACCAGCTACCAGGGCTATTTCTCTCAATATGAATATATTCTTTGGCATTCACTCAAACAAATGGTTGAAGCTCTACCGGAGTCGGACACTAATTCAGATCTTCTTCAAACCATAACCAGGGGTATCGAGTCCAACAATCAGCAGGTTAAGCAGCTATGGACGCCTTCAATACTGCCTCCCGAGTGGCAGCGGTGGGCATTTGTGCCCGCCGGCATTCCTGGCTGTGCACTTCAGGTTTCATGAATGATGCCCAGAAACAGGTCATGGCGTTGCCCTTCGATGGTGTGTATCTCTTCGGCCCACAAGTAGAACAGGCTCTAGAGGCCACACAAAAGACTAGGTCAGCCATTAAATTGGCTTGACCTCCTCCCACTCCCTCTTGAGAGGGTGTTAACAAACGCCAGTTTCATAACCATCAGTCCTTTTGGGGCAAAGGCAGGGAAGGTTTTAATAAAAATCAAACCCCTCAACCTCAAAAGAAAACCCAACAGAAGGCACAATGACCCAAAGCGTCCAGTGCCGCCTTCTGAGTTTTTGGCCCAAGTCCCATCTCAGCTGCCTGAGGGGGACTCTTTAGCGGTGTGAGGTTGTCTGACTCAATTCTACAACCAGTGGGAGTCCATAACCTCGGACAAATGGGTCCTCCAGATAATCCATGAGGGATATTCCCTAAATGTTTCAGAGAACCCTCTGGATTGTCTCCCCAAGCAGCATCCAAAGCTGTCAATACTTCAGTCAGAACTTCTCCCCTGTGAGATAAAAGGCCTTCTGAACAACAGGGCAGTGGAAGTAGTTCAGCTGAATCAACGGAACACAGGGTTCTACCCCCATTACTTTCTAGTTCCAAAGAAAACCAGGGGTATGCGCCCCATTTTGGACCTCAGAAAATTAAACAAATTTCTTCCCAAACAAAAATTCAAAATGATATCGCTAGGAATCCTGTTACCTTTGCTTCATCAACACGACTGGTTAGCCTCCCTGAACATGCAGGATGCTTACCAGCATATTCCTATTCACCCAAAGCATCACAAATACCTAAGGTTCGTGGCTTTGGGACAGCATTATGAGTTCAGAATCCTGCCCTTTGGGCTATCCTCAGCGCCGCGGGTTTCTACAAAGTGTTGTGCAATTCTCGTAGCACATCTCAGAAAAATTGGAATGCAAGTGTTCCCATATCTGGATGATTGGCTTCTAGCAAGCTCTTCCAGGCAGGGAACTCTCGACGCCGTAGCCACAGCCTCACACTTTCTCACGTCCATGGGAGTCCTGCTAAATCTCAAGAAATCGCAGCTGCAGCCCTCCTAGGGGCTCCTTTTCATAGGAACTCTTCTGGACATCTCCTGTGTGAAAGCATTTCTACCAGAGGACAGAAGGAGCGATATCCTACAGATGGCCTGATACATTGGAGAGGACAGCTCAGTTCCAGCTATCTTGATGCAACGGATGCTAGGTCTCATGGCATCCTCAGTGTTCACTGTACCCCTAGCATGCCTTCACATGAGAACCTCTCAATGGATGCTCAGTACTCAGTGGTCCCAAAAAAACTCACCCACAGTCCTTTCTCATCAAGGTGACAGAACCTCTGAAGAAGTCACTCACCTGGTGGTTGCTAGAGAACAATCTTCTGGAAGGGCATCCCTTTGCTCCTCTAGATCATCAGATTTCCATTACCACAGACGCGTCCCTGATGGGGTGGGGCGCTCACTGTCAGACTCTCCACACTCAAGGTACGTGGACTCAGAATGAGTCCCAGCTTCACATAAATGTCCTAGAAATGAGGGCCATTCTTTATGCAGTTCGGGCTTTGAAGGACATTCTCTGTCACAAGAACATTCTCCTTCAAATGGACAACAAAGCAGTGATGTATTGCATTAACAAGCAAGGCAGTGCTCACTCTTACCCCTTATGCAGGGAGGCGATGAGAGTGTGGGAATGGTGATTGGAGCACAAGGCTCTAATTCAAGTGGTCTACCTGCCGGGAGTCCAGAACAAACTGGCAGACCGTCTCAGCAGAATAGAGACAGATCCTCACGAATGGTCTCTCAACTCAACCGTAGTTCAGTCACCATTCACAGAGTAGGGAACTCCAGACCTGGACCTTTTTGCATCCCCACTCAACACAGAACTGCCTCTCTTCTGCTCCAGAAATCCAGGGCCTGGCATTTTCTGTCAGGATGCAGTCAGACTGCAGTGGATAAAACGCTTTCTATATGACTTTCTGCCTCTTCCTCTAATTCAGAGGGTACTTCTCAAGTTCGAGTCCCAGGGGGACAAAATGGCCCTCATTGATCCATTTTGGCCTCAACAGATATGGTTTCCGCTACTCACTAGTATGTCGGAAACCCTTCCGAAACCGCTTCCCCTTCAGACGAACCTTCTGACTCCGGGCCTGTGGTCCATCCCAATCTGAGATCACTTCACCTTCATGCTTGGCTCCTGAAGAGATAGAAGTGAACAGGTTCAATGTCTCTTGCAGAGTTTCAGATATTCTTCTGGCTGTGCACAAGTCAGCCACTAGGAAAACTTACACAGCCAAATGGAAGCGTTTTTTGCTCTGGTGTGCAAAATCCTCTTTGAATCCTTTTTCCTGCCCACCAGATAAAGTTCTAGAGTACCTTTTTTGGACCTCTCAAATTCAGGTCTGCAATACTCTACTGTCAAAGTTCACCTTTGTGCCATTTCAGCTTATCATGAGCCAGTACGTTCCTTGTCACTGGCTCAGTTACCTGTAGTTAAGAGGTTTCTTAAGGGAATTCTGCATACCAGACCTCCTATCAGACATCCAGTCACAGCCTGGGACATTAATCTTGTGCTAGATATGCTCACTCGAAAACCTTTCAAGCCTCTAGCTACCTGTGAGTTGAAATTTCTCACTTGGAAAGCAGCCTTCCTAGTGGCCATTACCTCAGCCTGCAGGGTCTCTGAGATAGAGGCCTTGGTCACAGACCCTCCATATACTGTGTTTCATAAAGACAAAGTAGTTCTTAGGACAAATCCTAAGTTTCTCCCTAAGGTCATTTCAGAATTCCATCTAAACTAACCTTTGGTCCTTCCTATCTACTTTGTGAACTTCCAAAATGAAGGAGAGTGTTCTCTTCATTCCTTGGACATCAAAAGAGCTTTGCGTTTCTATTTAGATAGAACAAAAGATTTTTGCAAAGCTCAACACCTGTTTGTTTCCTTCAGCAAGACCCGGCTGGGTCAACCTGTCACTATCAGATGTATTTCAGCATGGCTAGTGACATGCCTTCACCACTGTTATTCCATGTCACAGGTTAAGCTGGAGGGCAGAGTGTACACTCACTCTACTAGAGCAGTCGCAGCATCCCTGGCAGAAATCCACAATGTGCCCATTTCAGATATTTGCAATGCGGCCACGTGGAGCTCAGTGCATACTTTAGTCAAACACTATGTCCTGGATGTCCATGCCAGAAGACATCTTTCATTTGGCAGAACTATCTTTAATGGACTTCTTTCCTAAAATTGTGAGCTCTTGGTCTCTCCTGCTGCCCTCTCGGGGGCTTATTAGCTCAGTACTCTCCCATTAGTGTAAATGAGTGGTGGAGACTTTATGTCCAGGAAGATATGGAAATTACGTACCTACCGTAATTCTTGATTTTCTTGGACGAAGTCTCCACCACTCATTCACACGCCCACCCACCATCCCCCGAGCTCACCTCTGTTGTTTGTCTTCACTCCCTCGATCTTTAGGATCTTTAGGTTGTGAAGACTTCTTTCTTGACCCTTCTTATACTGGTTCTCTGGACTATCTTATGTCCGGTTTTTAGTTAGACTATCCATCTAGGTTAGTTACGCTGCACCTCCTCAGAAAAATAGGTACTGAGGCGGTTGGAGGGTTGATGCCAAGACAGTCATTACCGTATGAGCCAAGGCTCGAGGTGCCACTCCTCATGGCTCCATCTCTGGTGCTGACCCTCTAGCAAAAAGTTTGCTCCCGCAGGGTCCAAGTGCCTCCGGTGCAGATCCCATTAGTGTGAATGAGTGGTGGAGACTTCGTCCAAAAAGATCAAGAATTATGGTAGGTACATAATTTCCATTTTTCTTTGCTGGTTTTTGTCGGCTTCTATTGCACAGATGGTTTAGAATTTTGGTCTGACATTTTCAAGGCAGAAAGAGCCTGTCCTACAGTAATGCCTTTTGCTGGTTTGGTGAAGAAATATTAATCCACTCCAGAGTTATTACATTTTTAAAATTTCAGTTCTGACCATGCTCAGTAGGCACTTCAGGATAGATGTTTGGAATGAAACAAGAATTTGGTCATGAGAAAAATGACTCCTTTTCACATGGGTGATAGTCTTTTTTCATATGGAAAAAAAATCATTTTTCATATGAAAATTTTGGCTGCTATCTTGTTTCTGTTTTTTTCACAAAAAAAATTCAAAACCCACAGCAATTACTGTATTACAGAAAATATTCAAGTCCTGTAATGTTTGTGAAGCCAGAGGTGACAACACATTTGCAGCTGATAAAGTTCACACTTCGATCAAATGGAAGTGTGACAGCTACGATGCAGTAGCACACTAGCTGCTAAATGCTTGCACTAGCACATAAACATAAACAGCTAACTGCTGCAATTTTTTTTTTAATTTTAGTTTTTTGTTGACCAGGTAAGTGCACTAGACAAATTCTGTCTATTTTCAGGCACTACCGGGGGAGGGGGTTACAGATGAATGCCAACTGACCTTGAACCAGATTAAGCTGTTGATGGTACTTTTAGTGAATGGGGGAAATCTGGCCAGGGCACCAGGGACATTCCCCTACTGAGCTGTAGGGGGAGCTGCTGAACGTCTCTGTAATGGCCAGTCTGGCCAAGGAACTGAAGGAGCAGGATGTTGTGGAGACTAGGAGTATGGTCTTGGCCCTAGTCTCTCCTGGAATTGAGACAGAAATTTATTTTGATGCACCATACCCTACAGAACCACAGAAACCTCTTGAAACTATTGAAGATATGAATGTACAGCCTCATATTGAATATGAATCTCTAAAGAAGAAAACTACTGCGGATTTACAGAGAATGATGTATGAAGAAGTTTTATTTTGAGAAAGAAGGCTGTAATTACAGCATGCTCTTGAGACTTCTAAGACGGACTTTGCCACTGCGCCCCATGCAAGAGAGAGACAACTGTGATATTGACGTGTCAACACTAGTAACAGCTCATTCCGCCCAGGCACAGGTGCTACAACCCTCTATTATTTTACCTGCACAAACTCAGGACAGTAGCAGTGCTATGGTATTCACCTTTTCCAGTAATAAAAAGGGCTCTAGCACAACTGATAATACTGATTGCACTTTCATTAATTTACCTGGAGTGTCATTCACAGCAAAGCCCTCGGCGGTGGGAAGCGGTAATGCTTAGCTGTCTACAGGCAAGTCGGGTGCTCTTTGAGCACCGGGGGATTGTATGGGACAGAGTCCTGAAGATCAAACATTGCATCAAACAAAGCCTTGACCTTTTACAAGTAGCTCTGCTGCTATAGAAATCTTACATACGGACTACATGCATCCACCCCTGAAGCTAAATACTGTACTGGGTAATGATAGCTCTGTGCAGGGATCTAATGAATACACCTCTAAAGAGATGCTTTCTGCTGTTAATGAAGACTCTACTGTGATAACAGATGGGGGCAGCCAGGTTATTAATCCTGAATTCCGAGAAAAGGAATCTTTGTTACATACAATGGATGGGGGTGACTCGCATGAGGTTAAAAGAAAAATGGAGGACAAAAAAAACAGGGAGAATGTGGTATTGCACAATAGGAATATAATGGAGGGTGACAGGTTGGGTGTATTACAGATGCAGAATGCATTTGAATTCATTTCTCCTATATCTACAGTTACTTCCATTAAGCAAGCTTTTGAACTTGATCTTAACGCAAGTGGGGAAAAAACGTGGACTGATTCAGCCCTAAAGGGGGCAGGTTGGACTATGAATAAGAAGGGGCAATGGGTCTCTGATCCTGTTTGGGATACAGCATCTTTCTCTCAATCATCTACTGAATTAGGATGGTGTCCTACAATACGGAAGGAAGTGCCTGCTCAGACTCAAACAGAAGTTCTCCCTCCAGAAGTTCTCCCTCCATTGGAACACACTCTTGATAAGTCAGCTACTCCTTGCTCAGAAAAACAGGCATGCTCCAGAGGGCAAGTGAGGGATGTAGCACAGTTGGAAGTTATCCTTAAGCCTCAGAAAAGTTCAGTGCCACTTGTGCAAACTCTACAACAGACACCATTTCAGGATGGCCTTACCCCCCCACCACCAAAATTAAAGTCTGTAGAGCTCAAGGATGATATACTGTATCTGTACCCCTACCCTCTGTGCATGATGAAGTTCCATCACAGAAACCTCAACGACCACTCCTCTCTGGCCTCTTTAAGTTGAATTCAGCTGAGCCATTGCCACAGCAACAAGCAGTTCACTTTAAGCATAAAGGAGGCCTGGATACTCACCCGGATTGCCAGTATGTGGGAAAAAAACTCATTAAGGACTCATTATGGTTTTACCCAGCAAGTGTGTTTGCCTCTATCCACATCTTAGGGGAGGACATATTTGATATCAGTTTCCAATCTGCGACCCTGCTGGAATTTTTCTGGTCCCGTTATAATCAGGTTAAAACCTCCCCTGTTTGGATTCCTTTTATGCTCATCCTACTGACAAAGCCCCTTACAAAATCAGTAACTATCATGTTTTGCAATGAAAACATTCCAGTTAGTGACATATATTACTGGTTGCAGCAGAAGTGTCAAGTACTAGCCCCCTCCCAGTGGCCATTCTAGATGACGAACAGTTCTGGACTGGGGGGTGGAAATTTCAGGTGAAATTGAATCAGACTGATGAAGGGATTACACATATCCCAAACAGTTTTTTCTTTAGTCATGACAGAGGAGTGTGCTATTATCCAGGACTACCCCGGGCTTGTTACCGGTGTGGGGCTTGTACCCACTTGTCCAGTGTGTGCGACAAACTGTGCTGCAGTCTTTGTAATAAAGTTGGACATAGCAACTCTAACTGTACAAATTACCTTAGGTGTAACTTGTGCTAAGAACAAGGACATCTCTACAAAAATTGCCCCTAGGCAGCAGTCAATAAAGCGCAATCTTTGGACCCTGAAGATTTGATAAATAAGGCACAGGCAGCTGGCAATGAAGATCTTACTCCTCCCTCACAGCAGATTTCCCAGGATATAGGTGCAGTACCCTCTACAGAGCTGGCTCCTCAATCTACTGACGTTGAGATGAAGCCATCCGGGAAAGATACAGCCCTAAATCAAATGAAGGCATTAGAAATGATTCCCTTACTGCAGACAGTCTGTTATACTGATTTGGGGAACAATGTGGCATTACAGAAAAAAAGGAGATAGCTCCCTTCCTCCATAGCTCTCTTGTATCTAAACAGAGAAGGTTGTCTAGAAGATTGACTAAGGAAGATCTATGGCAACCAGTGGAAACATCGAACTCTTATGCACTGTTGGAACCTAAAGAATGGGGAGACTCAGACCCTGAGGATGATTCCAAGGAAGCAATGGAGATAGGCATCACACAGTCTCAACCGGCAGAAAAACTTTACTCTGGAAAAAAGAAGAAAAAGAGAAGGAAAAATTAGTGTTTAGTCAATCCTGCTGAACACTGCTACCACTTCTGTGGCAACTTTCAATTGCCACAGTTTGCTTAACTATAAGCAATGTTTACTCCGTGATTTAGATATAAATATTGTCTTTCTCCAAGAAACTTGGATGACCTCAATTTTTCAGTTTCAGGCTTTTAAATCAGAATGGCCATGGGGGCCATCCTATTGGTCGTTTGGGTGTGATAAAGCTGATGGGGTAGCTATTCTTTTTACAAGCAATCGCTTCACTCTATTCCACCTCCTGGATCTTGTTCCAGGACAAGTCCTCATTCTGGATGGCTACCTGGATTGAGAACCATGCAGGTTATGAGACAACGCAGTGGTCTAAGGCTCTGAGCTGCTAATTCTGGTGACATCCAGCAGACCAGACCTGGATTTGAATCCCACAGCTTTCATTTGCATACTGTGTGACCCTGAGCAAGTCATTAACCTCCTTGTGCTCCCAGGTCGCTCCTGTAAAAAAACTTTTAGCTTCGTGTGCTATACCTGGTTGCACAACTAAAAAAAATAAACAAATAATCACTGTATATGCCCCCCAATTAAAAGCAGGCAGCACAAATCTTTTCTCCTAAATAAATCCCTATCTCCACACAGCGAGAATTATTATTTTTGGAGGGGATTTTAATTGTAGTTTGACCTCACCTAAGACTCCACTTTCATGTGCTAAGGTATATTGTGACTCCTAGGCATTCCAAAAATGTATTGCTTCAGCTGACCTTCGAAACTGTAATGCACATATTTTGCAAGCTAAATAGTT
This sequence comes from Neoceratodus forsteri, assembly GCA_016271365.2. Lineage (NCBI taxonomy): Eukaryota > Metazoa > Chordata > Ceratodontiformes > Ceratodontidae > Neoceratodus > Neoceratodus forsteri. Next base: position 626,729,529 of record CM057458.1, on the reverse strand, counting down.
TACTTATAAGAGGGCACAATATAACACTGTTATTGATAATCTTTTTGTTTCTCACCATCTTAAGATTACAGCTACCAAACTTTGTCCAATTGAATATTCGGACCACCAGATGGTTATTTCTACTTTAAATTCAGATACGCTCTCCCCCACTTTTCAATCAAAATGGAAAATGAACACCCGCATCCTTAAAGATTCTAAAATACAGTTAGCAGTCAAAAGAATACTAGCTACCTGAGCCTCAGTTATTGATCTCTATGATGATTTTGGTGACTGGTGGCTCCAAACAAAAACATATCTTTCCCAATATTTTCAGTACTATGGGAAACATAGCATGCAATCTCAATATTTTAAATATTTAACCTTAAGAAAAAAGTTTCAACACTTGCTGTCATCCACTCTACCAGTAGGCTATGACCTGCTGTTCCAAATAAATTTACTTAACAGGACAGGAAATGAGTTGTAATATGTAGCTGTTTATAATGTTACAACTTACAGAAATAATATCCATCAGCCTGAAAGATCCATATGTAACTGTACCTCAAAAAAAAGTGATTTGAAAAACAGTATTTTGCATTGTTTTAATTTTATGGGCAACATTCTGTTACAGTTCTCTTCATGGAACCAGTGATCTGGAGTTTTAAAGAGCTAGGTACTGCCTGGAAACTGCATGCAGTTAATTGTAACTTTCAGATGGTCAGCTATCACTTCTTGTAGAGCAAGTATTTATTCTTTTCTGTTTGCTAATTAGAATGTAACCCCCTTGTTCCCAGGGGTTACTAGAATCCCATTTAGAACCAGTGGCAGGCAGGGAAAGGCAGCTTGAGATGCCAGTTAAATGGGTTTCACACTGTCTCATTCTGTTCTCAGTTTCAGCTGAGCTGGAGTGATGATGTCACCATAGAATTCTCGCGGCAGCATAAGCCACAATGGAATGCTAGCTGCAAGGGGTTAGCAGTAGAACATTGAGGAATTCAAGTCAGTCTTCAGGGGGCAGTCTGTGTGGAGACTCATGAGAGAGTGAGGAGTGCTGCAGTGCACAGCTCCTCAGAGCCTAGTTCTGATATAGAGCTACCTGAGAGAAAGAGGGGTTGTGTGTTGTCACCCTAGAGATGAATACAGAAGAGACCAGAGTAAAGTGGTAGAGACCATTCCTAGAGTTGTTCCAGCGCCCTATCCCTGGAAGGATGGGGGGGAGATTTCCAGGAATTCAGGGGTAATCCCCTGTGCCAGACTGGACAGGGAGAAGCTGCCTGAGGATTGAGTTGTTAGTGAGTACCTGAGACATTTGTGGGAAGAAGCCCTGGGGCACCTGCATACATTGAGTGAGTTCTACTCTGTAATAGAGACAATGTTCACCGAGACAGAGTGTAGAGTAAAAGTGTCTGCCTACTGTGAGGTCAAAGGAAGACTTGCCAAGTACAGAACTTTTAGTTTGTGTATGGCTTAGAATCATCTGCAAGAGTGGGGGTCTAGGGTAAAGACATAGCCACTTACAGAGCTTTTAAAGTCAGGATACCTCCAGAATGAAATGTAGAATGTTGAATGTGCTAAACATTTCAAGACAGCATCTACAACCAGTAGTTCAAAGAAAGATGTTGTAACCAAATGAACTGCCAAGTATAGATTTGGGAGCAAGAGGTGGGAGACCCCCCCATCTGGAGTAACCAGGTTTACCTCTCCGGGTTCAGTTTGAGCACCTATGGTTTTCTCTCAGGCACTTGGCCAGTGTCTGAAGAATACACCCAGACATGGGATTGTGGATTTTCCCTGAGAGCTAGAAAGTGCTCATGGGTGGTTTAGGGAGCCACCCTCAACCTCCATGCCATATGGAAAAGTGTCCTAGTACTGGCCGGGGTGCCATGTCAAGGAACAGAAGAGAAGTGTACCAGTTTGGGCCGTGTGTACCCAGATCCATTCAGAACCTGAGGGTTCATAGTGAAGAAGTGTGTTCTGTACCTCAGTAATCTGCATTACCAGTGAGTGTAGCCCTGTGGGGGTCCAGCTTTGCTTTGTTATTCTCTGTGTTATATGACTAAAAGCCACACTCTAGAATCCCATCCAGGTTTGGACATTTCAGTTATTGCTTCCAGTGTCTGGATTTACTTGGTGCCCCTGACCAGAAGTACAAACCTAGCACATTGCTGAGTAAACATTTTCTCCCAGGGACCCAGGTTGTTGTCCATGCTAAATGGTTCCCCCAGGTGTGAGCCAGGTAGTTGCCACACTTGGTTTGCCTGTCTGAAGGATGACAGGCTCAGTAGTAGAAGTAATGGGTCCACACAGAGTTTCTGCAAAAGATAATTTGTAGTGACTACCCGCTCCCCTCTCGGTGGCGCCTAGATGTGAGAGGAGCAGCCCTGCTGACGAAAAAAAAGGGGGGCCAGTGGGGGGAGGTTACAAGAAGTTTTTCCACCTGGCAGTATTTGGGTGCTATGAGGAGCAGCACTCAGGCTGGAGGAAAAATAAGTCAGTTTTGTTCCCCCCACTGCATCAACACTGAAACCACACTGACTATAACATCACTAGTAACCAATGAGAACCATTTCTCACTGCCAGGTTTCATTTTCACATGAAGCAGCAGGGACTGGCTTTCCCTGATTACTAGTGATGTCACAATTTCCTGCATTTTGATTGGTAGCTTGTGAAAGTCACTGCTGAGACTGCAAGGGCTGTGGTGTCTCAAGGTGTTTGGTATCATTTCTGATGATGTAGTGGGGGGACTGGATGGGCCTTGCGGTCCTTATCTGCCGTCAACTTCTATGTTTCTATGTTTCTATGAACAAACTGACTTTTTTTCCTCCAGACAGACTGCTGCTCCACACATCACCCTAATACTGCCAAGTGGAAAATCTTCTAATTAGCAAACAGAAAATAAAAAAATACTTAAGATACTGGAAGTGATAGCTGACTGCTACTGACAATTACTATTAATTCCAAGCAGTACACCAGCTCTTTAACTATGTCACAGTTTGAGCAAAGAACTCTGTAAGTATGGATTTGATAGGACAACAGCTCACATTTAGTATTCTATACTCAAACCGTGACATAGTAAACGTTCCAAATTACTGGTTCCATGAAGAGAACTGCGCAGAATGATGTCCATGAAAAGAAAACAATTGAAAACACAGTTTTTCACTTCAGTGTTTGTTATGGTACAGTTAAACATGGCTCTTTTGGAGGCAAGTTTATCACTTTTCTTACTAGGAACATTACTAACTGCTGCCAGTTAGCACATATTTCCTGTCCCCTTTAAAGCTGAAATGCAGAAATTGCAATACAATTGAGCAAGTTCTGTAAGAGCAGAATTATCATATGAGACCCAGAAAGTACTGGTTTTTAACCCACGTGACACCTGTCAGTCACGTAAACATGCTGATTTACTCTTTAGCCTAAAATCTAGAAGGGGAACTGAGATGACTGCTGTTCCTGACATTTTTGAAGTAATCATGGATGCCCATAATGTCACTCATTCTGAGCCCCTGGAGTATGTCTATTATCTCTCTGGTTTGCAGCAACAAGTTATTTCTCTTCAGGATTCTGACTCTCTTATCATGGCAATCACTTCCCATGAAATTCTTGCTGTTATTCAATTCAGGAAACTGGGAGCAGCCCCTGGGTTGAATGGATTGCTGTATGAATTTTATAAAACCTTGGCCCCTGAATTGGCGTTGTGTCTAGAGAAAGTTTGTAACTTTTTTTTCTCTCAAAATAAGGTGCCCCCTCAATTTTCTAAAAGTTTGACCGTGTATTTATTCAAATCTGGAGATCGGTCTTTGTTCCAGAACTGGAGGTCAATTTTGGCACAAATATTGCATTTGCGATGAAGCAAGCTGGCAGAAAACATTATTCACCCCCTACAATATTGTAGCATGCCAGACAGATCCATTCATTACCCTCTGATTATTCTGAGAGAGATTTGGGAATACTACCAAAGAAAGCAATTACCTAGGTGGGTTATATCCCGGGATCAACTGAAAGCATTTGGTACCATGGAGCATTCTTTTCTTTTTAGTATATTAAAGGCTTATAGTATTCCCCCCTCCTTTATTAATAAAATACAGATGCTTTATTTATTTAGTTAGTTAGTTTTTGTTTACTGGGTCAGTACCATAGCCAAGACATGACTATTTTCAGGCACGACCATAGGAGCCAGGGTTGTAAAATTTTTGCTGGGGTTCAGGGGTTGGGATCAAAGCCCCTGCCCCTAGCCAAGGGGTCAGAGGTCACCCCCCTTGCAGGGGTGTGAGGTCAACTCCCCTGCAAGGGTCTACGGGAGCGGAGCACTCTGCAGTGTGGCAGTGTGTGTTGTCAATGCCATGGCTGGAAGGGGACACTAACCATCACCGATGAATGGGCAGGGGTGGCACAAATCAATGTTGGGGTACGTACAGGGCCAGTGCATTGTTGTGGGGGGGGGACTTCCTTGCAAGTGGATTCCCCCATGGCTGTGGCAGGATGGCTCAAGCTGTTGCCATGGGTGTGGGGGCTGGGGGGAGGAGCTTTCATCCCTACTGGGTCAGGTAATAGGTCGGGGAAGGAACCACTACACTCCATGGAGTAATACATACAACCTGGGGCATGGGTGTGGGGTGGATCACTGGATACCAGGGAAGGAAACACTTTGCATTTAGAGGGGTGGGATCAGAGGGGCAGAAAACAGCGAGAGAGGGATCCACTGAACTGCAAATACAACGATTGGACTTTGTTTTTACTCTTCTGCTGCTTTACATCACTAATAACTTTCTTTACTTCAGTACAAGCAAGCAGACAAACATATAAACTGATGGCAGATAAGGAACGCTTGGGCCACATTCTGCCTATTTTTGCATTTTCCCTACCTACTGCAATACTGCAAACTTACTTGATCTCTGGCTTGTACCCCCTCTTTCCTATTGCTAGTGTTCCCTTGTGTGTATTCCATGCATTCTTGAATTCCCCTACCATTTCTGTTCCCACTACCCACCTTTGCTGAGGGGCTGTTCCATACATCCACCACCCTTTATATGAAAAAATACTTCCTCACATTACCCTCCAGCCTTATAGCATGACCCCAATATGGTACCCTCCTCTACCTTATTTATGTCCACCTGTCTCTCTATGGTGGTTGGTGTTCCCCCCTTCCCAGCAGCGGCACCGACACCATGCCCCCCCATTCCCCAACAATCAAAAAGGGTCTGGTAGAACATCTGCGCATATGCTGTGCTGGCCTGAGATGAGTCTGTCACCTTGGACCCTTCCCTCTTGATTTTCCAGGAATCCATGGTGGGTGAGCCCATGTTAACTTTCCAGGCCCCACCCCACCTCAGTCCAACCCTGGCTGTTAGTGTTCACTACAGGGGTTAAATTAGGCATGAGCCCACCAGAACTCTATTCCCAACTTCCACCACCACACCTCTTAAAACTTTTAGGACCGTGCTGGCCCACCGGCACAGCGGTAGCACTACCACTCATGATGCGAGTGACCTGGTTCAGGAACGAGCCTGGGAAGCTGGAGGGCCGGCCAGAGGAGAAGGCTTGAGCATCCCAGGGACTGCTCACCTTCTCCGGGGGGGGACCAAGGCTCGGCGCTTGACTGACCCTGGGTGGAGACCCGAGGTACGGCAAGCCCAGCCAGTAGTAAGGATGCCGTGTGGTGGATGTCGGCACTCAGTGCTTTGACATCAGGGTGCACACCACATGGGGAGAAAATGGCTAGCAGCACCTCCGGTAGACGGAGCGCCAGCACCAATCCCTAGTACCTTCTGCCTGCCTCAGAACTGGCATCCCGACAAAACTAGGAATAAGGGGTGTACGGGCCCCCACCTCAGCCCGAGAACCAAGGCTCCGTTGGGGATGGACTGCTCTGGGAACAGGTAGGAGAGCGCGGACTGAAGGCAGATAGCAACTCCCAAAGAGTGGAGTGCCGCAGGCCGGGGGGGGGGGAGTATAAAGAGAAAGTAAAAAAAAATGAATAAATAAAACATTTTAGAACCGTTCCAGCAAGTCAGCACTGCAGCAGCAAGACTGGATCTAAGCCCAAGTCTCCAATCCTCTAGTGCTGAACCATCCAGCAGCAAATGTCATGAGATGGTAAAGTGAAACAAGACCCCCAAAAACTACCCACATCTGCTGCTGCCAGCCTGACAAAAATAATATTGTACAAACACCATAGGGTCTATGTAATGTCCCCACAACACATGCACAACCAGGATCAGATAGAAGGTGATAGCCCGAGGGTTTCTCTCCCCCTTCAAATATCAGGCAAGTCCCAACTAAGAGCTTTGGAAGCATGTGTCAGGATAAGCAGCAAAAGAGAAACTCCCTCCAGATACTTTAATTTACTGTCCCCCTGTGATTACCCAACCCATGATGTCCCTCAGGATCAAAAACAGCTGTGGCCCAGTGGTGCCCCGGCCCCCAAACTTACAAGGTGGCATTTAACCAGGCATGGTGTGATAAGAAGAGTCCTTCTGAAAAACCTACACACCCTGCTGGGTATACCCATACCTGCCCCATGCAGCACCAGATAAAGCTGCAGGGACATCCCCTGTTTGGCCACAAGGCCCACAACCACTTGTATTTTCTCCCCACTGGGTTCTGCCCCTGACTACAAAATCACAGATAGTTCAGTTGCTTTGCTTTAGCTGGGGGCTGGGCACCCAATTAACCAGTGATTACAAAAGTCCAAAACACAGCAGGAAACACCTGTATTGTAATCTGTAGGTTAGTACAGAGATCAGGAACCCCCCCCCCCGGTCCCACATCAGGTCACATATAATTTCTGAGCACCCCCTGCCTCCATGGGTTTAGCAGAGGTCAGGAGAGAGAGTGTGGCATAATGAGGAGTAAGGTAGTGTCTCATTTCACTGTTTACTTTGCCATATCAGGTTGGAGACCATAGATAGTACCTACTCTTATTCTCTCCGTTAACTTTTGAAATATACTTTTTTCAACACGGGTACATAAGAGAAGAGATGCAAAGTAAAACCCATGCAGCACATTAAGGTCACCACATCATACCCTCAGGGACAAGTTCAACATGAGGATGAGGAAGGAGGGAATGGATGAAGCTGCTGTGAAAGATGACTCTCCCACACCTCAAGGCCTCACTTGCACCCACCCAGCTGCCCACCACACTTTCAAAATGGCCATGAAACTGTACAGAAAGAGGGCAAGATGAGGTACAATTCCACCATCTCTGCAGGCTGCAATCCCTTTCCCTTCATTACTCCTTTCCCATCCTCCTGACAAAAATGGATCCTCCCTGAATGTTTGGTCTTTCTTGATGCTCCTTATAAGCCATCTATATTTTTTCTTTTAATAAACTAATCTCTGTTTAACTAATTATTATGATATGCTGAGAGAAATGCACATGCAGTTTCTGTTTGCTCAGTGCAGTAGACAGATTGGTATTTGAAAATTCATAAATAAAAAAGTAAAAAATGAAAAACACTTTTTCACACTAGCATTGGCGGTGGGAAGCACATGTAGAACAGTGTATAATTGCTTCTTTTTATATTTTAACCCTTCTCATGCACTGAAATGTTTTAGTTTAGCATCTCAGACTATTTAGTTCAAAAGTCCGACCAAACATTACTGCAAAACATTTTTATTCATTTATATTTAAACTTTCATTTGGTCCTCTCCTGTTCCAGGACCTTGGATGGGCAATCCATTACTTGCAGTGCCCTTTCCATTTCCTCCCTTGTTGAATCCCTCTTCTAGTCTTCTCCTTGGCTAGGCTAGCCTAAGCCTTCCCCAATGCATCCCGTCCCCACCACACCTTACCTGGTTAGTGTTGGGAAGACTTAGGGGTTACTTCAAAGTCAATGAGACCTCTCTGTGGCCCTGGGCTGGCTGCTCCTCATCCTCTTCATTAGCGTTTGTTGACTGCCCGACCAACGACCCGCCGCTCATGGCCCACTGACTCGTGCGTGCTGGCTGGGATGGCACACACTACCCCCCCAGCCTGGCCCGGCCCACTCCCACTCCCTCTACTGTCGCTCTCTGCTAGCCTGCTGAGTCTCCAGTCCAGTCCTGAGACCCTCATCACCTTTAGCTTGTTGACTGTTGCTGCTTTTGTTTTTCCTCACTCTCACTTCTATCTGGCACTGCCTTCCCTGACTGGCACAATCAACAGAAAAGTTACCCGACAGCACAACCTTCCTAGCTACATCGCTTTGCCACCCCTTCGTCGCCCACCTCAGTGTAAGCTCTCTTGCTGCCCAATCAGGATGCCTGCTCTCTGATGTTAGGCGCATCAGGGATTCAGTGCCAAATTTTAAAAATGCCATCAGCAACTATCAATAATTTCCTGAGATGAGGGTCGGACTCGGGATCGCTCATCACCAGGATTAAAATTTGGGTTGGGGCAGGGGTGTGCTGCGGTTATTTTCAGAGGGCACTCCCAGGTCATGCGAACAGCCACAGAATAAAGAGAAAAAAAATTACAAAAAATATTGCCGGTACTTATGCCCCACGAGCCCATACAACCTGGCACCTATGGGCACGACCTAGGAGATTACAATGAGGAGGAATAAACATGGAATACATTTTTGTGCACAGGGAAAAAACAACAATACAGAGAGAAACCAAGTACTCAAATGCATAAGCACTAACAGGATAGTTAAGAGTTCATAAGCAATACCAAAGTTCTATGACAATAACACATGTAGCAAACAGCAATTGGGTTTAAGAGTATATGAAGCAAATTCAGTCTAGACATAAGTGCCTGACAACATAACTGGATGGGCAGGATAAGTAGAGATCAGTTAGACAGCAGGGGGAAGTGAGACAGCAGAACAGAATGTAATGTTCCGGGGGGTCTGAAGCAGGTACAGGAGAGCTGGCTAAAGAGGAAGGAGCGACATTTGTTTTTGAATTAGGCATGACTGGGAGCTAGGCAGACCTCAAGAGGTAGGGAGTTCCAGAGTTTGGCTGCTGAGTGAGAGACAGCTAGGGCTCCTTTGTTAGATTTTGGATACCAACTTTTCCATTATTTTGCACAAGACTGATAATGCAGCTATCGGCTGATAGTTAGTCATATCTCTTTTATCCCATTTCTTAAGGACTGGGGTGACTTTGGCCACTTTCCAGATATCAGGGACAAATCCGTTGCAAAGACAGAGGGTGAAAATCGTAGGCAAAGGCTGGACAATGAATGGTGCAGCCAATTTTAGAAGTTTGGGCTCAATGCCATCAGAGCCTACGCTAGTATTTTCAGAAATGGTGTTCAGGAAGCCAAGGACTTCTGATTTGAATACTGCCTTAAATTAAAAAGGAGGGGGAAATACAGAAGGGGTGGGTAGAGTGGTTAGGGGTAAGGGCTGAGTGGGGAGGAATGCAGATGTGAAGCTGGACAGGTCAGAGAATTGCTTATTAAATGCTTCAGCAGTAGTCCTGGGGTCATTGCAGTGGACTCCCTCAATGATCATATCATCAGCCAAGTGAGTTTTCTTTTCCCCCAGGAATGTTTTCACATGCGCTCATAATTTCTTCTGGCCACCAGATGCTTCCAGCAGAAGCCCCTTACAATAAGAGCTTTTTGCTAGTCTGATCTGCTTTTTACAATCACTTCTCTGGGCCCTATAGGTCTGGTAGTCGGTTTTGAGGTTTGATTTTCTGAAACACCTCCAGCTCTAGTCCCTGGCATGCAGTGCAGCTAGGAGATTTTTGTGTAACCACGTTGTGGATTTCACTTGAACACATCATGTCACAAGGGGTGTATGTCTGTTTTGAACTGCAGGAAATTGGTCTAGAAAATAGTCAAGAACTGTTTGAGCATTCAGGGACTGAGAAAGATAAGATCAGTCAATAGACAAGACTTCATGCAGGAACTTCACCTGATCTAGCTTGGCATAGTTCCTGAAGGTGATATAGCATGGTGGTAGAGACTGGGAAGTAGAGTGTTGCCACACACAAAAAATTGGGGAGTGGTCTGGTATAGAATCCAGCAGGATGACTGCATCCACAGTTCTGTCAACCCTGTTTGTTAATACCCAATCCAGTAACGTGCTAGACATTGCTTTAGGGGAGATCCTTGTGGGCACAGATATAACTTGGTGCAGGTTATAGCATTGGATTACAGATAGAAGTGAGCCATGTGTTTGCCCAAGCCAGTTTAGATTCATATCCCCAAGAATAAGCAATTCACATTGGCCTGCTAATTTCACAGATTCCTCCAGCAAATTAGTGAAGGCAGACAGGCCTCCATGGGGCGGATTATAGGCAACAACTATGTGTAGTTTCTTAGGACCCAAATGGAGAAGTCCATGAAGGGATTCACATGTGGAGGATTGTGGGAATTTAGTTAGTGAGATATTGAGATGTGCTTTATAAAACAGCGCAACACCCCCACCCCGCTTGGGAGATAACCTGTCATACCTGATGAGACTATAATTTCTTAACGAGCAGACGGAATTGGGGGTAGAAGTCTTGAGCCACGTCTCAGATAGGCACAACATGTCCGGGTTATAGGTGGAGACCCAAGCCTCTAGATCAGAGAAATTACACATTAGGCTACTAATGTTTAGGTGGGCTATGCGAAGCCCTGAAGTAGTAGCCCAGGAAAAATCTTTGCATGGCTGATGATGTGAAGGACCAGAGTTCAATTCCACATCACCTGCCAACAGGATAGTAAGCAGCATAAGGTACCAGAGCTTACGATGTATAAAAGGGGTAACAAGTGTGATTTTTGAGCTAAATCTGTAATTTAAGTAGGCAATTACACAATAATTGAAGAATCTTAGGATTAATAGTGGAGTGAGATCAAAACAGTCATTAGGTCTGACCAGCATGTTATAAAAGTGGAAATTATCATTAGGGTTTTGCTGCAAGGAACTTCCATAGGAGCGTGGAACCAGGGAGAGCCTTGCAAGTGAGAGGAGCAACAGGCTGGTCATGACCAAGAACAGAATTTTCTGAGTTATGGTATGTAATTTCAGGAAAATTAACAATGTGTGAAGGAGTCAAGCAGCCATAAAGCAGATAATAAACAGTTACCTATGAGTAAACAGTGAGTGCCAGCAATAAGCAGACACCCCTAGTGGTAGTCTTTGATAAGGAGCAGATGGCAAAATGGCCTGTTAGTTACTAGATGAAATTTACAAAATAAGACTATATAAGGAAATGCCCAGATAGGGCAGGCGGGTGAGGGGTGGTGGGGCAGGCGCGAGACACCGGTGGGGCTTTGCTAGATATGTGTCCCAACAAACAGCTGGGCTGGTGATTCGGATTACCTTGCAGTTCGAATTGGAGGGCGGACGGTCTCCTGAACACATGACCACCGTGCAGGGATTACTTGGGCTATTCTGAGGGACCGTGGAGGGTCTGAGGTGCTCCCAAGCGGGTGGAGAAGTCCTGAGAGAAAGTTAAGCAGTGTGGAATAAGAGACAGGGCTAGTGATGCAAAGGAAAACTGGGCAGGTTTAGAACAAAAGAGCAGAAATTGAGTAGCAGGACAGAGGCAGGGGCCTAAATAATTAGACTGAATGAAAAGAAAGGAGAAAAAAAAGTCAAAAGTCACAGACATTGGGGGAGTAGCTGTACACACTGATTACAGCAAATGAAGCTAAACCTCTATATTCACATTTCACTTACAGCCCTAAGTATGCTTCTGATATTAAGTATGAATTAAATAAAATTTGGCTAGCACAGACTATATCACTAGTTAGAGAAGAGGTCCTGACAATGCAAAAGGTACAACTTAAAGGTAGGCTGCAGCAAGATGAGCTTATGTAGGAATTAATAAAAGTTCAGTGCTGCAGTGTCCACAGCGGCATCCAAGAAGAGCTGCAAGCAGCAATACTGTGTCCCAAAGTCTAGGCTGAAAAAAGGTGCCAAAACAAAGTTCAAATTCCTCGGCTCCATATGTGCCCCAACAAACAGCCGGGTTGGCGAGTCGGATTACCTTGCGGTTTGAATTGGAGGGCGGGTGGTCTCCTGAACACAGGACCACCGTGCGAAGATTATTTGGGCTGTTCTGAGGGGCTGTGGAGGGTACGAGGTGTGCTCAAGTGGGCAGAGAAGTCCTTGCAGTTTGGATTGGAGGGCGGGTGGTCTCCTGAACACATGACCACCTTGCAGAGATTATTTGGGCTGTTCTGAGTGGCCTTGGAGGGTCTGAGGCATGTTCAAACGGATGGAGAAGTCCTTGCAGTTCAAATTGGAGGGCAGGTGGTCTTTTGAACACAGGACCGCCATGCAGGGATTACTTGGGCTGTTCTGAGGGGCCGTGGAGGGTCTGAGGCATGCCCAAGTGGGCAGAGAAGTCCTTGTGGTTCGAATTGGAAGGCAGACAGTCTCCTGAACACAGGTCCACCATGCAGGAATTACTTGGGCTGTTTTGAGGGACCATGGAGGGTCCGAGGTGCACTCAAGCGGGTGGAGAAGTCCTCCATACATAAGAGTGGTCATAGGGCCAGAAAGCATTGCTCGGCAAGCGGTGCATCAAGGGTGCCCCTTTAGCGCCTTGCTGTACATATTTTCTCTTAATCCTTTCTTACAAAAACTTATGGGAAATGTGAAAGTACAGGGCTTGACTGGAGATGTCCCTGGGGATTAAGTTAAAATCTTAGCTTATGCTGATGATACCTGCCTCCTCTTATAGGATTTAGGTAGTATTAGGGAAGCCTGTAATGAAATAAGGTGATATTCTTCAGCTTCTGGAGCTCAGCTAAATCTTTCCAAATGTAATTGCCAGAGAACACCAGGACAAGGAGCTGCTGTTGTGACTGGACTTCTCTACTGGTACTATATTGCCCTCCTTCCCTTCCCTCCACGCCCCCACCCAAAGCCAGTTCTACTTTTATAGGCACAGGATTTGACTGACAACAGGAACTTCCTGTTTGGGAGCAGAAAGTGAGTGATCACAGAGCCACCAAAGACTCACCATCCTAGGACAAGAGTAGCTCTCTGTCCCCCATAGCTGCAGGAGGTCTCCCTCGGAGCAAGTAAGGGGACTGCTGAGATATATAGGATCTTCTTGTCTCAGAACAGGAAGATCAGGTGCTTAAAGGGCACAGAGGCAGTAACTAAGTAGGAAGAAAAAAAAATAAACAGAGGAAAGAGTAAATATTCCAAACTACAGTGAAGGGACCAGAAATAAGACATGATGGGAGTGGTGCAGTGTAGTGGCTGTGGAGCATCTGTCTTCCGAGAGATGTTCTGGAGGTTGCGGTGTTGTCCCAGCTGCAGGCAACTCTCTGGGCTGAGGGAGGAGGTTGCTCATCTCCAGGCTGAGTTGGCCAGGATTTGTGGGACCTCCTTTCCCATCCGGGACCACCAGGGCCACTGCCGTTGCCTCAGAGGTTGCTAAGAAAGAGGAGCAGTTGGACCACAGTGGGCTCAGGGAGGGTGAGGGTGGTGGAGCAGAGGCACATCCCTCCAGTTGTACCTCTCCACAATTCATTCGCCATTCTGGCAAAGTGTGGTTCCTCTATGGAGGCACCCACAGTGGAGACCAAGGAGGATGCTGGGAACCTCCACAAAGGAGACCCACAGGAGGGTGGCATAGGACCCCACAGGGGAAGGAAACAACTCCTGGTGGGGGACTCCATTGTTAGAAAGGTAGAACTGGGGGAGGAAGGGGAGAGGGAGGTAAGGTGCCTGCCTGGTGCCATTGCTTGAAGGGACAGGGAGCGAATCCTCAGGATCACAGGAGCAGCTGCACAGGGGAAGGAGCTGGATGTCATTTTCCACCTAGAAACAAGTGACCTGGCTAAGAAAGGGATCAGAGCAGTGCAGGCAGAGTTGTGGAGTTGGGGAGGGGCCTTAGACAAGTAGCATGCACAGTAACCTTCTCGTAGGTGCTGCCTGTCTATGGCGTAGGTGAGGCTAGGGTGCTCCATACCATGGGATTCAATCAGTGGTTGAAAAACTGGTGCAGAGCTCAGGTATCTGGCTTCTTTGGGGACTGGGGGTCCACCTGGAGTGATGCAGGCCTATACTGAAGTGATGGTCTGCATCTGTCCAGGAGGGGAACCAGGATCCTAGGAGATAGGTTTAAATGCTTCATTGGCAAGCATTTAAACTAGCCAAGGGGGGAGGCACTGGAAAGGAGGAGGGAAATCCCATGGCACTTCTTGAAAAGAGTAGGAGTGTTTTTTATTAATGAATACAATACCATATACAGAATAACAAAAGTTGATACAAATCAAAAAAGGAAGGAATTTAAATAAGCATTCCAAAAAAGGAGGGAAACAAAAGAAAAAACCAAAACTCAGAAATTAGAATTAAAACTGCAAGTTATCATATTTACAGCAATATTAAACTCTCAAAGAAAATTTAAATAATACAAAAAAAATACAATTTGCCTTTGTGGTAAAGTAGCAATATCATTTTCACATGTCATTTAAGACCTAAGAATAAAGTCATTTAAATTTAATAAAGAAGGAAAGACCCTTCCATCACAAATGTATCATAGGTACCCCGTATTTTTCCACTTCTCCATCCCAAATGGCTTGAAATGCCTTTTCACAAATCACTTTAAAAACCATAAAGGGCATTTGTTGCTGTTGGATTACCCACTGTACCCTTGCATTCCATAGTTAGTATTTTAACACTGCAAAAATACAGATAGTGTCCCAGGATCATATTTAGTTAGTCTACTGGCATAATCTCCCAACACCAGTGCTTCATACGTAATATATCGTAGCCACAGCAGTTTCCAGATCATGGCCAAGAATGCCCAAAGGTTACGGGAAAAGACATTATGTAGACAAAAATGCTCCATTGTTCCTCCAGGGCTCCACACCCCAGAAAAGGACATGAGCACTCTGCCATCGGCTTATGTCAATGATTTCCCCTGACATATAATCTCCCATAGGCACTTAACCATATTATCTCCCACATACGGTCCAGGATCCATTTTTCATTTAATAGGGCCATCAATTTGTCTTTATTTTGCAGATGACAGTTTTTAAATTTAGGGGAGGAGGGCCCAGCCATGCCCAGGACATACTGATAGAACTGTACTCTAGATGAAGCAAAAAATAATGATTCAGAACATTCCATTTAAATAGCTCCAGTATGGAAGGTTTCAATGATTCTGGAATCAATAATAGTTCTGAGAATTTCACAGGGGATTCAACCCATTTTGTCATAAAGTGAGTCCAATTATTGCCAAACCATTTATGGACCAAGGTGTTGGTCATAGTCCATGGACGCTTGACAGAGTATCCAAAATGATGAATAAAAAAAACAACTGGGTTAATCATCCCCATGCCTTCTTTTTCACATGGAAGGTAAGGTGAAACCCTCTTATCAAGTTAAGGTGGCTACCCCACAGCATGTTGAAAAACACAGTATACTATAAACCCTAGTTTCTAAAGATAAGGGGAGTGGGAAGATTGTGCCAACATACAACAAACTAGGAAGTAAAATATTTTTTGTAATGGAGATCCTTTTTAATTTAGACAGTTTCCATCCTTTCCACCTAGAGCAGTGGAAAGTTTCACATCCCACAGGAAAGGCTATTATTTTCTAAGTGACTGCAAAATCACCTTTTGGGCTTGATTTACACAATTCCATCACCATTGGTCATGAGGTGGGGTCCCAAAAAGGCCATGTGGAAAATTTGGAGACAGAATATGTAAAAATGAAACAAGTATGCATCAAAGTTAAAAACCACATTGAAATACAATGCTAAGGTGGCATATTCAACATGGATACAATGCAACTCTGAGATGCTAGTGTGGCACATTGATATCTGGTGTACTCATTCAGTGTGGTCACAATTAGTACTGGTTGGCATATTATGGCTGGATAAGAGCATAGGAAAATGTGCCTCTTACTCAATCAAAAGCCAATAAATCTGCCCATTTTGTAAATACTGTAATACATGGATGGGAACTTTCCCCACAGAAAAGCTCATTATTTATTTCTCTGTATACCTGTGACTAATCTATGAATTGAAAGTATATACTTGCACTAATCAAACAATTACAGCTATATACCTGCACTAATTAAAGCTATACACCTATACTACTCAAATAATAAAGGGGGCAATACTAATAACACAATTAACACATCATTAGGAAGCTAGCCAAACTAACAGACAATCTGAAAAAGAACCTGTAAAAAAGACATACAAAACCCTCCCAAACCCAGAAATCCACCAAACTCCTACCTTCACTGACTACACACCATTCCCTCCTGCTGCAAGAGACCTTCAGGTGCCATCACATGCTCGCAAATGTGATCTCTATAACATTAGAAAATGGGATTTTTATTTCCTGGGCTCCCATTGGCTGATACACCTGCCAGGGGGTACATTAAATTTCAATAGATGCCCAGGAAATAAAAAGTGCCAGTCGAGTTACTCCTTCACCCACACAAGGATCCTTGTCTCCACCCTGCTTGATGATAGGTTAAAACCTCCCGGCTGAATTTGAAATTGCCGCCATTTTTATCTTCGCTTAGTGAGAGATATTGGCCCCAACACTCACTGCCAATTGTAAATGAAACCGCACACACTCCATCACTTGGCTTATATAGGGCTATTTTTTAAATGTATTTTCCTTATTTACGGTGCTGTCTTCTACCATACCCCCATGACTTTCTCCATACCTGACAGAGAGCGGACCATGCTCGTCTCTCGTTCCTGTCTCCTCCAGCAGTCACTCGCTCCTCAATAATTAACCTGCTGCTTTTCAGTTCTGACAGTTTCCATGTTCAACCTGCATTACCATAAACCCTACGTCCTGACGGTATTCCCATTTCTTTAAAAAAAAATGAGTTTCACTGCCGACGGTTTTTGTTCTCGTGCTCTCGCTAATCAGCAAACCGAAGTGCCACTACTCCCTTCCCCTGAGAAGACATCACCTCCCGCACAACTGCAGAAGCCCACAAACTTTAACCCTATTTCCAAAATCCTGGAGGTTGTGGGCAGATATTGGAAATTGTGAACGCATGGTCGGGAACCAGTTGTTCAGGCTGTATTTTGTAAGTTTCCCAGTCCTCGCTGCCTGCTCGACTTCCGGTCCGGCACAGAGTTATTTTTTTTTTCTTAGTGTTTTCAGTGTTTGTTATATGAACTCCCAGTCCTTCCTGCCTTCCACTAGGACCAGGAGTGTGAAGAGGAGCATCTGTTCTGTCCATGGAGTGAGCCTCCACGCTGATGCACCAAACCGGAAAGCCCTAAAACTAAACAGATGATTTATCCCTTAGGTACAGTTGAGTAGAGGTACTGTATATCAGGAAGTGGATCTGCATGCTGTGGCAACGTATATTCTTCCCTTTTAATTTCTGTAACAGTCGGGGAAAACTGTTCTAAATTGTCAATTGTAATATTTTTACATTACTGGGTGTGGTGGTGTCTGTTATATATGAGTGTGTATGGGTGTGTGTGTGGGGGGGGGTGTAAGCATGACAGCCAGCGGCAAAAACAAAAAAACACCATTCCAATACAGGCAGAGGAACTATTTTACTAAATCTAATCAAGCAGTTTAGAGTTTTAACACTTAAAACAAAATAATAATAATAATAATAAAAAACATTATTTAATAAAGTTCCCCATTTTCTAAGCGCAATAATACCCTCCAGAGTGGGCGGTATGGGCAATACTGGACCTTCCAGGGTCTATAAGGTCCTCTGCCTGCGGCATCGGGCCACATTACGTCCCTGGGCGGTCCGGTATTGCCCAATACCGCCCACCCTGTCGGGTATTATTGCTTGCATAACCATCCTAATGTATTATATTCAACAAACAATGGGTAAGGGTGGAACACTCAGAAGTATTCCCATCTCAGGGGACAATTAGGGCAATAAACCTACTCAGCCTTTGGGCTCATGACTTTATAGCCCTAATTAGTCCCCTAAATGGGTGCACATACCTGTATACCAGTATACTGTATTACCTTTATTTATGAGAGAGAGAGAAGAAAAATACTGTAAGTAGATACAGATGGCTAGTTAGAGATACATTGTATTTTATTCTTTGGTAACCAGGTAAGGCTTACAAGGCACACATGCCTGTTTTCAGGAGCAACCTGGAAGCACTGTGTGCTTAAATGACTTGCTCAGAGTCACACAGATTGCAGGTGGAGGTTGTGGGAATGAAACCCAAGTCTATTGGATATACCAAACTCATTCATAGATCATTACTCTAACTTCTAGGATAAACCGCTATATCCCTTGGCTCTGCCCTGTGATGTCAGATCTTGCACGCTGGAAGCAGGGATCTGTGTGCCACTTGCCAGGGGAGGTCAGGTTGGTTGCGTGGATATGAACCACAGACCACTCCTAGAACTAAAGTTACAGGTGAGTAACCCTCATTTCTAGGGATGTGGATATTGTTCACTTATTCATACAATGACAAACTTCCAATAGTTCTCTGAGATGAGGGGGAAAGACGCACACCCCTATTTGGCCTCCCGAAGCCCCATCGGGCTGTGACCACAGCTGCGGTCGGATCAATCAGCAAGCGCCCCACGGCGCTCGGTAGCTCCACAGCCCAGCATCAAACCTCCCGTAGCCCCATCAGGCTGTAACCGCAGCCATGGTCGGATCAATCAGCAAGTGCCCCACCATGATCGGAAGCTCCACAGCCCAGCATCAGGCTTCCCATAGCCCCATCGGGCTGTGACCACAGCCACAGTTGGATCAATCAGCAAGTGCCCCACAGTGCTTGGAAGCTCCACAGCCCAGCATCGGGTGCAGTGAACAGCGCTCCAGCCCTGGTTCCTCAGGGGAGTTTTCTGGACTGATTATTTTCACTTCAAATTTTCGGCACCGCTCAGGGATCCCCATTCATTGACTAATTTGTCAAGCAGTGCTCCCTGATTGGCCCACTCCCTTGCCTGGGATTTTCAAGACAAAATCTACTTTTCCTTCATTTTACTGATTGTGTTTGCTATTAAAAAAATATTGTGATGGTTTATTTACTCTGGTGGTAGCACTCCTTGCTTAAACTACTGCTTGCCAGTTAATAACCGAGGTCTTGATAGTGCTATAAGCCATCCTAATTCGTACTGGCACCCCCTGTGCCGAAGCAATTCACAGCTGCAGCTAATCAAGTCCCCTTACTCCTGGGAAGCGACGGTCTCTGCTCGGACCAGTGCCATTAGCTCATCTCTTGTCAACAATTTGTTACTGTGACTGTTTTTGGCTACAAGTTTGTAATCCTCTGGCAAGCCTGTCATTATTCTGTTTGGGGTGACAAAGGCCAACGTTTCAGACCCTGCCTGCCCCTGACTTTTCTTCTCTTTGTTTTACACACCAAGCTCTCAGACTTAGCCGGCGCCTTGCTGTAGTCTGAACCTGCCCCCTTCCCGATCTAGTAACACAATTAGTGCTCAGCTCTTTTGTGCCGCTTTGTTTCAACCGAACCCTCTCTCTTCTCTTGGGCTTTATCTAATTTGTGTCTGTCCTTCTCCCTTCAGGCCTCCCATAGCCCCATTGCGCTGTGACCACAGCCATAGTCAGATCAATCAGCAAGCGCCCCACAGTGCTCAGAAGCTCCACAACCCAGCATCAGGTACGGGGAACAGCACTCCAGCCCCAGTTCCTCGGGGGAGTTTTCTGGCCCACCCCCAACCCCTCCCTAGGCCATCTTAAATGCTCCTTCCTCCCTGCCCACCTTGCTAAGCATCTCCTCATTGGTTCATTACCCAGTCCACTTATATTTACTCCTCCAATTTATACTGCTATTCTTCCTCAAGTTGTAACTCTACAGTCCTGATCTAGCCTCTCAATAAATCTTCTCCTACAAACCTCTAGACATTATTTTCATCAACATCTAGACTTCTGGTGGAATCCTACATCCTTGCCTTTAACAGGTGATTAAGCCTTGATCACTTCAATTGTCAACTGCCCAGCACATCTCTGGCCATGGATACAGGCTCACTACTGCGGAGAGTGTGGGTGTTCTTTTGTTTGTGTCTGCTGCACTTTTACCCGTTATATCCAAACTCTTCAGCATGTATGCCCCCATCTGTGACACGGGGTTCCAACCATATGCCTGATCATGCTAATATCTTGAAGTTACTTGATTATCTCATATGCACCCTCAGTTCACCCTCCTTGCTACTAGATTCCTACTCACCATGGCATACTGGTAACTTAGACATGCCCACTTTAAAGGATTTTAATGTGTCTCCTCACCTTGCTCGCCCCACCCTGTTCCTTACTGGCAAGGTTCTGTTATATGTAACATTAAAGCAACTTGGTATTAGCACCAGGGACCCTCCCTGCCATACCCATATTCCCCACAAGCAAGTGCGCATTAAGCTTGCAAAGTTGCTCTTAGAAATAATCAAGAAGATTCTGCTTCTCTTACTTTTGTGCTCTGGCAATGTTGAACATAACTCTGACCCTCCAGCATCTATTGGATCTCCTGCAGACCTACCTAGCCTCAAAGGGTTAAGCTTCAATCATGTTAATGCATGCAGTTTGTTAAAAAAAATCACATCTATCCAGGCCTGGATATGTCACACTGCCCCTGACGTCTTGGTTGTCACTGAGTCTTGGCTTCACCCTGCAACAAGCAACAATGGAATAAACCTCCCTTCTTACTCCTTTTTCTGAACTGACAGACAGTCCAAGTGGCTATTTATGTTAAGGACAAATTCACAGTCTCTATCATAGATTCAACCTCCATCCCAAATGAGTTCGGAAACCTCTCCCTGCAGGTCAAGATTGCATCTGGTGCATCACTTTGTGTGACAGGTTGTTATAGGCCCACGTCTGCTGGGTTGCATCATTTAAGCCTTATCCTAGGACAAAGGTATATTGAGACCATATTACTAGGCAACCTCAATCTAGACTGGCTATCCAGTGCATCTTGTCCACTAAAAATATTCTGTGATTCACTCGGGCTGTCCCAACTTATCAATGAAATTACACAATCAAATAAAACCAACCCTACTAACAGCACCCTGTAAGACATTATCCTTGTTAGCAAACCTCACTTATTCCCCCACGCTGGTGTCTTCTTCTCAGACATTAGTGATCATTGCTTCATTGCCTGTGTAAGGTCCAACTGCACCTCCTCTTCCTCGGGACCTAAATTTTCCTCTACAAGGTGTTTACGCAATTTTGACCCCTTTTTTACGGATGACACAGTGCTTTATGTCAGTGGACCCTACCCTGATGCACCATACTCAGTCCTCCAGGATGAATTCAATCTACTGCAGCATCAACTCCTAAATCAGACGTTGCTTTTGAATGCCAAGAAAACAAAAGCAATGTTCTTCTCACCTTTTCCCAACCTACCTAACCCAGTGTCAGTGGCTCAGTAGGTGGCACACTCACCTCTGAGGCCGGGAGATCAGAGGGCTGTGGGTTCAGTTACCACATCTGGCACTTGGGTTAATATCCCAATACTGACACTGTAGTGCATCATGAGGGGGGTGCTGCACTTCTGAGATGCCGTCTTTCAGATGAGATGTTAAACCGAGGTCCCATCTGCCTGGATTGGTGGTAGTTCAGGTGGATGTTAAAGATCTCATGGCACTTATCGAAAAGAGCAGGGGAATTTTTTATTTACCTATATACATAACCAAAACAAAAAATATACAGTCATGCAAAAAAAAAAAAAACTGGTTTAACTAAAGGCAGAAAAAAAACCTCCCCAAACCCACATTTCAAACAACCCACATTTATGACACTATTGTGCTTGACTTTCTCATAAAATCCTTAGTCTCTCTTTCCTACTTTTAAATAAAATTGCTATACATACCTTTTTATAAGGTACCCTCACCCTTCAAGCATTTACAGTGACACTTTTGAAGACATTTCTTTCTGCCATTTACACCAATAAGGAAATTAATTGTGTTATAAACCCTTAAAAATAAGGAAAGACTTTCCAAAATAGAAAACTATATATTAATTTCTTCATTCATTTTAAACTTTCATATTTATAACACAAATCTGCCAAATTACTGGTACTTTTGAAAAAACCTGAACCCTTTCCATTATATATTTACCTTAGATTTTGGATTTGACTTAACACCCTTCCAAAAAACTTCTTTCAAAACGAAATCACATAATTTACGTATAACATCATATGTCATTTGCTTTTGTTGTAACACACTGATTTCTTGCATTTCACAAATAATATGTTATACTTGCAAAAAAAAAAAGTTAAAGTCCCTTTATTATATTGCTCCGGGATATTACTATAATCGCCTAAAATTAGCTGTTCATATGTTAATTTTGGCAACCACTTTAAGTCCCATCTATCAGTAGCAAAATTCCAAAAACCTTTAACACACTCGCATTCAAAGGAAAAAATGCTGCATTATTTCTTCCTTAGCTATGCAGTTAGGGAATGGGCACATTCTTTCTGATAACGCTTTATACTTATGATTACCCCTAATTTGTAGTTTGCCATACACACACATTCGTAGTGAATCCCACATTTTTTGGCACTCTATTCTCATTTAGTTGATTACTTGCTAACTTGACCTTTGATGGTCTGCAGTTTTTAAATTCTGGATGCGTGAAACCCATATAGTCTATTATCTTTTCTTAATACCAATTTCTTGA
The DNA here is from genome assembly GCA_016271365.2 of Neoceratodus forsteri. Lineage (NCBI taxonomy): Eukaryota > Metazoa > Chordata > Ceratodontiformes > Ceratodontidae > Neoceratodus > Neoceratodus forsteri. Next base: position 626,707,066 of record CM057458.1, on the reverse strand, counting down.
TTTTCCTAAAGTGTCTTCCCTTTTAACCTTCCATTTGGCCAATTTCTGTGCCATTGGCTTAAAGAAGTTTGGTACCTTTTATAGTTTTGCCAGTTTTGGAGGCATATCATCCCAGGCACCCAAATATTCCTCTAAAACCCCTTGCATCCAAATTTTAGCGTGTGTTTTCTTTTCTTGTAATCCAAAATTTAAAGATTTTGCCCAAAATAAAGTATGAAAAAACACGATTGGATGCACCATATTTAGTCCTCCTTTCAGTTTAGACAGGAAGGTGAATTCTCTTTTGACCGGGTTGAGTCGACTACCTCATAACATTTGAAAAAATATACTCATGACTCTTGTTTCCATTTGTGTAGGTAGAGGAAACACCATACTAACATAAAGTAATATTGGGGTTAAAAATTGTTTTACTATGTATACCCTTTTTAATTTTGATAAATTCCAGCTCTTCCACCTTTGAACTGTTAAATCACAAATTTTCAGACTCTCTTCCCAATTGTACTGAGCCATATATCCCTCCCCAAAAAACACCCCTAAATTGTTATAGGGATCTCTAACAACCTTATTCCCACAATCTGTTCTATATTCTCTTCTTTTGGACCTAAAGCCAACACTTTTGATTTTTCTGCATTTAACTTTCCTCTGACACATTTTCATACATTTCTATCTCTCCTAGCATCCTTTCCCCACTCACTCTATCCTTTATGGAGACACACAGATCATCTGCATAGGCAATTATTTTTAACAATTCCTGCATCTGAATTTCTATGATTCCCTCAGTTTCTGGGTTTGCTATTATTCTCCTTACTAATGGATCCAAAGCAAAAATATACAACAATGGGCTGAGAGAGCAGCCTTGCCTTACACCAGTTTTCACTTGTAAAAACCTTCCTTCTCTTCCTTATAATAATGGTGTATTTTCTGCTTTTCCATATAAGATTTTAATCTGAGAAATAAATGTTTTAGGAATTCCATAGTATGATAACACCTGGAGAAGATATTTATGATCCACTTTATCAAAAGCTTTTTTTTTGGTCTAACGTTAATAAAAACCCTCCCCTTTTATGTTTATGACAATATTGCATTACATCCCTTATGATGGATAAGTTTTCTTGTATTTTCCTTCCTGGGATAGTACTTGTCTGAACCGAATGTATCAAATGTTCTGCCACTTTTTTTAACCTCTTTTGTAAAATATGTGTCAGAATTTTTAAATACGAATTTAGCAGGCTGATAGGCCTCCAGTTATCTATATCCCATCTATTTCCTGATTTATGCAAAAAATGAAAAAAATTACTCACCTTAGTAATGTTGTTTCTTCTAATAGAGTCTTGCTGTATTCTGACAATAGCAGTGAGTCCCAACCTTCGAACTGCCCTGGAGATGAAAGAGTTAACTTTCCATGCCAGGCATGGAACGCTGAGCTCGAGCTCGGTTGAGACTCTGTCTGTTGTTGTTTAAACTCAAACCGTCAGATCTTTACGAGCGAAACTCACTGAGGTCCTGTGTGGAAGCTGTAAACTTACACTAGCCAACTGGCTACTAAACACAAAAACAGATTTTTTTGGTCCCAAAACAAAGACTCAAGTCAGGAGACCCCAAAAATGAATAAATACAACACCCACTCATCCAAAGAAAAAGGGGGGGATAACAAACAAGGTGGGGCACCTCCTGAGTGCCAATACTGCCACTGCCCACCCACATCCCCAAAAACAGAGGTTCTGAGAGGGGAAGGTGGGGGGGAGGTCAGAATACAGCAAGACTCCATTAGAAGAAACAACATTACTAAGGTGAGTAATTTTTTCTTCAAACAACATGAAGTCTTACTGTATTCTGACAATAGCAGACTACCAAGCAGTACCTCCATGGAGGAGGGACAGAACCTACTTAGGAAATAGGCTCTGAAGCACAGCTGTGCCAAACCGAGCATCACTCCTAGCCTGGATATCCAGGAGTAATGCTTGGTAAAAGTGTGAACTGTTTTCCAGGTAGCTGCTTGACATATCTCTAGGATAGGAATATCCCTGGCAGCAGCCAGGGAAGCAGCTGTACCTCTGGTAGAGTGAGCCCTCAGGCCTGAGGGTGGAATCCTGCCTAGTTTTTCATAGCAAAATTGAATGCAAGAGACAATCCACCTGGCAATGGATCTTTTAGTGGCAGGTTTTCCTTTACCAACCTCACCATAAGTGAGGAACAGTTGGAGGGAGTCAAACCTGTGACCCTTGGTACATTCTATGTAATAGCTAAGGGCTCTTTTCACATCTAAACTGCGCAGCCTCCTCTCACCAGAGGAGGAATGGTCAGTGAAGTACACAGGAAGAGACACAGATTGGTTAAGGTGGAAGTCTGAAACCACCTTAGGTAAAAACTTCCTGTTAGCCCTGAGGACCACCTTATCTCTCTGGAAGGAGATAAAATCAGGCTCCACTGACAGGGCTTGTAACTCACTTTTGTGCCTGGCAGAGGTGATGGCTACCAGGAACACAGTTTTCCAAGTCAAGTACTTAAGCTCTGCTGAAGACAAAGGCTCAAAAGAGGGTTGCATAAGCTGAGCAATGCAAACGTTAAGGTCCCAAGCAGGGGCAGGGTCCCTGAATGGAGGATTGGTATGAAGCAATCCCTTGAAAAATTTGGAGAATACAGGGTGAGCTAAACGAGAAGAGGGCTTACCTGCTGAAATGAAAGCAGAAACAGCTGCCAGATGCACCTTTAGTGTAGCTTGTCTGAGTCCCAAGCTATTCAAATGGACCATATGGTCAAGGACTGTGGGCAGATCAGCAGACTCTGGGGAAATATGCTTCCCAGAGCACCATATGGAAAATCTTTTCCACTTTGAATTATAAGTAGTTCTGTTGGAAGGTTTCCTAGAAGCCTTTAGAATATCCATTACACCCTGGAGAGGTGTAAATCAGCAAACTCTAACTCTTCCAGAGCCAGGCCTTGAGATTGAGAGATTTGAGATTTGGGTACCAAACCCTCCCCTGAGCACAGGTTAACAGGTTATAATTCCTGGGAAGAGACAGGGGAAGATGGACTGCTAAGGACAACAGGAGAGGATACCAGGGCTGTCTGGCCCAGTCTGGAGCAATCAGGATCACCTTGCAGGGTTGAGACATGATTTTGACTAGCACTTTGAACAGGAGAGGGAAAGGGGGGAAGCATGCAGGAACTTCCCTTCCCAACCGAGAACTAAGGCATCCAGGGGGACTGAGACCAACACTGGGGGCCTGCAGCAGAAAAGGGGAAGTTGGTGATTGTCTGGGGCTGCAAAAAGATCTATCTGAGGGTGCCCCATCTGGAGAATATCACCTCCAAGACCAGGGGATCCAGTGACCATTCGTGATGGCCCTGAGATATCCTACTGAGAGCATCTGCCAGGACATTGTCCTTGCCTGGGAGGTGTACTGCTGTGAGGGAGGTTTTCAGGGAATAAGCCAGAGACCACAACTTCATTGCTTCTGTGCACAAGGCCGTAGACCGAGTGCCTCCTTGCTTGTTGATGTACCACATTGTGGTAGTATTGTCTGTTCTGATCTGAATAACTTTGTTCTGAACAGACTTGGAAAAAGCTTGAAGTGCTAGAAATACTGTTCTGAGTTCCAACAGATTGATGTGAAGCAGAGATTCCTGAGGGGACCACAACCCCTGGGTGGTCAGGTCACCCAAGTGAGCCCCCCACCCCAAGAGGGAGGCATCTGTAGTAAGGATTAAAGAATGAGACTGAGTGACAAAGGGAACTCCTTGTCTCAGATTGTTCTGATCCTGCCACCACTGCAAGGCCTGGATCAGGGTTCAAGTCACTGGGATCAGTTTGGTCAGAGGGTCCTTTTTCTGGGACCAAAAGGCTCTCAGATGGAACTGAATGTCCCTCATCTGAAATCTTGCTCCCTGCACCACTGCTGTAGAAGCAGCCATGTGCCCCAGGAGCTGCAGAAAATGCCTTGCTGGTCGAGACACCTGTAGGGTGAATGAGGAGGCCAATGCGATAAGGGTCCTTGCCCTGTCCAGGGGAAGGAAGGCTCTGGCCTTTTCTGTATCTAGCTCTGCGCCTATGAAGGTGAGGAGCTGAACAGGCTCTAGAACTGACTTTGAAAGATTCAAAAAGAAACCCAGAGAGGTGAGCAGTTGCTGAGTTATCTGTAGGTGTAACTTGACTTGGTCTGGGGACTGGCCTACTATGAGCCAGTTGTCCAAGTATGGGAAGATGGCAATCCTTTACCATCTTAGAGAAGCAACTACTACTGCCTGGCATTTTGTGAACACCCTTGGAGCAGAGGTTAGACCGAAGGGCATTGCTCTGAACTGGTAATGGCCTGAGGGCAGCTCGAACCTGAGGTACTTTCTATGGGAGCTTCTGATGAGAATATGGAAATAGGCATCCTTGAGGTCCAGGGAAACTAGCCAGTCCCCTGGCCTTAGAGAGGGTAGAATTATTCCCAGAGTCACCATTTTGAATTTTGGTTTTAAAAGGTGCTTGTTTAAGTATCTGAGATCCAGGATGGGCCGCCATTCTCCTGTCTTTTTTGGGGTAAGAAAGTACCTGGAGTACAAACCTTTTCCCTAGTGTAGGGGCGGAACCCTTTCCACAGCTCTGAGAGCTAGGAGGGAAGAGACCTCTCCCTCTAGGGCAAGTGCCTCTGAGGGATTTGCAGGTGGAAAGGATCTGGTTCTCAGCTTTGGGAATGTTTTGAAGCTGAGAACCAGTCCCTGGCTTACTACTTCCAGGACCCACTTGTCTGATGTTAAAGACTTCCAGTCCTGGACAAAGTAAGCCAGCCTGCCCCCTACAGGTAGTGGAGAATCAGCCCTGGCAAACCCATCAGGGTGCCTGTTTAGCAGGGGGTTTTGGCTGAGGGGTGGAAGCAGGTCTGCTTGTACCCCTTCTGCCTCTCCCTCTAAAGAACCCCCAGTGAGCATAGGCAGAAGAGGAGGCCTGGGCTTGGTAGAAAGGCCTATGAAAAGGCCTGCCCCTGCCCCTGGGATGCTGCCTCTGAGGAGTGGCCTGCCTTTCCTTGGCCTGTGCACTCCTATAGGTGGTTCTATATTCGTCCATTTTCTTCATGTAATTCTCTGTTTGCTCCCCAAACAGAGAATTACCCACAACAGGAAAATCCATGGCCTTAGTCTGGGTATCCTGTGACAGGGTAGTACATCTGAGCCAAGCCATTCTACGAAGTGCCACAGATGTAGCCATGACTCTAGATGACACATCATTGGAGTCCACTGCAGCATGGAATTGCACCTTGGATGCCTCAATACCATCAGCAGCCACCTGCTCCAGCTCCTTGGCAAGCTGGCCAGGGACCTGTTTTGTTAAAGCCATGACAGTGTCCCATCTGGATTTCTGATACCTAGCAGTATAGGCCATATAGTTGGCCTGTCTGAGTCGAAGGATGCTGCCATGTACTGTTTCTTTGCCATGGCATCAATCCTCCTGGCGTCCTTGTCTGGGGGTGTGAAGCCAAGGGAATATTTGCCTTATCACAGGCTGCAGCCTGCACTACCCCAACATGGCTGCATTGTTGTGTAAGGAACTCCATATCTGAGCCTGACAATGTATACCTCTTATCCATTCTTTTATCCACAGGAGGTATGGAGTCTTTAAAAATCTTAAATGTCTGTTTCCCAAAAGATTTGTGTAAGGGAATAGACAGCCTCCTAGACTCTGGGATATCCGTCATTTCCACATAGCCAGACTCCTTCTGGTCATCCACAGCTTCTTCCATAGGAAGCTGGAGGGTTTCAGCCACTTTTTTATAAAACATGAAATGGGATGGGGACTCAGAAAGCCTAGGAGGAGACACTCCTGAAGGTCTGTCTGGGGAGATGTCCGGGTCAATGGGCACATCCAGACTTTCAAAACCACATTCACTTTCCTCATACTCCTCTTCCTCCTCCTCCGGTTCATAATATTCCTCTAAATCATAATCTTGAACCGGTGGAACCGGCCGAACCGAGTGCCTCCCTGATGGTGCCGGTTCAGTTGGAACTGAGGAAAGCGACTGCACAATTTTTATCTCTTTGGCTATTTCTTCAGCGGTTGGAAAAGAAAGTTTTGGATCCACACCAGCTGATTTTTCCTTCTTGTTCTTCTTAGCCGAACCGACTCCTCAGAATCGGTTCTCCTTTGCCCGAAGAAGTCTCGCCCTGGTTAGAGGGCACTCCTTCTGGTTCGGTTTGAACCAAACCAGGCTGGCCATCTGGATCAGCGGACTTTTTGGCCTCCCTTTCCCTGAGCCTACCAATTCTTTTCTCTAGGGTAGCTGCAGGAAAATTTTTACAAATCTGGCAGTCTGCATTGAGGTGGTCAAACCCCAGAAAATAAACACAGATGGTGTGGGGGTCAGCCTTAGCAAAGACTTCCCCACACACACTGCAGTGTTGAAACCCAGTGGGCCTGGTTTTTCTTTTGGGTTTCTCAGACATTGTGCCAGTCCTAACCAAACTTACCCTTTTAATGGCAGTCTGCCAGGCAAGACCCTCTTATCGGTTCCTGACTGTGTTACGGGTCGTGGAAAAAACTGTAATAAAATCCGTTTTTTTGAGAACCGATAAGAACCAGTAACCACACACTAAAAGTACAGATAAAGATTTTTTAACAACTTGATAGGTTCAAACCGAACCGATGAACCGTTTACAAGTTCCACACAGAATAGAAAATAATATAAACCTATCTAGTACTCACAAATACCACAGACAGAGACTGAACCGACAGGTTACGGTTTAAATTTGGTCGAAAACCAAGAAAAGCGGTACTTTAACCGACAAATTGAACTGAGCAGAAGGAGAAATCTCCGGAGCGACTGTTCAGTGAGGCGGAGTAAAGAATCTGACGGTTTGAGTTTAAACAGCAACAGACAGAGTCTCAACCGAGCTCGAGCTCAGCGTTCCATGCCTGGCATGGAAAGTTAACTCTTTCATCTCCGGGGCAGTTCGAAGGTTGGGAGTCACTGCTATTGTCAGAATACAGCAAGACTTCATGTTGTTTGAAATACTATTCCCTTTGCAAAATGTGCCAGCATTTCTTTTGGTTCATTCAAAAAAATATTATACATGTTTGCCAGCAGGGCGCCATACTGTCTATGATTTCTTCATAAAACCCATTTGGTATCCCATCTCAGCCCGGAGATGTCCTTTTTTTTTTTAATTTCTAATTGTGTCTTCCACCTCTGAACTCATTATAGGTTCTATAATTTCAGTTTTTAAAATGTGTGGGTATGTGGGAGGTATTATATAGCTTAAAAAGTCTTGAATTTATGCTTCTGTCTTATTAATTTCTCTGTTAAAACTGTCTAAGAATTTTCCAGGAAATGCTGTATTTCTTTTGGATTATTTAGAATTTGGCCATTTATGTCTTTTAAATTTGTTGTTTGAGAATGTATCCTTTTCTCTTTACAGGCTTCACAGGGATGCACCTGAGGAGTTTTTTGTGTTCCATACACCACCTCTGCCTGAAGTGAAGAGGGTCTGTCACATTGACATTTTCTCATTTCCAGCTTTATTAAGTTAATTTGTTCTGACAAGTCCTGCTTTTTTTGATTAGCCACAGAATAAAGCTTATATAACTGTGTTCTTAGATTTAAATATGTAATAAACTTTTTTTGTACTTTCGTTTTCCCATATTTAGAACACCATAACTTTATGTCTTTTTTTTGTCTCTTCCCACCATTCCCCTATATTTTCATATAAACATATCACCGAGATTTGAGCTAATATTAGATCCCTCAGTTGCCATTTAATCTCAGGATTTTCTAAAATAGCAACATTCATCTTCCATCTGTTACACACCCTTCTTACATTTAGAACTATGCTTATCACTGTAAACAATAATAAATGGTCCGACCATTCAACTGGGACTACTGCTGTTTTATTTACTCTTACATAATTTCAAACAAAAATGTAATTGTCAGAGGGAGACTTGTACCTCTTCCTGGAACTAGAGAATCCCAACTTTCACTTTTCTTGTTCTTTCCTTAAAAACAAGTCTGTTGCACAACAGCATCAAGTTCTTTTCCCCCTGCCGTATCCCTTTTCATGCTTCTGTCCCATTTTTTAGGTTATTATTTCTTTGGTGGGCTGGCCACCTGCCACTTTTTGTCTACAGTTATATTTATTCTTATTCCTGCCTATAAATTCTATTTCTCTTGTTTCTTTGGAATTGCTAGCCCCCAGGAAGCTGGAGCGAGTGTACCTCTAACGCTATATAGCATATGAAGTACTTTTAACGCTATGTAGCATCTAAGTAAAAAAGCTGGTAACGTTGTTGAGACCAGCTTACTCAGAAGCGGCCTTAAAGTTGAAGCTGACAGTTCTTTCCTTGACTGTAACACCGCCCGCAGATTATAATACGCTAATACAGTTTGTTTTGGTATTTAAAAAAAAACCAAAAGCCCAGCCTGCAATAAAGAAGTTAAAAAGGTGCACAAATCTGTTAGAACAATACCAGTGTTTTTCCAGTTGCTGTTTTAAAAAAAGAAGACTGTGAAATCCTAGAAAGCCACCTGCCCCATAATACGAGCGGCAAGAGGTAAAATACTAATTTCTTCTGTTTCAATTTTCTTGTATAAACAAGGGATGGAGAATTAGGGATACTTGCCAAGTTCTCGGTAATGAATTTCAGTAAAGCTTGTTTTTCCTTTCACCGTCTCATTCCTCTCTCGCTTATTTAGGAGCTCTCTCTCACACTGTTGTTTTGCCTTACTAAGAGCTGGCCAGACCCTTTTCACTGTCATTTATGGTGGAGAACAGTGTGGGAGGAGTCCTAGTAAGCAAGACTGGAAAGTTTATGTTTTAAATGGTACCAAATTGATTTCTATCCTATGCAAAGGCATAGTTGTGCTACAAGAATAGGAATACAGTTTTCAACTGTGAATTTTATGTGTTATTTAAGAAATAGAATGTGTAAAGTCAAATATAGGAGGAGCTAGCAGGTCACCTGATTTAGTTTTCAGATATAAGGAGCTGCTGCCAGTAAAACGGATAGTGTGTCTGGGTCAGCACATGGACCAACAGCTCTCTAGCATGTTCTAGAGATAATCTTTGATTTGTTTACTTGATTATGCCTTTGGATGTTTATTTTGTCGCTTAAAGTGCATTCAGTTTATTTCTTTATTTTCATTTAATAAATTTTGGATGGAGAAGTCCGCTTTGTTCACATCTTGATTCTGGTGTCTGAGTCATCAATCCCACAGCCTTCACAGTAATCTATTTTTGAAGTAAAGTTTTTACTAACATATGTATGTGTGATCTTTGGGTTAGCCTGTATCGTAACGTCCAATAAATCCACGTTTTTTATAAACTTTTGAAATGCATGTGAGTCACAGTATACTTTTATTACCTTGTTTTTCTCTTCCTGCGATATCTTTTATGCAACTAAAATTCCCGCCTGAAAAAACATCTTTTGCTGTGGCCAAAAATGGCTGCACTTGAACAAAAATGTCCACTCTTTCAGCTTTCTATTGTGGCGCATAAATATTCAAAAACCTACTAGATCTATTTTGCCATATCCCGTCTATAATCAACACTCTTCCAGGTATTAAATTGACCAACTTTTGTAGTTTAAACCCTTGTCCAGAAAAGAGAATTCCCACCCCGTCTTCTCTGTCCTCCCCGGACGACCAGTAAGAAGGTCCCCATATCCAGCTGTGTCTAGCAGTCTCCTTCTGTATAAATGAATCCAACCAAGTTTCCTGCAAAAAAAAAAAATTACGTCTAAGTTTAAATAATGCAAAACTGAAAACATGGCATTTCTACAGCCTGCATTATTTATGTTATAGGTGTTTAAAGAAGATACAGAGAAACTATTCATTTAAACCCAAAGGTAAAATTCCTGTTTCTACTTCTTTTTTTTCTTTTTCCCAAACTTCTTTTTTCTGATTGTGTGGGTATAGGCATTTCTTTTTTCTCTCCAGGGTTTGGAATATCTGAGAATTGATCCTCTAGCTCAGTCACTCCTGCTTCTGTATTCAAAACATTAAAGTGGTTTTCTGTTTCTATCCCCTCCATTTGCTGTTGACTCCTCAGGTTTCTAGAACTTCTCCTTAAAGGAAGTGCACTGTCCTTTAAAGGAGGAGAGGGGGGAGCTCTCTGACACACCCTCTTCTGGTAATTTTTGTGGGACCCCCGAAACTACCCCACATCGTTCTCTGTAGCCTGACTTACCAGCACTACCCCAAGTTCCAAATCCTGACCCCTTCCTCCATTCACTCCTCTTCTGGACTTTTCTGACCTTATTTGGCTAAGTTTGTCTAGTCTCTTTTTCCTTTTTTTCCTCTGTTTTCTGTTGTTGCACACTCTGATCCCATCTTCTGTCTGAGAAACCTGCCTCCTGTTGTGCTTTCTGAGTTAAAACTTTGGGGTTTACTGTATTTCTTGCATTACTTGCAGCCCACGGGCAATCCTGATAAATATGTCCAAACTCCTTGCATAAGTTGCACCTCGAGTGATTTGTGCACTGCATACTAATGTGATTGAATGCATGACATGTTACAAACCTTAGTTTATCACAAACATTTGAAAATGCATTCTTGCCCCACATTTGTAACATGCTTTTGGTTGCCCTGGGTAGAACACCACTTGTCTGTCCTTACTCAAGAAAAAGCTGTTCGGCACATGTTCAACTCCCTCTGAACCCTGCCTTGGTTTCACTGTAAATTTCCATGCTCCATTACAAAATTGCTTAGTGTCAATGACTGCATGTGGTGCACTTAAAACCTCACATTTTTGTTGCAGCCAAAACACTATATCGCACACATGCACATTTTTGTTTCTAAACATAACTGTGACTGTCTTTACCAATGGTTTGGTTAGGGGTATAGCCATGAATGGAACCTATAAGGGGGAAAAACTTCACTTGAATTATAAAGTGACCAAAATCTATCTAGGCTATTTGGATGCCTGAAACTAATGTCAAAATTATCCTCCCCTGATATACTGTATGTATAAAAGTATATATATCAGCAGTTGAAAAGTTCATACTTTCTTTAAGAAGTTTTCTTCCCGCACAGACTCTATCCGGCCTTGGATCTAGACCGCCCCTGTATCATAACCTCACTGCATTTCTTCTTGGCAGAGATTGAATCCTTGAAAAAAAGTCTGCATATCTTGGCTTTGATGGTAGGGGGGGTTTGGGGAGGGGGATTTGCATCAGACTTATCTTGTTGGGATGATCAGTCTCCTGGCTCTTGTTCAAAGTTTCTTTCCTCCTGACAATCATTTGTCCCCTTTTCTTTGCCCTGTGAGGCTTTTTCCTGTGACCACTCCAAAATGTTTTCCTTCTCACTATTAAAAATGCTGCATGCAAAAACTGAAGCCCTGCCCCCCCTCTCCATTTCTTTGTTTTTGTTTTCCTTTACTTTATCTTTTTTAAAACTTTCTGTGCTGCTACAAAGTCCTGCATTTGCTGAAGGCTCTTCTTCATTTGTAAGCAACACATTTTCCCCATCCCCAACTTTGGTCTTACTTTTACTTTTTTGATTCTCCACAGGAAATGAGAAAATTTTACCTGTGCCTCCTGTTTGGCCCAAATGCTGTCTCTCCAACAGTTGTCTGTCCTCTCCCTCCTGTGACATATCCCAATCCATATCCAAAAACCAGGTCCCATCTTCATGCTGTTTCAATTCCGCTCCTTTAAGAGTCTTCTCCAGTGTCGAGTTGTCTTTAGTTAACTCGGTTTCCTCATCTTCTATATTGAAAGCATTTTCTATCACTTCCCTCACCATTTTTTGTGGTGTTTTTTCTCCTGACATGAACTCTCCAGCTACTGAAGCTTCTTCTTCTCCCCTACAGGAAGTCTCAACTTTTTCCCATGTCTTGCCATTTTGTCCTTCTGGTGCACCATCATTATTTTCCTCCCAGCTCCCATTTCTTTTCAAATTAGATTCCTCTTTAGTAGCATGCACTTTGCTTTGTACAACTCCTACTTTACCAGGTGCCTCATCCTGTATTTTTTCTACAGTGTGATAAAGCTGCTTTTCTCTTTTCATACCTCTCCTCATCTTCTGCAAGCTCTGTCAAGATTTTCTGTTGTCGTTCTTCAATCTCGCTCTCCAACTGTAATGTTCCTGCTGCAACATAACTCTCTGATGTTTCTTCGTAACACTCTGCCTCATCCATCTCTGCAGGTAAACTGTTTTTTTCCTTGGAAATGCTGGTCTGATTACATTTTTACCAACTCCATTTTCCTCTGCAGTCGCATCTTTACCTCCTTCTTCTTCCATGATCATCCCAACACTGTGCTCCTCTATCTCTGTGCATGCAGAGGAACAGCACTGTCTACTGCAGAGCAGGAGAATTTCCCTGGTGTCCTGGCCAAATGTCCCCCTTTCGCTAAAAAATACCACCAACAGCTTCATTTGGTTCAATTTCAGTTGGTCACCATCTGTATCCCCCCCGGTCGCCCCTGAGAAAGGGACTTCTAGACCCAGTGGGCTTACTGGGTCAACAAAATTCAATAAATAAGTAACCCAGCCTCAGTTGGGACTCTTCCCCTGGTAAGTGCCATACTTGGTGAGCAACTGGAGTACATGACTAAATTCAAATACTTGTGGATATGGCTCGATAATAGACTCTCCTTCCTGGTACATATTGAAGAACTGACAAAGAAACTTCAACGGAGGCTTGGACTTTTCTTCAGGATAAAATATCTCCTCCCCAGGGAAGCAAGATGAGGCTAGTCAAAACCACTTTTCTTTCCCTGCTAGATTATGCTGACTTCCTGTACAATCAAGGGCCTGCTGGAGCTCTCTCAAAACTCAATACGCTCTATCACTGAGCCCTAAGGTTTATATCGGTCCTTCCCTACTCCACCCACCATTGCTTGTTGTATACAGCAGTAGGGTGATCCTCTCTTAGCTTCAGGTGACAAAGAAACACCACCATCTGGACATACAAAGTCATCTTAAATAAACTGTCTAACTGTATCTCTGATCACTTACCACTTTGTACTTTTTGTAGATATGCTCTGAGAAGCGCCTCCTACTTTTCTCCTTGAAGGTATTTAAGGCCAGATCTCATTATGGCTGTGCAGCTATTAGTCATGTGCTGCCTTTGATGTGGAATAAACTGCAAAAAACTCTAAAACTAAAGTATGCCATCAGCTTAGCAACTTTCAAAACACTATATTCTCATAATATTACAGAACCCTGTGTTTGCTATTCCTGAACACGGATTCCCCCAACCATCCGAAGCCCACTATTCATTTTGCTGTGGCCTCCTTTAGTCACTGGTCTAGCTTCTTTCTGGCCCTCTTTCTACCCCCTTTCCCTCTTCATTGCCTCTCTCCTCCTTCTTCCTTTCCCTGACCAGTTCCGGTATTGTATTTGCTTTTGCCCATGCCCTGCCCTCTGTTTATTCTTCCTCCAAAATGATCACACATCTCAACTTGCACTGCGCACCCCCATTCCATAACTGCTGTCCCTTCCCTTTTTCCTAACCCCTCCCTTTTCCCCATCCTTCCTATACCCCTAGTGTGTTCTCTGAGTTGTCCTTGTGGTTCCAGATGGCTCACCTTTGCCTCATGTCCCATACATATGCATCATAGTTGTGGAATTAATCTGCAACACTACTTGTTTGCACACTTTGTTTGACTGTACAATTTTGTGGTTTTTGAACCTGCATTACTTAGCTCTACTACTGCTCAGATCCTTGCTGTACATGCCAGTGTACTGTAATTGTTGTGTATTATCTTGTTTTTCTTGCATCACAATTTGTTGCACATTCTGCTTGATTGTATATATTGTTGCACTCAACCTGCATTACTTCTTTTTATTGCTGTTCATGCCCATGCTGTTTACATTAGTGTACTGTAACTGTTGTGTATTATCCTGTATTTTGTACTTGTTCCACCCAGGTCCACCTCGAAAATTAGCTTTGCTCAACGGTGTTTGCCTGGTTAAATAAATATTTTGATTGATTGATTTGGTGGACAGAGATTGGAGAACTGAGATTCTAAAAGCAGCATCCCAGCATGACTCAAGGTTAATGCTATAATGGGAGATGAAGATGTGTGCTGACTTCCAGGAAGCCACCCTACAGATCTCCTGCATGGAGACATCCCTGAAAGCAGCCAGCAAGGTAGAATCATGTCTGATGAAATTAGTCCTAAGCCTTACAGGAGGCTCCCTACTAGCCATCCTATAGCAGAGTTCGATACAGGAGACAATCCATCTGCCAACTGTCCTCTTAGCTGCCAGTCTGCCAGGTGTGACTTCAGCATACGTGACAAAGAGCTGGCAGACCTCACCCCAAACTCCAGTGGTGCACTCTCTGTAATAAGAGAGCATCTGCTGCAGGTTCAAGGTATGTCACCTGTGGTCAGCCTCCAAAGATGGGTTTGTAAAGTATATTGGAAGGTTGATGACCTGATTAAGGTGAAACTCTGATACCACCTTTGGGAGAAACATCAGGTGGGGGTGAAGGACTACCTTGTCCATGTGGAAGACCAGGTGTAAAGACTCTGCTGAGAGTGCTCAGAGCTCACTGATCCTTCTGATAGAGGTGACAGCTGCCAAGAAGGTGGTTTTCCATGACAGGTGTGATACCTCAGACCTGAGCATAGGCTAAAAGGGCTTGCCCATGAGAAATGCCAGAACCAGCAACAGATCCCGTGGTGTTGGTGGTGGTGGTTCACACATCAGTGGTCAGATTCTTATATATACTTGAGATTTTGGCTTGACCCTTTAGGCTCAAGTAAGAAATATGTGGACAAATTAGTTATGCAAGTGGGTAAGAGGGTTGGGCTGTTGTACTGTACAGCAACCAAAACTGCCTGGTCTCTGAAGTAATTAAAAAGACTGTCCAGTTGCAGGACCTTCCACTATTTGATTATGCTGGTATTTTGCATGATTATGCTTTAAGTGATTGACTACAAAAACTTGAGGTCCTGTATAGCCCCCTTGTCAGACTAATTCTTAAGTCCCTTGGGTCATTCACCATTGTTACCTTTATAAAAGGTTAGGGTGGATCTCCTTTCCTGACAGAAGCCTACATAAACTAATATTAGCCTACAAGGGCATGCCAGGACAAGTGACTGAGTACTTAGGTAATAGGCTACTTGTCAGGAAAGTTCATCCCTCATTACAAATTCTAATCTCCAGGAAATGGTAGTCCCAAGAACAACAACTCACTGGTATATGTACTTTTACAGTCAGTATGTTCCCCCTCTGGAATCAACTTCTAGCTAAATTTAGTACTATGGGCCAAACTCCTCCATCAGCTGAAGTGCTGAAACACTAGTTTTTTGACTCAGAAACTGCATAAGGGGGTTGCCACTGTAATGCACCCCAGATGTGCTCCCCATTCCAAGTTTGAGGCATCTTAGGTGAGAATCTGAGAGGGAGATGGAGGGTGGAAGTGGACCTTCACTGAAAGGTTGGCTGGGTCCTGCCACCAAAGGAGATCCTTCTGAAGGTTGTTGGAGATTAGAACTCTCTGGTCCATTTTGTCCAAGCACTGGTCCCACTGGACTCAAAGAGATCATTGGGTAACCCTCATGTGCAGTCTGGCCAAAGGGACTGTGGGTATGGCAGCCGCCATCAACCCCAGTAGCCGTAGGACCACACGCTCCATGGTCCATCAGGATGAAGCCATAAGGGCCATTTGGGAGATGAAGGTCTCTGTTCAGTTGGACAGAAGAAAGGCCTTGCTCTGGACCGTGTCCAGCACTGCTCCAATGAACTGGATGAATTGGAGGTGCCGGGAGGGTATCAGCCGGGACTTGGGAAGGTAGACTGAAATGCCCAGACCGGAGAAAAGGTCCAGAGTGAAGGAAAGGGATTCCTTCAGACTGTCCAGAGAGGGGGCTGAAAAGAGTAATTCATCCAAATAAGGGAACAAATAGATGTCCCTGCAGTGTAGAAACACCACAACCACTGCAAGGCACTTGGTGAACATCTGAGGTGCCGAGGAGAGGCCAGATGGACGGGCTTTGAACTGGAATGATCCTCCAGAAAAGAGAACCTCAGAAAGTGGTGGTAGGTTGGTAGAATAGGGATATTTATTTATTTATTTTATTTAGGTTTTGTTGATCTGGTAAGTGCACTAGACAAATTCTGCCTATTTTCAGGCACGACCTGGGGGAAGGGGATACAGATGAATGCCAACCAACTTTGAACCAGATTAAGCTGTTGGTGGTATTTTAGTGAATGGGGGGAAATTTGGCCAGGAGGTAAGCATCCTGCATATCCAGGGAGCACAGCCAAGTTTTGGGGAGGAGAAGGGGCAGGAGTCCCTGGCATGTCAGCACGCGAAACCTCTTGTACTCTACAAAGAGGTTGAGCATGCTAAGATCTAGGATAGACCTTAAATCCCCCATCTTTTTGGGAACTAGGAAGACGTGAGAATAAAATCCCCTTCCTGTCTGTTTCGGTGGAACTCACTCTATGGCCGCTTTTTGCAGTAGAGCATAAATTTCTAAAAAACACAACTGTTGTTGGCCTGATGGGTATAAGGACCTTCCTGGAGGGTTGGGAGGAGGTCTATCCAGGAATTCTATCATGTGACCTCTTTCTGTGAGTTGAATAACCCATGCATCTGTGGTGACGGCCTTCCACCCATTCAGGTGGAGGCTGAACCTTCCCCCAATTGGTTCCTCTGAGAGAATCAGAGGGAGCAGAAGTGGGGGGAGGGAGTCAGAATGGGAAGGGGAGGGGCACCTTTCCCCCAGAGGCAGCTTTGGGAAACTTGACCTGGGGGTTTGGGCACCGTAACCTGGGGCATGACGCTTGTTCTGTCGTCTGCCCTGGTTCTGCTTGTTCCAATTCTGCTGGTGATGAAATGGCAGCTGCTATTATTTTTGACTGGAACAGTGCATAGAATGGACATCCTTAAGGGATTTGCCACTCTCCTGCAGCTCAGTAATGATATCTTTCATGTCACTGCCAAACAGCACTGGATCCCTGAATGGAGCTTCCAGAAGACAGCTCTGTATGTCCTGAGCCAACCCTGCCAGGCGAAGCCAGGCTAGATGTCTGAGACAGATTCCTGTAGCTGCTTCTCATGCCGCAGAGTCCACTGAGTCGTAGGTGGCATGGAGGGCATGGCAGCAGAACTTATTCATCCTGACCTTGTCCAGGAGTTTGTTCCTTAGCTATTCATTAGGGATCTCCTGGAGGTCTTTTTCCAAATCTGAAAGGGAGGATTTTTGGAAAGCCACCATGTGGGCTACATAGTTCAGGGAACAAATAGCACAGGTGGACGAGGAGTAGTTCTTCCTACCGTATTGGTCCGTCTGCTTGGACTCCTTATCTGGTGGGGAGGCACTAAGATGTTTGGGCTGGGCTAATCTATCGTGGGCAGCCATAATGACACTAGAATCAGCCTTAGGTTGGACAGTTAGGTGGGAGACCCCTTCTGGGGGGTAGTAAGTCCTATCGGCCTTCTTGGGTACAGCTGGTATGGATGAAAGTTGCTGCCAAATGGTGGACGTAAGGTCCTCATGTGGCCCCATCCAAGGTGGGATGGGGAAGGGGTCCATGTTGACAAGATCCAGGTGCTCTGCCACTCTTCTGTGTTTGGGGTTCAAATCTTGGGAAGCCCATCCGCATGATTTTTGAATGGTCCTGAGGAGCTCAGCAAAGGAAGGGTCCTCAGGAGGGGATTTTGGGCTCGACGGGAGAGTGAGGTTTGGACTGGTTCCCTAAATCTGAGTCCTCATCAGATTCTGAGGATTCCGGTGTACTGGGCAAGGATGCCTCTGGAGTCAGGCCTGGGAGCCTATGTTCAGTGAGTCCACAGGGCAGGGCACCCAAGTCTCTGTCAGAGACTTGGCTGGAGGATGCAGGACTACCTGGAGGCACTCTGCAAGGTGGGGTGGTCCTAACCATTACCTGTGGTTGATCCAGCTCTTGAAGGAGTTGGGACTTAGCATCCTTCCACCATGCAGGGATGACTTCCGGTGGTGGTGGAGGCAAAGGCAGAAGTGGAGGTGGGTAACCTGGGTACCCTGCGTAAGAAGGGTAGCTGGGTGCCTGATACCAATAAGGGTACTGGTAGCCTTGATAGTATGCCTGGCCTGGCAATGGGTAGCTCGGTGCTGGGTAGCCCAGTGTCAGCAGGTTATAACCAGGCGATGAACCCCCCAGCATCAGGTACTTTGGATATTGAGGGGTATATCTAGGAAAGCACCTGGTTGGGCCTGAAGGAGGAACAAAGGGCCCCATTGGAGGGGGTGCTGAAGGGCTATTAGAAAGTGGGTCCAGTGATGGGGTAGGCTAAAGAGCCAAAGGTCCCGCAGGAGAAGGATCCATTCCATCCCCAAAAATATCCAGTGAGAGATCCGGCAATGGGAGAGGATCTGGAGGTGGAAGACAGCCCAGCGAGAGGGGAAGATCATGTAAAGCTCCCGTCAACAGGTCAAGAAGGATATCTGATGGGAGGAGATTAGTCCCAAAAAGGTCGGATGAAGGTAGCGAATCCCCGGAGGAAGAGCCCAGAGGGGATGAAGTAGTACCTGCGAGCTCTCTCTCTGCCCGGTGTTGGGGTCCACAAGGGAGTCCAACAGGAGAGAGGTGGCAGCCACATGATTGGTGGAGGAGCCGACAATCGTCTTACTGGTCATGGTCGGGTTGACAGAAGCCAGAAGTCTAGGGTCAGGCACCCTGTGGCGGAGTCAAAGGGTGACTTAGAGGCAGAGCTCAAAGCAGGAGACCTGAAGGAACCTCCAAAGAGGCAACCACTGACTGACCACTAACCTCGGTGGGGGGGAGGAGGGCATCTGATCTGCCAGAGCAGATGAAGGCCATAAAGGAGGGGTGCTCTCAGAGGTGGAAGGCCCACCCTGGTCGACATCAGCTGTATGGCTAGACTTCCCTTGTGGAAAACGGCTCCTCTCCCAGCATTTCTCCTTGTCCTTCTTTTTCTTATTCTTCTCCGGGGCCAGCGACGATGATTTTTCCCTCAGCTCCTGGAGCTCTTTTTCCATCGATGCCAGTCTCTGAGTTAACAAATGGGCATCAAGGGTCCTCTTGCAACTGGTGCTCATGGCCTGTTTGAAGCCTTGGCAAATGGAGCACTCGGTGGAATTGTGTTTAGGCCCCAGGCAGACGACACACCAGGAATGGTCGTCCCCATGTGGAATTTGCTGCCGCACTTGGAGCACTTCTTCTTGGGCCTTCGGCAATATTTATGAGTAGTCACTGCAGGCATTTCAGAGCTGAAAAGCTAGTGCAGGGATCAAACCGTGGGTCCCACCATGATGTGGTGGTTTGGCTTGCTCACATTGGAATTCCTATCTGATAACTAAGAGGACTCCCTTTTTCATGGAGTTTAAAGTAAGAAAAGCCAATAGGCAGTTCAAAATGTTTTAATTCTAATATGTGCCATTTTTTTTGGGGGGGAGGGTTGTGCACTGGAATTTTGTTTTTGTTTGTTATATGCCACACACCAGTAGCACCCCTCAGCAGAAATGTGAATTACATTTTGTGAGCAATACAAAGGTTAGAGCATGCTAATTTTGGATATGCTGATGGGGTGATGGAACTCCCTGGGGATACACAGCCCGGGGTGTTGTGGTCCCCAGGTGCACTCCCCACCCTACCAGTGATGTGTTTGTAATCAGTATGGATATCAGCTCTGGGTGGACAAATGGGACTCCTTCCTCTAGATGTTCTAGGACAAGCCACCACTGGATGGCATCCCACATCGGCTGAGTTACTGTAACTGGCTGATCCCAGTGGCCTAGGTGCTAGGAATACTAATGGCCCATCTCCCACTGAATGTGACACATCCACCTCTGGGCCCACTGGACCATGCTGGTGCAGGATGCCACATACACCAGCAGACACAGGAAGTCCCAGCCAGGGCAAGATCATTCAACCTGAAATGATCGAGCAAAGGAGGTAAGAGCCACAGTGTCTGATCCACAGGGAGTTGGGCCTTGAACCAAAGGGAGTCTAGCTCTGCCCCAGTGAAGTGAATCACCTGCAAGGGGTTCAGCTCAGACTTGATCAGATTGACCAGAAGGCCCCGAATCTCTGTAGTTCCGGAGGGCAAGGTCTCTGGACCACTCCGCTGCTTCCTTGGATGGCCTGGCAATCAGCCAGTCATCCAGGTAAGCGTATACCCCGACCCCCTAATGCTGTAGGAAGGCTGCCACCACCACCATGCAGCTGGTGAACACCCTGGGTGCCAAGAAGGGACTGAACGGCATTACCTGGAACTGAAAGAGAACTCCTTCTGCATGGAAATGGTGGTACCACCACTAGGACAAATGGACAGGAATATGGAAGAATACATCCTGGAGGTCCAGGGGAGCAGAACCACATGCCCTGCTCCACAGATGGTATGGTATTATCTGGTTCAGCATGACCATCCTGAACTTGAGCTTCTGGAGATACTGATTCACACTGTGGAGATCCAGTATGGGGCACCAGCCCCCACCCATCAATTTTGGGACAAAGCTCTGTCCTGCTATATAGTCCGGATCATGGGCTATGGCACCTTTTCCTAGGAGATGAGCAATGTCCTCCCTTAGGGCGGACAGTGTGTCCTGCGACATAACGGACACCCTTGGCATGTGAGGTCGGTAAGGCGGGACAGCTTCGAAATCAAGAGGCAATACTCCACTCCCACCACTAGGACCCATTTGTCCAAGGTAATTCGGGACCAAGCATACCAGAAATGGTGCTGCCAGACCTCCATGGGGAGCTGGGGCAGGGACTGGAGGGGTGGGAGGTAGACACACCACATCCTGGTACTGGGCAGCTTTGGAGGGGGCACTGGCACTTGTTGCAGAAGCGGCACAGCTACCTCTACCCTGCCTTTCTTGGGGGGGCTCTGATCAGGGAACTTGGCCTTGGGGTGCCAACCCTGTGAAGTTCCCGTGCTGGGGCTGCTGCTACCTAGGCTGCTGTGATGGACAGGGCTGAAACTGAAAAGGCTTTTTCATTGGCTTCTGCCCTTTTGAATCCTTCTGTGAGGACGTCACAGATACCAGGGTGGCACTGGACTTCTCAGTTCTGATGAGGTGGCCTTCCACACCAGGGCCACAGAGGTTGGTGCCCAGGAAGCAGACATCAGCCAGCTCATGCTAGGTGTCAACTGTGAAGGGGTAAATCCTCAGCCAGGCCCTGTGACGTATTGCGACAGCCGCTGCCATTGCATGGGTGCAAGAATCACCCACATCCAAGGCCATCTGAAATTGATGCTTGGCTAGTGCTTGACCCTGGTCTTAGGCCACTTTTACCACCAGCTGCTTGTCAGAAGGGAGGCATGGGAGGACACTATCTAGGACTACCATCAGGAAGTGATGAAAGTGGGTCATCATCATCATGGTGCAGCTCACCTGATGGAGACCAAAGGAGGGTCAACAGAGATCATCTTTGCTGCATTATCAAGCTTTTTGGACTCCTTATCAAGGGGCTTGTCCACACCCTCAATATTTCTGGATTTATGGAAGACAGAGTTGTCAACCAGACCTTCAGTCAAGGGTGGTCTGAAAATCCAGACAAGGTGACAGTTGGGACCGTATACTTGCAGACCATACGAGTTGAGGGTGCCAGGTAGGGAGCTGGGTGCTGCCAAAGCTCCAGTGCTGGTTCCATTGTGGGCTCAGCCATTGGGAAAGCAAACCCAGGGGTGTCGTCCATATCCAGGATTTCAGTAAAGAAGTGTTTGGCTCTTTTCTCAACTGGTTCCTAAGAAACTTCCATGGATTCAGACGTGAGCCTGAGAAGCACCTTAAAGGACACCAGCCAGAGGTTGGTAGTCAATTGTTTGGCCAAATCATGGTCAGAAGCATAAGCCCTTGAAGACTGAATCAAGGAACTACCAGAGTTGTTAGAAGAATCCTCAAACATGGCCCTTGGCCATTTGCTGCTATGCACCACTCAGGACTCATCTGAATACATGGTCTCCACTGACAATCAACCTGGTAACCCGGTAGCTGGATGGAAGTCCATGGAGTAGGCTCCCTGCAGGGACAGTCATGGAGTTGGCTTCACCTGTATCAGTGGCAAGACTCATGTTGGTGACATCTGTCTCAACAGGATCAGAACAGGCTAAACTGGTGTCAATCAGGTGCAGGGATCGATGATAGAGTCCTACCCTGCCCAGCTAAGGCCCACTGCTGCCAAAGGAGCTCCTCATAGCACTGCCGCATACAATGATGGAGCTTCTTGTCATCTGAGGATGAAAAGGAAGAGGACTGCCTACAGCGGCACCTCCCAGTCGAGCAAGACTGAGAGCACGAGGAATCCCTTGACCTCAACCTCGAGCGTCGACAGGGTCAAAGGCACCGATGAGATATGGCCGGAGGGGCAATATAGACTATAACAGTCATGGAACTCTCACCCAAAATAACACCCAAAATAACAAACTACTGTGTGCAAAATAACGCATGTTGCAGGTGGAACACAAAGACTGATGTTTCACCTAATAACTTAGGCTTTGTCAAAGTATTTTGCCCTCTGTTGGCAAAGTGTTTAAATAACCATCATGAAATCACATGACTGGAAATAAAAAGAAAGCAGTAGTACAGCATTTAGGATATAAATTACATACAAGAAGTGCATTCAAGGTGCTACAGTGCAAAACTACATTCAAAAACAGAGGTGCAAAGAAGTGCTACTTCTAAAGTTAAAAATACATTAATTTACAGTACAGAGCCATTTAATAACATTTAAATACAACCTATCCTGTCTGATGCTATTAGAAGATTTAAGTTACGTTATGGCATTTCTTTGTGAAACCTTGGTTATATTGAAAGCATTTTACATTTTATTCTTTAATACAACTGAGGAAGCAATATATAAAGCAAAATGATAAAACATGCAGGGTGGGGACGAAGCACCAAGGGAAGCTGGGGGGGGGGCAAGAGGGAAAGAAAAGAGAAGCACCTCACACACCAGAGATGGACATTTAGTCTTCAGTTTAAGCTTTGAACACTTCGAAGTGCATCTTTAAGCGATGTCTTCAAAAAATCTTCACTTAGGGAGTCCTAGAACAGAGCACATGGTAAAAGATGAATGAGTCAAAAAGTATATTCCTAAATCAAAAAGCTGATGATGGAACAGGAGCATGCTTAATGATTGCATGGATTACAGTGCATTCATTATCTTTTGAGGAAAGGTTCAAGTTCCATTTGGTCATTTAAGCCTTTTGGGAGCTTGCTAGCATGCAACAATGTATCCAGTCATTTTCTCTCTGGCTTAAAGCCAGCACTCTGTCTCCCCCCTTGGGCCTAAACACACCTGTTCCAGACCTGTAAATTTCAACTTGTCTTCCTCTCTGTTATCAACACTCCACATGTGGGCTGCTGGAGCATAGTCTAAATTGTCATTTTCTACTGCTCTCACATGTTCCCCCACTCTTTTATTAAGTTTTCGCTTCACGTGCTCAACATAGCACACCCTGCAGGTGCATTCTGTGAGGTATACTACCCATTTAGTGTCACAATTAATAAACTGTGTAATTGCAATAGTTTCTCTATTTTGGGGGTTCTCTACTTGTGTTTTCTGACTAATGTAAAGCCAGTATTTACATCTACTACACTTTCTACAGCCTTTGGGTAGTGGAGGCAACCAGTTTCTGGGACTGGATATTGAGTGTGAGGAGTTGATGAATATGTCCCAGAGGTTCTTGGCCCCTCTTTAGGCCATTTTGGGGGGAGTGAGGGCAGTTTCTCTTAGGCATGCATCCACCCCAGGACATTCCAATTTCTGTATATAATGTCCTTTGTCTTCCAAGATCTGATGCTGTATGTGGTTACAAAATTAATGCAGTTTTGGGAGTCCTCACTTTCTCTTGATATTTTACTACCCTCTCTATTAAGGAGGGTTTGTCTGTCTGCATCCTGATTTGCTTTTTAAGCTTCCTCCACTATATGTCTTGCATACCCGCACTTCTTAAATCTTTTCCCCAAGGTCTCAGCTTCTTTTTCAAATGTTTCTTGTTTGCTGCAATTACGCTTAATACGCAAAAATTGACTCTTTGGGATACTATTGATGGTATGTCTAGGGTGACAACTTCTAGCTAGCAAGATTGTATTTCCATCAGTTTGTTTTCTAAAAAGACTGGTGTACAATATAGCATCATCATCTTTCTCAATATTTATATCTAAAAATGAGATCTTGTGTTTTTCTGCATGGCATGTGAACCCCAAATTATGGTTGCTTTCATGGAGAAAATCTATGAATGTGCTTAATTATGACATATTCCCTTCCCATATCATTCATTCATTCATTTAAACTTTTATTCACAAATTGAATAGGATAGCTCAGACTGAGACAAGTTCATATTCAATGAGGTCCTCTGTGCAAATTGCGCAGTTACCGTAATTTTACAGCATCAAATTACAATAAACATTTGATCACGAAGTGACTACATCATTACAAACATATAACCACATAATAAGACAATACATAATAAACATTAAAAAAATATAAACACATGATGTTTCATCAGTGAAATAGAAACAAGACAAGAGAAAAGTGGGATGAACTCTAATATTATATGGGCAAATTCCACTGATGTTCTGATTTTTGCTTAATTTATGAACCAAGTTTTTATTGCATTGACACGTGTGTGTTTACCTTCACACCTGAAATTTAAGGCTAGAGTATTCCATAATCTAGGTCCATTATAAAAGAAGTGTTTCCTGCCAAAAGTTGAATTGGTTTTTGGAAGCTTATATTCTAACCCCTTTGCAGATCAGAGACTTTGTTTAACTGGTCTCACTATAAGACTATCCAGTATGTAGTCAAGAGCCCTACCATTTGTACATTTTGACATGAACAAAACTATGTAGGGCTCGCCTCTCTGAGAGGCTAATCCATTGCAGTTTTTCATACAGGTCAGATCTGTGTGTCCTTAGTGGGGCATCCAATATAAAGCTCACCAGTTTATGATACAGTTTATGTATACTATTTAAACTGCTAGCTAAGGCACCCGAGCACATCATATCACCATAGTCAGTTATTGGCATGATTAATGTTTGAACTACATGTTTCTTGGTAAGCTCAGTCATACAATACTTATTTCTGTATAGAAAGCACAGACATTTCCCCACTTTCTTTTCAACTATTTCTATGTGTAAATCCCATTTTAATGCAGCATCTAATTGGATTCCCAAGTATTTATAACTATAAACTTGTTCCAAATATATATTACCAAGAGTCTCAATCTGGAGAGATACCTCCAGGAGGCTCGTATGTTTCTGTCTTGTGAAGAAAATCACCTGGGATTTCTTAGCATTTAAAACTAACTTTGACCCTCTCAGAAGTTGTTGCAATTCATCAAACGCCATCTGGAGGGGATATTGGATACTGTCAGTGGAGACACCCTCCGTGTAAATGATGGTGTCATCCACATATAAATTATGATTTACCCTGCGATCTGATATGCAAAATTTATTCATATAAATATTATATAGAACTGGGCCCAATATAGAGCCCTGTGGTATACCAGATATCATAGTCCTCAATTCCAATGTCCATTCTCCCAAAACTGTCATTTGTTGCCTCCCACTAGATATTGCTGGAACCACTTAACCATTGAGTTGGACATACCAATGTCCCTGAGGTTGGACAGGAGGATACCGTGGGCCAAGGTATCAAAGGCTTTGGATAAGTCTATAAAGACAGCTCCCACTGACATCCCCCTGTCCAATGCTCCAGTGACATCCCCTGTGACCTTCAGCAATGCAGCTGTTGTACTATGTAGCGGCCTAAAGCCTGACTGGAATCTAGTTGTAACCTTTTCTCCCTCTAGAAAACATTGTATTTGATTTTCCAAAAGCCTCTCAAATACCTTCATAGTAACTGGTAGTAACGATATGGGTCTATAATTTTCAATGGACATTTTTAGACCGGGTTTATGTATTTGAACAACTTTTGCTGTTTCCCATTGGATGGGAACATCCATTTGAGTAAGAAACATAATATCATGAACTCGTCATCTATAAAGCATTTCCATACTTTCATTTTTGAATAGTATGTAATACTGTGTTCATTCCATATCTACTCCTCTTCCCAATAACCCAGGCAGAGGTTTGCATAGCTGGGGGCGACAGTGGCCCCCATTGTGGTACCCTTTTCCTGATGGAAAAACTCTCCTGCAAAGCTAAAATGGTTATTCTCAAGTACAATTTGTGCCATGTCAAAAAGCAGGTCTGCATCTGGCCTGTCACCTTCTTCCCTTGCATTCAAAAAATACCTCAATGCCTGTAACCCATTTGGGGGATACAGGTATATAGGGACTCTACGTCTAACGTAACCAAAATGGAGTCACCAGTTGTCTGTATATCCTGCATTATGTTGAGTATATGGCCTGTATCTAGTAAGAATGATGGTAGTTTGTACACCAAGGGCTTTAGACAGTCATTTATACCTGTAAAACAGGCCAATGGTTCTGTCACGGATCCCACCCCAGACATGATTGGTTTCCCTGGTGTTTTTTTTCCCAGATTTTATGAATTTGTGGTAGAGCATAGAACTGAGCTTTTAGGGGATATTTTACTGTAAGATATTACCTTTCCTTGCTTGTTATCAGTCCTTCTCTTTCAGCCCATCCTAAAAAGGCATCTACCTGCTTCTTTACCTGTGGGGTTGAGTCATTTTTTATTGGCCTATAAAACTCTCTATTTTTTAACTGGCACTTTACCTCAGCTTCATAGTCTTGAAGATTGAGGATTACAGTGCTTCCTTCTTTATCTGCAGGCTTTATGATTATGTTGGCATTATTTTTAAGATCATTTATTGCCTGCCTTTCTTCGTTGCTTAAATTTTTAAACTTAGGAATGTATTTCTCAGGCCTCTTTTTTTCTATTTCTCTCTCACAACATTTCTTAAAGGTCAAAACTGCTGGGGGTGGGGGGGAATGTGCTTGGTTTCAACCTTTTTGGTATGTTGTCCCCTCTTATAGCATAAGCTATTCCTTCTTCATTACCCCCCACTTCTTGTTCCCCATTCAGACAATTACCCTCAAAGTTCAGTTCTGAATTCTTGTACCTTGGGCATGGCACAGTGAACCCATTCCCTTCCATGCAGCTCTTGAACCAGAGGGCAATACAGATTACCCACACAGGGTTCGACACTGGAGGAGGAAACGCCTGAGAGGAGACAGCCAGGTTCAATGGCTGCTCCTGGCCCTTTTGATTGAGGCCAGACAGGACCGGGGTCCTGAAGATCAAATCATCATCGATCCCCTCTGACAATGGGTTGACAAGAACGAGAAAAATCTCAACCGCCTGCTCAACCTGTGTCAAGACCGACAAGCTCGATGGGTGGCACTGTGGAGCTTGTGGCCTGGCCCTCAACTGTGGTAAGTTTGACCTAAGCCAAATACTCAACAGCCGTTCAGTGGTCAGGGGAGTCAAGGGAGTGGGAAGAGTGTGCCCTATCCCATTCCCACAACCAATAGAAGGACTTCTTTGATTTCTTGACCTTGCTGTGACAGGCAGGGCTCTCCCCAAAGGTCTGGGGGTCTTACACATTTCTTGGAAATTGCCAGTGAAAACTGGGCCAATGCAAGCCTCCAATGTGAGCAGCATAGTGGCTGATGAGGTGTCCACCACAGCATTAGCTGCTGCCTTTTCCATGGCTGACATCTGGGCCATGGACCCAGCAACCACAGGGGCCACCTTATGAGCTTGCTTTGACTTTATCAGAAGGTCCCGTTTGGCTGGCCAACTAAGGAGAAGATGAACACAGAGGTCTTCGAGTGAAGAAGGAAGTACAGCCTGGCACAGGCCGCAGGCAGCGATGTTGTGCTGTTTGCTGGGAAAGTATATGCACGATACATGCGGAACCATCCCTGACATTTTCTGGTTGCACTGGATGCAATGCTTGAAGCAAGTAGCCAGCTTAGAATCCACGTGATACAGTGAGTCGATGGCAGAGACAGAGGAGAGAACTGAGGATATACTTGAAAGTAATTTGAAAATTGCTTGAAAAAAAGTTAGCCAAATGGCACTCTTAACTAAAGTCAGGCCTAAGCCATGCACAGAGCTGTGAAGGAGCGGACCCGACACTTCCAGCAAAAAGGAAGATCTGATCTCATAGTGTAGAGCCGAGGGACATACCACCCAGGTGGTGGGAGGAGCTTCACTTAAGACAGTCCCTCAAATCAGCTTTTAAAGAGAGACAGCTAATGTGTGAATAAGTGAACTATATCCACGTCCTTAGAAATTCAGCTTGCAAGTTGACTATGATCATTCATCCCCTCACCAAAAGCATGTTATGCAATATATTTTCTAAAACCATACATATAAACAGTAAAAATACACTCCAATATATGCAACCAGATTAATGCCCAGACACTGCAAAAAAGCACTGCTGGTACGCTGTCTCAAAATGCACCATCCCACACTACAACCACCAACTCTCCACTAAAAATATGCAGCCAAACAATGACCAGAACTGAGCTGAGGTATACAGCACTACAGGTCAGAGGTGTTGCGGTTGAAGGTTTGCTGACCCCACAAGTACAATTTCAAACAAGAACCAACCGCATTCTGAGCCAAGTGAAAAACAACAAGGCAGAAATTGTAGCTTGAGCCAAGGTATTCATCCAGGAAACTCCATTTATTGTTACAACCACAAAAGTGCCAAGTCCATGAACAAAGAGCAGGATGAACCACCCTCCTCAGACACCCTGGTGCTTTGCTCACTAGAGCTTCCTCGGGGGCATTCATCTGAGTGATGACACTGTTTAAATTCTTTTCATAGGTATTCTGTCAGCCTAGTATGATGTCATAGGTTGAGGACCCCAAGATTTTATTCAATTTGTTTCAAATTACTTCATTCATTCATTCTTCTAAACAGTTTCAACCTGGAAAATGACACAACAAAATACGATTGATATTAAATACCCATTACAATGAATAAATGTGAACAAATATAAAACCAAAAACAATAATGACATTAGAGGAAATAGATACCATTAGGAAAAACCTGACATGGTACAAAACCACTGCTGGTGCTCCATCTCTATGCGCACCACCCCATACCGCAACGACCAACCCCCCCTTCCCTGCAATATACAGCCAAAAAATACCCACATACTGCACAAAAGCAGTGCTGGTGTCCCACCTCAAAATGTACCACCCCACATCACAACTCTGCCCTTGTCAGAAGCAGCTAGGGCTCCCATTAATTTTATTTAAAAAGCACTGCTGGTGTCCTCAGCTCAAAATGCCACCCACCACTACCACTATCAAACACAATCACCACACACACTCACACACACACACAAACGACAGAAGCAAGTAGGGTTAAGACTTCTTGGTAAGTGAATTTTTTCACTCTGTAATCCTGCTCACACTCTAGCTAAAACACTGCTGGTGCTATCATCTCAAAGCACCTACCCAA
Organism: Neoceratodus forsteri; assembly: GCA_016271365.2. Classification (NCBI taxonomy): domain Eukaryota; kingdom Metazoa; phylum Chordata; order Ceratodontiformes; family Ceratodontidae; genus Neoceratodus; species Neoceratodus forsteri. Next base: position 626,677,763 of record CM057458.1, on the reverse strand, counting down.
TCACCAGCAAACAACAGCTCTTCCTCTCCCCACACACACACATACACATACCACCACCAGTTAAGCTAGTATGGCTAGCATTACTGGTATTTAAAAACCACTGCTGGTGACCCCATCTGAAAAATGTACCCTCTACATCTCAACCACCACCACCTCCCCGCCCACCAGGAAGAAGCAATTTGGGCTACAACTTACTTGTACTGCAACAAACTAGCAGCTTATTAAGCAACAAGGAGCACAGTGGTAAGGAGATCAACAGGTCCTTCTGCAGCAAGGCTGATGGACGGTATGGAAAGATACTTGCATAATTGGAGGCTGGATACAGTGCAGATATCACACTGGTAGCATGGAGTGGCCACCAGAAGATTCAAACAATAGTGATTACCTGTTCTTCCCATTTAGTCTGATGGCATGGAAACACAGAAATGACATCAGTGGTACATGCATCACACCACGTGTCACCACTGTCAAGTCCCCTCACCAGCATGTCTTGCATCAGCGCCAAGAGGGGCTATATGAATCAAAACCAGCAGCACTGCAGAATGCTGGGAGAGCAATGGGATGAGAGACCATGGTAAGCAGAGATCCTGAAGCAAATTACTTGATACGTTTTAATGGACCAACAAAGATGTAACAAAAAGAACAAAGTGCTTTAGCTTTTGGACCAACAAGTCCTTCGTCAGAAGCATAATGACAGTTATTTAGAAAAAACAATACTTTTAATACCCAGATTGTGCAGAAAAAAACAGAACAAAATCCCCATTGGTTTAAAATACTCATTTAAAAAAAAACAGAAGATGATGGTACAGGGTAGAGAAGGTTCAGAGGAGGGCAACAAAGATGGTGCATGGATTGCATCACAAGTCCTATGAGGACAGGTTGAAGGAACTGAACATGTACTCGCTGGAGGAAAGGAGGGAGAGAGGGGATATGATAGAGACATACAAGTATCTTACAGGGAGGAACAGGGTGCAGGAATACACTATTTTTAAGCGAAAAAGATGTTCCAGGACTAGAGGGCATGGGATGAAGCTGTAGGAGGACGTATCTAGAGGAAACGTGAGGAAGAATTCTTCACAGAATGGGTGGTGGACAAGTGGAACACCCTGCCAGAGGAAGTGGTGGGGGCTGAAACAATCACGGGATTTAAGAATGCATGGGATAGACATAAAGGAATTATGGTGGCCAGGGGTAAGGGGCAACAGACTTCTTGGAAAACATAAACTGAACTTACAAGCTCAAATGGGCAGACTGGGTGGGCCATAGGCCCTTATCTGCTGACACTGTCTATGTATCTGTGTCAGAGAAGCTTAACAGTACCATGTCACCTTCAGCTGGGAGAGTCTCAGGGTCAGAGGTGCTTAGTGCAGAAGACATACAAGGAACTCTACTGCATATAAATTAATTTGACATATAAGATAACAACTACTTGAGCAGATGTCACAGTGTGTATAAGAATGCAGTTACTGAAAAACAACTCCCACCCAGATTAAAGACAAACTAAAATTGTATAAGAACTACAAGAAGCATCTATGTATATATAACACCAAAGGATAACCAGTAAAGCTATCTTAAAAAGATTAGTAGTTACACACTGTATGACATGTAAAACTTAGTTGGACCCATTACCCAGCTATGCTGTCTGGCTAGGTATTATGCCCCATAAACTTCAGAAGTCCATAGCGTAGTGTAGCAGGAAAACCTCCCCCCCACCCCCAGCTGCTCAGGAAAGCAGCAACAATGGCTTAGATGGAATGCTGCACTGAGTTGCTCGTGCACAGCATTCCAATCCAACCATTCTAGAACCAGAAGTGTAAACGAGCAGTTTCTGCTCAAAGGTATTTGTAATCCGAGAATTTAATAAATGAAAAAAAAAGAAGTGGAGGTTTTGAATTTTTTTTAACTGTTGGAGAGAGAGTTCCTGCCAGCTGTGGAGAAGAGAGGACACAGACAGTTAAGGGGAACCATGAAAGGCTTACCTGGTGTGTTGAAGCCATTCCCCGAGGGCTGTGCTGCTTGCTTGCTCTGGCTCCAGCTGATGAAGTCATCCAGAAGACTCTGTTCAGTCTGTGGTGTCATCGGGGCACCAAAAAGTAAAGAAACCAGCAGAGGTGTTCGTGTTGGGCTGAGAGCCCCATTCGTTCATTTATTTTGCCCCTATTTAATTTTAAATAGTTTTCTCCTTTCTTTGGCGGAGGCTGAGCAAGGGCCGCATTGTCGCTCCACAGTCGGCCTTCCAAGGTCACCTGACATCTTCCCTGTTACCCGATTAACTCCCTCCCACTGCCAGAATACCTTCCACCTCCCGTTTGCCTCCCGATCCCGGTTCAGCAGTCAGCAGAGTGGTGAGTTGGTGTCAGCACGCGATTCATGCTGTCCACCTGAATGAAAGTAAAGACTTCTTTTTTTTATTTTATTTGTTAGCACATAAGGAGCTTGGTGGGGTGGCTGAGCACCTCGAAAGGGTCGGGGAACCCGGACCCAAAATTAATTATTCAGTAGTAGTGGGAGTGAGTAACACTCATGGGAGGAGCCAGCAGATAAGGCCAAGGGAAGGCCTTTCACATATTTATAAGGGGCTGGAACAAGGCGGGAGAGAAAGGGAAAAGTGACAGCAGGCTCAGTCGGACATGAAGGATTTAAATTAGCCAGCCCAAAGGTTCCTAAAGGGGCTCAGTGCTAAGCAGCCCTCAAGATTAAAGTGACCCAGTAGCAGGCCCAGATCTTAAAGTGGTCCAGTAGAGGGTCAGCCAGTGTAGAGAATTAAAGGGGCCCTGTCCAAGCTAGGCCCACAGGTTTCAGGGCACCATCAGTAAAGAGGGCACCAGGCCCGTGGTAATAAAGGGCACCAGGCTCAGCAGTAAAGAGGGCACCAAGCCCATGGTAGTAAAGGGGCACCAGGCCCAGTAAAGTAAAGGGCACCAGGCCCAGCAGTAAAGTTGGCACCAGGCCCGTGGTAATAAAGGGCACAAGGCCCAGCAGTAAAGAGGGCACCAGGCCTGTGGTAGTAAAAGGGGCAACAGGCCCAGTAAAGTAAAGGGCACCAAGCTCAGCAGTAAAGAGGGCACCAGGCCCAGAAAAGCAAGGGCATCCCAGCCCATTGGGAATAGGGCAGCAGGCTTACTGGCAATTAGTGTAACCAGGCTAAGCAGCTAGGGTAATTACATTTAGGTGCTATGGGGTAGCCAGATCCTAACTAAGACAGACCCCAAGAGGAAAAAGGTCCAACTAAGGAGTGCTTAAGCATACAACCTATTATGAAGTGATTATCAGCTGTTGTACTGTTTATACGAACTGTTTATTCCTCCAGCATCTCAAGTGTTGTGTTTATTGAAAGAAGCACTGAGACTGTGTTGTAAAATATTAGGATTGTGGTTATTTGCCCCGGAAGTGAATAATTGCCCTGAATTGTTGCAATTTTCCCCTGTTCCAGGCAAATTGTCCCTGAAAAGTGAACATTCCAGTGTACTGTGATAAAAGAAGTACCATTGTGAAGCATTAGGTCTGTGATTCAATCTTCAGCCTCCATCAGCTCCTCACCATAGCCATCTTCAGCCTGCAGAAGACTTCAACATCTTCTTGCCCTTTTGTCTGCCGCAGTCGAAATCGATGTCCTTTGAAGAGCTGAGTCTGCCAGTTCCTGAGCATCCTGTAATAAAGATGACTGGAAAGTGGCTCATCAGTCCCTCCCAGATGCCCGCTGGGAGATGAGTCCGTTGTAATGAAGTGTGTTTGTGGCCGCTGTTTTCTTATTTTGTTCTCCATCTTCAGAGAATCCTGATCCTCACCTTCGACTCATTCCTGCTTGTTTCTTCCTACATAGCCAGTGTAATCCTCAGGGTAGCAGTTCACCTCAACGCAGACAAGCAGTCATGCCAGGGATAGGTTGCGGCCATTAAGGATGGCCAGAAGAGGGCTGGCACCATAACAGTTTGCCCCAACACAGACAGTGAGACACACCAGGGACAAATTGTGGCCATCAAGGGAGGCCAGAAGAGGGCTGACGCTGTAGCAGTTTGCCCCAATGCAGGTTGGGAACAAGTTGCGGCCATCAAGGGTGGCCAGAAGAGGGCTGGCGCTGTAGCAGTTTGCCCCAATGCAGACAGGGATCACAGCAGGGACAAGATGAGGCCATCGAGGGTAGCCAGAAGAGGGCTGGTGCTATAGCAATTTGCCCCACTGCTTACATTCATGGTTTCTGGATCAAGAATTCGACAGATCCAGTACTGTTGGTGGGCTGTTTCTTCCGGACGTCAACCTTTAGACTCTTTTTGTTCTAGTTGAAACTCTCCTTTGTCATAGAGCCAGTATTTTGTTCTACATTTCCCTTCCCATTTTTAGTATAGGTTCTCTCCCTACCCCTCATGTCTAGAATTCAGTAAACTATTGTTGAAACGGACTATCTTATGTCTGTCTCTTTCTGTTGATCACCCAGTGGCACCCATGTAGGGGAACAGAGCCTCCCCTTTATTCCGTCACTCTCTCAATTTTCCAGTTGCCAGTGCTGATTGGCCTGAGTTGTTTTTTGATTCATTCACCTGAACAACCCAACGAGGCCCTCGCCCTACTCCCTGGCTAAATTGGCTTTCGATTTCTGAGCGGGGCCGGTTACAGTAGTAACAGGACTTTATAAATGATAATATAAATATAAATTGACAGTATAAGTGTCAAACAAAAAACTACTTGCCAAGGACCATTAAGGAATTAAGATCATGCAGTCTGATATGTACAGATGTCAATAAATTCTCAGTGTATAATATAACAACTTGATGTACCGAAAATGTCTACGGAATCTGAATAAGAAATGAAACTTAAATTCTCTCCCCCCCACACACACACAGCATCCCACCCCCACATCCCCATATCATTGGAGGAGATAACTAATTTTATGAGCTACACACACACACACACACACACACACACACACACACACCATCATTCACATCAATCACTGCAATTGTTACCAAACGAATTCAACTTGTCATGAGAGTCCAAGTAAAAGGGATCATGTGTCCTAATATCTACAGGGTAAAAATGTGACACTATTTAACCTTTCTCCTATCTGCACAGTTACAGTCCAAGGACTCTGGATAGAACTACAATGAAATAAAACATCCGCCCTTCCCAGGGTAAGGTAACTAGAAGTAAATATACAGTATGTGTGTAAGACAAGAGTCCTAACATACTTACATTTCTACAAATCACTACTATCAGCCTAATGTAAATAGATCTGTTCAGGACCCCCATGCAAATGAGATCTCACACCCCAATATGTTCAGAGTTCAAAAATGTGACAGTCTATAATAACACTACTGTATGTACAGTGGTAGTCATAGAAAAGTTTCTCAGTACTGAGGTATACCTAGGCATACTGAGGCAGAATGAAGCAGGATCACATTACAGTTAATGCAAATTGCATCAGTGGTACCTCAGTTAAAGGTGACATGGTACTATTAAGCTTCTCTGACATCATCTTCTGTTTTTTTTAAATGAGTATTTTAAACCAATGGGTTTTTTTTCTGCATGATCTGAGAGTTAAAAGTATTGTTTTTTTTAAATAATTGTCATTACGCTTCTGACGAAGGACTTGTTGGTCCAAAAGCTAAAGCACTTTGTTCTTTTTGTTACATCTATGTTGGTCCATTAAAAGGTATCAAATCATTTGCTTTTAAATGATTTTAATGCATGCTCCAGGGGAGTGAGGCATGAGGACGGGTGTCCTTCCTCCCCTGGGAAGTATATTCAGACCCGTTAATGCACACCATGGAGTGGCTTGCTGCCCTTATAAAATGGCTTGCTGCCCTTTTGTATTATATGTAAACTGGGACATGTTTTACTTGAACTTTACATAAATAATTTGTTTAAATGCATTTTAAATAACAAAATACATACATGAAGTAGTCCCTGATTTTGTAGATAATGAGTTTTTTTTTTAATTTTGGTAATGAGATCAGGCACTTGACCGTATAGTGTTAGAAATTTAATGTGTCACTCCCCATCGGCCCCTTATTTAACCAGTAGGTACACCTCCCATAGTCTAGGGGAAAAGAGAGGGATGGGGGTACAAAGCAATTAAAATGCTAAATTTGCAGGTGTAGTAGAAAAACACAAAGGTGTGTACGTACCAGACACAACCAGACCTATACCAAAACCCAGGTCCTGAGGAGAGAACATTTGCTAAGGGCTATGCTAGGTTTGCACTTCTGGACAGGGATAACCAGTAAATCCACACAGAAAGGAATTAACTAGATTGTCCATACCAGGTTGGGATTCTAGAGTGTGGCTTTATTCCGAAACACAGCTGGAAACAAAGAAGCAAAGATGTACCCCCAAGGGTTTATACTGGCACAAGGCAATGCAGAGCACATCTGTAGAAACAGTACATCAAACCTCCCATATAGCACAGGATTAAAATCTGGAATGTGGAAATAGCCACAGAGAACACAAACAATTTCTCCTCAAATGGCACTAGGCCAGTACTTAGAACAGTTCCCATATTACATAGGATTAGACATCTGAAAAGTTGTGGAACTAGCCACTGTGAACACACACAAAATCTTCTGGAAAGGTGACACTAGGCCAGAACTTGGTACATTTCTCAAATGGCATAGGATAGGAATGTGGCATACAGGCCACAAAAGAGCACTCAAAGCTAAAAACTTGCAAAACTCACATACAAGGGGTAAAACATCTTCAGGCATTGGCCACAAGCACTGACAGAAAACAGGCACCCTTTCAGAACCTGAAAGTGCTGGACTGGTCACTCCAGATGGGGAGTTTCCCACCTTTTGCTTCCACGTCCATACCCAGCCATTCTTTCAGAGTTACACCTCACAAATACTGAAACTGTACAAACTGATGTTGTATAGAAATGTTTATCAAATTTTACATCAGGAACACCACAAGGGTGTAAAGTTAAAGTCCTGAACAAAGGGCAAGCCACATCTCGGATGTCCACTATTGTCAGAGATCTTTAAAACACAAAGTTTGTGAGGGAATCCTCACAGAAATGGGTGAAATGGTCCCTTTAGCAGAGAGTCACCACACAGAAAAAAGCAGGTACATGTCCTGGGTAACTCTCAGACAGAAAATCTGCCCACAGTTGTGCACACAGGCAGCTTCACCAAAGTTCTGGGTTGGATCAGGGGATTGCCCCTAAAATCCACAGCAGTCCACTTCATCCCACATGGGATAAAGACACAGGAATTCCTGGAGACGGTTTCCACCACTTCACTAGTCAAGAGCAGGCAGTCCTCCAGTAGGGTGAGAAAAACAGACACTCCACACACTCTGAGCTATGGAACAAGACTGACTTCAGAATTCTAAAGCTCCCCACTCACAACAACAGCTGTGGCTTATGTTGCTGCGAGAGTTCTAAATTACATCACCTCTCCAGCTCTCAGCTGAAACCAACAACAGAGAGGGACAGAGTGAAAATCCATTTAACTAGATAATCACTAGCTGCCTTCCATACCTAACATTGATACTGATGGGATTGTAGTAACCCCAGGGAACAGGGGGTTACAAACAGATGGTCAGGTGACATCTCTCGGCCCATGAAGTTTTTGATTTATAAAACATATTTTATTTTTATTTATTTCTTAACTGAAAAGTTCTGAGAATACCTTTGAGCACAAGTGTTCATTTACAAATGTTCCATGTCAAATACATAGTCACAGAAAACATTACAAGTATAATATGCAGTTCCAGAGGAAATACTGTCGAGTCAGGCTCAAGGCACTTAAGACAGATCAGTTACTTACAGTTTTGAAAAACTCCATACAGATCACTGTATGAAAAGTCACAGGATATGTACTGTACACAGATAAATGGAATAAAACAGTTTAAACAATTACCGGTGCCTCCTGGCTATATCTAGATGGTCAATTGCCCACAGGTCAGAACCAATCCCAGGGCTCGACCTTCCTAGGTATAGTAGCCAGGGAAGGTAGGGTCAATGGCCTTTGCCCCAAATCCTTGGGGCTAGGAGCAGCTTCAGGTGGGGAGGGGGAAAAGGCCAGGTTACTTAAGGTCCAGGCAGAAAGGGGTCTGCCTCTTTCTGCAAGGACTCAGAAGGATCTGGACAAGAACTGGTGAATGGACAGCGGACAGCCTACGATACAGTAAGTCAGCCAGTTCAGACGTCCTCAATTGCAACTGAGAGAGGCTGCTCAGTCAACGTTTCAGCAGAAGGGTATTATAGGATGCTGTGGGGTTCAGCAGGGGAGCAAGAAGGTTGGGGATGAGAGCGGAGAGGTTTTGGAAATGCACTGAGGTGGCTGCAGGCCGGACAGGCAGCGTAACAGAAGGCCCCCTTCCCACACCCAACAAAGGGATCCAGAGACTACATGGTCCATTGGAGCGGTGTTAGGGGGAAAAACATACAAGGCTGGTCGGGCAATCAAACCCCCCCCCCCAAAAAAAACAAATAAAGTAAGGGGAGACACAGAGAGGGCCGGGATGGGGATAGACCTTGAGCAGGATTGGGAAGTCATAGTTGGCCATGGGGTGGTCGTGGGGTGAGCTCAAGTTGGTAGGCAGGGGATAGGTAATGGTTCCAGGGACAAAAACAGGGAAAGGTGACCCAACAATATTAACCTCGGGCAATACTTACTAGACCAGTCGATCAGGCCTGAAATGACAGGATTTTCACAGGCAACAGAACTAGAGGCACAAACCTGGCATGGAGGCAGCATCAGCTAAGAAGACCATTGTCAGGGTCCCAGGCCAATTTTCTAGTTGACGGTATAGAGCAGAATGAATCCAGGTTCAGATTGGCAGGATGCTCATTCGGTGCAGGGCAAGATTGACAGTAGGCTTTCTGAACATCTTTTCAAATGGGCCTTGGCTCCAGCAGCAGTCTCGTGGGTTGGATACTAGCACAAGAGAATAGGCAGGGCATGGCGGGCCTCGGAGTATGTGCGGGGTCCCCATTTTGTGGCACCAATCCATGGCCATTTTGAGAAGGGAGGAGTGGCAATATGGCAGGTGCCATATTGTTAAGGTAAAAAAAAAAAAAGGCAAAGGTTAATGAGAGTGGATATAACGAATGTGGGTGCAGGGGACTGCTCAATCACAAATGGCTTTTCCAGGGGGTTTGTGGGTCACAGGCCAAGAGGCAATGGGGAAAGTAGAATGGGGAAGAATGAGCAGACATGGGGGGGTCAGGAAATATAGATATATGCTATATAGCCACAATAATAACGATCGCACAAAGCAAGTGAAAGCCATTGGGTAGCTGCAGGCCAACAGTTATTTTGTTGGGTACATGTCCCTCCCCAAAAAAGAAAGGGGAACATCACACAGTTGTGAAAAAAAAAAACTCGAGGACAAGGAATGAGGGAATGGGGGCATGTGGTTCCACAGGTTTAAAAGGCAAGTGCTGCCACTATGGGGCAATCGGGTTGCCTTTGTTGCTGGGAGTAGGGAGTCAGAGGGAGGCAGATCACAGCCAGGGGCTTGGCAGGCCACAGGGGGTCATCCTGTTGACTCATATGTCAGGGCACGAGTGTCAAAAAAAATGTTTTATGTTTTTTCTCTCCCAGCCAGTCACGAAAGTTTGGGCATTAGCAAGCAAATATGTAGATATTAGCAACACAGGCAAGTGATCAGGGCGGGGGTGCAGAGAGGCTAAGGCTTCACTGAATCCTGGTTTAGGTGATCAACCACTGCTGAATTTAAGGAAACTTTGCAGCAACTGATGGAGCTGGGGGACACTCGACTGGTTGCAGGTTGCAATGCGAGAGGCGCAAGGGCAGCAGGCAGGGGGCCCCGGAAATCACGTGCTTTGAAAAGATCAAGGAAGCCTTCCAGAAGAATGGCAGAAGCTATGGCAACCCAGTCTGGGCCTAGCAAGGATGCATCAGCAAAGACCTATTGGGGACAGACAACTGACAATCCAACACCCGAAAATACTGGGAGGGAGGAACAATAAAACGGAGGTCCAAATGGTGGTGAAGAAACAACGGAGGAAGCCAAGGGATCCAGGCATGCCAGAGCAGGACGAAATCAGGAGGGTGAGTTGGAAGAGGTGCACGTAAAAGACAGAGGGTAATGGAACCACCATGGGGCAAACCCAGTATTGAACAGGGAGGGGTTGCCTAGGCCCAGAGGAAGGGTTCCCCCAGGCCCAGGCTCCACCTCAGCAGTGGGGCACTTGTATGCAAAAGCACCAAGAGGGCCCATGGCCAAAAAGGAGGGAATCCCCCCTAGGCCAGGGTCGGGGGAAGGTGGGGTTGAAGGCAGCCAATCAGGATGTGCCAAACGAGGCTCCGAGACAAGCTCCAAGACAAGTGGGGGTGGCAGCCCTGGCATGGTGGCCAATGCCAATTCCCTGGTTTTCACATTATATACCCAGCCCAGCCACAGGTGGGGCAGGTGCAGTGTCCATGGTGGGGTGGGGCAGGGTGCAGGGCAGGCCTACCTCCTCTCACATTCCAGGCATGGCCTTGGGCCCAATGTTGCAGACAACAATTTTTGGGGGGAGGCAATGTAGCAAATAATGTTGCCATGGAGTAGGCGCCCTCCACAGCTGCCACCAGTTTTGGGGGCACTGAGAGCTTCAGGGAGTGAAAGGTCACAGGCCCTGAGGGAGCCAGACCAAGTGGGGACACTCATACCCATTCAAGGGAGTGGGGCAGATGTTCGGGAGGACAATGCACCCACCAAGACAGGGCTGCCAAATGAGGCTGTCACAGAGGGGCACGAGGCAAGGAACCGGTCTCAGGCAGATCTCGCAGTCGGACAAGTTTGGGATTTGGAGGCATCGATTCCAGCATAGGTATTGAGTGGCACAGGTCATCTGGAGGTTACAGGTGTGCAGCTGCACCGTCAGTGCCTCAGGAGTTTATCTTAAGGGCTTTAACAAGTTGAAAGAGTCTAACGTTTCAATATAAGAAAAACAGCAGGACAAGAGGACACAGCATGAGATTAGAGGGAGGCCGATTAAGGGGTAATGTGAGGAAGTTCTTTTTCACAGAAAGGGTGGTGGATGCATGGAATGGCCTACCTCAGGAAGTGGTAGATATGAATACAGTGCAGGACTTCAAACAGGCATGAGATAGGCATAAGGGAGCAATACAGATGCGTATGAATAGATAGGCCATTGACAGAGTAAAGGCCTATGTCACATTCATAAGGTAGAGAAAATAGGCAGACTGGATGGGCCTTGTGGTCATTATCTGCCTTCAACTTCTATGTTTCTATGAGGCGATGGGGCCCAGTGCCCACCAGACGACAGCCAGCACGGGTGCAGAGCATTGGGCGTATGTGGGGGCGGATGACCCCATGGACACCCATTTGTCGACCCTCCATGAGAGAGAAAATCTGGAAAGGGGAGTACATTGAGATTTTTGAGCTCCTACACAGAGAGCTTCCAGACGCAAGGGACAAGGACAAGGTTTAGCAGGAGAAACTGTGCAGATCCAAGGTCAATCAATCAATCAAATTTGTATTTGTTTAGCGCAATTCATAAACGTCAACACACTGTACAGTCATAAAATTCACTAAAACCATATAAAACACTCTAAAACTAACATTAGTTATAAATATACACTTCCAAGTTCCATATCTGGATACCATATTAAAAATCGGAAAAGGCCAGCTGGAAAAGATGCATTTTAAGTGCAATCTTAAAGCTCTCCACTGTCGAGCACTCTCGTATCCGACAAGGCAGAGAATTCCACAGGGTAGGGGCAACAAAGACCAAAGCTCGTGCTCCAGAAGTCTTCAAATGCACCCTGGGAATCTCTAGCAATCCCTCATTGGCTGAGTGGAGTGGTCGTAGGGGGCAGTAGGGATGCAGAACTCTTGCAGGTAACTCGGACCCAAACCGTGTAGGGCTTTGTAAGTCAGTAAACCGACTTTAAAGGTGATCCACCATTGAACAGGCAGCCACTGCAGAGTGTGCAGCAAATGGGTAATATGACTGGATTGAGAAGATCCAGACAGTAACCTGGCCACAGCATTCTGCAACAGCTGCAGGTGGTGGATATCAACCCCAGGAAGCCCCAGGTACAGGGAGTTACAGTAATCAAAGCGTGAAGTCACAAAAGTGTGGACCAAGGGAAGGAATCAAGGCAACAGAACAAAAGGGAAAACAGGGAGGAGAAGAAGCACTGTGGGTAAATTTGGAGACCGGCAACGGCACCACAATCCGCACAGGGGTAGTATACAGACCCCCTTCTCAGGGGAGGAAATGGACAAGGAAATGATAGAAAGAATACTTAGCATGGCAGAAAAAGGGGAGATATTGCTGATGGGTGATCTGAATATGCCAGATGTTAACTGGAATGCAGTTGCAGCAGCCACTTCAAAGAGTGGGTTATTCTAGATGCCCTACAAGGGACATGCCTTAGACAACTAGTATTGAGCCCACTCGAAGGGAGCAATCTTAGACCTGGTTCTCTCAAATGGAGATGAAGAGGATCACAGATGTAGAAGTGGGTAGCCATCTGGGAACTAGCAACCATCGAACAGTATGGTTCACAATAAACACAGCAATAGAGTCAAGCTTACAAAGGCAAAAGTACTGGACTTTAGGAGGGCTGACTTTGCAAAATGGGTGAGTGCCTAAGGAATGCACTAGCAAATGGGCAGGAAGGAGGGGTGGAAGAACAATGGGAATAATAAAACTGCCATCACAGAGGTAACAAGCCTTTGTGTGAAGCAAATTAACAAAACGAACGATGTAAGAAACCACTATGGTTCTCAAAGGAAGTGGCAGTGAAGGTTCAAGAGAAAAAGAAAGCATTCAGGAAGTACAAGGAATCACAGAAGGAGCAGGACAGGAACTGTATCAGTTAAAGCAAAAGGAAGCTGGGAAGGCAGTCAGAACAACAAAGGCCCAAACTGAGGAAAAGATAGCTAACTCTGTTAAGAAGGGGATAAAACCTTTATAGGTACATCAGGGAGTGAAGGAAGACCAAGAGAGGCTAGTGAGGCTTAATAAAGAGGAGGAGGGTGGGTAGAGGGTGACTGTGAAAAGGCAGAGATACTAAACAAATATTTTGCTCAGTATTTACAAAGGAAGTGGGGAGGTACCTAAAACAAACAGTAGAAACACTCTGGATACAGAAGTTGATACCAGCCCATTTACAGAAGAAAGGGTTCTGAAAGAACTCTTAAAACTGAAGGTGGACAAAGCAATGGGGCCTGATGAGATTCATCCCAGAATTCTAAAAGAACTAAGGGTAGAACTAGTGACACCACTGACTACACTCTTTAACAAATCATGGAGGATGGGTGGTACCTGAGGACTGGAGAATGGCAGATGTGATTCCCTTCACAAAAGTGGAGCAAGGCAGAAGCAGAAAACTACAGACCTTTAGTTTAACCTCAGTGTGTAGGGAAATGATGGAATCACTTGAAGGAAAGAATTGTTGAGTATCTAGAGGCCAGAGGGGCTCAGGACCCAAGGCAGCATGGATTCACAGCGGAAGGTCATGCCAGACAAATCTGATAGATTTACTTGACTGGGTGACCAAAGTAGTAGATCAGGGAAGGGCTGTGGACATGGCCTACCTAGACTTTAGCAAGGCATTTGACACAGTCCCACACAAACAATTAATATACAAGTTAGCCAGCCTGGGAGTGGGTCCCAAGATGACAGCCTGGGTAAAGAATTGGCTGGAGAATAGGACACAGAGAGTAATAGTAAATGGAGTCCACTCTGAAGAAAGGGGGTTACTAATTGGGTACCACAGGTTCAGTATTAGGACCGGTCCTCTTCAATGTCTTTATAAGTTTATATTGCAGAGGGACTGGAAGGAAAAGTATGTCTCTTTGCAGATGACACAAAGATCTGCAACAGAGTTGATGCACAAGGTGGGGTGGAAAGGATGATAAGGGACTTGGCAAGGTTAGAGGAATGGTCAAATGTATGGCAGCTTAGATTCAATGCTAAGAAGTGCAAGTAATGCACCTGGGAAACAAAACCCAGGGAAGAGTACACAATGGGGGTGAGATACTAACAACAACAAAATGGAAAGGGACCTGGGGGTAGTCATATCAGATGACCTAAAGGTGGGCAAGCAATGTGAGAGGGCAGCAAGGAGGGTGGGGGGATACTGGGATGCATAGGGAGAGGCATCACCAGCAGAAAACAGGAAGTTATTATCCCTCTGTACAGACAGTTGGTGAGACCCCATCTGGAGTACTGCGTGCAGTTCTGGAGACCCAATCTCCGCAAGGATATAGACAGGATAGAGGCTGTCCAGAGGAGGGTTAACTAAAATGGTGCAGGGCCTGCACCAGAAGACATATGAAGAGAGACTTAAGGAGCTGAATATGTATAGCCTTGAGGAAAGGAGAGAGGGGGATATGATAGAAACTTTCAAGTATCTCAAGGGAATCAACAAAGTCCAAGAGGGTAGCATCTTTCAAAAAAAGAGGTGTGCAAGAACAAGGGGGCACAATTTGAAGATAGAAGGGGCAGCTCAGAGGTAATTTAAGGAAGTATTTTCTCACAGAGAGGGTTGTGGATGCATGGAATGGCCTTCCGGAGGAGGTTGTGGAGTCAAAAACAGTGGTGGAATTCAAGCATGCATGGGACAGTCATAAGGCAATTCTAGGGGGTGGGGGTAGGAAGAAGTAGGCTGCTGGTTAACTAGGATCTGCAGCTTATCCAATAGGTAGGGAAATGGGAAGACTGGGTGGGCCAAGCGGTCCTTATCTGCTATCAAAATCTATGTTTCTATGTTTCAAAGTTGGAAGATCTCCAGACGGAACAAGGTGCTTAATCCGGGTGATGTTTCTCAGATGGTAAAATGAGGATTTGACAACGGCTGACACCTGAGAATGATGTGTCAGCCTGTCATCAAAGACCACTCCCAGATTCTGCACCTGTCCAGAGGTCAGCAGCTGGGAGCCCCAAGCAACAGCCCAGCAGGCCTTCTAGCAGCTGACCCCTCTATCCGTTAACTTGGCTCCACCACAAACACCTCTGTCTTGGCAGGGTTCAGCTTTAACCAGTTGGAATTCATCCAGTCTTCAATTTCTATGAGACAGCTGGAAAAAACTGAGAGCGCACTATCCTGGTCGGGTACAAATGAAAGATGCAGCTGAGTATCATCTGCATAGCAGTGAAAACTCAGTCCATACCATCACACAGTGTCTCCTAATGGGGGCATGTACACCGCGAACAACATGGGGAACAGCACTGAACCCTGCAAAACCCCACACAGCAGAGAGAAAGAGTCTGAGGAATAAATTCCCGGTGCCCCACATCTGAAAACTGGGCAGCGGCATTCGACATTCGACATTTTCATAACCATATATTGTTAGAGGTTCCCCCAGAAGATTGGGCAGTTAGTAAAGATAGGGACAACATCAAAATCCAAAACTGCACACTTGGCTTGCAAGGGTAATGCTTGGTTATAGTATGATGAACTGTTTAGAATGAGACTAACCAGGGTGCCAGACATGCGTTGAAACAAAATAGATCACGATCTATGGCATAGACACGTAGCGTGGGCCAGACCCGCTATTGTGGCTTACACAGCCAGTGGGTACATGGTGCCAAAAACACCTTGAACAGGACAGAAAGGTACCTGCCACCAGTTTAACACAGGCAAGTGTTTTCAGGAGTACTGTAAATTTAAACACAAATGTAGTAATTGTGGAGGAAAACACAAGGCGAGTGCCTGCCAAGGGGGTTACTCCACAGGGTACAATAGTCAGCAAGGTGAGAACATTGGGGGGGAGCAACCTGTGGGAGGGAGGGGGGACAAACTGGGGAGGGTGGGCAAAACAGGAGGCAAAGAAGCCCCCCCAAAATTAGGGCACCAAACCCAAGGAAAAAAAAACTCCCCACAACCAGCCCCAAACCCGAGTCCATCAGCCCCAGATGACCAGCTCAGAACTGGCTTGACAAACAAAACCCCACATACTGCATAAAGCCGTCCTCCATGGGAAAAAAGTCGCTGAACTTAACATGCACTAGTAAAGGCACATAGCCCATTTTGCAATCACTATTTTTACACTGCCGAAAATGACACGCCAAAATTGAATCACTACTGTACATTCACAGGATATCATTCATGCTCTAGGGGGGATTTGTTTACATGGATGGTTTTTCAGTTGAATAATTTTTTTTCTCCATTTGTTCTTCATGTGTTCATACATAAGGCAGGGGTGTGTGTGTGTGTGTGTGTGTGTGAGTTCAGTGTGAACAGACAGGATAACTTGTAAAAGTTTTGTTTTTTTTAACCATTTTATTTTTCTTCATTTGCCAGATTACACCCGGTCTGCCCTTCCTCAGACACCTACCAGCCCTGACAACCTTGTATCTGGCCAGTACACTCATGGTTTACTCTCCCATTTCCTGATGACTGGCATTTGGGGGCATTCTCCATGCTCAAGTCTACATATGGAGTGGCCAGAGGGAGTGTGGGGTCTGAGAGAGCTGGAACCATCATCCTGCCACTTATGAAGTCTATTTCTTTAGTTCTTCCTTCCCACACAGTGGTACCAAGAGCTCCAAAGCATGTGCATGTATCTACCTGCCAACACCGAGTCAGCCGGCATCCTGCTTTTCACATGATCCAGCTCCAGCCACACCACCACCTGGGGCTACTCAGGTGACAGTAGTACAGTGGGGTACACAGCCCTTTCATCCTCCCTAAAGGCAAAGAGAATCTCTCAAACACTAGATCCACCTCTGGCTGGCACTCTGACATCCTAGGCTCAGGATGCAAGCCTGGTGTTTCAGTGTTGCCTGTAGCAATGCTGCCACTGTGCTACCATGACAGACACAAATAGCAAAGTTTTTCTGACTTAAGCCCTCAGTGTAGGACTGCTTACCATCAGGATTAACATCTAAAAACACTGTTTTGCAAAATCAGGAATGGACAGTGCACTTGTTAGTCAGAATCGCTGACTCCACATCTCCCCCCCCCCCCATCAACTTTGGTGTCCCTCAAGGGTGCGTGTTGGGCCCTATACTTTTCTCCATATTTCTTAACAACCTACAATCTGTACATCAGCCTCAATACATATGTACGTAGATGACATGGTCCTCTACACCTCCGGACAACCCCCCACTGATGTTGCAAACAGACTTCAGCAGGACTTTAATAATGTTCACCACTGGTTTCGCTCTCATCAACTTTTTCTAAATGCCAAGAAGACAGTCTCCATGACCTTCGGCACTAGGCAGAGACTCTCTAGGCTCCCCTCCCTGCCTTCCTTCCATACCCTTGATGGGACAGTCCTTGAGGACACCTCCTCATTCAGATATCTGGGTGTTTGGCTTGACTAGCATCTCACCTTCTCTGGTCATGTGGATGCCATCCTGAAAAAGCTGTGCCCCAAGCTCAGCACTCTATACAGGAACCGGAACTGCCTCCCTCTCCCAGCTAGGCACGAACTTGTCCAAAAGATTATCCTTCCTATTTTTGACTACTGTGATGTAATGTACAGTGCCGCGCCTAAGACCTCCTTAGCCAGACTGGATACCCTCTTCAACTCCTTCTGTCGCTTCGCTCTGGACTCTCTTCCTCTCAACCACCACTGTCAACTCTACCACTACCTGGCATTTCCCTCACTTGAAAATAGACACCTCCATCATTGTGCTAAATTTGTCCCTAAATTCTGGTTTTGATCACTCCCATACTATCTCACTTCCTCTCTATCAGTCCTCCCTCCCTCTGATCACTCACTCACTTAGATCTTACAACTCCCGTCCTTGGTTGTCCCTCTCTGGTCTACCACTATAGGCCAGGCTGCTTTCTTGTATCACTTCCCAAAACTGTGGCATTCACTTCCTTACCAGATTCGCCAGTCCTCCTCCCCCTCCTCTATAACATCAGACCTACATCATTTCCTCTCTGTGAATTGTACCTGCAATTAAGCTACCTGGTATTCCTGACCTGCTCCCCAACTCCTATCAATATACAGTATACTCCTGATTTTACAAACTCCAATTAACGAAATCTCCAGTTCATCTGAATTTGTTTTATGTCCCCCTAGGTGGGGTGTTAATCGTAACTAGCTTAAGCGGCCATGTGGTTAAGTGAACAATGAGGTGGTAATTAAACTCTGTTGGTACTTGGCAGGTGTTCATTGTTCATACATAAGAACTGTACCTTGGCCCTCATCCTGATTAGCATACCTCATTGTATTCTTTGTTTGCAGTGTTACGACATGGCCAAACATAAGCGAACGGCAATAGACATATTGCAGAAGCTGGTTATTATTGAATGTTTGGAGAGCGGGGAAAAAGCTGTGGATGTTGCCTGTAAGTTTGGCATGGGAAACTCCACGGTTTGTGACATAAAGAAACCAAAGGAAAGATACAAGACTTTGCCTCAGCCCGTGACTGTGATGACTCCCCAAAGCAAAGAAAAAACATAAAAAGCTGCCGAGATGGCCAACTAGATCGGGCCCTGTACCTCTGGTTCATGCAGAACCGTACCAGAGGAACTCCTATCTCTGGGCCGATATTACGGGAAAAGGCACTTCAATTTCATCATAGCCTGAATGGAGATGATGACTGTTTCAATGCCAGCAAGAGCTGGCTGAATCATTTTAAACATCACCATGGCACTGGGCAGTTGACTGTGGCTGGTGAGCTCCAGTCCACAGCTGATGAACAGATTGCCCCTTTCAGAACTAAGCTCATAACAATCATGGCAGCTGAGGGATTGTCACCATCTCAAATTTACAATGCCGATGAGATGGGTATTTACTGGAAGTTCTTGCCTGAAAAAACATTGGCTGCTAGCAGTGAAAAGACTACCCCTGGATTTAAAAAAAAAATAAAGACAGGCCCACGGTGCTAGGATGCACTAATGCAGCTGGGAGCCACAAACTCAAACTGCTTGTGATAGGGCAAGCAATCAAGCCGAGGTGCTTTAAACATATTAACCTCGAACAGCTGTCTGTCATCTACCGGGCACAGCCCAGTGCTAGGATATCAGCTTCTATCTTTAAAAATTGTTTTTTTGAGGACTTTCAGGTCGCTGAAACTTCCACCCAAGGCGATCATGCTCCTGGACAATGCTGAAACTCATCCTGACAGTGAGCAGTTAAAAACAAAATGCTGGCATCCGTTGTGTGTTTCTATCAGCCAATACCACAGCAAAGTTATAGCCCATGGACCAGGGCATTCTTGCTATGTTAAAACATACCTACCGTGCAAGCTTCCCTCCTCTGCCTGCAGAGGAAAGCCAAGATCTGTCACTGCAAGACTTGATCAAGAAAATATCTGTAAAGAATGCATGTTACATCCTTGGTGAGTCCTGGTCTGAGGTGCGCTCTGAAACCATTGAGCACTGTTGGCAGGAATCGGCTGTTCTAACAGCACCCACCACCCTTGATGACCCACCTGTGCCACAGCATGCTGAAGATGCCCAGATTGTTCAGAAATTGGTAGCACCCTTAAACATACCACAGCAAATGGTGGATAACTGGGTGGCCTGCGATGATGATGATGAGAGCTATGGAGATCTAACAGATGAAGATATCATCTCCATAACTATGCAGCAAATGTCACTCCAGGAGGAGATGCCCCCTGACCCTGATGATGACGAGGATGACAGCGATGAAGTCAAAGTTCCAACCACTGCTGAAGCTGTATCCTTGTTCGATGAGTGCTTTTTTTGGTTGGAGAACCAGCCCGACACTGATTATCTCCACATGTTGTTACTTAGACAACTGTGCTTAAAGGCTGTCAAGAAAATGAACGACTCCAAAAGACAGCTATGTATACCTGATTTTTTCAAGTAGCGCTCTAACAGCTTGTTCTGTTTTGCTTGGACTGCCTCGATATTTGATTGCAGTACAGTATAATATTTTTATTTTATTTCATGAACTCACTGATTTCACTGATCATTTGTAAGTTTGTTGTGCATAAAAGTTAATAAAAAATGTTACCATCTTGACTACCTCGCTGCCAACGTACTTATTTCAATGCGACTCCCGATTTTCGAATGCCCGATTATCCAAATGTTTTCAGTGTCCCCCTGCGCGTTCATTAAATCAGGAGTCTGCTGAATTAAGTAACTATTCTGAATTACTGCTCCCTTCCAGCCCCACTATTTTCTTTCCCTGCAGAGATCCCTAGCTGGCCATTCCTTCGGGTTATCTATAACTACCAATATAACTATCACTTTAGATTCTGATCAATCTACATCTATCAATATATCTATAACCTTGATTCCTAGTCATCCGCTCCCCTCCCAGCCTTGCTACCTTTCCACCTCTGCTGTTACTCCCTATCCACCCCTTGCTTTAAGGCTAAATGGTACCATCATCATGAATATAAGGTGTCATCCTAATGTAATGCACTTGTTCTGTCCATTGTGACCTCTGTAAACAATTGTACTCATATGCTGCACTTAATATGTTCTTCCTGTTATTTGCTATTCACCACTGCCAATATTGTTGTAATAATGTTTGCTGTTGTATGCATGTATGTATTTCCACTACCCTTTCCCCCAGGATGCATCGTGAGATTAGCAACTTGTTGTTCAGTGTGCCTTTCCTGGTGAAACGTTTCAATAAATAAATAAATAAACTTGAATGCTGTAATAAAAACAGGTCAAGTCATAACATTTAAAAACTGGAAAAGCTTCAATGACTGATGTTGCAAATGACCAAGACATATAACTCACAAAACCACCACTATTATGGTGCATTTCAATGCATTTGCTTTTTCATGGTTGTCATTATCATCAGATAATCTTAGTAAGTACCAGACTGTACACCAATAACTACTGCCCCTCTATGACTGGCAGCTACCATGAGAAGCATACTTACAAGGTCCTTTGAATGGGCATCCAACATGGAGAACTGGTATCTGTGTTGCATCTTTGCATTACCAGTATATTAAAACTAAATGATTTTAGCATAAGTCCATGCTACTGTTTATTTTTTTCCCCCAATTGTTTAACCAGGAGAGACACACACTAAGCTGAAAGCTTGTTTACAGGTGTAATCTGGATGCACAGGGAAGTTAAGCGACTTGCTCAGGGTCACACAGTATGCAAGTGGGGGCTGTGGGATTCAAACCCAGGTTTAAGGTAAAGCACAACTGTAAAACTACAAGCTCACCTATAACAATATAAATCACCAGTAAATACTAGCAGTATGGCCAGACTTTATGCGTGTCTGTCCACTATTTCACCCAGCATGCGCTAAACAATTTGTTAAATACCTTACGTAAAAGTAAACCCATTTTCTTCCTCCATCTTTTTTTCTAAATGTTTTGGGTGTTTTTTCTTTCTTTTCTTACTTTAGTTAAGAACATCAGAAATGCTAGACAAATAAGGACCATCAACCCATCTTGTTTACCTTCTGCCTACTAGGTAGCTGCAACTTTGGAATACAAACTTTCAGTGTTGTTTTCAGTGAGGAACTGGCCGAGAATTGCTTTAAAAAAGCGGTACTCCCTACCTGTCCAGCCTCTTCTAGAGAGGTTTACCACCCTCTGTTTAAAGTAATTGTGCCTCTTTCTAGTCCTCAACCTGTCCCCCTGAGGTGCAGTGAAATATCATTAGTCATGCTGCTCTGAACCAAATTAAACAGTGTTCCCTGCTCCACTTTGGTCATCCCTTTCAGAATTTTGAAGATGACTATCATCAGTCTCATCCTTCTTTTTTCCAGAAAGAATATCCCCAATCTGCCCAGTCATTCACTATATTGCAGCTAAAACATTCTGCTTCTTTAATCATTCTGGTAGCCCTGTGCTGTACACTATCACCACTACAGTATGTTCTCCTTGTAAGGTGATAACCAGAACTGCACACATTACTCCAAGTGTGTCCTTACCAATGCCTTGTAGAGTGGTATAATTCCGTTTGTGATAATTATTACTGCATCTGATTAAGGAGGGAGTCAGTGCATTGGGGCAGAAGTTTGATATCTTTGCAGAATATTTAAACTAGAAAATGGGGAGATGGGTGCAGCACCCAATACATTGAATGGGAAGAACACCCCTCCCCCTCAGCTACTGATCAAACATGAGTTCATAGAAACATAGAACATAGAATCTGTCAGCAGATAAGGACCACACAGCCCACCTAGTCTGCCCATTTCCCTACTTAGTTTGGCAATCCCTACTCTTATCTGGACTGCCTTTCCTCTGCTCCACTATACAGCAGGGTGCCTTTATGCTTAACCTATGTGCTTTTGAATCCCTGTACTGTTTTTGCTTCCACCACCTCCGCTGGTAGGCTGTTCCATGGATCCACCACCCTCTCTGTGAAAAAATACTTCCTAGCATTCCCCCAAGCCTCCCTCCCTTCAACCTCATGTTATGCCTCCTTGCCCTTGTGCACTTTCATCTCTGAAATAAGCTCCCCTCCTGTACCCTGTTTATTCCTCTAAGGTATTTGAAAGTCTCTATCATATCCCATCTCTCCCTTCTCTCCTCCAGTGAATAGCTGCTTAGTTCCTTGAGTCTTTCCTCATAAGGTTTGTGGTGCAGTCCGTGTATCATTTTTGTTGCTCTTCTCTAGACTGCTTCCATTCTGCCTATGTCCTTCCTGAGCTGCGGTCTCCAGAATTGGACACAGTATTCCAGATGAGGCCTCACCAGTGATCTATACAGTGGCATCACCACTTCACTACTCCTACTGGTTATGCCCCTTCCTATGCACCCCCAGCATTCTGTTTGCCTTCCCCACTGTTTTTTCTCATTGTTTGGCTGACTTCAGGTCATCAAATATGATAACCCCCAGGTCTCTCTTCTGACTTGTGGTAGCTAGAACCTGCCCCCATCCTATATTCCTCTCTTGAGTTCCTGTGTCCCATGTGCATTATCTTGAAACCCAACTGCCAAACCCTTGACCATTCCTCAAGTAGTCTTAGGTCATTTCTCATTTTATCTAGCCCCTCCTGTATGTCGACTCTGTTACAGATCTTGGTGTCATCTATGAACAAGCATACTTTCCCCTCCAGTCCCTCTGTAATGTCGCTTATGAAGACATTGAATAGAATTGGACCTAGCACTGATCCCTGTGAAACCCTGCTGGTCACCTCCCCCTCTTCTGATTTTATGCCATTTACTACCACCCTCTGGGTCCTGCCTTTTAGCCAGTTACCAACCCATTTTACCACTTTAGAGCCCACACCCAGATTCCCCAATTTGTTAAGCAACCTTCTATGAGGAACCGTGTCAAAGGCCTTACTGAAATCCAGGTAGGCCACATCCACCGCCCCTCCCTGATCCACCACCCTGGTCACCCAGTCAAAGAAATCGATAAGCTTAGTCTGACAGGACCTACCCTCAGTGAATCCATGCTGCCTTGGGTCTTTTGCACTGCTTGACTCCAGGAACTTCACTACCGTCTCCTTACGCAGGGACTCCATCAGGTTCCCCACCACTGAGGTCAGGCTTACAGGTCTGTAATTGCCTGCCTCCTCCTTCCTTCCAGTCTTGTGCAGGGGAACCACCTCTGCCCTCCTCCAGTCCCCAGGCACCTCCCCCATCTCTAGTGATTGGCTGAATAGGGTTGTCAGCGGACCTGCTGGGACTTCCCTGAGTTCCTTCAATGCTCTAGGGTGAATCCCATCTGGCCCCATTGCCTTGTCTGTCTTTATTTTTCCTAGCTCCTTCAAGACTCTATCCACCGTAAATGGGCTGGTGTCCACCTCTCCCCCCCCGTACATCTTTCCTCGTGAGTCTTGGCCTCTCACCTGCCTCTTCCTTTGTAAATACTAAGCAAAAATATTTGTTCAGTACCTCAGATTTTTCAAGGTCATCTTTCACCCACCCACTCTCTCCCTTCTTTAGCCTAACAATACCATTTCTGGTCTTCTTCCTCTTGCTAATATAACAGAAAAAGGTCTTGTCCACCTTCTTAATAGCATGTGCTATTCTTTCCTCCGTTCTTGCCTTAGCCCCTCTGACAGCTTTCCCAGCTTTTCTCTGCTTCTCCTGATATTTCAGTTTGTCTTCTTTTTTCTGTGTCTCTTTGTATTTCCTGAATGCCTTACTTTTTTCTCGCACTTTCTCAGCTGCTGATTTAGAGAACCACAGTGGCTGCTTCTTTCTTTTGCTTTTGCTAAGCAATCTGACACATTGACTGGTCACTCCTGCTATTGATCTCTTGATCCTAAGCCACTGTTCTTCTACTCCTCCCCCGTATCTTCTGCTGCCAGGGCAATTTTGAGCTGTCCCCCCATCTCCATGAAGTTGGTCTTCTGGAAATCTAGGATCTTAATCTTTGAATGGCTTTCTTCTGCCAACATGTTGACTCTAAACCACACAGTTCTGTGGTTGCTGGTACCAAGGGGACTGCCCACCTCAACATCCATGATTCTGTCCCCATTTGTCAGCAGTAAGTCCGGTACAGCCCCCTCCCTGGTGGGCTCAACCACCAGCTGCCTTATGTTTGCCCCATACATGGCAGACATGAGATCCCTGCTCCTTGATGTACTTGCAGTCTGGGTATTCCAATCTGCATCTGGCATGTTGAAGTCACCCATTAGCAGTACTTCCCCTATGGCTTCCATATTATGGGTGACTTCCACTAATACTATATCTATATCCTCCCCCTGCATGGAAGGCCTATAGACTACTCCAGCATGGAGTTCAGCATATTTGTAACTCATTTGCATCACCATGTAGGGAGAAAGGTCTGGCTCCCCATACGATGTGCAGGGGAAAAGCCAGACCTTGACCCACAACTAATGCACTGAAATCTGGCCAATGGAAAATCATGCACACAAATGCCCGCAGTCTGGGAAACAAGATCCCAGACCTGGAGACAACAATGACAGAGGCTAAACTGGACATAGTAGCCATTGGAGAGACATGGTTCACCAGTAACCACACTTGGGAGACTTCAGTACCCGGCTATGTACTATTTAAAAGAGACTGAGGTGCAAAAGGGGGGAGAGTGACCCTTTATGTCAATGAAAATATCAAAGCTAAAGAAATTCAGAATACACATAAGGAACCATAAGAAATGCGGGTCACCCTGCAAACAGAAAATGGGACAGCCATATTGTAACCTCCCCCCACCGGCCCCCCTTTTTTCTCTGTCTGCAGGGCTGCTCCTCTCATATCTAGGTGCCACCGAGAGGGGTTGGGGTAGTCACTACAAATTATCTTTTACAGACTCTGTGTGGACCCATTACTTTTACTACTGAGCCTGCCATCCTTAGGCAAACCAAGCGTGGCAACTACCTGGCTCACACCTGGGTAGACCATTTAGTATGGCCATCAACCTGGGTCCCTGGGAGAAAATGGTTGCTCAGCATTATGCTAGGTTTGTACTTCTGGTCAGGGGCACCCAAGTAAATACAGACACTGGAAGCAATAACTGAAATGTCCAAACCAGGAATGGGATTCTAGAGTGTGGCTTTTATTCATATAACACAGAGAATAACAAAGCAAAGACGACCCCCATGGGGCTACTCTCGCTGGTAATGCAGATTACTGAGGTACAGAGCACACTTCTTCACTATGAACCCTCAGGTTCTGAACGGATCTGGGCACACACGGCCCAAACTGGTACACTTCTCTTCTATTCCTTGACATGACACCCCAGCCAATACTAGGTCACTTTTCCATATGGCATGGAGGTTGATGGTGGCTCCCTAAACCACCCACGAGCACTTTCAGGCTCTCAGGGAAAATCCACAATCCCACGTATGCTTGTTTTCTTCAGACACTGGCCAAGTGCCTGAGAGAAAACCATAGGTGCCCAAGCTGAACCCGGAGAGGTAAACCTGGTTACTCCAGATGGGGGGGTCTCCCACCTCTTGCTCCCAAATCTATACTTGGCCATTCAATTGGTTACAACACCTTTCTTCGAACTACTGGTTGTAGATGCTCTCTCAAAATGTTTAGCACATTTAACATTCTACATTTTACTCTGGAGGTGTCCTGACTTTAGTTCTGTAAGTGGCTATGTCTTTACCCTAGACCCCTACTGTTGCAGATGCTTCTAAGCCATACTCAAACTAAAAGTTCTGTGCTTGGCAAGTCTTCCTTTGACCCCACAGTAGGCAGACACTTTTACTCTAAACTCTGTCTCGGTGAACATTTTCTCTATATCAGAGCAAAACTCACCAAAGGTATGCAGATGCCCCAGGGCTTCTTTCCCACAACAAATTCTCTGGTACTCACAGAACAAACTCAAATCTCAGGCAGTTTCTCCCTGTCCAGGGAAGTAAAGCAAAGAAGTGCAAGATCATGCAAATAAGGAAGAGAAACCCTGAAGCTACCTATAGGATGGGAGGGGAGTTGCTGGCAATCACAAGGAAAGAGAGAGACTTAGGCATCATCATCATCACAGATGACCTGAAATCATCCAAGCAGACCATTAAAGCAGTAGGTATGGCTAGAGGGATGTTGGGGTGTATTAGTAAGGGTATCACAAGTCATATGAGGGAGGTAATAATTCCTCTTTACAAGACACTGGTTAGGCCCCATCTGGAATACTGTGTGCAGTATTGGAAGCCGCACCTGCACAAGGACATTAACAAAATGGAGGCAGTCCAGAGAAGGGCAACCAAAATGGTGCAGGGACTGCACCAGAAAACATATGAGGGCAGATTAATGGAGCTCAATATGTATACCCTAGAGCAAAGGAGAGAGAGAGCTGATATGATCGAAACATTCAAATATCTTAAGGGCATTAACAAGGTGAGAGTCTAACATGTTTCAATATAAGAAAATAGCAGAACAAGAGGACACAGCATGAGATTAGAGGGAGGACGATTAAGAGGTAATGTGAGGAAGTTTTTTTTCACAGAAAGGGTGGAGGATGCATGGAACGGCCTACCTCAGGAAGTGGTGGATATGGATACAGTGCAGGGCTTCAAACAGGCATAAGAGAGCAATACAGATGAGTATGAATAAAGAGGCCATTGACAGAGTAAAGGCCTATGACACATTCATAAGGCAGAAAAAATGGGCAGACTGGATGGGCCTTGCGGTTCTAATCTGCCGTCAACTTCTATGTTTCTGTTTTGGGTTGCGATTATGTAGGCATAAATGACTCAGTTAATGTTGCACCACCCAAATTTAGAAGCTAAATAAACAGGAGCCAATCTTTTTCGCCAGGAGAGACACACTAAGCTGAAAGCTTGTTTACAGGTGCAACCTGGGAGCACAAGGAAGTTAAGTGACTTGCTCAGGGTCACATAGTATGCAAGTGGGTGCTGTGGGATTCAAACCCAGGTCTCCAGGTTTGTAGCTCAGAGCCTTAAACTACTGCGCTATACTGCCTCATATTTATTTTATACTAGTCCAAGAAGAAATTCTAATCCCAGTTTATGAGACCTCGTATATACCATATTGTGGTAAGTTTTGCTGGACAAGAGCCTGTGCTATATCATTCAATAGAAAATAAAGATTAATTATTCATTTGGCATTTATTTGCAATACCAGCAGATAAAGAGAGCATATAGGCAATTAGCTGTAATTAAGCAACAGCCTCTTTGGAACACATTGGTACCAGTACTCTCCTATTAGAAGCCCATTTTATGGGTGAGTCTTCTTCCTCCCAGGGGACTACTAGACATGTACATTCTTTGGTCCTTTTTTAGCAGATAACCTCATAACAGTAGTCCTGATGTCAGCTTGGCCTGTACCCAGTACAGATGATGACCATCTCCACAGCACAATTTTATCTACATGCACGCTAGTCCCTTGATTAATCTTCACCCCCCCCCCCCGGTAAAATCTTGTTTCTTGTCCCTTCACTCACTTGACAAAGATGATCTATTAATTAGGGAGTTTGTTTGGCAAGGGCTTGCATTCATTTATGAACAGTGGTGTCTGACCGGTTGGTGGGTGGGGGATGCTAGCTGGCATTTTTTTTTTTTATTTGAAATTTGTTAACCACTCTAGGGACTAAAATGCAACACCTGATCTCTTCGGTCTCGGACCGGAGTCAAAAAATGGATGGTTTTAATACCAGAGTACTGGTGCTTGAATCAGCAGTAGACATCATTAAAACTGAGTTGACAGATGTTTAGAACCAAGTTGATGCGGTGACCAGCGTGACTGCGTTGATGGTAAAAGAACAACAACACTTCAGGGCATGACTAGAAACCCTGGAAAACCAGGTATGGGTGGCTAATATTAGGATACTGGGGCTACCTGAGGAAATTGAAGGTGACCATCCAGTTATGTTCATCAAAGACTGGCTTGCTGAGAAACTTCAAGCAGAGGGGGACCCAGACCGTTTCCATATCCAGAAGGTGTACTGCATCATGCCACGCAGTCGTATGGAGGCCACTAACAATCCTCATACTCTCCTTGTGGTCAGAGCAGGTATAGGGGAACGAGATTGGATTCTGGTGTTGGCCAGGAAATGTAGCCCACTCAATCAAGATGGCCACATTATTCACATTTTTCCGGACATCAGCTATGCGACAAGGCAGAGGAGGAAAACATTTGATGGGACCCGCCGCATCTTGAGAGAAGCCAATATACTTCATCCCATCGTCTTCCCTACCAGGCTCCGTATTGATTACCAGGGCAGGGTCTGGGCCTTTGTGGATCCAGTGGATGCAAGTTGTTGGGCCAAAAAAGTACAGGAGGAATTATGGCAGCAAAATGTAGAGGAAGAAGATGAAATCGATGAAGATCTCGGCTTACCTGCCTGAAGACTGGTACGGACTTTACCTCTCTGGACTTTAAATAAAAGGCTGTTTCAGTGGGCATAAAAGAAATTTCTTTTTTGTTGCTTCTATATCATGTGAGGACTGTGTGGTCATAACATTTGCAGGTACTGTTAATTTTCTTGGTTAGACCTCCCATTTTGGAGGCTATCAGTTAACTTATTCAGATGGTTAACTTCTTCCTTTATGGCAAAACGTTCCCCCTGGTGGGGTAGTTCTTGGAGGGAGATTAAGTTGCTCTTTTATTTTAGAGTATAGCCATGTTGCACATGGGCCACACCTCAGTAAATAATCTAACTTTAGCTCTGTTTACAGTGAAATACTGTTGGGACTTTTCCCCCAATGGTGTTTCTATAATATGATAGATGCAATACTTTATCCTGTGATTAATAGACTCTGGTCCTTTTGGTATTGTCTGTGTGTAACCCCCACCCAGGTATGCCGTTTCCATCCAACAGCTCTGCCTGGTGGGCTGGGTTCGGGGAGGAATATGTCACTCGGCACATTGGCTAGGTTTGGCTACTCTGCACAGGGGCACGCAAGTAACTCCGGACAAAGGAAGCAATAACTGTAATGTCCAATACCAGAAGTGGGATTCAAAAGTGTGGCTTTTATTCACATCCAACAGAATAAACAAAGCATAGATGGACCCCCACGGGGCCACACTCCTGGTAATGCAGATTTGAGGAGACCAGAACACACCCTCATCACTTTAGCCCTCAGGCTCTGAAACACACCGGGCACACAGCCCACACTTGTACTCTGCTCTGGGTTTTCCCTGGCTTGGCTACCTTGCCAGCCACTTGGACACTTTCCATATAGCATGGAAACATGTACTGGTGGCTCCCTAAACCATCTATGAGCACTTCTGCTCCATAAGGGAATCCTCCTCATCAATCCCATGTCTGGGTACTTTTCTCAGGCACTGGCCAAGTACCTGAGAGAAAGCAATAGGTGTCCCAGAGCAAATCCATAGAGGTGAATTTGGTTACTACTGATGGGGGGGTCTCCCACCTCTCGCTCCCATAATTCATACCCGGCCATTTCTCTGGACTGTAACACCTCATCCTTTAACATACTTTGCTGTGTAGATTCTTTTTAACGTATTTCACATTCAGTCTACTGTCTTTACTTCCCATTGGTGCTGGACTTGAATATACTTAATAAGTGGCTTTGTCTATTACTCTAGAGCCCCCACAGAGTTAAGCAGTCCAATCCACACAACTTCTATACTGTACTTGGCTGTCTTTTCCTGACCCCACAGTAACAGTCACTTTAGTTTCATCTTGATGTAGGTTAAAACACATAGCCATTTAGCAGAGCAAACTCACCCTTACCTTGCAGGTGCCCCACAGGTGTTTCCTCCTCAATGAACTCTCTTCCAAAGCTTCTGGTGCCTCAGCATGAACTTAAACAGGCAGCTTCTTTCCCTTAGCCGGACCAAGGGGGTTGTCCCTAGAAGCAGGCTGATACCATCCCCCCATCCCCACAGGCATGGGGTCCTGAGCCATTGAGAGCGGTCTCCACCACTTCGATATGCTCTTCTTGTGTTCCTCTTCAGGTGGAAACACACACCTAAAAAACAAAAGTAGCTCTTTGACAGAGCTTAGAGCTCTGAGGGCCTGCTTACAGCAGAGCACCTCTTTCAGACTGCACACACTCTACTGAACTCCTACAGACTCACTTCAAATTCCCCAACGTTCTACTCTAACCTCCAACTGCAACATTCCAGTGTGGCTCATGCAACTGCGACAGTTCTAAATGATGTCATCCCTCAGTCTCAGCTGAGACTGAGAACAGAATGAGACAGTGTGAAATCCATTTAACTGGAGTTTCACAAGCTGCCTTCCCTGCCTACCACTAGGTCTTACTGGGATTCTAGTAACCCCAGGTAACAGGGGGGTGACACTCACCCTGGGCCAGGAAAATGACTGTCTGGAGTCATTAGTTACCAGGCTTAGGCCATCCTACCCTATGTGTTACCTACGGAGAGGGGGTGATCAGACCCCCTCCTACCATGTGCTAGGCACAGGCAGACAACATTAAGGGCCTAGAGGCCTTCGGCTGATGTATCAGCCTCTACTCTACCCGCTGACTATGGGTACCTAGTGGCTCTGGTAAAATTGTCCAGAGCATAGCCCTAATAGATCAGTACTGCAACCCCTAGTGCAGGTCAGGGCCACAGTCTGCCTATCCCCCCTAGCCCTCTAGGGAAAATCTGTCTGCCTCTAACTTAGAAAATTCCCAAAACAAAACAAACAGGGGACCTCCCCGACCCTGGACACCATGCAACCACATACTAGGAGCTAATACCATAATCTATGCATTACTTCCACACTCCCCCACAACCATACCTGTGGAAGAAAAAAGTTACACACGGTAACAACAACAACAGTACTTCAAACACTACACTCTAAAGTACTACTGAGGAACTCCGATGAGTCCCTCCTCCTCTTCTTGTCTTCTCTTCTATCTTCTTCAGGAACACCTGCAAGAAAAAGAAAGACAACACACACTCCTAATCTGCATACACAGTCTATCTAAACCCCTACCATCTAAACACTGGAGAATCCCAAAAAGATTTTTTTTAAAAAGTAGAAAAACAGTATAAACATTAGAAAACAGTAGAAAACAATGACATTATTTACAATACACAATATTTGGGGGATGGAGTGCCCTAAAAGTCCCATCTAGTGACCACAGTGCCCGAAGGCAAGTCCATTAAAGAGTCTCTCCTGGGCTGGAGCCCGGTGAAGCACAGTTCTAGCAGGCCACAGTCCCGAAGGGGAGAGTCTTTGAGGACAGTTTAAACATCTGGAGTCTGCTAATGTAGGGTGTGTACTGCAATGTCATAAGAAAAGAAAAGTCTGGACTTACCAGTCCCTTGTAGAACAAAAATGGCACCACACCTGCTCCTCAGCCGAAGACTCTCCCTGGCAGCATTCTTCCGATACAGCTGGGAAGACATCTTCCAGGAAACTACAGGAGGGCACATCTGGAAACTGCTGGGCTGATATCATCTCCTGAGATGGAACCTTGGGACAGGAACAAAAAGGAAAACAGCTGGTCTGAAGTCATCTGATACCCAGACGATGAATCAGGATACAGCTGGATTGGTGTCCTCTATGGATCTGAAGTCATCTGGTGGGCCAGTCGATGGATTCTGGAAAGCCAGTACACTGCAGAACTGATGAATGTGGGACACCTGAGTCCTGGACATCCAGACTGGTGGAACAACATAGGTACAGCAACGGCTGGAGTGGCAGCACTGGCTACCACTGCTCTACTTTTCATTTGGTAGGCATGGGCACATTCGCAGGAAGGTCTCTGCATTGTGGCCAATAGCACAATGTGTAGGTGCTGGAATTATCACCCCATCTGGGCGCTCATAATTCACACTGTGAAAGGTTTCATGTCCCTCTCCATCCACAATTCGAACAGTGTCCATAAACAGTGTCCTGCCTCTTTTCTACTGGCAGTTTTTGTCATGAAACATTCTGTTCTTGCCATGCTTGTTTGCACCAGGATGCACACATTTCATTGCTTCTTCCCAAATCCAGGATTTCCTGCTTTTTTCAATCTCCTCCCAGACTCTCCGAGGAAATGTAGGAAAGGACATCCCGTAGATTTCATTCACTTTCCTACGAACCAGTCTTTCCTCTTTACTAGCTTTGGTCAATCTGAGACCTCTGGCCTGGCTTGGGAGTGGCCAGTCCTGGTTCTGCCAGCTACACATTCTTAACGACACAAAAAATGGATCCATGGCTTCTTGCACAGCCAGGACAGTGGAATCACCACTCTCTTCCATGCGTTCCTCTGAGGCAAGAGCTTGAGGCTGTATACCAGTTCCTTTTTCACAAGGCCACATAGGTTCCCCCTCTTCTTCTTCCTCACTGAGAATCTGTGCCCAGGAGTGAGCAGTCATCCTCACTCCTGAGACTGTCCACTCTTCACTGGGCACGGAGGTCGAAACCTCCCATTCAAAGGCCTCCCTCATCTCGTCTTCACCTATGAGACTTGGGCTAGGGCCCTCTCTCCAAGGGTCTACTGATGCTCTTCCTGAAATGTCTCTCTGCAACTCAGACTCTGAAACATCAGCACATTGTTATGTCTGTAAATCTGCACCCTCTTGCTTTGTGTCACACTCTGAGGGGCCTTCTCCAACAGGCTCCGCCTGGTGCTGTGTGCTGTGTGCTGCCAACTGCAGATTTGTGAACTTTTGTCCATGTGGGAGCCAAATGAATCTTGGGCACTTTAAACAAACCATATTTCTCTAGGCACCCAGAACAGTGAGGTACCATGAAGACGTCCCTTCCAGCATTTAAGCACATCACACATACTTGCACTGGAAATCCAGGAATCACCACATGAGGCAGTTGTCCCCTGTAGTAACATCTCTCAATGTCCCTTAACTTGTTAACTTCTACTGCTATCACAGCCCGGGCATGATCTGTGTAGTGGGCTGGTCCTGAAGCCATGACTGCAGAGAAAAACAAACAACACTCACTGTTATTTCAAGTCCCACATCACTGAAAACTTTCTTTCTCTTTCAAAATGGCTCCTCTGCTGCAGTGTTTACATTACTACCCCACCCTGTAATGGCGGCGGCAGCACTCCTACATATCAACATTCTGTAATTGGGTCAAGCCACTGTGCATCTGATTTACACACTCTACTGATAACTTTGCTCAAACTGCACAAACTTGCACTGTTCTTTATCCTAGCACATTTATATGATTTACCACAGACTTTTTACTCGCTGAAGACATTGCTCTAGCTTACAGTCCCTTAAAGCCTCAGTATTTCATAGCAGAGGATTGCCTGTAATTCTTGCTGCATATCTGATACAACTCACAATCTCTCTCATGGCTTTGAAACTTATACTGACGCTGAACCTATAATTATGCTCACAGTCGATTGCTTAGAATGCTTGCTTTTGCTGGTAAAACTTAACACAGTCCTTTTTCGCAAAGCGATTACAATGCTACACACAGATTCACCTGGTTTTCAGCAAAATCACTTAGTCTGAGCAATTATTTATGTTGGTACTCACTGTTATCAGTAGCTGTTTGCTGCGATGGAAAATAGCCTGCAGCCAGTCTTGGAGGCCTCTGGAAAGAAGTGGGTTGGCAGTCCTGCTGATTGTCCCTCTGAACACCACACTTACAGTCCAGTCGATCGAGATGCGGGTTGAGCCCGAATTTAAACAGAAAAGTCAGTTTTTTACACTTTTACAGTGCTTTCAGTTACCGCGACGCTCCTCCTGGTAAGCCAGTTCGCACACTCCACTGACTCTCCCTCTCGAATGCTGTGCAGTCGCTCTAGAGCTGGCTTGGGGCGGGACTGATTGCAGTCTCACCAATCACTCGACGCCATGCAAATGAGCCTCTTTCCTCTCATGCTCTTCTCCTCTCAGCGATTGTCAAGCAGGCAAATTTAAACTGCAAAACCACACTTTTTTTTTCTTTTAACTGACTGCACGGCGGGAGCCCATTTCAACCATTTTTCATGGCCATTAAGCACAACAAGTCTCTCAGTTCACACAGAAAGCATTTCCAATGTCTAGGGCACAATTTTCCTTTTGCTACCCACAGTTTTCCACACTTTTCTTTGCCACAAACACTTTTAAAAGCTGGCAAACGCTGTAAATTGATGCAGGACAGGCTTTACTGCTCTTTGGTAAACAGTTGTCATTTTAATAGCAGCACATGGATAACAGCACACAGTGGCACATTAGTTAATATTGCTTCAGCTTTTTAGCCTACCCACTGCCAGATAACCAAAACGCTAGCCTTTGTCCGAGTGACCTTTCTTACATTCCTCCCTAAATGCCAAACCCAAATCCTCAGCGGTGCCTCCATTTTTATAACCCCACCTGGTATGCCGTTTCCATCCGACAGCTCTACCTGGTGGGCTGGGTTCGGGGAGGAATATGTCACTCGGCACATTGGCTAGGTTTGGCTACTCTGCACAGGGGCACCCAAGTAACTCCGGACAAAGGAAGCAATAACTGTAATGTCCAATACCAGAAGTGGGATTCAAAAGTGTGGCTTTTATTCACATCCAACAGAATAAACAAAGCATAGATGGACTCCCACGGGGCTACACTCCTGGTAATGCAGATTTAAGGAGACCAGAACACACCCTCATCACTTTAGCCCTCAGGCTCTGAAATACACTGGGCACACAGCCCGCACTTGTACTCTGCTCTGGGTTTTCCCTGGCTTGGCTCCCTTGCCAGCCACTTGGACACTTTCCATATAGCATGGAAACATTTATTGGTGGCTCCCTAAACCACCTATGAGCACTTCTGCTCCATAAGGGAATCTTCCTCATCAATCCCACGTCTGGGTACTTTTCTCAGGCACTGGCCAAGTACCTGAGATAAAGCAATAGGTGTCCCAAAGCAAATCCGTAGAGGTGAATTTGGTTACTACTGATGGGGGGTCTCCCACCTCTCGCTCCCATAATTCATACCCGGCCATTTCTCTGGACTGTAACACCTCATCCTTTAACATACTTTGCTGTGTAGATTCTTTTTAATGTATTTCACATTCAATCTACTGTCTTTACTTCCCATTGGTGCTGGACTTGAATATACTTAATAAGTGGCTTTGTCCATTACTCTAGACCCCCCCACAGAGTTAAGCAGTCCAATCCCCACAACTTTCATACTGTACTTGGCTGTCTTTTCCTGACCCCACAGTAACAGTCCCTTTAGTTTCATCTTGATGCAGGTGAAAACACATAGCCCTTTAGCAGAGCAAACTCACCCTTACGTTGAAGGTGCCCCACAGGTGTTTCTCCTCAATGAACTCTCTTCCAGAGCTTCTGGTGCCTCAACATGGACTTAAACAGGCAGCTTCTTTCCCTTAGCCAGACCAAGGGGGTTGCCCCTGGAAGTAGTCTGATACCATCCCCCCATCCCCACAGGGATGGGGCCCTGAGCCATTGAGAGCAGTCTCCACCACTTCAATATGCTCTTCTTGTGTTCCTCTTCAGGTGGAAACACACACCTAAAAACAAAAGTAGCTCTTTGACAGAGCTTAGAGCTCTGAGGGCCTGCTTACAGCAGAGCACCTCTTTCAGACTGCACACACTCTACTGAACTCCTACAGACTCACTTCAAATTCCCCAATGTTCTACTCTAACCTCCAACTGCAACATTCCAGTGTGGCTTATGCAGTTGCGACAGTTCTAAATGATGTCATCCCTCAGTCTCAGCTGAGACTGAGAACAGAGTGAGACAGTGTGAAATCCATTTAACTGGAGTTTCACAAGCTGCCTTCCCTGCCTACCACTAGGTCTTACTGGGATTCTAGTAACCCCAGGTAACAGGGGGGTTACATATTTTTGGACTGTTGATCATATGGAATGTACTTATCTGTGCATTAGTTGTAAAACTAATAAAAATAAAGTATAAAAAAAAATTGTTAACCATGTTATCTCCATAAGCATTAAGTGCCCATTCTCATGAATGAACTGGATACAAAACACACAAAGAACAATACAATTAACAGAGTACAGCAATTGCAAAAATACATTAGGTACAAGTACAGCATGATTTTCCAAGCAATATTTTTTAACTTTGCTTTTGAAAAACAAATAGAACTTAGCTTGATGTAAATGAGCAAGTAAATTATTCCATACAGAAACCACATTGTAAATAAATGACATTTGAGCAGATGCTGTTGTGAGTGAAGGAAACTTAAGAGTAGTAACAGTATGAGCTCTAGTAAAATGAAGTGATTCTGCTGTGTAACTTACTACTTAACAGAAAACAAAACAGGACCCTCCCAAAAATGCCAGCAAGAAATTAATCTAAAGTAAGGACAAAAACCCTCAAAAGAAAACCAGTCCAGTGATGAACAAAGCTGACAATGATGGGTTAGTCTTGGACATGATAAAACAAATCAACAAGCATAATAGAGCAGGAGCCAGGTGCAGTTATCTATTTGCCTGGGTCCAAAAGGTTTGATGACTGTTTCTCATGTTAAAAAGTGTGTAGAATTCAGATTTATAACTCTTACTCATCCATAGTTGTATGTTTTCTTGGAAAATACACTTTCTTAAGAGTAACAACGTTTTACATTTATGTAATAGACTCGGTTTACTTAGTTACTTATTTAATTTATCTAATTTATTTACTAGACTCGGTTTACTTAGTTATTAATGTAAATTATTTAATGTTTCAGATATGGCTAGCAAGACTTCTCACAAACCGCAGAGGCGATGCATCCTACACACTGATCCATGAGTTAGCACAGACCATGGAGACCTGCTATCTTTTGATGATGCTCATTGGGAGAAAGTAGTTGCAAAGTGCAAATGAAAGGCATTCTAGTCAAACACTGTCAAAGTACATGAGTGTCTTGAATTGCCTGAACATTACTCCAGCAGCCATGGGTATCATTATATCTGCTACAAGAACTTCACTGCATATAAGAGTTCCAGTAAACTTGCAGCTGATGAAACTTTATAAAAAGACATCATGAAGAGTTATCCAGCGAAATTGCTTTGCTCCCAAGTTCACAGTGCTCTATCTGAATCTGCAGCATCTACATCAGGCATATTCCCAAATAAATATATATTTTGCAAATCATACAAGAAAAGGAATCCTAAGGGGTCAAAGGAGACTTTTGAATATCCTACAAAGTGTAACTTTTGGGGCAGCAGACATCATAAAAAATGTAGCAAAAGAAATGGATGATTGACAAATGGATATGATGGTAGGCAATATTGATCTCATACACAAAGAAGTCAAGTACCACAACAGCTGTAAGAACAAGTATGTAAAAAAGGCAAAACAAATAAAGGGCACAGATACAATATGCGAATACAGTCAGTTGAGGGACAGTCACCAGGTCGCCTTTTCCAGACTTAAGTATGTGCAGTGTATCATTGTTAATGGAATGCAAGAAGAATTATTACTATCTCTAAACAAAAGTTACATGGGCATTGTTATGTAGTGTAGTGGGCACAAAACAAATTACAACCCACAGAACTTGCAATCAAAACTGGTGGATCACTTCAAAGATGGTATCATATTTGATACCTAAAGTAGAAAAATGGGTACACTCATCAGACCTGCTAAGAAACAGGCTGACTGGAGGGAAGCACAAGCAGCTCAACACATAACAGAACAGTTGTTGGAACTCCTAAAGGTACAGCCTCATAATAAAACCAAAGTTAAAGTTTAAAACTTAATAGAAGAAAATGTAAAACTGCCACCCATTCTTCAGACATTCCTATGTACTGTACTCACGGGTTCATGAGAAGTGGGCAGTGATTGACAGGAGAGGGTAGTTCAATCTATTTCAGATAACATAGCGTTTGCAGTGTCAAGGGGAATAATAAAACCACGAAAACACCTCTCGTTGGGCATGGGCATCAAATCCATGACAGGCAGTAAGAAAGTCTGAACTATTTTGAACAGGTTTGATCACTATGTCAGCTACCATGTTGTGGAGGAACTCGAAACTGCAGTTGCAACCAATATAACAGAGAAGAATATGGCTACACCAGATGGACTACTCATACAGCCAGGTTTAGCCACTGCTTTGGCTTTCGACATCTATGATGAGATGACAGAGACACTTAATGGTCATGACACTTTGCATGACACTGTGGGTACAGCATACCAAAACATACCATCCAGTATGGAGGAGACAGCTGGACCCAAAGAAAGGTCTGAAGAAGTTATTACAAGAACACACATGGATGACCAAGCACCAGCAAGAAATGAAACACACACAATAGAAACAAACACAGATAAGCAAAGATCAGAAGTTGATGCCCACGACCAGACAGGGCCATCTTTAACATCAAAGAGCAAACGATGCAGAACATCAAAGACAAAGGCTGAAGATTTTGATGAAGACTATTTGCCAAGTGTAAAGAAGCAGATATTGCAGCCAATGGCACAACAAGAGCAAGACACTGTACCCAGGAGCATTCAAATGTCTTAGAGGAAAAGAGATCTAGATATTGGCGAGAAAGACATTCAACAATGTACATCTGGAAAACCAAAAATAAGACAGAATCAATATAAGGTGACAGAAAACTCTAAACCAAAAAATCTAATGCAAGCTAAGAGAAGGGACGTTGCCTGGATGATATCTTGTGCAAGTGTAGATGCTACTCCAATGTGGCACAGATGGAATGCCCTTGTTTCTGTAGATGACCTGCCACAGCAGATCACATCATACATGGAACCTATAGGAAAGCCTCCTACAAGACTTGATGTAGTGCAAGACACCATTAATACTGCTATGAAGGTTATGGATGATTGCCAGGAGGACCATATGCCTAGTACTTATGACTTGGCCATAGCAAAACCTGTGCTACAAATTCAGTCCACAAAGTCCCTGGAAAATGATAGACATTTGATATGTTTTGGACCATTCCATATAAAATTAGCATATTTCAAAGGTCTTGGATACCTCCTGAATGGTTTTGGTGGAGACCACATTCTTGTTGAAAGTGGTATATTAGCATTGGGATCCCTGAATTGACTTCTTCAAGAAACATTTTTCAATCAGGCAAAGAGGCTTCACCCGATGCTATCAGCGGCATTCAGAATTAAACATTTGCAGTGCTTTATACAATATAAAAGTTTGTCAGACTTTCCAGTCTCAAAGTATCTGCAGCAGCTACATAATGACCCATCACCTTCCTCAATGGTGGACCTAGAGAATACAGCTGAGTTCAAGACATTCATGGAAGCATATGAAATGTTCTCAGATTCCACACACCGTGGCGAGCATGGCACAATTGCTCAATTTTGGCTACAGTACTGCAGTTTGGTAGTGTTGTACCAACTCTTCTGCTGTTCCATCAGGACAAATGACTTGCCTCTCTTTGAATATAGCTTGGAGAAGATGATACCTCTTTACTTCACAACTGGGCACCACAACTATGCCAAGTGGATGACCTTGTACCTTATGAATTTGCTAAACATGGATGAGACCCACCCTGGACTAAGGAAAAACCTTGAGAATAGAGCATTAACCACTGCAAGATCAAAGAGACGGTTCAGCAGAAATGACATAGACTTGACCTTGGAACAGACAATGAATGCTGATGCTGCATCAAGACTAACAGGGATTTCTTCTTTGACACAGAACATCAACGCAAGGAGGGGGTGGAACATTCTGCTGTCAGCTCAAAGTAAAATTGTTGGAAGTCTTATGGAAAAAGTTGGTTTTGTCAGCCATGAAGAAGCCAGCCAAGAGCTGAAGTGTTTTAGAGTTAAATGAGATTCGAAGGATCTAAACAAGCTGTTGAACACAATAGACTCCTCCATGAATCCATTCCAGGATGCGTTTGAGGACAGCAATCTTTATTCACTAGGTTGTGGAAAAGCAGCATCAAAAGAGGTAGCAAATTAAGTGTTAAGGTTACTGAGATAGGTACTCGGATGTATCATGTGTTTAGAGACGAATGCATTACCAAAGGCAGTAGGTTCGAGGAACCCATCAA
Source organism: Neoceratodus forsteri (assembly GCA_016271365.2). Taxonomy (NCBI): domain Eukaryota; kingdom Metazoa; phylum Chordata; order Ceratodontiformes; family Ceratodontidae; genus Neoceratodus; species Neoceratodus forsteri. Next base: position 626,637,701 of record CM057458.1, on the reverse strand, counting down.
AAGATACAAGTTGAAGAACTTTGCACATGATGTAATGAAGGTGAAGATTAAGAACAAGGACAAGAAATACGTCAAGTTGAAAGGAATTCAAGACCTCTTTGGATGCATGCTATATCTATCTGTGACTTCAACAGTTGAACTTATGATGGTGTTTGCTTACCCGCTAAACCCGGTACCCCTCTCCTTAGGAAATGTTGATGGATCAATGAACACAACAATGAAGTCAACACTGCTGAAGAAACTTGAGACCAGAGTCCAAAGTAGCCACCCGATGCTGTAAATGCCACTGTGGTTGATGCCATGTTCTTGATCAGAAGTCTTACAAACCTGCCACCAAGATTCCATGGTGTAGCAAAAACCATCCTGTCTCTTGTTTGCTGTACTTCCGCAAATGAAGTCCACATTGTCAATGACTGTTACAAGTCACCATTGATCAAAGGTCTTGAACAAGAGAAGAGAGGAAAGCATAGTATCGCTCCACTCTCCTATCTCATAACTGGTCCTGCCCAAAGCTGACCAAGAGACTTTGCTGGATACCTGTATTCATCTTGATTCAATACAGCACTCCTAGGTTTTCTAGCTATAGCATGGAATTCTGATGTATATTGTGACATTCTAGGTGACACAAAGCTCATGTATGCAGTAGGAGAAACTGGTTACTCATACAAAGTGGAAGCTGGACATATTTATTTATTTATTTATTTATTTATTAGAAAAGTCGGATTTACAACCTTTGAGTCATGGACTCATTTACAAAGGCACCTCGTCGGGGGGGTAGACAGAGTTACATAGTGTGGTTATAACAGTGAGAACAGTACAGGTGCAGAACATTAAACATAGAGTACACATAGGTTACATAATGATGTTACTTATAAAAGGTTACAGACAAGTACAAGGTACCCAAGGGTTACATTGGGGGTACAGCCCTGGACATACCTTGATAATACCTGGAGAGGGTGGAGGTAGTCATGGGGAGTGGAGTGGAAGGGAGGGGGAGAGGATAGGCTGTCCAGAGGATGTTGTCATGTCAGGGAGGCCTGACAGGAGAATCCCACAATGGGATTAATTAGGTGCATCTACAGCAATGAGCGTCGAAGAGATGGTTCCGGAGGGCAATTTTGAAGGGATCAATTTTGGTATTTATTTTATTTATTGAGAGTCTTGTGTGGAGCTTGTGAGTGTCTGTGAACTGGCTAGTCAGAGTAGAGTATGGCATATGCACTAGCAGGAGGAGCAAGCAGTTGGGTTACCAACATTGTCATTAATACATAGTGAAAGTAGTGGGAGAGGTGGGTTTTTGCCCCAGTATCACACTGCCCATCAGCAGGTACCAGTTCTAGTGGGAACACTGGCAGTGGCGAGTGGAGATTATGTGTTTTTTGAGGGCTGTTTTGAAGGGGCCTAGTCTGGGGATGGAGGTGATGGCCTGGGGTACAGCATTGTATAAGGATGGTGCTCTATAGGAGAAAGACCATTGTGCAAGGGTGGTAGTGACCCTGGGAACAGTCCACATTAATTTATCTGCTGCACGGGTGTTTGTAAAGGTATGTGCTGCATGGAGGGTAGATGAGACACCAGTGGGAGTGAGGCCCAGCTGGATTTTTTTTAGCCAGAAGACATGTTTGGTAGTTCACTCTTTTGTCCAGGGTGAGGATTTTTGTGAGGTCATACAAGTTGCAGCTGTGGGTATGCATATCCACTCCAGCTAGGAGCCTACAGGCTTTATTAATGGATAGATGTATTTTGTCTAGTGCTGTGCGGTCAGCGGCTGAGTAGACAGTTAACCCATAGTCTACAAGGGAGAGGACAGAGGAGGTAATTGCCATATTTAGGGCCTCTATAGGTAGGCAGGCTTTGTGTCGAAACAGCAGTCCTGTGCGTATATTTATGGCAGAGGAGAGATTACTAATATGAGGGTGGAAAGATAGGCTAGGGTCGAAGGTAATGCCCAGGTATTTATATGTGTAGACCTGTTCCAGTGGGAGGAGGGCTTTGGAAAAGATTGTAGCTGGGTCTTGTGGTCCTTGTTCTGCCAGTGTGAAAAGAGCATGGCTTTAGTCTTTTTTACATTGACCACAAGTCTGTGGTCGGAGAACCAGTTTTCAACTTGATTGAAGGCAAGTTGTAGGGAGGACTGTAGGGTAGTGGGGTCCAGGTGGGAGGCATACATTACCACATCATCTGTGTAGAGCAGAAGATTACATGGACAGGAGTTAGGCAGGGTATTCAGGAAGATGCTGAATAGAAGTGGGCCAAGGATGGATCCTTGGGGTACCCCTGAGCGGACTGATAGAGTGGATGACAAGGTGCTGTGTATCTTCACACATTGGGACCTATCCGTGAGGTAACTTGTGAACCAGGCGATAGGTCTTGTGGACAGGCCAGAGTGGCGGAGAGTATTTAGGAGCAGGGCATGGGAGACTGTGTTGAACGCTTTCGACAGGTCAATGAAAACAGCTCCAGTAAGCAGTTTTTTTATCTGGGGCATTGTGCAGCGAGTTGGAGAACTCTATGAGAGCAGTGGTTGTGCTGTGTCCAGCTCTAAAACCATGTTGTTCCCTACATAGGACGTTGTGCTTAATTAGGTAGTCTGTGAGTTGAGTGGCAATGATTTTTTCCAGAGCTTTCGAGATGGATAAGAGTATAGAGCTGGGCCTGTAGTTGTTTGGTAATGTGGGGTCCCTACTCTTTAGTATAGGTGTGATGGTGGCTACCTTCCAGTCATTTGGGAATTGCCCTAGGCATAGGGAGAGGTTAAGGAGATCTGTCAAAGGGGAGAGTACCCGAGACAAGTACCATATTAAGGATTCTCATGTCAAATGAGTCTTTGCAGTAATTTGAGCCCCCTAGGGCTTTTTTAAGGTAGGAACTTGCATCCTTCATGGTAACATCCCTAAAGTAGAAGGGGGGTAGGCATTGTTGGGTTCTGGCATTTTAGGGGTGGGGTTGAAGAAGTTGTTGGGTAGGACTGCGCTTAGATCCAAGAAGGCTATATTTAGGCCACTGGCGATGGTGAGTGGGTCAGTGGTAATGCAGTTATTTATCCTAAGTTGGGAGGGTGGGGGCATCCTGGACTTTCCATTCAGTTCTTTCAGGTTGTCCCAGAATAATCTGGCATTCCCCCAGGATGAGGCCAGGGTGGTCTTGTAGTAGTTGGATTTGGCCATTCTAATAGTCCAGGTACACTTGTTGCGAGCCATTTTATAGGCCAGTCGGTCTGTTTGTACACCAGAGGCAACAGCTTTGTATCAGAGGTCATCCCAGTTTTTTAGCAGCTGAAGCAGTGCTGGTGTGATCCAGGGGGCATTTCTTTTTTTGGTTTGGCACTTAGTGAGTGGGGTAAGAGTATCACAGGCATTGTTGAATGTGCTGGTGAAGTAGTCAAGGATTACATCTATGGTAGGGGTGCATCTGATGGGAGACCAGTCACACTGGGTAAGATATCTCCTTAGTTTTGTGAGGCCACCAGGTAGGAGCCAGGTGAAGAGGACCGCCAGACAAAGTTGCAAGGTTGGGGCAGTGGCTGCTGACAGAACCAGGTGAAGAGGATTGGGGAGTGGTCACTTAGTGCCTCAGGGAGTACATTTAGGTTTGTGATTCTATTGGGTTGATTGGTGAGTAGGAGGTCGATTAGGGTGCTGGAGTCATTTCTGGGGTTGACCCTGGTTGGTTGGTTAACTAATTGGGTTAGGTCTAGAGCTGAGAGGGTGTCTTTTATAGCAGCAGTTGAGCTAGATAGTCAATTCACATTAAAGTCCCAGATGATAATGTGCTCAGTTTTAGGTGGGAAGCTGGAGATATAGTCAGCCAGGGATCGGCATGCTGAGGCTTGGTTTCATGGTGGGATGTACACCACTGTGATGGTTATAGGGGTTCTGGTAGGGTCTGGCATAAGTTTTAGTGTAACAGCCTATGCCACGTGGGACAGTGAGGGAGATGGTAAGCATTGGCATAGCAGGGACTCTTGGACGTAAAAGGCACACCCCCCTTCCCGTTTACCAACTCTATCAATTCTATGTGTGCTAAGGCCCAGGAGTGCGATGGAGGAGTCAGGGACCTTCTTTGGCAGCCAGGTTTCTGTGAGGGCTAGCACATCTGATTGGTGTTGCTGAGCCCAGCATTGCAGCTGAGCTAGTTTACTGGGTAAGCTGCAGATATTCAGTGCTGCTATACTTAGCCCCTTGCGTGGGGCATCAGGACTGGTTGAGATGGGGCCTGGATTAGGATGAATATTGCCTGACATAAGGAGTAGGAGTGTGAAGATTCTGAGGCTGGCTGTATTCTCTGCTTGTTGATGTTAGGGTGTTGCTTTTTGGCTGGGGTACCTCCTACGCATGGGATGGCCAGCGAGATGAGGGTAGGGTAGGGTAGGAAGGAAATGCAATGGGACATGGGAGGAGGTGTTGCGAGGAGAAAGGTGGGTGGTGAGAGGGAGGGGTTTGAGGTGGAGTAACAATGGCAGGTAGGGTGGGTGGAAGCCAGAGTTGCATCAAAGCGGTGCCAACAGCGTAACTCATAGGCAAAGAAGAGGGGTAGTGAGGAGAGATAGTGATAGGTAGGGTGGGTAGAAGCCGGTGTTGTGTTGCAACAGTGCCATTGGTGTAGGTTGTGGGTTACAGCCAGGGGACTCCCTGGAGGAGGAAAACAGAGGTGAGGAGTAAAGTGAGCATTTTAATGCTGTTGCTGTTTTATTGGGGGTGACGCCAGGAGAAGGTGGGCAACTGGAATATATGGTGTGGTACAGGGGAAGGCTATAATGGGAGCATAGGAGGGGAGAGAGAAGGAAGTGGGACCATGGGACTTACTATGTAAGTGTAAAGTAAGTGGGGAATCTGCGTTTGATTTTGTAGTACAATGCTGCCTCTGGTGGAGAGTTGGTGTAGGCTGCTGATGGTAAAGTGGGCTGATAGGTTTTTGACTCCTCCTCCTCACTCATTCTACATCATATGCGCAGACTAGAGTGCAAGACCCTAAAAATCAAACACATAGAAGCAGACACAAGAGTCATGCAACACATACACTACATTTGCAGTCAAAATGAGGGTGTAGATGTGCATGTAGTGGTCAGGGCAGATGATAATGATATTCTAGTCATTCTGCTGTATCAAGCAAGTCTAAACGATAATCTCAAACTGCACATGGACGTTGGCCATTCAGGAAATAACACAAGAAGATTCATAGATGTATCCCGCTTGTCAGCAGAGTTAGGTAGACCTGTGTGTGTGGCTCTACTAGGTCTCCATGCACTGACAGGGTGTGACTATTCACCAGCGTTCAAAGGCAAGGGGAAGATGCGACCTCTAACAATTATAGAAAAGAATACAGAGTACACATAGGCATTTGGAAAAATGGGATGTCTACACTTGTCTAAAGAAACTAAGGATACAGTTGAGAGCTTTGTGTATATCTTGTATGGACAGAAAGTAAAGAGTGTCAACACAGCTCGTTACAGTATGTTCAACATCAAGTATCAACCGAGTGACAAAGACACACCCTTAGAAATGATCAAAGGAACAGATGCAAGCTCGCTGCCACCATGCAAATCAACTCTGACATAACACACCTGCCGTGCAAATTACATTTCATTGTTATAGAAAAACGCAGACAACCCAGAAATGACACTACTGAAACCAGAAGACAATGGCAGGACCTATGAGGATGGCAAGTACAAGCCAATGTGGTTCACATGTGAAGTTGTACCACCAGCCTTAAGTGAACAACTGAATGAACACGACAACAATTCAAATGAAGAAGATAACGACAGTGACTGTGATGTCGATGTTGATGAGACAGATTTGCTTAATATGTCAGATAATGATGACAGTGAACAAGAATACTGATTGTTGTACTTAGGTTCATAAAATGTCATAAAAAATTGATTGTTTCAAGTTAAATATAGAATAAATAAATAATAATGTTAATATTAAGCCTTTGATACATATGTTGCTGTTTGTTACAATGTCTGTAGTATTTCGATAAAAGCTTATAGAATTGAAATTAAAGGAACCATTTATTAAAATATACACAATTTTCACTGACAGTTCATTTTTCATTGAAGAAGTGCATTTTCCAAGAAAACATTCAACTTTGAGCGAATAAGAGTTGTAAATCTGGATTCTACACACTTATTTACATAAGAGTCATCAAACCATTCGGACCTAGACACATAGATAAATGCACATGGCTCCTGGACTATAATTGTACAATATCCTGACTCTGGAAAGTAATGTCATTGGTGCTACAGAATATATAGGAAAACCATAATCAACAACAGACAAAACCAAGGACTGAATCATAACTTTCTTGGAAACAAAAGATAAACATCTCAAATGCGATATAATAAACCAAAATGAATATTAACTGTCTTTATAACAAAATCAATATGAGAATTATACAATAGGTTATAATCTAAATAAAAAACCTAAATATTTAAAACAATCAACCTTTTCAATAACATTTCTTTAATTTCTGGGGTACTAACAATTCACTTTAGTTTCTGTTCTGAACAAAAATGCATCATCTTTGTCTTTGCAGAATTTAACAATAATCCTGATTCTCTTAACCATTTATTAACCAAGAGAAAAATCACACTGTAACTCAGAAAATAATTTATCAACATTTGAACCACAAGAACATGAAAAAAAATTATTGGCATAAAGGAAACCAAGTGAAAATGTAACACAAAAATGTAGCTAATTTAAAAATATACTAAATGAAAGAGGGCTTAGAACTGAGCCCTGAGGTACACCAATATTAGTGTTAGAAACTAAAGATATTGGGCCTAATTTTAAAAAGCTCTGCAGATGCTGCAAGTTCCTGGCATGCCAAACATACAGCACAGGGTGCTTGCGGCAGTCCTTCAGTGCCAATCACAATTCTCAGTAAGGTACACCAAATGATGCAAGTTAAACCAGCTCCCCCTGTCCTAACTGGTGCCATTTGGGGACCCTTTCAACGGGGCTTGCACCAAATGTTTGGCACAAGTTGTTGTAAATCATGGAAACTGTTGCAACCACACCCAGTGTACTAAAATTGGAGGCGGCAGTACCAAACATCGAGTTTGTTGCCGGGCCTGATGCAAGCCCTGCATCAAGATTTGAAAATCGACCCATAATGTCTTGAGGCACCACTCCTTGCTTTCAATCAGACAAATTACTTTCAGACCATAACATAACGTCATTAGAAAACTCTAGGTCCCTGAGTCTGAAAGCAGGCAACCAAGGTGAACCAGGCTGAAAGTCTTTGTCTCACCCCTGTCCAATACACCTTGGAGAGAACTCGTCAATTCACTCAATGCAGTTCATTGTGCTACAATCTTTCCTAAATCCATGTTGGTAAGGAGAAATACTAGCATATGACTCTAAGCAAACCTTGATCTGGTCATAGACTACCCTCTCCAACACCTTGGACAGGGAAGACAGCAGGGAAATAGGCCTATAGTTCTTTACCTGGAACCTATCCCTGTTTCTGAAGATAGGTATTATGGTCGCCTGCTTCCAATACCCAGAGACACCACCAAACTAAAATGAAATAATACATTCAAAGGAACAATCATCGAATCTATCTCTGAGAAAATTTAAAATCAATTCCATCCTCCCTGTTTGAGATTGTACATTCTCTCTCAGCAGTCAAATTCAGTGGTAGATATTTGGAGCTGGTGGGAGCTGCCCCTGCCTGGCTTCTCCTGTAGCAATTTAAGGAATGTAAATGACACAGAAGACTGCATTTGGCTACTACAGATAGAATCACTGCTTCTGAAGTTGATCTAATGGTATTCTTTGATGGTGGAGGATACTATTCCTCTGGTGACCACTACCTAGTGTTCAGGTACTGTAGTGATGTCATCCTTCTCAATGTTGAAAGTACCATGGTGATTATGATGGGTAACTAGATATCATAAGATAACGCACCCCCCCACCAAGTAGTCCTATTTTATGCAATACATTTTACATTGTAAACATTTTTTGTCCAGCATCATTAGACAGAAAGGCAACTATGTGAAACTCTGCTTACATACCATCTAGGAAACTGTTTGTAAAGTTGTTTTTGTCAAAGTCCACAAGATGGAGGTTGAACTTTTTCCTTGTTACTAGAAAGTCCAGTCCTTTCAATTAGGAATTAATAATGTGCTTATAACAAGAGTTTCATCCCCAAACGATATTATCAGAAGTTTCAAAGCTACACAATTGTAACAGTAGAGAGGTTTAGGTGTTTCACAAGGTGAGAATCAATACATTATTGAAATAATATTTTCAAACATTTCTCTTAAACTGCAGTGTTTCCACACCTTGGTTTCCTGACAACAATGCTCGAATCTAATCAATCTTATCCCATTACACAAAACTGGTACCAACATAAAATGGGTTGGAGTGCTTTGATTATGCTGCAGCTGTAGGATACTTAGCAGTACTAAGAAAAAAAAGGAAAAAACATCAATTCAGACTACAAGAAATGACAGGCTTGCTCTTAGCAGAAATAGATAGGTGGTGAAATTAAGTATTTTGCATTATATAGTGGATGATGTATGGGCATCAGTGAACAACAACGCTGTGTTCACTTCGAGTGGTTATCATGACACCCTTGTAAACCTTGAGAGCATAGCTTGAGAGGTTTTCTTTTGTCATAACAACCACAAGAAGTGAGCACAGTGTTGTTTGTTCACTGAGGCCCATACATTATCTTTTATTGTACATGGGACTAGGTGAACACCCCTGTGGCACGCAATCCACTGCGAACAAGTAAGCAGGCCGTGAAAAAAAAGTACAAAATTGCTGACACATTTCTGTGGTGTATCTGCTTTGCGCTCTTACCTTAACTTCTGCAAAAAGAAAGCCACTACCAGAGATGTCACACACAATCCTTTAAAGAAGTAAGAAAACAGGCAAACTAGATAAGTAATAAAAAAGACTGTGATCTCTCATTTTTCACTTTACTACAATGGTCAAACCTGTATGCATGAAGCAGAAATTGACAAACGAGCAATCACTGTGGCTACCAGGCAACCAGAGCATGAGGGCATTCCAAGTTGTTGTACCATCGATGTGACGTACTCAAGATGGTACAACAATAGGATGATATCACATTGATGGTGCAGCAGCAATGGGATTCAGTTGAATTCCATGTATAATACCCATCTCCCATATACTATAAATAAATCATGCCTTGAACTGAACCTAAAATGTGACATTAACAGGGCTCACACAATGCTTTCTCACCTTGTTATGTTCTTTACACAGCCACCCATTTTATTTGCTTTGCTCAATGGCATGCACATTGTTGTGACATCTTCAGCTGCCTATCTAAAATGACTCCCAGGTCATCTCTGATCCACTAATGACAGGTCATCTCTGATATACTGATGACAGCAGGGTACCGTACAGGCTGTACTCATGACCTTCATTCCTAGAACTCAAGTGCACTACAGGACTTTGTATTTGTCAACATTAAGTTTCATTTGCCACCTGTTCATCTAATTTCCCAGGGTTTGTAACTCCCTCTGCTTTGTTGTCCAGGTCATCAATGGAGATGTTAATTACAGTAGTAGAATCCCTAGTAAAGGTTTCTGCACTCTTTGCTGCTTGTAGAAGACTTAAAACTTTAGCAGTCTCGTGTTTTTTTTCAAGTAGTATCATTAAAGTAGTACCATTAAACCACAACTTGTAAATTCAATTAAAATTGTAAATGCTAAATTGCTTATATTGCTATAATCTGCTTGGTTATTATGCTTCCTTCTTCTTCTCACTGTATAGTCTACCACTTGCCATTATTTTATATTTTTATATTTTCTTCCCCCTTGTCCATACCCCCCTAGGACACATCTGGAAACAAGCTGCTATTCAGCTCAGTATGTCTTTCCTGGCAAAACTTTTAAAATAAATAAATAAATCACCCATTCTCTATATTTTTTTAAATTGAATTCAGCCTGTTTTATGAGGGAACACTCTAATGAAGCACATGTTGAAGCTAAAACTGCTGTTTGGGAGAAGGCATAGGATCAGATGGCCCTTTCTCTATTCTTTCTAAAGTGAATGCAGCCCAGTTTTACAGGGGTACACTCTAGTGAGGCAGAAGAGCAGATGAGGGTATTTTGCCTTTTTACATCTAAACAAAGAATTCTTAAAGGTATCACAATTAGCTCAATTAAGATCAGACCTCTCAGACACTTGGAAATTACTGTCTGGCTTAGACCCCCCCCCCTTCCTTTCTGGCAGGATACAACATGCAAATACAGAGCACCTCTTTTCTTTTTAGACTTCTCTGATGTTGTCCAAGGACAAAAAGAAAATGAAAACTACATGCTTACCATAACTGTTGATCTTCCAAAATCTCTTCACCATTCATAAACATTTCTGGGTCTAAGCCAGTCCAATAGGACCCCACGGGAACAAAGTATTTTCAGCCATGAGGGAACCAACGTTGGAGGTGACTTAGCCAGTAATCGACTCTGGCCCTCTCCCTGTCTCAGTCCGGTTTGCCAGCAAAAGAAACAAGTGGAAAGGAAAACAAAGGGCTTTAGACTTTCTAGCCCAAAGGGACAGGAAATGGATATAGGATATAAAAATATAACCAAATAAAACCCAACTATGAACTCAGAAGCTAAGGGCTGAGCCTAAAGGATGGCAAAGGGTAGTGGGCATTAAAAGCCAGAGCCTATCACCACCTACCTGTACAAAGAAGATAGCAGTAACCAAGAACATAGGCAGCAGCCCTGACAATGTGACTCTGGCATATACACAGGGAACTCCAAATGGGACTCCAGTGTAATAAAGATGGCAGAATGCCAGCTTGCAATAATAACTTTGTACTCTCAAGAGGATACACCAACCATGAAAAACTGTTAAAATCCAACAGTGCTGGAGTATAACACAGAAAGCCCCACTGCATCTGCCTCTCCCTGCAAACACAATGATGTGCCCTAAATGACAGCTGAACATTGATTCAAGTGCTGAGCACTGTCCATGTGTGAACCATGGTGGAAGAACTGAGAAGCTGAAGCCCAGTATTGCGTACAGCAACTATAGGAATATACCATATACCGCATAGGGGATGTACCCCGGGCAAGGACAGGGTGGAACAAGGAGAACAGTGTGTGTGTGTGTGTGTGTGTGTGTAATAAGTTCAGTCACCAAGGGTTTTTCTTTTCTAGTAATGTTAAGAGAGCTCTTGTCCCATTTTATTTTCTTTTTTGTGGGCAATTCACCAAGGACAGTCACCCCCTTTTTAACTTCTTCTAAGTGAGAAGAAAAAGTATTCCACCCTCCCAGAATAATGAAGGGAGTTTCCAAACTGGGAATGGCAAGAATAACACAATTATGCACCAGCACAGCAGGGTGAGCTGCCCAAAGGGTCTGGCTCTACCTGAGTAAGGGATGGTGGGCGGGCGTGTGAATGAATGAAGATATTATGGAAGATTCACTATTATAATAACTATGTAATTTTCATATCTTCCAAGAATCAATGTTCATCTTTCTTTCCCATCTAAGGGTCAGAGTACCAAGCTTTCCATTTAGGAAAGAGCCGGCTCACTCAGGGCGGCGCTGTGGAGCCCAAGCAAAGCGGTTGCACTATACATTGGCTCTCACAAACTTTTTGAGTAAATGGCATTAAAATACATTTTTGGGGCCTTTTGGAGTCTCAGCTTCGGTGCCTAGTTATAACTGATACTGTCTAGATCCCCAAAATGGGTAATCCAAGCAAAGATAAAAAGCAGCTAGTGGCTGGGAAAGAAAAGAATGTTGCAGCAGAGCCGATTGTGGGGCCCTCAACCAGGGTTGAAGCCTTGCCTGAACAAAGCTCAGAAACTCAAACTCTGCAGACCTAGGGACAGAAACTGCAACAACTTACATCCTTGGTCACAGACTTAAGCCTCAGACGTGACTCGTTTACCTCCGGAGTCACAGTTGTTGAGACAACAGTGGATTGCCTTAAAATGGAATTTTCACATGTTAATAAAACAGTTGGCAGCTGCAGTAAGTGCCACTGCCGTGATAGTCAAAGAGACGCAACACTTCTGAGCATGTTTGGAGACACTGGAAAACCAAATCAGGGATTCTAATTTAAGAATCTTAGGTCTACTAGAGGGGAGAGAGGGTGACCACCTGAAAATGTGTATTAAGGAATGGCTGGTGGAGAAATTGTTGACTGAGGGAGACCTTCACACATTTTTTGTACAGAAAACCATCCTCTTTCCATTTTAAGGCAATCCACTGTTGTCTCAACAACTGTGACTCTGGAGGTAAACGAGTCATGTCTGAGGCTTAAGTCTGTGACCAAGGATGTAAGTTGTTGCAGTTTCTGTCCCTAGGTCTGCAGAGTTTGAGTTTCCGAGCTTTGTGGGGAGGGGGAAGGGATAAGGGAGGGGCTGACCAGGAGCCCTCTCCTCCAGATGAGGGGAGTAGCCTTCAAGCCCAAGGGGGGGGAAACAGATTGGGGTGGAGGTTTCAGGAGGAGCAGAGGGAGGATGGAAGTATAAGGAATCTGGGTGGGGTTCGACAAAGAGGATCAGGGATAAGGGGTTGGGGTTGGTGTTAGTAAGTGCCAGGAGCTTGGAAAACAAGTTGCCAGAGTTCCAGGCCATGCTGTTCGGGGTGGATGTGGTGGCGGTCACGGAAATGGGCCAACAAAAACCATGACTGGGACCTAAACGTACGGGGGTACACTATGCTTAGGAAGGATAGAAAGGAGGGCAGAGGGGGTGGAGTGGCTATGTTCATTAGAGATGACATAGAAATTGCTAGAGTAGAAGAGGCAGAGGGAAACGTGGAGGCCTTATTGGTCACCTTACGATCCCCAGCAGGAGATAAGGTCAAGCTGGGTGTAGCATATAGGCCCTCTGGGATGAGTGATGTTCTAGAGGATGGTTTGCTGGACAACATCATTGCCCAGTGTGGACCAAAAGGGGAAGGAGTGGTGTTGATGGGGGACCTTAATATGCCAGGTACAAACTGGGGAACCATGTCCTCTAAGGTGGCCAAGGAGCAGAGGCTGCTGGATGGCTTCCAGGATGTGTTCTTAACATAGCATGTGATGGAGCCCACAAGGGAGGGGCATGTCCTGGATGTGGTTCTGGCAGATGGGGATCTGGTAAGGGACATGGTTGTACAAGATCCCCTGACTGGGAGCGACCACAATACTGTCTGGTTTCAAATAAGCATGGGGGGAGGGGGGCTGAGATCTAGGACACTGGCGGTGGACTTCAGGGGGGCAGACTTTATGGGCATGGAAAATATTCTCAAGGGCCACTTGATGGGGATTGCCTCAATGACAAGTGTGGAAAGGAGATGGGAGGTCATAAAACGGGGACTTCATGAGGCAGTCAGGATCTGCGCTAAGTTGAAACGTAAGGGAGCAAGGTCACATAAACCATGCTGGTGGTCCAGTGAGGTACAGGTAGCAGTCAGAGAAAAGAAGGCAGCCTACAAAAAATATAAAACAACAAGAGGGATAGGGATAAGGAAATGTACCAGCTGGCATCTAGAAAAGTCACCCAGTATGGTGAGGGGAGCAAAGTCCAGTAAGAGCAGCGGCTGGCACAGGGATACATGGAGGGAAAGGGGTTCTTCCGGACATTGGGGAGCGGAGAAAAACTAAGGGCCATCTCAGCAGATTGAGATCAGAAGGAGGTGGGTGGAAGAGGTGAGGGACCAGGCAGAGGTATTTAACGAGTACTTTGCCTCTGTGTTCACTAGGGAGGGGGATGGGATATCTACAAAGCAAGGCACGAAGGGGATAGAAACGTCAGTAAGTGGGATCAGGGGAGCAACAGAAATGGAGCAAGAGGAAGAGAGAGGTACCCCAAGGGTGTCACATCTGGGTAAGGATAAAAAGGCCAGTAAGGTGGAGGGGACAGATGATGCTATCTCCGCCAAAAGGGTGTGGTTAGCCCTCAAGGCCCTAAAGAAAGACAAATCTCCTGGGCCAGATGGCATTCATCCGAGAGTACTATGGGAATTGGTGGACATACTGGCTGCACCCCTGGCGGAGCTTTTCAGCAGGTCACTTGAGACAGGGAGGGTACCTAGGGATTGGCGAGAGGCATGTGGTACCAATCCATAAAGGGGTCGAGGAAGTACCAGGTAACTATAGACCCATCAGTTTGACCTCGGTGGTGGGAAAATTAATGGAGAGTATACTAAAGGAATGATTGGGGGTGTACTTGGAGGAGGTGGGAGGTCTGGATAGTCGGCAACATGAGTTTGTGCCAGGTAGATCATGTCAAACCAACCCTGTGGAGTTCTATGAATGGGTAACATCAGAACTGGACAGAGGTAAGCCTGTGGATGTATTATTCTTGGACTTCAGAAAGGCGTTTGACTCTGTCCCCCACAATGGTCTGGTGGAGAAACTGATGGGGTTAGGAGTAGGCCCTTTGATGGTCAGATGGATTGAAAACTGGCTAGCTGGATGCACTCAGAGAGTAGTGGTCTGTGGGGAGCTCTTGAACCCTAGAGAGGTTGGTAGTGGGGTACCGCAGGGCTCGGTCCTGGGTCCAATCCTGTTTAATGCATACATATCGGACACCAGGGAGGGTATAGGGTGTGAAATGAGTCTCTTCGTGGATGACTCCAAGATGGGAGCAGTAGTTGAGGGAGAAGAGGGGAGGTTGGCCCTGCAAGGGGACCTGGACACCCTGGAAAGCTGGGCTCACACATGGAAATTAAATTTCAATATCACCAAGTGCAAGGTGTTGCATCTTGGTCGGGGAAACCCTAAACACAGGTACACCCTGGGAGGGGAGGCGCTGGAGGCCTCAATAGGGGAAAAAGACCTAGGGGTCATGGTGGTTGCATGTATGAATAACTCTGAGCAGTGCAGGAGAGCGGCTAGCAAGGCAAACAGGATGTTGGGATGCATCGTAAGGGGGATCACCTCTAGGAGCAAGGAAGTGATTCTGCCACTGTACAATGTACTGGTTAGACCACACCTAGAGTGCTGTGTACAGTACTGAAGACCACACTTGAAGAGGGACATACAGCTCCTGGAGAGGGTACAGAGGAGGGCAACAAAGATGATACGAGGGCTAGGGGATTTGACGTATGAGGACAGACTTAAGGAGCTCTGCCTGTTTTCATTGGAGGAGAGGAGAGACAGGGGTGACATGATTGAGGTCTTCAAGTACCTCAAGGGAATAAATAGGGTAAACATGGAGGGGATCTTTAGACTAAAGCAGGGAGGTATCACCAGAGGGCATGGTTTGAAGTTGGAAGGTGGAAGGGTGAGGGAGAAAAGAGGAGGAGGTTTTTCACTGAGAGGGTGGTGGACCCTTGGAATGCACTGCCTGGTGAGCTGGTTCAGAGATCCACAGTGGAGGGCTTCAAGAGAGGGTGGGACAGACACAGAAAGTGGATGTATCAGATGATAGCCTGTCCCAGGGGGGTGGGGATGGATGATACGGGTTTCTGGAGCACAAGGGATGGGAGGGTCTCGGCACCCAACTAAGGATCTAAGGTTCGAGCAGACTCGATAGACCGTAAGGCCTAATCTGCTGGCAAATAGTATGTTAGTATGTTAGTATGTTAGTAAGATGTACTGGATCACATCACTTGGGAAAGTGGAGGCCTCCAAACAACCTCGGACTTTGTTGCTAGTGACTTCAGGAATCAGTGAAAGGAATCACATACTGGTGTTGGCTCAGAAGCAAGGACCTTTATCACAAGATGGCCAAGAGGTCCATATCCTTCTGGATATAAGCTATGCCACACGGCAGTACCGCAAAAAGTTTGATGGAGACAGAGTGGCCCTTCAAGAAGCAAAAGTGACTCACTCCATTGTTTTTCCAGCCTGCCTTTGGATTGTTCATAAAGATAAGGTATGGAGCTTTTTTGACCCAATTGAGGAAGGTAAATGGATTGAAAGAATCAAACCTGAGCAACAATAGGTTGGGGGGCCATGGAGCCCTGCTTCAGAAGAGGAGACCACATAGGTAATGCTGTTCCTTTGCTGACTCTTACTTTCTACTTTCCCCTGGATTGTAACAACTGACTTTCCAGACTTCATGCTTAGGTTTATTTGCTTTGATTTTGAAATGGGGAAATCACCGATCATGGCTGACATTATAATCATTGACTTTCCTTTAGGTCAGCGTGATCTTCCTTATTTGTGGTGCGTCGGAGCTGGAGAAAATTCTGAACCATATATGACAGAACATTTCCACCTTGTTTTTTTCAATAGTGATGTATTAAGTTATTTTTTAACGTGCCTCTTCAATGTTAGATGCTGCTGTGCTATAAAGCTGCCTAAGAGTCATGACTGTCAGTGGTAGTTTTTTACTAACTGATGCCTATTCAAGTATATCACAAATCACCAGGCATCGATAGGATACCAGCAGAAGTTTTTAAGGCCAATCCAGAGTGGTGGTCAAAAATACTGGCACCCATATATATACGTATATTAACAACAATTTCATAATGCCAAACTGTTAGAAAGAAGGACTAATAATACCCATATTTAAGAAATGGGATAGAACAAGCACAGTATGTTACAGACCCATTACCTTGTTGTGTACCTCAATAAAGATATATACTAGAATTATGGGTAATGTAAAAAAAACTAATATCAGTATATCAAGCTGGTTTTAAAAAATCCTATAGCACAATAGATTATATATTTACCCTGGACTTTCTAAGCTATAAATATGTGAAACATAAAAAGGGGAAGTTGTACCTAGCATTTTTAGATATTAGTTCAGCTTTTGATAACATAAGTAGAGAAATTCTATGGCAGGTCTTGAAAGAGCTGGACATTGACCCAAGATTATTACTCATTTTAAACATGTTACATTCAAATACTACGGCTAGGGTAAGGACAACAAGGCAGGGAGCAGTAATTGAAGCAATTAAAATTCATAAAGGTGTCAAACAAGGCTGTCTTTTGGTGCCAGCATTATTTGCACTTTACATCGAAACTTTGAAAAAAAAATCCAAAATATAGACACACATAGTCCACAGATTAATAAGCAAATGATACAAATGTTATTATATGCAGACGATATTATTCTGTTATTAAGAACACCAGTGGGCCTCAAGAGGGATTTAGCTCTTACAATTGAGCATTTAGAAACACTAAATCCTATGGTAAGCTCAGCTCAGGAAAAAGTAAAATAATGGTCCTAGGAAATAGGAAAAAAGCCCCCAAAACGATGGGCAGTGAATAATATAGAACTGCAAGAAGTAGCGGAATTTACATACTTGGGAGCGACATTCAATTAGACTAGAATATGGAAGATAAGATCAGCAAAAGCAATGAATAGGTTTGCAAAACAATATGGAGGAAATTCATTTGTCACAATGCGGAGGGCATTTGAGGCCAAGGTCAATGGCCAGATTTTGTACAGTAGCAAAGTGTGGGAAATATCCACTAATTTGCAGATGGTAGAAACTGTGCAGAATTTTTTTTTTGTCAGACTCACATTAGGGCTACCCAATGATACACCTACTGCAATCCTTAGGCTAGAATCTGGAATGAAAACAGTTGAACAACAGGTAATCAGTAGAGCAACAGGATACTGGGATAAAGTGACTAAAATGGAAGAAGGTAGACTTCCAACACAATGCTGGGACGAAGTTAAAAGACTAGGATATACAAAATCATGGTTTAATGCACTTAATAATAAATTAAGACAAATGGGTTTGGAGTCAATCTGGGGGGCAGGAGACCTTTGGAGATGTGGGTCGATATGTAGAAAGCACAAAGCAGAGGCTTATAGATAATTATTTTCAAAAAATACCTGGAAAAGATAGGTATCATAGGTAGTTACAGAGCCATGAGACTTATGTCTATATTGCTCACTCAAATTACACGTTTAATTCCCCTTAAAGTTTTTGGCCAAGTTGGTCTTGAACACTTTCATTGATGGACTTCCCACCACCTCCAGAGGAAGTCCATTCCAAATTGGTACCACTCTTTGTACCGATTTTGTCTCCTGATTAAGTTGCATCTGCTTGCTTTTAACTGGAGATGATGTGCCCTGGTATTATAATTCTGTTGTCTTAGATCTAGGCCCAGATTTTCCCACAATTCACTGTCTGTGAGAGCTCTAAATAGCAAACACAGATTCCCCCCCAGAGTCCTTCTATACTCCAATGAAAATAAATTCAGTTCCTCTATTCTAGTGTCATAATCTTTATCTTCAAGCCCTCTGATGGATTTGGTAGCTCTCTTATGAACTCTCTCTGTTCTATTTATTTCTCCCTTCTTATAAGGAGACCATACCTGGGCACAATACTCCAAGTCTGGCCAAACCAGGGCACTATACAGTGGCAATAGCACCTGCCTTTCTCTGCTCGATATATGTCTTAATATACAGCTTAACCCCCCTTCTTATTATGGCTGTGTATATTCCTCCTAGGCACTAGAAGGTGGCCTTCCACTCAGTACTGTCCTACCTGTCCACCCTCCCATCCTGTACTGAAAAAATCATACTCGGGGACTTTTATATTAATTGGTTAGATAAGGCTGCCGAGCCACTAGTTGATGCTGCCGCTGCCCAAGACCTAACTCAATTAGTCATTTCCCCCACCTGCCTTAACCAGCTTACAGAGTCTTCCTCCCTGCTAGACCTTGTGTTCACCAATCGCCACACAAAATTATAAGCACTACCATTCTCCCAAATCTCTTAGTGATCACTCCCCTGTTCTCTGCTCCTGGACCGGCAAAGCACCCAGATCTCCCCACAAAATAACCCTACAATGCAAATTGGGCCCTGGCAAACTTGCCCTTCTTAAATCACACCTCAGTTATATTGATTGGTCCTTCATAATGAACACCCTTGACCCTGATAGAGCCCTTGACCTCTTCATCCTCTCTTTCAATGCCATATGTGACACATTTGCCCCACCTACCAAAAGGATGGTAAAAAGGCAACCAGGTGCCTTGGCTCTCTGATCATATCCTGGCCCTTATGCGGACTAGAGATTCACTGTGGCACCTCACCAATGAGACTGGCCTGCCTGTCAATAGACAAAATTACAGGGAGGCCCAAAACAAATGCACATGGGCCCTTCACAAATCAAAAGCGGAGTATTATAAATTCTCCTTAACCTGTACCTGGGGCTTGGGTCACAAATTCTGGAACAACATTAAGGATATCTGTGGTAAAGAACCCAACCCGGTCCCTAACCAGATTATGGTAGATGGGTGCATGACAGCTGATCCTACCTGTATGGCCGCTGCTTTCAACAACACCTTCACAAACCTTGACCATGTTCTCCCCCCCAATTTCTTTGACCCTCCTTCAGCCAGCTCCCCCTCCTCCCTAAGGTCCCCCCTTTCACCTACGCCGCATTACACCCAAGTCTGCGGAGCTATACCTTAGAAAAGTCCTAAATTACTCCAGCTACAGTAGTGACACCTTTGACTTGAAACTCCTGCGGCTCACCCTGCATGAGGTTCTCTACCCCTCACCTTTTATACTGAACCGCTCCTTATATCAGGGTATAGTTCCCTCTAGGTGGAAATCAGCCTCCATCACACCTATATTTAAAAGTGGAGACTGTACTATTATCAATAACTACTGCCCCATCTCTATTCTTCCTCCCCTATCCAAGGCCCTAGAGTGGATTGTCTCTGATCAGCTCACTGACCATCTCAACAAGTACAACCTGTTCTGCAAGCAACGGCACGGCTTTCAGAAAGGCCAAAGCACTACCACCACCCTCCTCCAGTTTACCTCACAAATCCACTCCACCCTGGACAGGGGTCCATACCTCTCAACCTTTTGTCCCCAGATGTGGAACATTGCCTGTCAAAATGTGGAACAAATGGGCAAAATGTGGAACACTTACTCAAATCTTTACCTAAGAAGCTCAAAACACTGCTAACATGTTGCATTTATGTTCAGAAAGTCTGTTGTTAATTGAATAATATATTTTTTGCATCATTTACTATGGATTTTTGCTTTAAAATGTTGACTTTGAATGTGGAACAAGTCCTCACAATGTGGAACAGGGAGATTTTGTGAAGTAAAATGAGGAACGTTCCTCGTAATGTGGTACAGTTGTGAGGTATGCAGGGATCATATCACTGGTGCAGTTTTCATCGACCTCACTAAGGCATTTGACACCATCAACCACTCCCCTCCTGTTAACTACCTTGTCCAACATTGTTTTCTCCTGGGATGCCCTTGGTTGGTTCTCTGACTAGCTCTCTAACCACTTCCAGCTGGTCAAAATTGATAACACCCTATCCAAAAGGCTGCCTGTCCTCCCAGGCATCCTGCAGGGGTCCATACTAGGGCCTCTACTTTTCAGCCTTTTCCTCAACTCCCTTCCCATGGCCTGCCCTGGTAATTTGTTACTATACTCGGATGATGCTGTCCTAGTCTCCTCCGACCCTGACCCCTCTCAACACCATCGTTCCCTTTAGTCCACCTTTAGCTGTGCTGAAAACTGATTCTCTGCACAGCACCTTATCCTCAACTATAAGAAGATCAAAGTTATGCTTTTCTCTCATCCACTCAACACCCGGAAGGCGTACTGCCCCCAAGTTCTAACTGCCAATCGAACCCCCTTAGAGCTAGTCAGCTCCTTTAAGTACCTGGGAATCACACTAGACCCTGTGCTCAACTTCCACCAACATATCCATCTCCTGTTTAAAACACTCAATATTAGGCTGGGGTTACTGTATCACTTCAAGCACTGCTTTACCACAGACACCCTTAGGCTCGCCGTCTCCTCCTCTGTCCTCTCACTTCTCGACGATGGTATACTTATTTACAGTGCTGCTAGCACCTCAGCCCTATATAGACTTCGTCTCTCCCGAAAAAAAGCGTGTCACCTCATACTGGGATGTGATCATCTCACTCATACATGCTCTCTCTATAACACCACCAACTGGCTCAACCTCGACAATAGGATCAAGTTCCATACCTGTCTCATGGCTAAAAAAAATCACCCTCAGCCCCCCCCCCCCGGCTCACCCCTTAGTCCACCCAGACCAAAGCTTAAGCACCTCAAGTTCTGCTAAGCCACTCCTCATGTTTCCATCCTGCCGTACCTCACAATTCCAAAGGTCCTTCAGCTTTAGAACCACCCTCCCTCATGAACAGCCTTCCAACCCGGCTTGTAAATTAAAATAGAATTGGCCATTTCAAAACCCATCTTAGGAACCACCTCCAGGCCTCTAATACCTGTGATTGTTACTTAACCCCTACCCTCTTCCCTTCCCCACTGACCATTGCCACTGGCCTGCCTTCCTAGGCCTCCAGATCAAAGATTTTCTCCGAGCTTACCATGTATCTCCAACTGTACTAATTTACCCTAGCCTCTGATTGTTAGCCTTCACTGTTTCCTTGTATTCATTGCTGAACTGTTTTCTCATTGAATTATGTAAAGTCTGTTATGTACTGAATGTCTGTGACGTGGAACGTTTGTAAATGAGTCTTTGACTCCAAGGTATTTCCAAATCTTCAATAAATAAATAAATAAATAAACACTCCATTTGCTTTCTTTACTATGTTGGTACAATGCATCTTAAACTGTAAATCTTGTGTAATTCTAATTCCCACATCTCTTTCCTCTGTTACTTCTTTTAGGGTAGTGTTGAGATGATAGCTGTTTTTTGGGTTGTTTCTCTCCTTATGCATGATGGTACATTTGTCTTTGTTAAGATATAATTTATTTGTGCAGTCGTACAGTAACTGTCCAGTTCTGTGCATAGTCGAGGGTGGTTTGGAGCTGCTGCACACCCTTG
This sequence comes from Neoceratodus forsteri, assembly GCA_016271365.2. NCBI lineage: Eukaryota > Metazoa > Chordata > Ceratodontiformes > Ceratodontidae > Neoceratodus > Neoceratodus forsteri. The sequence goes on along the minus strand of CM057458.1, from coordinate 626,616,014 downwards.
ATATCTCTCATTTTAGCCTCTAACCTGCAATTATCCATGCATTTGGTGAGCCAGATGTTTTTATGTATGCATTCTATAGATGTAATGTATATATTAAATAGGCAAGGCCCCAAAACTGACCCCTGTGGGACCCCACTCGTCACATCTGCCCAGTCTGAATGCACTCCTTTTATGCATACCCTTTGTTTCCTGTTGGACAGCCATGAATTTATCCAGTTCACTAATTTTTTTTTTCCAATCCCATCTTTGTGAGGATGTCTACCAATTGTAAATGTGGAAGTTTATTGAATGCTTTAGAAAAATCTAAGAACACCACATCCACCAACTCTTCCCCCATCCAATGCCCTGCTTGCTCTCTTATAAAAAACAAACATATTGGTCTGGCAAGAGCTTCCCTTAGTGAACCCATGCTGTGCTTGATCCCCCATGTTCTCTTTTTCTATATGGTAAAGAATGTAATCTTGTAAAATGCCCTCTAATATTTTGCATAGTATGGATGTCAAACTGATAGTTAGCCAGATTTGATTTGAAGCCTTTTTTGGGTAGTGGAATCACTGTTGCATCCCTCCATATATCCACTACTTCACCATTATTTATAGATGACTGGAAGATGCGGGTTGGGGGGGAGCAATTTCTTCTGCTGCCTCCATAATTACTCTACGATGGAGTCCATCTGGTCCTTGGAATTTATTTTTTCCAACCTACTTTTTACCTAATCTTGATCTATTTTAATTTGGCTCTTAGTTTGTTCCCCATATTTATTTAGCAATGTTATATTTTGTTTTTCACTGAAGACTGATGAAAAGCATGCATTTTGAATATTTGTCATTTCCTTCAAATTTTGTTCTAGTTTTCCCTCTCTGTTTGTTAGTGGTCCAATTTTGGTCTGAGTCTGTTTTTCGTTATTAATGTATGAATAGAAGGATTTATAATTATCCTTAGCTTTTGTTGCCAATTTAGTCTTATATCCTGATTTTTGCCTTTGTGATTTCTTTCTTGACATTCATCGCCAGTTTTTGTAATTATTCCGGTCTTTTATATTGTTTTTATGTCTAGCATTTTATATGCCTTTTTTGTTTGTTTGTTTATTAGTCTCTTTAGGTTTGGAGTTAACCAACACGGTGATCTCCTATTTCTTCTATGTTTTCTCTTCTGGGGGATGTTTTTACTTATTACCTTTTTTCATTTATTAGCAAACCGTTCCCATTTTTCTTGTAGGGATCTAGTCTCAAACTCTTGTTTCTAGTTCCATTTGGACAAACTGCATCTCATCTCTCCAAAATTTGCTTTTCTGAATTGTAACACTGTGGTCTCATTTTGTTGTTGTGTATATTGGTCATTTATTTCAAACATTACTGAGGCATGATCATTGCCGCCCCCTAATGGGTCTGACACCTGACAATTTTTAATTGTGTCCCCCATATTAGTGTAATAACACCCCACACACACACACACACACTACTTTACACAGTTAGCTACCCTTGGTACCCTTAACTGGGCAGAGACAAACTAGAACACACATTTAGAATTGGTACCATCCCTATCTTTGCGAATATATACCAGGCTCATTACTTCTAGAGGTCAAAAGGGGTGGGGGTGTACAAAAGCAAATATTGACCTATAAGGTATTTACAAAAACCAGGTCCTGAGGAGAGAAATTTTGCTAGGCTCTAGACCTATACTTCTGGAGGGGTACCCAGTAAATCCACATAGGAAGCAATAACATAACTGTCCAAACCATGATTGGGGTTCTAGAGTGCGACTATTCCAAAAGATGTTCTCTAAAGCAAGGGTGGACCCCCAAGGTTTACAAATTGTGGTACAAGGAATTTTCAGAACAACAAAATGACTGTATCTGACAGAAATTCTATGTATTCCCATATTTCATAGGATATTGTGCTTCTTGCACTGGCATTCTCATATGGCATAGGACTTTTAATCACTCTCTCAGTGGCATTGACCACAACATGAACATTTCTTCTAGTAGCACTGGCCACAACTGAACACACATTTTACAGACAGAAATCTTTCACCTTGTATCCCATATGGCATAGGACCCTTACATTTCCTCCAGTTGCACTGGCTACAACTGAAACCACTTCTAGCGGCACTAGCCACAACTGAACATACATTTGGTTGCTAACTAGCACATCCCACTTCATGGGGTAAAAGCCTCTTCAGACATTGACCACTATGTCCAAAGTAAAAAGGTGCCCTTATTGAACCAATAGTCCTGAACTGGTTACTCCAGATGGGGTGCTGCTCACCCTTTGCTCCCAAATCCATACCTAGCCATCCTTTTAGAGTTACACCTAAAAGAATCATGAACACACTTGGGTAAATAAATAATTGAATTAACTTTCACATCCAGCATTTAAGAAACACAACACAGGTAGTGTGAGAACTAAAGCCCTGAACAATGTGAATTAGTCATGCATCTCGACCCCACAATTGTCAGCCAACTTTAAATTGAGAAACAGTCTCAACTTCTGATCAGCAGGTGTACATTTCCCTCTTAACCAGAGAAACACAGGTACTTTGTTTTGCAGCATAAAGTCAGATCTTACTCACAGTTAGAACATTACAGGCAGCTTCAAATTTTCCTAGATCAAAAAGGGGATTGTCCATAGGATCCATTCCCTAACAGTCCTTTTCACCCCTCTGGGGATGCAAATCAGGAGATTCTGCTGTAGACAACGGTTTCTACCATTTCTCTTGGCAGGCTGGAGAATACCAGGACTAGGGTGAGATAGCAGGCTCTCCTCTCAGAGCCCACAGCTGAGCACTCCTCACACTTCAAACTGCAGCTCCAACTGACTACTGTCCCAAGATTCTAAAACTCCCTACTCACAGCTGCTGTGGCGTATGCTGCTGCGAGAGTTCTAAATTATCTCATCTCAGCTGAGGCCAAGTAAACAAGAGAGTTGGTGAAACCGTATTTAATTAGTTATTTATCAGCTGCCTTTCCCTACGTAGCACTGACACTGAGGGGATTCTAGTAACCCCAGGGTACTGGGTGGTTACATTAGTTAAACTAAGTCTAGTGTGTTTGTCCCTCAGTTTTTTCCTGTACTAGTTGGTCTAGGCCTAATTGATCAAATGCCACCATGTATTCATTTTCTACTTTTTTTGTTCCTTGCAATATTTTCTGATCTATGCCAGGAAGGTTGAAGTCTCCCATGATTATTAATCTATCAGAAGGGTTGAAGTTCAAGAGGATATTTAGCTGAGTCTTGTCATCCTGCTGGTTTATAGCCAAGCGGTCTCTATATTACTCAAAGGGTAATTTTAGGGGTCTTATGAGGGATAAGTTTGACCCAAATCTGTTCTAGGTCAGATGTACCCATGCTAATCTCCTGTGACTGTATATCTTCAGCAACATACACCGTAACCCCCTCCCCCCGTACTGTCTTGACTTGTGGTAAAGATTGTATCCTTCAATATTCTGATCCCAGTCATCATTTCTATCCCACCATGTTTCTGTAACTGCATAGAGTTTTATATCCTGAGTTTTCAAGATGTATTTTAGTTCATTAAATTTTTTTACCGAGGCTTCTAGCATTAATGAGAAGTCCTTTCCATCCACTGTTTTTTGAGTTTGCTGCCTCTACATAGCCTTTGTTTTGTTCCTTGGGTCCCATGCTTTTCTCCTCCCCCACTGCCATTCAGTTTAAATGTCCCAATACAGTTTCATTTATTTTACTGGCAAGAATTCTAGTACCTGCACTGTTTAAATGTACTCCATGCATCTTGAATAACCTTTCATCCCTGAACATGTCATTGTTGTCAATAAAGTCATAGTTCTCTTTTATACACAAATCATGTAGCCACTTATTTAGTATATTAATATCTCTTATTTGGTATTGCTGTCTTCCATGAATGGGTAATATCCCTGATATCACAATATCCCCCTTTTTTTGTTTAATTCTCTTTGTTATGTCTACATAGTCATTTTTCCTAAGTTGTTTATCCCTACATGTATAATGGTAAAGTTGTTTTTTTTTGGTGTGCTCCAGTAGGCCACCAAGAAGTTTTTTTGATTTCATTTGTTTTTGTCGCTGGCAACACACTTACTGTTGTGCTTTGTTTTCTTCCTTTACAAATTAGCATATCTGTCCCTCTTAGTATGGAATCATCCATTATTAAAATGTCCCTTTGCGTATTTGGTATTGTGTTGGTACTACCTAGGTCTGGTTTTGGTGTACGATTACATTTGAGATTTTCCTTGATCTTCCTTAAGTCTATTGGGTTTTTCCCTTCACTTTCTAAAGTTATGTTGCTGCTCTCATTTTTATGAGTGTTTCCATCGTTTTTGTGGTGCTTACTACTATCTTGAATCTGATGGCCTGTTGAAGTCTTGTCATTTGTGCTTTGTTCTAATGCTGTAAAACAATTTTTTGTTTCAACTGGGGCGCTGTTGTATACTTGCCCCCTCCCCCCAGAGTTGGCCTGCACTAGACACCATTCCTCTAGCTTTGGTTCCCCTTGGATATTTCCTTTCTCAAGGACTTCCTGGTTGCACTGTTTTATTGTTTCCAGCTGGTTGGCTAATTTATTCTGTTCATTTATTTCAGAAGTCATGTTATCAATGAATTGTTCTAGTTTTTCTATTTCGATATGTACTGTAAGCCTTCTAGATAGTGTTTCTATCTCCTGCTTAAGGGTTTCAATTAACAAACATTTGTTGCATATGAACTCTGGCATCTGATCCTCTGATGTGTACTTTAGACACTGGATGCATATATTTTTGTTTCATTCCATTATAACTATTGATAGGTATGTTATAGCACTACAGACCAGTCTTTATGGAAAAAGTCTTGATGTTTACCTTAACTATGTTGCTGGTGATTGTAGTGTGATCTGCCCCTGTCCCCAGTCATCCCCAGCGGCTCACCCCACTCACTGTGGTGGGACTTCTAAAGTGCCCGGACAGGAAGCAGATCATGTCCTAATTCTGGTTTTCGGGTTCTGCAAAATAACTAAATTTATTTAGCAGAAAACCTAATAAAATTACCCTGCTGAGTGCAGGGCAGGCAGGAAAAGAGAGCATGGATGAAAGATTGATCTCCAGCCTATTTAAAAGGCTTAAAAAGCTGCTTGCAAAAACAAAGGCTGGGACACACCTCCACAGTGCCACAATGCCTTCTTGTACCACAGATATGCTTAGGGAGAAGAGCTAGTCTCCCACCAGCTCAACCTCCCAGGAATAACAACCCCAAAGTACTTCAGTACAGTAAATAACAGTTTTGTGTAATATGTTTCATATAACTACTAGTAGCCTCTCCCTAGAGGCAGGCTCTATGGCTTTACAAAGCCCCAAACTGTGCCCTGCTCACTGTGGGGGGACTTTTAAAGTGCCCAGACAGGAAGCAGGTCACTTTCTACTTCTGAGCTGTGCAAAAAAATGCAATTTATTTAGCAAAAAAAAAACAAAACAATAAAATTACCCTGCTGAGTGCAGGGCAGGCAGAAAAAGAGAGTCTGGATGAAAGATTGCTCTCCTGCCTGTTTAAAAGGCTTAAAAAGCTGTTTAAAAAGAGTATTTCTCTGAAACGATGTTGTATAAGAAGGTAAAGACATATAAGAAAATGGAATGTTACCTAGAGTTTGTTGAAAATAAAAGAGATGGAAATGTACTATGTCTCCTGAGATTGGGTACACTAAAGAAACAAAATTGGTGGAACAGTTATTGGACTGGAACCAGACAGGATAATGTCTGTAAATATGATATAAATGCAAAAAGAACAACGGTACATCTATTACTGGATCGCCCTTTATTGTTGGAAGCGAGAAGTGAATATATTTTACCATGCATCACAAATGAGCAGAATGTAATAGATATGAAAACTGAAGAAATACTATTTTCTGAGAAAAAAGCAAATTACTTTGCTGTAGATAAATTTGCACATAAAATGTTTACTATTCTGGGCTTATAATGGGGATATTTTAAAAAAGTGTAAGTTGCCAGTTTTTAAGTATTGTCCATGCGATAAACTGTGTGTTTTATATATGTTTTACAACAATAAAAATCTGAATCTGATATCTGTTCAAGTATATGGGAGAAAGAATGCAATCTGAGACTGGGTCAGTGTACTTGTGAGCTGCAACCTCTATTATATATCTTGCTTTTTTTTTCCACTTTAGGTTACAAGCATGGCAATACTTTCCCCTAAATAAGGGGTTGTACTCAGCTGGACAGTTTCTAGGACTATAAACTTCAGGAACCAGCCATGCTGGTCATGGGCACCTTTACAGCATTATAGTTGGACTTCAGCATCTTTTATTTCTCATTATAGAGTAATTCCCCCATATGCTGTATCAAAATATTAATTTATTTCGTTTCTGTTGACCGGGTAAGTGCACTAGGCAGATTCTGCCTATTTTCAGGCATGACCTGGGGAACAGATGAATGCCAATTTACCTTGAACCAGATTAAGCTGTTGGTGATATTTGAATATGGTGGATGCAAGTTTACAGTTCCTTTCTGTGATCAAGGGGTATTGTCTCAATGGTTTGTATCATGTTTGGACTGTACACCATATGTAGTATTGTCATTAATTGTAATGCAATTGTAAAAAAATAATAAAAATAAAGCATAAAAAATGACCTGGTTCACTCTGAGGGAAGACACCCCTCAGCCTTCTGCATGGGGGAGAACACCTGAGGGCAGAGGTGCCTTACGGGTTTGGTGGGACCTAAAACTGCTCAGGGACAGGTGAAGGTTCATGTGGCCTAGGAGCAGGAGGGTGCCCAGACAGCTCATGCCTGAAATGAGTCCCTTAGAAGTGTGAATTAAGCACCTTACACTGGGTCAGAGGTGCAAACTTAGAAAGGCAAAGCCACACCATCTGCTTAATGCAGACTATAGTCCCTACCATCCTGGCAGCCACCTCATTGGCATCATACAATGCCCCAACTGGTGCCTTACCAACTCCAGGCTCTGGGCAGAAAGGCAAAAGGCTTGCCCTCTTAATTTGTTACAAGGCAGTGCAGTTAGGCTCTAACTCAGCTGTGACCTCAGGCGCTTTCTCTCAGCTGCCTGAGGTGACTGGTGAGCAGCAATGCACATAAGGGCATGTGCCAAGGTAAAGCCCCTCCTCTCCAAGGCATCTACCAGCACAGAGTTAGCTTCAGGAGGTCAGTCACTTGAAGGGTGTTTAAGCATAGTTGGGGTCTGCTTCAACTAAACCCTCAAAGTGGGATGAGCATTGCCTTGGTGGCACAATACCTGAGCCAGACATCCTTAGGGGCTGAAGCAGCATAAAAGAGAGAGAGAGTCAGACTGTCCTACACTATAGTGAGCATCCCAGCAATGGATTCTCCAATGGATTTTTTACAGGGGTAAGGTAGTGGATGTGATGGGTTGCTGCCTTACCCTGTTTGTGCACATCAAGGGACAGTGGATTCCAGGTGTTGGCCGAGCTGCTCCGTTGGTGTACAGGCTACACCACCTGCAGCTCTGCGGTGCGGCTCCCTCAGACCTGGGTTCTGGATGGGGCATATCCTTTAGGAAACACCAACACCCTGTAACACTTATTTTTTTACTCCGGTGTCCCGCCCCCTCAGAGTTAGTTGGTTTGTGTGGAGGGCCTCCTGCATTATGTATTTTCTGTCGTAATTCCCGAAATATTGCTGTCAGGCATATGATTCGTTTGGGGCTGTGCATTTTGGGCAGATTGACTCAGCATGTTAAGTGTCAGCATACTGAGTTTAGGGATTACATAGTATATCCCCTTCTACGGTGGGAAAAACAGAACTGAGGCAGGGAAGGGGCCAGTGTTGGTTACTGGCTAACTCATGTGTGTGACATCAGTACATCGGCCATGCTGGTGGCACCACCAGTCGATGTCGGCCCCCTCCTGGCTGAAAAGATTTTGCTCCTGCAGTGTTCTAGCACCTCTAGCTTATACTGATAAGTGGGAATGAATGGAGAGGACTGATTCTTGGAAGATTAATAATATTTCTCAATTAAATGTAGTTAAAAAAATATATGCCCATAAGTAGTGTAGGCACCAAAAAAGCAAACTAATTTAAAACAGAATGGTTAAAAAAGTTTTAAAAATAAATTGGGACAAACAAATGCAAAACAAAAAAATAAGACACTCTTAGTGATTCCCTGGAACCAGTGGGGAACTGCTAAAAACCTTATTTATTTATTAGCTTTTGATAACTGGGTAAGTGCACTAGGCAAAAAAACTACCTATTTTCAGGCACGACCCGGGAGAGTACAATTTGAAAATACAGCAGTGCCAATAATCAGGTAGATAAAGTAAGATAACTGTCAAAACAACAAATAGAAACAGAGAAACATAGAATTTGACGGCAGATAAGGACTGCTTGGCCCACCCAGTCTGCCCATTTCCCTACCTGATGGATAAGCTGCAGATCCTAGCTAACCAGCAGCCTACTTCTTCCTACCCCCACCCCCTAGAATTGCCTTATGACTGTCCCATGCATGCTTGAATTCCACCACGTTTTGACTCCACAACCTCCTCTGGAAGTCTGTTCCATACATCCACAACCCTCTCTGTGAAAAAATACTTCCTTAAATTACCTCTGAGCCGTCCCCTTCTATCTTCAGATTGTGCCCCCTTGTTCTTGCACACCTCTTTTTTTGAAAGATGCTACCCTCTTGGACTTTGTTGATTCCCTTGAGGTACTTGAAAGTTTCTGTCATGTCCCCCCTCTCCCTCCTTTCCTCAAGGCTATACATATTAAGCTCCTTAAGTCTCTCTTCATATGTCTTCCGGTGCAGACCCTGCACCATTTTAGTTGCCCTCCTCTGGACAGCTTCCATCCTGTCTATGTCTTTGCGGAGATTGGGTCTCCAGAACTGCACGCAGTACTCCAGATGTGGTCTCACCAGCTGTCTGTACAGAGAGATAATAACTTCTTGTTTTCTACTGGTGATGCCTCTCCCTATGCATCCCAGTATCCCCCCAGCCATCCTTGCTGCCCTCTCACGTTGCTTGCCCACCTTTAGGTCATCTGATATGACTACTCCCAGGTCCCTTTCCATTTTTGTTGTTGTTAGTATCTCACCCCCCATTGTGTACTCTTCCCCTGGGTTTTTGTTTCCCAGGTGCATTACCTTGCACTTCTTAGCATTGAATCTAAGCTGCCATACATTTGACCATTCCTCTAACCTTGCCAAGTCCCTTCTCATCCTTTCCACCCCACCTTGTGCATCAACTCTGTTGCAGATCTTTGTGTCATCTGCAAAGAGACATACTTTCCTTCCAGTCTCTGCAATGTCGCTATAAAGACATTGAAGAGGACCGGTCCTAATACTGAACCCTGTGGTACCCCACTGCTAACCCCCCTTTTTTCAGAGTGGACTCCATTTACTATTACTCTCTGTGTCCTATTCTCCAGCCAATTCTTTACCCAGGCTGTCATCTTGGGACCCACTCCCAGGCTGGCTAACTTGTATATTAATCTTTTGTGTGGGACTGTGTCAAATGCCTTGCTAAAGTCTAGGTAGGCCATGTCCACAGCCCCTCCCTGATCAACTACTTTGGTCACCCAGTCAAAGAAATCTATCAGATTTGTCTGGCATGACCTTCCCGCTGAGAATCCATGCTGCCTTGGGTCCTGTGCCCCTCTGGCCTCTAGATTCGCAACAATTCTTTCCTTCAGAAGTGATTCCATCATTTTCCCTACCACTGAGGTTAAACTAACAGGTCTGTAGTTTCCTGCTTCTGCCTTGCTCCCACTTTTGTGAAGGGGAATCACATCTGCCCTCCTCCAGTCCTCAGGTACCACCCCATCCTCCCATGATTTGTTAAAGAGGGTAGTCAGTGGTGTCACTAGTTCTATCCTTAGTTCTTTTAGAATTCTGGGATGAATCCCATCAGGCCCCATTGCTTTGTCCACCTTCAGTTTTAAGAGCTCTTTCAGAACTCTTTCTTCTGTAAATAGGCTGGTATCAACTTCTGTATCCAGAGTGTTTCTACTGTTTGTTTTAGGTACCTCCCCCTCTTCCTTTGTAAATACTGAGCAAAAATATTTGTTTAGTATTTCTGCCTTTTCACAGTCACCCTCTGCCCACCCTCCCTCCCCTTATTAAGCCTCACTATCCCTCCTTGGTACATCATACATCAGGAGAAGCAGATTACAGAAATTAATAACAGCACAGAGATAACAACAAGGATACTGAAATTGTGGTTGAATACAATTATTGCATAATAGCACAGTTATAGCATAATGGCAAAGTAAACCAGTCATATTGTCTTGCTAGGGGAGAAAAGAAAAAATTACTCACCTTAGTAATGTTGTTTCTTCTAATGGAGTCTTGCTATATTATGACATATGCTGTTTGACCCAGCCTTCGAACTGCTCCGGAGGTGAAAGAGTTAACTTTCCATGCCAAGCATGGAATCTTGAGCACGAGCTCGGTTGAGAACTCTGTCTGTTGTTCTTCAGACTCAAACTGTCAGATCTTTATGAGCAAAACTCACTAAGATTATGTGTGGAAGCTGTAAACCTACACTAGCCAACTGGCTACTAAAATATTAACCATTTTTTGGTCCCAAAACAAAGACTCAAGTCAGGGATCCAAAAAATAAAAAAAACACTAACACCCAAACACCCCAAAAAGGGGTGAAAAACAAGGTGGCATCTACTAAGTGCTAACACTGCACTGCCCACCCACATCCCAAAAGCAGAGGTTCTGAGAGGGCAGGCGGGGGAGGTCATAATATAGCAAGACTCCATTAGAAGAAACAACATTACTAAGGTGAGTAATTTTTTCTTCAAACAACGTGAAGTCTTGCTGTATTATGACATATGCAGACTACACAGCAGTACCTCCATGGAGGAGGGACAGAACCTACTTAGGAAATAGGCTCTGAAGCACAGCTGTGCCAAACCGAGCATCACTCCTAGCCTGGATGTCCAGAGAGTAATGCTTGGTGAAAGTGTGAACTGTTTTCCAGGTAGCTGCTTGACATATCTCTATGATAGGGATGTCCCTGGATGCAGCCAGGGACGCAGCTGTACCTCTGGTAGAGTGAGCCCTCAGGCCTGAAGGGGGAACCTTACCCAGTTTTTGATAACAAAATTGGATACAAGAGACAATCCACCTGGCAATGGATCTTTTAGTGGCAGGTTTCCCTTTACCAGCCTCACCGTAAGTGAGGAATAGTTGGAGGGAGTCAAACCTGTGACCCTTGGTACGCTCTATGTAGTAACTAAGGGCTCTCTTCACATCTAAGCTGTGCAGCCTCCTCTCGCCAGAGGAGGAATGGTCAGTGAAGTAAAATGGAAGATATATAGATTGATTAAGGTGTAAATCTGAAACCACCTTAGGCAAGAACTTCCTGTTAGTCCTGAGGACCACCTTATCTCTGTGAAAGGAGATAAAATCAGACTCCACTGACAAAGCTTGTAACTCACTTATGCGTCTGGCAGAAGTGATGGCTACCAGAAACACAGTTTTCCAAGTCAAGTACTTAAGCTCTGCTGAAGACAGAGGCTCAAAGGGGGGTTGCATAAGCTGAGCAATGCAAACATTAAGATCCCAGGTGGGAGCAGAGTCACTGAATGGAGGGTCGGTGTGAAGCAATCCCTTGAAAAACTTGGAGAATACAGGGTGAGCAGAAAGAGAAGAGGGCTTTCCTGCTGATATAAAAGCAGAGACAGCTGCCAAGTGCACTTTCAGGGTAGCTGGCCTCAGCCCCAAAGTATTTAAGTGGACCATATAATCCAGGACTGTGGGCAAATCAGCAGATTCTGGGGAAATATGCTTTCCAGAGCACCATATGGAAAACCTTTTCCATTTAGAATTATAAGTAGCCCTGGTGGAAGGCTTCCTAGAAGCTTTCAAGATATCGAGCACACCTTGAGAAAGGTGTAGGTCAGCAAACTCTAACTCTTCAAGAGCCAGGCCTTGAGGTTGAGAGATTTGAGATTCGGGTACCAAACTCTCCCCTGGGCACAGGTTAACAGATTGTGATTCCTGGGAAGACACAGGGGAAGGTGGACTGCTAAGGACAGAAGGAGTGGATACCAGGGCTGTCTGGCCCAATCTGGAGCAATCAGAATCAACTTGCAAGGCTGAGATCTGATTTTGACTAGCACCTTGAACAAGAGAGGGAAGGGGGGGAAGGCATAGAGAAACTTCCCTTCCCAGTTGAGAAGGAAGGCATCCAGAGGGACTGAGCTCAACACTGGGGGCCTGCAGCAAAATAGCGGAAGTTGGTGATTGTCTGGGGCTGCAAAAAGATCTATCTGAGGGGTGCCCCACCTGGCAAATACTACCTCCAGTATTAGGGGATCCAGAGCCCATTCGTGATGGCCCTGGGAAATCCTGCTGAGAGCATCTGCCAGGACATTGTCCTTGCCTGGGAGGTGAACTGCCATGAGGGAGTTGTTCAGGGAATAAGCCAGAGACCACAACTTCATTGCCTCGGTGCACAAGGCCGAAGACCGAGTGCCCCCTTGCTTGTTGATGTACCACATTATAGTGGTGTTGTCTGTTCTGACCTGTACCACTTTGTTCTGAACAGATGCAGAAAAAACTGAAGTGCTAGAAAAACTGCTCTGAGTTCCAACAGATTGATGTGGAGCAGAGACTCCTGAGGGACCACAATCCCTGGGTGGTGAGGTTGCCCATGTGAGCTCCCCACCCCAAGAGGGACGCATCTGTAGTAAGGGTCAAGGAGTGAGATTGAGGGATGAAAGGAACCCCTTGTCTCAGATTGCTCTGATCCTGCCACCACTGCAGGGCCTGGATCAGGGTTCGAGTTACTGGGATCAGTTTGGTTAGAGGATCTCTCCTTTGAGACCAGAAGGCTCTCAAATGGAACTGAATGTCCCTCATCTGAAATCTTGCTCCCTGCACTACTGCTGTGGAGGCAGCCATATGCCCTAGGAGCTGCAGAAAATGCCTTGCTGGTCGAGAGACCTGCTGAGCGAAGGAGGAGGCCAGAGCCACCAAGGTCTTTGCTCTTTCTAGAGGGAGGAAAGCTCTGGCCTGCTTTGTGTCCAGTTCTGTGCCTATGAAGGTGAGTAGCTGAACAGGCCCTAGAACTGACTTTGGGAGATTGAGAAGGAAACCTAGAGATGTAAGCAGCTGCTGGGTAACCTGAAGGTGTAATTTGACTTGGTCTGGAGACTGGCCCACTATGAGCCAGTCGTCCAGATAAGGGAAGATGGCAATCTTTTGCCTTCTTAAATGAGCAACTGCTACTGCCAGGCATTTTGTGCATACCCTTGGGGCAGAGGTGAGACCGAAGGTCATTGCTCTGAACTGGTAATGGCCTGAGGGCAGTTCGAATCTGAGGTACTTTCCGTGGGAGCTTCTGATGAGAACATGGAAGTAGGCATCCTTGAGGTCCAGGGACGCTAGCCAGTCCCCTGGCCTTAGAGAGAGTAAAATAATTCCCAGAGTCACCATTTTGAATTTTGGTTTTAAAAGGTGCTTTTTTAGGTATCTGAGATCCAGGATGTGCCGCCATTCTCCTGTCTTTTTGGGGTAAGGAAGTACCTGGAGTACAGTCCTTTGCCCTGGTGTAGGAGGTACCCTTTCTACAGCTCTGAGAGCAGGAGGTAGAGACTTCTGTTTCCAGAGCGAGAGCCTCTGATGGATTTGCAGGTGGAAAGGATCTGGTTCTCATCTTTGGAAATTTTTTGAAGCTGAGAACCAGTCCCTGGCTTACTACTTCCAGGACCCACTTGTCTGATGTTAAAGACTCCCAGTCCTGGACGAAGTAAGCCAGCCTGTCCCCTACAGGTAATGGAGAATCGGCCCTGGCCCTCCCATCAGGGTGCCTGTTTGGCAGGGGCTTTAGGCTGAGGGGTGGGAGCAGGCCTGCTCGTACCCTGTCTGCCTCTCCCCTCTGAAGAACCCCCTCTGGGCATAGGCTGAAGAGGAGGCCTGGGCTTGGTAAAAAGGTCTGTGAAAAGGCCTGCCCCTGCCCCTGGAAAGCTGCCTCTGAGGAGTGGCCTGCCTTTCCTTGGCCTGTGCACTCCTATAAGTGGTCCTATACTCATCCATTTTCTTCATGTAATTCTCTGTCTGCTCCCCAAACAGAGAGTTACCCACAAAAGGAAAATCCATGGCCTCAGCGAAAAGCCACAGATGTAGCCATGACTCTTGAAGATACATCATTAGAGTCCACTGCAGCATGGAATTGCACCTTGGATGCCTCAATACCATCAGCAGCCACCTGCTCCAGCTCCTTGGCAAGCTGGCCAGGGACCTGTTTCGCCAGGGCCATAACAGTATTCCATCTGGATTTCTGGTATCTTGCCACATAGGCCATATAATTCGCCTGTCTGATTCCCAAGGATGCTGCCATGTACTGTTTCTTTGCCATGGCATCAATCCTCCTGGAGTCCTTGTCAGGGGGGGGTATGAAGCCAAGGGAATATTTGCCTTATCACAGGCTGCAGCCTGCACTACCCCAACATGGCTGCATTGTGTGAAAGGAACTCCGTATCAGGCCTGACAATGTGTACCTCTTGTCCATTTTTTTATCCACAGGAGGTATAGTGTGAGGAACTTTCAAAATTTTTATTGTCTGTTTCCTAAAAGATTTATGTAAAGGAATAGACAATCTCCTAGACTCTGGGATATCCATCATTTCTACATAGTCAGGCTCCTCCTGCTCATCCACAGTTTTTTCCAAAGGGAGCTGTAGGGTTTCAGCCACTTTCTTATAAAACATAAAATGAGAAGGGGACTCAGAAAGCCTAGGGGGAGACACTCCTGAAGGTCTGTCTGGGGAGATGTCCGGTTCAATGGGCACATCCAGACTTTCAAAATCACATTCACTCTCTTCATAATCTTCCTCCCCCTCCTCCGGTTCATAAAATTCCTCTATATCATATTCTTGAACCGGTGGCACCGACCGAACCGACCGCTTACCTGATGGTGCCGGTTCGGTCGGAATCGGGGGAAAGCGACTGGACAATTTCGATCGCTTTGGCTATCTCTGCAGCAGTTGGAGAAGCAAATTTTGGCTCCACGCCTGGTGATTTTCTAGTCCTTTTTGCTGGGACTGACTCCTCCCAGTCAGCCCTCTGTTTGCCCAAGGAAGTCTTGCCCTGGTCAGAGGGCACTCCCTCTGGTTTGGTTGGCACCGAACCGGGCTGGCCATCCGGGTCAGCGGACTTTTTGGCCTCTCGTTCCCTGAGCCTACCAACTCTCTTATCCAGGGTAGCTGCAGGGAAATTCTTGCAAATCTGGCAGTCTGCATTGAGGTAGTCAAACCCCAGACAATAAACACATGTGGTGTGTGGGTCAGCCTTGGCAAAGGCTTCCCCACAGACACTACAGTGCTGAAACCCAGTGGGCCCGGTTTTTCTTTTGGGTTTCTCAGACATAGTGCCAGCCTAACCAAAAACTTGCCCGTTTATGGCAATCCGCCAAGCAAGACACCCTTATCGGTTCCCAACCGTGTCACAGGTCATGGAAAAAAACGTAATAAAATCCAGTTTTTTTAGAACCGATAAGAACCGGGAACCGCACTCTAAATGCAATTTAATAAAGTTTAACAACAACCTGATCGGTTCAAACCGAACCGATAATATCGTTTACAAGTTCCACACAGAAATAATGTGAAACCTATCTATTACTTACGATACCACAGACAGAGCTTGAACCGACCGGTTGCGGTTAAATATAGACAAAATGCGGTTTAAAAACCGAGAAATTACACTTTTTAACCGAGAAAATGAACCGAGCAGCAGGAGAAATCTCCGGAGCGACTGTTCAGTGAGGCGGAGTAAAGAATCTGACAGTTTGAGTTTGCAGAACAACAGACAGAGTTCTCAACCGAGCTCGCGCTCAAGATTCCATGCCTGGCATGGAAAGTTAACTCTTTCACCTCCGGAGCAGTTCGAAGGCTGGGTCAAACTGCATATGTCATAATATAGCAAGACTTCATGTTGTTTGAAAGACAGGTAGACACACGTATACATAAGACTTACATAAGAATGGGCATGCACACAAGCTGACTGGACAAAATTGAGAGAAAAACCTTTAAATAATACAGTACAAGGATAACAATAAACTAACACTTCTAATACTAAAACAGTAAACACTTTAGGTAAAAATCAAACACTTAAGCCAAAGTAAACCAGGAGCTGAGGCGCAGGCATCCAGCTTCTTAAAGGAGAACTGTTTTGAACCTGTGGGTCTTTCTTTTGTAGAAGCTGATTTTTAAATACTGGCTCCAATTCTCTTACTGTTCTGTCTCTACAGGCTGTTTAGTTTCTGATTTCTACACAGGTAGTAAGTTCCATTATAAAATGGGTCTTGAAAATCCTGTAATCTCATTGGTCAAAACATGCTACATGACCATGTGCAAATCCTGCAACAGACAACTGGTAAAGATTCTGCTGATCAAATGTTTACTTTCTTTGAACCCAATTCATTTTTATTTTATTTTTAATAACAGATTCATTTTATAATCACAATAATGCACTTCAGGGCATGTGTAGTAGTGGGATTTACACACTTCTTTTGTGGTTAAAGTCACTCGGCTGCACCTCGTGACACACCACACAAGGCGTGTGTAAATCCCACAACAACACATGCCTTGTTATGCATTATTACTGCTCCATTTTAGAACTGTATAATGCAGTTTACATCCATGCTCATCTCTTCCATTGTTGGCGCATTGCATGTGTCTTCTACTATAAAACCTCATTCTTCAGAGGGACATAATTAACTACATCACACAGTTCTAAAATGGTACATAACATCATAGTGTAAGTTAGAAACACCCACTGAGGTTACTAGCAGTCCTTTATAGATGAAACAATAACAGAACTGGAAATACTATTTAAAAAACATCTCACTTCGAGATAGAGCTCTTGCAGCAGGTAATAACCAATAGGACTATGCCGCCAGGCACTAGGACCCCCCCCCGGAAAACTTCTAGGTAGCAGTCCAAGGTGGGGAACCGCCCCTGACTTCGGCTCTGCCTACGATGTCAACCACTGCATAAAGGGGGAGGTCCCCCGGCATCACCCCAATTCATTTCCCTTCGTCGACCCAGCATCTCGGCTCCACGGACGTCTCTTGCTTCCTGTCAACCACCACTTTTTTTGACGTTCCGCACAATTCAACTTACAGGTGTTCAGTCGCCTCATTTATGTCTACCGGACCTTTTACATCTACACCATGGTGGAAGGCTAAGTGTGCATGCGGCAAACAGATTCCAGCAAAGGATGACCATTCAGTCTGCCTCTTTGTGCCTGGGACCGGAGCACAAGATAGACGACTGCCCGCACTGCCAAAGCTTCAACCAGCGCACTTGCATCCGCTGCCTGAAGACTCTAAAGGCCTACCTCCTGGAACAAGTGGCCGCTATGCAGAAGTCACATTCCGGGCACAGCTCCTCCTCATCCCTCCACTCATAATGCTTCCCCCAAGGAGAAAAAGCAGTCGGGGAAGCACCACAAGAAGGATAAGGAGAGATCCAGGTCGGACTCACAGTCATGCTCCCCACACAAGTGTAAGACCTCCTCCTCTGACTGGAAGTTTAATTCTGCCCTTCCTCTGTCATCAGTCCTTCTAAGGACTTCGGTCCCAAGACCTCCCACCTCTTCCCAGATGTCAGGCGGGAGCTTGGGCCTTCGCAGGCCCCATCGTCTATTTCATTGGCCATCAGACCCCTGACACAATCTTTAGGGTCTAGGGCCCAGGACTTTGTCACCTCTTCCTCGTGGCGGGAGTCCAGTCGGGCTCCTCCATCATCAAGGCCTCATCAGCTAAGTCTGATGACCGTGGCAAGTGCCAGGGTGTTCATCCTCCAAGCAAAGCACCCACTAGGCCTGACTGTCATCTGCGGTTAAGTCAGATGACAGGCTACCACTATGTCTGCCACCACAGCCGTGGTGCCAGACAAGGCTCCTCTACTGAGCTGCCATCAGCACCCCAAGGGCCTACACCAGAGGACCTGATGATACCTGACCTGACGTTGGAACCTTCGAACCCCCTGATGACCAGTTTAGATGACTGGTCTCCGGCAGATCCCCTGATGTCAGGGCCCAGGAAAGAGGACCTGATAACAAGTGATGGGACCAGTGGCAGTCAGACACCGGAGTCTCCTCAGACACCAGACCAACCTTCAGCTCCTTTGGGACAGACCGGCAAAGAGCCAGAGTGACCATCAGTGATGATTCCCTTGGCAGACATCGGTGCATTGTTTACCAGCTGGTAGAACACCATCAAAGAGGATTTCCTCCCTAAGCCAGAGCCTAAAGAGGTGCCAGGGGCTGTCCCCCCACCACAGCTGATGCTTACCCCTAGATCACCATCGTCACCCCCGGCGCCAGCCTGCTAGACTTCAGGTGGCCTCGGACCATGGCTCAGACGGATGTCAAAGCCATGGATGTCATACCTCCTCATGATCTTCCTCGCATAGGAGGAGCAGGTCCTGGGACCATAGCTCCCATGGACAGAGTAGGTCAAGAGGACACCACTCCCAGCATCACAGTAGGCTCAACCTATGCCTCTTCGGAGGATGACCTCCCTCTGCCCTCACCCGATCCCTGGAAGGACTCACCGAGGTCACCACTTGACGATCCTAACTTCTTAGAGGTGATGAGGCATATACAAATCCTCAATCAATAGGAAACTGAGGACTTGGACCCTGAGAGAAGATGCCTAGCTAAATTTCTGGGGGCCA
This sequence comes from Neoceratodus forsteri, assembly GCA_016271365.2. NCBI lineage: Eukaryota > Metazoa > Chordata > Ceratodontiformes > Ceratodontidae > Neoceratodus > Neoceratodus forsteri. The sequence continues at coordinate 626,597,370 of CM057458.1, read as the reverse complement.
CTGACCCAAAGCCACTGGTCATCCCCCCTCTTGTGGAACCCTTTCAAGACATCATGAAGCTGGCATGGAAACACCCTGTTACTACGTCGGTGGTGCCCAAAAAGACAGATCACCTACACAGAACACCCAAGAATGAGCCACACCTTGGGGAGCAACCTAATGTGGACTCAATAGGGCTGACAGTGGCCCATGAAAGGTCACAGCAACATAGATGTACCAGCTCCCAATCACCCGACAAAGTGTATAAGAAAACAGACCAACTGTGGTGGACAGTGTATGCCTCATCCACCTGTACCATCAGGTTTTTAAACTTTCTGGCTCATATGGTCATGTACCAGAAGTGCCTGTGGCAAAATGCTGTGGATCTCATAAAGACCCAGCCAGACTCACAACACAAGACAGAGCTCTTGGCAGTCTTGCAATCTGGTTTTGATGTGGGCAAGCTCGTTCTCCGCAGTTCCTATGATGCAGCGGATACTGCAGCCCGGGTGACCGCCTCAGGTGTATGCCTCAGGCGGTACTCCTGGCTGAGGGAGTCCAGATTCTGGCAGGGGCTCCAGGACACCATCCTGGACTTGCCCTTCCAGGGCCCAGTTCTTTTCAGGCAAGAAGCCGAAAAGATTATAACAGCCCTCCAAGATTCATGCAAGGCAGTTTTAGAGGTACACAGGATGTACAGATCTGAACCCTACCCCACTAGACGCAGACTCTTTCAGAGGCATCAGGGGCAACAATCAGAGAAACAGCCACAACAAGGAGGGTTCAAAAGAAAGGCACCCCCTCAAACAGTAGGCTCTCAGGGACAGCGCATGTCTAAGCAGCCTAGAGCTCCCCTCCCCAACCCTTCAGCCTCTGCTGACTCTTTGCCCGCCCTGTCCTCCAGCAGAGCTGTTGGGGGAGGTAGTGGGAGTGGGGTTCTCCCTTTACCTCTTAGGTTGGTAAATATCACCACAGATCAATGTGTGCTTAAGCTCATAGAAAAGGGTTATGCTCTGGAGTTCTCCCAGTTACCCCCAGATAACCCACCGGTCCCATTGAGCTGCTCCGCATCCCACGCAGGTCTCATTTGGGTGGACATCCAGGCCCTTCTGTCCAAGTGAGACATTCAAGTAGTGCCTGAACCCCAAAAGAGCAAGGGGTACTGCTTTTGCTTCTTCCTGGTCCCGAAGAAGGCAAGGCAAGGCAAATTTTATTTTTCTGGTGCCCAATCCCAGAGGCTCTAGGCGTCATTCAAACAATACAAAAATTTAGAAACATCACTTAACAATATAATAAATAATTACATAAAGAAGATGGGAGACCTTCTTCCCATCCTAGACCTCAGTCAGCTGAACCTCTTTAAAGAATACAAAAAGTTCAGGATGGTGATGCTCCAGGGGCTACTTCCCTTGTTGTGCCATGGAGACTGGCTCTGCTCCCTGGATATGCAGATGCATACATTCACATAAAAATTCTGCCATTCCACAGGAGACATCTCAGGTACATGTTTGAAGGTCAGCACTAGCAGTTCAGGGTCCTGCCCTTCAGCCTATCCTCAGCACCGCAGGTGTTTACCAAGTGCCTATCGGTGGTGGTGGCAGCTCTCAGGAGGAATTGACATTGCATTTACCACTACCTGGAGGATTGGCTACTGTCTGCCTCATCCAGAGAACAACTCTGCCACACACTGGGGTGCACCTGCAACATGTTCCAGAACCTTGGGATTAAACTGAATCTCCCAAAGTCCACACCATGGCTATCTCAGAGGCTCCAGTTTACAGGAACCATCTTGGACACGGTTCAAGGAAGTCTCTTTCTCCCAATGGACAGGGCAGATTGCCTTCAGGCCCTGGCTCAGAGATTAGTCTCCTTAAATCAGACTCCCACCAGAATGGTCCTACAGCTCCTGGGGCACATGGCTGCTGTCATAGTGACCGTGCCTCTTGCTCGTCTGCACATGAAGACTCTCCAATGGAATCTCAGAGTGCAGTGGGATCAGCGAAGTGACAACCTCTACCAGAGAGTCAGGATCTCAAAAGTGGTGCATCAAACCTTGTCATGGTGGCTGATACCCTCCTGATTATTGATAGGGGTGCCATTCAGTAGCCCCTCTCCTCAACAGATAGTCACCACATACGCGTCAGGCATTGGATGGGGTTCCCACATCAGGGACCACCAGACCAGGGGGTCCTGGACTCAAGCAGAATGCTCTTTCCACATAAATGTACTAGAGATGAGAGCTGTACGTTATGCCTTACAGGTGTTTCAGAGCAAACTCCTCCCAGGCCCCACTTTAATCCAGATGGACAACACGTCAGTGGTGTTCTATGTAACCCCTAGATGGCGCTATCCCAGGGGCTACTACCCCTGCCTGATTTGCCACTAACAGGTTGAGGGGCCTGGATCCAATGGCGGGTGCCTCCACCCAGAGGTCAGGGTTTGCAATAGTTAAACTAACTTGGTCACAGCCCTCTGGGACACTGCAACCCCCCTTTCTTCCCACTAGTGGCCCACACAATATATCAGAATTACCTTCACAGTATACACTTACCCCCAGGTCTGGTTCCGCACTGGGACCTCCTGTGAAATGAGATACAGTGCAACAATCACAGTACAGTACTTTAACATAGACAAATACCTCAGGCAGTATAACTTTGCTGAAACAAGCAGCTCTGATTTATTTAAGGGGATATAACAAGGACAGGGAAATCAGGTTAATTAGCTTATCACTCTAATAATCTACCTATGGCTCTGTGCACAGGCCTATCCTATCAGTTACTGTCCCTGGGTACCTAAGCCCTAGTGGCTAGTCCAAACCGTGGCAGCTGGTAGGGGCCCTTTCACACAGAGAAAAGGAGAATTAAACAGTCAGCAGTACAGTAATTCCATTTGGATTTAATGCGGCAATTCAACAGGGGCGACCTGAATTAGTACTCACGACCTCCAAATAAGATAGGGTCCTTCAGTGTCAGCAGGGCTCACTTGAGGTGCACAAACCTCTTCACACATCCATATAAAAGAAAGCACTATACCAGGCAGGCTGCATCTGTATCGATCGCAATTACTGCACAATACCGGGAGAACACACAGCAGATTCAGTTCCTGACAGACCGAGTGTAATTTTCAGCAATTCCTCCAGTCTTCTACAGGGTGAGCCTGGTTTCTACTCTTCAGAGATCCTTTGATTCTTTTCACAGGACGGATTCAGTCCTAACAAGCAGTTACACAAGCTGCAGACCGGAACTCTGGGCCTTACACACGTTTTTTGACTAAAACTGCACACTGAAAAGCACAGGGCTCCTTCCTTCTTCACTGCCAAAGCTCAACTGAAACTCCAACCCAACAAAACCGGGCACTTCCTTTGAGTTCCTCCCAGTTCTTGACTGGATTGGCTGTCACTACAATAGACTGCTGCTGTTGGTCCAAAAAGGCACTGAAGTCTAAACTACATCTCCCAGAGTCACTGCCCATACAATCCTCTTGTGGCTGGCTCAGATTATGAGTCCAAGTTCTGATTGTCAAGGCACCATTTTAGAGCTAGCTTACCCCACACTGATTGGTCCAGTTCAGCAGTTCAAAACTAGAATGGGGAACTAGCAGACACAGTTCTGACTGCAAAGAAAGCAGGTTAGACAAACTGTAATTTCATTATTACTCTAAATAATTTCTGGCAAACAGTTACATCTGTCAGATAGGTTCCTTTGCACTCAAGTGACTGCAAAATGAAGTGAATTGGCAGCAGCTTGAGTGGTACTCAATCAAAGAAACACACAGTCCCCATACAAACTAATTATGTCTGCAAGCAGACAGCTCTTAAAGAGACAGTACCAGAGGCTCTAAAAACACTCACTGATAAATGGCTTAAACGCCAAACACCATTCAGGCTTGGAGCATTCAAGCAAGCTCCTGGAAGTCTTTTGGGAACCCCCATTTGCAGGGGGGTTACATCTAGATCAACAAGTAAGGAGTGAGACACATTCTTACCCCCTTTGCAGAGAGACCATAAGAATCTGGTACTGGGCGATAGACCACAACCTGGAACTTCTTGCAGTACATGTTCCAGGTCTTCAAAAGGTGCTTGTGGACAGCCTCAGTTGCTCGCAATCCCAAGCCCCTGAATGGAAGTTACTACAGAATGTAGCAAATGATCTTTTTGACAGATGGGGCATTCCAGAGTTGGATCTCTTCGCATCCCCACTCAATGCCAAACTGCCAAGTTTTTGCTTGCTAGAACCAGGGCGTGGCATTTTTTCGAAAGACGAGTTGTCCCTCTCCTGGGCCGGGAAGTTCCTTTATACTTTTCTGCCCTTCCCCCTTCTGCAGTGAGTTCTGCTCAAAATACAGTCGGAGCCAGCAACACTGAAACTGGTAGCACCGTTCTGGCCCAGACAGATCTGGTTCCTGCTTCTGCAGCAGATGGGGGTAGAACCCCCAATTCCTCTTTTTCTATCCTCTCACTTGCTATCCCAGAAGCAAGGCTCCCTAGTGCACCCCAACCTCAAGTCTCTGCATCTCCACACATGGCTCCTGCAGACTTAGTCAGGAGCAGGTTTGGGGTCTCAGAGGGGGTAGCAGAAGTGCTGGTGGCCACTAGGAAACCATCTACTAGAGCCACATATGCCATGAAGTGGAAGCAGTTCAGCATCTGGGCTGCTACCTGCGACCTGGATCCATTCTTGTGCGAAGTAAGGTGGGTCTTGGAGTATCTGTTATCCCTGTCGGACTCTGATCTAAGCAACACCTCCATAAAGGTACACCTTTCGGCTATCTCAGCCTATCACATACCAGTGGGTGGCAAGACCTTGGTGCAGCTTGATCTGTCGCGCACCTTCCTGCGAGGTATCCTGCATATTAAGCCTCCCATGCGGGATCTTGTCCCTCCATGGTATTTGCTATTCAAGTTAGAAAAACTGACTTTGCCTCCCTTTGAACCAGCCGTGAATTGCAAGCTCAGTTTTCTCTTTTGGAAAGAATTGTTTTTAGTTGCTGTTAACTTCAGCCCAGAAAATCTCCGAGCTTCAGGCTCTCATGTGTAAAGAGCCGTACTTGTTTTTTCACAGGGACAGGGTGTCCCTTTGCACAAATCCTAAGTTCCTTCCAAAGGTGGTGTCTGCGATGACTCTCAACCAGGACATCAACCTACTGGTTTATTACCCAGAGTACTCCAACAAAGGGGAGGCATTGTTGCATACCTTAGATGGGCATAGAATCCTTAGGTATTATATTGACCACACTCGGTCCAGCAGGAAATCTGACCAGTTGTTTCTTTCTTTCTTTCACCCAACAGATGTTGGGAGCATCAGTCACTAAGCAGACCTAGTCAAAGTGGCTGGTCAACTGTATTGTTTTCTGCCATGAGAAGCATGGAAAACCCTGCCGGGCCCTGTAAGAGGTCACTCAAACAAGAGGGATCTCTGCATCATTTGCTTCACTCAAAAACATGTCTGCAGCAGACATCTGTGCCGCAGCCACCTGGAGTTCAGTGCACACCTTTATCTGACACTACAGTTTAGACATTGCTTCCATATGGAGAGCAGGCTTTGGCCTGGCAGTCCTATAAGGGCTTCTCTCTTAATAGCCCAGGGACCTTCTTTTCCACCGCCCTTCTCACCTGGTGACATCCCAATACAGCTTGGAACTCAGTCCTATTGGTTATTACCTGCTGCAAGAGCTCTATCTCGAAGTGAGATAGTACAGCTGTGTAAGAACTTACCTAACAGTAGATCTTGAAGAAGAGCTCTTGCAGCAGGTATGCTTTCACTCCTTCCTTCCCCCAGTGCTTTTTTCTCTGGTTATCCCTTTCTGGATGACAAAGCCTCCTTGGTTTGTCCAAACCTTTAAGCTAGACGGGTCTCCGGTGGGCAAACTGAGGTGGCACTGGGGACTACCCCCTTTACACAGTGGCTGACGTTGTGGACGGAGTCACTGTCGGAGGTGATCCCCACCATGGACTGCTACCTAAACGTTTTCTGTGGAGTCCTAGTGCCTGTTGGCATAGTCCTATTGGTTATTACTTGTTGCAAGAGCTCTTCTTGAAGATCTATTGTTATGGTAAGTTCTTACATAACGGTACTTTCTTTTATATGTTAATACTGCCACTGAGAACACTCTTATGGTTTAAGAATGGTCTCCTGTGCATTCTTAGGGTATGAGAACCACAAATGGAAGTTGAGTGGTTCTGATACCCTAAGGATGTAAGTGAGACCCCTCTCACAACCATAAGAATAGTCTCAGTGGCAGTATTAATATATTAATAAAAAATAAAGAAATAGAAAAAAAAAGTGGGGCTCTAACATAGTAAAGAGATACAAACAGTACAGCAGAGTGTCGCTGGTGGTAGTGGGCATAGATAATAAGGACAAAGAAGATGCTTAGGGTGGTGCAGTGCAGTGGGCATGGGGACACAGTTTTCAGGAGAACATTCTGGATCAAGCGGTGCTGCCCCATCTGCAGGCATCTCTCTGGGTTGAAGGAGGAGGTTGCCTATCTCCAAGCTGAGTTGGCCAGGATTCAAGAGACCTTCACCCCCACCCAGAGGCCAGCATGTCTGCAACCAAAACCTCAAAGGATGCCCAGGAGGAGGAGTGGTTGGACCACAGTGGGCTCAGGCAGAGAGCGGGATGGGGGTCTGAACCGCATCCCCCAATCAGTCCAGCTAAGTAACTCCTATGCTGTACTGAAGGAGCAGGACAGCCCCACAAGGGCACCCAAAGCTGAGACCAAGGAGGATGGGTGGGTCCTCCATGATCGAGCCCCAGGGATGGGGGGGGGGAAGAGGACCCCAGGGGAAAAGGAAACACCACCTGGTGGGGGACTCAATTCTCAGGTGAGTGAAGATAGGGACACCTAGCAGGGAGCAGGGGGGAGATGAGCTCAAGTTCCATCCAGGAAGCACTGCATGGATAGATGGGAAGTGGATCCATAGGATTGCAAGGGTGATAGTAAGAAGGGAGGAGCTGGATGTCATTGTCCACCTGGGGACAAATAACCTGGCAGGGGACAAGGTGGAGGAAGCCAGAATCCAAGAGGACTTCAGAAAGTTGGGGGAGCCTAAAGCAGATAGCACACTCTGTCTCCTTCTCAGAGATACTACCTGTCCACAGCATGGGGGAGGTTAGGTCACTCTGCATCCAGAAACGTAACTTCTGGTTGAAGAAATGGTGTGAAAAGGAGGGTTTTGACTTCATGGGGCCCCACTTGGGAAGATGCAGGCCTGTATAAGGATGACAGCCTGCATCCCTTCGGAAAGGGGACCTTAGTCCTAAGTGAAAAATGTGAATGCTTCAGCAGCAAGCATTTAAACTGGCCGGGGGGGGGACAGGAAGAGCAGAGAACATATCACCCCCATGAGTACATGCAATACATGGGAACCAATGGAGAGGATAGTTGGACAGAATTCCACATAAGTCAGGGAGATCCTGATAAAATGAGCGCCCAGGAAGGGGGAGGCTTAGGACAACAAAGCAGGGCAAGAAAGTCACTTCTTGGAGAGCCTTGTTTGCCAATGCTTGGAGCATCAGTAACAAGATGGTAGGTAGGCCTTAAGGCAGCCATGGCACAGTCAGACTTGGACATTGTGGCCATCACGGAGACCTGGTGTAAGGACAGCCATGACTGGGAGGTGGCCATACCAGGCTATAATCTATTCAGGAGGGATAGAGCAGGCAGGAAGTGGGAGGAGTGGAGCTTTATATGAAGGAGAACATAAAAGCCACAGAGATTCAAGGGGAACAAGGAGGGGGAGAGATAATAATTTTATTTATAGAGTGCAATCTCTAAAATCAAAGCACTGTACATTTCATAAACAGTTAAAAAATCAAAACACAATCAAAACACAGGTAACAAAAACAGTTAAAATCACATAATAAAAATACAAAAACAAGCAGGAGCATATAACATGATTAGTCACCGAATGCCTGGCAGAATAAAAAGGTCATTAAAGTTGTTTTAAAGCTCCCCCACAGTCTGGCAGAATCGGATCTGACGAGGCGGAGAATTCCACAGGGTCAGGGCTGCAAACATACAAGCATGTGAGCCAGAGGTTCAAACAACATTAAGTCTTGTTGTATTCTGACATATGCAGTTAGCCCCAGCACTTGAACTGCCCCAGAGATGAAAGAGTTAACTCTATGCAGAAGCATAGAACGTTGAGCTCGAGCTCAGATTTCAAACCTCTGTCTATGGTGCTTCAGAGTGCATCCATCAGATTCTTTACTCCGCCTAACTGTGAAGTCGCTCCAGAGATTGCTCCTTCATTTGATTCAGTAAAGTTTCCTGAAAGTGTCGGTTTTCACCGGTTTATTATTTTTTTGGTTTTCAGGTCTCTGTCTACGGTACAGTAAGTGTGTAGATAGGTAGTGAACTGTTCTGTTATTTTATTATATGGAAATTGTAATTTCTTCGGTTCCCAAGTGGTCAGTCCGGGAGGGAACCGACTGTTTCTGTTTGAATCTTTCCTTTGAATTTATAGAGGTGTGCCGGTTCCGATCGGTTCCAAAAAAAACAGACTTTTACCGGTTTCTTTCTACAACCCATAACATGGTTGGTTACCGATCGGAGAGAAGTACCTGGCATAAAAGCTGTTAAGGGTAATTTTGTTAGTCTGGCCATGTCCGAGAAACCCAAGAAGAAAACTGGGCCCACTGGGTTTCAACACTCTGGTGAGTGTTGGGAGGCTTTTGCCAAAGCTGATCCTCACCTCATCTGTGTTTATTGTCTGGGGTTTGACCACCTCAAAACAGACCGCCAAATCTGTAAAAATTTTCCCAAAGCCACTATGGATAAAAGATTGAGCAGGCTAAAGGAAAGGGAGGCCGAGAAGTCTGCTGACCCAGATGGCCAGCCCGGTTCGGTTGCGGCTGAACCTGAGGAGATACCCACTGACCTGGGCGATACCTCCTCGGGCAAAAAGAGATCTGACTCAGAGGGTCGATTCCGGTGAAAAGAAAAAGGAAATCAGACGGTTCGGATCCAGACCCATGTACTCCAACCGCTGATGAGATAGCCAAAGCAATAAGTATTGTTCAATCGCTTCGATCGGTTCTGTCCGAACCGACGCCTTCAGCTAGGCAGTCGGTTCAGTCAGATCCTACTCCATCAGATTACGATCTGGATGCCTATTATGAATTGGAGTGGGAGGGGGACAAAAACTATCCAGAACAAGATGATGAGGATGATAATGATTTAGAAGGTCTGGATGTGCCCATCGAACCGGACATCTCCCCAGACAGACCCTCCAATGTCTCCCCTCCCAGGCTTTCTGAGTCCCCATCCCACTTTCTGTTCTAGAAAAAGGTGGCTGAAACCCTCCAGCTCCCTATGGTAGAAGCTGCAGAGGAGGAAGAAGAGCCTGATTTTGTCGAGATGATGGACATCTCAGAGTCTAAAAGGCTGTCTATTCCCCTCCACTAATCTTTGGGGAAACAGACAAAAAAGATTCTTCAGACACCAAACTCTTTACCTCCAGTGGACAAAAGAATGGACAGGAGGTACATGTTATCAGGCTCAGGTACAGAGTTTTTGTACAATCATAGCAGCCATGTTGGGGTAGTGCAGGCTGTAGCCTGTGACAGGGCTAACATACCTTTGGCTTCACACCCCCCAGATAAACACTCCAGGAAGGTGGATGCCATGGCCAGAAAATACAGGTTACTCACCTGTAACAGGAGTTCTAGGAATGGTATATGTTGTTCATCCACACTTCATGGCAGGTTCCTTGCTGCTTTAAATCTTGCCGGAAGGTCTTCAAGCTGGCTCCTCCCACCCACCCAGGTGGTAAAACTCTCAGTTCCGCCCCATGATGCCAGATCTAGCCCGCTGGAAGCCAGGTTGTGCATCGAAGCCGGGGAGCTCGGGTGGGTTGTGTGGATGAACAACATATACCATTCCTAGAACTCCTGTTACAGGTGAGTAACCTGTATTTCTCGGGACATGGATATGTTGTTCAATCCACACTTCATGGCAGACTTCTAGCAGTTCTCCGGGAGGAGAGAGGCAAGGTGCACACCCCCTATTTTGGAAACAAGGACTGGAGAACCGAGGTCCCAAAACCCACATCCCGGCGTGACTGAAGGTCGATGTGGTAATGGGTAATGAAGGTGTGTGCTGACTTCCAGGTAGCAGCCCTGCAGATTTCCTGGATAGGGATGTCCCTGGAAGCAGCCACCGAAGCAGCAGTATGGCGAGTAGAATGAGCTCTTATCCCTCTAGGAGGCTCCATGCCCGCCAACCTATAGCAGAGATCTATGCAGGAGGTGACCCATCTGCCTATCGTCCACTTGGCTGCCGGTCTACCAGGTGCGGCTTCAGCGTAGGTGACAAACAGCTGGCGAACCTCTCCCCGAACTTCAGTTGTCCACTCCTTGTAATAAGAGAGCACTCTTCTAGGGTCCAAAATATGGAGCCTATATTCAGCCTCCGAGGTGTGATTGGGGTAGAACACCGGCAGAGTCAACACCTGGTTAAGGTGAAACTCTGACACCACCTTCGGAAGGAATTTCGGGTGGGGGCACAGGACAACCTTGTCCCTGTGGAAGACCAGATAAGGAGACTCGATGGAAAGTGCCTGGAGTTCTCCCATCCATCTGGCTGACGTGATAGCCACCAAGAAGGTGGTCTTCCACAACAGGTGAGAGATGTCACACCTGTGCATCAGTTTGAATGGCTTGCCCATGAGCTTAGCCAATACCAGCCATAGATCCCACGGAGGTGGAGGTTCTCGCACCAGAGGGGATAAGTGAACAAGGCCGTTGAAAACGTGCCTGACCACCTTCTTCTGCACCACCGACTGTTTTCCGGCCCGCGCCCAGTAAGCAGAGATGGCTGCCAGGTGCACCTTAAGGGTCGTCGAATGAAGCCCTTGCTGAGAAAGGGACCATAGGTAGTCCGGAATGCCGGCCAAGGAGCAAGAGGAAGGGTCCAACCCCTTATCCTGACACCAAATGGAGAATCTCTTCCATTTGAAGGCATAGCATTTTCTGGTCGACTCCTTATGGGATGCCTCAACAACATTGAGGACCTCGTCGGAAAGACCCAAGGCCTGGAACTCTAGCCACTCAGGAACCAGGCCATCAGGTGCAGGGATTGAAGGACCAGGTGGAGTACCTTCCCCTGGTTGACTGAGATCAGGTCCAGGTGGGCTGGAAGCCGCCTCGGGAGCCTGGAGCTGAGGCTGAGGAGATCTGGATACCAGAACTGGCGGGGCCAGTCTGGGGCTACCAGAATCACCTGTGTCTTGTCCCTCCTCGCCTTGAGAAGCACCTTGTGGATCAAGGGAAATGGGGGAAAGGCGTAGAAGAAGCCCGGGGTCCACGGCCTTGAGAAGGCACCCCCCTGCAGTGAGCCCTGCTGAGGGGGGTGGGCATGAAACAGCCTCAGCTTCGCATTCTCCCTGGAGGCAAACAGGTCCACCTGAGGTGTGCCCCAGTGGGAGAACAGATCGTGTACTACCTCCGGCAGGAGAGACCATTCGTGATATGCAGCACCTATCCGGCTTAGGGCATCGGCCAGAGTGTTGGAGGCTCCCGTCACATGGATGGCTAGGAGATCCGCCTACAGTCTCTGTGCTCCCCCAGATGGGTACCCCAACCCATCAGAGAGGCATCGGTTGTTAGAATGACCGTCGGCTCAGGGCGGACAAATGGGATGCCCTCCTGCAGATGATCTGGAACGATCCACCACTGGAGAGTGTTCCACATCTCCTGGGTCACCGCCACTGCTGTGACCATTGGCAGGCCAGCCCCCACTGAAGAGGATGCATGTGCCAGCGGGCCCAATGGACCACGCTGGTGCAGGCCGCCATGAGGCCCAGGAGGCACAGGAAGTCCCGGGCAGGGCGCAATTGCCCAACCATAAATGATTGGGCAAAGGAGGAGAGAACCTCGGCCCTGTCTGCCGGGAGCCGTGCTCTGGCTCGAAGAGAGTCGAGCTCTGCCCTGATTAATTGAATCACCTGCATTGGCACGAGTTCTGATTTGGCCTCGTTGATGAGGAGGCCAATCTGAGAGCAGACCTGGAGGGCCAGATCCCTAGACTGCTCCACCTCCAGCCTGGAGGGGGCTGCAATCAGCCAGTCGTCCAGGTAAGGGTACACCCGGACCCTTCGGTGCTACAGGAATGCTGGCACCACTGTCATGCATTTGATGAAGACTCTGGGAGCTGGAGAAAGGCCAAAGGGCATGGCCTGGAACTCGTAAAGGAACCCCTCCGCTCTGAAGTGAAAGAATCGCTGGTGGGACGGATGGATTGGGAAGTGAAAGAACACGTCCTGGAGGTCCAGAGAACAGAACCACACACCTCATTCCAAGGATGGAATGATCTGTGACAGAGTGACCATCTTGAAGGTTTGAGACCTTAGGAACTTGTTTAGGTCGTGTAGGTCTAGAATGGGGCGCCAGCCCCCTGTCCGTTTTGGGACCAGGAAATACCCGGACACAAACCCTGGGTCTGGTGGAGGATCTGCTACCTCCCTGATCACCTCCTTCTGGATGAGCAGAGCAATGTCGGCTCGATGAGCCAACAGAGAGGCTGCAGACCCCATAGTCCCCCATGAGGTGATGGTCCGATAGGGTGGGGCCTGCTCGAGCTCCAGAGGCTGACCTTTCCCTACCACTTCCAACACCCAGCGTTCTGCGGTGATAGTGGACCAGGCAGAAAGGAAGTGGCCGAGCCATCCCCCCATGGGGGGAGTCCAGGAGGGAGTAACGAGGCTGGGGACGACACCCCTCAACCTGTCACTGGGCAGGCTTGGAGGAAGGACCAGCCGAGGGACCTCCTGGGCCTTTTCCTCCTGGCTTCCTGCTGGAGGAAGCTGCAGTCTTGGCTTTGGGGTGCCAAGTGTGTGCCTGCTGGCCCTGATGCTGGTGTTGCTGGGCCGGACGTGCCACAGGGGCAGAAGGCCGAAAGGGCTTACGCTGCTGCTGGCGGCCTTTGTCCTTCTGGGCAGACGTGACCGAGTCCAAGGTGGCATTGGACTTCTCGATCCTCTGCAAGTGACCCTCCACCCCGGGACCGAACAAGTCGGTACGCAGGAAGGGAACATCTGCCAGCTTGTGCTGGGTATCCGCTGTAAAGGTGGAGATCCGCAGCCAAGCTCTGCGGCGCATGGCCACTGCGGCCGCTACTGATGGGGCACAAGAGTCTCCAATGTCGAGAGCAGTTTGGAGCTGTTGCTTTGCCACCGCCCTTCCCTGATCCCACACCTGCTTGATCGTAGTCTGGAGGTCAGCCGGGAGATGAGGAATCACCTCATCCAGGGAGCCCAAAAGGGCGTGGGAAAAGTGTGCCATCAGTATGGCCAAATTGGCCTGACGAAGGTCTAAAGAGGATGCAACATAAACTTTACGCCCAGAGTAGTCCAGTTTCTTGGACTCTTTATCCGGTGGCTTGTCCACGTTCCGAGCATTTCCAGAGCACCAGAAAACACTGTCAGTCACCAACCCCTCCGCAGAGGGGTGCTCCGAGAATCCGAAGAGTGAGCCGGTGGGAGCGGCATACTTCCTGGCCATCCTGGCCGAGGGAGCTGGACAAGAAGCCGGCCACTGCCATAACTCCAGGGCTGGGCTGACAATGGCTTCAGCCACAGGAAAGGCCTCCGTAGGAGAATCCCCTCGGTCCAGTATCTCCGTGAGGGGATACTTGGCCCGCTTTGACACAGGTTCGAGCTTCATCCCAGTAGATTCTGAGATGAGCAGAAGTAATCCCATGAACGAGGATGGGGTCTCATCCACCGACTGTCCCCCAGAGGACTACAGGTCGAGAGGCCTGGAGAACAGGGAAGAGTCATTATCAAATTCCAAAGAGTCTGCAAACAGCTGCCGAGGGCCTGAGCTATCCTCCACCTGCTGAGGGTGATCGGGAGTGAGGGTGACTGACAACCAATGGGGCAACCCATGATCTGACCGAGAATCCTTGGTCGGGGCCCCAGTTTTTGGTTGTGGAGGTGGGGGTTCCACCACGATAGGTGGCGCAGCTGGTTTCAGCCGAACAACTGGCGCCAGCTTCGGCTCCTCAATGACCACGAGGGGTTGTTTCGGCCGCTCAGGTGACAGCCACTTAATGGCCAGGGAAGGCGATGGGGTCAGCTTGTTCCCGGTCAGAAGAAGCTGCTGCCACATCAAGTCCTCGTAGCGTTGACACAATTTGCACTGAAGCCTTTCCTCCGAGGAGGAAGAAGACGAGGACGAGCGGTGCTGCTGCTTTCCTCGGTGCCGAGACCGAGACCGCCAGTGTCGGCGGGATCGGCTGGACCGAGAAGAGGTCCGAGACCAAGACAGTCGGTGTTTCCCACGGTGGGCCTGGGAGGGAGCGGGGGAAACTCGTTCCTCCCTCGGCTCAAGAACCTTAACCGGGGTCTCCGGCACAGGAGGCGCAGGCAAGTCCTCGGTTTCCACCGGGGGAACCGGCGAAGAACGGTTGTCAGCTTCTCCAGTCAACAGCCCATTCGACGGGTCGAGAAAAATCTCAACCGCGACGACAGAGTGTCTCAGCCGGCTGACCTGGCGGGGACACCGTGAAACCAGCGACCTTATTCATAACCTCAGCGGTAAGTGCGACTATCCGGGAAGGGACCTCTCCTGCTCCCACGAACGCCGATGGTGGGACTTACCCTTCAAGTCCTTCTTCTTGGACTAAGAGGAATGTCCTGATGGACCCTAACCTTTTGTAGAGAGGGATTGACAAAGCTCCTTAAAAGAAGCCATGTAGGAGGAGCCCAAGGAGAGTGGGATAAATGCCGCAGCTGAGGAAGATGAAGATGCAGCCTGGGCCGCCTCCTCCTCGAGGGCGATCATCTGCTCAAGTTGCTCAGCCGAGCCCACCGCCGTGGACACTGCCCAATGGGCCTCCTTTGACTTCACCGGAGGAACACGTCTCTCAGGGCACCCAAGCTGGAGTCTGGCAGCACGGTCTTCGAGGACGTTGACCGAGAAGGACTTGCACAATTTGCAGGCATGCAGATCATGATCGAGTCCAAGGCAATAGACGCACGTGGAGTGCGGATCGGTCAGAGACATTTTCTGCCCACATGGGCACCGCCGAAATCCGGGAGTTGACTTATCCATCACAGCCGCGAAGGAAGAAACAGACCGAAGTCTAGAAAATTTAAGAATAAGTTTCAGTTTAACCGACAAGTTTGGATCCAGGCCTAAAACGCAGAGCACTAAGGAGGGAACCTGAGCTTCCAAGCGGTAAGGAAGATCTGGCGTCATGGGGCGGAGCCGAGAGTTTTACCACCCGGGTGGGTGGGAGGAGCCAGCTTGAAGACCTTCCGGCAAGATTTAAAGCAGCAAGGAACCTGCCATGAAGTGTGGATTGAACAACATATCCATGTCCCTAGAAACAATATTTGGCATCCTCCCTGGGACTCAGGCAGGCAAATTATATGGCCTATGCAGCCAGGTACCAGAAGTCCAGGTGGGATACTATTCTGGAACTGGCCAAACAGGCTTCCCCCCAGCTGGCCAAAGAGTTGGAGGAGGTGGCTGCTGATGGGATGGAGGCGTCCAAGGTACAATTCATGCTGCTGTGGACTCAAATGATGTGGCATCATGAGTCATGGCTACATCTGTGTCTCTCAGGAGATTTGCTTGGCTCAGATGTACTTGCCTTTTGCTGGACACCCAGGTTAAGGACATGGATTTCCCTGTAGTTGGTAACTCTCTGTTTGGGGAGCAGACAGAGGGTTACATGAAGAAAATGGATGAATACAGGACTACTTACAGGAGTGCTCAGGCCAAGGAAAGGCAAGCCACTCCTCAGAGGCAGCAGTCTAGGGGCAGTGGCAGGCCCTTTCACAGGCCTTTCTAACAAGCCCAGGCCTCCTCTCCCTTCTCACTGAGGGGGTTCCTCCGAAGAAGAGGCAGGAAGGGGATGAGCAGGGCTGCATCCTCTTCCCAGTCTAAGGCTCCTGCCAAGCAGACACCCTGATGTGTCAGCCCGGGTCGACTCCCCAATTCCAGTAGGAGGCAGGCTGGCTTACTACTTCCAGGCCTGGAAGTCTGTTACCTCAGACAAGTGGGTCCTGGAGGTAGTAAGCCAGGGATTGGCCATTAGTTTCTAAAAATTTCCAAAAATGAGGGCCAAGTCTTTTCCACCTGCAAACATCTCCAAAACCATTGCTTTAGAAGCAGAGGTTTCCTCTCTGCTGGCTCTCAGAACCATGGAGAGAGTTCCTACTCCACACAGGGGCAAAGGTCTGTACTCCAGATACTTTCTTACCCCAAAAAACACAGGGGAGTGGCGACCCATCCTAGACTTAAGGTATTTGAGCAAATACATTTTAAAACCAAAGTTCAAAATGGTGACTCTGGGAGTAATTCTTCCCTCTCTAAGGCTAGGAGACTGGTTAGCTTCCCTGGACCTCAAAGATGCCTACTTCCATATTCCCATCAGGTGCTCCCACAGAAAGTACCTCAGGTTCGAGTTGCCTTCAAGCCATTATCAATTCAGAGCTATGCCGTTCGGTCTAACATCAGCTCCAATGGGTGTTTACAAAGTACCTTGCAGAAATAGTGGCCTTCCTCAGATGGCAGGGAATTTCTCTATTTCCATACCTGGATGACTGGCTTACTGTAGGGCAGACCAGGTCAAGTCAGCTCTACAGGTCACTCAGGATCTGCTCAGTTCCCTGAGGTTCCTTCTCAACCTGCCAAAGTCAGTTTTCGAACCAGTACAGCTTCTCACTTTCATAGGGATAGAGTTAGATACTGTTCAAGCAAAGGCATTCCTTCCACTTGCAAGAGTTCAGGCCCTTACAGATCTCACTTCTTTTCATCCTCTGGTTTCTCGTACAGCAAAAGAGTTTCTTCAGCTCTTAGGCCACATGGCAGCTTCCACTGCAGTGGTGCAAGGGGACAGGTTTCAGATGAGGGACATTCAATTCCATCTAGGGTCCTTTTGGTCTCAGAAGAAAGATTCTTATCAAACTGATTCCAGTGACTCAGACTCTGGTCCAAGCTCTCCAGTGGTGGCTGGACCAAGACAATCTCAGGCAAGGTGTCCCATTTCTCAAGCAAACTCCCTTGGTGGTCCTCACCACAAATGCTTCTCTGTAGGGCTGGGGAGCTCACCTGGGAGCCCTCACAGCACAAGAGGTTTGGTCCCCAGAAGAGTCTCTTCTCCATATCAATCTTCTGGAACTCAGGGCAGTATTCTTGGCTATTCAGGTTTTCTCGGACTCAGTGAGGAACAAGGTGGTTCAGGTCAGGACAGACACCACCACCACCATGTGGTACATCAAGAAGCAGTGGGGCACTTAGTCTATGGCCTTGTGAACAGAGGCCAAGAAAGTATGGTCTCTGGTCTTACTCCCTACAAACTTTCCTAATAGCAGTCCACCTCCCAGGGAAGGACAATGTGCTAGCAGATGCTCTCAGCAGAATCTCCCAGGACCATCACGAATGGACCTTGGACCCTCTCATCCTGAAAGTAAT
The DNA here is from genome assembly GCA_016271365.2 of Neoceratodus forsteri. Lineage (NCBI taxonomy): Eukaryota > Metazoa > Chordata > Ceratodontiformes > Ceratodontidae > Neoceratodus > Neoceratodus forsteri. Next base: position 626,579,962 of record CM057458.1, on the reverse strand, counting down.
ATTCACCAGGTGGAGCACTCCAGAGAGGGATCTCTTTGCAGCCCCAGACAATCAACTTCCCCAGTTCTGCTGCAGACCTCCAGTCCTGGGGACTGTTCCCCTGGATGTTCTGATATTGGATTGGGAAGGCAAGTTCCTTTATGCCTTTCCTCCCTTTCCCCTGTTATTTAGGGTTCTAGTCAAGATCAGGTCACAACCCTGCAGAGTGATTCTAATTGCTCCAGACTGGGCCAGGCAACCTTGGTATCCTCTGTTGTTGTCCTTAGCAGTCTCACTCCCCGTCTCTTCCCAAGAAACACAATCTCTTAACCTCCTCTCAGGGGAGGATCTGGCACCCCAATCTCCAGTCTCTCAATCTCAAGGCCTGGCTCTTGAAGAGTTAGAGTATGAAGGCCTGCACCTCTCTCAGGGGGTTTTAGACATACTCAGGGGTTCTCGGAAACCTTCTACCAGGAAAACCTATAACTCCAAATGGAAAAGATTCAGCATTTGGTGGTCGCACAGGGATATACTGCCAGATGTTGCAGGTATTGCCACAGTCTTAGATTATCTGGTTCACCTTAATGCCTTAGGCCAGCCACTTTAAAAGTTCATCTAGCAGCTGTTTCTGCATTCCTGTCAGCAGGGAAGGGCTCTTCTCTGGCATCCCACCCTGTCTTTTGAAAGTTCTTAAAGGTCTGATCCATATCAACCCTCCTTTTAGAGAGCTTACCCCGTCTTGGGATCTTAATGTCTGCATTGCTCAGTTTATGCAGCCACCCTTTGAACCTTGGCTTCTGCTGAGCTTAAGTACTTGACCTGGAAAACTGTGTTTCTGGTAGCTGTCATTTCTGCCAGGCGAATTAGTAAATTACAGGCCCTGTCAGTTGAACCTGATTTTACTCATTCCATAGAGATAAGGTGGTCCTCAGAACCAATAGGAGATTCTTATCCAAAGTGGTCTCAGATTTCAATCTGAACCAGTCCATGTCCCTTCCTGTGTTTTTCACTGCAGGAAAGCACAATTTTTCATAGAAAAAGATGCTCCAGGACTAGTGGACATGGGATGGAACGAGGGGAGGGAGGTTCAGGGGGAATGTGAGGAAGTACTTCTTCTTAGAGAGGGTGGTGGACAAATGGAACACCCTTCCAGAAATGGCAGTGGGGGCAGAAACATTTACAGGATATAAGAATGCATGGGATAGGCATCGGGGATCCTGGTAGTCGGGGGAAGAGGGCACCCTAGTCCTGGGGAAGCTTGAAGAAGCACAGTTATGTGCACAAATGGGCAGACCAGGTGGGCCATAGGCCCTTATCTGCCATTAACATCTATGTATCTATATTACTGATAGAGATGAAGTTTGCTCTATTTGAATGACTGCTAGAAACACCTTAACAGGGAGTGGTTTGCTCATAACTGCGTTATACTCTGCAATTGTTGCCTAGGATCTGTTTGGTACTTGGTAGAATGTCGACAGTAGTAGGTATCTGCCCATCGAGACTGTTACCCACACCATGTGGTTTATCAATACCCAAAATATCTGTTTAGTTCTTTCTTTAAGATTTCAAAATCTGTTATATCAACAAGACACTGAGGTAACTTATTCCATCATTTCAGTGCCCATATCATGAAAAAATTCTCTCCTTTTTGTTTGGACCGTATGTATTTCAAGCCACTTATTGTGTGATCTAAGACTAACCGGCCTGTCTTTAAATGTTATTTTACAAGATTTTGCTGCATCAGAATTGTGAATTATATGGAATAGTTGGAGTAGGTCCCCCTGGTCCTTCTTAACTCTAGAGACATCGGATTCAATTCATTTGACATGACACAGTATGATTTACTTTTTAGACTTGGAACTAGCTTAGTGGCCATTTTTTGTACTCCCTCCAATAACCTGATGTCCTTTTCTTGGTATGATGCCCAGAATGGAGATCCACTAGCTATGTGCGGTCGTACACAAGTCCTGTAGAGACGCATTAGACAGTCTTCACTTATATTGACAAAGGACCGCCTAATAATGCTAATAAATTTATTTGTGGTCTAAGTAACTTTTCTGATATGAGTCTGCATTCCCAAGGTGTCATCAATTCTGATGCCTAGATCCCTTTCCAAGTCGACAGTTGATAGACAGTTATTTAGCACGTTGGGTTTTCTAGGGTTCTATCAACCTAGGTGTAGAACTGTCCATTTTATTCCTGGATCCCAATTTTCAGTGGTTTCCAGGTCTTTAGTCTTGGATAGATGTTTTGCTTCTGTGCCTACTTCACAGTAGATCTTTGTATCACCTGCAGATTTAACAGTGTGGTTTGAAAAGCCATTGTGGAATTCATTGATGAAAATGCTAAACAAGGATAGACCCAGCATGGACCCCTGGGGAACTCCACTAGTTACTCGTTTTACAGAGGATAGTTTACCATTGATTCTTACCTGTTGTGATCTATCTGTTAACCATGACTCCACCCAGTGTACTAGATATTGACTGTACCCCATTCTTGTGAATTTTTGTTAATTCTAGGTGAAGTACTTTATCAAACACCTTTTTAAAGTCCAGGAATATTACATCCATGGACCTTCCTATCTAGACTGGCACTTACTGAGTCACAAAAAGTTATGAAGTTAGTTGTGCAGGATCTACCTTGGATAAAACCATGTTGAGTTGGGTCATTTAGTCCCTTGATAGCATTTTCTGTTTCAATTTTAGTTTTTATCAATTTTTCCATGACATCTGTTGTGCAACTCATTAATATTAATTTGGTTGATTGTCCAGCACATTTACTTAGGCCCCAGGCCCTCCCAGTTCTCTGCCCATTGGTAATACAGTGTTGTATTACAATAATCCAGCCTTAATACAGCTTTTGCATTGCTATGCATTGTGTTACTGTTTATTTACCACTACCATGTTCTTCCCTTTCCTTTACCTTCTCCAGTTTCCCCTCCTGGTCCCCCCCCCCACCGTGCCTTCTCCTCCATATTCCCAGCCAGTACTTCTCCACTATCCATCCATAGCTCCTCCCAGCCTTCTCCCTCAACTTGGAGTTCCTGCACCATCCCCTCCTTTCTACCTACCATTCCCTCTCTCCCAACTCTACTTCCTGCTCCAAAGGGAAGAAGTCACACTCCATCTGTCTTCTCATCCTGCTCTCCCTCCTGTCTGGTGACGTGAAGCCCCTCTCACCCCTCACCTCTGGTAGTGCCAAAGGACTCAGCAGTTTTCACCCTGATGCTAGAAGCCTTCTACCTAAACTCGACCTTCTCTCTGTTTGGATCCAACAACACTCTCCAGACATCATCTGCATTTCTGAGTCCTGGCTATCCACTAGGATCTCAGATTCAAGCTTTTCCCTTCCTGACTTCTATCTTTTCAGGCAGGACAGGGGGAAACATGGTAGAGGCGTTGCTATCTACGTCAATCACAGCCTCAACTGTATTCAGGATTTCAGGGAGGCTGTTTCCTCCTCCCAATAATTCCTCCTTGTAAGGGTCACATTCCACTTATCTATACCAATCTTCATTGGTGTCTTCTATGCCTCATCCAAAATTTCACTTGCTTCTATGTTTGATTTTATCTGTCTCCAATATCACTTCACTTTTGTCCACTGGTAAACTCATTATCCTTGGGGGCCTCAACATAAATTGTCTCTCCCTTTATCCAGATCAACCATCCAGAGGACTGAGTCCCTAAATTTGTCCCAGATTATCACTGAGCCTACTCAACTTAGTCCCCATTCCTTTACCCACATCCTGTTGGACTGGGTACCATCCTCCCTCCCTTCCCCACTGCACTGTTGCACCATGTATCTTATCTGACACTTTCAGTGACTACAGTATGATGTTTTGTGTCAGCAAAATCTGGCGACCCCCCATCCCAAAACATATCTGGTTCAGGTGCCTCTGTTCACCGAACATTAATGCTCTCTTGAGTGACTTTGCTGCAGCAGATGGGTCAGCATTCCCTCATGCCTCTAATATTGATGTGCACCTCTCCCTTTTTCACTCCAAATTCTCCACAGTCTGGGACCTACACACACCCCCTTAGGAAATACAGGGTCAAATCATCACAACTCCCCTCGATCTCCACTGACATCATCAATCAGTGCAAGTCCTGTGATCTTGCCTGGGCCTACTATAAATTATCTCACTCCCTTCCTGATCTTCTCCACTACAGCACCTTAACAAACATGTGCATTCGGGCTGTCCAGGCTGCAAAAATCCTGTTATTTGAAAGTCAGCCTCCAGAATAACCTTAACTTCCCTGACAAATTTTGGAAAGTCATTCACGCCCTGATTGAGACCCCTACCCAATCTGCTCTCTTTTACCTTCTTGTTTTTTATTGTATATCTATTTTTCCCTCATGCAGCCTGACCTGCTAATATCCAGCCACCGCTTCTCTTCCCAGGGCAGCCCGTAGGCTTGTTCACACGCCAGCTGGCATATGCTGCCATACCCTCAAAGGTGACCTCCCCTAATCCCCACGACAGGCCAGGAACCAATACCTTAGTGCGACCTTGCACTACAGACTCTTACCGGGCGAGAAAGTTGCGGCCATCAAGCTGCCCGGTCAAGTGCTGCCATTTTCCTCTTCCTAATTTTTTCCCTTGGAGAGCAGACGTGCAATGGCGTCCCCAAGGCACAATCTGCTAATGTCTCTGCCTCCACCCCAACTGCACCACTCTGATCGCCCCGATCGTCACGGGGGCCGCTGCAGGTGGTTGAACTCCCTGGGACGGGAGGCAATCCTACAGCCGATCCTATCCTCCTGCCAACTCCTGCTGACCCAGGCGCGCATCCGAACCCGGGTCACCAGCGTGATGCAAGGTGTGGCGTCCAGTGCCTCAACCCTCAGTGCCACTGGGCCAGCTTTTACCCTCTTGGTTAATGGTTCACCTGTGTCTAACCCTTCCTCTGCTGCTGCCCACTTCAATAAGTTTTTCAACACATGTACCCTCCCTCTTTCCCCTGCTACAGGCTCCCCCTTTCCCCCCCCATTCCAGCCCCCAGTTCTACTTTCCCTCATCACTACTCATGAAACCCTATTTACCCTCTCTTCCCTCAACCAGTCTAAATCCAATCCTGTTGGGCTTGATCCTAAACTCCTCCACCTCTCATCTCCAGCTACTGCACTTCCACTCAGTTCCCCTCTGCACCATTCCTCAGTCTTGAAGGATTCCAGTTCACAAAGGGGGTGATCCATACTCCCCTGGCAACTACTGGCCTCTATCTCTCTTCTCCCCTCCCTTGCTAAGCTGCAAGAGAAGCTAGTCTACAGTAGACTTCTTGGCTACCTCACATCTTCCAGTTTTCTTTCACCCTTTCAGTCTGGCTTCCAGAAGCACCACTCCACCATCTCCTCTCTGTTGCACGTCACTGACTCTGTCCTTTCAGGGATGGACCAGGGGCATATCATGGCAGCAATTTTCATCAATCTGGCCATAGCTTTTGACTTGGTGTCCCATCCCCTCCTCCTGAATAAGCTGAGCTATGCCAGCCTCTCAGCTCCCTCTGTTGACTAGTTCTGTTCCTATCTAACAGGTCATCTACATTCGGTACAGGTTGGAGGCATGTTATCACCTCCCCTTCCTATCTAGGCTGAGGTTCCACAGAGTTCAATCTTAAGTCTCATCCTGCTCTCAATTTATCTAAATGACCTCCCCTCCACCCGTGTCAGCTCACATATACACATGTATGTAGATGATAGTCATCTTCACCTCTGGTCTCTGTACTGCTGCTGTGGAAGAACTGCTTCAGCAGGATTTCCACAATGTCCTGGGCTGGTTTCTTTCCAATCATCTCATGGTTAATACCAAAAATGGTGTCCACAACCTTTGGTACCAGCCAACAACTGGCCAGGCTCGTGAGACTTGTGGTCTTCATCATGCTGGATGGCTCTCCTCTTGAAGTGGTGCAATTATTCAAGGACCTTGGCATGTTGCTTGACAGCAAGTTTGACTTCTCAGCTCATATTGATGCTATCCATGTAAAACTCTACCCTAAGCTAGATGCCCTCTGCTGTAACAAAGACTGCCTACCCTTGCAGTTCCACCATGAGCTGGTTACCAAAATCATGCTTCCCGTCTTCAACTACTATGCAGATGTGATCTATGGTACAGCCCCCTCCATCTCCCTAGCCAGACTGAACACTCTCTGGAATGTCTTTTGCCGCTTTGCAACAAACTCTCCTCCACATATGTACCACTGCTCCCTCCATCTTCACATCATCAGTTACACTACTCTACCTTCATCTCCAAGTATTGGTTTGGCTTCCTTTCTTACTACCCCTCCTCTCTGTCCTGCCCCTCATGCTCCATGCTCCCTCTGCTCCAGGGACCAGAGAACCTTCTCCACTCCTCACCACCATTCCTCAGCTGGGCAATCAGTCTTTTCCTATCATTTGCCAACATTCTGGAACCAGCTCCCCTTCCCTGACACCATTCCTACTCCTCAGGCTCCAGCTGAAGCTTCTTCCACTACCTAGTTGTACTTGTTTCCTGCAGGAGGTCTCCACTAGTTGTTTTTGGGTCCCCTAGTCCTTTACTAATCCTTGGCACACTGCACTGCTTGCCTCTGTACTGCTTTTTTGTCGAATTCCCAGTTTTCCACCTGCATATGCATTTGCACTGCATGCTTGCACTTTAATTTGTTCTAAGTTTGTACCAAAGAAGGATAACTTTTTTTGCTGTGTCTGCACTTTGCATTCTGTTCCATGTATTATATTTTTCTGTTTCCTCCTGTAACCATTCCTCCAGGTCACACCTGGAAATGAGCCTTGGCTTAATGTGCCTGTTCCAGTTACCAGTTTTTAAATAAATAAATAATAAACAATGAACACATAAATATTAACATTTTAGCATTATCGCTCACGATGTTGGTGACCCGGGTTTGAGAATGGACCCAGATCGTCAGAAGGGCCAGCTGGGGGGGAGGATGCTTGAGAGTCCGAGGGACTGCTCTTCTCCTCTGGGGGTTAACTGACTCAGCGCAGGCCTGGCCTCTGGTGGTGGCTGGAGGTACAGCATGCCTGAGTCCTAGCAAGGGGAAGGCGTGGCAGACGTTAGTGTTTGCCTTGGTGTCAGCACACTTCACAACTCCAGTGGGGGGTGTACATGGAAAAATGCACAGGCCCCAGTGTGACACCAACTAGAAGGTCTGGATATTGGACCTCGCCAATGGCACCATGTACCGAAAGGAGGACCCAGGCAAAATTTGAAGATACAAGGTGCTAAGGGGGAGGCACCACTTTGTCCACGCCTTGAGGGCAGAACCAAGACTCCATGGGGGTCTCCCAGGGGATCACAGTGTCCAGCATGATGTTGAGTGACAGTGCCAGTGATAAGGGGACCTAAATTGCAAATACAAAAAAAAAATTAACATTTTAAAAACCTGTATTGAACATGCCCAATTCCAAGGCAGCTGTGCGGAGACACTCTTCAAAGAATAAGAATGTCTCGTCCACAGAGGAAGGGAGTGCTCTGATTGGCCAGGAGCATTCCCTCGATCTATAATGGGGAAAAATTACTTATAGGTTCAGCACAGTTCTCTTTTGAGTAAAGAAAAAGATCAGTGCATGTGTGTAACCGGCACAGTTCAAACATTCTTTAATTATGTTTACAGTCTATCTCAAGGCCAGCAGTCAAGTGTGAAATGGCTGCAATTAATGTGACATCATACATCACATTCCTGTTTTTAGAACACACTATTGCACCCATCTATGTGTATGCATGTGTCGTGTTTCTATTAAATCTTTTGATACTAGTTTAGTAATGTGGGCTTTGTAGCATTTGCTGCCATTTAATTTCAAGGTATGGATGGTAGTCTGAATGCTGGAAATAGTAGGTCCACAAAGATTTCCAATACATGCCTGTCCATGTCCAAGGAGGGGTTGAACTCTCTTATGATGGTTCAAATAATCCTGATGGAGGGGGCATATGTAATTGGTAGTTACTAAGTCTTATTGAAAGTAAGATGCTACATTATTTTCATTTTATGGCAGCTACATTCACTGTTATTCCTATTTTGGTCTTCAGGAATTAGTTTATTTCTTGTAAAAAGAGACAGATAACAATGAAAGCTAAAGTCCCGTACTGTAGTATACGCAGGTCAGGCATCATGTGTATACGCATAGTGCAAGTTTCGTCAAGGAGCTCCATCAATTCAGAAGACCAAGGTGCCAACTAGCTCCAGGGGTAATGAAAGCAGTTTCGCCCAGCTGTATGCGATGATGCTACAAACAGCCATACACTGTACATAGCATTTATATTTACCAAAAGGGTGTTGAAGGAATGTCAAACATGTTGACTCATGCACAGCTGTGTAGGTGGTGCTTCTGTGGACTGCCGATGACAAGACCTAAACTGAGACTTGCAGTGACTGACAATCAGGAAAATATATTTTATCTGAAAAACAATGTTAATGCTGGATTACCACAATCAAATATTGAAGTTAACTGCTGACATGAAATAACCCACACTTTTAAAACTGATAAATCAAACAGTATAGTAATTTAGTCCTTGTGATAATTATGCAGGTCAACTGTTACTCAAGATTACCATTTTGCATGGAAATAACTGGTATAAAACTAGAACTTTTGTTTGGTTAACATTAGGGGACTAGAAGGACTCTCATGCAGTTTTAAGTTTTTTTGGTGAGGGAAGGGACCCAACAATGAGCCCCCAACCCACTTTTTGTAGTCTTTGAAGGCCACTCCAAGGGAGTGCAACTGGAGAGATGCCCTAGCACTTGTTGTGCTGGTAAGCACTGGATGGTGAGCTGCCCAGAGGCCCTGGCTCTGCTAGAGTGGTGGATGGTAGTCAGGCATGGTAATTAATGGTGAGGATATTCTGAAAGATCAACAATTACGATAAGTATGTAATTTTCAAATAGTGTATGGAGGAAAGCCATTCGGCATGGAAATCCATGCTTAGAGCAGCCTTGTTGTGCTGCAGTAGTGATGTCAGGATGTTGTTGTGCTGCACTAGTGATGTCACTACTGCAGCACAACACAGAATGTGGTCACGCTGCCGCCTTCTTCTCAAGTGCATCGGCGATCTACCAGCCAGCAGCGAGTGCCGAATATACACGAGTTTAAGATGATGGTTGCCCATACATTATAAAAGATTGTTTATGAGCCGGCCTAGTGGCACTGGAGGTTGAGGCGCTGGTTGCTATGCCTCGCACCATGCCAGCGACCCTGGTTTGTGAATGAGCCCGGGCCGCTGGGGGTCGGCAGGGAGAGAGGATTGAGTGTCAAAAGGATTGCTCTTCTTTCCCGGGGGGGGGAAGGAGACTAGTCATCCCACTCACTGACTGCCCTCTGGCAGTGGCTGAAGGGCAGTACAGGTCAGGAGGCTGTGTCAGAGGGAGGGGACAGGTGAAAATGGAGGAAAAATGAGTCTGGCAGGTTTGATAATTGTCCGCTGCTCCCAGAGCGGTTCCCTGAGTATTGGATTGGGTCTCCGGGAGGAGAAACCCAGCAACCTCCTGGCCCCTGCCGTGAAGAGTCTCTGGGGTCACTACCGGGGTCGCCTAGTACAGAAGCGGCAGGACCAGAGAAAGAGTCCTTCCGTTCAGAGGGCTGTAGCCGCCTGTCAGGGCTCTGCCAAATAAACACAATAGGGAAAAAAAAAGATTGTGTATGAGCAGCCATACACAAACAAGGCTGTTTTTTAATCTCAAGGTTTCCATGGTACCAGGAGACCTCTCAAGCCGCACTCTCATGGTCTCTTGTTACCATGGAAACCTCTCAAATTAACAACAGCCTTGTTGTGTATGGTTGCTCATATACAATCCTCTATATCTTCCAAGAATCAAGTTTCACCACTGATTCCCACTTTTGTGTCCAAGTATTAAGCTGCTCCTTCTACTGAAGGAGCAGCAGGCTCTCCCTGTAGGTAACAGATACCCTCAGCCCTTTGCGTGCGGGACAACACCTGAGGACATGAGCTCCTTATAGGTCTGGTGAGACCCAAGATGGTTCAGGGCCAAGCTGGGGCTCCTGTGGCTCAGGAGGGTTCCTAGACAATACCTGCCTGACCCTGGGGAGAATTGAGACCCCAGGAAGTGCAAGTTAAGCATTGTATTTTGGATCAAAGGTGCCAACTGGGAGAGACGAAACCATGCCATCCATCTGATGCAGAGTACAGTTCCTGCTAGCCTGAGACCACCTCGTTAGCATCATATGATGTCCTTGACTAATGCAGTGCTACCTCCCGGCCCTGAGCAGAAAGGTCAGTGGCTTGCCTGTCTAACTAGTCTGAGGCATGGCAGCTAAAAGTTGACTTAGCTACAACCACAGACAATGACTGAAGGTTACCATATGTGCCTGGTGTGCAGAGATGCACATGTGGGTATGTGATGAGGTAAAAACCTTCCTGCCAAGGGCAGCCATCTGAGTGGAGTCTGCCTTTAGAGATTGATCACACATTAGGCATCAAGGTCCTGATGGGGTCTGAAGTGCCTTAAGCCCTGAAAAGTTGAGACATACCTGACCTGCAGACCCTGTGGGTGTGTGATACTGCAAGAGGAGGTCCCTGGGTATGGCTGGACAAAAGAAGGGACACTTATAGTTCCCTTGATGCCTTCTCAAATGCCCTAAGCCATGAAGGAACAAAAAATGTGTGGACATTGGGAACACCAAGGAGTCCCAATGGCTGGGCTGCCACATCACTACTTGTGTAAATGGTTATATCAAGTGCCTGCAGCATCTCCACCATGAATCGCTGGTAAAGAGCATACTCAACAGCCAAAGGCAGGTGGAAGGATGATTAATTGTCCTGTGAGTAGGATACTGATGGAGATGAGGCACTGACCATGGAGGCTGCTGCCAATGGCCTAAACTAGGCCCTGTCAGAGTTCCTATGAAAGCTATCTAAGGCATCAATAAACTCCCTGTGTTGCTCTCATGTTAGTGGTCCCTCAGGGCCTATGAACTTAGGCAACCTTTTCATAAAGTGTTGAGGCCCTAGAGGGGGTAAAACTTACAGTCTTGGGAGCCTCAACCTGGGCTATGGAACTGTGCAGGGGGCCTCGCCTGTGTGGAGAGCCTGTCAGAGTCACCCAAAAGGGGTCCTCCTACATTAGAGAAGTGACTTGATTGGTGTTCATGGGAGGAACCCTCAGGTGAGGAGATCAGAGCTGCATAGTCCTCAATTGGTGACACTCATCCTCACCTGTGGCAGTGCTGATCAATGGCCCAGGGAAGAACTCTACTTCTGGGCTGCCATCAGTCTCCAAGCTGGTGCCACTTCTAGCACTGCCTCAAGGTCAAACACAACCTCAGAGATGGGTTTTTCCTGTTACTGCGGTTTGCACCCCCCTTGGTACTGGGCTCAGTGTTGGCTTCAAGGTCGACCCTAGAGTCGTCCCCTACCCCAGTGTTGTGAATGGCACCAGGGCTAAGGACATCATCATCACTGGCATCTCACCCAGAGCTGGGCCCAGGACTGACATCATAGCTTTTATTGCGTCCGTCACTGTGGCTAGCGTTGTCACCTTCCTTGGTGTCGTTAACTCCAGGGAGGAAATATAACCTCCATCTCAGCAACAGAATGATGAACAACTCTGGAGCTGGTCTTTCTTCTGACACTGTGAATGGTTTCAGAATGGGACCTGTCATCGCTACTGGTACCGCTCAACTTGTCACCACCACAAAGCAAAAATTATTCACCTTAGTAAATTCTGTTTCTTCCCAGTGACACTCAGGTATTCATAACTTTCTGCAGTATGCTTGGAGGGGTTGGACTGCCCAGAGAGAATGCAACATATGCAAATGATGGAATCATCTGCATGTGACAACTTTTCAAATGCTGCCCTATACTAACTGCCAATGTTCTAAACCTCCTCAGATTTCCTAGGAGCCTGAATAGACAAGCAACACAGTAAAAAACTGCAAGTATTTAAAATGAGAGAGGACCCCAATTTTAGTCATAAGAAAACTCCAACTGGAGAAAAACACAACAATTTTAAAGAGTCAGTATGTCAGAAAAAACATCTGAAGAAAATAAAGACCATAAGCCTTGTTTACCAACTTGTACCACTATGTGGCAACATATATACAGTCATTGTGATCTACACTTTTTGGTAGTGCAGCATGCGGGAGTGCAGAGGCTTGAGTTCTGTAAGGAGAGGAAGGGTGGGAAGTTATGAATATCTGAGTATCACCGGGAAGAAATATAATTACTAAGGTGAGTAATTTTTTCTTCTAACCCCAGTAATACTTAAGTATTCATAACTTTCTGCAGACTACAAAGTAGTACCACTGGAGGTGGGCACAGAACATTTACTTAGGAAATAGACTTTGCAGGACAACTGTGCCAAACCTAGCATCACTTCTAGACTGGATATCTAGACTGTAATGCTTTGTAAAGGTGTGTACTGTCTTCCAGGTAGCTACTTTATAGATATCAACCAGGGGAACGTCCCTTGCAGCTGCCAGCGTAGCAGCTGTTTCCCTGGTGGAATGCGCCCTTAACCCTGTCGGGGGCTCCCTACCAGCTTTTGTATTGCAGAATTGAATACACTGGACTATCCAATGGGAAACAGACCTTTTAGAAGTTGGATTACCTTTTCCCACATCCCCATAGGTCAGAAACACTGTTTCCTGTCCTGCCTATTGTCCTTAGTGGCTGTAATATAATAACTGAGAGTTCTCTTCACATCCAAACTATGAAGTCTTCTTTCACCAGAAGTAGAATGCTCAGTGAAAAAGACAGGTAGGGTAATGGATTGGTTGATGTGAAAATCAGAGAATACCTTTGGTAGGAATTTTCTATCTCTGTGAAAAGAGATATAATCCTGCTCCACAGAGAGAACCTGGAGCTCACATATTCTTCTTGCAGAAGTAATTGCCACTAGAAAAACTGCTTTCCAAGTGACATATTTGAGATGAGCTGTAGCCATAGGCTCAAAGGGATGCCCAATGAGCTTGGCTATACAAACATTAAGGTCCCATCTGGCACAGGTGCCCTGTGAGGAGGGTGCAAATAGGCCAAACCTTTGAAGAACCTTCTAAAAATGGGGTCTGAAGCTAGTGATACCCTGGCACCAGCAGAAATATAAGCAGCCAGTGCTGCAAGGTGTACCTTGAGTGAATTGGGTTGTAGACCAAAAGAATGTAAATTAGAGAGGTAATCCAAAACAGCTGGGACCCCAGCCTGTAATGGAATCAAATCCCTAGTCGAACACCAGACTGAAAACCTTTTCCATTTAGAAGAATGTTTTCTTAGTAGAGGTTTTCCTATAGCCCCTCAGAATGTGAAGCACTGATTCAGAGAGTTGCAAGTCAGCATATTCTAGTTCCTTAAGAACCAAGCATTGAGGTTGAGGGACTTGAGGTTCGGGTATAACAGGGTCCCCTGGTTGGATGTCAATAGATTGTGCCTCAGAGGGAGTTGTATCGGTTTGGCCACAGACACTGAGAGCATTAGAGAGTACCATGGCTGCCTGGGCCAGTCCGGCACTATTAGGATCAGAGATGCTGAGTGGGACCTGAGCTTGAGTAACACTCTGAAGACCAAGGGAAAAGGAGGGAAAGTGTACAGGAACCTCCCTGACCAATCTAGAGTCAGGGCATCCAGGAGCAAAGTGCTCCGATCTGGTGGCCAGCAGCAGTACTGAGGCACGTGGCTCTGGTGGGATGGGAACAAGTCCACCTCTGGAGTGCCCCACCTTCGGAAAATTATATCTACCACCTGTTTGTTCAGAGTCCATTCATGATGGGCCTGGTTGATTCGACTTAAGGCATCTGCCAGGGTATTGTCCTTTCCTGGTAGATGGACTGCCTGCAGGGAGACTCCCAAAGAATATAACGGAGTCCAAATTTTCATGGCTTCTGTGCAAAGAGGCCCTGACCTGGGCCTCCCTGTTTGTTGATGTAGTACATTGTGGTGGTATTGTCTGTTCTGACCTGTACCACCTTTGACTGCACCAATCCTGAAAAGGTCCTTAGAGCCAGAAAGACAGCCCTGAGTTCCAACAAGTTTATGTGCTGGAGGAACTCTGTGGTTGACCAAGTTCCCTGGGTTGCATGGTCTCCCAAGTGGGCACCCCAGCCCAATAGGGATGCATCTGTTGTGAGAACAACTGAGGGGTAGTCATTCTGAAAGGGAACACTTTCCCTTAGATTGGGTACTTCTTTCCACCACTGCAAGGCTTGCAGCAGAGTGCTTGTGACTGGAATGGGTTTAGAAAGAGGATCTTTTCTTTGACTCCAGTGAGCCCTGAGGTGGAACTGGATGTCCCTCATCTGAAACCTTGAACCCAGCACTGTGGCTGTGGACACAACCTTATGACCCAGAAGTTGCAAGAACTGCCTTGTAGGCTTGCTCCTGTTCAAGGTGAAGGAGTTTGCTACTAGCTGAAAATTTCTGACCCTGTCCAGAGGGAGGTAGGCCCTGCCCTGCAGGGTGTCTATCTCTGCCCCTATGAACTGCAACTTTTGTGCAGAGTGAGAACTGACTTTTTGAGATTAATAATGAATCCCAAGGATTCCAGCAGGTCTTGGGTAAGGCTCAAATACTGAATGACCTGTTGTGGTGAACTGCCCACCACCAGCCAGTCATCCAAGTATGGAAAAACTGTTACGCCTGTCTCCGAAGGTGTGCTACCACTGGTGCTAGGCACTTTGTAAACACCCTTGGGGCCGAAGAAAGGCCAAAAGGCAGGGTTGAACATTGGTAGTTACCAGAAGGGAGATTGAAGCTGAGACATTTTCTGTGAGACTCCCTTATGGGAATGTGGAAATAGGCATCTTTCAAGTACAGTGATGCCGACCAATCCCCTTTCTGGATTGTTGGCAAAATCAATGCTAGTTACCATTTTGAACTTTGGCTTTTTTAGATGCCTGTTTAGTGCTCTGAGATCTAATATAGGCTGCCACTCCCCACTTTTCTTTGTGGTGAGGAAGTATCTGAAGTAAAAGCCCCTTCCTCTCAATGGGCTCGGGACAGGTTCCACTGCTTTTAAAAGTAGCAGTTTCTGGACCTCTGCCTCCAGCAGAATCTTTTCTGCCAGGGAAGGTGCACTGAAACCCCTGGCTGCTAGAGGAGGAAGGGATTTGAAAGCCAGAGACAGACCCTGACCCACTACCTCCAGGACTCACTTGTATGTGGTGATAGTCAGCCAAGCCTGGAGAAAGTTGGAAAGCTTATCCCTGACAGGGAGTGAGGAGGTGACCTGTACTTCAGGGGGTCTGCTTGACTTGGGCTGGAAGTTGTGCTTGAGCTCCACGCCTAGATCCCCTTCAACCCCTGCCCCTAGAGTACTCCTGCTGTGGGTACTGTTGGTACTGGGGTGTGGCAACTGGCTGGAAAAAGGGTCTGGTGTGGAAGGACCTGCCCCAGCCTCCCCTTCCATAAGGCATGGTGGATGGAGAAGCTCTCTCTCTACTAGAGTTGCTACTGTAAGTGGCATTGTACTCATCCACCTTCTTCATGTATGCCACTGTGGATTCTCCAAAAAGGGCATTTCCCTCTAAAGGAAAATCCAGGGCCTTAGATTGTGTATCAGCAGCGAGATTTGTGGCCCTCAGCCATGCAAATCTCCTCCGGGCTACCGTATTTGCCATCCATCTGGCTGCAGTGTTGTTGGTATCAGCAGCCATCTGGAATTGGTACTTAGCTGCCTCTAGCCCAAACCTAGCTGTTTCCACTAGGTCATCAGACAGGGGTGAGGGAGCTTTCTGTGAAATGGCCAATACTGACTGCCACAGGGACTTTTGGTACTGGGCAGCATAGGCCTGAAAGTTAGCCTGTCGCATGGCTAGGGAGGCTGACAGGTATCCTTTCCTAGCCATGCTATTTTCCTAGAATCCTTATCTGGTGGATGGGATGCTAGAGGGACTCTAGCCTTATCACAGGCTGCTTGTTGAATTACCCCTTGGTGATCTGGATGGGAAAAAAAAGAACTCTACCCCTTCCCTCTCATCCAGAGGAGGGACAGAATTTGGGGTTTGCAACAATTTCAGAGCATCTTTCTTAAAAAATGTATTGACTGGGAGGAGGAGGAGGGCTTTGGTGGGAGTCAAACCCATCATCTCCAGATACTCTATTTCCTCCTCATCTTCCACTTCCTCCCTTGTGGAGATGTCAAGGGCATCTGCCATTTTTCTCACGAAAGTAAAATGAGAAGAAAAATTTTCAGATGTCCTAGGGGGCAAACCAAAATCTTGTTCTGGGGATACCTACATCCTCCTTATATTCGCTGCATTCCTCCTCTTCAATAAGGGGCATTCTGCCAGGCTGTCCTGCTGTAACAGGTGGTTGCTGAGTAGGGGGCACTAAACCTGCAAAGCCTGAATGACTTTAAAAGCTTGTGTGATTTCCTGAGGAGTTGGCATGCCAGTAGAAGATACAGAAGTCCCCTGATCAAGATGCGGGGGTTCTGTATGCTTCAGCGTGCATGCTTTTTTAGAGGGAACCAGGGAACTAGCCAGTTCAGAAATCCTCTTAGTTGCTTTATCACCCTTCTCAGGGGTGGAAGTAGCAACAGATGTTGGTTCAGCCACAATAACAGAGGGTATCGGCTGGTCAGAGCCAGAGGGACCCTTGGGGATCTTCTTTTTCAGCCATTCCAGGAGTTTTTCAATAGTTTTTTCATGGAAAGTCAGGCAGATTTGACAATCCTCTTTAAGATGCTCATATCCCAGACAAGTCACACACACATACTATGTTTATCTGCCTTTGCAAAAACGTCCCCACATTGAGTACAATCTTTAAAACTGGGCACACGGGTCTTTTTCTTTGTTTTTTCTGCCATTTAAACCAATAAAGAGAGAACCACAAAAAGAAAAGATTTTAAATAATAACAATTGCGGCTGTGGTCGGTTCCGGAACCGAAAAGGAACCGGAGGAACCGAACCGATAGAAAAATTTGGAACCGGTTCCTCCGCTAGGGGTTCGGTAACCGAAAACTACGGTTACAAAAAAAAAACTTTTAAACCAAATTTAAACAAAGATAAAATGGGTTTTGTGTTAGGAATAAAAAACCAAATATATGAAACTAACCCGGTTCCCTCCTGGTTTTACCGAACCGAGAGGAACTGGCAAAAACAACTAAAATACTACAAAAACTAAGTTTAGCTAAATAAAACAATAAATATAAGGCAGCAAATGAAAAAGAAACAATACTTATATGTTTCTTATAAGTTTCTTCACTTCAGGCAGATGATGAAGAGCGACACTCCGAGTGACCAGACTGTTCAGGCGGAAAGTAAAATCTGAGGAGGTTTAGAACCTTGGCAGTTAGTATAGGGCAGCATTTGAAAAGTTGTCACGTGCAGATGATTCCATCATTTGCATATATTCCATTCTCTCTGAACAGTCCAACCCTCCAGACTTACTGCAGAAAGTTATGAACACCTGAGTATTACTGGGGTTAGAATGATAACAGCAGCACAGGCACCATCAGATAATGACACTGAGGATATTGCTGCAGCCTTGCCACTAGGGAAGTCTGTTGGTCAGGGCAGACAGGTGGTGGAAGGTGCTCAGATAGCTGCCCAGAAGAAGCCAGCTGTCCCACAGATCCTATCACCATGGTCTCCAACCCTCAGCATAGTGAGGTTGAGGAGGACTCTGTGCTTCCATGGAACCAGGGGTCCCAGGAAGAGGCCAGGGGAAGGGCCTAACATCCTTGCATTGGCTGCATGTGTGCGATGCATGCCTCCAAAGTAGGGGATCGGACAACCCCACCTCAGTGTGTGGTTCTCTGAAGTGCAGCAGTCCATTGAAAAGCAGGCATCGCACACATCCATATCATGCTATGAGTCAAGACAGGTTGCATAGCACTGATGCCAGTCTAGAACAGCAATGGGTTTCCCACATGAGCACTGACGCATAATGGCAGGCTATCAGATTTTATGATTTAGTCCCCTTTTTTTCTGGACTCTGGCATTACAGAAAATAATAAACACAAACAGCACCACAAAGATAAAAAAGAGTAACAATGACATACTTGAAAAATATGACTTTTGAACCAAGGTGCTGTCGTGTCCACAGTGTACACTTGATGGCAGGAAGAACAGAACTGAGATAACAGAGAGCAGGTAATGATTATTGGCTGGTGTGAAACACCACTTGGGTGTGCATAGGCGTCGTGCTCAATATCTGTGGCAAGCTTCCTCCCTGCAAAAACATTTTGCTCCTGCGGAGTCCTAGTGACACTGGCACCATATTCATAAGTAGGATTCAGTGATGAAGATTGATTCTTGGAAGATCAAAATATTGCATCTCATGCTCTTTTTACCCACAACCTCTCAATATTTACAACATCCACCTGGGAAATTGTCATGAACTCAGGAACTGAGTATAGGAGGAGGAGGAGGGGTGCTGACAGTAACTAAGCAGGAAAGGATCCTTGGGGGTTATCATAACTGTTGGCTTCAAAGTCTGACAAAGCAGTGGGTAGGGATAGTGGGATGCTGGGGTGCACAGGGAGTAGTATCTCCAGCAGCAGGAGAGAGTTGGTGCTGCCACTGTGTTACTTGCTGGTGAGACCCCACCTGGAGTACTGCGTTCAGTTCTGGAGGCTGTACCTCAGAAAGGACATAGGCAAGGTGGAGCCAGTCCAGAGGAGGGCAACTAAAATGGTGCAAAGGTTGCACCAAAAGCCCTATGAGGAGAGTGAGGGATCTCAGCATGTACTGTACAACCTAGAAGAGAGGACAGCAAGAAGGGACATGATAGAGTCCTACAAGTACCTCACAGGGGTGAACAGGGTGCAGGGGAGGGAGTCTTTTTCAAATGAGAAAGGGCAGCAGGACCAAGAGGGATGTGATGAAGCTGGACAAGAGGAAGTTCAAGTGAGATGTGAGGAAGTACTACTTCACTATAAGGGTGGTAAGACACCCGCAGCAGACTGTCAGTGGAAGTGGTAGAGGTGAAAACAATGGGGGGCTTCAAGCACATGTGAGATAGGCAAAGGGGAATATTAGTAAAAAGGCAGGGAGGAGGGAGGGTCACTGGAGACCAGTTAGCAGTGTTGGGTAAGTTACTTTTAAAAAGTAATCAGTTACAATTACTAGATACTTTCAAATAAAGGTAATCAGTTACAGTTACTTATTTTATATAAAAAGTAATTAGTAACATTAACTGTAATGCATATTACTTTTCATATTACTTTTGATAACATGGTTGTATTTACTCATTGAACATAGCTATGTGCTCATGAAACCCCATGAAGTGTATAAAAGTAATAAAACAGATTCTAAAGGCAATGAATATGTTAATTTATAATACAATACCCATCTGACATTGCCAGCCACAACAATCCCTTTACATTTCTTTAAATAAGAGCTCTATAGCTGGCCCGGTGGTGCTGAGGGTTGAGGCGCTGAACGTCACACCTTGCGCCACATCGGTGACCCAGGTTTTGGGAATGGACTCAGGCAGCAGGGGGCTGGCAGGGGAGAAGAAGGATCGAGCATCCCACAACTGCTCTCCTTCCTCTGCAGTGAGCTCGGGCATGTGTTGCGCTGTAGCGGCGCCTAGCAGAGGCTGGGCACACTGTCAATGGTGAGCATACTAAGAGAAGGGAGTGCCGCGGACATCTGCATGCAGGTGCAGTTGACATCATTGCACATCCAGCTCCTGTTAGGAACACAATGGCAGAAAAATCACAGGGCGACCATGGCAGCTCATGGCTCAGGCCCACGCCCCAGGACACAAGAGGCATGACCACCTGGTTCCTGGTCATGGGCCCCCTGGGGGGAGGGTGTCCTGTTAACTTCATTGGGTCCCTGTGTGTGTGTCTCAGCATATGCCAGACCTGGTCTGTGGGTGTGGGTGTCGGTGGCCGGCGGTTGTTGTGGCCCGCTCCACACAGGAGGAGGAGTACAAATTGTTAAAAGATAAAAAAAATAAAAATAAGAGCTCTATTTAAAAAACAACAACAAAAAAAAACACTCAAACACACAACCTGCATCTACTGCTGCCCTCTGCAATATTTTCCCCCTACAACTGAATCCTGGCTGTGCCAGCCACTGTGGTCCCTGACCTTTTTCATTTCCATAACACCCACCCTCACCCTCCAACATACACACACTCTGCATCTAATGCCAGTGCCCTTGGTGATCTTTCCCATTCATCAGTATATCCTGACAATGCCAGCCACAACTACCCCTTTACATCCCACCCTTATCCCACTGCCACACACACACTCTGCTGCACTTTCTGCAATTGCCGATCTTTCACACATCTAGCCTGTATTCTCCTCCTGACTATACAAGAGCCACAACTACCCCTTTAAATTTCTAGAATAAAATCCTACCCTCACATAATTTCCCCTACACTCATACACACACACCCTGCAGATCTTCTGCCCTTCCTTGCCTTGGTGATTTTTTCCCATTTCCCCACAGCAGCCAGAATCCTAACTTTGCCATTGCCAGCCGCAGATCCACCCCACATCACATACAATAAATTCCATCAGCACACACCTGCTTACCCCCACAAAATTTAAACACTCTTTTCCACAGCTGAACCTTAACTTGCCACTGCCACTGAGGCACAGATATAATTATAACTAAGTCTGCCATGACTGTTATGCCACTGCCAGTATGCCACAACTGAAGTCAGACAGTGTCAATTACAACAATCAAATTACCAAACAACACAAAACATTTGTTTCACTCCAGTACATACCCCTTCGATGAGGATCTTTTTTGAGATGGATTGGATGATGGTGGTAGACCTGGCAGGTGGGTGGGCAGATAGACAATAAAGCAGCCTGCTGTGGCAGTTTGACACATGTGGTGTTGATGGAAATAGGCCCTGAGCCCTGTCTGCAGATGGACTACTTGCCTTTTTCCCTACAACAGCTATGCTGGCCCCAATTCCCTCAGGGTTCACAATGGCAATTATAGAAGGCCACTACTGATGACATGCAGGGGTGTTGCAAGCTATCTATAAATTGTACATCAACTGACTACTCTGTTGCCCCTTCAAACAAATATCAGCAATTCCTATAATGATTCTCAGGTGTACCATGTAGTGGAGCATAAGTATAATTTGTATATCAAATGTTGCAAAATAATATATTTAATAATAAACCGACAAATAAAATGTTTTCTGACTTTTATTTGCACAGTACATGTTACTGATATAGAACAAAATGGTAATATTTATTTATTTAGTTTTGTTGACGGACTAAGTGCACTAGACAAATCCTGCCTATTTTTAGGCACGACCCGGGGAGGGGGATACAGATGAATGCCAAGTGACCTTGAACCAGATTAAGCTGTTGGTGGTATTTTTAGTGAATAAGGGAAATTTGACCAGGACACTGGGGAAATTCCCCTACTCTTTTCGATAAGTGCCATGGGATCTTTAACATCCACCTGAACTACCACCAATTCAGGCAGATGGGACCTTGGTTTAACGTCTCATCCGAAAGACATATAAATGCATGCTGAAAATAGAAAACTGAGTTGGAAACAATGTTTCAAGGCAAAGCAAATTAAATTTTTCAGGCGCCCAATCCCAGAGGCTCTGGGTGCTGAATAACCAAAATACATCAAAAAACAGTTAAAATACAGTAGTTCAAATATAAAACAAATCTATTAAGCATATTTAAAAGCAGACCACCCAAAACAGGAGGCCTGGC
Source organism: Neoceratodus forsteri (assembly GCA_016271365.2). NCBI lineage: Eukaryota > Metazoa > Chordata > Ceratodontiformes > Ceratodontidae > Neoceratodus > Neoceratodus forsteri. Next base: position 626,558,387 of record CM057458.1, on the reverse strand, counting down.
CTAGCAGCAAATTCCTGATGGGATCATTCTTTCAAAATATCGAAGAAATAATATCTAAAAGACAGTGTCTGGGAATGCTTGGCTGAATAAAAAGGTCTTGAGATGGGCTTTGAAGAAAGATTAAAGAGAGATTAAAGAAGCTTAATATATATACACTCGAGGAGAGGAGGAAGAGAGGGGACATGATAGAAACTTTCAAGTACATCAAAGGAATCAACAGAGTCCAAGACGGTAGCATCTTTCAGAAAAAGAGATGTGCAATAACAAGGGAGCACAATTTGAAGATAGAGGGGGGATGGCTCAGAGGTAATGTGAGGAGGTATTTTTTCACAGAGAGGGTTGTGGATGCATAGAACAGCCTTCCTGAGGAGGTAGTGGAGTCAAAACAGTGGGGGAATTCAAGAATGCATGGGACAGACATAAGGCAATTCTAGTGGGGGGTAGGAGGAAGTAGGCTGTTGGTTAACTAGGATCTGCAGCCTATGCATTAGGTAGGGAAATGGGCAGACTAGGTGGGCCAAGCGGTCCTTATCTGCTGTCAAATTCTATGTTTCTGTGAATGCCTCAACTGAAGGGGCCTCCCTTACTGATGGAGAGAGTGAATTCCACAGGATGGGGCCGGCGACAGTAAAAGCTCTGTTGCAGGCAGTTTTTAACCTTGTCCTGGGAATCAAAAGGAGGACCAGAGGGAACGGACCAAGGCAGCAGGTGTTAGAAGGTCCAACAGGTAGCCAGGGCCCAGTCCATGCAGGGCCTTAAAGGTGAGCAAGCCCACCTTAAAGTGAACCCTCCATCAAACTGGCAGCCAATGCAGTTCACGCAGCACCAGGGTGATGTGGCAGTATTTTGGCTGCCCTGTCAACAACCTGGCAGCTGTGTTCTGCACTTGCCGCAGCTGGCAAAGGGTACCTCCAGAGACCCCGGAGTAGAGTGCATTACAGTAGTCAAGCCTTGATGTCATGAAAGCATGTACCAAGGTGGGAGGTCCATGGGCAGAACTAGGTGTTTGATCCGTGATATTCCTCAGATGGTAAAAGCTGGTCCGGACAACAGACGACACCTGAGATTCAAGTGTCAATCTGCTGTCAAGGATAACATCAAGATTGTGCACCCTAGAGGAGGCCTTCAATGGTACAGACCTCAGAAACAATCCAGTCTCTGCACCAGAAGCCATCCTATCATGCCCCCTGTTCGACTCCACCACCAGTACCTCCGTCTTATTGGGGTTCAGTCGCAATCAGCTGGAGGCCATCTAGTCATTGATCTCGGCCAGGCAATTGTACAGTACATCCATTGCATTGGATGTACTGGGGGCAAAGGGTAGATACAGCAGGGTATCATCAGAATAGCAATGAAAATCCAGACTGTACTTCCTAATGATCTTGCCCGGGTGCAGCATATACACGGCAAACAACTTTGGTGACAAGACTGAACTCTGAGCATCAACCATAGGTCTTCTTTAGGAATTATCTAAAAGACAAAAAAGCAGGTTAGGGAAATAAGAGAAATATTTGTGAGGAAAAAAATTGGGGAGGCTGTAGGAGAAATATAGAATAATACACGGGGTGGTGTGTTTAACAAGATTTTACACACACCCAAGGTGTTGGATACCACATAAATCCTGAGAGTGAAGTTCGAGGGGTTCCCTTAAGCATCCAACATCGAGAGTGTGTGTAAAATCTCAAGTTAAACATGCCACCCCATGTTTTATTTTATATAATTGCTGGGGAGCGTTTTTTGCCACAGCAATTATATAAAGCAATGCCACATCCCTGTGTAGCCACCTTCCCAGGATTTCAGTGCAGTCCTCTGTCAGAGCTTTACTGTTGAAACATTTTGTTTCCCCCTTTCTTCATTGTTTTTTACAGCTTAAACATAGTAGTAGATACAGGCCAGTTATTTACTTTTTTTTAAGTTAACTTACTGCAGAGTGCCAGTCGCAGTAACTGTACAGGCGTGCGGTGCTACAGAAAGGCAGAGATGGAAAGAAAAGCTGTGGCTGGCGTGTGTGTTGACCAAGAAAAAGCCGGCATGTGTTCACCGTTATAACCAATGGGTCATAACGGCAAATTATAACCCGGTTTTCCTTAGGGGAAAAAATGCAAGCCAGTTATTATAAAGTGATAATAGGTAAGATAAGAAAAGAATCTGGAAAACGAAAAGGTGATGATAGGTATGAAAAGGCAGAGTAGAAGTGAATGGGCTGAGAAGTCCTTAAGTGGGGACTAATTAACAGGACCTAGTAAGAAGGCAGAAGGTGAAAGCTACGTGTGCACACTCATTTTCATTTTCTACAGATTAAAGAAATACTCAAACTAGAAGGGCCAGTGATTTACACCGGATATTCGACAACTGGTACAAGGACACCCAGCACAATGACACCTCACCATAGTCATTCAGCCTAGCAACATTTTCTGTCATGAGACAATTGGCAAAAACAACCCCAACACCCAACGGCAGTGAGACTGTAACTATGTAGAAAGCAGTGGTGTGAAAATGACGCTACCTTGTAGCTGTAGCCACCATCTTACAGCAAAGATCTCGTAAAGCAAACCAGTATCAGCTCAAAATTCCTAGGCTAAACATTCCAAAGCTGCATGTCTTTGCTCCAGTTGTTTTGCCACGGGTTTACACCACCCCATACCTCTGGTAGCTCATAATACCTAGACACTGCGACTACTCAAACCTGAATATCAGCAAGGCTACAGGAAACGGCACCTCACAGCCTTGAAATGTTGCCTAAACTTTTTATTGTGAAAAAAGGCAAAACATGGTAGGCATCTTGCATTCAATGTGCAAGGTGAAGATGCAGGATGCTCATGCAGTGCTTATCAGAAGGTGTTTTTTTTTTTTAGCCTGATGTAATGAATTGAGCACGCAGTCAGTGGAGCAGCCTTTGCTTATACTGAAACCTGAATATCAAAAGTCACCTGCACAATCTCTGGATTCCTGTGATGTCATACACCTCTTGAGCTTCGCTCTTGAGGTTATTGAAGTCATGGAAACCTCTTGATGGATTACAGAAACCATAACAGATGGATGCCCATCTGTTATTTTATTTATATTACTATTTATATTACAGTAACTAGTTACTTTTAGGAAAAGTAATGTCATTACAGTTACTTATTACATTATTTTAAATGCAATCAATTACTATTACTAGTTACCTAGAAGAGTAGTCAGATTACAGTAACTAGTTACTACCCAACACTATCAGTTAAGGTCTGAGGCGACAGACTAGGCAGAGAATATCTGGCAGACTGGGTAGACCAAGTGGTCCTTTTCTGCTGGCAAATGCTATATTTTTTATACTTTATTCAGAGAGAAAAAATATAGATATACATTAAAAAAGTACATTTCATGTCTTCAGACATCTTCTTGAAAAAAAACTATTACATAAGATAAAAGAAAAGTACAAAAAAAGGTTATCATTTTTAGGAGGGTTGACAGTAAAATAAAATACAAAATACTTACTTTGGTTCAGTTGTTAGCATTTATATATCAGTCCCTTAGTTGTAAGCTCCAAACTGCATCACCCTTTATATCTAAGTTTTACAGATAGCATCTCTTATGTCATTAGCACCTCCCAACCCAAAACCCCCAAAATGAATATAGGGCCAGACATTTAATGGGAGGCACAAACACAGCACAAAGACTTGCGTCGTGCTTGCACTTGCGTCTGACCATGTGACTGCTATATTCAGTCAGAGTAGTGGACTGGTGCTATCCGAATGAATATCAGTCCATGTCAGTACAGTGCTGAGAAGAATTGAGCTGCCCCAACATGGAGCCCACAGGGATTAGCACTCCCAGAAACAGACAGCACTGGGACCCCTGTGAGCTACATTCATCCACCACATGCACATGAGCCCATTGGACATGCAAGATGCTAAGGGGTACTCTGCATGCCCATTATGGGCTCCATTGCATTTATTTATTTATTTAGCTTTTGTTGACCGGGTAAGTGCACTAGACAAATCCTGCCTATTTTCAGGCACGACCCGGGGGAGGGGGATACAGATGACAACTGACCTTGAACCAGATTAAGCTGTTGGTGGTATTTTTTTAGTGAATGAGGGAAATTTGGCCAGGACACCGGGGAAATTCCCTCTCTTTCGATAAGTGCCATGGGATCTTTAACATCCACCTGAACTACCACCAATCCAGGCAGATGGGACCTCGGTTTAACGTCTCATCCGAAAGACGGGACCTTAGAAGTGCAGCACCCCTCTCATGCTGTACTACAGTGTCAGTACTGGGATATTAACCCAAGTGCCAGATGTGGGAACTGAACCCACAGCCCTCTGATCTCCCGGCCTCAGAGGCGAGTGTGCTACCTACTGAGCCACTGACACTGCATGGTGTGCTACAGCCCATTAGCACCCATCCTGCATGTTCCTGACAACTGCCCTGGTGTCTAGCAGCACCACCCACCCCAGAACACCCAGCCCGTGTTAGGTTTACCTATCCCTGGTGTCTAGCAGCATCCTCCATCCCCAACCCCCCCAAGCCTGTCCTGTGTTAGGTTTACAGATCCCTGGTATCTAGTTGCATCCCTCCAGCTCTCGAACACCTCTCCCATGTTAGGTATCCCTGGTGTTTAGTGGCACCCCCCTCCCCCCAAACACCTGTTCCATTTTAGGTTTACTTATCCCTGGTGTCTAGCAGCAACCCTCCCCTGGACACCCCCATGCTCAGTACAGTGTTATATCCATTATGTCTAGTGGCACCTCCACCCCCAAACACCCATGCCATGTTAGGTTTACCCATCCCTGGTGTTTAGAGACACCCTCCACCATGAACACCTGTTCCATATTAGGTATACACATCCCTGTTGTCTAGTGGCACCTCCACCCACCCTGGAGCCCACAACTACAATGAAATGGAACATCTTGGTGTCCAGTGGTACCCTCCTGCCCCACCCCTCAAATGCTCATCGACATACGTAATGAGAAGCACTGATGGTTCAGCATCTGCCCACCTGCCAAGCCCACTCAATGACCACCACCCATACAACCCTGCAAAAGGTCAGAAAATGCAGGACAGAAGTCCTTGAAGAACAGCTTGGTCAAAGCCAGCCATGCACCTAGAAGTAATATCCAAATGGCCACGGCACAAATGTCAGTGGCTGACACATTCCTGAAGCAAGCAGTAGAGGCAGCCATGCTTTGGGTAGATTGCCCCTTAACCTCCCCCAGGAGAGTCTTACCATACTTCTGGTAACAGAAAACAATACAGTTTGCCAACACATATAGATAACACAGATAAACACTGTTTGGGAACTGTCACACCTTCCCTCTTAAGTGCGAAAGAAACAAAAAGTCAGTCCGTTTTCTGGACAGACTTGATTCTGTTAGTATAATGACACAAGATTCTACGAGCATCCAAGGTGTGTTGCATCACTTCCGCCGATTTGAATGCTCAGGGTAATACACCAGTAGCTGAATTGACTGGTTTAACGTAAACTTCGAAACCACCTTTGATAAGAACTGAGGATTAGTAAGCAGAGTCTCTGTGAAAAATTAAATAAGGCTCCTTACACATCAGGGCACGAAGTTCAGAAATCCTTCGAGCAGAAGTGACTGCAACCAAAAAGAGCTCTTTCCATGACAAATAGTGCATATCAGAACTGCCAGCCAGTTCAAAGGGAGGCAAGGTCAGTTTCTCTAAAATAAAATTGAGATCCCAAGGTGCAGCAGGACTGCGCACTGGGGGTTTCAAGTGGAGGATCCCTTTCAGGAAGGTTCTGGAAACCTTCAGCTGAGCCACAGCTTTGCCTTCCATTAAAGTGTGATAGGCAGAAATAGCCGATAGGTGAACCTTCAGCGAAGAGTAACTCAAACCCTGGTCAGAGAGGTATAGCAGATACTCCATGACTTGAGGAATGGGCATGAAAAGGGGTCCCAACCCTTCGAGGTGGCCCAAAGGGAGAAAATGCTTCCACTTATTGGCATATGTTGTCATTGTAGAAGGCTTTCTGGCCTCTACCAGGACCTATGCCATTCTGGAGGAAACTCCAAAACATGAAGCTGCTATGTCATGAGGTGCCACGTGTGAAGGTGAAGGGACTTCAGTCCTGGAGGGATCAGCAAGCCTGGCTCCTGAGTCAGGAGATCATGGCAGAGAGGCAGGAGAACCGGAGGCTCCATTGCTTGCTGAAGAAGCGAAAACCAAACTTGCCGAGGCCAATATGGGGCAATCAGAACCATGTGAACCCCTTCCACTTGGAGCTTGAGCAGTACCCGCTGCAGAACTGGAAAGGTAGGGAAGGCATACAAAAACCTCCCTGTCCAGCATAGAGACAGCTTATCTGGCCAGAAAGCACCATGCCCGGGAGCGAACAAATCCTGGGTAGTTTTGCATTGTATGGGGAGGCGAACAGATCCAAGTCTGGATGACCCCATAGGTTGAAAATGTGCTCAACCATCTGTTGCTTGAGCTCACATTTGTAGGCTCTTACTCTGGTGCCACTGAGACTGCCCGCTAGGATGTTTTGCACACTCGGAAAGTGAACAGCTGTGAAGTGAATTTGATGCAGAACTGCCCAATTCCACACCCGTATTGCCTCCCTGCAGAGGGGATATGAGCGAGTGCCCCCTTGCTTGTTGAGGTACCTAACCATGCACATATTGTCCGACTGGATCAATAGTGGGCCCTGGTGAAGCAGATGCTGGAAAGCTTGGAGAGCATACAGCACTGCCCTCATCTCCAGCATGTTTATGTGCAAGGAGAGTTCCGACTGGGACCACAGCCCTTGAGTCCTGTGGCTCTCCAAGTGAGCACCCCAACCTGACCCTAATGAATCTGTAGTTAGGGCTGGGCTGGGAGGAGGGGTCTGGAAGGGGACTCCCTTGGTGAGGTTGCTGAGATCCTGAAACCAGAAAAGATCTCGCTGCATCGAACTGGAGACCAGGACCACATGGTCCAAGTCATCCGATCTCTGATCCCACTGCGTTCTGAGTGGCCACTGTGAAATTCACATGTGGATCCTGGCCAGAGGAACACTGGGGCTGGCTGCTGCCATAAGTCCAAGGAGTCGGAGAACTGACCTGGCCATGACCCGCCTGCTGGAGGCTACTAAATGAGCCTGCATCATCAAAGTTTCCACCCTGTCCAAAGGGAAGGAAACCATACCCTGTGCCATATCCAGCATCGTTGCAATAAACTGGAGGCACTGGGAAGGGGCATGCTGGGACTTGGGAAGACTGACAGTAATCCCCACCTGCGCAAAAAGGTCCAGGGTAGCTGAGAGGGACAGTTCCAACTGCTCCCTTGATGGAGCAGACAGAAATCAGTCATCGAGGTAGGGGAACACATAATGGCCCTGGCACTTCAGGGATGCCGCCACTACCACAAGGCACTTGGTAAAAACCTAAGGTGCTGAGGACAGCCCAAAGGGGAGGGTCTTGAACTGGTTATGCTCCCCCAGAAAGGCGAACCTGAGGTAGTGGCGATGGGCCTGAAAAAACAGGATATGCAGGTAGGTATTCTGCATACCCAGGGCACAGTGCCACTGTCCCTGGTGTAGGAGGGTCAGCAGACCTGGGAGAGTCAGCATTCAAAACCGCTTGTACTCAATGTAGGTTTTGAGCACTGAGGTCCAAGCTGGGACACAAGTCTTCTGTCTTTTTTGGGACCAGGAAGAAATGGGAGTAATACCCCTTTCTGACCTGGTTTGACAGAATGAGCTCTATTGCCTCTTTTTGTAACAGAGCTTCAATTTCTTCCCTTAAGAGGGGAATGTACACCTTTGGATAAAGGGACACCCCTGGGGGCCTGCCTGGAGGTTTTTTGAGAAACTCCAGAGTGTGGCCCAGTCTGACCAGCTGAAGGACCCAAAAATTGGTGGTGACTGCCTCCCACTCTGGCAGGTGACCAGCAAACCTTCTGCCCACTGACTCCTCCGATGGACAGGGAGAAGGAGGGGCAGACCACAAGTCAAGACAGGGAGGGAGGGTTAGGGAGAGTCCTGCCTGAGGTCCTTTGAGCTTTGGCTGGAAGGGTGGCTGTTGCGGCAGGGGACCGACGTTTTGGTTGACATCTGGCCATCTGCTGCCATTTGACCTGGCAATGAAAAGGTTTCTTGACCTGAAGTCTAGGGCAGTACATGGTGTGAACTGACCTAAGGGCCTTACCCTTGCCCTGGAGGCTGGTAATGATATCCTGGGTGTCGCCTCCAAAGAGGACGGAGCCCCCAAAAAGGGGCATCTTGGATGACCGCCTGAATGTCCTGTGCCAGGTCAGATACCCTGAGTCAGGAATACCTCTGAAGACTAACAGCCATGGCTGTGCCCATGGCTGAGGAATCCACGATGTTGTATGTGGCCCTCAGCAAGTGCCGACAGGTAACCTTGGCGGACCTGACAATGTCAGCTAAAACAGTTTTGGACTCCAAGTCCGGCATAGCATTGATGTCAGGTTCCAGCTGACGAAAGAGAGATTTCTGGTAGACCAGCATGTGAAGTCCAATCATCAAACAATTTCTCACTCAACCCAAACAAAAAACTCCAACAGTTCCAATAACTTTAGTGCTATATCATTTTATTTGAAAATCCAAATGATTTCACTGTTGCTCTTTAATATTTTTTTTTATTTTTTTGTGACGTTTCAGAACTAAGAGTTCCTTCTTCAGACAATGAGCTTACTTTAAATAAATTACTATTTCTAAAATAGAAAGAAAGAAGAAATAATGAATTCCACAATATCATTCTTTTGATACCAATTCATTAATGCAACCTCCCATGTTAAGAAATTCAACTAATATCTTGTGAAAAAAGGTGGAACTAACCATGTAAATCTTTTTGTACCAATAACCAGAAAAATGGGGGTGAGGGTACATGTGCTGCCTGAGGTCATATGTGAGGCTCTAAAGAAAAGCATGGGAGGTTGCATTGATGAATTGGTATCAAAAGAATGATATTATGAAATTCATTATTTCTTCTTTGTCACAAAAAAATATTAAAGAGCAACAGTGAAATCATTTGGATTTTCAAATAGAATGATATAGCACTAAAGATATTTGAACTGTTGGAGTTTTTCGTTTCGGTTGAGTGAGAAATTGTTTGATGTTTGGACTTCACATTCCATTTTTTTCTCACTCCCCTTCTTCTTTATACCTCCTAAGAATTTGGATTTAAAACAAAAGGAACCTTGGGACACACTAGATGGAGTTGCTGCAGACCAGCATGTGAGCCACGTAGTTTAAGGCGTGCATGGCCAAAGTGGAGGAAGAATAAAATTTCCTGCCAAATTGATCCAGCTGACACCTTATCAGAAAGAGAAGTGTTCATATTTTATTTATTTGTTTGAAAGTTTGTGACCGGGAGAGGCACACTAAGCTGATGCTTGTTTCCAGGTGTGACCCAGGGGCAAGGGAAGGGGAGTATGTGTACAGCTGTAGACTGACTTACAGAATCAGATTAAGCTGTTGGTGGTATTTTTAGTGAATGGGAGGAATTTGGCCAGGACACCAGGGAAATTCCCCTGCTGTACAGTAGGGGAAACCTTTGATGGCAAGATGGAGGTCTCCAGTTCAGGAGACTCAGAGGAGGAGAGATGACATGCTACTGCTGCAATGCCTGGTGCTGTAGACACCGACAGTGTTTCAGAAGACATGGATATTTATGTAAACGCACAAAATGATGTACCTACAGCACCAGAAAAAAAGGTACCTGAACTTCCGCAATGAATTAATCCAACAATGGAAGATTTGGACCTCTCCTTGGAGGAATATGGGAGATCTTGCAAAAAGAACTAGAATCCATTGAGTCGCAGCTGACAGCAGATAACACCAGGAGGGAAGAAGAAAAGAATAGGAAACGTCCAGTGGATGGGTCTCCAGGCGCTGATATGGGAGCAACAACAAAGGTGTTTGTGCGCAATGTATAGCAGCAGGACCCAGAAGGCAGTGCATTACAGCATCACCAGACCGTTTCATCAGTTGGATGTGATGCAGAGAAACGATGGTCCCCGGAGAAAGTGCTGGAAGGCACAGGGTGGAAACAGATTCCAATGGTAGCCTGGTTACCAGAACCAGAAGATTTAAACATACAGTCAGCAGCAGGGTTGCAACAAGGATGTGCACAAATGGAGAAATCCATCAAAACAAATGAAGCAGGGGCACAACAAAATGAGGATACTACAGGTATAATTTCCTATTTTCCTGTATTGTCAGGCCAAAACACTGTCACTAATAGCACTGATGATGGAATGCTTATTACACCACTAGGGGTATCCCCCTCCTGGGCAACAGCCAGGAGAAGAACAAAGTGGGGAACCAAGGGAAGGGCTCTCAGATTCCCAAAACAATCCACAACCCACCTTTGCAAGTTTATTTCAAAAACCCATAAAACTTGCAAAATGGAGAAATGCGGTGCATTTACGATACCTGGGGGGTATGGAGGTACCACCTGACAGATTTTTTGTGGGTAAAATATTATCAAAACAATCATTGCAGTTTACACCAGCAGATGTTTATGCGCTTATACATGCAGCAGAGGAGTCCACCTTTGACATTAGTTTTCGGACTCCAGACCTGTTGGAAAGGTTCTGGGCCAAATACATGACTCTTAAGCAGGGCTTGCGTTAACGCGCTACTGATGTCCCCCTTGGGCAAAACTCCCATTTTTGATGCACTATTTTGAAAGCACTGCATCTGCTTTGATGCAGCCCTTCTTGACTTAATTGGTGCTGCTGTTACTTTAAATGCACTGTCCTAAGCTTCTCTGTGGGACACAGTGAGAGGGGCGGTGATGAGTGATCACTTTTTTTTTTTTAAACATATATCGGAGGCAAGCTGTGATTGGTGAGGTGTCAGTAAGGGGGTTGGGGACCCAGCTGAGTAGGAGTGGCCAAGTAATCAGCATGGGTAGCGATTGGTTAAGTCTGGGGGAGGAGTATGTGGCTGGCATTACTGTGCTTGTTGACATGATCTGTGATGGCTGAACCAGCGAGGAAAAGTCTGTAGCCCTTGTCTGTGTGGGTCAGGGAAGAAGAGCAGGCGAATCGGGTGAACTGAGTGCGGATGAGCCAGGGGTGATTAGCGTGACAGCGGCTTCGAGGAGCAGCAGCCGAAGATGGTGCCCAGTTCAGTGGATCCCACCTAAGAGGTAATGGGGTCAGACGAAGAAAAGGAACCTGTGCTCCTTCTGTGTATGAATCTGCTGGTCTGGGGAGTGTGTCAGGATAGTGCCGTACTGGAGACTGGGTGATGGTCATAGATTGCCGACATTAATTCTGAGGGAGACAGACTGTAACCGTTACTGCAGCGAGGGGGGGGGTGGTAAAGCCATGGATTCTGTCACTCTACTCAGTGCCTACAGTAGTACAACCCTCCACTGCTGCATGACGGAAAAGTGGTGATTGAGAGACTAACTTCCTGCATTTGTTATGGCTGAACAAGTTTATGGCTGCTAGATGAATGCCTATGGCTGCCCCATCATCATTAGGACAAGTAGAGGTACTTTCTCTGTTTGACCTGGTAACCAAAAATAGCATTTTATTTTGGTAGACTGCGCCACAGACTGCCTCGCACTGAATCCGATTCAGTCTGTGGACCAGTCGGGTAGCCAAGGCAAACAGAGATTGTACCTCCACTTTTACTAATATGATGTGGCAGCCGCATACATCTAACAGCTGGTAACCTGTATTTGTTTTATTCCTCGACAGCCTGACACACAACTGAAAATGCAGGGAGGTCTATCGCATCACTTTTCTATGTCATGCAGGGCAGAGTACTACTGTACTGATGAGGCATGGCAGTAACTTGTGTTTTGTTACTATAAAGGCAGTTTAGTGGTGGGTAAGGCTTCTTAACAGTATCGGGAGTACAAATGAGGCATCTAAGCATCCGTCTCAATCTCCCATCATTCAGCCTGCCTATAATTTGGATCAGTGTACCACATAGTGTGTTCTTATGCTGCATACATGGTACACTGATTTTGAACGTAATACAGCTGTTCAGAGCATGAGAGATCAATCAGTTACTGGCAGACAGTTCGGATCGTCGAGCGGCTTTGATCTACTTTGTGTTGCACTTGTTCACGACTTATTGACCATTTAAAAAAACCTTTGTTTTGATGAAACATTCTCCAGCTGTGGAGAACTATGTTGTATCTTCATTATTATTCATTTCTGGTGGGGCAGAGTGAGCTTTTGAAGAAGAAAGGAGCAGTTAGTTTGTCCAGCTACACAGCCTGAAAGGGCCACACGGTCTGTGGGGCTAGAGGGCTGTATTTCTCTTGGGGAACATCTGGTGTTCAACTAATCTGCAATTTAAAAAAATACACACTAGAAAAAACACTTGTGGCTACAGAGTTCAGCCCTGAATATCATTACTGCAGAGTGCAAGCTGCAGATAGTACCCAATGAAAACCTATCTCAGGCCATTTTTTTGGTAGGGGGAAGGGAATATAAGAAATCTGGAATATCTGAGAGAGCGCTCAGCTTCAGCCTGCCTTGAAAATTTGGTTTCAGCTCAGCAACCCAGTACTACTGTGGGCCAGTGGCGAAATAGGACACTGCTTTCAATTTTTCTTCTAAATTTGAATTAAATAGCATTGCTTGCCTTTGCAGCTGTAGCAGGGCAGCGACTAACCAGATATAACTGCTGCAATCTTGGTGGGGGGGACATGGTGGAAGGGTTCCAGGCCCTGTTCACACTACACCGCTGAGGCCGGTAATGGATGCAAACTGTTACAGCTGGGAAGCAGTGCAGTGTGACCACATTGTGGCAGTGTCCGTTATGGGACTGGTACGCCAGTCCACACTGCGGGGCAGGCGACCGTTATGGCACCTGATCCCATAATGCAGCCGGCGCTATGCTAGGGGACCATTGACGCACGTCCACACTACGGCCGGTAACGTTACCAAGGTGTAACTGGTTTCATAACCGTTGTTGAAACCACCTTCTACGGGGTTTCAACAATGGTTACAAAAACGCCTTCTGTAACGTTACAGGTGTAATTGCAAACCTCGGGTAACGGTTTGGGCCCTATGTAACGTTACAGAGGCGTAGTGTGGACAGGGCCTAAGTGAGTGAGCTTAGTATGTGAAACTTGATAAACAAATCTACCTACTCTTGCTCAGATAAATAAATAGTCTATTTACTAACTTCAACTTGGTAGCACTAGTTGTACTAGTTTGCTCAGTCTTATAAATAATTCTCATTAAGAGCTCAGCTTGCTGTTGGGGGCTCAGGTCTAACAGTCTCTCTTTCTACTATTACTACTGCATTTTGATTTACAAAATATTCTAGTCTCTGCTCACTAAGAGCCCAGCTTGCTGTTTTGGGGGGTTCAGGTGGTCTAAAAATTATTCCTAGTGTACTGCTTCTACATTTTGACTTTAAAACATAATTATCTACTTCAGCTGTTATTGGGGGGCTCAGCGGTCTTATAAATAAAGAATACATACTGCTGACAGTACAGGTTAAATTATCGGTAAAAAAACAGTATATTTATACCTTCTGGCAAGCTGATATATAAACCTTTTAAATAAAAGTTATTTTTGGTTTTCATGGACATTTATAATTTTGGTGTAGTAACCCCCAACTTTTGGCTTCTGACCCTCTACTTTGGAAGCAGGGGGTCAGACTGACCCCCTGATTTCCGACCCTAATGCAAGGCCTGCTTAAGACAAACCCACTTTGGACTCCCCTTCAAATAATTCCCCTGACCAAACAGTCTTTCAGGGTGATTACTGTCCTGTTCAGAAATAAAGGAGTGAACATCCAGGACATATTATATTGGCTGGATAAAAGATATTCAGTCCAAGGTACTCCATCCTGACCCTATTTTGGATGGAGAGGGGTTTTGAAATGGTGGTTCGAGGATTAAAATCAAACTCCAACCAGAAGAAACAGATTTAAAACATTTGCCCAACTGTTTATATATTGGGCGTGACAAAGGCTTCATATTGGACAACCTCGCCGCTGTTTTAAGTGCAGCTCAGCCAGACATATTAGTCCAAACTGTGAAGCCCTTAAATGTATGTCATGTGGGGAATTGGGCAATACAAGCTTTCATTGTCAAAACACACAGAAGTGTAACCCGTGTGAAGAAGATGGGCTGTCCTTTTCAGCATGCCCTTGGGCCTCCCACAACACTGATGATGCAGACTATGTGATTCAGGACTTTTATATCCAAAAAACAAAAACTGCCTCACGTTTCCGGGGCTTTTCTCCACCCACTCGCAGTAGCCCAGAACCAGCGGGCCCAGCTAGTTAGTCCAGATACAGTAGTCCTAGTGGCTCAATCACAAGTATCTTTATCTGAAACCCTTGATCAGCTAAGAAACAGAGAGTCTATGGATGAAATGGCACCCCCACACCCTCCCCCCTCTGGGAGGGGAAGGGTTTCCAGAAGTGAAATCAAAAAAAGTGTCAAAAGGGAAAAAGGCCAAGGCAGAGTCTACAAACATACTGGACCCAGTCCCTCAGAGTAACCCTTTCACAGTCTTATGAGATGGTATTTCTGAGGAGGATATAGATTCAAATGCAGCCTCATGGACCTCCTCACAGGCAGAAGCCCCCTCAGATAACGATGAGGTAGAGGGCACAGAGGCAAGCAGAACAAAGAGGCGGTGAATGGGAGTAAGAGCCACCTCCATAAAAGTCCCTTTAAAATTATAACTGGACTGAATACCATTGATGGGCCATTATGAAGTAACTATCACCTCTCTGAATACTAATAGTGTATTATCAGAGAGAAAGCGTTTGGCAACTTTTGCACTATTTTCTGATCAAACTAATGACATTGTTTTTTTTCAGGATACCAGACTGAGGACACCTGCAGAAATGGAGTCTGCCAGTAATGCATGGATATGGGGTTCTAGTTTTTGGTCAGGTGGCAGTGATATCTGTAGTGGAGTGGGAATATGTTTTAAAGAGCATAACATTAAAGTCATCCATCTGGTTGAAACTGTGCCATGTAGGGCTTTGTTGCTAGATGTATTAATCCAAGGGATAGAATTCAAGCTCATTAATATATATGCACACCAGGTTAAGACTGCTTGAGTAGATCTATTGAAATTAATTTGACCCTACTTGTACACTTTACGGAATGCCTTGTTTGATGGAGACTTTAATATGAGTCTGTTTTTATCTGATAGGGGCCCTAACACATCAAAAATCTATTGTAATTCATCCTATATGAACCAAGTGCTACAATTAACAGGACTCCGATGTTTTTGCTTCCACAACTTCAGAGCCCCACATACATTTCATAAAGGAAAATTATCTACTAGAATAGATTTTTGGTTCTTGTCACCTGATTTATCAGTCAGATCAAAAGTAGTTATTCCAGTGGCAACATCTGACCATAGCCTACTCAGTGTCACTCTCTCAGATTTGGCTGAAACATCAAGAGGGAAGGGATACTGGAGAATGAATTTTAGCTTATTAGATAACCAGAAGATAAAATAAGGATGTTTATACTTATTAGAAGCCAGACAGTCCGTTTTCTTTCTTTACGACTCCATAGGTGAATGGTGAAGAAACAGTAAAGAATATTTCCAGAACTACTTCTAGTTGATGGGCAAATTAAATGGTCCGAATAAAAGGGAGGAATATTTTGCTTTACAAAAATAACTTTTACTTCTTTACCAATTACAGATGGATTGTAAGATTTCATACACAGAACAGATTACTTTAGTTAAAAACCAATTAAGGAATATACAATATGATAGGATGAAATCATTAGAAATAGAACAAAAGCTGGGGTACACTGGGAAACAAGGTAATATTAACACTTTTGATTCTTCTTCAGCACAAAGTCATAATAACATCACTTCACACTTACAAACAGCATTGAGGACTGAGATTTCTGGAGAAAAAAGAAATTCTGAGGGTGGTAGAGTCCTATGTAAAAGAAAAATTTACTGCTGCTGAAATTTCGGAGGAAAAGGTCAAACACTGGTTGACCTCCTGTGAATTACCACAAATCCCCAAACATTTAAGGTTTACCCTACAGCTCCAATCACAGAGCATTAGAAACAGTTATATCAGAATTAAGAGCAGGAGTAGCCCCAGGACCAGACGGACTCCCAAATGAGCTTTATTAAATACTTTTCCATATTTTAAAAGTAGAATTGGTTAATACCTTCAGTTATGTTTTAGTGAATCAGAACCTGCCAGGTAGTACGTATAAAAGCCTAATTTTGTTCCTCTTTAAAGGAGGTAACAAGGCACTTCTGGATAACTGGAGACCACTTACCCTGTTGACTACTGATAGTAAAGTATTAGCAAAAATTTTAAATAATCGCTTGGCAATAGTATTAGATATCATAATTCACCCTACTTAGTTTTGTGCAGTTCCAGGAAGAAAGATAGGAGATGCTCTAGTACTTCTCAGGGAAATTATGGAAAAAGGTAATGACGGGGAGTTTAGTGGTTACCTAGTAGGCCTCGATCAAGCAAAAGTCATGATTATTTATGGCTAGTATTATAAGCTTATGGTTTCCCTGAAAGTTTGGTAGATTGGATTAAGTTGTATTACCAAAAAGCTTCAATAAAATCTTATGTCAATGGTTGGGTAGGACAAGGATGCCCAGCTCATAGGGGTGTGAGACAAGGTTGCCCCTGAGTTCAGTCTTGTACATTCTGGCTTTGAGCCCTCTTTTGTTTAAAATACAAAAGAACGATACCATAAGGGGTGTTTCTGTACACAGTGAAGATCAAGAAGTAAAAAGTAATAACCCATGCATACAATGTGTGTCTGGTACTGGGGGACCAGGCATCAGACAGTGCGGCAACTATGAAGATTCTGTCCTTTTCAAAACTTACTGACACAGCAATTAACACTGGAAAAAGTGTATGTCTCCCTATTGGTAATCAATCAATCAATCAATCAATCAAAATCTTTATTTATTCAGGCGAACATCATTGAGCATAGCTCATTTACAAGATGGACCTGAGTGGTCATAACAAAAAGGTTACAGATTGTATACAAAAACATGATATTGAATAAGCACAAATACAACCATTTATGAGTGAGATAGATGTACAAATATTTACATATATACAAGGCAAAGGACAGTAAACCTAAAACCTAATAAAGGAGAAAACAAACAGTCTAGTAGGGATAAGGCTTGGATAATGGTACATAGGTGGGCATATATGTATGAGGTTTGATGGGGAAAGGACCAGATGAATGATAGAAGAATAGGGAGGAGCTTTAAAAGAGGGGTGGAGGAGAGGGGTGTGGGAGGGTTGGGGTGTGGGAGGACTGCGCCTTGTAAGGAAGCAATTACTTGCAATCTGGGATTAGGCTGGTATACAGCTTTTGAAGGATGTAAGAGGAATCAGTGTATCCATTTTCAATGACTTTTGGATAGAATTCCAGATAAGTGCCAGGAATAACTGATTGCAGCTCTTCCGTTACTGGGTGCAGGTGATAGGAATCTTCAGCAGGATCAGTTTGTTGATCCTCAAGGTGTAGGGCCTGGATGTGATCCGGTTGAAGCAGTCTGAGATGTAGGAAGGGAGTTTGTTTGTCAGAGCTTTGTAGATCCAGATAGCAGCATTTTTTTCTTCTATGTTGCAGGGATGTCCAACTGACTGCATTGTGAGAAAGCAATGATGGGTGCTAGAGGAAGGTCAGTAATGAATCTAATAGCTCTATGATACAGAGTGTCTAATTTGTTTAGATGGGAGAGGAGCAATGACCATAGAGGAAGTCAGCATAATCAATGAGGGACAGGAATGATGCTAGGATTAATCTTTGTTTGGAATCTTTGGTCAGGTAGTGTTTGATCCTATAGAATAGACCAAGTCTTTGTCTTAGCTTTTTTAGGAGCTCTTCAACGTGGGTAGTATAGTCTAGTTTATTGTCTATCCATACTCCTAGGTATTTGAATTTGACAACATATTCCAGATTTTCACCAAGGATGGTAGAGAGTTGTGGGAGGGTGAATGATGGGATAGTGGAAGAACAGTTCTTGGTGGCAAAGAACATAGCTTTGGTTTTCTTGGCATGTAGTAATAATTTCTTTTCTAATAGGTTGTGCTGAAGGAGGGAGAATTCAGACTGTAGGAGCTCACAGGCTTTTGATGGTGAGGGATTGCTCACATATAGTACAGTGTCATCTGCAAAAAGGTGGATATTAGAAAGTGAGAGTCTGGAATCAATATTGTTGATATAAATGGCAAAAAGGATGGGACCCAGGATGGAGCCTTGCGGTACACCTCTTAGGAGTGGTTTAGAGGTAGATAGATCACCTTCATTTTTTACCAGTTGTAATCTTCCGGAGAGATAGCATCTGAACCATTTAAGAGAGAGTGAGTCAAGGCCTATGGAGTTCAGAGGAGATTAGAAGATCATGATCCACACTGTCAAGGCTTTGCTTAGATCCAGAAACACAGCACAGGTATTATTCTTTTGTCTAGGGCAGTCTGCCAGTCATTTGTGACTTTGCTAGTGCAGAGATGGTGCTATGCATAGATCTGAACCCAGATTGAGCTGGATTTAGGAGATTGTTGGTATCAAGGTAGGCAGTTAACTGAGAGTTTACCAGCTTCTCAAGCATCTTGGATAGTACTGGTAAGATAGAGATGGCCTATAATTATTGAGGTCCATGGGATCACCTGCCTAAGTAATGGAAACACTTGAGCTGTTTTTCCATATTGATGGGATAGAACCAGTGGCAAGTGATAGATTGAAGAGGTGGGTGAGGGCGGTTAAGGCATGCAGAGCTACTTTGAAAGTAGGGTCAGGGGAGTCTGCACCTGCACTTTTGGTGGTATCTAGCTGAGTTAGAAGGTCTTCTACTTCTTTGAAGAATATTGGTTTGAATGAGAATGTGGAAGCAACCTTTGACCCTCAGTAGATTGTAGGTTTAGAGATGATCTTAATAGGGTTTGCAGGAGAGAGTGAAAGCCAGGCCAGCTGTAGTGAAATGATCGTTAAAGGCATTCAAGATATTTTGCTTGTCGGTGATTTCAATACTATTTAATTGAATTTTGGGTGGTAAGACAGGGGTAGAAGTTTGACCTAGGATGCCCTTTATGGTACCCCAGAACCTGGAAGGGTTGTTATAGGAGGCATCTAGTTCAGCTGTGTAGAAGGCTGCCTGGCTTTCTTACTTGTTTTGTGCAGGAGTTTCTGGCTTTTCTGAATTAAAGCCAGTCATTTGGGTCCTTTGTCTTTCTTGCCCTTTTCCAGAGTTTGTCTCTGGCAAGCAATCTTGGTTTAAGATTCGACAGAGAACCAGCGACAGGATTTGAGTTTGAGTTCTGACACTGGTGAGGGTACATGTGAATTGAGGGCACTTGTGATTATATCATTTAAGATTTGAAGAGCTGTCTCTATTGAGGGCTGTGAGATAGAATTCTTGCCAGCGTGTGGTATGGCACAGATCATGGAGATATCCTGAAATATTAAAGAAGTTCTTTTGACCTTCGTGGAGGATTTTGCAGGATTGGGTGGCTTGATTGTTGATCTAATGGCAGCTATGGGACAGTGGTCACTTATGTCACTGAATAGTACTCCTGCACAGGGATAATGATGAGGTTTATTTACCAATATAATATCAGGAGTGTGCTGTTGAGAATATTCTTTGGGTTGATCCTTGTTGGTTCTTTGATTAATTGAGAGAATCCATAGGTGTCACAGAAGGTTACCAGAATTGCAGATGCATTAGTCAGCAATTCAAGTTCATGTCTCCTAAGATGATGGTGTCTTCGGGCACAGATTAAGTATAGATCCTAAGGTGGGATAGGAGTTTGAGCCTGCAGAGGGGGCCTATAGCAACCAATCAGTTGAAAAGGATGATGTGTTGGGAAGGGTTATTTTAATTGACAAGCATTCAATTCCTTTGGTTGTGATGTAGAATTGAGGGCAGGATGCAGAGATGTTTGCTTTGACATAGATGGCTACCCACCGCCCTGGATAGACGGTCAGATCTGAAGAGCTGGTAGTTGGGAAGGTTTATTTCACTATCTTTTGTTTGCTGATTTGAGCCATGTTTCAGATATAACCAGAAAGTCAGGTAGGGTGTGTGCAACCAGGCCTGTATTGATGAGAACTTTTAGGAGGCTGCAGGCATTGATGTGAAGAAAACTCAATCCATTTATGGAGGTTAGGTCAGTTGGAGAGATCGAGCTTCAGTGGGGCCAGGGTTGATTTCCACAGTGCCAACACAGACCAGCAGAAAGAAGATTAGCTTGATGAGGGGCACTCAAGCGATAGGTAGTGAGCAGTCAGGCAGTTTTCTTCTTTCTTGGGATCCAATATATAGTGGGTGATGATCCTGCTGCATGGTTATCGATTTTATCATAGATTACCAGCTAATGGACAGTAAGGGAGTAATTGTAGTGACAGTATGGTAGCAAGGGGATAGAGGAGTTCCAAACTGGTTGTGAGCCTTTTTGGGATTCCCCAAGGATTAGTATGCAGAAGCGGTAGTATATGTATATGTAGGTTTAGGGGCATCCACTGGGGACAGTGGAGGGGACAGTGTTGAGTGGTGCCCTAAGCACCTCAGTATGGGTTCCAACAGTTATCTCTTCTGGATCCAAGGAAGGTGAGAGGCAAAGCAGCAGTAGTAGGCGCTAGTAGCATGGTGGAGGGTAGGAAGGGTTAAAGAAACTAAGGTGATGTGAAGAAATGAGCTCAGGAATTGGCTAAGGAGAATAGCTATGGGAGGGGATGAGATTTGGCGGGAAGGTGTGTATAAAAGAAACACCCTGAAGGGGGTGGGGCGGACAAAATTTTGTGGCTTTCCCTGCCTTTCTGGCTTTCTCCCAGCCTCCTGGTTCCCTTCTCGGCTGTGGCGGTGGCCGCCCGCCTGCTGGCGGCTCGGAACCCTCCGGTCTGTGTGTCCTCGAGGGCAGGCGGCTAGAAGGAGGGACAGAGGAGAGGGCAATCAGAAGTAGCACTTTGCAGGCAGTGGCTTGCAAGAGTGCTAAATTGTAAAATTTGTACAACAAAGACTGGGAGGATGGGGGGGGTTAGGCCTGAGCGTCTAGCCCAACTCAAATGACTCAAAAGACTGTAAACACTAATTAAACAGGTAAGTAGGCATTTCCCAGAAGTACACAATAAAACAGCAAAAACAGCTCTTTTTAGAGAAATTAAACTTTTCAGTAAAAGACAAATAATCTCGACCAGTTTTGGTGGTGCAAAGATACAGCAAAGTCAATGGGAGAAAGGCGCACCAATCAGAGGCTGGCAAAGTGGTGTCAGCCTTCGATTGGCTGTGCAGCTATCCCATACCTTTCTGGCTTTCTCCCCGCCTCCTGGTTCCCTTCTTGGCTGTGCGGTGGCCGCCCGCCCGCTGGCGCTCGAGCCCCTCGGTCTGTGTGTCCCCGAGGCAGGCCGGCTAGAAGAGGAGGGACAGAGGAGAGGGCAATCAGAAGTAGCACTTGCAGGCAGTGACACAAGGGTGCTAAATTGTAAAATTTGCACAACAAAGACTGGGAGGGTGGGGGAAGTTAGCGCCTGAGCGTCTGCCAACACAAAATTGACCCAAAAGACTGTAAACACTAGTTAAACAGGTAAGTAGGCATTTCCCAGAAGTACACAATAAAACAGCAAAACAGCTCTTTTTAGAGAAATTAAACTTTTCAGTAAAGACAAGTAATCTCGACCAGTTTTGGTGGTGCAAAGATACAGCAAAGTCAATGGGAGAGCGCACCAATCAGAGGCTGGCAAAGTGTGGTCGCCTTCCGATTGGCTGTGCAGCTATCCCTTACCTTTCTGGCTTTCTCCCGGCCTCCTGGTTCCCTTCTCGGCTGTCGCGGTGGCCGCCCGCCGCTGGCGGCTCAGGGCCCCTCGGTCTGTGTCTCGGGGCAGGCGGCTTTCTGGCTTTCTCCCGGCCTCCTGGTTCCCTTTCGGCTGTCACGGTGGCGCCGCCTGCTAAGCGGCTCACTCTCAGTCTGTGTGTCCTCGAGGGCAGGCCGGCTTCTGGCTTCTCCCCGGCCTCCTGGTTCCCTTCTCGGCTGTCTGCGGTGGCCGCCCGCCCACTGGCGGCTCGGAGCCCCTCCGGTCTGCTGTGTGTCCTCGAGGGCAGGCGGCTTTCTGGCTTTCTCCCGGCCTCCTGGTTCCTTCGGCTGTGGGTGGCCGCCCGCCCGGCTGGCGGCTCGGAGTCTCGGTCTGTGTGTCCTCTCGGGCAGGCCGGCTTTCCAGCTTTCTCCCGACTCCTGGATTTCCCTTCTCGGCTGTCGCGGTGGCCGCCCGCCGCTGGCGGCTCAAACCCCTCCGGTCTGTGGCCAATGTCCTCGAGGGGCAGGCAGCTTTCTGGCTTTTCTCCCCCGCCTCCTGGTTCCCTTCTCTGGCTGTGCGGTGGCCGCCCGCCGCTGGCGGCTCAAGAGCCCCTCCGGTCTGTGTGTCCTCGAGGGCAGGACCGGCTTTCTGGCTTTCTCCCCGGCCTCCTGGTTCCCTTCTCAGCTGTGCTGGCCGTCGCGCCACGCCATGGCTCGGAGCCTCCCGGTCTAAGTGTGTCCTCAAAGGGCAGGCCGGCTTTCTGGCTTCTCCCCGGCCCTCCTGGTTTCCCTTCGGCTGTCACGGTGGCACGCCCGCTTCGCTAGGCGGCTCGAGAACCCTCCGGTCATAATGTGTCCTCGAGGCAGGACAGGCAATCAGAACTGGCAAAGTTGTGAGCCTTCCGATTGGCTGTGCAGCTCATCCGTACCTTTCTGGCTTTCTCCCCGGCCTCCTGGTTCCTTCTCAGCTGTCCGGTGGCGCTGCCAGCTGGTGGCTGGAGCCCCTCCGGTCTGTGTGTCCTCGGGGCAGGCCGGCTTTCTGGCTTTTCTCCCCGGCCTCCTGGTTCCTTCTCGGCTGTGCGGTGGCCGCCCGCCCGCCAGCAGCTGAGACCCCTCCGGTCTGTGTCCTCGAGGGCAGGCCGGCTTTCCTGGCTTTCTCCACGGCCTCCTGGTTTCCCTTCTCGGCTGTCGCGTGGCAGCCGCCCAGCTGGCGGCTGAAGCCCCTCCGGTCCTGTGTCCTCGAGGCAGGCCGGCTTTCTGGCTTTCTCCCCGGCCTCCTGGTTCCCTTCTCGGCTGTCTGGTGGCGCCATCGCTATGTGGCTCGGAGCCCCTCCTCTCTGTGTGTCCTCGAGGGCAGGCCGGCTTTCTGGCTTTCTCCCCCGGCCTCCTGGTTCCCTTCTCGGCTGTGCGGTGGCCGCCCGCCCGCAGGCGGCTCGGAGCCCGACCGGTCTGTGTGTCCTCGAGGGCAGGCCGGCTAGAAGGGGCTGTCTAAGGCTTATACAATATGTTTAGATATACCATTACAGTTACAGCCACAAAAACTTTTGGGAGTGTATTTTGGCCCCGGAGATATGAACACATTTAACTGGACTTTATTGATATAAGAAAGTAAAGGAAAAATAAAAAAATGGAACACATGGCATATGTCAAAGCAGGAAATGATATATATGGTTAAGACATTTTTACTAACAATATTTTGACATTTCTGTATGGTATTTCCTCCCACAAAACAATTAGAAACAGTTATCTATAGCATTTTGTTTCAGTGTATATGGGATAGTAGATAACCCTGTTAAGAGAGGTGTCACTTATCGATCCCTCAAAGATGGCCTGAAAATGATACATCCCCTAGTTTTCTTTTTTAGTATGTTTTTTGTAAGGGAATTTGAAACCTGTGTTACTTAAAACTGATACAGTGTGGAGCCCTTGGTTGTTAGATCAGGTTGCACCCTGGCTAGAATCATGGGAACTAGAATCAGTTATCCAAAAGCAAAAATCCCTTCAAGGTCTCCACCCCCCCCCCAACCCCCATGCAATATATTTTTATGAAAATAAAACTCTGGGCCATTAAGAAACAACAGATTTTAGATTTTACCAGGAAAGAAATGTACATGCGCATAGTGAGGAACTGTTTTTATTGAGCAACCCAGATATTGGGTTAAAACACTGGTGGAAACTCAACATATAGGGAAAATGTTGATGAACCCTAGGCTACAAGGGAAAATGTGGAAGTTCTATGGCTTTGTGCTCACGAAAAGCTTAATGTTAGGAACAACTTAAAGCACAAAGAGATGAAAGAGAGGTAGTGCTCCAGGGAAAGTACTTGTGGTGGAATATTGGAAACAATGGAGCATTTGTTCCTTGAATGTCCTTTCATCCTTTCCTTTTGGACTATACTATTTTCAAAATGGCATAACTTTCCCTTTAGATTAATAAACAGAGATATTTTGTTCATAGGCCTCTTGCCCAAAGCATGGGCCAAGTATGAAGCAGGGACAATTCAGTTGATTCTTTTAACACTTAAATACCACATATGGCATACTAGGTGCCAGCTAACTCTTTACAAGAGACAAGTGACAGCAGAACAGTTGTTTCGGACAGTGCAGATCTCTCTTATAGGCATTAGACAACAGGAATTTCATGGGTATTGGGAATCACAATTCCAGTCTTGGTGGAAATATATAGACTGGATACTGGAAGTAAGCTGAACAGTCCATGGCATAAAAAGTCCAGTTTTAAACAAATAAGGAAACTAGAGTATGATGCAATACTCATTTAGGTTAGCCTAATAATAAGAAACTCCCCCATCTCTTTTTTTGGGGGGCTCATTTCAGTTTTCTGATTTAATTTTGGGGTCTAATTATTTTGAAGACAAACGAGACAGGCTAAGAATGTAATACTTGTTTGATTTCTCTTGTTGTTTGACTTATATGTTACTTAATACGAGCCAGCACTGTTTGTATTTCTTTTGTCACTGAAATTGGAATAACAATCACCTACTCTTTTGTGTGGGGGTAGTAGATAATTGTATTAATTTTCTTATCAAGAATACAAACAGACCACTTCTCTCAGTGTAATTGTGCCCCCTGCCAGGCGTATTTTTAAATCAAGGATGGAAATGAGAACGGAAAAGTGTGGCCCACTGGGAATTGAACCTCAGACCCCTGGTAGGCCGTTCCAGTGCTCTAACCATTAAGCTATAGGCTAACATGGTCAGCTGGCCTCAGGTCTTTCCTTAAATCCACATATTCCTTTCTCAAGTATGTTGCGTAATCCTGCAACTTAATTCTTTTATTTGAAATATAATCTAACAGGAGTGTGATTCTAATGCTCATCTATTATTTTCACTTCTGAATTCTGAAAGGGGACAAGTATGATTTATTATTAGTTTTTTTTTTATTATTTAGTTCTTTAGGCTACACATCTTATGACCTTTGTTTCAGTTTAAATAGTATGATTGTAATACTTTTTTAATTTGATTTTCGGCCTTCATTTCTGTATTAGATGTGACTTAACATTGCTTGTTATCATTTGTGTTGAAGTTATGAATAAAAATTTCCCTTCTCTTTTGTAGGGGGAAGTGGAGGTAAAGGGGGCCAGTAGATCATATGCAAGTTTTTCACAAGTTTAGACATTATGGTTTAGCATACTAATGTACAGTCTTATGATTTGTCCTGTAGGAAGGGTTACTTCCTTTCATCTGTCAGTATGCACTGAACACTGTTTTGATTTTCCTTTATTGCTTTTTGTTCCTATTCATTTTGTATTCTGTGTGCTGTGATGAAAAAATGTTTGTTTTATGATTTACTTTGAAGTTCTAATAAAAAAATTCCCCAACTCTTATCAAGAAGTGCCATGTGCCACCTGAACAATCACCGGAACAGGCAGATGGGAGCTCGGTTTAACATCTCATTCGAAAGACAGCACCTCTGGAGTACAGCACCCCCCTCTCGATGCACTACTGTGTCAGTATTGGAATTTATCCCATGTTCCTGGTGTGGGGCTAGAACCCACCACCTTCTGATCTTCCAGCTTCAGAGGCAAGTGTGCTACCTGCTGAGCCACTGACACTGCTGGGCTTAGTGGACCAGTCATGAGCAGTCGCAATGACTACAGAGTCCGCTTTGGGGTGAACACTAAGGTGATCTTTCTCCTCTGGTATTCTATGAGTCTGGTCCTCCTTTTTGGCTATTTGGCTACTGCCAGGATTGAAGAGGGCATCATCCAGATGGTGGATGCCAGGTCTTCATGTGGCTCTAACCAAGGAGGGGTGAGGATGGGAGCTGCCTCCTGGATGTCCAAATGTTCTGCCAGTCTTTGGTGTTTTGGATCCTGAGCATCTGACTTCCAATCGTAGATCTCCACTATCTTTTTGAGGAGGTCTGCGAAAGAAGGGTCCTCAGGCAGGGATTTTGGAGATTTCTTAGGCTTGGACTCCTCTGTGGGAGGAGTTTCAAACTCTGACCCTACAGAGGAAGAGGAATCGGAGTCTGAACCCGGATCTGAGGATTCTAAAGACCGGATGTTGGGGTGGGAAGCTTCCTGAGAGCCAAGAAGGGTTTTGTCTGATGACTGCCCAATGGCAGGATCCTTTGACAGGCTCGTCGGCTGAAGTAAGTCCGGCATAGGGGTAGACCCTGGCGTCTGGTCCACTGTGGCCTGGTGAGCATCCCTTGGGGGGTGGCAGCTATCCAGCTCCGACACCAGTTGGGCTTTGGTCTCTTACCACCAGCACTGAAAGATAGCCTGGAAGTCCAGCTGAGGTGGAGGCAGTGGGAGTTGATAGGCTAGAGGGTACCCTTGAGAGAAACTGGATGGTGGATAACCCAACATATGGTAGGTGTGTGTAACCTGGTAAGGTGTAGGCACATGGATACCCTGGCGTCTGACTGCCTGATGGTTGGTATCCCAGAGGAATATAAGCTGGTGGACAGTGTGGCATCGGGTGACCTGATGGGGGGCTGATGGCAGTGCCTAGGGGGGCTGGAGGACCCTGAGGAGGCCTGACACCTGGCCCTGAAGGCCCTGATAAAACCAGGTCGAATTCCAGACCGGCATGAGGCAAGCTTGGCATCGGTGCTGGTGTCTTCGGCAGAGGATCCGACTGAAGAGGGACCATAGGGTTCTCTGGGAGACCTGTCAGGTCCTGAGATGACCCAGGGAAGGTGCCACCTGACGGATGGCCACATCCTCCACACCCTGTAGATCTAGGAAGGGCAGCAGAAACTCTTCTAAAGGAGAGGGGCTGGTCTGGTGGGGAAACCCAACTGGGGAAAGCTGTGGCAACTCTGGCAACTGAGCACTGTCGGCCTTCGCTGGACCCTGATGTAAGCTGGTTGGTCAGGTGGACGTCGGATGAGCCGACGACTGACTTATCAACCTGAGTGGTCAGGCAGGCATCAGGTGAACTGATGACCAGCATATCGACTATGGCCAGGTGGGCTCTGGAGACCACAGAGCCCGACTTCACAGCCTGGGCCGGGTGCTTTTTGGAGGGTCTGACAAGCGGGTTACCAACCCCACCAGACAACTTAGACCCACAAGCTAAAAGGGGCCTAAGAGCACAGAAGCCACGGATGTAGCTGAGGTGCCCGTGGCCACTGTAACTAGCTGAGGTGCCTACAGGGGGTCAAAGGACTGCTCCTGGGTAGGCGGGGCAGGCTTGGAGGCAGCAGCCAACTTCCCGGAGGAAGAGGGCCGCTGTTCACCTGAGGGTGGCCGCGGGTAAGAGGGGAACCGGTCCTGATCCCTGTGCTTCTCTTTGTCCCTCTTCTTCTGCTTATGCTTATGGGAGTCACTAGGAGAAGAGGAAGCGCTATGGAGTTTCTGAAGCCCCTTTTCCATTGTGGCCATTTTAAGTTTTAACAGATGAGCCTCAAGGGCCTGCTGGTGGTGCTTCCGTGTGGCCTGGTTGAAACTGGAGCAGGCCTCACAGTCCTCGACCTTGTGCTCCAGGCCTGGGCAGAAGAGGCAGAGGAAGTGAGAGTCTTTATGTGGTAGCTGCACACTTATTTTTATGAGACTCTGCAGAAGATGGCGCAGACATGCACAAAATAAAGTAAATCTCTGTAAAAACAGAAAAAACAGATACTCATCTGAAGAAAGCAGTCAAACTGCAGCAACGATCTCCGTGAGGTCTGATGTGCTCAGGTCGATGGCAGGAAAGAACTGGAAGGGGGCATGGGGACCACCCACTATATAGTTTCACGCTGACGCCTGACATGTGATGTCAGGTGGGTGGTCCACTATCAGACACTGCTAGCTAAAGTTTCCGAGTGGTCCTGATGCCAGGGGGTGCAGTCCTTAAGTTAATTACCTACTGCAAGAGCCCTCTTGAAGTAAGATCACCTGTTCCATTTTAGGTTTACTTATCCCTGGTGTCCAGCAGAACCACCCACCGAACATTCCCATGCTCTGTACAGTGTTATATCCCTCTTGTCTAGTGGCACACCCACCCCCAAACACCCATGCCATGTTAGGTTTACCTATCCCTGGTGTCTAGTAGTAACTCACCCCCCCCGGGACACCCATCTCGTGTTAAGTATACCTATCCCTGGTGTCTAGAGACACCCCTGACCATGAGCACCTGTCCCATATTAGGTATACATCATCCCTGGTGTCTAGTGGCACTCCCACCCACCCACCCTGAAGCACCCAACTAAAATAATATGGAACACCTTGGTGTCCAGTGGTACCCTCCTGCCCCACACCTCAAATGCCCATCAACATATGTAATGTGAAGCATTAAAGGTTCAGCATCTGCCCACCTGCCCGCTGAACACCACCCATCCAACCCTCCCCTTAGCAGGGGTGTCTGGGTATGTGTTGGAAGTCCCAATATAGTGGCTGACACAGCCCTTCATGCATCTCCTTGGCCGACTGCCATATGATCTGACAGTGAGCATGCATACAGTACATATACACACCCTCTGTCAGCTCATACAGTGGCTGGCCAAGGAGGTGAGATGATGGCTGTGCTGGTCACCATACTGGGATTCACAGCACATCCCCAGACACCCTGGTGGATGGGTGGTGTACAGCGACTGGACAGGGCAGGTGGGGGGGGCTGCTGGGCCACCAATTCTTCCTGTTATGTATGTTGACAGGTATTTGGGGGTGGGGCAGAGGGGGTACCAATGGACACCAGGGTGTTCCATATCATTGTACACAGGTGTCCAGGGGACAGGGGTGCCACTAGACACCAGGGATATGTATATCTAACACGGGATGGGTGTCCAGGGGTGTGGGGTGCCACTAGACACCAGAGATAGGTGGTACCAGGTCAATTAGCCATACAAAATATAGTGTAGTTAAAACCACGCAAACCACACAGCATGGGGGAATAGAGCGACAAGGTACAAAACATCGCAAGGAGAAAATGCTGCAAGCACGGTTTTGTACCCTGTTGCACATGGCTGGTAGGGGAGGTGGTCCCCTGAGCAACTACCATGGCTCAGGAGATGAGCTATGGCAGTGGAGGGAAGCTATGCTTCTGTGGACCGGGGCTCGATTCCTGGTCCAAGACAACTTGTTTAAACTTTATTTTTTGTAACAGTGTGTGTGATTTTATTATTCCCCCGTCCATATTTCTCCCCATCCCCACGTTGTACCCCCGTGAAGTTGATTATATAAACTGGGGGTTGGGGGAACACAACCCCCATAATGGGGCATGGGGGCAGGCTTCAGTCAAAAATAAAGAAGCGATGTGCCTTTTTCACCAAATTTTGTATTAGGCTTTATTGGCGAGCATCGGCAACTTACCCGCTGTAGAGACAGCGCAGTACATTGATACGCTGTTTTTGGCAGAATGACCCCTTGCCAGGACAGGTATACCTAACATGGGACAGGTGTTCTGATGGTGGCGGGTACTACTAGACACCAGGGATAAGTAAACCTAACATGAGACAGGTGTTTGGGGGGGTGCCACTGGACACCAGGATATGACACTGTACAGGACATGGGGTGCTCGGGGGTGTGTGTGTGAGTGCCACTAGACACCAGGGACATGACAATGCACAGGGTACGGGGTGTTCAGGGGGGGGTACTGCTGGACTCCAGGATTAGGTAAACCTAATACAGGATGGGAGTTTGGAGGTGGGGGGTGCCATTAGGCACTAGGGATAGGTATACCTAACATGGGACAGGTGTTCAGGGATGGGGATGCCACTAGACACCAGGGTTAGGTATACCTAATGTGGGATGGCTGTTAGGGGGTAGGAGGTCCACTAGACACCAGGGATGGGTGAACCTAACATGGAACGGGTGTTCGGGAGTTGTAGGTGCCACTAGACACCAAGGACCTGTAAATCTACCATGGGATGAGTGCTCAGTGGGTGGGGGGTGCCACTAGATACCAAGGACTACATCTAAGCACGTGTGAGGGGTGATTGGGGTCAGGCAGCTGCAGTACATTTACCATGCAATCAGTGGGGTGGGGTTGCGGGCTTAACGCCCCTCTAAGTTGTGGGTTTCAGCAATAATAATACCACTTTGTGTCCATTTACCACCACCATCAATGAGGTGGGGTTGCGGGCTTAACGCCCCTTTCAGTTGTGGGTTTCAGCAATAATAGTACCACTCTTTGTCCATTTACCACCATCACAAACTTCTGAACATGCCGCTGTGCCTGTATGTAGGCGGGAACCCCTCATTTGCATGGGTGCAGTGTTACCTTAGTCCATGGGTGCAAATGGGTTTAGGATGCACTGATTAGGCCTTTGAATATGACCCCCCCCCCCCCCATGCAAGCAGCAAACTTGGGTAGTGCTCAGGCAAACCACATTAGCACTATTGTTTGAACATCATCCCCATAATGTCCATCACACAGTACAAGGCCCAGAGTCCATAAAATAATAGATCAGTATCTAGATGTAAAGAAAAAAAAAAGAAGTCATTTCACAGGCATATACTGGGTAGTTTCAGCTTCTTCCTCTTCTAGGTCAGAACCCAAGTCTGTTGGAATGGCAACATTTTTTTCTAGAATTTTCAATCTGTGTCCACATTGAAGAAGAAATTATCCTTACCCTGGAATGTAACATTACATTTTGATGAGGACTGAAGAACAGCAGTTACCCCAAACTAGATAAATTCAGATCTACTTGCAAGAAATCTTTTCCTGTGCCACTGAGTTGCGAGGCAAAAGTCAGGGTGCAAGCAGAGTTTTTGGCCCTCATACTTGGAAACCCCCTCTGCTGTTTGGCTAATTGCAGGATTTGATTGCAAGAAATTAGAGATTGGAAAGTGCAGATAACGTAACTTGATCTGAACTACCAGCATCTGCAAGTGACTGAGTGCAGAACACAGACTAAAAACCTGGGGAGGGCAAGTCCAGTAAAGGTATCACTACTAAAGACTAACTAGTCTGAGATCTTAATAAGTAGGGTATTTTCTATTCTTCCAAACTTAGAAATGGTTGCGAGCTGCTTGTGAAGGGATGCATTCATTGAGCCTTTCCAACGTAGAGGCTCTGCCTGATAAAGTTTCAGCATTTTTTTCTATAGCTTCGGCTTGCTCTTCAAAGGCATTTACTGTTTCCTCTGTCTGGATACATCGAGTGGAAATATCAGCCAGTGAACTGTGAATCTTTTCAAATGAGGATTGATTCTCATCCTGAAAGTAGAGCAAAATGGATTGAATAGTCTGTAAGGTAGGTTTTGCTGTTGTTTTTTTTTTTTGGCGTATGCCAAGCTCAGGGCAAGCTATAGCAGGGAAGCTATTATCCCAGCAGGCAGAGGAGAACATAGAAACATAGACTTTGACAGCAGATAAGGACCGCTTGGCCCATCTAGTCTACCCATTTCCCTACCTACAGGATAGGCCGCAGATCCTAGTTAACCAACAGCCTATTTCTTCCTACCCACCACAAGAATTGCCTTATGTCTGTCCCATGCATTCTTGAATTCTCCCACAGTTTTAGACTCCACAACCTCCTCAGGAAGGCTGTTCCATGCATCCACTACCCTCTCTGTGAAATAATACTTCCTCACATTGCCCCTGAACCGCCCCCCCATCTTTAAATTGTGTCCTCTTGTTCTTGCACGTCTCTTTTTCTGAAAGATGCTACCCTCTTGGACTTTGCTGATTCCACTGGCGTGCTTAAAGTTTCTATCATGTCCCCTCTCCCCTTCTTTCCTCAGGGTATACATATTAAGCTCCTTTAGTCTCTCCTCATATGGCTTCTCTTGCAGACCCTGCACCATTTTAGTTGCCCTCCTCCTGGACTGCCTCTATCTTGTCTATGTCCTTCGCGGGAGATGGGGTCTCCAGAACTGGACGCAGTACTCAGATGGGGTCTCACCAACTGTCTGTACAGAAGGATAACATCTTCCTGTTTTCTGCTGCTGATGCCTCTCCTCGCATCCCAGTATACCCCAGCCCTCCCTACTGCCTTCTCACATTTGCTTGCTAACCTTAGGTAATCTGATATAGTTACCCCCAGGTCCCTTTCCTTTTTTGTTGTTACTACCCCCCCATTGAAGCATAGAAAACATAGAAGTTGACGTGTAGATAAGGACCGTAAGGCCCATCCAGTCTGCCGATTTCTTTTCTACCTTATAAATGTGCCATGAGCCTTTGCTCTGTCAGTGACCTATCTATTCATAGTCATTTGTATTGCTCCCTTATGCCTATCCCATGCCTGTTTGAAGCCTGCACTGTATTCATAGCCACCACTTCTTGTGGTAACCCATTCAGCCATCTACCACCCTTTCTGCTGAAAAAGAATTTCCTCACATTTCCCCTTAATCGGCCTCCCTCTAATCTCATTCTGTGTCCTCTTGTCCTGCTATTTTTCTTATATTTAAACATGTTAGACTCTTTCACCTTGTTTTTATGCCCTTAAGGTGTTTAAATGTCTCGATCATATCACCCTCTCTCCTCCTTTGCTCAAGGGTATACATATTGAGCTCGTTAATTGTCCTCATATGTCTTCTGATGCTGTCCCT
This sequence comes from Neoceratodus forsteri, assembly GCA_016271365.2. NCBI lineage: Eukaryota > Metazoa > Chordata > Ceratodontiformes > Ceratodontidae > Neoceratodus > Neoceratodus forsteri. Next base: position 626,525,747 of record CM057458.1, on the reverse strand, counting down.
GCACCATTTTGGTTGCCCTTCTCTGGACTGCCTCAATTTGGTTAATGTCCTTGTGAAGGTGTGGCCTCAATACTGCCGCAGGTACTCAGATGGGGCTAACCAATGTGTCTTGTACAGAGGATTATTACCTCCCTCTTACGACTTGTGATACTACTAATACACCTAACACCCTAGCCTTACCTACTGCTTTAGAGGTCTGCTTGGATGATTTTAGGTCATCAGTGATGATGATGCCCAAGTCTCTTTCTTCCTTTGTGACTGCTAGCAACTCCCCTCCCAGCCTATAAGTGGCTTCAGGGTTTCTCTTCCCTATGTGCATGATTTTGCACTTCTTTTGCATTAAATCCCAGTTGTCACTCTTCTGACCATTCTGCTAGTTTATCCAGATCTCTTCTCATTCTGCCCACCCCATCTGGATCATCTACTCTGTTGCAGATCTTGGTGTCATCTGCAAACAGACAAGCCTTACCCTCTAGTCCATCTGCGGAGGTCACTAATGAAGATGTTGAATAGGACTAGCCTTTAGGACTGATCCACAAGTACCCCCTTGTGACTTGCATCTCTTCTGACTGTATACCATTTACCACCACTCTCTGTTTCTGCCAGTCAACCAGTTTGCCACCCAGTTGACCAACTTCTGACCCACCCGAGCCTACCTAGCTTATTTATCAATCTTCTATGTGGAACAGTGTCAAAAGCTTTGCTGAGAAGTCAAGGTAGGCGACATCAACTGCTCTCCTTGGTCCACCACTCTGGTTGCAGTCAAAGAAATCTATGAGATTAGTTTGACAGGACCTTCCTTTGAACCCATGCTGTCTTGGATCCTGTGCCCCTATGATTCCAGGTGTTGCACTATCCTTTCCTTAAGGATTGCCTCCATAATCTTGCCCACACTACTGAGGTAAGACCCAGCCGGTCTGTAGTTCCCCGCCTCCTCCACTGCTACCACTCTTGTGAGTGGGATCACATGACCCTTCTCCCAGTCTTCTGGGACCTCTTCTGTGCTCAGAGACTCACTAAACAATTCTGCTAATGGCTCTGCTAGTTCCTCTCCTGGCTCCTTAAGTACCCTGGGATGCTGTGCCATCAGGTCCCATTGCCTTATCCACCTGAGCTTAGCAAGCTCTTGTAGGACCCTTTCTTTGTGTGAAGGGAGTAGTGCTCACCTCCCTCCCCCTGTGTCCATGATGCTGAGCTGTAGGCCCTGCCCTGCCTTCTCTTCAGTAAATACTGAGCAAAGTATCTATTTAGGATAGATGCCTTTACAGGTCCTCCTCCTCACATGCTCCTTTTCTCCATTAAGCTTGCAATCCCCTCTGGACTTTCTCCTTTCACTAATGTATCTATAGAAAGTCTTGTCACCTTCTTTACTGTTCATGTTAGTGTTTCCTCAGTTTGGGACTTTGCCTGCCTTACTGCCTTACCTGCTTCCCTTAGGGCAGTTTGGTATGCCTCCTATCTTCATCCCGCTGTGTTCCCTTATATTTTCTGAAGGCCAGCCTTTTGGCTCTGACCTTTTCTGCTACTGTATTTGAGAACCAAAGTGGTTTCCTTCTTCTTTGCACTTCCTTTTCTGTCTAACACAATGGGATGTTGCTTCAAGTATTGTATCCTTAATGCTTGCCCACTTTGCCTGTACCTCCTCACCTGTGTTTCTTTTGCCAGGGCTAGCTTAACTCTATTTGGCCATCTTATCAAAGTCAGCTCCTCTGAAGTCCCATATTTTGCCTTGGAATGGGATGATTTAGATGTAGTAAAATTGAACCATACCATGTGATGGTCACTGGCCCCCAGGTGACCCTTTCACCTGGAGATCTGTGATCCCTTCTTTGTTAGTCAGTACTAGATCTAGGATAGCCCTATCTCTTTGTGGGTTGCTGTACCAGTTGTTTGAGGCCCTCCCCTGCAGGGAATCCACTATGAGTCTAGTTCTGGCAGATGTTCCTGCTGGTATTGACCAATCTGTATCTGGCATGTTGAAGTCTCCCATTATCAGAACCTCCCTTAGCTGTCATGTTTTGTATATCTTCTAACAGTAATGTGTCTATGTCCTCCCTCTGGTCTGGGGGCCTGTATAACCCCAGTTCTTATGGCTGTCCCATTTCCTGTTTCAGGGTGACCCACAGTTCTTCTGGCTCCTTATGTGTATTCTGATTTCTGTAGCTTTGATATTTTCATTAACATACAGGGCCACCCTCCTCCCTTTTGCACCTCGGTCTCTTCTGAACAATACACTAGCCGGGTACTGAAGTCTCCCAAGTGTGGTTACTGGTGCTCACGTCTCACTAATTGCTACTATGTCCAGTTTAGCCTCTGACATTATTGCCTGCAGGTCTGGGAGCTTATTTCCCAGGCTGTGAGCATTTGTGTACATGATTTTCCATTGGCCAGATTTTGGTGTGTTAGTTGTTGGGTGAAGTTTGGCATTACCCTGTGCATCGTATGGGGAGACAAACCTTTTTCTTACCTGGTGATGCAAATGAGCAGCAAACCACGCTGATTTCTGTTTGACCACTAGCTGAGGGGAGGTGTTCTTCCCATTCGGCGTATGGGTGCTGCACCCCTCTCCCCATTTGCTAGTTTAAATATTCTGCAAAGACGTCAAACTTCTGCCCCAATGCACTGACTCCTCTTTAGTCAGATGCAGTCCATCAAATTTAAAGAACTTTGCTCCCAGAACTGTTGCCAGTTCCTACAAATGTGTCCTTTTTCCTGGCACCAGTCCTTGAGCCACGTGTTTAGCTCCTATCTCCCTTCTCTGACCTTCCGTCCATCTGCTCCCTTCTCCCAGACTGGCAGGATCTCAGAGAAAGGGAGATGCCTGAGATGAAATAGATGATAGTTGTCACCCAGCCTAGTCAGGTGTTCCTTGGTCTCCACAACTGACCGGCTGGCGAGATCATTAGTCCCTATGTGTACTAGGACATCAATGTTTTCTCCTGCTTTGTGAACAATTTTAGCAATGCGTCAGTGTCTCTCCATGCTGATGTACCTGGAGACATCTGACCATCACCCCTGGCTGGAGATGGGTATCAACTCCCGAATCATGGAGTCTCCTATGATCAGAAGTTTTTAGTTTCTCTTTGCTTGTTTAGTTTTGGTTCCTGATTTGGGTGAGTATTGTTGTGCTAGCTCCTGTGCCGCAGTGTCCTGCTCTGCAGTGTCTTCTGCCTCTTTATTTGATTTCAGAGATAGAGGCAGATACCTGTTTGCAGTGTTTATATGGTTTTTGGAGGTAATATGTTGGAGAGCAGAGAGTGATGGGGCACCCGATTTGCTCCTCCTAACCACCTGCCAACCTCCTGGACCAACTACCCTCTGCGGTCGAGGCTTTTCTGTTGGATGCTGGGGAAATGGCGGGTGGTTCTTATAATGTATTTCCTCTTCAATATGAAATTTGAGGCGTGCAATCTCTGCCCATGCTGCCCGGAGCTGAGACCTAAGATCTCCAAAGGCCCAGCATGTAGGACAGTGTCCTAATCCTGTAAGACTGTCCTTCTGAAAATTGTTCCACAGTATCTGCAGTTAATGAAATCCATTCCAAATAAGTTGCTGGGTTTGTAACCTAGTCAGAGTAATTAGAAGGAAAAAAAAATGCAAGTAATGGTTTAATTGTGCTTTGTTTAACTTGTTATAACAAGTTAAATTACTAGTGCTCCTGTAAATGAGATCACCTTGTGGAGCCCCACTGATCCTGCTCCTTCCTGCTCTGCCACAGGAAATGTCACAACTGTGGTACCCTATAAAAGGAGTGTAGTGGGGTGGTTGGGGGATGGGTGTGGCTGGGCCTTCTCCTGCCTAAAAAGAAGAACCACGGATGAAAGAACAAGAGGTAAGAGCAGAAACAATCAGTCAACAACAAATGCAGTAACCCTGAAAGCTTATCCTAATGTTAGACAAAACTGTAAAACCTGTAAAGCACCACCTGTAATAATTTCAGAGAAGATATACCCTGTAAGAAACACTTTGCTCCAGAAAAAATAAAGCAGTAACAGAAGATATACCTTGCAAAGACAATTTGAATCAGAAGATTACAGCAGTAATCTGTTAGCACACACCTGTAGGCACACCTTGTAATAATGCAGAAGAAGGTATACCAGCAACAACAATTTGAATCAGAGAAAAAATAAAGCAATGAAATGTTAGCAACAAACAGTAGCAATCCCTGTGAGTAAAAAATTAAAACAACACCACACAGTAAATCTGCTTAGCCAAACTAAGTCTTAATCCTTCTCCCTTACTCTGGTAAGTTTCTCTACTCTGCCTTTCAAGCAGTCTTAGAAGGAAAGAGCTCAGGTGAAGCTAGGTGCCTTAACCCAGCAAACCAAGTCTTCTACCTCCAAGATATCAACTAACCTGACTTTTAACCCTTCTTTCTGTTGGAAATTACTGACAGTTTGCCAGCTCCACTCCCACATACACACTAATCCTTTGGAAGAGCTGTGGAGGGAAAAAATTAGCTCCTTCAATGTGAGAAGGAGACTGAAACACCTCTGAGACAACAAACCTTTTCAACAAACAAGAATAAAATATAAACACAGTGTCAAACAGTAATTTTGCTTAGCCCAATGATAAAAAAGTCACAAAATGTAAGCTCCACCTGTAATACAGTAATTTGGAGAAGATATACCCTGTAAGAAATACTTTGCTCCAGAGAAAAATAAAGCAGTAACAGAAGATATACCTTGCAAAAGACAATTTGAATCAGAAGATTAAGCAGTAATCTGTTAGCACACATCTGTAAGTACACCTTGTAATAATGCAGAAGAAGGTATACCAGCAACAACAATTTGAATCAGAGAAAAAATAAAGCAATGAAATGTTAGCAACAAACAGTAGCAATCCCTGTGAGTAAAAATAAAAACACCACCACACAGTAAATCTGTAGCCAAACTAAGTCTTAATCTTCTCCCTTGCTCTGGTAAGTTTCTCTACTCTGCCTTTCAAGCAGTCTTAGAAGGAAAGAGCTCAGGTGAAGCTAGGTGCCTTGGCCAGCAAACCAAGTATTCTTCCCCTGGGTTCTTGTTTCCCAGGTGCATTATTTTGCACTTCTTTGCATTGAATCCTAGCTGCCATACTTATGACCATTCCTCCAACCTTGCCAAGTCCCTTCTCATCCTTTCCATGCCTCCTTGTGTATCAATCCTGTTGCAGATCTTTGAGTCATCTGCAAAGAGGTATACTTTTCCTTCCAGTACCTCTGCAATGTCACTTATGAAAACATTAAAAAGGACTGGACCCAATACTGAACCCTGCGGTACCCCCACTAGCAACCCCTCTTTCTTCAGAGTGGACTCCATTTACAATTACCTTCTGTGTCCTGTTGTCCAGCCAATGTTTTACCAGGCTACCACCCTGGGACCCACTCCCAGGCTGGTTAATTTGACTATTAATCTTTGTGTGGGACTGTGTCAAATGCCTTACAAAGTCTAGGTAGGCCATGTCCACAGCCCTCCCTGGTCTACTACTTTGGTCACCCAGTCAAAGAAATCTATTAGATTTGTCTGACATGACCTTCCCGCTGTGAACCCATGCTGCCTTGGTTCCTGTGCCCCACAGGCCTCTAGGTACTCAACTATTCTTTCCTTCAGAAGTGACTCCATCACTTTCCCTACCACAGAGGTCAGACTGACAGGTCTGCAGTTTCCTGTCTCTGTCTTGGTCCCACTTTTGTGAAGGGTAATCACATCCACCTTCCTCCAGTCTTCGGGTACCACACCATCCTCCCATGATTTATTAAAAAGAGTAGCCAGTGGTTTCACTGGTTCTCCCCTTAATTCTTTTAGAATTCTGGGGTGAATTCCATCAGGACCCATTGCTTTGTCCACCTTCAGTTTTAGGAGTTCTTGCAGAACCCTTTCTTCTGTGAAAGGACTGGGATCGACCCCTATCAAGAGTGCTTCTGTTAATTAGATTAGGCACTTCCCCCTCCTCTTTTGTGAATACTGAGCAGAAATATTCATTCAGTATCCCTGCTTTTTCACTGTCCCCCTCGCCCACCCACCATTCATTCTATTCAGCCTCACAATCCCTCCCTTTGTCTTTCTATGCTCGCTGATGTACCTATAAAAGGTTTTATCCCCCTTCTTAACCGAGTTGGCTATCTTTTCCTCAGTTTGGGCCTTTGCTATTCTGATTTCCCTCCTGCTTCCTTCTGCCTTAACTGGTACAGCTCTCTGTCCTGCTCTTTCTGTGTTTCCTTATACTTCCGAATGCTATCTTTTTCTTCCTGACTTTCACAGCCACCCTTTTGAGAACCATAGTGGCTTTTTCTTTCGTTTTGATTTGTTTATTTGCTTCACACAAGGGCTTGTTGCCTCTGTGATGGCAGTTTGATGATTCCCCATTGTTGCTCCACACCTCCTTCTAGCCTGTTTGTTAGTGCTTTTCTGGGCACTCTCCCATCTTGCCAAAGTCAGCCCTCCTAAAGTCCAGTACCCTCACTTTGTGAAAGCGGCTGCTGTCAGCTGAGTTTAAGGAACCACACTGTTTGATGGTCACTTGTTCCCAGATGGGAATCCACTTCTAGATCTGAGATCCTCTCACTGCCCCAGTTTGAGAGTATGAGGTCTAAGATTGCTCCCTCACGAGTGGGTTCTGAAACTAGCTGTCTGAGGCCTGCCACCTGTAGGGCATCAAGAATGACCCTGCCCTTGGATGTGGCTGCAGCAAATGTGCTCCAGTTAACATCTGGCATATTCATGTCCCCCATCAACAGTATCTCCCCTTTCTCTGCCATTCTAAGAATGCTTTCTATCATATTCTTGTCCATTCCCTTCCCCTGACGTGGGGGGTCTGTACACAACCCCTGTGCGGATTGTGGTGCCCTTTCCAGTCCACTGTTCACTGTCGTCGGAGCTGCTTTCCCAGTCTTTGGGGAAAGAAACTTGTCAACAGACTCCAGCCTTGCCTCTAACTCCTTGGATCTAAGATGTGTTTGTGCCATTGAGAATGATTAAAACCAAACCAAAACAGTTTTACTGCAGAGATGTGCTTTGTGTGAGCGGAGCTCCAAAACCAGTATGTTGTCTGTTAGACCTCTGGAGCAAGCCCCTCCCCCCTCTCTATGTTTCTATGTGGCATGAGTGGTAGACAATTTTGTGTTGGCAACTTTACTGTGGGCTGTAGACTGTGTACTAGTTTGTCTCTTTTGTGCACAGTCTGCAGAGAGGCTACTGGGCAACAAATCTTTAGGAGGCACAGAACAATGCACTAGCCACTGAAAGGGCTACCATTTTGACAGTAAAAGGGCAGAATACTGATCAAGAGCAACCCTTAATTTTGTCACTACCTATGGTAGGCAATTGAAAGCAATCAGAGAAATAGTTGCCAAGCCCTGACGCAGACGCCATCCTCCATAACTTCATGCAAACTTCATCTAGAATTGTGTACAAAAGAGCTCTGAATCTGGCAGATAAACAAGTGCACAGCTTGCAGCCCACAATAAAGTTACCAGCATAAAATTGGGTACCGCCCTTGCCATGTGAGAATTTCACATGTGGATGTTGTAAATATTGTCAGGGCATGGAAAAAAAAGGTATTTTACCTCAGTAAATGCAAGAATGGCCTTTGAGATTAGAAATGTCATCAGTTTTGATAAAATAAGCATATAACTCACCACACTGCATATATGGTTCATTTTATTTTTTTATTTGTAATTTGTTCACTGGGTAGGACTCAAGAGCATTAGATGACCATTTTCAAGAGGTAACCAGAGATGAAAACAAGAGCAACAACACAGAATAAATATGCTGTACATCTGTGTACACAGTGATCAGGTGACATTACACTTGCATATATTCATATCCAAACAATATTTTTAACACCGTTTTAACCCTTGGGCTGCCAACAGAATTAGAATGTATAGGAATTTTGGACTGATATATTAGTCCGCAGCCATACAAGGGTTAAATGTATTCTGTCAAATGATAGAGTGTAAGGAAGCAGGTAAATTATTTCAAAATGTAATGGCCTTATAAATAATAGAACGTTTGGCTTTATACATAATAGAATGTTGGCCCAGGGAGGAATGGAAATGCTGGGGTCTTATTAAATGAGTATGAGCAGATTTAGTACTTGGAGCTAGCACTGGGGCTAGCATCAGCCATAAGCAAAATTGAATTGGGCCTTTTGGGAAACATCTAAAACTGAAGAGGGTAAAATAAATAATGTGTCAGTCAAAAGAAGGCCAGCCAAGGTGTTTGTAAAGAGTGCAGTGATGAGAAAATCTGGGGCTGGAGGCTGCATATCTACATATGGAATTGTATAGAATTTTAACTCTTTGCAAGTTAGCGTCATTAGCAGTGGCATATATGAGAAGTCAGTAGTCCACTAATGACAGGAGTAGGGACTGAGCCAAGACTATCATAGAGTAAGTAGATAAACAATTTTTTTGCCTAAAAAGCTGACCAAGGTGAGCGTATACTGACTTGTGGAGATATGTTCTTTATAAAGAGAGTCTGCTGTATGGTAAAACTGAGATACTTGAACCTGTCTCTAGACGAGGCATACTGATGAGTCCTGGTAGGACTGAATGACGTGTTTCATGTCTTCTGTTAGCACCCTTTGCAAACTGTGTGAGAGGGGCCTTTCGGCACCATGCAATTCTGCTTAAAGTTGGACCAGCATAACATTCTGTGGTGATTTGCATATGCAGCCCATGATGCTTTGCATTGTGGGGGCATGTGTGATTTTGTATTTTCTTGAAACTTGGCTTCCCAGCCAAATGCCCTTTGGGGTAACCCTTGCCTCAGTGTTTATGCACAGAGGTTCTTTGTCTTATACTTGGTTTTACCAATATTCAGTAAAAGGCCATTTAAGAAAAAAAAATTGTTCCAATCCAAAGTCAGACAGCAAATATCTTCTTATGTCACTGACATTAGACACCCTTTTGTACAAAGCAATATCATCTAAATACAAGATAATACAGGATTTAGAGCTATGCAAAATATCAGCTAGATCATTCAAGAAAACTTTAAACAAACAGGCCCCAAGATTGATCCCTGGGGTACTCTGGTAGTGATTTTGATGAGTGTAGAAGAAAAGGAATTCAAAGAGACTGACAGATACATCAGTCAAATAATTCTTTAACCAGGGTACTGCAGATACAGAAAAACCAAGGGCCCAAAGTCTAACAAGCAGGCAACCATAGTACACCAGAGCAAATGCATTGGAAATATCCAGGAAGAGCGCATCAACTGTGTCCCCGTTGTCCAAGGCCCCGTGAAGATCATTAGTGACTTCAAATACTGCTGTTGAGCATGCTGTGATTATCTCGAAGACCATGCTGGCAAGATGTTAGCAAACTGCCAGTATCCAGTATTTTATGATCTTCTTTGAGGTTATCTCTTTCATTAGGGTACACCTATGGAACTATAGCTGTCAGGTGCCAGGAGCACATGGAAACCTTTATGCCAGCAGTCTACTAGGGGCGGCCCACAACAATGTCAGACAACGACATCCTCCACTATATAAATGTGGGTGGCCCTGCGCCCTCCTCAGTTCTTTTCCCACCATCAACCATACTTGCGAGAGTCTATGAAGACACCGTCACTTCAGTCGACCATTAATTCTTGAATTTTCTAAGACTGTATTATTTTCTAACCCTAGTACATTATCACTTTATTTTTAAAGTGATTGCCATCATCATGTATGTTGACGAAAGATCTTGTCAAACTTGTCTGTTACTGCGAGTGCAGTCTACTCCGACGACCATGACATCTGCATCCACTGTCTCAGAGAGGCCCACAACATTAAGGCCTACAAGCACTACCTGAAGTTTAACCAAGCTACCTGGCACCACACCAGAAAGACCTGCAGTCTTTCCTTTTCAAGCAGAATGGAAAGAGAGCTGTAGGGGAGAAACTCCTCTGTGTCACTGGCCTGTCTTTGGGCTCCTACTCCTCCAAGGCCCAGGAAAAGTCTTCAGGAAAACACAAAAACCGGGAGAGGGAGCAGAGTAAAGATAAATCCCCCCCCCCCGGTACCCTCACTGTCACTGCTCCACTTGGTAACGACCACTGCAACATAGCTCTCTACTTCGGCGGCACTGCCTCCTGCCTCCTGACACCCAAACCCTTGCTCCCACAGGGTCGGCTTTGGCAGTGAGTTCCGCCGGACCTCCCATGGCCGGCAAAGCCCACTGACGTTGGGGCTGCTGACATCCCCATTGATGTTGCAAGGCAGAGTTCGAATCTTCCTGTCGATGTTGCAACCCCTGCCACTCAGACCTCTCTCTCAAGGTCACCAGGTGGTGGCTTTTGCTGGACCTCCTACAGCCAGCGCCGGCCCATTGAAGTCTGGGCTCCAGTCACCCCTGTCGATGTTGTAAGCCACTCCATCCACATTGAGGTTCCAATCTCCACTGTTGCTGTTCCAAGGCACTCCTGCAATGCAGGCCACCATCAATGTGCAGAAGATACTTCTCCTCCTTTGTGGAAATAATGCAATGCTTTGTGCCTCCTCCAGGCCTGACAATGATGGGGCCTAGTAGACCTGACCCCATGTCAAAGTGCCCTGCTCACTCTAGGGCATTAACATTCTTGCTTCCTTCCTTGGATCCTTCAGAACCCATCAATGAGGATCAGGAACACAATCCTGGCATCATCTTGCATGAGGAAGAACAGCAGGAAGATATAGATGGGAGCCGTACTGACAGGTCTGACTTCACCATTTCCTCCAGGAGTGAGGATTCTACTTTGTATACCCCGAGGTCCCTCCTGAAGACCCTTCCTTCATCTCTGTAATAAAGCAACTCTGAAAAGCAATGGGGTTTGATGCTGAGAAGCAAGACATAACCAGGAGAAACCTAGTGGACTTCTTGGAACTAACAGATTCGTCCCCTCTTATTATTCCTCCTCTGTTGGCTGCACTAGAGAATGCCACTATGGCTGCCTTGCACAGACCCAGATGCTTGGGTCTTGCAACTAATAGAACAGGGTAATGCTCTACAACATCTGGAATTGCCTCCAGATCTCCCACCAATTCCCTCAACTTATCCTTCAGATCACATACCAGTGCTACTAGAGGAAGTACGTCCTCTGCTGCGCAAGAAGGCCACAGAACCAGTTCCTGGAAAAAAGGAACAAGGGGTTCTACTCTCATTTCTTCTTAGTCCCCAAATCTATAGGGGACTTATGGCCTATTCTGGATCTGCAGGATCTGAACTTCTATATTTAGTACAATAAGTTCAGAATGGTCACTCTACAAGGCCTGCAGCCCCACCTGCAAAATGTGGACTGGATATGCTCCCCGGACATGCAGGATGCTTACCTGCATATCAAGGTTTGTCCACTCCACAGAAAGTACCTTAAGTTCCTGTTTCAGGGGGAACACTACCAGTCCATTATATTGCCTTTTGGTTTGTCATCTGTGCCACGGGTATTTACCAGATGCTTGGGGGTTGTGGCAGCAGCTCTCAGGAGAGAGGGACTGTGTGCCTTCCTCTATCTAGATGACTGGTTTCTCAAAGTCTAGTACAAGGAGCAACTGTCTTACACTGTAGTGCATACCAGACAGATTTTTCACATCCTAGGGACCATGGTCAATCTGCCCAAATCAGTCCCGACTCCTGTTTAGCATCTGCAGTACACAGGGGCAGTACTGGACAGTGCTTAAGACTTAGTCTTCTTGCCCCAGGACAGGGCAGACCACCTGATGGCTCATGCCCAGCTACATTGCAACAGCAAGTATGTCACAGCCAGGACACATCTGAGACTGCCGGGCTTGATGGCCATGACCATTGCCACAGCACACCTGACCAGGCTACATGTGAGGATCCCTCAATGGACATTAAGAGTCCAATGGGAGCTGGCCCAGTGGTGTGGAGGGCTGAGGTGCTGGCATCTTACCTCCTGCCACACCAGTGACTCATTCGTGCCCCCTGTGCAGGGAAGCAATGCAGGTCTGGGACTGGGCTCTAGAACACAGTCTAGAACTGTTGGCCATCCATGTTCCAAGTTCCCAAAATGTCCTGGCAGACAGGCTAAGCCAGTCACAGTCTTGAATGCACAAGTGAGACACGTCTCGCTCTCTCTGGTTCACCGGACAAGTGAAGGGATCCAACTGATGGGAAGTGGTTTGCTTTGAGGGCCGCTTTCCATCAGTTGGATCCCTTTACTTCTCCAGTGAACACGATTCTAGAGTATTTATTATCCTTGTCAGGTGCAGGACTACAATACACTTCTATCAAAGTGCACTTGGCTATTTCAGCTTTCCATGTGCCTATTGATGGCTGTACAGTGGCTCAGCAAGAGGTGGCCCGTAAGTTCTTGAGAGGCATCCTGCACTTGAAGCCTCCCATCCGCAATCCAGTCCTGGCTTGGGACCTGAACTTTGTACTGGAGAAACTCATTTTGGCTCCTTTTGAGCCAGCCACAACTTGTGGCTTATGCTTCTTTTCCTGGAAAGCATTATTTTTACTTGCCATTACTTCTGCTTAAAGGATTTCCGAGCTTCGGCTCTTATGTGTGAGCCTCCTTATTTGATTTTCCACAAAGACAGTGTGTCTTCGCATACCAACCCTATATTCCTTCTTAAGGTTGTGTCTGAGTTTACTTTAAGTCAAACCATTCACTGGCCAGTTTTTTTTCCTGAGCATGCCAATCTATGGGAAGCACTGCTCTGCACATTAGCTGTACACAGAACACTCAGATATTATGTTCATCGTACAAAGGACTGCAGGAAGTCCTTACAGTTTTTTATTTCCTTGACCCCAGGAAAAGAGGTCGTACCAGTTTCTAAACAGTGCCTGTCCAAATAGTTGGCCAACTATATTACTTTTTGTTACAGGAAGTATAGTAAGGAACTTCCTGGAGTTGTTTGTGGCCATTCAATAAGAGGCATGGCCACTTCTGCTGCCTGTTTTAAGAATATGTCAGCTACAGAAATTTGTGCTGCTGCACCCTGGAGTACTGTCCACACTTTTCGCTAAACACTACAGTCTGGACATTGCCTCTAGAAGAAAGGCTGGCTTTGGCCTGGATGTGCTTCAAGGCCTCCTTTTTTAGGCCTATAGCAGCCAGCCACACAGACTGTCCATCTGTCAGGACTACTTGGGACTCGTTCCATAGGTGTGGCCTGATGAAAGAGATATCCTCGAAGAAGACAGTACAGTTATGTAAGAACTTACCATAACAGTAGATCTTTGAGATAATCTCTTTCATCAAGTCATGCTGTCCCATACTCCGCCCCCTCAGACTCAAAGTTTTTTCACCGCATCTCTCTTTCCAGGACAGTATACCTGCTGTTTTCTACCTTGCCTGGTAGTAGAAACCTTCAGCTTTCTCTCAGTTCCCCTGGAGGAGGTCCTCTAAGTATGATATCCAGCGGGGAACTGAGAAGGGTGCGGGACCGCCCATGTTTATATAGTGGAGGATATTGATGTCTGACATTGTCGTGGGTGGCCCTTAGTAGACTGGCCATAGTTCTACAGACGTGTCCTGATGAAAGAGATTCTCTCAAAGATCTACTGATACGGTAAGTTCTTAGATAACTTTATTTTGTTAAAATAATATGCAATTTTAAAATAAGGATAGGAGAACATGTATCGGCCATCCAAAGAAAAGACCTTACTAGCACATTATCCCAGCATGTGAATTGTCAGACAGTACCACTAGTGAGCACAGTTTTGTGGGTTAGAAAAGGTTAAAACTGGGAAGAAAGCCGGAGATTTGGATCCATTATGGCTAAGGAGAAGGCCATGTGGATGATCCAGCAGTGAGGTCATTATGTACTGGGGCCTAATAAAAAATATGACCTGATGTACCTGATCTGAAAGTGTTAATGTATTTTGATAGTAATGTTGGACAGTAGGATGCTACTATGTTGTATTAATCTGATAGTTTTGAAGAAAGTTGTATTTAAAAGCAGTCTACTGTAAATGGGTACTGCATTAATGATATACAATACTTTTTTTTTCTCTTCAGATTTATCAGAAGACTTGTACATTCGGATTGCAAACAGTTACAAAAGAATATTTAGTTGCTTGACTGTGCCATCATTTATAAAAGTACTTATTAGTTATTGTTTATGTATAAAATAGTCTTGCTATTCATTGATCTGTTTAAGCGTCACTACAAATATTACCTTTCTTAGAATTAAAATGATTTAGAAGTACTACCTGTTTGTTCCTCCATTTCAAATTCTAGTATGTCTGTGATTTTATTTTTAATTTGGGTAATACTTTGGTCTTGGGACAGTAGAAGGCTGAGGCCCATGAGTGCTGTCCCCACTACTCAGTGGTGGTAGCCAATGTTAGCTTCCTGAATAAAATTGTCCAGTTTTGTCTTAAAAATGGCCACGTTTGGTGTATTAACTAAATTCCCAGGCAGCTGGTTCCACAACCTTATAGCTCCTGGTACAAATGCATATTTCTGAATTCAGTTCTGGGTACAGTGTCTATCAACTGGCGATTATGTCCCCCATATCATACTTAAGGTCCTTGTAAACCAAACATGAAAATTACGTACCTACCATAATTCTTGATCTTCTCTTGTATCTTCACCATTCATTATTGTTGGGTGATAGCCGGAGGCACGCACCCGCCACGGGAGGTTTTTTTTTTTGAGGAGTTCGTCAGCGGCGCCACCCCTGAGTGATGCTCATTAGAGCAAGAGGGCGGCTGTTGGGTGCCACAGACTCCTCCCTCCATCCCAGTTCTGTTAGTTGGAGAGGCAAAATAAGGGTTAGAAGAGAGAGTGAGGAAAGAGAGCCGAGGGATAGAAAAAAAGGAAAGGATATAAACGGAAAAAGGAATAAGCCAATAGAGGATAGAAGGGAGAGGAAGAAAACTGCCTACCCTAAGGGACCGAAGGGCCTCACTTCTGGGGCGGCTCTAAGGGAGGAACAGATAGAGAGGAGAAAGAAGAAGAAGAAGGGGACAAAGAGAGAAAAAAGAAGAGGGGAGGCTAGGAGGGGGGAAGACTGACATTGGTAAATTGGCTTAGGGTTATAAACTCGGAACCATAAACAAGGGAGCAAGGATCCCATTTTGAAGTTTCAAGGAGAAGGTCAACTGAACTTCTCGCGCAGAATGGGCACCAAAGGCAGATTCCCTAAACCTCCCGCCTACCCAATTTTCTAGACTCCAGCTGGGAGCTCTTCAATTATTAAGAGGGAAAATCTGTTCCAAATGAGAGCTGCCAGCTAGGAGGGAAAGAAGCCCCCTAGCACCTTGTTAAGTGATAACACAGTATCGTGTAAAGTGGGGGGCCGCAGGGGGCACCCCTATACTAAACAGACAGAGTGGGAACTCAGTCGGACTCTCTAGAGGCAAGGCAGAGAACACCCCTTAAGGAAATTGAAGTGCCGGAACAGCACCAAACCAGTAGAGGCTGACATAATAGAATTAGGGCCTGCCAGAAGGGACCTGGGAAAGAGAAGTTGAGCCACTTAAGGGACCGTCTCTTTAATTGTGAATTGAAAAAAATGGCTGGGGAAGAGCCAAGAGATGCCCATTAAGGGCAGTCAGAAAGAGTTCCCTCAGGACAGATACATTTTTAGCTCATTCCTCCTATTCTCAGAGGGAAGGATCCATTCAGAAGAACGGAAGAAAAGCATGAAAGCATTTTTTATTTTTTTGCTTAATGGCCAAGGGAGAAGTGGGAGGAATGAGCAGGGAGGGGGAGACACCAAAGAAGCAGGCCCTTGAGGGGATGGTGGGAGGGATTCAGTAATGAATGGTGAAGATACAAGAGAAGATCAAGAATTACGGTAGGTATGTAATTTTCATATCTTCCTTTGTCAATCTTCACCATTCATTACTGTTGGATGAGTACCAAGCCCCCTTCCCCAAGGGGGGGTAAGAGAAAACCCCTGAGAGAACAGATCCCGGAGCCTCCTACTGGTGACAAGTAGAGAGGGGAAGACCCTAACCAATAGACAGGAGTCTAAGGTGGGTGAGGAGGAGAAGGCGGCCCCGAGGGGCTGTGGTAGGGGGGTTGCCCCTGAAGATGCCTCCTCGCCCTATGGGAAAACAGATGGGTCCCCCAGAAGGCAGAGACAGTCACCCTACGCTGGGCCATGGGTGACAGTTGGGAGAGACGAAGCCATGCCGTCCGCCTGATGCAGATCGCTGTCCCTACTAGTCTGGATGCCACCTCGTTGGCGTAATAGGATGCCCTCGCTTGGTGCCTTGCAAGCTCCAGACCCTGCGCAGAGAGGGCAATGGCTTGTCTAGACTGCTCTGAGTCAGGTAGCAAAGCTAAGACCTGAGCCAGCATCGACCACAGATACCTGTTGTAAGCAGCGTGGTGAGCTTGATGGGAGGAAATGCACAACAATGCACTACCAGAAGAGAAGACTCTTCATCTCCACCGGTCGAACTCAGCAGAATCTGGATCTGGAGGCCTGTCGTGCACTGGGCGAGGAAGCCCAGAAGGAGTATCTAGGACCGTCAAACCCGAAGGTGGGTGAGGTAGAGAACCTAGAGACTCGTGGGGGGCCCAGTATCATCTCCTGCAGTCTCCTGGGGCTGGAGAAGGAGTGGCTGGAGAATGCCAGGTGCGGATAGACGCTTCCTGGAAGGGAATCAGCCAGGAAGACACCACCAAATGGCGGGGTCTGAATTCACTAAGGAAAGCGTGTCTGCCACTCGGTGTGTCTCTGGAAGTAGGAAACTCTCAAACCATCCTCGAAAAGAAACGCTGATAGTCGGTGAAGTCAGCGTCAGAGAAAAGGTGGACAGGAAGTTCCTCTTCCACAGTTGAAGAAGATGAGGAGGAAGTGGAGCTCGAATGCCCAGAAGACTTCTGCGGCAGGGGGGACAGGTGAAAGACATGTTCCTCCATGGCCCTAACATAGGACAGGAAGGCCGCCGCAGTAGCTCTGAACGTCTCCCAAGTTAACGGCCCAGTGGGCCCCACATGGTCCAGGAGAGAGGGATGTGGTTGCAGAGGGATGGTCGAAGGGCACCTAATAGTACGTGCCTGGCCTCTGCCAGGGCTCTGGGATCCAGGTAGCGATGCCACCAAAACTGGGGACCCTGGGATCATGCCGGGTTGCGTAGAAGAGAGGAAAAGAGACAACTCCAGAAAGAGCCCTGAAGGGGAAGCTCCCCTGTGGTGCACCTGGGATTGCATGAGTCCAGAAGGGCAACCCTCAGAACTGCCACCAGAAGATGCTTTAGAGACCTTCAGAGAGAGGCGAGGATCAGCGCTATGACTCCTCCCCGCACCCCGCAGGGCGGTGGGGGCGCGTCGTGCCTCGACCCCTCACCCTCAATCCTTCAGACCAAGCAGCCCTCTTCCTCGAAATCAGTGGTGGAGGTCCCTGTTGAGCAAGACCCCAAAGGGCACCCGCTGAAGCAGGGTCCTCTTCCCTCTGCTGAAGGACCTGAGCAGCACCGGGAACGGCGGCTGCCTGGGACCTGCCAGCAAAGAGAATCCCCTCTCAGACATCCGAAGGGTCCACCACGGAAGACTCCAGACCACCCCTAACCATGGAGCCATCCGGGCTAACCAGCTCCGGGGAGTTTGGGAGAGGAACACTGGACCATCTAGCCCTGCAGCCTACAGGAGGTTCAGAGCCAGAAGACTCTAGCTGCTGGTCTGTGTCCTCACCTGAGTCGTCTCCCTCTGAGGAGGGGTTGACAAGGGAAGACTCCATTCCAGTCGCAGCAGGAACCTGCCCCGAGGTGGCACCAGGCCTGGTACCACCGTAGGCCGCAACGAGCAACACATCCGCAGAGTCATCCGTCCCTCTGGTGGTGTCAGTCTCCGGCCGCACCGCGAACAGTGCCGCCTGAGTACCCGACACCTGCAACAGCACCGAGATCTGGCGCGGCACCGCAAACAGCACAACGTGAGTCCCTGGTGCCATGAATGGCGCTGAGACCCAGCGCGGCACTGCCAATGACGCAGCCCAAATCCCTGGTGCAGTGAATGGTGCTGAGGCCCAGAGCAGCACCGCTGATGGTGCCGCCAGAGCTCCCAGTGCCACGAACAGTGCCAAGGCCCAGAATGGCACCGCCGGCAGCCCCGACTGAGTCGCCGGTGCCGCGAGAAGTGGAAGACTCCATGGCGAGGAAAGACGGGAACGAGGGCCCACCAGCTCCGGGCCCCGCAACCGGGGGCCGTGACACCGGGGGAGCCTGCACCTCCGAGGAGGTGACTGCCGGGACGGCGCCAACGGCGCGACCCCAGGTGGGATCACACTGTTTCTCCGGCACCAAAGAAGAAACCTCCCCCTCGGCAAGGCTGGAAGTGGAGGAGGCTTCCTCCTCGCCGGGCTGTATAGACCCAGAAGGGGACCCGGAGGAAAGGTCGAGAGATCTGGCCTGAGAAGCCCTAGGGTGACGTCGTCCTCTGAAAGTAGGCGGAGTTCGTCTGATTCGCAACGTGCGGACTTCTAAAACACGGCGATCCATGGAGAAGCAGGCATCGCAATGGTCCATATCATGGTAGGGTCCCAGGCACTGGAGACAAACATCATGACGGTCCGTAACGGAAAACTGCTGGCCGCAGGGGCACCGACGCATAAGGGCACGGCCCGCCTTAGATTTACACTTTGCCCCTGAACCAGACTTGATGCTAAATAATTAAGCAAAACACAGAAAAGGCTCAGCATCGTCAAAAAATATAATAATGGAAAGGTCTTACCGGTCGACGACGTCGAGAATTACCGGGATGAAGGACCACCGAAACACTTCGAAAATGTGGCCTATGACGCAGTTGCACTGTAGAACTCCACATAGCATGTGCAGCCTCGACGGCAGGAGAAACAGAACTGAGGAGGAGGGTCTGCAGTGCCTGGACAGCCACCCTCGTGCTCTACGAAAAGCCACTCCAGGGCGCCGTAGCCGACTCCTCAAAAAAAAAACCTTCCCATAGCGGTGCATGCCTCCGGCTATCACCCAACAGTAATGAATGGTGAAGACTGACAAGGGAAGATCTAGTTCTCTCATTAGTACCGTATCATCCAGTATTTTGTAAAGACGCAGCTTGTCACCCCTGGTTCTTCTCTGTGTTAAAGACCATAGGCCTAAGTCCTCCAATCTATCCTTATATGACTTGCTCCTACAGTGAGGAACGAGTTTGGTAAACTTCCTGTGAGATTTCTCAATCATATTTACATCTTTTTTAAGATATGGGCTCCACAGCTGTGAGCAGTAATAAATATGTGGCCTAATGTACATTTTGTACAAGGGTAGGAGAACTGAATCTGACCTAAAGAAGAAAGACCAATGCATACAATTGATTAAATGTCTGGTTTTACAACAACCTGTTGGCACAGTGGTGGAGCAATTGTTTGCAGTGCCAGTGACCCAGGTTCAGGAACGAGCCCGGGAGACTGGAGGGTCAGCGGGGGATGGATTGAGTGGCAATTACACACTCTCCATCTCTGGGGGAGAGCCTTCCCTTCCAGTGCAGTGCCACTGGGTGACCACAGGGGCGGACTGCCAAGGGGCCGAGGTTGAAGCTGGGAGGTGTGCGGGCACTAGGCAGGGTTCCACCACTGCATCATTGCATGTCACGCCTCCCAATATCAGAAACGAAAAAAAAAAATAAGCATAGCCCCGACTGGTCTCCTTGCCACCACCTAAGGCCCGCCTAACTCCTGGATGTGTTGAGGGGCATAGCCAGCTGCCCTCTGCCCCTGCCCAGAGGGTAAAATGTGGCTCCATGGGGACGGGTTGGCAATGGTGGCTGGAGGGCCAGATGGAGACTCAAGGGGGGATTGTGCAAAAAAGTATACATTTTAAAAAAAATATCCAGTTTTATTTGCCACCGTCCTACAGTGGGCAATGTTCTTGAGGTCACTGCTCACATAAATACCCAGGTCCTTCCCTGTATTAACAACTTTCAATTTGGTTCCATGGATGCAGTACTCCTGTGAACTGTTGTTCCTGCCAAAGTGCAGGACCATGCATTTGTTCAGGTTGAACTGCATCCTATTGTCATCTACCCACTTGACAATGTCCTCCAAGTCCTTCATCATTCTACTTCTGTGAAACTAATTGTCCACAGTACCCCCTAGTTTAGCAATTTAGTATTGTCTGTGAACTTGATCAGTTTGTTACCAGTGTTGACTTACAGATTGCTTACAAAAACTTTAAATAATAATCTGAATGGGTATTTACTTAGAGAAGTAAGTGATGAAAGGGACTTGAGGAATTAGGCTCTCTAATGATCTTAAATTTAATCAGCATTATAGCCAGGTAGTTAAAAAGCAAGTACTGTAACATATTGAGCTGCATCAATAGATACATCAAGAGTGGGAAGAGGGAGGTCTTGAGGCCCTTGTAGAGGTCGCTGGAGCGACCACATGTGGAGTACTGTGCACAGTTCTGGTCTCCGGGCTACAGGAAGAGGATTGTGTCATTGGAGAGGGTTCAGAGAAGGGCTACCCATATGATTGAAGAGGTACGGGTTATGGCTTTTCAGGGTAGGTTGACTGAATTAGGGATGTACACGTTGGAGTACCTCAGACTGCGTGGAGATATGTGCATGGTCTATAAGGCCTTTACAGATTTGAGTTTAAGGGAAAAGTTAGGACTAAGGCTATGAGATCAGCAATATCAGACCAGAGTACATCCATTATAGTTAACAAGGGTAAGATATAAGACTACTAAAAGGAAACACTGGTTTAGTCTAAGGGTGGTACCAATCTGGGACAGACTGCCACTCGAGGTGGTAACCAGCTGTAATATGCAAGCTTTTAAAATTAACTTGGATACGTTTCTGATTAGAAATAACATTCTGCTGTATCAGTAGTTATTTAGTGGTGAACAGTATGGACAGAAATGTCTTCTGTGCTCTGTATAAACCTATGAAACCTATGAAGGTGCTCGACGATTTCCGGTTCCGGCATGGAGTGGTGAACATCAGGTTTGGAAGACCCACCCACACAATCCACTACAATCAGGCTCCAATGAATAATCTGCAGCATATATTCTACAATTTTTTATGAAAACAATTAAGTTGGAGCCTCACCAGCCAAGAAATGGCAAAAAACCAATGTAATCGTTACCAGCTTCTTGTGACATGGATGAGACAGACGATTGCGGGGCTTTTAATGCAGAGCTGATTACTAGGCCATCCTCGGGCTCCGACGCAAAAAAAAAACATAATTCCAGTGTCAAAATCAAGAAAAAAAATCTGGAACCTAACTCTGGTGAAGCTATTCTCCAGGCAATAGCTGAGTTCAGAGGTGAGATGTGGGATTCCATTAAAGAACTAAAACTGATATTGGAACCCTACAATCGCACATGGCAGAGGCTGATCAGCAGATTTCTGAAAACTCCTCTCGCATAGACACTTTGGAGGATGGGACCAAAACACTGGCCTTGGAACACCTTGCAATATCGATTCATCAGAGGGATACTGAAAATAGGGTCCCGACACAAAAATATATGTATTTTCGGCTTACCTGAAGATGAAGAGGGAGGAGGCCCCATGGCACATTCGGACTATCTTCTCTGGCTGGTGCTGAGTTTAGATCCAGAGTTCCAGCTCGACATAGAGCGTGGACACGGGGCCCTTGGTCCCAAGCCTTCTTGCCCGGATTCCAGACCCCGCTCATTTGTGATACGATTCCAAAACTATAAAACGAAGGAACAACTGTTGCATAAGGCTTGGCAGAAAGACTGTATCATGTTAAGTCAATATCGCTTAATACTGTAGAACTAGAAAGTATTGCTGTAAAACAAATATCACTATTATCGCGCTGTGCCTTTAAGGTGTGACATTTGTTTGACACGCACTCATTTATTGACTGCATGCTGCGACCACGTGGTGCTTCGGTAACTTGGCAATGAGCACTTAAGTCAATGAAAATAAAACATACAGGTGCTTGTTTTAATGTTCATTTGTGTAAGCTGTACCCAGACAAAACCCTAACAGTGCTATAGATAGATGGAATTCATCCATCATTAGTTCCATTGACGCCATTGCTGTTATCAGCGTCATCCTTCAGGACTGTTCCTTCGTCGTTTGAGCTGACTACTAGCAGGAAAAGGGGTCTGAAAAAAAAAGATGTACTGTA
The DNA here is from genome assembly GCA_016271365.2 of Neoceratodus forsteri. Classification (NCBI taxonomy): domain Eukaryota; kingdom Metazoa; phylum Chordata; order Ceratodontiformes; family Ceratodontidae; genus Neoceratodus; species Neoceratodus forsteri. The sequence continues at coordinate 626,503,766 of CM057458.1, read as the reverse complement.
CTATATATGACTCAGTAGAACTGAATACGGTAAGAAGTCTGCTGTCAGTTTACTGTTTAAGTAATTTATTCTTGATGGGAGGTGGCTCTTCATTCTCCCCGGGCTCATGGTTCTCAAACACGGGTTCTGTGGGTGAAAAGGGTCGGTGCATGGGGTCATACAAAAAACGGCATCAGAGCAGCATTTAATGGGACAAGAAAATTATCATCAAGACAGTGTGTAAAGTCACGCTTTACTGGCACTAAAGATTTTTAGTAACAGTTGTGACAGAGCAGAAAGAAAGAGTTGCAGAGCGCGACTGATGTTTTGTGCAGTCATGACATTGAAGGCAAGTCCACGATATGAAGTTTACGCAGTTATAAATAGTTTTACAGTATTTGATGATGACTATGCCCCAAGTACCCAGCACCAGCGTAGGGAATATGCTCCATAATTCCCACTTCTCCGCTCTCAAAAGATAACATTTCGGACACCCTACCCAGCAAGACTAACTGCACAACTGCCCTCGGGCCCACAATCCTATACCATGGTGATCGAGGCAGCCGAAGATCTTACTACTAGAGGCATTATCAATACAAAAGCCCTGGAATCACTGAAACCCCGCCTGGAACAATTTTGCCATCAGAACCCAGAGAAACAACATTCGAACTACCACTCGCGGCTATTTTAAGTAAGCTGCATCAGAACAGAAACCCATCCTTGCCTACATGAAGGAACCTGGTAAAAAAAATGTTTTCTCTTTCTAGCGGGACCTCACTCTCCCTCTGTGTTTGTTGAGCAGGGGATCAGTGGAGTGGGGGGGGACTGCATTGATGGGGATGCTGGGGGGTGCCTCCATTGGGTCTAAGGCAACTCCAAAATAAAAGTTTTCCCTTATTTCTTTTCTTTGTAAATCAGACCTTTCAGTGTTGCAATTCTGGGCCCCATGACCCTTTGATGGTGGATCATTGGCCAGGTTGGTGGGTCTACTTCTTGAGGCTATCGCTCCCTCCCATGCACAGACCTGTGGCTTTCTTCTCTTCTCGCCCTTCCTCCATGTCCTAGTGCCCCGCGGTTCTCCCAGGGCGGATGTCTCGACGGGCTGTGGGGTGAAGGCTGACTGCAGAATGTGATGGAAGGAATATTCCTGACACTTCCCTGGCTATAAATGGATCAAGGACCTTGAGTAAGTTCTAATAAGAACTCAGTACATAAGTTAATTACCCAGATGATCCTGACTGAGCTTGAAGCCTCCCTTTTTTGGTTCTCTAGGATCTGAGCAACATCACCTAATGTCTTCATGATCCCCTTGGGTTTTGACTGTAAGGCTCTACTTATTAATGCAGGGATGTCTCCGCTCCCCCCAACTGTTCTCAGAGATGTGGCCTTGACATCTAACTCATACATGATAACAATGTTAAACCATCCCTGTAGATAAATCATCTAAATATCCTGCTCAAGTCTCTAGGGGCGACATTGGAACTTTCAATCTGTAATAGGAGAGAGAACTAAGATGTTATCTCTTCTTTCCTGTTTTTTTACATACAGCTTGTCCTACAAGACGACAGCCACAAGGCCAGTACCCACGCAAACTAGGGGTACCTATTCCATTAGGGCACCAAGACTTTGGAATCTTACCTTATCACTAGATTATGAATAGGGGGCCTTTACTGGGGGAGGGGGGGCGCAAGGGGAGATCTACACAGTATTAGAGGGGCAGAGGCAGCTCCTGTCCCCTGTATTTCTCCTGCCACAGATAATGCCTGTTAAGGTAGGCAATTACAATCTGGTACAGGGGAAGTGGTCCTCTCTGGGGAGTCCTCTATCTTCCCCCAGTGTATACCCCACATGGAGCTGATCTTTCCAGGGATTCCTTCTCCAACTCCTATTATTAATTATTTCAAATACAGATAAACATTTCTATCACTCAGAGGCATGGAGGGCCTTGAGTTTTACAGTTCTTTTCCCTAATCATGCTGGAACCCCTTACGGGATGGCAACCAGGTGGATTGCTCACCCTTTTTTGTGTTCTCTTGCTCCTCCGTGGGCCCAGAGACCCCACACTCCACTACTGTTCCCACAGGGAGTTTGGATAGGGGTAACCACAGGTGTCTTATGTAAGCACCTCCACTGTGGGAGTCAAACTGTATATAGTTTTGTTGACTGTTAACAATGTTCAAGAGTCTACTGTTTTAGTTTTATGATCTACGATATTGTATCGAATGTTACTTGTGGTAACATCTCTTGTTACTTGGGTTAAGGGGGAGGTTGGGGGGAAACACACACGAGTCAAGTTCTAATGATTTTAAAAATATCTTTATTTACAATAGAGCAACAAAGAAGATGGATGGTTCTGCTGGATCTTCAGATCTGTCTATCGTTCCGGGGGAGAGCGATCCAGATACAGCCAGGTTCAGCCGCCGTAGGAAGAAAAAATACAGACAGTTTCAGAAGTATTAATTTACCATGGCTACACAATCGGTAAAAATCTCTTCCCAGAACATCAACGGCCTGCATGACCCAATCAAACGCTCCTGCCTCATGCAATACTTTAACAAACAAACGGATGATGTATATTTCCTCCAAGAAACACATCTCTCGGAACCCGAACACCAAACGCTTCAATGGGGACGTTGATATTTGGTGTTTGCCTCTTCCCATCCCAGCAGACAGAAATGAGGAGCAACAATTCTAATCCCTTCAACCACCCCTCTAGAGATCCAAAATACGTACACTGATGGCCAGGTGTGCACTGTTATCATACAAGGCTGTTTACACACTCAAAAGATTACACTGGCCAATGTTTATCTTCCACCTCAGACAATGATTCCAGTGATCAAGGCACTTATATTCAAATTACTGTATATTCTTCAGGGCCAACTGATCTTAGGGGGGAACCTAAATATGACTTTATTCCCTCACCTAGACTGCTCCAACCCAAAAAAACACTGACAAACTAAAATGGTTAAAGAGTTGCGGGACTTGCTAGATCATCTCGGAATAGTAGATGTCTGGTGAAAACTTTTTATGTCTTTCCCGGGATACACATATTATTTCAGTGGGTTCCATACTTACTCTAGGTTGGATTATTTTCTAACCACATGTGAACACCTTTCAACCATTCAAGATATCATAACAGGTCCCAGAATCCTATCAGACTACCACTCTCTATTACTAAATCTAGATTTAGGTAAAACAACGAAGAGAATCCTATGGCGGCTTAACCCATTGATACTAAAAGATAAACATTTCCAAGCTACCATTAAACAAAGAATTACATATATCTGAGGCCATACAATGGGACTCCCTGAAAGCCACTCTGAGGGGTGATATCACAGCCTTCACAGCAAAACAGAAAAGGGTGAGGGAAGCCAAATACCAAGAACTCATGAACCAGCTCTTAAACTACCAACTCCTCTACAGGAAGAGAGACAAAGAAATGAAAATTACGTACCTACCGTAATTCTGATCTTTCTGTGTATCGGCACGAGGTCATGACTCCACGGAAGCTCTTTTTTTTTTTTTTTTTTTTGGATGGGCGGAGTCGACGCACCATTGGCACCGCCCTCGAGGCCGACACACTGCGTGGCGCTCGCAGGTTGGTCGTTAGGTGCTGTCAACTCTGCCTCCCACCAGTTCTGAGTCACCGAGAGGTGAGAAAGAGGGCTGGGAGGGTGGGACAAGGAAGTCCAAGGGACAGACAAAGGAGAAGATATATAAACTAAAAGGAGAGATAAACAACTGAGAGGACAGAAAAGGTTTGAAAGACTAATGGGATTGGGTAGGGGCCCCAATCTCTGGAAGTAGAAAAGAGGAGGGAGGGTGGGTTAAGGATTTTAGAATAAGGATGAGAGTTAGAGGGGCGAAAAATGGAAAATGTACTCTGGAACCTTGACCTGTCTCCAGATTGTATAGGAACTGCGAAGGAGTAGCCAAGAGGCTAACTGCCAGAATTCAAGGCACAGAATCACTGGCAATAACTCCAACAAAAGGAGAATCTCCTATTCTGGAAGAAAAGACAGGATACAGGTATACCCCCAAAAAAAGGAAATTTTTGTTGTAAGAAACCTAGTTTCTTAAATTAATTGAGGCTATGTCTAAGGACAAGGAAATCAAAAGTTGACAGGGAGAAGGGGAGAAGGAAAGAAAGGAGGGCAACTGCCAACTCCCACCCCACAGAGGGTGGAGCCAAAGCATTAAAGAAGGAGTGCCTCTCTTCCTGACCACTCTCCCCCCAGAATAATTATCCCCCTATGTGTCCAAAGTTATCCCACTCTTGACTGACAGAAAGGAGAGAGACAAAGAGAGGGCACAGAGAGGGCCGGGGACCCAGAGACTGTGGCTCCAGGGCGATGGAGGGTGGGATTGTGATGAATAGCGAAGATACACAGAAAGATAAGAATTATGGTAGGTACGTAATTTTCATATCTTTTATGTGTCAATCTTCACCATTCATCACCTTTGGGTGAGTGCCAAGCCCCCCAAAGGGGGCTTAAACCCTAAGGGACTGAGTCCCTTAGCTCTCAGTGGGTTACACACTAAGAGGGAGAACGTTCACGGGTCTGGAGAGGCCCAGGAGTGGGGAGAGTGAGACGGCGCCCCCCACAGAGGGGGTAGGAAGTTGCCCCGACAGACGCCATTTCACCCTATGGGAGAGAAGATAGATTCTCTGGTGAGTGGAGTTAATCACCCTACGCCGGGCCAAGGGTGACAACCGGGAGAGACGCAGCCATGCCGTCCACCTGGTGTAGATCACTGTCCCTACGACCCTGGTAGCTACCTCACTGATGTCATACAATGCCCTTGCTTGGTGCCTTGCTAGCTCCAGGCCACGTGCAGAGAGTGCAATGGCTTGTCTGGTTTCCTCCATGTCAGGCATCGAGGCTAGGAGTTGACCTAGCCTGGACCACAGGAACCTAACATAGGTAGCATAGTGGGCCTGATGTGCTGCAATAGAGAGCAGTAACCATGCCAAGTAGAACGTCCTCCTTCCCCAGAAGTCACAATCCATGGAATCTTGATCTGGGGGCCAGTCATGGCTAAGGGTGCGAAGCCCATCAGGAGTATCCAGTTGCATCAATCCTGACTGGGGATGAGGCATGGAACCTGGAGACTCCGGGGTTGGCAAAATGCTGCTGGCAGAGATCCCTAGGGGCTAGGACTCTGGAGAAGGGTCTCTGCCAGGAATGCAACAATGCCTCCTGAAAGGGAGCAGGCCATGGGGGCACCACAAGTGTGTCCGTACTGAAATTGCATAAAAAGGCGCGCATCGAGTGCTCTGGATTGTGTTGAGTGGGTGGGGTGATGTGCAGATCCTCCAACATCCTCACAAGGAATCGTTGATACTCAGCAAGATCAGCGGCTGGGGAGATGTGGACAGATGGCTCCTCTCCCCCAGGAGAGGGGGATGAGGAGTCAGAGAACCTCAAGTGTTCAGAAGCTAGCTGCTCAGGGGGAGGTTGAAAAACCTGTCTGTCCATAGCCCTAACACAAGAGGGAAACTGAGCAGCCACTGCTCTGAACTGCTCCCAGGAGAGAGGATCACTAGGACCAAGAATACCTGAGAGTGCCGGAGAATGTGGCAGAGGAGTGGGGGCATAGCCAACAACAGGAATCGGCTGACCTCCGCCTGGGCTAGGGAATGCACCAGGAACCCTAAGGAAAGAAGGAGGTCAGGAAAACTCCACAACCGGCAGCTGATCAACCAAACTGGAACTGCCTAGGCTGCACCCTGAAGAATCCCCCCTGTGAGGTGACCAGGGCCGTGAAAGCCCAGAAGGACGGTTCCCTACCCCTAAAGAATGGGGCCCTCTTGAGGAAACCGAAAGGGAAGGGTGGAGATCTGCGCTATAACTTCTCCCAGAGCCAGGTGGGCTCCAGTAAAAGGCCACCGCACGGACCACATACCCCTCGGAATCCAAAAGTGCCCTCCTCCTCAAGAGAGTCAGTCTAGGCAGCTGGCAGCCCTGGTTGGCCTCTGAAGGGGCTATCCAGGGAGCAGCACCCTCCCCTCCTGTGGGTGCTCTGATCGGCCCCAAAGTTGGGCGATCCAGACACACCACCTGAGGGGGTACCACCACTGAGGGGTCAGAGAACCCTCTGAGTCCAGGCTGCAGAGCAATGGAGGCCTGCACCACTGCTTACTGGTCAGCACCCCTGACCCTGGACCTGGAAGCCACTGTCTGCTCCTCTGATGGGGGCTGGTTCCGGCCTGTCAAGGACACTACCAAGGTGTCCACGTGAGCAGCCAACTCCAAAGAGTCAGACTGCCTGTCCAACTCAGAGTCCGATTCCCCCTCCGAAGAGATGGAGATCGAAGTCTTGTGCCAAACAGTGCATGGACGCCCACTACCATCACGACTGAGAAGGGCACCAGATCTAGAGACTGCACCAGAGTCAGTGCCGACATCCCCAACCGCACCGCGAATGGTGCAGGAAGAGGACATGGCTCCAACAATGGCAGCAGCCTCGGAGCCAAAGCCTGTCATGCCGCTGTCCCGACCCATGACGCCGCAAGCGGCGCCGAGGCTAGAGATGGCGCCGGCAATGGCTCAGACCGTGCTCTTGGTGCTGAGGTCAGAAAACCCCTATAGCACTGTGGAGGACAGAGACAGCGCCGATGACGGCCCCGATGGCACTGAGATCCGAAACCCCCATGGCACTGTGTCCTGAGCTCGACATAGCACTGTACTCAACCACGGCACTGCGGTGAGAGACAGTCGAGGATGGCACCGTAGAGCCTCCCACAGTGCCATGAGTGGAGCCAACAGCAGCAACAGTGCCAAGCAATGGACCGGCACTGACGATGGTGCCATCAGGGCCCATGGTGCTGCGAATGGCGCCGAGGACCAAGACATCGCCGATAGATGGCATTGAGGACAGCGCCAATCCAGGCCTTCTGAGCCAAGGGTGCAACACCGGGGGAGCCTTCACCCCCGAAGGGGTGATTGCCAATGTGGTGCCTCCCACCCGTCCCCCGGGGGGACAGACTGGGCCTCCTGCACCACAGAAGGGGCTTCTACCATGGCTAGGCTAAGAGAAGCAGAAGGCCCCTCCTCCTCAGTCCATATAGAACCAGGAGGGGACCCGGAGGAAAGGCCGAGAGAACACGTCTTGGCCTGAGTGCGCACCTGTCCCCTGAAAGTTGGCGGAGCTCATCCAACTTCCCACGTGCGTTGTTCGATGACACGTCGGTCCATGGAGAAGCAGGTGTCGCATGAATCCATGTCATTAAGCGGGCCAAGACACACGAGGCAACAGTCATGCTGGCCGGTGATGGAATATTCACGGCCACACGGGCACCGACGCATACGGGGCTGTCCCGTCTTCACAGATTTCTTGCCCCCCGACCGAGACATGACCTATGGAAAGAAACAACAACAAAGAAGACCCAATGTCGCAATAAAGAAAAAAGGAACAATCTTACTTTAATTTCTCAGGCGATGTTGAGTGGGCACAACAGAACTGGCAGGTAAATGAACGAAGTACACTGACCCAAACGGAGCTGAAGGCTTCAGGAATTCTTACATGTCTCTCAACACCAGAGCTTCCATGAGGTGACCTCGATGGCGGGAGACAAAGAACTGGTGGGCAGGCGGAGTCGACAGCACCTAACGGCCATCCTGCGAGTGTCATGCAGTATGTCGGCTTCGAGGGCGGCGCCGATGGCGTGTTGACTCTGCCCATCCAAAAAAAAAAAAAAAGAGCACCCATGGGGTAATGACCTCCGGCCAGTACCCAAAGGTGATGAATGGTGAAGACTGACACAGATAAGATCTTCAATGTAAAATCAGAGACACCAAAAGCAGCTCTGCAAATATCATGGACAATAAAATTCAACAATCCCTGATATGCTTAAGGTAATCAACCTACGAAGGTGGTCCTGGATGGGCCCAGAGATTGGCTCAGAGGCTTAGAGCATGCAAGCGCATGGCCACCATCCTTAAAATTAAAAATCCTAAATTGGGTCAGACTTCCCACAAAGAATCTGAAATTCGACACACCTTTACAGAATTTTACCAAAATTTCTATAAAGCAGAGAACCTGGCTCCTCCTGATGAAAGACTTCACTTCTTAAACAACCTAGGTCTCCCCAAATTAACAGCAATGCAGATTAAATCCCTAGAAACTCCAATCAAGTAAATAGAAATTAAATCGGCAATTAAAAATCTTTCCTTAGGGTGCAGTCCAGGCCCCGACGGCTTCCCGGCCAAATGGTAACGAACGTTTCAAAAAGAACTCGCTCCCACACTACATTCACTTTTTATAGAAGTGGTTCAAGGGGAAGTCCCCCCCCAATCCTGGGACTACGCCACCTTGGCCGCGCTTCCCAAACCAAACAAGGACACAACGGATCCGTCTTCTTACCGCCCAATCTTAATTCTAAATGTTGACTATAAAATCTTTACAGCCATCTGGTTTGCAAGATTGGGAAATTTTCTCCCCCAGATTATACACCCTGATCAGGCAGGCTTTATCAATCATAGAAATATATCAGATAACATTCGTAAAACCTTTATCTTAGTCGAATATATCCAAAATAGGAAAATCCCAGTGGCCCTCATTAGCCTCGATGCTGAAAAGGCTTTTGACAGGGTACCAAAGCCTTTCTTATGGGATGCCCTATCAGTATTTCAATTCCCCGATTCCTTTTTAACTTGGCTGCGTAATCTATATACAGCTCCAAAGGCCTACGTCACAATAAACAGAGGTGTGTCTACCCCAATCCTACTACAATGTGGAACCCGTCAGGGATGCCCCTTTTTGACCTTTATGTGGACCCAATCACTGCAGCACTTAGGGGTTACCACGGGAATTGAAGGTATACCCCTGGGATAAAGGGAATACAAGATCAGTCTCTTTGCAGACGATTTCCTCTTGTCCCTGCTGTCCCCTACCAATTCTATTCTGGAGGCTTGGACAATACATAAACAATTTTAAAAGATAGCAGGCTTTAGATTAAATATAACCAAAACAAAGATCCTGGTATTCAATTATACACCACCTAAATTATTAAACCAAAACTATCCACTAAAATGGAGAACTACAAAAATGAAATATTTAGGAATTCATATCCCTTTAAATCTAGAAGTCCTGGAACTAGTTAACTACAAACCCCTGTCTATCTCAATACAAACCAACCTGACCAAATGGTCTGCTTTCTTTTTCTCATTCTCTCAGCTGATCGAAGTGATCCATATGAATATTTTACCACGTCTCATATTTATTCCAAAGCATCCCCTTTTTCCCATCCTCTTATTTCTTCAAATCCTGGGACAAGATGATTTCCAGTTTTATATGGAGCAACCAACGTCCAAATATACATCTATCCATTCTGAAACTATCTCTGGCCCAGGGAGGAACAAACCTTCCTAACCTTAAACTATATGCAAGGGCAGCCTTCCTTCGAACCCTCCTTCTTTGGTTGGCAGATACCTACGATGCTCCTGGAAGACTCTTGAATTCCATCTAAAGATATTAAAAAAATCCTCTTCTCTTCAAAAGATAAAACTCTACCATTACATGATTTCATCAGAATTACAGCCAATGCACTTAAATTATGGATAGGGATGAGAAAGGAAAAAGACCTTCGATCCATCTTTGAATATTGTAAACTAATCTCCGAGGACAAATCCTTTTACCTAGCACAAACAGATCTTACTTTTCCTAAATGGAGACATCTAGGCCTAACACATTATTTTCAGTTCTTGGCTCCTGAGGGTATCCTCCCCTTTGATAAACTTAGACAAATATAACCTCCAAAGATCTGATCTTTTTAGGTATTTCCAAAACAGAAACCATATCCTTAGAAACTGAATAATACAGGCTAGGTTGCCCTCTCCAACCCCCTCCTCTATTAAAAATATATATAGATTTTATACAGGGCAATACCTGGAACCACCTCATAGGTTCTTTGTATGAGGGCTTGAGAGAAGAATCGGAAGTATCCACTGAGTCAATATTGGATGGTTGGAACAGGGATTTAAACCTGGAAATGACAAGGGAGGAGTGGTTGAGGACAACACTACAGGCAGGGAAAATTACCTCCTCCCCTCGTTGGAGGGAATTTTCATCGAAGTGCAGATCCAGATATTTCCGTTCTCCTGCGATATTAGCCAAATATCTCCCAGACAGATATGGTCACTGCTGGTGAATCTGTGGATGCACTTTGGCAACCCTGGGACACATCTTTTGGCAGTGTCCATGTCTTATGCCCTTTTAGATTACCCTACAGACTGAGATCTCGCTCTGTCTTGTTGAACCTATTGAACTAACGGCTGAACAGGTCCTACTCACTATTTACCCAGATAGCTCTCCTCCTTGAACCTGAACCTTGCTACCGGTATACTTACTAGCAGCAAAATAATCCATTACCAGGAAGTGGATGTCTACTATAATTCCAACCATTAGAGACTGGAGAACAATAATGAAGAATATTTATCAAATGGAATACCTTACTGACAAATTACAAAATAAGACACAGGCCTTTCTTACAAAGTGGCAGAGATGGATTCTCCATCAAACTGAGATAGACCCGGAGTTTTCTCCCTGATCAGCCTAATGGTCTGTGACAGAGATAAGATGAAAAGAGTGATAGGAGTTGAATGTTAAAGATATCATTACAAAAATAAGGGGGCTAATCTGATGGGGGGGGGGTGGTTGATAGATATGGGTAACACTACATAAACTTAATGTGACCTTAGTAATCGACAGGGTCCAACTAAATGTAACATGCTATAAACTATCAGTTTGTCATGAAAATCAGACCTTGTAAAAGTAATGATGCTCTAATATATGGAAAAATAACTGTTGGCTTATGTGTTAGAAAATCTGCTAATAAAAATAAATTAAAAAAAAATAATAATAAGGGGCTCAACACCGAACCCTGTGGAACCCCACTTGTGACTCCACCCTCAAACGACATGAATTAATTTATCAAGGGTGGGTGATGCATGCGTCGGAGCGGTTGACGCCGGGGTAGACGCCTATAATGAGGTGCTATCTGGCGCCATTGACTCCCTCGCACCTGTCCGTGTACGACCCAGAACTTCTTACCTGAGGTCCCCTTGGTATGATGGCAATCTCAGGGAAATGAAGAAGCTGGGTCGGAGATTAGAGCGTTGCTGGAGGAAATCCCATCTGGGGGCTGACAAACTGGTCCTCTGTGCGCACTATTGCGCATATCAGGAAGCAATCAACCAAAAGAAGACAATATTTTTGTCTCGGGAGATTGCTGCTGGGAGAAGCCGACCAGCCTCACTCTTCCGGACTGTTGATAGACTTCTTCATCCACTCTGTCTTCAGCCCGGAAGAGTTTCCTCGAATGAGGATTGTGAGGAATTTGTCTCGGTTTTCTCGGACAGGGTGTCTGCGATCCGGCGGGAGGTTTCCTCAGCCAGTAATATCATTGCTGTCAGTAGTCGTCAGTTGTGTTCTAAGAGCACTCTCTCTAGGTGGGGGGAGTTTAGGCCAGTGGAGGTTCATGAGGTCATTGAGATAGCGGCCAACTTGAAGTATACCTTTGTGAACTGGATCCCGTGCACGCCTTCTTGATGAGTGCATTGACACTGTTGGCCGGTGTTGCCCTGATTGTCCAGTGCTCCCTGAGTCGGGTGTCTTTCCGGATGCCTTGAAGGAGGCTCTGGTGAGACCCCTTTTAAAAAGCTTCTCTGGACCCGGAGATTAGGACAAATTACCGTCCTATCTCCAATCTTCCATTTTTGGGAAAGGCTGTTGAGAAGGTGGTATCACTTCAGTTGGGGGAACATCTCATGACCCACGAGTTGTATGATCCCTTCCAGTCAGCTTTTCGGGCCAGACATAGCACTGAAACTGCATTAGTTCTGGTGCAAAATGACCTCCTCAGGGCTAGAGATTGGGGGGACAAGACAATTCTTGTTCTCCTCAATCTCTCCTCAGAATTTGATACTGTGGACCATTGTGTATTGCTTTTCCACCTGAGGGAGTTATGCGGACTCACCGGTATTGTCATCAAATGGTTTGAGTCATTTCTTACTAACAGGAGGCAGCGGGTTGTGATGGGTAATTTCTCATCCGTGCCCTGCCTCCTTGATGTGAGTCCCTCAGGGTTCGGTATTGGCCCCAATGTTCAGAGAGTATACATGCTGCCCTGGGGGAGATCATTAGAGGTAGGTTTGAGTTTCATTGCTATGCTGATGATACTCAACTATACCTATCCTTTGACCCAGGAACATCAAATGCAGTGGATGTGATAAATATCTGTCTGGCTAAGATAAATGACTGGATGTCTTCCAGCTGGCTGCGACTGACCCCTAACAAGACTGAGGTACTAGTAGTGGAGTCGAACAGAGCTCATGATGGGATGGCCTCTGATTCTGCGACTGGCATTGTGCAAGGAGCTGTGTCATTGATGGCCTCCCCATGGGTGCGAAACCTAGGTGTGATCTTTGACAGGAACTTGTCCATGGAGGCTCAAATATCCTCTGTGGTTCGTTCCTGTTTTTCATCTTAGAAATATATAGGATTAAGCCCTTGTTCCGGCTCTGGACCTCCTACTTTGGTACATGCCTTAGTCACTTCTAGGCTTGACTACTGTAATGCCTCTATCTTGGGGTCTCTGGAACTTCTCTTCACAGACTGCAGCTAGTGCAAAATGCTGCTGCCCGACTTTTGACTGGACAAAGTAAGTTTTGTCATATCACTCCGGTATTGCGCGAATTGCACTGGCTGCCTGTCAGGTGGAGAGTATTGTTCAAGGTGGGTTTTCTCATCTATAAGACCCTACATGGACAGGGCCCTGGTTACCTTTCTGATCTCCTGGTACCGTCCACCTCTGTCCGGGATCTCCGCTCCTCTAGTGGTGGCCTCCTCAAAGTTCTGAGAGCAAGGTTTAAATCAGCCGCGGACCGGTCATTTGGAGTTGGTGCTCCAGCTCTCTGGAACTCGCTGCCGCTTGAAGTGAGAGAGGCCCCAACTATAGAGGCCTTTAAGAGTCGTCTGAAGACCTTTTTATTTATGCAGGCTTTTGGAGATTAAGTTTTATATGTATGTTATTTTAATGAAATGTATACGGTATGACATACTGTACAGTTTTGTGCGGCGCCCAGAGCCTTTGGGATTGGGCGTCTTTTTAAATAAAATTGACATTGATATTGACATTGATTCAGTCTGCCTTCTACTGGTTAACCAGTTTTGTATCCATTTAACTAGGGAGATGTCACCATGTAGGTGAAGAAGCTTGGACACCAAGATGTTATGCGAAAGGGTATCAAATGCTTTTCTAAAATCTAGAAGTAGCACATCCACTTCCCTTCCCTTATCTAAGTTACAGCTGACATAGTTTTAGAAACTGATCGAGTTTTTACTGTAGTATAAGACATGCTGTTGCTAAAGCCATGCTGAGTAAGATCAAATTGTCCGTTGTCCATCAGAATCCTATTCAATTTCATCTTTAATAGCACTTTCTATTATCTTTCCCACAATGGACATCAAACTGATTGGCCTATAATTAGCTGGGTTTGCCTTATTGTACTTTTTGTGAAAAGGTATCACAATTGCTCTTTGCTAATCAGAGGGTATATAGGCTTCTAATAATGACCTGTTACTGATATCGGTAATCACTGGTGCAAGGACACTGGCCAATTCTTTTAAAAGCTTTGGGTGGAGATCACCCGGGCCCACTGATTTGTTTACACTTAGTTCTGACACTTTTTTGTGGACTTTATCAATTTTAATTCATAGAAGCACAGGATCCATGACAGCATGGGTTTACAAATGGAAGGTCCTGTCAAACTAATCTCATAGATTTCTTTGACTGGGTAACCAGAGTGGTGGACCAAGGGGGAGCAGTTGATGTCACCTACCTTGACTTCAGCAAAGCTTTCGATACTGTTCCACATAAAAGATTGATTAATAAGCTGGATAGGCTCGGGGTGGGTCAGAAGTTGGTCAACTGGGTGGCAAACTGGTTGACGGGCAGAAAACAGAGAGTGGTGGTAAATGGTATACAGTCAGAAGAGATGCAAGTCACAAGTGGGGTACCTCAGGGATCAGTCCTGGGCCAGTTCTCTTCAATATCTTCATCAGTGACATTGCAGATGGACTGGAGGGTAAGGTTTGTCTGTTTGCAGATGACACCAAGATCTGCAACAGAGTAGATGATCCAAATGGGGTTGGCAGACTGAGAAGAGAGCTGGATAAACTGGCAAAATGGTCTGAAGAGTGGCAACTGGGGTTTAACGCAAAGAAGTGCAAGATCATGCACACAGGGAAGAGAAACCCTGAAGCCACCCATAGGTTGGGAGGGAAGTTGCTGGCAGTCACAAGGAAAGAAAGAAACTTGGGCATCATCATCACAGATGACCTGAAATCATCCAAGTAGACAACTAAAGCAGTAGGTAAGGCTAGGGGGATGTTGAGGTGTATTAGTAGGGGTATCACAAGTCGTAAGAGGGAGATAATAATCCCTCTTTACAAGACACTGGTTAGGCCAAATCTGGAGTACTGCACGCAGTACTGGAGGCCACACCTCACAAGGACATTAACCAAATTGAGGCAGTCCACAGAAGGGCAACCAAAATGATGCAGGGACTGTATCAGAAAACATATGAGGACAAATTAACGGAACACGTATACTCTAGAGCAAAGGAGGGAGACAGGTGATATGATTGGAACATTCAAACACCTTAAGGGCATTAACAAGGTGAAAAATAGCAGGACAAAAGGACAGAGCATGAAATTAGAGTGAGACCAATTAAGGGGTAATATGAGGAAGTTCTTTTTCACAAAAAGGGTGGTGGATATATGGAATGACCTACCTCAGAAAGTGGTGGATATGAATACAGTATAGGGCTTCAAACAGGAATAAGGGAGCAATACAGGTAAGTATGAACAGATAGGCCATTAACAGAGCAAATGCCAATGGCACATTCATAAGGTAGAAAAAGAAATGAGCAGACTGGATGAGCCTTGTGGTCCTTATCTGCCATCAACTTCTATGTTTCTATGTTAGTAATCTTACTGTTATCCAAATTATCTGGTGCAAAAGTTGGGAGACTAACACGTTCTTCAGGGGAATTGTACACTGAACAGAAATACAGCAGATGTTAAATTCTCTAGCCATATCTTCTGGTGTGTTATAAGTTATATTGTCCCCCAATGACTCTGTCATTCCCCTTCTTATCAATTATATAGGAATAGAATCCCTTTAGGTCTTGTTTGGTATTAGCTAGCCTGAACTCTGTATTGGCTCTAGCTCTTTTAATCTCTTTTTAGCTGCTTCAGTACTAATTTATAGTTGTTGATGTTACTAGATGCAAGATTCTTTTTCATTTTAGTGTACATGTGTCTCTTTTTGGAAATAAGCTTTTTGAACCTGGTCTTGAACCATAATGGTTTCTTGCCCCTCTTGTTATAAACCTGCTTGGTTGGGATGTACTTTACCTCTAGGGATGAAATTGTATGGGTTAATAATTTACAAGATCCTCAACATCCAATTTTACCATTAGGTCCTTCCAGTCTAGTTTCTGTAGTTCTGCCTTTATAGCTGCAAAATTAGCTCTGGTGTAATTTTATATACCATCAACCCTCTGATGAATTTTCTGGTTTGTTAATCTCAAACCTGATGGTATTATGGTCCCTGTTACCTGGGGTTACACCTATGTTTACAATATCAGTGCCAATATTAGTCAGTAGCACATCCAAAATATTTTCTCCTTGAGTGGGATTGTCTATGAGCTGTTCTAGATCCGAGGCTATTAATGTTGATAGAATTATTTTCTAAGGAATCTTTTGCCCTATCATTTGTCCAGTCAATGTCTGGTAAATTCATATCCCCCATTATCAGTACATTATTGCCTTCAGCCATATTTGTAATATGTTCAACAAATTTTTCTTTATCCAGTGCTGAACTATCAGGTGGCCTATAGAAGATGGCCACTTTAAGTTTCTTACCCTTTAGACCAGTTAAGTCCACTCAGAGCATTTATATGAAATTACCAAGATCAGTGGCAGAATCATTGATGGAACATTCTGTGATAGGGCGCAGTACATGTGGGCAGTCACATAAAAAAAAATGTCTCACCACTCCTTGCAATTTTTCCCAATTTTAATTGGTTCCAATCACAACAGGTTAATTCCAGCATAACACAGTACTTTTTACAGCTTACACTTCCATTCGGACAGTAGTCATCAAACAGATGGCATAATCTGGCATTTTATAAACCTTCCATTCCAGCCAGTAGATACCACAGCAGACAAAATATTCTGACGATTCTAAGTCTTCAATTCAGAGCAGTAAGTACCACAGTTCATTAAAACTCCTCAGAGCACTTTTCCACAGCATCCAGAGCATACCTCCAGGCTCACAGCAAAACAGAATCTGCCTCCCAACCCACACAATCTAAATTTATACCCAGAAGGGGTCATGTGATTTTTTTTAACTCCACCCCAGTATATAATTATCTACTTTAAATCTTTATTTACTATGCATTTATTTTATTTAATGAAGTAATACCTCTTTAAATCCATAGAACAGTATACATTCAAGTTTATAAGTGAATTACACCTTTTGTAAGCATTTTATCCTTTATTTCTGAAGGTAGGGAGTACCACCCCTTTTAACAACAGTATTTAAGAATACAGAGAATGGCGGCCTGCTCCTAAGAGCAGGATACAGCCACCAAACAAAGAAAGAACTCCAAGCTCCCAAAATGCCTAAGAGACACATGCAAACCCTCGCTCCATGCCCCACACTAGACCAACTCCAAACCGCAAGAACTCACCTCCGAAAGGTAAGGAGTGTTCAAAGAGTGGTTATTTTGATAAAAAGTACAATTGCAAGGGAGCCAGAGAAGAAACACCCTCCCGGTGGTGCGCACACTCGCACAATAATTTCACCAGCACTTGAATTGCCGTAAAGGACCTCCGCGACATTTCTATGTAAAAGAAAACATGCGAATCCTTTTAAAGCCTTTACCAAAAATAAAAGCCTAACGGGGTGAAGCTAAAGAACCGGAAGGTTTTTTTTCCGTATTTTAAACTTTACCCAAAATAGCGCAAGACCATTTCCTGATAGCTGACAATCAAGCCCAACGGCACACCCATCAACTCGGCTCCTTCCAATCAAAAGGAATTAATTTTACCAAAAGCGCACAAAACATCTTAGGAGCGGCAGATCAACCCGGCCAAAACAAAGCCCAGCCGCCACCTTCCTGCCAACCCACTCCACACAAACACCTACTCCTCAAGCTCAACACCCCAAATCCCACAACAATTCTCCGTTTACCCACAGCATCGGTGCAACAGCGGCACTGCCAAAAGCAGTCCCAAGTCCGCTCCACACCCCAATGGCTCATTAACAACAGCAGGACCCAAGCGGACAGTGCACAAAGCCGCATAGAACAAGAGAGCCCATTTCCGGCGGCTTAACATTCCCAATACCAGAACACATACCCTAGCTGCACAAAGGTGAATACTATCACCCGTCCTGCCGTTAGCGGAGATCAGGAAACAACAGTACACATAAAGCGTTACTGCTGGTAAACCTAAAAGCGAATATCGTTTTAATCTATACGACGTCGCGCTGTCACGCAGACGTGCCATTTACCGATCGCTCAAACCGCAAACCCGAATATCCACTCACAGGATCAAACAATAAAATCCTTTACCAACACTCACCCCAAGGTCCACGATAAGGGGGTAATCTCGGAAAATCCTATTACCAGCTCCAAATTTTAGCTACCTTTCTCTCTTAAAGGGAGAGCTTCCACATATATCAGTAAAAAGGAAAAAACACATCTAGCCTCTTATATTATTATAACAATAATCACAGAGCCACTCTGTGACATTCCTCCCCACCCAAGAGGGCAACCATAACCTTGGTTGTCCACTTCCTTAAGCTCTTTAGCTTAAAAAAAAAAATGAAAAGGGGGGGTTAACCGACTAACCCAAAGGTCCCTTAGCATATCAATCCTACCACCTCAATAAATACTCAAAACTATTTTATACTACGTCTTGTACTAAATAATTCCATGTTCATATTTCACATCCCAAACCATGATGCCAAATCTACAAATATTAACCAACCTGGCCAGCACCTGGACAGTCTGCAACACCACAAAACACCATGACCAAATCGTTCCACATAAGTTTAATTTTCCTTCCCTTCTCTTTCTTTACCCACATGGCCATATCCACTAAACTCCATATACCCTACATAAATAAAATATTAAGATTTTGTTTGAGAAATATAATTTTCTTACATATGGAAAGTATTTTCCAAACTAACATTTCATTTTCCGAACTGTTATGGCCTATACCTCATTCACATGATTTATCTTGTTGCACATCATTAACTTAAATTTCACTATTGACAAGAATAATATAGCAGTTCAAATAACGTTAATTGAATAACATCTCCTGAGAAAACAGGCTATTACTTTAGCTATATTTTGTTTTAAAATAAACAAACAGAAAAAAAAATGCAACAAAGAACTGAGAGGAAAAAAAAATAACAGAATAACTTCAACTGCAGGTGGCCAACCCTCCAGTCTTAAAAAGAATAAAAAAGAATAGCATTTGGTTTAAACTTGTTGCTTTAAGACGTATTCCTTCACATAAATGAAACTCAGATCTATACCCTTTACTTTTACTTCATCAAAATTATCCCAATTAATTACCCTACACCCATTATACTGGTACTCTTTATTTAATGTATCAGATTATTTCCATTAAATATTTTCCTTCCTATCTGTCTCGCTCTTTCTTCAGACAGTTAATCCATGATGTAAATATATGTACATTCCTAATTCTCAAACAATTTATCTAAATACTTTATTTTGGCACCTTACATCTAGTACTCCTTTTATCTAGTAACCCTTTCATTACTTTCTATACCTAAAACATACTAAGATTGGAGCTTTTGACAGAAAGCCAATTGTGTACACTACCTATATGGGGTTATTCTTCTAGTCCCTTCACTCACTACATGACTTGTCTAGTACTATAAACTTCTGCCTCATAACAAAAATTAAAACACTGCAGCAGGACTTATCCCATCCATAGGTAAAGAGGCATCTGCACGCTCCTGAGGCCCACCCAAATGTGCCCCTGAAAAATTACTTAACCCAAGTAGTAATAATACCTTGTCTGTTGTAATTATCATAACTCTTCCACATGGCTATTCTCCAGCCACCTCTCTTTAACTTTTTAATTCCCAACAAAGCAAACATGTACTGCTCAGGCTAGAACACACTAACCCAGTACAACCTTCTTTAGAACTTTTAGAGATCTACCACCTACCCTAACATCTTTATCCTTGTAAGAGGAATTCCCTTTTCTCCAGGGCAGCCACTTATTGTGCTTAACAGCCCTTGGGATATATCCTTCCATAGATTCCACATGTCTCGTTTCCATAAAAACACCGCCACCTGTCGATACATACCAGGCCAGTGAAAATATGGTACCAGACATTTAAAACTTCCCACAATCTAAATAGCCCTTCTTTTACAAATTTCTTCAAGAACCCATATCCTATACTTGCAAGGTATTACCACCCTTGAATCAACCTGATTGGTACGGGGGTTGGGTTTCATATGATATAACACCTCATTTTTCATCTCATACCACCATAACTTCCCATTCCTCCCATCCACATCTACATCTTTATTTTGTGGTTTGGCATATTTCCTAAGATGTGTAATTTCAGGATCCCCTGCCTGTAATACATCCCAGTTAATGGTACATAAATCATCTTTGGGTGCATGACAATATATATTAACAGTCTCTCCCTTAAACTGTATTTCTTCTTTTGTAGTTGTTAACTTCACCCCACAGTCCTGAATAGTCTCATTTGGGGACTTACTTGGAAAACACTTTTCCCTTGCGTCAGGCAATTCTGAATGTTCAAAACATGGAGTACAATAATTCTCTGTCTTCACCCCAATGTCCCGGACAGTCTCGTTTGGGGTCTTACTGGAAGGACACTTTTCCCCATCAACAGGTAGATCAGAATTTTCAGAACATGGAGTGCAATAATTTTCTGTCTTCATCCCAATGTCTTGAACAGTCTCACCAGGGGACTTACTAAGGACTTGACTTCCATCTTCTGTCCAGTACAATCCCTCAAATTCCGGTAACTCAGGAAGTTCATTACCTTCTTGGAGTAGAGGCTCCGACTCCTCTCCAACAGGTTCCAAAACAGTACTCTCTTCAGTAGATACTATCAGACGTTCCAGAAGATTGTGATATCGTAATTCAACACCTCTGCAGCGTTTCTCTGCCTCCATCCATTGGTCATATAACCATCTCAACACCCTCAGATGATCACAGTGCTGCTTGATTTGTTCAGACATGGCCACACCATCTGTTTCTTACTCCAAGAATACCATCACTAGAGCACAGTTCTTCAGACCTGTTGTAAGTCCCATCAAATGCACTAGCCCACCAGATCTTTGCACAGACCACACTGATCCCACTTCTGACACCAAATGTGATAGGGCGCAGTACATGTGGGCAGTCACATAAAAAAAAATGTCTCACCACTCCTTGCAATTTTTCCCAATTTTAATTGGTTCCAATCACAACAGGTTAATTCCAGCATAACACAGTACTTTTTACAGCTTACACTTCCATTCGGACAGTAGTCATCAAACAGATGGCATAATCTGGCATTTTATAAACCTTCCATTCCAGCCAGTAGATACCACAGCAGACAAAATATTCTGATGATTCTAAGTCTTCAATTCAGAGCAGTAAGTACCACAGTTCATTAAAACTCCTCAGAGCACTTTTCCACAGCATCCAGAGCATACCTCCAGGCTCACAGCAAAACAGAATCTGCCTCCCAACCCACACAATCTAAATTTATACCCAGAAGGGGTCATGTGATTTTTTAACTCCACCCCAGTATATAATTATCTACTTTAAATCTTTATTTACTATGCATTTATTTTATTTAATGAAGTAATACCCCTTTAAATCCATAGAACAGTATACATTCAAGTTTATAAGTGAATTACACCTTTTGTAAGCATTTTATCCTTTATTTCTGAAGGTAGGGAGTACCACCCCTTTTAACAACAGTATTTAAGAATACAGAGAATGGCCGGCCCGCTCCTAAGAGCAGGATACAGCCACCAAACAAAGAAAGAACTCCAAGCTCCCAAAATGCCTAAGAGACACATAAACCCTCGCTCCATGCCCCACACTAGACCAACTCCAAACCGCAAGAACTCACCTCCGAAGGTGAGGTGTTCAAGAGTGGTTATTTTGATAAAAAGTACAATTGCAAGGGAGCCAGAGAAGAAACACCCTCCCGGTGGTGCGCAAACTCGCACAATAATTTCACCAGCACTTGAATTGCCGTAAAGGACCTCCGCGACATTTCTATGTAAAAGAAAACATGCGAATCCTTTTAAAGCCTTTACCAAAAATAAAAGCCTAACGGGGTGAAGCTAAAGAACTGGAAGGTTTTTTTTTCCATATTTTAAACTTTACCCAAAATAGCACAAGACCATTTCCTGATAGCTGACAATCAAGCCCGACGGCACACCCATCAACTCGGCTCCTTCCAATCAAAAGGAATTAATTTTACCAAAAGCGCACAAAACATCTTAGGAGCGGCAGATCAACCCGGCCAAAACAAAGCCCAGCCGCCACCTTTCTGCCAACCCACTCCACACAAACACCTACTCCTCAAGCCCAACACCCCCAAATCCCACAACAATTCTCCCGTTTTACCCACAGGATCGGTCGCAACAGCGGCACTGCCAAAGCAGTCCCAAGTCCGCTCCACACCCCCAATGGCTCATTAACAACAGCAGGACCCAAACGGACAGTGCACAAAGCCGCATAGAACAAGAGAGCCCATTTCCGGCGGCTTAACATTCCCAATACCAGAACACATACCCTAGCTGCACAAAGGTGAATACTATCACCCCGTCCTGCCGTTAGCGGAGATCAGGAAACAACAGTACACATAGAAAGCGTTACTGCGGTAAACCTAAAAGCGGAATATCGTTTTAATCTGTACGAACGTCGCACAATCGTGCGACGTGCCATTACCGATCGCTCAAACCGCAAACCCGAATATCCACTCACAGGATCAAACAATAAAATCCTTTACCAACACTCACCCCAAGGTCCACGATAAGGGGGTAATCTCGGAAAATCCTATTACCAGCTCCAAATTTTAGCTACCTTTCTCTCTTAAAGGGAAAGCTTCCACATATACCAGTAAAAAGGGAAAAAACACATCTAGCCTCTTATATTATTATAACAATAATCACAGAGCCACTCTGTGACACATTCAATATTATCTTTAATGTAAATGGCTATTCTTCCTCCCCTGCACCTCTCCCTGCTTCTACTAACTAGCTAGTATCCAGGGATTACTTTGCTCCATTCACCGTCTTTGTTCCGCCATGTTTCAGTAATACCAATAATATCTATATCTTGATTAGCTACAAGACACTGTAGCTCTGCCAGTTTATTCCCATTTAAACTCCTGGCATTTAAGTATGGCACCCTGGCTCCTTTAGCAACCTTCTTGTGATTACATGCTAAGTGGTTGCTAATGGTTGGCTTTATTATGGGTACCCTCGGCCCCAAGTTGATCAGTTTAAATTATTATAAATCTTTCTTGAGCTGCATACCCAGTAGTCTGCTACACTTGAAATTCAAATGTAGCCCATCCCTACAAAAAAGATATGGTTTATTCAAAAAATTGTCCCAGTTCTAATGAAATGGAAATTTTTCTCTCTTGCCCAAATTCTTAACCAAGAGTTAGCCTGATAAATCATTTGTTGCTTTTGACTGGAGGCCCTGGGAACTGACAGAATCTCTGAAAACACAATCTCACAACTCTTGCTTACCAGTTTATCTACTAGCTTGGTAAAATCAGTTTCTGGTTCTGATTGTGTTTTTGTATCCAATGTCATTTACTCTCACATGAATCACAGTTATGGGCCTGTCCTCAGTTTCCTTCAAAATGTTATCTGCCTTTGCTGTTAGGTTATGAACACCTGCCCCTGGGAAACAACTAACTATTATGTTCTCCTTGTGATCCCTACAGATATAGCTATCTGTATATTTGATGATCGAGTCTTCCAGGACAACAATTTGTCTGGGGATAGGTGTTTCATTTGTTACAGAAAAGTTGACGGTACCACAGTTATTCCCACGGTACTGTGGTACAAATTACCGTGATACCGTGGTAAATCCCATTGAATAACATTGGGGTTTTTACCACGGTAAATCGCGGTAAATTTTACCGCGGTACTGTAAACTTTTCTGTAACAACCACTGTACCCTCAGGGGGAGTATTACTAATGTCAACTACAACTAGGTTTCCATTATTATTGCCCTCATTCTCTGTAAGGATCAAGAATCTGTTGGTAAGAGATATTGGCTGTACCTCTTCATTAATAAACCCAGGTACTACTTAGTACTTTTGACCCACTCCCTCATTTGGGGGTGTAATATTGGTACATTGTGGAATGAGGGCTTCCTCATTAAGTCCTAGTTCAGCCGGTTTTAAAGGACTTCTGCCCTGTTTCTTCCTTTTTATAGAAGTAACTACACACCAGTCATTTTCCTCTAACTCCTCCCCCTCATCTGAATGCTTCCTCTCAGAGCTGTGGTCATCAGTATCCTATTTACCTGGTTGTTCATGTACTTTATTCAAACTAGTCAGGGCCCTAAATTTGATTGTTATTTCTTTCTGGCATTTTTCAAGGGCCTCTAGTTTAGTACAAAGGTTATGGAGCTCATTACTAAGTTCCACATTGTGTACTCATTTTCTCACAAACTCATTATACATTGATTCACCATTCACAATTTTGTAGATGTAGCAGCTACTACATTTAATACCCAGGTCCCTGTCCAGTGTTAAAATTGTTGTGGCCATTGTGATGTGTAGCTTGTAAACAAAATTTAACCCTGTGTTGAATCCAACAACACTGTGTGAGAATTAATATTAGGTTTCCTGTAACCTGACAACCACTGGTGTCTAAGGTTACTTACAGCGTCTCTCTAGTTCCCTTACTCTAACAGTCCACACTAGCCTTGCCTCCTGGTCGATCTCGGCAGACATGGCAGATGTGCGTTTCACTGGATGCACCACTGCGAGCTCGCACCCACTCACTGAGTGGAGAAGCTATATATCACCACATGACTCAAAAGTGTCTTCTTGGGTCACAGTCTGCTGATGTTAAACATAAGGTTTGAAGTTTTGTTAGCTCCAACATTGTCAATGGGTAATTATAACAACTGGGTATAGTGCACCCCTACCAGGGGAACAGCACAGTCCAAGCTTTAGAATGTTGGGCACATGAGGATTTCTAGCAGCAGCAACTCTCAGTCACTACTGACCTCGCAGTACCATAGTAGCTACACATTTTTACATATTATATAACATTCATTAAATACTGTAAATACATGCTCTTACCTTCCTGGCAGATATTTGAGGAAGACATACTCTTCACTGGACTCAAAGTTCAGAAAATTCAGTTCTCCTTGCAGGAAAAGTACAATCAGGCAACAGGCATGCTGCACATCAGTCACAGATCTGGTCACTAGGGATGACCACATATTGTAGCATATCTTCCAGGTAACACTTCATTCAGTGAGACTACCTGCAACAAGGAACAGACACCTTAAAATATAAAACTGTAGAACTCGAAATGTTCGCTGTAAATATATTATCACTACATTCACTTGTCAGTTATGGTCAGCGAATATATATTTACAGTGGTCATTTAGTGATAGTAGTTGTGCCATTCGTTTTACTCTCTTTTTTTTTTTCAGTTTTTTTATTTTGTTTTGAATCTCAGTAAAGAGTACTTTGTTGTCAATAGTTTCAGTAAGCCTGTAGTCGATCCTACCTTGAATGAATTTGTTTGTTCTGGTATCAGGAATGGGACCGTCACTGACAACGCTACCGAGGTGCAATCATGGGATTAAACGCTCATATGCGATTCAGATGTTGGGACCACATGGTCGGTCAGATTTCACTTCCGCATATCATTTGTTTTTTTGATACAATAATTTCTCTGAGGACTTTACAATAAAAACAACCATGGTTTGCTTGGTGAGTTAAACTGTAAACAGTTCTCTTTATTCAGTGCTGGTGAAAAAAAATATATATATATATTTTATACGAGTGAGTTAAAGGTGCTGCTACAAGTGCTGTTTCTAATTCTGATGCTCGTATGGCTTCTGCTATCACTTCACAGCAGGAGCAGCTGTATTGTTGCCCTCAATGTTTTCTTCTTCTTCTGAAATACAGTAAAATGAACACAAAATGAGGGTTGAGTATTGTGAATGATAGGGGTGTAACCCCCCTGTTACCCGGGGTTACCAGAATCCCAGTAAGACCTAGTGGTAGGCAGGGAAGGCAGCTTGTGAAACTCCAGTTAAATGGATTTCACACTGTCTCACTCTGTTCTCAGTCTCAGCTGAGACTGAGGGATGACATCCCCATAGAACTCTCGCAGCTGCATGAGTCACACTGGAGTGCTGCAGTTGGAAGTTAGGATAGAATGTTGGGGATTTTGAACAGAGTCGGTGTGCAGTCTTGGTGAGAAACAGCAGCACAGCTGTCTGTGTGCAGGCTCTCAGAGCTTTAAGCTCCGTTTTAGAGCTACTGTTAAGAAGGTGTGTGTTTCCACCATAAGAGGGACACAGAAACTTATTGCTGAAGTGGTGGAGACCGCTGTAACTGGTCCAAGTGCCCCCCTTCCTGAGAGGATGGGGGGAAGGTTTGCCTGTCTTCCAGGGGTGACCCTCCTGGTTCTGGCTAAGGAAAGAAGCTGCCTATTTTAAGTTGTGCTGTGGCAACAGAAGCTCTGAGAGAGAAATTCCTGTGAAGGAATCGCCTGTGGGGCACCTGCAACCAAAGGGTGAGTTCGCTCTGACAGAGGGCCAATGTTTTCACCTGAACTGTTGGAACGTGGGGATTGGACTACTTAATCTGTAGGATGTCTAGTACAATAGACATTGCCGGTTAACTCAAGTAGGTTCAAGTCCAGCACAAAGAGTGAAGTAAAGTGGGAATTGGACTGCTTAATCCGTTGGGGGCCTAGAGCAATGGGCTATGCCAAGTAAAAGTATGTTCAAGTCCAGCACAAAAGGAAAGCAAGACATGTAGAGGAAATGTGACATACATTTAGCCTTAGTCTACATTGCCAAGCTTTACAGAATGAGGTGTTTACTGTCCAGAGAAATGGCTGGGTATGAATTGTGGAAGTGAGAGGTGGGAGTCCCCTCATCAGTAGTAAACAAATTTGCCTCTACGGATTTGCTCTGTGGCTACTTTCTCTCAGGTACGTAGCCAGTGCCTGAGGAGAAATACTACATAAAGTGGGATTAAAGGAAGTTTCCCTGATAGAGCTAAGGTGCTCTTAGGTGGTTTAGGAAGCCACCAGAAAATGTTTCCATGACATATGGAAGGTGTCCGAGTGGCCGGCAAGGGAGCCGAGCCAGAGAAAACCCAGAACAGTATACAAGTTTGGGCTGTGTGCCCAAAGCAGCGTGCAAGTCTGGGCTGTGTGCCAGGCAGGTTCAGAGCCTGCGGGCTGAAGTGTTGAAGAAGTGTTCTTGATTCTCTTAATCTGCATTACCAGGAGTGTAGCCCCGTGGAGGTCCATCTATGCTTTGTTTGTTCTGTTTGGATGTGAATAAAGCCACACTTTAGAATCCCATTCCTGGTATTGGACATTACAGTTATTGCTTCCTGTGTTCGGAGTTACTTGGGTTCCCCTGTGCAGAGTAGCCAAACCTAGCCTTTGTGCCGGGTGACCTATTCCTCCCCGAACCCAGTCCTCACCTGCTACTGCTGTCAGATTTAAACAGCATACCACCTGTCATTTGCAAAACAAAGGGGTGGGGGTCTTACAAAATGGAGGCACCGCTTTGGATTTTAAATTTAGGGAGGAAAGGTGCTCGGGCAAAGGGCTAGAGTTTTGGTTATCTGGCAGTGGGTAGCCTAAAAAGCTGAAGCAAGGTTAACTAGTGTGTCGCTGTGTGCTGTTGTCCATGTGCTGCTGTTAAATGCCAACTGTTTACCAAGGAGCAGTAAAGCCTGAGAGAGTATGCCCTTGTCCTGCATCAAAAATTTACAGCGTTTTGCCAGCTTTTAAAAAAACTGTGCGACAAAGAAAAGTGTGGAAGACTAGGGGTAGCAACAGGAAAATTGTGCCCTGGACGTTGGAAATGCTTTCTAGTGAATGGAGAGACTTGCTGTGTTAATGGCCACGACAAATGGTTGAAATGGGCTCCTGCTGTGGAGTCCGTTTGAAAAAAAAAAAAGAAAAGTGGTTTTGCAGTTTAAATTTGCCTACTCGACCATCGCCGTGAGGAGAAGAGCACTCGTGAAAGAAAGAGGCTCATTTGCATGGCGTCGTGTGATTGGTGAGACTGCAATCAGTCCCGCCCCAAGCCAGCTCTACAGCGACTGCCCAGCATTCGAGGTGGAGTGTGTGTACTGGCTTACCGGAGGAGCGTCGCGGTGACTGAAAGTGCTATAAAAATTAAAAAAACTGACTTTTCTTTCTAAATTCAGGCTCAACCCGCATCTTGATCGACTGGACTGTGAGTGTGGTTTTCAGAGGGACAATCGGCAGGACTGCCAACCCGCTTCTGTCCAGAGGCCTCCAAGACTGGCTGCAGGCCATTTTCCATCGCAGCAAACAGCTACTGATAACAGTGACCACCATCAGAAATAATTGCTCAAACCAGTGATTTTTGCCAAACGCCAGCTGAATCTGTGTGCAGCAGTGTAATCGCATTGCAATCAAAGACTGTGTTAAGTTTACCAGCAAAAGCAAGCCTTTTAAGCCATCGACTGTGAGCACAGTTATGGGTTCAGCGTCAGTGTAAGTTTCAAAGCCATGAGAGAGACTATGAGTTGTATCAAGATATGCAACAAGAGTTACAGGCAATCCTGTGCTTGAAATATGAGACTTTAAGGGACTGTGAGCTAGAGCAATGTTTTCAGCAAGTGAAAAGTCTGTGGTAAATCATACAAATGTGCTAGGAAAAAGAACAGTGCAAGTTTGTGCAGTTTTGAGCAAAGTTATCAGTAGAGTGTGTAAATCGGATGTGCAGTGGCTTGACCCAATTTCAGAATGTTGATGCACAGGAGTGCTGCCGCTGCTGTTACAGGGTGGGGTAGTAATGTAAACACAGCAGCAGAGGAGCCATTTTGAAAGTGAAAGAAAGTGTTTAGTGATGTGGGACTTTCAATAACAGTGAGCATTTGTTTTTCTCTGCAGTCATGGCCTCAGGACCAGCCTGCTACCCGGATCATGGCCGGGCTGTGGTAGCAGCAGAAGTAAACAAGTTAAGGGACATTGAGAGGTGTTACTATGGAGGACAACTGCCTCCTCATGTGGCAATTCCTGGATATCCAGTGCAAGTGTGCTTAACATGCTTAAATGCTGGAAGGGACGTCTTCATGGTACCTCACTGTTCTGGGTGCCTCAAGAAATACGGTTTATTTAAAGCATCCAAGATTTGTTTGGCTCCCACATGGACAAAAGTTCAAGAATCTGCAGTTGGCAGCACACAGCACCAGGCGGAGCCTGTTGGAGAAGGCCCCTCGGGGGAGTGTGGCACAAAGCTAGAAGGTGAAGATTTGCAGACAGAACAATATGCGGATGTTTCGGATGCTGGATTGCAGAGAGACAATTCAGGCAGAGCATCAGTAGACCCTTGGAGAGGGGGGCCTAGCCCAAGTCTCATAGGAGAAGACGAGATGAGGGAGGCCTTTGAATGGGAGGTTTCGACCTTCATGCCCAGCGAAGAGTGGATAGTCTCAGGAGTGAGGACGACTACTCACTCCTGGGTACAGATTCTCAGTGAGGAAGAAAAAGAGGGGGAACCTATGTGGTCTTGTGAAAAAGGAACGGGTACACAGCCTCAAGCTCTTGCCTCAGAGAAATGCATGGAAGAGAGTGGTGATGCCACTACCCTGACTGTGCAAGAAGAAGTCAGGGATCCATTTTTTGTCTCATTGAGAATGTGTAGCTGGCAGAACCAGGACTGGCCGCCCCCAAGCCAGGCCAGCGGTCTCAGCTTGACCAAAGCTAGTAAAGAGGACAGACTGGTTCGTAGGAAGGTGAATGAAATCTATGGGATGTCCTTTCCTACCTTTCCTCGGAGAGTCTGGGAGGAGATTGAACAAAACAGGAAGTCCTGGATTTGGGCAGGAGCAATGAAATGTGTGCATCCTGGTGCAAACAAGCATGTCAGGAATTGAATGTTTCATGAAAAATATAGCCAGTGGAAAAGAGGCAGGGCACTGTTAATGGACACTGTTCGAATAGTGGATGGAGAGGGACGTGAAACCTTTCATAGTGTGAATTATGTGCGCCCAGACGGGGTAATAATTCAAGCTCCGGACCCGTTGTGTTATTGGCCACAATGCAAAGACCTCCCTGCAAATGTGCCCATGCCTACCAAATGGAAAGCAGAGCAGTGGTAGTCAGTGCTGCCACTCCAGCCTTTGCAATGCCTTTGTTGTTCCACCAGTATGGACGTCCAGGACTCAGGTGCCCC
Organism: Neoceratodus forsteri; assembly: GCA_016271365.2. NCBI lineage: Eukaryota > Metazoa > Chordata > Ceratodontiformes > Ceratodontidae > Neoceratodus > Neoceratodus forsteri. The sequence continues at coordinate 626,474,249 of CM057458.1, read as the reverse complement.
ACATTCATCAGTTCTACAGTGTACTGACTTTCCAGAATCCATCGACTGGCCCACCAGATGACTTCAGATCCAGAGAGGATGCCAGCTCAGCTGTATCCTGATTCATCGCCTGGTAACCAGATGACGTCAGAACAGCTGTTTTCCTTTTTGTTCCTGTTCCAAGGTTCCATCTCCAGAGATGACATCAAACCAGCAGTTTCCAGATGTGCCCTCCTGTCATTCCTGGAAGATGTCCACCCAGCTGTATTGGAAGAATGCTGCCAAGGAGATTCTTCGGCTGAGGACCAGGTCGGTGTTTTGTTCATTCCACAAGGGACTGGTAAGTCCAAACTTTTCTATTCTTATGACATTGCAGTACACACCCTACACTAGCAGACTCCAGATGTTTGAACTGTCCTCAAAGACTCTCCCCTTCGGGACTTTGGCCTGATAGAGCTGTGCTTGACTGGGCTCCGGCCCAGGAGAGACTCTTTAATGGACTAGCCTTCGGGCACTGTGGTCACTAGATGGGACTTTTAGGGCACTCCATCCCCCAAATGTGTATTGTAAATAACATCATTGTTTTTCTACTGTTTTCTAATGTTTATACTGTTTTTCTACTTTTCTAAAAAAAAAAAAAAAATCTTTTTGGGATTTTCCAGTGTTTTGATGGTAGGGGTTTAGATAGATTGTGCATGCAGATTAGGAGTGTGTGTTGCCTTTCTTTTTCTTGCAGGTGTTCCTGAAGAAGATAGAAGAGAAGACAAGAAGAGGAGAAGGGACTCATCGGAGTTCCTCACTAGTGCTTTAGTGTGTAGTATTTAAAGTACTGTTGTTGTTGTTGTTGTTGTTGTTACTGTGTATAACCCTTTTCTTCCACAGGGATGGTTGTGGGAAAATGTGGGAGTAATGTAATGGTATGGTATTAGCACCTGGTGTGTGGTTGCATGGTGCCCAAAGTCGGAGAGGTCCCCTATTTGTTTTGTTTTGGGAATTGAGTTAGAGGCAGACAGATTTTCCCTAGAGGGCTGGTGGGATAGACAGGCTATGGTCCTGAATGGCCGTAGGGACTGCAGTGCTGCTCTATTAGGGCTATGCTCCAGACAGTTCTACCGGAGCCACTAGGTACCCATAGTTAGCGGGTAGAGTAGAGGTTGATATGTCAGCCAAAGGCCTCTAGGCCCTTAGTGCTGCCTGCCTGTGCTAGCACATGGTAGAAGGGGGCCTGATCACACCCCTCTGCAGGTAGCACATAGGGTGAGATGGCCTAAGCTGGGTAAATAATGACTGCGGACAGTCATTTTCCTGGCAGGGTGAGTGTAAACCCCCTGTTACCCGGGGTTACTAGAATCCCAGTAAGACCTAGTGGTAGGCAGGGAAGACAGCTTGTGAAACTCCAGTTAAATGGATTTCACACTGTCTCACTCTGTTCTCAGTCTCAGCTGAGACTGAGGGATGACATCACCATATAACTCTCGCAGCTGCATGAGCCACACTGGAGTGCTGCAGTTGGAAGTTAGGATAGAATGTTGGGGATTTTGAACAGAGCCGGTGTGCAGTCTTGGTGGGAGACAGCAGCACAGCTGTCTGTGTGCAGGCTCTCAGAGCTTTAAGCTCTGTTTTAGAGCTACTGTTAAGAAGGTGTGTGTTTCCACCATAAGAGGGACACAGACACTTATTGCTGAAGTGGAGGAGACCGCTGTCACTGGTCCAAGTGTCCCCCTTCCTGAGGGAATCGGGGGGAAAGGTTTGTCTGTCTTCCAGGTCAACCCTCCTGGTTCCGGCTAAGGGAAGAAGCTGCCTATTTTAAGTTGTGCTGTGGCAACAGAAGCTCTGCGAGAGAAATTCCTGTGGAGGAATAGCCTGTGGGGCACCTGCAACCAAAGGGTGAGTTCGCTCTGACAGAGGGCCAATGTTTTCACCTGCACTGTTGGAACATGGGGATTGGACTACTTAATCTGTAGGAGGTCTAGTGTAATAGACATTGCCGGTTAACTCAAGTAGGTTCAAGTCCAGCACAAAGAGTGAAGTAAAGTGGGGATTGGACTGCTTAATCAGTGGGGGGCCTACAGCAATGGGCTATGCCAAGTAAAAGTATGTTCAAGTCCAGCACAAAGGGAAAGCAAGGCAAGTAGAGGAAATGTGACATACATTTAGCCTTAATCTACATTGCCAAGCTTTACAGAATGAGGTGTTTACTGTCCAGAGAAATGGCCGTGTATGAATTGTGGAAGTGAGAGGTGGGAGACCCCCCCATCAGTAGTAACCAAATTCACCTCTACGGATTTGCTCTGTGGCAACTTTACTTTCTCTCAGGTACTTGGCCAGTGCCTGAGGAAAGTACCCATATGTGGGATTAAAAGGAAGTTTCCCTGATAGAGCTGAGGTGCTCTTAGGTGGTTTAGGGAGCCACCAGAAAATGTTTCCATGACATATGGAAGGTGTCCGAGTGGCCGGCAAGGGAGCCGAGCCAGGGAAAACCCAGAACAGTGTACAAGTTCGGGCTGTGTACCCAAAGCAGCGTGCAAGTCTGGGCTGTGTGCCCGGTGGGTTCAGAGCCTGAGGGCAGAAGTGTTGAAGAAGTGTTCTTGATTCTCAATCTGCATTACCAGGAGTGTAGCCCCGTGGGGGGTCTGTCTATGCTTTGTTTGCTCTGTTTGGATGTGAATAAAGCCACACTTTAGAATCCCATTCCTGGTATTGGACATTACAGTTATTGCTTCCTGTGTTTGGAGTTATTTGGGTGCCCCTGTGCAGAGTAGCCAAACCTAGCCTTTGTGCTGAGTGACATATTCCTCCCCGAACCCAGTCCTCACCTGGTACTGCTGTCAGATTTAAACAGCATACCACCTGTCGTTGCAAAACAAAGGGGTGGGGGTCTTACACGGGCATACATTAACTGTGTGAGCTTACCATTTAGACAGTCGGTGTGGGCACTCAGAATGCCTGCCTGCTCGAATCCTCACCTACAGTCATCACTTCTTGCAGACAATTTGTGTAGCTGCTTGCTAGCCACTGAGCATGGTGATTCTTCATGTTTTTTGTTCTAAGGTCAATGTCAAGCTTACTGAGCTCACCGCCACTACACTCTTGAAGCTTTTTTTCAACTTCAGGTGCATACCAGTCTGTGAAGTGCATTTTTAGCTCATCTTTGAACACTTTGTTCACCGAGATGTCCAAAGGCTGCAACTGGTCGGTGCAGGAAGTGGGCACATAAACAGGGATAATGTTGTTCCTTTCCATACATTTTATAACATCATTTGTAATGTGGCCCCTGAATAGATCCAAAATTAGAAGAGACCGCTGCTCACTGGGAAGCTGATTTTTTTTTTTATTGAATCCACATAAGGGATGATTACAGAATCCACAAACTGTATTGTTGTTCCCGAGTTTGCCCAGTGGTTTTCTGTATGTGTTACATGCCAATCAGTGGGGAACTTGTACGCAGGGTGGCATTGAGCAGTGTGACCCTGATAGATCAATTATGGCGGTAGGAAGTGGCCAGACAGAGTACAGCAAAGTACAACTGTAATTTGGCGTTTGTCACCCAAACCAGTAAGTCCAACTTGTTTCTTGCCAACAGTTTCCATTGTCCACTCAGAACATGAGACAAGGTTGACACCAGTCTCATCAACATTTAAGACTAACTCGGGGGGTGTCAGTTCCTGATGGGAAGCAGTGGATATACGGCGCAGAAAACCAGACTTGAGGGAGCCAAAATCTACTAGTGTTTTTCAAGCAGCTTTCATTCCCTTTCTTTTGCTGTATCCCATTCTATTGAGAAACAGCCAGGACCACTGCCTAGTGAAACAGAGACTGCCTCCATTCTCAATTAGAAGTTCAGGGCTTTTGGCTTTAACTATACCAGTTGCAATAGCTATTACCAGCCTTCCGTTTATGACAGCTCCTTCTGATCTTAATGATTTTATAATGTTTTTTAGCTCACATTCAAAGTCTACAAGCAGGAGATGTGGACGTTCTCTAGATTTTATTGGCAGTTCATAAACTAGTTTCTCTGGGTCAGGGTCTGTTTTTAGCTTAGCCAGGTAGTCCCGTTTAAAGGTGAGCACAGTGCTTCCATTTATTTTCTTTTTATACTGTCCCTCATAGTACTGAACAGCATTCACGTTGCCATGATCACATGAATACTTGCCCACATCAAATCTAACCTCAGGAGGATACACTGTATATTGAGAATGACGTTTTTTAGGTGGGGGAGAGGCAATAGCAAGCTCCGAGGAAACAGACTCCGCCATCAGGTTAGAGATGCCAGCTGTCACCGCTAATACGTCGGCATCTATGTTGGAGGTCTGGCGAGCAGTGAAGTCTCTCTTTCTCGTTCCCTTAGCAGTGGGTGAGTTTAGCCACCTAATCAGAGACATGCTAACAGCAGTAATCGTGCAGTAATCCAACTTCAGTACAGGCTGATCATGCGGTGATCGTACGCAAGATCAGCTCAATCTGAAGTCAGCTTTAAAGACCTTTACCCATGAAAATTTGAGGGCGTGACACTGTGCATCGGATGTAGTGCGCGAAGTAAACTTTGCGCGATTATTAGTGGTTCTACAGTAAATATAATGAAACCTGTTAACCTTTGGTCACAGACTGATTGAAAACCCCCAGGGGAATTTTTTCAAACAGGACATCCCTTCTAGCATACTGGATAAGATTATCCCACAGGAACTAGGCTCACTAGCTGGATCCCATTGACAATGTTGGAGCTAACAGAAATGGAAATTACGGTAAGTATGAAGACATTTCTTCTTTCTGTAGTGCTCCACATTGTCAATTGTTAATCATAACAACTGAGTTCTAAGAAGCAGTACCCAGATAAACAGGGAGGGGGTAGAACATTATCCCATATGCCAGAGGCAAGCACTAAGAATTACTTGCAAACTGTTGCCTGTAGGACTGTGTGACCAAAAGCTGCATCAGCAGAACTCTGAACATCCTATTTGTAATGTTTCATGAACATGTGGCTGGAAGACCATGCACTTATCTTGCATAGCTCTAAAACCAAGGCTTCGCTTCTCTATACCCAGGATGGTGCCATAGCCCTGGTGGGGTGAGTCTTGATAAGAGCGGTTGCCCCCTTCTGCTCAACACCCCAACAGCGAAACCCAAAAACAGACCATTACAGCAACAGTCGCTGTAATGGTCTGTGTTCGAACGCTGCTTTCTACAGGTGTTCTGCCCCCTTCCCGGAACAACTCTGACCTGGAGTTGATTATATTAATATCTGGGGGTGTGGCTGGCAGAGCCACCGTATGGGGGGAAAACACTGACTTTTGGACAGCACAATACCGGTGTCAGTATTGTGCCATTGTTCTGCACGACATCAATGTTTTTCCGGCTATGCAGACTTGGTGCTTCTGATGAGACCCGGAGGCCTCTTTTTTTCTGAAACATAGGCTTTAGCCACACAGGCATGCACCCACCTAGCTAGGGTGGTCTTAGTGGCTTTCTGACCCTGCTTGGCTGCTTCAAAAAGACTAAACAGACTATATGATTTTCAGAACTCAGCCGTTCGTTTAAGGTGGATCCTAACTGCCCGTTGCAAATCTAACTTGTGCAATTCTTTCTCCTTGGGGTGAGAAGGTTGTGGGCAGAAGGAAAGAAGGCATATTTCCTGGTTCACATGGGAGGACATGGGCAGCTTGGGAATAAAAGTGGGAACCATTCTGAGTACCACCTTGTCCTTATGTATAAGATACAGCTCCTTGAGAGACAAAGCCTGGAGATAGCAAATTCTCCTGGCTGAACACATGGCCACCAAGAATTACACTCTGTAAGACAACACATCCAGAGATATGGATAATAGGGGTTCAAAATGTTCCTTACAGAGTGCATTCAGAACCAGATTAAGATCCCACAGAGGAACCGGGGATCGGAACATCAGAAAACTCCTGCTAACCGCATGTAAGAAACGTATGACCTCTCATTAGTCCCTAGGAAGAACCCCAAGGATGCTCCAAGAGCAGATACAGTATGTGGAGGTGCTGTTCCTGTGCTGACCAAGTCCCTTAAGTGGGAAGCAGGTTCAGGACTTCCTCCCACCCGAGCAGACTGGCATCCACTGGAATTAACTCTGGGGGAAGTTCCAGCAGAACCCCCTTACTCAGATTCCGTACATTCACCCTCCAACTTAGGAGTGCTGAAGTTGAGGGGTGATGGGGATCCTGGCCTGATAATTGTCCGATGCCAGATCCCAGGCTGGCAGCAGACCCGCTTGAAGGGGCTGCATGTGGAAGTGGGCCCACGTGACTAAATCTATCGCTGCCGCCATGAGGCCTAGAATCCATAGCAGACTGAGGACAGAAGCTGATAATTGATTTCTGAGCCACTCAACTTCCATCAATAAGGTCTCTTTCCAGGAAGGTGTCAGAAAAACATTCCTCAGTTTCGTATTGAAGACTGCCCCCAAATGTTCCAATAACTGAGATGGCTCAAGAGAGCTCTTTTCTTGGTTCACCACCCAGCCATGTGCCTCTAGGATATCCAGTCCTGAGCACCGGCCTCTTTACCAGAAGCAATGTCAGTGCAAGAATGAGTAGGTCATCCAGATAAGAACAGACATGATGTCCTTCCTGCCAAAGTTGAGCCACTAAGACTACCAATATTTTCGAGAAGACTCAGGGGGCTGTTGCAAGGCTGAATGGAAGTGCCCTGTACTGGAAGTGTTGGCTCAGAATCAAGAACCTGAGATATTTTTGGTGGGACTGATGGATGGGGATGTGAAGGCAAGCATCCATCAGATCTATTGATGCTAAGTCCCCCAACTGAACATCTTGGGTATAGATCTCAGGGACTCCATCTTGAACGTTTTGTGTCGTACAAACTTGTTCAGATGCTTCAGATCCCGAATGGGTCTGAACCCCACCCCCCCCAACTTCTTGGGAACTATGAAATAGATCGAATAGAACTCTAAACCTTGCTCATTTGACGGAACTGGCACAATGGCCCCAATTTGAATGAGGTGGGTCAGAGTCTCTGACATCACCTGACATTTTGCCACATTAATGGAAACTGGGGATGGTAGAAATCCCCTCTGGTGGGAACTGATAAGAATTCAATGGCATCGCCCAAGTGAAGGATTTCCAGAACCCAGGCATCTGATGTTGTTTGAGCCCATCTTAAGACAAACTCCCGTAGTCTTCCACCAATGAGAGGGGGGCAGGGATGGGCCCACGTACCTTCATTGTGAGGCACCAGGCTTTTGTGCTGGTCCTCATCCACAGCTCCTGGAAAAGGCTCCTCTGTTACTGTAAGCTTTGTTACCTGAGTACGCTCCTCTATTTCTTTGGTTACCAAAGTTCCGAAAGGGACATAGCCCCCCTCGGGACTACCTGTGCTTGCCATCACCTTGACCCCTTTCAGTTATGGTGGTCTTGCGCTGTTGTTTCGACACTGGAAGTTGGCCCTTTTTATCTTGGACATCCTTCAAAATAGAATCCAGGCTGGAGCCAAACAATAAGCCTCCCTCAAACTGGTGGTTAAACAGCTTAGCTTCTGATGCTTGATTAGCAGACCAATGTCTAAGCTACACACCCCCATGGCTGAAGCAATGTGATAGGTGGAACAGGCTAACATGCGTAAATTCTCCACTGTAGAATCACCCAGAAAAGTGGAGGCCATGGCCACTAATTGCAAAATACGAGCACCTTCTGACTCAGGCAGAACAAAACTGGCTACAGTGGAGACCCAGATGTTTAAGGTTCTGGCAACAATAAAAGAAGTGTAGGGTGTATGAATGTTCATGCCATTGGAGGTGAAAGCCCTCCTTAACACGGCATCCACCCGCTTGTCATGAGAATCTATTAGTGCCAGTGAGCCTTCAATAGGTAGGGTGGTGTGCTTTACTGAATTATGAATGGTCTTGTCTGCCAGAGGAGGCACTTCTCACCTGTGAGCTCATTCCCCTAAAAAGGGGAAATTCTGGGTTTTTGGTTTGGGAAGATGTTTTCTTTTCTTTTTTTTAATCTATTTTTGCACCTTCCCCACCAACAACCTCCATCCAGTCGGTTCCCCCAGCCCCATCCCCCGGAAAAACTGGGGCTTACCTTATGCCTGGCCCAGAAGCAGCACCTGCGGGGAGTCAATCTTCCTCCTGCCACCAGTGATTTTTCCTCTATTTTCTCCTGAGGGCCCCAGGAGAAGGACGCATGTGTGTGGAGACGCGCATGCACCTTCCGGCCCTGGTAATGACCCCCTTCTTCCCACCCCATTGGCCTAGTGCCTGGCACCCTCATGGCTTGCACTGCCTCCCATCCTCCACCAGGGGGCAGCCATTAGCAGAGGGATGCTGCTTCCCCTCCCCTGGAGAGGAGAGTTGCCTGCTGGAAGCTCCAGCCAGCTCCACCTCCCTCCCCCCGTGCTGACCTCTGATGACCTGGGCTTGTTCCCGAAACCCGGGTTGCCAGCATGCTGTGAGGTGTGGAAGCCAGCGCTTCAACCCTCTGCACCACCGGGCCGGCTTGGAAGATGTTTTCTTTGACCAACACCTGTCCATTCCTGCTCAATAATTTGGTTACAGTGAATAAAACCTGGGAAACACTTAGGAGCAGAGAAAGACGCAGACAGGATTGGATTGACATCAACCATCTCCACAGACTGCTCCTCCTTAAGCTGTAATGATCTACATGCCTCAGGTATCAAAAAGGGTAAGGATTTATTGTCAAACAAGGGGGGGAATCTGAATCCTTGACTTTGGCTCTGTCCACTCCCCTTTTTCTTCCTAAGAAGGTACGTCTTTCTATTCAGATAGCTATTTTTTTAGGTCAGGAGTCTCCCCTAGATCCCTGAAACCCTTAACCTGGCCTTCTAAGAAGTCAGGGTTGGGGTCTGCCTGCACATTTGATTCTGCAGCCTTTCCTTGCTGTGATGCACCTGGACGTGCCTGGATGGCCTCCCTGACTGAGGGATCTGGTTTGGGGTTGGGTGCATCTAATGGAATGTTCTGTGGAACATCGGGGCCCAAAATCTCACCCAGGAGTAACAAAAGTGATTTTCCAAATTCTGTTTTAATACTGCCAATAGAAGAACCGAGTGTCCCCTTCCCCAGCTCTGAGGACTGGCTGGGAGGAACCATGAGAGAAATACTATTCTGAGCCACACAATGAGGGCAACAGGAACCCATGGGGGAGGACCTCATCACCCTTTTGCAGGTCTTACATAGTTTCATAATTAATGGTCTCCTATAAAACCATGTATGTAACAGCCAAGTAAGCCTGTATAATCCTATAGCCAAATGTCTTTCCAATGTATCATAAATGTATTGTTATCCCAGGTCGCCCCTGAAAAAGGGACCTTCGGGGCTTAGTGGGCCTACCCGGTCACCAAAATTTAATAAATAAATAAAAAGAAATAAATATGCCATGGTGCCAGTAACAGAAAGTTTTCACAGAAAAAAAAAACAGATAAAAGTATATAACAATAAGAATTTAGCCTTTTAAAACTGCTGGGATTCAAAAACTCTCCCAAAAACTGAACACAGTGCTTAGTGCGTCAAAAAGTGCCAAACGAGCATACACACTCACTAGTGGGCATGCGCAGTACGTTAGCACATTTGTGTGGGCGTGCCTGCACCAGTTCGTGCACAACGCAATACAAATAATTGGGATAGCCTTGCGCAAATGCTCCTTTGTGCTGCATACGTGCATGCACCATGGGAATGCGCCTAAAACAAAGGTGGGAAAATGGCCTGAAAGTGGAGTGCGCGTCCAGCCCTTATGGCGGACGCGCAAATGGAAAAATACCAGACTGTGGAGAAAAATCATCAGATTTTTCACCAAAACAAAATTTAGCTGCAGTATACAAAAACAAACAGAAACCTGAAGTGGTGGTGGTGGGGGTAGAAGAACTGATTCCAGAGTCCCTATACACCAACAACAAAATTGTACCTACTTGTGGCACCTTTATTTCTTTTTTTTTATTATTATTAAATGGAGACAAGGAAGAAGGGGCTCCCAATTCACACAAAGGATGGGGAAAAAAGGCAGGTTATTCAATTTGAAAGCCGCAGCTTCAAAGGCACAATATTAATTTAGGGGTGCTTCTTGAAAACAGGCAGCCCCAACCTGCTATGCAGAATTGCCACCCCAAAAGAAGTTTTGAAATCTTGACAATCTTCAGTGAAGATGATAGTAGCTCTGTCCCCTTCAAATGGCACAGATAAACTGGGAGTTCCTGCTGAAGGAATCCTCCTGTGCCCAACATTCTAAAGCTCAGGCTGTGCCATTCCCCAGGTAGTGGTGCACTATTTCCAGTTGTTATGATTACCTGTTGACAATGTGGAGTGCTACAAAAAAATCTAATGCCAGTAGATGTACATACTGAAGTGAACCTCATCCAGTACTCGCTCACAGGGCTAGCTAGAGAATATTCTACTGGTCCCAAACCAGTCTACCAACATAGACAAAAAAGCCAGAGCCAGTTTTGACCACTGCTAAAAGCAGGAGACTAGAGGGAGCTGGAAAGAAGACTCCTGGATGAGAGGAGAGCTTCTCCCCCTCCAGAAGAAGAAGACAGCCTCTTCCAGAAGGGCAGTGCCAAGAAAAGGGCCAGCAGAATGCCTGGTGGCATAAGGAGCAGGGTTTGACCCTAGGAAGAGCTATTCCCCCCCTTGACCCCCACCCTAGACTCAAGGAGTAGGGAAAGAGAGAGAGAGAGAGAGAAGGGGGGTGGAACAGCGCTGCCCAGCACCTGGTTACAGGGAGGAGGGTGGGTGTAATAAATGGTGAAGATATTTGGGCAGATCAATTATTACGGTAAGTACGTAATTTTCATATCTTAACCAAATTAATCTTCATCATTCATTACTAATGGGTCGGAGTGCCAAGATGGCAAACCTTGAGGGAATCGACCACAGGAAGAGAGGGCCCTGTTTACGGGCCTGGAGGGACCCATGGATGGCCGTGGGCTGGTGGAGGCTCCCGAGACCTGGGAGATGGGAGGCACCCCTGCTGTTCATGCTATGCCCTGTGAGAGAAGCGGGCCCCATTGAAGGGTGAGGACAGCACCCTACGCCAGGCCAAGGGTGACAACCTCGACAGACGAAACCATGCAGTCTATCTGATGCAGACCAAAGTTCCTACCAGCCTGGAAGCCACCTCGTTGGCATCATACACTTCCCTTGAGAATTGTCTTCCTAGCTCCGGGCCCTGCGCAGGGAGGTGAATGGCTTGCTAGGTTTCCTCACCATCAGGCCTCACTGCAAGATGCTGGCCCAGCAGCATCTAGATATGCCTAGCATAGGCTACCTGGTGAGACTGATAAGCAGTGATCCGCAGCAGAAGGTGTGTGCCGAAGAGAATATCCTTCTCCCCCATCGGTCAAACTCAGCCAAGTCAGCGTCTGAGGGGCGGTCATGACAAGAATGACGATGCCGTCCCTAGGGGCAGGAGATGGGGCAGCGAGACAGAGCTAAATGGCATGTGAGGCCTCAGCCTGGGAGGTATGAGCAAGTTGTCAGCACTAGAATCCCCCAGGAATGACAGTGACGCATGGCCAGGGTTATGTCTGGCAAAGAGGGAAATATGGAGCTCCTCCAAAATCCCCACCAGGAAGCACTGGTAGGACGTGAAGTCCATGTCAGCTGAATAGTCGAGTGAGGCGTCCTCTTCCTTGGTGGAGGAAGTCGAAGACTCGGAGAAGCTTGATTCAGAGCTAGGCGGCACGGGGGGTCCGAGGTCTAAAAATTACCTCAAGGAGTACCCTGAAGTAAAGGGGGAATGCAGCTGCTGAACCTCTGAACTGTTCCCATATCATGGGCCCCCCCCCAGGCCCAAGGGACCGGGAAGAGAGGGAGGAGATGGCAGAGGAACAGAAGAAGGGACAGCCTGGTGACCAGGGAAGGTCCTCTGCAAGGATTGCAGGATCGTGCAGGAGAACCCTCCTGAAGGTGGGGGCTGCCTATCCCACCCAAAACAGTGTGGTGAGTGCACCCAACCAGCGAGGGGCAGACTGAGTGTTGTCCTTGAGGGGAAACTCCCAGGTGGGGAGACGGAGAGGTGTAGAGTCCACCAGAAAGCCCCTGTCCCCACCAACTGCAGGACCCTTCCCTAAAGCAAAGGAAGGCAGGGACAGGTCTGCACCATGACTCCTGCCAGGGCCCCGAAGGGCCCACTGATGGGGCCACAGCCTTGTCTGGGTCCTGCCAAACCATGATTCCAAGGAGAGAGACCTGCCCTTTGGGAGACGCCTGCTAGAAGAATCCAGGCTAACCAACCTGGAAGGGACAGCCCCATTCACTGCAGGGGTGACAGTGGAGCTCTCCTGAGCATCACCCTCAACAGCCAGAATCCATACTATAATAGGCCTGGATCTGGCCCCAGAGACAGCGCGGCTCCCAAGTCAGCACTGGCCATGGCACCAGAAACTGAGATGACACTGGCCACAGAGCTGCCTCCCAAAACAGCACCGCCACCCCCAAGAGCCCCAGAAAGAACTCTCACAGTGCCCCCAGCACTGGAGTCTGTGCCGGAAGGCTTGGTGCAGTGGCACTGCCAGCGGCACTGTCCGAAGATGCCACCAGCCAAAGATCTTCTGAAGGCATCAGAGAGGCCCGGGCAGAATCCGAGGGCTCTTTGGATTCTGGCATCCAATTGGGATCATCCTGATACTCATTTCCCGAGGTGGAAGATGAGATCAGGGAGATCTCAAATGTGGTAATGCCCTGCATGCTCGGCCTCCTGGCAGTGAGATCAGTGTCAGAGGAGAGCGCTGGAACTAGAACGTGCCACCCCACTCACTGGCTCTGGGAGCAGGGGTGGCGACGGTCCACGGCACCAAGGAGGCCACCACAGTAGAGCCTGTGTATAGCTCAGACATCACATACGGGGTCATCCGTGTTTCTGAGGAGACCCCAGACCACAAGGGGTGACCAGCCACCCTCTCAGGGGAGGATGGCTGCCCCACCAACCCCTCACTGGGACCCTTTGCCCCAGCACGCTATAGAGCAGAGAGGGTCCAGTCCCAGCTGGCCCGTATAGAGCTGGGGGGCTCTGGGGTGGAGCACAGAAACGTGCTCTTGGAGTCCTGAAGGTTAAGAGGTCTCTCCCCAACTTCACCACGTGGTTAATGAGAGTATGGTAGTCCATCAAGAAACTGGCATCACACTCGTCCATTGTGTGGAGGGGGACCCAGACAGGTGAAGCAATGGTTGTGGGGGTCTGACACAGTCTTCAAGTTGCCATAGGGGCACTGATGCATAGGTGAAACTCCCGTGCACTTCGACCGTGATTTATTTATTTTATTTACTATTTAGTTTTTGTTAACCGGGTAAGCACCATAGCCAAGACATGATTATTTTCAGGCACGACCCTGACATAATGTCATACAGAAAAACAGATAAAAGGGATTAAATTACAAAGTTAAACTGGTGCTGCGACCACAGAAAAGAGAAAAAAATCTCTGGAAACGAAATTGGCACAAGTACTCACGGCAACGGAATGAAGTTGGATATGTAGGCCTAGCAGACTTTGAACTACGCAGATACTCTTGCTAGAAGCAGTTTTCCCTCGCCAGGATCCTTCCGTGATGGAGGGAAAACATGAACTGAGGGCTTGGAGGAGTCAGTGTCTGTTACTAGTCAATCCATGAGTGCCACAAAGAACACTGGCCTTGTGGGCGGCACTGCCCCGACATCGGCTCCTCCAACTCGGAAATACTTAAAGAGGCAGTGCTCATTATTTTTCAAGCAGGGTCCTGACCTCCAGTAGGACCCATTAGGAATGAATGGTGAAGATTAATTTGGGTAAGATCTACCACCCTCGCCTTCCTGCCACTCTGGAGCTGTGTAGCAGGTTGCCTAGCAACAGTCAACGCAGGCACTACACTACCTCTATGTTACAATTCACAATAATTCAAGATAAGTATAAAAATGGAAATTACATACTTACTGTAATTCTTGATCTTCTTGGACGCAGTCTCCACCACTCATTCACACTAATGGGATAGTGCCAGATGCGCTAGGACCAAGCAGGAGCCAAGAATTTTCAGAAGGGTCAGCGCCGAGACATGACCACACATGCGTGGCACTGCGAGACTAGCTCACGTCTGTGTAGGCTATCTCGGCATCGACTCTCCAACCGCCTCAGTACCTTTTCGACCGAGGAGGTGCAGCGTAACTAGTAAAAATAACTTGCCCGAACCTTCCGGGCCTGAAAGGTCCGGATGACCCTTGCAAGAAGGATCAACTGAGCAATGTCTTCACAGTGGGACCAAAAGGCGGTGAAGATCAAAGAAACAAAACGAGTGAGCCCAGGGGATGGTGGGTGGGCGTGTGAATGAGTGGTGGAGACTGCGTCCAAGAAGATCAAGAATTACGGTAAGTACGTAATTTCCATATCTTCCTGAACTGCAGTCTCCACTATTCATTCACACTAATGGGAGAGTACCAAGCTAAAACCAACCCACTCAGAGTAGGGTGGTAGGAGATAGGGCTCACTCAGAAAGAACGTCCAGGGACTGTCCTACTGAAAAAAGAGCTGTCTGGAAAGAAGATCCAGAACATAGAGCTTACAAAGGTATGCACTTGAGCTCCAACTCTCCACTTTGCAGAAGACTGCAACGGACACAAAATGAAACTCCACCAGGAGGCCGAAACCACTCTAGAAGATTGGTGAGAACCCGACCTCTCAATTCTGTCTAAGCCAAAAATTAATAGTGTTAAAGACATGCTACTAAATTAACCTAAAACATCTCAGGGCAAGAAGGTGATCCAACTGAGGCAAGCTGAAGCTACACAAAAAATGTTGGAGTGTAGCCCTTCGTTCGGTGAAGAAAGTCATAGGACCATTGTTTATTTATTTCATATATCAGATTTACAACCTTTGAGTCAAGGACTCAATTACAAAGGCACCTCATCACAGGGAGAGTAGACAACAAATAGACAGTGAAGTACAACATTGGTGGATGATACAGGTGAGATACAATCAAGTGAACATACAAAGCAATTCCAATGGTACAGTACATAGGAGTGCTGAGGCTTTCAATTGTCTATAAGTTTGAAACAATCAAAGAGTGAAAGGAGCACTCCCTTCCTTCTGGAGGTAACGCAAAAAGTTTTACTAACTGAAAGAGCCGGAGGTAAAGTCTACTGGTTCAAGGTAGACCGAGAAAGTGCAGATGGATACCCCCACTAGCAAGTATGGCTGGCCTGTGAACAACAGGTCCAAGAGTCACTTGAACCCCTTACTTGGTGAGCAATCGGAAGTCCAGGTGGGATTAGCCCATCAATGGAGAAAGGGTTCCACTTAAGTCACTTAAGCCTTCCTGAAGGAAGGCCAAAGCACAACTTAGAAGCCTCTTGTGGCAGTCTGGGAGAACCAGAGCCTACCCACTTCTTATTCCAAGAGGAATCATTCTGCCCCTGTTTGCCTACAACTCTAGTAGCAGTCTCTGAATTAAGGAAAGAGAGGGAGAGTGTACAGGAGGACGTGTCCATTGTGGAGAAGCATTCTGACAGGAAAAACCAGGGTCTGGATTTCTGAGGCAAGATAGGGGCAGATCTGCATCGAGAGGGGACACAGAAAGGACCAAGTTCGGGCTGACCCATTTGTTGAAAGTGACAGCCAAACGACTGAAGTGACTCAACGTGGTGAGACACCACTCACTCTGGCCTTCCTAAAAGGGAGTAGGAAAAAAGCTCTAAATTGCTTGCTGATGAAAAGTGAACAACACAGTTTCATCAGCTGCTTGAAGTGGGTAACTTCGTGTCAGAAGGTCTCCTTTGCCCTGGAGGTAACTAGGGGAACTCCTAGGAGAAGGAGCTGCTGGGAAGGTAAAACTAACACTTTCCCCTAAATTGAAAAACTCTTCCTGGGAAAGGGAGAGGAGAGCTGAGCAATTGTTTCCGAAGAGTCTAGTCCGAAGTGACTGGCACAGAATCAATGTACAGGAAGTGAAGGTATGAATACCGAGAATCCATCTCTTGAACAAGGACCTACTTGACCTATATGGTCGAGAAGGGAGCATGCCGTCTGTTAACTTGCAGCAAGCAAGGAAGTAGGAACCTGGGTTTCGACTCACCGTGGAGTCATTTCTGTTGCCCTGAGGCTCTGATCAAGAGAAGAGGGTCTGAAGAAAAAATAAATAAATAAACAACAGACTGGGCTGCCACCTAGGTCTAGGGAACATCTCTAAATTAAGAGCAAATCTCCCGAAGAGAAAAGCGATGACCCATATTTCCGCTGGACTGGACTTCTCCAAGGAGTAGAAAAAGTCAGGTGCTCTCCACTGTAGTCTAGAGATGACCGCCTCAGACAGCTGAGACGGAACCTGGGCCGGATCCAGAAGGATGGTATCGGGTAGTTTCGGGCTAAGCCCTCTGCTGTGAGTAAATATATATCTTTTTTTTTTAATTAGTTAGAACCTGACAAGGCTCTCAGGCTTCTACCTTGAAAGGACTGCCTGATACAAGAATGATGAAGAGATCATCCATCTGAGGGGCAGGGGATCTTGAAACCGGGAACGGACAAATAATCACAGCTGAGGAGATGTTAATCACCCATTGCCGATGAAGCCACCAAAGAGGCAATATCACAGGGGGCTATATTTTTTAAAAATGTATTGTATTTATTGAAATGTTTCACCAGGAGGGTACACTGAACAATAAGTTGCTTGTTTCACGGTGCGACCTGGGGGGAGGGGTTACATAGGGTTATGAAGGATGATCAGTTACAATAGTATGTGGGTAGTACAAACAATACAACATTGTAAGATTGTGCAACGGTCGGAACACAAGGTACTGTACAATAAACAGTACAGGAACATTGGGTAAATTACAATACATGTCCAAAATCATACAAAAGAACATATGAACATACGAAACCTATAGAACCATTTATAGTGCCTGAGTGTACCAGAAGCAGGCTCGAGGTAGTACGCAAGTGCTGTTGGAGTAAAAAGGATGGGGTTAGGTTGTGCACACTGGTGACCCAGAAGGGCAGGTGGGGGGGGGGAGAGGCAAGAACTGAATATGAGGAAAGGGGTAGCCATTTCCTGATTTCCCCCTTCAGGATGCTGCGAATCCTGCCGGGGGGGTCATGGTAGGAAGGCAGAAACTGGGGATAGGTATTAAGGTGGGTTAAAGCAGGAACAGCTGATGGAAAGATAATTGTGTAGGGCAGAGGTAAGGGAGTAGTTGGAGGAGGAGTGTCGTATTTCGGGGGGAGGGAATTCCATATTCTAGAGAAACAATGGGCAAAACCAGTCTGACCGATAAGGGTGGAGAGGTGAGGGACTGTCAAGGTGCGGGCGTTATTTGATCTGAGAAAGTGGGTGGGGGGAGGTGGAGTGGACAGAGAGGATGAGAGGTAGGAGGGGAGCCCCCTGAACCAGAATTTGGAGGTTAGTTTGGCACAGTGAGAGATGCGTCTGTGAGATAGTGGAAGGAAGGTTAGAGAGCGATAGAGTTCACAGTGGTGGGAGCGGGAAGGGGAGTCGATAGCAAAGCGGCAGAAGGAGTTAAAGAGAGTGTCCATCTTGGTCAGGGACGATTTGGGCGCAGCACCACAGACTACGTTGCAGTAGTCAAAGATGGGGAGTATCATCTTCTGGACAATTTCGTGCCTCGCAGTCAGCGGGATGCAACTACGATTCCTGTACAGAGCACCAAACTTAGGGCACAGTTTCTTCAGAACAGCGTCGATATGCACAGAGAAGTTGAGGTGCTGGTCCAGCCAAACTCCCAGATATCGAAATGAGGAGGTGTCCTCCAAGATGGTCCCATCAAGGGTGTGGAAGGTGGGTAGGACCAGGAGCCTAGAGAGTCTCTGCCTGGTGCTAAAGGTCATTGAGACTGTCTTCTTGGCATTTAGAAAAAGCTGGTGAGAAGCAAACCAGAGCTGAACTTGGTTGAAGTCATGCTGTAAGCTGGTTTGCATGGCAGCAGGGATTTTGCTGGAACTGTACAAAACAGCATCATCAGCGTACATGTGGATAGAAGAGGATGAGCAGGCTGTGGGAAGATGCATTTCTGATGAGACGTTAAACCGAGATCCCATCTGCCTGGATTGGTGGTAGTTCAGGTGGATGTTAAAGATCCCATGGCACTTATCGAAAAGTGTAGGGGAATTATTTTATTCCAGATCTCACAAACAACAAATAAAAGGGAAGATACAAGCATACAAAATACAGCACAGAAATATCACATGTCATGATACAACAACATCCAACAATGCCATTTCTACAACAAGGGAGCAGGTCTTCCTGGCTATAGGAAGGACTAGGTACAGCATAACATCCCCTCTATAATAAAATGCTTAGATAATGAATGAATTAATGTAATACCACCTATTCTGACAAGCAATCAAAAAAAAAAACATGAGAGGATGATCTGGAACATCAAATCAAATTACTATGGAAAAAGCTCCTTTTAATAGCCCAATGAATAATTCATACTGCTAAATAAACTCTAACCCCCCCCATTTCATCCCTAATCAATAACTTAACATATGTACCACTCACAACATTAATAAATATACAGACATATAACATTGGGAAATAACAGAACCTTAAGCCAAACCATCCATAGTCTTTTAATGCCAGCCTTTCGTTCCTCTTCTTATTTAGAAAATCTCAACATGTGCCCATTTTCTTTTATTCTTATTATTCTTTTTACACTCCTGATATTTAATGGTGCTAATATTTTCTCAAATCGCATTAATCAATTGTACTGTTGACCACTCTGTTGCAAAGTGAGTTTGCATCTAGCCTGCCAAATCAAATATTTGATACATGTAATAATAATTCTTAAGGTGCCCACCTCAAATTGAGTATCATGTTCTGGAAATATCCCATAATACAAAGCCTCAGGAGTGCTTAACCATCGTGGGAACCATATCCACGTTTGATAAACTAAAGTCCAAAAAGATCGGATAAACTGGCATTGAAAGAAAAGACGTATCCAGTGTCTCCGCAAATCTATACATCCCAATCTTGGGCATCCCTCCGACATCTCTTTATGTTTTTGATTATTCTTTACAGGAAGTTTTCTTGTATACACAACCAGGTGGTATCCACATCTGAGGAGCTATCCTATTTTCCAATAACAAAGCCGTAATGTACTGAATCTCTCTTTCAGATCTTTTCATATAGTCTGGTACTTGTGTGAAAAAGTTCTTCTGTATGTCAGAATAAAACTGCTTCCTATTCATTAATTTTATCATTCCCAAACTCATCTTCCATAATTTTAACTTACTTATACACTCTTTAAAGTATATTGGAATCCTAATGTATTGACCTAGTCTAGGGAGCACTCCATGCCTCTCCCATGCATCGAAAACCGGCTACATGCTATCTCTAACCCATGGACCCCACATACGTAGCTGTCCATGTATTAATGGCATAACACTGAATTGTGTATTCCATGTTATACTGTGCTCAAATCTATTTGATGTTAGACGTGGAGCCTTTGCAAATGAGTTTCTGACTCAAAGGGTTGTAATTCCTAGACCTTAAATAAATAAATATAAAAATATGCTATGATAAAATGTAATAGGGTTAATCAATTTTAATCCTCCTGCCTTGATTTCTTAGTATAGAATCCCACATTTTATGGGGTTCAACCTACTACCCCAGATCTCTTGAAAGAAACAACTATATAACCTTGTTTCAACTTGTTTTGGTGGTGGAAATATATAACTCAAGTAAAGGAATATCAGCAACAAAAATGTGTGAATCACGTACACTCTCTTTTTTCACTCATCCTCCATCTGTTCCACTGAGCTACTCTATCTAAAGCTATATTAAATAAATACTCCCAATTATATAATGCAACATTAGGAGCCCCAAAAAAGATCCCCAAAATTTTGTGCCCTGTAGCACTTTTCGGTATGTTATATACGTGAGTGTCTTGTGACAAATTTCTACCTATAACAATGCAGGTACGTTTCTGAAAATTAACTATCGATCCAGAAATTGCAGAGAATTCCTCCAACAAATGTCCCATTGATACTGATGAATACATATCTGCTAGAACAATACAAGGATCATCAGCATACCCCAGTGTCTTTATTTCTGTATCTTGGCTTGATACAGATAATCCCTGTATACTTGGGTGTAAATGAATCTTCCTAATCAATGGATCCAAAGTCAGAATATACAGGAGGCGAGGCTCAAGGACACCTCACGCACTCCTATTTTAACACTGACATGCCTTCACACCTCCCTGTTCACACAGGGCCTAACCTGGGCATGGGAATAACACAACTTAATCCATCTAATGAATTCTACTGGGAATCCATATTGTTCCAGGCAAGTCCATAAATACTGATGTGAAACCCGATCAAAGGCCTTGGATTGGTCAAGGTTAACTATACATCCTGACAACTCTCCATTCTCCCCTTTCTCTATCAATTTCCTTATCAGGATTAAAAGGTCAGAAATCTTTCTGCCTGGAAGAGAACACATCTGTGAGTAACATATAATGGAAGCTAATGTTAAAGACAGTCGGTTACTTAGCAATTTTGTCAGTATTTTAAAATCAGAATTTAGTAGGGAAAGGGGTCTCCAATTATCTAAGCTGTCTTTAGATCCCTTTTTGTGAATCAATAAAAGAAGACCTTGGTACATTGAGTTTGGCATCTCTGTACAATGCAAAATTGTATTAAAAATCTCCGTTATCTCTGGTCCTTTGTATTCCATTAGTACCTTATAAAAGGTGTTAGATAAACCATCGGGTCCTGGCGCCTTCCCTACCTGTAATTGACCTATAACTGTGCTGAGTTCCTGTATCGTAATCTCTCTAGTAAGCATCCTTCTATCAATTTGAGATACTTGTGGCAAATTACACTCATGCAACCAATCTACAGCATTCCCTGGCATGTCATGGGCCTTTCCAAATAACTCCTGTACATAAGTCTATACTTCCGTCATAATGTTTGTATCACCAGTAATAACCCGTTCCCCTGATTTTAACATTGAAATATGTTTCTTATTACTATGTGAGATGCAGTTTTCATAAGGGTTAACTTGTTCTCATTTACCCTTGGTTCCAAACCGTTGTTCAAATTCTACAGACTTATTCCTGTCATACTGTAGGTCAGTCATTTCCCGTTTTATATGTTGTATTTGATCCGAAAAATTATATTTACCTTCTAATTGTAAAGAAAACAGCCGATAGAGTTATCCTTGTAATTGACTATACCTAGTATTACTAAATACCCACATCAATTGGCTCGTACATCGACAGTACTTGGTCAGATCTACCTTAGTTTGTTCCCACCAATCCACCATATTGTCATATAGACATTTAACCGAAAGTCTTGCCTGAATCGTATCAAGAAATCCCCTTTTTATATCTGGTATTTCCAATAATGAAGTGTTACATCTCCAATAACCTTTCCCTAATGTTATTTCTAGGGAATAGGACAAAGTGACGTCTAACAGTAGATGGTCTGATGTTGCCATTGGTTACATCCTAGAAATTTGAATAGGTAGGTACGGTGAAATAAACCAGTAACCTATCCTAATTTTTAGACGACCTCTGAAATATGTATACTGCGTAGTAGAGTGAGTGGTGTGAAATACGTTTATCAAATGCGTCTGAAAAATGATACTATTTAACAATGCAGTGTCACAAAATATTTTCCCAGTTTTGATGCCACAATCCTTTTTAAGTCTGCTGCAATTAAAATCCCCACCCCATCAGACTGCTTGTGCCGTCAGTAACAAGGGTTGTAAAAGGGTAAACATCCTAGTCCGGTTAGCCTTTTCCTGTGGAGCATAAATATTTATTAAACGAAAGGCCTGCTGTTCAATCATAAAATCCATTAACATGGCTCTACCAGGGATGATGTCTTGAGTTCTAGTAACCTCCAGCCTGGTGTTTGTAAGGCAAATCCCAACCCAACTACATGTATCATCTCCCACTGATCAATAGAACTGACCCCCTATCCAGTCATCTTTTGCCTTTTGGATCTCAATACTCGTAAAGAGTCGTGTATCTTGAAATAGAATGATGTCAAAAGTCTGGGAATGAAAATATTGAAAAGTGTATTTACGTCTCTTATCGGACTTCAAGCTGTTCGCATTAAGCGATGCCAACCGTAAAGTATAACCCTTCAGGAATTACCCACATTAGTAGCTTTTTTCTTTCTTAAATTATATTGTGTCCCCAAACGGCGTTTTTTCTTAACCTTTCCTGCCTATTGTGAGTCCTGTCCTTCGTAATCTGAGGTACCCCCTACAAAGGATGAGGTGTCAGACACTCCGTCAGAATCATCTCTCATCTCTGTGTCTCCCCACTGTAGAACCTCAAACTTATTTTGTACAGGAATCTCCACGACAGGTTGGTCTTGCACAATATGGGTTTTGAAGACCACCATAGTGAAAGGAGTGTTCAAAGAGTATGGAGCTGGGGCGATGGCATGTCTGGGTCTGGATCTACCGTCCACACTGACTGACTTGAGAGGTCTAAAACCTCTTCCCCTTCAACTCAAGTCACCGCTTCTTATCCGTTCGCCTGTGCTATAGAAGATGACTGAACAGCTATCTCCCTATGACTTGGTAACAAGGGTGTCTCCCTCATTTGTTTAAGTGGGGGCTCTACACCATCTTTTCTGGGTGGGGGGGTTGCTGACCGACCTGTCCAGGTGGAGGCTGTACCTTCTCGTCTAGGAGGAGGGGGTATGCCGCACCTTCCTGTCTAGTCGCTCGATTAATATAAAAGTCTTGTTCTGCAAAATCTCCATTCCCATTATTATGGGAAGCCCATTGACAAGAGAAAATAGAATGACCTTCTTCATGACATAAATGGCAAACGAGGGAACCATGCACCCTGCACTGGTATGCCCCTGACTACCACAGTGCAAACATCTCTGAACCTCACAAGTAGTGCTGAGGTGCCTCGAGGAGCCACATTTGTAACATTGTCTGGGTTGTCCCTGGTAAAACAGAATCCCTTTGTCTTTCCCCCAAATAAAAGCAGTTTGGCAAATGTTTGATCCCCAAATCATCCTGATGGAGTTGAATTTTAGCCTTCCAGCCCCCCGTCCAAAAACCCTCCTCATCCACTATAGGTTCTGGCGTATCTTTCGCATCACACGTAGTCCCTAACCAATACAGAATGTCAGTGATATTTACTCCTTCGTTTCTAAAAAGGATTGTAATTATCTTAAAGGTAGGTTTTGTAAGTGGGATAGCTTGAAAAGGGGCCAATGTAGGAGTACGTTTATGAGCATTAAATAAAAGCCAAAATCTATCCAACAAGGAAGAAGATCGAAAGCTTAAATCAAAGGATGCTTCCCCTGGGTCATGTACCAAAGCACACACCTCTGAAGGTGTAAAACCCATATCCAGTTTTATCAAATGCTTCCCTACGTAAGCTCTGTCTGGAAGTAGTTCTATTCCTCCCACATACCTCAATCGAACAGCAGATCACCTTTTGGCCTGTTCTAGTGGGTTTTTTAACAGACTGGCATATGTAACCCTATTAGGTCCCAGCTCCTGTCCTTCAACAACGGTATCCCCTTCCTTCATTAAGTCATTTGTAACAACGTCTGTAACAATGTCTGTGGTAGGTGGCTCTATTTCCGACAAAGCCTCGAAGAACACTTCATTAGAAGATAGTATCGGGGAGTATGAGATACCTTGAGAGTCCTGGGCCTCCATTAATGGATCGTCTCCTGGCGACCCTGCAGCACTTGTCGCAGCACCAGATACAGTCTCCTTCCATGCTGACCGCATATCAACTGTTTGGAAAAGTGTCTGAACATCATCCTGTAAATCGCACCAGCTCCCGTCTTTCATACGACCAATTCCTACTCCCTCAACCCCAACGTTCGTAGATCTGGGATGCAACTCACCCAGGGATGATCCCAGAAGTGGAATCAAAGGGTCGGGGAGCCAAGTCACGACTGAATTTTGAACCCATCCAGCTCTCTCCAGCGCAGACCTAGCGTTCCACTCCCCTCCCTTAGCATTCAGTGCAAGTCTCGGTACACTACTGCCACCTTCGGTCTGCAAGGTATTGGCACTAAACCCAAGAACACTGTCAGCTGCCGACGCAACTTCACATATCTTCGAGGCTGAGGGCTCTTTCAACAAGTGTACAGATGTACCTCGTAGAAGCTTCTCCTTGGGAAGAATATATTCCCTTTCCAAACATTGTAATTGTGAAACTAGGTCTTCCATTTGTGGATTCTCCACACCATCGATCGATTTAGAATGTTCAGAGAAAACAGCTGCACTCATTTCTTTTGGTTGCACATTTGCAGACCGGCTTCTTGACACTGTCGAAGTCTCTGCCTCAGGAACGCATTGCTGGCTATCCTTCATGGGACGCACACCAACCGCCTCCTCCACAGTCAGATTGCTGTCTGGCTCCTCCATCTTGGACTCAAAGTTCCCCCATGGGAGAGTAGGGGAATTTCTCCGGTGTCCTGGCCAAATCTCCCTCATTCACTAAAAATACCACCAACAGCTTAATCTGGTTCACGGTTAGTTGGCATTCAACTGTATCCCCCTCCCCCGGGTGGTGCCTGAAAATAGACAGGATTTGTCTACTGCACTTACCTGGTCAACAAAAACTAAATAAAATAAATAAATAAAAGATCATTAAGGAAAATGGAGAAGAGTAGGGGACCAAGCACTGAGCTCTGAGGGACACCAGTGTTGATGGGAAGTGGAGGGGAGATGGAAACAAGGATTCTCACTGACTGGGTTCTGCCAATGAGGTAGGATTTAAACCAGATGGTGGCTGATGGAGCAAGGCCAGCTGAGAAGAGTGAATCAAGAAGCAGGAGATGGGAAACAGTGTTGAAAGCTTTGGCTAGGTCGACAAAGATGGCCGAGGTAATCAGGCCATCATCCATCCCTGAAAGGATGGAGTCAGTAGGCCTGAGGAGGGAGGTGGTTGTTGAGTGGTTCTTCTGAAAACCAGATTGGAAGGGGGTGAAGAAGGAGGAATCAGAGAGGAATGGTGATAGTTGAGAGAGAACTAAATGTTCTTGAAGTTTGGCAAGGGTAGGAAGGAGGGAAATGGGCAATAGTTGCCAGAAGTGGATGTGTCACCACCCTCGGGGAGAGGAAGGACTACAGCATGTTTCCAAGACGAGGGTACTTGGGTAGAAATAAAGGACAGGTTAAGGATTAAAGAGACAGGATAAGCAATTGCAGGAGCAGAAAGGTAGAGAAGGTTAGGATTGAGCTCATCTAGTGAGGAGCCTTTAGAGGGGTTGAGGGATAGGAAAGCATTAAGAGCTTCATCAGGGGAGATGGTAGAAAAGGAAAATGGGGAGGGGCAGGCACTGGCTGAGGCGAAGGGCTGAAGTTAGTAGGTGGCAATAGGGACAGGGAATTTAGAAGGGACGTGGTGCATGAGTTGTAGTAGGCATTAAATTCATTGGCCACGGAGGCAGGGTCAGAAACTAGGGAGTTATTTACTTTGAGAACTGGAGGGGGAGGGGGAAGGAGGAGAGAATAGAGCATGACCTACCCTCCAGAATTTAGATTTTTTTTTTTTTTTTAAATTTTATTTTAAGAATCAGTTTACAACCTTTGAGCCAGAGGCTCGTTTCCAAAAGTACTTCGTCACATAAAGACATACATTGTGTTTTTGGTTACATAGCAAAGATTTGCAAAACAATCGGCGTTCAACAGAGGCGCCACGTCACATTGTGGTCAGACAAATACAACTGGGTACAGGGTACATGTAATTGATAACAGGTGTTACACAAGTCGGTATCAAGTGAGCAATCTGGTAGGTAAACACTGAAACAGCTGGCACTGGCCAGGTTAAACATAGGCATGGTGTACAGGGAAGTGGTGGAGGGGATGGTTAGGTGGAGAGCTGCCGGGGCATTGTCAAGAGAAGCAGAGGTGGAGGCTATGTTCAGAGACAGGAGCAGCTCGAGTGCTGAAGATGTGGTTCGAAGTGTGGTTTTGAACTTGGAGATGGTGATGGCATTGGTGATGGTGGCAGGAGAGAGTTAAACCAGGTTGGGGCTCTATAGCAGAAGGACCTCTGGCCGGCTGGTTCTTGATCTGGGGACCTTTAGAGTGGTCTTGTGGGAAGACCATGTTGCAATGGTGGGAGGGCTCTGGTGGATGGATGCGTTACCCCAGGGGAGGGCCCGAGTAGGGTTTTTTTTGAGAGAGACAGGTTTGGTATTGGAGCCGCTTCATCCAGGGTAAGCAGGTTAGCATCGACATACAGCTGACAGGTGTGTGTGAGCCTGGGGGCACCAGTAATCAATCTGCACGCTTTATTCAGGGTTAGGTGAATTTTGTTGAGTGCAGTGGTGTCGGCAGCACCATATACTGGTAGACCATAGTCTACAAGGGACAGAACGGATGATGTAACAGCTAGCCGGAGAGCATTTGGGGGAAGGCAGGTTCTATGGCGGAATAGGATGCCAAGCCGTGTGTTAGTGGCGGATGTTAGGGCGTCGATGTGGTTGTGAAATGTGAGGGTTGAATCAAGGTAAACCCTGTATTTGTAGGAGCAGACTTGTTCTAGTGGCTGGTTGGTACTTGAAGGATATAGAGTGGGTGGTTGCTAGCTCTGTTTTGGGGTGGGAAAAGAGCATAGTTTTGGTTTTCTTAAGATTGATGATGAGTCTGCGCCCTTAAACCAAGCCTCGCACTGCTGAAAGACTGCTGTAGGAGTCCTGTGGGAGATGGGATTGCGGTGGGTGGCAAAAAGGACAGCGCTGCCTGCATACAGTAGAATTTTGCCAGGGCATGCACTGGGCAGGGTGTTCAAGTACAGCGAGAGAAGGGGGCCCAGGATGGGCCTTGGGGGACCCAGAAATGGGGCGGGTATCGGAGGTGCTATTAATTTTACACACAGAGATCGAGTGTCAAGATAGCTAGCGCACCATGCCAGGGGCCAGCCGAGATACCAGTGTGGCAGAGTGCATTCAGCAGAAGTGGATGGGAGACAGTGTCGAAAGCCTTTGAGAGGTCAATGAACACTGCACCAGCTAGGGAGCTGGTATCCAAGGAGGAGTGTAGAAAGTTGGAGAATTCAATAAGGGCAGTGCTGGTACTGTGACCCGCACGGAAGTCATGTTGCTCTGGGCATAAGATGTTATGCTTAGCCAGATAATCAGTGATTTGAATGGCCACCACTTTCTCCAGGGCTTTAGAGAGGGAGGAGGATGAGATTGGCCGGTAGTTGTTGCACAATGACCTGTCGCCCCCTTTATGAATAGGTGTGATAATGGCTGTTTCCAAGCTGTGGGGAATTGTCCCAGGCAGAGTGACTGGTTAATTAGGCTTGTGAGTGGTGCAAGGACTTCATCTAGCACCAGCCTGAGGATGCTGAGGTCCAGTGAGTCACTGCCGGGATTGTTGCCATTGAGAGCTTTGATTAGATGGGTCTGGCTTCCGGTGGAAATCTTTCGCAGGGAGGAAGCTGGGGTGCTGGAGGACAGGGGGAGGTTGGCTGGGGGGAGGGTCAAAGAAATTACTAGGGAGGACTGAGCTAAGGTCAGTGAAAGTGGTGTTGAACCAGTTAGCTATGGTGGCAGGCTCGGTGGAGGTGGTGCCATTTCTAGTGAGCTGGGATAGGGCAGGGGAGCAAGCTTTACCATTGAGTTGCTTAATATTATCCCAGAAGGTCCCAGATGGAGAGTTAGTGTTAGCCAGGAATGAGGAGTTAAAGTAATCAGACTTAGCCAGTCAAGTAGCTTTAGTACATGAATTGCGTAGCATTCTGTACTTGGCGTAGTCGTTTGGATGTTTAGTAGATTTGTGTTTTCTCCAGGCCCGATCATGCTCCCTGAAGCAGGCCGGTAGTTCGGGGGTGATCTAGGGGAGGTGAAGGCCACGGACTCTGGTCCATCTGAAAGGAGCTATATACCCCTCTCAAAGGTGCGGAAGAGTCCGGAAGGCTCCCAACCATTGAATTAGTGTGTTCCACAGCGTGTAATTGTACTGGTGACTGAAAAGAGTCCAGATACAGAAGTGTTTGGTCCACAGAAGAAGTCTGAGATGTTAAGGTGGACTCCACTCCCCGAGGAAGAACTGAAAAGAAGAACTTCCATCACAGACTCTGCTGATAGAGAAGGCTTACCCTCCAGTTTCTAAAATGAGTCATCCACTGTATCACTGACACGTAGGACTGGGAAAGACTCATCTAGATGCACTTCTATAGCAGAAGGACCTCTAAAAGGAGGTCTAGTTCAGAATCACTAGAGACTCCGCCACCAGGAAAGGTGTCCAGGAGCTCGATGCCACTTAAGGAGCCGACCAAGTGCTGAGTGGAATGCAGACTAGCGCAGAACAAGAGTCCCACCAGCGGAAAACTGCCGGAATGACACAGGATTCCACGTGGACCTCCACCCTCTAGGATCTGCAGAAATATTCTACAGAGCAGGACTTCATTTCATAGAAAACTCCTCGCAACAATTTTCATGGAAGAAGAGGTCAGTGGAAGGAAAACTCCACCACCTGCTGGACAGCACCAACTGGCACCACCTGTGACACTGGCATCACCCGCAGCACCAGACATCTTTGGTACTGTCTGCAGAGCCGTTCTGCACCAGCGGCACCACCTGTGGCGTCGCACAGCACCAACGGTCCCATCCACAGCGCTGAGCGGCACCAATGGTGCCGCGCAGTACCAACAGCACCAGCAGTACCATCCATGGCACCACGCAACACCAATGGCGCCATGCACTGCACCGCACAGTATGAACGACACCAACAGTACCAACGGCACAGTCCACGGCACTGACAGCACCATCCACGGCACCGCACATCACCAATGGCACCAACCACGACAGTGCCAATGGCAATGCCAATGACGCCAATGGCACCCGGAAGATCCTGAGGAAAAGGGGAGAAGAAAAAGTGGTACTCGTGCCGGCCCCTGCATGGAGAAAAGGGGAAGGGGTAGGCATGAGGGGTCGACGCGATGGCGAAGGCACCAGAGATGGCACCGCACACATCCTAACCCAAATGACCGGGCCCTGGTCCAGCGGCTCCAAGACCTGGAGGCCCCAGAACCAGGAACACTGGCCAGGAAAACTGGACAGAAGTTGAACCCCCTACTCCAAAGGTGAAACTTCTCACCGAAACTCCGAGGACAGAGATGGAATCTGGTGTCGAAGAACACGGTTATTAAGAGCGGGGCCAAGGGGAACCCACCAAACTCAGTTCAAGCTTACCTCCCCTCACCACCGACAATCCCCGCGCAGACGTACCAGAGGGCGACCTTGGGCGGTACTGATTCTTCTTCCCCAAGGAAGAAGAAGAGCTTGAGGTCATCTGAGGCATTTAAGCCTCCTTTTGCTTTAATTGATACAGTTCTCTGTCCTGCTCCTTCTGCGATTCCTTGTACTTCCTGAATGCTTTCTTTTTCTCCTGAACCTTCACTGCCACTTCCTTTGAGAACCAAAGGAAATTCTGGGGGGTGGGGGTAAGAAGAAGTAGGCTGCTAGTTAACTAGGATCTGCAGCTTATCCAGTAGGTAGGGAAATGGGCAGACTGGGTGGGCCAAGCGGTTCTTATCTGCCGTCAAATTCTATGTTTCTATGTCAAGCGGCGCTGGATCCCCGGAACCACCAGATCTGTGCTTCATGGACTGTCCTTCCCCACCGAGCACAGGACTGCCCATGGTCAGCACCCCCCAAGAAAGGGAGGCAGACCGACACAGCCCTCTGCTATAACAACTTTTAAATGAAGTCTTCCAACCGTCACTGCTACTGTCTAAGGACGACTCCATTGATGGCAGCTGAGAATTTCTTTTTGTTCTTCTTCTTCTTCATAATCTTCTTTTACTTCTTCTTAAAATGAGAAAATAATACTAAAATGTTAATTTAAACGAATACTGAATGGCTTAATGCTGCTGTCGTACAGATGAAAACTTTGACTCCGGCAGATGTGCGACGTCGGCATCCAAGCGCACTCAACGGCGGGAGAAAAGGAACTGAGGCGGTTGGAGGGTCGACGCCGAGATGGCCTTCACAGGCATGAGCTAGTCTTGCAGTGCCGCGCATGTGTGGTCCTGTCTCGGCACCGACCCTTCTGAAAATTTTTGGCTCCCGCTTGGTCCTAGCACCTCCAGCGCTATCCCATTAGTGTGAATGAATGGTGGAGATTGCAGTCCAGGAAGATCACCATTCTTTTGACCCTCCTAGTTGAAGGACGCTGTCTCACAGCTTTAGGCTGTCCCACAGCAGCAACTGGTTTGTCAAACAAGTGGTTTTGCAAAGATGTTGAGCACATTATGCAATGTCACTAATTTACCTGTTTACCGGCATTCCATAAGGGACATCTGGGACTCCTGAGGAAGCCGTGAGCTAAACTGCTAGAGTCAGTTGTCCAGAGCACTTTGCTGTTTCGGTATCGATTAACATTCAAATATCCATTTTGCAACTTTGCACTTGTAAATTTGCACACACTGATAATATTGTGATGCATGAAAAGTGAGGGTTGGTGCCAGCCTCTTTTGTTTTCTGTTGCTATTAACAGCTGTGGCACAACCAGCCTTTGTTGAGCAGCTCCTTTTGCTCCCCTAATTTATAAACTGCATATGCAGATACATTGAAGGAACCAATGAAATGTGTGACTGCATCCTAACCCCCCTTCCCCCAAAACTACTTGAAAAATAAGATATTCCATATAATGTGGCCTATTGTTGGGGTGAAAAATGTAAAATAAACATGTTAATTTGCAAAACAGCAATGAGGAGATCTTTTACCACTTGACACTGCTTACAGTTATGGTAAAAAAATATTTACAAAACAGAGGTTAACCGCCATGACCAACAGTAAAGCAAATCTAAAGAAAGACTCAATACTGCCTGCACCAATTAATGATTATTAGATTACAGTACATCAGTGTTCACTCTAGAAATGAAATCTGGTGGGTCACCTGGCCCACTCACCTCCAATAATGTGGGTCATTTCACAAAAAGTGTGGGTCATCCAGTACGAGGCAGCTATTTTGATTGTTCTTTGATAAGTAATGGGTATTTTCTGAATACAATTATTTTTCTAACCAAAAGTAGTCTCTGTGTTTTTTTAAGTAAAATGTACAGTGAAATTCTAATCAATAGACTGGCCCGGTGGCACTGAGGGTTGATACACTGGTCACCACACCTCACGCCATGCCGGCGACCTGTGTTCAGGAGCGAGCACGGGTCACCGTGGGTAGGAAGGGAGGAGATGGATCGAGCATCCAACAGACTGCTCTCCATTTCCAGGGAGTGGGGGGGGGGAACCTGTGGCCAGTGCACGCCTGACCCCTAGCAGAGGCTGGGAGTCGGTGAAGTGCAGCCACACTACAAGGGGTTGAAGGCAGATGCCTGATGTGGTGCGCACAGGGCACAAAGTGCCACGCCATAGAGTCATTATGCGCATGCCCCACAAAGAGGAAAACCAGAAAAGGCATCCTAGGTTGGGGCACCTTGATGGCTGTCCAACGGGAGCCCCAGCTTTCCGGGCATCGCTGGAACTAGATCTGGACCTGGCGGGAGAGTTGGGGGCTCCCCAACACCCCACTGCAGGGGAAGAAGGCGAGGGCCCTAAAAAAGTTGGGGGTAGACCAGACGGTGGCCGGAGACAGGAAGCGGAAACATAAGGTGCTGATCAGGAGCCAGGAGAAAAAGAGTAAGCAAAAAAAATTCTAATCAATAGAGACTGAACTATGGAAGAGAGACAGTGGAGGCACATTGTGGGGAAAAAAAAAAGGTTTAATGCACACCCTGATATTCTGATGAGAGACTTTCTTCATAATAGAGAATAAATAGCAGGAATGCACAATGTGACCAGCTTTTACCTTTTTCATCCTTGTGTGAACTCAGGAGTCTGTTTAAGGAGAGTCCTACTGTAAGAATTCCTACCTCCCTAACTTGCTTCTCTTCCCCTCTTCCCCCAGTTTACTGTTTCCATTTCTAGGCCTCACTTATCCCGTCAGAACAAAACAAGAAAAAAAACCAACAAACAAAAATATTGGTGGTCACTAATCTTCCTCAGTCTACAGTCACACACCTACAAGAACAGCTTTGGCAAATGTCCTGGGCAGCTGGTTCTAATAATGTGGAACCCGAGTCAGGTCCTATCCTACAGGTGGGCATGGAAAGTACTGTACTTTGACTTTCAACTTTATGGTAATCTTCTCTAGATCTGCTGGATAACAGAATTCATTCCTGCCTGCTTGCCACGCCCGAGGGCATTCTTCTGCGATGTCAGTAGCTCAGTTCGCCTGGACTTGGGGATATGATACTGTCCCCTTGAGGGCATTCTTCTGTGATGTTGTGCTGTGGTCCTGTCGGCAGGATCGGGAGACCGGAGAGGAGCAGTGCCAGTTGTCTGGATCTGGAGGGCAGGCGGGATTGGATCTGCACTTCTGCTCGGGTAATTGTGTCAGGCAGGACTTTGTGCTGCTTTGGACTGTGCACCGTGTTCGGGGTGCTGCTACTGTTTTTTGGACTGGTGGGACCGAAGAAGAGTCTACTGGTTTTGAGCTGAATATCTGGAAAGCCCAGAAAGTGAATCAGGAAGTTATTTCATCGGAGGAGGATAAGCTCTGAGGAGTCACATTGGGAGATAAGTATTTTGTGACTGCTGAACAATAGTGTTTGTGAATTGCTTCAAGGAACTGCTGACCTGTTATGTTGGCAAGTTTATTTATAATTAATGGATTTGTTATGCTTCACTGAAGTGAGGACGATTTGGGCACTTAGTATTCAGCTTCATACTCGTCCTTTGAGGGGTGCCTGTGCGTGCATTGGGGCCGCTTCAGGGGGTGCCGATGCACATTTAATGAAGAGTGGATGTGCTATCGGCAGCCTATGGGTCTCTCAGGAGCCTTCTTATTAGCGGGCTCACCAGTGTCCAAGGTCGCTGCTCCATAGCTGGGTATATCTCTTGTGGGTGAGTAGTGGAGGGGTTTTTCTTCCTGCCCTGACTCTCCGATAGCAAATGCTGCATATGAATTGAATTTTTACCTCAGAGGTTGTGAGAGAACCTCTGTGGTTTTAATGACTGATTGAAAGATCCTCCTATTGGTAGTGAGAGTGCCTTCTGATATTCTGCTCATGGACTGCTTTTCGGGACTTGGGCCCCTATGGACTTATTGATTGTAGGCCTAAGAAATCTTTGGGATCCTTTTAGAGGAACCAGCGGATGGTGAGAGCAGTGATGGGGCTTCTTGAGGATTATATTATATTGTGGACTTTTCTTGGGAATTTGACTGTTGAAAGATTCTGGAAATTTTGAGTAGAAAGTGACTGTGCCATTCTGTGTATTGGTATTTTTATTTGATTTGTAGTTTTTTGAATTTTTTCTGTAAATTTTATTTAGTGTTTGGTTTTAGGGGAGTGTTTTGGGAGGTTTTTGGTGTTTGATTTGTGTGTGTGTGAGTGAGTGTGTGTGTTTTGTTTTTGATTGAGAGTACGTAATTGGGGAGGATGCGTCTGGGAATGCATGTAAACTTGGGTCGGGCCAGGATAGTGTATGGGGCATCTCAGCTCTTTGATCTTCGGCCCTTTTTCAGTCCTCCTGTATCAGATGCTACAGCCATGCGCTGTAGGGAGGTTGGAATTGGGAAGAATTATAGGACTCGAGTGGGGCTGGGTGCCCCATGCACTGTGGGTGGTAGGATCGAGGTGGTGAGGTGTAGAAGGCACCCTGGGATTAGATCGGACTTGGGAAGAGGTCCAACGTGTTTAGTTCCTGTTACCAGGGTTCCCATTAGATCGAGGGGGCAGGTAGCCAGTAGGGCTGCATTGTCCACTAATCCCCTGAGGGCGGTGCTTTGCAATGCCAGATCGGTCAGAAACAAGACTGCAATTATAGCGGACTTGGTTTCTCTGGTCGATCTGGCTTGCATTACAGAAACCTGGATTGGTGATGATGCTGGCCCAGTTTTAGAGGCTGCCATCCCGTCCGGGTATACTGTAGTGCACTGCCCCAGAGTGGAATGCAGGGATGGGGGGGTAGCCATTTGTTTTAGATCTGAGCTGGGCTTCACCGTGCACCAGGTGAGAACACCATATTCTTTTGAGTGTGTGGCCATTTGTGGGGGACCAGGCGCAGGTTGCTTGGTCCTCCTGATTTATCACCCTGCTGGGGCGTCAGGAGAATTCCTTCATGAAGTGGCCGATTTCATCGTCGGTGAAACATTGGAGGCCCCCAGATGTTTAGTACTGGGGGACTTCAATGTTTGGGCTGAGGATGAATCGTCTCGGCTGGGTTATAATTTCCTCCAGATGATGTCCTCTCTGGGCTTCGTGCAGGGAGTATCTTCCGCAACTCATCAGGGTGGCCACATGCTGGATTTGGTATTCTCGCTGGGGCGTGAGATAAATGGTCTCAGTGTTGATAAGGTCGTTTGGTCCAATCATTGCACGGTGAAGTTCCGGTTCGGGGTCCCCCCGGGTAGTTTTCCCCCTGTAGAGATGGTCAGCTACCGCCCTTTGAGGGGGCTTACCCCCGAAGGTTTTTTGGCGGCGGCTGACCTATCTAGAGTGGACAATGCATGTGGGGGTGTGTGTGTGTGCAGTAGTGGATGCCTATAATAGGGCGCTTTCTGATGCGCTTGACTTCCTCACACCAGTCCGTGTACGACCCAGGTCTTCTCACTTGAGGTCCCCTTGGTTTGATGAGGAGCGCAAGGAGATGAAGACTCTGGGTCGAGATTAGAGCGCTGCTGGCGGAAGTCTGGCCTGGAGGCGGACAAACTGGCCCTGCGTGTGCACTATGGTGCATATCAGGGGGCAATCAACCGTAAGAAGGCAGAATTTTTGTCTAGGGAGATTGCTGCCAGGAGGAACTGACCAACTGTTCTCTTTCGGACTGTGGACAGGCTTCTTCATCCTGCCTGTCTACAGCTGAGGGTAGCTTTTTTGAATGCACTGTGTGATGGATTTGCTCGGTTCTTCTTGGACAGGGTGTCTGCCATCAGGCAGGGGGTTCTGCCAGTGGACCAGAATCTGGTCGACAGTGGTCGCCATGGGCTTCTGAAGAGCACTCCGCCTGTTTGGGATGAGTTTAGACTGGTGGAGGTGGCTGAGGTCATTGAGATTGCTTCTAGGCTTCGGCACACCTTTTGTGAACTAGATCCGTGCCAACTCGTTTCTTAATGAGATGTGTTGATTCTGTTGGCCCGGTGCTTGCCTTGATTGTCCGGTGTTCCTTGTCGGAGGGGGTCTTTCCCGATGTCTTGAAGGAGGCATTGGTGAGGCCCCTTCTGAAAAAACCATCGTTGGACCCTGACATCAAGGCGAATTACC
Source organism: Neoceratodus forsteri (assembly GCA_016271365.2). NCBI lineage: Eukaryota > Metazoa > Chordata > Ceratodontiformes > Ceratodontidae > Neoceratodus > Neoceratodus forsteri. Next base: position 626,439,082 of record CM057458.1, on the reverse strand, counting down.
GTCCTATCTCCAATCTTCCATTTTTAGGTAAGATTGTTGAGAAGGTGGTGGCGCTTCAGCTTGAGGAGCATCTCGTGACCCATAATCTTTATGAACTATTCCAGTCTGGGTTTCGTGCAAGGTATAGCACAGAAATGGCACTAGATCAGGTGCATAATGACCTTCTTAGGGCTAGAGATCGAGGGGAAGGGACAATTGTTCTCCTCGATCTCTCCTTAGCATTAGACACGGTGGATCATCGAGTGTTACTTGACCGCCTGAGGGAATTCTGTGGACTTGCCGGCTCCGTCATCTGCTGGTTTGAGTCTTTTTTGTCCAACAGGAGGCAGAGGGTAGTGATGGGAAATTTCTCCTCCTCCCCTGACCACCTGCTGTGCGGAGTTCCCCAGGGTTCGGTCTTGTCACCGATGTTATTTGCTGTGTATATGCTACCCCTGGGAGAGCTCATTAGGAAGTACAGCTTGGGTTTTCATTGCTATGCTGATGATACCCAGCTGTACTTTTCCTTTGCCCCTGGAACATCTTGTGCAGTAGAAGTGCTTAACAGCTGCTTTGCTGAAATCAATGACTGGATGACCTCCAGTTGGTTGTGACTCAACCCCAGTAAGACGGAGGTACTGGTGGTGGAGTCTAACAGAGGACATGATAGGTTGGCCTCTGGTGCAGAGACGGGACTTTACCTTGGCTCCGTATCACTGAAGGCCTCCTCTAGGGTGCGTGATCTGGGTGTTATTCTTGACAGCAGTTTGACACTTGAATTTCAGGTGTCTTCCATTGTACGTACTAGTTTTTATCATCTGAGGAATATCGCCAGGATCAAGCTCTTAGTTCCGCCTCTGGACCTCCCCACTTTGGTGCATGCCTTTGTGACGTCCAGGCTTGACTACTGTAATGCACTCTATCTCGGGGTCTCTGGGGGTACCCTCCGCCGACTGCAGTTGGTGCAGAATGCGGCAGCGAGGTTGCTGACAGGACAATCTAAATACTGTCATATAACCCCGGTGTTACGTCATCTGCACTGGCTGCCGGTTAGGTGGAGGGTCCTCTTTAAGATGGGTTTGCTCACCTTTAAGGCCCTACACGGCCTGGGCCCAGGCTACCTGAATGACCTTCTTACACCTGCTGTCTCAGTCCGTTCCCTGCGTTCCTCCTCTCGGGGTCTCCTTGCGATTCCCAGGACGAGGTTAAGAACTGCAGGCGACCAGAGCATTTAGTGTCACTGCTCCCGTCCTGTGGAATTCGCTTCCTATAGTTGTTAGGGAGGCCCCGTCTGTTGAGGCTTTTAAGGCCCATCTTAAGACGTTTTTATTTGATCAGGCATTCCCTGACTATATTTTATAAGCTTGTATTGTTTAATTTTTAATAAGGAAACAAATTGTGTAGCAAAATAAGGTTTTAATTGTTTGGAGTTGTATATTTTATTGATTGTATGGTGTTGTGTTGTATTTATTTGATTAATGTACGGTGCCCAGAGCCTCCGGGATGGGTGTCTTTTTTTTTTTTTAAATAAAATTTGCCTTGCCTTGTCATGTTGGCAGCTCTCAGGTCAGAATGCTACATACAGTATGTTTATGTTCTGAGTGCGACAGCACACTTCAGCCAGCCAATTGCAGGCACGGCTTTCTGACCCACTGGAAGAAAAACAGTGGGGAAAATCTGTTCGTGCGACACACCATTGGCGCAATCCCACAGCCTGGAATGAACACTGGTACATCAGAACCTCATACAGGTATAGGCACTACATTTTTTTTTGTTACATTTAGGTACAGAGTGAGGCAACAAGACCCTTTCTGCCTGCAAATTTACTGAAGTAAAAATGGAAGGGCTCCATTCTGGGTCCCAGCCTCTTCTCTGTCTTCCTCAATGACCTCTCTTCTGTCTGTGTCTGCTCACATATTCATGTATGGAGAGAATGATACTGTACTTTTTGCCTCCAGTAGCTAGGTGCCAGCCCTGGAATCACTGCAACAGCATAAGTAACTATAATGTCCAAAGTCAGTTCCAATCCCACCAACTTTGGTTGTATACCAAGAAGAGAGTGCCCATGACCTTTGGCATGAGTGAAAAGCTTGTTAGCCCCCTACCCCGCAGTCTTTCCACCCTGGATAGCAGTCCCCTTGAGGTTGCTCCCAGTTTGAAGCACTAGGTGTGTGGCAGGATGGAAGACTCCACTTCTCCACCTATATCAATGCCATGCACAGAAAGTTTCAACCCTAACTCAGTGCATTCTGGTGAAATAAAGATTCCACACAACCCCCAGTCCGCCATGAAATAGTCATCACAATGGCGTTTCTTGTGTGTGACTATGCAGATGTGGTTATGGCACTGTGGCACTGCCCCTTGCTCCTTTTTTGCCAGACTGGACACTCTTTGTAATACTTTTTGCCGCATTTCTAATGCTCCCTCTCAAATCCATCACTACTCCCTTTATACTCCCCTCTCAATACCCTCTTCTGCCTCAGTCACTGTGCATCCTTCATTTCTAACTACTGGTTCTTGTCTCTTACTCCTTAACTTTCCTCTCTTCCAACCCCTCTGCCACTTAGGTAGTTTGCTCCAGGGGCTCTTGCACTTAATTCTTACTCCAAATCTGCTGCTGGGCAATCTTTCTCCTCCCGTTTTCCCACCATCTGGAACAACTTCTCCCCCCCACCGCCCCGTGTTTGTCTCCCTCTTATCATTCTCTCAAATATCTACTCAATATCCTCTTTGCCCTATCTTGCTCCTGCACTGGCCCTGGCTAATCTGTCCTTTGTCCTCCCCTCTCCCTATGATACTCCTGCTGCCTACTAGTCTGTCCTGGCATGAGTTACTCCTAGTTTTCTCCCATCTTCCTCTCCTGATTGGTCACAACTGCTGGTATTATTTGCTGTATGTCCAGCATGACCCATTTACATCTACTGTATGTCAGTACACTCTTCACTATATATGTTGCCTTAGACTGACATTTTTGCCTGACTCCTAATTTTATGGAACTACTGTCTGTAACACATTGTTTGCTTTGCCTCGGTTGTTCATATTTGTCTATATATTGCTTTGTTTTTTTCTGTGTTTGAATTTAGTGCCCAGAAAAAGGTGCCGAGCTGACAGTGCTGGAACCTGAAGTACTCTGCTTATCCACATGACAGGTACAGCATGGAAGATCACAATACAAGCTTCCCCACAATGACTCCCCAATATGCCTCAACCCTGCCAGTGAGGGACCAACATGTAGGTAAGAGGAGAGTAGTTCAGACTCCATGCCCATTCAGTCCTTGGGCTCTCGTGTAAGGCTGCCAACAAGGGTGCTAAACAGTGTCAACTGTGGTGGGTTTGTGACGTGGAAACCTGCCCACTGGGAGCTGGACAGAGACTACCACAACTCATTTCACATAGTGCATGTACTGTTTCATTTATACTGACCGCACTTTACCACTGAATGTATTCTCTTTATTCCCTTCCCCTGGGTTGCACCTGGAAGTGAGCCTTAGCTCTGTGTGCCATTTCTGATTGCCAATTTTCAATAAATAAATGAAGTAAATAAATACACTGCTAAACCTCATTATTCTGTTTGAGAGTTACTTTTTATCTCATATCCTTTCAAATTTTCATCTTAAAGTAATTATGTTATGCCTTCTTGGACATTATAATTGATTCAGCATCTACAATCACTTGCAACAAAGCATTCCATTTCCCAACAGCCCTCTGAATGGAAAAGTTAATTCTGATCTCTCCATTTAAATGTATTTTGTTATGAGATAATGTCCCCTTAAAGTAAAAATATCTAAATATAAAATTGTCCACAAATGTGCAATGCTGCAGACAGCACAGTGCAAGATATGTAAACCATACATACAGAACTGAGTTAGAAAACAAGTCTTCTAACAATACAAATAGCAGAACTAGGGACTGGTCAGTGAAAAAAAAAACAAGCAATAAATATAATTTAACTAAAAATGAAAGTGGTGAAAAAACAGAGTAGTGTCTAGCTATGAAACTGAGACAATTTCAGATAGGATAAATGTGGGGTGCAGCAATGACAAGGGCATTACCGTGAAGGGTAAGGAGTAGAGAAGGAAGGGCTAATGGTTGGAGGGGGAGGACAGGGGAGCTGGAAATGACAAAGGAGACATCTGAAAGAAAAAGGAGGTGGGAGGAGGAGGAGAGTGTAATGAGGAGGCAAGGCAGTAGGAAAAGGCAGCTTGCCCAGCTGAAGTTGAAAGGAACGGAAGTCAGAGGAAGTAAAAGGAGAGGAGGAGAACAGGTAGTTAAACCAGAATGTGGATAGGAAGGTAACACAGTCGGACAGGCACCTGCCTTCAGGAGCTGGGGGGAATAGAGAGAGCAGTTTTGAAATATTGGGAGGGCAGTTTAAACAAACTGGCAGGAGGAGTGAAAGAGGGGACCCAGTCTGTCTAGAGTGGACTTGTGGGCAGCACTATAAGCTACATCTGTGTGGTCAAACACGGGAAGATTCACCGTGAAGATAATCTCATGGCAGACATGGTGGGGGAGGCAGGTTTTGTTGTGATATAGTATGCTAAATTTGGAAAGAAGCTTTTTGGATTGCATCAGGTTTTTGATTAAGCCAAGTGTTGAAGTACTTCAAGATGGGGGCTTCTGGTGGGGGTGGGGGGGGGGGAGGAAACATCCAGAGTCTTGAATACTGTGGTGTTTTCTAGTCTGGTGAGCCTCTGCTACCTTCTTGTCAAAAGTCATACAGACTGTTTTTGTTGGCATTGAGAGAGAGCTGGTTAGAGCAGAACAAGAGCTGGATGTTGTCGAAATAATGCTGAAATTCCACTTCCTACTCAGGGGCTGATGCTCCAAGGGCAAAAATGACAGTGGTATCAGTGTACATATGAATGCGTGAGGAGACACCGACAGATGGGAGGTCACAGAGGAAAATGAAAACCATAGGGCCCAGGGAAACACCTGAATGAATATGGTGGGGGGGATAGTGAGTATGCCACCTACTGGTAGGGTTGTGCAAATCCCATTCCCCCCTGCTGGGGCAAATACATTTAATTGAAGGGCAAGTACCAAAACAGAGCTAATTTCATTGTAATTATTAGGGGAAAAGAAAATTCAGCTACAGTCATGGCTGGGCAAGTACTAAAAGTTTTGATCTGAACACCCCTGCCTACTGGGACTGAATGGTGGTTGATCAGACAGGTAGAAGTAGAAGCAGAACCAACTGACCAAGAGGTCAGACAGGTCAGCTGCAACCTCTGCACATTTGTCGAAAAGAATGTGCAGGGCAACTGCACAGAAGGTCTTAACAAGGTCAACAAAAAGCAGAGGTATGCAGGCCCAGATGCAGCCCTTCAGAATAAGATCAGTGTGTTGCAGTAGTGAGGGCACAGTGGAGTGTTTTATGGAAGCCAGACTGGAAAGGGAAGGAAAAGGAGCAGAGAGATAGGATAGTACAAGTTTTTCCTGCACTTTAACCAGAACAGGAAAATGAGACATACTAGAAGTTCCCAGGGGTAGACGGATCACCCCCTTTATGAAGAGGAAGAACTTTAGCACATTTCCAGGACCCAGGAACTTAATCAATGCAATAAGATAGACTTATGAAGGACTGATAACAGAAGCAGGGTGATGCTGGAGCTTAGAGTCAAGGCCATCAGGGCACTTATCTTTGGATTGTGAAGAGGGGGGATGGGAAGAGGAGGGAGGTGAAAATAATATGCCTATATGTTCTTTTTGTAGACCATTTACTGGCTCTCACTTTTGGATTTTTCCTTTACTTTTTTTTTTATACAAATTTCCTTTCTTTCCTGAGTAAAAAGAAAGAAAGCAAAATTTGGTCATGGTAGCAATGCATCGTGCTGTCGACTGGAGGACCAATGTTCACAAGTGAGACCCTAAGTCCAACTCTGGAGGAGGGAGGCAGGGGAATAAACTGAGTAAATTACAATAATTATTAAAAACGTGGAGCTATATTTCCAAATAGTTTCATTGGCGCTATCCCTGCTAATATTAGTGAAACCAACATCAGAGAAATGCATGTTGAATTAGATGGTCACTGAAAGTGCTGATATTGAAGGTTCCCACATTGTACGAAATTAGAGTAACACGCATACACAATGGTTCATAACTTTTTGGTGCATGTTTCTTTTTTAAACCATGAGGAGCTGCATATAGAAATCTATCACAGAGATCACACGGGTATGACTTATAATACCTTGATTAGTTTTAGCTTCTAACTAAACATTTTGCAGTAGTACTAGTGAAGATTTCACCACATTGCAGTGTACATAAAAACATGCTCACAAAGTGAACGTCAAGGTCCCATGTGCACCTTCAACAGCCAAAAGAAAGTTTATCATATTTTATCGGGCTTGAAGTACTTTTCCTGCTAAGCCACATGTTTGGCGTTTGACTACCACCACTTCTCAGCTACTGCACATGCACTAAAACATGCAATTTAATATTTTATATGTCCGGGGGGTTGGGGCAACCTTACTACCAAATGCTCACTGTCACTCTAAATACTACCTGCAATCAAAGCTGAAGAACAGAATGTCAAGAGAAAGCACAAGAGGAGTTTTATCCTAATGTCCACTTCTTTTTCTGTTGTGTCAAGGACTGTATGTTGGAATGAGCACAGAATGGAGAGCTGCTACATCCTGAATTAAAGCACTTGACTAAAGATGAGCATTAATGTTTATTACAATTCAATATATTCAAACAATTTAAACCACATAATTCTGGTATACAAAAGCACTGGCTGAGCTACAAGAATACAGAAAGCATTACATATTCTATAACTTTATTGACAGGAATACATGTGCATTTCTTAGGCATAGCAATAAATACTATTCTTAAACGTCATCTAAATTATGGCATAGTAAAAACAGCCTTTACATGTATTTCTACTAAAAATGGTAATCTTCCATAGCGCACTACTATGTATAGTTGCAAATAATAGCTGCTGTACAATACAGTAGCAAGGTAAAATAAATAGAGCACTTTGCTTCTTGCTTGTGCAATAACTGCTTTTTATACCTGTATTCACAAATGTATGTGCAGGTGTTGGCCCCTTTTTTAAACTAAACAGCATAATTGCTCTGATGTTGTGTCTTTTTAAAGGAAATTTAGAATAGTAACTCAAAAGTGTCACACACTAGACAAACTGCATGTGAGCAAGGCCTGCCATTCTTCCTGGCTGGATACAAGTCCTCTGTTAGAAGAGCTTGAAAATGCTGGTGAGTACTGCATACAGATTACACCTACTTTCCCCAGTCCTGATTCTTAACACATAGCCCCTTTAAAGTAATCAGCCAGTTTGAAGGGTTTCTTCTCTTTTTGTCTTTGAAGGTATATCCATGTTATTGGCTTCTTATGCCTTCATCGCTTGGATCTGGTCTGAAAACAAAAGAAACCAAAATGCATTTAACTGTACAGTAATGGCAGAAGAATGCAATTTTTAGACTTAGAACCAGTACCATGGTAAGCTGACCATCAGCATCACAGTCTCTAAGTTTCAAATTTGTTTTAAATCATTTTAACAATTTATTGTCACTGTCCTACATCATGTGCTGGCAGTCTGTCACTTGCTAAACTTGTGGTAGTTAGGGCTGTTCTTCAGTTAGCTAGTTTTTATTATTTTTTGGACCGAGTGTCATTTCCCCACTATTACAGTTTCTGCTGACTTATCTGTTCTGGCACTTTCTGCCATCAGTAATGTCAGCTGTTTTATAGTGGTAGTAACAAAAAAGTTAACCCAATATTGTGGTGTAACGCATCTGTGGTAAAAATCTACCGCGGTATAATGCAACTGCGTCAAAAAAACCCACACTGAATAATGTTTTTTTAACCACAAATGGAAATTACATACCTACCGTAATTCTTGATCTTCTTGGACGAAGTCTCCACCACTCATTCACACTAATGGGATCTACACCGGAGGTGCTAGGACCCAGTGGGAGCAAACTTTTCAAGAGGCCCGGCGCCAGAGATGGGGCCACAAGGAAACGACACTGCGAGGCCCGGCTTGTGCGGTAAAGACTATCTCGGCGTCGACCCTCCAACCGCCTCAGTACCTTTTTTCTGAGGAGGTGCAGCGTAACTAACCTAGAAGGACTAACCAAAAAAACGGACATAAGATAGTCTGAATGACCCACGTAAGAAAGGTCAACAATGAAGTCTTCACAGCCCAGCCAGTGAGGAAGTGAAGACCAAAAACAGAGAAGTGAGCTCGGGGGATGGTGGGTGGGCATGTGAATGAGTGGTGGAGACTTTGTCCAAGAAGATCAAGAATTACGGTAGGTACATAATTTCCATATCTTCCTGGACATACAGTCTCCATCACTCATTTACACTAATGGGAGAGTATCGAGCTAATACTCCCCTGAGACGGGCGGCAGGAAATAAAAGCTCACATACTTAGGACAGAAGTCCGTTAAGAATAGTCCTACCAAACGACAGATGTCATCTGGCATGGACATCCTAGGCATAGTGCTTAAGAAAAGCATGCACTGAGCTCCAGGTAGCCGCATTGCAAATATCTGCAATGGGCACGTTGAGGATTTCCACCAGAGATGCTGCGACTGCTCTAGTAGAGTGAGCGTACACTCTGTCTTCCAGCTTAACCTGTGCCATAGAATAGCAGTGCTGAAGGCATGCCACCAACCACACTGAAATGCATCTAACAGCGACAGGTTGACCCAGCTGGGTCTTGCTGAAGGAAGCAAACAGTTGTTGAGCCTTGCAAATTTCTTTTGTTCTATCTAGATAGAATCGTAACGCTCTCAACATCCAGAGAATGAAGGGTACGCTCCCCTTCATTCTGGAAGTTCGCAAAGTAGGTAGGCAGGACTAAAGGTTGGTTTAGATGGAATTCTGAGACAACCTTAGGGAGAAACTTAGAATGAGTCCTAAGAACTACTTGTCCTTGTTAAATACCGTGTACAAGGGGGTCTGTGACCAGTGCATATATTTCAAAAACTCTATGGGCCGAAGTGATGCCCACCAGGAAGGCCATTTTCCACGTGAGGAATTTCAACTCGCAAGTAGCTAGAGGCTCAAAAGGTTTTCGAGTGAGCATGTCTAGCACAAGGTTAATGTCCCAGGCTGCGACTGGACGTCTGATAGGAGGTCTAGTAAGCAGAATACCCCTAAGAAACCTCTTAACTACAGGTAACTGAGCCAGTGACATGGAAAGTACCAGCTCATGATATGCTGAAATGGCACAAAAACGAACTTTGCCTGTGGAGTACTGCAGACCTGAATTTGAGGGATCTAAAAGGTACTCCAAGACTTTATTCGGTGGGCAGGAAAAAGGGTTCGAAGAGGATTTTGCACACCAGATAGGCTGTGTAGGTTTTTCTAGTGGCTGGCTTACGTGCAGCAAAAATAATATCTGAAACCCTACAAGAAACATTGAACCTATTCACCTCTATCTCTTCAGAAGCCAAGCGTGAAGGTGAAGTGACCTCAGATTGGGATGGACCATGGGACCCTGGGTCAGAAGGTTCGTCTGAAGGGGAAGTGCCTTCGGGAGGGTTTCTGACAGACTGTTGAGCAGTGGGAACCATATCTGCCGAGGCCAGAAGGGAGCAATGAGGATCATTTTGCTCCTGAGACTTGAATTTGAGAAGTATCCTCTGAATTAAGGGAAGAGGAGGAAAGGCGTATAGAAAGCGTCTTGTCCATTGCAGCCTGAACGCATCCTGACAGAAAATGCCAGGTCCTAGATTTCTGGAGCAGAAGAGACTCAGTTTTGCGTTGAGTGGGGACGCAAAAAGGTCCAGGTCTGGAGTTCCCCATTCTTTGAAAAGTGACTGAATGAAGGTTAAGTTGAGAGACCACTAGCGAGGATCTGTCTCCGTTCTGCTGAGATGGTCTGCCAGCTCATTTTGTACTCCTGGCAGGTAAACCACGTGGATTAGAGCCTTGTACTCCAGGCACCATTCCCACACTCTCTCAGCTTCCCTGCATAATGGGTAAGAGTGTGCACTGCACTGCTTGTTGATATAATACATCACTGCTTTGTTGTCTGTTTGAAGGAGAATGTTCTTGTGACAGAGTATGTCCTTCAAGGCAAGGACTGCATAGAGGACAGCTCTCATTTCCAGGACGTTTATATGAAGGTGGTACTCGTCCTGAGTCCACGTACCTTGGGTGTAGAGTTTCTGGCAATGAGCTTTAAAGCTAAATTGTAGCCACAACATGAGCAAGTTAACCCAAATAAAAAGCTAGTATCACAGATCAATAAACTCTGCTGAGAATCTCTTTAGATCTGTCCTCCTGAATAAAAAAATCATGAGGTGACCATGCATGTGTACTGCAGAGAAGGCCACACTGCTCTGCCCCTCATCCCGACAGTGAGAAGTCTACTTTCCCAGAGTTTCCGATTTTATATATTTTGCCATGTTTTCAAAATGATGCCACCTCTGAGATCAACTCCACTGAGCTACAGTCAGTGCAAGCATGCTGTCTCAAAGACCTCTCTGTACCATTTGGCTTACCTTGCAACTCGTCACGTGGTACATGGAACACCACAGTCTTGCAGTCAGAGTCTGAGCAGAGTAGCAGCCCTTCTGACTGTTCTGCTTAACAGCACTTGTGCTCTGGTGAGATCAGGCATGCATGCCGCTTAGGTTGTCCTTCATTTCGCGAAGACACCGGGGGGGGGACCACCCATAAGGGCATTCACAAAACACGTCTGCAGATCTGACAATGCTGGAGCACCACCATGCATTCTTGACAGGCTGCAGTAGCCAGCTCCAGAATGTCGCTTTTCAGGCGCAGCTTTTGCCCAACTGAAAGAGTTAGAATGGGGTCAGGCTGCTTGTGGAGTGCACCACTGGTGCGATCCTGTGGCCTAGAAGAAAAAATTACTCACCTTAGTAATGTTGTTTCTTTTAATGGAGTCTTGCTGTATTCTGACTGTTGCAGTGATATCCAACCTTTGAACTGCCCCGGAGATGAAAGAGTTAACTTTCCATGCAAGGCATGGAACGCTGAGCTCGAGCTCGGTTGAGACTCTGTCTGTTGTTGTTTGAACCCAAACCGCCAGATCTTTACGAGCTATACTCACTGGGCGTCCTGTGTGGAAACTGTAAACTCACACTAGCCAACTGGCAACTAAATTTAATAAAAAGATTTTTTGGTTCCAAGGCAAAGACTCAAGTCAGGAAACCCAAAAACCAAAACACAATACACACCCAAAAATAAGAGGGTGAGAAAAAGGGGGCACCTCTAGGGTGCCAACACTGTTCCTGCCCACCCACATCCCAAAAACCAAGTTCTGAGAGGGGAGGCAGGGGAGGTCAGAATACAGCAAGACTCCATTAGAAGAAACAACATTACTAAGGTGAGTAATTTTTTCTTCAAACAACATGAAGTCTTGCTGTATTCTGACTATTGCAGACTACCAAGCAGTACCTCCATGGAGGAGGGACAGAACCTACTCTGGGAACAGGCTCTGAAGCACTGCTGTGCCAAACCGAGCATCACTCCTAGCCTGGATATCCAGAGAGTAATGCTTGGTGAAAGTATGTACTGTTTTCCAGGTGGCTGCTTGACAAATCTCTAAGATAAGAATATCCCTGGCAGCAGCCAGAGAAGCAGCTGTACCTCTAGTGGAGTGAGCCCTCAGGCCTGAAGGTGGATTTTACCTAATTCTCATAGCAGAATTGTATACAAGAGACAATCCACCTGGCAATAGATCTCTTAGTGGCAGGTTTTCCCTTACCAACCTCACCATAAGTGAGGAACAATTGGAGGGAGTCAAACCTGTGACCCTTGGTGCGCTCTATGTAGTAGCTAAGGACCCTTTTCACATCTAGGCTGTGTAGCCTCCTCTCCCCAGAGGAGGAATGGTCAGTGAAGAAAACAGGAAGAGACATAGACTGATTAAGGTGGAAATCTGAAACCACCTTAGGCAAGAACTTTCTATTAGTCCTGAGGACCACCTTATCTCTATGGAAAGAGATAAAATCAGGCTCCACTGACAGGGCCTGTAACTCACTTATGCGTCTGGCAGAAGCGATAGGTACCAAGAACACAGTTTTCCAAGTCAAGTACTTAAGCTCTGCTGAGGACAAAGGCTCAAAAGGGGGTTGCATAAGCTGAGCAACGTAAACATTAAGGTCCCAAGCAGGGACAGGGTCCCTGAAGGGAGGATTGGTATGAAGCAATCCCTTGTAGAATTTACAGAATACAAGATGAGCTGAAAGGGAAGAGGGCTTGCCTGCCGACAAGAAGACACAGACAGCTGCCAGATGCACTCTAAGTGTAGCTGGTCTGAGTCCCAAGCTATTGAGATGAACCATGTAGTCCAGGACTGTAGGCAACCCAGCAAACTCTGGAGAAATATGCTTTACCAGAACACCAAATAGTAAACCTTTTCCATTTGGAGTTATAAGTCTTTCTGGTGGAAAGCTTTCGAGAAGCCTTTAGACTATCCAGAACACCTTGAGAGAGATGCAAATCAGCAAACTCAAACTCTTCAAGAGCCAGGCCTTGAGATTGAGAGATTTGAGATTCGGATACCAAACCCTCCCCTGAGAACATGTTAACAGGTTGTAATTCCTGGGAAGAGACAGGGGAAGGTGGACTGCTAAGGACAGCAAGAGTGGGTACCAGGGCTGTCTGACCCAGTCTGGAGCAATCAGAATCACTTTGCAGGGTTGAGACCTGATTTTGACTAGTACCTTGAACAGGAGAGGGAAGGGGGGAAAAGCATACAGGAATTTCCCTTCCCAATTGAGAACTAGAGCATTCAGGGGGACTGAGCCCAACACTGGGGGTCTGCAGCACAAAAAAGAGGAAGTTGGTGATTGTCTGGGGCTGCAAAAAGATCTATCTGTGGAGTGCCCCATCTGGAGAAGATCACCTTCAAAATTAGGGGATCCAGGGACCATTCGTGATGGCCCTGAGATATCCTGCTGAGAGCATCTGCCAGGACATTGTCCTTCCCTGGGAGGTGCACTGCTATCAGAGAGGTATTCAGGGAATAGGCCAGAGACCACAACTTCATTGCTTCTCTGCACAAGGCCATAGACCGAGTGCCCCCTTGCTTGTTGATGTACCACATTGTGGTGGTATTGTCTGTCCTGATCTGAACTAGTTTGTTCTTAACAGACTTGGAAAAATCTTGAAGTGCTAGAAACACTGCTCTGAGTTCTAAGAGACTGATGTAAAGCAGAGATTCTTGAGGTGACCACAACCCTTGGGTGGTCAGATCCCCCAAGTGGGCTCCCCAGCCCAAAAGGGAGGCATCTGTGGTAAGGATTAGAGAATGAGATTGAGTGACAAAGGGAAATCTTTGCCTTAGGTTGTCCTGATCCTGCCATCATTGCAAAGCCTGGATCAGGGTTCGAGTCACTGGGATTAGTTTGGTCAGAGAATCCTTTCTCTGGGACCAGAAGGCTCTTAAGTGGAACTGAATTTCCCTCATCTGAAATCTTGCTCCTTGGACCACTGCCGTAGAGGCAGCCATGTGGCCCAGGAGCTGCAGAAAATGCCTTGCTGGTCGAGACACCTGAAGGGTGAATGAAGAGGCCAGTGTCACAAGGGTCCTTGCCCTTATTGTATCCAGCTCTGCCCCTATGAAGGTGAGGAGCTGCACTGGCTCTAGAACTGACTTTGAAAGATCTAGGAGAAATCCCAGAGAAGTGAGCAGTTGCTGAGTTATCTGTAGGTGTGACTTGACTTGGTCTGGAGACTGACCCACTATGAGCCAGTCATCCAGGTATGGAAAGATGGAGATCTTTTTTCTCCTTAGGAAAGCAACCACTACTGCCAGGCATTTTGTGAACACCTTGGAGCTGATGTTAGCCAAAGGGCATTGTTTGAATTGATAGTGGCCTGAGGGCAACTCGAACCTGAGGAACTTTCTGTGGGAGCATCTGATGAGAATGTGGAAATAGGCATCCTTGAGGTCCAGGGAGACTAGCCAGTCCCCTGGCCTTAGAGAGGGTAGAATTATTCCAAAAGTCACCATTTTGAACTTTGGCTTTAAAAGGTGCTTGTTTAAATACCGGAGATCCAGGATGGGCCGCCATTCTCCTGTCTTTTTGGGGGTTAGGAAGTACCTGGAGTATAATCATTTTCCCCTGTGTAGGGGTGGAACCCTTTCTATGGCTCTGAGAGCCAAGAGGGAAGAGACTTCTGCCTCTAGGGCAAGGGCCTCTGAAGATTTGCAGGTGGAAAGGATCTGGTTCTCATCTTTGGAAATTGTTTGAAGCTGAGAACCAGTCCCTGGCTTACAACTTCCAGGACCCATTTGTCTGATGTTAAAGACATCCAGTCCTGGACAAAGTAAGCCAGCCTGGCCCCTACAGGTAGTGGAGAATCGGCCCGGGCAAACCCATCAGGGTGCCTGTTTGGCAGGGGCTTTAGGCTGAGGGGTGGTAGCAGGCCTGCTTATACCCCGTCTGCCTCTCCCTCTGAAGAACCCCCTCTGAGCAAAGGCGGAAGAGGAGGCCTGGGCTTGGTAGAAAGTTCTATGAAAAGGCCTGCCCCTACCCCTGGAATGCTGCCTCTGGGGAGTGGCTTGCCTTTCCTTGGCCTGAGCACTCCTATAGGTGGTCCTGTACTCATCCATTTTCTTCATGTAGTTCTCTGTCTGCTCCCCAAACAGAGAATTACCAATAACAGGAAAATCCATGGCCTTAGTCTGGGTGTCCTGTGACAGGCTAGTACATCTGAGCCAAGCCATCCTACGAAGGGCCAAAGATATAGCCATGACTCTAGAAGAAACATCACTGGAGTCCACTGCAGCATGAAACTGCACCTTGGATGCCTCAATACCATCTGCAGCCACCTGCTCTAGCTCCTTGGCAAGCTGGTCAAGGACCTGTTTAGCTAGAGCCATCACAGTGTCCCATCTAGACTTCTGGTATCTAGCTGCGTAGGCCATATAATTAGCCTGAGTCCCAAAGATGCTGCCATGTACTGTTTCTTCACCATGGCATCAATCCTCCTGGAGTCCTTATCTAGGGGGTGTGAAGCCAAGGGTATATTTGCCTTATCACAGGCAGCAGCCTGCACTACCCCAACATGGCTGCATTGCTGGGAAAGGAACCCTGATTCGAGCCTGAAAGAGTATACCTCTTGTCCATTCTTCTGTCCACAGGAGGTATGGAATTAGGAGTCTTTAAAATTTTAAATGTCTGTTTCCCAAAAGACTTATGGAGGGGAATAGACAGTCTCCTGGACTCTGGGATGTCCATCATCTCAACGTAATCAGGCTCCTCCTGATCCTCTATTGCTTCATCCATAGGAAGCTGGAGAGTTTCAGCCACTTTTTTGTAAAACATCAAGTGGGAAGGGGACTCAGAAAGCCTAGGAGGAGAAACACCTGAAGGTCTGTCTGGGGAGATGTTCGGGTCAATGGGCACATCCAGACTTTCATAATCACCATCACTATCCTCATACTCTCCCTCCTCCTCCTCCTCCGTTCATAAAAATCCTCTAAATTATAATCCGGAACCGGGTGAACCGACCGAACTGAGCCCCTAACCGATGGTGCCGGTTCGGTCGGAACCGAGGTTAGCGACTGAACAATCCTTATCGCTTTGGCTATTTCATCAGCGGTCAGAGAAAGAACTTGTGGATCCGAACCGGCTGACTTATCCCTTCTATTCCTTTAACTGGAACCAACTCCTCAGAGTCGGTTCTCCTTTTGCCCGAAGAAGTTTCGCCCTGGTCAGAGGGCACTCCTTCTGGTTCAGTTGGAACCGAACCGGGCTGGCCATCCAGGTCAGCGGACATTTTGGCCTCCCTTTTCCTCAGCCTACCTACTCTCTTTTCCAGGGTAGCTGTGGGAAAACTTTGCAAATCTGGCAGTCTGAATCGAGGTGGTCAAACCCCAGACACAACACAGGAGGTGGGGTCAGCCTTAGCAAAGGCTTCCCCACACACACTACATTGTTGAAACCCAGTGGGACCAGTTTTTCTCTTGGGTTTCTCAGACATAGCCAGTCCTAACCAAACTTACCCTTTTTTCAGCAATCCGCCAGGCAAGACACCCCTATCGGTTCCTGACCATGTTACGGGTCATGGAAAAAAAAGTAATGAAATCAGTTTTTTTTAGAACCGATAAGGACCGGTTACCACACTCTAAAAAGCAGAACAAACATTTTTTACAAACTTGATCCGTTCAAACCGAACCGATCCGATGTTTACAAGTTCCACACAGAAACTAATAACAGACAGAGACTGAACTGACAGGTTAGATAGAAGAAATTCGGTTGAACCGAGGGAAAAAAACGAGACTTTAACCGACTAAATTGAACCCAGCGAAGGAGAAATCTTCAGAGCGACTGTTCAGTGAGGCGGAGTAAAGAATCTGGTGGTTTGGGTTCAAACAACAACAGACAGAGTCTCAACCGAGCTCGAGCTCAGCGTTCCATGCCTTGCATGGAAAGTTAACTCTTTCATCTCCGTCAGTTCAAAGGTTGGATATCACTGCAATAGTCAGAATACAGCAAGACTTCATGTTGTTTGAATGAATGTTGCTCTACCTTTCTAACAGCTTTTCCAATTATTCTTTTTTATGTTTTTTTTTTATTGACAAGGGAAAACAACAGAGATTGTATTAAATATTTTTGGGGAGGGGGGAAATCGGTTCACTTTACTGTTGGCCTTCTGACAGATATTGCTGATGAATAATAGTGATGACCACCAGTGTGTCCTTATATCTCCCAGGAGCTTAAAGATCAACTGCAGATATATTACATATAGAATAATGCACGGGGTTGTGTGTTTAACTAGTTTTTACACACACCCTGAGGTGATGGATGCTACATAAACCCCCGAGAGCGAAGCTCGAGTGGTTTATTTAAGCATCCAACACTGAGGTGTGTGTGTAAAAACTCAAGTTAAACACACAACCCCGTGTTTTATTTTATATAATTGCTGGGGAGCGTTTTCTCGGACAGCAATTATAAAAAATAAAACTGTGGTACTTGGTGTGGAGGAAGCAAGTCTGGAGTGCAGGAAGAGCTGTCAGCACTCCGGGTCCCGAAAACTTTTTTTTTTTTTTAATTTAGCAGAGGAGGCTAGTGGACGAAACTTTTCTCTTTTTAAAAAAAATTACCACCGACCCATGGCGGTATAGAGTCCAGGGCACAGCGTAGTGCTGAAGTCGCGCTGGCTATCCTGCGCCATGTTTAGTAGAGAGCATGGGAAGCTGGTGCATGCGTGGAGCATTGGAAACCCGGCGTGTGTTCGCCGTTATAACCCGCAAGTTATAATGGCGAATTATAACCCATGTTTCCAATGGGAGAAAACGCTTCTCAGTTATTATAAACATATTATAAACTTTACTCCTTTTCCCTAACATAAGGACAACCTGACCTTATTTATTACATATGAAATGAAGAAATTGCCATTTGTCATGTACAGATGTAAGCAATAAGACACGACAGAGTGTGTGTTAAACACTTTAACACAAAGCTAGGAGGTGTAGTGAGGCACAAGGCCACCGACTGAGTGCGTCCAGCCTCCTAGCCATGTGTTAAAGTGTCTAACACGCACCCTGGACTGGCTTATTGCGCTTCTGAAATGGCTACGTAAAACACAGATGTATGTGACAACTAAAATGCATCATATTTTATAGTGAAAAACGTACGTGTTTGTCTTAATTTTTAATAAAATAGTTCCTCTACCTGTATTTCTTTTTTGACTTGAGGACTTTTGAGTCCCTAAGGCATCCTTACTTGTATTTCTCTAGTTGTCATAGCACTCCCACCCACTAGCTGTAATTTTACTTTATTTTATTTGAATAAGAAATTATGCCGTCTTTTTTTATACTTTTTGTAAGTTAACAGGTAGCACTATGGAGAACATGCTGCTTTTTTCTGTAGGACACAGGAGAAAGCCGTTACACCATGCGGAAGTGAAGAATGAAAGTGAAAGACCTCTATAACTGCTGGATTAAGCTAGCTGTCTGTGTATGGTATTTACATGGGAAAGATTGTTATGCTATGTGTATTTTGTTGAAAAGTGTGGCGCTAGGGGAGTGAAGTATTGAGTCCCCCCCCTGCTTGGTGTGAAGTTACTGAGAGCGAGAGACTACGGGCGGGCAGGCGGGTTGCGAGAAAGCAGGTTGGGTGTTCAGCCACAGAGTGAGCGGATGGGCTGGGTTTCTTATCGTGCTAGTTTGTATTTTTTTTTTAAGTAATGCAGGTTGTGCTTTTAAATAAGCCTAGGAGAAGTGAACCATGCAATGCCAGTAAAGAAAGAAAGAAGATGGCTGCTTTTGTTTTTTCCAACATTCTGATGTGGCCACCCTCACCAGTATTAATGCCCAGCCTATTACCTGCACTTTTTTGTGTATGTTAGACATATTAACACATGTCTATTAGCCAATCGGCTTTCTTAAAATATCCTAGCCATTTCATACACTATTTTAATACTCTCCTGTTTGATGGTTCCATAGAAAATCCTGCAGACATTTTTAGACCAGCTGGTAGAATCTTGGGTGAGTGCACATTCCATTCAAGCAACAATTACATAATTTTCCTCAAGGTCCTGGCAACTCAGCTCAGATCAGTGCGTACGTATCACACACACACACACACACACACACACACACACACACACACACACACACACACACACACACACACACTCTATTGTACATCATAATGTAAAATGGCAATAATTCATATTTACTTTCAATTGTCTGAGGACCTTTGCCTATTAAATCTTATTGATACAGCTATAGATAAATATTTACTTTTATAGCTTAATCAATAATTTATTGGGGACAATACTTTGAAATAAGGAGAAAGCTGTTGGGCTTCATTCAGGACAGGAAGAGAACAAAGGAAACAAAAATAAACAGGGCACTCATCTGTAACAGTAGTTCTAGGAGTGGTATTATGTTGTTCATCCACACTTACTGGCAGGTACCTTTGTCGCTTTAAGATGGTCCGGAAGGTCCCTTGGCACCGCCCCATGACACCAGATCTTAGCCTGCTGGAAGCCAGGTTGTGTGTCAAAGCTGGGGAGGTCGGGTGGGTCAGTGTAGACAGAAACATAGAATTTGACGGCAGATAATGACCACTTGGCCCACACAGTCTGCCCATTTCCCTACCTAATGGATAAGCTGCAGATCATAGTTAACCAACAGCCTACTTCTTCCTACCCCCACTCCTTAGAATTGCCTTATGACTGTCCCATGCATTCTTGAATTCCACCACTGTTTCTGACTCTACAACCTCCTCAGGAAGGCCGTTCAATGCATCCACAAGCCTCTCTGTGAAAAAATACTTCCTTACATTACCTCTGAGCCGCCCCCGTCTTTAAATTGTGCCCCCTTGTTCTGAAAGATGCTACCCTCTTGGACTTTGTTGATTCCCTTGAGGTACTTGAAAGTTTCTATCATGTCCCCCCTCTTCCTCCTTTCCTCGAGGCTATACATATTAAGCTCCTTAAGTCTCTCTTCACATGTCTTCTGGTGCAGCCCCTGACCATTTTGAAGGCCCTTCTCTGGACCGCCTCCATCCTGTCTATGTCTTTACGGAGATTGGGTCTCCAGAACTGCACGCAGTACTCCAGATGGGGTCTCACCAGCTGTCTGTACAGAGGGATAACAACTTCCTGTTTTCTACTGGTGATGCCTCTCTCTATGCATCCTAGTATCCCCCCAGCCCTCCTTATTGCCCTCTCACATTGCTTGCCCACTTTTAGGTCATCTGATAGGACTACCCCAGGTCCCTTTCCATTTTTGTTGTTGTTAGTGTCTCACCTCCATTGTGTACTCTTCCCCAGGCTTTTTGTTTCCCAGGTGCATTACTCTGTACTTTTTAGCACTGAATCTAAGCTGCCATACATTTGACCATTCCTCCAACCTTGCCAAGTCCCTTCTCATCCTTTCCACCACATCCTGTGTATCAATTCTGTTGCAGATCTTTGTGTCATCTGCAAAGAGACATACTTTTCCTTCCTGTCCCTCTGCAATGTTGCTTATAAAGACATTGAAGAGGACTGGTCCTAGTACTGAACCCTGCGGTACCCCACTAGTAACCCCCCCCCCTTTCTTTAGACTGGACTCCATTTATCATTACCCTCTGTGCCCTGTTCTCCAGCCAATTCTTTACCCAGGCTACCATATTGGGACCCACTCCCAGGCTGGCTAACTTGTATATTAATCTTTTGTGTGGGACTGTGTCAAATGCCTTGCTAAAGTCTAGGTAGGCCATGTCCACAGCCCCTCCCTGATCTACTACTTTGGTCACCCAGTCAAAGAAATCTATTAGATTCATCTGACATGACCTTCCCACTGTGAATCCATGCTGCCTTGGGTCCTGTGCCCCACTGGCCTCTAGGTACTCAACAATTCTTTCCTTCAAAAGTGATTCCATCATTTTCCCTATCACTGAGGTTAAACTAACAGGTCTGTAGTTTTCTGCTTCTGCCCTGTTCCCAATTTTGTCAAGTGGAATAATATCTACCCTCCTCCAGTCCTCAGGTACCACCCCATTCTGCCATGATTTGATAAAGAGGGTAGTCAGAGGTGTCACTAGTTCTTTTAGAATTCTGGGATGAATCCCATTAGGCCCCATTGCTTTGTCCACCTTCGGTTTTAAGAGTTCTTTCAGAACCTTTTCTTCTGTAAATGGGCTGGTATCAACCCCTGTATCCAGAGTGTTTCTATTGTTTGGTTTAGGTACCTTCCCCTCTTCATTTGTGAATACTGAGCAAAAATATTTGTTTAGTATCTCTACCTTTTCACAGTCACCCTCTGCACCCCCCTTCCCTTTATTAAGCCTCACTATCTCTCCCTTGGTCTTCCTTCACTCCCTGATATACCTATAAAAGGTTTTATCCACCTTCTTAACTAAGTTGGCTATCTTTTCCTCGGTTTGGGCCTTTGCTGTTCTCACTGCCTTCCCTGCTTCTTTTTGCTTTAACTGATACAATTCTCTGTCCTGCTGCTTCTGCAGTTCCTTGCACTTCCTGAATGCCTTCTTTTTCTCCCTATCCTTCCCTGCCACCTCCTTTGAGAACCATAGTGGTTTCTTACATTGTTTTGTTTATTTGCTTCACACAAAGGCTTGTTGCCTCTGTGATGGCAGTTTTGATTATTCCCCATTGTTTTTCCATCCCTCCTTGCTGCCCATTTGCTAGTGCATTCCTTAGGCACTCACCTATATTGGCAAAGTCAGCCCTCTTAAAGTCCAGTACCTTTGCTTTTGTATGGCTTGACTCTACTGCTGTGTTGATCATGAACCATACTGTTCGATGGTCACTAGTTCTCAGATGGCTACCCACTTCTACATCTGTGATCCTCTCTCCAACTCCATTTGAGAGTACCAGGTCTAAGATTGCTCCCTCTCGAGTGAGTTTCAATAATAGTTGTCTAAGGCATGCCCCCTGTAGGGCATCTAGAATGACCTCACTCTTAGAAGTGGCTGCTGCAAATGCACTCTAGTTAACATCTGGCATATTCAGATCCCCCGTCAGCAATATCTCCCTTTTTCTGCGATTCTAAGGATACTTTCTATCATTTCCTCCTCCTGAGATGGGGGTCTGTATATAACCCCTGTGTGGTGCCACTGCCTGTCTCCAAATTGACCCACAGTGCTTCCTTTCCTCCTTTTTTACCCTTTTGTTCTGTTGCTTTGATTCCTTCCCTTATGTAGACAGCTACTCCTCCTCCTCTTTTACCCTCCCTGTCCCTCCTGTAGATACTGTATCCTGGTATGTTTACGTCCCAGTCACGGTTCTGTGTGTACCATGTTTCTGTGACTGCCACGATATCCAGATGTTCCTCCTCCATCAAGGCCACTAATTCCGGAAGCTTGTTACCCAGACTACCGGCACTGGTACTCATTGCTCTCCATTTTTTGATGGCCTTACCTCTTGTAGCACAATCCCTGTCCTCATTGACTTTGCTTTCTCCATTTACCCATGTCCTGCTCCCTACTGACTATTCTATCTTCGTCTTTACCTCATTTAGTACCCTGTTTTATAGGGGGAGGCTGGGAATTTCCTGCTGCTTATCAGTGCTTCCTCCCTTGACTAGTTTAAAAGCTTGCCAATGAAGCATTTAAACTGATCGCCCAGAAGACTTGTTCCCTTCCTGGACAGATGCAGACCATCCTGCCAGTGCAGGCTGGTATCCCTTCAGGTGGAACCCCGGTTCCCAGTGAAGCCATACCCCTGTGCTCCGCACCCTTTTTTGAACCATTCATTGAATCACATGGTGCAAGAACCCTCGCCTCACCCTCCGTTCCCCCCAGTATTTTTTAAATGTTAGCCACTGTGGCTAAAGTGACCCCAGGCTGTTTAGGCACTATGTAAAATCATGAGCTACACCACGATATACACTGCCAAATTAGTTATTCTAAACCACGTACTATGCTACTGCTAAAATGGCATGAACAGAAGGTTTTAGCCTCTGTGGCTCGGGTAACTTTAAAAATCATTAGAAATTTTAGCCATACACTAAAAACATTCGCCGGTGGCGACATGGCTTGAGGGAACAGAGCTCACCCATGCCATAGACAAGCAGCACCTCTGAGAAGGATACTGTGTGTGCTACTTGCCTTAGGCCCTTCCCCAACTCCACCAACTCCTCCTGCACTGCTCTAATCTCAAGTTGAGCCAAGTCATTCATCCCTAGGTGGACAATGATGTCCAACTCAGTCTCCCGTGCAGCTGTTCTCATGATCTTGAGGATGTGCTTCCTGTCCCTCCAAGCCATGGCGCCAGGCAGGCACCTTAATTCAGTTTTCCCTGCTCCCCCCAGTACTATCCCCCTAATAATAGAGTCCCCCACCAGGAGCTGCTTCCTTTCCCTGTGGTGTCCTCTGCCTCCTTCCCGTGGGCCTCCCTTGTGACAGTTGTCCGCAACCTCCTTAGTCTCCTCTGCGGATGCATCCATAGGGGAACTATGCTCCACCAGAATGGTGTATGGATTGTGGAGTGGTACAACGGACTGGGTGTGCCTCTGTTCCACCACCTGGCTTGAAGATGGGCAACCTCCTCCCTCAGGGCAGGGAGCTGCCTGAAAACAGGGCAGCATCTGAGCCTCCCGGAAGACTTCTGCCCCACAGCCAGTACACTGCACTACTCCCCACATGTCTGTCTACCTTTCTGTTTATCTTGTGTAATTTTTGTTTTCCAGTTATTATTTTGTTATATATATATATATATATATATTATATAATGCGTACGCTTATATTGTCAGTGCAGTGTGCTGGAAAGGATATGACAGTGGTACACACCTTGTCCTCTTGAGGAAATGATGTCAGAACCCCTGGTATAAAGGAAATGGTACTGGGGTGAGGGGAATGGAGGGATTTGGGCCCAAACTGTGCCCTGTCGAAACAATCAGCTAAAAACTCTGACCCACCACTATGATGAGTGTTGACCTTCCTGTCAGCAAGACAACCTACACAACAATTTAACAGAGAAATTACCCTGCTAAACAAACAGAGAAAATTCAAACAGCTGAGTCAAACACAGGTAAACTTCCCCAGTCCCAATACAGCCTGGTAATTTGTGCTCTGAAAACAATCAGCCCCAAAACAAGTCAGCTGTGCACTAGGAAAGAAACAGTAAACAGTATTTCAATCCCTCTGGGATTAAACTCCCAATCTCCAAAGCAGTATTGCAAGCCCCTTCACTGAAAAGAACAATAACAATTGTAAAATGTCAAATAAGGTACACCTCCCTCTGTTGTGAGCAAGACTGTCTTTCCTGCTGATTCTAAGTTCAGTATTTTACCTTTCCAGCTTTCAGTTAGAGGTAGCTTCCACCTGAAGAATATTAGCTTTCCTGATGAATCTGCTACAAACCAAAGAACAATAACAATTGTAAAATGTAAAGTAAGGTACACCTCCCTCTGCTGTGAGCAAGACTGTTGTTCCTGCTGATTCTAAGTTCAGTATTTCACCTTTCCAGCTTTCAGTTAGAGGAAGCTTTCACCGGAAGAATGATGAACAACATATACCACTCCTAAAAAGTACAGTTATGTAAGAACTTACGTAACAGTAGATCTTGAGAGGCTCGTGCAGTAGGTAATTACATATAGGACTGGCCTTGACGGCAGGACCTATGGAAAATTTCTAGCTAGCAGTCCCCCCACGCCCTACGTCAGGTGACCCGGCGTCATCTGACGTCGGTATAAAGAAGGCGTGATCCCCGGTTTCTCGCCTTCCAATTCTTTCCGCCCACAGGCCCGGAAGGCCCAGATGAGAGTGAAGCAGATATTTCCCTCAATGGAAAAGGAGCTGAAAAAGCTTAGGGGGCTGGAGGGTGGGAAGGTATTACCTACTGCAAGACCTTCTCTCAAAGATCTACTGTTACGGTAAGTTCTTACGTAACTGTACTATCTTACAATAAGAGGGCTCTTGCAGTAGGTAATTACATATAGGACAGAATCCCAAGAAGTCTGGAACAAATGGAAAGGCACCGGGAGGAGAAATTACTCCAATAGGTAGGAAGAAAGCTTGCAAACCTCAAGAAAGGAGGCTCTGCAAGACCACTAACCCGAAGCCTGCTCTACTGAGAGAAGCAATGTCCAAACTGTAATGTTTAGTGAAAGTATGGACAGAAGTCCAAGTGGCGGCAGCACAGATGTCTGCCGCAGACACGTTCTTGAAACAAGCCGCAGAGGCGGCAACTCCATGAGTGGAGTGACCTCTGACTTGACCCGGGAGGGTCTTGTTGTACTTGTCATAACAGAAAGTGATGCAATGGGCCAACCATTTTGATAGGCATTGCTTAGAGACAGCATTGCCTTCCCTTTTGTGAGCGAAAGAGACGAACAACTGATCAGTCTTTCTGAGATCCTTCGTCCTATCGGTGTAGTGTCTCAGAATCCTGTGAACATCCATGGTATGGAGCAGGTATTCTCCTTGATTGGAGTACTGCGTGAAGAAAGCAGGTAATTCAATAGACTGATTCAAGGTATATTCCGCTACCACCTTCGGAAGAAACTTAGGATTTGTGTGAAGAGCTACTCGTTTTTTGTGAAAAATCAAAGTAATGGCCACCAAGAAGAGCGTCTTCCACGACAAAAACTTCAAGTCTGCGGGAGCCGCAGGCTCAAAGGGAGGAAGGGTAAGTTTCTCGAGGACAAAGTTTAAGTCCCAAGGCAGAGCTGGAGCCCGGACAGGGGGCCTGAGATGAAGGACCCCTCTGAGGAAAGTTTTGGATACCTCCAGCTGGGCAAATGCATTATCAGAGAAAGGGACATAGTAGGCTGAAATAGCCGCCATATGGACTTTCAAAGAGGAGTGACTGAGACCCAGGTCGAAAAGATGACGCATGTATTCAAGCAGAATGGTTACAGGGCAGGAAAAAGGCTCCACATTCCTGGACACAGCCCAGATAGAAAATCTTTTCCATTTCATGGCATAGGTGGACCTAGTGGAGGGCTTTCTAGCCTCCACCAGAATCTCAGCCACCTTAGGAGAAACGCCAAAACGAGCTTGAGCTAGGTCTGCAGGAGCCATGCATGAAGTTGAAGGGACTTGAGTCCCGGATGGACCAGGGTCCCCTGATCCTGGGTCAGCAATCCTGGAGATAAAGGAAGAGGAAGAGGAGGAATCTCTGAGTATTGTTGTAGAAGAGAGAACCAGATTTGCCTGGGCCAGAAAGGAGTGATCAGAATCATTCTCGCTCCTTCTAAAGCAAGCTTCTGTAGCACACGAGGGACCAGAGGAATTGGGGGAAAAGCATAGACCAATCTGTCCTTCCAGCTTAGAGACAGAGCGTCGCTCCAGAAAGCGCCTCGCTCTGGAGCGAGCGAGCAAAAGACTGGAAGCTTTGCGTTTTGGGAGGAAGCGAACAGGTCTATCTGAGGAGTCCCCCAAGTCTGGAAGATGCTTTTTAGAACTTTTTCATCCAATTCCCACTCGTGTGGAAGAGCCGACGAGTGACTTAGTCTGTCTGCCAGGACATTGTCGAATCCCGGAACATGGATCGCCATGAGGTGAAGGTTGTGGAGAGTTGCCCAATCCCAAACCTTCATCGCTTCCCTGCACAGCGGGTAGGACCGAGTTCCTCCCTGCTTGTTGATGTACCACACCACGCACATGTTGTCCGTTTGGACAGCTAGGTGACCGGGAAGGATGTATTGGTGAAGGGTCTGGAGCGCATACAGCACTGCTCGAAGCTCGAGCATGTTGATGTGGAGAACTGTCTCCAACTTTGACCAAAGGCCTTGGGTTCGGTGAGGACCCAGATGGGCTCCCCAACCTTCGCCTGAAGCGTCCGTGGTCAGAGTCTGATCAGGGGAGGATGAAAAAAGGGGACCCCCGGAAGAGGTTCTCTCGAACCATCCACCACTGCAAGTCTCTTACCATTGGCGAGGAGATCAGAACCAGATGATCTAGGTCGTCTACTCGTTGATCCCACTGAGATCGAAGAGTCCACTGAGAGATTCTCATGTAGAGGCGTGCGCGGAACCGTCGGGATGGCCGCCGCCATAAGCCCCAGTAGACGGAGCACTGACCTCGCCGGGACCCTCCTGTGTTCCGATAGGAGGGAAATCTGTGACTGGAGGAAGCCCCCCTGTCCGGAGGCAGAAAGGCCTTGCACAAAGTTGTGTCGAGAATTGCCCCGATGAACTGGAGCCTCTGTGAAGGATCCAGGTGAGACTTGAATGGTTGATGGTAATACCCAGGCCAGTGAAAACCTGCTGGGTGAGGGAGAGAAAATGCAGGAGTTCCTCCCTGGACGGGGCCACCAGGAGCCAGTCATCCAGGTAGGGAAAAACCTGAGCTCCCAAAGAATGCAGGTGGGCCGCTACCACCGCCAGACATTTGGTAAAGACTCGGGGGGCAGAGGAAAGACCAAATGGGAGTGCCCGGAATTGGTAGTGGACCCCCTTGAACGCAAACCTGAGGTACCTTCGGTGCGAAGGGCGAATGGGGATGTGCAGGTACGCATCCTGCAAATCTAGTGCACAAAGCCATTGGCCCGGCCGAAGCAGGGGCCAAACAGATCGAAGGGAGAGCATCCTGAACCTCTTGTATTCCACATACAGATTCAGGGAGCTGAGATCGAGAATAGGTCTGAGATCTCCCGTCTTCTTTGGTACAAGGAAGAAGTGGGAATAGTACCCCGTGCCGTAGAGGTGAGGAGGGACGGGCTCTATAGCTTGTTTCACAAGGAGAGCTGAGATTTCTTCCCTGACCAAAGGAAGATGGTCCCTTGAGTAAGCGGAGTTCAGAGGAGGGTGACGTGGAGGTTTCTGTAGAAACTCTATGCAGTGCCCCTCTGCTATGATCTGAAGCACCCATGAATCCGAAGTTATCCTCTCCCAACCTGGAAGGTGGAGGGAGAACCTCCCTCCTACCGGTTCCTCCGGGGCGTCCGGAGGCGGTGGGAGAGGAAAGGAGTCAGGTGGTGTGAGGCAGCGCCGCAGCTGGGGCACCCGTTGATTTTTTGGGCAGCGGGGGCCTGGCAGCTGTGGGGGCCCGACGTTTAGTGGCCCGCCTTCCCTGAGGTTTCGCTTGAGGCCGGCTGCGTCTACAAAAGGGACGGCGCTGTGGGGGATGGGGACGGTACATTGAATCAACGGATTTAAGGGCCGCCCCCTTCTCCTGCTAATCAGTGATGATGTCCTTGACATCACCACCGAAAAGCACAGAACCCCTGAAAGGTGCTTCTTGGATGGCTGACTGCACCTCCGGGACCAGACCTGACACATGGAGCCATGCGTGACACTGAAGACTTACGGTGAACGTAGAGCTCCGTCCTGTGGTGTCCACTGCGTTGTAGGTCATCCTCAGAATGTGACGACTGGCCGAATGAGCAAAACGGACCAGGTCGGCCAACTCCTGCTTGACTTGAGAGTCAGGCAAACAGTCGATCTCGGATTCCGCCTGGGTAAGGACGGCCTTCTGGTAATCCCCCATATGAGCTACATAGTTCAGGGCCCTAATCCCCAGTGTGGAAGAAGCGTAGATCTTCCTTCTATATTGATCCAGAAGGCTAGATTCCTTATCTGGGGGAGACGAGCTCAAGTGTTTCGGGTGTGCTGACCGGCCGTGAGCGGCGCTAATCACAACTGAGTCTGCACGGGGGTGAGAGTCTAAAAAGTCTACACCCTCCGGAGCCTGGTATAGCCTGTTCGACGTCCTGGGAAGTGGGGCTAAAGCCGACGGTTGCTTCCAAATAGTGGAAAGAAGGTGGGCGTGAGGCTCGATCCAGGGTGGCACTAAGGTAGGAGCCGTAAGGGGCAAGTCCAGATGTTCGGCGAGTTTTACTCGTTGAGGATCTGGTTCTAAGGAATGCCACCGATGAACTTCCTGGATCTTCCTGAGCAACTCCGTGAAGGAAGGATCCTTCAGAGGAGACTTCGGAGGAGTCCTCGGCTGGGGCTTGGACAGAGAGCGTGGCTCGTCGTCTTTCTCAGAACATCCATCGGAAGCGTCCGAGAGAGAAGGGGAGGAAGAATCTGAAGCAGAGTAAGACTCCCTAACCCGTCTAGGGGGACGAACGGGTTCCTTGGGAGGGATCCCAGAACGCGTGTCCTGCCCCTCTCTGGATCCCGAGGGCAAAACCCGGGAATCTGGAGGAGGAGAGGTAGAGTGCCGTCTAGGGCGTACGGGAGCCGGGGGTGGCACCGTCGCCGTAAGACGGCTCTCGACTTCCTTGGTGAGCTGAGCCTTGGCCTCAGCCCACCAGGAGGCAAGAGTCTCCTGAAGATCCACTGGCGGCCTAGGGGGCAGTGGAGGAGGAGGAGGAGGGATAATTGTACGGAGGAAATCCGTAGGGGGAGTATCTGTAACCCGGCTGCGGGTATCCCGGAGTCAGATACTGTGGCGTCGGGTACTGCGGTGTCGAAGGAGTCGGCGCCGGGTACGGCGGCGCAGGATACTGTGGGCCTGGGAAGACCGGCGTGGGATATGACGGCGGATACCCAGGCACTGGAGGAGCTGCCGGAGCAGACGGCCCAGTCGGGTACTCCACTGGCGGATCAGCCGGGATAGGCCCGTGGGGAGGAGGGCCCGAAGGAAGAGGAAAATCCACCGCCGGCGTCGAAGGGGCCGGAGTCGGAACCAGCGTCGGCGGGGCCGGCGTCAGATCCGGTTCTTCAGGAAGAGGATCGGACGGTAGCCCAGGGTCCAGAGTCTCATCCGGGGACGGAGGGGAAAAATCCCCAGGGTCAGGCAGGGGGGACTAGGGCTCCCCTGATGGCAGCGGGCGCCGCGGGAGCCTGAATGACAGATACAGCAGGTTCCGCCATAGGCCTCGAGGCCCAGCGCCCGCGTCGGAGAAACCCGGCGTGTGGCTTATGGGCAGATCGCGGGCGCTAGAGGCGGGGTCCGGCAGGGGGTCCCTCGTCGGGCGGGCCGAGGATGAGAGGAGGCCCGGTCCAAGGAGACACTGCCGGCGCCGCCCGAAGGTCAGGCGTCTTAGAGTCTTCTCCCGGCGTCGTCGGAGGAGCCGGCGTCCGGCTTAAAGTGCCGGCACCAGTAGTAGGCCGCGGGCCTGCGGTGTACTGGAGGCTGGAGTCTCCTTTGCCGGAGACGCCAGGCGGCTTCGGACTCGAACCCGTCGGGCGGGCCAACGCCTCCTCCAAAGCCTTGGAGGCTGCCGTCGGGCGATCCCCCGGAAGGGATGTTACCTTGCCTGCGGCTCCTGCTGGAGTCGCGGAAGAGGAGGCCTTCTCCTGGTGACTTTCCTAGTCCCGCTTCTTATGCCCTTCAGGGGAGGTCGACGCCTGCCAAAGTTTTCTCAACTCTTTCTCCATCGCAGACATCTTCTTTTTGAGGAGATGGGCTTCGAGGGACTGCTGGTGTTCGTCTGTGGGTGGCCGCGTTGAACCGGAGGCAGTGCGGACACTTGTCGACCGCGTGGTCAGGGCCTAGGCAGAAAAGGCAGAGGGAGTGACCGTCTTTGTGAGGCAGTTGGGCGCCGCACGAGTCACACTTATTCTTTGAAGGGGACGACATATACTGATGTTCACCTGACGAAAGAAGAATAAAATTCTATACTGAAAACTATTCGGAAAAAAACGACGAAGTAACAGGACTGAGCGATATGAACTTAACCGCGAGGCGCTGCACGAGCTGACGGGGAAAGAACTGGAAGGCGGGCATCCAGGACCGCCCATTTATACCGACGTATGATGCCGGTCACCTGGCGTGAAGCGGTCGCCGGACTGCTAGCTAGAAATTTTTCCTGGGGTCCAGCTGCGGCGGCCAGTCCTATATGTAATTACTCACTGCAAGAGCCCTCTCGAAGTAAGATCTACTGTTACAGGTGAGTAACCTGTTTTCTAGGATCGTGGATAGGTTGTTCTATCCACACTTACTGGCAGACTCCTAGCAGTTCTCCAGGAGAAGGGAGGTGAGACGCACATCCCCTACTTAGGGAAAAGGGACTGGAGAACGGAGGTTCCAAAACCAGCATCCCGGCGTGACTCAAGGTTGATGTGGTAATGGGAAATGAAGCTGCGTGCTGACTTCCAGGTAGCAGCCCTTCAGATTTCCTGGATAGGGACGTCCCTAGAAGCAGCCACTGACATAGCGGTATGGTGGGTGGAATGAGCCTTATGCCCTACGGGAGGCTCCCTACCCATAAACCTATAGCAGAGGTCAATGCAAGATGTAATCCATCTAGCTACTGTCCGCTTTGCTGCAGGTCTGCCAGGTGTGGCTTCAGCGTAGGTGACAAACAGCAGGTGAACCTCTCCCTGAATTTCCGGCGTATGCTCCTTATAGTAGGCGAGCGTTTGTCTCAGATCCAAAGTATGGAGCCTGTACACAGCCTCCAAGGTGTGATTGGGGTAGAACACCGGCAAAGTAATCACCTGGTTAAGGTGAAACTCCGACACCACTTTCGGAAGGAATTTCGGGAGGGGGCGCAGGGCAACCTTGTCCCAGTGGAAGACCAGGTAAGGAGACTCTATGGAGAGCACCTGTAACTCCTCAGTCCTTCTGGCTGATGTGACAGTCACCAAGAAGGTGGTCTTCCACGACAACTGTGACATCTCGCACTTGTGCACAGGTTCCAATGGCTTGCCATGTGCTTTGCCAAAACCAGCAGTAGATCCCACGGAGGTGGAGGTTCACGCACTGGAGGGGATATGTGATCTTGGCCTTTGAAAAAGCGCCAGACCACCTTCTCCTAAGCTACCGACTGCTGACCAGCCTGCACCCGGTAAACAGAGACGGCTGCCAGGTGCACCTTTAGGGTCACTGACTGCAGCCCCTGCTGGAAGAGGGACCAAAGGTAGTCCAAAATGCTAGCCACGGTGCAAGACGCGGGGTCCAATCTTTTGCCCTGACACCAGATGAAGAATCTCTTCATTTGAAGGCATAGAATTTCCAGGTCGATTTCTTACGGGACGCCTCAACAACGTTGAGGACCTCATCGGAGAGACCCAGGGCCTGGAACTCTAGCTGCTCAGGAACCAGGTTGTCAGGTGCAGGGATTGAAGGTCCGGACGGAATACCTTCCCCTGATTGACCGAGAGCAGGTCCCGGGCATGTTGGAAGCTACCTCAGGAGCCTGAAGCTGAGGCTTAGGAGATCTGGAAACCAGAACTGGCACAGCCAGTCTGGGGCTACCAGGATCACCTGCGCCTCATCTCTCCTGACCGTGATGAGTATTTTGTGAAACAAGGGGAGTGGAGGGAAGGCATAGAAGAGGCCTGGGGTCCAAGGTCTCGAGAAAGTATCCCCCTGCAGTGAACCCTGCTGAGGGGGGTGGGCATGGAACAGCCTCAGCTATGCGTTCTCCTTGGAGGCAAAAAGGTCCACCTTGGGGGGTTTTCCCAGAGGGAGAACAGATCGTGTGCTACCTCTCGGAGGAGAGACCACTCATGAGATGCCCTGCCCATCCGGCTGAGGGCATCAGCCAGCCGATTCGAGGCTCCTGCCACAAGGGTGGCTGGGAGATCTGCCTCCAGGCTGAGCACGAGCGACCAAATGCGGAGAGCTTCCTTGCACAGAGGTAAGGAGTGCTTCCCACCCTGTCTGTTGAGAAAGTACATGGTCGTGGTGTTGTCTGTCTGGACTTGGACCACTTGACCCCAAACAAATGGAGCGAAGGTGGTCACAGCTAGGCAGACCGCTCGGAGCTCCAGCAGGTTGATGTGGCATCAGGACTTCTGAGGGGACCAAAGACTGTGAGCTCTGTGCTCCTCCAGATGGGTACCCCAACTCAGAGATGCATCAGTCGTCAGAGTGACTGTCTGCTCAGGGCGGGCAAAAGGGATCCCTTACTGCAGATGGGTTGGGACGAGCCACCATTGGAGGCCGTCCCACATCCTCTGGGTCACAGAGACCAGCTGGTCGAGATGAACTGAGCACTGAGACCACTGGCTGGCCATTTCCCACTGAAGGGAACGCATATGCCAGCGGGCCCATTGGACCACGCTGGTACAGGCTGCCATGTAGCCCAGAAGACACAGGAAGTCCCGGGCAGGGAACAACTGCCCAACCAGAAATGACTGGGCAAAGGAGGAGAGATCCTCTGCCCTGTCTGCTGGGAGCCGAGCTCTGCCCCGATGAACTGAATCATCTGCAGAGGTACGAGTTCTATTTGGCCTCACTGATCAGGAGGCCAAGTTCTGCGCAAGTCTGGAGGGCCAGATCCCTGGACTGCTCCACCTCCAACCTGGAGGGACCTGCTATCAGCCAGTCATCCAAGTAAGGACACACCTGGACCCCTCGGCGCCTCAGGTAGGCCTCCACCACTGCCATGAATTTGGTGAAGACCCTGGGGGCTGAAGATAGGCTGAAGGGCATGGCGCAGAACTCGAAGAGGATTCCTTCTGCTCTGAAGCGGAGGAACCGTTGATGGGACGGATGGATCAGGAAGTGAAGGAACGTGTCCTGAAGATCTAGGGAGCAGAACCACATTCCTAGCTCCAGGGATGGTATTATCTGAGCCAGAGTTACCATCCGAAAATTTCGGGACCTGAGGAACCCATTCAGGTCATGCAGATCTAGAATGGGTCACCAGCCCTCCGTCTGCTTTGGCACCAGGAAGTACCTGGAGACAAACCCTGGGTCCGAAGGTGGGTCCGCTACTGGGTGCACCACCTCCTTTAGGAGGATCTGAGCCAGGTCGGCTTTGAGAGCCACCTGAGAAGCTGCAGACACCTGATCACCCCGTGAGGCGTGGGCTCAGTAGGGAAGGGCTTCCTCAAATTTCAGTGGCAGGCCTCGACCGACCACTTCCAAAACCCACCAGTCCGTAGCGATAACGGACCAAGCGGAAATAAAGTGGCTGAGCCGGTCCCCCACGGGAGGACCCAGGGGAGGCGTGACGGAGTTGAGGAAGGCACCCCCCAACCCATCACTGGGCAGGCTTGGAGGTGGGTCCAGCGGAAGGACCGCCACGACTTTTCCCCCCAGGCTTCCTGAAGGAGGAGGCCTCGGACTTGACATGAGGATGCCATGTATGAGCCTGCTGGCCCTGCTGCTGGTGTTGCTGCTGGGCCGGTCTGGCCACAGGGGTGGAGAAGCGAAAAGGCTTGCGGTTAGCATGCTTGGACCCCTTGTCCTTTTGGGCAGAAGTAGTAGAATCCAAGGTGGCACTGGACTTCTTTATGCACTGGAGGTGACCCTCCACGCCTGGCCCCAAAAGGTCAGTACCCAAAAAGGGGACATCTGCCAACTTGTGCTGCATATCTGCCATGAAGGTCGAGATGAGGAGCAAGCCCTGCGGCGCATGGCCACTGCGGCCACAAGAATCACCAACATCCAGAGCTGTCTGGAGTTGCTGTTTGGCCACCACCCTCCCATGATCCCGGACCTGCCTGACCATAGTCTGGAGGACAGCCAGGAGATGAGGGATCACTTCATCCAGGGAGCCCAAGAGGGTGTGTAAGAAATGTGCCATGATAATAGCCGAGCTATCCTGATGAAGGCCTAGAGAGTAGACTACATAGATCTTTTCCCCTGGAGTGGTCCAACTGCTTGGACTCCCTGTCCAGGGTCTAGCCGCGTCTCCCTTATTGCCTGAGCACTGAAAAATGGAGTTGGCCACCAACCCCACCGCAAAGGGGTGCTCCGCAAAGCCCCACAGAGACCCCATGGGCACCGCATACTTGTGGGCCATGCGGGCAGAAGGCACAAGACAGGAAGCGGGACGCTGCCACAGCTCCAAGGCTGGGCTCACTATGGTCTCAGCCACTGGGAAGGCCTCCGCAGGAGTATCCCCCTTATCTAGGATCTCTGTGAGGGGGCACTTAGCCTATTTCTGCACAGGCTCTAGCTCCATCCCTGTGGACTCAGAGATGAGCTGACAAATGCCCATTAGCGAGGAAGGACCCTCGTCGATGGAACCCCTCCCCAAGGATTCCGCATCCACTGGACAGCAGACCATGGAGGAGTTCTTGGACTCCGAGGAGTCCACATATAGTGGTTCCCCGAGTCTCTCTCCATTCTCCTTGGGCAGTCAGGAGTGAGAGTGACTGACAGCCTACGGGGCAAGCCTAGGGCCGACTGAGAATCCTTGGTTGGTGCTCCAGACTTAGGCTGATCAGGTGGCAGCTCCACCCGAATTGATGGAGTGGCTGTCTTCGGCTGAGCCAGCAGTGCCGTAGGCGGCACCTCGGTGGCGGTGGCCGACGTCGGATGCTCTGGCAAGAGCCATTTAATGGCCGGAGTCAAAATCGAAGTCAGTATGGATCCAGACAGGACCAACTGCTGCCACATGAGATCTTTGTAGCATCAACGCAACTTGCACCAAAGCCTCTCCTTAGCCAAGGAGGATGAAGATGATGCTGAGCGGTGGTGCCGCTTGACGTGACCGACGAGGGCGGGACTTTCCTGATGTCGAAGCTGAGGAGCGGGACCGAGACTTCGACCGTCAGAGTTGCCAGCGGGGAAGCTGGACCGGAGGTGGGGAAACCCTCAGCTCCAGGTTCGGCTCCTAGGAAGCTGGGTCATGCGCAGTAGACTGAGCCGACCCTTCTGACAACACCGGAAGCACCAGTGTACAGAAAAGACAGTAGTCGGTCAGATTGGGCGACAACCTGCCAATCGGCTCAAGAAAAATCTCGGCCGCGTCGACAGGCGTCTCAGCTGACTGGTTTGACAGAGACAATGTAAAACCAGCGGCCTTGGCCGTGACTTCAACCAAAGTTGAAACAAGGTTCTCCTGTGAGCGGGACCGCTCCCGGTCCCAAGAACAAGGACGAGTCGACTTCTCTTTCTTCGACTCCCTTCTTCGTGAAGCATGAAATATGGGACCCCAAAAGGCTCTCCCCCTTAGTCAACAGCGACTTGCACTCCTTGAAGGAAGCCGAATAGGAGGATCCCAGGTGCAGAGGAATAAAGGCCGATGTCGAAGAGGAACCCGCCGCGGCCTGAGTAGCCCCTCCTTGAAGGCCATGAGCTGTTCCAACTGCTTGGTGGACCCTGCAGCTGCGGAGACCACCCAACGGGCCTCCTTCAATTTGACTGGTGGGAAACGTAACTCCGGTCGCCCCAGTTGAAGTCGGGCAGCGCGGTCTTCTAGCACGTTTCGGGGTAAACGACTGACAAGAACCGCAAGCCTGCGGATCGTAGTTTAACCCCAGGCAGTAGACGCACGAGGCATGTGGCTACATGCGAGACATCTTCTGCTCGCAGGGGCACCGGCAAAACGTGGGCCGATTTCTCCTCCATTGCGGATGCAATCGGGAAACAAGACTTAACTCTACAGAGCTTGAGGATCGGTTTTGGAAGCAAATCCAAAGATTCAGAAGCCAGGGCCTACTACATGCAGGAGTGCTAAGGAGGGAACCTGAACCTTCCAGCAGGAAAGAAAGATCTGATGTCATGGGGCACAGCCGAGGGTTATACCACCCGGGTGGGTGGGAGGAGCCAGCTTGAAGACCTTCTGACCCATCTTAAAGCGGCAAAGGTACCTGCCAGTAAGTGTGGATAGAACAACATATCCACGATCCTAGAAGTTCATGTTAACCTGTCATGTTATTGATGTTTTGTTTTTGTTTGGGGGGAGGGGGGTGATTCCAAGCACCACGTGTTGATCAGCTTAGGGAAATTGACAGATATAGTATCCAACTTGTCCTGTTTTACTGGAATAATTTGATTACTACAGCCAATACCAGAAAATGTGTAGCAAAGACTGATTTTTGAATGGCATAATATGATGTACTGAGCTGCCAAGATCTTGAGGAAAATGATGTCATTGTTGCCCGATGGAATGAGCATACACCCAAGATTCCGCCAGCTGGTCTGAAACTGTTTGAGGGATTTTCTGTGAAACCTTCAAAAAAAGGCAGCAAAACAGCATCTGAACATGAGAAATGATAGTTTCTGCACATTACTTGTAATATATAGGGAGTGGTTGTTCTGATGATGAGCAAATAAAAAAAGCATTTTAAAAACACTGCAATTGATCTTTAAGTAGGAAACTCACTCTGGATAAACTTTTGGATCTGCCACTGCCTTCTGTTAAACCTATAGTTACTACAGTACTATAGGATATAAAGTACAATCCCAATCATCCGAATCCCGATTATTTAGAAGTCCCTATGTAACAGACTGGAACCTTGTCTCCCGAGTTTTTCTAATAGTTGGTGTTGTACTGTATTTTCTACTGTCTGTTACTAGGGGATGCTCTATCTTAACCTAACAGCTGCAGCCGAGGAAGTGGACCACGTGGTTGGACAAAATCAGAGGTGGATGGGGCTGCCAGCTGCCTTCACTACTTAGCCAATTACCCACTGTTGTAAACCAGCTCATTCCATTTCTTTTTGCTTTAACTAGACTATTTAGTCAATCACGAAAGCAGAGGCTAATTTTTTTTGTCTTTTCTGGTTGATCTGTGTCCCCCCGTACCACCATCCACATGATCTGTTTTGTTTCAGTTTGCAGTTTGTCATTTGCTGTAGTCCCCCCCCACTACTATACCTGGAGTAGGATGTGAATGAGAGCTAGAGTGAGAGCAAGAAACTGTATTGGAGCTAGGTGGAGTGAAGGGAGACCAGTCGAGATTAGCCAGTGTACTGAATGGTCAGGACGAGGAGCACACTGAGGTACGGAGAAGAGAGAGCGAAAGAGTGAGAACGTGCCTTCCGGTGTTGGAGCTGTTTTCTCTTTTTGTTGGTCTGGCAGGTCTGTTTGCCACTTTCGTTGTCTACACAATCTGGTCACTCTGAGCATTTGCGAGTTTGGTTTCAGTTTGCGATCACCCCTGCCCTCAGATACTGTGCCTGGAGTAGTCATTTTCTTGCTGGGGTCAACTTTCGTTCTGTAAACACGGTAAATTGCTGGGCCTTCCAAATCATCAAAGAAGATAAGCATGTCTGAAATCTGAACATCGTGAGAGGCGGGGTGGCCAAAATTTTCTGGCTACCGTCCTCCCTTACTGCTCTGCCTGCTGAAGCTGCGATTCGACCCCCCACAGAAGGTATGGACAGCGCTGCTAAAGACTCCTGGCTATTTTCAAAACCTAGGGAGCCTCTACTGCTCCTCTCCCAGTTGGCTGCTGCTTCACAGGGGTCCGCACCCGACTGGCTCGGTTCATAGACTTCGACCAATCCTGATTGCAGGCTCTGAGTACCGGCCTACCAGGCTGCCTGGGCTAAGCTTGCTGCAGTGCTCCAGGACCTGATTCTCGGCCGCCCTGGCCTGGTCTCTTGGTGGTTCCAGGAGCTCCTGGGCTGTGGTGTAATCACGTCAAAGTTTTGAAAAAAGAACTTAGCTGAAGCCAGTCAGATTCCTTTAAGACTGTACTAACTGGGAATTTTTTCTCCATTTGTTAGTTAGTTAGCTTATTTTCCGACTGTAACTCTGTAATTTGCTAGACAGCCAGTATTCCAACCTATTTCTTCAGGAATGGTCAACTGTAGTAGATTTTAGCTAGTAATTATATGCCTGCAGTTTAGCTAATTCCTCTAATTGTTTTACAGTCTATTTCCTCAGTAATGGTCTGTAGTAATGGATTCCTAGCCAGTAATTGTATGCCTGCCATCTAGCTAATTTCAGTAAGTGTATAACAGCCTATTGTTCTCAGAAATAGTCAGATGTAATGGATTTCTAGCCAGTAATTGATTGCCTGCAGTTCAGCGAATTCTTCTAAAGTTAAACAATTGGTACCAAGGTGAAGACTCTTTATTTCCCCCTGCCTAACCTTTCGTGCTCTGAAGTACTGTGCCTTGCTCCCTCTTCTGCTTCTGATCTGCTGCTTTTCCCCAGCTAATTCTTCCCCTCGTCCACCTGTGCCTCCTAATCCCCTCATCTCTGTCTAATTTTCTCTTCTCTCTGTATCCCCCTTCCCCATTCACCTGGTAATTCAAACTTCTTTGTGACTCTTTATCTGCAGCGATTTTCAGCTCCTTTGTGCAAATTTAATTGCAGCCCCTTTGTATTCTAACTGGTCCCTCTCCCAGATCTGGCCCAGGTGCTCCATTAACCCCCGTTCTTTCCTCTTTGTCTTTCTGGCTACACCCTGACTGTACCAGTTCAATTATATCTTCTGCTTTTTCACCCCACAGGCTCCTATGTCCTTAACCAGGCACGATCTGCTGCGAGAGGTGATGCGGCCAACATCTTCTGGCTGCTGTCCACCCTTCCTGTTCTGCCTGCTGAAGCCACGACTTGACCCCTACAGAAGGTATGGACAGTGCTGCTAAAGACTCCTGGCTATTTTCAAAGCCTAGGGAGCCTCTACCGCTCCTCTCCTGGTTGACTGCTGCTTCACAGGGCTTTGCACCCAATTGGCTTAGTTCCTAGACTTTGGCCAATCGGATTACCAGGCTGCCTGGGCTAAGCTTGCTATGGCACTCCAGGACCTGATTCTTGTCTGCCCTGGCCTGGCCTCTCGGTGGCTCCTGGAGCTCCTGGGCAGTGGTGTAATCGAGTCAAAATTCTCCTGCCCGCCACGCCCCAGCACTCTTTAAATACAGTTGTTTCCCCAATATCCCTACCATTCTACCTGGCTATTGGTTGACTCTAGCCCTGAGCTGTCCCTTAAAGGAATGGTAGGCACCAGATCTTCTTACTCTTAAAGGGGCCGACCTTGGACACTATAATGTGGGACTTGCCTTTTCATTCCAATCTGCTGCCTCTCCTCCTCCTGACTGCACTGAGAGGGGTTGATGATGGCCAGTACTCTGAGCAAACACTCAGGGAACCAACAATACATAACAGCTCTCAAACATATAGTTCAGTTACAGGTGATACCCAGACAGCTAATAAAGCAAGCCCTATTTTAAGATACTTCCCCATCAGATATAATCGGCCGACATCCCTAACACCTGAGCTTATTAAGGCTCTAATTTGCACTTACTCCTCCCATAAAGAACACTCCAGAATTTGCCTCACTAGCCGTAGTCAGACCAGGAACTTTAGAGCCTGGCAGAAGCGATACATTACCAGGATGATAATCATCTTATTGCTAATGTCTGGGAATGTTCACCCCAACCCATGCCCTAGCTCCCTCTTAGAACCCCCCACCTCACGGGTTAATCAGTATTGCATCTATAAACATAGCCAGCCTATTGCCAAAGCCCTCGCAACTCCAGTCCTGGGTCATTATACATAAACCAGACATTATCTTTCTTATGGAAACATGGCTCTCACCTAAGATGCCAGACTCCTCAATCTCCCTGGAGGGCTATACCATCTTCTGCTTAGATAGACTTGCCTAGTGAGGAGATGGGTGCCTCGTTTATCTGAGCAATAACATCAGAGGTCAAGCCATGCCCTACAATACCAATAACAAAGAAGCGCAGATTCTCTCTATAAAATAGGGCAATAGTGCAAAACCTCATTACTGACAACAGTGTATATACCCCCGGGTAAACAGAGACAGGGCCTAGAACTCTTTTATGACTTTGGTAAAGCTAAACAAGGCTGGGAAAAACTTATCCTTGGGGACTTCACTTCAAACTGGGTAGCGAAGGACAGAGTCACCATGAGAGATAAAATTCACATCTTTTACCCTTACTTAGATGGTAAGTCAGGCAATCAGGAAAAATCATAAAACAGGAACCAGCACTATAATTGACTGGGTCCTAGCAACCTGCCCAGACCATTTTAATAATGTCTCTGTCCTACCTGACACCTTGAGCGACCATTCCCCTATAATCTGCTCCTAGACCAACAAAAGTCCTGAGGACCCTCCTCAGCTCACCAAAAACCGTTACTTGAAAAAAAGGGCAATTGAATCAATTCAAGCGATACCGAAAAGACGCAGAATGGACCCCCTTAGAGGACTATAATGACTCCAGCCAGGCACTTGAATACTTCATCATAGTCTTTAATACCCACTGATGCTTTGCATCGACTCCCCAACCAAGGATGACTCTCAATATATTATATCATCTGGTCACATGACTAAGTGCCCACTTCCTCATTAGCAGGTTATCTTTTCTGCCCTCCAGAGGCTGGTCTTCAGCTCTCTCCCTCTAGCCTCATTTTTTTGTTGTTGTTTCTGTGTCCCCCCCCCCTCCCTGGTTTCATTACCTCTTTTGTGCCCACCCTGTACAGCTAATGCTTTCTAGCCCCTACTTCTTAATTTCTCACTTGCTCCCCAACCCAGACTCAAACCCTGCACTCTGAGCATCGTAGGCACCAATCCTACCACTACTCCATCTGACCTGGCATCACTTAAGAGGATACTTTGCTAACTATTGAGTCCTGTGGCCACTGGTCACACTGCCCTCTTGTGGATCCCGTCCCTCTTTTGCACTGTACTCCACCATGCCCCTCCCTCTAATCCTTGGTGTGCTTCTAGTGTTCCTTACTCCCTCCCTCCCCCAAAGTCATCTGCCTGTCAATGGGCAGGTATCAGCTGTTCGCCACGAGGTGGAGCACTACCAGCAATGCTCCGCACACCTTCCATACCCCGACATGTCCACCCCTACCTGGAACCTAACCCAGCATATCTCATTAGCCCTCTTAGTGCCCGTGCATAACTCCACCCTACCAATACCTGTGGCTGCCTGCAAACCCTGTCCCCGGCTACGTAACCCTAACATAAAAGCCAAGCTAATTAGACTTGCTCTCCTCCGCCATGCCCTCCTACTCCTTCTCTTACCAGGCAATGCGCACCCAAACCCGGGCCCACCCCCGTCTCTTAGCACCTTCTGTGGGTCATCGAATGAACTCCTTCTAGCCACCATCAACATCTGTAGCCTTCAAAAAAAAGTCTGATGTCCTTCAGGGCTGGATGGCACATGTTTAAAGCACAACTTTCTCTAGTGTTTACCTCCTAAGCGGTCTCTCTGAACTCAACGCAGGGGCTGCAGGCAGCAAGAGGGTCCAGCAAGTCACGGTGAGCGATCAGTTCTTGTTTGGTGGGGGCAGGTCAATGAAAAGTACATACTAACGTAATTCTTGATCTTCCAGAATATCTTCCCATTCATTACTGGATGGGTCTGTGCCATAAAGGTGCTAGGACCCCGTAGGAGCATATAGCTTTAAAAGTTTAGAGCTAGGGAACCAGCATTGGGCATGTCACTGCCCATGAGGCGGGCACATGATGTGGCGCTTGTGGGCAGGCCAGTAACCCACGCTAGCCCACTGCTCATCTCAGTTCTAGTTGCCAGGAGAGGAAACAAAGTATATGAAGAAAAGAGAAAAGCATGGGGCTAGATTGCCTGCTCAAGGGCTAGAGCAAAGGATACAGGATGTGAAAAGAACAAGGTAAAAAACCTGACTACCAGAGAAGAGAAAGAAGAGGTTGAGTTGGAAGGTCTAGGTAGCAGGTTAAAATAATAACCAGGGCAAACTAGACAGGAGAGAGAAAATGGGTAAGACAAAGAATGCAGTGAGGGTCCTCAGGCTCCCAGAAAGGCAGTGCTTCCAGCTAGAGTTCACTTTTGCCTGTAACTCCAGGGCAATTTTCTCATGTTTTCCTGCAGACTACATTACTTCTCATGGAAGTCAAATTACTCACTCATCCCATATAACCAAAGCAAATCTATGGGATGAGATTTTGCGTAGACAGTTCCATTTTCTTGTACATTACAGGAATCACTGTACAACAGGGAGCCCTGGAAATGTGTTACCAGCAAAAGGCACTCCAACAGAACAGAGACACCCAGGACTTTTAAGGGTAACAGGAAGCAATCACGAAGGGGAAAAATAAACCGGGAGGAGAGGCTCCCTACTGAAAAGGAGAAGCCCAACACAGAAAAACAAAAAGATATTCTGTGGTTCTCTTCCCATTTCTCTTTTTTGTTTGTAAAAATGTCTCTTGAGGCCAAAGAAAGTAAGGAAAAGAAAATGTAGAAGGCTGACAGGTCTGGTAATGCAGAAAGACCTGCTGCCATGAGAGAAAGATAAGTCTGCTGGATGAAGGAATCAGAGTTGAGATTCCAGCAGATTTCTCTGGGTCATTTTCTACATTCTTTTCTCTCTTATTTTTTGGAAAAGAGAAGAAGGAGAGAAATAGCTCCTATAAATAACAAGCAAGTCTTGCAGATGCCCCATCTGAATGGGGGAGATGAAAGGGGACGAAAAAAAAGTGTTTTTGTTACTTTTGTGTTTTTTTTCAGGCAAAACAAAAGCTCTACAAGAAGCCTAAGTACATATAAAAAAACCCTCTAACATGTTATGACTTTTAAAAAAAAAAAAAAAAGGAAAAGTGCACTGAAAAGGGTACTGAAGGCACTGAGGCAAAGCCCTATTAGCGACTGTTCCCCTTTGTCTCTTTTTCTTCTTTATTTTTTTTTGAAACAACTGAGCCAAGCAGAGGAATGACAGAAGAAAAGGGGAAAAGAGGTGAGCTGCCCAGATGCCTAGTCAAAAAAGGGGATTGGTGAGTAGGTTGCAATAATGAATGGTGAAGGTATTCCAGAAGATCAAGAATTATGGTGAGGGCTGGCCCGGTGGCGCTGAGGGTTGAGGCACTGGACGTCCACAACTCGCCAGTGACCCAGGTTCAGGAACGAGCCAGGGCAGCTGGGGGTCGGCAGGGGAGGGAAGGGATTGAGCGTCCGGCTCTCCCTTCCCTGGGGAGGGTTAGGGGGATGCGCCGCTCTTTAGTGGCACCTGGTGGTGGTTTGGTGCGGCACAGACCGGTGGCGCATGCTGTAAGAGGGGGAGGAGCTTGGTGGGCAGCAGCACGTCGTGCCCAGCCACCACTGCATGTCTGAGCCCTCAGGAGAAAGAAAAAGAGAAAAAGCCCTCTGTGGAGCAGAGAGATGAAGGAGACTCCAGGGGCTAAGTTCACATCCCACCGCCGACTCAAAGCACCAGTGGATTCCACGGCCCGACCCAACACCAGGTAGGCCCCTCTAACTTCAGAATGGCTGCCGAGGGAGGTCGGGCCTACCCTGGGGGGGGGGGTGATCCGGGGGACTGGACCTACCTGGTTAGTCGGGGGGAGGACATTGGCAAGTAGGGGTTCAGGCTGGGAGCACAGACTTAAGCCGAGTGGGTACTCTGGAAGGATGCCCGGCCTGCAGAGTGTAGAAATACAG
The DNA here is from genome assembly GCA_016271365.2 of Neoceratodus forsteri. Lineage (NCBI taxonomy): Eukaryota > Metazoa > Chordata > Ceratodontiformes > Ceratodontidae > Neoceratodus > Neoceratodus forsteri. The sequence goes on along the minus strand of CM057458.1, from coordinate 626,395,770 downwards.
AATAAAAAAAAAAAAAAATTTATGGTGAGTACATAAGAAAAAATTACTCACCTTAGTAATCATGTTTCTTCTAATGGAGTCTTGCTGTATTCTGACATATTGCAGTGATTCCCCACCTTTGAACTGCCCCGGAGAACAAAGAGTTAACTTTCTATGCAGTGCATAGAATGCTGAGCTTGAGCTCAGTTGAAGTCTCTGTCTGGAGTGTTTCAAACTCAAACTGTCAGATTCTTACGAGCCCAACTAACTAAAAATTCTATGTGGAAATTGTAAAAATTCCTACTAGCCAACTGGCAGGAAAAAAGTTTTGGATTCCCAAGGAAGACTTGAGGGAACCAAAAAACAAAAATCAATCTAATACAAATAACAGTAATAAATCAGCACCCAAACAAAAAGGATGAGGGTGTAACAAAAAACACCCCTGGGGTGCAACACTGCACCTGCCCACCCACTTCCCAAAAACAGGTTCTGAGAGGGAAGGCAGGGTGGGAGGGAGGTCAGAATACAGCAAGACTCCATTAGAAGAAACATAATTACTAAGGTGAGTAATTTTTTCTTCAAACAACATGAAGTCTTGCTGTATTCTGACATATTGCAGACTACCAAGCAGTACCTCCATGGAAGAGGGACATAACCTACTTTGGGAATAGGCTCTGAAGTACTGCTTTGCCAAACCAAGCATCACTCCTAGCCTGGATATCCAGAGAGTAATGCTTGGTAAAAGTATGGACTGTTTTCCAGGTGGCTGCTTGACAAATCTCTAAGAAAGGGATATCCCTGGCAGCAGCTGTACCTATTGAGGAATGAGCCCTCAGGCCTGAGGGTGGAATTTTTCCCAGTTTTTCATAGCAGAATTGTATACAAGACACAATCCACCTGGCAATAGATCTCTTGGTGGCAGGTTTGCCTTTACCCACTTCTCCATAAGTGAGGAACAACTGGAGGGACTCAAACCTGTGACCCTTGGTATGCTCTATGTAGTAACTAAGGGCTCTTTTTAACATCTAAACTATGTAGCCTCCTCTCTCCCGAGGAAGAATGATCAGTGAAGATAACAGGAACAGACATAGATTGGTATAAATGGAAGTCTGAAACCACTTTGGGCAAGAACCTTCTAGTGGTTCTAAGGACCACTTTATCCCTGTGAAATGAGATAAAATCAGGTTCCACTGACAGGGCTTGCAATTCACTGATACGCCTGGCAGAGGTAATGGTTACCAGGAACACAGTTTTCCAAGTCAAGTACTTAAACTCTGCTGAAGACATAGGCTCAAAAGGGGGTTGCATAAATTGAGCAATGCAAACATTCAAATCCCAGGCAGAGGCAGGGTCTCTAAAAGGAGGATTGGTGTGAAGCAATCCTTTAAAAAATTTACAGAACACAGGATGAGAAGATAGTGAGGAAGACTTCCCCACAGACAAAAAACGCAGAAACAGCTGACAAGTGTACCTTGAGAGTAGCTGGTCTGAGGCCTAGGCCATTAAGATGAACCATATAATCCAGAACCGTAGGCAATCCAGCAGTGTCTGGAGAAATATGCTTCTTAGAACACCAAATGCTGAATCGCTTCCATTTGGAGTTAGAAGTCTTACCGGTGGAGGGCTTTCGAGAAGCCTTGAGGATATCCAGAACCCCTTGGGAAAGATGCAGATCTGCAAACTCTAACTCTTCAAGAGCCATGCCTTGAGATTGAGAGACTGAAGACTGGGGTACCAAATCCTCCCCTGAGAGGATGTTAACAGGTTGTAATTCCTGGGAAGAGACAGGGGAAGATGGACTGCTAGAGACAGCAACAGGGGGTACCAGGGCTGTCTGGCCCAATCTGGAGCAATCAGAATCACTTTGCAAGGTTGAGACCTTATTTTAACTAAAACTTTGAACAAGAGTGGGAAGGGGGGGGAGGCATACAGAAACTTCCCTTCCCAATTCAGAATCAGGGCATCCAGGGGGACTGAGCCCGAGACTGGAGGTCTGCAACAAAAGAGAGGGAGTCGGTGATTGTCTGGGACTGCAAAGATATCTATCTCGGGAGTGCCCCACCTTGAAAAAATCACTTTCAACGCATGAGGGTCCAGGGACCATTCGTGATGGCCCTGAGAGATCCTGCTCAGTACATCTGCTAGCACATTGTCCTTCCCTGGAAGGTGAACTGCTACCAGAGAGGTCTGCAAGGAATAAGCCAGGGACCACAACTTCATGGCTTCTGTGCACAAGGCCATGAACCGAGTGCCTCCCTGCTTGTTGATGTACCACGTGGTGGTGGAGTTGTCCGTTCTGACCTGAACCACCTTGTTCTGTACTGACTGAGAGAAAGCTCTTAGGGCCAGAAAAACTGCCCTGAGCTCTAGGAGATTGATATGGAGTAGGGATTCTTGGGGGGACCACAGCCCCTAGGGGCAGTGAGGGACCCCAGATGGGCTCCCAAGCCCAGAAGAGAAGCGTCCATGGTAAGGACCACTGAACAAGGCTGAGTAACAAAAGGAACACTTTGTCTTAAACTGTCCTGATCCTGCCACCAGTGGAGGGCTTGGATCAAGGTCAGAGTCACGGGGATCCGTTTGGTAAGGGGATCCTTCCTCTGAGACCAAAAAGCTCTCAGATGGAACTGAATATCCCTCATCTGGAATCTTGCTCCTTGGACCACTGCTGTTGAAGCTGCCATGTGGCCCAGGAGCTGGAGGAAATGCCTTGCTGGTCGAGATACCCGAAGGCTGAAGGAAGAGACTAGTTCCATAAGAACCTTTGCCCTTTCTAGAGGAATAAAGGCTCTTGCTCTGAGTGTGTCCAGTCCTGCCCCTATAAAGGTAAGAAGCTGGACTGGTTCGAGAACTGACTTGGGAAGGTTGAGAAGAAATCCTAGAGAAGTGAGCACTTGCTGGGTCACTTGCTGGTGAGACTTGACTTGGTCTGGAGACTGACCCATTATTAGCCAATCGTCCAGACATGGAAAAATGGAAATCTTTTTCTTTCTTAGAAAGGCAACTACTACTGCCAGGCACTTTGTGAAAACCCTTGGGGCTGAGGTTAGGCCAAAGGGCATTGCTCTGAACTGAAAGTGGCCTTAGGGCAACTCGAACCTGAGGTACTTTCTGTGGGAGCACTAGATGGGAATGTGAAAGTAGGCATCTTTGAGGTCCAGGGAGGCTAGCCAGTCCCCTGGCCTTAGAGAGGGAAGGATTATTCCCAGAGTTACCATCTTGAACTTTGGTTTTAAAAGATGTTTGTTTAGATATCTTAGGTCTAGGATGGGTTGCCACTCCCCTGTCTCTTTTGGGGTCAGGAAGTACCTGGAGTACAGTCCTTTGCCCCAGAGTAGGGTAGGTACTCTCTCTATGGCTCTTAAGGCTAGAAGAGAAGAAACCTTTGCCTCTAGAGCAAGGGTTTCCAAGAGATTTGCAGGTGGAAAAGATCTGGCTCTCATCTTTGGAAATTTTCTGAAGCTGAGAATCAGTCCCTGGCTTACTACTTCCAGGACCCACTTGTCTGATATAATAGACATCCAGTCCTGGACAAAGTAAGCCAGCCTGCCCCCTTCTCAAATAGGAGAGTCGACCCGGGCAGGCCCATCAGGGTATCCGCTTGGCAGGGGCTTTAGGCTGAGGAGTGGATGCAGCCCTGCTCATCCCCCTTCTACCTCTCCCTCTGAAAAACCCCCTCTGAGAAAAGGAAGAAGAGGCCTGTGCTTGGTAAATAGGCCTTTGAAAAGGCCTGCCCCTGCCCCTAGACTGCTGCCTTTGAGGAGTTGCCTGCCTCTCCTAGGCCTGAGCACTCTTGTAAGTGGTCCTGTACTCATCCATTTTCTTCAAGTAATTCTCTGTCTGCTCCCCAAACAGAGAATTACCCACTACGGGAAAATCCATGGCCTTAGCCTGGGTGTCCTGCGAGAGGCTAATACATCTGAGCCAAGCCATCCTCCGAAGAGCCACAGATGTAGCCATGACTCTTGATGACACATCATTAGAGTCCACAGCAGCATGAAACTGAACCTTAGATGCCTCAATCCCATCTGCAGCCACCGCCTCCAGCTCCTTGGCTAGCTGGGGGGAGGCCTGTTTAGCCAGTGCCAGTACAGTGTCCCACCTGGACTTCTGGTACCTGGCTGTATAGGCCATGTAATTCGCCTGCCTGAGTCCCAAGGAAGAAGCCATGTACTGTTTCTTTGCCATGGCATCAATCTTCCTGGAGTCCTTGTCTGGGGGTGTGTGAAGCCAAGGGAATATTTGCCTTGTCACAGGCAGCAGCCTGCACTACCCCAACATGGCTGCATTGCTGGTATAAGAACTCCGTGTCTGAGCCTGAAAGTGTATACCTCTTGTCCATTCTTCTATCCACAGGAGGTATAGTGTTAGGAAACTTTAGGATTTTTTGTGTCTGTTTCTCAAAGGATTTGTGGAGGGGAATAGACAGTCTCCTGGACTCTGGGATGTCCATCATTTCTACATAATCAGGCTCCTCTTGATCTTCTACAGCCTCCTCCATAGGAAGCTGGAGGGTTTCAACCACCTTTCTGTAGAACATAAAGTGAGTAGGGAACTCAGAAAGCCTAGGAGGGGAAACACCTGAAGGTCTGTCTGGAGAGATGTCCAGTTCCACAGGCACATCCAGACCCTCACGTTCACCATCATCATCCTCAAATTCCCCTTCCTCTTCAAATTCCGGTTCATAAAAATCTTCGAGGATGTAATCTTGAACTGGGGGAACCAACCGAACTGAACCCCTGCCAGAAGGAGCTGGAACGGTAGGAACCGGGCCGAGCGATTCCACAATCTGAATCGCTTTGGCTATCTCTTTGGCGGTAGGAACATGAACCTCTGGATCCGAACCAGTCGATTTGTCTTTGCGTTTTCTTTTTGTCGGAACCGATCCCTCGGAATTGGTTCTCCTTTTGCCTGAAGAAGTATCGCCCTGGTCAGAGGGCACTCCTTCTGGTTTGGTCGGAACCGAACCGAGCTGGCCATCCGGGTCAGCGGACTTCTCGGCCTCCTTTTCCCTCAGTCTACCTAATCTCTTCTCAAGGGTAGATTTGGGAAAGTTTTTACATATTTGGCAGTCTGAATCGAGGTGGTCAAACCCCAGACAGTAAACACAGGTGGTGGGGGGGGGATCAGCCTTGGCAAAGACCTCCCCACACTCACCGCAGTGCTGAAACCCAGTGGGCCCGGATTTTTTTCTTGGGTTTCTCAGACATGGCCAACCTAACCAACTTACCCTTTTTATGGCAACCGCCAGGCAAGACTCCCTTATCCGTTCCTAACCATGTCACAGATATTGGAAAAAAACGTACTAAAACATGTTTTTTTTTAGAACCGATAAGAACTGGTAACCACACACTAAGTAAAAACACAAAACACAAGATTTCACTATCAACTAGCTGGTTCGGCTGAATCGAGCCGCAACTGAAACTTTAACCAACTTTCGAACTGAGCTGAAGGAGAAATCTCTGGAGTGACCGTTCAGTGAGGCGGAGTAAAGAATCTGATGGTTTGAGTTTGAAACACTCCAGACAGAGACTTCAACCGAGCTCGAGCTCAGCATTCTATACACTGCATAGAAAGTAAACTGTTTGTTCTTCGGGGCAGTTCAAAGGTTGGGAATCACTGCAATATGTCAGAATACAGCAAGACTTCATGTTGTTTGAATTTCATATCTTCCAAGAATCAGTCTTCACCATTAATTAATGGATGGGTCCGGGTACCAAGCTTACCACCTAAAAAGGGCCGTGCTGGCTCACTCTTAGGGGAAATGGTTACTCCCTCTGCCTCTTTTGGGGAAAAACACAAACAGGCAGGGGCCCATTATGGGCCTTGTGAGGCCTGAGACTGTTCAGATGCAGGCATAGGCTCCCATGGCCTGGGAGCAGGAAAGTTCCCTGCAAGCTCATGGCTGGCCCTGCAGGAGAAGAAGTAGGCCCCCTGGAATATTGAGGCAATCACCCTACATCGAGCCAGTGGTGACAACTGGGAGAGATGAAGCCATGCCATCTGCCTAATGCAGACTGCAGTTCCTATCCACTTGGAGGATACCTCATTGGCATCATAGGATGACAATGCTTCGTGTCTCACCAGCTCCAGGCCCTAGGAAGAAAGACGTGTGACATGTCTGGCTGCCTCACACCAGCTGTTGTCCCCGCATCGCCCACAGGGGCCAGCTATAGGTCACCTGGTGCACTTGATGTGCTGAGATACACAATATGGTGCGTGCTGTCAAGAAGACTCATCGACCCCAGGCATCAAACTCTGCAGAGTATGACTCTAAGGGGTTGTGACACACTGGGCACCTATACCCAGAGGTCATGTCCAGGAGCAGGACTCCAGAAGTGGGGTGTGGCATGGCTCCTGAAGACCCCATGAGCGTGCAACACCTGCGTTGGGTATCCCTGCCCAAGGTATACGCCCCATGGGGCTGGAGAGGGGGCAGAGGGATGGAGCCAGACATCTCTAGACTCCTCTGTAATGAGCCTAGGCCATGGAAGTATGACTGTGAAGTCATGACTGTGCTCCCTAAGGAAGGGCAGCATCAAATGAACAGGACTGTGTCCTGTAAAATGGTAGATTCGCAGCTCTCTCATCATCTCTGAAAGGAACTGCTGGTAACAGGGTACTCTGCATCTGAGGCGATATGAAGGGAAAAGTCCTCTTCCTCAGAGAACAAAGACGAGGATGATGAGGAGCTGGACTCACGGGGTGGTGGTGGTGTAGTCTAAGACTGGAAAATTGCCTGTTCTTGTGCTCTTAGGAAAGTGGGAAAGACACTTGCCGATGCCCTGAACTGCTCCCAGGTCAAGGGCCCCATAGGTCCTGAAATCTCAAAGAGAGCAGAAGGGGAAGACAGAGGTGGAGGAGGGTCATGGCGGACTAGGTCATGTCCTCTGCCAGGGCTACAAGAGCATAAGAAGGACCTTGCCTGAAGGGAGGGGCCTGACTAACTTGTCCACCAGGGAACACTAAACCATGAAGGAGTGATTTAGGTGGTGCCTTTGTGGGGAAACCCCCAGGTGGGAAGACTGAGCAGGTGGCCAATCAAAACAGCTAAGTCAAATACAGCAACTGAAAACTGCCCTCCTCCCCGAGGTGCGTCCCCCCGTGGAGTTGGTATATATAAGAAGGGAGTGTTGGATAGCAAACCCCCGCAAAAACAATACTTGCTGTATTTGACCAAGCTGTTTTGTGTTAGCTATTTTTGGTGCTCACTGTTTTTACTTAGCTGTTTTTACAGGGTGCCACTGAAGCCACAGAGATCTCACAGAGTCGCCCTTATCCCCACCTACAACAGAATCAGACGGTTCCGGGGAGGCCAGAGGATTTGAGTCAGCACTATGACACAGACTCCAGCCAGACCTGCCACAAACTCTGGACATGGAGTGAGGCACTGACTGAGATCTACCATTCCCCACCTCACCAGAAAGGGCTCTGCCCCTTGGGCTAGGTCTAGCGACAGGCTCAACATCAAGAGTTGGTCTGAGGGGGAGATGGCACAGCAAGTGGTAGCAGAACTCCCCTCAGCACCACAAACAGTACCAGAGCCAGGTCTAGTATCAAGGGTGGTGCCTGAACCCTGCCCAGCACAGCATCCAGCACCAACTCCCTTCCTGGCACCGGAATCGGCACTAGAACCATCCCCCAAAGCTGCAGGCAGTGCTGGAAGACAGAAAGAGGATAGCACTGCAACTGATGCCAGACAGAGAAGCAGCCGGCTGTACATGTTTCCAGCAAACTCAACGCAGGCCCAGAACTAGGCCAAGAAAATCATCCAGGCCCTTATCCCCTGGGTCATCCGACTGCTCAGACAGAGATCCAGAAGATCTTCATCGGGCCTTTAAGTTCAGGGACTTTTCTCTCTCAGCACTGCAAGCAGCATCAGGAGGGGAAACGGCCACGTGGGCTGCACTGTCTCTCACACCGGCACCGGCCTTACTGCCAGGAGCCAAAACAGCACTGGACCATGACCCCAAGGAGTCCTCCAGTGTAGGACCAGCATATAGCTCTGACCTCAGCACCGGGAATGTCTATGCCCCAGAAGGGGCTACGGACCAGGAGGGGTGCGCATCTGACCCCCAGAAGGGGTCAGCTGTCCCACAGACCCCTCCCCCAGGCTCTCCATCTTGCCAGGTGAGGACTGGAAGAGGTCTGCTCTCTCTCGGTACTTATGGTACTGGGGAAGGGCTCAGGGGAAGAGCCCTGGGACCACACCTTAGCATCTCTTGTGCAACATCTGCCTCTGAAAGCAGGGGACGAGTGACCCCATTTCAGCACGTGAATCTCAAGTGTGTGGAAATCCAGGGAGAAGCAGGTGTTGCAATGGTCCATGTCATGCTGAGATCCAAGGGAGATCCAACAACAGTCATGCCAGTCCTGGACGGAGAAATTTATTCCACAGGGCCCCCCCAACGCACAGGGGGAGTATCAGTTTTCTTCTTCAACTTCTGCTTTTTAAGTTCCTGAGAACAGGGCATGACTAAAAAGTCAGACAATGATCCAAAATAGCAAAAACAGAGGCCAGTGTCATAAACAAAAGTAGATGGGACAGAAAGCAGTGCCAGAAAAAGTGAAAAAAAGGAAAGATACAGCATCGAGTTGGCAGAGACTAACTGATGGAGCAGCAATAACATGGTGAATGCTCTCATGGAGTGCGACCTCAATGGCGGGAAGAACAGAACTGAGATGAGCAGGGGGCCGGCGTTAGTAACTGGCCAGCCCACGAGTGCCACATCATGCGTCCACCTCACGGGCAGTGCTGTCCCCAAGATCAGTCCCCTAGCTCTAAATTTTAAAGCTATAGCTCCCGCAGGGTCCTAGTGCCTCAGGCACAGACCCATCCGGTATTGAGTGGAGAAGCTCGATTCTTGGAAGTTCAAGCAGGACCAGCAGATGTGGTCTATGGTAGGGACCATGGGGGGAGCAGGCAGCAAGAGGGTCTTGTTGGTGGGACCAATGACTGGAACCTGGAAGTGGGAGGGGAACCGCTAGACCCTTGGGATTGATGAGAGGGACCGTGGGGAGGGTGGGAAACTACTAGAAACCAGGGATTAACGAGCGAAACTGTGGAGAAAGAGGGAGGCCACAAGAACTGCTAGACACTAGGAACTGAGGAGCAGGACTGGGGAGAGGGAAGGGGATCACTAGATCCCAGGGACTGACGGGTGAGACCAAACAAAGAGTTACAAACTCTGCTTTAGGAATTACCAGCACTCCCTTTGCATTCTGAGTCCTCCCATTTGGAGAAATGCTCACGTCATGCTGAGGGGGAATCTTTATACAGAGTGGTGTGCTACTTTCTCAGACACCCAATCCTTCCAAAGTTAAAAGCTGATGGGGGGTTGATGGGCAGTAGGCTGATGATGCCGCTTGGCTCAACTGCTTGCTGGGTGGTGTTATGCAGATGAAAGGTGCTGTGATAGGAACAGCTGGCTCCTTTCAAGTATGGGAGGATTCTGTCCAGCAAGCAGAGAACAGCATCACAATCAACCTAACTGATCACTGGGCTTTCACTGTTGAGCCTATTACAGCCTGAGCTGAAATGGACCTGCCCGTGACACTCCTCTGAAATGCTGTTCTTAGTAACAAAACATTTGCTGCGCACACATTCGTGTGCACACACAAAACAGCTAGAATGAGGGAGAATCACAGCAAGATGGCTGCGGATGCTTAGGACTCAATTACCAATTTAGAAAAAGCTGCTTAAATCCACTTTGTTTGCTGCACAAGTAGAAACTGTGACCCCTTTAATGGAGTCAACACTGTCAGAGGCGCTGAAGTGGGCTTGAAAGAAATTCATGAAGCAGTGTTTACTTGAGCAGTATGCAACTTATGCCAGGGCCAGTTGCACTCAAGAACAGGAATAAGAGTCTGAGCCTGGGATCTCAGATGTGCTAACCAATCATGTGGGGTCTTGTGCATACTGGTACACCAGAAGGATGCAGTATCTAAGAAAGGGGGGTAAACTACTGAATATGTGGGCACTGAGAATTTTACCTTATCAGCTATTTGGGAAATTGCTTGAGACCTAAAGGCATCTCGGGACAGAGATGCTGAAGATTTAGTTTTCTGACCTTACAGCTTTCATTTGTGGGACCAGCACATCTTAGCAGGCAGTCACAAGAAATCTTGAAAAGCTGCAGAATGAGACTGAGCATCTCAACTGCAAGATTTGGCAAGTATTAGTACAGTTTCAGCTGCAATCATTCATGACAAAAATGCCATCAGTACCTAGATGAAGCACTTGGAGAACCTGTAGAGAGAACGTAATCTTCGGTTTGGGGGAGTCTCACAATCTGATTTTTATTTGGTTGTTTAACCAGGAGTAACACACTAAGCTGAAAGCTTTTTCACAGGAGTGTCCTGGGAGCACAGGGAAGACAAGTGACTTGCTCAGGGTCACATAGTATGCAAGTGGAAGCTGTGGGATTCAAGCCCAGGTCTGGTCTGCTGGATATCACCAGATTTGAGGCACAGAGGTAGAGAGGAATGCCTTTGTGTCTGTACAAAACATGCTGGCCTCCCCTCATTATCCTGGAAATGGCCTTTATTGCCTTTAATACTTTTTAAAGGCCAGGTTCAGTTGCAGCTTCCCCCGAAAGCCCACAGTTTCAGAATGCTGTGTCAGTTGAAAAATCGACTATGATCGCATATGTTATTTTTAACGTCAGCCAAAAATCTGGTCATAGCAAATGCCAAGAAAATAAAAGCTTTGTGTTCAATGGAAGTAAAATCCATGTTTTTGCTAATGTATTATGCACAACTGAGTGCAAAAGAAAAAGACTATTAAACTTCAAAACTGGGATTTACTGAGGTTGGTGCCAAAGTTTAACTTCTGATGCCATCATGGTAATAGGTCATTTTGAATAATGGCAAATACTGTATATAAATATATATATATAAATAAATACATATAAATACTGTACATATATATATATATATATATACATACATACACATACAGACTATGAAGTGGCACACAATATTTTAGTTTACTAAAATTTCTAGCAATACTACCAGAGACTTCAGTTTTCTGCATTCACTGATTTAGTGCAGTGGGCCACCACCCCTTATTTCTTTACCACCACCTTAATATTTGCTTTTGTAAAATCATCCAATATTGTTTTTCATCGCCATCCTTTATTGCGCTACTACATTTGTTTAACACAAGTGCTCTAGACTTGCTTAAAACCCATGTATACACGTGTACAGGGCACATAGGAGCCCCAAAGAATAATGTGCCCTTTGTTCCGATCACCACAACCACCGATTTATATTTCCAGGCGATGTGGAACCCTGGACTCTGATTGTGAAGGAATGTTGGGCTACAGTCATGTTGGTTCTATAGTTCCAAATTTGGAGCAAGAAAGATCTGTGGACTTTGTAGGAACTGTTTATGCACCTGTTACCTCACAAGTCTGAACTTTACTGAAGTCTATGAAAATATTCTGCTAAAATATAACAGTGCTCAATACCTACATGAATGTTATTATTTCCTCTATAAAACCCTATGATCGAAAGGGCCATTTTCTAGTTGTAGTTTAAAAAATAGCTATTGAAAACAGCTGGCATATATTCTCAAAATAGATTGCCCTTAAGTATTAATGAAATATGTAAGGGTGTAAATATAGATATAATGTTGTTACTTCCACCAGTGTAGGACATTGCAGTTTTTGCCAGTCAATTATGTATATTTACTGTTTCCAATTTTTCTTTTTTAAAACACATTTAAGACTGCAATGAAACTGTTTTATGTTTATGCTATGTACAGTATGTAATCAATAAAAATCTTAATACAAACAAACAAACTGCTGGGACAGATAACAGACCTTAGGTGTACATAGGATAGCCACAATTGTATTCAGTTGGGAAACAACATTTTTCATGTACTGAAGCACTGTTGAAAAGCACCATATAGACTGCTTTGGAGAGTGAAATATTCTATCCACATGATAGGTCTCACACAGGTAGAATATGAATTACCACTGAATTATTGTCTTCTAAATATGAGGAACTCAAGAGGGTTTAGTTAGTGCCAAATGTGTTCATTCTTTCAGATGTGCTTGTTTAGAGCACTGTACACAAGAACACTGCACTCCTGCATGTGTGTTCAACAGGAACGGGAAGAAGATCACAATTCAGAGTGAATCTTTTCAAGGACTCCAAACCCCTTTTAGGAAATCATCAATCACCAGAGAAGTAAGCATTAATCACTGATGAAGGTGGCATCTAATGGGGAGTTAATGCATGGTTGGACTGTTGTGGCACTGGGCGGAGGCCGAGGGCTAAAACGGTCCAACCATGCATTAACTCCCCATTAGATGCCACCTTCAGAGGGGATTAATGCACTTGTAACATGGACATGCCCACTGTTAGTATGGAGTACGCATCTTGCTACTGATAGAAGAGAAAACACAACGCGAGTGATATGATGTACTGTGATTTTTATTGTTACTTTCACATTTCTCAACAGTAGTCTTTTACATACAGATGTCCTTATGATTGTTTTTTAATACAATGAAGTCTTCTTTCTTTCTTAACCATTGCTCCACATTTTAACGATTTCTGTGCGGCTGTTTGATTACTACATTACTTGGGATGACTCTGATTGTCTCGGTTTCAATGTGTGCTGAGTGTGTCCCTATCTCATTTGCATATACGTAGCATCATTCCGTGACTCGATTCTGTATTTCTCTGCCACTCGCTCTGTCTTCAACACTACTGCTTTTCCTACCTTTCTGCACTTATGCCGTGTGTGTTGTGTACTCTCCCTGTGTCATTACTTCACCACAGCTACAGTTCACAGTGCTGTGGACAGTAAATCTGTTAACATTGACAGAGTTTGCGGATGTGCCTCCTCTATGTTCTGCTCGGTTCCATCCCATCTCGCTCACTACTTATGCACCAGGTTCGTTCCTACAACTATCACCTTTCTCCCTGCACACCTACTATTTCTCCCATATTACAAACATTGTTCTAGCATACACCTCATTATTACAGTCATGGATCTAGCTAAACCAGACATCACTCCAACTCTACCTCCTTTCACTTCCCTTGTTCTATATTTTTCATGGTGTCTCTGTCACATTTGTCCTATCCCTGCTGTGGCATTCGTACTTGCTGTTTCAGAACTCGCTCTGCTAGATTTCTTATGTTTCCCTTTCTCACGCACTGCTTCTTTTCCTCCCGTGGCTACTAGGTGTATTACAGAAGCAACACGGCATTATCGTCTCATAATGCCGTCTTGCTCTTGTACCACCTGACGCTCTTGGACCTATCAGCTTTGTTCCCTAGACTCATAATATTTTTTGCCATGTTACAATGTTTTTTAACCACTACTGGCCTGAGCTGCATAAGAAACAGTGCCCAGGAGTTGGTGAAAGGTTCTGTAAGCTATTACCAAACCACAAAGTTATCCAGACCTCGAACAGAAATCTTTTGCTGTTACAGTACCTTAGTTCTGTGCTACTGCTCCAGGCCTCTTTAGTTATTTATTTACTTTTGTTTTCTGGTAACTGGGTAAGGCTGACTGGGCGCAAGGACCGTTTACAGGGGTGACTCAGGAGCACAGGAAGGTTACTTGACTTGTTCGGGTGTCACACAGTATATGAGTGGAACTTTATCGACTCAAACTCTGGTCTACTGGATGTACCAAGCCTGTTCAGAATTCACTGCTGCTAACTTCCAGGCTACACTGCCAGCTCTCTGCACTGGTACATCTTTCAGAGTCTAGACAAAAAACGACTCCATCTGTCTGCAGCCACTCTTTTCCTACTGGCAGTAACTACCATTATCATCTATTAAGTCAACTGGATGGAACTAGTTCAAGCAATAAAACACCTAAACAAGTCCTACAACATAAGCCACATTTGTGTGGATAACTGAAGGGGATGGATCAGGAGAAGCTTACTGCTGTCATCTTTGTCAGCCATGCCAAAGCTTTTGACACTGTTGTCCACCCCTCTCACTTGAAGAGCTTGTAAAGGCTAACCATTGATCACTTGCTTGGTGGTTTAGTTCTTATCTGGTAGACAGGTCTCAAGTGGTTTCTGCAAGAGATTTAATTCTCTGCTGTCAGTTGACTCAGGTGCCCCCCCCCAAGGTATCTTTCTGGGCCCATCCTGTCATTAGTTTTTCTGACTGACCTCCCCAAGGTCCGTTTTCCCTGAAAATATATGTACATGGACAGTATAGCTTCATGACATTAGGCACCAAGCAGTGACTGACCAAACTCCAGTTCCACCGGGTCTTCCAAGACCCCAGATGGCTCCCTGTTGGAGGTAATCCCCACATTTAAATATCTGAGAATCTGGCCGTTGGTCACCTTGACTTTTCCTGTAACACTAATGCCACCCACAGAAAGCTCCTCTTGAAACACAGAGGAATATATTAGACCAAATAATGTCTCCCCCTCTCTGTGTGTTGCGGGGATGACAGAGCAGGAAAATCTGGTCTGGAAAAATAGCGACTTTCAATACAGCTACAGGGATAGTATAACACAGGTAATGTTAGCACTAACCCTGTAGCTGTTGCCCATCGGGGAGAAAAGAATAAAGCCACCAATGGGTGGTGTGCTCTACAACAGTTGCCGTGGCACAGAGGATACGGCCACAGGCAGTGAGACGTTGGTGGACTGGGGTTCGAGTCCTGTTCCCGGGACATTTGCTTCATTTCGTTTTTTTCTCCCCCCTCCTGACTTACATTGTCAATGTATCCACCCCCCCACCCTGCACTTTTTGCCCCCCACTCCCGGTTGTCCTGCTGGGTTCCCCCTTCCCCTCCTCAACAATTCCTCCCCATGAGGTTCCTCCCTGTCCCGAGTTGCCTCCCGAGGTTCCTCCCTGTTCCAAGTTGCTGCTCCCCAGAGTGATTATTAATAGTTTGGGGGGGTGCGGGCGAACCCTGTGAGGGGGGCCTCCTGCAAACACACAATGTAGCTTTTGTTTTTCCTCTATGGTAGCGCACAGTGTTTTCATTGGCGCTACCACTCATGTCGCCGTTTTTTGTGTGCAGTTTTTGACACACTGTAGTTCTTTTCGATTTGTTCACCTAGTGCCACTCCTAAAGAGGAGACAGTGGCTGATTTGTTCAGCAAGCATTCTTCTAATGCGAAGAATGATGCTGTAAACTCCCTTGATGCTAGGTACCACCCCTCACTACCTGTCACCCACTGCCACCACTGACCCGTGTGCTCAAACTGCAGTGCTCCCTGTCCTGGGCCAGTTAATGAAGGCCCTTGCAACAACCCAACCCCATCCCCTAAAGGGCAACACATACCACTGCAGGGTGCTGCCATGGACGTGGACCACACAACCTAATGAGTACCTCCCTATACACCCATATGGCCACAAGCAGCTGGTGTAGTGAACATGAACACTAGCACTCACACCAGTGTTTACCACATCACACAGCTCTGTAAGATGAATAGAATGTGGTGGTCAGCCAGATGCTGGTACTGGACCTCCATGTAGAGGACACCAATGCTACCCAGGATGCTGGATGCTTCAAGAAGCCCACCCTCCCAGCTAACATGCTCACTGGCGGCAGTTTGGGTTCCAGACAGGATGACAATTCACACATTCCACATGCAAGGAGGTACCATAGTACATATATCTCTTTCCTTCCAGGGTCTGAAGGCAGGTTAATGAACCTTCCTGCCCTCCCCAGCTTCCGACAGAGTTGATGCTGAATTCCACAAGTGCAGGGTCTGAAGGCAGGTTAACGAACCTTCCTGCCCTCCCCAGCTTCCGACAGAGCAGACACCGAATTCTACAAGTGTAGGTATGATTTCCCAAGCAAGTTACTCGGCCAGATTTTGAACTTGGCGTGATTCCTGTGTAGCCCTGTGTGTGCTGCTGCTGCTGCTCTTTGAGCATTTTTTCACCTGCCCCCCACCCCTCCTCCCACCTTAATTAAATACTCTAAACCTCGCCTCTGGTCTTTTCTAACTGGTCCCAGAAGTGTGGAGGCATGTCTGCACTCCAGAAAGCTTAGAGATCCCACCTCCTGCATTTCAAGCCACCCCCTTCTCCTGGAAGGCACGCCTAGCCTGCTGTGAGTGTACCCGTGACCCCAAACTTAAACTAATTTCTACATTCTTTTAAATATTCTTCTGCCCCTTCTTTTCTGGAAGAACTTCCTCCCTTCCCATTGGTTCTTCTCTCCCTGTCTAGCGGCGCATCACCTAGTCACATAACGTTCACCAGCCTGCATATTAGGAGTCGCCCCCCCGGCCCCCGCAGACTCGAACCTGGTACCCTGTACACCAAAATCCACAGCCCTACCACTGCACCACGGGGACTCCCTCTCATGATGTATGCTAAACACTCCCCCTTTTACTTCCCGAACACCAGCACACCCCTTCCCATGGCCAGCCCTGCCCACCACACTATGCTTATAACACTACTACTACTGATCCTACCTCGCTCCACTCCTCACACACCCCACCCAAGTACCAGACCCATTGCTGCCCCGAGACTTACACCACTGCCACAGCTCCTCCACAATGTCCACTCCAGTATCGCCCCATCCCCTCCCCCCAAACATATTCTACTGCTTCTGCCCCACACAAACTCAGCATAGCAGGCAATTGGCCCTGCTATCCCGACCCTATGGTTACTCAGCATACCATGTGTGGGGAGCACACAAAGTCCATACTGCTCCACAGCAGGACACATTAACAAGCATAGGCCTCGCCTCAGAATTATGTCTCTCCTCCTACTTCTATTTGGAAACGTACGCCCAAACCCGGGACCCAGATCCTACAACACACAGAAACAGACACCAGCCACTGGCCTCCGCATTGGGTCCATGAATGTCTGCAGTATACTGAAAAAAAACACTGCACTCCAATGCTGGATTACAAGGCACCAACCAGACATCCTAACCCTGGTTGAAACCTGGCTATCCAAGTCCACCCCCGACTCAGCTGTCTCCTTCCTTGGCTACTCACTCTTAAGACTGGACAGAGTGGGCAAAAGAGGCAGCGGGTGTGCAATTTACATTAAGCACACCCTACTGGCCCAGGTACTACTCTCCACAGCGTTAGAACATGGAGCGCAAGCGTTATCACTGAAAATCTCCCCCGACTCATCAAAGGCATCCCTTATAGTCACTGCGGCCTATCTCCCACCCCGCAAACAAACGCAAGCCCTCCACTCACTAACAGAGTACCTTGCCAGCCTCCCCCACAAATCAGAACACATACTACTAGGGGATCTCAACATAAACTGGCTCAGCAAAGCAGCCACCTCCGCCTCAGATGCGCTCACAGCCCTTGACCTACATCAGTTGGTGACTAAACCAACTAGGTGTAACCCAGCCACAGGCACACACACCTTGTTGGACGTCATCCTCACCAACCGGCCCCACAAAATCAAGAACACTGAAATCCTACCAAACTCCCTCAGTGACCACTCCCCGGTAATCTGCTCATGGTCAGGCCGGCAACCCGCACCACCCCTAACCACACCACTCCGACGCCAACTGCGCCCAGGCAAACTCTCCGACTTGAAACAGCATCTTACTCAATGGGACTGGTCCCCAATATACCGTGCCCACAGCGCTGATGCTGCGCTCAGCTACTTCCAGGACTCCTTCATTCAGGCCTGTGACATCTTTGCCCCTATAAAAAAGGCAAGCATCAAAAAACAGAACACACCATGGATAACTCCATTCCTCCTACAGCAGCTTAAAAGCCGTGATAAACTTTGGTACAGGGCCAATGAATCAGGCAAACCTGCTGACAGGCAGGCATACAGAGCTGCTCGGAACAGCTGCACCTGGGCTATTCGAAAGGCAAAAGCCGAACACTACCGAGCCACCCTAACTGCCTCCTGGGGCTCATCATGCAAGTTCTGGGACAACATAAAGTCCCTAAATGGAAAAACACACACGCCAACCCCGTCCCAAATTGCATCTAAGGGACTGGTCACCACAGACCCTAAGGAGATTGCCAGCACACTTAATGACAATTTTACTGACCTAAACTGCATTCTCCCCAAACTTCTTTGACCCAGTACCCAACCCCCCCCACCACCACCCACGGCCACCTTTCTGTCTCTGGGTTATCTCCACCATGGAAGCAAGGCCATACCTTGCCAAAGCCCTGAACGGTACTAGCCCACTGAATGACCTAACTGACATCAAACTCCTCCATCTGGCACTGGATGTGCTGATTACCCCGCTCACTGGCCTCCTGAACTGCTCCCTATGCCTTTGTCAGTTTCCCACAGCCTGAAAGAATGCAGTTGTTACACCAATCCACAAAGGCAGTGACCCCCTGACACCGGAATTCTCAATTCTCCCCCCACTGTCCAAAGCACTAGAAAAAGTTGTGACAGATCAACTAAATGACTACCTTAAAACCCATGACCTACTCTGCAAAGAACAGCATGGGTTCCGTGCTGGGCGTAGAACCACCACGACCCTGCTATAATTCTAAAACTACATACATACTGCTCTTGATACAGGGCACATCGTAGGGGCCATGTTCATAGACCTATCCAAGGCCTTTGACACAGTCAGTCACCCCCTCCTACTAAACTCCCTCCTCCTAATGGGGTTCTCACAAGGGCCCTTTAACTGGTTTACTAGTTACCTGTCTTCTAGGTCCCAGTGTGTGCGGATAAATAACAGTCTCCTGCTCATGTCCCATCCACTCAGGAGTCCCACAGGGATCCATTCTAGGGCACCTGCTTTTTAGCATATTCTTGAAAGCAATTCCCACTGCCTGCCCCAAAAAGATCCTCCTCTATGCGGAGAATGCAGTGTGCCTCCCACACCAACCCAGCCGACCTTCAGGCCTCTCTCCAGAATGCGTTCAGCCAAGCTGAACTCTGGTTTGCCAAGCACAGACTTGTCATGAACCTGAAAAAAAAAAAAACAAGACCCTACTTTTCGCACATCACCAAAGCAAATTAAAAAATGCCCAATTGCATATTCAAGCACAGTCACTCTACACCCTGGAGCAGGTCTTGTCTTATAAATATCTAGGGGTTATTTTTGACTCTGCCCTCTCCTTCCACACACACATCAACACCCTCACATCTGCTACCAATGCACGCATTGGTCTCCTTTATCGCCATAAGGACTGCCTTATGCCAGAAGCCCAGAGACCAGCCATAACCTCCTCAGTAATGTCTCTGATCGACTATGGGTTGCTGGTCTATGCTGCCGCAGATGCAACAGCTATTGGTAAAATAAAAGTGGTCATTAACAAAGCCTGCAGGCTCTTAACTGCTGCAGACTGCATGACACACACATGCATGCTCTATTCCATTGCCCAGATCCTGAACTTTGATGAGAGGGTCCACTACCAGTCCTGCCTCTTGACCAAAAAAATTCCTCCTTGGCTTGATCCCCCAGGCCAATCTGCCTCCCTAACCTCCTCTTCCCCCACAGTGTACACACGTAGCTCGACCAAAGCTGCACTGGGCATTCCCAGAGTCAGAACCACACTCGGCCAGAGGCCTTTTCTGGTCAGGGCTCCCTCCTACTTCAATGCCCTCCCGCCATCGGTCTCTAACCATCAAAAACTTGGTCCCTTTAAAAAGGCACTCAAGATCCACCTCCTTGCCACCCACACCTGCACCTGCACAATCTTAAGTCCACCACCAATGCCTTCACCAGCTGCTCAGAACAGCCACACAACCTCTTTCACAGTCAATTTCCTGCAATTCTTACTCGGGCACTCTGACAGTCTCCCGACAGACTGCTCTAGAATTTGCACTACCTGCTTCCCTTAACTTACCCAGTTTACTCAGCTCCAGCCAGGCATAGTAGGCATGTGCACTGTCCCCCGATTCACTCTCTGGCCACTAACTGACCTCTTACTGTTAGATTTATCCTATGCACTGTCAACAGCCACAACAATATATTAGATATCCTTGTAAACTGGTCAGGACATCCTTGTAAAATGGTCATGCTGTAACCGGAAGTCAAAGTGCCCTGTATCGTACTGTTTACTGTGTTGCCCATAGCCTACAGTCTCAACTCTGTATAAGACATCCCAGTATACTGTTTCATGATGCAACCTTGCCATCAAACTGCCCTGGCATTGTATATTGTATTGTACTGTCTATTGTATTTACCTATGTCTGTATTGTGTATTGATGTGGAGCCTTTGAAAATGAGCCCTCCCCCTCAGCACAGCACGCACACTACTACCCATGTCTCATAGCTATACATGGCACTGTGGCCTGCACAGCATGCATGTGACCACACATAGACCCACAGCAGCATCACACACTCAAAGGGATGCAACTCTCCACCAGATGTCACAGGATGACCCAGGGAATTATGGACAGTCAGTCTGACCTAAATCGTGTGCAAGCTCATGGAGACCATACTCAAGGAAAGGCTGGCAGAATATCTAGAGGAGTATAGTCTCCAGGATGCGAGACAGCAGGGGTTCATATGGTGGGGAAGGAGATCATATCAAACGAATCTGATTCACCTCTTTGACTGGGTCACTAATACAGTAGACAGGGGCCTACTGGTAGACATTCTCTTATCTGGATTTCAGCAAGACCTTTGATTCTGTGCCCCACAAAAGGTTAATCAGGCAGTTGGCAGATCTCGGGGTTGGGGAGAAGATGACCAGATGCATGGAAAACTGGCTGAGGGACAGAACCCAGAGAGTGGTTGTGGGGGGAGAGTTATCTGGCACTAGAGGAGCCACTAGTGGGGTCCTGCAGGGCTTGGTGATGGGGCCGGTGTTGTTCAATGTTTTCATCAAGGATGCTGGGGATGGCATAAAGGGCAAAATGTGCTTATATGCGGACAACACCAAGCTCTGCAGGAGAGTGGACACAACTGAAGGGATACAGGACCTACAGGGCGATCTGAAAAAGCAGGGAAGGTGGTCTGGGATCTGGCAGCTTGGCTTCAATGCCAAGAAATCCAAAGTCATGCACATTGGAGCCAAGAATCCCAGGATGGAGTACTAGATGGGTGGAGTCCCAGTATCTGTATCAGAGGAGAAGTACCTGGGAGTGATGATCACTTGGAACCTGAAGCATTCCATGCAGCAGCAAGGGAAAACAAGATGCTAGGATGCATAGCTAGGGGGATCAGTAGTAAGAGAGAGGAGGCCATACAGCCCTTGTACAGGTCATGGGTTAGGCCACATCTAGAGTATGGAGTTCAGTACTGGTGCCCCCACCTCAAAAAGTACATTAACCTGCTGGAGAAGGTCCAAAAGAGAGCTACAATGATGATAGTGGGTCAGCAGGGTAAGGCATATGAGGAGAGACTGTGGGCACTGAACATGTACTTCTGGAGGACAGGAGAGAGAGGTGTGGGGCATGACTGAGACCTTCAAGTACTTGAATGGGATAAATAAGGTGCATAAGGAGGGTCTCTTTAAGCTACGTGGCAACCATAACACGAGGGGGCACAGTCTTAAGCTGGAGGGGGAGAAGGTTTAGGAGGGAGATCAGGAAGCGCTTCTTCATGGAGATGGTGGTGGACACTTGGAATGCGCTCCTGAAGGAGGTGATCTTGTCAAAAACGGTGAGCATCTACAAGAGAGGCTGGGATAGACATGGAGAAGGTAAGGATCATGGGTAGGGAGGATAGAAAGGATGGGAAGAGTGGCGAGAGGGGCAGGGTCAGTAGCTAAAGCTGTGGACTCTACAATAAGAGCAGACTAGACAGACCAAATGGCCTTCTTCTGCTGGCTTCTTCGTATGTTGCCACACTGGCTTTGTGTACTGTACCCTGAAATGCCATGTGGACCCTTTGCTAGAAACAGCCATCACGGCCCTAACGTGTCTGTGCCACGCCAACAGTGCTTGGATACACACCATCAGGTACAGGTAGTCACTTCCTCAATGCACAAAAGTGCAGCATACAGAGACTGCATTGCACACTGTGACATGTCTTATATAGATCACTGTTCCTTGTCATTACAGGTCCATGTTCACCAGGGCAGCAGGGTGCAGTACACAGCTAGGAGCAGGACAACTATGGTGGGACTGCAGCTGTAGTTGCACAATAGGGTCGCAGTGCCAAGGGACAACACAAGATGGACACTTAACTGCATGTTTTGCCAGCAGGAAACAAACATGGCAGCCCTCTTTACCATGGCTACTGAATGTGATGTGTCCATCAGGCTACTATTGCTATATACCTTGCTGTTGTGTTTATGCACTGTTTGTGATGCAAATCACCTGTGTCTATGTGGCCAACAGTGGTGTGTTCTGGGGGGAGAGAGGGCTGTTCCTGACATACACTATGCTTTTGTTGTTTCTCCATACCACCATCCACACGTGTGTGGCATGGGGCCATCCCATGTACTGGACTGCTGCTCACATGCATGACATTTGACTGGACAGTGTACAGGGGTGTTGCAGGGACAGTGGTGCCACATGGATGCATATGTGCCACCTGTGTGTCCCACAGCCATAGGTGTGATGACTGCCATCAAGTAGGCTGTCGGGCTGGGTGGTCACATATGTGAGGGTAGGTAAGCCCGCTGCAGTGCTTGTCATGTGAACATGTACCACACTGTATTTCATGTGCCCTGTCACCAGCACTCCCAGATCTTTCTCCTCCTCCAAAGTGATCAACTGCACTTCCCCCAACCAGTAGCTGTTCTACAAACACAATCTTTAACATTTCCACTAATGGTTAACAGTTGCTATCACTTGGTTTCATAGTACTGATATGCACCAAGTTTCAAAAACAATTGGTTAAAACTAGTAAAGACAACAGGGACATATATAAATGCAACCTTTGACTTGTATCCTAAAGGTCATAGGCACTTGATTCATTACAGTTTGTATCAAAATACTAAAGCACTATATGACCAACATGAAAGGAGCTGGGTGTGCCATGCTCTAGAAAAAACAAGAACTGCAAATGCAATGTTTTTCTTTTGTTTCAGTATTACATAGGATGAGATAGAGATATTTATATCTCGTATAAAACGCTTTTCATATAGGGTGCAATTACCAAAATTGAAAGGAATACGATCAGCAGTATATGGAAATTACATACCTACCGTAATACTTGATCTTCTTGAATGAAGTCTTCACCGTTCATTCACACTATTGGGACTACATCGGAGGTGCTAGGACCCATCAGGAGCCAAAAATCTTCAGGAGGGCCGGCGCAGAGGTAGGACCGTGCATGCGTGGCACCGCAAGACTGGCTCGTGCCCATATAGGCTATCTCGGTGTCGATCCTCCAACTGCCTCAGTATCTTTTTGACCGAGGAGGTGCAGCATAACTAAACCTAGGAAAACCTAACCTAATCCAGGCATAACATAGCCTGGATGACCCATGTAAGAAGGGTCAACTTAATAATGTCTTCACAACCCAGACCAAAGAGGAAGTGAAGACCAGAAACAGGATTAGTGAGGTCAGGGGATGGTGGGTGGGCATGTGAATGAATGGTGAAGACTTTGTCCAGGAAGGTCAAGAATTACAGTAGAACGTAATTTCCATATCTTCCTGGACTAAAAGTCCTCATCATTCATTCACACTGTTGGGGAGAGTAACAAGCTAAGAGCCAATCCCCAAGCAGGGCGGCAGGAGACAGAGCTCACTCAGGACAGCAGTCCATTAAGGATTGTCCTGCCAAAGGAAGTATGCTGTCTGGCGTGGACATCCAGAGGGTAGTGCTTCACAAAAGTATGAACCGAGCTCCAAGTAGCCACCTTGCAAATATTTGCAATGGGCACATTACGAATATCTGCCAAGGATGCCGCGGCCGCTCTGGTACAGTGGGCATAAACCCGGCCTTCCAATTTGACTTGCACCATCGAGTAGCAATGGCAAAGGCATGCCACTAATCATGCAGAAATGCATCCAATGGCAACAGGCTGACCCAGCCGGGCTATGCTGAACAATACAAAGAGTTGCTTGGATTTGCGAATCTCTTTCATTCTGTCAATGCAGAATTGCAAAGCCCTCTTGACATCCAGGGAGTGAAGGGTGCATTGCCCTTCATTGTGGAAGTTGGCAAAATAAGTAGGAAGAACCAAGGGCTGATTAAGGTGAAATTCCAAGACAAACACTTTGGGTAGGAATTTAGGGTGAGTACAAAGTACCACCTTGTCCTTGTGAAAGACTGTATATGGAGGGTCTGTGACCAAGGCATAGATTTCAGAAACCCTGCGAGCAGATTTAATAGCCACTAAGACAGCAGTCTTCCAGGTCAGAAACTTCAAGTCACAGGTGGCTAGAGGCTCAGAGGTTTACGGGTGAACATATCTAGTACGAGGTTAATAACCCATGTGGCCACCAGCTTCCTGACCGGAGGTCTAGTGTGCAGGATAACTTTAAGTAATCTCTTGACTAGTGGTAACTGAGTCAATATCATATTCTGTGCTGGCTCATGGTTGGCAGAAATTGCGCAGTGATGTACCTTTACTGTCGATTACTGCAGTCCTGTATTTGACAGGTCTAAAAGGTACTCCAACAACTTATTTGGTGGGCAACAAAATGGCTCCAGGAGAGACTTCGCACACCAAATCAAGAAGTGTTTCCATTTAGCTGTGTAAGTCTTCCTAGTGGAGGGCTTACGTGCTGCCAGGAGGATTTCCGAAATTCTCTGAGAAATCTGAAACCTACCCACTTCTATCTCCTCAGGAGCCAGGCATGGAGATGAAGGGAGTGCATGCTGGGGTGGACCAAAGGTCCCTGTGTCAGAAGGTCCATTTGTAGAGGGAGTTGCCTCAGGGAACCCCTGACAACATGCTGATCAATGGGAACTATATCTGTTGAGGCCAGTATGGGGCTATTAGAATCATCCTGCTCTCTTGTGCCTCTGATTTGAGCAGCACCCTCTGAACCAACAGAAAAGGAAGAAATGCGTACAGAAAGTGTCTTGTCCACCACAGTCTGAATGCATCCTTACAGAAAATGCCAGTGTTTTGATTTCTAGAGCAGAATAGAGGCAGTTTCGCGTTGAGTTGGGACGCAAAACGGTCCAGGTCTGGACTGCCCCATTTGTCGAACAGTGATTGCACGATGTCTAGTGCAAGTGACCATTTGTGGGGATCCACTTCTGTCCTGTTGAAGCAATCCACCAGGTTGTTCTGAGTTCCTGGCAAGTAGACTGCCTGACTCTGAGTATCATGCTCGAGACACCACTCCCACACCCTTATGGCCTCCCTGTACAGAGGGTAAGAATGTGCACTGCCTTGTTTGCTTGATGTAATACATCACAGCCTTGTTGTCCATCTAAAGAAGGATTACCTTGTAACCGAGGACGTCCTTTAGGGCTCGAACAGCATACAGGACAGCTCTCATCTCTAGAACATTTATGTGCACATGGGACTCCCATTTACTCCACACCCCCTGAGTGTGGAGATCTTGGCAGTGAGCTCCCCAACCGATCAGAGATGAATCTGTGATGGTGATCTGAGATTCCGGTGGTGCAAAGGGTAGACCTTGGAGAAGCTTGTCTTCCTGAATCCACCATGCAAGTGACCTCGTCTGAGGCTCTGTCACTTTTATGTGGAAGGACTGTGGGTGCGTGGTCAGTGACCACTGAGTGCCGAGCATCCACTATGTGGTCCTCATGTGTAGCTGGACTAGAGGCACCATGAACACGGATGATGCCATGAGGCCCAACATCCATTGCATTGAAAGAGCTCGAACAGAGTTGTTCTCGCTGATGTATTACACCATCTAAAGAATGTTGTTCCTCCTGTCCTTCGGAAGGAAAACCCTTGCCCTGGAGGTGTCCAGGAGGGCTCCTATGAAGAGTTGTTGCTGGGAGGGTTGAAGCTGGGATTTTTCCAGATTCAACAGAACCCCCATGGATGTGAGGAACTGTACAGCAGAACGACTGTTTCCTGTGTCTCCTGCCTGAATGGGCTTTCCCAAAGCCAATTGTCCAGGTAAGGGAAGACTTGAACACCCAGTTTTCTGAGATGCGCCGTGAGAACTGTGAAGCAGTTTGTAAAGACTCGAGGTACCAAGCACAGCCTAAAGGGCAGGACTCTGAACTGGTAGTGCTGACCCAGGGCCACAAAGCGGAGATAACTGTGGTGACTTGGGTACACTGGGACATGTTGGTAGGCATCCTGCATATCCAGGGATGCCATCCAGTCATACTGATGAATCTGTGGTAGCAGTGTTCCCTGGGAGATCATCTTGAACTTCTCCCTGAACAGATACTTGTTTAACTTTCTGAGGTTGAGAACTAGGAACACGCCACCTGTTTTCTTTGGGACCAGAAAGTAATAGGAGTAGAAACCCGTGTTCCGTTCTGCCTGCGGAACAAATTCTACTGCCCTGTTCTTTAGGAGGCCCTGTATCTCGGAAGTAAGAAGGTCTAACTGAGCAGTGGATAGGCTGTGCTGTCATTTGGGTGGAAGATCTGGGGGAATCTCAGTGAAATATCCCCCTCCTCGCTTCGCTCTCACAAGCTCTAATGACTATCCCCCTCCTTGTCTCCCATTCCCCCCTCAACCCACCTCTCTATCCCTCCCCTCCTAATCACTTCTGGTCCCTCCTTCTTGCAGGATTCTCTGCATCCTGATGGGAGTTTGGGCCTGGCTATCTATCCCCCCATCCCCCCCTCTATTCTCCCTCTCCCTGACCTCCTCTCTTCTTTAGGTTTTACACTAGCACTTACTAAACCCATGCCTCCTACTACATTGGCGCTTCAGTGTTTTACACTCCCACTGGCCTCCTGGTTTCCAGCTCCGGGTGTTACCATGTAAGTTTTCCAGCCTATGGTTTTGCTTACTCCAGCTACAGGTTTGTTATATAGTGTTTTATTGTGCTGCAAGTCTTCTACAATGTTGTGAATAATTTTTGTTCCTGTACTGTATTCTTTTTATTAAGTTTATTTGCTCTCCCAACCTCTGTAACCCCCTCCCACCAGGACGCTTCTGGAAATGAACTGTTCCTCAGCTCATGTTGTCTTTCATGGTGAAATATTTTGCAAATAAATAATAAATTGAGAGAGTATCCCTCCCGGACAATCCTGATGACCCATTTGTCCACTGTAATGGTCTTCTACCAGTTGTAAAACTGAGTCAGACACCCCCTACTGCCATAGAGGTGTCCCCCTTGGGGCAGCTGAGGTGGGATCTGGGCCGGACCTTCAGAGGTTGGCACCGAGTGCTTTCAGGCCCTATGCCTTTTGCTGCATTTACTTTTGCAGCTGAGGAGTTTGATTTCTATTAAAGGCTCCTTGGCCTTTACCTCAAAAGGACTGCCTGTTAGGAAATTGCTGACAGTTCCCGGCCCTTTGAGGGTTGCAGGAGCTGGCCTGGCTGTCTAAATGGTGGTCCTAGTTTTCTGAGTGGCCTCTAGCACTTGTTCAACTTGAGGGCCGAACAGATAAGCACTATCAAAGGGGACATTCATCAGCTGCCTCTGAGCCTTGGGTGAGAAGCCTGATGTCCTGAGCCAGGAGTACTGCCTAAAACAAATCCCAGCAGCAGTCGCCCTAGAGGCAGCGTCACAGGTGTCCGTAGAAGCTTTTAGCTGATGACTGTTGGACTTTGTGCCCCTGATGATGGTGGCCCTCTCTAGAGCGACACCCCAACAGCGAAACCCGAAAACAGAGCATTACAGTGACAGCTGCTGTAATGGTCTGTTTTCACAGATTCTTTTCTCCCGGTGTTCTGCCCCCTCCCCAGAACAACTCTGACCTGGAGCTGATTATACTGAAATGTGGGAGGTGCAGTGGGCATAGCCCCCCGCTGAAAACACTTCCTTTTGTGAAGGCACAATACTGGTGTCGGTACTGTGCCATTGCTGTGTGGGAGGTTGGCAAATTTACTGTCAACCGCAAGTGGTGCTTTCCCCTGGTAATAGTCTGAAGAAGCTCCATGTAAACATCAGGCTCTGAGAGATTCTCGACCATTGATTTAAGAGTGTTCCACAGGGTGTACTCGTACTAAAAGAAATGGCCCTGATAACTGGCAGTACGCATCCCTAGGGTTGCGGCTGTGAAAACTCCCTTCCCTAAGATGTCAACCTTATGAGATTGCTATAGATAGGTCATGCTGAGGTCTCCTGGGGAGGACAACCTAATCATTCTCTGCAAGCACCACTAAAGCATCTGCAAAGGGATGTGATGCTAGGAAGGCTCTTTCCTTAGGCAGGTCATACGTCCTATCTGCCGCCTTGGCCATGGAAGGGATAAGCGCAGGCCTGGCCCACAATGCTTCTGACAAGGTCTTAAAGGAGGGGGGCACAGGGGGTGTAAAGTTTGTTGGAATGTTAGGAACATGAAGGAACACAAGGTGCAAGAGCCTCCCTGGATCCACAAAGGAGGTTTGGAGAGCCGGGGATCGAGCCTACATTCTTAAGAAGAGTCTGGAAAGAAAGGTCTACTAAGGATTCCGCTGAGACAGGAGGCTTACATTCCAGGACATAAACCGAGTCATCCCTGGTGCCGTCAGACAAAATGAGGTCAGGATCAGACTCATCATGTTCTACCTCCACCCCTGAGAAATCAGGGACCAATCCTGTTAGACCAAAGTCTGGTCCAGGCGAAGGGTACACAGGAGTCACTGGAATGCGCATCGGCGTCGAGGAACTCAGCACAGCTTGTGGCACGAAAGCACTTGGCACTGAAATGGCTGATGCCAGATGCAGTACTGAGGTCGATGCCGGACATGGCACTGAGGTTGGCACTGGACATGGTACCAAGGTCAATGCTGCACGCGGCACCGAAGTCGACGCTGGATGTGACATCGAGGTCAATGCTGCACGCAGCACCGTGGTCGATGCCAGAGGCAGCACCAAAGTCAATGCAGCACATAGCACTGAAGTCCCCAATGCCATGCATGGCACAGAAGCCGACACCGGCTGCGTCACCGATGAAACTGGACCCATCAGACCTAGAGGAAAAGGGGGAGGAAAATGGTATCTGTTCTGGCTCCTACGTGGAAACTTGGTGGTGGGGGGTAGGCACATTGACCCAGCGCTTGAAGGTGTCAGTACCAGAGAGGAAGAACTCTGTTGCAGGCACAGAACACGCATCCTACCCCAACCGCCCCAGCCCTGGCCCAACGGCCCCGAGACCTGAAGGCCCAGGAACCGGGTCCACAGGCAAGGGCAGATGAGACAGATGCAGTATCCACTGCTCCATAAGAGTGGCTTGTGGTGAAACTGCCCACTGGAAACCATGTCAGAGGACAGAGGGAACAGCAAAGGGCTCCAATTTCGAGAATCCCGACTGTTAAAAACAGAGACCACTGGGAACCCCTGGGGGGGTCAGGGTGGGTCTTCCACTATCTACAACTGAAGACTCCCTGGCAGACCTACCAGAGGGCAACCTCAAGTGGTACCGTCTCTTCTTCCTCCAATGGGAAGAAGAGGAGCTTGAGGTCGAGCAGCACTGGGTTTCCGACTGAGACCGGGATGGGCCCACTTCTTTTTGTGATTTTGGAAGGACTGTCCTCCCTCCCAAGCACCGGACTGCCTGTGGTCAGTGTTGGTAGGGGTAGGATGAAGAAGGCTGTTCATTACCTAGGATCTGCAGCTTATCCAATAGGTAGAGAAATGGGCAGACTGGGTGGGCCAAGAGGTCCTTATCCACTGTCAAAGTCCATGTTTCTATGTCATCGAGACACAGGTCAGGAAGCATAGGAAAACCAGGAGCAGTTTCAAAATTCACTTTAAAATTCGCAAATACCATTTCAATTTTCTCAATAACGGCAAAATAAAAAATGAAAATGATTCAGTATAACTATTTACAAAGTCAGTACAAACAGAGAAAATGAAGTCCTTCTTCTGAGGGTATCTCTTAATTCCAAGTTTCAGTCTCTCTCTCCTTGTCTCTCTAGCAAAAGCATTGCAGCTCTTTCTATAAGTATTTGTCTGGGAACTCGTTAACAGAATCCGCTTCTCACAGAATGGTTTTGTAAGTTTACAGAATGTTCTTGTCAGTTTCATTCCTTGCTATTTCAGCAAAACCATACATATTGACCCAGAACTGACCTCTTGTTCACAGGTCTGCAAAAGAAAACTGCATCTCAGGTTAACCCTCTGAATTCCAAATTATCATTTCAACAGTATAACTATATACTGTTTTAAACAAAGGGATCCCAGTTTCACACAGAATTTTACACAGAGATTCACATATATTTTTTATTACTTCAGATACGCAAGGGGGAAGAAAAGACAGCAATAGCAAGGGAAGGCAGAGAGACAGTGAGAGGTGGAGAACTGTGAAACTATTGGAATGATCAGTTCCTAGATCTCAGAAGAAAATTTGGTTGCATAACCAGACAGAGAAGAGATAGAAAAGGAGAGGATAGAACAGACCCTTGAATTTAAGCTCCTTCTGCATAACAAATGGAGCAGAGCCTTATTCAACCCTGTCACAGTCAGACCCCCCCCTCCAAAAAGGGCAGCGGACCGGACACAGCCCCACTGCCAGAACAACTTTCCAGCGAAGTCTCACTACCATCACCGATACAGTCCATGGTCGACTCCATCGATGGTAGGCTGAGAGTCTTCTTCAGAAATAACTTTTTTTTTTCAAATAATAAAATAAATAATACTAAACAAAACTAAGTGAAACTGAGTGACTAAATGCTGCTGTCGTATAGACATGAAGTTTTGACTCCTGGTGGGTGAGCGATGTTGCTCACTGAAGCGCACTCCATGGCGGGAAAAAAGGAACTGAGGCGGATGGAGGGTTGACGCCGAGATAGCCTATATGGGCGTAAGCCAGTCTCGCAGTGCCAAGCATGCGTGTTCCTACCTTGGCACAAGCCCTCCTTAAGATTTTTGGTTTCCACTGGGTTCTAGTGCCTCTGGCATAGTCCCAATAGTGTAAATGAATGATGAAGACTTTTAGTGAAGGAAGATCCTAGGTTGCGAGAAGCTCCCTGAGAACAGGCTGGAGCCACCACTGAAAGACTAGGCACACAATTTGAGGAATACCAGTGGCACTTTAACCAGCTTTAGCCAAACTGTTTTTTTTTGGGGGTGATGCTCTTTTCTTCCATTTATGTCTCCCCTGTCCTGACCTCAATCTATGTCATTATACAGGCCTCGATCACACCACTTCTTTGGTCCGCAGTCTGCATGCCTTTGCAGCCAGTGCAAACACCACTCAATGATTGGCTTGCAGGTGGTGCACAAATAAAGTGAGGCCACACCCTGCTTCACAGATCATCAAGCGACAATTCTCAACATGCCCTGCCTCCTTCTGGTTCTACGGCAAGAGACCAGAAGGAGGTGTCTGAATAAAGTGAGATCACATCTTCCTTCAGAATGTTCTGCTTCCTGCTGGTCCCACAACAAGACACCAGTGGGGGGTGTCTAAATAAAGTAAGGCCATATCTTTCCTCACAGACAGTTAAGTGACTGTTATCAACATATCCTGCCCCTTGCTGGTCGCAAACAAGACAGTAGCATGGGATGTTCAAATAAAGTGAGACCATATCCTCCCTCCCTCACAGACAGTCAAGTAACTATTCTCAACATGTCCTACCTTCTGCTGGTCCAACGGCAAGACACCAGCAGGGGGTGTTCGAATAAAGTGAGGTCATATCCTGCCTCACAGACAGTCATGTGCCTGTTCTCAACATGTCCTGCCTCCTGCTGGTCCCACAGCAAGACACCAGTAGGGTATGTCTGAATATAGTGAGGCTATATCCTCTTGCACAGGTAGTCAAGCAACTAGATTTCCCCTGTGGGTTCCACAGTAATACAACAGAATTCACACATGAACATGGGATTCACTCAGCCAAACTACGGGTCTAGCTTTTAACCAAAGTACTCACAGACACACACGGGTTTTTAGTATGGTACATCTTCAAAGTTTGGGAAGAGGCCAGCCTGGTGGCGCTGAGGGTTGATGCGCTGGATGCCACAACTCGCACAACACTGGCGACCTGGGTTCAGGAATGGATTCTAAGTGCCAGCAGGGGGGGGGGGGCAGGATCGAGCATTGGCTCTCTTCTCCCAGGTGGGTGGGTCGCCAGTCTGTAGTCCCATTGTCACTGGATGGAGGTCCAGTGGCAGGTGTAGGTGGCAACCGAGTGACTGGTAGGGTGGTGTGTCCCGTAGGACATGATGTGCGCATGCCTCCACATGCGTGCATCACGTCGGGGACGTGAGGGATCGGGGAGTAAACAAAGGAAAATATCGAAAAAGTACTTACGGGAAAAAAGTTTGGGTAGGGAGATTTGCTTATAGTTTTATGGACATTATCCATTGTATTACGCAGATAAGGGTTTGATGATCTGTAAACAGTTAACTGAATACACAACATACTCTACAGAGGCAGGGGCAAATGTTATAATCATAATTAAATTATTTTTACAAAAGAATCCAGCAGTCGAACTTCAAATTCAGCGAGAATAATTTTTATTTTTTTAAATAATAAAAAATAGAAATAAAGAAGTTGATTACTTGCAAAACGTTTTGTGCTAAAGTGCAAAAGATTCCGGCTTAGATACACCACAGACAAACAAAAAAGCCTCTGCACTTCGGGCTATGCAACCCCTTCTTTAGGAGGCATGGCTTAAGTAAGCATTAATGCCCGATGAAGGAGGCTTCTACTGGGGAATTAATGCATGGTGGGGGGGTGGCCATAACATATCCAATTTAGTAGTAAAACATTTAATAAATGGAAATTAAAAAAATCTATTTTTATAGAACAGTGACTGTGCCTCATTATTGAAAAGGTAATTTAAATATTTCTGCTGGCAACGAGGAATTCTCTGTTTACAGTCCACTGTCTGAAATGCACTCTATGAAATGTTATAGTATTTGACTTTCCTAGCTCTAAGCAGGATGGGGGATTTCCTGATACAATCAGGTGGTGACAAGTAAAGAGAATCGGTATACTTAAACTGCCCTGTAAGCTGGTACAGCCCAAGGGGCAGGCTGTAACAAACTGGTGGTAGGGGTGCAGATCAGTGCACAAATTTAAAGCCAGAATTTGAGCGATGCATGCCTTCCTGGTGGGACCAGGAACTCAGTGAGTAGTAAAAGCCTTACCTAGCACATAGATTGAAACACAGATTGCCAGTAGAAAAGTTACCTTAATAGTCATGAAACAGGATATACAGAAGAAAAAATTACTCACCTTAATAATGTTGTTTCTTCTAATGGAGTCTTACTGTATTCTGACTATTGCAGTGATCTCCAACCCTTGAACTGCCCCAGAGAACAAAGAGTTGACTTTCCATGCAAGGCATGGAATGCTGAGCTCGAGCTCGGTTGAAGCCTCTTTCTGCTGCTGTTTGAACCCCAACCGTCAGATCTTTACGAGCTATACTCACTGGGAGTTCTGTGTGGAAACTGTAAACTCACACTAGCCAACTGGCAACTAAATTAGATAAAAAGGTTTTTTTTGGTTTCAAAGCAGACTCAAGTCAGGAAATCCAAAAAACAAAACACAACACACACCCAGAACAAAGGAGGGTGAGAAAAATGGGCACCTCTAGGTGCCAACACTGCTCCTGCCCACCCACATCCCAAAAACCAGGTTCTGAGAGGGGAGGCGGGAGGTCAGAATACAGCAAGACTCCATTAGAAGAAACAACATTACTAAGGTGAGTAATTTTTTCTTCAAATACCATGAAGTCTTGCTGTATTCTGACTATTGCAGATTACCAAGCAGTACCTCCATGGAGGAGGGACAGAACCTACTTTGGGAATAGGCTCTGAAGTACTGCTGTGCCAAACCGAGCATCACTCCTAGCCTGGATATCCAGAGAGTAATGCTTGGTGAAAGTATGGATAGTTTCCAGGTGGCGGCTTGACAAATCTCTAAGATAGGAATATCCCTGGCAGCAGCCAGGGAAGAAGCTGTACCTCTAGTAGAGTGAGCCCTCAGGCCTGAGGGTGGGATTCTACCCACTTTTTTGTAGCATAATTGTATACAAGAGACAATCCACCTGGCAATAGATCTTTTAGTGGCAGGTTTCCCCTTACCAACCTCCCCATAAGTGAGGAACAATTGGAGGAAGTCAAACCTGTGACCCTTGGTACGCTCTATGTAGTAGCTAAGGGCCCTTTTTACGTCCAGGCTGTGCAGCCTCCTCTCTCCAGAGGAGGAGGAATGGTCAGTGAAGAAAACAGGAAGAGACAGACTGATTAAGGTGGAAATCTGAAACCACCTTAGGCAGAAACTTCCTGTTAGTTCTTAGGACCACTTTATCTCTATGGAAAGAGATGAAATCAGGCTCCACTGACAGGGCTTGCAATTCACTGATGCGCCTGGCAGAGGTAATGGTACCAAAAACACAGTTTTCCAAGTCAAGTACTTAAGCTCTGCAGAGGACAAAGGCTCAAAAGGGGGTTGCATAAGCTGAGCAATGCAAACATTAAGGTCCCAAGCAGGAGCAGGATCCCTGACGGGAGGATTGGTGTGCAACAGTCCCTTGAAGAATTTGCAAAATACAGGATGGGCTGAAAGAGAAGAGTGCTTGCCTACTGACAAAAAAGCAGAAACAGCTGCCAAATGTACTTTGAGTATAGCTGGTCTGAGTCCCAAGCCATTGAGAAGAACCATATAGTCCAGGACTGTAGGCAACCCAGCAGATTCTGGAGAAATATGCTTATCAGAGCACCAAATAGTGAACCTTTTCCATTTTGAGTTGTAAGACTTTCTGGTGGAAGGCTTTCGAGAAGCCTTTAGAATATCCAGGACACCTTGAGAGAGGTGCAGATCAGCAAACTCTAACTCTTCAAGAGCCAGGCCTTGAGATTGAGAAATTTGAGATTTGGATACCAAACCCTTCCCTGAGAGGATGTCAACAAGTTGTAATTCCTGGGAAGAGACAGGGGAAGGTGGACTGCTAAGGACAGCAACAGTGGGTACCAGGGCAGTCTGGCCCAGTCTGGAGAGATCAGAATCACTTTGCAGGGTTGAGACCTGATCTTGACTAGTACCTTGAACAGTAGAGGGAAGGGAAGGAAAGCATAGAGGAACTTCCCTTCCCAACTGAGTACCAGAGCATCCAGGGGGACTGAGCCCAACATTGGGGGTCTGCAGCAAAAGAGAGGAAGTTGGTGATTGTCTGGGGCTGCAAAACAATCCATCTGTGGAGTGTCTCATCTTGAGAAAAATCACCTTCAAAACTAGGGGATCCAGGGACCATTCGTGGTGGCCCTGAGATATCCTGCTGAGAGCATCTGCCAGGATATTGTCCTTCCCTGGCAGGTGAACTGCTGTGAGAGAAGTTTGCAGGGAATAGGCCAGAGACCACAACTTCATTGCTTCTGTGCACAAGGCCGTAGACCGAGTGCCCCCTTGCTTGTTGATGTACCACATTGTGGTGGCATTGTCTGTTCTGATCTGGACTACTTTGTTCTGAACAGATTTGGAAAAAACTTGTAGTGCCAGAAACACTACTCTGAGTTCCAAGAGATTGATGTGAAGCAGAGATTCTTGAGGTGACCACAGCCTTTGGGTGGTAAGATCCCCCAAGTGGGCTCCCCAGCCCAAGAGAGAGGCATCTGTGGTGAGGATTAGAGAAGGAGACTGAGTGACAAAAGGAACTCCTTGCCTTAAATTGTCCTGATCCTGCCACCATTGCAAAGCCTGGATCAGGGTTCGAGTCACTGGGACTAGTTTGGTCAGGGAATCCTTTCTCTGGGACCAGAAGGTTCTCAAGTGGAACTGAATGTCCCCCTCATCTGAAATCTTGCACCCTGGACCACTGCTGTAGAGGCTGCCATGTGGCCCAGGAGCTGCAAGAAGTGCCTTGCTGGTTGAGACACCTGAAGGGCGAAAGAAGAGGCCAGTTCTATTAAGAGTCCTTGCCTTGTACAGGGGAAGGAAGGCCTTTGCTCTTATTGTATCCAGCTCCGCCCCTATAGAGGTGAGGAGCTGCACTGGCTCTAGAACTGACTTTGGAAGGTTTAGGAGGAACCCTAAAGAAGTGAGTAGTTGCTGAGTTATCTGAAGATGTCACTTGACCTGTTCTGGAGACTGACCTACTATGAGCCAGTCGTCCAGGTATGGAAAGATGGAGATTTTTTTTCTCCTTAGGAAAGCAACCACTACTGCCAGGCACTTTGTGAACACCCTTGGGGCTGATGTTAGACCAAAGAGCATTGCTCTGAATTGATAGTGGCCTCAGGGCAACTTGAACCTGAGGTACTTTCTGTGGGAGCACCTGATGGGAATGTGAAAGTAGGCATCCTTGAGGTCCAGGGAGGCTAGCCAGTCCCCTGGCCTTAGAGAGGGCAGAATTATTCCCAGAGTCACCATTTTGAATTTTGGCTTTAAAAGGTGCTTGTTTAGGTATCTCAGATCCAGGATGGGCCGCCATTCTCCTGTCTTTTTAGGGGTTAGGAAGTACCTGGAGTATAATCCTTTGCCCCTGTGTAGGGTAGGAACCATTTCTGTGGATCTGAGAGCCAAGAGGGAAGAAACCTCTGCCTCTAGGGCAAGGGCCTCTGAAGGATTTGCAGGTGGAAAGGATCTGGTTCTCATCTTGGGAAATTTTTTGAAGCCGAGAACCAGTCCCTGGCTTACTAATTCCAGGTCCCACTTGTCTGATGTTAAAGACTTCCAGTCCTGGACAAAGTAAGCCAGCTTGCCCCCTACAGGTAGTGGAGAATCAGCCAGGGCAGACCCATCAGGGTGTCTGCTTGGAAGGGGCTTTAGGCTGAAGGGGTGGAAGCAGGCCTGCTCATACCCCATCTGCCTCTCCCTCTAAAGAACCCCCTCTGAGGAAAAGCAGAAGAGGAGGCCTGGGCTTGGTAAAAAGGCCTGCCCCTGCCCCGGAATGCTGCCTCTGAGGAGTGGCTTGCCTTTCTTTGGCCTGAGCACTCCTGTAGGTGGTCCTGTACTCGTCCATCTTCTTCATGTAATTCTCTGTCTGCTCCCCAAACAGAGAACTACCAATGACAGGAAAATCCATGACCTTAGCCTGGGTATCCTGTGACAGGCTAGTACATCTAAGCCAAGCCATCCTCCGAAGGGCCACAGAGGTAGCCATGACTCTAGATGAAACATCATTGGAGTCCACAGCAGCATGAAATTGCACCTTCGATGCCTCAATCCCATCTGCAGCCACCCGCTCCAGCTCCTTGGCAAGCTGGTCAGTGGCCTGTTTAGCTAGAGCCATCACAGTGTCCCACCTGGACTTCTGGTATCTAGCTGTGTAGGCCATATAGTTAGCCTGTCTGAGTCCCAAAGATGCTGCCATGTACTGTTTCTTTTTCATGGCATCAATCCTCCTGGAGTCCTTGTCTGGGGGGTGTGAAGCCAAGGGAATATTTGCCTTATCACAGGCAGCAGCCTGCACTACCCCAACATGGCTGCATTGCTGGGAAAGGAACTCCGTGTCTGAGCCTGAAAGAGTATACCTCTTGTCCATTCTTCTGTCCACAGGAGGTATGGAATTAGGAGTTTTTAAAATTTTAAATGTCTGTTTCCCAAAAGATTTATGGAGGGGAACAGACAGTCTCCTGGACTCTGGGATGTCCATCATCTCAACAAAATCAGGCTCCTCCTGATCCTCTACTGCTTCTTCCATAGGAAGCTGGAGGGTTTCAGCCACTTTTTTGTAAAACATAAAGTGGGAAGGGGACTCAGAAAGCCAGGAGAAGAAACACCTGAAGGTCTGTCTGGGGAGATGTCCGGGTCAATAGGCACATCCGGACTTTCATAATCACCAACATCATCATTATCTTCATACTCTCCCTCCTCCTCCTCTGGTTCATAAAATTCTTCTAAAGTATAATCCGGAACCGGGGGAACCAACCGAACCGAGCCCCTAACCGATGGTGCCGGTTCGGCCGGAACCGAAGTTAGCGATTGAACTATCCTGATCGCTTTGGCTATCTCATCAGCGGTCGGAGAAAGAACTTGTGGATCTGAACTGGATGATTTATCCCTTCTTTTTCTTTTAACTGGAACCGACTCCTCAGAATCGGTTCTCCTTTTGCCCAAAGAAGTTTCACCCTGGTCAGAGGGCATTCCTTCTGGTTCGGTTGGAACCGAACCGGGCTGGCCATCCAGGTCAACGGACTTCTCGGCCTCCCTTTCCCTCAGTCTATCTACTCTCTTATCCAGGGTAGCATTGGGAAAACTTTTACAAATTTGGCATTCAAACAACATGAAGTCTTGCTATATTATGGCAATTGCAGTATGACCGCAGGTTAGAACTGCTCCGGAGGTGAAATAGTTAACTTTCCATGCAGGCATGGAACTTAGAGCGCGAGCTCGGTTGAAAACTCTGTCTGTTGTGCTTCAAACGCAAACTGTCAGATTCTTTACTCTGCCTCACTGAACAGTCGCTCCGGAGATTTCTCCTTCTGCTCGGTTCATTTTGTCGGTTTAAAAGTATTATTTTTTGGTTTTTAGCCGAAATTAAACCGCAACCAGTCGGTTCAAGCTTTGTCTGTGGTAATGTAAGTAATAGATAGGTTTTACATTTATTTTTTCTGTGTGGAACTTGTAATTCTTTATCGGTTCGGTTTGAACCGATCAGGTTGTATTTAAAATCTACTAGTCCTTTTTTAGAGTGGTTCCCGGTTCTTATCGGTTCTAAAAAAAACAGATTTCATTACGTTTTTCCACGACCCGTGACACGGTTGGGAACCGATAAGGGTGTCTTGCTTGGTGGATTGCCATAAACGGGCATGTTGGTTAGGCTGGCATTATGTCTGAGAAACCCAAAGAAAAACGGACCCACTGGGTTTCAACACTGTAGTGTTTGTGGGGAAGCTTTTGCTAAGGCTGACCCACACACCACATGTGTCTATTGTCTGGGGTTTGACCACCTCAATTCAGACTGCCAGATTTGTCACAATTTCCCTGCTGCCACCATAGATAAGAGAGAGTTGGTAGGCTCAGGGAAAGGGAGGCCAAAAAGTCCGCTGACCCGGATGGCCAGCCCGGTTCGGTGCCAACCGAACCGGAGGGAGTGCCCTCTGACCAGGGCGATACTTCCTCGGGCAAACGAAGAGCCGGTTCTGAGGAGCCGGTTCCAGCAAAAAGGACTAGAAAGTCAGCTAGTGTAGAGCCAAAAGTTCTCTCCCCAACTGCTGAGGAAATAGCTAAAGCAATTCAAATTGTCCAGTCTCTCTCTCTGGTTCCGACCGAACAGACACCTTCAGGTAAGCGTTCGGTTCGGCTGGTTCCACCGGTTCAAGGTTATGATTTTGAGGATTTTTATGAACCGGGGGAGGAGGAAGAGGAATATGAGGAGAGTGAATATGGTTTTGAAGATATGGATGTGCCCACTGATCCGGACATCTCTCCAGATAGACCCCTAGGGGTTTCTCCTCCAAGGCTTTCCGAGTCCCCTTCTCATTTCATGTTTTATAAAAAAGTTGCTGAAACTCTCCAGCTCCCTGTTGAGGAAGCTGTTGATGACCAAGAGGAGCCAGACTATGTAGAAATGATGGATATTCCAGAGTCTAGGAGACTGTCTATTCCTTTGCATAAATCTTTTGGAAACAGACAGTAAAAGTTTTAAAACTCCTCACACTATACCTCCTGTGGATAAAAGGATGGACAAGAGGTATACCTTATCAGGCTCCGACACTGATTTCCTCACTCAACAATGCAGCCATGTAGGGGTAGTGCAGGCTGCAGCCCAGGCTAATATTCCCCTAGCTTCACACTCCTGAGAAGGACTCCAGGAAGATTGATGCTATGGCAAAGAAACAGTACATGGCAGCATCTTTGGGACTCAGACAAGCAAATTATATGGCTTATGCTGCTAGGTACCAGAAATCTAGATGGGATACTGTGCTGGCCCTGAAGGAACAAGTCCCTGACCAGCTTGCCAGGGAGCTGGAACAGGTGGCTATGGATGGTACTGAGGCATCCAAGGTGCAAGTTCATGCTGCAGTGGACTCTAATGATGTTTCATCAAGAGTCATGGCTACATCTGTGGCACTTCGCAGGATGGCTTGGCTCAGATGTACTACCCTGTCTCAGGATACCCAGTCTAAGGCCATGGATTTTCCTGTTGTGGGAAATTCTCTATTTTGGGAGCAAACAGAGAATTACATGAAGAAAATGGATGAATATAGGACCACCTATAGGAGTGCACAGGCCAAGGAAAGGCAGGCCACTCCTCAAAAGCAGCTTCCTAGAGGCAGGGGCAGGCCTTTTCATAGGCCTTTTACTGCTTTCCAAGCTTCCTCCTCCGCCTATGCTCAGAGGGGTTCTTTAGAGGGAGAGGCAGACGGGTACAAGCAGGTCTGCTTCCACCCCTCAGCCCAAAGCCCCCCAAGCAGGCACCCTGATGGGATTGCCAGGCCAATTCTCCTCACACTCAGTAGGCTGGCTACTTTGTCCAGGACTGGAAGTCTTTAACATCAGACAAGTGGGTCCTGGAAGTAGTGCTTGGGACTGGTTCTCAGCTTCAAAAATTTCCAAAGCTGAGAACCAGATCTTTTCCACCTGCAACTCCATCAGAGGCACTCGCCCTAGAGGCAGAGGTCTCTACCCTCCTGGCTCTCAGAGCTGTGGAAAGGGTTCCTCCCTACACCAGAGGCAAAGGTTTGTACTCCAGGTACTTCCTTACCCAAAAGACAGGAGATGGCGGCCCATCCTGGATCTCAGATATTTAAACAAGCACCTTTAAAGCCAAAGTTCAAAATGGTGACTCTGGGAATTATCCTACCCTCTCTAAGGCCAGGGGACTGGCTAGCTTCCCTGGACCTCAAGGATGCCTACTTCCATATTCCCATCAGAAGCTCCCATCGAAAGTACCTCATGTTCGAGCTGCCCTCAGGCCACTACCAGTTCAGAGTAATGCCCTTCGGCCTCACTTCTGCCCCAAGGGTATTCACAAATACCTGGCTGTAGCAGTTGCCTACCTAAGAAGGCAAAAGATTGCCATCTTTCCTTACCTGGACGACTGGCTCTTAGTAGGCCAGTCCCCAGACCAGGTCAATTTACACCTTCAGATAATGCAGCAACTGCTTACCTCTCTAGGTTTCCTTCTGAATCTCTCAAAGTCAGTTCTAGAGCTGGTCCAGCTTCACCTTCATAGGCGCAGAACTGAACACACGGTAGCCAGGGCCTTCCTCCCCTGGACAGGGCAAAGACCCTAGTCTTCCTGGCCTCCTCATTTACCCTGCAGGTCTCCGCCAGCAAGGCATTTCTGCAGCTCCTAGGACACATGGCTGCTTCCACAGCAGTTGTGCAAGGAGCAAGATTTCAGATGAGGGACATCCAGTTCCATCTGAGAGCTTTTTGTCTCAAAGAAAGGATCCTCTTACCAAGCTGATCCCAGTAACTCGAACCCTGATCCAAGCCCTACAGTGGTGGTAGATCAGAGCAACCTGAGACAAGGAGTTCTTTTGTCACTCAGTCTCATTCTCTAATCCTTACTACAGATGCGTCCCTCTTGGGCTGGGAGCTCTCATGGGCGACTCACCACCCAGGGTCTGTGGTCTCCCAGGAATCTCTGCTCCACATCAACCTGTTGGAGCTCAGAGCAGTTTTTCTAGCACTTCAAGCTTTTTCCAAATCTGTTCAGAACAAGAGTATTCAGGTCAGAACAGACAACACCACTACAATGTGGTACATCAACAAGAGGGGCACTGGTTCACGGCTTTGTGCACCGGCTGAGAGTTGTGGTCTCTGGCTTACTCCTGAACACCTCCCTACGGCAGTTCACCTCCCAGGCAAGGACAATGTCCTGGCAGATGCTCAGCAGGATTTCCCAGGGCCACCATGAATGGTCACTGGATCCTGGTCTTGGGAGTAGTATTTGCCAGATGGGGCACCCGCGAGATAGATCTTTTGCAGCACCAGACAATCACCAACTTCCTCTTTTTTGCTGCAGGCCCCCAGTGTTGGGCTCACTCCCACTGGATGCCTTAGCCCTCAGTTGGGAGGGGAAGTTTCTCTATGCTTTCCCTCCCTTTCCTCTCCTGTTCAAAGTGCTAGTCAAAATCAGATCCCAATCATGCAAAGTCATTCTGATAGCTCCGGATTGGGCCAGACAGCCCTGGTATACACTCCTGCTGTCCTTAGCAGTCCATCCTCCCTTGTCCCGTCCCAGGAATCACAATCTGTTAACCTGTGCCCAGGGAAGGGTCTGGTACCCGAATCTCAAACCTCTCAATCTCAAGGCTTGGTTCTTGAAGAGTTAGAGCTTGCTGATTTACACCTTTCCCAAGGTGTAATGGATATATGAAGGCCACAAGGAAGCCTTCCACCAGGCTACTTACAATTCCAAATGGAAAAGGTTTTCCCATGGTGCTCGGAAAAGCATATTTCCCAGTCTCTGCTGATCTACCCACAGTCCTGGATTATATGGTCCACCTGAATTCTTTGGGGCTGAGACCAGCTACCCTGAAGGTGCACTTGGCAGCTGTGTCTGCTTTTATTTCAGCAGGTAAATCCTCTTCCCTTTCAGCTCATCTTGTATTTTCATGTTTTTAAGGGGTTGTTTCACACCAACCCTCCATTCAAGGATCCTGCCCCTGCCTGGGATCTTAATGTTTGCATTGCTCAGCTTATGCAACCCCCCTTTGAGCCCTTGTCTTCAGCTGAGCTCAAGTACTTGACTTGGAAAACTGTGTTTTTGGTAGCCATCACCTCTGCCAGATGCATAAGTGAATTACAAGCGTTGTCAGTGCAGCAGGAGTTTATCTCTTTTCACAGAGATAAGGTGGTCCTTCGGACTAACAGAAAGTTCCTGCCTAAGGTGGTTTCAGATTTCCACCTTCATCAATCTGTTTCACTTCCAGTGTACTTCACTGACCACTCCTCCTCTGGGGAGAGGATACTGCACAGCTTAGATGTGAAGAGAGCCCTTAGTTACTACATAGAGCGTGCATGAGGTCATAGGTTTGACTCCTTCAACTATTCCTCACCTACGCGGTTGGTAAAGGGAAGCCAGCCACTAAAAGATCCATTGCCAGGTGGATTGTCTCTTGTATCCAATTCTGCTATGAGAAGTTGGGTAAAGTTCCCCCTCAGGCCTGAGGGCTCACTCTACCAGAGGTACAGCTGCTTCTCTGGCTGCTGCCAGAGACATTCCTATTCTAGAAATATGTCAAGCAGCTACCTGGAAAACAGTTCACACTACACCAAGCATTACTCCCTGGACATCAGGCTAGGAGTGATGCTCAGTTTAACACAGCTGTGCTTCAGAGCCTATTTCCTAGGTAGGTTCTGTCCCTCCTCCATGGGGGTACTGCTGTAGTCTGCAATTGTCATAATATAGCAAGATTATGCTGTTTGAAGAAAAAATTACTCACCTTAGTAATGTTGTTTCTTCTAATGGAGTCTTGCTATATTATGACCTCCCTTCCTGCCTGCCCCTCTCAGAACCTCTGTTTTGGGGATGTGGGTGGGCAGTACAGGGTTGGCACTTTTTTTTTGATGCCCACCTTGTTGTTTTTCACCTACCTTTTTGGGTGAATTGGTGTTGTGTTTTTGCATTTTTGGGTGTCCTGACTTGAGTCTTTGTTTTAGGCCAAAAATGAGTGTTTATGTTAGTAGCCAGTTGGCTAGTGTAGGTTTACAGCTTCCACACAGAACCTTAGTGAGTTTTAGTCAGAAGATCTGACAGTTTGCATTTGAAGCACAACAGACAGAGTTTTCAACCGAGCTCGCGCTCTAAGTTCCATGCCTGCATGGAAAGTTAACTATTTCACCTCTGGAGCAGTTCTAACCTGCGGTCATACTGCAATTGTCATAATATAGCAAGACTCCATTAGAAGAAACAACATTACTAAGGTGAGTAATTTTTTCGTCTGCATTGAGGTGGTCAAACCCCAGACAATAAACACAGGTGGTGTGGGGGTCAGCCTTAGCAAAGGCTTCCCCATACACACTACAGTGTTGAAACCCAGTGGGCCTGTTTTTTTTCTTTGGTTTCTCAGACATGGCCAATCCTAACCAAAACTTACCCTTTTTTAGGCAATCTGCCAGGCAAGACACCCCTATCAGTTCCTGACCGTATTCTGCGGGTCTTGGGAAAAACGTAATGAAATCCGTTTTTTTAGAACCGACACGGACCGGTTACCACACTTAATAAAGACAAAAGTGTTTTGACACAAACCTGATCGGTTCAAACCGAACCGATCCAATGTTTACAAGTTCCACACAGAAAACTAATATAGAAAACCTATCTAGTACTCACGGTACCACAGACAGAGACTTACGAGCGACTGTTCAGTGAGGCGGAGTAAAGAATCTGATGGTTGGGGTTCAAACAACAGCAGACAGAGGCTTCAACCGAGCTCAAGCTCAGCGTTCCATGCCTTGCATGGAAAGTTAACTCTTTGTTCTCTGGGGCAGTTCAAGGGTTGGAGA
Organism: Neoceratodus forsteri; assembly: GCA_016271365.2. Classification (NCBI taxonomy): domain Eukaryota; kingdom Metazoa; phylum Chordata; order Ceratodontiformes; family Ceratodontidae; genus Neoceratodus; species Neoceratodus forsteri. The sequence goes on along the minus strand of CM057458.1, from coordinate 626,351,603 downwards.
TCACTGCACCAGTCAGAATACAAGACTTCATGTTGTTCGAAAAGATCACACTGTTTACTACTATTTTGTTTATTTCTAGGACACAGCTTAGTGCAGTGTACTGAGCAAGGATGAGCTCCTCAACATACTGCAGATGTAATGTGCCTTAGCTCTGTGAGCTGTGCAAAGACAGGGGGATTGTCTATGAGGGCCTGACAAAAAATGGACTCAAAGAAGCCCTGGTCGAGCAGGACTGAGCATAGGGGGAGGCAGCTTGTCCCTGGGGCATACGACCAAATGCCTGCGGAGCAGGTGGTCACTGAAGAAAGTAACCAAAGTAGCGAGACTGAGGGCACAGAGATTGAGCCAGATGGGGGACCTCATGACACGAGTTAGTAAAACAGCACAGCCCAAGCCTGAGCCAAGAACCGGGGTAGCAGAGTCTCACAATAAGCACCACAGCATACCAGGATGGGGATGATTTTGATTTGTTTTTAAAATAATTTGAGAGGGTATGTGTACAGTTTAAATTGGACAGGGCTATGTGGATGATCCACCTTACACCGCTGATTACTGGCTGTGTTTTGCATGCATTTGCAAGAATGGATGATCAGGACGGTATGGATTATGATAAAGTTAGAGGGTGTTACGGAAATGTTTTCAGCTAACTCCTGAGACTTATAGGAGAACATTCAGGGAATTAAGAAAGGGCACAGGAGATAGCTATGTAGAACTGCATGTTCAAATGTGTACCCATTTAGACCACTGGGTGAATGGGGCCAAAACAGAACTGTGGCGCAAATAAAAGATTTCTTTGTAAGGAAACAATTTCTTAAAATTGTACCAGAGGACCTGTGCATATGGCTACTGGACCGGGAATGTAGCACCCCGAAAATAGTATCTGAAAGTGCTGATCTGTATGTGGCCAGCAGACCACACATGCAGCATCAGAACGATAGAGGGGGCGCGCACATCATTTCAAGGGAACCTAGGGAGGACAGCCTGAAGTAAACCAGCCTGCACCACAGTCCAAAATATAACCCACCAGTCTTAAGGGGAACAGGGAGCCGGGTGCAAAAAAGTGCTTTATTTGCTAGAAAGTGGGGCATCTGTCCCATGACTGCCCTATAAACATGAACAAAGGGGAAAAGCCTGGGGAGGGGGTGATCAAGACAATACCCAGCAGACAGCAGCCTGGGCACAGACTGTAGTGCCACCTAACTCCTCCATGAATATGCACCCTATCCTAGTTAATGACGCAGTAACCGTCATTGAGGGATACTGCACCTCCATCTCCATAGTGAGGCAGGGTCGGCAGATTCTGCCAGGGCAGTTTTCCAAGATTCGGGGAATCACAGGCCCTGTGGTCTACGTCTCAATGGCTCAGGTCTTCCTGATCTGGTAGGGCAGCTATAGGGGTACAGGAGGTGGGACTCATACCTGATTTCCCTGTGGCTGTGATCATGGGGAATGATTTTGACCACAAGAAAACTGTGGTGTTTGTTACTACTCAAAGTCAGGAAAAAGGGCAAGCTTCTGAACGTAAGAAGGGGGCAACGCAGCCTGCACGAACCCCTACCTCAGCAGCTGAGGAAGTGGCTAGTGAGGGTGAGGGCTAGCTAGGAGTAGCAGCCCTGAGCCCCAGCTGCAAACAGAGAAAGTTTCAGCCATGGGCGGACTTCCTTCTGCTTGAGCTGAGGAGGGTCAGACGGGAGGAGCTGGGCAGAGCTCAGCTGGCAGATCCTACCCTACAGAAACTGAGAAAGATAGCAGATAGTGCTGAGGACTCTAAGAGGAGTAAAAAGTTAGTTTACTGGGAGAACGGACTGTTGCACAGCAAGTGTACACCACTCAGGGGACTAGAGGGAGAGGTACTCTGATGGCTGTTAGTCCCTAGGGCTTACAGCAAGCAGCTTTTGGCCCTGGACCATGACATGCCATTTTCAGGCCACCTGGGCATAAGCCACACAAAAAGGCGGATTGCCAATAATTTCTTTTGGCCTAGTATGTACAAAGATGTGGCAAATACCGTTGGACTTGTCCACAGTGCAGAAGGTGGGAAAGATAAGGCTAAGACAGCTTTGGTACCCCTGACTGTTATTGATGAACCATTTAAGAGGGTAGCTGTGGACATAGTGGGGCCCCTTATCACCCCAAGTCACATGGGCAAAAGGTACATACTGATTACTGTGGCTTATGCCCTGAGGCAGTGGCCATGTCCTCCATTGAGGTGGAGAAAGTGACTGATGAATTCCTGGGAACCTTAGCCGAGGGGCACTCCCCCAAGAGATTCTGTCAGACCAGCGGATGAATTTCATGTGGGCACTGATGACTACTCTGTGGGAAAACGGCAGGATGAAACAGTACTATGCCTTACCCTACCACCCTGAGAAAAATGGCCTGGTCAAGCAGTTCAACGAGACCCTCAAAACTATGCTCAGGACATTTGGTGACCAGCACAAGAGGGAGTGGGACAAATATTTGCTACACCTCCTCTTTGCTTACAGGGAAGTCCCACAGGAGTCCGCAGGGTTCTCACCCTTTAAGCTCCTGTTTGGTCACAGGGTGAGGAAGCCCCTACATTTAGTTAGGGATGAATAGGAGGGGGACCTTGCCTTCCAAGGAGAATCCATTGTGAAGTACATCTCGCATTTCAGGGCCTGGCTTAAGGAGCTCATGGGGCTTGCCCAGCAGGAGAAATCCTAGAAAGACCGTGGGGCCAGAGCCTGGGAGTACAAAGCCAGACAGCGAGTGATGGTACTCGTCTCAGTCCAACAAAACAAACTGCAGGTAGCATGGGATGGCCCATTCTCCATGGTTAGGAAGGTGAGTGAGGTCAATTATGTAGTAGGACTGCCTGACAGGAGAGGCAGTCAGAGGGTATATCACGTCAACATGATGAAGTCCAACTATGATAGGGAGGAAATGGTCCTTGCTGTGTGCAGCGTGCCCGAGAAGACAATGAGGCTGATCCACTTGTGGAACTCCTTGGGGAGGTGTGGGAAGGGTCTTCGGTGGATAACCTTACCCTTTCAGAGTAGTTGACACCAGTCCAGGGGCAGAAGAGATGATAGGGGTGCTGTGAGCATTTGGGGAAATGATCATGGGGAAAGCAGTGCCACTGAGGCAGTCCCCCTACAGAGTACCAGAGGGCATTAGACAGGCCATGTAGGAGGAGCTCAGAAAGATGCTGGCTCTTTGAGTAATCCAGGAGTGCAGTAGCCCATGGGCCTTGCCTGTAGTCCTGGTCCCCAAGAAGGATGGTCCCACATGGTTCTGTGTTGTCTACCGGAGGCTCAACAGCTGCACGAAGTCAGATGCTTACCCCACACCCAGATAGGATGAGAATTTAGAGCGGCTGTGGGGAGCCCAGTTCCTGACCACAAAAGACCAGACAAAGGGCTACTGGCAGGTAACTCTAACCCCTGCAGCCAGGTAGAGGCTGGCCTTCATCACCCCATTTGGGTGAGTTCCTACATGAGCAGCAGTGTTTCTTGGGGGTCGCCCTAAAGAGACATGCCTTCATTTCTCAGCAGAGTAGAGTTGATGGGAAATGTGCCAAGATTCATTTATTCTTTTTTTTGTTAGTGTGATTATTTTGTAAGTTCTGCTGTTTGGAATGCACACCAAAATGGCCTCCAGGTCACATGTTCAGGCAGCTCTCAGGAGAAACACTGGCCAACTGGGAAGGGGCTAAGTCTCCCATGAGCTCATCTAGCAACAGACGCTGGAAGATGTGAGGGTGGTATTTCTGGCATGGAGACCTCCTGCCAGAAGGATGAAAACATGGTTGTACAATTGTAAGGATGCTGCTAGGTGTGAATAAAGCCAGAGATCACACCCCCACAGCCCTGAGTACATAAAAGGGGGAGCTGGGCACCCATCTCTCTCTCTCTCTCTCTCTCTCTCTCTCACCCCGACTTTCTACAGCTGGTGAAGAAAAGGGGGCCCTGCTAATAGACAGCTATCTGTGTGAGGGAAGGACAGTTCTGAATGAGTGTTCTTTCAGGTTAGCTGGCAGGTAAATATAGACTCTAGGAGAGACTAGATTTTTGAGATTCTTCTAGCAATCATTTGTTAACTACTTTTGGTTTCTTTTCCAGTAAACGTGTAAATCTTTTGTCTTGCTGTATATGCATCCTGTTTATTTTATAATACCTGCAGTATCCATTAGTAAAGGGTATTTTTTGTTATGGAACAGTGACTGTGTCCCATATTGAAAAGGTCATTTTAATATTTCTGCTAGCAACAAAGAAGTCTCGGTTAACAGTCCGCTGTCTGAAGCGTACTCTGTCAAATACTGTGTTTGACCTTATTAGTCCTGAGCAGGACAGGGGTTTTTCTGATACAATAAGGTGGTGGCAAGTGAAGAGAATCAGTATACCCAACAAACTGCCCTGCACGCTGCTATGGCTCAAGGGACGGGTTGTCACAGGAGCTATGGTGAGTGCAGAGTGGAGAGGTGGTAGTGAAACTATAGAAGGCATTACAGAGGACGTCCAGTCTAGCCAGGGAAAAGAAGGGAGGGATGCCATAGACCACATTCACATAGTCAAATACCGGGAGGACCATTTTAGTTACCAGCACCCAGCAGACCTGGGGGGGGGGGGACAGGCAGTCCTTAGTGGTACAAGGTGTTAAACCTGTGGTGAAGGTTGGCATGGATGGCATCAATGTGGGCCGAGAAGTCAAGCTTGCTGTCTAGCACATAACATGGTACTTGAAAGCAGGGACAACCTCCAAGTGGATGCCATTCAAGGTGGAGAAGACAGGGGAAGGCGAGAGCCTTGCCAGCTTCTAGCTGGTGCCAAAGGTCATGAACAGTCTTCTTGGTGTTAACCGTGAGCTGGTTGGCATGGAACCAGTGCAGCACAATGTGAAAGACATGTAAGAGTGGGACCTCCACAGCTAAGGTTGAAGGGCCAGAAGTGTAGATGAACATGTCATACACATACATGTAGATAAGCAGAAACAAAGGCAGAAAGGAAGTAATTTAGGAAAATGAGAATAGTATCAGACCAAGGATGAAGGCCTATAGGACCCCTTCTATTTATTTATTTATTTGAATCCAGGATTGTAAGTACCTTTGAGCCAAGGCTCTTTTACAAAGTTCCACGTTGGTTGTGGTTCAATTCAAACAAGACATTGAATAACAGTATAACAGTGGGTTAGAGGCAGTTACATACCGTTTTATACATTCAATACAGTGGCAAAAATGTCAGAAGGAGGTCTGGTAACAGGGTTGACATGGCATGGAGGAGACACACACTAGTGGGGTGCGGCCATAGGCACTTGTCAAATATCAATTAAAGTGGTACAGGGGGTAGGGAAGGTGGGTGGGGGGAAGGGAGGATGAATGGGTGTATGGCAGAGGGAGCTGAGGGGGAGAGGGTAAGTGCTGGGTGGAAAGAGGAGAGGGGAGAACAAATAGGAAGGACACTCATGGAGCTAGATGCAGACAGGATGTGATGGAGACCGTATTTGAAGGGACCAAGCATTGGCATTGAGGCGACGTCAATGTTGAGACCACTGAACCAGCTGGAAGCTCTGTGCACAAAGGATCGTGGCCCTTGTGTGGTGCAGAAATGCGGGACATGCAGAAGCTGGGATTCAGAGCCCCTGGTGATGCAAGTAGTCCGAGCTGGGCAAAGGAGAGCTTGGACACCTGGGGGAGCAAGGCCTAGTGTTATTTTCTTTGCCATAAGGCAGGTTTGGTAGTTGATCCGGTTTGAAAGTTAAAGCCATCCAGTCTGTTGTGTGAGATCCTGCGTTTGGGTGAGAACAATGGGCTTGATTAGAACGTATTCTTTGTTTTATTGCAATGGATATGTGCCTGAGGGCAGTGGCAGAGGCAGAGCCGTAGATGATCAGGCTGTAGGTGATTATTGAGATTACCGAGCTACGTACTGCAATCCTTAAGGCATCTGAGGTAAGGAATTGCCTGTGCCTGAAGAGTAGGCTAATGCAAGTGTTGGCAGCCCTAGCAATGTTGTCAATGTGCCGTGCGTAGTGTATGATAGGTTACAGTTGATGGAAATACCTAGATATTTAAAGGATTGAACCTGTTTGAGGGTTGCACCAAGGCAGTTTTTGATTGTGCTAGGACTGAGTCTGTGTTTGTTGTGCTGGCTGTAGAAGAGCATGGACTTGTTTTTTTTTGTAGTTGAGAACCAATTTATGTGTACTAAACCAAGTTTCAATTGAGGTGAAGGCAAACTGTAGATTCCTTTTAAGGTGGCCGGATCCTTGTGAGTGGAGAGGATGACGGCGTCGTCAGCATAAAGGAGGATTTGTGCTGAACGAGATTGCGGAAGATCATTCAGAAAGAGGCTAAAAAGAAGTGGCCCAAGAATGAAGCCTTGATGAACTCCTGAATGAACAGGATGTGCATCTGAGAGAACATCAGCTATTTTCACTCTTTGGGAGCGGTTGTCCAAGTAGCTCTTGAACCAGGTAGTGGACTCAGGTGACAGCCCAGCAGAACGTAGCTGTGTGATTAATATTTTATGATGTACAGTGTCAAAAGCCCTGGTCAGGTCAATGAAGACCGACCCAGTTAGGAGGCTGTTGTCCAATGAACTGTAGACAGCACTGCTGAATTCAAGGAGGGCTGATGTAGTACTGTGATCTGTATGGAAACCATGTTGTTGGGGGCAGAGTATGTTGCGTTTGTCCAGGTATTCTGTTAGCTGGTCAGATACCAAACGTTCAATGGCCTTGGGGGAGTATGGAGAAAGGCCGGTAGTTCACATGCAGATCCTTGTCCCCACTTTCGTGGACCGGGGTTACTGTGGCTGATTTCCATTTGTCAGGGAACTGGCTGAGGGTGAGGGAGAGGTTGAGCATTTTTGTTAGTGGAAGTAGCACTTCATCAAGAGTGAGGGACACCAGCTTGAGGTCGAGTGAGTCCCCACTAGTTCTGGATTTGGAGATTGCATTAGAGATGTATTTACGGACCTCATGCGCCCTGACTTTCTTAAAGTAGAACGGTAGGCGGTTGGAGGTGGGATGGGAGGGGGGCAGAATACTACCCTCCTGAACTGCTGACCTGTAAAAAACAAACATACCTGTACGGTATGAGCGGAACCAGTCCGCAGTGGATGCTCAAAGGCCAGCAGAGTCCAGCTTGTCGAGGAGGAACGGGTGGGACACAGAGTTGAAAGCTTTAGTTAGATTGATGAATGTGGCAACGGTGATATGTCTGTGATCAATCCCAGCGAGGGTACAATCAGTTACAAGCAGCAGGGAAGAGATAGTAGAGAGGTTCTTCCTAAAGCCAGATTGGTAAGGTGAGACAAAAGTTGAGGAGTCAAGGAAGTCAGCAAGCCTAGAGTACACGATGGTCTCTTGAAGTTTAGCAAGAGAGGGGAGGAGTAAGACTGGCCTGCAGTTGCGTCGGGAGGAGGGGTCACCCCCTTTATGCAGAGGCAGAACCTTAGCAACTTTCCAGGCAGGGGGGACAACACTGAGCAGAAGAAGTTGTTCTGAAGGTGAGAGGGCAATAGCTGGAGCAGAGATTTGTAGGAGTTTAGGGTCAAAGCTGTCAAGGCTGGACTTGGAAGGGTTAAGTGACATATGGGTGAGGAAGACTTCTTGGGGGGAAGACAGGAGGGAAGCGAAAGCCTTCTGGTGAGTAGGGTGTAAGAGAGATAGGGTGATCAGGAGATGGATGACAGGGTAGTGCACAGATTGTGAATAATTTAATATGAGCAGCAATGGGGTGGGGGGTCTGAGGTCAATGAACCATCCACCAGGAGGAAGAAAAAATTACTCACCTTAGTAATTGCTTTTCTTCTCATGGAGTCTTGCTATATTAGGACCATTGCAGTCATTCCCCACACTTGAACTGCCCCGGAGAGGAAACAGTTAACTCCAGAGTGATCTGGAGTTCCACAGCGCGAGGCCGCTGTTCAAAGCTCTATCTGGCTAGTTTCAAATGAAACTGTCAGGTTCTTTGGAGCTAAACTAACATATAGCAAGTCTGTGTGGAAAAGCTCTACACTAGCCATTGGCTACCTACCATTAGTAGAATAAGAACAATCACAGAATAATAACAATATTTATTGTTAGGATCACCCTTACAAAGCACTAATAGAGCCCCTCTCCCCAAAGACTCAAGTCCAGAGGGACCATTTACCATAACAAAAACAGAAGTACCTAGTTCCCTAACCCAAAGGAAGCAAGGGGGAACTAGAGACTAAATGGCATGACACAGTGCTTGCACTAATTTGCCAACCCCATACCCAAGTAGGAGTTCTGAGAGGGTAGGAGGGAGGGAGGGTTGTCCTAATATAGCAAGACTCCATGAGAAGAAAAGCAATTACTAAGGTGAGTAATTTTTTCTTCAAACACCATGAAGTCTTGCTATATTAGGACCATTGCAGATTACACAGCAGTACCTCCATGGAGGAGGGTCAGAACCTACTTAGGAAATAGGCTCTGAAGTACAGCTGTGCCAAAACGAGCATCTCTCCTGGACTGGACGTCCAGGGAATAATGCTTGGTAAAGGTGTGAACTGTTTTCCAGGTAGCAGCTTGACAAATTTCCAAAATGGGAATATCTCTAGCAGCCGCTAGAGATGCAGCTGTACCCCTGGTGGAGTGAGCCCTCAGTCCTGAGGGGGGTTCCCTACCTAGTTTTTGGTAACAGAATTGGATACAAGAGACAATCCACCTTGCAATTGTCCTCTTAGTGGCAGGTCTCCCTTTGCCAACCTCTCCATAGGTAAGGAAGAGTTGGAGGGATTCGAACCTGTGACCCTTGGTACGTTCCACATAGTAGCTTAGGGCTCTTTTGACATCCAAGCTGTGTAGTCTCCTTTCACCAGAGGAAGAATGCTCAGTGAAAAATACTGGGAGAGAAATGGACTGGTTCAGATGAAAATCTGAAACCACTTTGGGTAAAAACTTTCTGTTAGTCCTGAGGACTACCTTATCCCTGTGAAAAGAAATAAAATCCTTTTCCACTGAAAGGGCTTGCAATTCACTTGTACGTCTGGCAGAAGTGATAGCCACTAGAAAACAGTTTTCCATGTTAAATACTTGAGATCTGCAGAAGAAAGGGGCTCAAAGGGGTTGCATTAACTGAGCATGATACAAACATTCAGGTCCCAGGCAGTGGCTGGTTCCCGAAGGGAGGGTTAGTGTGAAGTAACCCCTTAAAAACTTGGAAAACACAGGGTGAGAGGAAGAGAAACAGGCTTCCCTCATGGAAACAAAGGCAGAAACAGCTGCCAGATGAACCTTCAAGGTAGCTGGTCTAAGGCCTAGGGAATTTAGATGGGCCAAATAGTCCAGTAAAGTGGCCAAGTCAGCAGATTCTGGCACAATTTGTTTCTCCGAACACCAGGAGGAAAACCTCTTCCACTTAGAATTGTAAGTGGCCCTAGTGGAAGGCTTCCTAGAAGCCTTTAAAATATCCAGGACCCCTTGAGAAAGGTGCAAATCAGCAAATTCTAATTCCTCAAGAACCAAGCCTTGAGGTGGAGGGATTTGAGGTCCGGGTACCACACTCTCCCCTGTGCACAGGTCAGCAAGTCGTGGGTCCTGGGCAAGGTCAGGGGAGGGTGGATTGTCAGGGACAGGAGGAGAGGATACCAGGGCTGTCTGGCCCAGTCTGGAGCAATCAGAACCACTTTGCAGGGCTGAGTTCTGATTTTTACCAATACCCTGAAGAGGAGAGGGAAGGGGGGAAAAGCATATAGGAATTTCCCTTTCCAATCCAGCAGAAAGGCGTCCAGGGGGACTGAGCCCAGCACTGGAGGCCTGCAACAAAATAGAGGAAGTTGATGGTTGTCTGGGGCTGCGAAGAGATCTATCTGAGGGGTGCCCCATCTGGCAAAGACCGACCCCAATACCTGAGGATTCAGAGACCATTAAGTGATGGCCCTAGAAATCCTGCTGAGAGCATCCGCCAGGACACTGTCCTTTCCTGGAAGGTGGAATGGCGATCAGGGAGGTGTTTAGGGAGTAAGCCAGAGACCACAACTTCATTGCTTCGGTGCACAAGGCTGATGACCGAGTGCCCCCTTGCTTGTTGATGTACCACATTGTTGTGGTGTTGTCTGTCCTGATTTGAACTACTTTGTTCTGGACAACAGTTGAAAAAGCCTGAAGAGCTAAAAGAACAGCTCTGAGTTCCAAAAGATTGATGTGGAGCAGAGATTCCTGGGGGGACCACACTCCTTGAGTGGAAAGGTCGCCTATGAGCTCCCCCACCCTAACAGGGAGGCATCCGTGGTGAGGTGAGGGAGTGAAACGGTATAAAGGGAACCCTTGAGTAAGATTGCTTTGATCCTGCCACCACTGAAGGGCCAGGATCAGGGTTTTGGTCACGGGACTAATTTGGTAAGGGGGTCCCTCCTTTGAGACCAATAGGACGTCAAGTGGAACTGGATGTCCCTCATCTGAAATCTTGCTCCCTGCACGACAGCTGTGGAAGCAGCCATGTGCCCTAGGAGTTGCAGAAAGTGCCTTGCTGGTCGAGAGACCCGCAGGGTAAAGGAGGATGCCAGGGCAATGAGCCTGTCCACTCTTTCCGAGGGGAGAAATGCCCTGGCTAACTTTGTGTTCAATTCTGCACCTATGAAAGTTAGAACCTGAACAGGTTCCAGAACTGACTTTAGTAAGTTCAGCAGGAATCCCAGGAAGTGAGAAGCTGCTGGGTGACTTGCAAGTGGGATTTTACCTGATCTGGAGACTGACCCACTATGAGCCAGTCGTCCAGGTAGGGAAACACAGCAATCCCTTGCTCTTAAATGAGCCACTACCACAGCTAGACATTTTGTGAATACCCTTGGAGCCGAGGTTAGGCGAAGGGCATTGCTCTGAACTGGTAGTGGCCAGAGGCAGTTCGAACCTGAGTACTTTCGGTGAAGGCCTGATCATGACATGAAATAGGTGTCCCTGAGGTCCAGGGAAGCTAACCAGTCCTCTGGCCTCAGGGAAGGCAAAATCATTGCTAGAGTTAACATTTTGAACTTTGGTTTCAATAGATGTTTGTTCAGTACCTTAAGTCTAAGATGGGCCGCCATTCTCCTGTCTTTTTGGGGTAAGAAAATATCTTGAGTACAGTCCCTTGCCCTGATGGCAAGGGACCTTCCACTGCTTTGCAATCCAGAAGGAAGAAACTCTGCTTCCAAAGCAAGGGCTTCTGAAGAGTTTGCAGGTGGAAATTGCCTGGCTCTCATCTTTGGGAACTGTTTGAAGCTGAGAACCAGGCCCTGGCTTACTACTTCCAGAACCCACCTGTCCGAAGTTAGGGACAGCCAGTTCTGGCTGAAATAAGCCAACCTGCCCCCCACTGGTACAGGAGAATCGGCCCTGGGCACCCCATCAGGGTGCCTGCTTGGCAGCAGCTTTAGGCTGAGGGGAGGGCGACTGTCTACCTGTGCCCCGTCTACCTCTGCCTCTGAAAACCCTCTGTGAAAAAGCAGAGGAGGCTTGAGATTGGTAAAAGGGCCTGTGGAAAGGCCTACCCCTACCCTGGGGCATGCCTTTGTGGAGTGGCATGCCTCCTCCTTAGCTTGGGCACTTTTGTAGGTAGTTCTATATTCATCCATCTTTTCATATAATTTTCGCTTCATCACCAAACAGAGAATTTCCCGTTACAGGAAAATCCATAGCCTTTGACTGAGTATCTTGGGACAGATTAGTGCATCTGAGCCATGCCAACCCTCAGAAAGCTACAGAAGTGGCCATGACCTAGAGGAAACATCATTAACATCAACAGCAGTATGAAATTGAACTTTAGAGGCTTCAATGCCATCGCAGCCACTTGTTCCAACTCACTAGCCAGCTGGCCCTGGGCCTGCTTGGCTAACTGCAATATAGTGTCCCATCTAGATTTCTGATATCTAGCCACATAAGCCATATAATTAGCCTGCCTGAGTCCCAAAGAAGCTGCCATATATTGTTTTTCGCATGGCATCAATCTTCCTGGAATCCTTATCAGGAGGATGTGAGGCCAGGGATATTAGCTTGTCACAGGCTGCAGCTTGCACCACACCTACATGACTACACTGCTCAGAGAGAAGTCTGTATCAGGGCCTGATAAGGTATACCTTCTGTCCATTTTTTTATCTACAGGAGGGACAGAATGAGGATTTTTTAAAATCTTTGTTGTTTGCTTCCTAAATGACTTATGCAAAGGAATAGACAACCTCCTAGACTCTGGAATATCCATCATTTCAACATAATCAGGCTCCTCTTGCTCATCCACAGCCTCTTCTAAAGGAAGCTGGAGGGTTTCTGCAACCTTTTTGTAAAACATAAAAGAGAAGGGGACTCAGACAGCATAGGGGGAGATTCTAAAGGTCTATCTGGAGAAATGTCCGGTTCAATGGGCACGTCCAGACCTTCCCAGTCACAAACATACTGATCAAATTCCTCCTCCCCCTCATGTGGTTCATAAAAATCCTCAACATCATAATCCTGAACCACTGGGACTGAACGAGCCACCCTTTTCCCAGATGCAGGGGGTTCGACAGATCCCTGAGACAAAGATTGGACAATCTGAATGGCTTTAGCTATCTCTGCAGCAGTTGGAGAGACAATTTTGTACTCCAGACCTGCTGATTTCTTTGTCTTTTTTGCTGGGACTGGTTCCTCTGAACCAGCCTTCCTTTTGCCCGAGGAAGTCTCGCCCTGGTCAGAGGGCACTCCCTCTGGTCCAGTGGGTACTGGACCGGGCTGGCCATCTGGGTCAGCGGACTTTTTGGCCTCTCGGTCCCTGAGCCGGCCCAATCTCTTTTCCAGGGTGGCTGCAGGAAATTTTACACACCTGGCAGTCTGACAGGAGGTGGTCAGCCCCAGACAATAAACACAAGTGGGTGTGGGTCAGCCTTGGCAAAGGCTTCCCCACAGACATCACAGTGTTGAAACCCAGTGGGCCAGTTTTTCTTTGGGTTTCTCAGACATAATGCCAGCCTAACCAAAAACTTGCCCTTTAGATGGCAGTGCCAGGCAAGACACCCTTATCGGTTCCTAACCGTGTCACGGGTATTTGAAAAAAACCCAAATAAAAGTTAGGTTTTTTTAGAACCGATAAGAACCGGGAACCGCACTCTAAAAGCCCAACCAAACAGTTTGACACATATTTCAACAAACCGATCGGTTCAAAACCGAACCGATAATGAATTTCCACACAGACTTAATTTCTGTACTTACGGTTTACCAGATAGAGCTTTTAACCGAAATGCGGTAAAATAAATACTTTTTGCCGGTTCCAATGAACCGAAAATACTCGCTTGAACCGAGAAATGAACCGAGCTGAAGGAGCTGATCTCGGAGCGACTGTTCAGTGAAGCGAGTAAAGAATCTGACAGTTTCATTTGAAACTAGCCAGATAGAGCTTTGAACAGCGCCCTCGCGCTGTGGAACTCCAGATCACTCTGGAGTTAACTGTTTCCTCTCCGGGGCAGTTCAAGTGTGGGGAATGACTGCAATGGTCCTAAAATAGCAAGACTTCATGGTGTTTGAAGGGGGTTGGGGAGGTGGACTGGGCTAGGGGATCAAATAGGGAGTGGATGACCTTCCAAAATTTTGAAGGGGAGTTTAGACTGGACTGGAGGTTGGACTAGCAGTAGCAGGCCTTCGCAGTGCAGACAGCCTTTGTACAGGACTTCCTGAGTAACCTACAGTAAGGAGGTTAGGCATGGATTGGAAGGACATGTAACATGCTCAAGCAAGGTCCCGGAACTTGCACAACTCGATAGGGTCAGATGTAATCCAGGTGTGGTGGGAGCATTTAACATTGAACTTTCTGAGGGGGCATTAATATCCAGCTATTGTTAAAGATAGCAATAAAGAGTGAAAGGGCTGTATCAATGTCTGGGGCTGAGTAAACGGGGGACCAACCAGAGCAGACAAGGTCATTTAGGAGGGTGGCTGTGTCAAGTGACCTGAGAGGCCTATACCAAAGGTATCTGGGGGCAGATGGAGAGGGACGCACTTTCCTGACGCAGTAGGTTAGGCAGTGGTCACTGAACACGTCCAGGAGAATGCCTGCATCAATGATGCGATGGGGATGGGAGGAAAGCACCCACACGAGGAAGTAGTTAGGGGAATGAGGACTGAGTCAGGTGGGTTCTGTGATAAGCTGTGTTTTTATTAGTTTTATTTTACCTTTTTCCCTTGTTTTTTTCTTTGAGTGAGGTTCACTTCAGAAAAGTTGTCCAATATATTAGGGAGGCAGTACAAATTGGTTAAATTTACAAGCGAACCTTGGAAGTCAATACGTTTTGGGAAACGGCATGTAAGATATCACCTCTACATAGCAATGCAGCATATAAATACATCACAGTGTGGACTATTTTACAAAGCAGGCGACACAAAGAAAACTACTAGCTAAACTGGGATTGGAACCACAATCTTCTGAGTCATAGTGTTTTTTAACCCCCAAGTCACATTGTTTAAACCTTTATAGCATTGTGCTGGATGAGAACTAGGAGGAAAACATATTTAGCCACATACACTGCAGTATGTATGATAAATAAACAGTAAACTGCAGTATTTTTCATTAGCCATATTGCAGTGTTACTAGTCACATTTGATTTTCTTTAGCTGTTGGCTACTGTATCATTCTTTAATGCTCACCTGGCTGTGGGTTGCTGTAGGAGGAAAAGGGTACACAGGTTCAAACCCCGAAGGCAACAAATGCTGTAGTAGGAGCATTCCAAAGCACTTTACTGCACCATGCTCTGAAACTGTAAACCAAATCAGTACTATTTGGTTGACTAATGCCACAGATGAGGAAAGAATGGAGCCTCTCTCATTTGGTCCAACAATTCTTTCTGCTAAAAGTTTTTGATTATGAATACAAAATGTAGGCATGTGGTGTGAATGCAGAGGCAAAACTGCAAGAATTATGCTTGATAGCTAGCCCAGTGGCACAACATGACAGCGATCCTGTTTCCAGTACAATCCTGGATTTTCCATCTTAGGCTGGCAATGGCTGAACAGTGTTTCAGAGGTAACCTGCTCCAACTCCAAGGAGCAGCCACCCAGCACACAGGCACACCCAGGTGGCTGATTAAGCAATGGAATGTAATATTTTCTATTTTGCAATTTGTTTACACAAGATTGTGCAACTGAGATGCAACATCTCAGTTTCACTGGGTACTGCTCCTATCCAGTTAAACAGCTGAGAGGACTGAAGAACAAAGCAGTAAAAATATTTGATAGAGGATATCACCACACCTAGACAGCGCAGGCGCAAGGTGAAGCCATATGTTGTAATCCTCGAATGTGTGATGATATCTCATGCATGTAAAAAAAAAAACCAAAAAACATATTCTAGGGTACATAATAATCTTGTAGTTCACAGTAATTTACTTGCTATTGCCTTCAGTTCTAAATATTAGAATACAAATGTTATTTTGGATTTATACAGAGAGGTACTTTTTTTGAGACATGGTAGCTCCAACCCCTTATGGCTCATCATATCCAGTATAAAAAGCCAGCACACAGAAACTATGAATATTTTCTAAATTACGAGATTTTTTAACCAAAATCAACACAATTATTTGGTGTTCATCTGCACAGTAATATTCAGTCACCAACACAAATTATAAATGTAATTGTACTGTACATTTCCACAAAACAGAAGCTGAATACTGTAATGATTACCTCATGCTGCTATATATTGGCAATATTCATAGATTCTGTCGGTGATAAGGACCTCTTGGCCCACTTAGTCTACCCATGAAAATCCCCCAATAGTGCTACCCAAGCCACTACTTAGGGGGCTGTGGTCCACCCCCACCATTGTCCATAATACCAATGTGTTCATCCCATGCACACTTAAAACTTGTGACTATATTTGTCCCCACCACCTCCACTGGGAGGCTGTTCCAGTCATTGACCACCCTTTCTGTGAAGAAGAACTTCCTCACGTTGCCCCTGAATCTACCCCCTCCATCTTCATATTGTGACCCCTAATCTTAGAACATCTTTTTTTCTGGAAAATACTCTCCTCCCGCACCCTGTTTATTCCCCTGAGATATCTGAATGTCTCAATCATATCCCCCACCTCTTCCTGTCCTCCAGAGACTACAAGTTTAATTCCTTAAGCCTCTCTTCATAGGTCTTCTGATGCAGGCCCTGCACCACTTTGGTTGCTCTCCTCTGCACAGTCTCCACCCTGTTCCTGTCCTTTTGAAGATGAGGCCTCCAGAACTGCACACAGTACTCGAGGTGCAGCCTCACTAGCAAAGTATACAGGGGTGATATTACCTCCCTCCTTCTGCAGGTGATACCCCTCCCTATGCATCCAAGCATTTGGTTTGCCTTTCCCACCACCTTCCCACACTGCTTCGCCACCTTCAGGTCACTGGTTATGATAATTCTCAGGTCCCTCTCTTGTCTTGTGACCTCTACTACCACTACCCCTACAGTGTACTCTTCTCCCAGGTTCCTCTGGCCCAAATGCATAACTTTGCACTGAATTGCAGCTGCCATCTTTTTGACTGCTCTTCTAACTTATCTAGGTCCTCCACCATCCTTTCCACCCCTCTGAGTGTTCACCCTGTTGCAGATCTTTGTGTCATCCGCAAACAGGCATACCCTCCCTCCCAGCTAGAGATGCAGTGAATTTAAAATTCGCTGGTGACGTTGTGGTGAAGTGACCAATTTTGCCGCGCGGAGTGATCCGCAGATTTCTCCCAACTTAGCCTGATTTTGCCAAGGTGAAATTTCACCTGTGGAAAAGCAAACTTTCACCTTGGAAGGCAAAATTTCGCCTCTAAAAGGCGAATTTCACCTTGGAAAGCAAAATTTCATCCTTATAAGGTGAAATTTCGCTGTTGCACAGGCGAAATTTCACAGTGAAATTTTGCATTTCGCTACGTGAAACGGGTGAAATTTGCAGATTATTCCACGTAACGAATTTTTGTCACTTCGCCCACCTCTACTCCCAGCCCCTCTGTCTAATCACTAATGTAGATACTGAATAGAACCAGGCCCAGCACGGACCCCTGTGATGCCCTGATAGTCACTCTCCCTTGAGTGTACCCAGTTTACCACCACTCTTTGGCTCCTATCCCTAAGCCGGTTTTCCACCCAGTTTACTATTTTGGACCCCACCCCCACGCTGCTCAGTTTCATTACCAACCTTTTATGCAGGATGGTGTTGAAGGCTTGCCAAAATCCAGATAGACCAAGTCCACTGCCCCACCCTGGTCCACTACCCTGGTCACCTCATTGAAGAACTCATCAGTTTGGTCTGACAGGACCTCCCCCCTGTATACTAATGTTGTTTCTTCCAAAGGGATCCTTCACTAAGTTTAACAAGTGCAATCATTCCCCTAGAACGAGCCACCCCGAGCTTTAGAATTTTATGCTAATTCTGGAATTTAGAATGAAATTCAAACTCTGCTGTGTGGTCACGCTCACTCCTGCACTAAAACGCCAGATTTATTTCTATAGCCAGGGTGAGCAGTGACCATTGAAACTAGCTAAATGGCAACCAGAAATTCTTAAAAAGATTTATAAAAAAAGTTATATATGTGTTAAAACAAGGCACAACAAATCAATTTTTATGAAAAAAGAAAAAAAAAAACTAAGTCACTTAGACCACATAGCAACAATTGCTGAAGCTCTGTAACGAGTAACGCTCCAGCAATTAATAAAGGAACTGATTGTTGTGTGAACCTTTTTCCAGGTTCTGGAAGGGGTGGCAGGGGATTAGAGATTGTTACATTTAGTAAGAAGAAAAGTACAGTTACGTAAGAACTTATCGTAACAGTAGATCTTCGAGAACAGCTCTTGCTGCAGGTTACACCATTAGGACCGAAGCCGGCAGGCGTCAGGACCGCAATCTTCTAGCTAGCAGTCTTCAGTGGGGACGCCTCTGACGTCAGTCCCGCCCGACGTCAGGCGTAGTACATAAGGAGGCGGTCCGCCAGAATCCCCAGTTCTCCCGCCGGAGACTCCCGGCCGCTGGATGACATCAGAAAGGGAGACCGAGGACCCGCCATCAGATGGCCAAGACTAAACGATCTTGCTCAGCGTAGGCTGGAACTTACCTCCTCCAAGGGGGAATGGTGGGCGGGAAGGTACCTGCTGCAAGAGCTGTTCTCGAAGATCTACTGTTATGGTAAGTTCTTACGTAACTGTACTATCTTCTTCGAGGTACAGCTCTTGCAGCAGGTTACACCATTAGGACTGATTCCCAAGCAATGGCGCCTAGAAAAGCCATCGGGAGGAGGCAATACTGATACAGCAACATGTCCTGAGCCTAGGACAGGAGGCCCTGCAGGACAGCAAGTCCGAAACCCGCTCTTCGCCATGAGGCGATATCAAGGCTGTAATGCCTGATAAAAGTGTGCACTGAGCTCCAGGTGGCTGCAGCACATATGGCTGATGTGGATACGTTTTTCAGTACTGCAAAAGAGGTAGCCACTCCCATTGTCGAATGGCCCTTAGCCACCCCTGGTAAGGGCTTCTGTCTATTGTTGTAGCAAAGGGAAATGCACTGGATTAGCCAGCGAGAAAGGGTCTGTTTCGAGACTGGATCTCCCAACATCCTCTCAGTGAAAAAGGCAAACAGCTGTTCCGTTTTGCAGTGCTGTTTGGTCCTGGTCAAGTAGTATCGAAGACACCGATGAACATCCAGGGTGTGAAGCAGTGCTTCTCCTCGATTAGTGTACTTAGGGAAGTACACTGGTAAATCAATGTCCTGGTTAAGTGTGAGGGCTGAGACCACCTTAGGCAGGAACTTGGGATTCGTCCTCAGGGACACCCTGTCCTGGTGAAAAATTAATTAAGGCTCCTTACACATTAGAGCATGTAGTTCGGAGATTCTTCTCGCTGAAGTAACAGCAACCAAAAGAAAAAATTACTCACCTTAGTAATGTTGTTTCTTCTAATGGAGTCTTGCTATATTATGACATATGCAGTATAACCCCAGGTTAGAACTGCTCCGGAGGTGAAAGAGTTAACTTTCCATGCAAGGCATGGAACCTTGAGCGCGAGCTCAGTTGAACATTCTGTCTGTTGATGCTCAAACTCAAACTGTCAGATCTTTACGAGCAAAACTCACTAAGGTTCTGTGTGGAAGCCGTAAACCTACACTAGCCCACTGGCTACTTAACTACAAAAACACATTTTTGTTCTTGATCCCGAAACAAAGACTCAAGTCAGGGGATTCAAGAAAGAAAAAATATATAAAGACATCTAAGCACCCTAAGAAGGGTGAAAATAAAGTGGGCATCTAATGAAATGCCAAGATTGCCCTGCCCACCCACATCCCAAAAGTAAAGGTTCTGAGAGGGGCAAGCTGGGGAGGTCATAATATAGTAAGAATCCATTAGAAGAAACAACATTACTAAGGTGAGTAATTTTTTCTTCAAACAACATGAAGTCTTGCTATATTACGACATATGCAGATTACACAGCAGTACCTCCAAGGAGGAGGGATAGAACCTACTTAGGAAATAGGCTCTGAAGCACAGCTGTGCCAAATCGAGCATCACTCCTAGCCTGGATGTCCAGGGAGTAATGCTTAGTAAAAGTGTGAACTGTTTTCCAGGTAGCTGCTTGACATATCTCTAGGATAGGGATGTCCCTAGCAGCAGCCAGAGACGCAGCTGTACCTCTGGTAGAGTGAGCCCTCAGGCCTGAGGGGGGAACCTTTACCCAGTTTTTCATAACAAAATTGGATACAAGAGACAATCCACCTGGCAATGGATCTTTTAGTGGCAGGTTTTCCTTTTCCAACTTCACCATAAGTGAGGAACAATTGGAAGGAGTCAAACCTGTGACCCTTGGTACGTTCTATATAGTAACTAAGGGCTCTTTTGACATCTAAACTGTGCAATCTCCTCTCGCCAGAGGAGGAATGGTCAGTGAAGTACACAGGAAGGGACATGGATTGATTAAGGCGGAAGTCTGAAACCAACTTAGGCAAAAACTTTCTGTTAGTCCTGAGGACCACTTTATCTCTGTGAAAGGAGATAAAATCAGGCTCCACTGACAATGCTTGCAATTCACTTATGCGCCTGGCAGAAGTGATGGCTACCAAAAACACAGTTTTCCAAGTCAAGTACTTAAGCTCTGCTGAAGACAATGGCTCAAAGGGGTTGCATAAGCTGGGCAATGCAAATATTAAGATCCCAAGCAGGGCAGGGTCCCTGAATGGGGGATTGGTGTGCAGCAACCCCTTGAAAAATTTGGTGAATACAGGATGAGCTGAAAAGGTAGAGGGTTTACCTGCTGATAGGAAAGCAGACACGGCTGCCAGGTGCACTTTTAGGGTAGCTGGTCTAAGCCCCAATGAATTCAAATGCACCAAATAATCTAAGATTGTGGGCAAGTCAGCAGATTCTGGGGAAATGTGTTGCCAGAGCACCATATGGAAAACCTCTTCCATTTGGAATTACAAGTGGCCCTGGTGGAAGGCTTTCTAGAGGCCTTCAAAATATCCAATACACCTTGGGAAAGGTGTAGGTCAGCAAACTCTAACTCCTCAAGAGCCAAGCCTTGAGATTGAGAGATTTGAGGTTCAGATACCAAACCCTCCCCTGGGCACAGGATAACAGGTTGTGATTCCTGGGAAGGCACAGGGGAAGGTGGACTGCTAAGGACAAAGGAGAGGTACCAGGGCTGCCTGGCCCAATCTGGAGTAATCAGGATCACCTTGCAGGGTTGAGATCTGATTTTGACTAGCACCTTGAACAGGAGAGGGAAGGGGGGAAAAGCATAGAGAAACTTCCCTTCCCAACTGAGAAGGAAGGCATCCAGAGGGACTGAGCCCAACACTGGAGGCCTGCAACAAAAAGGGAAGTTGGTGATTGTCTGGGGCTGCAAAGACCTATCTCAGGGTGCCCCATCTGGCAAATACTACCTCCAATACTAGGGGATCCAAGGCCCATTCGAGATGGCCCTGGGAAATCCTGCTGAAAGCATCTGCCAGGACATTGTCCTTGCCTGGTAGGTGAACTGCCATAAGGGAGGTATTCAGGGCATAAGCCAGAGACCACAACTTCATCGCTTCCGTGCACAAGGCCGTAGACTGAGTGCCCCCTTGCTTGTTGATGCACCACATCGTAGTGGTGTTGTCTGTTCTGACCTGAACCACTTTGTTCTGAACAGATGTGGAAAAAACTTGAAGTGCTAGAAAAACTGCTCTGAGTTCCAACAGATTGATGTGGAGCAGAGATTCCTGAGGGGACCACAATCCCTGAGTAGTGAGGTCGCCCATGTGAGCTCCCCACCCCAAGAGGGATGCATCTGTTGCAAGGACTAAGGAGTGAGACTGGGGGGTGAAAGGGACCCCCTGTCTCAGATTGCTCTGGTCCTGCCACCACTGAAGGGCCTGGATCAGAGTCCGAGTCACTTGGGTCAATTTGGTTAGAGGGTTCCTCTTTTGAGACCAAAAGGCTCTCAAATGGAACTGGATGTCCCTCATCTGAAACCTTGCTCCCTGCACTACTGCTGTAGAGGCAGCCATGTGCCCTAGGAGCTGAAGAAAGTGCCTGCTGGTTGAGAGACCTGAAGGGTGAAAGAAGAGGCCAGAGAGACCAGGGTCCTTGCTCTTTCCAGAGGAAGGAAGGCTCTGGCCTCTTTTGTGTTCAGTTCTGCACCTATGGAGGTGAGAAGCTGGACAGGCTCTAGGACCGACTTTGGGAGATTGAGAAGGAAACCTAGAGATGTGAGCAGTTGCTGAGTTACCTGAAGGTGTGTTTGACCTGATCTGGAGACTGGCCTATGTGAGCCAGTCGTCCAGATAGGGAAAGATGGCAATCCTCTGCCTTCTTAAGTGGGCAACTGCTACTGCCAGGTATTTTGTGAATACCCTCGGGGCGAGGTGAGGCCAAGGGCATTGCTCTGAACTGATAATGGCCTGAGGGCAGTTGAATCTGAAGTACTTTCGATGGGAGCTTTGATAAGAACATGGAAGTAGGCATCCTTGAGGTCCAGGGAGGCTAGCCAGTCCCCTGGCCTTAGAGAGGGTAAAATAATCCCCAGGGTCACCATTTTGAACTTTGGTTTTAAAAGGTGCTTGTTTAAGTATCTGAGATCAGGATGGGCCGCCATTCTCCTGTCTTTTGGGGAAGGAAGTACCTGGAGTACAACCCTTTGCCCTGGTGTAGGGGTAGAACCCTCTCCACAGCTCTGAGAGCCAGGAGGGTAAAAACTTCTGTTTCTAGGGCAAGAGCCTCTGATGGATTAGCAGGTGGAAAGGATCTGATTCTCATCTTTGGAAACTTTTTGAAGCTGAGAACCAGTCCCTGGCTTACTACTTCCAGGACCCACTTGTCTGCTGTTAAAGACCTCTAGTCCTGGACAAAGTAAGCCAGCCTGCCCCCTACCGGTAGAGGAGAGTCAGCCCTGGCCACCCCATCAGAGAGCCTGCTTGGCAGGGGCTTTGGGCTGGGAGTAGAAGTGGGCTTACTTGTACCCCGTCTGCCTCTCCCTCTGAAGAACCCCCTCTGGGCATAAGCAGAAGAGGAGGCCTGGGCTTGGTAAAAAGGCCTATGAAAGGGCCTGCCCCTGCCCCTGAGATGCTGCCTTTGAGGAGTGGCTTGCCTTTCTTTGGCCTGTGCACTCTTATAGGTGGTCCTATATTCATCCATTTTCTTCATATAATTCTCTGTCTGCTCCCTTCTGCGAAGTGCCACAGATGTAGCCATGACCCTTGATGACACATCATTAGAGTCTACTGCAGCATGAAACTGCACCTTGGATGCCTCAATACCATCCGCAGCCACCTGCTCCAGCTCCCTGGCAAGCTGGTCAGGGACTTGTTGCTAGGGCCAGCACAGTATCCCATCTGGACTTCTGGTACCTAGCAGCCTAAGCCATATAATTTGCCTGTCTGAGTCCTAAAGATGCTGCCATGTATTGTTTCTTTGCCATGGCATCCATCTTCCTAGAGTCCTTTTCAGGAGGGTGCGAGGCTAGGGAATATTTGCTTTGTCACAAGCTGCAGCCTGCACTACCCCACATGGCTGCACTGCTGAGAGAGGAACTCAGTATCAGAGCCTGATAAGTATACCTCTTGTCCATCCTTTTATCAACAGGGAGGATGGAGTGAGGAGTTTTAGAATTTTACTGTCTGTTTCCTAAAAGATTTATGCAAGGAATAGACAGTCTCCTAGACTCTGGAATAGCCATCATTTCTACATAATCAGGCTCCTCTTGGTCATTAACAGCTTCCTCAACAGGGAGTTGGAGAGTTTCAGCAACTTTCTTATAGAACATAAAATGAGAAGGGGACTCAGATAGCCTGGGGAGACCCCAGACGGCCTGTCTGGAGAGATGTCCGGTTCAATGGACACATCCAGACCTTCAAAATCACATTCACTCTCCCCATATTCCTCCTTCCCTTCCTCCGGTTCATAAAAATCCTCAAAATCAAAATCTTGAACCGGTGGAACCGACCGAACCGACCGCTTTCCTGATGGTGCCGGTTCGGACGGAACCGGGGAATGTGCCTGGACAATATGAATTGCTTTAGCTATTTCTTCAGCGGTTGGAGAAAGAACTTTTGGCTCCAAACTAGCTGACTTTCTAGCCCTTTTAGTTGGAACCGGCTCCTCAGAGCTGGCTCTTCGTTTGCCCGAGGAAGCATCGCCCTGGTCAGAGGGCACTCCCTCCGGTTCAGTTGAACCCGAACTGGGCTGGCCATCCGGGTCAGCGGACTTTTTGGCCTTCCTTTCCCTGAGCCTACCAACTCTCTTTTCCACGGTGGCAGCAGGAAAATTCTTACAAATCTGGCAGTCTGCATTGAGGTGGTCAAACCCCAGACAATATACACAAGTGGTATGTGGGTCAGCCTTAGCAAAGGCTTCCCCACAGAGACCACAGTGTTGAAACCCAGTGGGCCCTGTTCTTCTTTTGGGTTTCTCAGACATAGTGCCAGCCTAACCAAACTTGCCTGTTAATGGCAATCCACCAAGCAAGACTCCCTTATCGGTTCCCAGCCATGTCACGGCCGTGGAAAAAAACGTAATGAAATCTGGTTTTTTTAGAACCGATAAGAACCGGGAACCGCACTCTAAAGGACTAGAAAGTCTATAAAAAACAACCTGATCGGTTCAAACTGAACCGAAAACACGTTTACAAGTTCCACACAGAAGAAAATAAATGTAAGCCTATCTGTTACCTACGATACCACAGACAGAGCTTGAACCGACCGGTTGCGGTTTAATTTCGGTTAAGGAAGCGAAAAAATAAAACTTTTAACCGACAAATGAACCGAGCAGAAGGAGAAATCTCCGGAGCGACTGTTCAGTGAGGCGGAGTAAAGAATCTGACAGTTTGAGTTTGAGCATCAACAGACAGTGTTCAACCGAGCTCGTGCTCAAGGTTCCATGCCTTGCATGGAAAGTTAACTCTTTCACCTCCGGAGCAGTTCTAACCTGGGGTTACACTGCATATGTCATAATATAGCAAGACTTCATGTTGTTTGAAATAACGTTTTCCACGACAGAAGACGCAGCTCGCAATCTGCGGCAGGTTCAAAAGGTGGCAGCGTAAGCTGCTCCAAGACGAAAGTTAGATCCCAAGGAGGAACAGGATCCCTGATGGGTGGCCTAAGGTGGAGAATCCCTCTTAAGAAGGCCCGGGACGTATCCAACTGTGCTACCGTGCGTTGGCCTACCGGGGCGTGGTAGGCTGAGATTGCACAAAGGTGCACCTTGATCGAGGAGTAAGCCAACCCTGATTGAAAAAGGGAGAGCTGGTACTCCAGAACTAATTTCTCTGGACAGTCTAAAGGGGAGAAGCTGCGTGCTTGAAACCACAGGCAAAACCTACGCCATTTCATGGCGTATGTAGTTGTGTTCGCCGGTTTTCTGGTGGCAGAAAGTACTTCCGCCACCTCTTGCGAGACCCCGTGATGCAAAATGGCTATGTCTCTAGGAGCCAAGCGTGCAGGTTCAATGAATGTAAGTCCGGGTGGACTAGTGAACCCTCCTCCTGAGACAGTAGATGGGAGCTGATTGGCAAAGGAAGCGGAGGTTCCGGACAGGTGACTCAGGAGCGGGAACCAAATCTGTTTGGGCCAAAAAGGCGCTATCAAAATCAGCGTCGCATGCTCCCTGCGAAGTTTGAGAAGGACTCTCTGGATCAACGGGAAGGGAGGAAAGGCATAGAGGAATCTGCCCGCCCAGGAGAGGGACAACGCGTCTCACCAGAAAACACCAGGCCCTGGATCTAGCGAACAAAAACTGGGCAGTTTTGCGTTGGATGGGGACGCGAACAAATCCAATTCTGGAGTGCCCCATCTGTGAAACAGATCCTCTGCCACCTCCTGTAGAAGTTCCCATTCATGGACCCTGGCCTGGGAGACAGCTCAGGCTGTCTGCGATGGTGTTGTCCTCCAGGAACATGAACTGCAACGAGGTTTTGCGCGTGTCGTACTACCCATTCCACACTCTCATGGCCTCCTGCAGAGGGTAGGAGTGTGCCTCCTTGTTTGTTGAGGTAATACATCACCACTGTATTGTCTGTTTGTAACAGAAGAGTACTCGGTGGAATGTCCGACTGGAAGGCTTGCAGGGCATAAAGGACCGCTCTCATCTCTAATATGTTGATATGGAGATGAGCCTCCTGAGTAGTCCATGTTCCCTGAGACTTCACCCTGTTCAAGTGTGCGCCTCACCCCAGCCCTGAGGCATCTGTGGAGAGTGTTATCACTGGGGACGGTGCTGAGAATGGAACCCCCACAGAGAGGGTTCCTGGATCTAGCCACCATTGCCAGTCCCGAACCACGGCCTTCATGATTCTGACTGGCTGCTGCAGATGGTCTTGCCTTTGGTCCGATTGCACTCTGAGCATCCACTGGGTTACCCGCATGTGGAGCCTTGCCATTGGGACTGTTGGAATGGCCGCAGCCATGTGTCCGAGCAAGCGAAGGACCAATCTGGCTGGGACGGTCTTTTTCGCTGATGGGTCCCTTATGAGGGACCGGATGCGTTCCGCCCTGTCTTCAGGAAGAAAAGCTTTCCTTGGGTGGTGTCCAGAACTGCCCCTATGAATTGCAGTTTCTGGGACGATTCCAGGAGAGACTTCTCGTAGTTGATTAGGATGCCCAGAGACTGAAAAGGATCTGGGTGTGCTGGATAACTATCAACAGTGCCTCTTGGAGGAGGCCATGAGAAGCCAATCGTGGGAATGCGGGAACACACAGTGGCCCTGTCTCCTCAGAGACGCTGCCACGACTGCCATGCATTTGGAAAAGACCCTGGGGAGCGAATAGCCCGAAAAGGCTCGGAACGATAGTGGTGGCCGAGGAACTCAAGCACAGGAACCTCCTGTGCGCTTGAGCGATGGGGATGTGCAGGTAAGCGCCCTGCATGTCCAGGGGCGCCAGGAATCGTCCTTCTTCAGCATGGGGATTAGGCCTGGAAGGGTCACCATGCGGAGGCGTTTATAGCGACCGACATATTGAGGTCGCTTAGGTCCAAGATTAGACCGAGGTCCCTGTTTTCTTTGGAACCAGGAAGAGTGGAATAATATCCTGCTCTTCTCTGGTTCACTGGGATGTGCTCCAAAGCTTCTTTCTGCAGCAGCGTGAGCACTTCTTGCCTGATGAGCAGGGCGTGCCGACCCGGGTAACGGGAGAGCAAAGGAGGCCTTGTGGGTGGCTTGTCTGAGAATTCTATAAAGTGGCCTTTTTTGACCAATTGTAGCACCCACCTGTCAGTGGTGATCAACTGCCACCCTGGGAGGTGGTCTGCGATGCGACCCCCGACCTTTATTTCCAGTTGATCCTCAGGGGTGGGGGCCGGGAAGGAGTCATGCTGTGGCAGCGGAGGGTCCTGCAGGTTGGGCCGACTTGGTAGGACGTTGGCCTCTACCTGAGGACGACTTGCCCTGGGCTTTCCGGTAAGGCCCCTCTGTTGCAGGCCGGAACAGGCTGTTGTCTCTGAGTCCGCTGCGAAAGCAGCTCTGGTTCTCACGAAAGGAACTGAGTCTAGATCTGTACATGGCCTGGAGATCTAACAGCCTTCCCAGCTTCCTGCAGTTTGGTGATGACCTTCTGGACGCCTCACAAACCAAGACTCGTCATGAAAGAGGTGTCAGAATGTTCTTCCTGGACATCCGGAATACATCGGAGACACTGAGCCATGAGTGTCTCCGGAGGCCTATCGCCTGAGGCTGCCACTCTGGCCGAGGAGTCCAGCGAATCGTTGGCGGCTCGGAGCACCTGGGTTCCCACGTCTGAACCCGTGCAGAGGAGCTGAAGAAGTTCCTCCTTTGGGCCACTGTCTGGCAATTTCTCTGCCAGATCCTGTCCCTGTTCCCACAGCGCGTTCTGAAATTGAACCATGTGGGTAAGGTAGTTCAGGGACCTGACGGCGCAGGTCGCAGCTGCGTAAGAGCACCTACCCATCGCATCCAGTTGCTTGGACTCTGGGTCCGGTGGCTGCGTGCTCAGATGTTGTGGTCTCTGGGACCGGTCATGAGAGGCTGTGATGACCAGGGAGTCGGCCAGAGGATGATTAGACAAGTACTGGTCCTCCCTTGGGGCCTTGTACAGGCGATCAGCCTTCTTTGGCATCGCCGGGAGCGAATGTGGATGTTTCCACGCTGCCTTGGTGACGTCCACAAAGGTGTCCACCAAGGGTGGTACCACCACAGGCTTATCTTTTTACCGAAGATAACGAGCTAGGCATAGCCTTTCCGGGTCAAGTTCTTCTGCGTCCCACCCCATGTTCTCTTGGATATGTCTCATGATCTCAGAGAATGAGGGGTCATCCGGAGGAGACCTAGGAAGTTCAAGTGGGTCCGGAGAGGGGACGCTAATGGGAGAAGGAGATCTGGAGCCATCCAAGATGTCCGATCTTGAGTCCTCCGTAGACGGGGAGTAGCGGCGTCTTCTGGATCACTTGGGGCTGGGTGAACCAGAAGAGGATCTGGACAGAGGCCTTCTCTTGTCCGTAGGTCTGCCCCTAGGAGGTCTGGCTGGCTCCTGGGGGGAAGGTACTCGGCCTGCTGCCCCACTGGGTGAAGGAGGGGGCTCTGGGTCTGGTGGTACCGTGGGTGCGGGAGGAGGCTGCGTGGTGACCACATCCTTTTTGATGGCGTCCCACCAGAAAGTGAATAACTCCTTCACTTCCAAGATGTTAAGGCCCGACGACGGGCCGGGCGCAGGTGGCCTGTTGTCGGGTCCCGGCGTCGGCTCCCCTGGGGTCTCTGGTTCTGGGGAGGGCTCCCATGGGAGCTCGACAGGTCCGGGGTCGCCCGCCTGGTCCTTGGGCTGAGTGAATTCCTCCTCCGTCAACGCCTCCTGGCCGACGTCGCCAGGCGGCGGTGGGGTTCTTCTCGCTGCTGTGTCGGACGTCGGTCCCTCAGCTGGCGTCCGGGTAGGAGAGTGCCTGACCGGCAATGGGTGTCGGACTGTCGTCGGTTCCCGGGATCTATGGTGTTTGGCCGACGTCGGGGGAGCCGACGTCCTCTTAAGGGAGGTCAGCTCCTTAGTCTTCAGTTGAGGGGGAGGCAGCAGGGAAACTGACCGGATGTCAGGGGCCGAGTGACGCTTGTGGTGATCCCCAGACTTAGATGAGGCCTTGGAGGAAGAAGGAGGCCTAGAGGTCTTAGCAGGCCGCAGGGAGGAAGAACCGGTGGCAGACTTGACCACGACCGGGGAAGGCTGAGAGCGGGCCCGAGACGGAGAGCGGTTGGACCTGGAGCTGGAGCTGCGGGAGTCCGAGGCCCTAGAAGGGGATCTAGGTCTCACCTTCTCCCTGTGCTTCTCATGGTGCCTGCGGGATTTTTCCGAAGATTCCCCCTTGGAGGAAGGTTCCATGGCCTTGAGCTTCTCTTCTAAAAGGTAAGCCTGGAGAGCCTTCTGTCGGCGGATCCGGGTCCGGCTGTTGAAGCCTTGACAAAAGAACAAGCCTGGGTGTCGTGGTCTGGGCCCAGGCACCGGACGCAAGCCGAATGTGGGTCTTTGAATGGAATTTGTTTCCCACAGGTGCACTTGGACGAATGGCCCTCCACGGAGGTTGGGGAGGACATCAGACAGAGGAATGAATCTGGAGGAAGAGATCCTTGAAGAATTCTTGGTTGAAGAAATGGTGAACAATTTCCTGATCGTCCCATAGATATTGACGAAGGGTGAGACATGCAAGCTGACAGCGGGAAGAACTGGAATTCTGGGGGGACGCCTCCTTATATACTACGCCTGGCGTGGGGGAGGGACCGACGTTGGAGGCGGTTCCCGCTGAAGACTGCTAGCTAGAAGATTTCCGTGGGGTCCTGACGCCTGCCGGCTTCAGTCCTAATGGTGTGACCTGCTGCAAGAGCTGTACCTCGAAGAAGATCAACATTACTACAATGAGTAATTTTTGTTTTAAACCCCAGTAATTACTGACTTAACTTTAACGAAACAGGCTCCATGGCAGTAATTTGGGAGAATGGGTACAGAACCTATTAAAGGAAATGGGTCTGTGTATGTTCACATAGTAATGCTTTGTGAAAATATGCACTGTTTTCCGGGAAGCTGCTTTACAAATCTCTTGCAGGGGGAAACCCTTTAATGTTGCCACAGAGGCAGATGTGCCTCTTGTAGAGGGTGCTCTGAGCCCTCTAGGAGGCAGTTTGCCAGCTGTGTCATAAAAGAACTGTATGCAGGATATGATCCACTGAGAAATTGTTCTTTTGGATGATGGTTTACCCTTTCCCACTTCAACACAGGTAACAAGCAGCTACATGCTAGTGGACCTGGCATCCTTTGTGTGGTCCAAGTAGTAACTCTGTGCCCTTTTCACATCCAGACTGTGACGCTTTTGCTCACCTGAGCTGGACTGTCCTGTGAAGAAAACTGGACAGGCAACAGACTGATTCAGGTGGAACTCAGAAACCATTTTTGGGAGAAATTTCCGGTTTGTTCTTAGGACTACCTTATCCCTGTGGAAAATTATGTAGTTATGATCTGTACAGAGGGCCTGTAGCTCACTCTCCCTTCTGGCAGATGTCAGCGCCACTAGGAAAACTGATTTCCAGGTGACATACAGTACTTTAGTGCAGCAGTGGTCATGGGCTCAAAGAGAGCCTCAAGCAGCTGGGCAGTGCACAAGTTCAAACCCAGGGTGGGACAGGTTCCCTCACTTGTGGCTACAGATGATTAAGGCCATTGAAAAAGTTTTTGAAAATGGGTTGTGAGGCCACTGACCTCTCTTTGCCAGCTGATGTGTAAGCTGACACTGCTGCCAAATGCACCTTCCAAGTGAAATGCCTTAGGTCCCAAGGACTGGAGGTGGACTAGGTATTCCAGAGCTGCCCAAAGAGGGGCTGATCTGTTTGGGAGAGCATCATAAGGAAAATCTTTGCCATTTTCCTTACTAGGTTACTAGGTTTGCGTAGACATAACAAGATGCGTGCCCATCAAGAATGTCTCTCACAACCTTGTTGCTGGTTTTCTGGAAACCTCAAGTACTTCCATGATTTTCTTAGATTCAGCCCAGAGAACTCAAACTCCTCAAGAACCTACCTCTAAGATGTACAGTTCTCACATCTGGGAATGTTATCCTGCCTTAGGACAGTGTTAACAGGTTATATCTCAGGGGCAGGTTGATATGTTGCCTGCTGGAGAGGGATAGGAGCATAGAGTACTAGGTTTGCCTGGCCCAGTCTTGAGCAATTAGAATCATTGTTGCTCACTCCCGTCTCAGTTTCATCAGCACTCTCAGTAAAAGTGGGAAATGAGGGAAGGCACAGAGAAACTTCCCTGACCAGCTGATGACTAGAGTGTCCTCTGGGACTAAACCCACTACTGGGGGACTGCAAGAGAAAAGTGAGAGCTGGTAGTTCTTCCAGGAGGTGGACAGATCTATTTCTGGTTGTGTCCCACCTTCTGAACACTGATGCAGCACTTGCTGGTTCAGGGTCCACTCATGATTTCCCTGGCTGATCCTGCTCAAGGAGTCTGGTAGCACATTGTCTTTCCATGGTAGGTGGACTGCACATAGTTGCACCTGCAGAGAATATGCCAGGATCTAGATATTTATGGCCTCTGTACACAGCTTTGAAGTCCTGTTCCTCCCTGATTGCTTATGTAGTACATAGTTGTGGTGTTGCCTGTCCTGATCTGGACAGACTGACCACTGATCTAGAAGGAAAATGCCTGCATTTTCAGGTACACTGACTGGAGTTCCTGGAGATTTATGTGCCTGGTGGTTACACCGGTATGCATCATCGGCCTTGTCATGTGTCACCTGCTGCACCATGCACACCCATGCAATCGATGTTCACACAAGGCCTGAGGCTCGCATGTCTCATCAGTGGCACTGGGTCAGTGGGCTGTGGACAACACACAAGGCTGTATGCATTGTGGCTGTCCCCACCGGGGGAAGGGGCATGCCATCATGTAGTTGTGCATAACAGGTTCGCCTATGTGTGGTCCCACTGGCAGTGCCACAGGTACCTTGCAGCCCCTGCCTGCCTTGTCATGCTGCACACAGCACATGTGGCTGGGCCATGTTGAAGGCGGATGTGCAATTTGGATGGGGCACCGTGTACCACTGTGGTGGACTAATCACACCTGCTTTGTTTTCACCTATATATCTCAACAACCAGCCCATATAGGGACAGGAGGCGCAGGTCCAGAGATGCAGGACAGTGCCCACGGAATGGTCAGTGGGCTGTGAAGGGTTCGAAGGCAGAGCTGAAGAGAGGTAGCAAACCAGTGAGTAGGCTGCCATGTGTGCAGCACCAGGGGTTACATGTGCACATGCATGGGTGCCGGCACAGGTTGCACGGTAATGACCATGGCCCTACTGTTGTCAAGGTGTTGGGCCTAGCCCTCCATGGTGTACCCTTGGCTATATGAGACTATACGTCATACGAAAATGCCAGCAGAAACAGGCCTTACAGTCTATCGAGTCTGCTTGATTGTGCAGCTAGCCCCTCACCTTGCAGCTGCCCCACCCTCTCACCCTCTTCATCACAATTCCCCCCTCACCCTGTCCCAACCCCTCTTAACGCCACCCACCATTTTACAGGATACTACCTCTTGGGCAG
Source organism: Neoceratodus forsteri (assembly GCA_016271365.2). Lineage (NCBI taxonomy): Eukaryota > Metazoa > Chordata > Ceratodontiformes > Ceratodontidae > Neoceratodus > Neoceratodus forsteri. The sequence goes on along the minus strand of CM057458.1, from coordinate 626,319,653 downwards.
AGCATTCCACCTGTCCACCACCCGTTTAGTGAAAAATGTCTCCTGATTTCCCTCTTGAATCTTCCCCCTCCAATCTCAGCTGATGCCCCTCATATCCTTCCCTCTTCTAAGCTGGAAAATCCCTACTGTATTAGCCTTATTAATCCCCTTAAAGTATTTAAAGGTTTCAGTCATATCCCCCCATCCCTCTCCTCCTCCAGGGAGTACATGTTCAGCACGCCCAGTCTATCCCCGTAGGACTATCCCTCCAATCCCTGGATCATCTCGGTCACCCTACGTTGCACCCCCTCCAACAATTTGATGTCTTCCTTCAGGAATGGTCACCAGTACTGCATGCAGTACTCCAGGAGTGGCCTGACCAGAGATCTGAACAAGGGAAGAATCACTTCCCTATTTCTGGAGGAGATTCCCCTCGCTATACAGCCCAGCATCCTGTTGCCTTTTGCTGCCGCCTTCTTGCACTGAGCTAAGTTGTTCATGCTGCCCGTTATAAGTAAGGCCCCCTGTTCTCTGCAGCAAACTGATGTAAATTCTGTGGCAGGGACTCTGAACTTCTGTGGCACTGTTAAGTCAAATTCTGCAGCAAGGTTTAAAGTTCTGCAGCACATTTATATTAAATAATACAGAGCAAACTTTAGAGTTTTGGGGGACCCCAGCAAGGACTGCCTCTAAGGAGGATCTCCGACTTCCACCACATAAATGAAAGCTAAATAATTTCCCTTAAACCTTCAGTTTTATTCTTTTGCTTTTCAGAAGCTGCCCTGGCTCTCCATATTCATCTAAATCTATTTAGGGCTTGGTGCTATGTCACGCAATATTAATGGCTACTGGCAGGTACCGCCTCAACGTACTGGCAACAAAGCAAATAGCTTAATAGTTGTTCTCCAAGGGACAGCTTGAAGTAGACTAGTCATGGAGCACCCAAGGCTCCCCATCTCTGTGAACACCTATCAAAGGCTCATACACAGCCATAGTTAGGGGTGGCAGGCTATTGGTGCATACAGAGACCTCCACACACTGCCACCTTGAAAACTGCCATATATTAAACATATTAAACATTAAACATCAGCAGTGTCAGTATGATTATTTCTATCTTTTTCTCTGTTTGTTTCACTCTTTCCTTGTTTAGTTGCCATATTTTGAATTAATAATCTTTTACTTTGTCATCATCTTTCTTACATTGGCTTCATTTTCATGTTTGCTTGCGCACATGCCCAAGAAACATATTGCAGCAGCTTGCTGCAGTAGTGAGTTGTGGAGGTGTGGCAGTGTTGTTGCCAATGCCAGCAGTTCATTTTGGGGCTGGTCTGTGTGGTGCCAACAGACGATCACGCTGTCCATGACAGCAGTAGTGTAGCGTGCCACCAACCTGAAAGAAACTCGCTGCTGCAATCAGCTGTTTTTGTTGTTGGGGTGGTCCCTGATTGCAGCAGCGAATTACAACTGCATTGTGTGGTGTCCTGTTTCATTAAACATGGCGGCAGCTTCTCTGACAGCCGCCGCCTCTCACAGTCCCCATGAAAAGCCGATGGGGGTGCCCAATCCTGTCGGCATGCCTCCCAGTTCAGTTGCGGACAGGGGCCCAATCCCCATCGGCATAATGCCCCCTCCATTTGTTGTGTGCTGGGGGTGTCCAATCCCCTCAGCTCATGCCCCGCCCCAACACTCTGAATGTGTCAGCAGGGGGTGCCCAATCCCCATCTGCTACAGACCCCCTCCCCAAGAAACAATCGGTGGCATGCTGGGGCCCACCCCAGCATACCAAGCCGCCTGTAAAACAAGAAAACCTTCCCGCATTGCTTTTTTTTTCCCAGGTAAAGAAAAAATGTTCCTCGTTGAGTCCGGTGCCCCTCCTCAACCCACACCCACCCCCTGTGCACACCCCATACTTACCTCCGGAGCCCAGCGTGATCTTTGGTGGACTGGGAACACATCTGCACTCTTCAAAGTCGACTGAAGAAATGCCGGTAAGCTGTATAATGACATAAATGGCTTTTTTTTTTTTAAAAAAAACTTATGTGGATATCTTGGACATTTTCACAAATTTCAGCTCCACATTTTCAACATGGGGTTCTTGGGACCCCATCTCATGAATTCAGTGACTGTTATCTGGTTATTCAGTCCTGAAAGGTGATTTTGTGGTCACTGCACAGAATCACCTTTCGGGACCGATTAACAAAATGACAGTGTCACTGTTCATGAGGAGGGCTCTCAAAACGCCTATGTTGCAAATTTGGTGAACAAATTCCCAATAATGACTGTGTTACCAGAGTACGTTGCGCAGTTTCCACGCATACTCATAACTTCACAAATGTGTAATATTTTCACTCCAGATTTTCAACACTGGCATTTTTTCACACCTCCTGCAGCTGTCATTTTTAATATCCTAGCCGTAATGTGTTTTCGCATTTCCGGCACAGAATAGCACGGACATTATGGGAAATCAGTGTTTGGGACAGATTAAGAAAATCACAGTGACACTGTTCATGAGCAGAGGTCCTAAAATGCCTATCCTGAAAATCTGGTGACAAAAGTCCATACATCGACTATGTTACAAGCGTGCATTGAGCAGTTTCCACACACACTTGTAACTTTGTGAATTTGTAATATTTTCACTCAAAATTTTCAGCATTGTCAATTTTGCACACCTACTTATGAACAGTACCGCTGTCATTTTTCACATCCTGCCCAAAATGTGTTTTTGCACATGTGGTGCACATTGGTGTGGTCTCTGTGGGAAATCAACATTAGGGACAGATTAAGAAAATCATAGTGACATTGTTCATGAGCAGAGGTCACAAAATGCCTATGTTGAAAATTTGGTGAAATAATTCCACTAAATGACTGCGTTACGAGCATGCATTGTGCAGTTTCCATGTACGTATGCTCCGAAGTTCGAGCATTTTAAATATTTTCACTCCAGATTTTCAACATTGCCATCTCTTCACACCTCCCTATGAATGGTACAGCTATCATTTTTCACATCCTGCCCAATCTGTGTTTTCGCGCATCTGGTGCAGAATGGCGCGGTCGCTGTGTGAAATCAAAGTTCAGGACAGATTAACAAAATCACAGTGGCACTGTTCATGAGCAGAGGTCCCAAATGCTTTAATGAGGTGGGGTCACAAAAAGGCCATGTTGAAAATCTGCAGTGTAAATACCAACAAACGTCTGCGGCGTTAGGGTTTCTAACCATAACGTCCTACCCTGTACAGACTGACAGGCATCAGGGGTGTGTCTTTGGACTGCCGGCTGTAATGCTCACGCCATTCCACCCCAACACCCTGAAGCCAGTGACAGGCATCGAGGTGTGCCTTGGACTCTTCGGCCCCAGAGTTCACCCTATACTCCTATACTGTACCCATTTCAGCGTATGTCCTTATGAAATGGGGTGACTGTGAAGTTGAACACCCCAAGGCATACCTCAACACTTGTCGGTGTCTGCAGGATAGGGTGAAGTGAAATGCCGTAAGCCTTATGGGCAATGACCCAAAGGCACACCCCAATGCCTGTCCATCTCCGCAGGGTGGAGGTGGGGATGGCGTGAGTTCAATACTTCACTGCCATTCCTATTCTGCATCTGTCTAACTCCTGCACGTCCAATGCTAATATCAGAAAGCAAACATTTGGCATTGACAAATGCTCATTTTATTTTCTTTCATGTGCACCTCATTTCCCTAGCCTGAAAGCCCTGGCATCTGCAAAGTCCCCTGACCATGGGCTGTCCTAGAGCAGGTAAATTCAGGAGCGCACCTAATTATGGGATGCCCTCATGGAACCTTGACACACTACTACTTGCCTAGTAGGGTGGCTCAGCTAGCTTTTTGTATTTTCCCTTTTTTTCTTCTGCCTCTGTAGTCTCACTGTTTGTGTTTCTAAGCCAGGCAAAGTTCCCATTCCCCCGGAGGAAAAAATGGCAGCAGTGCTTCCACCTCTACTCCAGACCAGACCAAAATGCTGCAATGCCCTCTGCTCTCTTCTTCCCTCTCCAAAACCTTGTAAAAGAAAAGCCTTCTCCTCCCCAACCTTCCGCCTACCCAATGGCAGTAATGCTATCTCCTCCCCCAATCTACATAATGGCAGCAATAATCTGTCCTCTCCTCTTTCCCCAGACCTAATCGCAGCAATGTTCTCTTTCCTCCCCCTTCCCCATAATGGTAGTAATGCTCTTTGCAACCTCCCCCCACCCTAGACCTAATAACAACAAGATATTTTCTCCTCTCCTTAACATGATCCTGCCCCTCAAAGCCTTGCCTGATCCCAGATTTTTAAAATCCAGTATAGCCCAACTCCACCCATCTCAGCACCACTACCCACCCAGGAAGGAAAGAAAAAATTACTCACCTGTAGTAATCGTGTTTCTTCCAACAGGATCCCACTAATATTATTATTTCTTGCAGTGCTCCTTTAAGCCAGCACTGCTCCGGAGGCAAATGGAATGTCATGCTAATGATGGAATCTTTAGCTTGTGCATTCAGTTCAAAAACTGCCCAGTGTAACTGCCTACATTCTAACCTCAGATTTCTTAGGAGCCTGCAAAGAGGTCATACTAACATCTAATTAGAACAGACAATAGGAAAAAAAGGCACGGACTGGGGAAACTGGTAAACCATTAAACCGCAGGGAAAAAAGAAAATGGTTCCCCTTTTCTAAATGTCAGATTCACCCAAGAAGGGGAAAAAGACCTACTAAGCTATAAAACATTACAAAGAAGTGCCCGCAGTTGGCATACCACTCCAAGTATTTATTCAATCAGCAATGGAGAGGTCTTTACTGATTCTGTCAGGGGACACAAGGGTGGGGAAGTAATAATATTAGTGGATCCCATTGGAAGAAACAAGATTACTACAGGTGAGTAATTTTTTCTTCTAATCCAAGGAATCCACTAATATAATTACTTCTTGCAGACTATGCAGCAGTACCTTATGGAGGTGGGTAAAGAATCTACTTAGGAAAGACTCTGCAGGACTGCTGTACCAAACCTGGCATCACTCCTGGACAGGGTGTCAAGGCTATAATGCTTTGTGAAGGTGTGGACTGACCTCCAGGTAACTGCTTTACAGATTTCCACCAATGGCACCTCTCAGGTAGCTACAATAGTGGCTGTTGTTCCCCTTGTAGAATGGGCCCCGAGTTCAACAGGGGGTACCCTACCTGCTTTTGAGTAGCAAAACTGGATACACTGAACTATCCATAGAGAGATAGTTCTTTTTGAAGCAGGTGTAACCTTACCTATCTCTCCATAGGTGAGGAAAAGCCGTTGTCTGTCCTGTCTATGGTCTTTGGTAAGAGTCATGTAGTAACTTAAAGCCCTTTTTACACCTAGGCTGTGGAGTCTACGCTCCCCTGAGCTAGAGTGCTCAGTGAAGAAAACTGGCAAGGTGATAGACTGGTTCAGGTGAAAGTCAGAGACTACTTTGGGGACGAACTTCCTATTAGTTCTCAACACTACCTTGTCTTTGTGGAAGGAAATATATTATTTTTCCACACAGAGGGCCTGGAGCTCACTTATCCTCCTGGCAGAAGTGATTGCCACCAGGAAGACTACCTTCCAAGTAACACACATAAGATCTGCAGAGACCATGGGCTCAAAGGGAGGACGCATAAGCAGAGCAATGCAAATGTTCATGTCCAAAACTGGCACTGGTACCCTGTGAGGGGGAAACAGGTGAGACAGTCCCTTGAAGAACCTTCTGAAGATAGGATTTGATGCTAAGGAGGTGTCCTTTCCAGCAGAAATGTATGCTGACAGAGAAGCCAGGTGCACTTCCAGGGTTGAATGCTCCAGACCTTGGGAATGCAGGCGAGTCAAATAGTCCAGAGAGATTGGTATGCCAGCTTGAGCTGGGGCTACACCCTTATCCCTACACTATATAGAAAACCTTTTCCATTTCGAGACATAGGTTTTCTTAGTAGAAGGTTTCCTATACCCTCTGAAGACCTCCAGGACCCCTTCAGAGAGTTGCCATCCTGCATATTCTAAGTCCTCAAGAGCCATGCCTTGAGTCTGAGATTGGGGTACATGACCCTCCCTTGGAAGGAGGTCAGTAAGTTGTATCTTTGTGGGAAGTGAATCAGTTTGGTCACTGACATAGAGAGCAGGAAGGAGCACCAAGGCTGTCTTGCCCAGTCTGGGGCTATCAGTATCACTGAAGCTGGCTGTGATCTGAGCTTGATGAGCACCCTGAGTATCAGGGGAAAAGAGGGGAAGGCATAAAGGTGCCTCCCTGTCCAATCCAGGATCAGGGCATCCAGGGGAACTGTTCCTTTGGCGGGGGCCCTGCAACAATACAGAGGCAGGTGGTGGTTTTGGTGGGATGCAAAAAGATCCATCTCTGGAGTGCCCCACCTCCTGAATAGGATGTTCACCACTTGCCTGTTCAGTGTCCATTTGTGATGGGCCTGGTTTCTCCTGCTCAAGGCATCTGCCAGGGTGTTGTCCTTGTCCTGCAGATGGATCGACTGTAGGAAGGCGTTTAGAGTGTAAGCAAGGCTCCATATCTTTATCACCTCTGTACAAAGTGGGGTAGACCTTGTCCCTCTCTGCTTGTTGATGTTGTACATTGTTGTGGTATTGTCTGGTCTGACTTGTACCACCTTTCCCTGTATTAGATGTGAGAAGGCCTGAAGGGCCAGGTAAACTGCTCTCAGCTCTAGCAGATATATATGCTGGAGGGAATCTGCACTCTCCCAAGTGCCATGAATGGTGTGCTCCTCCAAATGAGCACCCCATTCTAACAGGGAAGCATCTGTCGTGAGAACCAGTGAAGTGGGCTCTTGCAAGAAGGGAACCCCTTCTCTCATATTTTCCAACCCCATCCACCATTGGAGTGCCTGTAGTAACACCCTTGTTACTGGTATGGGTTTTGATAGAGAGTCCCGCCTTTGGCACCAGTGTGCCCTGAGGTGGAATTGAACATCACTCATTTGAAACCTGGCACCTATGACTGCGCTTATTGGTGAAGCTATGTAGCCTAACAATTGTAGAAACTGTCTTGCTGGCTTTGGCTTGCCCAGGACAAATGAGCTTGCCAAAAGCCAAATGCTTTCAGTCCTCTCCTGAGGGAGGACAGCCCTTCCCAGTATGGTGTTTAGTTCTGCACCTATGAACTGCAGTACCTGCACAGGAGTCAGGATTGACTTTTCGATGCTGAGAAGGAATCCCAGGGAGTGCAACAGATCCTGGGTTACCTGAAGGTGCTCGCTCACCCACTGGTGAGACATTCCCATGATTAGCCAATCATCCAGGTAGGGAAAAACTGAAACACCTAGTCTTCTTAGGTGTGCCACGACTACTGCCATGCACTTGGTAAACACCCTTGGTGCAGAGGTGAGCCCGAAGAAAAAATTACTCACTATAGTAATCTTGTTTCTTCAAAGGTATCCCTCATTATGATTAAACTTAATGCAGTCAGCCTTCTGTGTTGAACTGCCCAGAGAAATGGAATTTTATGCAAATTATGGAATTCTCAAGTGGCTCATGCCACTTTCAAACTGCTGCCCTAGCAACTGCTGCACTCTGGAGTGCTTCAGATTCTTACAGAGCCTAACTGGGTAAAAGACCCACTAGCTAAAATTAACAACATTAAAAAAACATTTTTGCCCTTTCAGGTCAAAACATCCTTAACCAACAAACCTTAGAAACTTTAAGACCACTTGGACACCAACTGGTTAAACAAAGTGAGTCTCTACCTTAACCATATATAAGAAAAGAAAATACCCCAATGCAGGGATGCAAAGTGACTTCTATAGGTTCTAGTAGGGGAGGTAAGGAGGGTCTTTAATCATAATCAGTGATCCCTTTGAAGAAACAAGATTACTATGGTGAGTAATTTTTCCTTCTAACCCCAGGAATCACTCATTATATTAAACTTAATGCAGACTACCAAGCAGTACCTTTGGAGGTTGGGCAGAGAACCTGTTTTGGAAACAGGCTCTGCAGTACTGCTGTACCAAACCTAGCATCGCCTCTGGATTGCAAGTCCAGGCTGTAATGCTTTGTGAAGGTGTATACTGTTTTCCATGTAGCTGCTTTACAGATTTCCAGTAGTGGAATTTCTCTTGAAGCTGCCACTGAAGCAGCTGTGCCCCTGGTGAAGTGTGCTCTCAGGCCCAGAGGGACCTGTTTACCCACCTTACTATAACAAAACTGTATACATGCCACTATCCAGCGAGCAACTGTACATTTTGTTGCAGCTCTGCCCTTACCAGCTTCACCATATTTGAAAAAGAGCTGTAACTGACTTGTCCTGTAGGACTTGGTTCTGTCAATGTAGTGGCTAAGTGCCTTTTTGACATAAAGGGAATGGAGTCTCCTTTCTGGAGAGCTGGAGTTGTCTGTAAAGAAGACAGGTAGAGTGATAGACTGATTCAAGTAAAAATCAGACACCACCTTGGGAAAGAATTTTCTATTAGTCCGAAGGACCACCTTGTCCCTGGGGAATGAGATGTAGTCCACATCTGTGCACAGGGCTTATAATTCATTGATACTTCTGGCTGAAGTAATGGCAACCAGGAAAACAGTTTTCCAAGTGACATACTTCAAATCTGTGGTTGCCATAGGTTCAAATGGTGCATCCATGAGTTTAGCAATGTAAACATTTAGATTCCAGGCCGGAACCGGTTCCTTTAGGGAAGGGTGTAGAAGATTAGGGCCTTTAAAATATTTTCTAAATACTGGATGAGAGGCCACAGACCTCTCCTTACCAACTGACAGGTAAGCAAAGACTGAAGCTAAGTGGACCTTGAGGGTGGAAGCTTTCAGACCTAAGAAATGTAAATGTGTAAGGTAATCTAGAAGAATAGCCAAAACAGCCCTGAAAGGGCTCACACTCTTACCTGTACACCATATAGTAAATCTTTTTCACTTAGAGGAATATGTTTTCTTAGTAGAAGGCTTCCTGGAACCCCTAAGCACTGTCAGCACCTGCTCTGATAGGTTTAGGTTAGCAAATTCTAAGTCCTCAAGAGCCACACCTTGAGCCTCAGTGATTTGAGGTTGGGGTACAGGATCCTGCCCTGAGAGGAGGTTAACAGGTTGTACCTCCTGGGCAGGTGGATTGGGGAAACCACTGACAGAGACAGTAGGAGAGAGTACCAGTGCTGTCTCACCCAATCCGGAGCCACCAGTATCATTTTGTTGGTTGGGACCTCAGTTTCAGTAGGGTCCTGAAGATCAAAGGAAAGGGAGGGAATGCGTACAGGAACTTCCCTGTCCAATCCAGGGCCATGGCGTCTAGGGAAATTGTGCCCCTTAGATGAGGCCTGCAACAGTACATTGGAAGTTGGTGGTTTTCTGCGGAGGCAAAGAGATCCACCTCTGGAATGCCTCATTTTCTGAAAATTGCACTGAGTACCTGGGTATTCAGGCAGCACTCATGGTGGTCTATACTTATTCTGCTTAGAGAGTCTGCCAGCACATTGTCTTTCCATGGAAGGTGTATGGCTGACACGGATGCTCCCATGGAATATACCAGGGACCACAGTCTCATTGCTTCTGTGCACAGCAGATCTGACCTGGTAGCTCCTTGCTTGTTGACGTAATACAAGGTTGTGGTGTTGTCTGTTCTGACTTGCACCACCTTGTTTTGTAGGTAAGGAGCAAATGTTTTTAGAGCCAAGTAAACAGCCCTGAGCTCCAAGAGATTTATGTGCAACAGAGACTCTTAGGGGAACCATGTGCTACTTGCTGTGTGTTCTAACATGTGTGCCCCCCAACCTAGCAGACAGGCATCTGTTGTGAGGATTACTGAGGGTTGTTGCCGTATAAAAGGTACACCCACCCTGATGTTGTGCTCGTCCAGCCACCATTGTAAAGCCTGGACTAAGTTTTTTGTGACTGGAACCAGTTTGGACATAGGACCCATCCTTTGAGACCAATACTGTCTGAGGTAGAACTGGATATCTCTCATTTAAAACCTGGAGCCCATTACCACTGCAGTGGCAGATGCCATGTGGCCCAGTAGCCTGAGAAATTCTCTGGCTGATTTGGGTCTCCCGGACACAAAGGATTTTGCAATCTGCAGAATGCTTGCCACCCTGTCTTGTGGCAGGAGGGCTCTGCCCTGTCTGGTGTTTAGTTCTGCTCCAATAAACTCCAGCACCTGAACTGGTATCTGCTGAGATTTCTCTTCGTTTATCAGAAATCCCAGGGACTCCAGAGTAGATTTTGCTAGTGCCAGTGACTGCACTGCATGCTGCATAGACTGTCCTACTATTAACCAGTCGTCCAGGTAGGGAAAGACTGTTACACCTTGTTTTCTCAGAAACTCTACCACCACTGATAGGCACTTTGTAAAAACCCTTGGTGCCAAAGTCAGTCCAAAAGGGAGAGCTGCAAACTGGTAGTGGCCTGAAGCCAGACTGAATCTCAATAATTTTCTGTGAGATAGTCTGATGGGAATGTGAAAATAAGCATCCCTTAGATCTAGGGAGGCTAGCCAGTCTCTCTTTTGCAATGAGGGAATGATTATTGCAAGAGTGACAATTTTAACCTTGGTTTCAAGATGTCCTTGTTCAGAAGTCTTAGATCCAAAATAGGTCGCTAATCCCCGGTTTTCTTCCTTATGAGGAAGTACCTGGAATAAAAACCTTTGCCCCTGATTTGTTAGAGGCACTACCCCTACTGCTTTGATTGCTAGCAGATGCTTCACCTCTGCCTGCAGCAGAATTCTGTCTGCAGTTGTTGTTGGAGCAAAGATTCTTGTTCTCAGCTTTGGAAATGATTTGAAACTGAGTGCCAGGCCCTGGCTCACTACCTCCAACACCCACTTGTCTGTGGTGATGGAATGCCAAGCGTGAAGGTAATGAGCCAGTCTGCCACCTACTGGTGGTCTTGCAATAGGGGATGTGACCTGCACTAGCCCGTCAGGGGTTCTGTGCGGGCTGTGCCTGAACCTGTGGTGCAGGAGCCACTCTTCTCATGGCTCTCCTGCCCCTTCCTCTAAAATAACCTCCGGCCTGCTGCTGAGGCTGAGAGGCCTGAGCCTGAAAGAAGGGTTTGGGGTAAAAACCCCTACCCCTACCTCCCCTACTCTGGGTCTATAAGAGGTGGAGGGCCTATCCTCTCCGATAGGTGGATTTATATTCCTCCATGTATGCCTCTGTTTTATCCCCAAACAATGAATTGTTCTCCAGGGGGGAAATCCATTGCTTTGGCCTGAGTGTCTAAAGTCAGGTTGGTGGCTCTAAGCTGCACAAACCTCCTGAGTGAAACAGACAAAGCCATTAACCTGGATGCAGTATCATTGGCATCCACTGCCATATGAAATTTGTACTTGGTAGCATTGAGTGCAGCCCTTACAGTATCCTGTAAGTCTACAGCCACTTCACATGGGGCCTTATCAGCCAGAGCTAGGACAGTATTCCATAGAGCTTTTTGGTACTGCACTGAATATGCTATGTAACTGGCTTGCCTAACTAATAGAGAGGCAGCCATGTACCCTTTCTTTCCCATAGCATCCATTTTTCTTGAATCTTTGTCTGGTGGATGGGTACCCAAGGGGATCCTGGCCTTGTCACAGGCAGCAGCTTGTACTACTCCCTCAGGATCAGGATGAGTAAACAGAAAATCAGCTGTAGTTCTGTCCAGATGATATTTCTTGTCAGCTTTCTTATCCACACCAGGGATAGAGGTTGGATTTTTAAAAATCTGCACTGCAGCCTTTTTTAAAGATTTATGTATGGGCAGAAGGAGTTAACCCCATCATCTCCAGAAAATCTGTCTCCTCCATATCCTCTTCTGTTTACTGAAGAGGAAGGTTCAGGGTTTCCACCATGCTCTTAATAAAAGCATAGTGGGAGGAATATTCCTCAGGACCCCTAGGAGGGGACCCAAATTCTTGCTCAGGGGAGACCTCTGGATCTATAGGTTCCCCTTGCAAGTCATCCTCCTCCTCCTCCTCCTCCCCAAACACTTGCAGCAGTTCTTGCCGTGCTAGGACTATAGGAGGAACTGGTGCAGTCAGTGTAGGAACCGGGACTGCACCCTGTAGGGCTTGTAGCACTTGAAGTGCCTTAGCAATGTCCTCAGCCGAGGGCATAATATGCTTGTCTGCTGGGAGCTTATTAGCCTTCTTGGCCAGAGGCACAGCGACATGTTTTTCTTTACACTTTTTCTTTAATGGAACAGGTTCAGAGCCTGTTTCCAAAGCCCTTTTTTTTACCTTGTTCAGATTTATCTGAATACTTGTCAGGATCCTTGGCTTTACCTCCATCCTTTTTATGTGAAGAGGAAGAAGCAGAATCATCCATACCAGCAGCAGAAGCAGAAGCCATATCTTCTAACATTTTTGACCTTTTCTTTAATGTTTTAGGGCAAAAGGTCTTACAAATATCACAATTGGCAAACATATGACTTGTACCCAAACAAGAAATACACAGAGAGTGTCTATCTGCTTTTGCTATAAGCTGCCCACAAGACTCACAACATTTAAAACCCGTGGGTCCTGTACGTTTTTTAAGTTTATCTAAATGGACCTCTAACATTGATGGAGAAAAATATTACTTACAATAAAACGTTATTTAAAGCACCTCGGAACTGGAGGATCTTTAAAATAACAACCGTTAGGGTTCCTGGAACCGATCGCTATTCGGTTCCTGAATGAAAAGGGAACGAATAAATACAGTAATTTTAAAGCGGTTCAAAGAACCAATCGCTAAATATATAAAATAAAGAAAACTGAGGTAAAAACCTCCCAAACAGACGCAGAACCCTTGGTTCCAAGGAACTGTGAGGGAACCGCTAATAGGGACAAAAAACAACTATAATAATACTAAACTGCACTAAACAATGTTTCTAAGGCAGCAATTTTAAATTTAAACTAAAATGAGTACTTATCCACAGATAAACTTTATTCTGAAGACAGTTCAAGGAGAGCTCTCCGGGACGTCCTTACTAGGCAGGCTGAGCAAAGAACCTGAAGCACTCAGAGTGCAGCAGTTGCTAGGGCAACAGTTTGAAAGTGGCATGAGCCACTTGAGAATTCCATAATTTGCATAAAATTCCATTTCTCCGGGCAGTTCAACACATGAGGCTGACTGCATTAAGTTTAATCATAATGAGTGAATCCTGTGGTTAGAAGGAAAGTGTTGAGAACTGATAATGGCCTGAGGGAAGTCTGAACCTCAGATATTTTCTGTGCGACTCCCTTATGGGAATACGGAAATACGTATCCTTTAGGTGTAAGGAGGCTAGCCAGTCTCCTTTCTGCAGAGCTGGCAGAATCATGGCCAATGTGACCATCTTGAACCTGGGTTTTACCAGGTACCTGTTTAACAGCCTGAGGTCTAGCAAAGATCACCACTCCCCATTCTTTTTTGTTGTTAGAAAATATCTTGAGTAAAACCCCTACCCTTTTTGGCTGGGAGGGACAGGCTCTACTGCCCTTCCTAGAAGTAAGGCCTGAACCTCCTGTTCTAACAGTTTTCTTTCTGTGAAAGGAACTGCTTTGAACTACCTTGATCTTGGCGGAGGAAGGGATTTGAAACATAGGGACAAGCCCTGATTCACTACTCCCAGAACCCACCTGTCTATGGTGATATTCACCCATTCCTGAAAGTAATGAGTCAGTCTGCCCCTACAGAAGATGGAGAGGCAGTCTGGAAGGATAAGTCAAGGGATTTGGTTTGTTTGTTGCTGGGGTTGTGCAGATTGGGATCCTCTCCTGGAACCCCTTCTGCCTCTGGCTCTATAAAAACCACCTTGCTGTGACTGGTACTGCTGGTGTGGCACAGCCTGCACTTGAAAGAAGGGCCTCCTTAAAGAGGACCTACCCTGCCTCCCCTTCCATATGTTGAAGTGGAGGGAGAAGGTCTCTCCCTGGTTGAATTACTGCGGAAAGTAGCTTTATACTCCTCTACTTTTTTCATACATGCCTCAGTCTGGGCACCAAAGAGTGAGTGACCCTCGACTGGGAAGTTCATAGCCTTACTCTGGGTGTCATGGGTGAGATTAGTAGCTCTCAGCCAAGCAAATATTCTCAAGGTTATAGTACCTGCCATCCACCAAGCAGCTGTGTCATTTGTATCAGCTGACATTTGGAACTGATGCTTGGAAGCCTCCAAGCCCAGTTTTGCAGTGTCCACTAAGTCCGAAACTGTTAAGGAGGGGTTAGCCTCTGCATTATCCAGGATGGACTACCAAAGAGCCTTCTGGTAGAGGGCTGCATAAACTTAGTAGCTGGCTTGACAAACTGCCAGGGAAGCCGAAAGGTACCCTTTTTTAATCATGCTTTCCATCTTTCTCGAGTCCTTCTCAGGAAGGTGAGAGGACAAGGGAGTTTTTGCCTTTTCACAGGCAACCTGCTGTACAATGCCCTGGTGGTCAGGGTGAGTAAATAAAAACTCAACCCCTGACCTCTCAAGTTGGTATTTTTTTAACACGTTTTTTATCAATGGGTGTGATAGAATTTGGAGTCTTAAGAATCTCGAGGACATCTTTCTTGAAAAACTTATATATAGGTAGAAGGAGCCTTCTAGTGGGTGTCAGTCCCATAAGCTCCACATACTGGGCTTCTTCCTCATCCTGGATCTCTTCTGCAGTTTGCAGATCAAAGGTTTCCACCATCTTCCTGATAAATAAAAAAATGAGAGGAGAAATCCTTTATGGATCAGGGAGGAGAGCCAAACTCCTGTTCTGGTGAAACCTCGGGTTATATACCCTCCCATTCTCCTCACATTCTATTGTATCAGTAGCTAAAGGAGGGACACACATAGGATTTTTTTCAACCAGAGTAGCCACAGGCTGCTTTGGGGGTAGTAAGCCCTGCAGCACTTGTAGTAAAGCCAGAGCTTGGGTTAGCTCTGCTGGCGATGGAGCAGATACAGGCACCAAAGGGGCTCATGAAGGCATTTCAACTGGGGTCTCAGTGTGTTTTGTCTTCTTGAGTTTTTTGGCAGGCACTGGAAAGTCAGCCGGTTCACTGCCTCTCTTTCCAGAGCCCTCACCCATATCAGGGGTGGTTTTTGAGGCCCTGGAAGGAATAGCCAAGGACTTAGAAGGGGTAGACTGGTTAAAGCCCATAGACCCCTCCTCCAACTTTCTTTTCAGCCTTTCCTTACGTTCGTCTACTGTTTCTCAGGGAAAGACTTACACATTTTACAATCCACAGAAAATGCTGTTGTCTAAGGCAGACCAAACATTTCAGAGCACTTCAAACAATTTCTAAAACCATGAGGTCCTGTTTTCTTTCTAGACTTATCTGACATTTTGAAAGAAAACAGGAACCGGGAACTGACAAACATATATGTAAGTAAAATATCTGCGGTCGGTTCAGTAACTGAGAAAAAAAAAAAAATTATCAGTTCCAATCGGATCCAGAACCAAAGAACAGCTCAGAGAACCGAGAAAAGTCCGTTCAAAAGAGAAAATGTTTTGGAAAGAAAAACAGAAATATATTCGGAACCCCTTAAAAAAGGTTCCGATTTAGGTAAGAAGAGGATCGTTTGCCTCTCGGTTCATGAGAACCGTGAGGAACCAGAGAAAAGAGATGGATTATGTTAAATTTTTAAACTCTTGAGGGAAGAAAGCTAAAATAACAATTAAACTCGGCAGTTAATGAAAAATTAAACAAAAATACTTAAGTTTTTTTTGTTTAATGAGCTTCAGGAATCGCTCTCGATAGAGAGAAGATCTCCAGGGCATCTGGACTTTGCAGTGGAGAGAAGAAATCTGAGGTTAGAATGTAGGCAGTTACACTGGGCAGTTTTTGAATTGAATGCACGAGCTAAAGATTCCATCATCAGCATGACATTCCATTTGGCTCCGGGGCAGTGCTGGCTTAAAGGAGCACTGCAAGAAATAATATTAGTGGATTCCTGGGGTTAGAAAGGATGGTATTTGCAATGCTCTCTAAACAACTTTATTATAGAATGTTAACACACTGGTGTCTGGCTGTCAGACTGGGGAAGTAGAAGAGACAGGGCTGCCAGTTAAACAGAGCCACAATTTGATTTATTCAAATTGGGGGTTGGCTACTCTGGATTTATTCTTTTGTAACCTTGCCTGGTTACCAAAGAATAGAAAAAATTGACTACTGTATTGACTGGTGAAGCTATTTTGTGCTTTAAAAAAAAACTTAGAAGCTACACTGATGCTCTGAGTAATCTACTTGTCCCTCAGTGGCATTTTTAATTGTGGTGCAGTAAGAAAAAATTACTCACCATAGTAATCTTGTTTCTTCAAAGGGATCACTCATTATGATTAAACAAATGTAGTCAGCCTCCTGTGTTGGACTGCCCGGAGAGATGCAATTATATACAAATGATGGAATTCTCAATTGGCTCATGCCACTTTCAAACTGCTGCCCTAGCAACTGTCGCACTCTGAGTGCTTCAGATTCTTACGTAGCCTAAACTGGGTGCAAGACCCACTACCTATGATAATATTTATATAAAATAATTTTCTGTCCTCTCAGGTCAAAATAAATCCCAATAAATAAACTTAAAAAACTTGAGACCACAAGGTAACCAACTGGTTAACAAAAGGTGAGTCTTTAACTTAACCTATATGGAAAAAATATCCTAAAACAGGGATGCAGAACAACGTTCATAGGTTTTTTAGTAGGGAAGACAGGGTGGGTGTTTAAATCATAATGAGTGATCCCTTTGAAGAAACAAGATTACTATTGTGAGTTAATTTTTTCTTCTAACTCCAGGGATCACTCATGATTAAACAAATGCATACTACCAAGCAGTACCTTTGGAGGTTGGGCAGAAAACCTATTTAGGAAACAGGTTCTGCAGCACTGCTGTACCAAGCTTGGCATCACTTCTGGATTGCAGATCCAGGCTGTAATGCTTTGTGAAGGTGTGTACTGTTTTCCATGTAGCTGCTTTGCAGATTTCCAAGAGTGGAATATCCCTTGAAGCTGCCACTGAAGCAGCTGTACCCCTGGTGGAGCGTGCTCTGAGGCCCAGGGGAGCCTGTTTACCCACTTTACTATAGCAAAACTGGATACATGCCACTATTCAACGAGCAACTGTACGTTTTGTGGCTGGTCTACCCTTACCTACCTCTCCACAGGTAAGAAAGAGCTGTGTCTGGCCTGGTCTGTAAGACTTAGTTCTGTCAACATAGTGGCTAAGTGCCCTTTTGACATCAAGGGAGTGAAGCCTCCTTTCCGGAGAACTGGAGTTCTCTGTGGAAAAGACAGGTAAAGTGATGGAATGATTTAAAGGGAAATCAGACACCACTTTAGGAAGAAATGCTCTATTGGTCCTGAGGATCACTTTGTCCCTGTGGAATGAGAGGTAATCTACATCTGTACACAGTGCTTTTAACTCACTGATTCTTCTAGCTGAAGTAATAGCAACCAAAAACACAGTTTTCCAAGTGATATACTTCAAGTCTGCTGTTGCCATTGGTTCAAATGGGGCGCCCATGAGCTTGACAATGAAGATATTCAGATTCCAGGCCGAAACTGGTTCCCTCAAAGGAGGGTACAGAAGGTTAAGGCCTTTAAAATATTTCCTGAGGACTGGATGAGAGGCCATGGACCTCTCTCTACCTGCTGACAGGTAAACTGAAACTGAAGTCAAATGAACCTTGAGTGTCAAAGGCTTCAGAGCTAAAGAATGCAAGTGTGTCAGGTAATCCAGAAGAATGGCAAGGTCAGCCCTGGATAGGTTGATGCCCTTACCTGCACACCATATAGAAAACCTCTTCCACTCAGCAGAGTATGTCTTTTTAGTGGAAGGTTTCCTGGAACCCCTAAGTACTGTTAAAACTTGTTCTGACAGTTTAAGATCCGCATACTCTTAAGTCCTCAAGAGCCAGGCCTTGAGCCTTAGTGATTTCAGGTTGGGGTACAGCATCTTGCACTGAGAGGAAGTCAGCAGGTTGTGCTTCCTGGGCAGATGAACTGGAGGTACCACTGACAGAGCCAACAGAAGCGAATACCAGTGCTGCCTCGCTCAATCTGGTGCCACCAGTATCATTGTTGCCGGTTGGCACATCAATTTCAGTAGGGTCCTGAATATCAGTGGAAAAGGAGGAAAGGCATACAGAAACTTCCCTGTCCAATCCAGTGCCAATGCATCCAGGGGTAGTGTGCCACTGAGAGGAGGCCTGCAGCAATATATTGGTAGCTGGTGATTTTCTGCAGAGGCGAAGAGATCTGTCTCTGGAGTGCCCCAACGCCTGAAAATCGAGCTGAGAATTTAAGGATTCAGACACCACTCATGGTGATCCTGACTTATCCTGCTGAGGGAGTCTGCCAGTACATTGTCCATTCCTGGAAGATATATGGCTGAAAGGGATACCTTCATGGAGTAGGCCAGAGACCACAACCTCGTTGCTTTTGTGCACAGTGGGGCTGACCTGGTTCCGCCCTGTTTGTTGATGTAATGCATAGTAGCGGTGTTGTTTGTTCTGACCTGCACCACTTTGTTTTTAAGATGTGGAGCAAATGCCTGCAGGGCTAGGTACACCACCCTGAGCTCCAAAAGATTTATGCGCAACATGGATTTTTGAGTAGACCATGTGCCACTTGCTATATAATCCAACATGTGTGTTCTCCAACCCAGAAGGGATGCATCTGTTGTTAGAACTAAGGAAGGTTGTTCCTTTGTGAAAGGAACCCCTACCTGAAGGTTTTATTCATCCAGCCACCACTGCAGTGCCTGCAGGAGAGTGTGGGTGACTGGAACTAGTTTGGACAGAGGATCTGTCCTCTGTGACCAGTATTGTCTCAGGTGGAACCGAATGTCCCTCATTTGGAATCTGGAACCTAGTACCACTGTGGTGGCAGCTGCCATGTGGCCCAAAAGCCTAAGGAACTCTCTGGCTGGTTTGGGTTTTCCTGGTACAAATGAGCTTGCAATTCGCAGAATACTGTTTACCCTGTCCTGTGGCAAGAAAGCTCTGCCCAGACTGGTGTTCAGTTCTGCTCCAATGAACTCTAGTGCCTGAACTGGTGTTTGCTGAGACTTCTGCTCATTTATGAGGAAACCCAGAGATTCCAGAGTAGATTTGTTAGTGCTAAGGCCTGCTCTGTAAGATGTAGAGATGGACCCACCACTAACCAGTCGTCCAGATAGGGAAAGACTGATACTCCTGGTTTTCTCAGAAACTCCACTACCATGGCCAAACACTTTCTGAATGCCCTTGGTGCAGAAGTCAGGCCAAAAGGAAGAGCTGCAAACTGATAATGGCCTGAGGCCAGTCTGAACCTCAGAAACTTTCTGTGAGAAGGTCTGATGGGGATGTGAAAATAAGTGTCCTTTAAATCTAGGGAGGCTAGCTAGTCTCCCTTTTGTGGGAATGATCAGAGCAAGAGTGACCATTCTGAATTTTTTGGTTTCAGAATATGTTTGTTTAGAAGTCTTAAATCCAGGATAGGTCGCCAATCCCCATTCTTCTTCTTTGTAAGGAAGTATCTGGAGTAGAATCATTTGCCCCGCTGGTTTAGGGGCACAGGCTCCACTGCCTTGATTGCTAGCAAATGTTTTACTTCTGTATCCAGTAGGATCCTGTCTGCAGATGTGACTGGTGCAAATGTTCTTGCTCTCAGCTTGGCTCACCACCTCCAGGACCCACTTGTCTGTGGTGATGGTATACCAATCCTGGAGAAAATGAGCCAGTCTGTCACCCACTAGTGGATTTTTGGCAGGGGATATCACCTGTACTAGCCCATCAGGAATTTTGAGTGTGCTGTGCCTGAATCACTAGGGAGGGAGGGAGAGGCTCTCCTACCCCTTCCTCGGAAATATTCTCTAGGCCAGTGGTTCTCAAATGGTGAGGCCAGCCTCCCAAGGGAGGCCCCAGCATGTTCCAGGAGAGGCCCAGTCAAGTCTGAGAATGTACAGTATTTACATTTTAAGTTTTGGCTTTTTTGTGTGAACGGATAAAACAAATTAAATAGGGATAATTGCAGGTGAGATGCTTTACTTATGCACAAATGTGTGACCAGGAAGTCCCCATTGAGCCAAAGCTTGTTTATAGGTATGCATTTATATGTAAATTAATGCCTGAGGGAGGCATGCTGAGTCAAGGCTTGTTTCTACTATAGGTATTTATATGCAAATTAGTGACTTGGAAAGGCACATTGAGTCAAGGCTCGTTTCTATAGTAGATACAGTATTTATATGTAAATAAGTGACTGGGAAAGGCACAGTGATCCGATGCATGTTTTCAGGTGTGACCTGAGGTAAGGGTACAAGAAGTTACCTAACTGCAGGGTAAGAGGTGGAAGAGATGAAGTGTCTACGTTAATTGTTCCAGACAGAGAGAAAACAGAGTAACAAGGGCTGAGTCAAAAAAAAGGAGTGACAAATATAACCTGGGGTGCCGGGTCGGGGTAGAGAGCAATAAATTGAATAAAAAGAGAATATACACAGTTAACTTTATTAGTTTCACTTTACTCCTAGTGTACTGTGCAAAGTAGGATTTACTTTTTTTCTGTGGGGAGACCCAAGATTTTTTCCAAATTTGAGGGAGGCTCACTATCACAAAGTGTGAGAACTAAAGTCTATGCTTTTGTAGCTGAGAGTCCTGAGCTTGGAAAAAAGGTCTGGAGTAGGATCCCTTACCCCTGCCTCCCTGGTCTGGGACCTATAGGATGAGGAAGGCCAATCCTTAGAATTGCTTCTGTAGGTGGCCTTATATTCTTCTACCTTCTTCATATAGGCCTTTGTTTTATCTCCAAATAGGGAAATAGGGAATTTTTCTCAACAGGAAAGTCCATCACCTTGGTCTGGGTGTCCACGGTCAGGTTTGTGGCCCTGAGCCAGGCAAATCTTCTAAGGGAAACAGATAGCGCCATCAACCTGGCTGCCAGAGTCCTCAGTGTCCACAGCCATGTGGAACTGGTATTTTGTGGCATCTAAAGCAGCCCTTGCTGTATCCTGCAAGTCCACTGCCACCTCACCAAGAACTTTGTCAGCCAGAGCTAACACTGCATTCCAGAGTGCCACCTGGTATTGCACTGCATAGGCCATATAATTGGCCTGTCTAAGGATGAGAGAAGCAGCCATATACCCTTTCTTTCCCATTGTATCCATCTTCCAAGAATCCTTATTTGGAGGATGGGAAGCCAAGGGAATTCTGGCTTTGACGCAAGCAGCAGCCTGCACAACCCCTTCAGGGTCAGGATGGCTGAACAGAAAATCAGCTGCTGTTCTATCAAGCTGATATTTCTTATCAGCTTTTTTGTCAACTTCTGGAATAGAATTGGGAGTTTGGAATACTTGCATTGCTGCCTTTTTTAAGGACTAATGCATAGGCAGTAATAAACGTTTTGTTGGGGTTAACCCCATCATATCCAAGAATTCTGCTTCCTCCACATCATCCTCTGTCTCCTGCAGATGGAGGTTGAGTGTTTCTACCATGCTTTTAACAAAAGCATAGTGTGAGGAATAATCCTCTGGGCCCCTGGGGAGGAACCAAACTCCTGTTCTGGAGAAACCTCTGGGTCTATCTGTTCCTCCTCAAAATCTTCATACTTCTCCTCAGGAAAGGAAGCCTGTGGCACCTGAGAGGGTGGAATCGGTACAGGAACCAGGGTAGTCAGTACTGGAACCAGGACTGCAGCTTGCAGAGCTTGCAAGACCTGTAAGGCCTTGGCAATGTCCTCAGCTGAGGGCACACCAGTTTTGTCAGCTGGGAGCTCCTTAGCCTTCTTGGCCGGAGGCACAGCGACATACTTTTCTTTACATTGTTTCTTAAGTGGCACAGGTTCAGTCCCTGATTCCACTGGCCTTTTTGGCTTACCCTGCTCAACTTTATCTGATCCTTTATCAGGATCCTTAGCTTTACCTCGATCCTTTCTTGTGCCACAGGTGGAGGAACCAGCTTCACCAGTATTAGTAGAAGCAGAAGCCATCTCTTTTAATATTTTTGGCCTTTTCTTAAGAGTTTTAGGACAAGATGTTTTACAAATGTCACAATTTGCAAAAATATGGCTAGTACCCAGACAAAAAATACACAATGAATGTCTGTCTGCTTTAGCTATTATCTGACCACAAGACTCACACAATTTAAAACCAGTGGGTCCTGTGCGTCTTTTAGGCTTAATAACAGGAGCCTCTGACATTGAGCAGGAATTGTTGAAGAAAATATAACGAATTATTGGTTCCTTAGAACCGAATATAACTATAAACAACCGCTAACGGTTCCAGGAACCGAGCGCTACTCGGTTCCTGACGCAGAGAAACTAAGAAATCTATATAAGATTTAAACAAATATATGCAGTTAGGAACCTACTGCAAAAAATTAACAAGTATAAAAGATTGAGGTAAAAACCTCACTAGAAATAGCAGAACCCCCGGTTCCAAGGAATCGTGAAGGATCCGGTAAATACAATAAAAAATCACACACTCTACAAAATAAACTAAAACTAAGGCAGCAATCTGAAATATAAAGTAAAAACACTACTTATTGATCAGATAATTGAATTTTGAAGAGGTTGAAGGCGAGCTCTCCGGGACGTCTTCACTAGGCAGGTGGAGTAAAGAATCTGAAGCACTCAGAGTGCAACAGTTGCTAGGGCAGCAGTTTGAAAGTGGCATGAGCCAATTGAGAGTTCCATCATTTGCATATGATTCCATCTCTCCGGGCAGTCCAACACAGGAGGCTGACTGCATTTCTTTATTCATAATGAGTGATTCCTGGGGTTAGAAGCTTGAAATCTGTATTGTCCACCCTTGCATATTGTCCTGGGGGATGGAGGGTAGGAAAGCCACCTGCTGCAAGAGCTCCTCTCGAAGATCTACTGTTATGGTAAGTTCTTATGTAACTGTACTATCTAACTTCGAGGGGGAGCTCTTGCAGCAGGTAATACCATTAGGACTGAGTCCCAAGCATTGCCGAAAGAGAGGCCCAAGTCTGATTGGGAGGTGGAGACTAGCCATAAAAGTTCAGTAACCTCAAGACAGCAGGCCTTGCAGGACGGCTAGTCCAAAACCAGCTCTTCTCCTAGAAGCAATGTCTAGCATGTAAAGTCTGATGAAGGTGTGGTCCGTGTTCCATGTCACTGCAGCACAAATATCTGCTGATGAAACATTTTTTAAGGAGGCAAAAGAGGTAGCCATAGCCCTCGCGGAGTGACCCTCAACAGGTCCCGGAAGAGGTTTGCCATGATGCTGGTAACAAAAAGAAATACAGTGCACCAGCCAACGGGCTAGCGACTGTTTGTAGACAAGAGCCCCTGTCATCCTTTTTAGAAAGGAGACGAACAACTGGTCCATTTTTCTAGAAGTTTGAGTCCTGTGGAGGTAATACCTCAGGATTCTGTGAACATCCAAGGTGTGCAACAGTGCTTCACCTTGGTTTGTAAACTCAGGGTAATAAACTGGAAGGTTAATGTCCTGGTTCAAAGTCAGTACTGACACCACTTTTGGTAGAAATTTAGGATTCATACGCAGAGTCACCCTGTTCCTGTGAAAGACAATGTAAGGCTCCTTATACATCAAAGCCTGAATCTCGGAAACCCTTCAAGCGGAAGTAATGGCAACTAAAAGAAGCGTTTTCCAAGAGAGAAAGCGTAGCTCGCAAGTCGCGGCTGGTACAAAGGGAGGAAGGGTGAACTTCTCGAGAACGAAAAGTAACTCCCAGGGAGGAACAGGGTCCCTCCTGGGAGGTCTGATGTGTAAGACCCCTCTGAGAAAAGTCTTGCAAACACTCAGTTGTGCTAGAGTTCTCTCCCCAAAAGGTTCATGATATGCGGAAACTGCACACGTGCACCTTAATGGACGAGTAGCTTAGCCCCAAGTCCAGAAGGTCCAGAAGGTGTAGGAGGTAGTCTAGCACTTGCCTAACTAGATAATCCAGGGATCTAGGGCACGGGCAGTTGCCCAGAGACACAAATGCTTCCTCTTCATAGCATATGTAGCCCTACTGGAAGGTTTCCTTGCCACCACCAAATCCTCTGCCACCCTGCTTGACATTCCTAATCTCTCCTCTGCTAAGACTGTAGGAGCCAGGCGTGCAGGTGAAGAGTATGCAGAGCAGCATGGACGAGTGTCCTCTATTCTTGTGAGAGCAAGTGCGTGGAGAGAGGCAACTGTACTGGGGGTTCCAGTGACAGTTGTTGAAGCAGCGGATACCAAATCTGACGTGGCCATAGAGGAGCTATGAGGATCATCCTGGCTCCTTCTAACTGCAATTTGAGCAGTACTCTCCAAATGAGAGGGAAGGGAAGGAAGGCATACAGAAACCTCCCTGTCCAGAAGAGGGTCAATGCATCTCGCCAGAAAACACCAGGCCCTGGAGCGAGCGAGCAAAAATTTTGCAGTTTGGCGTTGCATGGGGACACAAAGCGGTCCAACTCTGGACAGCCCCAGCAACCGAAGAGGTCGTCTGTGACTTCTTGGAGAAGTTCCCATTCGTGACTCAGAGAGAGAGAGAGAGAGAGAGAGAGGCTGAGACTGTCGGCGAGAACGTTCTGGACTCCTGGTAGATACACTGCTGTGAGGTCTAGAAGATGTTCTACTGCCCAATCCCACACTCTCATGACCTCCCTGCAAAGGGGATAAGAGTGAGTTCCCCCATTCTTGTTAATGTAGAAGACTACTGGCGTGTTGTCTGTCTGCACCAGGAGAGGACCCTGAGAGAGCTGGTCTCGAAATGCCTGACGCGCATTCAGAACTGCTCCGATTTCCAGAACTTTGATATGTAGAGAACAGTCTGTGAGAGACCAGGACCCTCGAGTCCTGTGATCCTCTAAGTGGGCCCCCAACCTGTCAACAAGGCGTTTGTAGTCAGTATCTGAGATGGGGTTGGTCTCTGAAAGAAGACTCCTTCCTCTAGGTTTGCATGACAGCGCCACCAGTCGAGGGAGCAATGGACCACCCGAGAAACCCGGATCTGTTGATCCAGGTTGTCCACTGCCTGGTCCCACTGGACACTGAGGTGCCACTGAAGGACCCTCATATGCAACTTGGAGAGGGGGACCATAGCTATGGCGGCCGCAATGTGGCCCAGTAGCTGCAGAATAACCCATGCACGGATAAAGGGAGCTGCTTGTACTCTGCTTGCCAAGGCCCGCAGGCATTCTGTCCTGTCCAAGGGCAGAAAGGCTCTTCCCTGCGCTGTGTCTAGGATCGCCCTTATGAATTGCAACTGCTGGGGTAGCCAGGGTAGTGACTTTGGCCAATTCACTGTTATCCCCAGAGAGCAGAGGAGCTCCTCTGTCTCTTTCAGGGTGACTTGAAGCTGCTCTTCTGACGGGGTGGAGAGAAGCCAGTCGTCCAGGTAGGGGTAAACAAACAAGCCTCTCCTTAGGAGGGCCACTGCCAGACACTTGGTGAAGACTCTGGGGGCAGATGAAAGGCTGAAGGGCAGAACCCGGAACTAGTAATGCTGGTCCTGAAACCTGAACCGAGGGAATCTTCTGTGAGACTTCAGCACCTTGATATGCATGTAAGCATCTTGCACATCTAGGGAGCATAACCAGTCCCCTTGATGAAGCAAGGGGAACAGACTTGCCAGAGTTACCATCCGAAATCTCTGGTACTTGACCAAGAGATTGAGCTGGCTTAATTCCGGAACTGGGCGAAGGTCTCCCATTTTCTTTGGGACCAGAAAGAAACAGAAGTAATAACCTTTGCCCCTGTTTGTCGGAGGAACCATCTGGATGGCCTTTTTCTCTAGAAGCAGCTGGATTTCCTCTGCCAGAAAATGGGCGTGGGCTGGTGGACAAATGACAGGAAGGGGAGGGGGTTGTCCGGTGGGATAGAGAGGAACTCTGCAGAGTACCCTTTTCGAATAGTGTCCAGTACTCACTGGTCTGTGGTGATGCTGGATCACTCGAGTGGGTAAAGGGCAAATCTCCCATCTACCTTCTTGGTCTACGACTCCTGGGAGAAGTGGGAAAGAGGCAGTTAGTTAGGCGGAGGGAGTAATGGGCTCTGAACCCTGGGAGCTTTGGGCTGCCTAGGGCCTTGGAACTCACGGTGCCCTGCTTCTTGAATCCCTGTCCTGGGGTTGCCTCCTGTCCTGTCCTTTGCAAAGGGATGGCAACGGGGTCTTGAGGCTGGGATTTATAGATGCCATGAACATCTGCATACTTTCCCTGACTCTTGAAGCTTTTGACCAAGGTTTCTAACTCGGCTAAACAGCACTGAGCCTTGAAAAGGGGAGTCCAAAGCCTCAGCCAAGACTGCCTCCCCGGCAGTGGCTCGGGAGGACATATCCACCATGTCATATGAACAGCGTAGGACATGTTTATCCATGTCCAGACCTGACTGGGCGTAGGCAAGCACTTCCTCCTTGGTGTCTGAGTCTGGCATTGACTTAACCAGCTCCACAGTCTTCTGCCATAGTGACTGCTGATAAGGCACCTGTGGCAGAGGAATATATTCTTTGGCCTCAGCCCAGGAGTCTGGAAACTGCACTCATGGGAGGCAGGGTGTGAATCTGGGAGGGGCATTTTCAGATTCAGCCATCGATCGGCGGGGGACAACACTACATACCAGGGATATTTATTTTTAATTAACATTCTGGATTGGGGATGAGGGTGAATCTCTGTGGTTGTGGTGGTTGGGGGAATTCATACTGGGCCGGTGATTGGCCAGGGGGGTGGGACCACTAGACACCAGGCGTCCTGGGGATTTAAATATTTACTTTAATGTTGGTGTCATCGAGGCACTGGTCAGGAAACATACAGAAAACCCAAGGGCAGTTGTAAAATTCCACAACACTGTTTATTTGTAGTTACAGTAACATAAAATAAAATAAACCTGTTCAGAATAACTATATACAGAAGCAAAATAAAGTCTCTTGTAAAACATCTCCCTTGCAGCTCAGCTTAGCTGTTTCTGTAAGTCTTTCAACCCCCATCCTTTGAAAGCATCCTGTTCTTTCTAAATTTCAGGAGCTGCTAGAACATTGACAGCTTCCTGAGGTTCCCACAGCAGCTGCAAAAGGCAGAGACAACTGTACTCAAGTAACCTCCAGTGGCAGAGGACACTGCAGAGCAAGACACTGTAGCACAGGAGCTAGCACGACAAAACTCGCCCAAAACAAAAAAAGCAAAAAGGAAATCCAAAACACTTCTGATTACAGGAGACTCCATGATTCGGGGAGTTGATATCTATCTCCACCCAGAGGTAATGGTCAGAGGTCTCTCAGGTACATCAGCGTGGAGAGACACTGACCACATTGCTAAAATTGCTCAGGAAGCAGGCAAAAACATTGGGACTAATGATCTCACCAGCTGGTCAGTTGTGGAGACCAAGGAACAACTGACCAGGCTGGGTGACAAACTATAATCTATTTTGTCCGGTATCTCCTTCTCTGAGATCCTGCCAGTCTGGGAGAGGGGGGCAGATGGACAGAAGGTCAGAGAAGGGGAGATAGGGGAGCTAAACATGTGGCTCAAGGGCTGGTGGCAGGAAAAAGGACACAAATTTGTAGGGAACTGGCAACAGTTTTGGGAGCGAAAGTTCTTTAAATTTGATGGACTGCATCTAACTAAGGAGGAAGTCAGTGCATTGACCAATGGAAAATAATGTACACAAATGCTCGCAGTCTGGGAAACAAGTTCCCAGACCTGCAGACATAATGACAGAGGCTAAACTGGATATAGTAGCCATTAGCGAGACATGGTTTACCAGTAACCACACTTGAGAGACTTCAGTACCTGGCTATGTACTGTTCAGAAGAGACCGAAGTGCAAAAAAGGGGGGGGGGGGGTTGAGTGGCCCTTTATGTCAGTGAAAATATCAAAGCTACAGAAATTCAGAATACACATAAGGAGCCAGAAGAACTGTGGGTCACCCTGGAAACAGGAAATGGGACAGCCATACAAACCGGGGTTGTCTACGGGTCTCCAGATAAGGGGGAGGACATAGACACATTACTGTTAGAAGATATACAAAACATGACAGCTAAAGGGGAGAGTCTGATAATGGGAGACTTCGACATGCCAGATCCAGATTGGTCAATACCAGCAGGAACATCTGCCAGAACTAGATACATAGTGGATTCCCAGCAGGGGAAGGGCCTCAAACAACTGGTACAACAACCCACAAGAAACAGGGCTATCCTAGATCTAGTACTGACTAACACGGAAAAGATTACAGATCTCCAGGTAGAAGGTCACCTGGGGGCCTGTGACCATCACATGGTATGGTTCAATTTGGCCACTAGAACTAAATCATCCCATTCCAAGGCAAAAATATGGGACTTCAGAGGAGCGGACTTTGATAAGATAGCCAACAGAGTTAAGCTAGCCCTGGCAAAAAGAAATACAAGTGAGGAGGTACAGGTAAAGTGGCCAAGCATTAAGGATGCAATATGTGAAGCAACATCCCACTGTGTTAGAGAGAAAAGGACGTGCAAAAGAAGGAAACCACTTTGGTTCTCAAAAACAGTAGCAGAAAAGGTCAGAGCCAAAAGGCTGGCCTTCAGAAAATATAAGGGAACGCAGCGGGATGAAGATAAGGAGGCATACCAAACTTCCCTAAGGGAAGCAGGGAAGGCAGTAAGGCAGGCAAAGGCCCAAACCGAGGAAACACTAGCACGAACAGTAAAAGAAGGTGACAAGACGTTCTATAGATACATTAGTGAAAGGAGAAAGTCCAGAAGGGGTATTGCTAAGATCAAAGGGGATAAGGGGGCATGTGAGGAGGAGGACCATGTAAAAGCATCTATCCTAAATAGATACTTCTGCTCAGTATTTACTGAAGAGAAGGTAGGGCAGGGCCCACAGCTCAGCACCATGGACACAGTGGGGAGGGAGTTGTGCACTAGTCCCTTCACAAAAGAAAGGGTCCTACAAGAGCTCAATAAGCTCAGGGTGGACAAGGCAATGAGACCTGATGGCATACATCCCAGGGTACTTAAGGAGCTGAGGGTGGAACTAGCAGAGCCATTATCAGAACTGTTTAGTGAGTCTCTGAGCACAGGAGAGGCCCACAAGACTGGAGAAGGGCTCATGTGATCCCACTCCACAAAAGTGGTAGCAGGGAGGAGGCAGGGAACTACAGACTAGTCAGTCTTACCTAAGTAGTGGGCAAGATTATGGAGGTACTCCTTAAGGAAAGGATAGTGCAACATCAGGAATCCATAGGAGCACAGGATCCAGGACAGCATGGGTTTACAACAGGAAGGTCCTGTCAAACTGATCTCATAGATTTCTTTGACTGGGTAACCAGAGTGGTGGACCAAGGGGGAGCAGCTTGATGTCGCCTACCTTGACTTCAGAAAAGCTTTCAATACTGTTCCACATAGAAGATTGATTAATAAGCTGGGTAGGCTTGGGGTGGGTCAGAAGTTGGTCATCTGGGTGGCAAACTGGTTGATAGGCAGAAAGAAAAAATTACTCACCTTAGTAATTATATTTCTTCTAATGGAGTCTTGCTGTATTCTGACAATTGCAGTGATTCCCAACCTTTGAACTGCCCCGGAGAACTAAGGGTTAACCTTCCATGCAGGGCATGGAACGCTGAGCTAGAGCTCGGTTTAAGTCTCTGTCTAGAGTGTTTTAAACTCAAACCGTCAGATTCTTATGAGCCCAACTAAACTAAAAATTCTATGTGGAAATTGTAAAAATTCTACTAGCTAACTGGCTGAAAAGTTTTGGATCCCCAAGGAAGACTCAAGTCAGGAAACAAAACAACTAAACCAACAATAATAAATAAGCACCCAAGCAAAAGGGAGGAGGGCGCCAACAAATACACCCCTGGGGTGCAACACTGCACCTGCCCACCCACTTCCCAAAAACAGGTTCTAAGAGGGGAGGCAGGAAGGGAGGTCAGAATACAGCAAGACTCCATTAGAAGAAATATAATTACTAAGGTGAGTAATTTTTTCTTCAAACAACATGAAGTCTTGCTGTATTCTGCCAATTGCAGACTACCAAGCAGTACCTCCAAGGAGGAGGGACAGAACCTACTTTGAGAATAGGCTCTGAAGTACTGCTGTGCAAAACCGAGCATCACTCTAGCCTGGATATCCAGGGGTAATGCTTAGGTAAAGGTATGACTGTTTTCCAGGTGGCTGCTTGACAAATTTCTAGGAGAGAAATATCCTGGCACATAGCCAGGGAAGCAGCTATACCTGTGTGGGAATGAGCCCTCAGGCCTGAGGGTGGAGTTTTTCCCAGTTTTCCGTAGCAGAATTGCATACAAGACACAATCCACCTGGCAATAAGATCTTTGGTGGCAGGTTTGCCTTTCCCACTTCTCCATAAGTGAGGAACAACTGGAGGAATTAAAACCTGTGACCCTTGAAATGCGCTCTATGTAGTAACTAAGGGCTCTTTTAACATCTAAACTGTGTAGCCTCCTCTCTCCTGAGGAAGAATGATCAGTGAAAACAGGAGAGACATAGACTGGTTTAAATGAAGTCTGAAACCACTCTGGGCAAGAACCTTCTATTGGTGCTAAGGACCACTTTATCCCCATGAAAGGAGATAAAATCAGGTTCCACTGACAGGGCTTGCATCCACTGATATGCCTGGCAGAGGTAATGGTTACCAAAAACACACAGTTTTCAAGTCAAGTACTTAAGCTCTGGTGAAGACCGCATAGGCTCAAAAGGTGGTTGCATAAGTTAAAACAATGCAAACATTCAAAATCCCCGCAACGACAGGGTCTTTAAAAGGGATTGGTGTGAAACAATCAACTAAACAATTACAGAGCATCGGGATGAAAAATAAAGGAAGGCTTCCCCACAAGACAAAAATGCAGAAACAGCTGACAAGTGTACTTTGAGAGAAGCTATCTGAGGCCCAGGGCCATTAAGATGGACCATATAATCCAGAACCGTGAGGCAATTCAGCAGTGTCTGGAGAAATATCTTCTTAGAACACCAAATGCTGAATCTTTTCCATTTGGAGTTGTAAGTCTTTCTGGTGGAGGGCTTTGAAGCCTTGAGGATGTCCAGAACCCCTTGGGAAAGATGCAGATCTGCAAACTCTAACTCTTCAAGAGCCATACCTTGAGACTGAGGGACTGAAGACTGGGGTACCAAATCCTCCCCTGAGAGGGATGTTAATAGGTTGTAATTCCTGGGAAGAGACAGGGGAAGATGGACTGCTAGGGACAGCAACAGGGGGTACCAGGGCTGTCTGGCCCAATCTGCAGCAACCAGAATCACCTTGCAGGATTGAGACCTTATTTTGACTAAAACTTTGAACAGGAGTGGGAAGGAGGAAAAGGCATACAGAAACTTCCGTTCCCAATTCAGAATCAGGGCATCCAGGGGGACTGAGCCCAAGACTGGAGGTCTGCATCAAAAGTGAGTGAGCTGGTGATTGTCTGGGGCTGCAAAAAGATCTATCTCTGGAGTGCCCCACCTTGAAAAAATCACTTTCAACACCTGAGGGTCCAGGGTGCATCTGCTAGCACATTGTCCTTGCCTGGAAGGTGAACTGCTACAAGAAAGGTTTGCAGGGAATAAGCCAGGGACCACAACTTCATGGCTTCCGTGCACAAGGCAGTGGACCAAGTGCCTCCCTGCTTGGTGATGTACCACATGGTGGTAGTGTTGTCTGTGCTGATTTAACTACCCTGTTCTGAACTGACTGTGAGAACACTTTTAGAGCTGGAAAAACTGCCCTGAGCTCTAGAAGATTGATGTGGAGAAGGGATTCTTGGGAGGACCACAGGCCCTGGGCAGTGAGGAACCCCAGGTGGGCTCCCCAGCCCAGAAGAGAAGCATCCATGGTGGGGACCACAGAACAAGGCTGCAGCAACAAGGAACACCTTGCCTTAAACTGTCCAGATCCTGCCACCACTGGAGGGCCTGGATCAAGGTCGGTCACTGGAATCAGTTTGGTAAGGGAGTCCTTTCTCTGAGACCAGTAAGCTGTCAGGTGGAACTGAATATCCCTCATCTGAATCTTGGCCCCTTGGACCACTGCTGCTGAAGCTGCCATGAGGGCCTAAGAGCTGGAGTGAAATGCCTTGCTGGCTCTAGGATACCTGAAGGCTGAAGGAAGAAGAGTTCCATGAGCCCTTGCCCTTTCTAGAGGAAGAAAGGCCTTGCTCTGAGTGTGTCCAGTTCTGCCCCTATAAAGAGTGAGGAGCTAGACTGGTTCGAGAACTGACTAGGGGTTGAAAGAAATCCTACGGAGTGAGCACTTGCTGGGTCACTTGCAGGTGAGACTTGACTTGGTCTGGCGACTGAAGCCCACTAATGTGTCCGTTATGACAAGAACACGAAATCTTGCCTCTTAGAAAGGCAACTACTACTGCCAGGCACTTTGGGAAACCCTTGAGCTGAGGTTAGCCAAAGGGCATTGCTCTGAACTGATAGTGTTCTGAGGGCAACCTCGAATCCTGAGGTACTTTCTGTGGGAGCACCTGATGGGAATGTGAAAGTGGCATCTTTGAGGTCCAGGGAGGCTAACCAGTCCCCTGAGCCTTAGAGAGAAAGATTATTCCCAGAGTTACCATCTTGAACTTTGGTTTTAAAGATGTTTGATCAGATATCTGAAGTCTCGGATGGGTGCATACTCCCCACCGTCTTTTGGGGGTCAGGAGTACGTGCAAGAGTCCTTTGCCCCAGTGTAGGTGATACTCTCTCTAGATCTTAAAGCTAGAGAAGAAACCTCTGCCTCTAGAGCAAGGGTTTCCTAAGAGATTTGCTGGTGGAAAAGATCTGGCTCTCATCTTTGGAAATTTTTTTGGCTTTGAGAACCAGTCCTAGCTACTGCTTTCAGGACCCACTTGTCTGTTGTAATAGGCGTCAGTCCTGGACCAAAGTAAGCCAACCTGCCCCCCTACTGGAATAGGAGAGTGGAGCCGGCAGACCCATCAGTGTCTGCTTGGCAGGAGTTTAGGCTGAGGGATGGATGCAGGCCTGCTCATCCCCTTCTGCCTCTCCCTCTGAAGAACCCCTCTGAAAGGAGAGGAGGCTTGTGCAAGTAAAGGAGCCTTTGAAAGGCCACCACCCCTGCCCTAGACTGCTGCCTTTGGGGAGTTGCCTGCCTTTCCTTGGCCTGAGCACTCCTGTAAGAGTGGTCCTGCCAACATGCTCATCCATCTTCTTCATATGTAATTTCTCATGCTCCCCAAGAGAATTGCCCTACAGGAAAATCCATAGCTCTTAGCCTGGGTGTCCCTGCGAAGGCTAGTATATCTGAAACCAACCATCCTCGAGCCACAGATGTAGCTATGACTCTTGATGAAACATCACTGAGTCCACAGCAGCATGAAATTGCACTTTAGATGCCTCAATACCATCTGCAGCCACCGCCTCCAGCTCCTTGGCTAGCTGTGGGGAGGCCTGTTTAGCCAGTCCAGTACAGTGTCCCACCTGGACTTCTGGTACCTGGCTGTATAGGCCATGTAATTCGCCTGCCTGAGTTCCAGAGAAGATGCCATGTACTGCTTCTTTGCTACTGCATCAATCTTCCTGGAGTCCTTGTCAGGGGGGGTTGGAAGCCAAGGGAATATTTGCCTTGTCACAGGCAGCAGCCTGCACTACCCCAACATGGCTGCATTGTTGATATAAGAACTCCGTGTCTCAGCCTGAAAGTGTATACCTCTTGTCCATTCTTTTATTCACAGGAGGTATAGTGTTAGGAGACTAAGATTTTTTTGCGTCTGTTTCCCAAAAGATTTATGGAGGGAATAGACAGTCTCCTGAACTCTGGGATAGCATCATCTCTACATAATCAGGCTCTTCTTGATCTTCCAGCCTCCTCCATAGGAAGCTGGAGGGTTTTGCTACTTTCCTGTAAAACATAAAATGGGAAGGGACTCAAGAAAGCCTAGGAGGGAAAACACCTGATGGTCTGTCTGAGGGAGATGTCGGTTCCACATCCAGACCTTCATTTGCATCATAATCTTCAAATTCCCCTTCCTCTTTAAACTCCGGTTCATAAAATTCTTCAAGGGTATACTCTTGAACCGGGGGAACCAACTGAACCGAACCCCTGCAAGAAGGATCCGGATCGGTCTGAACCGGATGGAGCGATTCCACAATCTGAATCACCCTGGCTATCTCATCGGCGGTCGGAGCATGAACCTCTGGATCTGAACCGGACGATTTATCTTTGCACTTCCTTTTTGTCGGAACTGATCCCTCAGAATCGGCTCTCCTTTTTAGAAGAAGTAATAAGCCTGGTCTGAGGGCACTCCTTCTGGTTGGGTTGAAGCGGGCGGGCTGGCACCATCGAGGGTCAGCGGGACTTCTCAACCTCCTTTTTCCCTCAGTCACACTACCCCTAATCTCTTCTCAAGGGTAGATTTGGGAACGATTTTACCTCATTTGGCAGTCTGAATCGGTGGTCATACCCCAGACAATAAACACAGGTGGTGTGGGGATCGACCTTTGGCAGAGACCTCCCCACACTCACTGCAGTATTGAAGCCAGTGGGCCCGATTTTTCTTGGGTTTCTCAGATATGGCCCAACCTAACCGGCACCACCCTTTTTTCGGGTAGCGCCAGGCAAGACTCCTTCAAACAACATGAAGTCTTGCTGTATTCTGACATATGCAGTGAGGTCCAACCTCAAACTGCCTAGGAGATGAAAGAGTTAACTTTGCCAGGCATGGAACGCTGAGCTCGAGTCGGTTGAGACTCTGTCTGTTGCTGCTTCTGAACTCAAATCGCAGATTTCTTTACTCCGCTCACTGAACAGTCGCTTGGAGATTTCTCTTTGCTCGGTTCAATTTGTCGGTTAAAGTACCGCTTTTTGTTTCGATCGTGGTTTAGAGCCATGGAATCCCATCGTTCAGTCTCTGTGTGGTATTCGTGAGTACTAAATAGGTTTACATTTGTTTTTTATTCTGTGTGGAACTTTGAACGTGTCATCGGTTCTGGTTTGAACCGATCAGTGTTGTTTAAAAGCTTTTAATTCTACTTTTAGAGGTGTGGTTACTGTTCTTATCGGTTCTAAAAAACGGATTTTATTACGCTTTTTCCACAACCGTAACACGGCCAGGAACCGATAAGAGTGTCTGCCTGGTGATTGCCGAAAGGTAAGTTTTTTGTTTAGGACTGGCCATGTCTGAGAAACCAAAAGAAAAACTGGCCCACTGGGTTTCAACATCGTGAGTGTGGTGGGGAAGTTTTTATTAAAGCTGATCCTCACACCACCTGTGTTTTACTGTCTGGGGTTTGACCACCCGATTCAGACTGCCAGATTTGTAAAAATTTTCCGCAGCCATCGGAGAAAAGAGTTGGTAGGCTCAGTAAAGGAGGCCAAAAGTCCACTGACCCAGATGGCTAGCCCGTTTGGTTTCAATCGACTAGAAGGAGTGCTCCTGACCAGGGCAACTTCGGCAAAAGGAGAATCGATTCTGAGGAGTCGGTTCTGTTAAGAGATCAAGGGGACAATCAGCTGTGCGGATCCAAAAGTTCTTCTCCACCCCTGATGAAATAGCCAGCGATCAAAATTGTTCAGTCGCTATTCTGGTTCACCAACCGCACTATTAGAAGGCGCTGTCTGTTGGTTCCATTGTCCCAGATTATTAGAGGAATTTTATGGACCTGGAGGAGGAAAGGAGTATGAGGAAGTGAAGTGATTATGAAAGTCTAGATGCCTATTGACCCGGACATCTCTCAGACAGACTTCAGGTGTTCCTCCTAGGCTTGAGACCTCCCATTTCATGTTTTACAAGAAAGTGTTGAAACCTCCAGCTTCCTATGGAAGAAGCTGTGATGACTATAAGTGTTTGATTGTGTTGAAATGATGATCCCAGAGTCCAGGAGGCTGCCCTCATAAGTCTTTTGAAACAGACAAAAAAATTTAAAGACTCACTTTATACCCTGTGGATAAGAAATGGATGATGTATACTCTTCAGGTTTCAGACAGGTTCTTTACCCAGCAATGCATGTTAGTAGTAGTCTGTTGCCTGTGATAAGGCAAATATACCTTGGCTTCACCCCGATAAGGATCAGGAGGACGACTATGGCAGTGCATGGCAGCATCCTTGATTCAGGCAGGCCAATTATATGGCCTGTACAGCTGATATCAGAGTTCTAGATGGGACACTGTTATGGCTTTAGCAATGAGGTCCCTTGGCTAGTTGCCAAGGAGCTGAGCAGGTAGCTGCGGATGGAGGGCATCCATGTGCAGTTTCATGCCTGTGGACTCCAGATGTTTCATCTAGAGCTGCTGCTTCGTGCCCTCAGGATGGCTTTCTCGGATGTACTAGCCTGTCTCAGGACAATAAGATCAAGGCCATGGATTTCCTGTTGGTAATTTCTGTTTGGGGAGCAAACAGAGAACTAATGAAGAAATGATGAATACAGGACCACCTATAGGAGTGCTCAGGCCAAGGAGAGGCAAGCTACCTCGAGGCAGTATCCCAGGGCAGGGGAAGGCCTTCATAGGCCTTTACTGCCCAGGCTTCCTTCTGCTTGTTTGAGGGGGGTTCTTTAGAGGGAGAGGCAGACGGGCACAAGCAGGCCTGCTTCCACCCTCAGCCTAAAGCTCTGCCAAACAGGCACTCTGATGGGTTTGCCAGGCCGATTCTCCACCACCTGTGGGTAGGCTGGCGTTACTTTGTCCAGGACTGGATGTTGTACATCAGATTTTCAGGTGGGTCCGTATGTGAAGCCAGGGACTGGTTCTCAGTCAAAAATTTCCAAAGATGAGAACCAGATCCTTACACCTACAAATCCTTCAGAGGCACTTGCCCTAGAGGCAGAGGTCTCTTCCCTCTTGGTCTCAGAGCTATAGAAAGGGTTCCACCCTTCATAAAATGGAAAGGATTGCTCCAGGTACTTTTACCCCCAAAAGACTAGGAGAATGGTAGCCCATCCTGGATCTCAGATATTTAAACAAGCACCTTTTAAAGCCAAAATTCAAAATGGTGACTTGGGAATAATTTACCCTCTCTATGGCCAGGGACTGGCTAGTCTCCTGGACCCAAGGATGCCTATTTCATGTTCTCATCAGAAGCTCCATCAAAAATACTCAGGTTCGAGCTGCCCTCAGGCCATTACCAATTGAGAGCAATGTCTCAGCCTAACCTGCTCCAGTGGGTGTTCACAAATGCCTGGCAGTAGCTGGCTTCTAAGAAGGAAAAAGGATTTCCATCTTCCATACCTGGATGACTGGCTCATAGTAGGCCAGTCCCCAGACCAAGCCGAGTTACCTGTAAATGAGTGCAGTTACGTAAGAACTTACCGTAACAGTAGATCTTCAAGAACAGCTCTTGCAGCAGGTTACACCATTAGACTGAAGCCGGCAGGCTCAGGACCCCACGGAAAAATTCTAGTAGCTATCTTCGGCAGGGACCGCCTCGACGCCGGTCTCGCCTCCGCACGCCAGGCGTAGGTCATAAGGGGCGGTCCCACCAGATTCCCTTAGTTCTCCTGCCGGAGACTCGGCCGTATAGCTGATGATCGAAATGTGAGACCGAGAATCCACCGTCAGAAGACAAACGGGAAAAATTCCTGTTAATAAAGGTTTAGCTATGCCTCCAAGGGGAAGGTGGTGGAGAGTACCTTGCTGCAAGGCAGCTGTTCTTGAAGATCTACTGTTACGGTAAGTTTTTGCGTAACTTGTTCTATCTTTACTTGAGACACAGCTCTTGCAGCAGGTTACACCATTAGGACCGATTCCCAAGCAATAGTGCTTGCAAGCGCCAGGGAGGAGAAAATAAGAAAGAGCGTTCCAGGTCCTGAATCTAGGACAGGAGACCTGTAGTACTGCCAGGCGAAGCCTGCTCTTCGTGACGTGTCAAGGCTATAATGCCGATAAGGCCGTACTGGAAGGGTCCCAAGTGGCTGCAGCACAAATGGCAGAAGTGGAGACATTTCGAAGTGCTGCAAAAGATGTGGCCACACCCCTAGTGGAATGACCCGGACTGCTCCTGGGAGGGGCTTCGTTTGATATCATAACAGTAAGATGACACTGGACAAGCCAGTGAGACGAGGGACTGTTTGGATGCTGGTTGGCCTTATCATCCTTTCTGTGAAGGCGACTAAAGCTGTTCAAGTGAGGCTTCTTAGTTCTGCTCAGGTATACTCAAGCTGCAGTAAACTATCCAGGGTGTGAAGCAGCGCCCTCTGTTAGAGAAATTAGGAAAAGTAGACCAGCAGGTCAATATCCTGGTTGAGAGTGAGTGTGGAAACCACCTTAAGCAAGAATTTAGGATTCGTCCTCAGGGATACTCTGTCCCGGTGGAAAATTAAATAGGGCTCTTTGCACATGAGAGCCTGAAGCTCAGAAACTCTTCTCGCTGATGTAACAGCAACCAAAAATAATGTTTTCCATGACAGAAAACGCAGCTCGCAATCCACGGCAGGTTCAAAGGGGGAGCGTAAGTTGCTCCAGGACGAAAGAGAGCAAGTCCCAAGGAGGCACTGGATCCTTAATGGGCTGGCCTAAGGTGTAACACCTCTTAAGAATTCTCCGGACAGGCATCTAATTGTGCCACTGTGCACCTGTCCATTGGGAGGTGATAGCTTGAAATGGCACAGAGGTGCACTTTAATCGAGAGTAGGTGTGGACCTGAACGGAAAAGGGAGAGCAGGTACCTAATACCACTTTCACCGGCAACCTAAAGGGGAAAGGCCGCGTGCTTATGATCAAAGACAGAAATGCGGCGCCATTTCATGGCATCTGCATGCGTTGTTGCGCTTTCTGGCTGCAGAAAGGACTTCCGCAACTTCTTGCGAGACCCCGTGATGCAAGATGGCTATGTCTCTAGGAGCCCTGTGTGCAGGTTCAGTGAGCGTAAGTCCGGGTGGACCAGTGAACCCTTCTCCTGAGACAAGAGGTGGGAGCTGAATGGCAATGGGAGCAGAGGATCCCGGGACAGCTGAATTAGCAAAGGGAACCAGATCTGCCTGGGCCAGAATGGGGCCACCAAGATCATTGTTGCATGCTCCCTTCGCAGTTTGAGAAGAACTCTCTGGATCAACGGGAAGGGAGGGAAAGCATAGAGGAATCTGTCCGCCCAGGAGAGGGACAACGCGTCTCACCAGAAAACACCAGGCCCTGGATCTAGCTGAGCAAAAACTGGGCAGTTTTGTGTTGGATGGGGAGGCGAACAAGTCCAATTCCTGGAGTTCTATGAAGAAACAGATCCTCTGCTACCTCCTGAGAAGTTTTCCTACTCGTGAACTCTGGCCTGGGAGCGACTCAGGCCATCTGCTAATCGTGTTGTCCACCCCGGAACATGTACTGTGGTGAGGTTGGCGCGTGTTGGATTGCAATCCCACACCCTCATGGCCCCTCCTGCAAAGGGGGCCAGAGTGTCACGCCTCCTTGTTTGTTGAGGTAATACACACCGTGTTGTCTGTCTGAAGCAGGGAGAGTACTCGATGGATTCTGACTGAAAGGCCTGCAGGGGCATGAAGGACCCCCTCATCTCTAGGACGTTGATATGGAGGTGGGCCTCCAGAGGGGTCCACGTACCCTGGGACTTCACCCCATCCAGGTGTGCTCCCCACCCCAGGCCTGAGGCGCCTGTGTAGAGGATTACCTCCGGGATGGCGCTATGAACAGGGACGCCCATAGAGAGTGTCCCTGGGTTCGCCACCACTGCCAGTCTCGAATCGAGTATTCGTGATTCTGACTGGATGCTGCATGTGGTCTTGCCTTTGGTCCCATTGCACCTTGAGCATCCACTGAGTTACCTGCATGTGGAGCTCTATGAAGGGACAGTAGGAATGGCAGCAGCCATGTGTCCGAGTAAGTGAAGGACCGACCTGGCTAGGGCGGTCTTGTTCGATGAAAGTTCCTGATGAGGGATCTGATGCGCTCGCTCTGTCGCCTGGAAGAAATGCTCTTCCCTGAACGGTGTCCAGTACTGCGCCTATGAACTTCAGTTTCTGCGACGATACCAGGAGAGACTTCTCATGGTTGATTAGGATACCCAGAGATCGAAACAGGTCCTGGGTGCTCTGGATCGCCCGTAGCAATGCCCCTCTGGAGGTGGCCATGAGAAGCCAATCGTCCAGGTACGGGAACACATAATGGCCCTGTGTCCTTAGAGACGCTGCCACGACTGCCATGCATTTGGTAAAGACCCTGGGTGCCGATGACAGCCCTAATGGAAGGGCGCGGAACTGAAGATGATGGCGTTAGAAACTTCGAAGCGAGGAACCTCTTTAGCGCTTGAGTTATAGGGATGTGCAGGTAAGGCCTGCATATCTAGAGACGCTATAAAGGCGTCTTGCTTCAGCATGGGAATAAGACCCGGAAGGGTTACCATGCAGAATCTTTTGTAGGC
Organism: Neoceratodus forsteri; assembly: GCA_016271365.2. Classification (NCBI taxonomy): domain Eukaryota; kingdom Metazoa; phylum Chordata; order Ceratodontiformes; family Ceratodontidae; genus Neoceratodus; species Neoceratodus forsteri. The sequence goes on along the minus strand of CM057458.1, from coordinate 626,279,570 downwards.
GACCAACAGATTGAGGTCGCTGAGGTCCAGAATCGGACGGAGGTCCCTTGTTTTCTTTGGAACCAGGTAGAAATGGGAATAGTATCCGTGTCCTCTCTGGTTCTCTGGGACGTACTCTATCGCTCCCTTTTGCAGGAGCGCGAGCACCTCTTGCCTGATCAATGACTTGTGCTGACCCGGGTACCGGGAGAGCAACGGAGGCCTCAAGGGCTTTTCCGCGAATTCTATAAAGTGGTCTCTTCGACCAACTGTAGAACCCACCTGTCGGTGAGTTATAGTCTGCCATCCCGCAGGAAATTGCAATGCGACCCTGACCATGATGTCCAGTGATCCTGAGGGGCGGGGCCAGGAAGGAGTCAGGCTGTGGCGGCTGAGGTACCGCTGGCTGGACCGCTTAGGAGCGTGGCTCCGACCTGCGGGTTGTTTTTCCTGGGCTCTGCGAAACCGAGCCCTCTGCTGTGGAATGGGGCGGGACTGTTGTCTCTGCATCCGTCCACGAAATCGGCTTTGGTTCCTACGAAAGGAACTAAGCTTGGGTCAGTACATAGCCTGAACCGACCTCACCGCCTTCCCGGCCTCTTGGAGTTTGGTAATAATCTTCTCTGAGGGTTTACCAAACAAAACTTCTCCCTCGAATGGGGCGTCCATGATGTTTTTCTGGATGTCCGGGGTAAAACCGGAGACATGGAGCCAAGAGTGCCTCCCGGAGGCATCGCCTGAAGCTGCTGCTTGGGCCGATGAGTCCGCAGAGTCGTACGCTGCTCGTAGCACCTGGGTTCCCACGTCTGAACCCGTACGGAGGAGCTGTAACATCTCCTCCTTCTGCTCACCTTCCGGCAACTTCTCAGCTGCATCCAGACCCTGCTCCCACAGGGCATTTTGGAACTGCACCATGTGGGTCAAGTAATTCAGGGATCTGATGGCGCAGGTAGCAGAAGCATACGTGCGCCTACCCATGGAGTCCAGCTGCTTGGACTTTGGGTCCGGTGGCAGGGTGCTCAGATGTTGCGGTCTCTGGGACTGGTCATGAGAGGCTGTTATGACCAGAGAGTCGGCTGAGGATGCTGGGTCAAGTACTGGTCTTCTCTGGAGCCTTGCACAGCGGTCCAGCTTTCTTGGCATGTCGCCAGGAGGCGAATGTGGGCGCTCGCTGCCTTGGTGACGCCCGAAAGTGTCTACCAAGGGTGGCACCACCACAGGCTTGGGGTCCTTCTGTCAAGATACTTCGCAGCTCAGCCTTTCGGGGTCTAACTCTCCTCGCATCCCATCCCATGTTCTCCTGGATGTTCTCATGATATCCGAGAACGAAGGGTCATCCAGAGGAGACTTTGGCAGCTCATGTGGGTCCGGAGAAGGGATGGAGAGGGGAGATGGGGATCTGGATGTAGAAAACTCTGATCCCGTGTCCTCTGTCGAAGGCGAACGGCAGCGTCTTCTGGGTCTCCTGGGACTGGGTGACCTAGAAGAGGATCTGGACAGAGTCTCCTTTATTGATCTCCCCTGGAGGGGTCCTGGGCTCCGGGAGGAGGTAGCCCGCCTGCAGACCCAGGCGGAGGCAGGGTGCAGGAACCGGAGGCTTAACTGGTGTAGGAAGGAGGAGTAGGAGGAGGAAGGAGGGAGTGGGGACCACGTCCTTTTGATGGTATCCCACCAGTAAGTGAAAAGCTCCTTCACCTCTGAAAAGGAAAGGCCCGACGATAGTCCGGGTGCCGGTGGACAGTCATCGGGACCTAGCGTCGGCTCCACAGGGGGCTCGGGTTGCGGTGAAGGTTCCCTGGGAGTCTCAACAGGACCGGGGTTGCCCGTCTGGTCCTCGGGCTGGGTTAACTCCTCCTCAGTGATGGTCTCCTGACCGACGTCTGTCGGAGGCGTTGGGGTCCTCTTCTCATTGAGCGGGCGCGTCCCCTACCGGCGTCAGTGATGAGTAGCCTGGCCGGCGACGGCCTTCTGGGCAGACGCACCACTCTGGGGACCTGTGGCGAGAGGCCGACGCCGGATTAATCAAGGCCGGGTCCTGCGGCCTCTGAGTGAGGTGAGCTCCTGGTTTTCCGAGGAGGCAAGGAAGAGACCTGACGCCGGGTTCAGAAATGGCTGGAACCCGACTTGTGTGATGGTGGCGATCCCGACTTATCCAGGGCCTTGAGGACGAGAAGGCCTGGGAGTCTTGGCCTGAGAAGAGGAAGAAGATTTTCTCACCGCAGCGTGGGGAGGCTGAGAGCTGGCCCGGGAAGGAGAGCGGTCGGACCTGGAGCCAGAGCTGCGCGAGTTGGAGGCCCTAGAAGGGGACCTGGAAGGGGCCTTCTCTCTGTGCTTTTCAGCATGCTTGCGGGCTTTCTGCGATGAATCCCCCTTGGAAGCCATGGACTTGAGTTGCTCCTCTAACAGGAACGCCTGCAGGGCCTTCTGGCGACGGATCCGGGTTCTGCTGTTGAAACCCTGGCAAAAAGAGCAGGACCGGGTGTCGTGGTCTGGGCCTAGGCACCGGACACAGGCCGAGTGCGGATCCTTAAATGGGATCTGCTTCCCACAGGCGCACTTCGAGGAGTGACCGGAGGTTGGGGAGGACATCAGAGAGAAAACTGAACTCGAGAACAAATTTCTGTAGGAAAGACTTACCAGCCATCGCCGCGTATAGAAACCGAATCAAGGGTCAGACATGCAAGTCGACGGTGGGAAAGAACTGGAGAATCTGGCAGGACTGCCCCCTTATGTACTACGCCCGACGTCGGAGGCAGGACCGACGTCGGGGACGGTCCCCGCTGAAGATAGCTAGTTAGAATTTTTCTGTGGGGTCCTGATGCCTGCCGGCTTCAGTTCTAATTCTGTAACCTGCTGCAAGAGCTGTGTCTCGAAGTAAGATCTCAGCAACTGCTCACTTCTCTAGGTTTCCTTCTGAATCTTTCAAAGTCAGTTCTAGAGCCTGTACAGCTCCTCACCTTCATAGGCACAGAGCTAGATACAGTAAAGGCAAGAGCCTTCCTTCCCCTGGACAGGGCAAGGACCCTTATTACACTGGCCTCTTCATTCACCATACAGGTGTCTCGACCAGCAAGGCATTTTCTACAGCTCCTGGGGCACATCGCTGCTTCTACAGCAGTGGTGATGGGAGCAAGATTTCAGATGAGGGACATTCAGTTCCACTTGAGAGCCTTTTGGTCTCAGAAAAAGGATCCTCTGACCAAACTGATCCCAGTGACTGGAACCTGATCCAGGCATTGCAGTGGTGACAGGATCAGGACAATCTAAGACAGGGAGTTCTTTTGTCACTCAGTCTCACTCTCTAACTTACTACAGATGCCTCCCTCTTGGGTGGGAGCCCACTTAGGAGACCTGACCACCCAAGGGTTGTGGTCTCCTCAGGAATCTCTGCTTCACATCAATCTATTAGAACTCAGAGCAGTGTTTCTAGCACTTCAGGCTTTTCCAAGTCTGTTCAGAACAAAGTAGTTCAGATCAGGACAGACAATACCACCACAATGTGGTATATCAACAAAGCAAGGCACTCGGTCACGGCCTTCTGCACAGAAGCAATGAAGTTATGATCTCTGGCCTATTCCCTGAACACCTCTCTTACAGCAGTATACCTCCCAGGCAAGGACAATGTCCTGGCAGATGCTCTCAGCAGGATATCCCAGGGCCATCACGAATGGTCACTGGATCCCCTGGTTTTGGAGGTGATCTTCTCCAGATGGGGCATCCCACAGATAGATTTTGCAGCCCCAGACAATCACCAACTTCCCCTCTTTTGCTGCAGGCCCCCAGTGTTGGGCTCAGTCCCCCTGGATGCCCTAGTTCTCAATTGGGAAGGGAAGTTCCTGTATGCTTTTCCCCCCTTCCCTCTCCTGTTCAAGGTGCTAGTCAAAATCAGGTCTCAACCCTGCAAGGTGATTCTGATTGCTCCAGACTGGGCCAGACAGCCCTGGTACCCTCTCCTATTGTCCTTAGCAGTCCACCTTCCCCTGTTTCTTCCCAGGAATTACAACCTGTTAACCTGTGCTCAGGGGAGGGTTTGGTATCCGAATCTCAAATCTCAATCTCAAGGCCTGGCTCTTGAAGAGTTAGTTTGCTGATTTACACCTCTCCCAAGGTGTTATGGATATCCTAAAGGCTTCTCTGAAGCCTTCCACCAGAAACACTTACAATTCCAAATGGAAAAGATTCTCCATATGGTGCTCTGGGAAGCATATTTCTTCAGAGTCTGCTGGCCTGCCCACAGTCCTTGACTATATGGTTCATCTGAATAGCTTGGGACTCAGACCAGCTACACTAAGAGTGCATCTGGCAGCTGTCTCTGCTTTTCTTTCAGCAGGTAAGCCTTCTTCTTTCAGCTCATCCTGTATTCTAAGTTTTCAAGGGATTGCTTATACGAATCCGCCATTCAGGGACCCTGCCCTGCTTGGGACCTTAATGTTTGCATTGCTCAGCTTATGCAACCCCCTTGAGCCCCTTTGTCCTCAGCAGAGCTTAAGTACTTGACTTGAAAACTGTTTTCTTGGTGGCCATCACTTCTGCCAGGCGCATAATTGAGTTACAAGCCCTGTCAGTGGAGCCTGATTTTATCTCTTTTCATAGAGATAAGGTGGTCCTCAGGACTAACAGGAAGTTTTTACCTAAGGTGGTTTCAGACTTCCACCTTAATCAGTCTATGTCTCTTCTCATGCTCTTCACTGACCATTCCTCCTCTGGTGAGAGGAGGCTGCACAGTTTGGATGTGAAAAGGGCCCTTAGCTACTATATAGAGTGTACCAAGGGTCGTGGTTTGACTCCTCCAACTGTTCCTCACTTATGGTGAGGTTGGTAAGGAAAACCTGCCACTAAAAGATCCATTGCCAGGTGGATTGTCTTGCATTCAATTTTGCTAGAAAAACTAGGCAGGATTCCACCCTCAGGCCTGAGGGCTCACTCTACCAGAGGTACAGCTGCTTCCCTGGCTGCTGCCAGGGATATTCCTATCTTAGAGATATGTCAAGCAGCTACCTGGAAAACAGTTCACACTTTTACCAAGCATTACTCTTTGGATATCCAGGCTAGGAGTGATGCTCGGTTTGGCACAGCTGTGCTTCAGAGCCTATTTCCTAGGTAGGTTCTGTCCCTCCTCCATGGAGGTACTGCTTGGTAGTCTGCATATGTCAGAATACAGCAAGACTTCATGTTGTTTGAAGAAAAAATTACTCATCTTAGTAATGTTGTTTCTTCTAATGGAGTCTTGCTGTATTCTGACCTCCCCCCCTGCCTTCCCCTCTCAGAACCTTTGTTTTTGGGATGTGGGTGGGCAGTAGCAGTGTTGGCACTCAAGAGGTGCCCCACCTTGTTATCATCACCCCCTTTTCTTTGGGTGAGTGGGTGTTGTGTTTAATTTTTTGGGTTTCCTGACTTAAGTCTTTGTTTTGGGACCAAAAAATCTGTTTATTATATTTAGTAGCCAGTAGGCTAGTGTATGTTTACAGCTTCCACACAGGACACTCAGTGAGTTTAGCTCGTAAAGATCTGATGGTTTGAGTTCAAACAGCAACAGACAGAGTCTCAACCGAGCTCGAGCTCAGCGTTCCATGCCTGGCATGGAAAGTTAACTCCTGCATCTCCGGGGCAGTTTGAAGGTTTGACCTCACTGTATATGTCAGAATACAGCAAGACTCCATTAGAAGAAACAACATTACTAAGGTGAGTAATTTTTTCTTATCGGTTCTTAACCATGTCACGGGTCTGGGAAAAAAACGGTTAAAACACGTTTTTTTTTAGAACCGATAAGAACCGGTAACCACACACTAAATATAGCAAAATTCACAATCAAATGGTCGGTTCAGCCTAACTGACCACACTTTTACAAGTTCCACACAGAAATAATAGAACATTCCTATCTAGTACTCACTGCACCACAGACAGAGACTGAACCGACTATATGGATACTTTTTCGGTTTAAACTGACGAAAAACTGAAAACTTTAACTGACTTCGAACCGAGCTGAAGGAGAACTCTCTGGAGCGACCGTTCAGTGAGGTGGAGTAAAGAATCTGACGGTTTGAGTTTAAAACACTCCAGACAGAGACTTCAACCGAGCTCGAGCACAGCGTTCCATGCCCTGCATGGAAAGTTAACCCTTAGTTCTCTGGGGCAGTTCAAAGGTTGGGAATCACTGCAATTGTCAGAATGCAGCAAGACTTCATGTTGTTGGAAACAGAGAGTGGTGGTAAACGGTATACAGTCAGAAGAGATGCAAGTCACAAGTGGGGTACCTCAGGGATCAGTCCTGGGGCCAGTCCTCTTCAATATCTTCATCAGTGACACTGCAGATAGACTGGTGGGTAAGGTTTGTCTGTTTGCAGATGACACCAAGATATGCAACAGAGTAGATGATGCAGATGGGGTGGGCAGAATGAGAAAAGATCTGGATAAACTGACAAAATGGTCGGAAGAGTGGCAACTGGGGTTTAACGCAAAGAAGTGCAAGATCATGCACGTAGGGAAGAGAAACCCTGAAGCCACCTATAGGCTGGGAGGGGTGTTGCTGGCAGTCACAAGGGAAGAAAGAGACTAGAGCATCATCATCACAGATGATCTGAAATTATCCAAGCAGACCACTAAAGCAGTAGATAAGGCTAGGGGGATGTTGAGGTGTATTAGCAGGGGTATCACAAGTTGTAAGAGGAAGGTAATAATCCCTGTTTACAAGACACTGGTTAGGCCCCATCTGGAGTACTGCGTGCAGTACAGGAGGCCACACCTGCACAAGGACATTAACCAAATTGAGGCAGTTCAGAGAAAGGCAACCAAAATGGTGCAGGGACTGCATCAGAAAACATATGAGGACAGATTAACGAAGCTCAATATGTATACCCTAGCGCAAAGGAGGTACCGCCAGACTGAGAGGCCCTGCAGGAAAACTCCCAGCACCATCCTAGTAACTAAGAGGGCTGGAGGGGCACAGCTGGTCATCATCAAGCCTGACGATGATCCCGAAGTGGTCAGTGCCAGGCGTTGTAACCAATACCGCTCATGGGAGCTTTTGCAATCCTTCATCAATGGTGGTGCTTCCCAGACGACTTGTCCTGGGCCTTGGAGGAAAGGGAGCCAGAGGACGGAGCCGGGGAAGAGGGGGTCCTTGAGTCTGAAGTTTCTTCTCCAGAATGGTGAACTTCTGCTCCTTAGGTTCCTTCAAATGATGGTGGTGGGTGACTTAGTTAAATCTGCAACAAATTTCACAGGCCTGAATGTCGTGAGCGGCGTCCAGGCAACGAATGCAGGTCTCATGGAGATCTTTATTGAAGACTTCTGTTCACACCAACAGCGTCAAAAAAGGGAATCCGACATAAATGATGGAAGTGGTCAATGCCAGGCATTGTAACCAATACCGCTCATGGGAGCTTTTGCAATCCTTCATCAATCGTGGTGCTTCCCAGACGACTTGTCCTGGGCCTTGGAGGAAAGGGAGCCAGAGGATGGAGCTGGGGAAGAGGGGATCCTCGAGTCTGAAGTTTGTTCTCCAGAATGGTGACCTTCTGCTCCTTAGATTCCTTCAAATGATGGTGGTGGGTGACTTAGTTAAATCTGCAACAAATTTCACAGGCCTGAATGTCGTGAGCGGCATCCAGGCAATGAATGCAGGTCTCGTGGAGATCTTTATTGAAGACTTCTGTTCACACCAACAGCGTCGAAAACGCGAATCCGACATAAACGATGGAAGAAGGGAAGGAAATCACTTTAGGGGCTAAAGTGATGGGAAAACTAGGGTGAGAAAAAATAACAAGCTGAGTAAACAGAGAATGGCGGTCTACTGTAGTGATTGTGCTTCGTGAGTCCAAGGTGCGATGGTCGGTGGGAAAAGAAGTGAGGAGTGTATGGGGCCACCCACAGCTATATAGGGTAGCGCGGACGGGGTGACGTTGATGTCATGGGCAGCCCCATGCAGACTGCTAGCAAAAAGGCTTCTGTGTGATCTTGATGCCTGACGGTGGAGGTTCCTAGTGTGTGACCTGTTGCAAGAGATATCTTCTAAGACTGTTATTATTTCTTCCCAGGGATTCATCAGTGAGCCATACAAATTGCATCATTCTGCAGGAGTGTGCTCCCCAGAGACAGAACTTTATGCTAATTACAGAATTTAGAATATAAGTTCAAATTCTGCACTGTAGTCACGCTCTCACTGCTGTTCCATCAGGTTTGTTTCTCTGCTGAATAGAGCAGTTGCCCTGAAGTCATCTCCAGTCTTCTGGTCTTCTCTATTTTATATTTTTTATTTTGTTATCTTAGTATATAGTTAGTTTTCAATTACTCTGCATTAGTTACTGGGTGTTTAAGCATTTCATAATTGTTTGCAGTTTCTCCAGTTCCTAATCGGTTCCCAAGAACCACAGACGGTCGCTTTATAATGCAGTTCCCACCTGAAAGGAACTGACTGTGTTTTGACTAATCAATCACTTATATTTTACCCACTTTTTAAACAAATTTTCAGATAAAAATATTTTACTTCTACTACGTCTATGCCTGGGAACTAAATATTTTTATTTTAAAGGTCTTAGCGTTTGGCATGACTGACAAACCTAAAAAGAGAACAGGGCCAAAAGAGCCTAAAACTTTATTAACTGCTTTCAGCTCCTGCTATAGGGAGAGTGCCATGAGCTTTGTCTAAAGTGCCTGGGTCCACATCATGATTTCATTAATTGTGAACTTTGTAAAAGTTTTGCCCTGAAACCCTAAAGAAAAAGGCTTTAAAAAGAGAATAATGTATGGCTCCTCAGTCTTCTTTAAGTCACCAAAGCATCATAAAGGCTCATATGGAGTTCCAAATGATGGTGGAAAGCACATATCAGAGGGTTCTTCACCTATAAGCAGCAGTCTCTGTCAAAGGGGACAGACAAAAAATACAGGTTACTCACCTGTAACAAGAGTTCTAGGAGGGGTATATGCTGTTCATCCACACTGTCTGGCAGGTTCATTGCCGCTTTAAATCTTGCCAGAAGGTCTTCAAGCTGGCTCCTCCCACCCACCCGGGTGGTAAAACCCTCAGCTCTGCCCCATGACCAGAGATCTAGCCCACTGAAAGCCAGGTTATGCGGTCGGGGCCGGGAGGTCGGGTGGGTCGTGTGGATGAACAATATATACCACTCCTAGAACTCCTGTTACAGGTGAGTAACCTGTATTTATAGGGACGGGATATGTTGTTCAATCCACACTGTCAGGCAGACTCTAGCAGTTCTCCAGGAGGAGGGAGGCAAGGCGCGCACCCACTTACACGGAATAAGGACTGGAGAACAGAGGTCCCAAAACCAGCATCCAGGCGTGACTCAAGGTCAATGTGGTAATGGGAAATAAAAGTGTGCTGACTTCCAGGTAGCAACCCTGCAGATTTCCTGGATAGGGACGTCCCTAGAAGCAGCCACTGAAGCAGCGGTATGGTGGGTAGAATGAGCTCTTATCCCTTTGGGAGGCTCCATGCCCGCCAACCTATAGCGGAGATCTATGCAGGAGGTGACCCACCTGCTTATCGTCCGCTTGGCTGCAGGTCTGCCAGGTGCAGTTTCAGCGTAGGTGACAAACAGCTGGCGAACCTCTCCCCGAACTTCAGCTGTCCGCTCCTTTTAATAAGCGAGCGCTCTTCTAGGGTCCAGAGTATGGAGCCTATATTCAGCCTCCGAGGTGCGATTGTGGTAGAACACCAGTAGAGTCAACACCTGGTTAAGGTGAAACTCCGACACCACGTTCGGAAGGAATTTTGGGTGGGGGCGCAGGACAACCTTGTCCTTGCGGAAGACCAGATAAGGAGACTCAATGGTAAGCGCCTGGAGCTCACCCATCCTTCTGGCTGACGTAATAGCCACCAAGAAGGCGGTCTTCCACGACAGGCGGGAGATATTGCACCTGTGCATTGGTTTGAATGGCTTGCCCATGAGCTTAGCCAATACCAGCAGTAGATCCCACGGAGGTGGAGGTTCTCACACGGGAAGGGATATGTGATCAAGGCTTTTGAAAAAGCATCCGACCACCTTCTCCTGCGCTACCAACTGCTTGCCGGCCCGCACCCGGTAAGCAGAGATGGCTGCCAGGTGCACCTTAAGGGTCATCGACCGAAGCCCTAGCTGAGAAAGGTACCACAGGTGGTCCAGGATGCTAGCCAAAGAAGGGTCCAAGTCCTTGTCCTGAAACCAAATGGAGAATCTCTTCCATTTGAAGGCATAGCATTTTCTGGTCGACTTCTTACGGGACGCCTCAACGACATTGAGGACCTCGTCGGAAAGACCCAAGGCCTGGAATTCTAGCCGCTCAGGAACCAGGCCGTCAGGTGCAGGGATTGAAGGTTTGGATGGAGAACCTTCCCCTTGTTGACTGAGATCAGGTTCGGGCAGACTGGAAGCCGCCTTGGGAGCCTGGAGCTGAGGTTGAGGAGATCTGGGTACCAGAACTGGCGGGACCAGTCCGGGGCTACCAGAATCACCTGTGCCTTGTCCCTCTTTGCCTTGAGAAGCACCTTGTGGATCAAGGGAAATGGAGGGAAGGCGTAGAAGAGGCCCGGGGTCCACGGCCTCAAGAAGGCATCCCCCTGCAGCGAGCCCTGCTGAGAGGGGCGGGCATGAAACAGCCTCAGCTTTGCATTCTCCCTGGATGCGAACAGGTCCACCTGAGGGGTGCCCCAATGAGAAAACAGATCTTGTACTGCCTCCGGCAGGAGAGACCACCCATGAGATGCAGCGCCTATCCGGCTGAGGGCACTGGCCTGACTGTTGGAGGCTCCTGCCACATGGATGGCTAGGAGATCCGCCTCCAGGCTGATCACGAAGGACCAAGTGCAGACAGCCTCCTTGCACAGAGGCAAGGAGTGCGTCCCGCCCTGTCGGTTGAGGTAGTACATGGTCGTGGTGTTGTCCGTCTGGACCTGAACCACTTGACCCCGTACAAACAGAGCGAAGGCGGTGACGGCTAGACACACCGCTTGGAGCTCCAGCAGGTTGATGTGGCATCGAGACTCCTGAGGGGACCAGAGGCCATGGGCCCTGAGCTCCCCCAGATGGGCACCCCAACCCATCAGAGAGGCATCAGTCATCAAAATGACTGCTGGCTCGGGGTGGACAAACGGGATACCCTCCTGCAGATGAACTGGAACGAGCCACCACTGTAGGCCGTCCCACATCTCCTGGGTCACCGACACTGGCTGGTCCAGAGGACCGGAGCGCTGTGACCATTGGCGGGCCAGCCCCCACTGCAGGGGACGCATATGCCAGTGGGCCCAATGGACCACGCCAGTGCAGGCTGCCATTAGGCCCAGAAGGTGCAGGAAGTCCCGGGCAGGGCGCAACTGCCCAAACAGAAATGACTGGGCAAAGGAGGAAAGGACCTCAGCCCTGTCTGCAGGAAGCCGGGCTCTGGCTCGAAAAGCGTAGAGCTCTGCCCCGATTAACTGAATCACCTGCGATGGCATGAGTTCCGACTTGGCCTCGTTGATGAGGAGGCCAATCCGAGAGCAAACCTGGAGGGCCAGATCCCTGGACTGCTCCACCTCCAACTGGAGGTGGCTGTAATCAGCCAGTCATCCAGGTAAGGGTACACCCGGAACCCTCGGCACCACAGGAATGCTGTCACAACTGCCATGCATTAGGTGAAGACCCTGTGAGCTGGAGAGAGGCCGAAGGGCATGGCCTGGAACTCGTAAAGAGATCCCTCTGCTCAGAAGCGGAGGAACAGCTGATGAGACAGACAGATTGGGACATGGCATTGGACTTCTCGATCCACTGGAGATGGCCTTCCACTCCCGTCCTGAACAAGTCGGTGCTCAGGAAGGGAATGTCTGCCAGCTTGTGCTGGGTGTCCGCCGTGAAGGTGGAGATCCGCAACCAAGCTCTGCGGCGCATGGCCAATGCGGCCACTACTGATCAGGCACAAGAATCACCTAAGTCCAACGAAGTTTGGAGCTACTGTTTTGCCACCACCCTTCCCTGATCCCCGACCTGCTTGACCATCGTCTGAAGGTCAGCCGGGAGATGAGGAATCACCTCATCCAGGGAACCCATAAGGGCATATGAGAAATGTGCCATCAGAACGTCCGAGCTAGCCTGACGAAGGCCTAGGGAGGAAACAGCAAAAACCTTCCGCCCCGCGTAATCCAGCTTTTTGGATTCCTTATCGGGCAGTTTGTCCACGTCCCGAGCGTTCCCGGAGTGCCAGAAAGTGCTATCAGTCGCTAACCCCTCTGCAGAGGAGTGCTCCGAGAAACCGGAGAGTGAGCCGGTGGGGACTGTGTACTTTCGAGCCATCCTGGCCGAAGGCGCAGGACAAGATGCTGGTTGCTGCCACAACTCCAGGGCTGGGCCAACAATGGCTTCGGCCACAGGAAAGGCCTCCGCAGGGGAATCCCCTCAGTCCAATATCTCCGTGAGGGGATACTTGGCCCGTTTAGAAACTGGTTCTACCTGCATCCCGGTGGACTCTGAGATGAGCCGAAGCAAACCTAAAAATGAGGGTGGGCTCTTGTCCACCGACTGGCCCCCCGCAGACTCCAGGTCAAGCGGCCTGGAGAACAGGGAGGAACTGTCGTCAGACTCAGAGGAGTCTGCAAACAGCTGCCAGGTGCCTGAACCACCCTCCACCTGAAGAGGCCGATTGGGAGTGAGGGTGACCGACAACCTGTGGGGCAAGCCCTGATCCGACCGAGAATCCTTGGTCGGGGCCCCAGTCTTCGGTTGTGGAGGTGGAGGTTCCACCACAATGGGCGGAGCAGCTGGCTCCGGCTGAACAACCGGTGCCAGGGTCGGCTCCTCAACCGCTACGAGGGGTTGTTTCGGCCGCTCTGGTGACAGCCACTTAATGGCCGGAGAAGGCGATGGAGTCGGCTTATTCCCGGACAATAAGAGCTGCTGCCACATTAACTCCTTGTAGCACCAACGCAACTTGCGCCGGAGCCTGTCCTCTGAAGAGGACGACGAGGATGAGCGGCAGCGCCACTTTCCATGGTGCCGGGACCGCCGACATCGGCGGGACTGGCTGGACCTGGAAAAGGACAGAGACCTTCGGGGGTTTCTGAGGGTGGGTCAGAGAGGGGATGGGGGAAACCCGCTCCTCCCTCGGTACAGGGACCTTAACCGGGGACTCTGGCACAGGAAAGTCCTCAGTTTCCACCGGGTGAACCGGTGAAGTAGGATTGTCGGCTTCTCCAGTCGTCAAACCGTCCGATGGGTTGAGAAAAATCTCGACCTTGCCGACGGATGTCTCGGCCGGCTGACCTGACTGGGGCATCGCGGTCGCCCGAGAAGAAGTCTGGCAGTGCGATCCTCCAAGACCGAAGCCAAAAAGGACTTGCACAATTTGCAAGCCTGCGAGCCATGACCATGCCCCAGGCAGTAGACACACGCGGAGTGCGGATTGGCCCGGGACATCTTCTGCCCACACGGGCACCGACGGAAGACGGGAGTCAATTTGTCCATCGCAGCTGCGAGGGAAGATGAAGACCAAAGTCTTGTAAATTTTAAAATAAGTTTCGGAAATTCCAAAGAGTGTGAATCCATGCCTAAAACACAGAGCGCTAAGGAGGGAACCTGAGCTTCCAAGTGGTAAGGAAGATCTGGCGTCATGGGGTGGAGCCGAGGGTTTTACCACCCGGGTGGGTGGGAAGAGCCAGCTTGAAGACCTTCCGGCAAGATTTAAAGTGGCAAGGAACCTGCCAGACAGTGTGGCTTGAACAACATATCCACGTCTCTAGAAAGATAAAACTGCTCAACCGTCAGATAAGCTTGGTAAAGATGGTAAAGCTATTACGGGGTCTGAAAAGGAGTACTCTGATTCCAGTGATGGTAAAAATACAAATAAGAGCCTCACAGCAGGTACTGGAACCAGTGCCTGCCAAGAGAAAACAAAAAAGAAAACCATGTCCATACCAATCCACCTGCAAAGGAAAAAGAACAGGCAAGTGGATCAGAAACAAATGCCTTCAACAGAGGACATGAGTAAGATATGGCAGTTTTTCCAAGCTTTCCAGGCTATGGGAAATACATTTAATGCACCCCTCCAAGGCTCCTGTTCTAGACCACCTGCCTGAAGAGGAGGGATGTGTGCATTATGAAGAGGAGGAGGAGGAAGGTGAACTCGTAGAACCTGATGGCTTACCTGATCAAGAGTTTGGTTCCCCTCCTAGGCTCACCTATATCTCTTACTTCACGTTCATCAAACAGATGGTGAACACAACATCCACTCTCAAGAAACAGGAGGATAAGGAGGAAGTAGAGTTCATGGGTATGATGGGACTAACCCCCCCTCCAAAGAAGACTACTAGTCAACACCCACAAGTCATTCCAAAAGGCTGCATCGATAATCATGTCAGTATCCAATTCAGCTGCTGGCACTAATTAAAAAAAGTTGAAAAAAGTATCAGGTGGACAGACAGGGGGTGGAGTACCTGTATGCCCACCGTGATTATGAAAGAGTGGTACAGGCAGCAGCTTGTGGGAAGGTCAGAGTGCCTTTTTCTGCACAGTCTGCTGAAAAAGATTCCAGGAAACTGGATACTATGGCCAAAAAAGTGCCCATAAAAGCTTTCCTGCTCCTGAGGCAGGCAGCTCATTTGGCAACATAGCTCAGTACCAGTAAGCACTGTGGAAAGCAGTGCTGGCACTGAGTGATAAGGTGGGTGATGAAGTGGCACAGGTTCTGGCTGCCACAGCAAAGCCAGCCCTGGATGCCGCTAAATACCAGTTCCACATGGCTGCGGACTCAAATGACTGGATACAAAGGTAGCCGCTCCACCACGGCAACCCATGCCTGGTAAAAAGTTATTAAAGTCAACAACGAAAGAAAACCAGCACTGGGCTTCGGGGTCACTTAATAAAAACTTTAATCAAAACAAATGCAAGCAGTGTACAAACATCCCTGATTGGTTTCATTCATGGCTTTTTCAAAAGGACACAGGAGGATGACCGGATAGGATTTTAAAATCATCTCTAGACCAATCAGGCTGCAACTTATTACTTTTAATTCTATGCATACATAGGTCTGTCTGTCTGTAGTCATGTTGACATTAAACCAAGAAGTAAACACTATATTGTATTTAAACATATGTGACATGCTACACTTACAACTGGGAATACTCAATATTAACATATTGTTAATTTGCCAATCTGCCACGCCTGAATGATCACACATGAATTAAAATAAGCAGCACCATTATTTCAAACATTATTTTTGGCTGCACTCCGACTGGCTGGGTTCCTTTGTTCAGAAGTTAATAAGTGGGTGCCCTTAGCTGGAATCTATAAAATAAAGCACACACGCAGGAGAAAAAATATTTCAACCATAAATCCATACTAGGGAGCCAATGACCCTTACATTCAAACTTTCTTTTCCTTTTGATTAAATGTGTTACCCGAAAGATGGGAGGATTGAGCAATGGAACCCAGCCAGCTGGAGGGAGGGCAGCAAGTAAAACAACTATTGATGTGCAGCCGAAAACAATATTTGGAATAATGTTGCTGCTTATTTTAATTCATGTGTGATCATTCAGGCGTGGCAGACTGGTAAATTACTCTAACAATTTGTTAAAATTGGGTATTCCCGGTTGTAAGTATAGCACGTCACATACGTTTAAATCCAGTATAGTGTTTACTTCTTGGTTTAATGTCACCATGACTAGACAAACAGACCTACGAGAGCGCAAAATTAAAAGTAATAAGATGCAGCGCGAATAATCTAGAGATTATTTTAAGTTATTAATAAAATTAAAACCCTAGCTAGCCATCTTCCTGTGTCCCTTTCAAAAAGCAAGGAGCGAAACCAGTCAGGGATGTTTTTACACCGCTTGCAATTGTTTTGATTAAAGTTTTGTTACGTGATCCTGAAACCCAGTGCCTGTTTTCTTTCTGTGGTACACGTAAACATTAATGATTCAACTTCATGAGTCATGACTCATGAAGTGGCACTGATGAGGTTTGCTTGGCTAAGGGCTACCATCCTTACCCAGGACACTCAGGCTAAAGCCACTGATTTCCCCTTCATGAGAATTTCCCTATTTGGTGACAAAACAAAGGCATACACGAAAAAAGTGGACAAATATAAGTCCACGTTTACAAGCAACACTGAGAATGAAAAGACTTCCGTTTCCTACAGGCCTGATGGAAGGGATGGGAAGGTGGGGCATGGGTTATTATCCAAGACCTTAAGCTGCCTACGTGTACTGACCTCAAAAAGGTTGCTGCATACCTGGAGCCCTTGGCACAGGCTATAAGGCAACATAGAGAGATAACGGGGATACAATTAGGTATACGCAACATAAATTAGCTCTATACGCAGATGACCTCCTGATATACTTAACGAATCCAGAGAGATCCTTGGGGCCACTCTGGTCAACATTAACAGACTCTGGAGAATTAGCAGGCTATAAGATTAATGTAACTAAGACGGAGGTACTGGGAGTGAATTATAAACCATCAGATCGGGTGGAATCCCATTATAAGTTTAAATGGAATATCCCTACACTTAAATACCTAGGTATATGGCTGAGCCCAGAGTATACAAAATTATACGAACTTAATTATAAAAAGCTCCTAATACAAATGCAGAGAGATATAGATAAGTGGACATTGCCAGAGGAGTCCCTCAAGGCTCTATCCTAGGACCAATCTTTTTCCCCTGTACATCAACAACCTTGACTCCCACATAAATAACTCTAGCATACATTTCTTTGCGGACGATACGGTTTTGTACGCATCAGGCTCGTCCTTAACTGAAGTGAGGAAAGCACTCCAAGCTGACTTTATCCAGTTAGAAAGCAACCTTATCAATGCCAAGCTTCTCTTAAATGCCAAAAAAACCAAGACAATGATTTTCTCGAGACTTGCCTTGTCTGGTGCCCTACCTACCCCACCTAAAAACTTCATAGTTACCTCCCTAGGTGAACCCTTGGAAGTTGTACCTAAATTTAAATATCTAGGTATGTGGATAGACAACAAGCTTTCCTTCAACGACCACATCGAGGATCTATCAAAGAGGCTTAAAGCACACTTGGGTTTCTTCTTTAGAAATAGGACCCTCTTTTCTCTCACAACCCGCAGAAGACTTGTCCAAGCAACATTCCTTCCCCTTGCTTGACTACGGAGACATTATCTTTATCTCCTCCCCAACCTTGAGCCTATCTAAACTGGACATACTCTATCACCGTGCTCTTTGCTTCATTACTAACTCTGCGTACAGGACCCACCACTGTGATCTTTATGCAGCAGTTGGGTGGACCTCTCTTGCCACCAGACGCCTCCTGCATGCTGGCATTTGGACCCTCAAATTACTACTCCACAAACTGCTTGTCTATTTAACGTCTCTCATACACATCTCGCATAGCGCCTACTCACTAAGGAAATCTGACCTTATCCTACTAGATGTTCCCAGGACACGTACCACAGCTGGCCAAAGAGCTGTCTCATATGCCCTCCCAAACATTTGGAACCAACTACAAGCCATGCTGAAGCTAACCAGCATCGTATCAATTAACTCCTACAAAACACTAGCTATCTCTAAATTAAAAGACATATGTAGGTGCTACTAGGCCCCCAACGCCACGTCAACTTCCTAGGTACCAACTAGCCCTCTACTTATTAAGCTGAAATGTGTTGCATAATTTAGGGCAAGGTTAAAGCTGGAATGTACTGCATATATAGCATAAGGACTTCTATTGTGTAAACCTCTTGTATTATATTTTTTTTTCTTTGTTGTTCTACATTTTATATCTCCTGTCTATGTAATTGCGAACTGTATGTGTATGTGCCTCAGGACCTCCATGTGAATGAGCTTGCTCAACAGAGTCTTTCCTGCAATAAACTTGAACTGAACTGAATTGAACTTGAACTGATACCTATACCATTCATACTGAAAATAGAAGCAGTTAGAATGGTGCTGTTGCCTTGTTTTTTATATTTGGCACAAACCATCCCTATTGCAATTCCAGAGACATTTTATAAAAAATTAAACAAGAAAATAACACAATACATATGGGGGAACCAGAGACTAAGAATAAGACAATCAATACTACAACTCTCAAAAGATGAAGGGGGTCTCTACCAAATTTTAAATATTATTACATAGCCTCCCAGATCCATAAGGTGATATACTGGCTCTGCACCCCTAAATATGAGGCAAAGTGGTAAGAAATAGAATTAGCAGAAGAAGATCTAAGATGACCACATGGGGCTCTGCTGGCAGATAGGGGAGATAAAGAAGGGGTAGATGTTGATAATCCCTACACAATGTCAACTTTACAAGTTTGGAGACAGATGCTGAACACCAAGAATATGTCGGAATGGAGGCCCATGTTCTATTCATTGACGCACAAAGAGAATTTCTTACCAGCAAAAATGGACCTGGGGCATAGGAGATGGTAAAGGAGAGGATTACACATAGTGTACCAATTCCTGAAAGAAGGAAATGTAATGAGCTTCTCAGACTTGGAAAGTACATATGAGATAACACAGAGAGACAGATTCCGATTCTTTCAGATTAGGGACTATATAAAAAGTATCAAGAAAGAATGCTGGACACTATATCCTATACCCAAGATTATAGAGATAATACAGAACAGTTTAGATGATAAGACAGAGTTAACTCACATAATGTCTTACTTATATGAGGCAATAAAAGAAATGGAAGGGGATTCAGTTGTTTCCATTCGGAGAGCATGGGAAAAAGACTTGAATGTCATGATAACAGGAGATACATGGAGAAATTACTTATCACATATACATAAAAGTACATCATCACCATGTTGGAGAGAATTCACATGGAAAAATGTCAGGTTTTTCAGAACACCAGCAATCCAGATGCACTTTAATAAGGGGAAGGAAGTGGCATACTGGAGGAGATGTGGCGAAAATCAGGCAACACATGGGCACATTTTCTGGAGGTGTCCAATAATACAACCTTTCCTAGAGGAGGTACAAGAGGCAATTAAGAGTATAATTTCGCCCTCTATAATATTGAATGTACCTTTATACTTCTTACTGGATTTTCCAGAGGGAAGTAAGGATATCAAGACAAAGAAACTCCTGCTGATATTGATCTAGCTATTAAAAAAACAATAACAAAAAATTGGTCATCTCCAAACCCACTCCAATTAAGACAATGGCAAAATATTGTGATATATATATATATCAAATGGAAAGGCTGACAGCATTGACAAATAAGAAATATGCTCAATTTGAGATAATATGGAGAAGGTGGATATTATATATTACCCCAATGAGACAAGACTTTGTACCCTGAAAAAGGGAAAAGACAAGACAGGAAGACTGGCTTTGATATAATTATGTATGAGACAACATTGTACAGGAGAGAGCATGTACAGACTAAAAGATCAGGAATGATTGAAATATTCCACTGAATGGAATGTAACAACCCGGAGAAAGCAAGAATTAATTCCTATGCATGTATGTAGGTTGTAAGTTGAAATGAAAAGTAAAAAACTTGAAAATAAACAAAGTAAAAAAAAAAAAAGGTTGCTGCAGAAGCAGAGGTAGGAGAGGCTTCAGGTATCTGCAGCCTCAGCCCCAAGCTACAGCCAAAACAAAATCCCAGACAATTCTGCCCAGGTCACCAGTCAACCATCGTGGGGGCTGACCCACTACTTTTAGAATGGGTACAAATTACTACAGGCGAGCGAGTCCTGAAGTAGCAGGTCTGGGACTATCCCTGCAATTCAAAAGGTTTCCAAAATTGAAGACAGCAAAACATTTTCTGCTTATTCCCCAACAGAAAGAATTCTGCCTGAACGGAAAGTAAAGACACTACTGAAGGCAACAGCAGTAAAAGAGGTCCCTACACCACCGTGGGGCAAGAGACTGTTTTCAAGATACTTCCTGACCCACAAGAAAAATGTGAAAATGCAGAGTGGCAACCCCTTTTAAACATAAGATATCTGAACAAGTATATAAAAATTGAAAACTTCAAGATGAACACACTGATCTCCAAAATACCATCCTTACAGTCTGGTGGCTGACTGGGGTCACTGTATCTGAAGAATGCACAATTCCAGATCCCAGTCAGACCCAGCCAGAGAAAATACCTCAGGTTTAGGCTGGGAACCTGCCAGTATCTGTTTGCAGCCCTCCTCCCCTTGGATCTCACCTTAGCACCAAGGATATAAAGAAATTGCCTGGCCTTGGTGGCAGCTCACCTAATAAACACAAGGTGTAGTGTTTTTTTCTTACCTAGACAACTGGCTAGTCTTAAGGAAAACAGAACAAGAAGCAAGATGCTCCTTAGGTGCTGTAGGTGAGGAGCACCGTAGAGAGCCTGGGATTCCTAGTACATTTTCAGAAGTCTCAGACAGAACCAATTCCAAGTTTTGGACTTCATAGGTGCAGAACTGGATATCCTACAGGGGAAGGCCTTTAAGTGATTTTCTGTGGTTATGGGGCCACCAACCATTTCATGAAATGATAATTGTACCTCACTGTAAACGAACCGTTTAATTGAGTTTTATTCCTGTTTGTACTTTTCTTATGAATAACATTTTTTACTAAATTACTACTACCACTAACAACAGCCATGTAGCCATGAGTTGACCAGGTTCCAGACAAGGGACATTTAGTACCTTCTATGGAGTCACTAGTCCCAAAGGTCAGATTCTCTGTCCAAGCTAATGCAAGTGACAAAGGCCCTTGTGTAAGCAATGGAGTGGTGGAAGGAGGAAAGCAATCTCAGAGAGGGCATCCCCTTCCTCCAGCAATCCCAAACAAGTGTTCTCAATAACAGATGCTTCACTACTGTGGTGGGGCACCCACCCTGAGGAACCTCACAATAAATGGCATCTAGAGCCCACAGGAGACTCAGGGGGGCATAAATCTTCTCATGCTCGGGGCACTGATGCTTACAATGCAATCCTTTCCCTCCAAGCTGCAGGGTCAGTCTGTCTAAATTTGGACAGACAATACCACAACAATGTACTACACAAACAAACAGGGCAGAACAAGATCCTCAAAACTGTAGCAGCAGTAGTAGTAGTAGTTTATTCTTGCAACCAAGAACAGGATAGCCCAACTAAGCTGAAACTCATTGACAATGGGATCGACCATACATACACTCGGTTAAAGTATACGAACATACGAAACTGCCAGCAGAAACAGGCCACGCGGTCTATCAAGTCTGCTCAAATGTGCAGCTAGCACCCTTACTTTGCAGCTGCCCCACTCCCCCTCCCCCTTATCTTTACCCCCCCACCCTGTCCTATCCCCTCTTGACACTACCCATTGTCTTACAGGATACCACCTCCTGTGGTAGAGTGTTCCATTGTGCCACAACACTCTCCGTGAAAAAATGCCCAATTTCCCTCATATCTTTGCCCCTACAATCTAAGCCCATGACCTCTCGTGTCCCTCCCCCTCCTTAGCTTAAATATCTCTTCAGAACCTGTCTTGTTTATCCCATTTAGTTACTTAAAGGTCGCAATCATATCCCCCAGATCCCTCCTCTCCTCCAAGGAGTACAAATTCAGCTCACTCAGCTGCTCCTCGTATGGTCTGTCCTGCAATCCGTGGATCAACTTTGTCACACTGTGCTGCAGCCCTTCCAATAATCTTACATCCTTCTTTAGATACGGGTGCCAGTACTGCATGCAGTACTCCAGGTGTGGTCTGACCAGTGACCTGCAGAGGGACAGAATCACCTCCCTGCTCCTTGAGGAGATTCCTCTCACAATACATCCCAGCATCCTGTTGGCCTTTGCAGCCGCCTTCCTGCACTGCTCTGTTTTGTTCATTTTCCCCGTTATAACCATCCCCAGATCTTTTTCCTCCTCGGTGGTACCTAGCTGCATTCCTCCCAGGTGTTAACCCCTCCCTGGGTTCTTTCCTCCGAAGTGCAGTACCTTGTACTTTTTAGCACTGAACCCCAACTGCCACTTTTCCGACCACTCCTCCAGTCTGGTCAGGTTGTCCTGCAGCCCCTGCAACCCTGTTAAGCAATCCACCACCACCCCAACTTGGTGTCATCACCGAACAGACTGATCCTATTCCTGATGTCGTGAGATGTCTGCTATGAATATGCTAAACAGCACCGGCCCCGTTACTGATCCCTGTGGCACCCTACTCGTCACAGCCCTTGGAGATAAGAGATCCTCACCATCACCCTCTACTGTCTCCCCTGCAGCCGGTTCTCGATCCAGTTGGCCATCTTAGTACCCACTCCCACATATCTCAACTTTCCCCCCAGCCTCCCATATGGCACTGAATCAAAGGCCTTGCTGAAGTGTAAACAAATGACATCCACAGCCTGGCCCTTGTCTAATTCCCTTGTTATCCAGTCATAATACTTAACTAGGTTGGTCTGACGGGACCCTCCTGAGACAAACCCATGTTGATGATCGTCCTGGAGCCCATTATTTTCGATAAGTCACTATCCTCTGCTTCAAGATTTTCTCCATTAGCAATGGATGTTAGGCTTACTGGCTTGTAATTGCCTGGCTCATCCTTTGGGTCACTTTTATGAAGGGGCACCATATGGGCCATCCTCCAGTCCTGTGGTATGCATCCTGTGTCCAGAGAGGTATTGAACAGGTCTGCCAGTGGCCCAGCCAGGACCGCCACCATTTCCTTCGGCACTCTGGGATGTATGCAGTCAGGTCCTGGAACCTTATCCACCTTCAGAGCCCTTAGACCTTCCAGCACCCTGTCCTTAGTAATTACTCTGTCCGTCATACTCCTCCCCCCACCCTCTGCAGTAGTTGCCCATCCTTCTCCCTCATGAATACAGAACAGAAGTACTCATTTAGTGCTTCTGCCTGTTCCGCACCCCTCTCTGCCCACGCATCCCTCCTAATCCTTTCTATCTGGTCCTTTCAGCTCCTTCTCTCCTGTATATATCTGAAGAAGTCCTTTTGCCCATCCTTGATGCCCTGTGCTAGCCTCAGTTCCCAGGAAGCCTTGGCCCACCCTGACTCCCCTTGTAACTTACATACTAACATACTATTTGCCAGCAGATTAGGCCTTATGGTCTATCAAGTCTGCTCGAACCTAGATCCTTAGTTGGGTGCCGAGACCCTCCCATCCCTTGTGCTCCAGAAACCCCTATCATCCATCCCCACCCCCCCGGGACAGGCCATCATCTGATACATCCACTTTCTGTGTCTGTCCCACCCTCTCTTAAAGCTCTCCACTGTGGATCTCTGAACCAGCTCACCAGGCAGAGCATTCCAAGGGTCCACCACCCTCTCAGTGAAAACCTCCTCCTCTTTTCCCTCACCCTTCCACCTTCCAACTTCAAACCATGCCCTCTGGTGATGCCTCCCTGCTTTAGTCTCAAAGATCCCTCCATGTTTACCCTATTTATTCCCTTGAGGTACTTGAAGACCTCAATCATGTCCCCCTGTCTCTCCTCTCCTCCAATGAAAACAGGCAGAGCTCCTCAAGTCTGTCCTCGTAAGTCAAATCCCTAGCCCCTCGTATCATCTTTGTTGCCCTCCTCTTGCCCTCTCCAGGGCTGTATGTCCCTCTTCAAGTGTGGTCTCCAGTACTGTACACAGTACTCAAGGTGTGGTCTAACCAGTCCATTGTACAGTGGCAGAATCACTCTCCTTGCTCCTAGAGGTGATCCTCATGCATGCATCCCAACATCCTGTTTGCCTTGCTAGCTGCCTCCTGCACTGCTCAGTGTTATTCATACATGTATCCACCATGACCCCTAGGTCTTTTCCCGTTGAGGCTTCCAGCACCTCCTCCCAGGGTGTACCTGTGTTTAGGGTTTCCCGACCAAGATGCAACACCTTGCACTTGGTGATATTGAAATTTAATTTCCATGTGAGCCCAGCTTTCCAGGGTGTCCAGGTCCCTTGCAGGGCCAACCTCCCTCTTCTCCCTCAACTACTGCTCCCATCTTGGAGTCATCCGAAGAGACTCATTTCACACCCTATACCATCCCTGATGTCTGATATGTATGCATTAAACAGGATTGGACCCAGGACCCGAGCCCTGTGGTACCCCACTACCAAGCTCTGTAGGGTTCGAGAGCTCCCCACAGACCACTACTCTCTGAGTGCGTCCAGCTATCCAGTTTTCAATCCATCTGACCATCAAAGGGCCTACTCCTAACCCCATCAGTTTCTCCACCAGACCATTGTGGGGGACAGAGTCAAACGCCTTGCTGAAGTCCAAGAATAATATATCCACAGGCTTACCCCTATCCAGTTCTGACTTCTTAGGACTTCTTCATGTACTCCTCCCTATCCCTCCCTCTCCCAAACTTCCTGTACCTCCTGAATGCTGCTGTTTTTGCCCTCACCATTTCCAAGACTTCCCTACTCATCCAGCTTGGCTTCTTAGCCCTTCCCTTTTTGTGCTGCGATTTTGTACAGGTCTCATACAAACATATGAATGTGCCAGCAGAAACAGACCACCTGGTCTATCTAAGTCTGCTCGACTGTGCAGCTAGCATCCCTAGTTTGTTGCTGCTCAGTATCCTCCACAAGTCTCAATTTGATCTTTTCCCATTTCTGGTATGCATCCCAGTTTGGCTGAATTCCTATCAGATGCCCCTCTAAAATTACACCCATTCTGTCTGAAGTCAACCACCCTGGTCCCTGTACCTAGTGACACTCTGCTCATACTGGATCCTATTCCATGAATGCAAATTGCATAACCTCCCCACGCAACTCCGCACCCACCTTGGAGATCCGTGTGGAGACCACATTTATGAACAGCGGTCCCCGCCCAGCTCCGTTACGCGGTCCTGCCCCCCCTCAGTGCGCAGCTACACCAGGGCGGTCCGGTGTGGGGCTGCAGAACTGGCCCTGCAGCCAATCAGCTCCCTGGACCGGGACCTGTAGTGGATCACTTGTGCCCGTTGTTCGCCATGTTTCCGATGGGTGCTTACATGGACAAAGGTCCGAGGTGTGGGGAACCCTATTTGAAGTCCCCCACTCTCCCAAATGTGGCCTGACAGGGGCAGCCACAGTGAGGGGTCCGTTGACCCCCACCATCCCCGCTGCATCCAGCGGTGGCATTCGGGGGGGGGGGACAGTTATGGCTGCCTTTAAAAGGCATAGCCATTGCCCCCCCGTGCAAGGCACCCACATAGTCGTGCATGGTGCGGAGTGCTAACATGCCCCTCTCCCGTGCCTGCTCCCACGCAGAGCTGACGCATAGGGGGCATAGTGTGCTTTGCGGGTGGCTTTTGCACTGGGTTTACACAGCGCATAACCTATCAGCACCATTTGTGAATAGGGCCCCTTGAGCGTGAACCACACTGAGTGGTGGTCATGCCAAGCCAGCGGATCTTCCACCCCCACCTCCCTTACAGCCTCACCACTGGACAGTACGAGATCCAGTGTATTTCCCAACCTAGTCGGCTTGGTAACCATCTGTGCTAGGAAGCTGTCTTGAAAGGCTCCCAAGAGTATCTGTTCTATAGCACTCAAGGTGGCTGGGGATCTCCAGTCTACTCCTGGCAGATTTAAGTCTTCCACAGTTACTATGTTACCCTTCCTGCTCACCTTCCTAACTTACTCACCAAGTTCCATGTCCAAGTCCTCTTCCTGAGACAGTGGCCTGTATACCACCCCTATCAGAGTCCTATTTTTCTTGTTGTGGAATTGCATCCACAAGGCCTAATTTCTACCCTCCTTCCCGTATTCCCTTGCACACTTTATCCCTTCCCTCACATAAATCGCTACCCCTTCCCCTTTGCTGCTATCCCTCCTGTAAATCCTAAACCCTGGGATCATCAGGTCCCAGTCATGGTATTGGTTGGCCCATGTTTTGGTGATGGCTGCTATGTCCATTGCGCCCTCTGCCAATAGAGCCTGTAGTTCGGCAGTTTTGTTCTCCAGGCTTCTTGCATTCAAGAAGACAACCCACCAAGATGCTCCCTTACCACCCCAATCCTGTTTCCCACTCCTCTTAACCCCCCCTTTGACCCTTCCCTGATACTATCCCTGTTTGTATGGGGGTAAGCTCGTTTGTCTCCCCACTCTGGAGTCCCTGCCTACCTGCTGTCCACTTGCCACCCCCTCCTCTAGTTTAAATCTACCTTTGTTGCTATGTATGCATCTATCCCCAGTTTCAACACCCCCTGCCCCTCCCTGCTCAAGTGTAGCCTGTCCCCTGCATAAAGCTCACTACTGTCCCAGATCCTGCCCCAGTCTCCCACTATCCCATACCCTTTTGATCGACACCAGTCTCCCAGCCAAGTGCTGAACTTCCCTATCCCCCTTTCCTCACCGTACTCGTACTGGGTACTGGGAGTACCTCAGAGAAGACTTCTGATCCCCTCACGTCCTCACACAGCCTTTCCAGTTCCTTGAACCTCTCCCTTACTACTTCCACCATCTCACTCACAAGTGTCGCTATACCCAAGTGCACCACGACATGGTTTCATCCTTCCCTCCCTATGCACTTGAGAATCGACTGTCCCACCCTCTGCCCACGTCAACCCAGGTAGGACTCCACCCAGATCTGATTATGCCTTCCCTGTACTGCCCCACCTGACCCCCTTTAGTATGGAGTCTCCCAGCACTAGTATGCTCCCCTCTTCCTTTCTATTCCCTCCCTTCATCCATTTTCCTTTATACTTGCTTCTAGAATCCACCTTGCCCAGTACATTTGTGTCTCTATCCTTTCCTTTTGTAATCCCTCCAGCCTCCACCCCATCCTGCCCCCTTCCCTAATGCCTCCCATGCCTGACCTGCCCTCCTCCCCCAAAGCTCTCACACAGTTGTCGTCTTCCATCCCCTCCTCCCTATGCCCCCTTCCCCCACCGTCCTTCCTCTGCTGTGTCTCCCTTGTCCACCCTTCTAGCTGGGCCCCTCATCCCTTACCCCTGCCCCCTTCCTCTGTCCGAAAGCTGTCCCCTGGGCATTCACTGCCCTTTCCTCTTCCTGCCCCTTCACGGAGATCCCCTCCTCCACCATTGTAGCCAGCACTGTGAACCTATTTCCTGCCACCTCTGTACTGCTGTGCCTCTGTTCTTTCCTATTTTCCCCGAGACTCCCTCTTGCTGCTGGCCGCCCCCCAATACTCGTCGACCCTGTACCCCAACCTCTTCTCTTCCCTTGGTTCATAACTTATGTTACTCCTAGGATTTGAACTGCTACTCCTTGGGTGGAGGCCATCCTACTCTTGTCCCCCCCCACCCTCTCTAACTCCCTATTAAGCCACCGCACTCACCCCCCTAGCTTCCATAATATGTTTATCCAAACCGCTGTCCCACTGATGGGCACCCCCCCAATGTATTCATCCTTAGCATACACCATTTTTATACTTCTATTATCCGCCCTGTCCTCCAAAATCTTCTTAATATTAACTACAGGGAAAAGGTACCACCTTAAATTTCCTCGATTCCTTTAAATTTCCCTAGAATGTGAGTTCAGTAAAAGTGTACCCCCTTACTTTATTGCAGTTTTAAATTGTGGATAAAGTTAACTACCCAAACATACTAATTATCACTTACTGTATCCCTAGTCCCCCACTCTGCATTCCTCCAGGACTTCCTGGCTCTGTGTGTATGTTCCCTACAGTTCCCCTGTTGCATTCCTCCATGCCAACTTTAAACTGTAAGCTAAACTCCAGAGATTCACTTAGCACATATCACTCTATACAGTACTAGAAAAATAACAGTCATTCCCTAAGACACATATCTGCTAACAACCCAGAGCTACAAAATAATGTAGGATGACTGCATAGCATCCACTAACTCATACCACCATTTAGGCTCTAAAATACAATCATTCCATAAGACACTGTATCACACAAAGAAAAAAAAAAAACAGTGCTAAATAAGTCACATGCTTCCTTTACCAGGGCTTACTTGGAATCTTCCTCTGGGTGGAGCCCAAGCAGCATATTTAATTAATGGAGATGGTGCAGGGAGGGTGGGAAAATTAAAGGCTGCACTGTCTGTTGTGGGCTCTGCTGTTATAGCAGAGCCCTTATTTCAAATTTTGGCACCCTGTGCCTTGCTTTGTTCCCCCTTGGCTAACATAGAATTTGATGGCAGATAAGGACCGCTTGGCCCACCTAGTCTGCCCATTTCCCTACCTGATGGATAAGCTGCAGATTCTAGTTAATCAACAGCCTACTTCCTCCTACCCCCCCACTAGAATTGCCTTATGCCTGTCCCATGCATTCTTGAATTCTCCCACTGTTCCTGACTCCACAACCTCCCCAGGAAGGCTGTTCCATGCATCCACAACCCTCTCTGTGAAAAAATACTTTCTAACATTACCTCTGAGCCGTCCCCCCTCTATCTTCAAATTGTGCCCCCTTGATCTTGCACATCTCTTCTTCTGAAAGATACTATCCTCTTGTACTTTGTTAATTCCCATGAGATATTTGAAAGTTTCTATCATGTCACCCCTCTCCCTCCTTTCCTCAAGGGTATACATATTAAGCTGCTTTAGTCTCTCCTCATATGTCTTCTGGTGCAGACCATGCACCATTTTGTTTGCCCTCCGCTGAACAGCCTCCACACTATGTCTTTGCAGAGATGGGGTCTCCAGAATTGCACGCAGTACTCCAGATGGGGTCTCGCTAACTGTCTGTACAGAGGGATAACAACTTCCTGTTTTCTACTGTTGATGTCTCCCTATGCATCCCAGTATCCCCCCAGCCCTCCTTACTGCCTTTTCACACTGCCCACCTTTAGGTCATCTGATATTACTCCTAGGTCTCTTTCGATTTTTATTGTTGATATTAACTCACCCACCATTGTGTACTCTTCCCCTGGGTTTTTGTTTCCCAGATGCATTACCTTGAACTTTTTTGCACTGAATCTGAGCTGCCACATATTTGACCATTCCTCCAACCTTGCCAAGTCCCTTTTCATTCTTTCCAACCCAACTTGTGTATCAACCTTGTTGCAGATCTTTGTGTCATCTGCAAAGAGGCATACCTTTCTTTCCAGGTGCTCTCCAATGTCACTTATAAAGACATTAAAGAGGAACGGTACCAGTACTGAACCCTTCGGTACCCCGCTAGTTACCCTCCTTTCTTCACTGTGAACTCCGTTTACTATTACCCTTTGCGTCCTGTTGTCCAGCCAGTTTTTTATCCAGGCTACAACCTTGGGACCCACTCCAAGGCTGGCTAACTTGTATATCAAACTTTTGTGTGAGACTGTGTCAAATGCCTTGCTAAAATCTAGGTAGGCCATATCCAAAGCCCCTCCCTGGTCTACTACTTTGGTCACCCAGTCAAAGAAATCTATTAAGTTTGTCTGACATGACCTTCCTGTTGTGAAACCATGCTGCCCTGGGTCATGTGATCCACTGGCCTCTAGGTACTCAACAG
This sequence comes from Neoceratodus forsteri, assembly GCA_016271365.2. NCBI lineage: Eukaryota > Metazoa > Chordata > Ceratodontiformes > Ceratodontidae > Neoceratodus > Neoceratodus forsteri. Next base: position 626,250,336 of record CM057458.1, on the reverse strand, counting down.
TTCTTTCCTTCAGAAGGGATTCCAACATTTTCCCTACCACTGAAGTCAAACTAACTGGTCTGTAGTTTCCTGCCTCTGCCCTGCTCCCACTTCTGTGAAGTGGAATCACATTTGCCCTCCTCCAGTCCTTAGGTACCACCCCGACCTCCCATGATTTGTTAAAGAGAGTAGTCAGTGGTGTTACTAGTTCTACCCTTAGTTCTTTTAGAATTCTTGGGTGAATCCCATCAGGCCCCATTGCTTGGTCCACCCTCAGTTTCAAGAGTTCTTTTAAAACCTTTTCTTCTGTGAATGGACTGGTATCGACCCCACTATTCAGTGTTTCTCCCTTGTTTGGTTTAGATACTTCCCCCTCCTCTTCCGTTGTGAACACTGAGCAGAAATATTCGTTCAGTATCCCTGCTTTTTCACTGTCACCCTCTGCCCACATTCCCTCCCCTTTATTAAGTCCCTATATCCCTCCCTTTGTCTTTCTTCGCTCCCTAATGTACCTATAGAAGGTTTTACCCCCCTTCTTAACAAAGTTGGCTATCTTTTCCTCAGTTTGTGCCTTTGCTATTCTGACTGCCTTCCCTGTCTCCTTCTGCTTTAACTGATAAAAGTTCTCTGTCCTGCTCCTTCTGTGTTTCCTTATATTTCCTGAATGCTATCCTTTTCTCCTTAACCATCCCTGCCACCTCTTTTGAGAACCATAGTGTTTTTTTCCTTCATTTTGTTTTGTTGATTTGCTTCACATAAAGGCTTGTTGCCTCTGTGATGGCTGTTTTGATTATTCCCCATTCTTCCTCCACCCCTCCTTCTTGCCTGTGTGCTAGTGCTTTTCAGAGGCACTCTCCCATTTTCCCAAAGTCAGCCTTCCTAAAGTCCAGTACTCTTGTTTTTGTATGGTTTGACTCTATGGCTGTGCTTATTGTGAACCACACTGGTGGTCACTTGTTCCCAGATGGCTACCCACTTCTAAATCTGAGATCCTTTCTCCTTCCCCATTTGAGAGTACCAGGTCTAAGATTGCTCCCTCCCGAGTGGGTTCCAACACTAGCTGTCTGAGGCATGCCTCCTGTAGGGCATCAAGAATGACCCTGCTCTTGGATGTGCCTGCAGCAAACATACTCCAGTTAACATCTGACATATTCAGGTTCCCCATCAACAATATCTCCCCTTTTTCTGCCATTTTAAGGATGCCTTCTATCAGTTCCTTGTCCATTTCCTCCCCTTGAGATGGGGGTCTGTACACAACCCACATGCAGATTGTGGTGCCATTTCCTGTCTCCAGGGTGACCCATAGTGACCCATCAACTTCCTGTTTACTCTTTAGTTCTGTTGCTTTAATCCCTTCCCTTACATAGAGAGCTACTCCTCCTCCTCTTTTACCCACCCTGTCCCTCCTGTAGACTGTGTATCGTAGTATGTTGACATCCCAGTCATGGTTCTCTGTGTACCATGTTACAGTGACTGCCACAATAACCAGGCACCCCTCTTCCATCAAGGCCACTAGTTCAGGGAGCTTGTTGCACAGACTGCGGGCATTGGTACTCATCATCTTCCATTTATTTGTTAAGACCTTACCCCTTTTAGCCCCATCCCTGTCCTTACCGCCTTTTTCTACATTTATCCCTGTCCTGCTCTCTACTGACTTCTCTACCTTGGTGTTTACCTCTCTAACTACTGTGTTTTGTGGGGGGAGGCTGGGATTTCCCTCTTCCTTTTCAGTGCCTCCCCCCTTGGCTAGGTTAAATGCTTGCCAATGAAGCATTTAAACCTGTCACCTAGGATCCTGGTCCCCCCCGGACAGATGCAGACCATCGCACCAGTATAAGCCTGCATCCTTCCAGGTGGCTCGCCAGTCCCCAGTGAAGCCAAAACCCTGTGCTCCACACCAGTTTTTCAACCATTCATTGAATCCCAAGGTGCAGAATAGCCTAGCATCATCCTTGCCATAGAAAGGCAGCACCTCCGAGAAGGTTACTGTACATGCTACTTGTCTGAGGCCCCTCCCCAACTCCACAAACTCCTATTGCACTGCTCTGATCCCATTCACAGCCAGGTCATTTGTCCCTAGGTGGACAATGACATCCAGTTCCCTTCCTCATGCAGCTGCTCCCACAATCTTGAGGACTCGCTTCCTGTCCCTCCGGGCTGTGGCGCCAGGCAGGCACCTTACCTCCCTATCCCCTTCCTCCCCCATTCTACCCCCCTAATGATCGAGTCCCCCACCAGGAGTTGTTTCCTCCCCCTGTGGGGTCTCGTGCCACCCTCCTGTCGGTCTCCTTTGTGGAGGTTCCCAGCATCCTCCTTGGTCTCCACTGCAGCCGCACTAGTCCTCTGGTGGCAAATGGCCACCTCTCCTCTCCACAGCTATAGCCGCACTGTTCCTCCAGTGGCAATGGCCGCCTCTCCTCTCTGCGGCTACAACTGCACTGGTTCACCAGCGGCAATGGCCGCCTCTCTACCCCGTGGCTACAGCTGCACTGCTTGCTCTGCTGCTCCCTGCCTAAAAGGCTGTACTGTATGTTGTGGGCTCCGCTTTTACATCGGAGCCCTCAGTTCACAATGTGGTGCCCTGCGCGACTGGTTTCTCCTCAGCTACGGCCACTTTAGTCCTTTAGCGGCAATGTTCACCTCTTTGCGGCTACAGCCAAACTGGTCCTCCGGAGGCAACGGCTGCCACTCCTCTCCCTGGCTATGGACACAACGGTCCTCCGCAGCAATGCCACCTCCTCCCCTGGCTATGGTCTGCACTGCTTGCTCATGCCCCCAGTCACCCCTGTCTAAAGGCTGTACTGTTTGTTGTGGGCTCCGCTTTTACAGGTGGATCCCCCAGTTTAAAATTTGGCACCCTGCGCCTTGATTGGTTCCCCCTTGGCTATGGCCGCACTGGTCCTCCAGCAGCAACAGCTGCCTCTACTCTCTACGGCTATGGCCGGCTCTCCTCCCCTTGGCTAAGTCCACACTGCTTGCTTGTGGCTCCTGTGGCCCCCTGCCTAAAAGGCTGTACTGTCTGTTGTGGGCTTCGCTTTTATAGCGGAGCCCTCAGTTCACAATTTGGCACCAGTGCCTTGATTGCTTCCCCCTCGGCTATGGCCGCACTGGTCCTCTGGTGGTATGTGCCGCCGCTCCTCTCCGCGGCCATGGCCGCATTGGTCCTCCAGGGGCAACGAGTGTCTCTCCTCTCCATGGCTACGGCTACACTGGTCCTCTGGTGGCAACGGCCACCTCACCTCCCCGAGGCTACAACTGCACTGCTTGCACATGGCTCTGCTGCCCCCTGCCTAAAAGGTTGTACTATCTGTTGTGGGCTCAGCTTTTATAGTGGAGCCCTCAGTTCAAAATTTGACACCATGTGCCTTGATTGGTTCCCCCTTGACTACGGCCACTATGGTCCTATGGGGCAATGGCCACTTTGTTGGCCTCTCCTCTCCACAGCTATGGCTGCACTGGTCTTCTGTTGGCAACGGCCACCTCTCCTCTCCACAGCTACGGCTGCACTGGTCCTCCTGCAGCAACGGCCGTCTCTCCTCCCCACGGCTACGTCTGCACTGCTTACTTGCGGCTCTTACTGCTCCCTGCATAACACAATGTATAAATATAGGAGATGAAAGTAAGCACCATTAAGTTCAGCTGCCTATTTCAAACAGTAGTGCCACCAGTTCAGCTCACTGCAAAGTAGTAGTTGACAAGCTAACTTCCCTGTTCACTCACTACTTAAGCAGTTTTAAATTGCTTGCTGCAGTGCATCTCCTGGAGAAAGCCTGGAACTCTGCATGCCAGGAGACAAATGCTTGCTGTTTCCAAAGGAAAGATTTAAACAATGTGTCTCCTGAAGCAAGCCTGGAACTCTGTACGCCAGGAGACCAATGTTTGCTGTTCCCAAAGGAAGGATTTAAACAGGCTAGAATAGACTCCACAGATGGGGTTAAAGAGAAGGAAACTGAGTTTAGTAATCTGCCCCTAGGATTGTCTGGCATGGAGTTTGATCAGCTGTGTCTCCTAGACAATGGCGAGTCAGAACCACCAGCCAATGGCACTGGGGGGGGGGGTGCTCAGCACAAGCACCTTGAAAAGGAGGAAGAGGAACTAGATACGGATGACCAGGGTGCAGAGCTGGAGGAACGGATTGCTACATGCTCTGAAGTTCGAGCTTCACTGTTGACACTGGCGAGCAATGGAGCAGTGTGGTGACCTGTTTCCAAATTGGAGTGCACAACCAAAACAGAAAAAAAAACCATCCTGCAAATCCAGATAACTGATTTCTTTGAACAGAAAGACTTTGTATTTTGCAAAACGTTCACCAGTATCAAGTCACTTTCAAAATGCCTTTTAAAGACTTTGCACTGATGTGTTCAGTATTTTCTCCTGTTGTTTTTAAAAATATGTTTACATTAAATCACTATATCACAAGTTCCTTCATGGAATCAGCTGGGCAGTTTGTAAGGATCTGTTCATGAGGAATAAGGACACAGTAACTAGAGGATATGGGTGGAGACTGGTGGGGAGGAGATTCAGGACAGAGGGACATGGGAAGGTTCTTCTTCGTGGAGTGGGTGGTGGATGAATGGAACAGAATGCCCGGAGAGGTGGTTGAAGCCAAGGCTGTGCAAGTGTTTAAAACTTGCATGGGACAGGTATAAAGGAATAGTGGGACCCATAGGAAGGAAAGGCAAAGGGATACCTGTGGAAGGGGGGTGACAATCAGCCACTAGGGCTATCAAATCTCTAAATCTAGTCCAGCGTTAGGCAAAGAAATATTCTGTCGAATTTATGGGCATAAAAGGGCTACTTGGTCCACCCAGTCTGCCCAGATGTTCCCTGCCTATTCTATCGCTGCAGACCCTATCTGGCCTCTGGTGACTCTTCCGCCTCCCTCCCTACTATCTAATATATCTCTACGTTTATCCCAAGCATGCTTGTTGAAGCCCCCCACTGTTCCAGCTTCCACCACATCCACTAGCAGTCTATTCCAGGGGTCTACCATCCTTTCAGTGTAGAAATATTTCCACACATCACTCCTGAGCTCTCCCCCCTTCAACTTCATTGCATGCTCCCTGGTCCTGGTGTTTATCTGAAAGAGACACCCCAACTGCACCATTTACCCCTGTGAATTACTAGTATGTCTTTATAATGTCGCCTCTCTCTCTTCCCGGGTGTACATGTTGAGATTCCTCAGTCTCTCCTCATAGGGCTTCTTGAGCAAACCATGCATCATTTTTGTTGCCATCCTTTGGACTACCTTTACTCTGTCAATGTCCTTTATGTGGTTCGGTCTCTGAAACCGAACACAGTACTCCAGGTGCAGTCTCACTAGAGAATAATGTAACGGCAACATCCCCTCCCTCCTCCTGCTAGAAATATCCCACCCTATTAACCCCAGCATCCCACTAGCACTACCCACTGCCTTGTCACACTGCCCTGCCACCTTAAAGCCTTCAGATATGATAACCCCAAGGTCCCTTTCCTGTCTAGTGCCTGTCACTATCTCCCCACATCCTATGATCAGCACCAGGGCTCCTATGCCCTAGGAGCATGATTTTGCTCTTTTTGGCACTGAACCTCAACTGCCATACTTCTGATCACTCACTGAGTTTCTCCAAGATCCTTGTGCATTTTTTCCACTCACTCTTGAGAAGCAAGTAAGGAGGGCTGGGGGGATACTGGGATGCATAGGGAGAGGCATCACCAGTAGAAAACAGGAAGTTGTTGTTCCTCTGTACAGACAGTTGGTGAGACCCCAACTGGAGTACTGCATGCAGTTCTGGAGATCCCATCTCTGCAAAGACATAGACAGGGTGGAGACTGTCCAGAGGAGGGCAACCAAAATGGTGCAAGGTCTGCACCAGAAGACATACAAAGAAAGACTAAAGGGAGCTTATTATGTATACTCTCAAGGAAAAGGGAGGGGGGCATGATATAAACTTTCAAGTACCTCAGTGGAATCAACAAAGTCCAAGAGGGTAGCACCTTTCAGAAAAAGGGATGTGCAAAAACAAGGGGGCACAATTTGAAGATAGAGGAGGGATGGTTCAGAGGTAATGTGAGGAAGTATTTTTTCATGGAGAGGGTTGTGGAAACATGGAACAGCCTTCCTGAGGAGGTCGTGGAGTCAAAAACAGTGGGGGAATTCAAGAATGCATGGGACAGACATAAGGCAATTCTAGTAGGGGGTAGGAGGAAGTAGGCTGTTGGTTAACTAGGATCTGCAACTTATCCATTAGGTAGGGAAAAGAGAAGACAGGGTGGGCCAAGCGGTCCTTATCTGCCATCAAATTGTAGAGACTGTACAATGAACAGAATGGCAATGACAAAGAAAAATAAAAATGACCAACAAAGAGAAAAGAGGGATGGACAAGAAGAGAGGTACAGGAATGCATGCATATATTAACAAAGGAATGTGTACATGGTTAATGTACAACATATATATACTAAACACACAGTTCTGTGACTCCTTTGCAAGTAGCTCCCATATGCTGCTGTGCTCAGTTTTATTACACCGTGCTTGCACTTGAATTACATTATGATGTCCGAGCTGCTTTTTCCATACAGATCACCTGGAGCTGTTTAGTCATCCATCTTTTATGACAAAACCATTTACTAGTAACTGATAAAGCTGTACAAGCAATAAGGTAAAACTGATTAAAAACAAGTATAAAGTAACTATAAACTCGTGCGTCTGCATGTCTTTCATCAAATTTAACAGTGCACCTTATCTCCAACTCACATGGGATAACCTGGGAGGGGGAGACAATTATGGGGCACACTAGTGTCTGGTGGGGGGGGGGGGACATTATTGCAAAGTGAACCCAAAAAGTCTTCCTTTGTGTACTATTCGGACACTGTGGATTCTCATACTCTACCCACACTTTCCATACCTCCTGAAATATCTCCCTGGTTAGGCGGAGTTCACCAGTCTGTCTCTCTACTCTACATATGATCTAACTTATTTCTTTCCATTCCCATACAGTGTGAACCCCAGGACTTAACAAAAGTGAGGCGAGGTATTTCACTATAGCCATGGTCATTAGTCGAACAAGCTTAGCTTTTTCCTGGAGTGAATCCCCATCACTGGGGCCCCAAAATAAAGTGCTGAAATCCCCTAGGATTGTGACATTCCAGAATTTTAGTCAGTCCTGTGCATATTTAGGCCCAAAAGGGACGTATGCAAGGACAGTCCAAAAGTACCTTGAAATAGATACCCTGTTCACTGCATCCTCTTCAAAAACAAACTGATGGTGTATGCCCAAAATGTTTTGTCATAGTCAGTGTATGGAAAAATCTAATAAGCACCTTCTGCCTACAGTATACACTTAGCTTTCCAGTTTTTGTGAGGAGGACACTCTCCAACCCCTTGCTATCCATTTATTCCATTTTTTTTGTCTGAAATCATCTGGCCAGATTCCTGTTCTTGCTCAACTCTAGCCTCCAATGAATTAACTCCTCCATGCTTTACCAGGGTACGACGCACCACAGAAATGTAACATAGTCTACCTTTTAATGTGACCACCCAGTAGAAGCCTTCCAAATATATAGGATCCTACCAGGATCCTAGGTAAGAGGTTTAAATGCTTCATTGGCAAGCATTTAAACTAGCCAAGGGGGAGGAGGCACTGAAAAGGAGCAGGGAAATCCCAGCCTCCCCCCACAGAACATGGTAATTAGTGAGGTAAACACCAAGGTAGAGAAGTTATTAGGGAGCAGGACAGAGGTAAATGTAAAAAGGCAAAGGCAGTAAGGACAGGAATGGGGCTAAAAGGGGTAAGGCTATCAAAAAGTGGAGGGTGATGAGTACCAATGCCCGTAGTCTGTGTAACAAGCTCCCTGAACTAGTGGCCTTGATGGAAGAGGGTTGCCTGGATATTGTGGCAGTCACAAACATGGTACACAGAGAACCATGACTGGGATGTCAACATACCAGGATACACAATCTACAGGAGGGACAGGGAGGGTAAAAGAGGAGGAGGAGTAGCTCTCTATGTAAAGGAAGGGATCAAAGCAACAGAACTAAAGAGTAAACAGGGAGCAGATGAGGCACTCTGGGTCACCCTGGAGACAGGAAATGGCACCACAATCCACACGGTGGTTGTATACAGACCCCCATCTCAGGGGGAAGGAATGGACAATGAAATGATAGAAGGCATCCTTAGAATGGCAGAAAAAGGGGAGATATTGTTGATGGGGGACCTGAATATGCCAGATGTTAACTGGAGCACCTTTGCTGTAGGCACACCCAAGAGCAGGGTCATTCTTGATGCCCTACAGGGCGCATGCCTCAGACAGCTAGTATTGGAACCCACTTGGGAGGGAGCAATCTTAGACCTGGTACTCTCAAATGGGGACGGAGAAAGAATATCAGATTTAGAGGTGGGTCGCCATCTGGGAACAAGTGACCACCAAACAGTGTGGTTCACGATAAACACAGCCATACAATCAAGCCATACAAAAGCAAGAGTATTGGACTTTAGGAGGGCTGACTTTGGGAAAATGAGAGTGCGCTTAGAAAAGTACTAGCAAACAGGCAAGAAGGAGGGGTGGAGGAACAATGGGAGTAATCAAAACAGCCATCACAGAGGCAACAAGCCTTTGTGTAAAGCAAATCAATAAAACACACGAAGGAAAAAACCACTATGGTTCTCAAAAGAGGTGGCAGGGAAGGTTAAGGAGAAAAGGATAGCATTCAGGAAATATAAGGAAACACAGAAGGAGCAGGACAGAGAACTTTATCAGTTAAAGCAGAATGAGGCTGGGAAGGCAGTCAGAATAGCAAAGGCCCAAACTGAGGAAAGGATAGCCAATTCTGTTAAGAAGGGGGATAAGACCTTTTATAGGTACATTAGGGAGCGAAGAAAGACCAAAGGAGGCATACTGAGGCTTAATAAAGGGGAAGAAATGTGGGTAGAGGGGGACAGTGAAAAAGCAGGGATACTGAACGAATATTTCTGCTCAGTATTCACAAAGGAAGAGGAGGGGGAGGTACCTAAACCAAACAAGAGAAACACTCTGAAGATGGGGGTCTATACCAGTCCATTAGCAGAAGAAAGGATTCTGAAAGAACTAATAAAATTGAAGGTGGACAAAGCAATGGTGCCTGATGGGATTCACCCAAGAATTCTAAAAGAACTAAGGGTAGAACTAGTGACACCGCTGACTACTCTCTTTAACAAATCATGGGAGGATGGGTTGGTACCTGAGGACTGGAGGAGGGCAGATGTGATTCCTCTTCACAAAAGTGGGAGCAGGACAGAGGCAGGAAACTACAGACCAGTTAGTTTGACCTCAGTGGTAGGGAAAATGATGGAATCACTTCTGAAGGAAAGAATTGTTGAGTACCTAGAGGCCAGTGGGACACAGGACCCAAGGCAGCATGGATTCACGATGGGAAGGTCGTGTCAGACGAATCTAATATATTTCTTTGACTGGGTGACCAAAGTAGTAGACCAGGGAGGGGCTGTTTACATGGCCTACCTAGATTTTAGCAAGGCATTTGATACAGTCCCACACAAAAGATTAATACACAAGTTAGCCAGCCTTGGAGTGGGCCCCAAGGTGGTAGCCTGGATAAAAAACTGGCTAGACAACAGGACGCAAAGGGTAGTAGTAAATGGAGTGCACAGTGAAGAAAGGAGGGTTACTAGCGGGGTAGCGCAGGGTTCAGTACTGGGACCGGTCCTTTTTAATGTCTTTATAAGTGACACTGCAGAGGAACTGGAAGGAAAAGTATGTCTCTGATCTACAACAGGGTTGATACACAAGATGGAGTGGAAAGGATGAGAAGGGACTTGGCAAGGTTGGAGGAATGGTCAAATGTATGGCAGCTCAGATTCAATGCAAAGAAGTGCAAGGTAATGCACATGGGAAACAAAAACCCAGGGGAAGAGTACACAATGGGGGGTGAGATACTGACAACAGTAAAAACGGAAAGGGACCTGGGGGTAATTATATCAGATGACCTAAAGGTGGGCAAGCAATGTGAGAAGGCAGTAAGGAAGGCTGGGGGGATACTGGGATGCATAGGAAGAGGCATCAATAGTAGAAAACAGGAAGTTGTTATCCCTCTGTACAGACAGTTGGTGAGACCCCATCTGGAGTACTGTGTGCAGTTCTGGAGACCCCATCTCCGCAAAGACTTAGACAGAGTGGAGGCTGTCCAGAGAAGGGCAACCAAAATGGTGCAGTCCTAGTGGGGGGTAGGAGGAAGTAAGCTGTTGGTTAACTAGGATCTGCAGCTTATCTGTTAGGTAGGAAAATGGGCAGACTAGGTGGGCCAAGCGGTCCTTATCTGCCGTCAAATTCTATGTTTCTATGTTTCTATATGAGCCCTGCTTATATGGGGTAGTCCATTCTCACTCTGTATATAAGTTCGGCTTGCAGGAAGTGAAAAAAGTGCTGATGTCTCAGTGAGTAATTCTGTTCCAATGGAAACACAATCGCCCCCTTCCAAGAACTGTACAAACTGGGTGAGGGCCAAACAGTTCTATTACCTGTATATCACATCCTGTTCAGGTGGACTAAACTCTAGGTTGCCTCCTATTAATATCAAAGGATCCACCTCGTTTGGAGTTTTTGGAAGTTCTCTAAATCTAGTCAGCACGTCTAAGGAATTCCTGGTCTGTGGATTAGTAATGCCCTATCTGACTGCACAAGTTAATCTGACGGAAAGTAGGGCATACAGTGGAACTGGCAACTTTCCCATGTTTTCCTTTCCATACCATCTGGAGTACCAGGTGTCTTTGCTTCAGTAGACTAAATATATAGTCTGTGCTGCAAGGTAATATCATTTAAGGTCTAGGAAACATAGTCCCCCTTTCTTCAGAGTCAAAGATAGTAACCTGGAACTCACTCTTGCCATCTCCCTTGCCCAAATGAATTTGTTAATGATTTTATTCAAAGCTCTCCAGTACATTTCTGGGATTTTAATGGGCAGCATCAAAAATAATAGCCTCAGCAACATATTCATTTTAAAGATGCTAATCTTGCCCATTAGTGAAAACAGCAGAAGTCTTCACCTTTGTAGGTTCACAGGTTCTTTCTAGATATAACCTGTCTTGACTTTCCGGGAGCCATACTGAATCCTAAACAGATCAGTTTGTTTGGGTGTGTACTCCTGAGACCAAGGTATCTGATCATGTTATTAGGAGCCTAGGTGAAAGTTTTTTTTAAGCCAGCTGTTCATATAAACCAAAAAAATGGTTTACATGCTTCCTTTTGCACTCCTTTTCACCCTGCAGTGTTGATCCCAGCTGACTGTTCATTTTTGTTTCCAAATCCATTTTTGCAGTGTGTGCCATGTTTCATTTCATATTCGACAGGTTAGGGTCTAAGCTTTGTGACCTGGAGTCAGTCTTAATGTCCTCAGTGTCTCTTAAAATCAGCAGATTTGAATGTTTGTTCATCTTCGTTATAAGCAAAGTGATGTTATACAATTTTTTAAAAACAGCTGAGCAAATGGATGAAAACCATGCAGCAGCCATACTGAATGATCCTCCTCTTTAATTAATTAAATAAAAATGCTAAAGCAAACAAAGTTAGAATACAAACAGCACCTTACAAGACTGGAGAAAAAAATGTTCTAAAATGGAATAAAAAGGTACAGAGTATGTTATAGATTTTCTTAGTAACAGGAAGTGCTGCTTTAAAGCAGCGGTGCTATGAACTCGTTTTCATAAATAAGGATCATAAACATTACTGTATGTTAGAAATGGTCCCTGCCAGTTTACTAAACACTTTCCTAAACTTTTTTCTGTTTCTTTTTTATGATCTTGTCGCCTCCCAATCCGCACACACCCTCGCCAGGATCGCCATTATTTAATCATAGTGCATCATGGTAATTTTGGGATCAACTGTTATAACCATGATGCATCACTTCTTTTACCATAATTTAAAGTTTTGTTGTTTATAAAGCTTTATGTGTGTTCATGATCAGTACCGCTTCACATAGTTAAAAAAGGACTGATTATGTTTCACAGTTCAAGCTGCATCTCTAGTAGTCCTTTTGATACAGATTGAGTTTTACCTATATGTTCATCTAAATAAAGCTGAACAATAATTGATTTGGTTCTGTTATGTTAGCTCGTATTTGTTTTTAACTTACTGGTGTAACTAATCTCATCCGGTAGCGTCTCATACAGAAGTTTGGTAGAATAGAAATTCTTATTACTCCTGCAGTTGCCGGTCTAGTAGATCTGCCTAATATCTGAAGTGTGTTTTTTCATTTTTTTTACACCGTCTTAATAATAATTTTGAAGTGTAAAGTTAAAAAAGAAAAAGTTCACTTGTGCCAAACTGGAATCCAGGAAAGTCCGTGTACACTCCGATGCCAGTCCATCACTGCTGCCTAAGATGTAAGCAGCCCCAAGAGATCTGCAGTCAGATCCAAAGGAAGGCACACTCGCAGGAAAGAAACCACACAAATGATTTCAAAATAAGCAAAAAAAAAAATAGAACTTAATGCAGGCATAAAAAGACAACAGCTTACAAGCGCAACAGAGTACAAAAGTGCAAACAGCCGACAGAAAACTTTGACGCTCTTGCGCTGCTGTCATGTCACCCCTGCATACATTCTTTTTGTGTTTGTGTGATTATTTTGAAGCCATTGGTGTGGTTTCTTTCCTACAAGTGTGCCTTCCTTTGTACCAAACTGCAAATCTCTCGGGAGCTGCTTAAACATTAGGCAGCAGTGACAAGCTGGCATCAGAGTGTACATTGTCATTCTTGGATTGTTGGTACACAAACAAGTGAACCTTTTTTTATTTGACACTTCAAAAATATTATTAAAGCAGTGTAAAGAAATGAAAGGCTTTGAATCTGAGCTAGGCCTATTTGGACATGATCACTAGTGCCAAGTCCTACATTTATTTCCCAATAATGTTTCATCATGCAGGAAGCAGTCGATGTAATGTACTGTAATATAAGGTGATGTCCGTGCCTCCATCCTGACTCTAAAAGCAAATGCTCTTTGGTCTGTAGCTGAAGTTAGCATTAAACTAACTGCACTGACAAATATGCTCCATTATCTGTCTTACTAAACAATTTGCAGAAATCTGACATATTTAAAGCCTGTGACAAATCACAGAGTCTGGGAACAATGTAAACAGTCCCCACCCCCAAAAAATACCGGTTACTCACCTGTAACAGGAGTTCTATGAGTGGTATATGTTGTTCATACACACTGGCAGGTTCCTTGCCGCTTTAAATCTTGCCAGAGGGTCTTCAAGTTGGCTCCTCCCACCCACCCGGGTGGTAAAACCCTTGGCTCCGCCCCATGATGCCATATCTAGCCCGCTGGAAGCCAGGTTGCGCGTCGAAGCCGGGGAGGCCAGGTGGGTCGTGTGGATGAACAACATATACCATTCCTAGAACTCCTGTTACAGGTGAGTAACCTGTATTTCTAGGACGTGGATATGCTGTTCAATCCACATGTCTGTGGAATCCTAACAGTTCTCTGGGAGGAGGGAGGCAAAGCGCGCACCCCTACTTAGGGAATAAGTATTGGAGAACCGAGGTCCCAAAACCAGCATCCTGGCATGACTCAAGGTCAATGTGGTAATGGGAAATGAAGGTGTGTGCTGACTTCCAGGTAGCAGCCCTGCAGATTTCCTGGATAGTGACGTCCCTAGAAGCAGCCACCGAAGCAGTGGTACGGCGGGTAGAATGAGCTCTTATCCCTTTGGGAGGCTCCATGCCCACCAACCTATAGCAGAGATCTATGCAGGAGGTGACCCACCTGCTTATCGTCCGCTTGGCTGCAGGTGCGGCTTCAGCGTAGGTGACAAACAGCTGGATGAACCTCTCCCCGAACTTCAGCCGTTCGCTCCTTATAATCAGAAAGCGCTCTTCTAGTGTCCAAAGTATAGAGCCTATATTCGGCCTCCGAGGTGTGATTGGGGTAGAACACCGGCAGAATTAACACCTGATTCAGGTGAAACTCCGATACCTTCGGAAGGAATTTCGAGTGGGGGCGAAGGACAACCTTGTCCCTGTGGAAGACCAGATAAGGAGACTCGATGGAAAGCGCCTGGAGCTCACCCATCCTTCTGGCTGACGTTATAGCCGCCAAGAAGGTGGTCTTCCACGACAGGTGGGAGATATCGCACCTGTGCATCGGTTCGAATGGCTTGCCCATGAGCGTAGCCAATACCAGCAGTAGATCCCACAGAGGTGGAGGTTCTCACATCGGAGGGGATATGTGATCAAGGCCTTTGAAAAAGTGGCCGACCAGCTTCTCCTGCGCCACCGACTGCTTGCTGGCCAACGCCCGATAAGCAGAGATGGCTGCCAGGTGCACCTTCAGGGTCGTCGACCGACGCCCTAGCTGAGTAAGGGACCACAGGTAGTCCAGAATACTAGCCAAGGAACAGGAAGAAGGGTCCAACCCCTTGTCCTGACACCAAATGAAAAATCTCTTCCATTTGAAGGTGCAGCATTTTCTGGTCGACTCCTTACGGGATGCCTAAAAGATGTTGAGGACCTCGTTGGAAAGACCCAAGGCCTGGAACTCTGGCTGCTCAGGAACCAGGCAGTCAGGTGCAGAGACTGAAGGTCTGGATGGAGAACCTTCCCCTTGTCAACTGAGATCAGGTCCGGGCGGGCTGGAAGCCGCCTCGGGAGCCTGGAGCGGAGGCTGAAGAGATCTGGGTACCAGAACTGGTGGGGCCAGTCTGGGGCTACCAGAATCACCTGCACCTTGTCCCTCTTCACCTTGAGAAGCACCTTGTGGATCAAGGGAAATGGAGGGAAGGCATAGAAGAGGCCCGGGGTCCACAGCCTCAAGAAGACATCCCCCCGCAGCGAGCCCTGCTGAGGGGGGCGGGCGTAAAACAGCCTCAGCTTTGCATTCTCCCTGGAGGAGAACAGGTCCACCTGAGGGATGCCCCAATGGGAGAACAGATCTTGTACTACCTCTGGCAGGAGAGACCACTCATGAGACGCAGCCCCTATCCGGCTGAGGGCATCGGCCAGACTGTAGGAGGCTCCTGCCACATGGATGGCTAGGAGATCCGACTCCAGGCTGATCACAAGAGACCAGATGCGGACAGCCTCCTTGCACAGAGGCAAGAAGTGCGTCCCACCCCGACAGCTGAGGTAGTAAATGGTCGTGGTGTTGTCCGTCTGGACCTGAACCACCTGACTCCGTACAAATGGAGCGGAGGCGGTGAGGGCTAGTTGCGCCGCTCGAAGCTCCAGCAGGTTGATGTGGCATTGAGACTCCTGAGGGGACCAGAGGCCGAGGGCCCTGAGCTCCCCCAGATGGGCACCCCAACCCATCAAAGAGGTGTCGGTCGTTAGAGTGACCGTTGGCTCGGGGAGGACAAATGGGATACCCTCCTGTAGATGAGCTGGGATGAACCACCACTGCAGTCTGTCCCACATCTCCTGGGTCACTGTCACTGGCTGGGCCAGAGGACTGGAGTGCTGTGACCACTGGCTGGCCAGCCCCCATTGCAGGGGACGCATATGCCAGTGGGCCCAATGGACCACACTGGTGCAGGCTGCCATGAGGCCCAGAAGGTGCAGGAAGTCCCGGGCAGGGTGCAATTGCCCAACCAGAAATGATTGGGCAAAGGAGGAAAGGACCTCGGCCCTGTCTGCCGGGAGCTGGGCTCTGGCTTGAAGAGAGTCAAGCTCTGCTCCGATGAACTTAATCACCTGCGATGGCACGAGTTCTGATTTGGCCTCATTGATGAGGAGTCCAATCTGAGAGTAGACCTGGAGGGCCAGATCCCTGAACCGTTCCACCTCCAACCTGGAGGTGGCTGCAATCAGCCAGTCATCCAGGTAAGGGTACACCCGGAACCCACGGTGCTGCAGGAATGCTGTCACCACTGCCATGCATTTGGAGAAGACCCTGGGAGCTGGAGAGAGGCCGAAGGGCATGGCCCGGAACTCGTAAAGAGATCCCTCTGCTCGGAAGTGGAGGAATCGCTGATGAGGCAGACGGATTGGGACATGAAAGAACGCATCCTGAAGGTCCAGAGAACAGAACCACACACCTAGTTCCAAGGATGGAATGATCTGAGCCAGAGTGAACATCCTGAAGGTGCGTGGCCTTAGAAACTTGTTCAGGTCGTGCAGGTCGAGAATGGGGCACCAGCCCCCTATCCGTTTTGGGACCAGGAAGTACCTCAACACAAATCCTGGTTCTGGAGGATGGTCCACCACCTCGCTGATCACTTCCTTCTGGTGGAGCAAGGCTGTGTCGGCTTGGCGAGCCGACAGCAAGGCTGTGGAACCTGTTGCACCCCGTGGGGCGATGGCTCAATAGGGAGGGAACTGCTCGAATTCCAGTGGCAGACCCCTGCCGACCACTTCTAGCACCCAGCGGTCCATGGTGATAGTGGACCAGGTGGAAAAGAAGTGGCAGAGCCGTCCCCCCACAGGGGGAACATGGGGAGGAGTGACGAGGCTGGGAGCGACACCCCTCAACCTGTCACTGGGCAGGCTTGGAGGAAGGGCCCGCTGAGGGACCTCCTTGACCCTTACCTCCAGGCTTCCTACTGGAGGAAGCGGCAGACTTGGCCTTAGGGCACCAAGTGTGAGCCTGCTGGCCCTGTTGCTGGGCCGGACGAGCCGCAGGAGCAGAAGGGCAAAAGGGCTTACGCTGCTGCTGGCGGCCTTTGTCCTTCTGGGCAGACGTGACTGAGTCCAAGGTGGCATTGGACTTCTCCATCCTCTCAAGATGGCCTTCCATTCCGGGCCCGAACAAGTCGGTGCCCAGGAAGGGAACGTCGGCCAGCTTGTGCTGGGTGTCTGTCGTGAAGGTGGAGATCCTCAGCCAAGCTCTGTGGCGCATGGCCACTGCAGCCGCTACTGATCGGGCACAAAAGTCACCAATGTCCAATGAAGTTTGGAGCTGTTTAGCCACTGCCCTTCCCTGATCCCGCACCTGCTTGATCGTCATCTGAAGGTCAGCTGGGAGATGAGGAATCACCTCATCCAGGAAACCCATAAGGGCGTGTGAGAAATGTGTCATCAGTACGGCCGAGCTAGCCTGTTGAAGGCCTAGGGAGGAAGCAGCGTAAACCTTCCGCCCCGAGTAATCCAGCTTTTTGGATTCCTTATTGGGCAGTTTGTCCATGTTCCTAGTGTTCCCAGAACGCCGGAAAACACTTTTGGTCACTAATCCCTCCGCAGAGGGGTGCTCCAAGAAACTGGAGAGTGAATTGGTGGGGACCGTGTACTTGCGAGCCATCCTGGCTGAAGGCGTGGAACAAGATGCTGATCATTGCCATAACTCCAGGGCCGGGCCCACAATGGCTTCGACCACTGGAAAGGCCTCCGTAGGGGAATCCCCTCGGTCCAGTATCTCTGTAAGGGGATGCTTGGCCCGTTTTTGAACGGGTTTGAGCTGCATCCCAGTAGACTCTGAGATGAGTCGAAGCATACCCAAAAACGAGGATAGGCTCTCGTCCACCAACTGGCCCCCTGCGGATTCCAGGTCAAGCGGCCTGGAGAACAGGGAGGAGTCATCATCGGACTTTGAGGAGTCTGTGAACAGCTGCTGGGTGCCTGAGCCACCCTCCACCTGCCGAGGTCGATCGGGAGTGAGGGTGACCAACAACCTGTGGGGCAAGCCCTGACCCGACCGAGAATCCTTGGTCGGGGCCCCAGTCTTCGGTTGTGGAGGTGGAGGTTCCACCACAATGGGTGGTGCAGCTGGTTTCAGCTGAACAACCGGCATCGAGGTCAGCTCCTCAACTACAACGAGGGGTTGTTTCGGCCGCTCCGGTGACAGCCACTTAATGGCCGGAGAAGGTGATGGAGTCGGCTTGTTACCGGTCAACAAAAGTTGCTGCCTCATCAAGTCCTCATAGCGCCGACGTAACTTACGCCAGAGCCTATCCTCCAAAGAGGACAAGTGGTGATGCCGCTTTCCATGGTGTCAAGACTGAGACCGCGGACGTCTGCGGGACTGGCTAGACCTGGAAGAGGACCGAGACCTTCGGGGTCACCGAGGGTGGGTCAGAGAAGGGATGGGGAAACTCGCCCCTCCCTCGGTTCAGGGATCTTAACCGGGGACTTCAGCACAGGAGGCACAGGCAAGTCCTCGGTAACCACTGGGGGAACTGGTGAAGAAGGGTTGTTGGTTTCTCCAGTCGACAGACCATTCAACGGGTCGAGAAAAAACTCGACCGCGTTGATGGGTGTCTCAACCGGCTGGGGAAGCCAGCGGCCGCAGTCGCAACCTCGACCAAAGTCGAGAGTCGATGGTCCGGTGAAGGGGATATCTCCTGCTCCCACGAACGTAGATGGTGGGAATTACCTCTTGGATCTTTCTTCTTGGACCAACTGGTATGTTCCGATGGCCCTTCTCCCTTAGTGGAGAGGGACTGACAAAGCTCCTTAAAAGAAGCAGTGTAGGATGAGCCTAAGGGGGTGGGATAAATGCCATGGCTGAGGAGGAAGAAGATGCGGCCTGGGCCGCCTCCTCCTCGAGGGCGATCAACTGCTCCAGCAGCTCCGTGGAGCCCGCCGCCGTGGACACCGCCTAACGGACCTCCTTAGACTTCACCGGCGGGTACTGTTTTTCGGGGCGCCAGAGTTGTAATCTGGCAGCGCGGTCCTCTGAGACCGAAGCCGAAAAGGACTTGCACAACTCGCAGGCCTGCGAATCGTGGTCAAGCCCCAGGCAGTAAAAGCACATGGAGTGCGGATCGGTCCGGGACATCTTCTGCCCACAAGGGCACCGATGGAAGCCGGGAGTCGATTTGTCCATCACAGCCGCGAGGGAAGATGAAGATCTCGGTCTTGTAAATGTTAAAATTAGTTTTGGAAAACCTGATGAAGTTTGGATCCAGGCCTAAAACGTAGAGCGCTAAGGAGAGAACCTGAGCTTCCAAGCGGTAAGGAAGATCTGGCGTCATGGGGCGGAGCCGAGGGTTTTACCAACTGGGTGGGTGGGAGGAGCCAGCTTGAAGACCTTCCGGCAAGACTTGAAGAGGCAAGGAACCTGCCAGACAGTGTGGATTGAACAACATATCCATGTCCCTAGAAGTAATGTTTCTATGTTCGTCTTCATTTCAGTTCCAGAATGATTTACATTGAAGTAACAAACTCTGCAACTACATGCAGTTTGCACTTAAACATGTAAAACAACAGATGTACGTACAATATTTCACTCAGCTAAATTACCAAAGCACTAATGACTTTGAAACAACAGAAAGGTGCTAGAGAGCGAACACGTTTCACAAACATCAAATGCAATGAGGGGCATTGTGGGGGAACAGGCGGGGACAACAAACACAGTAGGCAGTTATTTAATTTGCACAAATTAATATATAAAATAACTAAATACACAAGAACTAAATAAACAATATAAAAATCAATTAGCATATTTAAAAACCGGAATGAATATCACATCTCATAGGTTAAACAGTGAATTTCATTTTTTATGTCTGTTAGTTGCACTGTTACTTTAAGGTATTTATTTTTGTTCACCATTAAAGATTCTGTTAACAGCCACGTCCGGGGACGAGACTGGAGGACCACAGGGTAGCATTATGGTTTAAAGTAGCATGCTACCTGCATTGTTGCTAAGCTTGAACACATGGTGCGCTCAATACGACTGAAAAAGGTGCTATCAGGCCTTTAGTTATGAGGCAGTATTCATAGGCAGTACTACTCACATGTGGCATTTGAAATTATTTTCTTAATACTGAAGATGAATTCTTATTGGTAAACTTAAAACATGAGAGGACCCTAACTGCACTGTATGGGGTTGGTACTACCCACTTGAACATATGTTTTAAAGAATTCCCAGATGTAAAACATATCAGATTTTAATGTTTCTCAAGAATAGCAAGCTTATAATTACTTTTACTTAGCTCAGGTTGTAGCTGTGCTAACGTTAGCACATTGTGCTGCTATGCAAGGGACCCGAGCTTGTGTCACGAGTCTAACCACTGGAGTCTGAGATGCACTGTGCAGCACAGCATTCAGACTAGGGCAGGAGGGACTGAAAATGCCCACTCCTACAGCAGCATGCTATTCTGCATTGACGGCACTGGTAATTGCCTGCAGTCGGCTGATGATCTTATCTACAGTTTGGATTGGGTGGTGGGGGTGTCACTATAACGCTGGGAAGGTAGGGGCTTAGGAAGAAAACCCTAACCTGGTATAATAAATGAAAGCTGCCATGCCCCTTCCCCGAGCATCGAATACTTAAACCACTCCCAGCCACTGTCAGGTTTAAGCACTCTGTCTTCCTGGTGGTAGCACCCCCCACCCAACATGGCAGAACATACCAGTTGACTGGTAGTGAAAGAAACATGCGATGGAATGGGATATGACTTGGGAGACAGCACAGCACATCAAATGGGAAGAGGTGACTAAGCAAGCCTGAAAGAATGAAGCAACAAGTGGCAGTGATGCAAAAAAAGATTGTCTAATTTTTGCATTGTGAATAACAGTGATACTAGGGGCACTTTGAACTACACAAAAATTACACTTTACCAGCACTTTCTAAAGATAGTATTCTTTATCAGTTTTTCTTAAACATATGTTGCTTAGGTGTTGAGATAGCCTGTAGATACTACTCCACCTGGAGGCTGCCATTACTTTCTTGCTTCCCATGCAACAACATCATAATAATGAGACTGTAGCTGCTCTTTGAATGCATGTAGTTTCACTGCAATGATGTAATTGCAGCAGAAACAGGAAAGTAAAGGCTACAGTACCTCCTGGTGGACAGTATGAACAAACAATCTCCAGAATTGAAGATCATATATTAAAAAAAAAACAACTGATAAGGAATATTGTCTTTGGTAAGATGTGAAGAACTGTAGCTTTGGAAACCAAGCTACTGTAGAAGAAGTGGCTGCAGATAACACTAAAACCTTCTTCCAGTACATACATAGAAAGAGAAAGGTGAAGCAAGGGATTGGGCCCCTGAAAAAAGGGAAGGAGTGAAAGAAACTGTGAGGGAGCCTGGGGCAATTACTGAGCTTCTGAATGACTGCTTCATGTTGGTGTTCACCAAAGGACCCCAGGGGGAGAAGGATGTCACTGGGAGGGCCCATGGCATCGACCAATCATCAATGGTGTTGAAACTGAGGAGGTCTCTTCTTTCAAATACCTAGGAGTTTGGTTGGACCATAGATGTATGTATTTCTATGCCTCTGTTTCCTCATCAACACTGCCTATGTACCAATTGTTTCTCATGCACTTTATTGCGTTGTAACCCCAGGTCGCATCTGGAAACGAGCAGATGTACGCTCAGTATGCTTATCTGGTAAATCTCGTTAATAAATAAATAAATAAAATTACGTTAATTCTTCCAACCACAGGGATGCCAATTATCATAAACTCCATGCTAAACATGGCGCACTATATAGGAACAGAGTGCACATCCTGCTTCCTGCTCGTACAGAGATAGTCCTTAAAAAGTTCTCCCCAGCTTTGACTATGGCAAGGTTGTATACAGTGCTGCAACCAAACCCATTCTGACCAGACTGGCCTCCTCTGTAATTACAGTAGGTGCCTCTCTGATCTCCAAATTCTGGTTTGGCTCTCTCCCCTTTACCTTAGCTACAGTACATCCTCACTTACTCCTCCATCTACTTAATTGCTTCAAAACTCTGACACTCATTCTCTCTCCAGTCTCTGTCCTTCACAATAGGTCATCTGCAGGTCAAGTAGCATTCACCTTAACATTCTCCAAGTTTTGGTCTAGCCTTCTCCTGCTATCTAGTCTATCTCCACTCCTTTGGCCCTCAAAACCCTCCTACGTGACTTCATGGCTTACTCTTGCAACTGCACCTAACCCCAACTAAGTTCAACTGGGCTCTCTAAGACAGACTCCCCTTCACAGTGCACCTTATTTGATGCCCGTTTTACTGTACAGAAAGAAAAAAATACTCACCTTAGTAATTATGTTTCTTCTATTGGAGTCTTGCTGTATTCTGACAAGTGCAGTTAGCCCCAGCATTTAAACTGCCCCAGAGAACAAAGGGTTAATCTTTCTATGCAGAGCATAGAATACGGAGCTCGAGCTCGGTTGATGTCTCTGTTTCCCTTTGAAAGCTAACCATCAGATTCTTACGAGCAACACTCTAATAGCTATCCTATGTGGAAAGTGTAAAAAACCTTTAATAGCCAACTGGCAACAAAAAGTTCTGGATTACCAAAAGAAGACTCAAGTCAGGAAACACAAAACACAAAACCCAAACCAAACAGGAATATAATAAAATAAACACCCAAACAAAAGAAGAGGGTGTAAATGGGACACCCCCGAGGTGCAACACTGCACAGGCCCACCCACTTCCCAAAACCAGGTTCTGAGAAGGGAGGCAGGGAGGGAGGTCAGAATACAGCAAGACTCCAATAGAAGAAACATAATTACTAAGGTGAGTAATTTTTTCTTCAAACAACCTGAAGTCTTGCTGTATTCTGACAAGTGCAGACTACCAAGCAGTACCTCCATGGAGGAGGGACAGAACCTACTTTGGGAATAGGCTCTGAAGTACTGCTGTGCCAAATCGAGCATCACTCCTAGCCTGGATATCCAGAGAGTAATGCTTGGTAAAGGTAAGGACTGTTTTCCGGGTGGCTGCTTGACAAATTTCTAAGAAAGGGATAACCCTGGCAGCAGCCAGGGAAGCAGCTGTACCTCTTGTAGAGTGAGCCCTCAGGCTTGAGGGTGGAATCTTTCCCAGTTTTTCATAGCAAAATTGTATACAAGACACAATTCACCTGGCAATAGTTCTCTTGGTGGCAGGTTTGCCCTTTCCCACTTCTCCATAAGTGAGGAACAACAGGAGGGAGTCAAACCTGTGACCCTTGGTATGCTCTATGTAGTAACTAAGGGCTCTTTTAACATCTAAACTGTGTAGCCTCCTCTCTCCTGAGGAAGAATGATCAGTGAAGAAAACAGGAAGAGACATAGACTGGTTTAAATGGAAGTCTGAAACCACTTTGGGCAAGAAACTTCTATTGGTTCTAAGGACCACTTTATCCCTGTGAAAGGAGATAAAATCAGATTCCACTGACAGGGCTTGCAATTCACTGATACGCCTGGCAGAGGTAATGGCTACCAAGAACACAGTTTTCCAACTCAAGTACTTAAGCTCTGCTGAGGACATAGGCTCAAAAGGAGGTTGCATAAGTTGAGCAATGCAAACATTCAAATCCCAGGCAGGGGCAGGGTCTCTAAAAGGAGGATTGGTGTGAAGCAATCCTTTAAAAAACTTACAGAACATAGGATGAGAAGATAGTGAGGAAGACTTCCCCACAGACAGAAACGCAGAAACAGCTGACAAGTGTACCTTGAGAGTAGCTGGTCTGAGGCCTAGGCCATTAAGATGGACCATATAATCCAGAGGCAATTCAGCAGTATCTGGGGAAATATGCCTTTTAGAACATCAAATGCTGAATCTCTTCCATTTGGAGTTATAAGTCTTTCTGGTGGAGGGCTTTCGAGAAGCTTTGAGAATATCCAGAACCCCCTGAGAAAGATGCAGATCTGCAAACTCTAACTCTTCAAGAGCCATGCCTTGAGATTGAGAGACTGAAGATTGGGGTACCAAATCCTCCCGAGAGGATGTTAACAGGTTGTAATTCCTGGGAAGAGATAGGGGAAGATGGACTGCTAGAGATAACAACAGGGGGTACCAAGGCTGTCTGGCCCAATCTGGAGCAATCAGAATCACTTTGCAAGGTTGAAACCTTATTTTGACTAAAACTTTGAATAGGACTGGGAGGAGGGAGGGAAGGCGTACAGAAATTTCCCTTCCCAATTCAGAATCAGAGCATCCAGGGGGACTAAGCCCAAGACTGGGGGTCTGCAGCAAAAGAGAGGAAGTTGGTGATTGTCTGGGGCTGCAAAGAGATCTATCTCTGGAGTGCCTCACCTTGAAAAAATCACTTTTAACACCTGAGGGTCCAGGGACCACTCGTGATGGCCCTGAGAGATCCTCTTCTGTGCATCTGCTAGCACATTGTCCTTCCCTAGAAGGTGAACTGCTACCAGAGAGGTTTGCAGGGAATAAGCCAGGGACCACAATTTCATGGCTTCAGTGCGCAAGGTCGTGGACCGAATGCCTCCCTGCTTGTTGATGTACCACATGGTGGTGGTGTTGTCTGTTCTGACCTGAACCACCTTGTTCTGCACTGACTGAGAGAAAGCTTTCAGGGACAGAAAAACTGCACTGAGTTCTAGGAGATTGATATGGAGAAGGGATCTCTGGGGACCACAGTCCCTGGGCAGTGAGGGCCCCCAGATGGGCTCCCCAGCCCAGAAGAGAGGCGTCCGTGGTAAGGACCACTGAATAAGGCTGAGTGGCAAAAGGGACCCCTTGTCTTAAATTGTCCTGATCCTGCCACCACTGAAGGGCTTGGATCAAGGTCAGAGTCACTGGAATCAGTTTGGTAAGGAATCCTTCCTCTGAGACCAAAAGCTCTCAGATGGAACTGAATATCCTCTTCTGAATCTTGCCCTTGGACCACTGCTTGCTGAAGCTGCCATGTGGCCCAAGAGCTGAAGGAAATGCCTTGCTGGTCGAGATACCCAAAGGCTGAAGGAAGAGGCTAGTTCTATAAGAACCCTTGCCCTTTCCAGGGGAAGAAAGGCCCTTGCTCTGACTGTGTCCAGTTCTGCCCCTATAAAGGTAAGAAACTGGACTGGTTCAAGAACTAACTTGGCAAGGTTGAGAAGAAATCCTAGAGAAGTGAGCACTTGCTGGGTCACTTGCAGGTGAGACTTGACTTGGTCTGGAGACTGGCCCACTATTAGCCAATCGTCCACATATGGAAAAATGGAGATCTTTTGCCTTCTTAGAAAGGCAACTACTACTGCCAGGCACTTTGTGAAAACCCTTGGGGCTGAGGTTAGGCCAAAGGGCATTGCTCTGAACTGATAGTGGCCTGAGGACAACTCGAACCTGAGGTACTTTCTGTGGGAGCACCTGATGGGAATGTGAAAGTAGGCATCTTTGAGGTCCAGGGAGGCTAGCCAGTCCCCTGGCATTAGAGAGGGAAGGATTATTCCCAGAGTTACCATCCTGAACTTTGGTTTTAAAAGATGTCTGTTTAGATATCTTAGGTCTAGGATGGGTCACCACTCCCCCTGTCTTTTTGGGGGTCAGGAAGTACCTGGAGTACAGCCCTTTGCCCCAGTGTAGGGTAGGTACTCTCTCTATGGTTCTTAAGGCCAGAAGAGATGAAACCTCTGCCTCTAGGGCAAAGGTTTCTGAGAGATTTGCAGGTGGAAAAGAACTGGCTCTCATCCTTGGAAATTTTCTGAAGCTGAGGACCAGTCCCTGGCTTACTACTTCCAGGACCCACTTGTCTGATGTAACAGACATCCAGTCCTGGACAAAGTAAGCCAGCCTGCCCCCTACTGGAATAGGAGAGTCGACCCGGGGCAGGCCCATCAGGGTGTCTGCTTGGCAGGGGCCTTAGGCTGAGGAGTGGATGCAGCCCTGTTCATCCCCCTTCTGCCTCTGCCTCTGAAGAACCCCCTCTGTGAAAAGGAAGAAGAGGCCTGTGCTTGGTAAAAAGGCCTGCCCCTGCATTGCTGCCTTTGAGGAGCTGCCTGCCTCTCCTTGGCCTGAGCACTTCTGTAGGTGGTCCTGTACTCATCCATTTTCTTCATGTAATTCTCTGTCTGCTCCCCAAACAGAGAATTACCCACTACAGGAAAATCCATGGCCTTAGCCTGGGTATCCTGCAAGAGGCTAATACATCTGAGCCAAGCCATTCTCCGAAGAGCCACAAATGTAGCCATGACTCTTGATGACACATCATTAGAGTCCACAGCAGCATGAAACTGAACTTTAGATGCCTCAATCCCATCTGCAGCCACCGTCTCCAGCTCCTTGGCTAGCTGGGGGGAGGCCTGTTTAGCCAGTGCCAGTACAGTGTCCCACCTGGACTTCTGGTACCTAGCTGTATAGGCCATATAATTTGTCTGTCTGAGTCCCAAGGAAGATGCCATGTACAGCATTTTTGCCATGGCATCAATCTTCCTAGAGTCTTTGTCTGGGGGGTGTGAAGCCAAGGGAATGCTTGCCTTATCACAGGCAGCAGCCTGCACAACCCCAACATGGCTGCATTGCTGATATAAAAACTCAGTTTCTGAGCCTGAGAGTGTATACCTCTTGTCCATTCTTCTATCCACAGGAGGTACAGAATTGGGAGACTTCAGAATTTGTTGTGTCTGTTTCCCAAAAGATTTGCAGAGGGGAACAGACAGTCTCCTGGACTCTGGGATGTCCATCATTTCTACAAAATCAGGCTCCTCCTGATCCGCCATTGTCTCTTCCATAGGAAGCTGGAGGGTCTCGGCCACCTTTCTGAAGAACATAAAGTGGGAAGGGGACTCAGAAAGCCTAGGAGGGGATACACCTGAAGTCTGTCTGGGGAGATGTCCGGTTCCACAGGCACATCTAGACTTTCACTATCACCAACATCATCTTCAAACTCCCCTTCCTCCTCAAACTCCGGTTCATAAAATTCTTCCAAAGTATAGTCGTGAACTGGGGGAACCGACCGAACTGAGCCCCTGCCAAAAGGTGCTGGATTGGTCGGAACCGGGCGAAGCGATTCCACAATCTGAATCGCTCTGGCTACTTCTTCGACGGTCGGAACATGGACTTCTGGATCCGAACCGACGATTTTTCTTTGTGCTTTCTTTTAGTCGGAACCGACCCTGGATTGGTTCTCCTTTGCCCGAGGTATCGCCCTGGTCAGAGGGCACTCCTTCTGGTTCGGTCAGAACCGAACCGGGCTGGCCATCCGGGTCAGCGGACTTCTTGGCCTCCTTTTCCCTCAGTCTATCTAATCTCTTTTCAAGGGTAGATTTGGGAAATTATTTGAAAATTTGGCAGTCTGAACTGAGGTGTTCAAACCCCAGACAATAAACACAGGTGGTGTGGGGATCGGCCTTAGCAAAGACCTCCCCACACTCACTGCAGTGTTGAAACTCAGTGAGCCCGGTTTTTTTCTTGGGTTTCTCAGACATGGCCAACCTAACCAAACTTACCCTTCTTTTGGCAACCGCCAGGCAAGACTCCCTTATCGGTTCCTAACCATGTTACGGGTCTTGGGGAAAAAAAGTTTCAAAACACGTTCTTTTTAGACCCATTAAGGACCAGTAACCACACACTAAAGTTAACACAAGAATTAAGCAAAAATGATCGGTTCAGCCGAACCAGTCCACACTTTTTACAAGTTCCACACAGAAAACACAGTACAAAACCTATCTAGTACTCACGGTACCACAGACAGAGACTGAACCGACTATGTGGGAAACTTTT
The DNA here is from genome assembly GCA_016271365.2 of Neoceratodus forsteri. Lineage (NCBI taxonomy): Eukaryota > Metazoa > Chordata > Ceratodontiformes > Ceratodontidae > Neoceratodus > Neoceratodus forsteri. The sequence goes on along the minus strand of CM057458.1, from coordinate 626,223,100 downwards.
TCAGTTAGAAACTGACAAAAAAAACGACACTTCAATCGACTTTCGAACCGAGCTACAGGAGAAATCTCTGGAATGACTGTTCAGTGAGGTGGAGTAAAGAATCTGACGGTTAGCTTTCAAAGGGAAACAGACAGAGACATCAACTGAGCTCGAGCTCAGCATTCTATGCTCTGCTTAGAAAGATTAACCCTTTGTTCTCCGGGGCTGTTTAATGGCTGGGGCTAACTGCACTTGTCAGAATACAGCAAGACTTGAAGTTGTTTGAATGGTCGTTACCTCTAGCTTTTGTATTTTCCTTGTACATGTATTGCATTTAACCCTTAGGCTGTAGACAGAATTTTAATGTATAGGAATTCTGGATGGATATATCAGTTCGCGACACAGCAAGGATTAATATATATTTAGCTATATCGATGCTATTTTTGATTACTTTGCACCTACCATGTATTTTTGCTATGTGGATTTCTGCAACCATATACTGACGAACTGTTGCATTTTTGCACCGATACTCCCTGCTCCCCTTTCCCACAAGATGCATCTGGAAAAAAGCTGTTACAGTACCAGCTGTATATGCATTTTCTGGTAAAACTTTTGACATAAGTAAATGAATCAGTACAGCATAAAATAAATCAAAGGTACTAGCCATGATGCAGCCCATGGACTCACATACACCATATTAGAAGACTGCCTGACAAAGATCAAGCCTGGTAGATTCCAAGGAGTGGACAGGGTACACCCTAGGATCACAGTGGAGCTAAAGGAACACATGTCAGGGTCACTTCATGAGTCGGGCAGTACAGGAGTCATTCAGGACTGGAAAGTGACCAGTATGGTTCCCATCTTTAAGAAAGGGGCACGGTAAGTCGGCTGGTCAGTGCAGTGTTACAACCAAACCAGCCTTATATATTTTTATGAACAAATCAGCAGAGCACTGGAGATGGGGTTACCAGTGGACGTTGTGTACCTAGATTTTCCTAAGGCTTTTGACCTTGTGCCACACATGGGCTTAATAGATAAACTACATGACTTTAGAATTGACACTGCCATAGTGAAGTGGATTATATCTTGGCTCACTAACAGAAGACAAAGGGTATGCATAAGGGGCCATATGTCTGACTGGGGAGAAGTGACAAGTGGTGTACCCCAAGGCTTGGTGTTGGGGTCTGTACTACTCAATATATTTATAACATCCCTACAAACATCAGAGAATTGTTGGATAAACAAATTTGCAGATGATAGTAAGATAGGGGCAATTACCAGTTGCAAGCAGCACATTATAAACCTACAAACAGAACTCGATAATATATACCAATGGGCTCAAGAAAACAAAATAAAATTTAACACAGACAAGTGCTGTGTGATACACTTTGGCAAAAAACAACAAGAGCTGAGGCAATTCTTGATCTGGTACTCACGAATGGGGAGCATGTACAGGAAACAATTATCAGGGAGCCACTGGGAGGATGTGATCATTGCACAGTGTGGTTCCAGTTGGATATGGGTAGAGAAAGCATCCCGACTAAGACCAAATCTTGGATTTCAGGAGGGCAGACTTCAGGAAAATGGGCAAAGTGCTAAGGAGCCATCTGGTGGGCATCAGAGCAGATATGGGGGTGGACCAAAGGTGGGCTATCATTAAGGAAGGAATACTGGTTGCCACAGATGAGTGTGTTAGGCTCAGGGGTAAGAACAAAAGGGCCAAAGCGCCCAGCTGGTTCAGTTCTGGGTTTGCACAGGCAGTAAGGGAAAAGAGGTTGGCCTATAGAAAATTCAAGAAGACCAAGAGAGAGATGGATGGGGAAAATGACCTAAGGTTAACTAGTGAGGCAAGTAAGAAAGTCAGGCAAGCAAAGGCACAGAAGGAGCTGCAGATAGCTGAAGGAATTAAGAACGGGAAGAAGGCTTTCTTTCGCTATATAAGTGAGAAAAGGGACAGGACAAGAAGGAAGAGATTGTTAGGCTTAAGAAAGGGATGGAGTGGGTTGAGGATAATGGGAGAAAAGTAGAGATACTAAATGAATACTTCTATTCTGTCTTCACCAAGGAGAAGGACGGACCAGTTCCTTCAGGAGGGATAAGAGGAGTGGGGGGGGGAGGTGAACACAGATGTAGTGATAGAGGAGGACAGAGTGAGGGAGGTGCTGCTGGCACTGAAGGTGGGCAAATCACCAGGCCCAGATGGAGTACATCCAAGGGTACTAAAGAAACTGGCTGAGGAGCTGGCAGGGCCACTGGCAGACCTATTTAATAGTTCACTAGAGACAAGCGTAGTACTGCAGGACTGGAGAAAGGCACATGGAGTGCCACTCCACAAAAGCAGTCCCAAGGATGACCCAGGGAATTACAGACTAGTCAGTCTGACCTCCATTGTGGGCAAGCTCATGGAGACCATACTAAAGGAAAGGTTGCTGGAATATCTAGAGGAGTATGGTCTCCAGGATGCGAGACAGCATGGGTTCATGGGGGGAGAGCGTGTCAAACAAATCTGATTGATTTCTTTGACTGTGTCACTAAGACAGTAGACGGGGCCAAGCGATAGACATCCTCTATCTTGATTTCAGCAAGGCCTTTGACTCTGTGCCCCACAAAAGGTTGATCAGGAAGTTGGTGGATCTCGGGGTTGGGCAACAGATGGCCCGATAGGTGTAAAACTGGCTGAAGGACAGAACCCAGAGGGTGGTTGTGGGGGGAACGTTATCTGGCAGAAGACAGGTAACCAGTGGGGTCTCGCAGGGCTCGGTGCTGGGGCCAGTGTTGTTCAATGTCTTCATCAATGACATTGGAGATGGCATTAAGGGCAAAATGTGCCTATTCGCAGATGACACCAAGCTTTATAGAGAGTGGACACAGCTGAAGGGATACAGGACCTACAGGAAGATCTGGCAAAGCTAGGGAGGTGGTCCAGGATCTGGCAGCTTGGCTTCAATGCCAAAAAATGCAAAGTTATACATATATGAATCAAGAATCCTAGGACAGAGTACTACCTGGGTGGAGTCAGAGTACCTGCATCAGAGGAGGAGAAGGACCTGGGAGTGATGATCACTAGAGACCTGAAGCACTCCACACAGTGCAAGAAAGCAGCAGCAAAGGCAAACAAGATGCTGGGATGCATATCTAGGGGAATTAGTAGAAGGAGAGAGGAGGCTATACTGCCCTTGTACAGGTCATTGGTAAGGCTGCATCTAGAGTATAGAGTTCAGCACTGGTGCCCACACCTCAAAAAGGACATTAACCTGCTGGAGAAGGTCCAGAGGAGGGCTGCAAAAATGATAGCTGGTCAGCAGGGTAAGGCATACAAGGAGAGGTTTATGGCACTGAACACGTACTCCTTGAAAGACAGGAGAGAGAGAGGGGACATGATTGGGACCTTCAAGTACTTGAAAGGGATAGATAAGGAGAGTCTCTTTAAGCTGAGTGGCAACCATAACATGAGGGGGCACAGTCTTGAGCTGGAGGGCGGGAGGTTTAGGAGGGAGGTCAGGAAGCACTTCTACACAGAGAGGGTGGTGGACACTTGAAGACAGTGGGCAGCTTTAAGAGAGGATGGGACAGGTATGGGGGAGGGTAAGGGTCATGGGTAGGGAGGATGGGAGGAATGGGGACAGAGGGCAGGGACAACAGCTCAAACTGTGAACTCTGCAATATGAGCAGACTTTATAGACCATATGGCCTTCTGCTGGCTTCTTCATATGTATATTCATATGTATGTATCTATGTATGTAAAAACAATAAAAAAAGCAAATCATTAATTGAACAATGTTTTAAAATCATCAGAAGTGGAAAAGGATTTGGGAGTATTTGTCTCAAACAAATTAACATTTAAACATCAATGCATAGAAATAGCTAAAAAGGCAAATAAAATTATGAACTGTATACTAAGAAACATCAAAAGCCATGACAGCACGGTAATTTTGCCTCTATATAGATCGCTTGTCAGACCACTAGTAGAGTATGGTGCACAATTTTGGAGCCCATCATATAGGGCAGGTAAAGACTGAATAGAGAGACTGCAGAGAGGGGCATCAAAAAGTATAAGTCAAGTCAAAAATTTCACCTATGAGGATATACTGTATTTAAAGAGCTAGGACTGTACACACTGGAGTACAGGAGACAGAGGGGGGACTTATGCCTTGAGTATGGGTCATTTAAAAACAGTGATTTGTGGGAATGTGTGGGACTGGTACACAAGCTAACAAGTAAGACCACAAGAACACACAGCTATCAGTTAAAAGGTGGGATATATAAAACCAACACAAGAGGACCCTGGTTTAACCAGCGAGTAGTAAAACCATGGAATAACTTGCCTTATGAAATTGTCAACAGCAAAACAATGACTACATTTAAACAAAAACTAGACAAATAAATAAGAACAAAATATACAGCATCAAAATGGCAAGTCTTTCTGGCGAAAGCTATTGACTCGATTCCCAACCTATGAAACTATCATCTTCAATGCTGGCAGCCTGGATTCAGGAATGATCCCAAGTCATCAGGTTTTGGCTGGTGAGAGGAGAACCGAGTGTCCCAGAGGACACTCTCCTCTTCTGAGGTGGGATGGTCACTTATTTCACCACAATGCTGCCACCTGGGTGACCATAGGTGGCAGGGCTGTGGAGGTACATTGTAAGAGGGGCTGATGCAGGCCATGACCATTGTCACCATGCAGTGGCATACATCTGCGCATGTATACCCTTGCATGCTGGAAGGCTAAGGGGTAGGAACCACACCAGAACACAAGAACAACCCTGACTGCACTGCAGGATGACATCCTGGCCCAGCTAACAAACCCCTGTCCCCAGAGGAAGGAGGACAAACATCCTGCCTGAACCACACATCCTAATAGGCCCCACCTCAGGGGTAAGCTGGAGGAGGGCTGAAGAAAAACTACTCATCTCAGGAATTTTCTTTCTTCTTTGGGATCCAACAACAAGTCTTCAAAATCTGCATCATCTCCATGGTGAGTGAAATTGGGGGGGGGGGCAATATGGCATCTGGTAGAGTGGAGTGAGGAGTATTCGGTGCGGTGGCCAGTTTGAATCCATCCCGAATGATTTGCTCTTTGCTTCTAGTCCAGGAGTTGCAAGTACGATTCTATGCATCTCCGACTTGGCGTGAATTATTAAGGCTAGTGTGAAGAGTCAAGGCAAAATTGCATAAATCCATCTGAGAAGTCCAGGCAGCAAGAAGTGGAGTATGTTGATACGAGGCTGGCTGGAAAGAGAGCGCAGAGGTTTGGATGTTGAACCGGTACACTTCTGGATCTGAATGTTGAATTCAGCTTGGAGTTGGGAATTAAAAAAAAAAGAGAGATTTAAGTTATTGAGTCTCCCCCGAGGTCTAGATTGGTGGAAGTCGAATCTTGAGGGATGCAGACCACGCTGGAAGACCGCTGTTGCTAGAGGTGACAAGCTACTGAAATTTTTTGGAGTGGGGCCGACTCAGAACATCGAACAAGAAGGGTTCCTCTCAGAAGGTAGAACTAAGCAACAGATAAGGTTGGAGGAAAACATCTTTGTTTGTCCTACAATACTGCACTGTGCTGAGTGGTTATTTTCTTTCAACTGCTCATGCGTACTAATTTAACAAAAAGAAGAACATAGTAGCCTGCATTATTCCGCAACCGACTGCATAAATGACTTGAAAAAGCTGAAACAAGGGACTAGAAACATAGAGCTAAAATGGGAATTTATTAACCTAAATGCAGTTATTGTGTCTCTGACAGAATAACAAAATATATAGCTGTGGTGAAAATATTTTAGTAAATAAGATCTTCTAAGTTGGTACGAGTAGAAACTGCAGGTGGCCTGAAGTTTAAGAAACAGAGTGGAAAGTTATAAGAAAAACTTAGATTTTAATCCAGAATATTGCTTCCCTACCCTTGTCTGGGGGAAGGGGGGAAATGAATAGATCAATATTCTGATGAAACACCGAGGTTGTTTACTACGTTGTAAAGCCAATGTTATGACCTATTTTTAACAGATGGAGCTCTGAGGAGAGGGGCCTTCTCAGAATTTAAACAGTGAACATTATCCTGTGTAATGGTCCAATTAACACGCAGGAAGGGGTTAGAAGCATGGTACCAAAGTGGGACTTCTTTAATTTAAATTAATGTGTTGCTGAATACATGAAAAGTATAGCTGTGGTGAAGTTCTTTTTTGTAAATTGGTATTAGCTTGGACTGCATGAGTGCTGACACTGAAAGTAAAAAGAGCAACTGTAAGAAAGGCTGGAAGATTGAATGATAAATCTGATCTTATGCTATTGCTTCCCTATCCAAGCTTTTCTTTTTTGGGGGGAGTGGGGGCGAGCAGATCAATCATTTTACTGAAACCCAGGATGAAAAATACAGGTTACTCACCTGTAACAGGAGTTCTAGGAATGGTATATGTTGTTCATCCACACTTATTGGCAGGTTCCTTGCCGCTTTAAATCTTGCCGGAAGGTCTTCAAGCTGGCTCCTCCCACCCACCCGGTGGTAAAACTCTCGCTCCGCCCCATGACGCCAGATCTGGCCCGCTGGAAGCTCAGGTTGTGCATCGAGCCGAGGTCGAGTCAGGTGATGAACAACATATACCATTCCTAGAACTCCTGTTACAGGTGAGTAACCTGTATTTCTAGGACATGGATATGTTGTTCATCCACACTTATTGGCAGACTCCTAGCAGGTTCTCCGAGGAGGGAGGCAAGGCAAGACACCCCGATACTTACTTGGGAAATAAAGACTGAGAACCGAGGGCCCAAACCAGCATCCCGGCGTGACTCAAGGTCGATGTGGTAAAGGGTAATAAAGGTGTGTGCTGATTTCCAGGTAGCAGCCCTGCAGAGTTCCTGGATAGGGACGTCCCTGGAAGCAGCCACTGATGCAGCAGTAGGACGGGTAGAATGAGCTCTTATCCCTCTGGGAGGCTCCATGCCCGCCAACTTATAGCAGCGATCTATGCAGGAGGTGACCCACCTGCCTATCGTCCGCTTGGCTGCAGGTCTGCCAGATGCGGCTTCAGCGTAGGGTGACAAACAGCTGGCTAACCTCCCCGCCTTCTCAGCCATGCGCTCCTTATAATAAGCTTAGCGCCTCTCTAGGGTCCAGAGTATGGAGCCTATATTCGCCTCCGAGGTGTGATTGGGGTAGAACACCGCAGAGTCAGCACCTGGTTAAGGTGAAACTCCGCACCACCTTCGGAAGGAATTTCGGTGGGGAAGCAGGACAACCTTGTCCCTGTGGAAGACCAGGTAAGGAGACTCGATGCAAAGCGCCTGGAGCTCTCCATCCTTCTGGCTGACGTGATAGCCACCAAGAAGGCGGTGTTCCACGACAGGTGAGAGAGATCACACCTGTGCATTGGTTCGAATGGCTTGCCCATGAGCTTTGCCAGTACCAGCAGTAGATCCCACGGAGGTGGAGGTTCTCGCACCGGAGGGGAAATGCGATCAAGGCCTTTGAAAAAGCGCCCGACCACCTTTTCCTGCGCCACCGACTGCTTCCCGGCCCGCGCCCGGTAAGCAGAGATGGCTGCCAGGTGCACCTTTAGGGTCGTCGACCTAAGCCCTTGACTAGAAAGGGACCATAAATAGTCCAAAATGCTTGCCACAGAACAGGAGGAAGGGTCCAGGCCCTGCCCTGACACCAAATGGAGAATCTCTTCCATTTGAAGGCGTAGCATTTTCTGGTCGACTCTCACGGGACGCTCAACCACATTGAGGACCCCGTCGAAAGACCCAAGGCCTGGAACTCTAGCCGCCAGGAACCAGGCTGTCAGGTGCAGGGATTGAAGGTCCGGATGGAACACCTTCCCTGATTGACTGAAAGCAGGTCCGGGCGAGCTGGAAGCTGCCTCGGGAGCCTGGAGCTGAGGCGGAGGAGATCTGGGTACCAGAACTGGGGCCAGTCTGGGGCTATCAGGATCACCTGCGCCTTGTCCCTCCTTGCTTTGAAAAGCACCTTGTGAATCAAGGGAAATGGGGGAAAGGCGTAGAAGAGGCCCGGGGTCCACAGCCTCGAGAAGGCATCCCCCCTGCAGCGAGCCCTGCTGAGGGGGCGGGCATGAAACAGCCTCAGCCTCGCTGCCTCCTGAGGCAAACAGGTCCACCTGAGGTGTGCCCCAGTGGAGAACAGATCTTGTACTACCACCGCAGGAGAGACCACTGTGAGATGCAGCCCCTATCCGGCTCAGGGCATCGGCCAGGGTGTTGGAGGCTCCTGCCACATGAATGGCTAGGAGATCTGCTCCAGGCTGTGCACGAGTGACCAAATGCGGAGAGCCCTGCATAGAAGCATGGAGCGCGTCCCGCCTCCCTGGCGGTTCAGGTAGTACATGGTCGTGGTATTGTCCGTCTGGACTGGACCACTTGACCCCGGAGAAACGGAGCAAAGGCAGTGAGAGCTAGGCGGACCGCTCGGAGCTCCAGCAGGTTGATGTGGCATCGGGACTCCCGCGGGGACCAGAGGCCGTGCACTCTGTGTTCCCCCAGATGGGCACCCCAACCCATCAGAGAGGCGTCGGTCGATAGAGAGACCGTCGGCTCGGGGCGGACAAACGGGATGCCCTCCTGCAGATGAAATGGAACGGTCCACCACTGGAGAGCGTTCCACATCTCCCGGGTCACTATCACTAGCTGGTCCAAAGGATCGCAGTGTTGTGACCACTGGCTGGCCAGTCCCCACTGAAGGGGGCGCAGGTGCCAGCAGGCCCAACGGACCACGCTGGTACAGGCCGCCATGAGACCCAGAAGGCGCAGGAAGTCCCGGGCAGGGAGGGACTGCCCAACCAGAAATGATTGGGCAAAGGAGGTAAGAACCTCGGCCCTGTCCGCCGGGAGCCGTGCTCTGGCTCGAAGAGAGTCGAGCTCTGCCCCGATGAACAGGATCACCTGCTTCGGCTCGAGTCCCGACTTGGCCTCGTTGATGAGAAGGCCAACTCGAGAGCAAACCTGGAGGGCCAGATCTCTGGACCGCTCCACTTCCCGTCTGGAGGAGGCTGCTATCAGCCAATCGTCCAGGTAAGTGAACACCGACCCTCGGCCAAGAGGAATGCTGTCACCACTGCCATGCATTTGGTGAAGACCCTGGGAGCTGGAGATAAGCCGAAGGGCATGGCTCGGAACTCGAAGAGGGATCCCTCTGTTCGAAAGCGGAGGAATCTCCGATGTGACGGACGGAGTAGGGACGTGAAAGAACGCGTCCTGTAGGTCCAGAGAGCAGAACCACAGGCCGTGTTCCAGAGATGGTATTATCTGCGCCAGAGTGACCATCCTGAAGGTTCGAGACCTTAGGAACTTGTTCAGGTCATGTAGGTCGAGAATGGGGCGCCAGCCCCCTGTCCGTTTCGGAACCAGGAAATACCTGGACACGAACCCCGGGTCTGAAGGGGGGCTCCACCTCCTGCGATCACCTCCTTGAGGAGGGAGCGAGCGTCGGCTCGGGCGAGCCGCCAATGAGGCCTGCGACTGCGGGTCTCGAGTGCGACGGCTCTGAAGGGTGGGGCCTGCTCGAATTCCAGAGGTAGGCCTTTTCCCACCACCTCCAGTTCCCACCTGTCCGTGGTAACAGCGGACCAGGCGGAAAGGAAGTGTCTGAGCCGTCCCCCCATGGGGGGAACCAGGAGTGAGGTGACAGGGATGGGGGCGACACCCCTCAGCCCGTCACTGGGCAGGCTTGGAGGAGGGACCGGCCGAGGGACCTCCTGGGCCTTTACCTCCCTGCTTCCTGTTGGAGGAAGCCGACGGCTTGGGCTTGGGATACCAAGGTCGAACCTGCTGGCCCTGACGTTGCTGGGCCGGGCGCGCCGCGTGGGCGCAGAAGGACTAAAGGGCTTAGGCTGTGGCTTGCGCCTTTGTCCTTCTGGAGCGAAGAGACCGAGTCCAAGGTAGCATTGACTCGCGATCCTCTGCAGGTGACCTTCCACCCCAGGGTCAAGAGGTCAGTCCCAAAAGGGAACATCCGCCAACTTGTGCTGGGTATCCGAGGTAAAGTGGATATCCTCAGCCAAGCCCGACGACGCATTGGCCACTGCGGCTGCCACAGACCCGGCACGAGTCCCCGAGCGTTCAACACAGTCTGGAGCTGCTGTTTAGCCACTGCCCTGCCCTGGTCCCACACCTGCCTGACCGTAGTCTGCAGATCTGCGGGAAGATGAGGGACAACCTCATCCAGGGAGCCCAACAGGGCGTGAGAAAAATGTGCCATGAGGACGGCCGAACTGGCCTGACGAAGGCCGAGAGAGGACGCAGCATAGACTTTTCGCCCGGCATAATCCAATTTCTTGGATTCCTTGTCGGGAGGTTTGTCCACATCCCTGGCGTCCCCGGCACGCCGGAAAACGCTGTCGGTAACCAACCCTTCGGCCGAGGGGTGTTCCGAAAAACCGGACAGGGAACCGGTAGGGACCGCATACTTCCTGGCCAACCTGGCCGAAGGCGCAGGGCAGGAAGCAGGACGCTACCAAAGTTCCAAGGCCGGACCCACTATGGCTTCGGCCACCGGAAAGGCCTCCGTAGGAGAATCCCCCGTCCAGAATCTCCATGAGGGATACCTGGCCCATTTAGAACGGGTTCGAGAGCCATCCCGTGGACTCCGAGATGAGTCAAGCAACCCTAAGAAGGACGGGGCTATCATCCATTGACTGCCCTCCCGAGGACTCCAAGTCCATGCGCTTGGAGAAAAGGGAGGAACCATCATCGGACTCAGAAGAGTCCTCAAAGAGCTGCCTCGGCCCTGAGCCACCCTCCACCTGCCGAGGTTTATCGGGAGTGAGGGTGACAGACAGCCTATGGGGCAAACCCAAAGCTGACCGAGAATTTTTGGTCGGAGCCCCAACTAATGGCTGTGGAGGCAGAGGTTCCACCAGAATCGGTGGGGCAGCTGGAATTGGCCGAACAACCGGCCTGAGAACAGGCTCCTCAACTACAACGAGGGGTTGTTTCGGCTGCTCCGGTGACAGCCACTTAATGGCCGGGGAAGACGACTGGGTCGGCTTATTCCCGGTCAAAAGGAGCTGTTGACACATAAGTTCCTCGTACCTCCGACGCAACTTGCGCCGAAGCCTCCCCTCGTCCGAGGAAGAGCGGTGGCGCCGCTTGCCGCGGTGCTGAGACTGAGACCGCCTATGGCGGTGGGATCGGTTGGACCACGAGGATGTCCGAGACCGAGACCGAGAGTCTCGACTAGGCTGAGGAAGGCGAGGAGAATTGTTGAATGGGCACTCGCCTCGGACGATCCCACCGAAGGCTCCGGAACCAGAGGCACAGATGAGCCGACGGGATCCTCAACTCCCACCGGGGAACCGGGGAGAGGGGATTCTCAGCTTCTCCAGCCGACAACCCGTCTAACAGGTCGAGAAAAATCTCGACCGCGTCGACAGGAGTCTCGGTCAACTAGCCTGACGGGGACACCATGAAGCCAGTGGCCGGAAGCTGAGGGTCGCAATCAAGTCAACTGTCGACAAGGAGGGGATCTTCCCGCCTCCCAAGAGCGCCGACGGAGAGACTTACTTTGCTCTTTTGGACCCGAAAAAGGTCCAGAAGTTGGACCTCACCTTTGGTCGAGAGGGTCAGACACAGCTCCTTAAAAGAAGCCGAGGCACGAGGCACCGAGAGAGAGCGGACAATGCCGCAGCCGAGGTAGAAGCAGCCCGCCGCCCTCTTCGAGGCTCGATCATCTGCTCTAGCTGATCCGCCGAGCTCCGCCACGGACACCGCCAATCGGGCTCTTTAGATTTCACCGTGGAATTCTTTTCTCGGGCGCCCCAGTTGTAATCGGGCAGCACGGTCTTCAGGGACGTGAGGCCGAAAAGGAAGAGCACAAGTCGCAGGCCTCCGGTCGTGCTCATGGCCCAGCAGTAGACGACGTGGAGTGCAGATCCGCCCTAGACATCTTCTGCCCGCAAGGGCACTCCAAACTGGGAGTCGATTTGTCCATCGAGCCGCGAGGAGAAGAAGACCGAGTCTTTTAGCAAAAACTTTTAATTTTGAACTTTTCAAGAATTAGGAACCAGTCTTAATCGCAACGCTGCTAAGGAGGGAACCTGAGCTCCTGCCGTAAGGAAGATCTACGCCATGGGGCTGAACAGTTTTACCACCCGGGTGGGTGGGAGGAGCCAGCTTGAAGACCTTCCGGCAAGATTTAAAGCGGCAAGGAACCTGCCAATAAGTGTGGATGAACAACATATCCATGTCCCTAGAACAGTTCTTCTTTTTACATATAAAGCTCTGTAAGACAGTACTGAAGGGGACTGCATGAGCAGAATAAGCAATCTCAGCTAATAGTCAGTAATTTGAAGGCATTTTTGTACTCAATGCAGTGCTGAATGGTAAATATGAATCTATAATACTGCTTCTCACCCTAGATGGAGGGGTGGTAGGGAGATCCTGTTCGAAATCTGAAATAAAATTTCACCACAGGATTATTTTAAAGTACTCAGATTAAAGTGATAGTCTGCTATTTCTATAGAACCTAGGAAGAGGAAGGTTCAGAATGAGCAGAAAAGAAGTTACCGAGCTAAAGGATTTTTTCCGGAAAGAAGGTGAAAAAAGTAAAAATAAACTTGAAACTGAGACAGAGCATGTAAAATATAAAACCAAAAGAAACACAATGAGAAAATCTACACCCTCAATTAAAGACGATAAAGTTACTGAGATGTGGACTAAAAAAAGAAATCTAGAAGATGCAGAAGAACTGAATGAAGAAAGCAACTTGAGTGATACTGTACAGTCGAATTTGGGGCAGACTAATTTAGGGAATGGAAATCAAGATGGTTCTAACCTCACAAAGGAAAGGAATGGTATTGACTCAGCCAAATTAAAGAAAAGTCTGTGGGGCCACTTTGCAAAGCGAAGAACTTTCAAATTCTCTACAAATTCCAACTAATTTTGAATTTACGTTTACTCATGGTGAACAGATGGAAGCTATACCAAAAGACAAAACCAAATTACTTAACATGGACCAACAAAGTGAAGAGCATATTAATCCAAAACCAGAAGATCAGTATAAACAATTACAGGAAGAAATCAAGCAAGGTTTTAAGGGTATACATGTAAAAATGGATAAAATCAGAGTGGAAATAGCAGAAAGAAAGGATGAAATTAAAGAAATAAATACCAGGATTTCAGAGTTGGAAAACAGAATTTCGGACGTGGAAGATTTTTTGCCACAAGTAGAACCTAAGATATTGGAACATTACAAAGAGCTTAAAGAAATGAAGCAAAAAGTAGATAATTTGGAATGGCGCTCACAATGAAATAACTTAACATTTCTGAATATACCAGATGGCTGGGAAGGGCAGAACATGCACAGAACTTTTGAAGAATGGTTGAATTCTGTTCTTAAAGATAAAATGGCTGATAATTACAGAATTGAGTTGGACAGAGTACATTGTACCCCAGGATTTAAACATAATAACGGTCAAGCACAGAGATTTCCCAGAATGGTAATGGCACAATTTGTGAGATATAAAGATAAAGAGAGAGTGTTAATCTATGAACGGAGAAAAGGATTTACAATCAATGGAAAGCAGCTCTTGTTTTTTCCTGACTGTGGTCCTGACTTATATAGAAAGAGGAAGTTGTTTAATCTGCTTAAAGAAGTTTTATGGGAAAAACATGCGAGATTCCAATATACTTACCCTAATACAATAAGGATATTTTTTTCAAGAAAAACCTAATAACTTTGAGATGGTGGAATCAGCTAAGGCTTTTGTCAAAGAGATGTTGGGCATAACAGTCAAAAAACAACCTTCACAAGATTCTTATTTCAAGAAACAGCCAGAACACATAATGGATAATTCAGAGCAAAATGAAGTAGTACGAATAATAGAATTTACACAGGAGTTACAGAAGAGTGATGAGACTCAACATATTACTGAAGGAAATCAAGCTACTGTGACCAGTCAAGAACTTTATATAAGGGAAGAGAAGGAAAAAGAAGATACCATTTCTAAAGAATGGGGCTAAAGAGAAAATTCTGATTAATATACTTATGTTTCGTAGTGTAAATTATTGAATACATCTGTAGTATCTAAGGAAGGGGCTGGAAACACTATCTGTTTGCATTGAGATAAGGGTGTCTTTTTTCTTGCACTGCAAGCTACGGAGGGGGTATTGAGGAGCACCGCTATTTGGTGGTGTCGCTCAATGGAGCATTCAATTTTGAATGAGGGGGATAGTGAAGAGATCAGTTTTGCTAGTAATTTCTTGTTTTTGGGGGAGAAATTAGGCTGTACTGAACAAATAAAAATTAAAATTGTTAATATACAATGACCATATTATTTAGGTAGGATAAAATGGAATGTAAGATAACTACATATTACTATAATAAGTCACAACCACAGCAAGACTGAGGATGGAAGGTAGTATTAAGAAATGGTGGACCATATAAAAGTAATGTCATGGAACATAAATGGATTTAATAATCCGACAAAAAGAAAAAAGATATTTAATTATATTAAAAAAAATAATCTGGATGTGATATGTTTACAAGAAACACATTTAACAGAGAAAGAAGTGGTTAAGGTGAATATGATGGGGGAGGTCAAACAGTGCACTCAATATTTACTGCAAAATCGAGAGGTGTGTCCATCCTGTTCAGAAAGGGCTTAAATATTAATGTAAGTAATCAGTTTGCGGATGAGGAAGGTGGATTTGTAATAACGAAAATAAAAATTAAAAATCATTTCTTAACATTAGCATCATTGTATCTGCCAAATGATAAAACTAAGTTTACTTTGGGAGAATTTTTTTCAAAATTTACTGAATATCCACAACCTTATTTATTAGGTGGTGATTTTAATCTGATTTTTTCAACAACAATTAGATACTACAACAAAGAAAAGAGAGTACAAGAGTACTGATGTGAGGTCTTTACTGAATAGCATGGAACATTTCAATTTAGCAGATTTATGGAGAAATATGTATCCGAATAATAAAGAATATTTGCATTTTTCTGCTAGAATTAAGACCTATTCCAGGATAGATATATTTTTGGGATCACACTTGTTGTCAAGGGATGTTATAGAAGTGGAATATAAACCAATACATATATCAGATCATGCATCATTCTGCATGGTTATAGCATCCAGGGACACCACCACAAGTAAACATTGGAGACTGGATCCAGTCTTGTTAAAAGAAGATCTTTTTAGAAGCAAAATTAAAGAAGAAACTCAGAATTATTTTTGAATAACGAGGGTACGGAAGTATCAAATGAAATGATATGGGATGCATACAAAGCATTTATTAGGGAGTTTGTATTTCCTATGCAGTAAAAAGGAAAAAACAACACAAAGCAAGATTGGAGCAGTTAGAGAAGGAAATATCGATAACTCAAAAATTGCATTCACAATCAGACTCCAATCTACATTTGAAAAGATTGGAGAAACTCAAAACTGAATTTAGTCATATTTATAATGAGAGAATGGAAAGATTAAGGTTACTCTCTAGGGCTAAAAATTATGCAAATATAGATAGAGGAGGTACATTATTGGCATACATGACACAAAAGGAAAAAAAGTGAGAGAAATATACTAGAAATAAGGAATAATGATCAAATATTCAATTCTGAAAAAAGAGATCAATTCAGAGTTCGAACAGTATTATAGGGAATTTAAATTTTTCACAAGGGAAACCTGCTGAGGTGTGTAATTTTTTAGATACTCTACACATTAGTGTAGAGCAAAAAAACTGCTAGATCAAGATATAACAACGCAGGAGGTAATTAATGCTATTAGAGAATTAAAACCGGGGAAAACACCAGGTTTAGATGGTATGGGGATAGATTTTTACAAGGCCTTTATTAAAGACATTAGTCCTAGATTAACTACACTTTATAATGGGTTTCAGAACAGACTCCCTCCTTCCTTTGATGAAGCCTTAAGTTTTGTAGTTCCTAAGAAAGGCAAGGATAGAACACTGTCTAAATCTTATCGTCCAATTTCGCTTTTAAACGTGGACTATAAAATATACGCTAAAATTTTAGCAGTACGATTGGAAAAAATCTTGCCGAATGTGATTAAAAAAGATCAGACGGGCTTCGACAGGGGAAGGAGGGGCCACAATAATATCAGAAATGCATTAAATATTATACATAATGCTAAAGAAGCTAATTCTGTGGTGGAGTCCCTGGACGCAGAAAAGGCCTTTGATAAGGTTGAGTGGCCTTATCTTTTTGAAATTCTTGAACAAGTCAGAATAGGTCCTAGGTATATTGGTTGGATTAAGGCAATAAATTCCTCACCAACAGCAAAAATTATGACAAACGGAATGACTTCCTCTGCATTTCCTCTTTTTAGAGGCACCAGACAGGGGTGCCCTCTTTCCCCTTTGTTGTTTGCATTGATAATAGAACCGCTTGCTAATGTTATTAGAAATCATAAACATATAGAAGGATTCCTGTATACAGAAAATTGAGTTATAAAATTGTCCTTATTTGCAGATGACATACTTCTTTATCTAAAAAATCCCGAACAGGAAATGGCTATTATAATGCAAATAATAAAGGAGTATGGTAAACATTCTGGATACTCAGTTAATTGGGAAAAATTGGAAGCATTATTTGTACATCCAGAAAAGGGTACTATTGACATTAAGAATTTCCCTACTACAATAAAAAAGAAAAGTCTGACTTATCCGGGAATTCAAGTAACGAACAGCTGGAATAAGCTGATAAATATTGAGACCGTTAATAGAGGAAGTGCAGAGGGACTAACAAAAATGGGAAAACCTACCACTATCTTTATTAGGGGGAGTACAGTTAGTCAAGATGAATGTACTACCTAGACTACTTTATATATATTTCAGGCAATTCCACTGATGGTCCCGAATGATGTGTTTAAGAGATTAGATCAGATGGTTACTAAATTTCTATAGAAAAAAGGTAAAGCCAGGCTTAGCAAACAGAAACTAACAATGGAGTATTCACAATTAGGTCTCAAATTACCTAACTTACAACAATATCATTGGGCAGCAAAAATACAGCCTCTAAAAGAATTCTAGGCAGAGGAACCACCTCATTTTTTTTTTTGAATTTTCAAATCCTTCACCATGTAAACTTCTGCTCATGCTCTCCATAAAAATAGTGAGAAACAGAGCAGTAATTTATTTCTTAGACAAAGTGTGGCATAAAGCTATGTGTATGTTGGGGGGGGAGAAACAAGATTTATAGAACTACGCCTTTATATCGAAGTAAGTTTTATCAGCATTTTGACACACCTACATTAAAAAAATGGAAAAAGAAAGGAGTAATTAATATTGGAGACTTGCACGTAGATTCAAACTTGAAATCTTTTCTTCAATTACAGGAAGAATATGGTATCCATAAAAATATGTTTTTTTCCTATCTATAGATTAGAAATGTTCTTTCAGAAGTATCTAGAAAAGGAAATGATGTTAGAGAATCACATATTAGGAACTCTGACTGAGGCAAATGATAGGAAAAAATGTACCTATATACAGTCTTCAACGGTGTAAAGAACAACACAGATGACACTTTAAAGAACAAATGAGAAAAAGATTTGAAAATTTCCATATCAAATATACAGTGGGATAAAATATGTAGGACACGGAATAGTTCATTGAGTAATAGATTAAACCAGATACAATTTGATATAATACATAGGATTTATTATTCACCCTACTAACTTAATAAATCTCCATGGTGAGTGGTATACTGGAGAATAAAATTAAATGCTAAGTAGAGAATTTAAAACTATAATCAAACTTTGCACAGTGGTCACGCTCCGATGCTGGCTAAACACCAGGTATGCTTCCAAGAAGCCAGTGGAGCAGTGACCACTAGTATCTAACTAATAAAAGAGGCGCACAATATTTTTTATTTAAATCCAAGTAAAAATAGCAGATAGGATTACTTCAATGCCATAACCATTTTAAAAGTCTGTGAAAACTGCAAAATAAACATGTGATGCTGAAGCACAGTAAAAAACTACAGACTGTTTCTTGTGGGGATTTCTTTCCAGGTTTTAAAGGGGGGGTAGGGTCTGCATGGCTTATTGTTGGATCCCATAGAAGAAAGAACATTATTACAGTGAATCATTTTATCTTCTAACAACTGGAATCCAACAATAATGTCTACACAAATGTGTAGACTCACTAGCAGCATCTTGGAAGGATTGATCTAGAAACTATTCTGGAAAAAAGATTCTATAAGACAACAGTCCCAAACTTGGCATCATTCCTGGACTGTAGGTCCAGGCAATAGTGCTTTGTGATGATGTGGACTGTTTTACAGGTTGCTGCATCACAGATTTCTTGAAGGGAGATGACCCTTGTAGCTGCCAGAGAGGCAGAGGTGCCCTTTGTGGCATATATCCTTAGGCCTCTGGGCTGTTGTTTACCAGCTTTCTCATAGAAGAACTGAATATAGGAGACTATCCACCGAGAAACAGTCTTCCTGGCAACCGATTTTCCTTTGCCAGCCTCTCTAAGTGACAAATGGTTGTGTACTTTTAGACTCAACATCTTTTGTCCTGTCTAGTAGTAGCTCAATGTCTTTTTAACATCAAGGCAATGGAGCTTTTACTCACCTCTGCTAGAGTGCTCAGGAAAAAGTACAGGTAGAGGTACTGACAGGTTCAGATGGAATTCTGACACCACTTTAGCCTGAAATGTTCTGTTTGTCCTCGGTACTATCTTGACCCTAAGGAATATTATGTAGTTTAGATCTGTTCACAGTGTTTGTAGTTCACTTAACTCTACTAGCAGACATCAGGGATACTATCTACTGTAGCCATAGGCTCAAAGGGAGACTCCACCAGCTGGGTAAGGCATACATTTAGGTCTCAAGGAGAAACCGGTTCCATCACACCAGTGTGTAGGTGGTTAAGGCTTTTTGAAAGTACATTGTGAGGTCAAGGATTTCTCCTTGCTTACTGATGTGTAAACAGAGACAGCTGCCAGGTGCATCTTCAGTGTTGAGGGCCTCAGTCTGAGGGACTGTAAGTACACCATGTAGTCTAGGACTGCTGGCAGTCCTGGCTGTGTTAGAATGTGTTTTCCTGGGAACACACCAGTATGAGAATCTTTTCAATTTTGAGGGTGTGCCTTTCTTGTTGCTGGTTTCCTATCAAACCTCAGGACTTCCAATACCTCTTGTGACAGACTAAAACCAGAATATTCTAACTGCTCAAGAACCACACCCTCAAGCGTGATGTTCTGAGCACTGGAAGATTAACCTGCCCCGGGACAAGATCAGCCGGTTGTGTCTCAGTGGTAGGATGATGGAAGCTTTTTTAAAACAGGGTCAGCAGCACTGAAAACCATGTCTGCCTGGCCCATTCTGGGACTATCAGGATCACAATTGCTGGCTCCCTTCTGTATGAGGGGAAATGGAGGGAAAGCACAAAGAACCCTCCCTGTCTATGTCAGGGAAAGGGCAATCTCTGGAACTGCTTCTTTGACTGGAGGTCTGCAACAAAATCTATCTCTAGAATGCCCCACCTTCTACAAATAGCAGCCAACATTTGCTGGTTCAGAGTCCATTCATGAGTCCTCTGACTCACTCTACTCAGACAGTCTGCAAGCACATTGCCTTTTTCTGGCAGATGTACTGTAGAAATGTTGGCATCCAGAGGGTATGCTAGGTTCTAGATACTCATTACTTCTGTGCACTGTTTTGAGAATCTTGTTCTTCCTGTTTGTTTATGTACTACATAGTTGTGTAGCTGTCTATCTGAATCTGCATTGACGGATCCTGTAACTCGGAAGAAAAGGACTGCAGCGACAAGAGTATTGTTCTGCGTTCTAGGAGGTTTATGTGCTCCATGGTCTCCCATGGAATCCAGATGCCACTTACCATGAGGTCTCCTAGGCACCGCCCACCCGAGGATTGAGATATCTGTTGTGAGAATCTCTGTGGGAAACAGCTGGAAGAAGGAAATACCCTCTCTGAGGTTGTTTTCTTCCTTAGAAACATAGACATGGAGACAGACGGTGATGACAGAAAAAGATTAATGGTCCATCCAGTCTGCCCGTAGTTTCCTATCAAACCCCAGGACCTACTGTGCATACACTGTACTAGCCCTCACTACCCATCCCCCTGCTCCCCTCCACACTACCACTACCACCTTGAGTAACCACTATTTCTTTCACTCTATCCCAGCTATGCTTGAAACCATTTATGGTTTTGGTGCTCACCAGCTCAACAGGCAGACTGTTCCATGGTTCCACCACCCTTTCTGTAAAATAAAGATGCTCTCATATCCCTCTTAACCCCCTCTCCCATTAGTTTCCACTCTTGCTCCTGTGCCCTTGAACTGTTACCCATAATAGATAGTTCCTCGTAGTTCACCTTATTTATTCCTTTCAGAAACTTGAAGATCTCTATCACATAATCCCTTTTGTCATCTGGTGTCCTTCCACCATTCCTGTGCCAGAACCAGAGTTTTTGTAACTGACACTAGGCAGGACAAAGGATCTGTCTTTTGGCAGGAGTACCCTGTAGGTGGTACTGAATGTCCTTCATCTGCAGCATAGTCCAAAGCTCTACTGCTATGGCTGATGCCATGTGGACTAGCAGCTGCAGGAAATCCCTTCTAGGTCTGGGATGGCCTGGTTGGGACTAGTGATTTTACACAGGAAATCAAACTCGTTACTCTGTTTTGTGAAAGAAATGAGGTATTCAGCTCTGCTCCAAGTAAGTCCAGAACCTGAACCGGTTCCACGTGGGATTTCTGCAAATTCATCAAGAAGCCTATTCGTTCCAATGTGCTTTTCACTAGCTGGATTGAGCACCAAGAGTTCTCTTTTGTTTTCCCTGAGATTAGCTGGATGAGGGAAGATCACTGCACACTACCTTCTCAGGTAAGCTGCTTCCACGGCTAAGCACTTTATGAACACCCTTGGTGATGAGGTGCAGGAAAAAATGTAGGGTGGTTAACTGGTACTGACAGTTTCCTAGTCTGAACCATAGATATTTTCTGTGACTAAGTCTGACTGGAAAATGGAAGTAAGCATCCTTTAGGTCCTATGAACCCAGTCAATCTCCTGACTGTGGGGATGGGATCACTGTGCCCAATGTAGCCATCCTGATGTTTTCCTTTTTGATGTGTCTGCTCAGGTACCTTAAATGTTTTATTTATTTATTTAGTTATTGAAATGTTTCACTAGGAAGGCACACTGAACAACAAGTTGCTTGTCTCCTGGTGCGACCTGGGGGAGGGGGCAGAGGGAGTATTGCAATTAGAAGCCAGATATAGAAACAAGCCAGATACAATTACAATTACATATGTGAGTGCATATACTTACTACAGAACATACTTCTTATGTAACCAACATCATGGTACAGGTAAGTTTGATATGCTTTTGAATTGCTACCATTTAACAACACGAAACTTAAGTGCTGGAGAGAAGGTGAGTGAGAGAAGCAGGTGGCTAAGAAGGTAGCTAAGGAGTTGCATTAGCAGGGAGGGAGGGAAGGTTAGAAAATGGAGGGGGGCAGACAGACTGGCAAAGCCTAGTGTAAAATAGGCTCTAAAGATCTAATGAGTGGGGGTAGAATAGGATATAAGAAGGGAAGAGGGGGATTAAGCAAGAGAAAAGCAAGTGCAGGTTGAGGAGAGAAAGTTTTTGAGTAGGGGGAGAAGGAGTGGTGAATTTGGTGGGGTAAGGAGTTAGAGTTGAGGAAATGGTGTGAGAAAGCTGTGTGTCCTATTTGGGTAGAGCTGCAAGGGACTGATGGGGACGTGAATCGGTGGACCTTAGTGAGTGGGTGGGTGGGGGAGGTTAGATAAGAAGGTAGAGAACCAAGCCAGAATTTGGAGGTGAGTTTGCTAATGACAGAGGTGCCTAACAGCAAGCGAGGGCAAGGACAGAGAGCGGTAGGGATCACAGTGGTGGAGCGAGGGGGAGTCAAGGGCAAAATGGCAGGAGTTGAAGAGGGTGTCCAGTCTGTGTAGGGAAGACTTGGGAGCAGCACTGTAGACTATATCACAGTAGTCAAAAATTGGGAGTATCATCTTTTGGACGAGCTCACACATAGCCATAAGAGGGATGCAACTACGGTTCCTGTATGGGGCACCAAGCTAGGGGTGCAGTTTTTTCAGGATGGCATCTATGTGTCCTGAGAAGTTGAGATGCTGGTCCAGCCAAACCCTAAGGTATCTAAATGACGATATGTCCTCAAAAGAAATCCCATCAAGGGTGTGGAAAGTGGGCAGGTCTGGAAGCCTAGAGAGTCTCTGACTAGTGCCAAAGGTCATTGAGATGACTTTCTTGGTGTCTAAAAGGAGCTGATGAGAGGCAAGCCAGAGCTGAAGCTGGTCGAAGTCATACTGTAATCTGGTTGCCACATCTGAGCGGGACTGGCCAGAGGTGAACAAGACAGTGTCATCTGCGTACATATGGATGGAAGAGGTACAGACAGCTGGAAAGTCATTTAGGAATACTGAGAAAAGCAAAGGACCAAGCACTGCGCCCCGTGGGACTCCAGTTTTGGTGTGGAGTTGAAGGGAGATAGAATAAGCGATTCTGACAGACTGGGTCCGGTACCCGGCTGAGGTTCACTATCCCGACACTGACCTGCCCAGGCAGTATTGCTAGACAGGTTCAGTATCCGGACACTGAGCAGCCTGGCATTAGGAATCCCGAGGGACATTTACAGGGGTAAGGTAGAGGATGTGATGGCTTGCTACCTTACTCCCGTCCAAGGGATAGAAATCCTGGACGAATTGGGAGGCTGGCTGAGCTGCCCCGGTGGTGCTGAGGAGTACACCACTGGCAGTTTGGCCAGCTAGCTGTGGAGGCACGGGTTCTATCCACGCTGCGGGCAGCAAATCTTTTATGGCTCATGTCCCCATAACTAATGTTTTAATAACTCCGAGATCTGCTCCCCCTCCGAGTTAGATATTTTAGTTCTGGGGGGTTCTGGGGCGAAGTCCTCTGATTTGCCTTGAGATTTTACAATCAGATGCCCCAAATCATATTTTGGGGCATCTGATTGATTCGGCAGGCTGGATTTCGGGCCAGTGGGGTCGATATCCTGAGACTCAGGATTCTGAGTTTAGGGATACCATAGTATATCCCTGGGTCCTACCAGTAAGGTAGGACCGAAACCAATTTGTAGCAGCCTCTAAGAGACCAGCTGAGGAGACAGAGTGTAGTAGAGGGGTGTGGTAGACAGTGTTGAAAGCCTTAGCGAGGTCAACAAAAATCGTAGATGTAATTTGGCCACTGTCAATCCCTGAGAGGATGGAGTCAGTGAGCCTGAGAAGGAATGCTGTGGTGGAGTGGTCTTTCCAAAACCCACACTGGTAAGAGGTGAAGAAACAGGAATCCAAGAGAAAAGCAGAGACTTGGGAGAGAACCAAGTGCTCCTGGAGCTTAGCCAGGGTGGGAAAGAGGGAAATAGGGCGATAGTTCCCAGGGGATGAAGGATCACCACCTTTGGGGATCGGGTGGACAACAGCATGCTTCCAGGAGGCTAGAACAGCAGCAGATGAGAAGAAGAGGTTGAGGATTACAGATAGAGGATATGCAATAGCTGGGGCAGAAAGGCAGGAAGCTTAGGATCAAGCTCGTCAGGGTTGAATGGGTTGCCCTTCTCCATTCTTTTGCAGGTTAGGAAGTACCTTGAGAAAAGGCCCTCTCACCATTGTCAAGGGACCCGTGCCTGAAGCGGCGCTCTGTGAATCTGTGAAGCAGATCACCGGCCATACCTACGGCCACCGCCTGACTCCTAAAGTGACTCTCGGCCACCCTTGTGGTCCTCCAGGTCAGATTCCTACCCCAGAGGACCTGCGCCTGAAGCGGCGCTCTGTGAATCCGTGAGATGGATCACCGGCTGTACCTATGTCCGCCGCCCGACTCCTCAAGCGACTCTTGGCCGCCCTTGTGGTCTTCCCGGTCAGACCCCTATCCCAGGGGGCCCGCACCTGAGGCGGCACTCTGTGAATCCGTGAAGTGGATCACTGGCCATACCTATGGCTGCCGCCTGACTCCTCAAGTGACTCTCGGCTGCCCTTGTGGTCTTCCAGGTCAGATCCCTACCCCAGAGAACCCGTGCCTGAAGTGGCGCTCTGAGAATCTGTGAAGCAGATCACCGGTTGTACCTATGGCCGCCGTCCGACTCCTCAAGCGACTCTCAGCCGCCCTTGTGGTCCTCCAGGTTGGATCCCTACCTCAGGTACTACCGTCATCTGAATTTTGGTGTAGAGGTTTCTGATTGGTGTGGCGCTGTTTGCAAGCAGGTCCTTACTGGTCGGACTGCTTCTCTGGCCTCAACTGACTGAAGCGCCTTTTTAGGCTTGAAATCTTTGCTATCTTGCTAAACCTCCTTGGTGTATTTTTTGTTATATCAGCCTAATGTTCCTGGACTGTGCTTACTGCTCCTAAATTTACTTGCTACTGTTTTAGCCTAATCTTTCTGCCTATACAGACTATTACAATCAATGTTTATGTTAAGCTGCCTGATACATGCAATAGCAGAATTTCTGGAGTTTTTATTTCAAAGTGCCATATTGTTTTCCCCCACCGTTGCCTGTTTCTCTACCCTGTTCTGGTTTCTGTGCAATCCTCAGCTCCTGCATATTTCCTGCCTTCTACCTCCTTTCCCCCAGCTCTCTCTATAGTTTCACTAGCAAAACTCCATCGTTGCTCTCTGTGCCTGTAACTCTACCCCATCTCAGCTACCTAAATCTCCTCTTGGCTTCCATCCTCCCTCTGACCTTTGTCTCTCTCTCTCTCTCTCTCTCTCACAGACACCACCCCTACTTTACCCTAATTGCTTTAGCCTTTGTCTAGTCTATCCTAATCATTTCAGCCTTTTGTTGAAACGTCTTACACCCCCACCCCCTGCTGACGGTCTGCCACCAGCTGCCTGCCCCTTGTGTCTGAGCTCTTTAAAAGATTGTGTCTCCTCTTTCTCCTCCCCAGGGGACCCACGCCTGAAGCGGCACTCTGTAAATCCATAAGGCGGATCACCTGACTCCTCAAGTGACTCTCGGCCACCCTTGTGGTCCTCCAGGTCGGATCCCTACCCCAGGTACTACCGCCATCTGAATTTTGGTGTAGAGGTTTCTGATTGGTGCAGTGCTGTTTGCAGGCAGGTGCTGATTGGTCAGACTGGTTCTCTAGCCTCAGCTGATTGGCGCACCTTTTTAGGCATGAAATCTTTGCTATCCTGCTAAACCTCCTTGGTGTATTTTCTCCTGCCCCACCACCCCCTCCCAGGCCTACTTTAAATACACTATTGCTCCACCCTTCCCCATCCCATTGGCTCATTTGGCCCTTTTTCCTTATTCTGGTAACACCAACCTAGTTTTCCTTTTTTTCCTCTTTGAACTACCTCTTAAAGGGAAACTGTCATAAACCCCCATTTCTCCTCCCCTTCCCCAGCCTCTACTCACCTGCCAACTTGCAGTGAGAGGGTTTCATTTCTGTTGCAAGGCATGTCTTTAAATTGTGTTTTTAATGACCCGGAGTGAGAGGCACCATTTCACAGATAGAAGCGGCCAGAGCCGCAACCTGTATGCAAATAAGTTTAATATTGTTCTGGCTATGTGCTGGAAGGCTCGTTCATGACTAGCGGTGTGCAGCGCCATGAAGTAAAAAGAAGCAGTGTGCCTTGTAGCAGTGTTTGAGCTGAATCTTTAGAAACAAACCCGGTTGAAAATGGAGCAGTCTAACCCATTTAATTTTGAAATGTAAAATTGCAGCTTTGAGTCTGGGCATGTGCATTAGCGCTAGTGCTAATGCACATGCCCGAACTCAAGGCTGCAATTTTACATTTAAAGTAAATGGGTTAGACTGCTCCATTTTCACCAGGTTTGTTTCTAAAGACTCAGCTCAAACACTGCTACAAGGCACACTGCTTCTTTACTCGTGGCACTGTGCCCCGCTCGTCATGAACGAGCCTTCCGGTACACAGCCAGAACAATACTATGCTGAAAAGGTCAAGCTCAGTCTTCCGGTGCAGCGGCACTTTCTAAATGTCGCCTCCTAGACAGCACACTGAACTACCATCAAGGCAAGAAATGGAGCAAAGGTTAGCTGAAAACTTAAAATAAACATTAAGGCTGTGCTAATCGGGCGTTTCTACAGCCCTAGTAATTGTCACAGGGGTCTATGACAGTTTTCCTTTAATACCATTCTCACTCCCTAACCTTAAATCCTTTCTACCTGACCAATCTCTACAAATTTCAGTGTGTAAGGTCTGCACCCTCCTAGCTTGTTTTCTCTCTTTCTCTATCCTACTGGCATCTACTGAAGTCACCCACACGTACTAGACATTACGCAGGTCTGCATAATGAAACCTTACTTGTTGCTGCTCTTCTTAGTGCCCTCTCTTACCTTGCTACTCCTATTCCTGCTTATCCTTACTCAAGCCCCTTTGGCTGTCCTGAATTACCTGCCTCGTGATTACCTATACTCTAACCTTCTCTTACTGCCTGCTCTCCGATGTGACCCCACTGGTAGCCCATGCCTTAAAATACTGCCCCTGCATATTCGTGTCCTATGTCCTTTCCTGGGTCGCAAACTCTGGTATCTCCTCCTTCTGGCCCTTTTGCTCTCAGGTGATGTTCATTCTAACCCTGGACCGGCTAACCACACACCCTGTCCCCTTACAAATGCTAACAGTCTTACGGTGGTTCACCATAATATCAGAAGCCTTGTGTGCAACTTTGCAGAACTGGAATCTTGGACCGCCATCTACAAGCCTGATATCATCTGCCTCACTGAAACCTGGCTCAAACCCTCCACCCCGGACTCACAATGTTTAATTCCATCATACAACCTTCTGCAATTTGAGAGATCTGCTTCCAAAAGAGGGGGTGGTACAGCTATCTATTTCAAAGATCACCTTCATCTCTCTGCCATCTACTCATCTCCCCTGATCTACTGTGAAGTGCTACATGTCCTTCTCACCCTTGGCTCCAAAAAACTTCATATTGTGTGTGCCTACAACCCCCCTTCTAGTGGCCTAAAAGGCCTAGATGAGCTGCTCGACCAAACCTCATGTCTTACTGGGAGACATGAGGTTCTCATACTTGGGGATCACAACCTAAACTGGATAGGTCACTCACAACTCACATTACTAAACAAGATTCAAAGTTTCAACTTTCACCAGATAATCAGTTACCCCACCAGAACTGCACTGTATACCAACTCCAGTACTCTGCTGGACTGGATAATGACCAACCACCCTGAAAATATTATCTCCTCTGGCACACTAGCTGATGCCATCACTGATCACTCCCCTACCTTTTGTATATGGGGTAAAGATAGGCCATCCTCATCGAAGCTGCGTTTTATTGCATTTCAAAACTATGCGTACCTCGACTCTTACCGCTTTCTACTGGATACTGCTACCATCGACTGGACCCCCTTTTAAAATCTAGTGACACCCTGACTGCTCTAAATCTCTTCTTGACTCATTTCCTTGCTATTCAGGACAAACACTGCCTTCTTGTAACCCATCGGATAAAAAACAGGCACACCTGCTGGCGACAGTCTGACCTTCTCTCCAAACTACGCCAAAGGGACAAAAGTTGGCACCAATACAAAAGCAAGGGTTACCCGCTGACCTAAATTACTACAGAGCTCTTAGAAACTCCTGTAAGAAGGAAATCAAAAAAGCCAAAAGTGCCTACTGCAAGGATCTATTAACCAAATCCTATGGGGATTCCAAAAAAATCTGGTCCCATATAAAGTGCTTCGTTGGTTCTAACCCATCCCCCATTCCGACTGACATGACTCTAAATGGTGTCCACTGCAATAATCCTTTGACCATTGCTAATTTTTTCAATTCTCACTTTTCTGACCTTACCAATTATACCTTCTCCTTCCCTGCCAAATCGAACTTACCCACCCAACATAATGTCTCTGGGCTCCAATTTCTTTTCAAGTCTGTCACTAGACGGGAAGTCCTTGGACAGCTAAATAATATCTCTGATTTCACTTCAGCTGGGTCTGACAATCTTGAACCCAAGCTTCTAAAACTCGCTGCCCCATACATAGCTGCACCTCTAGCCAAGATTTTTACCCTCTCCCTATGCCAGAGCCATGTTCCTGACATTTGGAAGGCAGCCAGAATTACACCTGTTTTCAAAAAGGGTGACCACAAAAATCCCTCTAATTATAGACCCATTGCTATCTTATCTGTTCTCAGTAAAATTCTTGAGACGCTCGTAGCCACTCAAACCACTATCTTCAGAGTCATGACCTTCTATCACGTTCACAACATGGCTACCGCAAGGGTCATAGTACCACTACGGTGTTACTTAAGCTTACATCTGATACCCTAATGGCCATGGACTCTGGCTTTCTTACAGGGGCCATCTTTATTGATATGACCAAAGCTTTTGCCTTGTCGACCACCCTATCCTCCTAGATGCTCTCAGATAAATGGGCTTCTTACCCAGTGTTGTTGCATGGTTTGACAGCTACCTATTGGATAGGACACAAGTAGTTAAATATAACTCCACCTTGTCTGACACAGCAACAATAAACATTGGTGTGCCTCAAGGGTCTATCCTTGGCCCCTTGCTCTTTACTATTTTTATAAACAATATTACTTCCAACCTCTGCCAGACAACCTCCTTGTTATACACTGATGACATTGTTCTGTACGCCAGTGCTAAGAACACTGTTGAAATCAACCAAAAACTCTCCCAGGACTTTCAACAATTTCAACAGTGGCTGACTAGCCATAAACTTGTACTAAATGAGTCAAAGACCCAATCCATGCTATTTGGTTCTAACGTTAAACTCAAATACTCCATATCAAATTTTAAAGTCTCTACTGTTACTGGTTCATCTGTCGGGGTGGTACCCTCCATTAAATATTTAGGGATCACTCTTGACACGGCTCTGACTTTTGATCCACATATCCAGCTGACCTGTAAGTTAGTTAACATGAAACTTGATATTGCCTACCGTTCTAGCTATGTGCTCACCCACTCAGCTAGGCTTGCAATACCACATGGCATACTCCTTCTCTCGCTCACATATGCGGTTGTAACGTATGCCTCTGCCGGTAAAACTAGCTTTCGGAAATGGGATGTCACCTACAACAATATCTGTCGCTACGCATCCTCCTCTCATTGAATGAGGCACCACTGCCTCCTTTACTCTCGATTGGGATGGCTCTCTCCTTATGCATCTAGGGCCTATGCGTATGGCTCGATAACAGACGATATAATTAGAACACAATCACCTAAGCCCCTTGCAGGACTATTTCTTAACCAGACACCCAGTTATGGTCTACGCTCAGCGGCAAAACGCCCCTGTTTACATCCCCAGACATAACTCCTCTAAAGGTGCATGTGCTTTTTCCTGTCATGCGCCACAACACTGGAACTCCCTTCCTCTAACCATACACCAAGCATCATCCCATGCTTCCTTCAAAAAATTGTTACGTGACCACCTTGCTGACTCTTGCATCTGCTCCTGTTTCAAACTGCCCTAGCCCCTTTTATTCCCCTACCTCTTTACCCCTGAACACTTTTCAGAATATGTCCCTAACATATTTCTGCTCAGCACTTTCCTCCTGTCACCTTTATTTGCCTATCTTAGTGTCTTTTGGTCCCCTTCTCTCACTTTGCACATTTTTTCCTTTCTACCTTTCCCCCTTATCTTGCTTCCCCACTCATATAAAATATTAATCTCTTCTATACATATTTCAGATCAATATTTTAACGTTACAGTCAACACTGTATTATCCTACCCAATTAATCCTTTGAATGCTGTACTGTACAGCGTATATATTGTGCTTCTTTCTTAATTCTGCCGTTTTAGATATTTAATTGCATCAAACCTTACTCATTGTTTTTTTCCTATCTGTACAGTATTCCTATTGTCAAATTATCTATTGTTTAATAATAATAATGTCATTTAGTGGTGATGTTTTCTGTAACCTCCCGGGTCGTGCCTGAAAATAGCCATTGCTATGGCTAGTGCATCTTACCCGGTCAACAGAAACTAAATAAATAAATTGTGAGATCGGGACTCTTTGTACTGCCTTTGCTTCCAGTATTTGTTTTTTTCTTTTGCAGTTCCAGCAGGATTTTTTTCCATAAGAGAGTGAGTGGGGACACTTTAGTCTCTACAACTTTGGGAATTTTTGGAATTGCAGTGACAAGCTCTGACTCACTAATTTCAGGACCCACCTGTCTGTGGTGATTTTTTCCCACTCTTGGAAGTAGTGTGTCAGTCTCTGCTGCACTAGCAATGGCTGATAGGTGACCTTGGCACAACTGTCAGGGGTTCTGTTTTGGCTGTGGCTTAGGGGCTGGTGCCACAGTAGCCTAGGACTCCATCTGCCCCTACCATTACAATATCCTCTTTGTGGCTGGTAGTCATAACCAGAGTAGGGCCTAGGGTAGTATCCTCTGTCCCACCTCCCCTTCCATAAGGCCTGTAGGAGGCAGAAGCCTTCTCTTTCTGTTAGGATTTTTTAAGTGGATTTTTGTTCATCCACCCTCTTCATGTATGCCTCAGCTTTGCCACCAAACATGGAATTTCCCTGAAAGGGGAAATCAGTGTTTTTTGCTTCTGTATCGTGAGTGAAGAGAGTTGACCTTAGCCAGGCAAATCTCTTTTAAGGACACTGAATGGACCAGGACTCTTGAAGCTGAGTCACTGGCATTCAACAGCCATGTAAAATTGGTATTTGGTGGCACTGAAGGCTGACTTTACAGTTGCTGCCAGGTCCTCTGCCACCTTGCCATCTACTTTTTTTGCTCAGTGTCCATATTGCATTCCACATGGCCTTCTGCTTCTGAGCTGCATAGGCCAGGTATGCTGCCTTCCATAGCTGCTGGGAAGCAGCTGTGTAAACTTTTTGGTCATGGTGTAAAGTGTTCTGGAGTTTTACTCAGGACTACAAACATAAAGGATCGCTCTCAAGGAAATGGTGCTGTGAGTCCTGAACTGTGACAACAAAAACCCACCTGATATTTCTTTTCAATCATTTTATCAATGCCAGCTGCAGAATTTGGTGCTGGCGTTATTTTGGAGGTGGTTTTCCTAGAAGACTTGTATATTGGTACTTACAACCTCCTTGTTGGAGTTGGCCCCGTCATGCTCCCACATCCTTTTTAACAAAGCCCTCACAGGGCCGCTGCCCACATCCCGGATCCCCCGGCCCCAACTCTCTACATCAATTCCACTATATAGATGGATCCAGCTCCCTGGCTACTGAAGATTATACCTTTGTGCCTAGCCTTTGGCTGTTGTAAATTATACCTATGTACCTGACAATGTCTGGCCTTGTCATGTTTCTTTGCACTTACCAGACAGCTTATGTCTCTGTTAGTAATGTTTCACCCTTGCAATTTGTTTACACTGGGGCTCAACCCTCCTTTGTTTTCTTGTTCTAAATTGTTCACACTTTGTTGTACCTGACGTGGAACCTTTATAAAAGAGCATTTGCTCAAAGGTAACATAGAAACATAGAAGTTGATAGCAGATAAGGACCGCAAGGCCCATCCAGTCCACGCCTTGCTCATAAATTCCACTTCCTCATCATCCTCCTCTGTTTATTCAGAGGGAATGCTGAAGGTGCTCACCATTTGTCTTACTAATGAGGCGTATGAGGAATATTTTTTTTATTTAGTTTTTGCTTACTGGGTAGGGTACACTAGACAAGTAAATGCCTATTTTCAGGTGCGACCCGCAAGAGTACATCAGGGAACAATAACCCAAGAAAAATACATAATACAGATACCAGCCAAGGTCAACCAACGATAAATGTAATCATGGAACAGACATAGTCTAAACTGCAGAAATATACAACTACAGAATATAAATACACAGTATGTAAGTATAATGCCTTCCAGGCTTGGAGTAAACATGCAGTTACACATGGCAGAGGAAGACAAATCCATAATACAGGGGAGCGATCAAGGTACTTTGACGTGGAACAGGAAGAACCTTGTGAGCTACTCCATGCAGTGACATGATGACAAACCCAAAAGACGCCTATATGGGGCACATTTAAAAAGCCTGTGTGATGGCGGACTGCAAACATGAACAGAGTTACAATATCTCGGGGCAAAGACACTGAAGGCCTGTTCCCCCATCTTAGATGAGCATTTTGAAACATGTAGAAGGGCTGCATCAGCAGATCTAATTGAGTAGACTTATTAAGGTGCACGGGGGAGAGGGATTTTAGTAACTTATCAATAAAGCATCCTAGGAAGTAGAATTGGGCCACAGAGGGAGAGAGTCCTCCCAGGGAGGCACACAGGGAACAGTGGTGTGTGAGGCACTGGGAGGATAGGGAGAAGCAGCAGATGCTATTGCAGGACACCTCCCACTTACTAAGGGCTGCGCTGGACTGGAGGCACAAGAATAAATAAGCTGACCATATTGCAGGTAGGGGAAGAGGATGCCTTGGGCAGCTGTATGTGAGGGGCGTTTAGTGGGGGGGGGTAAGCTAGACAAAGTTTTGAATTAACAGCTTTACAGGACTGGGAGATATGGAGGGAGACTCCAGGCCTGCGTCAAGGGTGACCCCAAGATATTTAAAGTCTGCCACCACTGGGTGGGGGGGGCCCATCCTTACACAGGATGGAAAGCGGAGCTGTGCAGGACAATAGTCTACCCTGTGATCTGAATAGCATGGCTTGAGTCTTAGAAGAGCTGAGGATTAATTTGTTTCTGGTAAGTCATGACTGGGCTAAGGAGAAATCCTTCTGAAGTTGGGAATTGACTGTGGAGACGATTGGAGAGCTAACATACAAAACAATATCATCTGCATACATGATTGAAGAGCAGCAAGATGGGACAAAGTTAAGGTCATTTCTAAAAACAGAAAGAGCAGGAGATTAAGTATGGACCCCACGAGGGACACCTAAAATCTACTGGGGTGAAGGAGGAGACAGTGTTTTTGAATTGGTTATATTGTTGTTTCCCAGAAAGATAGATCCTGAACCAAGAGGCTGCATGGAGGGAGAGGCCAGAGATGAGTAATATGGAGTGAAGCAGTGTGTGATCAACAGTGTCAAATGCCTTGGGAGAGGTTAATGAAGATGGCTCTAGTGAGGGAACCAGCATCCATGGCACATTTCACGTCGTTAGTTTGACATGTCAAGGAAATGGTGGTGCTATGTTCCTTCCTAAACCCATGCTGGTTGGATGAGAGAGAGTTGTACGAGAGGAGAAATTCAGTGAACTGGGAGGCTACGACTCTATCAAGTAATTTACTAAGGATTGGAAGTAACACAATTGGTCAGTAGTTATTCAACAGCTTGGTGTCCCCTTTTATTAGGACTGGCATAGTTTTTGCAGTTTTCCAAGCATGGGGATTTATGACAGAGGAGAGAGATAAGCTGAAGATGTGTGAGATGGGGGAGGCTAGGATTGGTGTCCTGAGCCTCAGCGACTTGGGTAGGATCCCCTCAGGTCCTGTGCTGCCGCTGGCGGGAAGGGACCTGAACAATTTAAGGACTTCTCTGGGGAACATAACCTTCAGATGAAAGGTTTGAATAAGAGGGGCAGGGGTGAAAAGACATATACTGGTTGACAGCCATGGCGGACAAGTGATCTACAAAGTGAGAACTGAAGGCATTGGCAAATGTTTCGGGGTTACTGAGGTGGATTCCATCAATGAACATGTTACTGGTTAAACAAAATGATTATATTAAACACATGCTGAATATAGAGTTAAAAATCTACGTGTTGACCTTAGGTCTTTCTCAGAAAATATCTAAAAGAGAAAAAAACAAAGTTAGTGTGGGGGGGGGGGGTTAAAATGAGGGACATACATATGTGGGGAAAGAGAAAATGGGAGGCTCAGGGAGAAGAAGTGATAAATGGCAAGATTAAGAGAGAATCTGTAAAACAAAAAGGTGATGATGGGAAAGATAAAGCAAAATAGGGGTGAAAGAGCTAGAGAAGTCCCCATGTGGGGACTAATTAACAAGGCCTAGTAAGAAGGCTGAAAGGTGACAAATGTGGGGGAAGGAGACAGAGATGGAGACTTATGGTGAAAAAGGAAAAGAAATTAAATGTGTACAGATACAAACAAACTTGAGGGAAAATAGGGGGCGGCTGAAAGATTTTAGTGGAAAATAAGTCTATCATTTAAACCAGAGGGCTGCTGGGAGCCAAGGCGGGTGATTAGCTTGGCTTCCATGTTTTTTCTATGGTCAGAATCCCAGAAGCCCTGCTGAAGAACACAAACAAAAAGGTCATTGACACTGTGGTCCCTTCAAATAAAGTAGGATACAATAGATTTAGCAGTGTCACCATTCCTGACAGCTCTGTAATGTTCCCTGAAATGGTCAGCAAGGCGCCTACCAGTCTCTCCGATGTAAATAGCTATACACTTCCTGCAAAGAATACAATATACCACATTAGTGGAGGTACATGAGAACTCCTTGGTGATGTGAAACACACCTGTAGGCCCCCGAATTTCAGTCACATTGGAAACAAATTTGCAGGTGTAGCCGAGTCCTGTTGCAAGGTTTAGTACCCGGTTGGGAGGAACTGTTAGGAGTAGGTAGGCTGCTTTTAACCAGGATATTCAGCAGGTTAGGTGGCTGGCGGTAGGAGGCAATAGGTGGTTCTGTAAAGGAAGCACCAATGTTAGGGTTAGTTTGCAAAATGAGAAAGTTGCTGGTGACGATCCTATGAGGAGAAGGTGTGCTCTGATGGAAAGGAAGCACTAGTGGAATTCGTCGTTCTTGCGTGACAGTATCCTTCCTGCAGGGGTCAAGGTTACGGGGCATGTTACTGACCTAGGAGAGTGCTCTGTCCACTGTGCTGTTAGGGTATCCCCGTTGATAAAAAAAACTGTGCATCATTTGGGTCTGCTCAGCAAAATCATCCTCTTTACTGCATAACCTGCAAAGTCTAAGAAACTGTGAATAAAGCAGGCCATTCTTGACATGTTTAGGATGGAAGGAGTTGCTGAGGAGGAAACTGTTATTGGTTATGCTCTTCGATGGTCACCATAGGAGGCCTCTGATGTGCCCCCAGAAGCTCCTGGGATTCCCTGAGGTGGCAATTAATTGCTCCCAGCAGAACTGACTCTTAGCGTGGTGAGAGGCCCTTTTACATAGGTTGCATACATGCCTACAGGTGAGCCAATCTGCCGGGTTGGCTGTGGTCTTGTAGTTCCACCAGCATTTATCCCTGGATTTAAACAGGGACAGGAGATCACTGTGCAGCCATCTATTGGGGTTCCCTTTAACCCAGCTCTTAGTGACAGCAGCCAGTTTGTCCTGGACTTGGGACAACAGGGATTGGAGGAGACTGAGGGCAGGGTTCAACACAGAGCAGGAGAGGACAGGGTGCCAGTCAGTAAATGACAGTTCATGGAAAAGGGAGTAGGAGCCAAGGTGAGAACTAGCACACAATGTGAGAATTCTGGGAGGGAGTTTGGGAGCAATTATCCTGGAGCGTGTGCCTTCCACCACTGAGTGAGAGATGGGATGGGTCAGTGATGAACTGGGTAAGATCAAGCTTGCCTTGTCATGGTATCATACAACTTGTTTTGGGGACCCAACCAGTCCAGATTAAAGTCACCCACTGCAGTACCTGGTTTTGTTTGACTTTGGGAGAAATGATGCTGGAGAGGCAGACAGGCTGGAGGTGCTATTTTTAAAGGGGGGGGGAGTGTTATAGCGTTAAATAAGGTGAAGTTTTTTGACCGTCCCCAAGAGAAGACTAGTCGAGTTTCTCACATTGGGATTCTGAGTTGGGTGTAGAGTGGGCCGTGACATTTAAGTGATCTTTATGAGAGAAGACTTCCACTACATTTTGGGGGGAGGGCTGTTCACTCAAATAATACTGTAGTTGGGAACAGAGCAGGCAGAGTCAGGAATGTCTGATTTGAGCCACGTTCTGGTGACTCCCAGGATAGAGGAGAGTGGAGGGCCATCTAAGTGTCGAGGTCTGGCTTGTTAGCTAGAAGGCTCTATATAATGAGGTTAAAATTTTGTTCCCCTTGGAGCCCACCCAAAGGGGAAGAGTGGTGGGAGGTGGTAGCTGGGGCCCAGGGTGGGTTAAATTCAATATCCCCAGACATAGCAGAAGAGTTACGAGGGCCCAGCAGGGGATGGGGGGTGTCCTGCCGGGCAGACCAGAGGGGGAGGAACGCATAAGCTTACCCTCAGAAACAGACTCACGAGGAAGGTGAGCTTGCTCTAAGAAGGCCAATAAGGATGGGACAGTGACATATTAACTGTAGGGCACTGGAGAAGCAGAAAGAACCATAATGGTTGGAGTGACCAGGTTCAGTCTGGGGTGGGATGGGGGAGGTGTAGTTGTACAGAATCCACTAGCATGATGGCAGGGCCAAGGAGTCCCATCAGTAAGATAAGAGGTAGAGCCCTAATCATTGTATCCACTAGTGGTGTAGTGGTAGGTGGGTGCTGGTCTCAAAGAGCAGTTCCCAGGAAATAAAACAGGAATGGTCCTGAGGCTACAACAGACCAAGAACCCAGCTGGGGGACTTAATGGGTCAGTATACCAGGGTGTGGACTGGGACAGGCAGAGCACCGAGACAGTAACTAGGCAGCAAGGAAAAATTACTCACCTTAGTAATTATGTTTCTTCTAATGGAGTCTTGCTGTATTCTGACAAATGCAGTGATTCCCAACCTTTGAACTGCCCCAGAGAACCAATAGTTAACTTTCTATGCAGGGACAGAATGCTGAGCTGAGCTCGGTTGAAGCCTCTGTCTGGAGTGATTCAAACCTAAACCGTCAGATTCTTACGAGCCCAACTAAACTAAAAATTCTATGTGGAAATTGTAAAAATTCTTAATAGCCAACTGGCTGAAAAAAATGTTGGATTCCCAAGGAAGACTCAAGTCAGGAAACCCAAAAACCAAAACCCAATATACTATAAATAACAATCATAAATCAGCACCCAAACCAAAAGGGGGGTGCAAGCAAAAAACATCCCTGGGGTGCAATACTGCACCTGCCCACCCACTTCCCAAAAACAGGTTCTGAGAGGGGAGGCAGGGAGGGAGGTCAGAATACAGCAAGACTCCATTAGAAGAAACACAATTACTAAGGTGAGTAATTTTTTTCTTCAAACAACATGAAGTCTTGCTGTATTCTGACAATTGCAAACTACCAAGCAGTACCTCTAAGGAGGAGGGACAGAACCTAATTTGGGAATAGGCTCTGAATTACTGCTGTGCCAAACCGAGCATCGCTCCTAGCCTGGATATCCAGAGAGTAATGCTTGGTAAAGGTTTGGACTGTTTTCCAGGTGGCCGCTTGACAAATTTCTAAGAGAGGGATATCCCTGGCAGCAGCCAGGGAAGCAGCTGTACCTCTTGTGGAATGAGCCCTCGGGCCTGAGGGTGGAATTTTTCCCAGTTTTTCATAGCAGAATTGTATTAAAGACACAATCCACCTGGCAACAGATCTTTTGGTGGCAGGTTTGCCCTTTCCCACTTCTCCATAAGTGAGGAACAACTGGAGGGAGTCAAACCTGTGACCCTTGGTACGCTCTATGTAGTAACTAAGGGCTCTTTGACATCTAAACTGTGTAGCCCTCCTCTCCTGAGGAAAATGATCAGTGAAGAAAACAGGGAGAGACACAGACTGGTTTAAATGGAAGTCTGAAACCACTTTGGGCAAGAACCTTCTATTGGTTCTAAGGACCACTTTATCCCTGTGAAATGAGATAAAATCAGGTTCCACTGACAGGGCTTGCAATTCACTGATACGCCTGGCAGAGGTAATGGCTACCAGGAACACAGTTTTCCAAGTCAAGTACTTAAGCTCTGCTGAAGACACAGGCCCAAAGGGGGGTTGCATGAGTTGAGCAATGCAAACATTCAAATCCCAGGCAGGGGCAGAGTCTCTAAAAGGAGGATTGGTGTGAAGCAATCCTTTAAAAAATTTACAGAACACATGATGGGAAGATAGAGAGGAAGACTGCCCCACTGACAAAAACACAGAAACAGCTGACAGGTGTACTTTGAGAGTAGCTGGTCTGAGGCCTAGGCCATTAAGAAGGACCATATAATCCAGAACCGAAGGCAACTCAGCAGTGTCTGGAGAAACATGCTTCTTAGAACACCAAATGCTGAATCTTTTCCATTTGGAGTTGTAAGTCTTTCTGGTGAAGGGCTTTTGAGAAGCCTTAAGGATATCCAGAACCCCTTGGGAAAGATGCAGATCTGCAAACTCTAACTCTTCAAGAGCCATGCTTTGAGCTTGACAGACTGAAGATTGGGGTACCAAATCCTTCCCTGAGAGGATGTTAACAGGTTGTAATTCCTGGGAAGAGACAGGGGAAGATGGACTGCTAGGGACAGCAACAGTGGGTACCAGGGCTGTCTGGCCCAATCTGGAGTAATCAGAATCACCTTGCAAGGTTGAGACCTTATTTTTACCAAAACTTTGAACAGGTGTGGGAAGGGGGGCATACAGAAACTTCCCTTCCCAATTCAGGATCAGGGCGTCCAGAGGGACTGAGCCCAAGACTGGAGGTCTGCATCAAAAGAGAGGGAACTGGTGATTGTCTGGGGCTGCAAAGAGATATATCTCTGGAGTGCCCCACCTTGAAAAAATCACTTTCAACACCTGAGGGTCCAGGGACCATTTGTGATGGCACTGAGAAATCCTGCTCAGTGCATCTGCTAGCACATTGTCCTTGCCTGGAAGGTGAACTGCTACAAGAGAGGTTTGCAGGGAATAAGCCAGGGACCACAACTTCATGGCTTCTGTGCACAAGGCCGTGGACCGAGTGCCTCCCTGCTTGGTGATGTACCACATGGTGGTGGTGCTGTCTGTTCTGACTTGAACTACCTTGTTCTGTACTGATTGTGAGAATGCTTTTAGAGCCAGAAAAACTGCCCTGAGCTCTAAAAGATTGATGTGGAGAAGGGATTCTTGGGGGGACCACATCCCCTGGACAGTAAGGGGACCCCAGATGGGCTCCCCAGCCCAGGAGAGAAGCATCCGTGGTAAGGACCACTGAACAAGGCTGAGCAACAAAAGGAACACCTTATCTTAAATTGTCCTAATCCTGCCACCACTGGAGGGCTTGGATCAAGGTCAGAGTCACTGGGATCAGTTTGGCAAGGGAATCCTTCCTCTGAGACCAGAATGCTCTCAGGTGGAACTGAATATCCCTCATCTGGAATCTTGCCACTTGGACCACTGCTGTTGAAGCTGCCATGTGGTCCAAGAGCTGGAGGAAATGCCTTGCTGGATGAGATACCAGAAGGCTGAAGGAAGAAGCTAGTTCCATAAGAATCCGTGCCCTTTCTAGAGGAAGAAAGGCTCTTGCTCTGAATGTGTCCAGTTCTACCCCTATAAAGGTAAGAAGCTGGACTAGTTCGAGAACTGACTTGGGAAGGCTGAGAAGAAATCCTAGAGAAGTGAGCACTTGCTGGGTCACTTGCAGGTGAGACTTGACTTGGTCTGGAGACTGACCCACTATTAGCCAATTGTCCAGATATGGAAAAATGGAAATCTTTTGCCTTCCTAGAAAGGCAACTACTACTGCCAGGCACTCTGTGAAAACCCTTGGGGCTGAGGTTAGGCCAAAGGGCGTTGCTCTGAACTGATAATGGCCTGAGGGCAAATCGAACCTGAGGTACTTTCTGTGGGAGCACCTGATGGGAATGTGAAAGTAGGCATCTTTGAGGTCCAGGGAGGCTAGCCAGTCCCCTGGCCTTAGAGAGGGAAGGATTATTCCCAGAGTTATCATCTTGAACTTTGGTTTTAAAAGATGTTTGTTTAGATATCTTAGGTCTAGGATGGGTCGCCACTCCCTTGTCTTTTTGGGGGTCAGGAAGTACCTGGGTACAGTCCTTTGTCCCAGTGTGGGTAGGTACTCTCTCTATAGCTCTTAAAGCTAGGAGAGAAGAAACCTCTGCCTCTAGGGCAAGGGTTTCAGAGAGATTTGCAGATGGAAAAGATCTGGCTCTCATCTTTGGAAATTTTTTGAAGCTGAGAACCAGTCCCTGGCTTACTACTTCCAGGACCCACTTGTCTGATGTAACAGACATCCAGTCCTGGACAAAGTAAGCCAGCCTGCCCCCTACTGGAATAGGAGAGTCGACCCGGGAAGCCCATCAGGGTGTCTGCTTGGCAGGGGATTTAGGCCGAGGAGTGGATGCAGCCCTGCTCATCCCCCTTCTGCCTCTCCCTCTGAAGAACCCCCTCTGAGGAAAGGAAGAAGAGGCCTGTGCTTGGTAAAAAGGCCTTTGAAAAGGCTTGCTCCTGCCCCTAGACTGCTGCCTTTGAGGAGTTGCCTGCCTTTCCTTGGCCTGAGCACTCCTGTAAGTGGTCCTGTACTCATTCATTTTCTTCATGTAATTCTCTGTCTGCTCCCAAAACAGAGAATTACCCACTACAGGAAAATCCATGGCCTTAGCCTGGGTGTCCTGCGAGAGGCTAGTACATCTGAGCCAAGCCATCCTCCGAAGAGCCACAGATATAGCCATGACTCTTGATGACACATCATTAGAGTCCACAGAAGCATGAAACTGAACCTTAGATGCCTCAGTCCCATTTGCAGCCACTGCATCCAGCTCCTTGGCTAGCTGGGGGGAGGCCTCTTTAGCCAGTGCCAGTACAGTATTCCACCTGGACTTCTGGTACCTGGCTGTATAGGCCATGTAATTCGCCTGCCTGAGTCCCAAAGAAGATGCCATGTACTGTTTCTTTGCCATGGCATCAATCTTCCTGGAGTCCTTGTCAGGGAGGTGTGAAGCCAAGGGAATATTTGCCTTGTCACAGGCAGCAGCCTGCACTACCCCAGCACGGCTGCATTGTTGACATAAGAACTCCATGTCTGAGCCTGAAAGTGTATACCTCTTGTCCATTCTTCTATCCACAGGAGGTATAGTGTTAGGAGACTAAGATTTTTTTGTGTCTGTTTCCCAAAAGATTTATGGAGGGGAACAGACAGTCTCCTGGACTCTGGGATGTCCATAATCTCTACATAATAAGGCTCCTCTTGATCTTCCACAGCCTCCTCCATAAGAAGCTGGAGGGTTTCAGCCACCTTTCTGTAAAACATAAAGTGAGAAGGGGATTCAGAAAGCCTAGGAGGGGAAACACCTGAAGGTCTGTCTGGGGAGATGTCCAGTTCCACAGGCACATCCAGACCTTCACTTACATCATCATCCTCAAATTCCCCTTCCTCTTCAAATTCCGGTTCATAAAAATCTTCAAGGGCATACTCTTGAACCGGGGGAACCAACCGAACCGAACCCCTGCCAGAAGGAGCCGGATCGGTCGGAACCGGACGGAGCGATTCCACAATCTGAATCGCTCTGGCTATCTCTTCGACGGTCGGAACATGGACCTCTGGATCTGAACCGGTCGATTTATCTTTGCGATTTCTTTTTGTCAGAACCGATCCCTTGGAATCGGCTCTCCTTTTGCCCGAAGAAGTATCGCCCTGGTCAGAGGGCACTCCTTCTGGTTCGGTCGAAACTGAACTGGGCTGGCCATCAGGGTCAGCGGACTTCTCAGCCTTCTTTTCCCTCAGTCTACCTAATCTCTTCTCAAGGGTAGGTTTGGGAAAGTTTTTACATAGTTGGCAGTCTGAATCGAGGTGGTCAAATCCCAGACAATAAACACAGGTGGTGTGGGGATTGGCCTTAGCAAAGACCTCCCCACACTCACTGCAGTGTTGAAACCCAGTGGGCTCAGTTTTTTTCTTGGGTTTCTCAGACAAGGCCAACCTAACCAAACGTACCCTTTTTTCGGCAATCGCCAGGCAAGACTCCCTCATCGGTTCCTAACCATGTCACGGGTATTGGAAAAAAAGGGTTCAAAACACTTTTTTTTTTAGAAATTGATAAGAACCAGTAACCACACACTAAGTAAACAAGCAAATTTCACTATCAAATGGCTGGTTCAGCCGAACCGAGCCGCACTTTTACAAGTTTCACACAGACAAACAGAATAATTCCTATCTAGTACTCACGGCACCACAGACGGAAACTGAAGCGACTATGTGGATACTTTTTTCGGTTTAAAAACAGACGAAAACTGAAAATTTGAACAGACTTTCGAACCAAGCTGAAGAAGAAATCTCCGGAGCGACCGTTCAGTGAGGCGGAGTAAAGAATCTGACGGTTTAGGTTTGAATCACTCCAGACAGAGACTTCACCCAAGCTCGAACTCAGCATTCTATGCCCTGCATAGAAAGTTAATTATTTGTTCTCCGGGGCAGTTCAAAGGTTGGGAATCACTGCAATTGTCAGAATACAGCACGACTTCATGTTGTTTGAACAATAGTACAGTGGCGAGGGCTAATAATGAAAAACAACTAGTGTGTCCAATAGGAAGCAAGCAACCAAACCAGTAAGCACAGTTATGCAACAGCCCTGTATGCTGGTCAGAAAATGAGGGGGGGTCTTTTTTGGACAAGGTGGAACTGCAGGCACCAGGAAGCACAAGTCATGCTGACATGCGAGGGTATAACTATGAATGAGAAGCAGACTCATGGATTCCATTAAAGCCTGCTGGCGATGCACTGAGAAACGGAGACAAGAAGACCAGTCACCAGCCACAGTCCTACAGGTTGGTATCCCAGGTAGGGCACAAGAGCCAGTGCAGTGGCTGCCAGTGGAGGACTGACTGAAATAGGACATGTTCCTATTCTGGGGAGGAAGGGATGGTACCTATGCTGCAGCACTGCCACAGAGTCCATGGGTGGCAGTCGCAATGACTGGGCGGAGGATGCCAGCATGAACGCAAGCAAGGGGCCGCCCAATACACGACTGTTCTTTTCACCACAGTGTATCACGAGGGGGACACTGAAACCCAAGGGCTCTGAGGGACAAACCATGGGGC
This sequence comes from Neoceratodus forsteri, assembly GCA_016271365.2. Classification (NCBI taxonomy): domain Eukaryota; kingdom Metazoa; phylum Chordata; order Ceratodontiformes; family Ceratodontidae; genus Neoceratodus; species Neoceratodus forsteri. The sequence continues at coordinate 626,180,372 of CM057458.1, read as the reverse complement.
AGGGGTATGTAAGAAACTGGATATCGCACATTTAACCCAAACATAAAAACAAAGCCCAAATTAGTCAGAAATCGTCATTGCCAGTAGCTGCACTATACTCGGGGGGGGGGGGGGTCAGACAAACACACAGTAAGTTAGTTTCAGGCAACCAAATCAAGAATTCATTAAAGCTGGGTTGCAAAAATGCATCTAGAAGAACTGGACTAACAACTGACCAGACCAGACAAGTCACCAGGCAGCCATTGGGACCTATGCACACAAAAAAATCCTGCCCCCCCCCCCAAGCATATGGGCCTGCTGCATAGCTGTCCCATTGATGCTGATTTACATGTGGAGTAGTTACATAGTCAAATCAAGTACCACCTTGCCACAGTCCCACAAAGCAGCACCCCTTAAGCAGCACACAGGTCATGTACTAAATCATTTGCATTGAACACTGGGTATGGCTGCTAGGGTGCTTACTGGCAGTGGCGAGGGTGGGTGGGGTGATTTATTTATGTTATAGGTGGCAAGTACACAGGAAACCAGCTGGTTGATAAGGATGCCATAGAGAGGAAGATGGTTGCTTTTGAACTGGTTGCCAAAATTGGGGGGGTATTAGGTGTGGGTCAGTGGGTGAGGGGGGTCAGCCTTGGTCCCCTAAACCACCAACTTGCGTGTAATACAGTATTGTCAGCCCCAGTGACTGCAGTGGGAATGCAGTGTGTGGGAGTCCCCTCTGAGACAGTGTGGAGACAAAGGTTTCTGTGCTTGTGCCTCCACAACTGGGTGCCTGTATCAACAACAAAAAAAAAGAAGGAAAAAAGCAAACAGAGTGGAACTCGATCTCTCTCTTGTGGGGGGGTAGGGGGGGTCTTCAGAACCCCCCAGCGTATGGGACTGTGCAAAGCAGAATAAAAACATTATACAATGAGGGTACCCAGAGAATGAGTAAGCACCTGGTTGGTGAGTATTGTCACGAAGTGTAGGCAGAAATTATGACATGTAGGAACCAGTGCAGTAAATGCACATTATCCACTGCAGGCTGCAAATTTCTAAACAAATTGGGCACATTAGTCCTCATCAACCCTGCGGGAGAATCAAATTACTACTCTGATAAGACAGCAGGCTCTATTGGTTCGTCGCCCTCCTCCTCCTAATATTCCTTCTTCTCGGGACAGGTTGCTGCAGTGGAACATGTACTGCGGGCGGGGGCAGCCATAACCATAACATTTTCCAAGGTCTGCAAAACTGCCACATTTTAGTAATGTCCTCCACAGAGGGAATTTATCTGGGTTCAACTGCCTGCTCCTTATCCACTGCTGAAGGTGTCGTAGGACCATGCATTTATTTCCGTTTCCAGCACCTGCTCTGAGGCTTTTTTTTTGTAAATTTTTTCCATCACCAACTTCAGGGTTCCCCCTTTCAGAAACCCTGAGTTCTTCAGTACGCTTTTCTGATGGTTTTGCAGCTTTGTCCTTTTTATCTGTCCCTTTTGGAAGAGACTGCTGCTTATGAGGTGATGAACCTTCAGATATATGCTCTCCAGCATCACTGGGAGCTCCCTCCATTTCTGAGCCTTTTGAATGCTCAGATGACACTAAGGCAGTCTGTGAAACCATAAGAGTTTCCCTTTTTGAGCCCTTTTTCTTTGTCTTTTAGGGCAAAACCTTTTACATAGCTCACAGTTTTTAAAATTGTGATCTGGGCTCAGGCACTTCAAACAAACCTCTTGACAGTCTGGTTTTGCCAGGAGTTTAAAACAGGATTTACATTTTTAAACCCTGTAGGCCTGTTTTTTCCTTTGGCCTATCAGTTATGCCACATTGCTGATGCTGCCTAACATTTTGTTTAATTCAGTTCTACTTTATACAAACTACAAATAAACGTTATTTTAATTATAAAACATTTGCAGTTATACTTTTTAAACAAAAACGCAGTTGGTTCCTTAGGGCAGGAACCACATCCAAATGCAATGTCTCCAGTTTCTGGAAACTGAGCAGGACTCAGAGAAACTGTAAATTTTAACAAAAGAATTAAATAAACCCCCTAACTAATGTAGAGTATATGAAAAATTAACTAAACTGGAAAATAAGATTTTTCTTTAACATTTTTATAGTTTTTGGCCAGGAAAGCACACTAAGCCAAGGCTTGTTTCCAGGGGCATCCTGGCAGAACAGGGATGTTAACTGACCTGCTCATGGTCACACAGTATGCAAGTGGTGGCTGTGGGATTCAAACACAGTTCTCCAGGTCTGAAGCTCAGTGCTCTTAACCCCAATGCTATACTGCTTCTCAGAACTGGTAGATTAGTAAATGTAAAGAAAATTAACCAGAAGACTAGAGAAGACTTTGGGGCAGGGTTCGACCTTAACATACATTTACTAGCCCGGGGCATAGTGCAGAGTGCCTGGGACTAGTGCAGATACCTCCTTACCTATCCGTGTGGGCTAGTGCAATCGGCAGAGTTGGCTTTACTTCCGGTCGTCAATAGTGGTCCTAGGAACAAAATCCTACCGAGCCCATGGAACTCTGGAGCGGCCGCAAATCAGAGACATAGCCAATGGGTACTCTCGGAGACCCGAACAAGCGCTTCCAACTTCCGAGTTGTTTGCCCAGTCAAGCAGTTCCTCCTAGAGGGGAGGCATGCAGGCTGTCACTCACTGCTTTCCTTTGCATCTATTGGCCAGCCCAGTTTGGCAAGTCGGCAGGAGGGGAGCAGCATGAGGTGGAACAAGCTGACATCATAAGGAGTACTATTGGCTAAAGCCTATAGCCTGGGCATGTAAGGTGCAGATTGGCAGCAGCTATTGGAAGCAAGCACACTGGGGTGTGGCTTTGAGTTGCATAACTGGATTTAAGGAGCTGTTTTTGTTTCCCAAAAGTGCGGAGGATTCAAATTTTGGAAGAGACTGCGTGTTGCTGCAAGGTTGGAGGAATGGCTGTTTGGTGAGTGAAGAGTAGGCGTTCGGCGGTTTCGGCACTCCCGAAGGTTCAGTGGTACCACAGTCGTGGTCTTGGATCCCAGAACTGGTCATCTGACTGTGTATGCGCTGTAGCCTGCAAGAAAAAATTACTCACCTTAGTAATGTTGTTTCTTCTAATGGAGTCTTGCTATATTATGACAAGTGCAGTTTGTCCCACCACTAGAACTGCTCCGGAGGTGAAAGAGTTAACTTCCATGCAGAGCATGGAGTTTAGAGCGCAAGCTCGGTTAAAGAAGCTCTGTTAGGGTGGTTTCAAACCGAAACCGTCAGATCTTTATGAGCAAAACTCACTAAGGTTCTGTGTGGAAGCTGTAACCTACACTGGCCAACTGCCTACTAACACTGGCTACTCAGTAGGTAGCACACTCGCCTCTGAGGCCGGGAGATCAGAGGGCTGTGGGTTCAGTTCCCACATGTGGCACTTGGGTTAATATCCCAGCACTGACACTGTAATGCAGCATGAGAGGGGTGCTGCATTTCTGAGGTGCCGTCTTTCGGATGAGACGTTAAACCGAGGTCCCATCTGCCTGGATTGGTGGTAGTTCAGGTGGATGTTAAAGATCCCATGGCACTTATCGAAAGAGTAGGGGAATTGCCCCGGTCTCCTGGCCAAATTTCCCTCATTCACTAAAAATACCACCAACAGCTTAATCTGGTTCAAGGTCAGTTGGCATTCATTTGTATCCCCCTCCCCCGGGTCGTGCCTGAAAATAGGCAGAATTTGTCTAGTGCACTTACCCGGTCAACAAAAGCTAACAAAAAAAAAAAAAAAAAACATATTCACACATTTTCCTGGTCCCAACACCAAGACTCAAGTCAGTGGACCAGAAAAATAAGATAAAATAACGAAATAAACACAACACCCAAACATGAAAGAGGGCATCAATAAATGCCAACAGTGGACTGCCCACCCCATACCCAAAGTAGAAGTTCTGAGAGGGGCAGGCTGGGGGGGAGGTCATAATATAGCAAGACTCCATTAGAAGAAACAACATTACTAAGGTGAGTAATTTTTTCTTCAAACAACATGAAGTCTTGCTATACTATCATGACAAGTGCAGACTACACAGCAGTACCTCCATGGAGGAGGGACAGAACCTACTTAGGGAATGAGCTCTGAAGCACGGCTGTGCAAACCGAAGCATCCCTCCTGGCCTGAATATCCAGGGAGTAATGCTTGGTCAAAGTGTGTACTGTTTTCCAAGTAGCTGCTTGACATATCTCCAAGATAGGGATGTCTCTAGCAGCAGCTAGAATGCAGCTGTACCTCTGGTAGAGTGAGCCCTCAGGCCTGGGGGGAGACCTTACCCAGCTTTTGATACAAAATTGGATACAAGAAGATCCACCTGGCAATGGATCTCTTAGTGGCAGGTCTCCCTTTCCCAACCTCACCATAAGTGAGAAATAGTTGGAGGGAGTCAAACCTGTGACCCTTGGTACGCTCTATGTAGTAACTTAGGGCCCCTCTTAACATCTAAGCTGTGCAGCCTCCTCTCACCAGAGGAGGAATGGTCAGTGAAGAACACTGGAAGTGAAATAGATTGGTTATGGTGGAAATCCGAAACCACCTTAGGCAAAAACTTCCTGTTAGTCCTGAGGACTACTTTATCCCTGTGAAAGGAAATAAAGTCAGTCTCTACTGATAAAGCCTGTAACTCACTTATGCGCCTGGCAGAAGTGATGGCTACTAGAAATACAGTTTTCCAAGTCAAATACCTAAGCTCTGCCGAAGACAGAGGCTCAAAGGGGGGTTGCAGGGTCCCTGAATGGAGGATTGGTATGAAGCAATCCCTTAAAAAACTTGGAAATACAGGGTGAGCAAAAAGAGGAGAGGGCTTCCCTGCTGAAATGAAGGCAGAGACAGCTGCCAAGTGCACTTTCAGGGTAGCTGGTCTCAGTCCCAAGGAATTAAGATGGACCATATAGTCCAATACAGTGGGTAGATCAGCAGATTCCTGGGAAATATGCTCCCAGAACACCATATGGAAAACCTTTTCCACTTGGAGTTATAGGTAGCTCGGGTGGAAGGCTTCCTAGCAGCCTTCAGGATTTCGAGAACACTTTGAGAAAGTTGTAGATCAGCAACTCTAACTGCTCAAGAGCCAAGCCTTGAGGTTGAGGGTTTGAGATTCGGATCACAAACTCTCCTGAGCACAGGTTAACAGATTGTGGTTCCTGGGGAGACACAGGGGAAGATGGACTGCTAAGGACAGAAGGAGAGGGTACCAGGGCTGCCTGGCCCAGTCTGGAGCAATCAGGATCATCTTGCAGGGCTGAGACCTGATTTTGACTATACTCTGAACAGGAGAGGGAAGGGGAAAGGCATAAAGAAACTTCCTTCCCAATCGGGAGAAAGGCATCCAGGGGACTGAGCCCAACACTGGGGGCCTGCAACAAAAAAGGGGAAGTTGATGATTGTCTGGGGCTGCAAAAAGATCTATCTGAGGAGTGCCCCATCTGGCAAACACTATCCCCAGTACTAGAGGATCCAGCGACCATTCGTGATGGCCCTGGGAAATCCTGCTGAGAGCATCTGCCAGGACATTGTCCTTGCCTGGGAGGTGAACTGCTATGAGGGAAGTGTTCAGGGAATAAGCCAGAGACCACAACTTCATCGCCTCAGTGCACAAGGCCGAAGACCGAGTGCCCCCTTGTTTGTTGATGTACCACATTGTAGTGGTGTTGTCTGTTCTGATCTGTACCACCTTGTTCTGATCAGATGCAGAAAAAAACCTTAAGTGCTAGAAAAATAGCTCTGAGTTCCAACAGATTGATGTGGAGCAGAGATTCCTGAGGGGACCATAACCCCTGGGTGGAGAGGTTGCCCATGTGAGCTCCCCATCCCAAGAGGGATGCATCTGTAGTAAGGGTCAGGGTGGGACAGAGGGATGAAAGGCACCCCTTGTCTCAGATTGCTCTGATCCTATCCTGCCACCACTGAAGGGCCTGGATCAGGGTTCAGTTACTGGGATTAACTTGGATAGGGGATCTCTTCTTTGAGACCAGAAAGCTCTCAAATGGAACTGAATGTCCCTCATCTGAAATCTTGCTCCTTGCACTACAGCTGTGGAAGCAGCCATGTGTCCTAGGAGCTGCAGGAAATGCCTTGCTGGTGAGAGAGACCTGCAGAGTGAAGGACGGGCCAGGGCCACTAAGGTCCTTACCCTTTCCAAGGGGAAGGAAGGTCTGCCTGCTTTGTGTCCAGTTCTGCGCCTATAAGGTGAGTACCTGGACAGGTTCCAAACTGACTTTGGAAGATTGAGAAGAAAGCCCAGAGAGGCAAGCAGCTGCTGGGTAACTAGCAGGTGTGATTTGATCTGGTCTGGAGACTGACCCACAATGAGCCAGTCATCCAGGTAGGAAAAAATGGCAATCTTTTGCCTTCTTAGATGAGCAACTGCTACTGCCAGACATTTTGTGAACACCCTTGGGGCAGAAGTGAGGCCGAAGGGCATTGCTCTGAACTGATACTGGCCTGAGGGCAGTTCAGATCTGAGTACTTTCGATGGGAGCTTCTGATAAGAACATGGAAGTAGGCATCCTTGAGGTCCAGGAAGCTAGCCAGTCCCTGGCCTTAGGGAGGGTAAAATCATTCCAGTGTCACCATTTTGAACTTTGGTTTTAAAAAGGTGCTTGTTTAGATATCTTAGATCCAGGATAGGCCGCCACTCTCTTGTCTTTTTTGGGTAAGGAAGTACCTGGGTACAGACCCCTTGCCCTGGTGTGGGGAGAAACCCTTTCTACAGCTCTGAGAGCTAGGAGGGTTGAGACTTCTGTTTCCAAAGCAAGAGTCTCTAAAGGGTTTGCAGGTGGAAAAGATCTGGCTCTCATCTTTGGAAATTTTGGTTGAGAACCAGACCCTGGCTCACTACTTCCAGGACCCACCTGTCTGATGTTAAAGACTCCCAGTCCTGGATGAAGTAAGCCAGCCTGCCCCCTACAGGTAATGGAGAGCTGACCTGCATCCCATCAGGGTGTCTGTTTGGCAGGGGCTTTAGGCTGAGGGGTGGGAGCAGGGCCTGCTTGTACCCCATCTGCCTCTCCCTCTGAAGAACCCTGCTAGCATAGGGCTGAAGAGGAGGAGGCCTGGGTCTGGTAAAAGGCCTGTGAAAAGGCCTGTCCCTACCCCCTGGGAGCTGCCTCTGAGGAGTAGTTTGCCGCTCCTTGGCTTGTGCACTCCTAGAAGTGGTTCTATATTCATCCATTTTCTTCATATAATTCTCTGTCTGCTCCCCAAACAGAGAATTTCCCACCACTGGAAAATCCATAGCCTTAGACTGGGTATCCTGTGACAAAGCAGTATACCTGAGCCAGGCCAGTCTCTGAAAAGCCACAGATGTGGCCATGACTCTAGAGGACACATCATTAGAATCCACTGCAGCATGGAATTGTACCTTAGATGCCTCAATACCATCAAGAGCCACCTGCTCCAGCTCCTTTGCAAGCTGGCCAGGGACCTGTTTGGCTAAGGCCATGACAGTATCCCATCTATATTTCTGGTATCTCGCAACATAAGCCATATAGTTTGCTTGTCTGAGTCCTAAGGATGCTGCCATGTATTGTTTTTTGGCCATGGCATCAATCTTCCTGGAGTCCTTGTCAGGAGGATGTGAAGCCAGGGGAATATTAGCTTTATCACAGGCTGCAGCCTGAACTACCCCAACATGACTGCATTGCTGTGAAAGAAAATCTGTATCAGGACCTGACAAAGTGTACCTCCTGTCCATCTTTTTATCTACAGGAGGCACAGAATTAAGAGCTTTTAAAATTTTTATTGTTTGTTTCCTAAAAGATTTATGCAAAGGGATGGACAATCTCCTGGACTCTGGGATATCAGTCATCTCTACATAGTCAAGCTCCTCTTGCTCATCCAAAGCCTCCTCTAAGGAAGCTGGAGGGTTTCAACAACTTTTTATAAAACAAAAAGAGAAGGGACTCAGAAGCCTAGGGAAGATTCACCTAAAGGTCTGTCTGGGGAGATGTCCGGTTCAATGGGCACATCCAGACTTTCAAAGTCACATTCACACTGATCATAATCCTCCTCCCCCTCCTCTGGTTCATAAAACTCTTCTATATCATATTCCTGAACCGGTGGAACCGACCGAACTGACCTTTTGCCAGATAGTGGTGGTTCGGAGGGAACCGGGAACAGTGACTGGACAATCTGTATTGCCCTGGCTATCTCTGCAGCAGTTGGAGAAGGAATTTGACTCCAAACCTGCTGATTTTTAGTTTTCTTTGCTGGAACTGGCTCCTCGCAGGCCAGCTTTGGGCCCGAGAAGTCTCACTGGTCAGAGGGTACCCCTCTCCTGTTCGGTTGGCACCGAACCGGCTGGCCATCCGGTCAGCGGACTTTTGGCCTCTCGCTCCTGGAGCCTGCCCACTCTCTTGTCCAGGGCGGCTGCAGGGAAATTTTTACAAATCTGGCAGTCTGAATTGAGGTGGTCAAACCCCAGACAATAGACACATGTAGTGTGTGGGTCAGCCTTGGCAAAGGCTTCCCCACAGACACTACAGTGCTGAAACCCAGTGGGCCCGGTTTTTCTTTTGGGTTTCTCAGACATGATGCCAGCCTAACCAACAAACTTGCCCTTTTAATGGCAGTGCCAGGCAAGACACCCTTATCGGTTCCAAACCGTGTCACGGGTCGTGGAAAAAACCGTAATGAAATCCGTTTTTTTTAGAACCGATAAGAACCGGGAACCGCACTCTAACAAGCCTTAAAAGGCTTTAAAACCAAGTTTAAGTACAATTCGATCGGTTCAAACCGAACCGATAACAATTTACAAGTTCCACACAGAAAAACCTATCTATTACTTACAATACCATAGACAGAGCTTGAACCGATCGGTTTGCGGTTAAAATAAATAAATCACAGTTAAATTCAACCGAGAAAAAGCGTTTTAAACCGAGGAAATGAACCGAGCAGCAGGAGGAATCTCCGGAGCGACTGTTCAGTGAGGCGGAGTAAAGAATCTGATGGTTTCGGTTTGAAACCACCCTAACAGAGCCTTTTTAACCGAGCTCGCGCTCTAAGCTCCATGCTCTGCATGGAAGTTAACTCTTTCACCTCCGGAGCAGTTCTAGTGGTGGGACAAACTGCACTTGTCATAATATAGCAAGACTTCATGTTGTTTGAACAAGGTATTCATACCGGGAGCTAGATCACCTGAAACTAAAGAAAATGCCTGCTCAGGTAAGGCAGTGCCACGTGGCATTAAAACGCTGTGCAGTATGGCATGTAGGTTCTTCTGAGTTAGTTATTTAATTTTTCTGTGAGGTTGTGTGTGTGGGGGGGGGGGATTGGGAAACCGTCTAAGGCAATGGGCTGGCATTGAAAAACGCAAAGACCAGTATTGTTCTGAACTTCTGACTGAGGTTGTGGGGGAAACAAAAACTGTTTGAAACTGAAAAGAAAGTGTGTCTGCAACTCTGCATACTCCATCGCAATAGCAGCAATTGGTGCCTTAACTCAGCCGTGGACTGGTTTTCTGTGTAATGTTTTGATAACTAATTTACAGAGACATTATGTGATTAATTTGATTTCTGAAAGCAAATTTTTGGGGGCTTGTTATGTGTGTGTGCTTTCCAGTTCCCTCGTTCAGCTCTGCCTACGGGGGGGAGGGGGTATGTGGCTTGTTATGGGGTTGGGCTGGGCACATCTGTCTTTTATTGCTGAGCAGGCAAGGCAAGCACACTGGGACTTGGATCACCTACAATGTAAAATGCCAAGCTCAGGTGAGGCAGTGGAATTCATTTTAAATGCAGACAGTATTTATGTGGTCTACGATTGAGGTTCTGACTGAGATTGTGTGGGGATTGGGAAGCAGTGTGAACATTTTTGCTGTCTAAGTTGCTCTGCTCATACTGTGTTCTGTTGCCTGGGTGGTGATGTCTGTGGTTTGTTGTGGGCTGGGCACCACGTTTCTTTTTGGATTGATGTTTGAATATACAAAAGTACTCTGGTAAGTCAAGTGCCAGTTGTTACTGTTCTTCTGAGATTGTGTGGAGCATGGGGGCCAAAAGTGTGCCGCTGTGATGTGCCCTATAGTTTTATCTGTTTTGCTGTAGCACATTCTGGCTTATTTTGAGATTTCCCTCATTTTGCATTGTTGTGTTGCCTACAAGGTGGGGGGTTCGATTGATGTCTGTGGTTTGTTGCGGGGCTGAGCAAACCACTGTGGGTTATGGCAATTTTAGTCTGACTTGTTATTATTCATGGTCTGTCAAAAGCACATGGTGACATGAGTGCGGGCTAATGCAAACCACTGTGGGCTAGTGCAATTTTAGACTAACTTGTCCTGCTGGTAAGTGCAAAAAAAAGTTAAGGTCAACCCCTGCTTTGGGGCAATCGCTCTCTTCAGGAGAGAGCAGAGAAACGAATCAGGCATTACGCCTGAAGGGGATAGTGTAAACACTGTGTACAGTTTAACTATAGTTCTAAATTCTCTAATTAGCATTTAGTTCTATACTCTAGGACACCACTCACCATGAGATGGTGCAGATCTGTATAAGCATTATTGTTGGATTCCAGTTTTCAGAAGGGATAAGCACTAAAGCAGGCGGAGTATGGGGCTGGGGGTAGATGCTGGAAGGCGCTTCACCAGAAGAGAAGGGGCATAACAAATTACAAAAAAAAAAAGAAAGAAAGGGGTAAGGCAGAACTCTGAAAACTACAAACAGGTCAGCCTGAAATCAGTCCTGGTCAAGTTCCTGGAAGGTGCTAGGGTTCTACCTTGGCAGGGACAGTGTTATCTGTTCCTATCAAGGGCCGGCCAAAGTGATTTTATAAATGCGGCTCTCCATTCCAGCTAAGCAATGTATGAGACCAACTATGATGTGGTTTGCGCTCAGGCACTGGCCATTTGACTATATACTGCACTAATGCTTTTAAGCGTAATCTCTTTTTTTTGTAACTCCGCTTTATTGAGAAGTAAAACATATAAATACAACATAAAAACATATAATGTGACAGCAGATAAGAGCCATTTGGCCCACCCAGTCTGTCCATAAAATAAAATGAGTCTCAGACTGTGAAGGTGATGGTTCCAGTTACTTACAGTAAGGGCTCATCCAAATACTTAAAAGTATGTGCCACAGAATATAGAACAGTATACACTTCACCATTATATACTGAATGTCATCAACACTTAAGACATATTACCCTTCCAGAAAATTACCATCATGGGTATGAACCAGTTGTTACTGTCTGGATACATATTTTGTTCAGTGTCTATACTCTTTTCTATCTATTTTAAAGGAAGAAAGAAACAGTTTATGGAAATACAAATATGGGGCTGAACTACCCTAAGCAAAAGTACAGTTATGTAAGAACTTACCGTAACAGTAGATCTTCGAGAGAGGCTCTTGCAGTAGGTATTCACATATGGGACTAAGTCGCCAGGCGTCAGGACCCCATGGAAAACTTCTAGCTAGCAGACTCTGGCGGGGGACTGCCCCCATGTCAGGTGACCGGTGTCAGGCGACGTCGGTATAAAGGGGCGGTCCCCCATGCCCGCCTTCCAGTTCTTTCCTGCCAAAGGCCAAAAGAGGCAAGACGAGAGAGAAGAGGATAATTTCCCCCAAGGAAATTAATCAAGAAACCTAGGGGGATGGAGGGCGGGAAGGTGATATCTACTGCAAGAGCCTCTCTCGAAGATCTACTATTACGGTAAGTTATTATGTAACTGTACTATCTTACTTCGAGAGGGTTCTTGCAGTAGGTATTTACATACAGGACTGAGTTCCAAGCAGTCTGGAACAAGGAAAAACACTCGGGAGGAGGATTATCATCCACAACATAAAACCTCAGGCCAGAACAAGTCTTACAAGAGGAGACCTTGTAGTACAGTCAACCTGAAGCCTGCTCTACGACGAGAGGCAATGTCCAAACTGTAGTGTTTTGTGAAGGTAAGGGCAAAAGTCCAAGTTGTGGCTGCACAGATGTCTGCTGCTGACACATTCTTGAAACAAGCAGCAGAGGCAGCTACTCCTCTGGTGGAGTGACCTCTGACTTGACCCGGAAGAGTCTTGTACTTGTCATAACAGAAAGTGATACAATTCGCCAACCATTTTGAGAGGCATTGCTTAGAATTCTCGTTTGTGAGCGAAAGAGTCAAAGGGCTGATCTGTCTTCCTGACATCCTTAGTCCGATTGGTGTAGTATCTCAGGATTCTGTGAACATCCAAAGTATGTAAGAAGTACTCTCCTTGATTGGAGTGTTGCGTAAAGAAAGCGGGTAGCTCAACAGATTGATTCAGCATAGATTCGGCTACCACCTTGGGGAGAAACTTGGGGTTGGTGCGTAGCGCCACACGTTCCTTGTGGAAAATCAAATATGGGATTTTACACACCAAGGCCTGGAGCACAGAAATGCACTGAGCAGAAGTAATGGCCACTAGGAACAGCGTCTTCCAAGAGAGGAACTTTAAGTCTGCTTCTGCTGCGGGCTCGAAGGGAGGCAGTGTAAGCTTCTCCAGGATTAAATTCAAGTCCCATGGAGGGGCAGGAATGCAAATGGGGGGTCTCAAGTGGAGAACCCCTCTAAGAAAAGTCATAGAGACTTCCAACTACACAAAAGTTCTGTCTCCGAAGGGAATATGGTAGGCTGAAATAGCTGCAATATGAACCTTTAACGAGGAATGGTTGAGACCCAGGTCAAGAGGTGACGCATGCAATCCAGTACTTTGTTGACTGGGCACGAAAAAGGCTCTAAGTCTTTGGAGCCTGCCCAGATGGAAAATCATATCCACTTCATGTCGTAGATGAACCTGGTGGAAGGCTTCCTGGCCTCTACCAAAATGTCCACTACTAAAGGAGAGACTCCAAAGCGGGCTTTAGCTATGTCTGCAGGAGCCACACATCGAGATGAAGGGATTTGAGGCCTGGGTGAACAAGGGTCCCCTGATCCTGGGTCAATTGCTGCGACAGAGGAAGAGGAAGACGTGGTTCCTCTGAAAACTGCTGCAGAAGAGAGAACAAAACTTGCCTGGGCCAGGAGGGGGCGATGAGAATCATTTGTGCCTCTTCTGATCTGAGTTTGTTCAGGACCCTCGGAATCAAAGGAATGTGAGGGAAGGCATAAATGAATCTGTCCCTCCAAGAGAGACACAGAGCGTCCCACCAAAAAACGTCTCGCCCTACAGTGAGCGAGCAAAAGGCAGGAAGTTTTGCATTTTGGGGGGAGGCAAAGAATTCTACCTGAGGTGTCCCTCACCGCCAAAAGATGTCGTTTATGATCTGTTGATCTAACTCCCATTTATGAGACCTGGCTGAGGGCCGGTTGAGTTCGTCTGCCAGTGTGTTTTCTATTCCCGGAACATGAACTGCGGTCAGGTGAAGATGGTGCTGGGTTGCCCAATACCAGACTCTCATTGCCTCTCGGCAGAGGGGATAGGAACGTGTTCCTCCCTGTTTGTTGAGATACCAGACTACGCACATCTCGTCTGACTGGATGAGAAGATGACAAGGAAGAATGAAGGGAAGAAGAGCTTGTAGGGCATAAAGGACTGCCCTTAGTTCGAGCACATTTATGTGCAGATTCTGCTCGAAACTGGACCAGCTGCCCTGAGTCCTGTGAGACCATAGGTGGGCACGCCAGCCCTCTCCTGACATATCTGTTGTCAACATCTGGGATGGAGGAGTGATGCAGAAAGGAACTCCCAGACACAGGTTCTCCTGAACCATCCACCAGTGCAAGTCCCTGGTCATGGGATCCGACACTAGCACCCAGGGCTCCAGATAAGGGGAGTACCGACCTATTTTACTCACCCCATTTTAGCAAATACTCTTCAGAAATGTTTTTTTTAATGAGTACCAATACTCACCCAACATCTGTAAATGTTCCACATTCCCTAGAACAGTGCTTCATAACATAACTGGTAATTCAAATGGAGCAGTTTTTTCCAGATTTACAGCACTCGTACACATCCCAATTTTATTTTCAAACTGGCGAGTAAATTACTCCTGCCTGCCATTATTATCTGAGACACTGTTGGCACCTGATCAGTTCTTATCTAGAGAAAAAAACTACAATGTTTTTAAAAATGTACTCCTCACTCCACTCTTACCAGACATTTGTACACATCTGAATTTAGTTTTACTCACCTTACTTTCTAAATGAGGAGTAGAGTATTTATCTCAAAAATCTTATCTGGAGCCCTGCTAGCACCTCCTGGTCTAGATCATCCATGATCTGGTCTCATTGCGACCGAAGCATCCATTGAGAGATCCTCATATGGAGCCGAGCGAATAGGACAGTCGGAATGGCAGCCGCCATTAGCCCGAGGAAGTGGAGGACAGACCTGGCTCCGACCCGCCTGCAACCGGACAGCAGACAAGCCTGATTCTGAAGGGTCTCGACCCTGTCTGGAGGCAAAAAGGCTTTGCCTGTGGTCGTGTCCAGTATCGCCTCTATAAATTGGTGGCGATGGCAAGGGACCAAGTGGGACTTGGCCTGGTTGATAGTGATACACAGGCTGGTAAAAACCTGCAGGGTAAGGGAAAGTGAGTGCAGGAGTTCCTCCCTGGACAGGGCTGCCAGGGCCAATGCGTCCATGGTGTACGAGATCCTGCACACCCTGATGCGCGGGTGGGCCGCTACCATCGAAAGGCATTTGGTAAACACTCGGGGAGCAGAGGAAAGACCAAATGGGAGGGCCTTGAATTGGTAGTGATCCCCCTGAAAACAAAAACAAAGGTATTTGCGATGGGAAGGGCATATGGGGATATGCAGGTACGCATCCTGCATGTCCAGAGTGCACAGCCACTGTCCCGGCTGGAGTAACGGTAGAAGGTTCTGCAAGGACAGCATTCTGAAATGTTTGTACTCCACGAACATGTTCAGGGAGCTGAGGTCTAGAACTGGCCTCAAGTCTCCCGTCTTCTTTGGAACTAGAAAGAAATGGGACTAGTAAACAGTCCCCCAAAGGTGAGTGGGGACTGGCTCTATCGCTGCCTTCGACAGAAAATATATGATTTCCTCTAGAACCAGAGGAAGATGTTGCAGGGAGTAAGATGACTGAGGGGGTGGTTTTCAGGGCGGTTTTTGCAGAAACTCTGCCGAGTGTCCATCGGATATGAGCTGGAGCACCCAAGCGTCCGATGTTATCCTCTTCCAACCCAGTAGATGGGAGGAGAATCTCCCCCTTGCCGGTTCTTCTGGAATGGTCAGAGGCAGAGGGAGAGGTAGAGCATCAGGAGGTATGGGGCAGCGCAGCAGCCGTGGCTCACATGGACTTTTTGCTGGGGGAGAGTCTTGGTTGCTGGAGGGGCCAGACGTTTGTTGACATGCTTTCCTTGAGGCTTTTGCTTTTGTCGGGTTTGGTGACAAAAAGGATGCTGCTATCCCTGACGGGTCTGTACAACTTTAGTGCTGTGTCCTTCTCTTGCAGCTCGGTCCTTGACATCACCCCCGAACAGCACCAAACCCCTGAAGGGAGCATCCTGTATAGCGGACTGTACCTCAGGGACCAATCCTGATACACAGAGCCAGGCATGATGCCGTAGGCCCACGGTGAAAGCTGAGCTCCTGCCAGTTGTGTCCACTGCATTGTAAGTGGCACGAAGCATGTGCCGACAGGTCTAACAAGCAGAACAGACTAGGTCTCCCAGTTCCTGCTTAGTTTGTGAATCAGGAAGGGATTCCAACTTGCATTCCACCTGGATAAGGATGGACTTCCAGAAATCCCCCATATGGCCGATGTAACTGAGGGTCCGGATGCCTAGGATCGAAAAGGAATAGATCTTCTTCCCGTACTGATCCAGAAGTCGGATTCCTTGTGAGGTGGGGACGAGCTCAGATGTTTAGGGTTGGCAGAATGGCCATGAGCGGCGCTGACGACAACTGAATCCACCCTGGGGTGAAGACTGAGAAAGCCTATACCCTCCGGAGCCTGGTATCACCTATCCACCTTCCTAGGAAGGGGGGCTAGCGCAGAAGGTTGTTTCCAGATGTGGAAACAAGATCAGGGTGAGGCTCTATCCAGGGTGGAATCAGTGTAGGAGTGGTCTCGGGCAGATCCAAATGAGCAGCGAGTTTCTTACGCTGTGGGTCTGGCTCCACTGATTGCCATTGGCGTGTTTCCTGGATCTTCCTTAAGAGCTCCAGAAAGGAAAGGTCTTCCGGAGAGGACTTCGGAGGATCCCTTGGCCTTGGGCATTCTAGAGTATGTGGCTCATCACCATGATCCGAGTCGTCAGATGTCTCTGAGGAATGACCCCTCTAGTGAGCTCCCCAGGAAGTGTGTCCTCCCCACCTCGGGTGCCAGAAGGTTATCCTCTGGCATCGGGTAAGGGGGAGGGAGTCTCTTGCCTCCGACGTAGGGGGTCCAGTGTAGGGACCGGCACTGGGAGATGACTCTCGACCTCCATGGTGATCCGAGTCCTGGCCTCAGCCCTCCAGGAGGCCAAGGCCTCCTTCAGATCCACCGGTGGCTGTGGAGTGGGTTGCAGAGGTGGAGGAGGAGGGGAATACGGGTAGTGTGGGTACCCGTAGTTAGAGTATCCATAGCCCGATGGCGGGAAGCCCAGCATCGGATACCGAGGCATCGTGTACTGATGCGCTGGATAATGTGGCATCGGGCACTGCGGCATTGGATACTGAGGGGCCGGGTACTGCGGCACCGGGTATTGCAGTGCCGGGTACCTTGATGCCAGGGGCTCTAATGGGGCAGAAGGACCTGGCAAAGGCCCTGCTGAGGGGCCGGATGGAGGGAGCGTTCGCCCTGCGGGCATCGGGCCCGGTGTGGGTCCGACAGACCTGACAGAGGAACGGGTCTTCCACTGGGAAAAGGGGTGCCAGAAGGCGGTGTCAGGTCAACCAGCGTCTGAGGATCTGGCGTCAGAGGGTCCGGCGTGGGGGGGGGTCTGATGGCAGCATCCCGGGGTCGTCTGTTTCAACCGGAGGAGGGCAGAAGTCCTTGGGTGTAAATCGAGGGGACACAGGGACCTCATTGGGCAACAGGATTATCCGTTACGGAGAGCCTGGGGGATCAGACGTAATAACAGGGTCTGCTGCAGGCTGGTTGGCTGGGCGGTCGTCGGACGAGCTGGTGGCTGTCTTATCAGCAATGTCTGGGTAGACGTCGGAGGAGCCAGCGTCTGACTTATTGGTTTCCCTGTCCGAGGAAGGCCATAAAGGAGTGGCGGTCTTCTCGGAATGGGGTTGGGCTGGGCGATCACTGGAAGAGGTGAGCAGCTTATCAACCCTGCCTGGGCGGGCGTCGGTGGGATTAGCGTCTGACTTACTGGACCCGCTTGGACTGAAAGGCCACGAAGGAGGAGTGGCCTTAATGGGAGTGGAGGCCTCCTTTACCCCGGAGGCTCCCGAAGGGCTCGAGCACAAGCCCGACAGGAGGGGTGATGCCTTCCTGGTAGCCACCAAGACAGCTGTCGAGGACCTCGAGGGCCGCGACTCCAGCTGAAGTCACGGCTGCTGTGGAAGACGATTCCCACTCCGACAGCTTCTCCTTGTCACACTTCTTTCTGTGGCCTTCAGGGGAAGTGGATGCCTGCGTAAGCTTCTTTAACTCTTTTTCCATGGAGGCCATTTTCTTCTTGAGGAGATGGGCTTCCAGGGACTGCTGCCTTCTCTTGCAGGTAGCCGAGTTGAACTTCTGGCAGTGCTGGCACTTCTCCACAGGGTGGTCAGGGCCTAGACAGAAGAGGCACACGGAGTGTCCGTCCTTGTGTGGAAGCTGGGAACCACACAAGTCGCACTTATTTTTATGCAACTAGGGCGTTGGGGAGAAACATACACAGCAGATATTTGAGAAATCGAATAAATGGAAAAAGAGTCAAAAAGTTGAGAACTTTAGGACAACGAATGAACTGACAAGCACTGTTCTATGCAGGGCACTTTCACAAGTCAGCGGTGGGAAAAGAACTGAAGGCGGGTGTAGGGGACCGCCCCTTTATACCCGGCGTCGTTTGATGCGGTCACCTGGCGTGGAGGCGGTTCCCATGAGACTGCTAGCTAGAAGTTTTCCATGGGGTCCTGATGCCTGGCGGCTTTAGTCCCATATGTGAATACCTACTGCAAGAGCCCTCTCGAATTAAGATCTCTGATTTCTCATTATACATGTGCCTATGCTTATCATGGGGGGGGGGCTGGGATATGCCGAGAGGATCGTTGAGTAACCGAGGGCCCTGTCCTTTTTCACAGTGCCTCTGATACATGTGCAGTCTCTGTGAGGAGAGATGCCACTTTACAGACAGTGTGTAAGATTCTGAAAGGCCTGGATTGCCACAATCCCCGGGTATGCTGACAATAACGATGCATGGGGCTCGCCGCGATCTAATGGGAGTTTCTGTCCTGTGCGGCAACTGCTGCAAAGTAGACTAACTTTTCCAGGTCTAACTTGGGGCAATCCTAGGGGCCTTTTTATGAAGCTTGCCAAATATTTGCTACAAGCTGCCCGTTCATGAAAACTATGCAACTGTGCCTGAGACTGTAAATATAAGACACAATGGTAGCAAGGGGTTGACACACAACCAGAGCGATGTCATGGCACAGGGCAGTGCAAAGCCTTGTGCCACATTTGAATTCTGTCCAGTGAAGCCGGCCCAGTGGTTTGAAGGGTTGAGGCACTGTGACTTATCTCCTGCCACACGGGCGACCATGTGTTAGGTAGTGAACATGGGTTGCTTGGGGGTGGTCGGGGAGGGAAAGGACTGAGCGTCCAGAGGTCAGCTCTCCTCTCCCGGAAATGGTGGCTTGGCAGTCCTGATGAATGACTACTCCCAGGAGGGTACTGCGGCACCCCGCAATGTGCGCATGCCTTCATGTGCGCACACTAATGTGTGCATCCTCGCCATGGGAAGAGACTGAAAATGGGGGTGCTGGCAGGCTACATGATGCCTGGACCGCTCTCCCAATACTGACTTCGCCCGGCAAAACTGGATTTGTGCACCGGAGAGCAGCTCTCCACTCCTGGCCCTGACATGAGGAAGAAATCTGTGGGAGATTCATCAAATGTGGGCTGGGGTCGGGAGAAGTAACGCGCCCCCCTTCCAGGAAGATGCAAGCCCTCACAAGAGAGGGATGAAGCCCACCTGCTAGCAGCAGTCCCTGGGGAGAAAAGAATAATAATAAAAAAAAAAAAATACTGCCTAGTGTCACTAGGACTCTCACAACAGAGTACCAAATGGACCAGGCTTTCCTACTGACACAGGCCCAAAAACACATACACCCTTAAACTGCAAAACCCTCAGGAACAACCCCTGCCTGGAACTCCTGCCCCAGGATCCAGGGAATCTTCCACAACTAAGAATACCTGTACACAGGAATGAACAACCCCCTTCCCCTGTCCTTGAATGTACTACCAGCTATCCTGCCTTGTCAACCAGTGGGTGAGGGTAAGAAGAATGGAAGGGAAAATTATCAGGATCAGCAGGAACCCTCATTTGGGAAACCAGACAAAGGGATGGATGCTAACCCACTACCAACCTTGATTGTGGATAAATCTGCAATGCTCTCCCTGGCTGTCCACCCCTAGGGGCATGATGCTGATGACAAGGTATGGGAGGGCCAGAGGTCAACAGCCCAAAAGAACAGGTTACTCACCTGTAACAGTAGTTCTAGGAGTGGTATATGTTGTTCATCCACACTCTTTGGCATGTCCCTTTCCCCTTCAAGGATCACCTGAAGTCTCCAAGCTGGCTCCTCCCACCCACTCGGGTGGTATATACCTTGGCTCCGTCCCATGATGCCATATCTTAGCCTGCTGGAAGCCAGGTTTGTGCGTCCGCAGCCAAGGAGGTCGGATGAGTCCGTGTGGATGAACAACATATACCACTCCTAGAAATCTGGCAGTCTGCATTGAGGTGGTCAAACCCCAGACAATAAACACATGTGGTGTGTGGGTCAGCCTTGGCAAAGACTTCCCCACAAACATCACAGTGTTGAAACCCAGTGGGCCCGGTTTTTCTTTTGGGTTTCTCAGACATAATGCCAGCCTAACCAAAAACTTGCCCTTTTAACGGCAGTGCCAGGCAAGGAACACCTTATCGGTTCCTAACCGTGTCACGGTATTGGAAAAACACGTAATAAATCCGTTTTTAGAACCGATAAGAACCGGGAACCGCACTCTAAAATAGTAACTTTTAGTTTTAAATGAGTTTTAAACCACTGATGGTTCAAACCGAACCGATAACTACAAGTTCCACACAGACAAAACCTTCATTTACTTCGGTTACCACAGATAGAGCTTGAACCGAACGGTTTTGTGGTTAAAATAAAACTATTCTCGGTTAAATCCAACCGAGAAAACACTTTTAAACTGAGAAATGAACCGAGCAGAAGGAGAAATCTCGGAGCGACTGTTCACTGAGGCGAGAGTAAAGAATCTGACAGTTCAAGTTTGAAATGACAGATAGAGCTGCTCTCGTGCCAAAATTCTATTTTGGAATGGTTTTAACCATTGCACTCCGGGGCAGTTCTAGAGCTGGATCAAACTTCTAATGTCTATAATATAGCAAGACTTCATGTTGTTTGAACCTGTATTTCTAGGGACATGGATATGTTGGTCTATCCACACTTACTGGCAGACTCCTAGCAGTTCTCCGGGAGGAGGGAGGCAAGGCGCACACCCCCTACTTAGGAAATAAGGACTGGAGAACCGAGGTCCCAAAACCAGCATCCCAGCATGACTCAAGGTCGATGTGGTAGTGGGTAATGAAGGTGTGTGCCGACTTCCATGTAGCAGCCCTGCGGATTTCCTGGATAGGGACATCCCTGGAAGCAGCCACTGAAGCAGCGGTATGGAGGTTAGAAAGAGCTCTTACCCCTCTGGGAGGCTCTATGCCCGCCAACCTATAGCAGAGATCTATGCAGGAGGTGACCCACCTGCCTATCGTCTGCTTGGCTGCAGGTCTGCCAGGTGCAGCTTCAGCGCAGGTGACAAACAGCTGGCAAACCTCTCCCCAAACTTCAGCTGTTTGCTCCTTATAATAAGAGAGCGCTCTTCTAGGGTCCAGAGTATGGAGCCTATATTCGGCCTCCGAGGTGTGATTGGGGTAGAACACCGGCAGAGTCAACACCTGGTTACGGTGAAACTCTGACACCACCTTCGGAAGGAATTTCGGGTTGGGGCGCAAGACAATCTTGTCCCTGTGGAAGCCATAAGGAGACTCGAAGGAAAGCGCCTGGAGCTCTCCCATCCTTCTGGCTGACGTGATAGCCGCCAAGAAGGTGGTCTTCCACAACAGGTGAGAGATGTCACACCTGTGCATCGGTTCGAATGGCTTGCCCATGAGCTTAGCCAATACCAGCAGTAGATCCCACGGAGGTGGAGGGTCTCGCACCGGACGGGATATGTGATCAAGGCCTTTGAAAAAGTGCCCAACCACCTTCTCCTGCACCACCGACTG
The DNA here is from genome assembly GCA_016271365.2 of Neoceratodus forsteri. NCBI lineage: Eukaryota > Metazoa > Chordata > Ceratodontiformes > Ceratodontidae > Neoceratodus > Neoceratodus forsteri. Next base: position 626,159,036 of record CM057458.1, on the reverse strand, counting down.
CTTTCCAACCCACGTCCGGTAAGCAAAGATGGCTGCCAGGTGCACCTTAAGGGACATCGACCGAAGCTGAGAAAGGGACCATAGGTAGTCCAGAATGCTGGCCAAGGAGCAGAAGGAAGGGTCCAACCCCTTATCTAGACACCAAATGGAGAATCTCTTCCATTTGAAGGCATAGCATTTTCTGGTCGACTCTTTACGGGATGCCTCAACAACGTTGAGGACCTCGTCAGAAAGACCCAAGGCCTGGAACTCTAGCCGCTCAGGAATCGGGCCATCAGGTGCAGGGACTGAAGGTCCAGGTGGAGTACCTTCCCCTGGCTGACTGAGATCAGGTCCGGGTGGGCTGGAAGCCGCCTCAGAGCCTAGAGCTGAGGAGATCTGGATACCAGAACTGGCGGGGCCAGTCTGGGGCTACCAGAATCATCTGCGCCTTGTCCTTCCTCGCCTTGAGAAGCACCTTGTGGATCAAGGGAAATGGGGGAAAGGCGTAAAAGAGTCCCGGGATCCACGGTCTCGAGAAGGCATCCCCCTGCAGCGAGCCCTGCTGAGGGGGGTGGGCATGAAACAGCCTCAGCTTCGCATTCTCCCTTGAGGCAAACAGGTCCACCTGAGGTGAACCCCAGTGGGAGAACAGATCATGTACTACCTCTGGCAGGAGAGACCACTCGTGAGATGCAGCACCTGTCCGGCTTAGGGCATCAGCCAGAGTGTTGGAGGCTCCCGCCACATGGATGGCTAGGAGAAACGTCTCCAGTCTGCTCATGAGGGACCAAGTGCGGAGAGCTTCCTTGCACAGGGGCAAGGAGTGCATCCCGCCCTGGCGGTTTAGGTAGTACATGGTCATGGTATTGTCTGTCTGGACCTGGACCACTTGACCCTGTACAAACTGAGCGAAGGTGGTGAGGGCTAGTCGGACTGCTCGAAGCTCCAGCAGGTTGATGTGGCATCGAGACTCCTGAGGGAACCAGAGGCCATGCGCTCTGTGCTCCCCAGATGGACACCCCAACCCAACAGAGAGGCATTGGTCGTTAGAATGACCATTGGCTTGGGGCAGACAAACGAGATGCCCTCCTGCAGATGAGCTGAAACAATCCACCACTGGAGAGCGTTCCACATCTCCTGGGTCACCGCCACTGGCTGGTCCAGAGGACAGGAGCGCTGTGACCATTGGCGGGCCAGCCCCCATTGAAGGGGACACATGTGCCAGCGGGCCCAACGGACCACGCTGATGCAGGCCGCCATGAGGCCCAGGAGGCACAGAAGTCCCGGGCAGGGCGCAATTGCCTAACCAGAAATGATTGGGCAAAGGAGGAAAGAACCCTCGCCATGTCCCGCGGAGCCGTGCTCTGGCTCGAAGAGAGTCGAGCTCTACCCCGATGAATTGAATCACCTGTGTTGGCATGAGTTCCGATTTGGCCTTGTTGATGAGGAGGCCAATCTGAGAGCAGACCTAGAGGGCCAGATCCCTGGACCGCTCCACCTCCAGCCTGGAGGGGGCTGCAATCAGCCAGTCGTCCAGGTAAGGGTACACCCGGACCCTTCGGTGCTGCAGGAATGCTGTCACCACTGCCATGCATTTGTTGAAGACCCTGGGTGCTGGAGAAAGGCCGAAGGGCATGGCCCGGAACTTGTAAAGGGACCCCTCCGCTCTGAATGGAAGGAATCGCTGGTGGGACGGACGGATTGGGACGTGAAAGAACGCGTCCTGAAGGTCCAGAGAACAGAAAGACACGCTTCATTTCAAGGATGGAATGATCTGTGCCAGAGCGACCATCCTGAAGGTTCGGGACCTTAGGAACTTGTTCAGGCCATGTAGGTCTAGAATGGGGTGCCAGCCCCCCCGTCCGTTTCGGGACCAGGAAATACCTGGACACAAACCCTGGTTCTAGTGGAGGATCCGCTACCTCCCTGATCACCTCCTTTTGGAGGAGCAAAGCAATGTCGGCTCGACGAGCCGACAGAGAGGCTGCAGACCCCATAGCCCCCTGTGGGGCAATGGCTCGATAGGTTGGGGCCTGCTCAAATTCCAGAGGCAGATCTTTCCCTACCACTTCCAACACCCAGCGGCCCGCGGTGATAGTGGACCAGGCAGAAAAGAAGTGGCGGAGCCGTCCCCCCACGGGGGGAACCTGGAGGGGGTGACAACGCTGGGGGTGACACCCCTCAACCCATCACTGGGCAGGCTTGGAGGAAGGACCAGCCGAGGGACCTCCTGAGCCTTTTCCTCCCTGCTTCCTGCTGGAGGAAGCTGCAGGCTTGGCTTTGGGGTGCCAAGTGCGAGTCTGCTGGCCCTGATGCTGGTGTTGCTGGGCCGGATGTGCCGCAAGGGCAGAAGGCCAAAAGGGCTTATGCTGCTGCTGGCAGCCTTTGTCCTTCTGGGCAGATGTGACCGAGTCCAAGGTGGCATTGGACTTCTCAATCCTCTGCAAGTGACCCTCCACCCCGGGACTGAACAAGTCGGTACCCAGGAAGGGAACGTCTGCCAGCTTGTGCTGAGTATCCGCCATGAAGGTGGAGATCCGCAGCCAAGCTCTGTGGTGCATGGCCACTGCGGCTGCTACTGACCGAGCACAAGAGTCTCCAATGTCAAGAGCAGTTTGGAGCTGTTGCTTTGCCACCGCTCTTCCCTGATCCCGCACCTGCTTGACCGTAGTCTGGAGGTCAGCCGGGAGATGAGGAATCACCTCATCCAGGGAGCCCAAAAGGGCGTGGGAAAAGTGTGTCATCAGTACGGCCGAACTGGCCTGACGAAGGCCTAAGGAGGATGCAGCATAAACTTTACGCCCGGAGTAGTCCAGTTTCTTGGACTCTTTATCGGGTGGCTTGTCCACATCCTGAGCATTTCCAGATCGCTGGAAAATGCTGTCGGTCACCAACCCCTCCACAGAGGGGTGCTCCGAGAATCCGGAGAGTGAGCTGGTGGGAACGGCATACTTCCTGGCCGAAGGAGCAGGACAAGAAACCGGCCGCTGCCATAGCTCCAGGGCTGGACCAACAATGGCTTCAGCCACAGGAAAGGCCTCCGCAGGAGAATCCCCTCGGTCCAGTATCTCCGTGAGGGGATACTTGGCCCGCTTTGACATGGGTTCGAGCTTCATCCCAGTAGATTCTGAGATGAGCCAAAGCAAACCCATGAACGAGGATGGGCTCTCGTCCACCGACTGTCCCCCAGAGGACTCCAGGTCGAGAGGCCTGGAGAACAGGGAAAAGTCATTGTCAGACTCCGAGGAGTCTGCAAACAGCTGCCGAGGGCCTGAGCCACCCTCCACCTGCCGAGGACGATCGGGAGTGAGGGTGACGGACAACCAATGGGGCAACCCATGACCCGACCGAGAATCCTTGGTTGGAGTGCCAGTTTTTGGTTGTGGAGGCGGGGGTTCCATCACAATGGGTGGTACAGCTGGTTTTGGCCGAACAACCGGTGCCGGCTTTGGCTCCTCGATGACCATGAGGGGTTGTTTCGGCTGCTCAGGTGACAGCCACTTAATGGCCGGGGAAGGCAATGGAGTAGGCTTGTTCTCAGTCAAAAGGAGCTGCTGCCACATCAGATCTTCATAGCACAGACGTAACTTGCACCGGAGCCTATCCTCCGAGGAGGACGATGATGAGGATGAGCGGTGCTGCCGCTTCTCTCGGTGCCAAGACCGAGACCGCCGATGTCGGCGGGATGGGCTGGACCGAGAGAAGGTCCGAGACCGAGACCCTCGGTGTTTCCAAGGGTGGGTCTGGGAGCGGGCCGGGGGAAACCCATTCCTCCCCCGGCTCAAGAACCTTAACCGGGGACTCCGGCACAGGAGGCATGGGCAAGTCCTCAGTTTCCACTGGGGGAACCGGTGAAGAAGGGTTGTCGGATTCTCCAGTCGACAGCCCGTCCGACGGGTCGGGAAAAATCTCGACTGCATCGACGGGTGTCTCGGCCGGCTGACCTGATGGGGACACCGTGAAGCCAGCGGCCTTAGCTGCAACCTCAACCGAAGTCGAGTGTCTGACTATCCAGGGAAGGGGACCTCTCCCACTCCCACGAACGTCGACGGTGGGACTCACCTTTTGAGTCCTTTTTCTTGGACCGAGAGGAGTATCCCGATGGCCCCTCTCCTTTAGTAGAGAGGGATTGACAAAGCTCCTTAAATGAAGCTGAGTAGGAAGAGCCCAAGGAGAGTGGGATAAATGCCGTGACTGAGGAAGAAGAAGATGTGGCCTGGGCCGCCTCCTCCTCCTCGGGGATGATCATTTGCGTAAGTTGCTCAGCCGAGCCCACCGCCCAACAGGCCTCCTTCGACTTTAGCGGAGGAATACGTCTCTCGGGGCACCCAAGTTGAAGTCTGGCAGCATGGTCTTTGAGAACGTTGACCGAGGAGGACTTGCATAATTCGCAGGCCTGCGGATCGTGATCGAGCCCAAGGCAGTAAACGCACATGGAGTGCGGATCGGTCCGAGACATCTCCTGCCCACAAGGGCACCGCCGAAATCCGAGAGTCGATTTGTCCATCGCAGCCGCGAAGGAAAAAAAAAGACCGAAGTCCATAAAATTTAAATATGAGTTTCGGTTTAACCGACGAGTTAGGATCCAGGCCTAAAACGCAGAGCGCTAAGGAGGGAACCTGAGCTTCCAAGCGGTAAGGAAGATCTGGCATCATGGGGCGGAGCTGAGAGTTTTACCACCCGTGTGGGTGGGAGGAGCCAGCTTGAAGACCTTCTGGCAAGATTTAAAGCGGCAAGGAACCTGCCAGTAAGTGTGGATAGAACAACATATCCATGTCCCTAGAACTACTGTTACAGGTGAGTAACCTGTTCTTCTAGGAGCACAGATATGTTGTTCATCCACACTCTTTGGCAGACTCCTAGCAGTTTTCCAGAAGGAGGGAGGCAAGATGCACACCCCCTACTTAGGGAACAGAGATTGGAGAACTGAGGCCCCAAAACCAGCATCCTGGCTTGACTCACGGTCGATGTGGTAGTGGGTGATGAAGGTGTTTGCCGACTTCCAGGTAGCAGCCCAACAGATTTCCTGGATAGAGATGTCCCTGGAAGCAGCCACTGATGCAGCAGTATGGCAGGTAAAATTAGCTCTTATCCCTCTGGGAGGCTCCTTGTCCGCCAACTCATAACACAGACTTACGCATGATGTAATCCATCTTGCAATAGTCCGCTTCGCTGCAGGTCTTCCAGAAGCAGCTTTAGCGTAGGTGACAAAAAGCTGGCAAACCTCACCCTGAATTTCCGCCGTCCTCTCCTTGTAATAGGAAAGGGCACATCTTAGGTCCAAAGTATGGAGCCTGTACTCGGCCTTCGAGGTGTAGTTAGGGTAGTATACTGGCAGAGGTAACACCTGGTTAAGGTGAAACTCTGACACCACCTTTGGAAGGAATTTTGGGTGGGGGCGTAGGACAACCTTTTCCCTGTGGAAAACCAGATAAGGGAACTCCACCGAAAGCACCTGGAGTTCCCCTGTCCTTCTGGCAGATGTAATAGCCACCAGGAAGGCCATCTTTCACGACAAGTGTGACAACTCACACCTCTGCATTGGCTCGAATGGCTTGCCCATGAGCTTTGCCAGTACCAGCAGTAGATCCCACAGAGGTGGAGGTTCATGCACCAGAGGGGATATGTGATCCAGCCCTTTGAAAAAGTGCCCGACCACCATCTCCTACACCAATGTCGGCTGACTGGCCCACGCCCAGTAAGCAGAGATGGCTGCCAGGTGCACCCTAATGGTCAATGACTGGAGACCCCCTTTGGATAAAGACCAAAGGTAGTCAAGAATGTTAGCTACTGAACAGGATAAAGGGTCCAGGCCCTACCCCTGACACCAAATAGAAAACCTTTTCCATTTGAAGGCATAACATTTCCTGGTCGATTCCTTTCTAGATGCCTCCACCACGGTGTAGACATCTTTGGAAAGACCTACAGTAAAGCCTGGAACTCTAGCCGCTCAGGTACCAGGCTGTCAGGTGCAAGGATTGAAGGTCTGGATGGAATACCTTCCCCATATTGAGTGATACCAGGTCCGGGCGTGTGCAAAGCCGCTTCGGGGGCCTGCAGCTGAGGCTGAGGAGATCTGGATACCAGAACTGGTGTGGGCAGTCTGGGGCTACCAGGATCACCTTCACCTTGAGAAGCACCATGTGAATCAAGGGAAATGGAGGGAAGGCGTATAGGAAGCCTGGGGTCCATGGCCTTGAGAAGGCATCCCCCTGCAGTGAGCCCTGCTGAGGGGGCGGGCATGAAACAGCCTCAGCTTGGTGTTTTCCCTTGAGGCAAACAGGCCCACCATCAGTTTGCCCCGATGGGAGAACAGACTGTAGGCTACCTCTGGATGGAGAGACCACTTGTGGGATGTCTGGACTAAGCGGCTGAGAGCATCCGCCAGATGGTTCAGGGCTCCTGCCACACAGATGGCAAGGAGATCTGCTTCCAACCAGTTCACGAGGGTCCGGATGCGGAGTGCCTCCTTGCACAGCAAATGTGAGTGCATGCCGCCCTGTTTGTTGAGGTAGTACATGGTTGTGGTATTGTCCGTCTGGACTTGAACCACTTGACACCGGAGCTGAGGAGCGACAGCTGACAGTGCCAGTCTGACCACTCTGAGCTCCAACAGGTTGATGTGGCATCGGGACTCCTCGGGGGTCCAGAGCCCGTGGGCCCTTTTGTCCCCCATGTGGGCTCCCCAGCCCACGAGAGAGGCATCGGTCGTGAGGACAACCGTAGGCTCAGGACAGACAAATGGGATCCCTTCCTGCAACCGGTCTGGGGCGGTCAACCACTGGAGAGCATTCCACATCTTCTGGGTTACTGTGATCAGCTGGTCAAAATGACCATGACGCTGAGTCCACTAGGTGGCCAGCTCCCATTGGCGGGGGTGCAGGTGCAACCGGACCCATCGGTACACTGAGGTGTACACTGCCATGTAACCCAGAAGGTGCAGAAGGTCCTGGGCAGGGCGCAAGTGCCCAACCAGAAATGATTGGGCAAAGGAGGAAAGAACCTCCGACCTGTCTGCCGGGAACCGAGCTCTGGCTTGACAAGAGTAGAGCTCTGCCCCAATGAAGGCCATCACCTGAGAGGGCACGAGTTCCGACTTGGTCTCGTTGATCAGGAGGCTGAGTTGAGAGCAGGTCTGGAGGGCCAGGTCCCTGGACCTCTCCACCTCCTGTTGGGTGGAACCTGCTAGGAGCCAATCGTTGAGGTCGGGGTAAATTCCTGCCCCCCGATGCTGAAGATGGGCCGCCACCACCGCAATGCATTTGGTGAAGACCCTGTGGGGCCGATGCCAGGCCAAACAGCATGGCTTGGAACTCGTACAGGGTCCCTTTGACCCCAAAGCAGAGGAACTGCTGATGGAAGGACGAATCGGGACGTGAAAGACCGCGTTCTGCAGATCCAGTGAACAGAACCACATGTTTCGCTCCAAGGATAGCATGATCTGGGACAGAGTGACCATCCAAATGGTGCGTGACCTAAGATATCGATCCAGGTCTTGCAGATCTAGAATGGGGCACCAGCCCCCGTCCACTTGGGCACCAGGAAGTACCTGGAGACAAAGCCTGGGTCTGCTGGAGGATCCGCCACTGGAGCTACTGGCTCCTTGAGGAGGAGCTGAGCGATGTCGTCTCTGAGAGCTGACTATGTCTGAGCGGATACTCATTCCTCCCGAGGGGCACGGGCTTGGCTTGGAGGGTACTGCTCGAATTCCAGAGGCAGTCCCTGGCCAACCACTTCCAGAACCCACCTGTCTGTGGTGATAACGGACCAGATAGAAAGAAAGTGGCAGAGCCGACCCCCCCACAGGAGGACCCAGAGCTGGTGTGATGGGAGCGGGAATGGCAGCCCCGCCTCGTCACTGAGCAGGCTTGGAGGAGTAGAAGGATCCAAGACTGGAACCTCTGCCTCTTTTACGGGCCTGCTGAGGACCCTGCTTGGGCTGAGGGCGCCAAGCTTGAGCCTGTTGCTAGTGCTGGTGCTGCTGTCCGCCCTGGAAGGAGTACTACTGAGTCGCAGAGGCAGAATGCAGAAATGGCGTTTTCTTTTTCCTCTGCTGGTTCTTGCCCTAAGAACTCTTGGCAGAGGTAGCATCCAAGGTGGCACTGGACTGCTCAATACGCTGAAGGTGACCGGCCACTCCTGGGCTGAACAAGTCAGTCCCAAGGAAGGGCACGTCAGCTAATTTATGCTGGGTATCCGCTGGGAAGGAGGAGAGCCTCAGCCAAGCCCTGCGACGGGAGGCAACTGCGGCAGCCATCGAACAGGCACAAGAGTCCCCGAGATCCAGGACCATCTGGAGCTGCTGTTTGGCAATGGCTCGGCCCTGATCCCAGACTTGCTTGACCGTAGTCTGCATGTCCACGGGGACATGCAGGAGGACTTCGTCCAGCGACCCAAGGAGGGTGTGGGAGAAGTGTGCCATGATGACAGATGAACTTGCCTGGCAAAGGCCCAAGGAGGAAGCCGCATAGACCATCCTGGCTGAATGGACCAAGAGCTTGGACTCGTTATCAGGAGGTCGGTCAGTGTCGGCAGAACTGCCAGTACACCCGAACACAGAGGTGGTCACCAGTCTCTTGGCCGAAGGGTGCTCTGTGAACCCTGCAAGTGACCTCATGGGCACCGCTACTTGCGGGCAGACTGAGCTGGACAAGAGGCAGGATGCTGCCATAGTTCTAAGGCCGGTCCAACAATGGCCTCAGCCACAGGAGAGGCCTCAGTCGGGGTAACCCCTCTCTTGAGGATGTCAGTAAGAGGGTACTCTGCCTTTTTCTGGATAGGCTCCAGGGGCATCCCTGTAGACTCAGAGATGACGTGGAGGATCCCTTGAAAGGACGAAGGACCTTCCTCCGTCTCTAGGTCAGTGGTCCAATCATCATCCCCTGGATGTGAATGGAGGCCGGTAACGTCCGAATCCAAAGAGTCCGGATACAATGGCCTACCACCCATGTCACCTTCGAGTCGCCTGGGGCGGTCTGGGGTGATTGTGACCGACAAGCATCGTGGAAGCCCGGTGTCCGGGATATCTTGCTTGGATGGAGCCCCTCCCACAGGCTGCTTGGGTGGTGGTTCCACCACAATGGGTGGAGAGACTGTAACAGGCTGAACTGGTGGTCTTGCCGGCTCCGAGGGCAGGGGAACCAATTTGATTGACTGCAAGGGAGTCGGCTTCGGCCTGGGAGGCAAAAGCCAGGTAATGGCCGGGGAGGAAGCCGTGGCAGACTTAGGCCCGGACAAAATGAGCTGCTGCCACATGAGGTCCTCATAGTGCTGGAGTTTCCGTTGAAGCCTCTCTTCATCCGAGGAGGAAGAGGACGACCGATGGCGTCGCCTCTTTGAGCACTTGTGGCCCTTCCTCAGCCTTTCGGATGAGGGGGTCCTAGACCTCGACCGAGATCGGGCAGGCTGACTCAGTCGGTCAGGAGACACCGGTGGGGCCGGTGACTTCCCGGAGTCTGGGACCGGATCCTTGATGGGGGACTCCAGCAGGCTGGGTCTCCTCGTTGGGGAAGACAATGACTGGGGTCCTTTCTAGAGAATCGTCAACCGGAGTTGGCGACAGTGGGTCGATAATAATCTTGACCTCATCGGCCACATACTCGGTCGTCTGGCCTGATGGGAGGTCCAAGAAGCCAGCAGCCGAGGAAGCGAGGTCAAGACCGCATGCTCCTGGGACTGAGACCTCTCTCTCGGTCCCAAGGGCGTCTTCATCTAGACGAAGACTTACTTGGATCCTTATCCCAGAGACGGGATCAGGAAGAGTGCGGGCCTGCAGATACCTCCCCCTTAGTAGGGAGAGACTGGGACAGCTCCCTGAAGGAACCTGAGAAGGTGAAGCCCAGGTTAAGTGGAACGAAGAAGATCCGGGAAGAGTGGGCCGCTTCTTCCTCGAAGGCTTGCATGAGATCCAACTGTTCAGTGGATCCCGCCACCACGGAAACCGCCCACCTAGCCTCCTTTGATTTCACCAGAGGGTTCCTCTTTTCTGGTCTCCCCAGCTGTAGGCACACAAGACAGTCATCCAGGACTTTGGGAAGGAAGGCCAAGCAGAAACTGCAGGACGAGGTGTCATGGCCGACACCGAGGCAGTAGACGCATGCAGAGTGGGGACTGGTACGCAGCTTTTTCTGGCCGCAGGAGCACCGGCAAAATCCAGGGGAAGATTTTTCTTCCATAGTAGAAGTGACAAATTCGTGATCGCTAATTTGAGAAATTCGAAGTTTCGGTAGAACCGATTTGAAAGCCAGGGCCTATGAATGCGTGAGCATGAGAAAGGCACCGAATCTTCCAGTGGAAAGGAAGATCTGGCATCATGGGGTAGAGCCGAGGTATATACCACACGGGTGGATGGGAGGAGCCAGGTTGAAAACTTCCGGTGATCCTTAAAGGGGAAAGGGACATGCCAAAGATTGTGGATGAACAACATATCCAAGCTCCTAGAACAAAAGTTTAAAAAAAGAGGGTCTCTGTCTACAGTACAAATCATAACCCCTGCTAAAAAAGAAACAGTAGGGAGACACTGAAGGGGAGGAGGAAGACTGGGTCACCTCCTCAAAAGTCTCATCCCTGAAAGTCCCATCCTCAAGCAATGAGGAGACCCTGTCCAGTATCCAGTCCTCAAAAAATACAGAAAGGATGAACAATTTCTATAAGTCGAAGCAAAAAAGAACAGAGGATGTGCACTATTTGTTAGTTGCTCCTGCTTAAGGTTTGATGGACACAGGGCTAACAATTAAATGCAAGCCACTAAATGTTAATAGTTTAAACAATCAGAATCGGAGGGGATCACATTTTTGCTTCATATACCTCACTCTTTAATATCTTTTTTTTTGTTAAACAAGACAGCAGATTAGGCTCCCTTTCATACATTAATCAAACACAACGAGTAAGGACCTGAGAAGATCATTTTGGCAACAAAATAAAAACAAATAAAATTGGGCTATTGGCAGTCTCTCCAGAACTCCCAGGCACTCGCTGAGCTCGTTGCAAAAGTGCAAAAAAATTCACTTTATTTCAGGAAGACAGTGTGCAAACAAACAGGTATCTAGTAAATACAGGTTACTCACCTGTAACAGGAGTTCTAGGAATGGAATATGTTGTTCATCCACAGTCATTGGCAGGTATCCTTGCCACTTTAAATCTTGCCGGAAGGTCTTCAAGCTTGCTCCTCCCACCCACCCGGGTGGTATAACTCTCGGCTCCGCCCCATGACGCCAGATCTGCCCGCTGGAAGCTCGTGTTGGATCCGCCGGAGGTTGTAGAACAGATGAACAACATATACCATTCCTAGAACTCCTGTTACAGGTGAGTAACCTGTATTTCTAGGGACATGGATATGTTGTTCATCCACACTCATTGGCAGACTCCTAGCAGTCCTCTGGGAGGAGGGAGCAAGACGCACACCCCCAATACTTACTTGGGAAAGAGAGACTGAGAACCGAGGCCCCAAAACCAGCATCCCGGCGTGACTCAAGGTCGATGTGGTAATGGGTAATGAAGGTGTTTGCTGACTTCAGGTAGCAGCCCTGCAGATTTCCTGGATAGGGGCGTCCCTGGAAGCAGCCACCGTTGCAGCAGTATGGCGGGTAGAATGAGCTCTTATCCTCTGGGAGGCTCCATGCCCGCTAACTTATAGAGATCTATGCAGGAGGTTACCACCTGCTTATCGTCCGGCTTGGCTGCAGGTCTGCCAGATGCGGCTTCAGCGTGGGTGACAAACAGCTGGCGAACCTCTCCCAATTTCAGCCGTGGCGCCCTTATAATAAGCGAGCGCCTTCTAGGGTCTAGAGTATGGAGCCTATATTCGGGCCTCCGAGGTGTGATTGGGGTAGAACACCGGCAGAGTCAACACCTGGTTAAGGTGAAACTCCGACACCACCTTCGGAAGGAATTTCGGGTGGGGCGCAGGACAACCTTGTCCCTGTGGAAGACCAGGTAAGGAGACTCGATGGAAAGCGCCTGGAGCTCTCCCATCCTTCTGGCTGACGTGATAGCCACCAAGAAGGCGGTCTTCCACGACAGGTGAGAGAGAGCACACCTGTGCATAGGTTCGAATGGCTTGCCCATGAGCTTTGCCAGTACCAGCAGTAGATCCCACGGAGGTGGGGGGGTTCCCGCACTGGAGGAAATGTGATCAAGGCCTTTGAAAAGCGCCAGACCACCTTCCTCCTCATGCCACCGACTGCTTCCCGGCCCGCCCTGCAAGCAGAGATGGCTGCCAGGTGCACCCTTAGGTCGCCGACCTAAGCCCATGACTAGAAAGGGACCATAAATAGTCCAAGATGCTTACCAAGGAACAGAGGAAGGGTCCAAGCCCTTGCTCTGACACCAAATGGAAAACCTTTTCCATTTGAAGGCATAGCATTTTCTGGTCGACTCTCACGGGACGCCTCAACTACATTGAGGACCTCCGAAAGACCCAAGGCCTGGAACTCTAGCCGCTCAGGAACCAGGCCGTCAGGTGCAGGGATTGAAGGTCCGGATGGAACACCTTCCCTGATTGACTGAGAACAGGTCGGGCGGCTGGAAGCTGCCATGAGTCCTGGAGCTGAGACTGAGGAGATCTGGGTACCAGAACTGGCGAGGCCAGTCTGGGGCTATCAGAATCACCTCGCCTTGTCCTCCCGCCTTGAGAAGCACCTTGTGGATCAAGGGAAATGGGGAAAGGCGTAAAAGAGGCCCGGGGTCCACTGCCTCGAGAAGGCATCCCCCTGCAGCGAGCCCTGCTGAGGGGGGCGGGCATGGAACAGACTCAGCTTCGCATTCTCCCTGGAGGCAAATAGGTCCACCTGAGGTGTGCCCCAATGGGAGAACAGATGCTGTACTACCTCCGGCAGGAGAGACCACTCGTGGGATGCAGCCCCTATCCGGCTCAGGGCATCGGCCAGGGTGTTGAGGCTCCTGCCAAGTGGATGGCTGGAGATCCGCCTCCAGGCTGCGCCGCAGTGACCAAATGCGGAAGCTTCCTTGCATAGAAGCATGGAGGCTGCCCCGCTCCCTGGCGGTTTAGATAGTACATGGTCGCGTATTGTCCGTCTGGACCGGACCACTTGACCCGGAGGAACGGAGCAAAGGCGGTGAGAGCTAGGCGGACCGCCCGGAGCTCCAGCAGGTTGATGTGGCATCGGGACTCCAGCTGGGACCAGAGGCCATGAGCCCGTGTTCCCCAGATGGGCACCCCAACCCATCAGAGAGGCATCGGTCGATAGAGACGCCGGTCGGCGGACCAACGGGATGCCCTCCTGCAAATGATCTGGACGGTCCACCACTGGAGAGCTGCCCACATCCCCCTGTCACCGACTAAGCTGGTCCAAAGGATCGCAGCGTTGTGACCACTGGCTGGCCAGTCCCCATTGAAGGGGACGCATGTTCCAGCGGGCCCAACGGACCACGCTGGTGCAGGCCGCCATGAGACCCAGGAGGCGCAGGAAGTCCCGGGCAGGGCGCAATTGCCCAACCAGAAATGATCGGGCAAAGGAGGAAAGAACCTCGGCCCTGTCCGCCGGGAGCCGCGCTCTGGCTTGAAGAGAGTCGAGCTGCGCCCCGATGAATAGAATCACCTGCTTCGGCTCGAGTTCCGACTTGGCCTCGTTGATAAGGAGGCCCAGTTGAGAGCAGACCTGGAGGGCCAGATCTCTGGACCACTCCGCCTCCTTCCTGGAGGAGCTGCTATCAGCCAGTCGTCCAGGTAAGGTACACCGGACCCCTCGGCACGCCCAGGAATGCTGTCACCACTGCCATGCATTTGGTGAAGACCCTGGGAGCTGGAGACAAGCCAAGGGCATGGCTTGGAACTCAAGAGGGATCCTTCCTCGGAAGCGAAGGAATCTCTGGTGAGACGGACGGATAGGGACGTGAAAAAACGCGTCCTGCAAGTCAGAGAGCAGAACCACCGCCCGGCTTCCAAGGATGATATTATCTGAGCCAGAGTGACCATCCTGAAGGTTCGAGACCTTAGGAACTTGTTTAGAGTCGTGTAGGTCGAGAATGGGCGCGCACCCCCGTCCGCTCGGAACCAGGAAGTACCTGGACACAAACCCTGGGTCTGAAGGAGGGTCCACCACCTCTCTTATCACCTCCTTCTGGAGGAGGAGAGCGATGTCGGCTCGACGAGCCGCCAGTGAGGCTGGGGATCCCGAAGCCCCCCGAGGGGCGACGGCTCTGAAGGGTGGTGCCTGCTCGAATTCCAGAGGCAGGCCTCTTCCCACCACCTCCAAGACCCACCTGTCCGTGGAAACAGCGGACCAGGCGGAACGGAAGTGCCAGAGCCGTCCCCCCACGGGGGGACCCAGGGGTAAGGTGACGGGAATGGGGGCGACACCCCTCAGCCCGTCACTGGGCAGGCTTGGAGGAGGGACCGGCCGAGGGACCTCCTGGGCCTTTCCTCCCTGCCTCCTGTTAGAGGAAGCCGGCGGCTTGGGTTTGGGATGCCAAGGCCGAGCCTGCTGGCCCTGACGTTGCTGGGCCGGGCGCGCGGGGCACAGAAGGACGAAAGAGCTTAGGCTGTGGTTTGCGGCCTTTGTCCTTCTGAGCGGAAGAGACCGAGTCCAAGGTAGCATTGGACTTCCGATCCTCTGCAGGTGACCTTCCACCCCAGGGTCAAGAGGTCAGTCCCCAAAGGGAACATCCGCCAACTTGTGCTGGGTATCCGAGTAAAGGTGGATATCCTCAGCCAAGCCCGCCCGACGATAGCCACTGCGGCCGCCACCGATCTGGCACATGAGTCCCCTATATCCAAAGCAGTCTGGAGCTGCTGTTTGGCCACTGCTCCTCCCTGGTCCCGCACCTGCTTAACCGTAGTCTGCAGATCGGGCGGGAAGATGAGGATGACCTCATCCAGGGCTCCAACAGGGCATGAGAAAATGTGCCATGAGGGCGGCCGAACTGGCCTGCGAAGGCCGAGAGAGGACATGCGTGAACTTTTCGCCCGACATAGTCCAATTTCTTGGACTCCTTGTCAGGAGGTTTGTCCACATCCCTGGCGTTGCCGGCGCGCCGGAAAACGCTGTCGGTAACCAACCCCTCAGCAGAGGGGTGTTCCGAAAAACCGGACAAGGAACCGGTAGGGACCGCATACTTCCTGGCCATCCTGGCCGAAGACGCAGGGCAGGAAGCAGGGCGCTGCCAAAGCTCCAGTGCCGGACCCACTATGGCCTCGGCCACCGGAAAGGCCTCCGTCGGAGAATCCCCTCGGTCCAGAATCTCCGTGAGGGGATACCTGGCCCGTTGGAAACGGGTTCGAGCTCCATCCCGTGGACTCAGAGATGAGCGAGCAGTCCTAGGAAGGACGACGGCTATCGTCCATTGACTGACCTCCTGAAGACTCAAGTCCAGTCGCTTGGAGAAAAAGGGAGGAATCATCTTGATTCGGAAGAGTCCTCGAGGAGCTGCCTCTGGCCTGAGCCACCCTTCACCTGCAGGTGGGTCGGGGTGAGGGTAACTGACAGCCGATGGGGTGAGCCCTTGTGACCGAGAATCCTTGGTGGACCCCAATTAGTGGCTATGGGCGGAGGTTCCACAGAATCGGTGGAGCAGCTGGTTTGGCGAACAACCGGCCTGGGTATGAGCTCCTCGGATAAGTCGAGGGGTTGTGTCGGCCGCTCGGTGACAGCCACTAATGGCCGGGGAAGGCGGCGGGGTCAGCTACTCCCGGCCAGGAGGAGCTGTTGCAACATAAGGTCCTCGTGCCGTCGGCGTAATTCGCGAGCCTCCCTCATCCGAGGAGGAGCGGATGAGCGGCGACGCCGCTTACCATGATGCCGAGACCGAGACCGCTATGACGGTGGGATCGGCTGGACCCCGAAGAGGTCGAGACCGAGACCGGAGTCCCGAATTTCCGAGGTTGGTGCGGGAGGTGTCGGCGAACCGGCACTCCCTTCGGCTCGGATGGTCCATCCGAGGCTCGGAACGGAGGCAGCGAGCCCACGGATCCTCAACTCCTCCGGGGAACCAGGGAGAGGGAATCTCGGCTGCTAAAGGCGACAGCCCGTCCAATGGGTCGAGAAAATCTCGACTTCATCGGTGGGAGTCTTGGTCAACTGACCTGTGGGGGACACCGTGAGACCAGTGGCAGGCAGTGATCGACGAAGCCCGGCGGTCGGCGGCGGAGAGGGACCTTTCCCGCTCCCAAGGCGTCAGCACGGAGGGACTTACCCTGTCCCTCTTTTTGGACCGAGAATAAGGTCCATGAGCGTAAGCCTTCTCCTTTAGTGGAAGGGACAGACAAAGCACCTTAAAAAAGCCGTGTAGAAGAGTCCAGAGAGGCGGGATAAATGCAGCGGCCGAGGAAGATACGGCCGCGCGCCTCCTCTTCGAGGCGACCATCCGCTCGGCTGATCCGCCGACCCGCCGCCGAGACATCGCCAACGGGCCTCCTTGGACTTCACAGGAGAAGCGCTTCTCGGGACGGCCCAGTTGCTATCAGCGCATACGGTCTTGAGGGCGTAGGCCGAGAAGATGAGCACAGATTACCATAAGCCTGCGGGTGGGTGCTCAAGGCCTAAGCAGTGAACTGCGTGGAGTGTGGATCCGTCCGAGACATCTTCTGCCGCATGGGCATCTCCGAAATCAGGATCGATTTGTCCATCGCGGCCGCGGGATGAAGACTGAAGTCTTTTCACAAAATTTATTTTAAATCCATAAGCGGAGAAATAGAGAACCAGTCTCAAAGCGGAGAGCGTTAAGGAGGGAACCTGAGCTTCCAAGCGGTAAGGAAGATCTGGCGTCATGGGGCGGAGCCGAGAGTTATACCACCCGGGTGGGTGGGAGGAGCAAGCTTGAAGACCTTCCGGCAAGATTTAAAGCGGCAAGGATACCTGCCAATGAGTGTGGATGAACAACATATCCATGTCCCTAGAACTTGATGTTTCGTGCCTAATCCGGGCACTTAATCATGGGAACAGTGACACCCAGTGGTAATTCTAATTTATATAATTTCATATCACATGATGACAAAACGCTGACTCATATTTATTTAGCTTTTTTTAACTGGGTAAGTGCACTAGCCATAAAATGACTATTTTCAGGCACGACTCGGGAGAGTCCAGACATGCAGAAACTTAACAGGATAACAAATTATAAGTGCTTTACATACAATGAGTTAAAGAGGATACACTATATCAGAACATACAAAGTAAAGCGCTTTACATACAATGAGTTAAAGTGGATACACTATATCACAGACATACAGAGTAGACCATTCATAAGTGCCTACCTATGCAATGAATAGAGAGGACCTTGGACAATAAATTATCAGGTGACATTTCATACGAACAGAACGAGGTACACAAAAACAAAAACAGGTAATACAAAAGGAAGAAATAACCATTGAGAGCAGGGGGTGTCATTAAGGAAAAGGTCGGTAAGTGAGGAAGAGGGGAGCAAACCATGAAATTAGATTATATGAGTGTATGTAAGTATATGGGAGATGCCTGCAGTACAAGATTGTATATGGGCAGGGAAAGGGAGCCGGGACAGGCTGAGGCAGTAAGAGGGTTATATAGAGGTGAGGAAATACTATTATATGGCCAGAGACATCAGTCATTAGGTAGGGTAAAAGCAGGAACAGGTATCAGCAATCAGCAGATCTGAGCGCAGTTTTCTCTTCAAGCATGTGTGTGGGAGCTAGAAAGTCTAGTGTCGAGGGGAAGGGAATTCCACAGCTGTGGAACCGCATGCTGAAATGCAACAGTTCCTTTCCTAGTGCGGCACCTCAGCAAATTCAGAAAGGATTTATCAGCTGATCGTAGACCATGGAGTGTGTCCTGAGGAACAAGCATAGCTGCAAGACACCTAGGGGGTTTGATTTCGAATTATCGAATCAATAAGAGAGCCAAGGTAGTATTTCCTACTAGCTAACGGAAAGAGCCAACCAAGATCATTATAAAGTTGACAATGGTGTTTAAGCCGAGGAGCAGAAGAGGCATAGTGACATATGTTGTTATACATAATATCCCATCTGAGTAGGTCAGTTTTATGAGCAGCCCCAAATGAGGGAGCCCCATAGGTTCGGGTGAGGAGCAGAATCCCCCTTGCAATGGCCATTTTAGCCGATGGCATGAGCATATAACTAGTCTTATATGCAACACCCAGTTTGGAGTTGACAGCTCTGCAAACAAACTGTACATGAAGATTAAGATCAAGAGATTCATCTAGCAGGATGCCCAGGTACTTGAAAGAAGGTCACACATTCCAGTAATTGACCTTCTAAGTCCTGCACCGTCAGTGCTGTTGTGCAAGCCCGGAGCTTTGGGGCTGATCCAAGCAGCATGGCTTTAGTTTTGCTAGTGTTGACAGCCAGTTTGTGGTCATATAGCCAGTTTTTGATACTGTTAAAGTCAGAGGAAAGGGTTGTGTTGATAGTGTCTATGTTAGTAGAACTTGTATAGATGACAAGATCATCAGCATATAGAACAGAAGAGCAGGATTTTAGAGCAGCTCTAATCTTATTTATATAAAGAGAGAATAGGAGGGGCCATAGGATGGATCCCTGAGGTACACCAATGTTAATGGTGGTACTGTTTGGCAGAGAGGAATGAAATTTCACCACCTGAGTTCTATTGTCTATTACTGGTGCCACACTAGAAATTAGTACACAGTGAATAAACACATCAATAAATACACAATGCAGAAACACAAAATGTCAAAATAAAAAAAAAAAAAAAACAGTACTGTCCTGACAGATTCAAAGTGCAGTAACACACAACCATACTACTTGGAACTTGAAGGTAATTTTGGTACCTGGAGGAAGAAATGTGTGCTTTAAAAGCAAATTTTTTTCAGGGCTCCCAGTTAAGGGTATCACACCTAGTGGACATTCTGCCTGCGCGAGTCCTACGTTTGGATGCGACTATACCTGATTTTTGTTTGAGTCTCATTAATGCACATGCTTTGCAGTGGCATGTCATATGTATAGATCTTCTGAAACTGATACAGCCATATCTACATACTGCAAGGTATGCAATATTAGTGGGAAGACTTCAACTTGGTACAGGACGGCAAGGGATTACACACTAGTAAAATGTCCTGTGCCTCCCACCTCCTGCCCCAAATGTGTAATTTGGCTGGGTTACAAGATGCCTACTAGGAAGTGCACAGACAGGAGGACATACATACATTAAAGACATACTGTTGATGAGGACCGATTTCTTTTTTTTTTTGATGCTCCATCCACATAGATGAGGTTACTGGGACAAACTTAATACTGGACTGTCATACTGAAGATCCGATTAGATAAGACAAGGGTAAGTTGTCACAGGTTGGTTCTCTCTGCCCCAGAACTCAGTCTGCACTGCTACCAGTTTTTACAATCCTTCAGGTGCCTGAATGGTCACCTTGGTATGCTGCCACCACACAGTCGGACTCCCACCTGGGTATCTTTAGGTATGAATCCTACCAGAGCCACTGCTCACATACGGCAATGCCCTTTCCCACAAGGCAAACAACGCACCCCTTTAGTCACAGCTGAGAACATGTTAGACAGGGTAGCTTTGTAGCCTGTCTCTTTGGAAATGGATCACAGACTTGACAAATTACACAGGTTGTCTATACCTTAAAAGACTCAAGTCACATAAAGCATTTAGAAGGTAGTGTACCATGATAGTTTAGCTACATCGTATACACTGGAGTCAGATAAGCATAAATAAGTTTTGGACAGTAAGTCCAAGTGCCACAAATGAATACCTACTCTGATCTGTCAAAAACCATCACGCTAGCAGGCTTCTTCACAGATCAGGCTGGACTATTTGTCGCATGCTCCCAGTTGCATAGACGGAAGTGACTATGTGGGAGGGATGCTGCCTTATGACACTGTTAAGCATTCGCAGAGACAGGACTCTGGACTGCTGCATTCCTCTAGAGATTCGAAATATTCAAGTCTCCCTCTCTTTTACTGTTTTTTTTATTTCACAAGCAAGCAGGTACCTATCGTACCTGACACCACTTTGAGCATGTGTTTGCCTGCTGTTATCCTGAAATAGCAGATCCAGCAATCGTGCTGCTGGTTACACGGCGAGGGGCTATGGATACCAATATTTTTTCATGTTGTCTCTCTCTAGCTTCCTCTCTCTTCTATACGCTTTCTGTTGAATGAAGTTTCAAGTCATGTTCTAGTATGATTTAATTTTAATATTGCCAGTGCTATAATGAACAGACTATACTGCGACCCGTTTTGCCCTATTGACAGTAAACTACTTCATGACTTGAAACTTCATTCAATAGAAAGTGCATAGATGAGAGAGACAGAGCAAGAGAGAGAGAACGAGAGAGACGGAGAGAGTGAAAGCCATGAACAAATGTATAAGGTAATGCAGCAGCAGCTCCCCATCAATTAAGGGCTTATGGGGCAACCCACCATGTCAGGAAAGTAACATATGGGTCTTTGTCCCTACGCGTAGCCCTGGCTAAGTAACCAGCCCCATGATTGCCAGATCTGCTATTGCGGGCTAACAACGGGCAAATAAAGGCATGAAGTGGTGCCAGGTATGACAGGATCCTGCTTGCTTGTGAAATAAAATATAAACAATAAAGAGATAAAGACTTCAAAATGTTGGACTTCTGTAGGAGTTCAGCAGTGTGAGGGTGTGGTGCAACTCGCCATCTCTCATCACTCGGGGAATGAAGAAAGCGTCAGCTATGGTACGGATGCAGCCACATGCTACACACCTCCATGGCATTTTTTTTCTCAGATTACTAAATATGGATTAAAAAACAAACACCTGTGGATTAAATGACAAAACTTGTCCCACAAACGATTCAGTTCACTTAGCGCAGCACTGTCACATTTGCAGCTGAGGGAATTGGGGGGGTGCATTTAGAATAGCAAAAATTACAATTAAAACCTTTTTCACAACTAACAAATTCAAACTGCTTGTTCATAAATTAATGTCGAAGCTTGTAAAATTATCCTTGGAATAGAGAAACAATGCTACTCTTAACGAGTCCAGTACACAATGACTAAGCTGCTTATCTGACAGAAGGATATGTTATGTCTGTTTGTGGCACGTAACAGCCAGCTTCACAGCTGGTGTACAGAGCGGTGACTGACATTATTCCTCGCACGTCACTGCAGCTGAATGGTGGTAAGCAGACCGTTTCTGCTCACATATTAAGAAACTGTTAAAAATAATACCAAAACAGCTTTCTATGAAATGAAAAACAAGAGAAACTTGAAAGTCAAGCACTATGATCACAGAAAATGTAACAGACCCTGAGGTCTCGTGTTTGTGTACACTAGCTCTTTAAGTAGCATGAAGTATTATACATACTTTAGACTATGGAGAATACAGTATTCTACAGAGAAGAAAAACAAAACACATTTGAAAAGACAAAGCGCACAGAAAAACCTAACGCAAAGATAACTACATTTCTAAGTAAAGCAGAAGAAACTCACCTTGACTGGGAACTGGTGAGTTATGGCACACTCAAACCCATGATGTTACCAGTCCAAAATCCCAATGCAACTGAATTCTCAATGCAAACATACAACAGAAATACCTTCGACTGGCAGGTCCATTGTACCTGCATCATCCTACATGACTCTCTGACATCACACCCTGGACCTTCCTTTGAACTCTGGTGTCCACCTCCTCCAAGAACAAGTCCACACTGGTTTTCTGGATAGGAGCTTGATCTATTTGTTTTCTTGGCTGTCTACTCAGCAGGGTGCCACCTAGGTATGCCAGCCATTAGTTTTTGGTCAAAACATAATCTCTCTAGAGAAAAGGGACCCAGCCCTTTGATATTTAAGTACAACAAAGTGCCTTTACAGGACAGGAAAAAACTGCTTAAACAAAAAATTGTTCTCAGCTGAGTGCCCTGAAGCTTGTGCCACCGAATAATGTATTTTCAGTTTCCATCAGACCTCCCACTTCAGCTGAAATACTTTATAGGGGCAAAGATGATAATAAAAAAAAAATAATAAAATACACTGCAGATGCCACTTAAGGGTTTTTATAAACTGAACAGCTCCTTACTAAACCATAAGGCACTCTTCACAGCCAAGAAGAAAAAATTACTCACCTGTAGTAATCTTGTTTCTTCCAAAGGAATCCACTAATATTACTACTCTTGCAGTGCTCCTTTAAATCAGCACTGCCCCAGAGCCAAATGGAATGCTATGCTAATGATGGCATTTTTAGCTCGTGCATTCAATTTCAAACTGCCCAGTGTAACTGCCTACATTCTAACCTCAGATTTCTTAGAAGCCTGCAAAGCGGCCATAACAACATATAGATAAAATAAATAACCATAGGAAAAAATGTTGCCCCAACTGGGGCAACTAGTAAACATTAACCAGAGGACCAAAAGAAATAAATAGCCCCTTTTTCTTAAAGTCAGATATGCCTCAGAAAAAGAACCTACAAGCTAAAAGACATTACTAGGAAGTGCCAGTAGGTGGCATGCCACTCCATGAATACATATAATCAGCTGTGGAGAGGATTTTTCTATTTACTAATTCTGTAGGGGAGGCAGGGCAGGGAGTAATAATATTAGTGGATCCCTTTGGAAGAAACAAGATTACTACAGGTGAGTAATTTTTTTTGTTCTAACCCCAGGAATCCAGTAATATTATTACACTTGCAGACTATGCAGCAGTACCTCAAGGAAGTGGGCAAGAACCTATTTAGGAAAAAGACTCTGCAGAACTGCTGTGCCAACTCTGGCATCACTCCTGGACTGGGTGTCCAGGCTATAATGCTTAGTGAAGGTGTGGACTGACCTCCAAGTAGCTGCTTTACATATTTCCAACAGAGGCACCTTTCGGGAAGCTGCAATAGTGGCAGCTGTGCCCCTTGTAGAGTGGGCCCTATGATCAGAGGGGGGTACCGTTCCTGCTTTTGAGTAACAAAACTGAATACACTGAACTATCCATCAAGAGATAGTTCTCTTTGAAGCAGGAGTCCCTTTACCTACTTCCCCATAGGTGAGGAACAGTTGTTGTCTGTCCTGCCTATGGTCCTTGGTACGAGTCATGTAGTGACTCAAAGCCCTTTTTACGTCAAGGCTGTGCAATCTACTCTCACCTGAGCTAGAGTGTTCAGTAAAGAAAACTGGCAATGTTATAGACTGGTTCAAATGGAAGTCAAAAACCACCCTGGGAAGGAACGTCCTATTAGTTCTCAACACTACCTTGTCCCTGTGAAAGGAGACA
Source organism: Neoceratodus forsteri (assembly GCA_016271365.2). Lineage (NCBI taxonomy): Eukaryota > Metazoa > Chordata > Ceratodontiformes > Ceratodontidae > Neoceratodus > Neoceratodus forsteri. The sequence goes on along the minus strand of CM057458.1, from coordinate 626,135,905 downwards.
TAGTCCTTCTCCACACAAAGGGCCTGGAGCTCACTTATCCTCCTGGCAGAAGTGATTGCTACCAAAAGATTACCTTCCAAGTAATAAATTCAAGCTCTGCAAATACCATAGGCTCAAAGGGTGGAAGCATAAGCTGGGCGATGCAAATGTTAAAGTCCCATGCTGGCACTGGTTCCCTGTGAGGGGGAAACAAATGAGAGAGTCCTTTAAAGAACCTTTTGAATATAGGATTTGATGCCAGGGAGGTAGACTTTCCAACTGAAAGGTATGCTGAAACTGAAGCTAGGTGCACCTTCAGAGTTGAGTGCTGCAACTCCTGGGAGTGCAGGTGAGACAAGTAATCCAAAAGGGTTGGGATACCAGCTTGGGCTGGGACTACCCTTATCTCTGCACCAAATGGAAAATCTTTTCCATTTAGAGGCATAGGTTTTCTTAGTGGAAGGTTTCTTGTAGCCACTAAGGACTTCCAAAACTCCTTCAGAGAATTGCCAATCTGCATATTCTAAGTCCTCAAGAGCCAAGCCTTGAGCTTGAGAGACCTGAGATTGGGGTACACTATCCTCCCCTGAAAGGAAGTCAGGAGGTTGTACCTCTAAGGGAGGTGAATCGGCTTGTTCACTGACATTGAGAGCAGTAGGGAGTACCAAGGTTGTCTTGTCCCGTCTGGGGCTACCAGAATCATCGAAGCTGGTTGGGACCTGAGCTTGATGAGCACCCGAGTATCAAGGGGAAAAGAGGAAAGGCATAAGGATGCCTCCCTGTCCAATCTAGAATCAGGGAATCCATGGGAACTGTCCTCTTCACTGGGGCCCTGCAACAATAGAGAGGTAAGCGGTGATTTTGGTGGGATACAAAAATATCTATTTCTGGGGTCCCCCACCTCCTGAATAGAGCATTCACCACTTGCTTGTTCAATGCCCATTCATGATGGGCCTGGTTTATCCTGCCCAAGGCATCTGCCAAGGTATTTTCCTTGCCAGGCAGATGAATTGACTGCAGAGAGGCACTTAGGGAGTAAGCAAGGCTCCATATCTTAATTGCTTCTGTGCACAGTGGAGTGGACCTTGTCCCTCCTTGTTTGTTGATGTAATACATTGTAGTGGTATTGTCTGTTTTGACTTGTACCACCTTTCCCTGTATGAGATGAGAGAAAGCCTGAAGGGCCAGGTAAACAGCTCTTAACTCCAGCAAGTTTATGTGCAGGAGTGAGTCTGCACTCTCCCAGGTACTGTGGATGTGTGATCCCCTAAATGAGCACCCCATCCTAGCAGGGAAGCCTCTGTTGTGAGAACCAGGGAAGGTGGCTTCTGCAGGAATGGAACCCCTTCCCTTTTATTTTCCAGCTCCATCCACCATTGGAGTGCCTGCAGTAACACCTTTGTGACTGGTACTGGCTTTGAGAGGGGGTCCTGCCTTTGGCAACAGTGTGCTCTGAGGTGGAACTGGATATCCCTCATCTGAAACCTGTCACCTATGACTGTGCTTGTTGCTGAAGCCATGTGCCCTAACAGTTGAAGGAACTGTCTTGCTGGCTTTGGCCTGCCCAGGGCAAATGAGACTGCCAAAGCTGAATGCTTTCTGCCCTCTCCTGAGGGAGAAAAGCCCTTCCCACTACAGTATTTAGTTCTGCACCTATGAATTGTAGAACCTGCACAGGGGTCAGAACTGACTTTTTGGTGTTGGGGAGGAATCCCAGGGACAGCAACAGATCCTGGGTTACCTGAAGGTGGTCTGACACCTGCTGGTGGAATTTTCCTACGATTAGTCAATCATCCAGATAAGGAAAAAGTGTGACACCTAACCTTCTTAGGTGTGCCACTACTACTGCTATGCACTTTGTGAAGACCCTTGGTGCAGAGGTGAGGCCGAAGGGAAGTGTTGAGAACTGATAGTGGCCTGAGGGAAGTCTGAATCTGAGATACCTTCTGTGTGACTCCCTTACGGGGATATGGAAATATGCATCCTTTAAGTCCAAGGAGGCTAGCCATTCCCCTTTTTGCAGAATTGGCAAAATCATGGCCAATGTGACCATCTTGAACCTGGGTTTTACCAGGTACTTGTTTAGCAGTCTGAGGTCTAGTATAGGCCGCCACTCTCTATTCTTTTCTGTTGTTAGGCAGTATCTTAAATAAAACTCTTGCCCCTTTTGGTTGAGAGGAACAGGCTCCACTGCTCTTGCCAGCAGTAAATCCTACACCTCCTGCTCCAGTAGTTTTCTTTCTGAGAAAGGAGCTAGTGTAAACTGCTTTAACCTTGAAGGAGGAAGGGATCTGAAACAAAGTGACAGACCCTGACTCACTATTTCCAGGACCCACTTATCTGTGGTTATTTATAACCAATCCTGAAAATAATGGGTGAGTCTGCCCACTACAGGAGATGGAGAGGCAGCCTGAGGGGAAAAGTCAGGGATTTTGCTTTGCTTGCTGCTGTGGCTACGCAGATTGGGATCCTCTCCTGGAACCCCTTCTGCCTCTAGCTCTGTAGAAACCACCCTGCTGTGGTTGGTACTGCTGTTGGGAAACAGCTTGCACTTGGAAGAAAGGCCTCCTAAAAGAGGACCTACACCTGCCTCCTCTAGCATAGGACAAAGTGGAAGGAGAGGCTCTCTGGTAGAACTGCTCCTAAAAGTAGCTTTGTATTCATCTACTGTTTTCATATATGCTTCAGTCTGGGCACCAAAATGAGAGTGGCCCTCGACTGGGAAATCCATAGCCCTATTCTGGGTGAGATTAGTGGCTATCAGCCAGGCAAACCTCCTTAGTGCTATGGTATCAGCCATCTATCTAGCAGCTGTATCATTTGTGTCAGCTGCCATTTGAAACTGGTACTTGGAAGCCTCCAAGCCCAGTCTTGCTGTGTCCAGCAGCTCTGACACTGTTAAAGAGGAATTAGCCTCCGCACTGTCTACAACTGGCTGCCAGAGAGCCTTCTGATAGAGGGCTGCATAAGCCTGGGTAGCTGGCTTGGTGAAGTGCCTGGAATGCCGAAAGGTACCCATTTTTTGCCATGCTGTCCACTTTCCTCTACTCCTTCTCAGGGGAGGTGAGAGGACAAGGGAGTTTTAGCCTTTTCACAGGCAGCCTGCTGAACAATACCTTGGTGGTCTGGATGACCGAACAGAAACTCAGCCCCTGACCTTTCAAGCTGGTATTTCTTGTCACGCTTTTTATCAGTGGGTGTGACAGTATTGGGACACTTGAGGATTTCCAGAACATCCTTTTTAAAGAATTTGCACATAGGCAGAAGGAGCCTTTTGGTGGGTGACAGCCCCATGAGCTCCATATATTGTGCCTCTTTTTCACCCTGGATCTCCTCTGCTGTTTGCAGATCCAAGGTTGCCACCATTTTTTTAACAAAAGAAAAATGGGATGAGAAATCCTCTGTGGGTCTGGGAGGAGAACCAAAATCTTGTTCTGGTGAGACCTCAGATTCAATACCCTCTCCTCATTCTGATCATCCTCCTCATATTCCACTGTGGCAGTGAGCAAAAGAGGGGCAACAACAGTAACCTTTTCAGCAGTAGTGACCACAGGCTGTTGAGGGGGTAGTAAGCCCTGCAGTTCCTGGAGTAAGGCTAAAGCCAGAGTTAAATTAGCTGGCGAAGGAGCAGAAACAGGCACCTGAGGGACCCCTTGAGGCGTTTTCAGCCGGGGTTTCAGTATGCTTTGTTTTCTTTAATATTTTGGCAGGCACTGGGGAGTCAGCCAGTTCATTGCTTCTCTTGCCAGAGCTCTCATCTGTATCAGGGGTGGATTTGGAGGCTCTGGAAGGAATAGCCATAGTCTTAGAGGGGGTGGACTGGTTAGAGACCATGGATCCCTCCTCCAATCTTCTTTTAAGCCTCTCCCTGCATTTTTCCACTGTCTTGTCAGGGAAAGACTTACAAATATCATGATTTTCGGAGAAATGCTGTTGTCCAAGGCAGATCAAACATAGGTCATGCTTGTCTGCCTTGGCAAACATCTCTGCACACTTCAGGCAATTCTTAAAACCAGGAGGTCCTGTTTTCTTTTTTGGCTTATCTGACATTTTAGAAAACAGGAACCGAGAACCGACAAAAAAGAGAAATAATTTAAATATTTGTGGTTGGTTCCAAAAGGAATAGCGGTCGGTTCAGGAGCCAATAAAGTCCAGAAACTAGCAGTTCGGATCAGATCCGGAACCGAGAAAACCGCTGAGGAAACTGATAAACCTCAGTTCAAATGCGGTTAAAATGTAATGCAAATAAAGTATAAAGTAACTGGAACCCTTAAAAAAAGTTCCAGTTCAATAGAGAAAGGGATTGGTTGCCCCTCGTTCAAAGGAACCATGAGGAACCAGTAAACAAAACTAAATTTAAAACTATGAGGTAAAAAATACTAAAAAACACTTACACTAGGCAGTAATGAAAAAATAAAACAAAATACTTAAGGTTGTTTTGTTCTATGCACTACAGGAATCTGTCTTGATCAAGAGAAGATCTCCAGGGCGTCTGAACTTTGCAGCAGAGAGAAGAAATGTGAGGTTAGAATGTAGGCAATTACACTGGGCACTTTGAAACTGAATGCACAAGCTAAAGATTCCAACATTAGCATAGAATTCCATTTGGCTCCGGGGCAGTGCTGATTTAAAGGAGCACTGCAAGAGTAATAATAATATAACAATACGAATAATAATAATACAACTTTATTTATTAAGTGCCTTTCAAGTACCAATAATATTAGTGGACTCCTGGGGTTAGAAATCAGTGATGAGTATTCATGATGATATACTCCAATTTTAGGTCCCTACTTCAGGCTAAGGCAACAATATTAAAAAGGGATGAATCTCATAAATATTTAAGTCTCAGGCCACATCTGTATAATCTAATTAGCTGTTTGAATTGGGGGGGGGGGAAAAGTACATAAGCCAAATTCACCAAGTTAAAAAAATATATGCAAACATTGCAATATAATAGAGTTTTGTCACTTTTATTGGAACAATGCTTCGGGATCCAGGGAAAAACACCAGGCTGGTAACTTGTTTTAAGGCTGTAAAGAGAAGGTTCAGTGTAGAGTGGTCACAATGTTTCAAATTAAAACAGGGGTGGTGTTTATGATAGAAGGAATCTTGTGACAAAGTTGAAAACTACATTGCAGGAAGAATCTGAATGCTTGCTGACCCGTTGGTGTTGAGGGTTGAGGCGCTGGGTGCTTTACCTCGTGTCATGCCAACGACCTGGGTTTGGGAATGACCTCTGGTCAATGGGGAGCCGGCACGGGGAGGGAGTAGGATCGAGCACTTAACGGCAGCTGTCCTTTCCCGGACAGGTTGTCGCCCCTCTGTATTTCCGCCGCTGCTGGGTGGAGGTCCGGTGATGGCGTAGGTGGGAGGGGGCGACATGAAGAGAGGGCATCTCATAGTGTGACATGCATGTGCCTCCACATGCGTGCATTCACGCAGAGATGGGGACGGGCAAAAAGAAAAAATTACTCACCTTAGTAATTACATTTCTTCTAATGCAGTCTTGCTGTATTCTGACAACTGCAGTGATTCCCAACCTTTGAACTGCCCCGGAGAACTAAGAGTTAACTTTCCATGCAGGGCATGGACCGCTGAGCTCGAGCTCGGTTGAAGTCTCTGTCTGGAGTGTTTTGAACTTAAACTGTCAGATTCTTACGAGCCCAACTCAACTAAAAATTCTATGTGGAAATTGTGAAAATTCTACTAGCCAACTGGCTGAAAACAGTTTTGGATTCCCAAGGAAGACTCAAGTCAAGAAACCCAAAAACAAAACCCAATGTACTAAAAATAACAATAATGAAAAAGCACCTAAACAAAAAGAGAGGAAGGTGCAAACAAAAAACACCCCTGGGGTGCAACACTGCACCTGCCCAACCACTTCCCAAAAACAGGTTCTGAGAGACGGGAGGCAGGGAGGGAGGTCAGAATACAGCAAGACTGCATTAGAAGAAATATAAATACTAAGGTGAGTAATTTTTTCTTCAAACAACATGAAGCCTTGCTGTATTCTGACATATGCAGACTACCAAGCAGTACCTCCATGGAGGAGGGACAGAACCTACTTTGGGAATAGGCTCTGAAGTACTGCTGTGCCAAACCGAGCATCACTCCTAGCCTGGATATCCAGAGAGTAATGCTTGGTAAAAGTATGGATTGTTTTCCAGGTGGCTGCTTGACAAATTTCTAAGAGAGGAATATCCCTGGCAGTAGCCAGGGAAGCAGCTGTACCTCTGGTGGAATGAGCCCTCAGGCCTGAGGGTGGAGTTCTACCCAGTTTCTCATACCAGAATTGCATACAAGACACAATCCACCTGGCAATAGATCTTTTGGTGGCAGGTTTGCCCTTTCCCACTTCTCCATAAGTGAGGAACAACTGGAGGGAGTCAAACCTGTGACCTTTGGTACGTTCTATGTAGTAACTAAGGGTTCTTTTGACATCTAAACTGTGTAGCCTCCTCTCTCCTGAGGAAGAATGATCAGTGAAGAAAACAGGGAGAGGCACAGACTGGTTTAAATGGACGTCTGAAACCACTTTGGGCAAGAACCTTCTATTGGTTCTAAGGACCACTTTATCCCTGTGAAAAGAGATAAAATCAGGTTCCACTGACAGGGTTTGCAATTCACTGATATGCCTGGCAGAGGTAATGGCTACCAGGAACACAGTTTTCCAAGTCAAGTACTTAATCTCTGCTGAAGACATAGGCTCAAAGTGGGGTTGCATAAGTTGAGCAATGCAAACATTCAAATCCCATGCAGGGGCAGGGTCTCTAAAAGGAGAATTGGTGTGAAGCAATCCTTTAAAAAATTTACAGAACACAGGAAGATAGTGAGGAAGGCTTCCCCACAGACAAAAATGCAGAAACAGCTGACAAGTGTACCTTGAGAGTAGCTGGTCTGAGGCCTAGGCCATTAAGATGGACCATATAATCCAGAACCGTAGGCAATTCAGCAGTGTCTGGAGAAATATGCTTCTTACAACACCAAATGCTGAATCTTTTCCATTTGGAGTTGTAAGTCTTTCTGGTGGAGGGCTTTCGAGAAGCCTTGAGGATATCCAGAACCCCTTGGGAAAGATGCAGATCTGCAAACTCTAACTCTTCAAGAGCCATGCTTTGAGATTGAGAGACTGAAGATTGGGGTACCAAATCCTTCCCTGAGAGGATGTTAACAGGTTGTAATTCCTGGGAAGAGACAGGGGAAGACGGACTGCTAGGGACAGCAACAGGGGGTACCAGGGCTGTCTGGCCCAATCTGGAGCAATCAGAATCACCTTGCATGGTTGAGACCTTACTTTTACCAAAACTTTGAAAAGGAGTGGGAAGGGGGGGAAAGGCATAGAGAAACTTCCCCTCCCAATTCAGGATCAGGGCGTCCAGAGGGACTGAGCCAAGGACTGGAGGTCTGCAACAAAAGAGATGGAGCTGGTGATTGTCTGGGGCTGCAAAGAGATCTATTTCTGGAGTGCCCCACCTTGAAAAAAATCACCTTTAAAACCTGGGGTCCAGGGACCAATCGTAATGGCCCTGAGAAATCCTGCTCAGTGCATCTGCTAGCACATTGTCCTTGCCTGGAAGGTGAACTGCTACAAGAGAGGTTTGCAGGGAATAAGCCAGGGACCACAACTTCATGGCTTCTGTGCACAAGGCCGTGGACCGAGTGCCTCCCTGCTTGTTGACATACCACATGGTGGTGGTGTTGTCTGTTCTGACTTGAACCACCTTGTTCTGAACAGACTGTGAGAATGCTTTTAGAGCAAAGAAAAACTGCCCTGAGCTCTAGAAGATTGATGTGGAGAAGGGATTCTTGGGGGGACCACAGACCCTGGGCAGTGAGGGACCCCAGGTGGGCTCCCCAGCCCAGGAGAGAAGCATCCGTGGTAAGGACCACTGAACAAGGCTGAGCAACAAAAGGAACACCTTGCCTTAAATTGTCCTGATCCTGCCACCACTGGAGGGCTTGGATCAAGGTCAGAGTCACTGGAATCAGTTTGGTAAGGGAGTCCTTTCTCTGAGACCAGAAAGCTCTCAGGTGGAACTGAATATCCCTCATCTGGAATCTTGCCCCTTGGACCACTGCTGTTGAAGCTGCCATGTGGCCCAAGAGCTGGAGGAAATGCCTTGCTGGTCGAGATACCTGAAGGCTGAAGGAAGAAGCTAGTTCCATAAGAGCCCTTGCCCTTTCTAGAGGAAGAAAGGCTCTTGCTCTGAGTGTGTCCAGTTCTGCCCCTATGAAGGTAAGAAGCTGGACTGGTTCGAGAACTGACTTGGGAAGGTTGAGAAGAAATCCTAGAGAAGTGAGCACTTGCTGGGTCACTTGCAGGTGAGACCCGACTTGGTCTGGAGACTAACCCACTATTAGCCAATCGTCCAGATATGGAAAAATGGAAATCTTTTGCCTTCTTAGAAAGGCAACTACTACTGCCAGGCACTTTGTGAAAACCTTGGGACTGAGGTTAGGCCAGAGAGCATTGCTCTGAACTGATAATGGCCTGAGGGCAACTCGAACCTGAGGTACTTTCTGTGGGAGCACCTGATGGGAATGTGAAAGTAGGCATCTTTGAGGTCCAGGGAGGCTAGTCAGTCCCCTGGCCTTAGAGAGGGAAGGATTATTCCCAGAGTTACCATCTTGAACTTTGGTTTTAAAAGATGTTTGTTTAGATATCTGAGGTCTAGGATGGGTCGCCACTCCCCTGTCTTTTTGGGGGTCAGGAAGTACCTGGAGTACAGTCCTTTGCCCCAGTGTAGGGTAGGTAGTCTTTCAATAGCTTTTAAAGCTAGGAGAGAAGAAACCTCTGCCTCTACGGCAAGGGTTTCCAAGAGATTTGCAGGTGGAAAAGATCTGGCTCTCATCTTTGGAAATTTTTTGAAGCTGAGAACCAGTCCCTTGCTTACTACTTCCAGGACCCACTTGTCTGATGTAATAGACATCCAGTCCTGGACAAAGTAAGCCAGCCTGCCCCCTACTGGAATAGGAGAGTTGACCCGGGCAGGCCCATCAGGGTGTCTGCTTGGCAGGGGCTTTAGGCTGAGGAGTGGATGCAGCCCTGCTCATCCCCCTTCTACCTCTCCCTCTGAGAAAAGGAAGAAGAGGCCCGTGCTTGGTAAAAGGACCTTTGAAAAGGCCTGCCCCTGCCCCTAGACTGCTGCCCTTGAGGAGTTGCTTGCCTTTGAAAAGGCCTGCCCCCGCCCCTAGACTGCTGCCTTTGAGAAGTTGCCTGCCTTTCCTTGGCCTGAGCACTCCTGTAAGTGGTCCTGTACTCATCCATTTTCTTCATGTAATTCTCTGTCTGCTGCCCAAACAGAGAATTACCCACCACAGGGAAATCCGTGGCCTTAGCCTGGGTATCCTGTGAGAGGCTAGTACATCTGAGGCAAGCCATCCTCCGAAGAGCCACAGATGTAGCCATGACTCTTGATGACACATCATTGGAGTCCACAGCAGCATGAAACTGAACCGTAGATGCCTCAATTCCATCTGCAGCCACCACCTCCAGCTCCTTGGCTAGCTGGGGGAAGGCCTCTTTAGCCAGTGCCAGTACAGTGTCCCACCTGGACTTCTGGTACCTGGCTGTATAGGCCATGTAATTCGCCTGCTTGAGTCCCAAAGAAGATGCCATGTACTGCTTCTTTGCCATGGCATCAATCTTCCTGGAGTCCTTGTCTAGGGGGTGTGAAGGCAAGGGAATATTTGCCTTGTCACAGGCAGCAGCCTGCACTACTCCAACATGGCTGCATTGTTGATATAAGAACTCCATGTCTGAGCCTGAAAGTGTATACCTCTTGTCCATTCTTCTATCCACAGGAGGTATAGTGTTAGGAGCCTTTAAGATTTTTTAGTGTCTGTTTCCCAAAAGATTTATGGAGGGGAATAGACAGTCTCCTGGACTCTGGGATATCCATCATCTCTACATAGTCAGGCTCCTCTTGGTCTTCCACAGCCTCCTCCATAGGAAGCTGGAGGGTTTCAGCCACCTTTCTGTAAAACATAAAGTGAGAAGGGGACTCAGAAAGCCTAGGAGGGGAAACATCTGAAGGTCTGTCTGGGGAGATGTCTGGTTCCACAGGCATATCCAGACCTTCACTTATATCATAATCCTCAAATTCCCCTTCCTCTTCAAATTCCGATTCATAAAAATCTTCCAGGGTATACTCCTGAACCGGGGGAATCAACCGAACTGAACCCCTGCCAGAAGGAGCCGGATCGGTCGGAACTGGACGGAGCGATTCCACAATCTGAATCGCCCTGGCTATCTCTTTGGCGGTCGGAACATGAACCTCTGGATCTGAACCAGTCGATTTATCTTTGCGCTTTCTTTTTGTCGGAACCGATCCCTCAGAATCGGCTCTCCTTTTGCCCGAAGAAGTATCGCTCTGGTCAGAGGGCACTCCTTCTGGTTCGGTTGAAATTGAACCGGGCTGGCCATCCGGGTCAGCGTACTTCTCGGCCTCCTTTTCCCTCAGTCTGCCCAATCTCTTCTCAAGGGTAGATTTGGGAAAGTTTTTACATATTTGGTAGTCTGACTCGAGGTGGTCAAACTACAGACAATAAACACAGGTGGTGTGGGGATCGGCCTTAGCAAAGACCTCTCCACACTCACTGCAGTGTTGAAACCCAGTGGGCCCGTTTTTTTTCTTGGGTTTCTCAGACATGGTCAACCTAACCAAACTTACCCTTTTTTCGGCAACCGCCAGGCAAGACTCCCTTATCAGTTCCTAACCGTGTCATGGGTATTGGAAAAAAATGGTTAAAAACACGTTTTTTTTAGAACCGATAAGAACCGGTAACCATACACTAAGTATACCAACAAAATTCACAATCAAATGGCCGGTTCAGCCGATCCGACCACACTTTTACAAGTTCCACACAGAAAAACAGAACAATTCCTATCTAGTACTCACGGCACCACAGACAGAGACTGAACCGACTATGCGGATACTTTTTACGGCTTAAAACCAACGAAAACTGAAAACTTTGACCGACTTTCGAATCGAGCTGAAGGAGAAATCTCCAGAGCGACCGTTCAGTGAGGCGGAGTAAAGAATCTGACAGTTTAAGTTCAAAACACTCCAGACAGAGACTTCAACCGAGCTCGAGCTCAGCATTCCATGCCCTGCATGGAAAGTTAACTCTTAGTTCTCCGGGGCAGTTCAAAGGTTGGGAATCACTGCAATTGTCAGAATACAGCAAGACTTCATGTTTGAAACTGGGGTACAGAAACCAAGAAAATACTAATTACAAAAAAAAAAAAAAGAATGTGAATGCTTTCTGGTGTCTTGGATTTCGAAGAAGGGGTCAGATAGGGGATAACTCTGGTACAGCATCTGTCCATGATGGCTTAACATCTGAATTTTACAAGCTCTTTTCAAATTACATGGTTGAAACTCCAGTAGCACTGTTTCAATTAAATCCTAGCCACACAGTCATTGTCCCAAAATGAGCACCAAACTATTTGGATCCTGTTATTTAAAGCAGCAGTATTTATTGGTTGGCAAACATTCAGTCATAGTTTTTTTTTTTTTTAAACATTACTAGCTAGCTGCCATAATTAGACTAATTATATTTTTATTTGAGATGTTTTTGACACAGCTTTGATTATCAATTTTATAATTCATTACTCGTCAATAAAGATGGCTGCCACTAGCAATATTTAAAAATTCCTTCCCTTGAGGTTACTTTCTGACTTTATATACTGGATTCATACTGTGGATATGTTATGAGGGTGCTAGCACATACTTCTGATGGTAAACAGCACAGCAACACACACAAATGTTTAATTTCCTCATTGTAGGCATGGCCAGAGAGAAAGGACTTTTAAGAACATTAAAACCCTATATCTCAGTTCACGAGTGAAATACAATGAAAAGAAAAAAATGGATATATTAATGTTTTAGCCACAGATACATTACTACAAAAAAACTAAATGATGATTTTTCTCCACTAACAAAGATGTACTGCTCCAAGAAGAAGGGGGACACCTCTGAAATTTGTAACTGGTGTCTGATCAGTCTCTTAAATATGGATTTCAAAATACTGTCAAAATTTATCAGTAAACATTAGGCACACATGTTACGGCATCGTGTAACCCAATCTCAGACCTAGAGTCATAAAGGACAATTTATAAAAGATCAGAAAAATTATCAAATGAAGAAAAAGAGGCCTGCAGGAGGGGTATGACCTTACTCCTGACCAAGAAAGGGTTCGAGGGGTTATAACATATAGATTATACCATGGACATAAGTGCACAGCCAACAAAATCGTCAGACTGGCAGTTTACCACCAGTGTAAATCCTCTGATAATCAATGGCTGTTCATGAGCAAACAATCCTACTACTAATCCAAATCATCTGCAGCACAGGAATGAATACAATAAAAATAAAAAAACAAAGCAAGCTCTTTAAAAGTTGTATTTTATTATAGTAAAAAATTGAATCTTGGTATAATCACAATAAGCCACTCAGAGGATGTGGGTTATCAGGGGATTTACGACAGCTGGCAAGGATTTACCCACTCGGCTGTGCCTTGTGGGCAAACCACTCCAGCCGTGGCAAATCCCCTGATAACCCACACCCCCTTGTGGCTTATTGCTTAAAATAAAGTATGGGGTGGTGTGTGTAACAAGAAGTTCACACACACCCGAGGGGTCAGATGCTACATAAACCCCGAGAGCAAAGCTCGAGGGGGTTTGTGCAAGCATCTAACCCCAAGGGTGTGTGTAAACTTCAAGTTTACACACCACCCCATATTTTATTTTATATGATTGCTGAGTTTCCCTTTATCGCCAATGCAATTACTGTATATAAAATAGCAGAGGTTCTTGCTGGGCCATGCTCGTTTTCATTTTTTCATCTGGTGACGGTGCCCAGATTTAAAAAGTGGCCAGGGGTGTTTAAACATTTCTCTTCGTCCCAGTAAATCTTGACTGTGACCAGAATTTTTGGAAAAAATATAACACCGCTGAGTTACTGTGCCGAGATGACGAGATTTGACTTTGGCGAGAGGCAAGTGGCGCCCCAGTTTGGGAAGCAGGTGTGGCAGGCGCATGCAGAGTGAGGGAAACCGTACGCGTGTTCGCTGTTATAAACGCTTCTTTATAACAGCAAATTACGCCACAGTTTCCCTATGGGGAAAAGGGGCAGCCAGTTATTATATTCCTTTATTATACTATGCTACAGAAATTTAGTGTCCCATACATTTTTATTCAGTGGATACATCTTTTTTGCACTACAGTCACAACCAGGATGAATGTTAATGGGTGGTTAGAGCATCATACATCTGTGATACGGGGGTCCAGAAGGAGTGCTGATTGAATCCAGTTTTGTATATTATATACCTTGATCCACTTCTTCAGAATTTGGATCAGAATGACAGAATAACAGGCTTAACAGTTATAGCAGGATGTATCCCTAGCTTATGCAGATGAAATCTGTTTCATAGTAAAAGATGTCTTATCAGGGTGGGAAGCTGTGCAGGAGCAAGAGGGATTTTCTAGTGTTTCAGGGATGAAAATATTAATTACTTAAAGAGTGTGGAGATTGCACTGGGGATCCTGAGGGATGCATGATTACAGATCTGGCAGGCATCATGATAGTCACAGGGCCAGTTATAACTTAGGTATCTGGTTTGGACATGGGGACAAAAAAAATAGTAGGAGAAACCTGACATTGCCAAACAAAAGTCGATAAATGGAAAATGTGGACAGTGTCTAACAAGAAAAAAGTATGTGTGGTTAAGACCTTTTTAATTCTGATTTCTTTGTTCATCTCCCCCCCAACAGCGGCGACTGAAACCAGGATGTTCAATCTGTTCCTTCAGATTCTATGGGGGAACAAGCTGAATCTGGTCAAGGGAAATATATCTGCCAATGAAGGATGGGGGTCTGAAGAACAGTTACCATAACAGTAGATCTTTGAGTGAATCTCCTCCATTGGGTGCACCCCTTTGTAACTCTAAGCCGTCAGCATCAGGGCCACTCAGAAACGTTTGCTCGCTGAGGGCAACTCATGATAATGTACAACTTCAGTGCCTATAAAACGTGGGTGGCCCCCTAACTCAACTTCCATGCTGGAGACATGCTTTGAGGGCCTCTTACCTTGAGGAACCAGGAGATCAAACCAGTACCAGACACACAAGCAGAAGCATGGGACTGGAACTACAGTATACATAAAGTATGGTTCTATGTCATAACGGTGACTGTGGAATAACGATCGTCTTTTGGGCAAGTGTACATTGCCGAAAATGAATTTCAGCGATGTACACTTGCAGCGACTAGAAAACCGGCGACTGGTTTTCTATGTTATCGCGAGGCTGCGCCCCACACACCTCCTACTTAAAAATTCTCAACTCCGGGGGGCGGGGTACATGTCGGGGGGAGGGTGACTTTCTTAAAAAAATAACAGGCCGCCTGCCAGCGCAAAAAAAACCCTTGCGATGCTCCGGACCTGAATCCTGCACACCTCAACCGACAACACTCCCCACCATGCTAGCCGAGCAGCTTGGCAGCAGCCCATCACACTCCCTCCCACATACCTCCCCTCCTTTCCCCGCACATGTACATGCATGTACACTTCCCGTCGCCCAACCTCACCAACCCAGGTATCCGGTCGCTACCCTGCCAGATAGCCCTGTACACGGAAGCCATGACTGAGTCACCCTTTTTGAAAGTGCTCAATCGCAGTCGTCTTGCACACAGTATACCATAAAGTACTTATGGACACCTCCAGATAAGGCAGTGGACAAACCTGCCAACTTACACCTCAGAAAGGGGAAAAGAAGGTAGGTGCGTGTGCTATGGCCCAAAGCAGGAAATTTTCCTGAAGATCTACTGTTAAGGTGAGTAACTGTTCTATCTTCATTAAGGATATCTCCTCCATTGGGCCACACCTTTGGAATGATTCCCATGCAGTACACAATGTACTCAGGCAAGATCGCAGTCTGATATGTAAACAGGACAGAAGTTCTTGCAGAACAGCAAGACCAAATCCAGCATGTCTACATGAGACGATATCTAGACTATAGTGCTTAGTGAAAGTATTACAGTGCTCTCTGTGACAGCAGCATACAGTATATGTCAACTGCTAAAACATTCTAAAAACAGGCAACAGAAGTGGCCGTACCATGTGTAGAGTGGCCATGTACAGAACAAGGGAGTTCTTTATCATTCTTCGGATAACAGAACTCAATACAGTGAGCCAACCATTTGGAAAGGCACTTTTAAGTCATGGGGTGCCCTCTCTCCCACAGGCAAACGAGACAAAAAGTGAGAGAAGTTTCTGTAGTCCTTAGTGCGATCGAGATAGAAACGTAACGTTCTCTGCATATCAAGGGTATGGAGCACTTGTTAGCATGCTCAGGATAATACTTGGGAAGGTGAAGGATCTCATTCAATGTGAAGTTAGAGACTAAAAGTGAAAAAGGAGGGGGAGAGCACACCAGTCTCCTAAAGGTGATGCATAAAATCACAAAGGGGAAGCAAAAGAAAATCGGTGCACACAACACTGACTCAGAAGCAAATTAACATTTAATAAATGGTGCAAAGAAGCACAGAGCAACAGCCCCAGAAGTCAGAGACTAATTTGGGTAGAAAGCATGGCTTGATGTGCAAGGATACTCTGTCCTTGTGGAAGAACAGGTAGGGACGCTCAAGCATGACAGTCTGAAGCTCAGAATTCCTCCAAGCAAAGTGATAGCGACCAAAAAATAGAGCCTTCTATGACAGAAAGTGCATTTCACAAGTTGTGGCAGGCTCAAATGGAGCCAGTGTAAATTTTTCAAGATAAAATTAAGATCCCAAGGTGAAATGGTTTATGAACTAGACAACACGTGCAGAATACCCCTAAGGAACGTATGGGATACGTTTAGTTGTGCCACCATGTACCCTTTAGTAGGGGCATGGAAAGCCAAAATGGTAGCCAAGTGCACTTTAATGGATGAGTACTGGAGACCAGAGCCAGACAGGGAGAGCACGTAGGCCAGTACCCCCCATTTGCAGGACATGTAAATGACTCCTCAGAATGAGAAACACACCATATGAAGAAATGCTTCCATTTTAGTGAATGAATACGTATGTCTAGCGGAAGGCTTTCTAGCTGCCATCAAGACATCAGCCAGCTGGGAAGAAACCCTGAAACGGGCAATGGCTACGCCCTCAGAAGCCATGCATGTAGATGTAGGGGCCTCGGCGCCACATGGACCAGGGGACCCCTGTCCTGTGACAGCAGACCCCGACACAGGGGTAGCTGAAAGGGAGGTTCTGCTGCCAGATGCTGTAGCAGAGGAAACCATATATGGTGAGGCCAGAAGAGGGGTGACCAATATGAGGGTGACCCGATTGGTCCGTAGCTTACGTAGAACCCTCTAAATGAGAGGTATCAGAGGGAACACATAAAGGAACCTCCCTTTCCAGGAGAGTAACAAGGGGTCTCGCAAAAAGACAATAAAAAACCTCTATGCCCTGGAGCAAACAAGCAGAAATATGGCAGTCCTGCACGTGTGGGGATGCAAAAAAGGTCCAACTCTGGATGCCCCATCTTGTGAAGTAGTCTTTTACCATGGAGGGCAGCAGTTTCCACTCGTGTACTTATGACTGGGACCGAGTTAGCCTATCTGCTAAGACGTTTTGGACGTCTGGGAGAACACAGCTGACAGCTACAGGAAATGAGATACTGCCCAGTGCCAGACTCTTGTCACTTTCCTGCATAGGGAGTGAGCATGAATACCCCCTTGTTTGTTGATGTAGTGCATTACACTGACATTGTACATCCTTATTACTAAAGGACTGGGACTGAGATGCTCAATGAAGGCTTGGTCCCTAGAAGGATAGCCCTCATCGCCAGAACACCGATGTGGAGATCCGAATCTAGGTAGGTTCACATACATTGGATCTGAAAAGGTCCCAGGTGGGCACTCCATCCCGATCCAGAGGCATCTTTTGCGAGGATCTGCCCTGGAGTTGAGGAGAAGAATGGGATGCCCTGCAACAAGTGTTGGGGTTCCGTTCACCAAATTAGAGATTTGTGAAGAGGAGATGTGATAAGAATCCGTTACTCCAGTTCATCTGTCAGTTGATCACACTGTACCCAAAGTACTCACTGAGAGATCCTCATATAAACTCAAGCCAGAGAGACTGTCACAATGACAGCTGTCATTAAGTCACAGGAGGTGGACCATTGTCCGGACAGACACATAATGGCTTTTGTGAACCTGCCAGATCTGAGCCATCAGTGCCTCGGCTCTGTCTGTAGGTAGAAATTCACTGTCCATCTCCATGTCCAGCACTGCACCAATGTATTGCAGGCGTTGACAGGGAATGAGTACAGACTTAGGTACATTGGTTGTAAGACCCAGGTCTCTAAACAAGTACTGTGTTCTGGACAAGATGTGCTGAACTTCTTTCCTAGATGGACCCTTCAGTAGCCAGTTGTCCAGACAAGGAAAGACATAATACCCGTCCCTCTGAAGGGCTGCTGCCACAGCTAAAAAGCATTTGGTAAACACAGAGCCAAGGATAATATGAAGGGCAAGACTCAGAACTGATAATGTTTACCTTCCAGCATAAGGGGTGATACTGCCTGTGGCATTTTCTCATCTTTACATTAAGGTATGCATCCTGCGTATCCAGGGTACATAGCTAATCCCCTTTCTGTAGGAAGGGGATGAAAGCTGAAGACACACCATTCAAAATTTCTTGTATTTGATTAATTTGTTCAGGTCTCTGAGGTTCAGTACAGGCGCAGGTCTCTTGTTCCTCTGGGAACCAGGAAGTACCTGGAATAGAATCCTCATGTTCCTTGCAGTGGGAGGAACAGGTTCAATTGCATCCTTTTGAATCACTTACCATATTTCTTTTTTTAGTCGGGCTAAGTGACCTGGACAAAAATGAAAGGGAGTAGGAGAATGAACTGGAAGGTTGTTATTGACATTTGATCCAAAAAACTTGGGAGTCCTGAAAGGGGAATTTAGTATGGCTTGTTGCACACAGTAGCAGCAAAGCTTGCCATCCTTAGCCAGGAATATCCCAAGGAATATGCCAGAGGCAGCACTTATTAGCAGAGGCATCTGAGGTATCATGCTGGATGCAACAGATGTTTGCCAGCATCAACGCCTGCTGAAGTGGCTTTAAGGAGTTCAGCTTTTCTAGGACTATCAGGCATGGCCTGAATAGTAGTCATGGCAGATTTCCACAGGCTATTCTGATACCTGATCATGTAAGCCTGATAAGTTGCAATCCTTAGACCTAAAGTCACAGAGGCATAAATTATTTTGCCTATAACATCTAGTCTCCTGGATACATTGTCAGGAGGCAGGGTACTCGTCAGTCTAGGGACTCTAGAGTGATCATGTGCACCCATGACAACCACAGAATCAGTTTCTGGCTGTGCAGCATAATAAGGTTTAACAGATGGCGCACAGTACTGCTTGTCAGCCTTTCTAGGAACTGTTGGCAATGTGCTAGGTCTATGGCAGACAACAAAGGTAGCATCCTCTAATGTAGGATATATATAAGGGCAGTACAATAGTAGATGCAGCTGTAACTTCTAAAAACTCCATTAAATTTTGTTTACTGCAATCTTCCTTTTTACCATCAAACTCCATGACATTTTAGATTTGCTTGAGTAAAGCCTGAAAAGAGGGATCTTCAGGAGGAGATCTGGGGTCCTAGAGTTCTCACTTCAAGAGGAGAGGGTACAGCTGGAAGGTCTTCTTCTTCCAAATCCTCCTCCATATTTAGGAGACCAGGACTGTATTCCACCTTGTCTGGAATGATGACGGGTGGGGGCAACTGAAGGAGCCAGCGAAAGAGGCAGCAGCTGTGATGGAGGTATTACAGACATACTTTAAAGTTCATTGGCGAAGAAGGTTTCAATGGGAGAGCATTTTTTTATCCCTGTGTTTATGGTGGCTGGAGGAGTAGGGTTTCCACAATGCTTTCTTTGGTTTTCTCCAGTTTCTGCAGACCTTGGCGGTGACAGAGTCACCAACTGCTGGGAGGTATCTTTCCCAGTGGTAGTCAAGTGTGAAGGAGAAGCTGGCTTGCAGTCCATGACCTTGATGATGATGAAGGTTTTTAGTGCCTTGTTCTGGCATCTCCTTGTGGTCTGATTAAATCCCTAACAGATGGGCTGGCCTGGTGGCACTGAGGGTTGAGGCGCTGGATGCCACACCTCGTGCCACGCTGGTGACCTTGAGTCATTGGGGTGCCAGCACGGGGGGGGAGGAGGAGAGGGATGGAGCAGGATCGAGCAGCCTAATGGCAGCTCTCCTCTCCTGGGGTGGTTGTCGGGGCCCCACCCCCCCGTAGTTCCACTGCCACTGGGTGGAGGTCTGGTAGCAGCACAGGCAGGAGGGGGTGGCAAGTTGGGAGGGCGCCACAGGCGGGAGGGGGTGGCAAGTTGGGAAGGTGCCTTCACAAGCGTGTGTGTGTGTGTGTGTGTGTGTGTGTGTGTGTGTGTGTGTGTGCACGCGTCCTGGGAAGGGGGTGGACGAAAAACCATGGAAAAACACTGGACAAAAACATAATAGAAAAAAAGGAAAAATAAATCCCTAACAGATCTTACAGCCCCTCACATTGTGGGACAAGCCCAAACAGCAAACACACATGGTATTAGCGTCGTCCTTGTAGGTCTTGTAACTGCAGGTACAAAACCTAAATAAAGGTTCTTTCCACAGCAGCATACAGGGACAACATCGGTAAGCAAAGTTAACTTAGAAAATAATAAATACCTGAAGAAACAACAGTGTTGTTTCTCTGCAGGTCTGACATCAGCAGTTGACGACAAAAGAAAGAACTGAGGAGCAAGAGGGCTGCCCACATTTTACAGGCGCTGACATTGTACATCATCGTGGGTGGCCCCCAGCTAGCAAAAAGTTTCTGAGTGGTCCTGATGCTGACAGCTTATAGTTCTAAAGGTGTGACCCAACAGAAGAGATATCCTCGATGAAGATCAGTGGTTAACCCTACAGCATTTTTTATTGTATACTTGTAATTTTAGCTCAGTTCTTAAGGGTAGACCCAAGTGCTGGATCCCTTCCATCTTGTGGTGGCTGTCACCACTTCTGCAATATTGGGAGCACTGGGCTTTAAGTCTCACAAAAGGCAGATCCCTGTAACTCTGCCCCTCACTTATATTAAAGTAACACTTCAAAAAAATAAGAAGTGTGACATATCCCCTGACTGGCTATGGTCAGATCTCAGAAAACACTTACACCAACACCTCAGGATTCCAGCATAGTCGGATGAGCTGGCCTTTAATGCATGCCCTCCTGAACAGGATCAGAATGTGTCAAAGTGACTGACTGCAGAGACCTGACCCAGGTGTGGGATGTCCTGTGGCGTGGTTGGCTCAGACATCTGGGGTGACTGACAATCATAATAGCCTTGAGTATTTCTGTCCCAGAAGTGTCATTTACAGAATGAGACTCAGCAACCCCTTTGTCTGGAACATCCCTATATCAAAGACTTTTGAATTCTGGCAGCACATAAATGGGAGCCCTACATAAATTGGGGCGATTGCTCTCTCCAGGCAGAGAAACAATCTGGTTAACTACTAGAGTGGAGCTGCAGAGTTGGAAATAAATATTCTGAATTACAACACTAGAATAGGTTCCATCTATTGGGGGTCTGTCATTATGCATACAATTGTTTTGTTTGGAGGATTTTTTCACAAGGATAGGCAAAATACCACTCTAGTCCTCTGATTAGATGGTTAACTTGCCTTAATTTTTTTTTTTTGTCAGGTACGCTACCTATTCATACTGCAGCAGAAACACGATTCACAGGCAGATATGATCAACATGCTCGGGGCATCTGTTAATACTGTAATATTTATGAGCATGTGTATTTGTCTCGATCTTGAGGTACGGTCACTGATCTATGGAAAAATATATGGTTGCTAAACTTTAGGGCCCTGGGATGGAACAGGTCTGATTTTGGGGACAGCAGAATAGAACAGGTCAGCTTTCACTGCTGCTTCTACCTCTTGGTACATCATGTATGCTTTCCTTTTTTTTCCCCTCCTTGTTCCGTTTTTTTTTTTTTTTTTTTTTATTGAAATTTGTGTTACTTTAGTCAGACATGGATTTAATTTTCATTGTACTATATTTCTTTTTTTAAATCATAGAATGCTTTTTCCTCCTCCACTGCAGAGCGGTAATGGCAAGTCATCCAGCCGCTGGCACCAGTGCCCCCAGACCAGGTCTGGCCAGCGACACGCTCTCCCCCACAGGCCGGCAAGCAGACAGGATCCCCTCCCCCATGGGGACCTGGAGCTCAGACACCCAGGGGCGCACCTCTTGTGTCTGGCGGCACAGGGCATGGCCATCAGCTGCCACGATCGCCCAGCAATTTTCTGTGATTACCTCCCCTTAGGAGCCGGACGTGCAATGGCGTCAGTGTACAGCCATGTGGACGCCCACCGCACTCCACCTCTTGATTGTGCATGCCAACTGGAGTGCATCTCGCATCTGTCAGTTGCTGCTGCAGAGCGCTGCAGTTCTCCCAACCGCCCCAGAGGAAGGAGAGCAGTCGTGGGAACGCTCAATCCTCCCTCTCCCCTGCCAACCCCCGGCGTCCCGAGTCCGTTCCCGAACCCGGGTCGCCAGTGTAGCGTTCAGCGCCTCAACCCTCAGCGCCACTGGGCCGGCCCGTATTTCTTTTTTTAATAAAAACTACCCAACTCTACATCTACTCAGATGACTTGCATGCCAAATGAATGCAGGCTGCCTGAGTGTTTCAGTGGCAGTGAGACTAAAGGAGGTTAAATAGAACTAAGGGTGGTTAGGGAAAGGGAGAAGGGATGTTCAATGACTTGCTCAAAGTCATGCAATGAGTAAGTGGCAGTGGTGGGATTCTGGGTGTCTATATTCCAGTTCTGCACTCTAATCACTAGCCTACACTGACTCTAGCAGTCTTGGAGTTGAGAGGAAGCACTGGGGGAAGACACAGTCAAGAGGTTTCCATGAGGACAAGGGAACGTGGGAAACAGATAGGAAAATAAAACAGCAGTTTCCCATGGTTGCAACAGGGCAGAAATCAAGTCAGGCAGTGGTACTTACTGTGTTATTTGGTCTGATGCAGGTGCAAGGAACAAAAAAGATAAATGACAGACTGTGCACCAATGAAGCAGAGAAAGCAGAGGCTCTCAGTATATAAAAGCACATAATGAAGCAATAAGCCATACCTTGGAGCCATTCAACACCTTCTTCCAAACCTTCTCCTCTAAGTGCGTCACTGGCACTGAAAGAAACAATTCATTATCAATATACAGCACAATGAGTAAAAAGAGCTTTCACTGTAGACTAAAATTAGCAGTTCTAGGGGTGTGGATATGGTGTACTTATCCACATTTCTGGCAGAATTCCTCTCCCTTTAAGACATGTCGGAAGGACTTCAAGCTGGCTCCTCCCACGCACCCGGGTGGTAGCCTCCTCAGCACCACCCAGTGACATCAGATCTTCCTTTCCGCTAGAAGAGACAGGTTCCCTCCATTGTGCTCAGCATTTTTGTAGGCCCTATCTTTACTTTTCGATATTTTTGGTCTTCAGGTTGCTACATGTTTTTTCCTCTGTGTACGCACCATGGATGCCTCAGTGCAGAAGTCGGCGCCTGGTTTTAAACTTTGTCCACGTGAGCAGAAAATGTCTCACATGGACCCTCATTATATGTATGTTTACTGCCTGGGCCACGGCCAGGACCAGGACCATGATACCCAAGCTTGCTGCCTGTGACGCACTCTGTGGAGGACTGGTATGTCAGACCTTTGCTGGGTCACCCCAGATGAGTGGGACCCTTGGGTTTGCTCTAAGGACACCCATAAGGCGGTCTCTGTGGCTGAGGGGTCTGCCAAATGAATGGCAGCTTCTGAAGACGCTGCTGCTCAGGCGGCTGCGGTCTCCTCCTTGGTGTCTGTGCTGGTCACTCTGGGCTTTGTCATCTCTTTTACAGGGGCATTCCGGGACTTGTGTCAGTTCCTTCCCACCCTCTGGGAGGGCTCTTCTCAGTTTAAACCCAAGGATTCCAAATCCAATACAAAAAAGTCCCGTCGAAGGTTGTGGGATCATGAGTGCTCTCAGGCCTTGGATTCACATGCTCCTGCTTTGTCGACGTTTCTTAACGATTTGACTTCGGCCGAGCCATCAGTCCAGGCCGCTGGTCCCGTGGTGTCCCCGCCAGGTCTATCAGTTGAGATACGGGCTGACCAGCATGTTGAGATTTTTCCTCAACCCAGCTGACCCGCTGTCGCAGGAGGAAGGGGATACTTCCTTCTCAAGGACTCCGGTCCTGATCTTGCAGTCCAAGGATGGGTTGGATCAGCTCACTGAACCAGTCCCTAATCCATGGGACATTCAGCTTGCAGGAGGCGGCAGACATCTCTCGCTGGTTCCAGCTTCTCCTCATCATCTGGTCCATCAGGAGTAGAGGTCAAGCTCTCGAACATGTAGCTCGAGGTCAAGTACCCATCCCTGAAGTCGAAGTTCATGCTCTTGGTCTTGGGGCAAGCAGTATCACTGATACTCTTCCTCTTCAGGGGAAGAAAGCTCCATCACAAGTTGCAGCAGCGCTAAGAGGAGCTTATGTGGCAGCAGCTCCTTTCAGATGCTAGGCCTAAGCTGGTGCCGACTCCCCACCCCCCCCTCCGGGCACTCCCTTGGCTGCTGCCACCTTGGCCTGAACCGAATCTGGCTTGGCCAATTCTGACCTCTTCACCCATTTGGGTGCTATCTCCACCAATTCAGCTGAAGGATGGCTCCCCCATCCAAGAACACCTGCACTACCCCTGGGCTTCCTTGGTGGTTATCGGCCATGGTCACTAGGGCCAATGAGCTCTGCAAGGTTAGCGGTGATTCAGGGCGGGGTCGCCGTTTTTTGATGAATCCTCAGGACCTGGGGTTTCCTCCATGCACTCCAGGCCGGTTGACCTGGAGGCGGGTGAGGGTCTGTCGATGAACCACTGTCTCACCTCTTTCGAGACCATGCTCTGCCTCATCTCCGAGGCCACGGGGATCCAGTTGCAGCCCATCCAGAAAAGGGCCAAGTATCCCCTCATGTAGATACTTGACCAGGAAGGGTCATCCTCCTGATGGCCGAGGCGATTCTTGGGCCTGCGTTACAGCGACTCCCCTGGGGTCATCTTCCTGGTGGCCGAGGCCATTCTTGGACCTGTGTTAGAACTCTGGCAGCATCCAGCTTCCTGCCCTACTCCGTCTGCCCATATGACTTGCCAGTATACGGTCCCTACGGGCTCTCTCTCTCTCCAGGTTTATGGACCACCCCTCAGCTGAGGACCTGGCAGCCGACTCAGTGTTTTGTGAGACGAGTAATGTCGGGGATGTTGATAAGCCCCCCGATAAAGAATCCAAGAAATTGGATCACGTGGCCAAGAAGGTGTATGCGGCCTCTTCTCTCTGCCTCAGGCAGGCAAGTTCAGCTTTGATGATGGCCCATTTCACTCATGCCCAGTTGGGCACCCTGGATGAGGTGCTTCCTCAGCTCCCATCTGACCTTCTGATGACGGTCAAGCAGGTTCAGGACAAGGGCCAAGCAGTGGTCATACAGCAGTTCCAGATGGCCCTGGACATTGGCAATTCTTGCGCCAGGTCAGTGGCTTCAGCTGTAGCTATGCGCTGATGGGCTTGGCTTCATATCTTGACCTTTATGGCAGATACCCAGCAGAAATTGGCGGATGTCCCCTTCCTGGGCACTTATTTGTTCAGACCCAGACTGGATGGTCATCTCACTAGAATTGAGAAGTCCAGCACCACCTTGGACTCTGTCACCTTGGCCCAAAAGTACAAGTGCTCCAAACTCCAGAAAAAGTCCTTTCGGCCCCATCCTGCTCCACCCCGGTTGGGCATCAGAAGTCCTGGCATCCCAGACCTAAGTCGGTCGCTTCCATGGTCCGGAAGCCTGGCAGACAGGGTCCAGAAGCTTCCTCCTCTGGCCTGGCTTCCATCTCCAATCCTGCCCAGTAACAGGTTCAGGGGTGCCCCCTCCCTGCCCGTTCTGACTCCCCTGGATCCTCCTGTGGGAGGCCGGCTCTGCCACTTTCTTTCCACCTGGTCCACTGTTACCACAGACAGGTGGGTGTTGGAAGTGGTCAGCCAGGGGCTGCCTCTGGAGTTCGAGGTTCTCCTGCCCAGCTGAGCCTGTGCCCCTCGGGAGGATATGATGCCCATAGACATGCTGTCCGCCCTTCAGGAAGACATCATCCAGCTCCTCCAAAAGGAGGTGGTAGCTTGTGTCCCGGCCCCACTAGACAATCCAGGGTTTGTCTCCAGATACTTTCTGGTTCTCAAACAGACGGGGGACTGGCGCCCCATCTTGGATCTGCATGACTTGAACAAGTTTCTGTGGTCGTGCAACTTCATAATGGTCACTCTAAACCAGCTCATTCTGTCCCTGAAACAGAGCATGTGGTTCTACTCCCTGGACCTATGGGACCCTTCTTCCATGTTCCCAATGCATCCTTCCCACTGGCGGTTCCTTCAGTTCTGCATGGAGGGGACCCTCTACAAGTTCCAGGCCATGCCCTTCTGCATCTCCTTAGCCCCCAGGGTCTTCACCAAATGCACTGCAGTGGTAGTAGCCTTCCTGAGGTGCAGAGGGGTCTGGGTATACCCCTAGCTGGACAAGTGGCTAATTGTAGGCCCCTCCAGGATAGAGGTGGAGTGGTCAAGGGATCTGGCCAACCAGACCTGCTTTCACCTCAGCCTCCTGGTCAACGAGGCCAAGTTGGAACTCATCCCCTCGCAGGTGGTTCACTTCAACGGGGCAGAGCTCGACTTGAGCTGAGTCAGAGACCAGCTCCTGGGGGACAGGGCCAAGGATCTTTCCTCCTTTGCCTGATCTTTTCAGGACGGGCAGTTGCACCCTGCCAGGGACTTCCTGTGCCTCCTGGGCTCCATGGCGGCCTGCACCAGCGTGGTCCATTGGGCCCACTGGAGAATGCACACCCTTCATCAGGGGCTGGCACGTCAGTGGTCTCAGCACCAGGGCCACCTCGACCAGCCAGTCACGGTGACCCAGCCAGTGTGGAATGCCATCCAGAGGTAGTTGGTCCTGGAATATTTTCATGGAGGAGTCCCATTTGTCCGCCCAGTGCTGATGGTCACTCTCATGACCGATGCCTCCCTGATAGGCTGGGGTGCCCACATGGGGGAACACAGGGTCCAAAGCCTCTGGTACCCCAAGAAGTCCCAATGTCACATCAACCTGCTGGAGGTTTGGGCTGTTTGCCTGGCTCTGACAGCCTTTGTTCATCTTCAAGGCCAGGTCATCCAAGTCCAGATGGACAACATGACAACCATGTACTACCTCAACAAGCAGGGTGTGATGCACTCCCTACCTCTGTGCAGGGAAGATCTCTGCATTTGGACCCTCATGTTCAGCCTGTAGGCCAACCTGCTGGCCATTCATGTGGCCGGAGCGACCAATCGGCTGGCAGACGCCCCGAGCTGTGTGGGCACAGCATCTCACAAGTGATCCCTTCATCAGGAAGTAGTGGACAGTCAGTTCTCCCAGTGGGGCACCCCTCAGGTGGACTTGTTTGCCGCCTGGGAGAACGCCAAGCTGAGGCCATTTTGAGCACACCCTCCTTAGCAGGGAATGCTACAGGGGGATGCCTTTGTGAGGCCCTGGACCCCGGACCTCTTTTTTACCTTCCCTCCTTTTCCTCTGATCCACAAAGTCCTGATCATGGCTTGGAGGGACAAGGCACGGATGATCCTGGTGGCTCCGGACTGGCCACGCTAGTTCTGGTATCTCAATCGCCTCAGCCTCAGTAGCAGGCCTCTGCGGCATCTGCCACTTCACCCAGACCTACTGTTGTGCTCTCAGGAGAAGGTCCTCCACCCGGACCTTCAGTCCCTGCACCTGAAGCCTGGTACCTGAGCGGCTAGAGTTCCAGGCTCTGGGTCTCTCTGACGAGGTCTTCCATATAAATGAGGTCTATTGGAAGTAGTTGTCTCATCAATACTATGCCTTCAAATGGAAGAGGTTCTCAATTTAGTGCCAGGACAAGGTGCTTGATCCCTTGTCCTGTCCAGTGGCTAGCATCCTCGACTACCTGTGGTCCCTCCCTCCCTCTCTCAGTCGAACCTTCAGGCGATGACCCTCAAGGTGCACCTGGCAGCCATCTCTGCATATTGGGCGTGGGCTGCTATACTGATAGTGGTGCAGGAGAAGGAGGTTGGATGCTTTTTTAAGGGCTTTGACTACATTTCCCCTCCAGTGCACAAACCACCACCACCTTGGGACTTGTTGCTGGTGCTGGCGATGCTCATGGGCAAGCCATTCGAACCGAGGCACAGGTGTGAGCTGTCACACCTGTCGTGAAAGACCATCGTCTTGGGGGCCATCACATCTGCCAGAAGGATCAGAGAGCTCCAAGTGCTCTCAGTGGAGTCCCGTTACCTGGTCTCCTACAGGGACAAGGTTGTCCTCCACCCTAACCCGAAATTCCTCCCGAAGGTTGTTTTGGAGTTTCACCTTAACCAGGTGATTAATCTCTCGGAGAGGATATCACCCAGGTGGGTGGGAGGAGCCAGCTTGAAGTCCTTTCGGCAAGTCTTAAAGGGAAAGGAATTCTACCAGAAGTGTGGATGCACACCATATACCACTCCTAGAACTACAGTTAAAGGTGAGTGACTTATTTTTCTTTTATAAACATTCACAATGCCATTTCACCCAGAATTTCCTAAACATAACCATTCACGTGATAGTCTTCAGAGGCTATAAACAGTAGTCCACATCTTTTAAAAGAGATAAAATGAGAAAAATACATTTTATGAAGAAGCCAGGGGTCGAATTTAACACAGTCAGTCTGTTCCACGTGCAACTGGAAACAGGCCAGTTGTGCAAGTAGTTTCACCCCTTTCATGCACAACAGTGCAACCAATAGTGCTCAGCCAGGGTTAAGGATTTGGGGTTGGCCTACGGCCCACTGCCCAGGAGTCAAATG
Organism: Neoceratodus forsteri; assembly: GCA_016271365.2. Classification (NCBI taxonomy): domain Eukaryota; kingdom Metazoa; phylum Chordata; order Ceratodontiformes; family Ceratodontidae; genus Neoceratodus; species Neoceratodus forsteri. The sequence continues at coordinate 626,107,970 of CM057458.1, read as the reverse complement.
AGGCAGTTAGTTGGCTGACATCTTGTGGCCCCATAGGGACACGAGGAGTATCACGTGACGTTCAGCAGATGCATCAGGGTTTTGTTTGTCATAAGTAAGGTGACAGTGTGATCAGTTTGCAGAAAGTACTGCAGATGTGGTAAATAGTGAATTGGTAATCATCTTTTTGATCTTTTATTAATATATGTTCATTTTTTCTTTGTGTTACATATAACATTGAATATGTCATAGTCTCTGTTAATTTAAGATTTTTTGCAAATTGTTTATTGTGTATTGTAAAATTTCCACAAAATTTTGTTGAGCAAAAAGGAGGGAGAGAAGCTTCAACAGCTTTAAAGTGCCATCACAGGATGGCTGTGGAGGGTCTAGGGACTCAGCAGGACTGGCCGTAGGGAACAGGTGTACTGTCAAGAGGCTTTAGCTGTAAAGTGTCATCACATAAAGGGCGAGGCACAGCAGGACAAGAAGTCTGGGAATGCTGGCTCAGCCAAACGACAGGTGCTGAAGAGGACTATGGTTAAGAAAAGAAAGAGCTGAGCTGGCAGCTGAGAGCAATTGGTTCAATGAGACCAACACAGGCAATACCAAACTTTATGAAATGTTAAGCACTTTATTAATTCTGTACTTCATCAATATCACAGCGGTTTAAAAGTATTCTGGAAGTACACAGTGTTCAGTAAACCAAACGCACTTATGTTTCGGTGGGTGAAGCCCCACCTTCTTCAGAGCATAAGCCTGCCCCACTTTTCCCCACTTTAAATAGGGTGTCTCATGGCAGGGAGGTTACTATGACATATTAGAAGCAGTAACTAGTACCACCACCATTAAAAACTTTCTTATGTGATTCACAGCAACTCCATATATCTTGTGCAAATAATGCAAGTGTGCAAAAAATGCTAAACAACTGAGTGGGATTCCAACCAAAAACCAATGGTGGTGGCATTAGTTGTTATTTTTATGTTGATTGCGCGCATGCGCAAGAAACATCTTGTGGCAGGTTTCTCCACAAGCAGGTTGTGGAGGCACGGCACTATTGTGGCCAATGCCTCCACAGCCTGTAAAGTCTTGTCTAGCTTCCCCCAATGCTGTGGCATGCTGCTGCTGACACTAGTTCAGTCAGCGTGCCACCAACTTGTAAAAAATTAGCCACTGCAATCAGGGGCCACCTTGTCATTGCAGCGTCAGCCATTCGCTGCAATGAGTAAGCGACCCGTCACTGCAGGGCGGGATCTTGAAACCCTGACATTGTTTGTGAACATGGTGGCGGCTTGCCGCCAAGTTCACAAACAATATTAACTTTCCCTGCCGAGGGGATGCCCAATCCCCCTTGGCAGTACATGCACCTCCCACCGTGTTTATTTGCCGATGGGGGCCCTAATCCCTGTGGGCTGCAGTGTCCCAATATTTATGTTGGGCATTATGTACCCTCCCTTTTGTTGTGTGCTGACAGGGGTGCCCAATCCCCCATCGGCTACAGCTGCCCCCCCAAAAAAAGAAAGACTCCGTTGGCATGCTGGAGGCCCCCCCAGTGTGCCACATGCCCCTACAAAATAAAAAACGGTCCCGCAATGTCTTTTTTTTTTTTAACCTGTAAAGAAGGAAACGTCGGCGATCTCTCTGACCCCCCTCCCACAACCCACACCCACCCACTGCGCACCCTGCCTCCCCAAACTCCACTCACCCCACACTTACCTCTGGAATTCGGCACGATGATCTTCGGTGGACTAGGAACACATCTGCACTCTTCAAAGCCGACCACAAACTGAGGAAATGCCAGTAAGCTGTACAAAGGAATAAATAGGGTTTTTTCAACTTTGATGCATATCTCAGGTATTTTTTGGAATTTTGGCACCACATTTTCAACATGGGGTTTTTGGGACCCCTCCTCATGAATTCCATCACTGTCATGGCGTTAATCGGCCCCGGAAGGTGATTTCACTGTCACTGCACGGAATCACCTTTCAGGACCGATTAATGAAACGACAGTGCCAGTGTTCATGAAGTGGGCTCTCAAAAAGCCTATGTTGCAAATTTGGTGGGAAAAATCCAAAAAATGACTGTTTTACGAGCGTGCGTTGCACAGTTGCTACGCACGCTCATAACTTTGCGAATATGCAATATTTTCAACCCAGATTTTCAACACTGGCATTTTTTCAGCCCTCCTTGTGAACAGTACAGCGGTCATTTTTCACACCCTGGCCAAAATTGTTTTCGCACTTCCGGCGCAGAATAGCGCGGTCAGTGTGGGAAGTCAGTGTTCTGCACAGATTAAGAAACTGAAAGTGGCACTGTTCATGAGCAGAGGTCCTAAAATGCCTATGTTGAAAATCTGGTGATGATACTCCATAAAGTGACTGTGTTACGTGTGTGCGTTGCGCAGTTTACACGCACACTCGTAAGTTCACGAATTTATAATATTTTCACTCCAGATTTTCAACATTGCCATTCTTCTGTACCTCCTTATGAACAGTATAGCTATAATTTTTCACATCCTGGCCGGAATATATTTTCGCAGTTCCGGCGCAGAATAGCGTGGTCGCTGTGGGAATTCAGTGTTCAGGACACATTATGAAAATGACAGTGACACTGTCCATTAGCAGAGGTCCTAAAATGTCTATGTTGAAAATTTGGTGACGAAAGTCCATAAAATGAGTGTGTTACAAATGTGCATTGCGCAGTTTCCACGCACGGTCGTACCTTCGCAACTCTGCAATATTTTCACTTCATATTTTTCAGCATTGCCATTTTGTCACACCTCCTTATGAACAGTGCAGCTGTCATTTTTCCTGGCCGAAAAGTGTTTTCGCTCTTCCGGTGCACAATAGCGTGGTTGCTGTGGGAAATCGGTGTTCAGGACATATTAAGAAAATCAAACTGACACTGTTCATAAGCAGACGTCCTAAAATGCCTATGTTAACAATTTTGTGATGAAACTCCGTAAAATGACGGTGTTACGAGTGTGTGTTGTGCAGGTACCACGCACCCTTGTAAGTTTGCAAATTAGTAATATTTTCATGCAACATTTTCAACACTGGCATTTGTTCACACCTCCTTATGAACAGTACAGCTGCATTTTTCACATCCTGGCCGAAATGTGTTTCCGCGCTTCCAGTGCAGAATACCGCAGTCACTGTTGGAAATCAGTGTTTGGGACAGATTAGGATCGAGCGACTGGGGGGGGGGGTTAGTGACTGAGCTCAACTGAGCTCTGTCAGGACTGCTGCGGATGTCTTTGTGGGCAGGAAAAGGTGACAATGCAGGCAGGAGCCCAGTACAAAAGGGCAGCCTGCAGTGCCAGGAGACACAGAACGAGCGAGTGATGGAGGGGGAGTGAGTGACCGCAATGGAGCTCTGTTGGAACTGCTGCGAATTTGTTTGTGGGCAGGAAAAGGCAGCAATGCATGTAGGGCCTGAGTACAAAAGGGCAGCCTGCAGCTGTGGGACAAACAGAATGAGCAAGCGAGAGGGGGACTGAGCGAGCTCAACAGAGCTCTATCATCACTGCTGCGGATTTCTTTGTGGGCAGATAAAGGTGGCTGTGCTGGCAGGAGCCTGGTACAGAACGGCAGCCTGCAGCGCCGGCAGAAATGGAACGAGCAAGTGAGACGGGGGATTGAGTGAGGCCAACGGAGCTGTTTTGGGACTGCTGCAGACTTCTTTGTGGGCAGACAAAAATGCCGACAGAGGCAGGAGCCCAGTACAAAAGGGCAGCCTGCAGTGCCAGGAGAAACAGAATGAGAGCGTCAGACAGGGGAGTGAGCGAGCGACCTCAACAGAGCTCTGTCAGGACAGCTGCGGATTTCTTTGTGGGCAGGAAAAGGTGGCAATGCAGGCAGAAGCCCAGTACAAAGGGCAGCCTGCAGCGCGGGACAAACAGAACAAGCAAGTGAGAGAGGGGGAACGAGCGAGCTCAATGGAGCTCTCTTGGGACTGCTGCAGATGTGTTTGTGGGCAGAAAAAGCGTAGCGCAGGCAGGAACCTAGTACAAAATGGCAGCCTGCAGCAGTGGGAGACAAAGAATGAGCGAGTGAGGGAGGGGTGAGTGAGCTCCAGCAGAGCTTAGTTGGGACTGCTGCGGTTTCTTGTGGGCAAGAAAATGCAGCAATGCATGCAGGGCCAGTACAAGGGCATCCTGCAGCGGCAGGAAAACAGAACAAACAAGTGAGAGAGGGGAGTGGTGGCGAGCTCAATGGAGCTCTACTGTGACTGCTGCAGATTTCTTTGTGGGCAGAAAAGGGCGGCAACGCAGGCAGGAGCCCAGTAGGAAAGGGCAGCCTGCAGCACCGACAGAAACGGCACGAGCAAGTGAGAGAGGGAGACTGAGCGAACTCAACGGAACTCTGTCGGGACTGCTGCAGATTTGTTTGTGGGTAGAAAAAGGCGCCAACAGAGGCAGGAGACCACTACAAAATGTCAGCCTGCAGCGCCAGGAGAAACAAAATGAGCGAGTGAGACAGGCGGAGTGAGCAACCTCAACAGAGCTCTGTCGGGACAGCTGTGGATTTCTTAGTGGGCAGAAAAAGGCGGCAACGCAGGCAGGAGCACAGTACAAAAGGCCAGCCTGCAGCACCGGCAGAAACGGAAAGAGCAAGTGAGGGGGTGAGCTACCGCAATGGACCTGTGTCAGGACTGCTGCAGATTTCTTTGTGGGCAGAAAAAGCCCCCAACAGAGGCAGGAGCCCAGTACAAAAGGGCAGCCTGCAGCATCAGCAGAAACAGAATGAGCAAGTGACAGAGGGGGAGTGACCCACCTCAACGGAGCTGTATCGGGACAGCTACAGATTTCTTTGTGGGCAGCAAAAACTGCCAATGCAGGCAGAAGCTCAGTACAAAACAGCAGCCTGCAACACCAGGAGAAACAGAATGAGAGAGTGAGACGGGCGGAGAGAGTGACCTCAACGGAGCTGTGTCGGTACAGCTGCAGATTTCTTTGTGGCCAGGAAAAGGTGCCAACGCAGGCAGAAGTCCAGTACAAAAGGGCAGCCAGCAGCGCCGGGACAAATACAATGAGCGAGTGAGAGAGGAGTGAGCAAACTCAACAGACACCTCTATCGTGATCAGCATGATTGCTTTGTAGTGTAGAAAAGGCGGCAACGCAAGCAACAGCCATGTACAAAAGGCCACCCTGCAGTGCCGGCAGAAATGGAACGAGAGAGAGAGGGGGAGTGAGGTAGCTCAATGGACCTGTGTCAGGACTGCTGCATATTTCTTTGTGTGCAGAAAAATCTGCCAACAGAGGCAGGAGCCCAGTACAAAAGGGCAGCCTGCAGTGCCAGCACAAACAGAATGAGCGACTGAGAGAGGGCGAGTGACCCACCTCAACACAGCTCTGTCAGGACAGCTGCAGATTTCTTTGTGGGCAGAAAAAACATGCCAACGCAGCCAGGAGCCCTGTGCAAAGGCGCAGCCTGCAGCACCGGGAGAAACAGAACAAGCGAGTGACACAGGGACACTGAGCGAGCTCAACAGACTAACACAATCAACATTTGGCATTGACAAATTCTTGTTAATACATGTTACAGCTCATTCTTTTCTTCATGTGTATGGTACTTCAAGAGGCTGTATGTGCTTAGTAGAAGGCAGTATTTCAAAAAATTGGGGGAGCTCTGAAAAACTCTTTTTTCTAGGACTATGGTTAATTTTTACTGGGCAGCTGGCTAGGAGCGGCTGTGCAGCTAGCCTGTAACACTATACAGTGGGACTGAGTGCTAGTTCCTTTTTCATGCTGTCTATGGAAAATGGCTGTGATAATGAAATGGGAGAGTAGATATACACTGCACAGCCTACTTCTTCCTACCCCCACCCCCTAGAATTGCCTTATGACTGTCCCATGCATGCTTGAATTCCACCATTGTTTTTGACTCCACAACCTCCTCCGGAAGGCCGTCCCATGCATCCACAACCCTCTCTGTGAAAAAATACTTCCTTAAGTTACCTCTGAGCCGCCCCCCTTCTATCTTCAAATTGTGCCCCTTGTTCTTGCACACCTCTTTTTGAAAGATGCTACCTCTTTGACTTTGTTGATTCCTTGAGGTACTTGAAAGTTTCTATCATGTCCCCTCTCCCTCCTTTCCTCAAGGCTATACATATTTAGCTCCTTAAGTCTCTCTTCATATGTCTTCCGTGCAGACCCTGCACCATTTTAGTTGCCCTCCTCTGGACAGCTTCCATTCTGTCGTCTTTGTGGAGATTGGGTCTCCAGAACTGCCGCAGTACTCCAGATGGGGTCTCACCAACTGCCTGTACAGAGGGATAATAACTTCCTGTTTTCTACTGGTGATGCTCTCCCTATGCATCCCAGTATCACCCCACCCTCCTTGCTGCCCTCACATTGCTTGCCCACCTTTAGGTCATCTGATATGACTACCCCCAGGTCCCTTTCCATTTTTGTTGTTGTTAGTATCTCACCCCCATTGTGTACTCTTCCCTGGGTTTTGTTTCAGGTGCATTACCTTGCACTTCTTAGCACTGAATCTAAGCTGCCATACATTTGACCATTCCTCTAACCTTGCCAAGTCCCTTCTCATCCTTTCCACCCCACCTTGGCATCAACTCTGTTGCAGATCTTGTGTCATCTGCAAAGAGACATACTTTTCCTTCCAGTCCCTCTGCAATGTCGCTATAAAGCATTGAAGAGGACTAGTCCTATACTGAACCCTCATGTACCCCACTAGTAACCCCCATTTCTTCAGAGGGACTCCATTTACTATTACCTTCTGTGTCCTATTCTCCAGCCAATTTTACTCCAGGCTGTCATCTTGGGACCCACCCCAGGCTGGCTAACTTGTATATTAATCTTTGTATTGGGACTGTGTCAAATGCCTTGCTAAAGTCTAGGTAGGCCATGTCCACAGCCCTCACTGATCTACTACTTGGTCACCCAGTCAAAGAAATCTATCAGATTTGTCTGGCATGACTTTCCGCTGTGAATCCATGCTGCCTTGGGTCCTGTGCCCCTGGCCTCTAGATACTCAACAATTCTTTCCTTCAGAAGTGATTCCATCATTTTCCTACCACTGAGGTTAAACTAACAGGTCTGTAGTTTCCTGCTTCTGCCTTGCTCCACTTTGTGGAGGGAATCCACATCTGCCCTCCCCAGTCCTCGGGTACCACCCCATCCTCCCATGATTTGTTAAAGAGGGTAGTTAGTGGTGTCACTAGTTCCAACTTTAGTTCTTTTAGCATTCTGGGATGAATCCCATCAGGCCCCATTGCTTTGTCCACCTTCAGTTTTAAGAGTTCTTTCAGAACCTTTCTTCTATAAATGGGCTGGTATCAACTTCTGTATCCAGAGTGGTTCTGCTGTTTGTTTTAGGTACCTCCCCCTCTTCCTTTGTAAATACTGAGCAAAAATATTTGTTTAGTATCTCTGCCTTTTCACAGTCACCCTCTGCTCACCCTCCCTCCCCTTTATTAAGCCTCACTAACCCTCCCTTGGTCTTCCTTCGCTCCCTGATGTACCTATAAAAGGTTTTATCCCCCTTCTTAACTGAGTTGGCTATCTTTTCCTCTGTTTGGGCCTTTGCTGTTCTGACTGCCTTCCCAGCATCCTTTTGCTTTAACTGATACAGTTCTCTGTCCTGCTCCTTCTGTGATTCCTTGTACTTCCTGAATGCTTTCTTTTCTCTGAACCTTCACTGCCACTTCCTTTGAGAACCACAGTGGTTTCTTACATCGCTTTGTTTATTTGTTTCACACAAAGGCTCGTTACCTCTGTGATGGCAGTTTTTATTATTCCCATTGTTCTTCCACCCATCCTTCCTGCCCATTTGTTAGTGTATCTTGGGCATCAATCATTTTGGCAAAGTCAGCCCTCCTAAAGTCCAGTACTTTTGCCTTTGTATGGCTTGACTCTATTGCTGTGTTTATTGTGAACCATACTGTTCGATGGTCGCTAGTTCCCAGATGGCTACCCACTTCTACATCTGTGATCCTCTCTTCATCTCCATTTGAGAGAACCAGGTCAAATTACTATAAGTTACTGGAGGCTGCAATTTTTAGAGACACAAAGCACATTTTCTTGACCTGGAAGGACACTACTTCTTTATTCAGCTGTGAGCTGTGTGAGAAATTCTATATTGCACTTGATATCTGCAACAAATGTGCACTTTTGCTTAATTCTGTGGGAGGTGAAACTAACTACCCTTGGTAATTGCTTTTATTCACATATTTATTTAGTGTTTAACCAAGAAGGGCTTGCAAACTCTGTTTATCTTGTTAGTAACTTCAGAAGGATTTAAATACTGCATTTGGGTAGATCCTTGGAGGTAGCTAGATTGTCTACTAGGATTTTCTGACAGTAAACTATTTTTAAATAACTTACAGGTGGCTGAGGAGTTGAAAAAGGAGCTTGCAAACTCTGCTTATCTTGGAAGTAACTTCACAAGTGTTGGAATACTGCATTTTGGTTGTCCCTTGGGGGTAGCTGGATTGACTACTAGGATTTTGGGACAGAAACTATTTTTAAATAATTTACTGGTGCTCCACCCCTGATGCATGCAGGAAGGATTTCTGATGGTGGACTCGGGCCTTCATAAACCAACTCCCCCGCATCAACTGGAAGACTGAATCAGGTAGAGTCAGCCCAACCCCCTTCCTACTAACAATCAAGATAGCTGGGACTGTGCTCTTGTATGGGTGTCGGGACAGGGATTGCTCTATAAGCTGTCAGTGTTCTTACTGGAGTGCGCTGTGGGGCTGCGATTTTCTCCCCTTCCTCAACAAAACCTGTGCCAATGCCTATGTGATACTAAGCCAGCCTAGAATGTAAGATCTAGCTGAAATACTGGGAACAGGAGATGAACCTGAAGTTAGACACATGGTACCAGAAACCCTTGACAAAGTGATTTTTATCATGAACCGCTGTGTTGATCAGTCCACCGCCTCTGTGCTGCTTAAACTGAACTTTGCACTTTGCTTTCATTCAGCCAGATGATTTCAGGGATGTACCACAGAATTTTTGCTCTATGAACAATGGACAACATATGTGCTATTATAATGAAGGAAGTTTATCTGTGAACAACGACTTTGTTCTCCCTGGAGTCCTTTGCAAGCTGTGATTTTGATGCAAATGCTCATTCAAGAGTAATGTTCTTTTTTAATTTTAAATTAGTGTACTGTGCTTTACTATCTGGGACTACCAGGAGACTGGAATCTGGAGTTTTGCACCACCAACGAGTGCTGAGCTGGAGTCTTTTCAGTCTTTTTAGTTAACACAAACTATGTCCAATTGTTGCAGTCAGACATGGTTTTGTAAATCATGTGCCACAACAGCCAAGCGGGCAATGAACACGATGGGGCCTTCTGGATGCAGGTACATCTCAGGGATATGCCTGTGTTCAGGGTTAAAATCTAGCCCAGAGACTCTAACCCACTTAGAGAATTATCTCATTTGCAGTAAAGTCACAGGGGAAGGGGGCCAAATAGTGTTAAACACTGGAACACAGTATATACACAGTACACAACACCAGGCACAAGACAGCTGACTATTGAAATGTGAAGAACAATCCTTAAAGAACAGGTGCATTGGTTGGCTGTCTGATATAAACAGGCAAACTTTTCCAACGCTCTGAACAAAAGATAACATATGAATCAGTACCGATTTTGTTTTTCCATCTCAGTATTTGGAATGAATTATTAACACTTCCTGCAGCATATGTAAAAGATAGAAAAACTACAGGTTTGTGCAACCAGTTGGATGCCAGTCCCATAAAATGTGTTGCATATATGCAGTACGACACACTGTCTCGTGCACAACGGCACCTTGTGTAATATTTTGTTGATATAATTGTGGAGTGTTAATATTTTTTGTAGCTCTCCCTGTTCCCCTGGGAAATATCTGGAAACAAGCTTTGAGTCAATGTACCTTTCCTGGTCACGAAATTGTAAATAAATAAAATAAAATATTGTTAAAAAAAAAAAATTTAGGAGCACTGAGATGATGTCTTTGGTCTGAAGGCAGCCTGTTTAAAGAGTAGAAGATGACTCCCAGAGAACTTGTAGAAAACATAACATTCAGACTGAATTTAATGTATATTCATACTAGTTCTACATTTCTCCTCATTATTTTATTACTGCAGTCATTTGTTTGCATACTGGATCCCTGTTCATTAAAAGTTCACATGGATTTGTTGTTTATTCCCCAGCCGAGGTTATAATACACTTCTTATGATACCACAGTTGCTGCCAGAGCAAAAGTTTGTGAAGTCAGAAATGAGGCTAGGATTTCAAACTGGGAATAATCTGTAGAGGCTGACGACCTCAAAGGGATAGAGACTCTACGTTCATGTAGATTTTCTGAACAATAGATAATGGAGAGGAAAAAAATATTAAATATTTATGGAATGCAGGCTGACTAGTACCTCACTGCTATGTTTTCCAAACTTTTCCTTGAGGCGTCAGTAGCTCTTTAATTTTGAATACAAGTAACATCTATGGGTGAGTGTGGGTGCATTTATTCCAAAATGAGCTGCCCAACAGACAGAATTATAATCTCTAACTTTAAATTATGGTGAATAATAATAATTATTTTGTTTCTATAAGTGATCTCAGAGCAACAATCTGAAAGTAAAAATAGTAAAATGTTAAGCAGGATGAACTCCACTCATACAAAATTCTTATTTCTTCTCAAGTTTTATTCATAACACCATATGATCCTGGCAATATTTTATGGCTACATGTCATCACTTTTTCAGGCCAACTGAGTTGCATTTTCTGTTAAAAAATATTTAAAAAATTCCTTTTCACCTTCCAATTTATTTTATCCAATGAACAGACCTTTCTGCACCCCTCCAGTGATTCAGACCATTTTCCTTATGTACATGAGTCACACCAACATTGTTAGTAACTTATTATAGTAATCTGTTGTTTCTCTGTTACACTTCCATATGAACATCCACTAATACATTTTAAACATTCAAACTGAATTCTACAATATTCAAGTATTCATATCTTTTTAAATGTCTATCATTATTTTCATATACATAACAAACATATCTTGGGCATCAAATACTTAACGCCATACTTAGTATTGTAAACCTTTTACCTTGCACTTCAACCCTAGTTTAACCTCTTTTTGTTCAGGTATATCTTTTTCCTTGTTAACCAGTACCCTAATAAAAAAGAATCCTTTTTACTCAACATCCCTTATTTTTTTTTAAATGCCCTTAAATCAACTCACATATTTTAACCCATTGAGACTTTATATTCCTATCTTATTTCCATATGCTTATTTCCTGACTGGTTAGCTATATCCCTTTTCTATTTTTCTTGTTTATAATTTCTAGAAAAATGTTAAAAGCTCTAAATATTCTATCTGGAATCTGTGCCATTTCCCATATGATGTATACATTACTGTGTAGTCTTCAATATTTTTATTAGCGACATATCTGAAGGCCTGGAAGGCAAGGCAAGCCTTTTCGCGGATGACACAAAGATATGCAATAGGGGCGACATTTCCGGTGGAGTGGAAAACATGAAGGCTGACCTAAGAAGGTTGGAATTGTGGTAAAAAACATGGCAACTGAATTTCAATGCAAAGAAGTACAAGGTCATGCACCTAGGGAAGGGTAACCCAGGAGAGGACTACCACTAAGGCGGCATGAAACTGGAAGCCACTAGGCAAGAAAGAGATCTGGGGATAACTATAACGGATAACCTGAAAATGTCCAAGCAGTGTGAGAAAGCAGCATTAAAGGCAAATGGTATGCTGGGATGCACTGGAAGGGGAATTATCAGCAGAAAAAGGGAGGTTATACTGCAACTTTATAGATCACTGGTGAGACCGAACCTGAAGTACAGTGTACTGTTCTGATGATGACACCTTAGAAAGGACATAGATAGCTTGAAGACGGTGCAGAGGAAAGGTACAAAAAGATACAAGGACTGCAACTAAAGACATACGAGGAAAGGTTGAGTGACCTCAACATGTATTCGTTGGAGCAGCGGAGGGAGAAGGGGGACATGATCGAGACCTTCAAATTCCTGAAGGGAATAAATAAGGCACGGGTCCAGGACCTGTTCCAGGTCAAGAGTTATAAGAGAACTAGAGGTCACAATATGAAGATAGCGGGGGGCAAGTTCAGGAGCAACACACGTAAGTTCTTTTTCACCGAGACGGTGATCGACATGTGGAACTGCCTCCCCCAAACAGTGGTGGAGGCTAAAACAGTTAAACCCATCAAGAATGCTTGCAATAAATACAAAGGCATCATAACACCCAGTAGCAGTTTTTTTTTTGGGGGGGGGGAGTCATGTGCAGACTAGATGGATCTTGTGGTCCCACTCTGCCATCACTTTCTATGTTTATATATGTACATACTTTGTGTAAGCAAGAAAATGTTTTGCTGCCCAGCCAACTCCCACAAGCTACTAAGAGTGGCTAGACCACCAACATGCACATTGTTATATTGCATTGCAGTGGAACAAAACAATCCATTTCTGGACATAACATCTATAAGTGATGGAGAGGACTAGAAACTACATTTAGGAACAAAACTGATAGAAACACAACCCTCCACTATCACAGTTATCAAACAGAGCATCCCCTGGGCACAGATCCTAAGGACAAACCATAACTGCACTGAGTATAGAGAATTTTTAAAGATGAAGGGGGAAAACGCTGCACATATTCAAGGAGACGGCATACAGCAAACACCTACTAGCATGAACAGCAAGACAGTTACATAATACAGGAAGTCATGGGCATACAGTATTCAGCTGTTTACACATAGCAGTAGTTATTAGGGTATTATATATCATATTGGTAACATAGAAACATAGACTGTGACGGCAGATAAGGACCACTTGGCCCATCTAGTCTGCCCATTTCCCTACCTACAGGATAGGCCGTAGATCCTAGTTAACCAACAGCCTATTTCTTCCTACCCCCCACAAGAATTGCCTTATGTCTGTCCCATGCATTCTTGAATTCTCCCACAGTTTTAGACCCCACAACCTCCTCAGGAAGGCTGTTCCATGCATCCACTACCCTCTCTGTGAAAAATACTTCCTCACATTGCCCCTAGACACGCCCTCCCTCTATCTTTAAATTGTGTCCCCTTGTTCTTGCAAGTCTCTTTTCTGAAAGATGCTACCCTCTTGGACTTTGTTGATTCCACTGAAGTACTTAAAAGTTTCTATCACGTCCCCCCTCTCCCTTCTTTCCTCAAGGGTATACATATTAAGCTCCCTTAGTCTCTCTTCATACGGCTTCTCCTGCAGACCCTGCACCATTTTAGTTGCCCTCCTCTGGACTACCTCTATCCTGTCTATGTCCTTGCGGAGATGGGGTCTCCAGAACTGGACACAGTACTCCATATGGGGTCTCACCAACTGTCTGTACAGAGGGATAACAACTTCCTGTTTTCTGCTGCTGATGCCTCTCCTATACATCCCAGTATACCCCAGCCCTCCCTACTGCCTTCTCACATTGCTTGCTAACCTTAAGGTCATCTGATATGATTACCCCAGGTCCCTTTCCTTTTGTTGTTGTTACTACCTCCCCACCCATTGTGTATTCTTCCCTGGGTTCTTGTTTCCCAGGTGCATTATTTGCACTTCTTTGCATTGAATCCTAGCTGCCATACTTCAGACCATTCCTCCAACCTTGCAAGTCCCTTTTCATCCTTTCCACCTCCTTGTGTATCAACCCTGTTGCAGATCTTTGTGTCATCTGCAAAAGGCATACTTTTCCTTCCAGTCCTCTGCAATGTCACTGATGAAGACATTAAAAAGGACTGGACCCAATACTGAACCCTGCGGTACCCCACTAGTAACCTCTCTTTCTTCAGAGTGGACTCCATTTACAATTACCTTCTGTGTCCTGTTGTGCAGCCAATGTTTTACCCAGGCTACCACCCTGGGACCCACTCCCAGGCTGGTTAATTTGACTATTAATCTTTTGTGTAGGACTGTGTCAAATGCCTTGCTAAAGTCTAGGTAGGCCATGTCCACAGCCCCTCCCTGGTCTACTACTTTGGTCACCCAGTCAAAGAAATCTATTAGATTCGTCTGACATGACCTTCCCGCTGTGAATCCATGCTGCCTTGGGTCCTGTGCTCCACTGGCCTCTAGGTACTCAACTGTTCTTTCCTTCAGAAGTGACTCCATCACTTTCCCTACCACAGAGGTCAGACTGACAGGTCTGTAGTTTCCTGCCTCTGTCTTGGTCCCACTTTGTGAAGGGGAATCACATCCGCCTTCCTCCAGTCCTCGGTACCACACCATCCTCCCATGATTTATTAAAAGAGTAGCCAGTGGTTTCACTAGTTCCTCCCTTAATTCTTTTAGAATTCTGGGGTGAATTCCATCAGGACCCATTGCTTTGTCCACCTTCAGTTTTAGGAGTTCTTGCAGAACCCTTTCTTCTGTGAAAGGACTGGGATCGACCCCCTATCAAGAGTGCTTCTGTTAATTGGATTAGGCACTTCCCTCCTCTTTGTGAATACTGAGCAGAAATATCGCTCAGTATCCCTGCTTTTCACTGTCCCCTCTGCCCACCCACCGTCTCATTCTATTCAGCCTCACTATCCCTCCCTTTGTCTTTCTATGCTCGCTGATGTACCTATAAAAGGTTTTATCCCCTTCTTAACTGAGTTGGCTATCTTTTCCTCAGTTTGGGCCTTTGCTATTCTGACTTCCTTCCTGCTTCCTTCTGCCTTAACTGGTACAGCTCTCTGTCCTGCTCCTTCTGTGTTTCCTTATACTTCCGAATGCTATCTTTTCTTCCTGACTTTCACAGCCACCTCTTTTGAGAACCATAGTGGCTTTTTCTTTCATTTTGATTTGTTTATTTGCTTCGCACAAAGGCTTGTTGCCTCTGTGATGGCAGTTCTGATGATTCCCCATTGTTGCTCCACACCTCCTTCTAGCCTGTTTGCTAGTGCTTTTCTGAGGCACTCTCCCATCTTGCCAAAGTCAGCTCTCCTAAAGTCCAGTACCCTCATTTTTGTATGGCTTGACTCTGTAGCTGAGTTTAACGTGAACCACACTGTTTGATGGTCACTGTTATGTTGTGTTATGTTGAGTTATGTTGATGGTAAGTTGTAGTTCATAGCATTCGAACATTTGTCCTGCATGTAAGTGAGACAGCATTATGGATTCCTTGGGTGACATACTTCGAGAGCATTAGGATGGTTCATTGAGGAGAAAAATTAGTGCTACCTTGATTGGGGGGGGGGTTGACTTTTTAGTTCACAGTGGTAGTTTAGGTAGTGTCAGGTGTAGTGGCACTGGCATACACTTTGATAGGAGATGGGTTTTGAGTCTGGTGCGGAGCACGGCACTGAGGGGTTTCCACTCAACGGGAGGTGGTTCCATAAGGAAGGGCAGCATACGGGAAGGATTTCTGGCCTGCATTAGTCCTAGCCTTGGGAACCTCTAGCAACGTTTGGCCTGAAGACCTAAGGCTGCGGAGGTTTCTCTTTACTGTGAGGAGTCCCCCGAGGCTAGGGGGAAGGGAAGGGCTAATTATCTTTTTCGCCAGGCAGAGCACGTGGTAACTGAGGCGTGCTTCAAAGGATGGCCAGTTAAGCTTTACTAGCGCCTCACAGTGGTGGCTCCTTGAGTGGGATAGAGTGGCAAAGCGGGTCACTTTGTTGTAAAGAACCTGTAGTTTACCATACTCCCGCTTTGAGATACCCTGGATGACCGGGGCCGCAAATATCAATGTTGGAAGTAGGACACTCGCTGCTATAGCAGTCCTAGCTTCAAGGGTTAACAGTTCTTTAAGCCGATATAGTAATCCAAGTTTGGGATGGATTACTTTAGTGACTTGGTCCACGTGTTGTTTGAACGTGAGGCCTTGGTCGAGGGTGAGGCTGAGGTATTTTGTAGAGGGAACAACTTCTAGCTTGTTGCCCTCCAGAGATGAGAGCTGGAGAATTTGCGATCTGCCCTGTCCTAAGGCTCTTGGTCCGAACAGCATAACTTTGGTTTTATTGGTGTTAAGGACCATTTTGTTGTTAATGAGCCACCTCTCCATGATGTGAATGTCCTTTTGGAGAGAACTGGATAGGTCATCCAGGTTGTAAGAGGACGTGTAAATAACAGCATCATCCGCATACTGGATTATATTGCTGCTTCCACAGTGCATGTACAGTTCGTTGACGAACAACGAGAACATAAGGGGCCCGAGTATGGACCCTTGGGGTACTCCCTCCGTTAGGGACTGAGGTTTGGAGAGTTTGTCCTGCCACCTGACTCTCTGAGTCCGACCTGTGAGGTAGCTTTCTATCCATCTGAGGGCGTGGGCATCTAGGCCTACGTGGAGGAGTTTTTGGAGGAGTAGTCTGTGATCCACCCAGTCGAAGGCCTTGGAGAGGTCTATAAAAACTGCCCCCTGTGTTAGATCCAGCATCTAGGTCTTTGAGTACATCTGAAGAGAATTTGGTTAGGGCAGTGTCTGTCCCATGATTGGCTCTAAAGCCATGTTGCGATGGGGACAACAGCATGTGGGCTTCCAGGTGCTCCTTAAGCTGGGCATATATGATTTTCTCCTGTATTTTTGCCAGGGTACAGAGCAGAGAGATTGGCCTATAGTTTTCAATTGGTTCTGCTGGCCCTTCCTTATGGATCGGGACCATGAGCGCCTGTTTCCACAGGTCGGGGACATATCCCTCAAGTAGGGACCTATTGATCAGCCAGGTGAGTGGCTCTTGCGGCGCCATGGCACCATCTTTTAGCAATCTCGCTTTGAGTCCATCCGGGCCTCCTGAACCTGTTGTTTTCAGGGTTTTTAGGATGGCCAAGACCCTTTACCTTGGCCAGCCTCAAGTGAAAGGGTGGGCGGTCAGGCGATTGAGGAACCGGCGGAGCGACTGGGTTTTTAGGCACCGATGGCCCTGCCTGATGTTTATCAGGGTTGGTGAAGTACGATTAAGGGTTCTAGCAATTTGTGCCACATCATGTAGTGCCTTTCCATTGGCGGTGATGGGGCCCGAGGTAATCTTTTTTTTCCCTTCATTAGTTCATTGATGTGGGACCAGAAAGTCCTAGGGTTGCCAAGGTTGGCTTTTTGGAGGTGGTTGAAATACTCCTTTTTCGCTAGTTTGGTGGCCTGTTTACATTGGTTTCGGAGGGTCCTGTAGAGGACCCGGTCTGCTTGAAGAGCTGTGTCCTTGGACATTTTCCAAGCTTTATCTCGGCTGATCATCAGGGCTTTTAAGGGAGGGGTAATCCACTTATAGCAGTGGCCCTTTATCCTGTAGGTTTTAAATGGGGCCAGATCATCAGCGGCCCACGTGATTGACCTGTTTAAGAAGTCCACTGCCTCATCCAAGGTAGGGAGACATCTAATAGGGGTCCAGTCCAGGTTGCCCAGGAGAGTATTATAGTGCTCCAGGGAGAACTTTGAGTAGTCCCTGGAAGTGAGTATTCTAGGAGGGACCATTACCGTCCTATTCCTCCAAACACAGAAGGCGGGTGAGTGGTCGCTGAGGGTATCCGCCATGGTGCCAGCCAGTTGAATATTTTTAGGGTTAGACACCAGTACCCAGTCTATGGTCGAGTGGCTGCCCGTTTTATAGTTAAACCTTGTGGGTAGGGTGACTATCTGGAAGAGGTTGGCCTCCTGAAGCATGTCTATTATTGAGGACCTGGCCTCTGTGTTCCAGTGCACGTTGAAGTCACAGGGATGATGACCTCAGTAGCAAACGCGACTGTTAGGTTTTTGTGAGGGACTGAGGATTGGAGGGCCCCTTGGTGGACTATAAACGCACCCTACATTAAGGTGTTTAGCACCGAGGGTCATGACAAAGATAGTTTCATTTCGGGGACATTGTTACTTGAGGTTAATGTGAGCAGAGATCAGAGTAGCCTTAACATATATGAGGACCCCACCCCCTTTTTTCTGGGTTCTATCCTTCCGGTAACAGACATACCCTGGGGCGGCACATTCGTGATCTAGGATCGATGGTTTTAACCAAGTCTCAGAGACTGCAAGCACATCAGGGTTGTAGAGGGCCAGCCACGCTTGTACTTCGTGTGTTTTAGGCCTAAGACTACAAATGTTCATATGTGCTAGCCTCAAGCCCCTTGTCGCAGTCCAGTTTAGGTCCTGGGGGGTTGAGATGGGGGTATTATCGACACACGGGCCAGGGTTAGGTTGAATGTCGCCTGCCCGCAGTAGCAAGGTCCTTAGCAGGAGGCAGAGAATATAGGTCAGGGAAGGGAACCTAGTTTTTTTAGGTTTGTATGTCAGCAAAAGAGTAGCCCTGTAGCAAATCCCGCTCCTACTGAGTTTAGCGGCTATAAGGAGGGCCAGGTTGTTGGCCAGGGGTGGGCTATAAGGGTGCCAGACCAGGGTGTTAATAAAGAGAAGTATACTGAATTTATGCCATGGACTGCTTAGATCCAGAAGTGGGTCTAAATGAGGATTTTAACTGGTCTTTGTTCTGGCAACAGGAAGTTTATCATGTTTACAGTTTATACTATGAGTCAGATGTAACTGTTAGACCTCTCCAAGGATTGGGGCAGAATTAACTGGATGAGTTAAAAGACATATGGAGATTATACACTGAACAAGACATACTATAAAAGTGTGCATCTGTGCAAATGAATGGCATGCCTCGTGGTTATATCTGTGGGAGATCCTTCTAACTCGCCCCTGAGAGACTGCCACCACTTAATATTCCATTTCATCAAAGCTATTCATAAACTAAAACTTTTTAAAAATTACAGATGAGAATTCTGGTTGATAATCTTGCAATATTAACAAAATAAAAATGCTTAAGAGCTTCAGCCGTGTGTGAGTGTGACCATGCTGGTTGGCCTCTCCGAGGGCTCCACTGCATTCTGTCTGCATCTATGCATTGAGCCACCTTGGAGGAAGGCTGAGACATGAATGTTCATGTACCTACTACAGCTGAGGTGGGCAGAGTTTCGGTTGGACGTCACTCATGACATGATCCCTGCCCCACTGAAATGCAGTTTAAGAACCATGCATGCTGGTGGTCCGGCCACTCCTAGTAGCTTGCGGGAGTCGACTGGACAGGAAGACCATTTTCCCTGGTTACACACAGTATGTACTGTATGTATGTATGTATTTATATGACCGGGTAGGTGCACTGGCCCAAAGACCGTTTTCAGGCACGACCAGGGACATGGAGATGGCACAATAAGACAACGAGTACAAAGCATCAGCAGACAGTTACAAAGCATTGAGTAATTAAGTACAGGAGAAATTAAACAACGGTGGTGAAAATATTCAACTAATAATAAATACAGCAAAGCAGAATAGTACATTACAAGTACGAAGGTAGCAAATACTCAGCTATATTAAGTACAAAATAGTAAAACAACACATAACTAGTAAACCAGTCCAGTAACAATGTCCTGGCAAGGCAGAGGCTGCCAAATATGAATAGACAGGGTTGTGCAGAACAGAGGAGAGAGTAAATCTCACATGATGAAATCAGCCAGAGGAGTACCAGCATGTGACAGTGGACCTGAGGAGAAAGGATAACTGCCGTGCGGAGTCAAGGGCTCTATGGGAGTAGGGCAGGCTATTCCAACGGGTCGGGGCTGCGGACAAGAAAACCCTCTGGCCCATGTAGGTGGAGACCTGTGGGCACTCCAGCACAGGGCTTGTGCAGCGGTGGAGGTTACAATTAAATGTCTTTGGCCTAAGGAGGAAGGAGAAAGGGGAAGCAATAGGATTTTGGGTGGCCTTATCAACTGTACAAGTCAGGAGGTAGCTATATCTCGCTTGAGGGGGGAGCCAGCCAAGGGTCTGATAGAGGGCGCAGTTGGGGGTGGAGTACAGAGCCTGAAGGGCAAAACAGCAGATACTGTTGTAGGTGGTGGTTAATCTTACCAGATCTGTGGAGGAGGTTTGAGAGTAGATAAGGGAGCAGTAATCCATTACAAGGAGGAGGTTACATTGGGCAATGGCGAGCCGGGCTTCTGGGGTGAGGTAATTAATTAGACGGTAACTGATCCTCAGTTTCTGATTTATGCAGCGGACAAGGATCTCCTTGAATTTGTGCAGCGTTTCCCCCTTCTTCTTTAAAAACGCAAGGATGGGGATATTTAGAAGAACAAGATACTGTTTAAATTGCAGGATGAGCGAGTCAGTTGTAAATCAACTTTTAATACCTATAGTTGAATATGGGGAATACATACACAGTTTAGCAAATATAACCAATTTGTCAAAAATAGACAGGATTTACAATAGGATGGCGAGGTTTGTGTTAAATTGTAACTTTACAACTCACCATTGCACAATGTACAATAATTTAAACTGGTTAGATTTAAACACCAAAAGAAAATTAAAATGGCTAGGCCTGATTCATGAAATATTAAAATCAGGAAAACCGGGGTATTTGATTGAAAAATTAGATAAATGGGAAAATAAATACAATTTAAAAAACAAAAATGAATATAATTTCCTAACCCAAAAGGTAAATAATAAATACAGAAACATTACCTTCTTGAATTACATAGCTAAATGTTGGCACATTATAGGTAATAAAGATGAAACACTAAGTAAACCTACTAAGGTATTCCTTGCAACCCTTGAAAAGGATCTGAAATTAGAATGTAGATGTTATAGTATTAAAACATAAGAGAGGGTAAAATACACTTCATCTTCCATTTTAGATCTCACTTCTCTGTATTTCAATACTCACAACCTCACCTACAGTATGAGTTAGGAAATAGAGGTAGTTAATTTTGAAGTTTATAAGTATACTTTATTGTAATTTATGAAATGGGCATCAAAATTTAGACCTGCTGATTGGTCCATACCTGTGTGATATTCTGTCTAACGCACAGGAAAAAGGACCAGCAGATGGGCACTGATATAGGTGATGCTGCCCACTTCAGAATGTTAGCAAAACAAAATACAGCCATCTTGTTTGTGCCAGAAGTGGTGCCAGCTTAACTATCCTGACCACTCGCTCACTCTCCATCTTCAACCTGCCAGCCGTCCGACTATTCCCTCAGCCTCTTACTGTACCATTTCCGATAGTACAAACCCTCTAAAAACAGGACTACCTATCGAGTCAGTACATAAAAATAAAACAGCTGGCACGATCTCTCTCCTGACGCTGCTGCTCACTGGCTGTTTCAATTTCAATCTTCAACCTGCCAGCCGTCCGACTATTCCTCAGCCTCGCACTCTACCATTTCGCGATAGTACAAACCCAAAATTGCAGCTTCCAACCCACAAATTGCAGCTTCCATAGCTCGGGCTCTCTTTACTTAACCAGGAACTGCCACGATCATTACACTTAAACAGGGAACTGCCACGACCGCCGTGACTGTCTCTCTCTCCTGGAGTCACTTGTAAAAACGGCTGCCACGATCTCCATCCTGGACCGCTCGCTAACTAACTGTTCCAATTGAACTTCCCACATAGAGAATAATTCAATGTCTGTAAATTGAAACGAATTTACTTCTTAGAGGACATACTGCTACTCTGACCGGCAGGGGGGGGGGACGACGAAGTAAGAATGCCTTTGCAGCTCAAAACTCCTTGCAGCTCAAAAGTCCTCAATTAAATTATTTAAAAAAGAAAACAGATGCATTTTTACTTGTCTACACACAACGTGTGTGTGTGTGTGGGGGGTGAAGTGAATACTGCCATGACAACCAGACCTAAAGTACAGAAGCCTTTCTAGGACAAAAGTCCTTAAGTGCAAAAAAAAAACCCACAGGACACTTAGGCAGAGGAACTATTTTATTAAAAATTACACAAACATACATGTTTTGTCCTACTTAAATTGCAAATTTAACCTACCAAATGCAATTTCCACTAAAGATGGCCATTTCATAAGCGCAATAAGCCACTCCAGGGTGTGCGTTAGACACTTTGACACACGGCTAAGAGGCTGGACGCACTCGGCCGGTGGCCTCGTGCCTCACTATGCCTCCTAGCCGTGTGTTAAAGTGTCTAATGCACACCCTGTCGTGTCTTATTGCTTACATATCATCATATCATCACATCATATACATATTATTAAATTGTATAATGCCAGTTGATATGGTATAAAGGTTCACTGTCTATGTAGGTGTACAGATTATTGTCGGCATTGTTTTAAAATGTGATATTTGTCAAAACGTTTCTTAACAAATCTGTATTATTGCTATGCAAACAGGACCACCTTGAAAACAGGACTGTGGTCCTAAAGGTTGTATTTCCATCTTCCTGTATAAAAATAAAGATTTTTACTACTACTACATCTTCACTACAATTGTGTTTTGCCCTTAGCATCTACGCCCAAGGGATGCTCTTTTTCAGCATGGTAGCATGATAACTGTGGCAATGAAGGGTTATGTTTCTATCAGTTTTCCTCCTAAATAATGTAGTTTTCAGTCCTCTCAATCACTTATAAATTGTTATGTCCAGAAATTGAATTTTTTGTCGCACTGCAATGCAATATAAGAACCGTGCATGTTGGCTGTCCGGTCACTCCTAGTAACTTGCGGGAGTCGACTGGGCAGCAAAATGTTTTCCCTCGTTACACAAACCATGTACATCACAGTAATGTATACATCATTTGAGAAATGGCACAGATTCTGGATAGAATATTTACAGCGTTTAACATTTTTTCTAGAAATTAAAAACAAGGCAAATAGAAAAGGGATATAGCTACCCAAGTGGGAAAAAAATCATGTGGAACTGAGGTAGGAGTATAAAGTCTCAATGGGTTAAAATATGTCAATTGATTTAAGAACATTTAAAAAAATAAAGGAAGTTGAGTAAAAAGGAAGATTTTTTATTAGGGCACTGGTTACCAAGGAAGATGATATACCTGAACAAGAAGAGGGTTAACGAAGGTTGATATGCAAGGTAAAAGATTTATAATACTAAGTATGAAATTAAGTATTTGATGCCCAAGATACATTTGTTATGTATATGAAAATAATGTTAAAAATGTAAAAGATATGAATATACGAATATTGTAGAATTTAGTTTGAATGTTAAACATTTCTTAGTGGATGCTCATGTGGAAATGTAACAGGAAAGCAACAGTATTAATATAATATTAGTTCCACAAATGCTCTGCACCCAAGTGCAAAAACCACCAAGACAGGAGTTTGATGAGAAAATTTCAATCTGTAAATTCACAAGACGGTACGGTACACTCAACGAGTAGCATGCTCCAGTACAGAACTCCTGCTGCCACTAAACAAAAGTACGAGTTCTGTACTGGAGCACACTACTCGTTGAGTGTACCGTCTTGTGAATTTATGGATTAAAATGTTCTCATCAGACTCCTGTCTTGGAGGTTTCTGCACTTGACAGCAGAGCATTTGTGGAACTTTCGAAGAGTTAGGGCTTGTACCCCTTCTCTGCACCCATCTGAGCTGGTCTGAGCACACAGCATTTGGAGTGGAACGTGTTAGCATACTATTAGATAGTAACAATGTTGGTGTGACTCATGTACCTTAGGAAAATGGTCAGAATAAGTGAAGCCAGTGGAGGGGTGCACGAAGGTGTGTTGACTGGATAAAATTACTTGGAAGGTTAAAATGAAGTGTTTTTGATATTTAACAGAACATTTAATACATCTGACCTGAAGAAATGGCGACATGTAGCCATAAAATATTGTCAGGATCGTGTAGTGTTATGAATAAAACTTGAGAAGAAACAAGGATTTTGTATGAGCGGAGTTCAATCATCCTGTTCAACATTGCACTGGTTTGATTTGTCGTTTATGGATGACCCAAGATGGAGTATCTTAGACTAATAGAATTCGGGCATCCTGGACCATCAAGAAAACAGACAAAAAGCAAAAATACCAATCGTTGGAACAATAAGAAAACATTACTTATCTGGTAATCTTGTTTCTTCCAAGTGATACTCAGGTATTCATAATTGTATGCAGTTTTCCTTCTAAGTAGAACTGCCCCGAGAGAATTTGGAACATATGCAAATAATGTAATCTTTTGCATGAGCCACTTTTCAAATGCTGCCTTATACTAACTGCCTTAGTTCTAAACCCTTCGGATTTCCTGGATGCCTGAAAAGACAGGCCCATAGGGACTAAGTATAATAATAATAGCAATAACAACAATATTAATAATAATAACAACACCAGAGAGCACTCCCTCAACACTAAGTGTAATAATAATACAGTACAACCCCGTTTATCCGAACTGCTTGGGGGACACTAAAATGGTTCGGATAAACAAGAGGTCCGATAAGAGGAAGATAACTACCATTTACAGAAAAAAAGACAAACAATGCAATGCAAGAATGTAAGTATGAATGTGTGTCTTGCTCTGACCTGTGGGCTAATATTTGGTCTGGGAGACAGCGACAATAAAGGCCAGTTTCATCTGAGTTAAATATTTGTTCTGGCACTAATCCTTCTGAAACAACGTCAAGGAGCTGCTCAATAAAAGGGGAGATGTTCTCATCTGTGGCACTCAAGCGCTCGCCACAAAGCTTAAGTTGGAGAATACCGTGGCGGCGTTTAAATCTGTTTAACCACCCCTCACTGGCCACAAAGTTTTCACTGCTGCCCAGACATTGGTGGAACTGGATTGCTTTCTCTTTAAGGAGAGCCTTGATATTGGGGTACCCTTTTCCCTCTCTTGACAGAACCACATGTAAATCGTGCATCTCCTGGTCATCATTGCAGGTCCGCATATTTTTGTTCAAGGACCCGGCAGCACTTTCCATCGTAAAAGCAAAATCCCTGAGTTTTTCTTTGGATGCCTTAATGTCACTTATGGTCGATTTTCCGACACCATACTCACCGGCAAGAATGACAGCTCTCTCCCCATGCTCAAGCTGATCAACAATTTGGATTTTATCGGCAACTGTCAGGACTACATGCTTTTGTTTGCCAGCCATGCTATGGGTGTTGTAAAGTGATTCAGGTTTATTTCTTTACACCGACTCAACTCACTCATTTAAGGTCAATGCAACACCTGTAGTGAATTGATTAGTGTTTAATTGGGTGATTAACATTAACAGGGTTACAAGCAAGGCAGTTTAAACATCTCCATATGTCAGCTTCAGTGATCTGAACACTCGTAATTTAAAACTAATCGGGTGATAAGCGGACACAATTAAGGCTCAGCGTGGATCAGAACCTAACAGTGGGGGACACTAATCTGGTTCGTTAGACAGGGAGTTTGGTTAAGGGAGGGTCGGATAATCGGGGTTGGACTGTAATAATAATTAGAGAGAACTCCCTTAACTCACAAAAAAGGGCCTCCAACTGGAGAGCATAACCTATGAAAGAACACCCTAGAATGTCCAAATTACCCGAAAAAGGGGAGAGGGACAACAATAGGGAACCCAATCACAACATATGTGCCAGAAATGGCACTTATGCCCCTGAGAGCGCGGTACTCAGGAGTGCAGAGGCTGAAGGTTCCAGAAAGGGAGGAGGGTGGGAGAGTTATGACTACCTGAGTATCTCTTGGAAGAAACAAGATTACCAGGTAAGTGATTTTTTCTGCTAACCCCAGTAATACTCAGGTATTCATAACTGTATGCAGACTACCAAGCAGTACCTTCAGAGGTGGGCACAGAACCCTATCTTAGGAACAGACATTGCAGGACTGCTGTGCCGAATCTGGCATCACC
Source organism: Neoceratodus forsteri (assembly GCA_016271365.2). Taxonomy (NCBI): domain Eukaryota; kingdom Metazoa; phylum Chordata; order Ceratodontiformes; family Ceratodontidae; genus Neoceratodus; species Neoceratodus forsteri. Next base: position 626,082,424 of record CM057458.1, on the reverse strand, counting down.
CCTGGACAAATTATCCAGAGTGTAATGCTTCGTAAAGTTGTGTACTGGTTTCCAGGTAGCTGCTTTAGACATTCACAGGGAAAACCCCTGACAGCTGCTATGGTAGCAGCTGTGCCCCTTGTGGAATGGCCCTCCACCCACAAGGGGCTCCTTTCCAGCCTTAGAGTACCAAACTGGTTATACTGTACTATCCAGCAATAAGTGGACCTTCTTTGATGCTGGGTTATCCTTTCTCACATTCCCATAGGTAAGAACAGCTGTTTTCTGTCCTGCCTAAGGGCTTTAGTGGCTGTCAAAAAGTAGCTAAACTCCTCTGACGTTCAGACTATGACGACTTTTTTTTCACCATGACTAAAGTGTTCAGTGAAAAAGCAGGGCTTTGAATAACTGCTCAGCAATTTTTTTTCCTGGGACAATACTAACTGTAAAGAAACCATTTATATAGGTTTTCTAGAAGTGTTATGTTTGTTAAACACAGTGAGGCAAGTGCTGTGCCTTTTCACAATGTTTTAGAACTTTTATGAGCAAAACGCTACTCAATTTTTAGAGTTAAATAGAAACCCGGAAAAGACGGGTCAGATAATGGTTTGGTTGAAATGATAATCAGAGATCATGTTAAAAGAAAAACTCCTGTTTGTTCCCAGGACAACTTTGTCTCTGTGGAATGAAATAGAGACCTGTTCAATTCAGAGAGACTTGAGCTCACTGATTCTTTTGTCAGAAGTGATTACCATGGGAAAAACAGTTTTTTTGTTTTGTTTTTAGACATATTTCGAATAAATTGAAGACACAGTGTCAAAAGGGGGGGACCCATGAGCCAAACTATACACACATCTAGGCCACATGCTGGCACTGGTCCCTTGTGAGGGGTTGCAAATGGGACAGGCCTTTAAAAAACCCTTTGAAGATAGGGTCCGAGGCCTGAAGAACATTCTGTCCAACTGAAGTGTAAGTACATGCTGCAGCCAGGTGGACATTTAAGGTACTGGACTACAAGCCCGGTAAGACAGACCAGCACAACAGGAACACCAGCCTGTGTTGACATGTGATAGGCCCATAAAGAGCCTTTTGTAGCTAAGATCTGAAGCAATAAAAACATTTTGTCTAACTAATATGCCAGCAGATGCTGCAACCAGGTGGACCTTAAGGGTACAGGATAGCAAGTCCAATGACAAAAAATAGATAAAATAGTCAGACAGCTGGGACCCAGCATGTTCTGGGAACAATTTCCTGGTTGAACACCAATCATAAAACTTTCTCCCTTTCTGAAGCATAGGTTTTCTTAGTGGAACGCTTTCTGTAACCACATCACATGCTTAAGACACTCTGAGAAAGATGCAAACCTGTATATTATACCAAAGGTATTCAAGAGCCATGCCTTGAACGTGAGTGATCCGAGGTTTGGATACAGAAGCCTCCTGATAGGAGGTCATCAGATTGTGCCTCCGAGGGAAGGTGTATTGGTTCGGGCCCCAGCATGGAGGGTAGCAGAGAGAGAGAGAGAGAGAGAGAGAGAGAGAGAGAGAGAGAGAAAACATGTCTGTCTGGCCCATTCTAGTGCTATCAAGATTATTGATGCTGACTGGGACCTGAACTTGAGAAAATTGCTCTATATACCAGAAGGAAAGAAGAAAGATGCACTTGCTTCCCTTGCCAACTCAAAGCCAGAGCATCCAGGGGAATTGTTCCCAGATCTGGCCATCTGTCATAGTACTGTGAGAGGTGGTGGCTGTGGTGGGATGAGGACAAGTCAACCTCTGTGGTGGCCCACCTGCTGAAGATAACTTGCACCACCTGTTTAAGACCCATTCATGATGGGGCTGGCTGATTAGAGTTGAAGTATCTGCCAAGGTACTGTCCTTACCTGGCAGTGGCAGATGAATATCCTGAAAGGGCCCATTGAGCATGATAGATCCCATATTTTCATGAATCCTGTGCAGGGAAGGCTTAACCTTGTCCCTCTTGAAATGTTTATGTAATACATTGTGGTGGTACTGGGGACCTGTACCCCGCTCCTTGTAGTAGTTATGTAAAACCTTTAGTGCCAGCAACATTACTCTTAGCCCCAGCAGGTTTATGTGCCATGGGAGGTGGGGCCACAGTCAAGTCAAGATGTTTCTGTTATCAGACAACTGATGGAGCTTTTTGCTGAAAAATAAACTCCTTCCATTAGATTGCTTTAGTTTTTTTTCTCCATTGGAGACCTGTAAAATTGGTTATGACAGAGGATCCTTTCTATGACACCAGTGAATCCTGAGGTGAAACTGAAAAGTAATTTGTAACCTGGACTCCAAGACTGCGCCAGTGGCAGGTGGCAGGTGCCATGTGCAGTAGCTGAAGAAACTGTTCTGCAGTTTGTTTTTTAAATTTATTTATTCATTTCATCCAGGATGAATGAAACTACTATCAGTGGAATACTTATTGCCCTGCTTGTAGGCAAGTAGGTCCTGTCTCACAAGGTATTAAGCTCTGCTCCTACAAACTGTAGTGCCCAAGCAGGCTGAGATACAAACTGCCTCTAGATTTATCAGAAAAACCTAGAGACTCCATCAGCCCCTAGGTGAGTTGCAGATTCACTTGCTGGGGTGACTTTACACCCACAGCCAATCCTCTAGATATAGGAAGAACTTATGACACCTTGTCTTTGAAGGTACTACAACCACTGTGTACACTGTTATAGAATGACCTAATGGGGGTCTGAATCTGAGGTACTTTCTGTGCTTATGGAGATGTGGAAATACTTCAAGTCCACTGATGCCAAACCTTCACCTTTCTTAGGAGTGTTGGCAGAATCACCATTTTGAACTTTGGCTTAGTCAGATGCCTGCTTAGCACCCTCTAAGACAGACTGCCACTCCCCATCCTTTTTGTAGTACCTTTTGCTATACCAAGACAGACTCCTCTGTCTCTGACAGCAACAGGTTTTGAACCTCTTTTTCTTGAAAATTTCTTTCTCTACATCTGTAGATGGACTGAAAACTTTTTTTTTTTTTTTAAGGGATTTGAACCCAGAGACAATCCCTGATTACTACATCCATGATCACTTGCCTGTGGTGTCTGGAATACCCCTGCTGTAGGTATTGCTGATACCGAAGAACAGACCTAGTCTGATACAACAAAAGTAGCTTACTGTGGTGTATTCATCCATTTTTTAACTTTTATCTTTTCTCTAAAGAGGAATTACCCTCGACTTGGAATCCATAGCCTTGGTTTGGGAATACCGAGTTAGGCTGGTGACTCACAACCAGGCAAACCCCCTCTGAACCACTGTATTTACTATCCATCTAGCAGCAGCCATTTAAACTGTTATTTGGCTGCTTCCAAACCAAATTTAGTTGTTTCAGCTAGATCTGGCAGGGGAGTAACATGGACCTGAAAGTATGTCAGTTTTCCTGGGACCCATGTTAGGAGAGTAGGATGCCAGGGATCTCTTTGCCTTGTTACAGGCTGTTACATCAACTACTCTTTAATGTATAGGATGAGGGAATAAACTGAGTTCCCTCCCTGTCTAGCTGATGATTCTTATACATCCTCTTTTCAAGAGGGGGAAAAACAGCTTAGAGTTTGTAAAATCTTTAAAGTGTCTTCCTCAATGAATTTATTCACAGGAAGGGGAAGCTTTTAGTGGGTGTCAGCCCAATCATTTCCCACAAATGTGAAGAGTGAGGGATAATCTTTATTTTTTTGGTAAAAACCCAAACATTCCATGAAATCACCTAGTCTTCCTCCAGATAATGGGAAGACTGATCAAAGGAGACAAGCTGCTGTGCAGAGGTCTGCTGCTGAGAAGTACACAGCACTTGTAGGCCTAAAAGTGTTTCTTAAGCCATTCCAGGCATATCTTCACATTTTTTTTTTTTTTAGGAAAGTTTACAATTTTCACACCTTCATTCACAGTGAAAAACCACCAGAATGAAGCACAGTGCTACAAAATTCTGTAGTAAAGTTACTGCAGTAAATGATACCATTTCAGTGGGAATTAATCCCTTTAGTGATACAGCAAGCCTGAGACACTCTACCTCATTCTGGTGGGCTTCACCATAGGTAACAATCTGCAGGAATTAGCAGGCTTTCTAGCAGACACAGAAGTCCCCATACACTGTCTAGCAGGGGGTTCTGTGTGCTTAGTTTTACTTGATTCCTTAGAGGGAACCAGGTAGTCAGACAGTTCAGCAAGCCTCTCAAGAACTGCTTGTATACCCATCTCAGGGGTAGCAGTTTACATTAGTTGTTGTGGTTTCACCCACAGTAATTTAGGGTGTCAGCTGGTCAGAGCTGGAGGAACCCTTAGATGGTGAAAGTTTCACTTTTTTTTTTAGCCCTATTCCATGCATTTTTCAATAGTTTCACAGTTTATTAGCCATATTCCAGGCATTTTCCAATAGTTATTACAGGACATGAAATGCAGATTTCAAGATTTCACTCTGCTTTTAATGTCTACGTCCAGATGGGTAGACAAAAGGAACTCAACAGAATTTCACCACACATAATACAGAGTTTGAAACCAGGATCACCAGTTTTCTATTTCATTTTAAAAGACATTTTGAATGTAAAAGCAATACAACTTACAATTTAAACACTAAAACTACAGGTTTACTTAAAATTACAAAAGTAAAAGGCAGCAAAAGAAATGTTCAAGAATACTTATATTCTGTAAGGTTTCTCACACCAGAACAAGATGATGAAGAGGAGATAATCTCTGAGCATCTAGACTTATTAGGCAGAGAGAGAAATCTGAAGGGTTTAGAACTAAGGCAGTTAGTATAAGGCAGCATTTGAAAAGTGGCTCATGCAAAAGATTCCATCATTTGCATATGTTCCAAATTCTCTCTAGGCAGTTCTACTTAAGAGGAAGACTGCATACAATTATGAATACCTGAGTATTACTGGGGTTAGAAAGTATTGTTTAAACTGAAGGAACTGAACATGTACTCCCTGGAAGAGAGGAGGGAGAGAGGGGATATGATAGAGACATACAAGTATCTTACAGGGAGGAACAGGGTGCAGGAATACACTATTTTTAAGCGAAAAAGATGTTCCAGGACTAGAGGGCATGGGATGAAGTTGGAGGGAGGACGATTCAGAGGAAACGTGAGGAAGAATTTCTTCACAGAACGGGTGGTGGACAAGTGGAACACCCTGCCAGAGGAAGTGGTGGAGGCTGAAACAATCACGGGATTTAAGAATGCATGGGATAGATATAAAGGAATTCTGAAGGTCAGGGGTAAGGGGCAACAGATTTCAAGGAAAACATAAACTGAACTTACAAGCTCAAATGGGCAGACTGGGTGGGCCATAGGCCCTTATCTGCTAACACTGTCTATGTATCTATGTATCTATGTAACTTCTAAGCACTGGCATGGAAGCCCCTGCTCTGGAAAGAATGGAAAAGGCTTTCTATTAATTGTGTTTGCTTAAATGTTTGCTCAGATGTGTCAAAGGCTCTACTCTGCCTCAATCAACATTTACCTCTTAAAACAATACATCATGATATTCACCCCCAACGAAGTCAATGGGTTTTACACATCTGACGCTGAATATCAGAATAATGGTGCCATTGTACAGCAATTCTTTGATAAGTACATTTATCAATACATTATTTAATGATGTAACCATCATGGAATACAGCCAGGCTGTGAAACAACAGCATAATTTTTCTTGGGTAAATGGACACCAATGCAAATGTTCACCATGTTTCCACATTACTATGATCACGAGTAGGAAAGGACTAAAATGAAATATGTAACCTTAGTGCCCAGTTGACTGCTTTTAAATTACTTCCATGGTACTTTCACCTGCTCACTGGATTTATCTGCACCCTGTATTGTTATAATCTTAAATCGCAAGAGCTACTTAGAGCACGCATCAGGTAAAAGCATTTATTCTCACTTCATCTTGCACTATATTATATAAATGTTCTGTATGAAAAAAAACTACCTGTCTTGTAACTATAGTTCTTCCAATCGATGCTTTCATCTGGTTACCAGTTTAAGCAGATAGTAAGCACATGCTCTCAGCCTCTGAACATCAGAATAGTTTAAACCAATCCAGGAACTGATTGCATGACCACTGAGCCTCAACTGCCAGATCATTTAGCAGTAAAAACCAGAGTAACTACAATGAAAATCTAATACAAATATATTTTACAAATAATAGAAAGAATTCAAACCAAACCATCTACAATAAAAGTTACAAGAAACTTAAAGGGATTTTCTAGATTCCCCCTACTCTCACATTCCAGCAGCTGATGCCCACAACAGTCATTATAGCCGGTTTTCATAATTTTATTTGCAGTCCTTAAATTTGTGGAAAGGATTATAGAATCCCTTCCACTTCTTAATAGCATGACATGCCCCCGCACTCAGGTATGTAATGACGTGTGACCAGGTACCGCGTGGGGGTATATATATACACACGTATCCAACTTGAAAACCTGCACGTTTTCCTCTCCAGTGCACAAACTGTAATGTTAGTTGTTCTCTCAGTGATAATATATGCGTTATTCTCTCCTCTCCTCTGTACCCCTCCCACCAGGTCGCTCCAGGAGACGAGCATTGTTTTGCTCAGTGTGCCTTTCCTGGTGAAACAATTCAATAAATAAATAAATATCCCATTGAAATGAATGGGGCTCCACTTCAATGCTATTTTTATGCATAAGAATGGCCAGTTGGAGATAAATGAAGGCCACCGATCAACTAACAAGGCCCTTGTTAGTCGAGCAGTGCCTTCATTAATCTCCAGCTGACCATTCGTATGCATAAAAGTAGCACTGAAATGAAGCCTTATTCACTACAATAGGGCATGCCCCCACGCTCTCCCTGGTCACATGTCATTATGTGCCTGAGTGTAGGGGCATGTCAGTGCTATTAGGAAGTGCAAGGGATCAGTTGGCTTCCTTGTAGGTCCAAGCTACAATCCCTTCCACAAACTTAAGGACTGCAAATGAAGTTATGAAAACCAGCTATGATGACTATCGCTGACATCAGCTAGCAGAATTATGTTCTATTCCTCTATCCGTGACTTACCCCCTTTCTCCTAACTGAACCCTTCCTCTGATTACTTCCTTACATGCTACCTGTTATACCCCCTCCTACCACCCCCCTACCACAACCTACTGTGCCATTTCGACACTCTATTGCTGTCCTTCCCCTTCACAACCCCCTCTTCCCCCCTACTGAAGCTCTCCCCTTTTTCCATTCCTAGTTTACCCAATTTTCTCCAGTCTCCCTATTCCTTATTCCTCTTCTCCCCTCCGGTCACCACCACACTCCAATCCTCCTCCCTGCCCCCCCCCCTTTTCTGAATAGTCCTGTCCCCATTGCAGGGTTCTTTGTCATCCTAAAGGGGTACAGATCTTGGTTCCCTACCTTCTACCCCTCTTCCTTTCCCCCACTTTCTAATCCTGATCCCCTTGCAGGGTTTTCTGCATCCTGAAGGGGTACAGATCATCTCTCTCTCTCTCTCTTTTCCCCCTTCTCCCTTCCCCCACTTTCAAATCCACCACCTGCCCACCTCCCTTCTTCCTTATCCCTTCCTCCCCGCCTGTTCCCCCGCCACTCTCTTCTCTACCTCCCCGCTCCCTTTCTGCCTGGTCCTGTCCCCTTGCAGGGTTCTCAGCATCCTGAATGAGTATAGATCTTGGCTGTCCCTCTCTCTCCCTCTTCCATCCCCCACCCTTTACCCCTCCCGTCCACTTCCCTACTTGTTTTATAACTGCCCTCCCTTGGGTATACAATAGCACTTCAAATCTTGTACTCAGCCTACTACCCTACTGGATCATCTGCTCTTGGGTTGTTGCAGTGTATGCTGTATCCGAATATGGTTTTGTTTACCCTGGCCGCTTGGTCTGGGTTATTTATGCTCTGTAATTGTACTATACTGTTTTGCTTTAGTAATTGTACTTGCATTGCTATGTGTTTGCTTGTTCTCCCAACTCTTGTACCCCCCAGGACGCTTCTGGAAACAAGCTGTTTACAGCACATGTTATCTTTCCTGGTGAAACATTTTCCAAATAAAATAAATATGTGAGTGGTAGCTGATGTACCTTAAGTTGGAAAATTACCTTAACTACTATAGAAGAACTATGATAAACAAACTTAGAAAGCCAGTGGAACACACTAGACAAAAATAAAATGGCATTTCTGCCTTTGTATGAAGGACCTATACCTATCCTAAGAGGGGAGGCAGGGATGGTAGAGGAAATTAGATTAAAACATTGATTAGAAGAAAGTACAGTTACGTAAGAACTTACTGTAACAGCAGAGAGGAGCTCTTATAACAGGCAACACCATTAGGACTGAAGCCGGCAGGTGTCAAGACCCCATAGAAAACTTCTAGCTAGCAGTATACAACGGGGGACCATCCCCGACATTGGCCTTCTCCTGACGTCCACCTATGGTATAAAAGGGGTGGTTCCCCCAGCCCAACCTCAGTTCTCCCACTGAAGACCCCAGCACATACACAAACTGTGGAACCGGGGTGGTTCCTCTACACCGAGAAAAGAGATGTAACAGACGTGGAGAAGCAGTCACCAAGGGGATGGGGGAAGGAAATCAGCACCTGCTGCAAGAACTCCTCTCGAAGATCTACTGTTACATTAAGTTCTTGTGTAACTGTACAGTTTCACTTCGAGGGGGCTCTTGCAGCAGGCAACACCATTAGGACTGAGTCCCAAGCAGTGTAAGGACTGATCCCAGTCAGCTGGGTGGAGGCAGAAGTCAGCGTAAGGCTCTCAAGACAGAAGATCTTGCAGGACTGCAAGTCCAACGCCTGTCCTGTGCCTAGATGCAATGTCCAGACTGTAATGCAGAATGAAAGTTTGGACAGAGCTCCAAGTGGCCGCAGCACAGATATTAGCAACAGACACATTTCTGAAGGAAGTAAAAGCAGCAGCCATGCCCCTGGTAGAACGGCATTTAACTGGCCCGGCCCCAGTAAAGGCCTGTAGTGTTTGTGGTAACAATAAACAATGCAACTGACTAATCATTTGGACAAACATTGTTTTGAAACAGGAGCCCCTTCTTTCCTAGGGGGAAATTAAATGAACTGATTGGATTTTCTAATGGCATGGGTGAGGTCTAAATAACAGCAAAGCACCCAGTGGATATCCAGAGTATGGAGTAAAGCCTCCCCTCAATTCGAATACTCTGGGTAATACACAGGCAGGTGGATGTCTTGATTCAGAGAAAACTCAGACACCACCTTAGGAAGAAACTTAGGATTAGTCCACAAGGACACTCTGTCCTTGTGGAAAACCAAATAAGGCTATTCACACATCAGAGCCTGAAGCTTGGAAATCCTTCAAGCAGAAGTAATAACAACTAAAAACAACACTTTCCATGACAGAAAGTGCAGCTCGCAGGTTCAAAGGGAGGCAAAGTAAGCTTTTCTAAAACAAACAAAAGGTCCCAGGGAAGGACAGTGTGCCTAATGGGAGGTTTCAGATGCAGTATGCCCCGCAAGAAAGTGCGGGACAGGTCCAGCTGGGCAAGAGTTTTGCCTTCGATAGGTGCATGGTATGCAGAGATGGCAGATAAGAAAAAATGACTAACCTTAGTAATTGTGTTTCTTCTAATGGAGTCTTGCTGTATTCTGACCTATGCAGTTAGCCCCAGCACTTGAACTACTCCAGAGAGGAAAGAGTAAACTCTATGCCAGAGCATAGAACGTTGAGCTTGAGCTCGGCTCAAACCTCTGTCTGCTGCACTTCAAAGTGCAACAGTCAGATTCTTATGAGCTAATACTAACTAACTACACCTCCTAGGTGGAAATTGTAAATAAACTAGCCAACAGGCAACCAATTTTTGTGGGTCCCCAAAAGACTCAAGTCGAGAACCCCAAAAAATAACCAGGTAGTGAACAAACATAACTACAAAAAACAACATAAACATAACCCACTCCCCCTTTCTAAAAGGGGGAGGAGTGCCAAGTACACCTCTGAGGAGCAACACTGTACCTGCCAGCCCACTTCCCAAAAACGAGGTTCTGAGAGGGGAGGCAGGAAGGGAGGTAAGAAAACACCAAGACTCCATTAGAAGAAACACTATTACTAAGGTGAGTAATTTTTTCTTCAAACAACATGAAGTCTTGCAGTATTCTGATATACGCAGACTACCAAGCAGTACCTCCCTGGAGGAGGGTACCGAACCTATTTTGGGAATAGGCTCTGCAGTACTGCTGTACCAAACCTAGCATCACGCCTAGCCTGGATAGCCAAAGAGTAATGCTTGGTGAATGTATGGACTGTTTTCCAGGTGGCTGCTTTGCATATTTCTAGTAAGTGTATATCTCTGGCAGCAGCCAGAAAAGCAGCTGTACCCCTAGTCGAATAAGCCCTCAGGCCTGAGGGGGGCATTTTGCCTAGCTTTTCATAGCAGAATTGTATACAAGAGACAATCCATCTGGCAATAGTTCTCTTAGTAGCAGGTTTACCATTTCCCATCTCACCATAAGTAAGAAACAACTGAGGACAGTCAAACCTAAGTACCTTAGTACGCTCAATGTAGTAGTTAAGTGCCCTCCTAACATCCAAACTGTGTAATGTTCTCCCTCCTGAAGAAGAATGATCAGTGAAGAACACAGGAAGATACACAGACTGGTTCAGATGAAAATCTGAAACCACCTTGGGTAAGAACCTCCTGTTAGTTCTAAGGACCACCTTATTTCTATGGAATGAGATAAAATCAGGCTCCACTGACAGAGCTTGTAATTCACTAATACGCCTGGCAGAAGTGATAGCTACCAGGAACACAGTTTTCCAAGTCAAGTACTTAAGTTCTGCTGAAGTCAAAGGCTCAAAAGAGGGTTGCATAAGCTGAGCAATGCAAACATTAAGATCTCAAGCAGGGGTAGGGTCCTAAAAGTGAGGGTTAGTATGGAGCAAACCTTTAAAGAATTTACAGAAAACAGGGTGAGATGCCAGGGAGGAAGCCTTCCCCACTGACAGGAATGCAGAGACAGCTGCTAACTGTACGTTCAGAGTGGCTGGCCTGAGGCCTAAGCCATTAAGATGACCCATATAATTTAGAACTGTAGCCAAATCAGCAGTATCTGGTAAGACATCCCGATTGGAACACCAAATGCTGAATCTTTTCCATTTGGAATTATAAGTTTTCTGGTGGCAGGTTTTCGAGAGGCTTTAAGAATATCCAGAACCCCCTGAGATAGATGCAGACTTGCATATCTAACTCTTCAAGAGCCAAGCCTGGTGGTTGACAGACCGAAGGTTGGGGTACCGTATCCTCCCCTGAGAGGAAGTCAACAGATTGTGTTTCTTGGGATGAGAGAGGGGAAAATGGACTGCTAGGGACATTAATAGAGGATACAAGGCTGCCTGGCCCAGTCTGGTGCAATCAGGATCACTTTGCATGATTGTGACCTTATCTTGACCAGAACCTTGAACAACAGAGGGAAGGCATACAGGAATTTCCCCTCCCAATCCAGAACCAGAGCATCCAGGGGAACTGAGCCCATGACTGTGGGTCTGCAACAGAAGAGAGGTAGGGAGCTGATGATTGTCTTGGGCTGCAAAGAGATCTATCTCTGGAGTGCCCTATCTTGAGAAAATTACATTCAACACCAAGGGATCCAGGGACCATTTGTGATGGCCCTGAGATATCCTGCTCAGGGCATCTGCTAGCACATTGGCCTTCCCTGGAAGGTGGACTGCTACCAGAGATGTCTGCAGGGGAATAAGCCAGAGACCATAATGTCATGGCGTCCATGCACAAGGTCATAGACAGAGTGCCTCCCTGCTTGTTGATGTACCACATGGGAGGTGTTGTCTGTCCTGACCTGAACCACCTTGTTCTGTACTGAGTCCGAGAAAGCTTGAAGAGCCAGGTATACTGCCCTGAGTTCCAGAAGCTTGATATAAAGTAGAGACTCCTGAAGGGACCACACTCCTTGTGCTGTGAGGGCTCCCAAGTGAGCTCCCCATCCCAGGAGAGAAGCACCTGTGGTTAACACCACTGAATGAGTCTGGCTGATGAATGGGACTCCTTGTCCTGATCCAACCACCACTGGAGAGCTTGGATAAGAGTCTGAGTCACTGGAATCAGTTTGGTTAGAGGATCTTTCTTCTGAGACCAAAAAGACCTCAGATGGAACTGAATGTCCCTCATCTGAAATCTGGCTCCCCCGCACCACTGCAGTGGAAGCTGCCATGTGACAAAGGAGCTGAAGAAAATGTCTTGCTGGTCCAGACACCAGAAGGCGGAAAGAAGAAGCCAGATCTGTAAGGGCCTTTGCCCTTGCCAGAGGAAGAAAAGCTTTTGCTTGGACAGTGTCCAACTCTATCCCTATGAAGGTCGGGAGTTACAATGGCTCGAGAACTGACCTTGGAAGATTAAGGAGGAATACCAGAGAAGTGAGCAATTGTTGTGTCACTTGCAGGTTTGGCTTGACTTGGTTTGGAGACTGCCTCACAATGAGCCAGTCATCCAGGTATGGAAAAATGGAGATGTTTTGTCTCCTTAGAAAGGCCACTACTAGGGGGTGTGGTCTGGCCACTGAGAAAATGGCAGCTTAAATCGTGAGCTCCTCCATGTGCGGTGACGATCTGTGGCTGACCAGCCTAATCCTGGGATGTAATTCACAACCTAATGTTCAACATGATCGGGTAATCATCCCCCAACCATCTGGTGCGACTAGTTTGTGGATCCCTCGGTGCATTAATGTTGTGACAGGTACCGGTACTTGCGAATAGCTCGGTTGGTTAGGCCATAGAGGCCACGATGCTAAATTGCTGGAGCCCTGCAGAATACTCGCCTGTACGGGGCCCTCACTGTGTTCTCTCTGGCATCTACTACGCCCTCTGAGATGGATTCTGGGGCACTTCCGAATGCTTTACCAGATACAGCTCCACAAGCTCTTTCAGTGGGAGATTCACTGAGCTACATCACCCGTATTCTGGAGACGGTATTGTCTCGTGTGGATGATACAAGTGTTACCCTCATGGGCACCACAGCTGATGTACGCCAGCTTCAAGACTGCCTTAATGTGGCAGAACAGCAGGTAGAAACCTTGGAACAGCAGCAAATTAACCTTCAACAAAAAATGCAAGTGCAGGATGACAAACTAGAAACACTACTTGCCAGAGTGGAGGATCAAGAGAACAGAGGGCACCGAAATAACCTTAGAATTATTGGCGTCCCAGAGGGAGCTGAAGGCAACACCATGGAGAGGTTCCTCAATGAACAGATCCCTATAATGCTAGGGGATAGGACCAGTGGAAGTTGAGAGAGCCCACCGCATCGCTGGAAGGAGAGATAGGGCTGCACAATCTCCAAGACCAACAGTGGCTTACTTGCTCAGATATTCAACAAAAGAACGTATTCTGAGGGCCTCTCGGGACCTGGGGAAATCAGATGGCAGGGAGCAATAATCTCGATCTATAGAGACTTTGCACAAGAAACTGCCAAAAAAAGGCATACCTATGGACCACTGAAAAATTCTTTGGCTGATCACAACTTTCAATATAGATTCAGAGGACTCAAAAAACTTCTAGTGTCAAAAGAGGGGAAGGAAGTTCTTGCAGAATCTCCAAGTGAAGTGGAGCGCTGGATATCTAGGCATTGGCTTAACCTTCCTCTCAGCCCACAACTCCCAGAAGGCTCTGGGACCCATATAGCACAGCTACTCCACCTAGGAACCCTAACTCTGGCAGACAGCCCTCGGAGAACCGTTTTACACAGGGACCAGGTCCATCTCTCTCCGATTCCCCCACACCAAAGAATTCAGCTCACACAATACCATTAGCTACATCCAGTCCTGTCAATCCCTTCGATCAAACACTCCAGCCTCCCAGATTTACAAGGACTAATTCTCATCATCATCAGCGATTAAGAAGTGGACTGCAGCTAACCTCAGATCAACAAAGTGTAGCGCCCCCGCTAAGATATCGAGAAATGGATCCACCTCAACTCCAACAGACTGTCACTCTCCATGCCCGGAGTTAACAACCACAGCTACTGACTCCATGGACTGGACAGATATACCAGACTCCTCTCTAGTAGAGGCAGTCGATCTTTCTGGAACACTTAAACCTGGGAAAAAGTCATATGCCTTGGCTATCCTAACACCGCTTTCGAACCCCACAGCAGTCAATGTGGACCCTCAGAATAATCCTAAGCTGATCTACAGCTACTAATCAAACTCCATCAGCTGAACTGTAAATTCTGTAATCACAAGTGATCTCCATTACATAGTCTGCATGCACAGAAATTCCCCCTAGTGGGCTTTATGTGTCTGCACTACTGCATTAATATGTTGCTCATAATTGCTTATTGATAATATCTAATGGAGGGTTAGTTTATGCCATCCCTCCCCCCTGGAGCAATCGAATAATGCTATTCGAACCCGACCCCCAGAATCATATTATAGCCAATGTTGTCACACTATTGGGCACTGTTGTAGTCCTTGGCTTATGGCCCTTATGGTGTTCGGCTGGGGAGATTACCCCCCCTTATTCATCCCTCCCTCCCCCCACCCCATCCCGGGGTTGTGCCTTACACCTGAGGATTGTTACCAAAGGAGGAGAAGCGTGTTTTTCTTGGTTGCCTTCTTCATCCCCTGGTTTTGAGCGTCGAAGCTAGTGTAGCTGAGGATGCTACCTTCTGTTTAGTGCCTTCTTTCACTTAGACTTCTATCACTCTTAGTGTAGGTACGCTTGTTCGAATTGTTATATTGGTTTATTTAGGTAGTTGTTGTTAATTTCGGAGCGTATTGTAATTACTATTGTCAGTGTTACTGTTTACAATTCATTTCTTATTTCTTAGACTTCATTACAGTGTTATTTTTCCTGGTACACCTCTGAGTGGTTTCCCTTTTTAGCAGTGCAGTTCTAACTTCCTGGCTCTCATTAACGGTGTTCATATAGCAGGCTTGCATTTTTCTGCACCTTACCTCATTTTGGGATTTCCTATCCTTCTGTCCTAAGCTGGGTAATCACCCTGGCATTTAACTTGTGTAAGAATATACCCCCCAGGACTACGTCTTATATGTGGAATGTTGCAGGGCTTAACCACCCTATCAAACGCACTAAGGTCATTCAATACCTTTGTTCTCTCCATATAGACGTAGCCCTCTTACAAGAAACACACCTACTTAGCAAGTCTGTGGCCTGGCTCAAGAAATCCTGGGTTGGGGCGGTTCATGCCAGATCCGCCAGTTCTAAATCTAAGGGAGTTGCTATTCTTCTCCATAGATCTAGCATCTGGGTGGTTGAAGAAACTAAGTCCAATTCACAAGGCCGCTGGGTTCTGGTCCGACTGACCTCCTCAAGTGGGAAATTGATCCTGGGTAACGTCTATGGCCCTAACACAGACCAAGCAGAATTTTTCCCTAGCCTCAGTCAAGCCATTTCTACTTTACAACAGGATAAGGCTACTGCATCCCTAATTTTGGGAGTGGACTTTAACTTAGTTTCCAACATTTTTTTGGATAAGTCCAAACCCACCCCTCAGACACATCCTAAAGCCCATGCCTCCTTAAAGGAGTTGCAAAATGAATGAGGCCTTATAGACGTATGGAGGTGAGATAACCAGTCAGGACGAGAATATTTTTACTTCTCCCCCCTTACGGAGTACATAGCCATATCAATTATTGGTTGGCCAATACTGCAGCCTCTAGTGCAGTAATGAATAATTCCATAGGTAGTATCCATATCTCAGACCATGCATCTGTACTGCCTATCTATACCCCCGTTGGACACCGACCCACTGGTACACGATGGAGGTGTAACCCCCTTTTAGTTAAGGACCCAGAGTTTAAACGTGCCATGCTGAAGGCTACCCAGGACTACTTTGCCCTTAACTCCGAATGTGGAGTTTCGGCAAGTATAGTATGGGAGGCTTTTAAAGCTAACCTATGAGATCATATTATTGCCTTTGCTGCACACCAGAATAAGGCCGGGAAAAATTTCTTGGATAGATTACAGTCAGAGCTTTCTGGACTAGAGATCTGTTTTAAAGCCTCCCCTACTGTAACCAGAGATGCCTCCCTGTCCCGGAGAATAGTAGGGCTTAAATACCAAATTAATGGCATGTTACATCATAAAGCAGAGTATGTTTTGCTTCACTCTAGGCATGCATACTGGGAGGGAGGGATAAAGGAGGCAAGCTTTTAGCCTATCAGTTACATAAGCAGCAGGCATCTGCCAGAATTCATGCACTCCGTACACCCTATGGTTTAACTGCCACGGACCCAGCTGCTATCAAAGATACTATGAGTCTCTTCTATCAATCCTTATATAAATCTCAATCCTCTCTAACACCAACCATGCTGTCCCAAAGCCTGAATCGGTTCTGTCAGTGTTTTACTACCCCCACCTTGTTACTGGAACAAGTCTCCCTTTTAGAGGCCCCAATCACTGTATCTGAGATAAGAAAGGCCCTATCCCAGATGGCCAAAGGGAAAGCCCCGGGACCAGATGTAATGACTGTTTAATTCACTTTGCACCCATGATTGTCTCCAAGGCACGGACTTGAGTTGGGCGCCTCAAGGATTCACTTATCTTGGGATCTTTATTCCTACAAACTGGGTGGATTTTGAGCTTTCCAATTTTAACCCTCTCCCGAAGCAACTAAGTACGGAAGTAGAGTGCTGACGTAAGCTACACCTTTCCCTTCCTGGTAAAGTGGCAGCTATACGTATGCTCCTTCTCCCTAGAGTTACATACTGTACTTGTTCAATAATCTTCCAATACACCTCTCTCCCAAGCTGTATTCCTCCCTTGAGAAATTGGCATCCTTCTTTTGTGGGAAGGGAAGGCTCATAGGTGGGGGAAGTATAAGTTAAGAGCACACTAGTCTAAAGGAGGCCTGGAGGTTCCCTGGTTTCAAGGTTACCATCTGGCAAGTGTGGCGCACAAGCCACATAGTGGTTTATGCCTATGGCCGCGTCCCAACCACTGTTGGTTACTGTCAAAGCTGATATGCTAGCCCCCACTCCACTCAGATCTCTGCTAGACCCAGGTGGCCCATCTAATAAGGGACTGTCCCCTGTTATTTCCAAATCCCGTTATGCCTGGCGCCACTGTATGGTTTTATCTCATACCCCTAAAGCAGCCTGGCATCCTCCTTTGAAATATGCCGAGTTATGGCAGAACAACTTTATCACTATTGATGGGAAACCTACTAAATGGCCAGAGTGGGAGGCCCAAGGAATGAGATATGTACAAGATCTGATGCTGCCTGACTCAGACACTATGCTATCTTTTACTCAGTTAAAGCAACATTTCCATCTTCCAAATACAGATTTCTGGCGCTTTCTTCAAATGCATGGTATCATTAATGACCTCTCAACTCAATATAAATCAGATACTAAATGGGCTTGGCTTGCCTCTTTGCATAAATTCCCCTGCTCAAGAGGCCGAATAGCTAAATTCTATACCACTTGGTGAGAAGCGCAGGCCAACCCCACGAAACACTGAAAGGCTAAATGAGAAACTGACCTACGCAAGACTATCTCTAATGACTCATGGTCTCATTGTCTTGTGAATGCACATAATGGGTATAGAGACGCTGAGCGTCAGTTTTTACAACTCAAAATCCTTTTGAGTTGGTGTAGAACCCCAGCCTTTTTGTACTCCAGGGGCCTTACACCTCACTCCAGTTGTTGGAGACGACAACAACCAGATGCCCATCTCCTCCATATACTATGGACTTGCCCTCAAATAGTCCCCTTTTGGACTAAGGTTACCCACGAATGTTCAAGAGTACTTACCATTAAAGAAATACCCTTAGACACTGCACGGCTTTCAGGGGACTCGTCTGGGTTAACTCCTCTCCCTAGAGCATATAGAGAATGGATTATGTTTGCATTACTAGAAGCTAAAAGGCTTATATTAATGCACTGGAGACAGATAAATAATCCAAATATGGATATGTGGCTTGCAGCCATGGCTCATCTGGTTTTATTGGTTTTGTTGGAGAGGCTGTCCTATACCCACCGAAACTAGCTAACCTACTTCTATAAGAAATGGGGAGCTTACCTCCATTCTCCACTGTGTAAAATTTCTGTCCCTCCTGGAAATCCCCCCTTGATAAGATAGGATATAGTCTATCATACCTGCAGTTGTCAGTTGTTTGCAGGAAGCTATAACTAGCACTGTTATAATGATCTTTTATTACTTAACATATTCCTTCCTGTGCCTAATGGTTCCTTAATGTGGCCTATATGATACTGATACATAGACCGTAAGATTTCTTGAGTTTTGTCAATGTTCTGACTTTATATGGAACTGTACCGTAAAGATATATACTATTTGAAGTGTACCAAAAAAGTGAAAATCTTCAATAAAACTTTCTATGATAAAAAAAAAAAGGCCACTACTATTGCTAAGCATTTTGTGAACACTCATGGAGCTGATGTTAGTCCGAAGGGCACTGCTCTGAACTGATAATAGCCTGAAGGCAATTCGAACCTGAGGTACTTTCTGTGGGAGCATCTGATGGGAATGTGAAAGTAGGCATCCTTGAGGTACAGGGAGGCTAACCAATTCCCTGGGCTCAGAGAGGGAAGAATTACTCCTAGAGTCACCATTTTGAATCTTGGGTTGACTAGATGCTTGTTTAAGTATCTTAGGTCTAGGATGGGCTGCCACTCCCCTGTCTTTTATAGGGCAAGGAAGTATCTGGAATACAGGCCCTTGGCCCTGTGTGGAGTAGAAAAGTACAGTTACGTAAGAACTTACCGTAACAGTAGATCTTCGAGAGAGGCTCTTGCAGTAGGTAATTACATATAGGACTGACGCCGGCCGGCCGCAGGACCCCACGGAAAAATTTCTAGCTAGCAGTCCCTGGCAAGGGCGGTCCGTCACGACCTTCCAGTTCTTTCCCGCCACAGGCCCGGAAGGCCCGGACGAGAGAGAAGCAGATATTTCCCTCAATGGAAAAGGAGCTGAAAAAACCTAGGGGGATGGAGGGCAGGAAGGTATTACCTACTGCAAGAGCCTCTCTCGAAGATCTACTGTTACGGTAAGTTCTTACGTAACTGTACTATCTTACTTCGAGAGGGCTCTTGCAGTAGGTAATTACATATAGGACAGAATCCCAAGCAGTCTGGAACAAATGAAAGGCACCGGGAGGAGGAACTACTCCAAAAAATAGTAAATAATCTAGCAGGTCTCAAGATAGGAGGCCTTGCAAGACAGCTAACCCGAAGCCTGTTCTACAGCGAGAGGCAATGTCCAAACTGTAATGTTTAGTAAAGGTATGGACTGAAGTCCAAGTGGCGGCAGCACAGATGTCTGCCGCAGACACGTTCTTGAAACAAGCCGCAGAGGCTGCAACTCCACGAGTGGAGTGACCTCTGACTTCACCCGGGAGGGTTTTGTTGTACTTGTCATAACAGAAAGTGATGCAATGGGCCAACCATTTTGATAGGCATTGCTTAGAGACAGCATTGCCTTCTCTTTTGTGAGTGAAAGAGATGAACAACTGATCAGTCTTTCTGAGATCCTTCGTCCTATCGGTGTAGTATCTCAGAATCCTGTGAACATCCATGGTATGGAGCAGGTATTCTCCTTGATTGGAGTACTGCATGAAGAAAGCAGGTAATTCAATAGACTGATTTAAGGTAGATTCCGCTACCGCCTTTGGGAGAAACTTAGGATTCGTGCGAAGAGCTACTCGTTCTTTGTGAAAAATCAGATAAGGGATTTTGCACATGAGGGCCTGGAGCTCAGAAATTCTGCGAGCAGAAGTAATGGCCACCAAGAATAGCATCTTCCACGATAAAAACTTCAAGTCTGCGGAAGCCGCTGGCTCAAAGGAGGAAGGGTAAGTTTCTCGAGGACAAGGTTTAAGTCCCAAGGGGGAGCTGGAGTCCGGACAGGGGGCCTGAGATGAAGGACCCCTCTGAGGAAAGTTTTGGATACCTCCAGCTGGGCAAATGCCTTATCAGTGAAAGGGACATAGTAGGCTGAAATAGCCGCCATATGGACTTTCAGAGAGGAGTGACTGAGACCCAGGTCGAAAAGATGATGCATGTACTCAAGAAGAATGGTCACAGGACAGGAAAAGGGCTCCACATTCCTGGACGCAACCCAGATGGAAAATCTTTTCCATTTCATGGCGTAGGTGGACCTAGTGGAGGGTTTTCTAGCTTCCACCAGAATCTCGGCCACCTTAGGAGAAACGCCAAAACGAGATTGAGCTAGGTCTGCAGGAGCCATGCATGAAGTTGAAGGGACTTGAGTCCCAGATGGACCAGGGTCCCCTGATCCTGGGTCAGCAATCCTGAAGATAAAGGAAGAGGAAGAGGAGGAACCTCTGAGTATTGTTGTAGAAGAGAGAACCAGATTTGCCTGGGCCAGAAAGGAGCGATCAGAATCATTCTCGCTGCTTCCAAAGCAAGCTTCTGTAGCACATGAGGGACCAGAGGATTTCGTGGAAAAGCATAGACGAATCTGTCCTTCCAGCTTAGAGATAGAGCTGCTGACAAGCGCCTCGCTCTGGAGCGAGCGAGCAAAAGATTGGAAGATTTGCGTTTTGTGAGGAGGTGAACAGGTCTATCTGAGGAGTCCCCCAAATGTGGAAGACGCTTTTCAGAACTTTTTTGTCCAGTTCCCACTCGTGTGGAAGGGCCAACGAGCGACTTAGTCTGTCTGCCAGGACACTGTCGACTCCCGGAACATGGATCACCGTGAGGTGAAGGTTGCGAGGCGTTGCCCATTCCCAAACTCTCATCGCTTCCCTGCACAGTGGGTAGGACCGAGTCCCTCCCTGCTTGTTGATCTACCACACCACGCACATGTTGTCCGTTTGGACAGCTAGGTGACCGGGAAGGATGTATTGGTGAAGGGCCTGGAGAGCATACAGCACTGCTCGAAGCTCGAGCATGCTGATGTGGAGAAGTATCTCCAAGTTTGACCATAGGCCCTGGGTTCGGTGAGGACCCAGATGGGCTCCCCAACCTTCACCTGAGGCATCCATGGTCAGAGTCTGATCGGGGGGAGGATGAAAAAAGGGGACCCCCTGGAAAAGGTTCTCTTGAACCATCCACCATTGCAAGTCTCTTACCATCGGCGAGGAGATCAGAACGAGATGATCTAGGTCGTCTACCCGTTGATCCCACTGAGATCGGAGAGTCCACTGAGAGATTCTCATGTGGAGGCGCGCCACGGGAACCGTCGGGATGGCCGCCGCTATAAGCCCCAGGAGACGGAGCACCGACCTCGTCGGAACCCTTCTGTGTTCCGAGAGGAGGGAAATCTGGGACTGGAGGGAGGCACCCTTGTCCAGAGGCAGGAAGGCCTTGCACATTGTCGTGTCGAGGACTGCCCCGATGAACTGGAGCCTCTGTGAAGGATCCAGGTGAGACTTGGAATGGTTGATGGTAATGCCCAGGCCAGTGAAAACCTGCTGGGCGAGGGAGAGAAAATGCAGGAGTTTCTCCCTGGGCGGGGCTGCCAGGAGCCAGCCGTCCAGGTAGGAAAACCTGAGCTCCCAAAGCACGCAGGTGGGCCGCCACCACCGCCAGGTATTTGGTAAAGACTGGGAGCCAAGGAAAGACCAAAAGGAAGCACTGAATTGGTAGTGGTCCCTTGGAACACAAATCTGAGGTACTTTTGAAAAGGATGGGCGAATGGGATGTGGAGGTACGCATCCTGCATATCCAGTGCACAAAGCCATTGGCCCAGCCAAAGCAGGGCAGAGAGTTTGAAAGGAGAGCATCCTGAACCTCTTGTATTCCACATATAGGTTCAGGGAGCTGAGATCGAGAATGGGTCTGAGATCTCCCGTCTTCTTTGGTACGAGGAAGAAATGGGAATAGTAACCTGTCCCGTGGAGGTGAGGAGGGATGGGCTCTATAGCCTGCTTCGCAAGGAGAGCAGAGATTTCTTCCCTGATCAAAGGAAGATGGTCCCTTGAGTAAGAGGAGTTCAGAGGGGGGTGACGTGGAGGTTTCTGCAGAAACTCTATGGAGTGCCCCTCTGCTATGATCTGAAGCACCCATGAATCTGATGTTATCCTCTCCCAGCCCGGAAGGTGGAGGGAGAACCTCCCTCCTACCGGTTCCTCTGGGGCGTCCGGAGGCGGTGGGAGAGGGAAGGAGTCAGGTGGTGTGAGGCAGCGCCGCAGATGGGGCACCCGTTGCTTTCTTGGGTGGCGGGGGCCTAGCAGCTGTAGGGGCCTGACGTTTAGTGGCCCACCTTCCCTGAGGTTTCGCTTGAGGCCGGCTGCGTCTGCGAAGGGGATGGCGCTGTGGGGGATGGGGACGGTACATTGAATCAACAGATTTAAGGGCCGTCCCCTTCTCCTGCAAGTCAGTGATGATGTCCTTGACATCACCGACGAAAAGCACAGAACCCCTGAAAGGTGCTTCTTGAATTGCTGACTGCACCTACGGGACCAGACCTGACACACGGAGCCATGTGTGACGCCGAAGACTAACGGCGAACGCAGAGCTCTGTCCTGCGGTGTCCACTGCGTCGTAGGTCATCCTCAGAATGTGATGACTAGCCGAACGAGCAGAACGGACCAGGTTGGATAACTCCTGCTTGACTTGAGAGTCAGGCAAGGAGTCAATCTTAGATTTCGCCTGGGTAAGGACAGCCTTCTGGTAATCCCCCATATGTGCTACATAATTCAGGGCCCTAATCCCCAGTGTGGAAGAAGCGTAGATCATCCTTCCATACTGATCCAGAATGCGAGATTCCTTATCCGGGGGAGACAAGCTCAAGTGTTTCGGGTGTGCTGACTGGCCGTGAGTGGCGCTGATCACAACCGAGTCTGCACGGGGGTGAGAATCTAAGAAGTCTACACCCTCCGGAGCCTGGTATAGCCTGTTCGACTTCCTAGGAAGTGGGGCTAACGCAGAGGGTTGCTTCCAAATAGTGGAAACAAGGTGGGCGTGAGGCTCGATCCAGGGGGGCACAAGGGTAGGAGCCGTAAGGGGCAAGTCCAGATGTTCAATGAGTTTAACCCGTTGAGGATCTGGCTCTAAGGAATGCCACTGATGGACTTCCTGGATCTTCCTGAGCAAATCCGTGAAGGAAGGATCCTCCGGAGGAGTCCTCGGCCGGGGCTTGGACGGAGAGCGCGGCTCGTCCGCTTTCTCTGAACACCTGAGAGCCCTCCGAGGAGTCCAAGAGAGAAGAAGAAGAGAATTTGAAGCAGAGTAAGACTCCCAGCTCATCTAGGGGAGGAACGGGTTCCTTAGGGGAATCCCCGGATCGTGTCCTGCCCCTCTCTGGATCCCGAGGCAAAGCCCAGGAATCCAGGAGGTGGAGAGGGAGTATGCCGCCTGGGGGCGTACGGGAGCCGGTGGTGGCACAGTCGCCGTAAGACGGCTCCCGACTTCCTTGGTGAGCTGAGCCTTGGCCTCAGCCCACCAGGAGGCAAGAGTCTCCTGGAGATCCACCGGTGGCTTAGGGGGCGGTGGAGGAGGAGGAGGAGGGGGATAGTTGTACGGATGAAATCCGTAGGGAGAGTATCTGTAACCCTGCTGCGGGAATACCGTAGCCGGGTACTGCCGCATCGGAGGAGTCTGCGCCAGGTACTGCGGCACAGGATACTGAGGACCTGGGAAAACCGGCGTCGGAGAGGACGGTGGATACCCAGGCACTGGAGGAGCTGCCGGAGCAGATGGCCCAGCCGGGTACTCCATGGGCGGATCAGCCGGATAGGCCCGTGGGTGGAGGGCCCTATGAAAGAGGAATATCGCGCCGCGCCGGCGGGGCTGGTGTTGGAGCGCGCGCCGGAGAAGCCGCGCCAGGGCCGAAGTCGGAGCTGGCGTCAGGGAGAGCCAGCGCCAGATCCGGATCTGTAGGATCAGACGGTAGCCCAGGATCCGAGCCTCGTCCCAGGATGGAGCGGAAAATCCCGGGGTCGGGGCAGGTGGACTCGGGCTCCCCTAGCGGCAGTGAAGGCTGCGGGGAACCTGTGTACGACAGGCGAAGCAGGGTCTGCCGTGGGCTCCGAGGCCGCGCACGTCGGGCGAGTGTGGCTTAGGGGCGATCTCGCGGACGCCAGAGAGCCGCGTCCGACTTGGAGTCCCTCATCAGAGATGGGCTGAGGATGGGAAGAGGCCCGTCCGAGGGGACACTGCCGTGTGCCACCCGAAGGTCGAGCGTCTTAGTGGCCTCTCCCGTGGACATCGGAGGAGCCGACGTGACGGCTTATGGGAGGCGCCTGCCAGTAGGCCGCAAGCCCGCGACGGTACCGGGGCTGGGCCTCCTTTGCCCGGAGGGCACCGCGGGTTTGAACGCGAATCCGGACGGGCGGGCCGATGCTCGCCCAAAGCCTTGGAGGCTGCCGCCGGGCGATCTCGAGGAGGATGTTAGTTTGCCCGCGACTCCGCCGGAGTCGCGGGAGGAGGAAGTTTCTCCCGTGCCTTTCCTTGTCCCGCTTTTGTGCCCTTCAGGAGGTCGACGCCTCGAAGTTTTTTCAACTCCTTCTCCATCAGGACATCTTCCTTTGAGGAGAAGGGCTTCGAGAGACTGCTGGCGTCATCTGCGGGTGGCCGCGTTGAAACGTAGGCAGTGCGGACACTTGTCGACCGCGTGGTCGGGGCCTAAACAGAAAAGGCAGAGGGAGTGACCGTCTTTGTGAGGCAATTGGGCGCTGCATGAGTCGCACTTATTTTTTGAAGGGGACGACATATACAGACGTTCACCTGACGATAGAAAATATAAAATACAATACTGAAACTTTTCAGAAAAACTGACGAGGTAACAGGACTGAGCAATAGGAACTTAACCGCGAGGCGCTGCACGAGCTGACGGCGGGAAAGAACTGGAAGGCGGCGTCCGGGAACGCCCCTTTACACCGATGTCATATAACGCGGTCACCTGACGTGGGGGCGGTCCCTCGCCAGGGACTGCTAGCTAGAAATTTTTTTCCGTGAGGTCCTGCCGCCGGCCGGCGTCAGTCCTACATGTAATTACCTACTGCAAGTGCCCTCTCGAAGTAAGATCTCTCTATGTCTCTGATAGCCAGCAGAGAGGAAACCTCTGCCTCTAGGGCAATAGTTTCGGAGACGTTTGCAGGTGGAAAAGACCTAACCCTCAGCTTTGGAAATTTTTTGGAGCTCATGGCCAAACCCTGGCTTACTACCTCCAGGACCCACTTGTCTGAGGTAATGGACTTCCAGGCCTGCCTCCTACTGGAATAGGGGAGTCGACCCGGGCTGACACATCAGAGTGTCTGCATGGCAGGAGCCTTAGACCAGGAGGAGAATGCAGCCCTGCTCATCCCTCTGAAGAACCCCCTCTGAGGAAAACGAGAGGAGGCCTGTGCCTGGTAGAAAGGCATGTGAAAAGGCCTGCCCCTGCCCCTAGACTGCTGCTTCCGAGGAGCTGCCTTCCTTTCCTTGGCCTGTGCATTCCTGTAGGTGGTTCTGTATTCATCCATCTTTTTCATGTAATTCTCTGTCTGCACCCCAAACAAAGAATTACCCACCACAGGGAAATCCATGGCCTTAGCCTGGGTGTCCTGTGAGAGGCTAGTACATCTGAGCCAAGCAAATCTCTGAAGAGACATAGATGTAGCCATGACTCGTGATAACACATCATTTGAGTCCACAGCAGCATGAAATTGGATCTCAGATGCCTCAATCCCATCAGCAGCCACCTCCTCCAGCTCCCTGGCTAGCTGGAGGGAAGCCTGTTTAGCCCGTTCCAGAACAGTATCCCATCTGGACTTCTGGTATCTGGCTGTGTAGGCCATGTAGTTTGCCTGCCTGAGTTCCAAGGAGAATGCAAAGTACTGTTTTTCCGCGATAGCATCCACCTTTTAAGAGTCTTTATCTGGGGTGTGTGAAGCCAAATTTATATTAGTCTTGTCACAGGCTGCAGCCTGCACAACCCCAACATGGCTGCATTGTTGGAACAAGAACTCCGTACCTGAGCCTGACAGCATATACCCCTGTCCATTCTCTTGTCCACGGGAGGTAAAGAAATACAGGTTACTCACCTGTAACAGCAGTTCTAGGAATGGTATATGTTGTTCATCCACACTTTCTGGCAGGTATCCTTGCCGCTTTAAATCTTGCTGGAAGGTCTTCAAGCTGGCTCCTCCCACCCACCCGAGTGGTAAAACTCTCGGCTCCGCCCCATGATGCCAGATCTGGCCCGCTGGAAGCTCAGGTTGTGCGCCGAGGCTGGGAGGTCGGTGGTTTATGTAGATGAACAACATATACCATTCCTAGAACTCCTGTTACAGGTGAGCAACCTGTATTTCTAGGGACATGGATATGTTGTTCATCCACACTTTCTGGCAGACTCCTAGCAGTTCTCCGGGAGGAGGGAGGCAAGGCGCACACCCCTACTTAGGAAATAGAGACTGGAGAACCGAGGCCCCAAAACCAGCATCCCGGCGTGACTCAAGGTCGATGTGGTAGTGGGTTATAAAGGTATATGCCGACTTCCAGATAGCAGCCCTGCAGATATCCTGGATAGGGACATCCCTGGAAGCAGCTACCGATGCAGCGGTATGGCGGGTAGAATGAGCTCTTATCTCTCTGGGAGGCTCCATGCCCACCAACCTATAGAAGAGATCTATGCAGGAGGTGACCCACCTGCTTATCGTCCACTTGGCTGCAGGTCTGCCAGGTGTGGCTTCAGCGTAGGTGACAAACAGCTGGCGAACCTCTCCCCAAACTTCAGCCAGCGCTCCTTATAGTAAGCGAGCGCCCTTCTAGGGTCCAGAGGATGGAGCCTATATTCGGCCTCCGAGGTGTGATTGGGGTAGAACACCGGCAGAGTCTACACCTGGTTAAGGTGAAACTCCGACACCACCTTCGGAAGGAATTTCGGGTTGGGGCGCAGGACAACCTTGTCCCTGTGGAAGACCAGGTAAGGAGACTCGATGGAAAGCGCCTGGAGCTCTCCCATCCTTCTGGCTGACGTGATAGCCACCAAGAAGGCGGTCTTCCACGACAGGTGAGAGATGTCACACCTGTGCACTGGTTCGAATGGCTTGCCCATGAGCTTTGCTAATACTAGCAGTAGATCCCATGGAGGTGGAGGTTCACGCACCGGAGGGGATATGTGATCCAGGCCTCTGAAAAAAGCGCCCGACCACCTTCTCCTGCGCCACCGACTGCTTCCCGGCCCATGCCCGGTAAGCAGAGATGGCTGCCAGGTGCACCTTTAGGGTCGTCTACCTAAGCCCTTGCTGAGAAAGGGACCATAGGTAGTCCAAGATGCTTGCCAAGGAACAGGAGGAAGGGTCCAGGCCCTTGCCCTGACACCAAATGGAGAATCTCTTCCATTTGAAGGCATAGCATTTTCTGGTCGACTCCTTACAGGACGCCTCAACTACATTGAGGACCTCGTCGGAAAGACCCAAGGCCTGGAACTCTAGCCCCTCAGGAACCAGGCCGTCAGGTGCAGGGATTGAAGGTCCAGATGGAACAACTTCCCCTGATTGACTGATAACAGGTCCGGGCAAGCTGGAAGCTGCCTCGGGAGCCTGGAGCTGAGGCTGAGGAGATCTGGATACCAGCACTGGCGGGGCCAGTCAAGGGCTACCAGAATCACCTGTGCCTTGTCCCTCCTCACCTTGAGAAGCACCTTGTGGATCAAGGGAAATGGGGGAAAGGCGTAGAAGAGGCCCGGGGTCCACGGCCTCGAGAAGGCATCCCCCTGCAGCGAACCTTGCTGAGGGGGCCGGCATGAAACAGCCTCAGCTTCGCATTCTCCCTGGAAGCAAATAGGTCCACCTGAGGTGTGCCCCAGTGGGAGAAGACATCTTGTACTACCTCCGGCAGGAGAGCCCACTCGTGGGACACAGCCCCTATCTGGCTTAGGGCATCGGCCAGAGTGTTGGAGGCTCCTGCCACATGGATGGCTAGGAGATCCGCCTCCAGGCTGCGCACGAGTGACCAAACGCGGAGAGCTTCCTTGCAAAGAGGCATGGAGCGCGTCCCGCCCTGGCGGTTTAGGTAGTACATGGTTGTGGTACTGTCTGTCTGGACCTGAACCACTTGACCCCGCAGAAACAGAGCAAAGGCGGTGAGGGCAAGACGAACCACCCAAAGCTCCAGCAGGTTGATATGGCATCGAGACTCCTGAGGGGACTAGAGGCCGTGCGCTCTGTGCTCCCAGATGGGCACCCCAACCCATCAGAGAGGCATCGGTCGATAGAGAGACCGTCGGTTCGGGGCGGACAAACGGGATGCCCTCCTGCAAATGGGCTGGAACGGTCCACCACTGGAGAGCGTTTCACATCCCCTGGGTCACTGTCACAAGCTGGTCCAATGGATCGCAACGCTGTGACCACTGGCTGGCCAATCCCCACTGAAGGGGACGCATGCACCAGCGGGCCCAACAGACCATGCTGGTGCAGGCCGCCATGAGACCCAGGAGGCGCAGGAAGTCCCGGGCAGGGCGCGACTGCCCAACCAGAAATGATTGGGCAAAGGAGGAAAGAACCTCGGCCCTGTCCGCCAGGAGCCGTGCTCTGGCTCAAGAGAGTCGAGCTCTGCCCCGATAAAATGAATCACCTGCTTTGGTCCGAGTTCTGACTTGGCCTCGTTGATGAGAAGGCCGATCTGAGAGCAAACCTGGAGGGCCAGATCTCTGGACCGCTCCACCTCCTGTCTGGAGGGGGCTGCTATCAGCCAATCATCCAGGTAAGAGTACACCCGGACCCCTCAGTGCTGCAGGAATGCTGTCACCACTGCCATGCATTTGGTGAAGACCCTGGGAGCAAGGGAAAGGCCGAAGGGCATGGCTCGGAACTCGTAAAGGGATCCCCCCACTCGAAAGTGAAGGAATCTCTGGTGAGACGGACCGATAGGGACGTGAAAGAACACATCCTGTAGGTCCACAGAACAGAACCACACGCCTCGTTCCAGGCATGGAATTATTTGAGCCAGAGTGACCATCCTGAAGGTCCGAGACCTTAGGAACCTGATCAGGTCGTGCAGGTTGAGAATGGGGCGCCAGCCCCCCATCCGTTTTGGGACCAGGAAGTACCTGGACACAAACCCCAGGTCTGAGGGAGGGTCCGCCACCTCTCTGATCACCTCTTTCTCGAGGAGCAGAGCGATGTCGGCTCAGCGAGCCGACAGCGAGGCTGCGGACCCCGAGGCCCCCCGGGGGGGGCGACGGCTCGGAAGGGGGGGGGCCTGCTCAAAGTCCAGAGGCAGGCCCTTTCCTACCACTTCCAGCACCCACCGGTCTGTGGTGATAGCGGACCAGGTGGAAAGGAAGTGGCGGAGCCGTCCCCCATGGGGGAACCTGGGTGGAGTGACTAGGTTGGGGCGACACCTCAACCCGTCACTGGGCAGGCTTGGAGGAGGACCGGCCGAGGGACCTCCTGGGCCTTTGCCTCCCTGCTTCCTGGAAGAGGAAGCCGCAGGCTTGGCTTTGGGATGCCAAGAGCGAGCCTGCTGGCCCTGATGCTGCTGGGCCAGACGTGCCGTGGGCGCAGACGGACGAAAGGGCTTGGGTTGCGGTCTGCGGCCCTTGTCCCTCTGGGTGGAGGAAACCGAGTCCAGAGTGGCACTGGACTTTTCGATCCTCTGGAGGTGACCCTCCACTCCAGGGCCGAAGAGGTCGGTCCTCAAGAAGGGGACATCCGCCAACTTGTGCTGGGTATCCGCTGTGAAGGTGGATATCCTCAGCCATGCCCGACGGCGCATGGCCACTGCGGCCGCGACTGACCTGGCACATGAGTCGCCGATGTCCAGAGCAGTCTGAAGCTGCTGCTTGGTCACTGCGCCTGCCCTGGTCCCACACCTGCTTGACCGTGGTCTGCAGGTCAGCCAGGAGATGAGGGACTACCTCGTCCAGGGAGGCCAACAGGGCGTGAAAGAAGTGTGCCATCAGCACGGCCGAGCTGGCCTGACGAAGGCCAAGGGAGGACACAGCGTAGACTTTGCGCCCGGAGTAGTCCAACTTCTTGGACTCCTTGTTGG
The DNA here is from genome assembly GCA_016271365.2 of Neoceratodus forsteri. Lineage (NCBI taxonomy): Eukaryota > Metazoa > Chordata > Ceratodontiformes > Ceratodontidae > Neoceratodus > Neoceratodus forsteri. The sequence continues at coordinate 626,052,553 of CM057458.1, read as the reverse complement.
GAGGCTTGTCCACGTCCCTGGCGCTTTCGGCACGCCGGAAGACGCTGTCGGTAACCAACCCCTCGGCTGAGGGGTGTTCAAACCAGACAGGAACGGTAGGGATCACAGCATCGCCATCCTGGTCAAGACGAGGGCAGGAAGCAGGACGCTGCCAGAGCTCCAAGGCCGGGCCAACAATAGCCTCGCCACCGGAAAGGCCTCCGGGGAGAATCCTCAGTCCAATATCTCCGTCAGGGATGCTTGGCCCGCTTGATACAGGCTCGAGCTGCATCCCGGTGGACTCGAGATGAGCCTAAGCAAACCCATGAAGGACGATGGACTATCGCCCAGCGACTGACCTCCGGAGGACTCCAGGTCGACCTGTCTGGAGAACAGGAAGGAATCGTCGTCGGACTCGGACGAGTCCGCAAAGAGCTGCCTTGGGCCTGAGCCATCCTCCACCTGCCGAGGGCGGTCAGGAGTGAGGGTGACAGACAGCCTATGGGGCAGGCCCTGGCCCGGCCGAAAATTCTTGGTCGGGGCCCCAAATTTTGGCTGTGGAGGCGGAGGTTCCACCAGAATCGGTGGGGCAGCCAGTTTCGGTCGAGTAACAGGCCTGGGGGCAGGTGCCTCGGCTAGAGCGAGAGGTTGCTTCGGCCGCTCCGGTGACAGCCACTAGATGGCTGGGGAAGGCGACGACGTCGGCTTGCTCCCGGACAGATGGAGCTGTTGCCACATGAGGTCCTCGTAGCGCCGACACAACTTGCGTCGAAGCCTCTCCTCGTCCGAGGAGGAAGACGAGGACGAGCGGTGACGCCGCTTACTACGGTACCGAGACCGAGACCACCTATGTCGGCGGGATCGGCTGGACCGTGAAGATGTCCGAGACCGAGACCCTCGGCGTTTCCGACGAGGGTACTGGGGCAGGGCAGGGGAGACCCGCTCTCCCCTCGGCGCAGCAGTTTCGACCATGGACTCCGGAACTGGAGGCACAGGCAAGTCCACAGTAACCTCGATCTCCGCCGGGGGAACCGGGGAGTGAGGGTTGTCGGCTTCACCGGGTCGACAACCCATCCGACGGGTTGAAAATCTCGGCCTGCGTGATGGGTGCCTCAGTCAACTGACCTGATGGGGACACATGAGGCCAGTGGCGAAGCTGAAGGATCGACGAGTCGGGATTACCGACAACTCGGGAGGGGACCTCTCCCCTCCCCAAGAGCGTAGACGGAGGGACTTACCTTTAGAGTCCTTCTTCTTGGACCGAGAGGAAAGTCCTGATGGCCCCTCTCCCTTGGTGGAAAGGGACTGACAGAGCTCCTTAAAGGAAGCTGAATAGGAGGATCCCAAGGAGAGCAGGATAAAGGCCGCGGAAGACGAAGATGCGGCCTGCGCCGCCTCCTCCTCGAGGGCGATCATCTGCTCGAGCTGTTCCGCCGAGCCAGCCACTGCGGACATCGCCAAACGGGCCTCCTTCGACTTCACCAGCGGGAAACGTTTCTCGGGGTGCCCAAGTTGTAAACCGGTGGCGCGGTCCTCCAGGATGTAGACCGAGAAGGAAGAGCACAGGTCGCAGGCCTGCAGGTCGTGCTCAAGGCCTAAGCAGTAGACGCACGTGGAGTGCGGATCCGTCCGAGACATCTTCTGCCCGATGGGCACCTTCGAAACCGGAAGTCGATTTGTCCATCGCAGCCACTGAGGGAAATAATTGACCCAAGTCTTGAAAACCTTAAACTTTATTTCGGTAAACCAAAGAATTAGGAACCAGTCTTACATGCAGAGCGTTAAGGAGGGAACCTGAGCTTCCAAGCGGTAAGGAAGATCTGGCGTCATGGGGCGGAGCCGAGAGTTTTACCACCTGGGTGGGTGGGAGGAGCCAGCTTGAAGACCTTCTGGCAAGATTTAAAGTGGCAAGGATACCTGCCAGAAAGTGTGGATGAACAACATATCCATGTCCCTAGAATTTGGTGTTTGGAGAATTGTTTGTGTCTGTTTCCCAAAAGATTTATGGAGGGGAATAGACAGTCTTTCAGACTCTGGGATGTCCATCATTTCTACAAAGTCAGGCTCCTCTTGTTCCACAACAGCTTCAACCAGAGGGAGCTGGAGGGTCTCTACCACTGTTTTGTAGAACAAATAGTGGGATGGGGACTCAGAAAGCCTGGGAGGGGAAACATTACAAGATCTGTCTGGAGAGATGTCCGGTTCAATGGGCTCATCCAGACCTTCCATCATACCATAGTTGTCGTAACCTTTCTCTCCCTCCAAATCCGGTTCACAATATTCTGGAACCGGAGGAACTGACCGAACCGAGTGCCTACCTAGAGGTGCTGGATCGGATGGAATCGGACAGAGCGATTCCACAATATTTATCGCTCTGGCTATCTCCTCAGCTGTTGGACGTTGAGGTTCTGGATCCAAACAGGCCAATTTTCTTTTTTTCTTCGACAGAACCGATCCCTCAGGATTGGTTCTTCTTTTGCCAGAGGAAGTATCACCCAGGTCAGTGAGCACTCCTTCAGGTTCGGTCGGAACCGAACCAGGCTGACCTCTCGGCCACCTTTTCCCTAAGCCTACCCAATCTCCTGTCCAGGGTGGCCGTCGGGAAATTCTTACAAATTTGGCAGTCTGAATCGAGGTGGTCAAACCCCAGACAATAAACACAGGTGGTGTGAGGGCCTGCCTTAGCAAGGGCATCCCCACACTCAGTACAGTGTTGAAACCCAGTGGGCCCGGTTTACTCTTGGGTTTCTCAGACACAGCCATCCTAACCACTAACCCTTTAGCAGCTTTAAAGCCAGGCAAGACCCCCCCATGGGTTACCAACTGTATTATGGGCTGTGGAAAAAAATGCCTAAAACTACGTTTTTTTTTTTTAAACCGATAAGGATCAGTACCTCACACAAAGAAATTAAAGAAGTAAAATAAACCAACACAATCGGTTCCTAACTGGACCGACTGACAGACTTTTTGATTTCCACACAGAAATAGTAACTAAACTAAAGTTCACTACCTACAACACTTACTGTACCGCAAACAGGGATCTGAACTGAAAAATAAAGATGACAAAAAAACAGTAAAAACTGACGTTTTACTAGGACCAAACAGACACGTGAAGGAGCAATTTCCGGAACGACTTTTCAGTCAAGCGGAGTAAAGAATCTGATGGTTACACTCTGAAATGCAGCAGACAGAGGTCTGAACCAAGCTCGAGCCCAATGTTCTATGCTCTGGCATAGAGTTAACTCTTTCGTCTCTGGAGCAGTTCAAGTGCTGGGGCTAACTGCATATGTCAGAATTCAGCAAGACTTCATGTTGTTTGAAGTGCACCTTAAGTGATGAATAACTCAGACATGAGTCCAACAGGGAAAAGAGGTACTCTAGAATGAGATTCGCTGGACAGATGAAGGGATCCAGGTTACGAGCAGTGACCCATTTACAGAACCGTTTCTACTTCACAGCATAAGTGTCTCCAGTGGAAGGTTTCCCAGCTGCCAGTAGGATGTCTGCTACCCAAGAAGAAACCCCAAATTGTGAAACTGCTAAGTCTGCAAGAGCCGTGCATGAAGGTGCAGTAAAGTACAGTTACGGAAGAACTTACCGTAACAGCAGATCTTCAAGAGAGGCTCTTGCAGTAGGTATTCACATATAGGACTAAGCCGCCAGGCATCAGGACCCCAAGGAAAAATTTCTAGCTAGCAGTCTCTGGCAGGGGACTGCCCCATGTCAGGTGACCAGAGTCATACGACGTCGGTATAAAGGGGCATTCCCCCATGCCCGCATTCCAGTTCTGTCCTGCCAAGGACTAAAAGAGGCAAGACGAGAGAGGAGAGGATGTGCCCCCATGGAAAGGAATTAAAGAGACTTAGGGGGACCGAAGATGGGAAGGCAATACCTTCTGCAAGAGCCTCTCTCAAAGATCTACTGTTATGGTAAGTTCTTACATAACTGTACTATCTTACTTCAAGAGGGATCTTGCAGTAGGTATTCACATAAAGGACTGAATCCCAAGCAGTCTGGAACAAGACAAAACCGGGAGGAGGACTGTCATCCACAATATAACCTCAGGGCTGTGCAGGTCTCAAGAAAGGAGGCCCAGCAGAACAGCCAACCCGAAGCCTGCTCTTCGGCGAGAGGCAGTGCCCAAACTGTAGTGTTTCATGAAGGTATGGACCAAAGTCCAGGTTGCGGCTGTGCAGATGTCTGCCATGGACACATTCCTGAAACAAGCAGCAGAGGCAGCTACTAACCTGGTGGGGTAACATCTGACCTGACCCGAAAGGGTCTTGTTGTACTTGTCGTAATAGAAAGTGATACAAATGGCCAACCATTTGGAAAGCCACTGCCTTCCCTTTGGTGAGCGAAAGACACATAAAGCTGATCAGTTTTCCTGAGATCCTTAGTCCGACTGGTGTAGTATCTCAGGATTCTGTGAACATCTAGAGTATGTAAGAGGTACTCCCCTTGATTGGAGTGTTGCGTAAAGAAAGCCGGTAACTCCATGGATTGATTCAGTGTAGATTCAGCCACCACCTTAGGAAGAAACGTAGGGCTATTACGAAGAGGTACACGTTCCTTGTGGAAAATCAGATACAGGATTTTACACATCAAGGTTTGAAGCTTGGAAATGCGCTTAGCAGAAGTGATGGCCACTAGGAAGAGTGTCTTCCAAGAAAGGAACTTTAAGTCTGCTTCTGCTGCTGGCTTGAAAGGAGGCAGTGTGAGCTTCTCTAGAATAAAATTCAAGTTCTATGGAGGGGCAGGATTGCGGATGGGGGGTGTCTCAGGTGGGGAACCCCTTTAAGAAAAGTCTAGAGACTTCCAAATGAGAAAAGGTTTGGTCTCTAAAGGGAATGTGGTAGGCTGAAATAGCTGCCATATGGACTTTTAAAGAGGAATGGCTAAAACCCAGGTCGAAGAGGTGACGCACGTAATCCAGAACTTTGTAAGCTGGGCACAAGAAAGGCTCTAAGTCTTTGGAATATGCCCAGATGGAACACCGTTTCCACTTCATAGTGTAGGTGGACCTGGTGGAAGGCTTCCTGGCCTCTACCAAAATGTCCGCTACTAAGAGAGAGACTCTGAGGTGGGGTTTGGCTATGTCTGGAAGAGCCACGCATGAGGATTAAGGGATTTGAGGCCTAGGTGAACAAAGGTCCCCTGATCCTGGATCAACAAGAGCTGTGACACAGGAAGAGGAGGTTCCTCTGAAAACTGTTGCAGAAGAGAGAACCAAACTTGCCTCGGCCAGAAGGCGATGAGGATTATTCGAGCCCCTTCTGATCTGAGTTTGTTCTGGACCCTTGGAATCAAAGAAATGGGAGGGAAGGCATAAATGAATCTGTCCCTCCAACAGAGAGACAGAGCATCCCACCAGAAAATGTCTCGCTCTGGAGCGAGCGAGCAAAAGGTGGGAAGTTTTGCATTTTAGAGGGAGGCGAAGAGGTCTACCTGAGGAGTCCTCCACTGCCGAAAGATATAGTTTATGACCTGCTGGTCTAACTCTCATTTGTGAGCCCTGGCTGAGGATCAACTGAGTTCATCTGCCAGGGTGTTTTCCACTCCCGAAACGTGAACTGTGGTCAGGTGAAGGTTGTGCTGGGCTGTTCAATACCAGACTCTCATCTCCTCCCAGCACAGGGGATAGGAAAGCACAGTTACGCAAGAACTTACCATAACAGCAGATCTTTGAGAGAGACTCTTGCAGTAGGTATTCACATATAGGACTGACTGGCCAGGCGTCAGGACCCCACAGAAAAATTTCTAGCTAGCAGTCTCTGGTGGGGGACCGCCCCCATGTCAGGTGACCAGCATCATATGACGTCGGTATAAAGGGGTAGTCCCCCACGCCCGCCTTCCAGTTCTTTCCCACCAAGGGCCAAAAGAGGCAAGATGAGAGAGAAGAAAAAATTACTCACCTTAGTAATGTTGTTTCTTCTAATGAAGTCTTGCTGTATTCTGACTATTGCAGAGATCTCCAACCTTTGAACTGCCCTGGAGAACAAACAGTTAACTTTCCATGCAAGGCATGGAACGCTGAGCTCGAGCTCGGTTGAAGCCTCTGTCTGCTGTTGTTTGAACCCCAACCGCCAGATCTTTACGAGCTATACTCACTGGGCGTTCTGTGTGGAAACTGTAAACTCACACTAGCCAACTGGCAACTAAATTTAATAAAAGGGTTTTGGTTTCAAAGCAAAGACTCAAGTCAGGAAACCCCAAAAAAAAACACAACACACACCCAAAATAAAGGAGGGTGAGAAAAGGGGGCACCTCTAGGGTGCCAACACTGCTCCTGCCCACCCACATCCCAAAAACTAGGTTCTGAGAGGGGAGGCGGGGGGGAGGGAGGTCAGAATACAGCAAGACTGCATTACAAGAAACAACATTACTAAGGTGAGTAATTTTTTCTTCAAACAACATGAAGTCTTGCTGTATTCTGACTATTGCAGACTACCAAGCAGTACCTCCATGGAGGAGGGACACAACCTACTTTGGGAATAGGCTCTGAAGTACTGCTGTGTAGAAACCGAGCATTACTCCTAGCCTGGATATCCAGAGAGTAATGCTTGGTAAAAGTATGGACTGTTTTCCAGGTGGCTGCTTGACAGATCTCTAAGATAGGAATATCCTGGCAGCAGCCAGGAAGCAGCTGTACCTCTAGTAGAGTGAGCCCTCAGGCCTGAGGGTGGGGTCCTATCAATTTTCATAGCAGAATTGTATACAAGAGACAATCCACCTGGCAATAGATCTTTTAGTGGCAGGTTTTCCTCACCGACCTCTCCATAAGTGAGAACAATTGGAGGAGTCAAACCTAGACCCTTGGTGCGCTCTATGTAGTAGCTAAGGGCCCTTACGCCCAGGCTGTGCAGCCTCCTCTCTCCAGAGGAGGAATGGTCAGTGAAGAAAACAGGAAGAGACATAGACTGATTAAGGTGGAAATCAGAGACCACCTTAGGCAAAAACTTCCTATTAGTTCTTAGGACCACCTTATCTCTATGAAAAGAGATAAAATCAGGCTCCACTGACAGGGCTTGCAATTCACTGATGTGCCTGGCAGAGGTAATGGCTACCAAAAACACACTTTTCCAAGTCAAGTACTTAAGTTCTGCAAAGGACACAGACTCAAAAGGGGGTTGCATAAGCTGAGCAATGCAAACATTTGGGTCCTAAGCAGGAGCAGGGTCCCTGAAGTGAGGATTGGTGTGCAACAATCCCTTAAAGAATTTGCAAAATACAGGATGAGCTGAAAGAGAAGAGGGCTTGCCTACTGACAAAAAAGCAGAAACAGCTGCTAAATGTACTTTGAGTGTAGCTGGTCTGAGTCCCAAGCCATTGAGATGAACCATATAGTCCAGGACTGTAGGCAACCCAGCAGAATCTGGAGAAATATGCTTACCAGAGCACCAAATAGTGAACCTTTTCCATTTGGAGTTGTAAGTCTTTCTGGTGGAAGGCTTTCGAGAAGCCTTTAGAATATCCAGAACACCTTGAGAGAGGTGCAGATCAGCAAACTCTAACTCTTCAAGAGCCAGGCCTTGAGATTGAGAGATTTGAGATTCTGATACCAAACCCTCTCCTGAGAGGATGTCAACAGGTTGTAATTCCTTGGAAGAGACAGGGGAAGGTGGACTGCTAAGGACAGCAACAGTGGGTACCAGGGCTGTCTGGACCAGTCTGGAGCAATCAGAATCACTTTGCAGGGTTGAGACCTGATCTTGACTAGCACCTTGAACAGGAGAGGGAAGGGGGGAAGCATACAGGAACTTCCCTTCCCAATTGAGAACAAGAGCATCCAGGGGGACTGAGCCCAAAACTGGGGGTCTGCAGCAAAAAGAGGAAGTTGGTGATTGTCTGGGGCAGCAAAAAGATCTATCTGTGGAGTGCCCCATCTGGAGAAAATCACCTTCAAAATTAGGGGATCTAGGGACCATTCGTGGTGGCCCTGAGATATCCTGCTGAGAGCATCTGCCAGGACACTGCCCTCCCCTGGGAGGTGCACTGCTGTCAGAGAAGTTTGCAGGGAATAGGCCAGAGACCACAACGTCATTGCTTCTGTGCACAAGGCCGTAGACCGAGTACCCCCTTGCTTGATGATGTACCACATTGTGGTGGTATTGTCTGTTCTGATCTGGACTACTTTGTTCTGAACAGACTTGGAAAATCTTGTAGTGCCAGAAACACTGCTCTGAGTTCCAATAGATTGATGTGAAGCAGAGATTCTTGAGGTGACCACAGCCCTTGGGTGGTCAGATCCCCCAAGTGGGCTCCCCAGCCCAAGAGGGAGGCATCTGTGGTAAGGATTAGAGAATGAGACTGAGTGACAAAAGGAACTCCTTGCCTTAGATTGTCCTGATCCTGCCACCATTGCAAAGCCTGGAGCAGAGTTTGAGTCAGTGGGACTAGTTTGGCCAGGGAATCCTTTCTCTGGGACCAGAAGGTTCTCAAGTGGAACTGAATGTCCCTCATCTGAAACCTTGCCCCCGGACCACTGCTGTAGAGGCTGCCATGTGGCCCAGGAGCTGCAAGAAGTGCCTTGCTGGTCGAGACACCTGAAGGGTGAAAGAAGAGGCCAGTTCTACTAGTGTCCTTGTCCTATCCAGGGGAAGGAAGTCCTTTGCTCTTATTGTATCGAGTTCCGCCCCTATAAAGGTGAGGAGCTGCACTGGTTCCAGAACTGACTTTGGAAGATTTAGGAGGAATCCTAAGGAAGTGAGCAGTTGCTGAGTTATCTGAAGATGTAACTTGACTTGGTCTGGAGACTGACCCACTATGAGCCAGTCGTCCAGGTATGGAAAGATGGAGATCTTTTTTCTCCTTAGAAAAGCAACCACTACTGCCAGGCACTTTGTGAACACCCTTGGGGCTGATGTTAGACCAAAGGGCATTGCTTTGCTCTGAATTGATAGCGGCCTGAGGGCAACTCGAACCTGAGGTACTTTCTGTGGGAGCACCTGATGGAATGTGAAAATAGGCATCCTTGAGGTCCAGGGAGGCTAGCCAATCCCCTGGCCTTAGAGAGGGCAGAATTATTCCCAGTCACCATTTTGAATTTTGGCTTTAATAGGTGCTTGTTTAAATATCTCAGATCCAGGATGGGCCACCATTCTCCTGTCTTTTTGGGGGTTAGGAAGTACCTGGAGTACAATCATTTTCCCCTGTGTAGGGCTGGAACCCTTTCTATGGCTCTGAGAGCCAAGAGGGAAGAGAGACCTCTGCCTCTAGGGCAAGGGCCTCTGAAGGATTTGCAGGTGGAAAGGATCTGGTTCTCATCTTGGGAAATTTTTGAGCTGAGAACCAGTCCCTGGCTTACTACTTCCAGGACCCACTTGTCTGATGTTAAAGACTTCCAGTCCTGGACAAAGTAAGCCAGCCTGCCCCTACAGGTAGTGGAGAATCGGCCCGGCAGACCCATAAGGGTGTCTGCTTGGCAGGGGCTTTAGGCTGAGGGGTGGAAGCAGGCCTGCTCATACCCGTCCTGCCTCTCCCTCTAAAGAACCCTCTGAGCAAAGGCAGAAGAGGAGGCCTGGGCTTGGTAAAAGGCCTATGAAAGGGCCTATCCTGCCCCTGGAATGCTGCCTCTGAGGAGTGGCTTGCCTTCTTTGGCTCTGAGAACCCTGTAGGTGGTCCTGTACTTGTCTGTTTTTCATGTAGTTCTCTGTCTGCTCCCCAAACAGAGAATTACCAATGACAGGAAAATCCATGGCCTTAGCCTGGGTATCCTGTGACAAGCTAGTACATCTGAGCAAGCCATCCTCCGAGGGCCACAGATGGCCATGACTCTAGATGAAACATCATTGGAGTCCACAGCAGCATGAAATTGCACTTTGGATGCCTCAATCCCATCCGCAGCCACCTGCTCCAGCTCCTTGGCAAGCTGGTCAGGGGCATGTTTAGCTAGAGCCATCACAGTGTCCCACCTGGACTTCTGGTATCTAGCTGTGTAGGCCATATAATTAGCCTGCCTGAGTCCCAAAGATGCTGCCATGTACTGTTTCTTTGCCATGGCATCAATCCTCCTGGAGTCCTTATCTGAGGGTGTGAAGCCAAGGGTATATTTGCCTTATCACAGGCAGCAGCCTGCACTACCCCAACATGGCTGCATTGCTGGGAAAGGAACTCTGTGTCTAAGCCTGAAAGAGTATACCCCTTGTCCATTCTTCTGTCCACAGGAGGTATGGAATTAGGAGTTTTTAAAATTTTAAATGTCTGTTTCCCAAAAGACTTATGGAGGGGAACAGACCATCTCTTGGACTCCGGGATGTCCATCATCTCAACAAAATCAGGCTCCTCCTGATCCTCTACTGCTTCTTCCACAGGAAGCTGGAGGGTTTCAGCCACTTTTTTGTAAAACATAAAATGGGAAAGGTACTCAGAAAGCCTAGGAGGAGAAACACCTGAAGGTCTGTCTGGGGAGATGTCCGGGTCAATGGGCACATCCAGACTTTCATAATCACCATCACTATCTTCATACTCTACCTCCTCCTCCTTTGGTTCATGAAATTCTTCTAAAGTATAATCCAGAACTGGGGGAATCGAGCGAACTGAGCCCCTGACCGATGGTGCCGGTTCGGTCGGAACCGAAGTTAGCGATTGAACTATCCTTATCGCTTTGGCTATCTCCTCAGCGGTCGGAGAAAGAACTTGTGGATCCGAAGTGGCTGACTTATCCCTTCTTTTTCTTTTAACCGGAACCGACTCCTTAGAATCGGTTCTCCTTTTGCCCGAAGAAGTATCGCCCTTGTCAGAGGGCACTCCTTCTGGTTCGGTCGGAACCGTACCGGGCTGGCCATCCGGTCAGCGGACTTCTTGGCCTCCCTTTCCCTCAGTCTACCTACTCTCTTATCCAGGGTAGCTTTGGGAAAACTTTTACAAATTTGGCAGTCTGAATCGAGGTGGTCAAACACAGGTGGTGTGGGGATCAGCCTTAGCAAAGGCTTCCCCACACACACTACAGTGTTGAAACCCAGTGGGCCTGGTTTTTTTCTTGGGTTTCTCAGACATGGCCAATCCTAACCAAAACACACCTTTTTTCAGCAATCCACCAGGCAAGACACCCCTATCGGTTCCTGACCGTGTTACGAGTCTTGGAAAAAAAATGTAATAAAATCCGTTTTTTTTTTTAGAACTGATACGGACCGGTTACTACACTCTAATAAGAATAGAAAAACTTTGTCACAAATCTGATCGGTTCAAACTGAACTGATCCAATGTTTACAAGTTCCACACAGAAGATTAATACAGAAAACCTATCTAGTACTCACGGTACCACAGACAGAGACTTAACCGACAGGTTAGATTGTAGAAATTCAGTTGAAACAGAGAGAAAAAACGACACTTTAACCAACTTTTTTGAACCGAGCGAAGAAGAAATCTCCGGAGCGACTGTTCAGTGAGGCGGAGTAAAGAATCTGGCGGTTGGGGTTCAAACAACAGCAGACAGAGGCTTCAACCAAGCTCGAGTTCTGCGTTCCATGCCTTGCATGGAAAGTTAACTCTTTGTTCTCTGGGGCAGTTCAAAGGTTGGAGATCACTGCAATAGTCAGAATACAGCAAGACTTCATGTTGTTTGAAGAGAATATTCCCCCCTTGGAAATGGAGCCAAGAAAGCTTAGAGGGATGGAGGGTGGAAAGGCAATGTCTACTGCAAGAGCCTCTCTCTCTCAAAGATCTACTGTTATGGTAAATTTTTACGTAACTGTACTATCTTACTTCGAGAGGGCTCCTACAGTAGGTATTCACCTATGGGACTGAGTCCCAAGCAGTCTGGAACAAGGAAAAGCACTTGGGAGCAGGACAGTTTTCCATAGCATGGAACCTCAGGCTGAACGGGCTCACGAAAGGAGACCCTGGAACACAGCCAACCCGAAGCCTGCTCTGCAGCAAGAGGTAATATCCAAACTGTAGTGTTTTGTAAAGGTATGGACAGAAGGCCAAGTTGAGGCTGCACAGATGTCTGCCACTGACACATTTTTGAAACAAGCCATAGAGGCAGCTACTCCTCTGGTGGAGTGACCTCTGACTTGACCTGGCAGGGTCTTGCACTTGTCATAACAGAATGTTATACAATCCACCAACCATTTCGATAGGCATTGCTTAGAGACAGCATTGCCTTCCCTTTTGTAAGCAAAAGAGACAAAAAGCTGATCAGTTTTCCTGAGATCCTTAGTCAGAGTGGTGTTGTATTTCAGTATTCTGTGAACATCCAAAGTATGCAAGAGGTATTCCCCTTGATTGGAGTGTTGTGTAAAGAAAGTAGGTAGCTTAATGGATTGATTCAGCGTAGATTCAGCCACCACCTTAGTGAGGAACTTAGGGTTGGTGCGCAGAGCCACACATTCCTTGTGAAAAATCAAGTACGGGATTTTACAAGAAAGGAACTTTAAATCTGCTGTAGCTGCCGGCTCGAAGGGAGGCAGGGTAAGCTTCTCCAGAATGAAATTCAAGTCCCAAGGAGGGGCAGGAATGTGGATGGGGGTCTCAAATGGAGAACCACCTTGAGGAAGGTCTTGAAGACTTCCAACTGAGCAAAAGTCCTGTCCCCAAAAGGAATATGGTAGGCTGAAATAGCGGCCATGTGGACCTTTAATGAGGAAAATGTTCACAAAACAGCACTCCAAAGAAGTGGACCTTTAATGAGGAATGGCTGAGACCCGGGTCGAAGAGGTGACGCATGTAGTCCAGGACATTATTGGCTGGGTATGAGAAAGGTTCGAAGCCTTTCAGAGAGGCCCAAATTGAAAACTGTTTCCACTTCATGGCATAGGTGGACGGCTTTCTGGCCTTTACCAAGATGTCCGCTACGAGTGGAGAAACTCTGAAATGGGCTTTTGCTACGTCTGCAGGAGCCACGCATGTAGATGAAGGGATCTGAGACCTGGATAAACAAGGGTCCCTTGATCCTGGGTCAACAATTGTTGCGACAGAGGAAGAGGAAGTGGAGGTTCTTCTGAAAACTGTTGCAGAAGAGAGAACCAAACTTCTCTGGGCCAGAAGGGAGTGATGAGAATCATTCAAGCTCTCTCCAATACGAGTTTGTTCAGGATCCTCGAGATTGAAGGAAGAGAAGTGAAGGCATAAACGAATCTGTCCCTCCAAGCGAGAGACAGAGCGTCCCGCCAAAAAATGTCTCGCCCTGGAGCGAGTGAGCAGAAGGCGGGAAGTTTTGCGTTTTGGGGAGAAGCAAAGAGATCTATCTGAGGTGTGCCCCATCACTGAAAGATGTCGTTTACGACTTCTTGATCCAATTCCCATTCGTGGGACCTGGCTGAGGACCAACTGAGTCGATTCGCCAGGGTGTTTTCCACTCCTGAAACATGAATCGCGGTCAAGTGAATGTGATGCTAGGTTGCCCAAAGTCAGCCCCTCATTGCTTCCTGGCACAGAGGGTAGGAACGTGTTCCTCCCCTGCTTGTTGAGATACCAGACTATGCACATGTTGTCTGTCTGTATGAGGAGATGACCGGGAAGGATAATGGACAGAAGAGCCTGAAGGACTAAAGGACTGCTTTCAGTTTGAGCACACTGATGTGCAGGTTTTGTTCAAACTTTGACCAGCTGCCCAGAGTCCTGTGGGACCTGAGATGGGCTTCCCAGCCTTTTCCTGATGCATCTGTCGTCAACTTCTAGGAGGGGGAGTTCGATACTGAAGTGAACTCCCAGGTTTAGGTTCTCCTGCACCATCCACCATTATAAGTCCCTGATCATGGGATCGGAAACTAGCACCTCTTGGTCTAGATTGTCCAGAGTTTGGTCCCATTGAGACTGAAGTGTCCATTGAGAAATTCTCATACGGAGCCGAGTGCGTAGGACTGTCAGAATGGCAGCTGCCATTACCCCGAGGAGGCGAAGGACTGACCTGGCTCTGACTCTCCTGTGACCGGAGAGAAGATGGGCCTGTGTCTGAAGGGTGTCCACCCTATCCGGAGGCAAAAAGGCTTTGCCAATGGTCATGTCCAGAATTTCCCCATAAACTGGAGGCATTGGCAAGGGACCAAATGGGACTTTGCCTGGTTGTTCATGATACACAGGCTGGTGAAAACCTGCAGGGTAAGGCAAAGAGAGTACAGAAGTTCTTCCCTGGATGGGGCCGCCAGGAGCCAATCGTCCAGGTACAGGAATACCTGAACTCCCTGGGTACGCAGGTGGGCAGCTACCACAGACTGGCATTTGGTAAATACTCAGGAGGCCAAGGAAAGACCAGATGGGAGGGCCTTGAATTGGTAGTGGTCCCCCTGAAAGCAAAAACGAAGAAATTTGTGATGGAAAGGGCATATGGGGATATGCAGGTAGGCATCCTGCATGTCCAAAGCGCATAGCCACTGTCCCTGCTGAAGAGGTGGTAGAAAGCTCTGCAAAGAGAGCATTCTGAAGCGTTGGTACTCCACGAACATGTTCAGGGAACTGAGGTCTAGGACAGGCCTCACATCTCCTGTCTTCTCTGGAACTAGGAAGAAATGGTCATAGTAACCCATCCCCAAAGATGGTTGGGGACTGGTTCTATCACCGCCTTCAAGAGAAGGGAGATGATTTCTTGTAGGACCAGAGGAAAATGTTGCAGGGAATAAGATGACTGGGAGGGGTGGTCTTCAGGGGGGGGGGTTCTGTAGAAACTCTATTGAGTGTCCTGATAATATCAACTGGACCACTCAAGCATCTGACATTATCCTCTCCCAACCCAGCAGATGGAAGGAGAATCTCCCCCCTATCGATTCCTCTGGAACCTCCAGAGGCAGTGGGAGAGGTGGAGAGTCAGGAGGTTTGGGGCAGCACAGCAGCCAAGGCTTCCTGCGGCTTTTTTGCTAGGGGGAGTTTTGGTTGCTGGAGGGGTCAGACGCTTGTTGACACGTTTGCCCTGTGGTTTTGGTTTTCGTCGGTTCCGTCTATGAAAAGGATGCCGCTGCCCTTGAGGGGGCCTGTACATAGAGTTGACAGACTTGAGTGCAGTGCCCTTCTCCTTCAGGTCGGGGATGATGACCTTGACATCACCCCCGAACAGCACCGAACCCCTGAAGGGAGCCTCCTGGATCGTGGATTGCACTTCAGGGACCAATCCTCACACGCGGAGCCAGGCATGACGCCGCAAGACTACAGCGAAAGCCGGGCTCCTTTTAGCTGTGTCCATTGCGTCATAAGTGGCACACAGCATGTGCCGACTGGCCAAACCAGCAGACAGACAAGATCTGCCACTTCCTGCTTAGTCTGAGACTCAGGAAGGGAGCCCAATTTGGATTCCACCTGACTAAGGATTGAAAGTCCCCCATATGTGCCACATAGTTCAGGGCCCTAATACCCACGGTAGAAGAGGAACAGAGCTTCTTCCTGTATTGGTCCAGAAGCTGGGATTCCTTGTCAGGCGGGGACAAGCTGAGGTGTTTCGGGTTAGCAGAACGGCCGTGAGCGGCACTGATGATGACCGAATCCACCTTGGGGTGTAGGTTTAAGAAATCTACGCCATCGGAAGCCTGATACAGCCGGTCTGCCTTCCTTGGAAGGGGGCTAACGCTGAAGGTTGCTTCCAAATAGTGGAAACAAGGTCCACATGAGGCTCTATCCTGGGAGTAATCAGTATAGGAGTAGTCTCGGGCAGATCCAGATGAGCAGAGAGTTTTTTACACTGTGGGTCTGGCTCTAGTGATTGCCACTGATGGACTTCCAGGATTTTGCTCAGTAACTCTAGAAAGGAGGGATCTTCCGGAGAGGACTTTGGAGGGGTCCTTGGCCTGGGGCGATCTGGAGTACATGGCTTGTCATCAGGACCAGAGCATCCTGTCTCTGAGTCCAAGTTAGACGTATCCGATGATGAAGAAGACGCCTCCTTCCTACGAGGGGGAGGGACAGCCCCTATGGGGAGTTTCCTGGGGCGTGTGTCCTCCCTCCTCCCAGTGCCAGAGCTCTCCTGGTGTCGGGTAGGGGAGGGGTCTGCGTCTGCGGCGTAGGGGAACCTGTATAGGGTCTGGCATCAGTAGATGACTCTCGACCTCCCTAGTGAGCTGAGCCGTGGCCTCAGCCCACCAGGAGGCCAGTGCCTCCTTCAGATCCACCGGCGGCTGGGGAGTGGGTGGTGGAGGTGGAGGAGGAGGGGGATACGGATATTAAGGATATCTGTAAAAGGAGTATCTGTAACCTGATGGCCGGTAACCTGGCGTTGGGTATTTGGGCATCGGGTACTGCGGTGCCGGATATTGTGGCATTGGGCACTGAGACGCCAGAAACTGCGGAGTTGGGTATGGCACCGGATATAGCAGTATCGGATACTCGGGTGCCAGGGACTCTGATGGAGCAGCGGGATCTGGCAGAGGCCCAGCTGGCAGACCAGGCTGTGGTAATGCTGGCCCCATGGGCGTCGGGCCTGGCATGAGTACGCCTTCGATAGGGTCCAAAGGACCTAATGGTAAGGGGACATCAGATGGCATTGGGTATGCTGGCATCGGAGCCGGCGTCTGAGGGTCCAGCATCAGGGTATCAGGTCCCGAAGGAAGGTTCTCCAACGGCAGCGTCTGAGTGTTATCCTTGATGACCGGGGAAGGAGGATTATAATCCCCAGGGGTCAGCTGAGGAGATGCGGGGTTCTCAGAAGGCAACGTAGCACATTGCAGACAGCCTGGGGTGTCAGACTGTTCCCTAGGGTCTGGTGCAGGCTTCTTGGCTGAGCAGGCGTCGGTGGAACCAGCGTCTGACTTATTGGCTGAATCCGGGTGGTCGCTGGAGGAGCCGAAGTCCAACTTACCGGACTCCGTGCTAGAGGAAGGCTGCGCTGAAGATGTGGCCTTGCCAGGTGGAGGTTTGGTTGGGTACTCCCCCGAAGGGATAAGAGGCTTAGCAGACTTGTCTGGGCGGGTGTCAGTGGGACCGACGTCTGACTTACCAGACCTGCTTTGACCCGAAGGCCGTGTGGTAGAAGCGACCTTCACAGGAGCAGAGGCCTCCTTTACCCGGAGGCTCCCGAAGGGCCTTAGCGCGAGTCAGATGGGAGGGGCGACGCCTTCTTGGTCACCACTAAGATGGCCGTCGTGGAGCAATCCCCCAGAGGGGATGTTACCTTAAGTGCTGCGACTCCAGATGGAGTCGCGGCTGCTGTGGAAGCTGTTTCCTGCTCCCAGTGCTTCTCCTTGTCACGTTTCTTCTTGTGACCTTCAGGGGAAGTGGACACCTGCTTGAGTTTCTTTAGCTCTTTTTCCATGGAGGCCATCTTTTTCTTGAGGATATGGGCTTCCAGGGATTGCTGCCTTCTTTTGTGGGTAGCGGAGTAACATTTCTGGCAGTGCTAGCATCTCTCCATGGAGTGGTCTGGGCCCAGACAGAAGAGGCATAAGGAGTGGCCGTCCTTGTGTGGAAGTTGGGAACCACACGAGTCGCACTTATTTTTATGCGATTTGGAAGACGCCGGTGATGACATACACAGCGAATCAGGATTAAATTCAAGAAAACAGAGAAATTAGGTGAAAAGTTCGAGAACTGATGGACTGGTAAAAGACTGATGAACGTTGAACTCTACCGCGAGGAACTTTCACAAGCCGACGCGGGAAAGAACTGAAAGGAAGGCGTTGGGGAGCGCCCTTTATACCGACGTCGTATGATGCCGGTCACCTGACATGGGGGTGGTCCCCTGCCACAGACTGCTAGCTAGAAATTTTACTGTGGAGTTCTGATGCCCCGTGGGTCAGTCCTATATGTGAATACCTACTGCAAGAGCCCTCTCGAAGTAATATCTTGTTCCTCCCTGTTTGTTGAGGTACCAGACTATACACGTCGTCTGACTGGATGAGAAGATGACCGGGAAGAATGAAGGAAAAAAGAGCCTGCAGGATATATAGGACTGCCCTCAGTTCAAGCACATTTATGTGTAGTTTCTGCTTGAACAGGGACCAGCTGCCCTGAGTCCTGTGAGACCCTAGGTGGGCACCCCAGTCCTCCTCTGACACATCCATTGTCAACGTCTGGGAAGGAGGAGCGATGCAGAATGGAACTCCTAGGCACAGGTTCTCCTGAACCACCCACCCACCAGTGCAAGTCCCTGATCATGGGATCTGACACTAGTACCTCTTGGTCTAGATCATCCGTGGTTTGGCCCCACTGCGACCAAAGCATCCATTCAGAGATCCTCATATGGAGCCGAGCGTATGGGACTGTTGGAATGGCAGCCACCATGATCCCAAGGTGGAGGACTGACCTGGCTCCAACCTGTCTGCGACCAGACAGAAGACGAGCCTGATTCTGAAGGGTCACAACCCTGTCCAGGGGCAAAAAGGCTTTGCCTGTGGTCGTGTCCAATACTGCCCCTATAAATTGGAGGCGTTGGCAAGGGACCAAGTGGGACCTGACCTGGTTGATGGTAATACCCAGGCTGGTAAAAACCTGCATGGGTAAGGGAAAGGGAGTGCAGGAATTCTTCCCTGGACAAAGCCGCCAGGAGCCAATCAGTACGGGAAGACCTGCACGCCATGGATATGCAGGTGGGCCGCTACCATCGAACGGCATTTAGTAAATACACGGGGAGCAGAGGAGAGACCAAATGGGAGGGCCTTGAACTGGTAGTGGTCCCCCTGAAAGCAAAAACAGAGGTATTTGTGATGGGAAGGGCATATGGGGATATGCAGGTACGCACAGCATCTCCAGAGCACTTAACCACTGTCCCGGCCGGAGCAACAGTAGAAGGCTCTACAAGGAGAGCACTCTAAAGCGTTAGTACTACACGAACATGTTCAGAGAGCTGAGGTCTAGGACTGGCCTAAAGTCTCCTGTCTTCTTTGGAACTAGGAAGCAATGGGAATAGTAACTGGTCCCCCAAAGATGAGTGGGGACTGGCTCTATTGCCGTCTTCGACAGAAGGGATAGGATTTCTTCTCAAACCAGAGGAAGATGTTGTGGGGAGTAAGACGACTGAGAGGGTGGTTTCTGATGAGGTTTCTATAGTAATTCTATTGAGTATCCGGCAGATATGAGCTGGAGCACCCAAGCATCTGATGTTATCCTCTCCCAACCCGGCAGATGGGAGGAGAATCTTCCCCCTACCGGTTCCTCTGGAATGGCCAGAGGGAGGGGCAGGGACCAATCCTGACACATGGAGCCAGGCATGACATGTAGGCCTATGGCGAAAGCTGAGCTCCTGCCAGCTGTGTTCACCGCGTCGTAGGTGGCATGAAGCACGTGCCTACAGGCCGAACGAGCGGAACGGACCAGGTCTCCCAGTTCCTGCTTAGTCTGTGAATCAGGCAGGGAGTCCAGCTTGGATTCTACCTGGCTAAGGATGGACTTCTGGAAATCCCTCATGTGGCCGACATAGTTGAGGGCCCTGATGCCTAGGGTAGAAGAGGAGTAAATTTTCTTCCCATACTGATCCAGAAGTCAGGATTCCTTGTCAGACAGGGATGAGCTCAGATGTTTGGGGTTGGCAGAAAGGCCATGGGCAGTGCTGATCACAACTGAATCTGCCTTGGGGTGAAGACTAAGGAAGCCTTTACCCTCCGGAGCCTGGTATAGCCTATCCACCTTCCTCGAAAGTGGGGCTAGCGCGGACAGTTGTTTCCAAAGAGTGGAAACAAGATCGGTATGAGGCTCTATTCAGGGTGGAATCAGTGTGGGATGGTCTCGGCAGATCCAGATGGACAGCAAGCTTCTTACGCTGTGGGTCTGGCTCCACTGATTGCCACTGACGTGTCTCCTGATCTCCTTAAGAGCTCCAGAAAAGAAGGGTCCACTGGGAGAGACTTTGGAGGGTTCCTCAGCCTTGGGCATTCTGGAGTACGGGGCTTGTCTCCATGATCAGAGTGGTCAGAATCAGAATCTCAGTTACATGGTTCTGAGGTAGAAGAAGATGACCCCTCCCTGGGAGGGGAGGAATGACCCCTCAGGGAAGCCCCCTGGGGTGAGTGTCCTCCCCACCCCGGGCACCAGAAGGTTCTCCTCTGGCACTGGGTAAAGGGGAGGGAGTCTCCAGTTTCCGACGTAGGGGGTCTGGCATCAGGAGATGACTCTCAACCTCCTTGGTGAGGTGAGCCTTGGCCTCAACCCACCAGGAGGCCAAGGTTTCTTTCAGATCCGCCGACGGCTGTGGAGTGGGTGGCAGAGGCAGAGGAGGAGGAGGAGGGGGGCTCGGATATGGGTAGGGTGAATACCCATAATAAGAGTATCCGTAGCCCAATGATGGGAAGCCTGGCATCAGGTACTGAGTACTGAGGCATTGGGTACTGCAGCGCCGGATAATGCGGCATCAGATACTGAGGAGCCAGGTACTGCAGCACTGGGTATTGCAGTGTTGGGTACCCTGGTGCCAGGGGCTCTGATGGGCAGAGAGTCCTGGTAGGCCCTGCTGGCAGACTGGATAGAGGATGCGTCGGTCCCGCGGACATCGGGCCCAGTGTAGGGAGACCATCAAACGGGTCTGACAGTCCTGACGGAGGAACAGGTCTTCTGTCAGGCAAAGGGATGCTGGAAGGCGGCGTCGAGTCAGCAGGCATTGGGTCCGACGTAGGAGGGGGGGATCCTGACAGCAGCGTCCCAAGGTCGTTGGTCTCATCTGGGGAAGGAGGATTGAAATCCCCGGGTGTGATCCGAGGGGACCTCGGTAGGCAATGGGGTTATCCATTGCGGAGAGCCTGGGGCATCAGGCGTGACGATAGGGTCTGATGCAGGGAGGTTGACCAGGCGGTTGTCAGAGTAGCCAGTGGCAGTCTTGTCAGCAGTGTCTGGGCGGATATCAGAGGAGCCGGTGTCTGACTTGTCGGACTCCCTGTCCAACGAAGGCTGTGAAGGAGTGGTGGCCTTGTCGGAAAGGGGGTGGGCTGGGCAATCACCTGAGGAGTTGAGCGGCTTAGCAGTCCTGTCCGGGCAGGCGTCGGTGGGACCAACATCTGACTTACCGGACCTGTTCAGACCAGAAGGCTGCTGTGGAGGCGGCCTTAGCGGGAGTGGAAGCCTGCCTTGCGGAGGCTCGAAGGGCCTGGCGTGAGCCGACGGAGGGTGATGCCTTCTTGGTAGCCACCAAGAAGGCCATCAAAGAGTGATCCCCCAGAGGGGATAATACCTGTAAGGCCGCGACTCCATCCAAAGTTGCGGCTGCTGTGGAAGACGATTCCCACTCCCAGTGCTTCTCCTTGTCATGCTTCTTTTTGTGGCCTTCATGGGAGGTTGATGCCTGCCTAAGTATTTTCAACTCCTTCTCCATGGATGCCATTTTCTTTTGATGAGATGGGCTTCCAGGGACTGCTGCCTTCGCTAGCGGGTAGCCGAGTTGAACTTCTGGCAGTGCTGGCACTTCTCCATGGGGGGGTCTGGGCCTCAACAAAACAGGCACAAGGAGTGGCCATCCTTGTGTTGAAGCTTGGAACCACACGAGTCACACTTGTTTTTATGCGATTCGGAAGGCGTTAAGGACAACATACACAGCAGATGGAATGAGAAAACGAAACAAAATTGAGAAAAAAGGTCAAAAAAGTTGAAAACTTGACGATTGATGAAGGTACTGATGAGTGCTGTTCTAACATGAGGAACTTTCACAAGATGGTGGCGGAAAGAACTGGAAGGAGGACATGGGGGACCGCCCGTTTATACCGACTTCGTAGGAGGCCAGTCACCTGATGTGGGGGCGGTTCCCTGCCAGAGACTGCTAGCTAGAAATTTTCCATTGGGGTCCTGATGCCTGGCAGCTTAGTGCTATATGTGAATACCTACTGCAAGAGCTCTCACAAAGCAAGATCTTGAGGTCCTGATGGATCAGAGTACTATGCTCTTGGGAGAGCAAACTGGAGCATAGAGGCAGGGGAATTGGAGGCTCCACTACTAGTTGCTGGAGCAGTGAAAACCATATCTAGTGCGGCCAGTAAGGGGCTATTAGGATCATCTCTGCCCCCTCTGACTGCAACCTGAGAAGTACTCTCTGCAGTAATGGAAAGAGAGGGAAGGCGTACAGAAACCTCCCTGTCCAGGAGAGGGTCAACGGGTCTCACCAGAACACACCAGGCCCTGGATCTAGCAAGCAGAAACAGGGCAGTTTTGTGTTGGATCGAGATGTGAAGAGGTCCAGATCGGGACAGGCCACCTGTTGAAGAGATCTACCACAGAGCAAAGAAGCTCCCATTCATGCGCCTCAGGCCAAGACCAGTTTAAGCTGTTGGACAAGGTGTTTAGAACGCCTGGTACATGCACTGCAGATGGGTCCAGATGATGCTCTATGGCCCAATATCAGACTCTCATGGTCTCGTGCAGTAAGAATGCATTCCCCTGCTTCTTTATGTAAAAGACCATGGACATATTTTCTGTTTGGATCAAAAGAGGGCCCGTGAGCAGGTTCATCTGAAAGGCCTGCAGAGCATACAGAATTGCCTGCTTCTCCAAAACATTGATGTGGAGATGCTGCTCCTGTGGGGACCAAGTCTCCTGAGTCTAATGGTCTATCAGATGGGCGCCCCAGCACCGGCCCAATGTGTCCATGGTCAGAATCTGCCGAGGCGACTCTATCCGACAGTGGACCCCTTTGGAGAGTTTGAAGGGGTTCAACCACCACGACAAAGTCTGCTGCACAGAGCTGTAGACCAACAACAGTTGCTCCAAATTGTCGGTGTGCTGATCCCATTGGACCCGAAGGTTCCACTGGGCTACCCTCATGTGCAGGCAAGCCAGGGGAACCATTGCAATGGCTGCTGCCATATGTCCAAGCAGCCTTAGAAATTATCTGGTTGGGACCTGATGAGACAATGAGACCAGCTGAGCCTGGGTACGAAGGTGCTCTGCCCTATCTGTGGGTAGAAAAGCTGTGCCTTGGGTGGTGTCCAAGATTGCCCCAATGTACTGAATACTCTGACTTGGCCAAGGGGAAGATTTGGCGAAACTGACAGTGATCCCCAGATCACAGAACAGAGAAAAAGTGGCCTCCATGGTTCTGAGCAACTGCTCCCTGGTGAGGGCTGTCAGAAGCCAGTCTTCCAGGTAGGTGAAGACACAATGGCCTTTCCTCCTTAAGGCTGCAGCCACTACTGTTAGGCACTTTGTAAAGACATGGGGTTGGGGTGTGTGGACAGGCAGAACAGCATAGCTTGGAACTGGTAATGGTTTCCTTGGAAGCGGAAGCGAGGGAACCTCCTGCATGTCCAGAGAACAAATCCAATTCCATTGATGGAAGCGTGGAGAGAAGGTCAGGGATAGTGACCATCCTGAATTATTTGTATTCTATGTACTGGTTCAAGTGACTGTGATCTAGAATGGGACACAAAACTCTGGTTCTTTTAGGGACCAGGAAGAAATGAGATAGAATCCCTTTCCTTGTTGTGCCAGCAGAACAGGTTCTATGGCTTGTTTTTGCAGGAGCACCTCAATCTCCTCTTGGATGAGGGTAATACTGGCCTGAGGGTAATGGGAGGGAACTGGGGGATTGTCCTGGGTATCTCCAAGAACTCTAGAGTGTGCCCCTTTTTCACTAACTGAAGAACCCATAGATCTGAGGTTATTCTGTGCCATCTCTCTATGTAGAGAGAAAAATGACCCCTCACCGCCGGCCCTGGGGATTTGGCTGGGGGAAAGAGGGGTTGGGTAAGGAGTTAGGCTGAGAAGCCGGGGACAGGCAATGTGGCCTAGGAGGTTCTGGGAGCTCTGGGGGTTGAATCTCCAGTGGCTTTTCTCTTAAAGGCACTTCTGGGTTGTTGGCCCCCGGACTGTTGTTTGGAGGGGCGACAAAAGGACTGCCGCTGCGAGGACTTCGGCTGAGACCGGTATAAAGTTTGTACTGAATGCAAAGCCTTGCCCCACTCCAGTAGGCAAGTGATTATGTTTTGGGAATCCTCACCAAACAGAACAGGACCCCTGAAAGGGGCATCTAGGATTTTGGACTGCACATCCAGAGCAAAACTGGAGACTCTGAGCCAAGAGTAGCAATGAAGACAAACTCCCGTAGCTACAGCTCTGTCTGTGTAGTCCACCGAGTCATAGGAGGCTCGGGGAATGTGAGTCCCAACATCTGAGCCTGATTTGAGATGGTACAGCAGCTCAGTTTTCCTAGGAGCATCAGACTGAGCCTGTGTCACCTCCAAAACTTTCTCCCACAGGGCATTCTGGTACTGGGACTATGTGGACCAGAAAGTTCAGGGAACGGATAGTGTAGGTGGCAGAGGCATAGTCCTGCTTGCCACACTGATCTATCTGACTGGAGTCCTTGTCAGTAGGCTGAGTGCTAATGCATCTGGGCAGCTTAGAGCGGTCATGGGTAGCGCTGATGACTACAGAGTCAGTCTCTGGGTGCTCACCATAAAAAGGCTCGTCCCTCTGAGCATTATACAGGCAATCTGCCTTCTTGGATGTCACCGGAGTAGAAGACGGATGCTTCCAGGCAGCCCTATTGATGTCCTTGAAAGAATCAATAAGGGGTGTAATGATCAAGGGCTGTGACTCCTTTCTACAGAGCAAGACAGCTAGCTGACATCACTCAGGGTCCACTTCCTCTGTGTCCCAACCCATAAGGGACTAGATGTGCCTAATCACCTCCATAAAAGTAGTGTATTCTGGAGGAGATCGAGGGATACTTTTGGGCTCCTCTGGTTCTGACAGCAAGTCAGAGCCCTCCGATTCATCAGAAGAAGAGGAGGAAGAATATCTTCCCGACTCGTCTGAATCTGGAGATGGAGAGGGCAAGCGATGATGTCTTCGTTGGCGAGTTCTTGGATGACTGGTGCCAGCTCCGTCAGGTAGTGGGGTAGGTTCTTTAGGGGGTGGCACTGAAGCTTTCCTGGGGGGACATGATCCTTTTTCTGGATTCAGAGGAGGGTCCTTAGGAGTTGGAGTAGGGGGCTCCTTCAGGGACTCCTTGTCTCTAAAGTAAGCCCATCAGGCAGCAAAAAGGGTGGTAAGACCTGTGGGTAGATTCTGAGGTGTGACTGGGGGAGCCGGCATCATTGGGGTAGGATTAGAAGGCCCTGGCGTTGTTTCCTTAGGCTGTGGTAACCCGGGCATCGGGTTAACAGGCATCAGTCCCTGGGGCATAAAGCCATCTGGTGCCGGGTCTGACAGGAGTAGAAAGACCGGACATCAGACCCTTGGGCGTCAGCTGAGTGATGACAGGTTCAGACGGTGACAGTGGAGGGTTAGGGGACGATGGCCTCTTTAAAAAGGAATTATATCCCTTTCTGGCCCTAGATAACCATTGTGACGGTTTCACCTAATAGCAGTCCACTGAAGGCTCCCCCACATAGCACCTCATACCCTTCCGCTTCTTATTCTCTGTTCTTCATCTCTCATCTAAAATCCTAGCCTCCTCCTCCTGCTAAATTCTAACTTCTCTTCCCCAACCATCTCTTTATCCTGTCCAGCTCCCTATCCCCCCTCCCTCTACTAGAGACAAAGTCCTCGTTGGTGGCTGTCAGAATGTAACTTAGCACTTAGCAACAATTAATGCCTATATTGTAACTTCTGTATGTTAAGGTAGCCCATGTGATCCATGTATTATAATGGCCTGCAGGTGAGAACTATGCAACTCCATCTGAAAACAGTACGCAAACCCTCTGTTCAATGTACCCACCATCCTGTAAACATTATGTGTTTGCCTGTACTCTCTGTATTTGATTATTGACATGGAACCTGTGTAAAAGAGCCATTCTGGCTCAAAGGTATTCCCTTAACTCCCTAATTCTCTACCTTCCTAAAACCCAGGCCATGCTCTTCGGATCTCTTGGAAAAATCCAGTCCTTGTCCCCTATGCTTCGCATGCTGTGTTGTGACAGGTCAGCTGACATGACCACAGGCTCCTTTAAGTACCTTGGGGTGACGCTGGATGCTGCATTTGATTTCTCCTCGCACATGAATTAAGTATGCCAGTCCATTAACATGAGGATTGGAGCAGCTTACAGCGTGCGCCACTCCTTAACCCCTGCAGCCAGGGTCTCGGTGGCTAGGGGTGTCCTACTCCCGTGGCTTCACTATGGTCTCCCTATACTTTCCCATGCTGCTGCTGGTAATCTCCGGAAGCGGGGCACCACTTACAACATTTGTAAGTTTGGACTGTTGGCCCCATGCCTCACTCACCATTGTCTTCTCTTCTCTACTCGGCCCTGCACTGGCTGTCTCCCAAATCCCGGCGCCTTTACTCACTGGGTTGTTTCACAGACTATGTCCAGAACTCCATGCCCAAATTCTCTTGCAGCTATGTTTAACCCTGTGCTTCACTCCCGACCTCTAAGGTCCTCTAATTCTTCATTGCTCTCTGTCCCTTGCTGCTCAACTAAAATGGGTGAGCAAGCATTCGCTCATTATGAACTCAAATTCTGGAATACCCTTCCCCCATGTTTAAAGGACCCCTTATCACACTCCTCCTCCAAAACTGCACTATTCTCTCACCTCCTAGCACTTGAGACCTGCAACTGTACCTTACCTGGCTTATCCTAACTGCCTAAACTTCTGATTTCCTAACTCCTCCTATAACCTTTAATGTTCTTTTCCTGCCTAACTTATCCCTGTATGGATGGGCCTGCTCGATGAATAATAACTGTATATCCCTGTGAGGATATCTGTTGTAAAGGTTTAAAATTGTATCTATGTACCTGAGTCCATTTGTAATTACTGTATCTTGTACTCTCCTGGGTCGTATCTGAAAATGGGCAGGCTTACTGCCTAATGCACTTACCCGGTTATCAAAAGCAAATAAATAAATAAATCTGCATCTGAAATAAATAAATGGCTGAGGAGTTGCCGGAGCTGAAGTTTGAGTGGCAGGCGTGGGATGACATTGGTCTGGTGATAAAGATGGCGTTGGCCCGCAAAGAAAAAGCCTGTCCCGGGGAGCTAGCTCCCGAGTGGGGCAGAGGCGTCACTCTCATGGGGGAGATGAGTGCATGCCCCGGAGTCACTTGGTTGCATTAGTTCTTGAAGTCGGGACATTGCTACGGCAAGAAACAGACCAGCTTAGCTCTTCCGCAGGGTGGATGGGTTATTACATCCTGCCTGCCTCAGTGTGGGGGGGAGCAGGTTCGGCACTAGGTACGGGAAGTTCGCTCTGTTTTTTTAATGACAAAATGTCCGCTATCAGAGCCAAGATCTCCGGTGTCACTCAAAGGGATTGTGGGGTCCAGTCTGAGATGTTGCGGAACACTCCTCCTGCCTGGGTTGAGTTCGATCCAGTTGGGAGTGAAGGAGGTGGTGAAAGTTGTCGCGAGACTGAAGCCAACACATTGTGATCTGGACCCAGGTCCGACACAACTTTTGGTTGGTTGTATGAACCTGATAGCACCTGTTGTTGCCGAGATTGTCCAACGTTCCTTGAGGACTGGGGTCTTTACATTGGCCTACACCTCTATTAAAGAAATCCTCATTGGACCCAGACTGTCTCGCCAACTACAGGCCAATCTCTAACCTCCCATTTTTAGGGAAGGTTATAGAGAAAGTGGTGGCTAGTCAGCTTGTGGAACGTCTTATCTCCTCCTCCAGCTATGAGATTTTCCAGTCTGGGTTTAGGGCTGGGCACAGTACGGAGACCGCCCTGGTGAAGGTGCTTAATGATCTTCTAATGGCGAGAGACAGGAGAGACCCTTCCATCTTGGTCCTCCTGGATCTATCAGCAGCATTTGACGCTGTGGACCATGAGGTGCTACTTGATCAACTGTGGTTCTGGTGTGGCCTGTCCGGTAATATCATCAATTGGTTCAGGTCATACCTACAAGGTAGAGTGCAGAGGGTAATGATGGGGTTGGCCTCATCTAGTCCGAAGCCTCTTACCTGTGGTGTTCCACAGGGGTCAGTCTTGTCGCTCTTATTGTTCATGGTGAATATGATGCCATTGGAAGACATTATCAGGTAGTATGGGCTGGGTTTTCACTGCTATGCAGATGATACACAGCTATACTTGTCCTGTGCACCAAGTAACCAGATGACAGACTCTGTATTTAACAACTGCCTGTCAGAGATCCGGACTTGGATGTCCCATAACTGGTTGAGACTAAACCCAGACAAGACAGAGGTGCTGGTGGTAGACCCAGGTCATCGTGAGGGTGGCAGGGGCTTGTGGAGGCCACCTAGTCTTATACTGGGGGTGGGTGCCGGTGCCTCCATCCAAACGGGTGAAGAATCTGGGTGTGATCCTTGACAGTGGCTTGATACTTGATGCTCAGGTGTCGGCCGTTGTTAAGAGTGGATTTTATCATTTGAGGAACATTGCCCGGATTCGGAATCTATCACCCCCTGAGGACCTAGCCTCACTAGTACATGCTTTTGTGAGGTCCAGACTGGATTACTGCAATGCCCTGTACCTAGGGCTATCTGGAGGTAAAGAGAGTACGTAAAATTAATTTTTTAAGTGCTTTTCTTAAACCAAAGTGCTGTACAGTCAATAAACAAATGACAGAGAAATATCAAACATTGACAATAATAAAATCAGACATCATAAGCTTTTGTAAATAAGAATGTTTTTAACTCTGCTTTGAAGCTCTTGATGGTCAGGCAGCTTTGTATCCGAAGAGGTAGAAAGTTCCACAGGGCAGGAGCGGCACACAAAAACGCACGTGCTCCAGATGTTTTCAAACAAACCCTGGGAATCTCTAGCAATCCCTCATCGGCGGATCGGAGTGAGCGAGAGGGGCAGTAGGGAGAAAGGAGATCTTGCAGATACTGCAGTCCCTGTTCGTGTAGGGCCTTATAGGTCAGTAATCCGACCTTGAATGTAATCCGCCATTGAAACGGCAGCCAGTGCAGCCCACGCAGAACAGGAGTAATATGACTATTTCTAGATGTTCCAGTCAAAAGCCTGGCTGCTGCATTCTGCACTAGCTGCAGGTGGCGGATATCAACCCCCGGTAGCTCCAGATAAAGAGAACTGCAGTAATCAAGATGAGTGGTCACGAAAGCGTGGACCAAAGTTGGAAGGTAAGCCAGAGGAACCAGGTGTTTCACTCGGGCAATATTCCTCAGATGATAAAAAGAGGACTTAACAACGTCCGACACCTGAGATTTCATGGTCAAACCGCTGCCAATAATAACGCCCAGATTACGCACCTGGCTTGAGGTCAAAAGCTGGGCACCGCCGAGCCAAAGGCCCGATGGAACATCAGCCCTTTGATCCACCTCCAGGCAACCTGGGTCCACGAGCAATACTTCGGTCTTATTCAGGTTTAACCTCAGCCAGCTGGCACTCATCCAGTCACTGATCTCAGCTAGACAGCTGTTAAGCAAAGAGACTGTATCATCCTGTCCGGTAGTAAAGGACAGATACAGTTGGGTATCATCTGCATAGCAGTGAAAACCCAGACTGTAACGCCTAATGGTATCTCCTAATGGCAGCATATAAACTGCGAACAACATAGGCGCCAAAATGGAGCCCTGCGGCACCCCACAGGACAGAGAGATGGCATCAGACGAATAAATTCCTGTGACAACCCTCTGAGTCCGCCCTGTGAGGAAAGATCAAAACCAATGCAGAACTGTATCAGACAGTCTGCAAAGGAGCTGCAGGCGTTCCAACAGCACACCATGATCCACAGTATCAAATGCTGCAGAGAAATCAAGGAGGACTAGAATAGTACAAGCCTTTCAATCTCTCGCTATTAGGAGATCATTTACAACCCGGATGAGAGCAGTCTCAGTGCTATGTCTTTTCCTGAACCCCAACTGGAGAGCATCATAGATATTGTGATTCGTAAGATGGTCATCCAACTGTTACGCTACTACCTTTTCAATAACCTTACCCACAAAGAGCAGGTTAGAGATAGGTCTGTAGTTGGCTGGACAGTCTGGGTTCAATGAAGGTTTTTTAAGGAGTGGTCGAATGACCGCCTCCTTTAGGGGATCAGGAAAAAAACCCTGCTCCAAAGACTCCCAGACAATTTCAGCAAGGATCGGACAGATAACATCTATGCAACCTATTAATAGTGGCATAGGGCCCGGATCCAAACTACAGTTGGTAGGTCGTACAGTCTGAACAATCCTCACAACATCCATGAAACTCGGCCTACTAAAGTCAGACCAGGTGACACAAGGGTTCGCTTCACTTTGCCGATCACCGCAGTTCCCTAAAGAGGGAGCAGGATGGATTCCCGACCTGATGCTGGCAACCTTATCTGCGAAGAATCGAGCAAGCTCATCACACCATTTGTGAAAAATCTCTTTCAGACTGCAGACAGAGTGGATTGCACAATCTGTCAACAGTCTGAAAGAGCTGAGCTGGTCGATTCCGAGCAGCAGCAATCTCCCTGGACAGGAATTCTGCCTTCTTACGGGTGATTGCTGATTGATGGACACTATAATAGTCCAGCAATCTAAGCCTGTCAGCATCTAGGCTGGACTTCCGCCATGCTCTCTCTAACCTTCGCCCAACTCTCCTCAGCTCCTTCAGAAACCCATCAAACCATGGAGATCTTAGGCGATGAATGAGCGGGTGAACACGAACAGGAGCAATTTGATCCAGGGCCTCGCCTACAGCCTTATTATAGGCAAGTACGAGATCCCTCTGCTGACTGCAGCTGGTGCAGAACGTGGCAGCAAGATTACTGATGAGTGTTTGTAGGTATGATCATATCACACCCATCCTCCGTGAACTGCACTTGCTGCTGATTAGGTGGAGGATTGCCTTCAAAGTCGGGTTACTGACCTATAAAGCCCTACATGAAGGGGGACCAGTTAACCTGCAAGATCTCCTTGTGCCCCACCATCCGTTCCGGGCTCTCTGTTCCACCAAGGGTCATCTCCCGGATATTCCTAGGGTTAGGCTGCACCACTCTGGTGATCGAGTGTTCTCGGTGGCTGCACCTGCCCTATGGAATTTGTTACCTAAACAGCTACGGGAGGCACCCTCAGTGGATACCTTCAAAAAAGGACTAAAAACGTATTTATTTAACCAGGCTTTTAATCTGCATGCTTAGATAATCTGATTTTATTGAAAGTGATAGGATAGATGGTTTTAACTATTATGGTAGGTTGCAAAATGGTGTTGATTGAAATTTTATTCACTGTGTATTTTAAAATTGTTATATTGTGTTCTGACTGTGAAGCGCTCCGAGTCCCTGGAAAGGGGCGCTATATAAATAAAGTATCTATCTATCCATCCATCCATCTATTTAACTTAGCAGATGCCCGGACTGGGAGGGTGACGGGCAAAGACCTGCCACCCAAGGAGAACCTGGTCGAGCCACCTGGCTGAGGACACACCTGATGTAAGGGCCTGAGCGTTAGGGTCCGAGTGGCTGGGAATGAAGTCCCAAGCCCCGAAGAACCACCGGCAAAGATGGTGATGAGAGTGGGTGGTTTGACCACGGGGAGCCCGGAAAGAGTGAGGGCTGCCGGAGTGGAAGGAGTTGACCTCCCATGGGAGGAAGACCCAGGCTCAGTTTCAAACTTCCACGGGGAACTGGAGTAGAAAGCTGACCGGGGTTTGTCCCTATACTTCTCCCAGTGTTTGTGCTTTCCACTGGACTTCTTCTTCTCATGAGATGAGGAAGTTGAAGCCCCAGAGTTCTGTGAAGAAGAGGTGCTTTTGTGGAGCTCCCTCTCCATTGCTGATAGTCTCTGTTGCAGCAGAAAGGCTACCAGGGTCTTCTTTTTTTTTTATCTTATTTCTATATTCTCTCCTTGCAGCCACTTGACCTGCCCTACCTCCAGCCACCACTCCACTTCCCCTGATGACCATGGAGGCACATCTCCTGGGCCAGCTAGCATATGCAGCTGTACCCACAAAAGAGACCCCCTCCTCGGTTCCCACGCCAGGCCAGGAACTAATACCGGTTCCAGTTCTGCGCCAGAGAGCCCCGCTGGACTCAAGAAGTGCGGCTATCAAGTTGCTGTGGACAGTGCTGCCATTTTTCCTCCTGATTAATCCCCCAGGAGTGCAGATATGCAATGACATTTGAGCACTAATGTGCTAACGTCTGCTGCACTCCTCCCTCCGTGGCACCGACTTTAGCTGTGCCTCCAGGTGTCCCCAGGGGCTGCTGCAGAGAGGTGGAGACCCACATCCCTCCCCAGGATAGGAGAGCAGTCCTCTGGATGCTCTATCCTATCCTCCCCTGCTGACCCCTGACAACCTAGGCTCACGTCCGAACCCGGGTCACCAGCATGATGTGAGGTGTGGCATCCAGCGCCTCAACCCTCAGCGCCACTGGGCCGGCTGCTACCAGGGTCTTCTGGCGGCGTAGCCTGGTGCACTGATTAAAATCCTGGCAGTACTGGCAGGCTTCAGTGTCATGGTCCAGGCCTAGGCACAGCAGACAAGAAGCGTGGCCGTTCTTGTAGGGAAGCTGCTTGCCACATGTACACTTAATTTGCTGCTGCTCCAAAGAGGAGGATGGACAAGAAGACATGCAGGAAAAAACTGAAGAATATTAGGAAAATAATAAAGGTCGGGTAAACGTGGATAAGGTGCCAGTCAACTATAGCAGAAGGTATCCATGAAGGTCCGACTTGCATGGGTTGACGGCAGGAAAAGAACCGAGGTTGGGCTGGGGGACCGCCTCTTTTATACTGTAGGCGGATGTCGGGGGCAGGCTGACATCAGGGGGTGGTCCCCCATTGTATACTGCTAGCTAGAAGTTTTCTGTGGGGTCCTGGCACCTGCTGGCTTCAGTCCTAATGGTGCTGCTTCCTGGAAGAGCCCCCTAGAAGTGAGATCTACAGATGCCAGCTAGGAAAATCTTGCTTTCAACTCCATCAATATTTGTATCTGTTTATCACTTCAAGCAGATTCCTAGCAGTACCACAAGTAGGCAGCACTGGGATTTGTTAGGGAATAGGTTCTCAAAGACAGATGCCCTGACCCTAACATCCCTTCTGGAGTGCACATCAATACAATAATGGGTTGTGAAGGTGTGGGTTGAAGATCAAGTTGCAGTCTTACAGACTTCCAGCAAAGGAATGTCTGTGACAGCCCTATGGAAGTAACTGCACTTCTGGTAGGATGAGCCCTAAGCCCAGATGAAGGTCCTTTACCAGCTTTACTGCAACAAAGTAATATACAAGAAACAACCAGATAAAAAGTGTTTTTAGCTGGTGAGTGATCGCTACCATATGTGACAAATAACAGTACTGTCACCTCTAATGTTCCATTAATGTAATAATCGAGAGCCCTTTTTACATCTAGTTTGTGGAGTTCTAACCCAGCTGAATTTGCATCAGTCTTGGGGAAAAATACAGAGTAAAAACCTGATTCATGTGGAATTCAGTCACCACTGTGGGGAGGAATTTCAAATGGGTCCTAAGGACAACTTTCTCCTTGTGGAAAATAAAAAAGTCCAGCTTGCTAGCCCTTCTAGCTGAAGTAATAGAAGAAAAAATTACTCACCTTAGTAATGTTGTTTCTTCTAATGGAGTCTTGCTATATTATGACATATGCAGTGAGTCTCAACCTTCGAACTGCTCCGGAGGTGAAAGAGTTAACATTCCATGCCAGGCATGGAACGCTGAGCTCGAGCTCGGTTGAAACTCTGTCTGTTGTTCTTCAAACTCAAACCATCAGATCTTTACGAGCTAAACTCACTGAGGTCCTGAGTGGAAGCTGTAAACCTACACCAGCCAACTGGCTACTAAACATAAGAACACATTCTTTGGTCCCAAAACAAAGACTCAAGTCAGGAGACCCAAAATATGAAAACACAATACCAAGTCACCCCAAGAAAGGAAGGGTGAAAACAACAAGGTGGGCATCTATTAAGTGCCAACACTGCACTGCCCAGCCACATCCCAAAAACAGAGGTCCTGAGAGGGGCAGGCGGGGGGGAGGTCAATAGCAAGACCTCATTAAAAGAAACAACATTACTAAGGTGAGTAATTTTTCTTCAAACAACATAAAAGTCTTGCTGTATTATGACATATGCAGACTACACAGCAGTACCTCCATGGAGGAGGGACAGAACCTACTTAGGAAATAGGCTCTGAAGCACAGCTGTGCCAAACCGAGCATCACTCCTAGCCTGGATGTCCAGGGAGTAATGTTTGGTAAAAGTGTGAACTGTTTTCCAGGTAGCTGCTTGACATATCTCTAGAATAGGGATGTCCCTGGCAGCAGCCAGGGAAGCAGCT
Organism: Neoceratodus forsteri; assembly: GCA_016271365.2. Classification (NCBI taxonomy): domain Eukaryota; kingdom Metazoa; phylum Chordata; order Ceratodontiformes; family Ceratodontidae; genus Neoceratodus; species Neoceratodus forsteri. The sequence continues at coordinate 626,018,605 of CM057458.1, read as the reverse complement.
GTACCTCTGGTAGAGTGAGCCCTCAGGCCTGAGGGAGGAACCTTACTCAGTTTTTCATAGCAAAATTGGATACAAGAGACAATCCACCTGGCAATGGATCTTTAGTGGCAGGTTTCTTCACCAACCTCACCATAAGTGAGGAACAGTTGGAGGAGTCAAACCGTGACCCTTGATACGCTCTATGTAGTAACTATGGGCTCTCTTCACATCTAAGTTGTGCAGCCTCCTCTCGCCAGAGGAGGAATGGTCAGTGAAGTACACTGAAGAGATATAGATTGATTAAGGTGGAAATCTGAAACCACCTTAGGCAAGAACTCCCTGTTAGTCCTGAGGACCCCTTATCTCTATGAAAGGAGATAAAATCAGGCTCCACTGACAAGGCTTGTAATTCACTTATGCGTCTGGCAGAAGTGATGGCTACCAGAAACACAGTTTTCCAAGTCAAGTACTTAAGCTCTGCCAAAGACAAAGGCTCAAAGGGGGGTTGCATAAGCTGAGCAATGCAAACATTAAGATCCCAGGCAGGGGCAGGGTCCCTGAATGGAGGGTTGGTGTGAAGCAATCCCGTAAAAAACTTGGAGAATACAGGATGAGCTGAAAGAGAAGAGGGCTTACCTGCTGATAAAAAAGCAGACACGGCTGCCAGATGCACTTTTAGGGTAGCTGGTCTCAGCCCCAAGGTATTTAAGTGGACCATATAATCCAGGACAGTGGGTAAGTCAGCAGATTCTGGGGAAATACGCTTTCCAGAGCACCATATGGAAAATCTCTTCCATTTGGAATTATACGTAGCCCTGGTGGAAGGCTTTCTAGAAGTCTTAAGGATATCCATTACACCTTGGGAGAGGTGTAGATCAACAAACTCTAACTCTTCAAGAGCCAGGCCTTGAGATTGAGAGATTTGAGGTTCGGGTACTAAACTCTCCCCTGAGCACAGGTTAACAGGTTGTGATTCCTGGGAAGACACAGGGGAAGGTGGACTGCTAAGGACAGTAGGAGTGGGTACCAAGGCTGTCTGGCCCAGTCTGGGGCAATCAGGATCATCTTGCAGGGTTGAGATCTGATTTTGACTAGCACTTTGAACAGGAGAGGAAGGGGAAAGCATAGAGAAACTTCCTTCCCAACTGAGTAAGGCATCCAGAGGGACTGAGCCCAACACTGGGGCCTGCAGCAAAAAGGGAAGTTAGCGTTGTCTGGGGCTGCAAAAGATCTATCTATGGGTGCCCCATCTGGCAAATACCACCTCCAAGACCAGAGGGTCCAGTGACCATTCTGTGATGGCCCTGGGAAATCCTGCTGAGAGCATCTGCCAGGACATTGTCCTTGCCTGGAGGTGAACTGCCATAAGGGAGGTGTTCAGGGGTAAGCCAGAGACCACAACTTCATTGCTTGGTGCACAAGGCCGTGGCAGTGCCCCTATTGATGTACCACATTGTGGTGGTGTTGTCTGTTCTGACCTGTATAACTTTGTTCTGAACAGATTTGGAAAAAACTTGAAGTGCTAGAAAAACTGCTCTGAGTTCCAACAGATTGATGTGGAGCAGAGATTCCTGAGGGCACCACAATCCCTGGGTAGTGAGGTCGCCCATGTGAGCTCCCCACCCTAAGAGGGATGCATCTGTAGTAAAGATTAAGGAGTGAGACTGAGGGGCAAAAGGAACCCCTAGTCTCAGACTGCTCTGGTCCTGCCACCACTGTAGGGCCTGGATCAGGGTTTGAGTCACTGGGATCAGTTTGGTTAGAGGGTCTTTTCTTTGAGACAAAAGGCTCTCAAATGGAACTGGATGTCCCTCATCTGAAATCTTGCTCCCTGCACTACTGCTGTAGAAGCAGCCATGTGCCCCAGGAGCTGTAGAAAGTGCCTTGCTGGTCGAGAGACCTGCAGGGTGAATGAGGAGGCCAGAGAGACCAGGGTCCTTGCCTGTCCAAAGGAAGGAAGGCTCTGGCCTTCTCTGTGTTCAGCTCTGCTTCATGAAGGTGAGGAGCTGGACAGGCTCTAGAACTGACTTTGAAAGATTTAGAAGGAAACCTAGAGAGGTGAGCAGTTGCTGAGTTATCTGTAGATGTAACTTGACTTGGTCTGGAGACTGGCCTACTATGAGCCAGTCGTCCAGGTAAGGAAGATGGCAATTTTTGCCTTCTTAGGTGGAGCAACTGCTACTGCCAGGCATTTGTGAATACCCTTGGAGCAGAGGTGAGGCCAAAGGGCATTGCTCTGAATTGGTAATGGCCTGAGGGCAGCTCGAACCTGAGGTACTTTCGATGGGAGCTTCTGATGAGAATATGGAAGTAGGCATCCTTGAGGTCCAGGGATGCTAGCCAGTCCCCTGGCCTTAGAGAGGGTAGAATAATTCCCAGAGTCACCATTTTGAATTTTGGTTTTAAAAGGTGCTTGTTTAAATATCTGAGATCCAGGATGGGCTGCCATTCTCCTGTCTTTTTTGGGGTAAGGAAGTACCTGGAGTACAAGCCTTTGCCCTGGTGTAGGGGTGGAACCCTTTCCACAGCTCTGAGAGATAGGAGGGAAGAGACCTCTGCCTCTAAGGCAAGAGCCTCTGGTGGATTTGCAGGTGGAAAGGATCTGGTTCTCATCTTTGGAAATTTTTGAAGCTGAGAACCAGTCCCTGGCTTACTACTTCCAGGACCCACTTGTCTGATGTCAGAGACTTCCAGTCCTGGACAAAGTAAGCCAGCCTGCTCCCTACAGTAGCTGAGAATCGGCCCTGGCAACCCCATCAGGGTGCCTGTTTGGCAGGGCTTTGGGCTGAGGGTGGAAGCAGGCCTGCTTGTACCCCTGTCTGCCTCTCCCTCTAAAGAACCCCCTCTGGGCATAGGCAGAAGAGGAGGCCTGGGCTTGGTAAAAAGGCCTATGAAAAGGCCTGCCCCTGCCCCTGGAAAGCTGCCTTTGAGGAGTGGCCTGCCTTTTCTTGGCCTGTGCACTCCTATAGGTGGTCCTATATTCATCCATTTTCTTCATGTAATTCTCTGTCTGCTCCCCAAACAGAGAATTACCCACAACAGGAAAATCCATGGCCTTAGTCTGGGTATCCTGTGACAGGCTAGTACATCTGAGCTAAGCCATTCTGCTAAGTGCCACAGATGCAGCCATGACTCTTGATGACACATCATTAGAGTCCACTGCAGCATGGAATTGCACCTTGGATGCCTCAATACCATCAGCAGCCACCTGCTCCAGCTCCTTGGCAAGCTGGCCAGGGACCTGTTTTGCTAGAGCCATAACAGTATCCCATCTGGATTTCTGGTATCTGGCAACATAAGCCATATAATTTGCCTGTCTGAGTCCCAAGGATGCTGCCATGTACTGTTTTTGTGCCATGGCATCAATCCTCCTGGAGTCCTTATCCGGGGGTGTGAAGCCAAGGGAATATTAGCATTATCACAGGCTGCAGCCTGCACTACCCCAACATGGCTGCATTGTTGTGTGAGGAACTCCGTATCAGAGCCTGACAAAGTGTACCTCTTGTCCATTCTCTTATCAACAGGAGGTATAGTGTGAGGAGCTTTTAAAATTTTAAAAGTCTGTTTCCCAAAAGATTTATGCAAGGGAACAGACAGTCTCCTAGACTCTGGGATATCCATCATTTCCACGTACTCAGGCTCCTCTTGATCATCCACAGCCTCCTCCATAGGGAGCTGGAGGGTTTCAGCCACTTTTTTATAAAAAATAAAATGAGAAGGGGACTCAGAAAGCCTAGGAGGAGACACTCCTGAAGGTCTATCTGGGGAGATGTCCGGGTCAATGGGCACATCCAGACTTTCAAATCCACATTCACTCTCCTCATACTCCTCTCTTCCCTCATCTGGTTATAATACCCTCTAAATCATACTTGAACTGGGGAACTGCCAAACCGGCACTTACTAGATGGTGCCGGTTCGGCCGGAACCGGGAAAGCGACTGACAATTTTTATCGCTTATTATTTCTTCAGCGGTTGGAGGAAAGTTTTGGCTCCATACCAGCTGATTTTCTAGTCCTTTTTGCTGGACCCGCCTCAGAGTCGGATCTCCTTTTGCCCAAGGAAGTCTCGCCCTGGTCAGAGGGCACTCCCTCTGGTTCGGTTGGAACCGAACCGGGCTGGCCATCCGGTTCAGCGGACTTTTTGGCCTCCCTTTCCCTGAGCCTACCAACTCTCTTTTCCAGGGTAGCTGCAGGAAAACTTTTACAAATCTGGCAGTCTGCATTGAGGTGGTCAAACCCCAGACAATCAACACAGGTGGTGTGCGGGTCAGCCTTGGCAAAGACTTCCCCACACACACTGCAGTGTTGAAACCTAGTGGGCCCGGTTTTTCTTTTGGGTTTCTCAGACATAGTGCCAGCGTAACCAAACTTACCCGTTTATGGCAATCCGCCAGGTAAGACCCCCTTATCGGTTCCCAACCGTGTCACGGGTCGTGGAAAAAACCGTAATAAAATCCATTTTTTTTAGAACCGATAAGAACCGGTAACCACACTCTAAAAGACCGATTAAGATTTTTTAAACAACTTGATCGGTTCAAACCGAACCGATAACCGTTTACAAGTTCCACACAGAATAGAAATAAATGTAAAACCTATCTAGTACTCACAAATACCACAGACAGAGTCTGAACCGACCGGTTGCGGTTTAAACTTGGTCGAAAACCGAGAAAAACAATACTTTAACCGATAAAATGAACCGAGCAGAAGGAGAAATCTCCGGAGCGACTGTTCAGTGAGGCGGAGTAAAGAATCTGACGGTTTGAGTTTGAAGAACAACAGACAGTTTCAACCGAGCTCGAGCTCAGCGTTCCATGCCTGGCATGGAAAGTTAACTCTTTCACCTCTGGAGCAGTTCGAAGGTTGGGACTCACTGCATATGTCATAATATAGCAAGACTTCATGTTGTTTGAAACCAAAGATACAACATTCCTTGTGTGGAATTTCAAATGACATGAAACTAGAGGTTCATAAAGTTCCTGCAGGAGCTAGGAGAAAGCTAGGTTCAAATCCCAGAATGGGCACAGCGGCTTCACTTGAGGGTACATATGATACAGACCTTTGGAAATCCTTTTAAAGATATGGTTGGAGGCTACACAAATATCTCTCTCTGTATAGACCTGTAAGCTGACACTGCTGAGAGCTGTATCTTAAGAAGTTGGTAGAACTCCCCCCTTAAGGTACCATAAATAATCATGAATGTCTGAAACCACAGACTAATCTGGGGAAAACAATTTTTGTCTTCACATCCACTAAAAGAAAAGTTTCCCCTTAGAAGAAAAGGTTTTCCTGGTCACTTTTCTTTTTATACACTTATAAACTCCAAACACCTGGGTTTAAAGATTTAATCATGCAAGTTCTAGCTCTTCAAGAACCAAGCTTGTGACTAAGGGTTTTGAGGTTTGGAAGAAACACTCTCCTCTGAGAGGCAGACAGGATGTTCTGCCCCAATGGAAGAGAGAGAGGTTCCTTGCCAGACAACCTCAGAAGCAGACAGAGCCATGGCTGCCTGGCCCAATCTGGGGCTATAACAGCTATAACAATAATTTCCGTACTCTTCCCTGACTCTAACAATGATTGGCAGGAATGGGAATGGGGTTAATGCATACAAAAATATACCTCTTCTACATACTGATATGGCCGGCTTCCTCTGGCACTGTATCCACCACAGGAGGCCTGCAGCAAAACAAGCAAAATTTTCTGTTCTCCCAGGATGCAAAACAAGTCTGTCTCTGGAGAACCCCATTTTAGCAACATGTAATCCACCAAATCCTGGATAAGAGACTATTTGTGTTTTTAATGCATGCATGTAATGTAATAAACAATTTTTGCACAGCAATGACACATTTGGCCAATAAGACTCATGATCAAGTGTATCCCTGTTATATACTAATGCTACCTTCAATCATCTACAACAGAGAACAATAACGTGACCTATTCTGCTCAGTGAATCTGCTAACACATTCAGCTTCCCTGCTAGATGTACTGCAGCAATCTGCAACTGGTAATTATTTATTTATTTAGTTTTTGACACTGTACCAGATAAAATATACTAGGCACATATATGCCTGTTTTCAGGCACGAGCTGGAAGAGTTACAGACTAAAAACAGCAAGAGATGGAACACAGCAACAGTTACATAATATTTTTTTGTCAACTTTCTTTACTTCTGATCACCAGACACCAGGGCCCCTTCAGGCGAGACCCGATCGAAAGAAGCTACTGCTCTGCCTGAATCCCACCCAGTGAGGAGCTGGGGACAGTGTCCTCCCCTCCAAGGACCCGGAGAGAGAAGAGGACCTGGGAGAGTTGACCGGGTAAGGACCGGCAGTGGACATGTGCATCTGTCCCTGGGGACCGCCGTCTACCTCCTAGTGCCAGGGTTTTCCACCTTGGATGGTTGCCTTTCAGACAATGGACTTGCAATGATGTCAGCGTGGTGAGGAAACGGACCGCCCCCTTCCACAGATGTCTGCCACTGCCTCCCCCGACTTGCATCCCCGCGTTCTGCAGTACCCCTGATCTCCATCGGTAGCCACTGCAAGGTGGGGAATCCCCTAAATCCCATCCCAGGAAAGAAGAACAGTCCTCTGGATGCTCAATCTTCTCCTCCCTTGACGGCCCAAGTCCGCTCCCGAACCCAGACTGCCGACGTGGCACGAGCCGTGGCGTCCAGCGCCTCAACTCTCAGCGCCACCGGGCCAGCACAGTTACATAAATCTGAGAGTAACAGAAGTCGTGGATTATGTTTAAATAGTACAAGTATACATATTTTTGAGGGCAACATCAATCAGTCCTGGCCATGCTTAAAAAGTGCCATCAAAATAAGCAGGAGTGCAAACAAAATGCAGTGGCAGGTGCAGTCAAAGTTTTAAATGTCATGTTCCAGTTTCAAACTCTTTTATAGTTTTAAAGATCTGGAAGCCCCGTTTTGTTATGTATATTGTGGTTGCACTGTCTGTTCTGACTTGTATCACTTTGTTTTAAATCTGATGGACAGATGCTTTGATGGGACAAGAATACTGCCTTTAATTTCAATAGGTTGATGTAATTCTACCACTCCTGCAGCGATCATACCCCTTTCACACAGTTTCCCTCTACATATCCTCCCCAACACAGTTGCGAGGCATATGTACTGAGGAGCAGACTGCTTTCTGGACAGAAGGGAACTCCACTAAGAACTGCAATCTTTCCACCAGTTGAGAGTTGTTACTAGCTCCAGCTGAACTGGAACTACTTGTGTCATTGGAGCAATTCTCTGACTCCAAAAGTTCTTCAGACACCACTACATTTCCCTCATTTACAGTCTGGCCAAGGGAACACCACTGTAGTAGCCAAGGAAGAAATTCTGTGCTGTCATATATGAACCCGGAATGAAAAGTGTTAGCAAAATTCACAAGGTCTAATGCCCTGTGCAGGGGCAGGAAGGCCTTGCCTTCTACAGTGTCCAGTTCTGCACCTATGAAATCTAGACATATCTTGGGTTCCATAGTGGGCTTTTCCCAGTGGATGAGAAATCCAAGTGATTAAATAAGACTCAATGTTTTCAGTAAGAGCACACAAGTCTCTTGCTGAGTTCTCCCACAAATCTGCCAGTCGTCTAAATCTGGAAAAACTGTCACCTGTTGCCTTCTGAGTGCACCTGCTACTACAGAGAGACACTTAATGAACACTATTGGGGTTGAAGTGAAACCAAAAGGCACTGCTCTGAATTGGTACTAACTGACCCCAACTTCAACTCTTAGAAACTTCCTGTGAGCCTCTCTTATTGGGATGCAGAACTACCGTATGTGCCTTTTATATCTACCAAGCATAACAATCCCATTTGCAAAGACAGAATGATTGTCTTCAGAGGTATTGGATCATCTTGAACTTTTCTTCCTTCACATGCTTGTTTAGTACTCTTAGGACCAAAATTGGCTGCCACTCACCATTTTCATTTTCGACATGGGTCATCTGGAAAAGCAACCATTTCCCAATCTGTTCTTTGGAACACGTTCTGTTTCTTTTAGATCCAGCAACATTTCTATTTCCATCTGAAGCACAGCCAAGTTTTCTGAGGCTAGTGCACTTTGTAACATTTCAGGTGAGCTGTAGCCATAGGTTCAAGAGGAGGGCCCATGAGCTTAGCTATACAGACACTGAGGTCCCATGTTGGCATCAGTTCCCTGTGAGGGGGATGCAGATGGACCAGTCCCTTAAAGAACCTCCAAAAATAGGTTCTGAGGCTACTGTTACCTTTGCTCCAGCAGAAAGACAAGCAGATACTGCTGCAAGGTGGACTTTTAAAGAGCGGGCTGTAAACCCAGGGAATGTAAGTGAGAGAGACAGTAGAGAACAGCTGGAACTCCAGCTTGTACTGGTATCAAACCTCTAGTTGAACACCAGATCGAAAACCTTTTCTATTTAGAAGAGTAGGTTTTCTTAGTGGAGGGTTTCCTGTAACCCCTCAGGATGTTTAACACTGCTTCAGAGAGGTGTAAATTAGCATATTCTAGTTCCTCAAGAGCCAAGCCTTGAGATTGAGAGACTTGAGGTACGGGTACAGCAGAGTTCCCTGATTGGAGGTCAGCAGGTTGTGCCTCTGAGGGAGGTATATTGGCTTGGCTACAGACATGGAGAGCAGTAGAGAGTACCATGGCTGCCTGGGCCAATCTGGAGCTATCAAGATCAGAGATGCTGAGTGTGGGATCTGAGCTTGAGCAGTACCCTGAATACCAGGGGAAAGTGAGGGAAGGCATACAGGCACCTTCCCGACCAGTCCACAGCCAGGGCATCCAGAGCAAGTGTACCCTGATCTGGTGGTCTGCAACAGTACTGTGGCAGGTGGTAGTTCTGGTGGGATGCGAAAAGTTTATCCCTGGAGTGCCACACCTCCTGAAAATCACTTGCACCACTTGCCTGTTCAGGGTCCATTCGTGATGGGCCAGATTGATTTGACTTAATGCATCTGCCAGGTGGATAGCCTGCAGGTATACTCCCAAGGAGTAAGCCAAGGTCCAAATTTTCATGGCTTCTGTGTAGAGGAGGCCTGATCTGGTGACTCCCTGCCTGTTTATGTAGTACATTGTGGTGGTATTGTCTGTTCTGACTTGTATCACCTTCCCTTGTACCAGTGCTGAGAAAGCTTCTAGTGCCAGCAACACAGTTCTGAGTTCTAGCAAATTTATGTGCTGAAGGGACTCTGTGGCTAATGAGGTGCCCTGGGTTGTGTGATCCCCCTAGATGGGCACCCCATCCCAGGAGGGCTGTACCTGTTGTGAGAACAACTGATGGAGACTCTCTCTGAAAAGGAACCCCTTGTCTTAGGTTGGGTTCCTCTTTCCACCACTGGAGAGCTTGTAACAAAATCCATGTTTCTGGAATGGGCTTTATTTAGTTATTAAATTTTGATAACCGGGTAAGCCCGCTGGGCCCCGAAGGTCCCTTTTTTAAGGGTGACCCAGGGAGTTACATGGAATAATACATGGGGTAGCATACAGCACAGGTACATCACACTAGACAGCGAGGAACATGATACATACTAGTTTTTCAGCAGTTACATTTAAGAAGTAAGACACAGTAGCTTTTTAGCAGTTAACATTTCCTGGGTAAGCTCTACAGATGGGATGCAGTGCTATATAGATGGGGTGCACTGATAGTCGCTATTTCTGTATGAGGGAGAGGGGTGGGCTTCCACTTAGGAGCCTTTCACTTTAGCAGGTGACCATCATATGAGCCTTCAGCCTTGAGCGGAAGGTGTGGGTAGAGGTAGCATCCTGAACATCAGGGGGCAGGGAGTTCCATAGGGTGGGTGCTGTGATGGCGAACCACTTACCCCCCGCCTTGGTTCTAACCCTTGCCACTGCGAGGAGGGTTCTGTCCGTTGTTCTGAGGAGTCTAGGGCTTCTCTTTTGGGCAATGAGTCCAGTGAGGCTGGGAGGAGGGGATGGGCTGAATAGTTTATGAGTGTGGCAGAGCAGGGGGTATTGGAGCCGGGCCTCCCAGGAGGGCCAGTTAAGTTGGAACAGAGTGTCATAGTGGTGAGCCCGGGAGCCGGATAGGGTGGTGAAGTGAGCCACCTTGTGATAGAGAACTTGTAATCTGTTCATCTCTTGTTTGGCAGCACTCTGTATCACTGGGGCCGCATAGGAGAGGGTAGGGAGGAGGACACTTGTGGCGATGGAGGCCCTGGCTGCATTTGAATAGTCATCCTATTTGCTCTGAGAAGCATACAAAGATAAGGGATGTATTGGTCTGACCAAATTGTTGTTATTATTTAGTTGTTCGCTCGCTTTTAAGAAGCTTTTTAAGGTTCACTGCATTTTATTTTGTTACTTAACATACCACAGTCTGTGGAGTCACTTGGGTTTTTATTCAGTAATTTGTAGTTAGGCATTTTTGGGGGCAGGTATTAGTTTTTAAAAGTTTAAGAGTTAAAGTATTTAGTTTTAAAAAGTTTTGCACCAAAACTGAAAGGCACTCATGTGACATGAGCAAAAATGTGCACGTGTGGCAATTCTGTCCTCAGATCTGCAAAGGCCGTTGGTGTGTGCTGAGTGAGCGAGCGAGCGACCGAGCAATTTTGCACAGCACAGCACATTTAACACAGATTATTAACGTGTGCTTTTTTTCTCTTTTTTTGGCTCGCTGGCTAGTTCGTTAAATCTGTGTTGTATTGTTTACTCACAGAGTTGTCTCATTGAGTTCCTGCTTTGAATTTGCTCTGAGTGCGACAGCAGGGTTATTTTTCTAACGGAATGCCGGGTGCTGTCTGGTACCTCACAAGAAGCAAATTAGCTAAATTATTAAACTACTAAAGTTTTTTTTTTCTTTGAGGAATCAAAGCTTAGCTCATAACCACTAACCAGGATTAGAAGTTTGGGAGGAACACGGAAAGGGAGTTTTAGTCTGGTCACTATATTTTTAGGTACTTAAGCTGTGAAAAATCTGTGAAAAACCTGTTTGATATTATAGCCCAATTTGGCAATTTTGTTATTAAAGTATTAGTGGGAGCATCTGTGGGAGCATCTGTGACTTAAGTGAGCAAAAACGATGGATATTAACCCACCATTGTTTTTTATTCCTTTTTTATAGCTTGGTATTTACGTTGTTTTTTTTTTTTTTTTTCAATTCTAGTGTCTTGTTTGAGATCAGCAATATCTTTGTACCTTGGAGCATCTTTTAAAGCGCCATTTAAAATACATGAAGCACAAGATTTGAGAACACTCACTATCGGACATTTCAATAACTCCGACTTTCAAGGGGCCTTACACTTATTTGGCTAACAGGTCGAAGACTGATAATATCCAGGATAGTGTTGGTTGCTGCAGAATTTTTGTCCGTGGTCCACTGGAGATACTGGAACAGAAGTGAGAAATAAAGTAGACACGTAGTTTCCACACTGCATGTTACTTGTGGAATTTGCTACTAAAACCTTACAACTAACTTCTGGTTCCAGTGGATGCTGTGAAGCTGTGGACTTCGTTACTTTTTTTTCTTTTTATTAACTCGGTTGCTGTTGCTCAGAGGACTATCGTGAGGACTTGTTTTAGTTCTGTTTTCACAGCGCTGTCTGTTGTATTTACAAAATTTGAATACTCTTTCTATGTATTGCTGTACAGTGCTTTTTGATTTTATTTTAGGAAACATCTTACTTAGAGATGACGGCTACAATCAGGAGCAAAACGTTAAGTAGTGATGAGCATATAATGTCCGAATGTGCACATAAGAAAGTCAAATTGGGGCCTTAAAAAAAAAACCTCTCCTTAAAATCCCTGGTTATGAAATCTCTCTGCAAAAAGCAAACTAAGGCTTGTAATAGTTGCCACATCAGTAAACATAGAACTAAGTTACATAAAAATAGCAGGAAGATCAAAAATAAGCTCACTATAAGGAAAGGGACTGGTACTCAGCTAGCATCTACACCAAATGGTGATATTTTAAAGTTTTTTTTGGTATTACAAGCCATCAGGTAAAGTTTCATAAAACTATATCTCAAAGTGGTATTAATCCACAGATTGTTTCTACTTTGACCCGAGTGCCAGAATGGTAAGGGAGAGAAGGAAAGTTCTCCCGAGAGATGCGTGCTTGGAGACTACCAAAACAGATTTTACTGACATTTTTCATAATTTATCCATATTAAACACAGAAGTTAGAAGTTTAAGAGAAACATTAAGAGAACACATCAGTGACAATGAAGAGTGTAGGGTTGTTAACCAGAATCCAGCAAATATTTATGTCTCTAAATTGGGAATGAGAAACACTTGATAGAAAGGTGGGATGAAAAGGCAGTCTCATCTAGGGAAATGGTTGGAGAAACTCAAGCGGAGGGGATACAAGAACAAAGCTACAGGAGAAATTATAGCTATACCTCTTGGCCAATGACAGGACACAAAATAAAAACAGCACTCGCAAGTCAAATTAAATAAGACAAAAACCAAATAAGTGGTTTTCAACTGCCAGAGCCTGCGGCTACAAGCCAGCGCTTCGAGTCCAAGGCGTGACTCTTAGTCAGGGGGTGTGTCCCGAATGCTGGCCCAGTGGTATTTATTCACAAAATATTTAAAGTGACAGTACAATCCAAAAGTTTCATATAAAAAGCCAAATCAGTCATACACTGAAACAGCGTAGGCACAGTCTTAAAACAATTACATTTTATCTTAATCCCAATATATCAAAAAATTGTTTGTAACCACTAAACGCAACACGTTTCAATATTACAACAATTCATATATAAACAAAGCTGTTCAAACAGAATAAAAATACATTCTTGATTTTATCAGAAGGCAGCAGCAATAGAGAAAAAAAGAGTGTAGAGAAGGAATATGGGGGGGGGGAGAGAAAATTGGGAAAAAGGGTGTTAATGAGTGAGAAAGAATCATTCAAACCAAAAAAGTTTTCTTGAAATATAAATGTACAGATCAGCAATGCAGCATAACTTTAAACTAGGAATAGCATATTTTAAAGAAAAACTGTGACATCCAGACAATCATTTAGACCAAAAGGATAAAGTGCTTGCATGATATATATCAATTTTTGCTCAAGTTTTGACAATTTATTGAATCTATCACTACCTCTCGTGCTCTCTTTTACATGATCAACCCCCATAAAGGTAAATGCATTAACATCTTTATTATGACACAATTCAAAATGAATGCCTATTGGAGTACTGGGTTCAGATCTATGTATTGCCCTAATATGTTCTTGCATACATTCTTTCAGCATCCTTTTTGTTCAACCCACATATATTAAAGGACAGGTACATTGTACAATATATATAACATATATTGTAGAATAATTAATGAAATGCAAAATTTCAAGTTTCTTATGTTTGTACCTATTTGTGGATGAAAAAATGTTGGTCCTTGTCTGCAAAATTTGCATACATTGCAATGACCACAAACAAAACAGCCCAAAGGCTGGGGAGAGGGGGGGGAGCCAAGTGGTTCTGGGTATCTGTTGTTTTACATATAGACTCTGAGTTAAAGAGTCAGCAAGACTGGGACCCCTGTAATATGAAATTCTTGGTCTATCTTTAGTAACCTCATACAAATCCAGGTCACCCTGTAAAACCCCCCAATGTTTGACCAAAATATCTGCTACTTTTCCAGAAATCCGATTGTATTGGGTAACAAATGTAATAGGTTGTTGGTCAAAAGACTTTTGGATAACTTTTTTGGGCTTAAGTAATCTATTCCTATATGTTTTTAGCTTTTTCATAGGCTCTCTCTATGTTCTGCTTTGTGTATCCACGAGAAAGAAATACAGGTTACTCACTTGTAACCGGAGTTCTAGGAATGGTATATGTTGTTCATCCACACTGTCTGGCAGGTTCCTTGCCGCTTTAAATCTTGCCGGAAGGTCTTCAAGCTGGTTCCTCCCACCCACCCAGGTGGCAAAACTCTCGGCTCTGCCCCATGACGCCAGATCTTCCTTACCGCTTGGAAGCTCAGGTTCCCTCCTTAGCGCTGTGCATTTTAGACTGGATCCTAACTCTTCGGTTCGTCCGAAACTCGTTTTAAAGTTTTCTAGACTTCGGTCTTCCTTATCCCTCGCGGCTCCGATGGACAAATCGATTCCTGGCTTTCGGCGGTGCCCTTGCGGGCAGAAGATGTCCAGGATGGATCTGCACTCCATGTGCATCTACTGCCTCGGCCTAGACCATGACCTGCAGGCCTTCGAGTTGTGCCGCTCCTTTTTGGCCAACGTCCTGGTTAAAGCAGCAAGGAACCTGCCAGACAGTGTGGATGAACAATATATCCATGTCCCTAGAAATCTGGTTTGCATCAACTGGCTTTCTTTTTCAAATTCTATTGCGCTAGAACAATTCTGTCTAATGCATATGAAATGGCTATAAGGTACACCTCTTATGGTGTGTGCCGGATGGGCACTGTCAGCATGTAAAACCATACTGCCTGATGTTGGTTTTCTAAACATTTTACTCTGTATTTTTTGTCCCTCTGTGCCTACCAATGTTAAGTACAGAAATATAATTTCTGTAACATGTGTATTTGAGGTAAAATGCAGCCCCACATCATTAGTGTTAATATAATCAACAAACCGTGATGCTGATGATGCGTCCCCTTTCCAAATAACAATGAGGACATCAATAAACCTCCCCCAAAAATGAATATTAGTCAAAAGGATTTCTGGTTGTGCTATAAACACAGGTTTCCTCCCACCAAGACATAAACAAGTTTGCATATGATGGGGCCATTGTGGTCCCCATTGCAGGTCCTGTTGTTTGCAAGTAAAAATATTTGTCAAATACAAAATAATTATTATGCAAAACAAATTCTACAGCTTCCAAAATAAAATCCTTTGGAAAATGTTGAGCAACCTGATTATGGTTAAGATGGTATTCCAGGGCCAAAAAAACAAAATCATGTGAAATACATGTATAAAGGCTGGTGACATCAATTGTAAGCCATATATATTCAGAGGACCAGACCAATCCCCCAAGCTGAGATAAAACGTCCACTGAATCTCTTAAGTAGGATCTCTGAACTGTAACTAGTTGCTTTAGGTATAAGTCTACAAATATGGACAGTTTTTCAGTAAAGGAACCAATTCCTGAAATGACTGGTCGACCCAGGGGATTGGTCTGGTCCTTATGAATTTTAGGTAGAACATACATGGTGGGGATAATAGGAGAGGAAACCAACATAAATTGATTTTCTTGTTTACTGATATAACCTTTAAATTCAGATTAATCCAAAAAATAATCTAATTTTTGTTTGATAATCTTGGTTGGGTTAGTTTGCAATCTCCTGTAACTTCTTACACCATCCAGTTGTTTATAAATTTCACCTTCATATTGCTCTTTATTTAAGATTACAATTTGCCTCCCTTTGTCTGCCTCTTTAATTTCAATATGTGTCATTTGTTGTATTTCTTTTAGAGCCATGGATTCACTTGCATTTAAATTATGTTTGTACTTGGGCCATTTAGAGTAAAAAAGACGTCTGAAGTCCTGTAATAGTAAAGATTCATAAGTCAGAATGGTTTGAGATATAGAAGAAGGGGGGCTGAAGGTGGACCTAGGTATAAAGGTAACAGATTGATTATTAGCGGTTGTTTCCTGGGTAACAATATCATGATGTTCTGATCTCTGATACTGTAAAGTACTGTTATGTGCCTCATTCCACAAACTCTCCAAAACATTTAAAGTGTCATTATCATTAGAATCAGAGTGTTCAAGTCCCAACAGAAACCCTTTTTTTGCATCCAAATTAATTATAAAAATGTAATTTTGATTGTCACTAAAGACATTTTGGTTACAATGTTCAAGTCCCACCAGTTGTACTTCACCCCTTCTTGACTAGCAGTATTCAAGATCTCATTTGGACTACTGGAACCAGACTGTTCAAGTCCCACCAATTGGCCCTCATTTTCCCCTATAGGAATTGTAGCTGCAATATGTTTTTTGCTGAAAAACTTTTTTAAACGTATTTTTCTAATGAATTTTTTGAAATCAATGTATGTATTAAATGCATGCACTTTTGGTTGTGGTATAAATGAAAGTCCTTTACTAAGAAGTCTCAGTTGAAAGCTGCTGAATTCTGTATCTGATAGATTTATTATTTCACTTATTTTGTTTTGCTCCTCAAGTTGCCTGAAATGCTGCTTGTACTGCCTCCCTTCTGCCACATCTTGTTTTTTGCCCTTTTTTTGGGTAGTTTTAGTATTTCTTGCAAATGTAACCTGTTTAGTGTAAGGTTCCAGAATAGCAATAGATTGTGATGAATCAGATTCATTAGTATCAGGTCGAGAGAGCATAAGAGGTGGTGACAGATTAAACAAATTGTCAAAACTTGAGCAAAAATGGATATATACCATGTAATCACATTATCCTTTTGGTCTAAATGATTGTCTGGATGTCACAGTTTTTCTTTAAAATATGCTATTCCTAGTTTAAAGTTATGCTGCATTGCTGATCTGTACATTTATATTTAAAAAAAAAACCTTTTTTGGTTTGAATGATTCTTTCTCACTCATTAACCCCCTTTTCCCCAATTTTCTCCCCCCATGTTCCTTCTTTCCACTCTTTTTTTCTCTACTGCTGCTGCTTTCTGATAAAATCAAGGATGTATTTTTATTCTGTATGAACAGCTTTGTTTATATATGAATTGTTGTAATATTGAAACGTTGTGTTTAGTGGTTACAAAGAATGTTTTGATATATTGGGATTACAATAAAATGTAATTGTTTTAAGACTGTGCCTACACTGTTTCAGTGTATGAATGATTTGGCTTTTTATATAAAAAACTTTTGTATTGTACTGTCACTTTAAATATTCTGTGACTAAATGCCATTGGGCCAGCATGCAGGACACACCCCCTAACGAAGAGTCACGCCTTGGACACGAAGCGCTGGCTTGTAGCCACGGGCTCTGGCAGTTGAAAACCCCTTATTTGGTTTTTGTCCTATTTAATTTGACTCGTGAGTGCTGTTTTTATTTTGTGTCCTGTACTACATTTTTCTTTAAATAGCACATACCCTTGAATCAGTGACGCTCCATATGCTTGTCCTTTGTCTCATGGACAATGAGTCTGGATAGTTTGAAAATACCAGATCTGGAGGCTATAACAAAAGACATGATTAATGTGTTAAGAGATCCTCTTAACTCGAATATCTTTCTATTCAAACAGTTGATGAATATTAAACATGACCTCTCCTTTATAAAGGGGGTTTGTCTTGAAAATAAACACAAACTAAATCTAATTAAACATGTCCCGAGAAAAATGGGCTCACCCTTGAATATTGCTGAAGAAAACTTAACTTAACTTCTGATCGGGGTGCTATTAACTTCCCCATAGGTGATATTTTAAATGTCAATTCTTCATTTGAACAGCGTTCCATTAGTTCAGAGATTACTGATCAGCCTGGTAAGATAGTAGATAATCTCACAGAGTCTAATACCAAGAGCGACTGGCGTGAGTGTATGCTTCCCGACAAAATCATAAGAAAGAATAGTATATGCAAAGAACTGACTGAGAAATTTCTCTCTCTTTGGAAAAAAGGAGAGGATCAAGAGGCTGACAGGGCAACTTCTAAGGGTAGTAAGGGCAATAACGGTAACACTGGGTCCAGTACAGTTAATACTAGTACGCACTGCAGGGGAAAAAAGAAAAAAAAGAGTATTGTTTGGAAGGTCCTAGGCAAATCAAAAACCTTAAAAAAGACTCATATGACCATGCCAGAAAAGGAGGAGCAGATAAATAATGAACCTTTGGTGCCCTCTGTGGAAGCTATGCAAAGCCCTGAGAAGTGTCAAATGGGAAAAAAAGAGGATGGAGAGAGATATAAACAAGAGTAATAGAATAAAGAAAAAATCTAATAAGAACAAAAGAATGGCAAATTGTCAAGAGAAAGAGAAACTTCATGGTGAAGCAGAGAGAGAGTCTGGAGAAAACAGAAAAAAATACTGTGATCTCAAATTTAGAACCTTCATTGACTGAGGAGAATCTAATTCAGGAACAGAGTCCACAAAAATCCAAACTTCTGAGTAGTCATGACAGTGAGGAAGATGAACAGTTCAGAAGATTTCTGTTAAAAACACTTGGCACTGATTTTGTTCTTCCATTATACAGAGTGTATTGTATTCCAAATGAAACACATGATAAATTAAAAGGCCAGGTAACTGATCTGTCATTAACCATACTGGATAGCAGCAAACTGGTGAGAGATTATATCAGTATAATCAGGCCCTTACCTGGATCTGAACTTGTTTTGTTGATCACTGATCAGTTCTTTCTTTCAAATGCTATTACACTCAGAGCTAAAGATTGGGAGAGGGTGGGAATCCAGCTTGGGGACGTGATGATTCAGAATAAACTCTCCCCAGAGTTTTATGTCAGTAATGGTAACAGTCTAACTCAGTTTGAATCATATATTTCTATCTTTGGATTGAAGCAATTACGATATGAGAATGAATATAGTCTAAAGGGGAAACTGACTTCATAAATACATGTTTGGGAATACATGTTAGCAGACCTCTTATTGGTAATGTTTGGAAACAAGACTATGATGGACAGATTATGTTTATGGTTAAGCAAGAGAATGTTCTTACGGAAATAAGGAA
Organism: Neoceratodus forsteri; assembly: GCA_016271365.2. Lineage (NCBI taxonomy): Eukaryota > Metazoa > Chordata > Ceratodontiformes > Ceratodontidae > Neoceratodus > Neoceratodus forsteri. Next base: position 626,000,066 of record CM057458.1, on the reverse strand, counting down.
GAAGCAATTGACTTTAGATGAATTGGGTATTCATCTCTGTATTGAAAATAATAAAGGGAAATATGATAGTTTGCACTTAACTAAACAAATTAAGGGGCATCAATGGGAAGTCCTGATTTAAACAGCTAACAGATATGAGATTCTGCCTCTAGCGGACCAATGGTAGTTGAATGCTATGAGAGGGAGGCCACAGGGATACAAACTTCAATTATCATCTGCAAGGGACCATTCTCTGTCGCTTGGAGCTAACACTTCTAATGATAATGAAGATATGTTTAATATTTTGTCATGGAACCCATCTGGACTTGGGGAAAAGTTTGGAGACCAAGAATTCATTAAATATTTAAATCACTTTCAGCTTATATGTATGCAGGAGACATGGGCCCTCAGTAATTCCTATCTAGATGGCTATAAGTCCTATAATAAATTAGCAAAGAAAGTAAAAAAATATGGGATGGGGTTGGGGGACTTGCAATTTTTATTAAGCTAGATATAGATATAATATCTGAGGAGCTTAGCAGTAATAGTAGTAACCTGCAATTGGTTTAAATTATTGATAAGGAGAAGGGGCTTTGGTTTATAATTAATGTTTATTCTACCCCCCCCGGGAGTAAATATGGAGATTAGGATTATCTTAAAACCCTGGATGATCTAATTGTTAACATACAAAATGAGTACCCTAAAGGTAGGTTATTGATCATGGGTGATTTTAATGCCAGATTAGGGAATTTACATGCTCGCTCAAAGGACATGGCTGACGTCCTGACTTTAACTGATCAGAAAAAATACCAAGTTATGCAAGAAAGACTAAAGATCTGACAATAAATAAAAGTGGAATATATTTACATAGATTAACGATTAATATGAACCTCTGTCTTCTAAATGGAAGAACAGCTTTAGATCTAGAAGGAGAATATTCATTTATGGGGGAAAGGGGTCCTCAACTATCGATCTTATATGGATAAATACAAATTTGACTGATCAATGCCTTTCTCTCCATTTGGAGGTTAGACCAGAAAGCCAACACTCTGGTCTAGAACTTAGAGTAAAGAAGAATGGATCCACAATAAAAACAAGAAAAAAGAAGAAGGAAACATTACCCATCCAACTGAAAAGAAAGGGCACTGAGTGGGAAATGATTGAAGCCCAAAACTTTGAAGCCATATTATAAAATCAAAGGATTCTAACCAAAATATTAGACTCAGTGCACAATTCATCTGATAGCCAAATAATCCTCGATTATAACTCTGTTATTAACTCAACAGCATATATAATCACAAAAGAGGTTAAGGTAAAAAGAAAGGAAGGTCATCCCAGGTATAACAGAAAATGCAAGACAGCAAGGGAGCATTTAAATAAACAATTTCGTGTAATAAAAAAACAATCCAATAAGGAAAAAAATAAAATTGAATCAGCTAAGGAAAGTATATAAAACAGTACTCGACAATAATAAAGGAAAATATGTCAAACAATTATGGTTAGAACCAAAATGGGCAGTCCAATCAAGGGACAATAAATAAAAATTACATACCTGCCATAATTCCTGATCTTTCTGTGTATCTTCACCATTCATCACATTTGGGTTCTGGCTGGAGGTCATGACCACATGGGAGCATTTTTTTTTTTTTTTATGAGTGGAGTCGAAGCATCTATGGCGCCGCCTTGAGGCCAACACTGCAGTGGCGCGTGAGGTTGGTCGATAGGGAATGGGCTAACCACCCTTTCACCAGTTCTGAGTCACCGTAGAGTAAGAAAGGGTTGGGAGGCAGGAACAAGGAAGTCCAAGGGACAGACAAAAGAAAAGATATAAAACTAAAAGGAGAAATAAACGATGGAGAGGACAGAAGGAGATTGAGAAAAACTAAGAGGATTGGGAAGGGGCCCCAATCTCTGATAGCAGAAAAGGAGAGGGAAGGAGGGAAGGAAAACAAGAAATGGGGAGGGGGGGAGGACATATCATGGACTGTTGACTGTCTCCAGATTGTATAGGAACTGCGAAGGAGTAGCCAGAAGGCTGAGTTGCCAGAATTCAAGGCATAGAATCACTGGCAAGAACTTCAGCATAAGCAGAAGTGGCTATTCTGGAAGAAAGGAACAGGAAACTGGGTTGTCCTCTCCCGAAACCACACATCTGGAAGGAGAGAACAATGAGTCTTCCAAATTAAACTGAGGAATGAGTTCCTAAGGCCAAGAACGGAGGAGGATAGAGGAAGAGAGAGAGAGAGAAGAAAAGAAGAGAAGGCAAACGTAAGCCCACCCAAAGGGGTGGAGCAGGCATTGAGGAGAGCAGTGTCCTCTCCCCCAATCTCTCCCCCTCCTCTCAGAAGGTTAAAATCCCCACATGCCCAAGGTCACCCTGCTCCTGACCAGTGGAAAAGAAGTGGGGGAAGGGGCACACAGAGGGAGGGGGACCCAGAGACTGAGGCAAAAGGGGGATGGTGGGTTGGATTTGTGATGAATGGTGAAGATGAACAGCAAGATCAGAAATTACAGTAGGCACGTAATTGTCATATCTTATCTGTGTCAATCTTCACCATTCATCACATTTGGGTGAGTACCGAGCCCCCTAACCAAAGGGGGCCCTAGACCCTAAAGGACTAAGTCCCTTAGCTCCCAGTGGGGGAAAAACACGGAGAAGGAGAACCTTTACAGGCCAGGAGAGGCCTGAGACTGGGGAGAGTGAGATGGGAACCCACCGGAGGGGGCAGGAGGTTGCCCAGACAGATGCCACCTCACCCTATGGGAGAAAAGGTGGGTTCTCTGGTATGCAGAGGAAATCACCCTATGCCAGGCCAAGGGTGGCAACTGGGAAAGACGCAGCCATGCCATCCGCCTAGTGCAGATCGCTGTCCCTACGACCCTGGAAGCTACCTCATTGGTGTCGTAAGGTGCCCTCACTTGGTGCCTTGCTAGCTCCAGGCCACGTGCAGAGAGTGCAATGGCTTCTCTGGTTACCTCTGAATCAAGCATAGAGGCTAGGAGTTGACCTAGCCTGGACTACAGAAACCTATCATAGGAAGCATAGTGGGCCTGATGAGCAGAAATAGAGAGAAGTAAGCGTGCCGAGTAGAAGGTCCTCCTCCCCCAGAAGTCAAAATCCATGGAATCTTGATCTGGGGGCCGGTCACAGTGGAGGGCGCGTAGCTAATCGAGAGTGTCCAGCTGCATCGGTCCTGACTGAGGATGAGGCACACGACCTGAAGACTCCGGGGGGGGGGCACAATACCTCTGGCTCAGATCCTTAGGGGCTAGGACTCCGGTAAAAGGTCTTTGCCAGAACCACAATGATGCCTCCTGGAAAGGAGCAGGCCAGGCAGGCACCACAAGGGTGTCCGCACTGAAATCGCCTAGGAAGGTGTGTGTCGAATGCTCTGGATTGTGCTGAGTGGGTGGGGTGACATGCAGGTCTTCCATCATCCTCACGAGGAAATGATGATACTCTGCGAGATCAGCAGCAGGGGAGATGTGGATGGAGGGCTTCTCTCCTCCCAAAGAGAAGGATGAGGAAGTGGAAGACCTTGGAGATCCAGAGGTTGGCTGCTCAGGGGGGAGGGTGGAACACCCACTTGTCCATGGCCCTGACATACATAAGGAAGTGAGCAGCCGCACCCCTGAATTGCTCCCAGGAGAGAGAGAGGCCCCTAGGACCAAGAATGCCTGGGAGAGCAGGACATGTTGACGTAGCCCCCACTGCTCTATCATCAACAGAAGGCGACCATCCTCTGTCTGGGCAAGAGAGTGCACCAGAAGCCCCAAGGGAAGGAGGAGCTCCGGAAAACTCAACAGCCGACAGCCAATCAACCATGCTGGAACTGCCTAGGCTGTGCCCTGAAGAATCCTCCCTTTGAGATGAGTGGGACCATGTAATTCCTAAAGGTTGGTCCCTTCCCTTCAAAGACCAGGGCCCTCTCAAGGAGACCGAGAAGGAAGGATGGGGGTCCACACTACAACTACTTTCCGAACCCAGGTGGGTCCTGGAAAAGGGTCGCCGCATCGAACCCTGACCCTTCGACTCCTCAGAATCCGAAAGAGCTCTCCTCCTCCTCACAAACACCAGCCTAGGCAGCTGACAACCCTGGTCAGTCCCCGAGGGGACCACCTAGGGAGTAGCACCCTCCCCTCCTCTGGGTGCTCCAGCTGGCCCTAAAGTTGGGCAATCCAGGCACACCACCTGAGGGAGTAACCCAACTGAGGGGGCAGAAAACCCTCCGAGCCCAGGCTGCAGGGCAATAATGGCCTGCACTATCGCCTACTGTTCAGTATCCTTGACCCTAGACTCGGGCTCCTCTGAGGGAGGCTGGCTTCGGTCAGCCGAGGAAACTACCAGGGTGTCCATATGGGTCACCAACTCCAAAGAGTGGGACAGCCGGTCCAAACCAGACTTGGAGTCCATCTCTGAAGAGGTAGAGACTGAAGTCTAGTGCCAGACCGTATGCGGATGCCTGCTCCTATCTGGACTGAAGGATGCGCCAGTCCAGGTGTCCACACCAGAGCTGGCATCAAACTCTCCCCTGGTACCACGAATGGTGCCCAAAAAAAAGACGGCGCCGAGAGTGGTAGCAGAGCCGGAGTCGATGTCTGCCATGGCGACGCCTTGTCCAACAGTGCCATGAATGGCACCAGAGTCAGGGATAGCGCCCGAGGCAACACTCCATGGCGTAATATCCTCACTCGGTGCCACAAGCGGCACCAGAGCTAGACATGGTGCCATCCCCAGCCTTGGCACGGCGAACAGCACTGAGGCAAGAAACAGTAGAAGATGGTTCCACTAAACCTCCCACGGTGCCATCAGCACCACTGACGCTGTGAACAGCATCGACAGCGGAGACACGCCGAGTGGCGGACCAGCACTGACCACGGCACCATCAGGGCCCACAGCACCGAGGGCCAAGACAGCACCAATGAATGGTGTTGAGGATGGTGTCAACCCAGGCTTCCCAGCCTGAGAAAATGACACCAGGGGAGCCTTCGCCCATGAAGGGGCGACTGCCAGAGTGGTGCAGAGTGGTGCCTCCTGCCCGCTCCTCGGGGGGGGGGATGGACTGGGCCTCCTGCACCGCCTAAGGGGCTTCAGCCATGGCGAGGCTACTAGAAGCAGAACCCCACTTCTCCATGGTCCATATAGAACCGGGAGGGGACCGGAAGGAAAGGCCAAGAGACCGTGGCTTGGCCCGATGAGTGTATGCCCATCCACCGAAAGTCGGCAGAGCTTGTCCAACTTTCCACGCACATTGCTTGATGGCACGATGGTCTAGGGAGAAGCAGGTATCGCACTAATCCATGTCATGAAGCGGGCCAAGACACGCAAGACAATGATCATGCTGGTCAGTAACGGAGTACTTGCGGCTGCAAGGGCACCGACGCATAGGGGCCGCTCTGCTTTCAGAGATTTCTTGCCCTCCAACTGAGACGTGATCAATGGAAAAACCATTCAAAGACTCGACGTCGCTGAAAATTAATAAATGGAACAGTATTACCACAGCAGCATCGAGTAGGACAAAACAGAACCGGTAGGTAACTTTTTCAGTGTCGAAGACTCAGAGTCGAACACGAGAAGGCCGCTGATAGCAGCTCCACAAGAGGTGCGAGCTCTAATGGCGGAGATGAAGAACTGGCAGGAGGGCAGGGTCGACAACACCCACGGGCAACACACGAAAGCGCGGCAGTGCTAATGGCCTTGAGGTGGTGGACCATCTGTGTCCCGCCCATCCAAAAAATAAAAAGCTCCCCACGGGTGGTGGCCTCTGGCCAGAACCCAAATGTGATGAATGGTGAAGACTGACACAGATAAGATATTGTTTTGGCACACTGTAAATTATGGCATGAAAACTAATAAGAGGATTGATGCATATAGTGAACCTAATGTTTGGGAAACTCACTTCAGATGATTATTTTATAGGGATGATCCTGAATACATTATAAAAATGATGTATTTGAAGTCCCAGTGATTGAATTTACAGACCCAATGATGAGATAAGAATAAATGAAATAGAGATTGCAATGGATTCGTTTAAAAGAAGAAAGGCCCCAGGCCCTGATGGAGTTCCCTTAGATACTATAATTAGGACAAAACAATATTGGATCCCTTTTTTTGGCAAACTGTTAAATTATGTTTGGCTAACGGCGGTTATCCCATGTAGTTGGAATTTTCAAAAAAGTAGACAGAAAGGATTCAGAGTGTTACAGACTGAGTTAGCCTCCTTGACACTGTAGGGACGTTATTTTCAAGAATCTTAAATAATAGACTGTCTAACTGGGTAGAGGAAAATAATATAATTGATGAAGCACAAGCTGAATTTAGAAAGGGACACTCAACAATTGACCAAGGTTATACACTGGCGCATCTAATATTTAAATATAAAGTGATAAAAAAAACAAAAAAATCTATTGCACTTTTATTGACCTTAAGTCAGCCTTTGACAAAGTTAACAGAAATTCTTTTTGGGAAAGACTACATGACTTAGGAGTAGACCCACCTCTACTAGAAATGATCAGGTTGATGTACCAGGGTAATTTTACTAGTGCCAGGTATAACAATAGAGAAGAGCTAAGTAACTGGTTCGGATCTAACATGGGGTTCAGTAGGGTTGTTCTTCGGACCTTTTGTTATTTAATCTGTTTTTCTGCACCGTACTAAATAAAATGTATAATGAAAAATTCCATGTGCCAAGGATTGGCACTAGAGCCCTACCCTACCTGGCCTATGCAGACAATGTGGCCTTATTATCGACTAGTCATTTAGGCATGTCAAGGAGCCTGGATAAATTATTTGTCGAATGCTGCAGTGCAGATCTACAGATTAATTATAGTAAGACCAAAGTGCTGGTCTTTGGGGGCAACAGAAAGAATTATGAATATTTTATGAATCATCATAAGCTGGAAGTGGTGACGGAATTCTGTTATTTGGGTCTGATTTTTAGTCAAAATGAAAATTGGAATGCTCATTTAAAGGAGGTCATATTGAAAGCCGAAACATTTTTTCCGTCTCTCTTATCTTTTTTCTACAGGTATGGAGGGAACTCTATAAAAGGCAATTTAATGGTAACAGATGCCAAGATTAAATCCCAAACTACTATATGGAACTGAAATATGGAGGATTCATAGCAAAATCAATATGGGCATGGATCCCTGTTTGAATAAATTATATAAGAAAATGTTAGGGCTTCCGAATAGTGCTCCTTCAGCATTAGAAAGGGCAGAGCTGGGAAAAGCATCAATTGAATGCCAAATACAGCAAAGGCTAGTAAATTATTGGTTAACGGCATTTAGGATGCGTTCGGATAGACTTCATCTATGTTTAGATGAAGGAATTTCATATTTATGTTCCTACATAATTTTTCCATGTATGAGGGTTGCTGAAGAAATAATTAAACCTTTAGGGCTGTTACAAACCATCACGGACAGTCTTAGAGTCCCATTAGCTCAGATAAAAGAACGAGTGAACTCCGGAATTAAAGATGTTCACATTCAGAAAGATCTGGAGGCTTGTAGACTATCTAAAGCCCGTCAGTGGCTTGCCAAAAATAAGAGATCTCACAAACTAGAAAAATACCTGGAGATCTTACAAAATCCGAATCATAGGAATGTCTTTACCAGATTTAGTTTTGAATGCCATACCAGAAACTCTAGGAAGGGGAAATAGAAGAAGAGTGGAGACGATCTAATGTGTAAATGTGGGATAGATCAGGATAACTTGTTCCATCTGCTTATGCTGTGCCCTTTATACGAAAAAAAGGTACTCCTTGTTGGTAAACATAATACAAGAACTTACATATCAGCCCGACTGTATATTGATATACTTATTAAAAGCACAGGACAGGGGGTGCTGATCCCTGGGGCCTCCCTCTTCAATTATATAGAGTAAAGAGGATTTAATTTGAAGTCCTGATTTTATTGGGTTGGTTTGATGAACATGCATTTATATATTTAATCTATAAAGTAACTAGAATACTAGACCTAGTTATTGAATGCTAAATCTTGTAATAATGCATTAATGAGATAAGTAAGTAAAGGAAAGACTGGGTTGCACAATATGGATACATTATACCCAACATAAAATAGCTTGTAATGTATGTTTTTATCAAGATGTATAATGACTGTGGGCATTTTTGATATTTATTGTAAGTCAACTTTTAATGTATGCATGTATCAATGATGATACACATTGTTATTGTACTGTATGTGGAAATTTATTTTTCCTTTTTAAACTGTAATGGCATTTGTATGCCAATCAATAAACTTTAAACTAAACTAAAAACATTCCACCCTGCTTGTTCAGACAGAACATGGTTGTGGTGTTGTCCATCTGGATTTGCACACCTTGACCCCAGATTAGAGGAGCAAATTCTAACATAGCTAGGTACATTGCATGGAGCTCCAGCAGGTTGATGTGGTGATGGGCAGGGGTTGATCTTAACGTTATTTTACTGGCATGGGACATGATACAAACTGCCTCGGGCCAGTGCGATCGTCTCCCGACTTTCCCAGCTTTGTAGTGCAATCTAGCCAATGTTTGATAATGGCTCTTTAAGGGAATTGCAAGAGAAATGGGGTTTCAGGTTTTTTTTCAACACACATTTTTCCAGCAAAGAAACTTCTCTCAGGTTGTTGTGCAGCCCTCCGATTGGTCCCCACCTTCTGAGTTGCTGCTCAGCCACCTGCATGTCTGCAGTGTTAATGAAAGCAGTGTGTCAGACCTCAGAGGAAATGCTGACTGTCTCTTCTTCACAGCCACGTGTGAGCTGAGGATTTCATGCACTTTGACCTCTTGAGCATCTCACAATCGTGCCCCAAGTTATGCCACCAGTTTTCTGGTAAGCAAGGCTCCTAAAACATAATAAATTAATTAATGGTGCTCAGGAGCTCGCCGATTTCACAGCTGCTCACTTGTAGCACCTTTTGATTCCGTGTGTCACGTGTTTTTCCAGTGTCTTCCATGTTGATATTTATTTATTTTCCAGTTTTATTTGTTAAATTTCAAGTTTTACTGGTTTCCTTGATTCTGCGTGTTCATGTACCACTCTAGCATGCTGGCCCCACTTGCATAGCACCGTGCCATAAACTGAGGAATCCTTTACGCAAGCAGGACTGAGTGGCTAGTGCTATCTGCATGTACATCACATTTCAGACAATAATAAATATGTTTCTTCCAAGGGCTCTCCCAGTAGGATTAGACATATGCAGTCAGCTCAGAATCTCTGACTGCCCCCGGAGCTATGATGTAATGTGAAATGTATGTAAATCATGAAACTCAGAATGATACATTCAAACTGCTGCCTCTAGGTAGACTGTGTTCCACCTAACTGCCAGATTCATTTTTCCAGATAAAAAAAAGACACTAGACTATCTGAATTAAATAACTGTAACTTAACCATAAAAATAATACCCTCCCCTTGGTAAAGAGAACGGGTTCCAACAAGAAAAAGGAGAAACACTCAAAAGACAGCTAGGTGTCCTAATCATACTTGTGTGCATCAAAACATTAAGTCAAGCCAATGATTAATGGCAACATTAAGAACTCCCATTAAGGTATTGCTGAACCTGATTCAGGTTATGTAAGTGGAGGTAGGGATGGGAGGTCTAATCCTACTGGGAGATCCCTTGGAAGAAATAATATTACTATGTAATTTTTTTTCTTCAAGCCCCAGGAATCTCCCAGTAGAATTAGACATATGCAGACTACCAAGCAGTCCCTTGGGAGGTAGGTACTGAAACTATTTATTGAAAAGTTTCTGCAATACTGCAGTGCCAAACCTAGCATTACTCCTAGACTGGACGTCCAGGCAATAGTGCTTCGTGAAGGTGTGGACTGTACTCCATGTAGCCGCTTTACAGATTTCCAGCAAGGGAATGTCCCTTGCAGCTGCCACAGAGGCAGCAGTTCCACGAGTGGAATGTGCCCTAAGGCCCTGTGGTGTCTGTTTCTCAGCCTTACTGTATCAGAATTGGATGCAGGATACTATCCAATGTGCAACTGATCTCTTTGAGGCAGGTCTGCCTTTTTCCACTTCACCATAGGTAATGAACAGTTGTGAGTGGGAATCCCGGAGGTCCTTAGTATGAGTGATGTAATAGCTGAGAGACCTTTTTATATTCAAACTATAAAGTTTCAGTTCCCCTGAGCTGGACTGGACTGTGAAAAATACAAGAGGGATGATGGACTGGTTCAAGTGAAACTCAGATACCACCTTTGGAAGGAATTTCAAGTTAATCCTAAGGACCACCTTGTCCTTATAGAAGATAATGTAATTAGGATCAGTGCAAAGAGCTTGGAGTTCGCACACTCTTCTTGCTGAAGTGAATGCCACCAGGAAAACGGTTTTCCATGTGACATATTCCAGGTCAGTCATAGCCATTGGCTCAAAGGGAGGTTCCATGAGTTTGGCTATGCATAAATTCAGATTCCCAAGGAGGGATTGGTTCCCTAACAGGAGGGAACATATGTGCCAATCCTTTGAAAAAATGCCTAAAAATAATACTTCTCTTAAGTGAACCCTAAGGGTTGTTGGCCTGAGGCCTACAACCTGCAAATGTACCAGATAATCAAGCAATACAGACAAACTTGCCTGAAGGGGATTGATTTGCTTAGGCATGCACCAGATGGAAAATCTTTTTCACTTTGAAGCACAAGTCTTTCTTGTGGAAGTTTTCCTAGAAACTTTCAGTATCTTAAGTACCTCTTCTGACAAGTTAAATTCACAGAATTCTCACTCCTCAAGAATCAGGCCTTCAGGTGAAGGTCTTGAGGTTCAGAAAAACTATCTGACCCTGAACAGCTTTTAGGAGATTGTATCTCTGGGGCATACAAATAGGTTGCTTGGTGGACAGGGTGAGCAACAGAGGGTACCATGGCTGCCTGGCCCAGTTTGGGGCAACCAGTATCATGGTTGCAGGCTGACTCCTCAGCTTGAGAAGGACGCTTGACAACAGTGGAAATGGAGGAAAAGCATAAAGGAGTTTTCCCATCCAATCCAGGGCTAACACCTTCATGGACATGGTGCCAAAGGAGGGGGCCCTGCAACAATAAAGAGGAAGCTGGTGGTATTCTTTGGAAGCAAACAGATCTATTTCTGGGATGCCCTGACGTCTGAAAACTGTCCAACACTTGCCTGTTCAAGGCCCATTCATGATGATCCTGACTGATTCTGCCGAGTGAATCTGCCAATGTATTGTCCTTCCCTGGAAGATGAATGGAAGACAGATGCACCTCCAGGGAATATGCTAGGGACCAAATTTTCATGGCCTCTGTGCACAGCCTTGAGGATCTCTTACCCCCTTGCTGTTGATGTTCACATGGTGGTTGTGTTATATGTCCTGATCTGGACTGACTGACCCCCTTAGTTGAGGAACAAAGGCCATTAGGGCAAGGAGGACTGCTTTAAACTCTAAAAGGTTGATGTGCAGCTTCAACTCCTGAGGTGACCAAATTTCACAGATTTTGAGGTCGCCTGTGTGTGCCCCACACCCTAGGAGACAGGCATCTGCTAGGACTACAGTGTGGTGCTGCTGCTGAAAAGGGAATCCCTGTCTGAAGTTGTCTCTTTCTTTACATCATTGCAGAGCCAGTAACATATTTCTTTTAACTGGCACAAGCTTTGAAATGGGATCCCTTCTTTGGGACCGATGAGATCTGAGGCGATATTGAATATCTCTCATCTGAAACCTGGAGCCTGACACTACTGCAGTAATCGAGGCCATGTGTCCTAGTAATGCTAGGAACTGTCTTGCAGTTCTGGGCTAACCCAAGGCAAAGCAATTTGTTAGGGTCAGCAGACTTGTCACCCTCTCCTGTGGGAGAAAAGCTTGTCCCTGAATGGTATTCAGTTCTGTTCCAATGTATTCCAGTGACTTAACTGACTCCATCTTGTGCATTGATAACAAACACAGGGACTCAGGGGTACTTTGTGTCACCCTGATGGAATCCTTTACCTGCCGATTTGAGTTCCCTATGACTAGCCAGTCATCCAGATAAGGGAATACAATGACTTTCTGCCTTCTGAGGTAAGCTGCCACCATTGACAGAGACTCTGTGAATACCCGTGAAGCAGAAGTGAGCCCGAAGGGAAGTGATGAGAACCTGAGGGCAGAGAGAACCTTAGGTATTTTCTGTGGCAAGGTCCGATTGGAATGTGAAAGTACAGTAAGCATCCTTCTGATCCAGAGATGCCAGCCAGTTTTCTTTCTTTAGAGAAGGAATAACTATGGCCACTGTTACCATTTCGAACCTGGGTTTTACCAAGTGTTCGTTTAGGTATCTGAGATCCAGGATTGGCTGCCAATCTCCATTTTTCCTTTTGGTTAAAAAATATCTTGAGTACATACCCTTTCTCTTTTGGGTAAGAGGGGCTTGCTCTATTGCCCTGGCTTGCAGGAGCTTTTTTTACCTCCAACTCCAGCAGAATAGTCTCTGCAGGCATTGAAGGCCAGAAAACTCTGTGACCCTGGAGTTCTGAAAACTGTTTCAACTGTAGACAGAGACCTTGACTCATCACCACCAGAACCCAGCTGTCTGTGGTGATGTTTTCCCAGTATTGGAAGTAGTGAGTCAGCCTGTCCCCTACTGGAAGAGGGGTAGCAGCCTGTTTTGTGCAGTCAGGGGTTCTGTCCAGATTGAGAAGACCTCCTGCCCCTGCCCCTGTAGTAACCTCTGACATGTGTATAATCTACAGGGATAGAGTATGGGGCATATGATCTGGGGTAGTACCCCCTATCCCTACCTCCCCTTCCTGTGGATCTAAAAGAAGTGGAGGCTTACTCTCTAATGGAGTTACTACTGTAGGTGGTTTTGTACTCTTCCACCATTTTCATGTATCCCTCAGTTTTGTCACCAAAAAAGGAATTGTTTTGCAAGGAAAATCCATAGCCTTTAACTGTTGGGTAAGACTGGTTGCTCTGAGCCATGCAAATCTTCTTAGTGACACTGACAAGGCCAGTAATCTGGATGCAGTATCATTTGCATCCACAGCCATATGAAATGGGTACTCTGTGTCATCCAAAGCCATCCTGGCAATATCTGCCATATCATGTGCCACATCCCCTGGAATTCTATTGGTTAAAGCTAGCATAGAATTCTATAAGGCCTTCTGGTATTGTGCAGCATAAGCCATGTAGGCTGCCTGTCTGAGGAGAAGGGAAGAGGCTAAGTAACCCTTCTTCCTCATAGTGTAAATTTTTCTGGAATCTTTATCTGGAGGATGAGATGCCAGGGGTACTTTAGCCTTATCACAGGCAGCAGCCTGCATCACACCCTCATGATCTGGAAGGGTATACAGATAATCAGCTGAATTCCTATCCAGCTGATACTTTTTCTCCATCTTCTTGTCCACTCCAGGGTCAGAGGAAGGTGTCTGCAGAATTTTCAAAATGGCCTTTTTAAGGGAATTATGGCTAGGAAGGAACACCTTTTTTGTGGGAACCAACCCTATCATATCCAAAAACTCTGCCTCCTCATCATCATCTATAGATTCCTGTGAGAGGAAGCCCAAGCTGTCAGCTATCTGCCTGATGAATGAAAAGTGGGATGAAAAATCACCATGCTCACGAGGAGGGGTACCAAACTCCTGATCTGGGGATACATCTGGCTCAATGGGTTCCCCTAGATCCAGATTCCTCCTCTTCCTCCTCAATGTACACTTCTTTGTCCTGGTCCATAGGAACCAGTGGTGGAACTTGAACCGGTGAACCCAGTATGGAACTTGCAGTCTCTGTAAGGCCTGAATGACTTGCAGGGCTTTGGCAATATCCTCCGTAGAGGGTATTTTATCTTTTCTGGGAGCTCCCTTGCTTTTTGAGCAGGAGGCACAGCAACATACTTTTCTTTATATTCCTTTTTGGCAGGCACAGATTCAGGAGTCTACTAAGTAGTTCTTTGTGTTTAGTATGTTCAGACTCCTTCTCAGAAATTTCAGGGTCTCAAGAGTCTTTAGAGGGTCTCGCCTTTATTTTAGTGTGGGAAGAAGAACTCTCTTCAGGTTGCTTTGGTGACACTAAGGTGGGAGCAGAAGCCATTTCCTCTCATTGTTTTGGCTCTTTTCTCAATAGTTTTAGAACAAAAAGTTCTGCACACTTCACAGTTAGAGAAAGTATGAATGGAACCCAGGCACTCTAAACACAAATCGTGGCAATCAGCCTCAGCAAATATTTGAAAACACGCAATACAATTTTTAAAATCTGAGGGTCCCATCTTCTTTTTAGGTCTTTCTGACATGCCAAATGTCTACAGTAGACTAAACAAAACTTACCTAGAATGGGTAAAAAACACAAATCGAGGTTGGTTCCTTGAATAAAAAGAGAACTGCGATTTAACAGATTTCTTTAATATGATACAAAAACGTGTTTGGTTCCTGACTAAATACGGGAACTGATCACAAATAAATGAAAAACCTTTTTAAAATATGCTTAAAATGGTAAAATTTTAACAGAAAAGCTGGCAGTCAAAACTGCAACAAACAGTAATTTAAAACTAAAAACTCAGTTCCTGGAAACCACTAAGAATGAGTAAAATATCCCAAATAAACTAAACTAGTAGAAGCAGAGTAATGGAAAAAAAGTAGTGTAAAACACAACTTTTTTGACAGGAATAAACAATTTTGCAGTGAAGTTGCTGTGCGCAGCTCTGAGTGCATCTAGTTGTCTCAATGGAGAAAATGAATCTGGCAGTTAGAAGGAACACAGTCCACCGAGAAGCAGCAGTTTGAATGTATCATTCTAATTTCCATGATTTGCATACATTCCACATTACATCATAGCTCCAGGGGCAGTCAGAGATTTTGAGCTGACTGCATATGTCTACTACTACTGGGAAATTCCTGGGGTTTGAAGTAATTCTTATTATAACAGAAAGTCTATAGTTTAACTAGTTTTTGGCAGTTTGTATTTCTATAATGTTATATCTATTTTGACTCCCACTGACCTGAACTGAGCAGGTTACAGATAGCTGCTTCATGTCAGCCTATAAGGTGACAGCCGTCTGTGCTTGTTCATGCACATTCTAATATCTTTATGACATAATGGTGCATGTGCTATGCAGTTTCTGGCTGTTTGTATGTTTCTAATCCCTTCTTACTATCATTTTGTACTTATTTTGACTCCCCTCTCCGTCAAACTGAACTGAGCATGTTAAACACAGCTGGTTCTCTTCAGCCTATATGTGACTGGTATCTATGCATTTTCCTATACCTTATAATCTATTAACAATAATAATACTGCATTTACTATGTAGTTTCTTGCTGTTTTTGTTTGCGTTTCAATAAAAATAGCCCCTTATCACTACAATGTTATACTGGTTTTTGTCGCCCCCTGAACTGGACTGAGCACGTTATAGGTAGTTGCTTCTCTTCAGCTTATAAGCACACAGTGACAAAATTAGACATTTGAAACTGTATTGTTTACTGTTTGTTTCTTATTTCTCAGTTGTTTCCATATTTTCAAGTCACAGTTACAGAATCAAGTGAAACAGTTCAGTAGGCCAGGAATTTGTGGTGCATGAAAAAGCATACATAGGTGACACCTTTTGTTGACACCAATGTATGCTTTTTCATACACCATAAATTCCTGGCCTACTGAATTGTTTGACATAGTTCTGTAACTGGAACTTGACAATATGGAAACAGCAGCGAAATAAGAAACAAACAGTAAAAAATACTGTTTCAGGCATCTAACTTTGTCACGGTGTGCTTCTTTTCACTTGCATTTGGACACTGCACCTCGGTTTCTTGGAGTACCTTCGGCTGGCCAGAGCTTGGGGATATCATGAAGATTGTCCACGGTATGCGCCCTACATGCTGTAGTTTGGATCCAGGTCCAACTACCCTGAACTTGCGTTGTAGAGACATTCTTGACCTGATCCTAGCATGGACAGTCTGGTGCTCCCTGAAAACAGGTGAGTTTCCCAGCTCCCTGAAGGAGGCAGTGGTGACACCCCTCCTGAAGAGAGCTTCCTTGGACCCAGACTGCCATGTGAACTACAGACCAATCTTGAACCTTTCGTTTATGGGGATGTTGATTGACAAAGTAGTTGCCATACAACTGGAGGACGATTTGACCATCCATGATGTCTACAAGCTCTCCAGTCCGGTTTTCGAAAGAGGCATAGTACTGAGACGGTGCTGGTTCGGGTGCTCAATGATCTTCTGATGGCTAGAGATCAGAAGAGTCATTCCATCTTGGTCCTTTTGGACCTCTCTTCAGTATTTGACACTGTGGACTATGGGGTCCTGCTCGATCATTTGAGGTTCATCTGTGGCCTGTCAGGTACGGTCCTCAGGTGCTTTTCATCTTTCCTCACCAGAAGAACTCAAAGGGTGGTGTCGGGGATTTATTCCTCTGATCCAATCCCTTTGTCATGTGGGGTTCCTCAGGGTTTGGTGTTGTGCCCCATGTTGTTCGCAGTGTACATGCTACCCTTCGGAGACACTGCAAGAAGGTATGGGCTGAGGTTTCATTGTTATGCTGATGATACCCAGCTCTACCTTTCTTTTGTGCCTTACCAGAATAGAGCCCTCTAAGTATTTAATAACTGCCTCGCAGAGACCCAGGAGTGGATGGATTCGAGCTGGCTGAAGTTGAACTCGGTAAAGACTGAGGTGTTGGTGGTGCATCCGGGTCCCTGGATAGAGGGGCCGGGGTTGGGGTTACCCTCAGGACTTTTTCTCGGGGGGGGGGTCTCTCACTCCCGACCCCTGAATGGGTGCATAACCTGGGGTAATTTTTGATGAGGGCTTGACATTACATTCACAGGTGTCGGCCGTTGTCAAATCCTCTTTTTAATCACCTGAGGAATATCTCCAGAGTTAAGCACTAGTTCCGTCTGGTGATCTTCATACGCTGGTCCATGCCTTTGTGTCCTCTCGCCTTGACTATGGCAATGCCCTTCACCTAGGGCTCCCAGGGGTGGATATTCACCGCCTGCAGCTAGTGCAGAACGCAATGGCCCAGTTATTAACGGGAACCTCTCGGTCTTTGTCATATTTCACAGGTGCTGCACGAACTGCACTGGCTGCCGGTTCAGTGGCGAATCACCTTCAAAGTCAGACTTCTGACTTATAAAGCCCTACACGGACTAGGACTGGATTACTTGAAACAGCTCCTGGTCCCTTACTGCCTTGGGTGACCTCTCCGCTCGACTGACAAGGGGTTGCTAGAGATCCCAAGGGTTTGTTTAAAATCTTCTGGGGCCCGTGCATATATGCACATGGCCCCTACCCTTTGGAATTCTCTACCCCATCAGATACGCGAGTGCCTGACCGTGGAGGGATTTAAACAGGCGCTCAGAACTATTTCATGCAGCCATGCTTTTGGGGACTAGTTTTATACTACTGATTGCTTATACATTTTTACTCTATTTATAATATATGTCTGATTTTATGTAAGGCACTTTGGTATTTGAAAGAGCCATAAAAATAAAATAAAAATGAACTGAATGAAACCTGAAATGATTGGGCAAAGGAGGTAAGATCCGATGGCCTGTCCACTGGGAGGCAGGCCGTGGCCATAAAAAGTCTAACTCTGCCTCGATTAAGTGAATCACTTGCAAGGGGATCAGTTCGGACTTGACTGGGTTGACCAAGAAGCCCAAGTCTCTGCAAGTCTGGAGGGCCAGGTCCCATGACAGCTCCACTGCCTCTTTGAACAGTACAGCTATCAGACAGTCATCCAGGTAGGGATAAACCCTGACATCCTGGCATCACAGAAAGGCTGCCACCATTGCTATGCACTGGGTGAAGACCATGGGTGTTGAGAAGAGGCTGAATGGCATGACCTGGAACTGATAGACCATCTTTTTTGCATGGAACTGGAGGCACTGCCAGAGAGACGATGGACTGAGCTGTGGAAGAACATGTCCTGGAGGTCCAGGGAGCAAAAACCACAGGACCTGCTCCAGAGATGGTATAATCTGGTTCAATGTGACCATCCTGAATGTGTGCTTCCTAGAAACTGGTGCAGATCATGAAAATCCAGTATGCCGCACCAGCCCCCCCCCCATCAGTCTCAGAACCAGGAAGTACCTGGACATGTACCCGTGACTTGCAAGGGCATCTGGGACACAGGATATTGCTCCTTCTGCAAGGAGCTGAGCAACGTCCTCCCTAAGGGTAGACGGCATGTTCTGGGACTCCAAGGACTCCCTTGGAGCGTGGGATCGGTAGCATGGAAGGGTCTTAAGACTGAGAGACAACCCACCTACCTGTTGTAATGACGGCCCAGTGAGGCCAGAAGTGGCAAAGTTGACTCCCCACCAGAGGCTGAGTCAGGCATTGGACAAGCAGAAGGGAAAACCCCTGATCCGTCACTGGGCAGCTTTGGAGAGGGCACCGGCCACTGAGGTAGGAGGGGCACCACTACTCCCTACCCCAGCCTTTTTTGAGTCCCTGGTCAGAGAACCTGGCCTTGGGGTGCCAGGCTTGGAACTGCCCTGGGCTGTTAGGGCTGCTAGGGCTGTTGCGGTCAAGTCTGCTGTGATTGAAATGGCCTAAACTGAAAGGCCTTCTTCTGTTGTTTTTTGGCCTTTCTAGTCTTTCTGAGATGAAGCTACAGAATCCAGGATGGCACTGGACTTCTCAGTTCTCATGAGATGTCCATCCTCCCCAGGCCAAAGAGGTCAGTGCTCAAGAAGGGAACATTGGCCAACTTGTGCTGAATGTCTACCAAGAAGGTGGCAATAGTCAGTCAGGCCCTGTGATGCACTGCGACAGCCACTGACACAGTCCAGGTCCAGGAGTCACCAATTTCCAAAGCCATCTGGAGCTGGAGTTTAGCAAATGCTTGACGTTGGTCTTGGATGACCTTTACAGGAAGCTACTTGTCATCAGG
The DNA here is from genome assembly GCA_016271365.2 of Neoceratodus forsteri. Classification (NCBI taxonomy): domain Eukaryota; kingdom Metazoa; phylum Chordata; order Ceratodontiformes; family Ceratodontidae; genus Neoceratodus; species Neoceratodus forsteri. The sequence goes on along the minus strand of CM057458.1, from coordinate 625,981,256 downwards.
CAGGTAAAGAAGGATGTTATCTAGCACTCCCAGCAGGGAGTGACCAAAGTGGGCCATCATCAAGGCATAGCTCACCTGACGGAGACCAAGAGAAGACGTGGCACAGACTTTCTTGGCTGCATGGTCAAGCTTCTTTGACTCCTTGTTTGGGGGCTTGTGTGCCTCCCCAGTATTTCGGACCTCTGGAAAACAGAATCAGGGACCAGACCCTTGGCCAATGAGTGATGAGAAAATACAGGCAAGTAGCTGGTAGGGGAATGCATACTTGTAGACTATACAGGCTGAGGGTGCCTGGCAGGAGGCTAGATGATGCCAAAGATCCAGAACCACTCCCAGAATTACCTCGGCCATGGGAAGTGCAACTCCTGGGATTTGTCCTTAACCAGGTTGTCAGCGAAGCGGTGCTTAGCCCTCTTCTGAACTGGTTCCAAAGGACGTTTATGAACTCCAACATAGATGGATAAGCAGCCCAAAAGACATTGGTTCATAGTCGGTGGTCAGTTCCTGAACCATTTCCCGGCTGTATGTATGCATCCTTGAAGACAGCATGGCCTCGTCAAAGATGGCCTGTGGCCGCTTAATGCCGTGAACCACCTTGGAATCATCAGAGTGGGTAATTTCCACTGACAACTGGCCTGGCAAGCCGGTGCCTGGATGGGAGTCCTTCTTAGGAGGCCCCCACATGGGCTGCTGTGGAGGCAGTTCCACTAACTATGATGGAAAGATGCATGTTGGGGACAACTGTCTTGGGTGGACCAGCATAGGCTTGACCACCACTGGCAGTTGACCACAGAGGTTGGGAGTGGAGCCCTACCTGGCCATGCCAAGGCCCACTGCTTCCAGAGGAGCTGCTCGTAGTGCTGCCGCAGTTGGCAGCAGAGCCTTCCCTCATCCGAAGATGAAGAGGACAAACAGCATTGATGGCGATGCCTCCTGGTTGAGCAGGATTGAGAACTCAAGAAGCCCCTAGACCGGTACCTCAACTTTTGACCCCGAGGCCAATGTTGAGAGGACACAGCCTGGGGTGAAGTATAATACACTGGCATAGGATCAGACTGTACAACATCTGGTGGAGGCTGATCCTTAGCAGGGATGTCCATGGATACTGACTGCTCCACATCCTCCAGGAAGAGGACCAGGACCTAACTGGGTTCTTGGAGATCAACTCTTCGTCTCCCCCCTCCGACAACAGGTTGACAAGGGCATGAAAAATCTCAACCATGTGATCGACCAGTGCTGAGGTAAGCAAGCCTGATGAGGGTACTGTGGAGTTAGCATCCCATTCCCTGGCCAAAAGGGGCTCGGCCAAAGCTGAGAGGTTCATAACTGTTGAGCAGCCAGGGGAACCGTGGGAGTGGGTGGAGCATCATCTCTCCCGGTCCCACGACCGACAGCAGTGATTCTTACTCTTGTGCTTCTTACCATGCTGGGCAGGACACTCCCTGAAGGTCTGGAGTGCCTGACACATATCATGTAAATTACCCGTGAAGGACGCTCTAATGCTGACCTCAGCCAGGAGCACTGCTGAGGCTGAAGAAGTGCTTCCTGCAGCCTTAGTTGCCACCTCTTCCACTGCTGCTAGCTGTACTGTGGACCCATCACAGGGAAGGCCACTTTGCAACCACCCTTGGCCCGCAGTTTCAGGTGTCAATTGGCCAGCTGGACGAGAAGAAGATGTGGCTTCCTATCTTCGAACAAGGATGGGAGCACTGTTTGGCAGAGGTCTCAACTAGCAACGTCGCGTATCGTTCCCAGACAATAGAGACATAACACATGCGGGTCCATCTGCAACATCTTCTGCCAGCACATGACACACTGTTTGAAGACAGGCGTGGGCTTCATGGTCTCGTGCTCCACGTTAACAATCAGAAGTCAATAGCAGGACCGAGGAATATACAAAATGGTTTAAAAAAGTAGACAAGTTAATATGTTTGCCAACGGTGCACTAACTAGGCCCTACAATGTGTGGAGCTGCGAAGGAGGAGACCAAACTCATCCAGCGGAAAGGAAAATTTGACATCATGGGGTGGAGCCAAGGGATATGCCACCCAGATGGTGGGGGGGCCTTACTTAAAGATGTTCTGGTGAATCAGCTCTTAAGGAAGAACTGTCATCATGTGGCTAAGTGAACCATATCTATGCCCATAGAACCTGGCATTTTCTTGTGTTGAATTTCATCTGCCAAACCTCAGACCACCTCTCTAGCCCTTGGAAGATCTCTCTCTGCATCTCCCCGATCCCTTCGGCAGTATCAACCCTACTGCTGGGCTTCATATCATCTGTGAAGATACATAGATACTACTGGCAGATAAGTACCACTAAGTTCATCCAGTCTGCTTGTTTATGCTACCTGACAAAGCAGCCAGTGACCCTCTTTGGTAATTGGCTTTAGCTTTTTCTTCCCATCTCTAATATTCCTTTATTTCTGTCCCATGCATGTTTGAAGTCTGTCACAGTACGTGTTGCCACCACTTTCTGGGGCAGGCTATTCCATGCATCCACCATCCTCTCTGTAAAAAAAGAACTTCCTGACATTTGCCCTTATGCGGCCACCCATCAGTCTCATGTCATGTTCTCTTGTTCTGGCTCTACTTTTAAACTGGAATATGTTGTCCCCTTTCACCTTGTTCATGCCCCTGAGGTATTTGCACATTTCTATCATGTCACCTCTCTCCCTCCTTTGCTTCAGCATGTACACATTGAGGTTTCTGACTCTTTCCTTGTAGGGCTTGTGATGTAGACCCTTCTTCATTTTGTTCACCCTCCTCTGCACCATTTCTGTTTTGTCAATGTCCTTATGAAGGTTGGCCTCCAGAACTGGACATAGTACTCAAGGTGAGGCCTCACCAGGGTCTTGTAGAGTGGAATTATTACCTCCCTCCTTTGGCTTGTGACTCCCCTTCTAATACACCCCAACATCCCAGTGACCTTCCCCACTGCCTTGGCCATCTGCCTTGTGGCCTTCAGGTCATCTGTGATTATGACCCCCCAAGTCCCTCTCCTCCTTAGTAACTGCCAACAGATCTCCCCCTATCCTGTAGCTTGCTCCAGGGTTCCTGCTCCCTACATGCATGATTTTGCACTTCTTGCATTAAACCTTAGTTGCCATGCCTCTGACCAGCTCTCCAACCGTTCCAGGTCCTTTCTCATCCTTTCTACCCCCTCTGGAGTATCCACCCTGTTGCAGATTTTGGTGTCATCTGCAAACAGGTAAACATTTTCCTCTGGCACATCTACAGTACAATGTCACTGATGAAGACACTGAAGAGGACCGGCCCCAGAACTGACCCTTGAGGTACCTCACTGGTCACCTCCTTTTCCTCTGATTGGGTTCTGTTTATCATGACCCTCTGTTTTCTGTCTCTTAACCAGTATCCAATCCAGTTTACCACCTTGGGCCTTATTCCCAGGCTAGGTAGCTTGTTGACCAGTCTCCAATGTAGGACAGTATCAAAGGCTTTGCTGAAATCTAGGTAGGCAACATCTACTGCCACCCCCCCCCCCAGTCTACTTCCTTTGTTAGCCAGTCAAATAAATCTAGTAGACTAGTTTGACAGGACCATCCTGTGGTGAACCCATGTGGCCTGGGATCCAACATCCCCATGGCTTCTAGGTGCTCCACTATTCTTCCCTTGAGGAGTATCTCCATTATCTTTCCGACTATAGAGGTTAGACTAACTGGACTGTAGTCCCCTGTATCTTCTTTGCTACTGCTCTTGTGAAGAGGGACAACACTTGCCCTTCTCCAGTCCTCTGGGACCACTCCAGTGTTTAGGGACTCACTGAACAGGACTACCAGAGGGGCTGCCAGTTCATATCTCAGTTCCCTCAGGACCCTGGAATGTATGCCATCTAGACCCACGGCTTTGTCCACCTTCAGCTTTGTAAGCTCTTCTAGGATCCTCTCCTCTGTGAACAGACTGATGAAGAGACACAGCTTACCTCCAATACCCTCTCCAGTGTTATTGATGAACATACTGAACAGGACATATTGAAGAGGACAGAACCCAGGACACATTCCTGCAATACCCCACTTGTGACCTCCCTCTCTTCTGATTTGAAACAATTTACCACCACCCTCTGCTGTCTCTCCTTCAACCAGTTTCCTACCCATCCAATTATGTCCCTAGCCACACCCAGGTCCTCCAGTTTCTTCAGCAACCTTCTGTGTGGCTCAGAGTCAAAAGCTTTGCTGAAACTGAAGTAGAGTAAATTCATAATGTTGCACTCATCTACTTCCTTTATTACCTCGTCAAAGAAAATGATCAGGTTCATTTGACAAGACCTCCATTCAACAAACCCATGCTTGTTTTCCATTCTGTAGACTGAGAAAAACAAAAATCTGCATGCACTCACACACGCCAGTGTCCTTGCTAGAACAGAGTTACATCAAACACAAAGGCTAATGTGCTCAGTAGTCAGCAAACAACAGGCAACATAGTTCAGAATGAGCATCATTAGTCTTTGTATTTGGTGAAGCTCTCATCTAGCATGGACACTGGTGTGAGTAAGTGCATGCAGTTTTAAGTTTTTAAAATCGGTTATATGTTTACCACCAGCACCACAACTCCAGAGAGGGCAGCTCTGTTTGTGTCCAGTTATGTTATACACCATTGCTCCCTATGTAGTCCACAAGATCCTCTTTGATCAGTGACTCCATCAGCATACCCACTGCAGAGGTAAGGCTGACAGGTCTGCAATTATCTGCTTCCTCCTTGTCCAACCCCTTGTGCAGCAGAACTATGTCTGCTACCCTCCAGTTTTTCTGAACTACCCCAGTCTGGACTGAGCTATTGAATAGCCCTACTAGAGGTTCAGCCAGTTATGCAGCCAACTTTTTGAGCACCCTTGGGTGCATCCCATCCGGCCCTGAAGCTTACTCTACATTTAGGGCTTCAAGCACCTTCGGGACCCTTTCTCAGTTAAATACTAGCTGCCTCATTTCAGGAATGCTCCAGACAGCTGCACTGATGTCACTTTCAGGCAGGGGTCCACTGTCTTCCCTTGTGATGATACAGCAGAAGTAACTGTTAAGGATGGCTGCTTTTTGTTCATCTTCCTCTAGTACCCTCCACCCTATTGTAGCCTAACAATACCCCCTCCCTGTTTCCTTTTTTCCTTAATATATCTGAAAAACTGTTTTTCCCCACCCTTGACCCCCTCTGCTATACATAGCTCAGGGTCTTCCTTTGCCTCTCTAACTGTCCTCCTTTGCTTACCTAGTTATGATTTGGTACTCTCCCCATTCCTTCCTCCTCTGCTTTTCCTTGTACTTGGTGAAATCCTGTTTCTTGGCCCTCACTGCTTCTCTGACCCTTCATGAGAAACCTACTGGTCCTTGTACCTGTTTCATTTTGTAACAATTCTCATGCATGACTTTGTTGCCTCATGAATGGCCCCCTTGATTGCGCTACATCTTTTCTCTGCACCTCCGATGCTGTCCAACCTGGTCAATTTGTCTCGGACCAGTTCTCTCATCCAGTAAAGTCTGACATTTGAAGCAGCTGCCTGGAAGTCTCTAATCCAGTCTTCACAACATGAGCAATATGTGCTTTGTCTTCTTGTGGCACATTCTCACACAAAGGGAATGAGGAAGACCAAAGAGAAAACAGGTAATTAGAAGAATAGCCAATACAGGACATCTGACATAGTGCCACGGTTCTAGCAGAAAAGTTCTTTTTCACAGAAACATCAACTTTTGTCAAGTCTTTGTCAGGAGGGTTTGATGGTAAAGAAGTCCACTTTTTTCACAAGCAGCTCTTTGTACAAGCCCTTCAGGTATACAAATAAAATTCCAAGCCCTGCTTACGTACTGCATATCTTTTCTTCAATGTTTTTTTAATCAAAGTGGGATCAATGTCTACCACCAAAGTGGGAACTGGATGGCCCAGTTTCAGACACTTGTGTTCCAGAGTGCAGTGGTTAAAGAGAAAGCAGGTGTTACATGAGTCCATGCTATGGTCTTGCCCAAGGCAGGCCATGCAAATGCAATGTTGGTCCATGGCAGCAATACATCTGCTGCACTTATAATGATGAAAAGGAGGGCCCTTGTTCTTTATTTCTTCAATGAACCAGACATTCAGACAGAATAATAACAAACTAAAGAGAAGATGAACTGAGGTATTTGATGCAACTCACTCCCACGGTGCACACTCAATGGTGGTGAATGCAGAACTGAGGTAAACAGGCATCAGCAAAGGTCACTGTTAAGACCGCATCACCATGCAGTGTCATGCATGTGCTGGCACCAAAGGCTGATGCTGATGCCCTGGCTTAAAAAGGCTTTCTCCCATGAGACCTAGCACTCCTAATTATGGTCTAGAGCAGTGGTTCTCAAATGGTGAGGCCAGCCTCCCAAGGGAGGCCCCAGCTTGTTCCAGGGGAGGCCCAGTCAAGTCTGAGAATGTACAGTATTTACATTTTAAGTTTTGGCTTTTTTGTGTGAAAGGATAAAACAAATTAAATTGGGATAATTGCAGGTGAGATGCTTTACTTATGCACAAATGTGTGACCAGGAAGTCCCCATTGAGCCAAAGCTTGTTTATAGGTATGCATTTATATGTAAATTAATGCCTGGGGGAGGCATGCTGAGTCAAGGCTTGTTTCTACAATAGGTATTTATATGCAAATTAGTGACTGGGATAGGCACAGTGATCCGATGCATGTTTTCAGGAGTGACCTGAAGTAAGGGTACAAGAAGTTTCATAAGTTTCATAAGTTATTCAAGCCAGAGGACAATGTCCATAATGCTTGCCTCATTTTAATTTAATAACTATATTTATAATCATTTGTCATTATTAAATCCAAGTTTGTTTTGAAAGCATCTATGCTTGTACTATCTACAACATTTGTAGGGGAGGCTGTTCCATATTGCAATTGATCTTATACTAAACCAATTTTTCCTCCTTAATGAATACCATTTCCCAATCAGTAACTGTTTGTTGTGTCTACGGTTGCTTTGTCTAAGTTCGGATTTGAATAATCCTGTACCATTTAAAAGTAAGGAATTGTGTAATAAACCATACATAAGGCATAGGTCTCCCCTAAGTCTTCTATATTTTAGGGAATACAATTTTAATTCCCTTAGCCTGTGTTCATAATCCTTTTCTTTCATTCCTGTTATTGACCTGGTAAACCTTCTCTGTACTCTTTCTAAGTTATTAATTTCTTCCCTGGTGTATGGGGACCACACTTGGACACAATACTCAAGGTGAGATCGCACCAGAGCACTGTACAGGGGGCATCATAACCTCTTTAGTCCTACTTGCCACATGTTTAAATATACAATTTAAGTTCTGATTAGCCTTTTTAATTTGTTTAGAACAATGTTGTTTAAATTTCATATCTGGAGTAACAATAAGCCCAAGATCTCTTTCTTCTAAGGTCTGATGAAATATTTGATTTTCCAATTTGTATGTACATTTAGGATTATGTTTACCCATATGCATCACCTTGCATTTATCATTGTTTAATGCTAATTTCTTTTCATGGGCCCATAGAGTGACTTCATCTAAGAAGTTTTGCAGGATAATGCTATCCTTACTATTATTAACAGTGGATCCCAAACGACAATCATCAGAAAATTTAAGTAGCCATATCTCATTTATATTTGATTGTAAAGAGGAAATATAAATATTAAATAGGCATGGACCCAACACCGATCCCTGGTTACCTAACTGCAGGGTAAGAGGGGAAGAGAGGAAGAAAAAAATTGCTCACCTTAGCAATTATGTTTCTCCTAATGGAGTTTTGCTGTATTCAGACAATTGCAGTGATTCCCAACCTTTGAACCGCCCCGGAGAACAAAGAGTTAACTTTCTATGCAGGGCATAGAATGCTGAGCTCGAGCTCGGTTGAAGTCTCTATCTGGAGTGTTTCAAACTTAAACCATCAGATTCTTATGAGCCCAACTAACTAAAAATTCTATGTGGAAATTGTAAAAATTCCTACTAGCCAACTGGCTGAAAAAAGTTTTGGATTCCTAGGGAAGACTCAAGTCAGGAAACCCAAAAACCAATCTAATACAATTAACAATAATAAATCAGCACCCAAACAAAAAGGAGGAGGGTGCAAGCAAAATAACACCCCTGAGGTGCAACACTGAACCTGCTCACCCACTTCCCAAAACAGGGTCTGAGAGGGGAGGCAGGGAAGGAGGTCAGAATACAGCAAGACTCCACTAGAAGAAACAGTTACTAAGATGAGTAATTTTTTCTTCAAACAACATGAAGTCTTGCTGTATTCTGACAATTGCAGACTACCAAGCAGTACCTCCAAGGAGGAGGGACAGAACCTACTTTGGGAATAGGCTCTGAAGTACTGCTGTGCCAAACCGAGCATCACTCCTAGCCTGGATATCCAGAGAGTAATGCTAGGTAAAGGTATGGACTGTTTTCCAGATGGCTGCTTGACAAATTTCTAAGAGAGGATATCCCTGGCAGCAGCCAGGGGATCAGCTGTACCTCTTGTGTAATGAGCCCTCAGGCCTGAGGGTGGAGTTTTTCCCTGTTTTTCATAGCAGAAATGTATATAAGACACAATCCACCTGGCAATAGATCATTTGGTGGCAGGTTTGCCCTTTCCCACTTCTCCATAAGTGAGGAACAAATGGAGGGATTCAAACCTGTGACCCTTGGTACGCTCTATGTAGTAACTAAGGGCTCTTTTAACATCTAAACTGTGTAGCCTCCTCTCTCCTGAGGAAGAATGATCAGTGAAAAAACAGGAAGAGACATAGCCTGGTTTAAATGGAAGTCTGAAACCACTTTGGGCAAGAACCTTCTATTGGTTCTAAGGACCACTTTATCCCTGGGAAATTAGATAAAATCAGGTTCCACTGACAGGGCTTGCAATTCACTGATATGCCTGGCAGAGGTAATGGCTGCCAAGAACACAGTTTTCCAAGTCAAGTACTTAAGCTCAGCTGAAGACATAGGCTCAAAAGGGGTTGCAAAGTTGAGCAATGCAAACATTCAAATGCCAGGCAGGATCTCTAAAAGGAGGATTGGTGTGAAGCAATCCCTGGAAAAACTTACAGAATACAGAATGGGGTGACAGTGAGGAAGACTTGCCTACTGACAGGAAAGCAGAAACAGCTGCCAAGTGTACCTTGAGAGTAGCTGGTCTGAGACCTAGGCCATTGAGATGGACCATATAATCCAGAACCGTAGGCAATTCAGCAGAGTCTGAAGAAATATTCTTCTTAGAACACCAAATGCTGAATCTTTTCCATTTGGAGTTGTAAGTCTTTCTGGTGGAGGGCTTTTGAGAAGCCTTGAGGATATCCAGAACCCCTTGGGAAAGATGCAGATCTGCAAACTCTAACTCTTCAAAAACCAAGCCTTGAGATAGAAAGACTGAAGTTTGGGGTACCAAATCCTCCCCTGAGAGGATGTTAACAGGTTGTAATTCCTGGGAAGAAACAGGGGAAGATAGACTGCTAGGGACAGCAACAAGGGATACCATGGCTGTCTGGCCCAGTCTGGAGCAATCAGAATCACTCTGCAAGGTTGTGACCTTATCTTGACTAACACTTTGAACAGGAGAGGGAAGGGGGGAAAGCATACAGAAATTTCCCTTCCCAGTTCAGAATCAAAGCATCCAGGGGGACTGAGCCCAAGACTGGGGGTCTGCAACAAAAAAGAGGAAGTTGGTAATTGTCTGGGGCTGCAAAAAGATCTATCTCTGGAGTGCCACATCTTGAGAAAATCACCTTCAACACCAGAGGATCTAGGGCCCATTCGTGATGGCACTGGGATATTCCGCTCAGTGCATCTGCTAGCACATTGTCCTTCCCTGGAAGGTGAACTGCTATCAGAGAGGTTTGCAGGGAATAAGCCAGGGACCACAACTTCATTGCTTCTGTGCACAAGGCCATAGACCGAGTGCCTCCTTGCTTGTTGATGTACCACATGGTGGTGGTGGTGTCTGTTCTGACCTGAACCACCTTGTTCTGTACTGATTTGGAAAAAGCTTGCAGTGCCAGAAACACTGCTCTAAGTTCCAAGAGACTGATGTGTAGAAGAGATTCCTGAGGCGACCACAGTCCCTGGGTGGTGAGTTCCCCCAAATGGGCTCCCCAGCCTAGCAGGGAAGCATCTGTGGTAAGGACCACTGAATGAGACTGAGTGGCAAATGGAACCCCTTGCCTCATACTGTCCTGATCCTGCCACCATTGCAGGGCTTGGATCAGAGTTCGAGTCACTGGAATTAGTTTGGTAAGGGAATCCTTTCCTTGGGACCAAAAAGCTCTTAAGTGGAACTGAATGTCCCTCATTTGGAATCTTGCACCTTGGACCACTGCCGTAAGTGGTCGAGACACCTGAAGAGTGAATGAAGAGGCCAGTGTCACAAGGGTCCTTGCCCTGTCCAGGGGAAGGAAGGCTCTTGCCCTTATTGTATCCAGCTCCGCCCCTATGAAGGTGAGGAGCTGCACTGGCTCTAGAACTGACTTTGAAAGATTTAGGAGGAATCCTAGAGAAGTGAGCAGTTGCTGAGTTATCTGTAGGTGTGACTTGACTTGGTCTGGAGACTGACCCACTATGAGCCAGTCATCTAGGTATGGAAAGATGGAGATCTTTTTTTCTCCTTAGGAAAGCAACCACTACTGCCAGGCATTTTGTGAACACCCTCAGAGCTAATGTTAAGCCAAAGGGCATTGCTCTGAATTGATAGTGGCCTGAGCGCAACTCGAACCTGAGGTACTTTCAGTGGGAGCATCTGATGAGAATGTGGAAATAGGCATCCTTGAGGTCCAGGGAGACTAGCCAGTCCCCTGGCCTTAGAGAGGGTAGAATTATTCCCAGAGTCACCATTTTGAACTTTGGCTTTAAAAGGTGCTTTTTAAATATCTGAGATCCAGGATGGGCCGCCATTCTTCTGTCTTTTGGGGGTTAGGAAGTACCTGGAGTACAATCCTTTTTCCCTGTGTAGGGGTGGAATCCTTTCTATGGCTCTGAGAGCCAAGAGGGAAGAGACCTCTGCCTCTAGGGCAAGGGCCTCTGAAGGATTTGCAGGTGGAAAGGATCAGGTTCTCATCTTGGGAAATTGTTTGAAGCTAAGAACCAGTCCCTGGCTTACTACTTCCAGAACCCATTTGTCTGATGTTAAAGACATCCAGTCCTGGACAAAGTAAGCCAGCCTGCCCCCTACGGGTAGTGGAGAATCGGCCCGGGTAAACCCATCAGGGTGCCTGTTTGGCAGGGGCTTTAGGCTGAGGGGTGGTAGCAGGCCTGCTTATACCCCGTCTGCCTCTCCCTCTGAAGAACCTCCTCTGAGCAAAGGTGGAAGAGGAGGCCTGGGCTTGGTAGAAAGGCCTATGAAAAGGCCTGCCCCTGCCCCTGGAATGCTGCCTCTGGGGAGTGGCTTGCCTTTCCTTGGCCTGAGCACTCCTACAGGTGGTCCTGTACTCATCCATTTTCTTCATGTAGTTCTCTGTCTGCTCCCCAAACAGAGAATTATCAATAACAGGAAAATCCATGGCCTTAGTCTGGGTATCCTGTGACAGGCTAGTACATCTGAGCCAAGCCATCCTACGAAGGGCCACAGATGTAGCCATGACTCTAGATGAAACATCACTGGAGTCCACTGCAGCATGAAACTGCACCTTGGATGCCTCAATACCATCTGCAGCCACCTGTTTAGCTAGAGCCATCACAGTGTCCCATCTAGACTTCTGGTATCTAGCTGTGTAGGCCATATAATTAGCCTGCCTGAGTCCCAAAGATGCTGCTATGTACTGTTTCTTTGCCATGGCATCAATCCTCCTGGAGTCCTTATCTGGGGGGTGTGAAGCCAAGGGTATATTTGCCTTATCACAGGCAGCAGCCTGCACTACCCCAACATGGCTGCATTGCTGGCAAAGGAACTCCATATCTGAGCCTGAAAGAGTATACCTCTTGTCCATTCTTCTGTCCACAGGAGGTATGGAATTAGGAGTCTTTAAAATTTTAAATGTCTGTTTCCCAAAAGACTTATGGAGGGGAACAGACAGTCTCCTGGACTCTGGGATGTCCATCATCTCAACATAATCAGGCTCCTCCTGATCCTCTACTGCTTCCTCCATAGGAAGCTGGAGAGTTTCAGACACTTTTTTGTAAAACATAAAGTGGGAAGGGGACTCAGAAAGCCTAGGAGGAGAAACACCTGAAGGTCTGTCTTGGGAGATGTCCAGGTCAATGGGCACATCCAGACTTTCACAATCACCATCACTATCCTCATACTCTCCCTCCTCCTCCTCCAGCTCATAAAAATCCTCTAAATTATAATCCGGAGCCAGGTGAACCGACCGAACCGAGCCCCTAACAGATGGTGCCTGTTCGGTCGAAGTTATCGACTGAACAATCCTTATCGCTTTGGCTATTTCATCAGCGGTCGGAGAAAGAACATGTGGATCCGAACCCGCTGACTTATCCCTTCTTTTTCTTTTAAACGGAACTGACTCCTCAGAGTTGGTTCTCCTTTTGCCCGAAGAAGTTTCGCCCTGGTCAGAAGGCACTCCCTCTGATTCGGTTGGAACCGAACCGGGCTGGCCATCCGGATCAGCGGACTTCTTGGCCTCCCTTTCCCTCAGCCTACCTACTCTCTTTTCCAGGATAGCCGTGGGAAAACGTTTGCAAATCTGGCAGTCTGAATCGAGGTGGTCAAACCCCAGACAATAAACACAAGTGGTGTGGGGATTGGCCTTAGCAAAGGCTTCCCCACACACACTACAGTGTTGAAACCCAGTGGGCCCGGTTTTTCTCTTGGGTTTCTCAGACATGGCCAGTCCTAACAAACCGTACCCTTTTTTCGGCAATCCGTCAGGCAAGACACCCCTATCGGTTCCTGACCGTGTCACAGGTCTTGGAAAAAAACGTAATGAAATCCATTTTTTGTAGAACCAATACGGACCGGTAACCACACACTAAAGTAAAGTACAAATTTTACCTGAATGATTGGTTCAGCCGAACTGATCCATACTTTTTACAAGTTCCACACAGAAAACAGAACAAAAACCTATCTAGTACTCATGGTACCACAGACAGAGACTTGAACCGACTATGCGGAAATAAAATTTCGGTAGAAAACCTACAGAAAACCAACACTTCAACCGACTTTGAACCGAGCAGCAGGAGAAATCTCCAGAGCGACTGTTCAGTGAGGCGGAATAAAGAATCTGACAGTTGCAGTTCGAATAACAACAGGCAGAGACATCAACCGAGCTCGAGATGAACATTCTATGCCATGCATAGAAAAGTTAACCCATTATTCTCCGGGGCAGTTTAAAGGCTGGGGCTAATGCACTTGTCAGAATACAGCAAGACTTCATGTTGTTTGAATCTGACGGTTTAAGTTTGAAACACTCCAGACAGAGACTTCAACCGAGCTCGAGCTCAGCATTCTATGCCCTGCATAGAAGGTTAACTCTTTGTTCTCTGAGGCAGTTCAAAGGTTGGGAATCACTGCAATTGTCTGAATACAGCAAGACTTAATGTTGTTTGAAGTGTCTAGGTTAATTGTTCCTGACAGAAAGGAAACAGAGTAACAAGGGCCGAGTCAGAAAAGTGGAGTGACAAGTATAACCTGGGGTGCCGGGTCAGGGTAGAGAGCAATAAGTTGAATAAAAAGAGAATATACACAGTTAACTTTATTAGTTTCACTTTATCCCTGGTGTACTGTGCAAAGTAGGATTTATATTTTTCTGTGGGGAGAGCCAAGATTTTTTCCAAATTTGAGGGAGGCTCGAAATCTTTTTCATGGGTTGGGGGAGGCTCACTATCACAAATGTGAGAACTAATGGTCTAGAAGTATAACTCTATGGAGAAGATTGGTTCTTGGAAGATACTGACAGAGCCATGAGATTCATACTAGCTTGCTAATATCACCCTGTGTTTCTAACCGTTGGGTATTCTAAAATTATTCTCAAAAACTATTTGACAATTTATGCCTGATAATCTAAACTGAGGTACTAATAAAATAAACAGGTGAAGTAATGTAAACTTACCAGATATGCCAGGGTTTATCTTTTATCTGTTCTAAACACAATAACTGAGAAACTTTTACTGACGACAGAGCATCCCTGAGGTCACTCTTATTTGCAAAGAACAGGACAGGAATTCGCCTGTGCATAATGTCTGAAAAGGAAGAAAAAAACATTGCTCTTAATAACCTTTCCATCCCAATTAAAGATATGTTGGCAGCTGCTTTGAGTACAGTTCAGTATATGCTAATGCTATGCATCTTACGAGGCAAAAATAGCAGTTAGTTTTCAAACTATTGGAATATGAAAAAAACATTCACCAAGGTAAATGGCACTCATTTGAGGAGGATAAAACCATAAAGATCTTATAGAACTACAGTGCTAATTAAGTGTCTTTTCTACTGGCCCCAGTGCCAGAACTGACAACTATTTTTGATTTGGCACTGAATAGTAATTCCCATAAACACACTTTGCCCATTCCTCACTAAAAATGTGCCTGTGAAAATTCACATTCATAGCCCCAAGGAAAGATGGTGGCAAGTAAGAAAAACTACTCACCGTAATAGTGATGTTTCTTTGAATGGGTCCAGTAGTGAACCAGTACAAACACTGCATCACCGCTACTATGAGATGTTGCCTCAGAGTTTAGAATGGCGCTCTGGAATCAGAACTCCATTCAAATGTTGATGTGTGGTGATGCTCTCTCTAGTGTTCTAACATCAGGTTTGTGCTGAACAGCAGAAGGGAGCAGTAAAAACAAGCTAAATGGCAATGCTTACAATAAGCCAATTAGCAAACAAAAAGCAAACTTAACATTTTAAAAAAATTTAAGTAACTGTACCATAAATATTTTAAAATACATATTTAAAAGATAAAGTCTGTATTCATATTCAAATGCTCAGGCAGAAAAGAGTATTTAAACCCATATTATATCCAGGAAACTTTTTCTGATGAGGTTACAGATGGGGGTAGGGATGGGATTGTACTGGCTCACTACATCATAACTATGGTGAGTAATTGTTTTCATCTGACAATATGAGTCCAATAGTGATACCATACAAAAACTGAAGACTACACAGCAGTACCTTGGGAGGCAGGGAAGTCTGGAAACTATTTAGAAAAATGTTCTGTCAGACTGCTGTCTCAAACCTAGCATCTCTTCTGGAGGGACTGTCCAGACAGTAGTACTTAGTGAAAGTGTGTACATTTTTCCAGGTAGCTGCTTTGCAGACATCTACCAGAGGGATGTCTCGAGTCTGTCACTGAGGCTGCAATGCCTCTTGTGAAATATGCTCTAAGCCCTAAGGGGCTGCTTATCTGCTTTTCTTAGCAGAACTGCGTACGCAAGATACCAAACACCTAGAAATGATGTTTCTTGCAGCAGGCTAGCATTTTCCAACCTCCATAGGAGACAAACAGCTGGCAGTTGTTGGATCTGATATTTTTTGTTTTGTCAAGATAGTAGCTGAGTGCTTTCTTGACATTTCAAAAGAATGCAATCTTTGTTCACCTGGACTTGAATGGGATGGAACAGCACAAGCAGAGTGACTGCTTGATCAAAGTGAAATTCTGATACCACATTTAGGAGGAATTTTCTGTTTGTCCTCAGGACAACATTATCTCTGTCCATGCCCATGTGGTTACGCTCTGTGCTCAGGGCTTGAAGCTCATTACCTCTTCTAGTATAGGTCATAGCTAGAAGGAAGAGCATTTTCCATATCACAAACTTGAGGTCCACAGAGGCCATGGGCTTGAAGAGGGCAGCTGTGCCAAGCATATATTTAGATCCCGGGGTGAACATGTTTCTTAACTAGGCATTACAGGTGAAGAAGGCCTTTGAAAAATCCCTTGAACACCAGGTGTGAGGATAAAGATCTTGGCTTCCCTGCAGATAGGAAGGTTGATACTGCTGTCAAGTGGACTTTCGGTGATGAAATCCTCAATCCATTTGTATGCAGATTCTCTAAATTACCAGAAAAATTTCAGTGAAGAAATTCCCATATCGCTCCACAAAATTGTAAATATTTTCCATTTTGAGGAATAGGATTTTCTTGTGGACTGTTTCCTTGATACTTTTAGAATATTTAATATTCTAGGTCTTTAAGAACCAGGCCTGCAGCTTCAGTGTTCTTACAGAAACAGTAAGAAAGACAATCATGGCTGTCACACCCACTCTAGTGTGACCTCATCTGGTGCTGTTTCTTCTTCTTGAGGGAAGAGCTTGAGGCCAAATGGTGCAGCAAAGATCCCACTGCCGAGCGTGTATGTGATCTGGACTATTTTTTTTGTGACTCAAGGAGGACTGTCCCTCCTCCTGGGTGCTGGACTGCCTGTTGCCACAGCACTGCCCACAGAGAGAGAGAGAGGTGGTGGCCTGACACAGCCCCACTGCCAGAAGAACTAGCCTTTTCAGGCTCCCTACCTTCTTCCATGGTCATCGACCACTGGCACATGGTAGAGCTGAGAAAAACGACAAAATGTTTGTGTGTTAAGCTAACTAAATGGACAACAAAATAACAAACCCTAGTGTATTTTAAAACTAAAGCTAAAGAGCTGAACACTGTCATCATATAGATGGTGAAGTTCTGGTCCCGAGGAGGAGGAGAGAAATGACACTACTGATGTGTACTCGACAGGGGTAAAAAGGAACTGAGGCACTTGGGAGCTTGTGCCTAGTATACCAGCAGGAGCATGCAGTGAAGCAAACATGGGGTATCTCGTGTCACTAGCCCCACCAGAAACGTTCTGGCTCTAGCAGGGTCCTAGTGTCTCCAACTCAGAGTCACAAGTGGGAATTTACAGAGAAGATTGATTCTTGGAAGATCCATGGCTGACTCACCCAATCTGGTACCACCAGAATCACTTTTGTTTTCTCCTTCCTCAATTTCCAGAGCACTCAGTGAATTGGGGGAATGGAGAGAGGAATTTCCCACCCAACTGAGAGTCAGAGCATCCTGGAAAGAGACCGTATGTGGGGTGGCCTGCAGCAGAACAGTGGTAACTTGTGATTGTCCCATGACGCAAACATATCACCTCTGGTACCACCTGCTGGTCTTGTGACCACACATGGTTTTCCTGACATTCTTTTTAGTGAATCTGACAGGACATTGTCCTTTCCTGGTAGATGTACAGCAGTGACTTTTGTGTTTAGGAAGTATACCAGATTCCAGATCCTCTTTGCTTCCGTGCACAGTTTTATGGATCTGGTGTCACCTTGCATGTTTATGTAGTACACTGTGGACAAGAGTACAGCCCTAGCTCCAGCAGGTTTACGTGCTACTGCTGTTCTTTTAGAGACCAGACTCCATTTACTGTGTGATAATCCAGATTCCCCCTGCCATCTTAGTAGGGAGGCATCTATTTTCAGAGTGAGTGTTGAGACACTTTATGGAATGGAATTCCTTCCCTGAGATTGTCCACTTTCTTCCACCACCCTACAGCCCTGACCAAGATCGCTGTGACTGGTACTAGCTAGCTCAGTGGGTTTGATCTTTGATGCCAGAGCCTTCTTTTTTTTCACCCCGACTTTGCAGCCATGCCAGCCTCTCCTTCAGGTGAGCCAGTGCTGCATCCGACCCGTCCTGTCCTCCAAGTCCTCTGCTCTCAGATGGCAGCCTATCCCCCAGATAACCCGGCGTAACCCTTCGCCAGGTTGGTCCCCCTCCTCCGAGAGGGAAGGCACCAACCAGAGGGCCGCAGACCAGTGAAACATCTTGGCCCGGAGGGTGCTGCTGAAGTGGAAGGCTTCAGGGGCATTGACGGGCTCGTAGAGCAAAGCAGCCGACACCCGGCATGACGTGGAGCATTTTCACGTTTTTTTCTGGTTGATGTCCCTATGCCATCATGCAGTGCTCCTGGTCTCCACCAGAAGCCGGTGCTGATCGACATCTTCCCTAGCCCACCCCCGAGAAAGGAGAGCAGTCCCTACGGATGCTCAATCCTCTCCCGCCCCAGCCAGCCCCCAGTGTCCCGAGTCCATTCCCAAACCTGGGTCACTGGTGTGGGTCCAGCTAAGGCGCCCGACCCTCAACCCTCTACGCCACCGGCCGGGGGCCAGAGCCTTCTTAAGTGGTACTGAACATCTCATCTGTAAGCAGGCTCAGGACACTACAGCTGTTGCTGCTGAAAGAAGTCCCCTGCAGGCCTTGGCTCACTTGACTTGCACCATCTTGCACAGGACAATACGCTCTCCACTCTTGCCTATGGCAAGAATGCTTTCCTCTGAGTAGTATCCAGCTGTGCTCATATGGAAACCAGTACTTGGCTGGGTTCCATCTGGGATTTTTCTATGTTTAGAAGAAAATCCAGACTTTCCAGGGTGTTTCTCACCATTGGAACAGAGCATGGTGCCTCTTGTTTTATCCTTCTGGTTATCCAGGTAAGGACACACTGTTAACCCTTTTCTTCTCAGAAAAGCAACCAGTGCTGATAGGCACTTTATGAACATTGGAGCTGAATTTAAACCAAAAGGCAGTGTGGCAAACTGATACTACTCTTTTCCTAATCTGAATCTTGGTCTTTTCTGTAAGAGAGTCTGACAGGGATATGGATGTGTGCATCTGTCAGAGCCAGTGATCCCAGTCACTGCCCTTTCTGCAGGGATGGTATAACTGTTCCCAGTGTTACCATTTTGAATTTTTCTTCTTTTTTTATGTCTCTGTTCAGGAATCTTACTGTACATCCAGAATGGGCCGCCACGTTTCTGTCTTGTGAGAAAGTACCTTGAGAAGAGGCTATTCCCCATTCTGAGATAGGTACCTTTTCTATGGCCTTTATCTTTAGCAATTTCTTTGCCTCCAGCGCTACAAGGATTTTTTCCCTGAAGTTGGAGTAAAGGAAAAGCCTATGGGCTCTTTAGTTTTGGAAAAACTGTATAGTGAAGGGCTAAACCCGAACTCATCATTATAAATTGTACTGATCAGCGTAAGTTTTTACAAAATAAGTTACAAAATGATAAAACACACAATTTCAAGAAAAAAACATTCACAGAGCAAGAAATAACAATGCAGGCAATAAATAGTTAAATGTGCTGTATCATATCATGCTCTATAATGAGTCTATTATCAATCCCGATATCAATCTAGAAATGTAAATCAGATAAAAATGTCAATAATTTTTACAGAATCAGCATATTTGTATTGTTAGACAGGGGATGAGAAGGCAAGGAGGGAGGTCAGTGCTACCCAGGATTTCCCCTAACCATCTCTTTCTTTGAGTTTCATACAGTGGGCAGAGCAACACTGTGTGTTTCAAGTCAACTTCCACGTGGTTCCCACATTGCCAAAAGGGAGTTTCACATCTTCTCTCTTCTGCCTGTGATACATATAATTGGCTTATATAACTCCATCCTGCATCTTGAAAATGTACGCTGGTGCTGTGGGTTGGTAAATTTAACTAAATAGTAATCCAAACTAGGTAAATGTTTTAGTATCTTGAACCATGTATACTTTTTAAGTGTGGAGATTCTTTCCCGATCTTTTGCTCTGGCAGTATCTCTTACCCTTGTTTTGACCTGTAATATGACTTCCTTCATAGGTCTCATAAATATTTCAGTTAAAGTGTATCCTAATCCCCTGGGGGAAAGTTCCCCTTGTATTAATCAGATGCTTGGTGAAACAAAACCCAGGGAGGTGTAAAATATTTCCTCTTTCAGACACCATTTTGGAATTCTTGACTCTGGTAACTGGAAGAGATTTAATAGGAAAAGAATATGTCTCTCCAGGACTAAAGTATCCAATGAGAATTGACCTAATTCAAATCTTAATATTTCTGAAGGTACTGATTGTGGTACCATTAATATGTATCAATAAAGTTTATTAATAATAATACGTTCAAGATCATCTAGCTTTCTTTCTCCCCAAACTTCGGACGTATAAGTTATACTAGTTTTCACTTTTGCATTTAGAACTTTTAAAATACCTGGGATAGTTGCTTTGCCCATTTTTGAATTAAACAGTCTAAGGGCATTGGATGCTGTCTTGATTTTGGCTGTTATCAAAGCACAATGTTCCCTCCAGACTGTATTCCGGGAGAAGCGGACCCCTAACTAATCATTTTTTTTTTGTCTTAATTTTAACATTATTTATAAATACTTTTGGAAGGTTTTACTTGTGTTTCCAAAAATTACTGCATTAGTTTTATCTTTATTGATCAGCAGTCAGTTTTCTTTACATAGTGCAGTAAATTTATACAACTTCCACTGAAGCCCCCAATAATGAGGCTGAGATGAGAATTTTGTCGTCCACGTATGCCAATAAAGATACCTGATTACTGCCAATTTTCGGAAAGTGAAATTCAGGGTCTTCTAGATCTTGCAAGATGGAATTACTATATATATTAAACAGGGTTGGAGCTATAATACACCCCTGCCCTACTCCTAGGTTTGTTTTTATAGTAGAGGTTAAGGATCCTAGGTGACTGTACTGTACCTACATCCAAGTGTTGTTATGGAGCCTTATAATTATGTTCAGTATGGCAGCATCCAGGCCATATTCCCTTAGCTTTTGCCACAACAGGATTCCACTGATTCCGTCAAAGGCAGCAGTCAGATCTATAAAGCAACAATGCAATCTGATGCCCTTGATGGTTACGTATTTCCACATCAGGTGCCTCAGTGTGTAACAATGTTGCACTGCGGATCTACCTACTTGAAAGCCATTTTGATATTCGCTTAGGATATTATTTTCATTTATCTATGTGTGTAATTTTTTGTAGTAAAATTTGGGAAAAGATTTTCTGAGATACGTCTATCAGACTGATTGGTCTATACATTTAGGGGTTGGAGGGGTCTCCCTTTTTCAGTATAGGATAGACAATGCTTCCCAGCCAACTATGAGGGATGCCCTGGCCCTGTATTATTGCATTAAAGAGAACCATAAAAAATTGGTAATCACCAATCAATAAATGTTTTATATATTTCCCCCAGGACACAATCCAGACCACGTGCCTTACTGACAGCCAGGGAGGACACAGCCAAGTGTATTTCATAATCTAGAAAACAAAGAGGAAGAGGATACTGTTTCAAGATAGCATTTTTTTTCTCCCTATTGTTTAACCAGGCAAAACACACTAAGTTGAAAGCTTGTTTAAAGGTACAACCTGGGAGCACAGGGAAGTTAAGTGGCTTGCTCAGGGTCACACAGTATGCAAGTGTGGGCTGTGGGATTCAAATCCAGGTCTCCAGATTTGCAGCTCAGAGCCTTAAACCACTGTGCTATACTGCCTCGCATTTGTCTGACTTCTAGCTATATTTTTTTCTGTTTGAGAAAAATATAGATTTTCAAAATTAAATTCTCAGGATATTGGGGTGATGTATGCCTCGATCTTATTACAGTGCCTTCAGAAAGTATTCACCCCCCTTGGATTTTATCACATTTTGTTGTGTAACTACCAGCATTTTTAATGCATTTAAATGATTTTTCCCCCTTGATTCACACAGCATACTCAACAATTTAAAGGGGCAAAAATATTTTTATTGTGTAACAAAAAGTTATGAAACATTAAAAACTGAAATATCTTGTTTACTTAAGTATTCACCCCCCTGAGTCAATACTTTGTAGAAGCACCTTTGGCAGCAATTACAGCTTTGAGACTTCTTGGGTATGTCTGTATCAGCTTTGCACATCTGGATTTGGGGATTTTCGGCCATTCTTCCTTGCACATTTGTTCAAGCTCTGTCAAGTTGGATGGGGAGCGTCGGTGAACCGTAAACTTTAAGTCTTTCCACAAATTCTCATTAGGATTCAAGTCTGGGCTTTAGCTGAGCCACTCAAGGACATTCACCTTCTTGTTCTGAAGCCACTCCAGTATTGCTTTGGCTGTATGCTTGGGGTCACTGTCCTGTTGGAATGTAAATCTTCGCCCCAGTCCAAGGTCTACTTCAGACTGATGCAGGTTCTCCTCAAGGATGTGCCTGTATTTGGTTCCATTCATTGTTCCCTCTATCCTGACAAGTGCCCCAGTCCTTGCCGCTGAAAAGCATCCCCATAACATGATGCTGCCACCACTATGCTTCATGGTAGGGATGGTGTTACAGGTGATGAGCTGTGTTCAGTTTGCGCCAGGCATAGCGCTTCGCATTCAGGCCAAAGAGTTCAAATTTGTTTCATCAGACCAGAGAATCTTTTGCCAAGTGGTCTCAGAGTCTGCCACGTGCCTTCTTACAAACTCCAGGCATGCTATTATGTGGCCTTTTCTCAGAAGTGGCTTCCGTCTAGCCACTCTCACAAAGAGGCTACATCTGTGAAGTGCTGCAGAGACTGTTGTCCTCTGGACAAGTTCTCCCATCTCAGCCATGGAACTCTGTAGTTCTGTCAGGGTGGTCATTGGGTTCTTGGTCGCTTCCCTGACCAAGGTCCTTCTTGCCCGGTTGCTCAGTTTGGGAGGACGGCCTGCTCTAGGAAGAGTCTGGGTGGTTCCGTAAATACAGGTTACTCACCTGTGACAGAAGTTCTAGGAATGGTATATGTTGTTCATCCACACTTATTGGCAGGTTCCTTGCCACTTTAAATCTTGCCGGAAGGTCTTCAAGCTGGCTCCTCCCACCCACCTGGGTGGTAAAACTCTCGGCTCCGCCCCATGATGCCAGATCTGGCCCGCTGGAAGCTCAGGTTGTGCTGGCCGGGCTGAGGTCAGGGAGTCGGTGGGATGAACAACATATACCATTCCTGGAACTCCTGTTACAGGTGAGTAACCTGTATTTCTAGGGACATGGATATGTTGTTCATCCACACTTACTGGCAGACTCTAGCAGTTCTCCGGGAGGAGGAGGCAAAGCGCACACCCCTACTTGAGAAATAAAGACTGAAGACAAGGCCCCAAAACCAGCATCCCGGGCGTGACTCAAGGAGTCGATGTGGTGATGGGTAATAAAGGGTGTGCTGACTTCCAGGTAGCAGCCCTGCAGATTTCCTGGATAGGGGCGTCCCTGGAAGCAGCCACCGATGCAGCAGTATGGCGGGTAGAATGAGCTCTTATCCCTCTGGGAGGCTCCATGCCCGCCAACTTATAGCAGAGATCTATGGAGGAGGTGACCCATCTGCTTATCGTCTGCTTGGCTGCAGGTCTCCCAGGTGTGGCTTCAGCGTAGGTGACAAACAGCTGGCGAACCTCTCCCCGAATTTCAACCGTGCGCTCCTTATAATAAGCGAGCGTCCTTCTAGGGTCCAAAGTATGGAGCCTATATTCGGCCTCCGAGGTGTGATTGGGGTAGAACACCGCAGAGTCAACACCTGGTTAAGGTGAAACTCCGACACCACCTTCGGAAGGAATCTCGGGTGGGGCGCAGGACAACTCTTGTCCCTGTGGAAGACCAGGTAAGGAGACTCCAATGCTAAGCGCCTGGAGTTCTCTCATCCTTCTGGCTGACGTGATAGCCACACCAGAGGCGGTCTTCCGACAGGTGGGAGAGATCACACATGTGCATTGGTTCGAATGCTTGCCCATCAACTGCCAGTACCAGCAGTAAATCCACGGAGGTGGAGTTCCCATACTGGAGGGAAATGTGATCAAGGCCTTTGAAAAAGCGCCGACCACCTTCTCCTGCGCCACCGACTGCTCCCCGGCCCGCGCCCGGTAAGCAGAGATGGCTGCCAGGTGCACCTTTAGGGTCGTCGACCTAAGCCCTTGACTAGATAGGGACCATAGATAGTCCAAAATGCTGGCCACAGAACAGGAGGAAGGGTTCAAACCCTTGCCTCGACACCAAATGGAAAATCTTTTCCATTTGAAGGCGTAGCATTTTCTGGTCGACTTCTACGGGACGCCTCAACGACGCTGGAGGACCTCGCCGAAAGACCCAAGGCCTGGAACTCTAGCCGCTCAGGAACCAGGCCGTCAGGTGCAGGGATTGAAGGTCCGGATGGAACACCTTCCCCTGATTGACTGAGAGCAGGTCCGGGCGAGCTGGAAGCTGCCTCGGGAGCCTGGAGCTGAGGCTGAGGAGATCTGGGTACCAGAACTGGCGGGGCCAGTCTGGGGCTATCAGAATCACCTGCGTCTTGTCCCTCCTGCCTTGAGAAGCACCTTGTGAATCAAGGGAAATGGGGAAAGCGAGAAGAGGCCCGGGGTCCACAGCCTCGAGAAGGCATCCCCCTGCAGCGAGCCCTGCTGAGGGGGGCGGGCATGAAACAGCCTCAGCTTCGCGTTCTCCCTGGAGGCAAACAGGTCCACCTGAGGTGTGCCCCAGTGGGAGAACAGATCTTGTACTACCTCCGGCAGGAGAGACCACTCGTGAGATGCAGCCCCTATCCGGCTCAGAGCATCGGCCAGGGTGTTGGAGGCTCCTGCCACATGAATGGCTAGGAGATCCGCCTCCAGGCTGCGCACGAGTGACCAAATGCGGAGAGCTTCCTTGCATAGAAGCATGGAGCGCGTTCCGCCCTGGCGGTTTAGGTAGTACATGGTCGTGGTATTGTCCGTCTGGACTCGGACCACTTGACCCCGGAGAAATGGAGCAAAGGCGGTGAGAGCTAGGCGGACCGCTCAGAGCTCCAGCAGGTTGATGTGGCATCGGGACTCCCGCGGGGACCACAGGCCGTGCACTCGGTGTTCCCCCAGATGGGCACCCCAACCCATCAGAGAGGCGTTGGTCGAAAGAGAGACCGTAGGCTCGGGGCGGACGAACAGGATGCCCTCCTGCAGATGTGCCGGAATGGTCCACCACTGGAGAGCGTTCCAGATCTCCTGGGTCACTGTCACGGTCCAAAGGATCGCAGCGTTGTGACCGACTGGCTGGCCAGACCCATTGAAGGAGACGCATGTACCAACGGGCCCAATGGACCACGCTGGTGCCGGCCGCCATGAGGCCCAGGAGGTGCAGGAAGTCCCGGGCAGGGTGCGATTGCCCAACCAGAAATGATTGGGCAAAGGAGGAAAGAACCTCGGCCCTGTCCGCCGGGAGCCAAGCTCTGGCTCGAAGAGAGTCGAGCTCTGCCCCGATGAAGAGTATCACCTGCTTCGGCATGAGTACCAACTTGGCCTCGTTGATGAGGAGGCTAATCTGAGAGCAAACCTGGAGGGCCAGATCTCTGGACGCTCCACCTCTGCTCTGGAGGGGCCGCATTCAATCAGTCATCCAGGGCCTGGGACCACCAGACACACTTGAAATGTGCTGTCACCACTGCCATGCATTTGGTGAAGACCCTGGGAGCTAGAGAGAGAGGCCGATGGCCCGGAACTCGTAAAGGGATCCCTCCACTCTGAAG
The DNA here is from genome assembly GCA_016271365.2 of Neoceratodus forsteri. NCBI lineage: Eukaryota > Metazoa > Chordata > Ceratodontiformes > Ceratodontidae > Neoceratodus > Neoceratodus forsteri. The sequence goes on along the minus strand of CM057458.1, from coordinate 625,956,092 downwards.
CAGAGGGATCTCTGATGAGACAGACAGATCGGGACGTGAAAGAACGCATCCTGGAGGTCCAGGGAACAGAATCACATCCTCGTTCCAAAGATGGGATTATCTGAGCCAGAGTGACCATCCTGAAAGTCCGAGACCTTAGGAACCTGTTCAAGTCGTGCAGGTCGAGAATGGGGCGCCAGCCCCCCATCCGTTTTGGGACCAGGAAATACCTGGACACAAACACCGGGTCTGGAGGAGGATCCGCCACCTTCCTGATCACCTCTTTCTCGAGGAGCAGAGCAATATCGGCTCGGCAGGCCGACAGCGAGGCTTCGGACACTGTGACCCCCAGGGGGTGACGGCTCAAAATGGAGGGGTATGCTCGAATTCCAGAGACAGGCCCTTTCCTACCACCTCCAACACCCAACGGTCCGTGGTGATAGCGGACCAGGCAGAAAGGAAGTGGCGGAGACGTCCCCCCATGGGGGACCCAGGGAAGGGTGATGAGGTTGGGGGTGACACCCCTCAACCCATCACTGGGCAGGCTTGGAGGGGTAACCAGCCGAGGGACCTCCTGGGCCTTTACCTCCTTGCTTCCTGTTGGAGGAAGCCGCCGGCTTGGGTTTGGGATGCCAAGCGCAAGCCTGCTGGGCCTGTTGCTGGTGCTGTTGGGCCGGTCGTGCTGCAGGGGCCGAAGGATGAAAGGACTTATGTGGTTGTTGATGGTGGCCTTTGTCCCTCTGGGCGGAGGTGACCGAGTCCAGAGTGGCATCGGACTTTTCGATCCACTGGAGGTGTCCCTCCACTCCAGGGCCGAAGAGGTCAGTCCCCAAGAAGGGGACATCTGCCAACTTGTGCTGGGTATCCACCGTGAAGGTGGATATCCTCAGCCACGCCCTGTGGCGCATGGCCACCGCGGCCGCTACTGACCTGGCACAGGAATCACCTATGTCCAGAGCAGTCTGAAGCTGCTGCTTCGCCACCGTCCTACCCTGGTCCCGCACCTGATGGACCGTGGTCTGCAGGTCGGCCGGGAGATGAGGGACAACCTCATCCAGGGAGCCCATGAGGGCATGGGAGAAGTGTGCCATCAGCATGGCTGAGCTGGCCTGTTGGAGGCCAAGGAAGGACGCAGCATACACCTTGCGCCCGGCATAGTTCAGCTTTTTGGACTCTTTGTCGGGGGGCTTATCCACGTCCCGAGCGTTTCCAACGCCGGAAGACGCTATCGGTGACTAACCCCTCGGCAGAGGGGTGCTCCAAGAAACCGGGCAAAGAGCCGGTAGGGACCGCATACTTCCTGGACATCCTGGCTGAGGGCGCAGGACAGGAAGCAGGCTGCTGCCAAAGCTCCAAGGCTGGGCTGACAATGGCCTCAGCCACAGGAAAGGCCTCCGTGGGTGAATCCCCTCGGTCCAGTATCTCCGTCAGCGGATACTGGCCCATTTGGACACGGCTCGAGCTGTATCCCGGTGGACTCTGAGATGAGCCAAAGCAGACCCATGAAGGACGATGGGCTATCGTCCAATGACTGGCCCCCGGAGGACTCCAGGTCGACCTGCCTGGAGAACAGGGAGGAGTCGTCATCGGACTCCTAAGAGTCTGCAAAGAGCTGCCTCAGGCCTAAGCCACCCTCCACCTGCCGAGGACGGTCGGGAGTGAGGGTGACCGACAACCTGTTGGGCAGAGCGTGACCCGACCGAGAATCCTTGGTTGGTGCCCCAGACTTCGGTTGTGGAGGTGGAGGTTCCATCACAATCGGTGGAGCAGCTGGTTTCGGCTGAACCACCGGCCCAGAAGTGGGCATCTTGACTGCAGTGAGTGGTTGCTCCGGCCGTTCGGGCGACAGCCACTTGATGGCCGGGGGATGAATCGGAGTTGATTTACTCCCGGACAACAGTAACTGCTGCCACATAAGCTCCTCATAACGCCGACACAATTTACGTCGAAGCCTCTCCCCATCCGAGGAGGAGGACGAGGAGGAACAGTGTCACCGCTTACTTCGGTGCCGAGACCGGGACCACCGATGTCGGCGGGAATGGCTTGACCGAGATGAAGTCCGAGACCGAGACCCTCAGGGTGACCGAGGGCGGGCCTGGGAAGGGGCCGGGGACACCCGCTCTTCCCTCGGCTTGGGCACTTTAACCGGGGACTGCCGCCCCGAAGGCGCAGGCAGATCCTCGGTCTCCACCGGGGGAACCAGCGAAGATGGGTTGTCGGCTTCACCAGTCGACAACCCGTCCCGACGGGTCGATGAAAATCTCGACTGAGTCAATGGGAGTCTTGGCAGGCTGGCCTGACGGGGACACCGTGAAGCCAGCAGCCTGAGCTGCAACTTCGACCAAAGTCGACGGTCGGCTGTCCAGGGAAGGAGACCTCTCCCGCTCCCATGAACCCCGACAGTGGGACTTACCCTTCGACTTCTTCTTCTTGGGCCAAGACGAATGTCCTGATGGCCCCTCTCCCTTCGTGGAAAGGGACTGACAAAGCTCCTTGAATGAAGCCAAGTACGAGGAACTCAGAGAGAGCGGGATAAATGCCGCGGCCGAGCAGGAGGAAGATGCGGCCTGGGCCGCTTCCTCCTCGAGGGCGATCATATCTTGAGCTGCTCAGCGAGCCAGCCGCTCGGATACCACCCAATGAGCCTCTTTTGATTTTACGGTAGTGGAAGCTACGGGGCACCCAGCTTCAATCGAAAGCAGCTGATCCTCCAGGACGCCATTTAAAAGAGCGGCAGAACTTGCAGGCTCATGGGTCGTGGGTCCAGGCCTAGGCCGTGACGCACATGGAGTGCGGATCTGTCCTGGACATCTTCCCGCGCGGGCAACCTCTGAAAGCCGGGACCGATTTGTCCATCGCAGCCGCGAGGGATAATGAAGACCAAAGTTTAAAAAACTTCAAAACTAGTTTCGGACAAACCGAAGAGTTAGGATCCAGTCTCAACATAGAGCGCTAAGAAGGGAACCTGAGCTTCCAAGCGGTAAGGAAGATCTGGCGTCATGGGGTGGAGCCGAGAGTTTTACCACTCGGGTGCGTGGGAGGAGCCAGCTTGAAGACCTTCCAGCAAGATTTAAAGCGGCAAGGAACCTGACAATAAGTGTGGATGAACAACACATCCATGTCCCTAGAGTCTATTTCCTAATGATGGACTTGACTGTGCTCCTGGGAACTTTCAACACCCTTGAAATGTTTTTATACCCCTCTCCAGATCTATGCCTCCTCACAATTCTATCATGGAGTTCTACGGACAGTTCCTTGGTCTTCATGGTAGAGTTTCTGCTCTGACATGCACTGTCAACAGTGGGACCTTACATAGACAGGTGTATTTCCTCTGAAATCATGTCAACCATTTGAACTGACCACAAGTGGACTCCACTCAAGTTTTAGAGTGATCTCACAAGGAAACTGGATGCACCTGAGCTCAATTTGGAGTGTCATAGCAAAGGGGGTGAATACTTATCAAATCAAGACATTTCAGTTTTTATTTTAAATTACACGTACAGAAAATTCCAGAAGTTTCATTCCACTTTGACATTATAGAGTAATTTGTGTGGATATGTGACAAAAATTTGAGTTTGCAACATCACAAAATGTGACAAAATCCAAGAGGGGTGAATACTTTCTGAAGGCACTGTAGTGTACTATCCGTAGCCTCCACTCACCAAGTTCCAAGAGGTCTTTGTATCTTTCCTAAACACTGCAAGGCAGAGTTTTTCCCACTGTGCAGTATAATAAATTTTTCTTTTCCTGTTCTAGGAGTTTATTATATTCCCTCCTGGCTTTACCCTAACTCACCACTTCTAGCACCCACCTGTCCGTGGTGATGGTTTTCTATTCCTGGAAGTAATGAGACAGAAGTCCTCCCACTAGTAGTTCTATTATGGCCTGCACAGAGAGAGATTTTGTTTTTCTTGTGGTTTAGGAGCTACTGCTTGTATCTGCTTGTACTTCTCTTGTCTCTGCTTCTTGGGGGACCCACCTGAGGAGGGTAGTCATAGTAGGAGTAAGTTTTCACTTACATGGGTGCAATGTGCACATATATGGAACACAAACAGAAGAGAAAGAAATAAGCATCCTAGCTGGGAGACCCATGTTTTTAGTTGCCTTGGTGGTGCAGTTGGTAGTGCAATGGGACAGTATTTTGGGTGATATGGGTTCAAACTCCAGTTAATTTCCTTCCTGAAGGAAGTGGAAGCTTTCTCCTTCGTAGTCAAATTCTTATAGGTTGTTTTTTGTTTATCAACCGTTTTCATGTAGGCTTCTTTTGTAAACCCCTCCCCCCCCAAAAAAAAAACCAACTACTACTCACCATAATAATGTTGTTTCTTCTTAAGGGATCCATTAGTAAGATTCACAAACAGCAATCAGTCCACCAAACGGAGTTGCACCGGAGACATAACTTGTGCTAATTATGGAACATGGAATTAGAATGAAGTTTAAACTCTGCACTGTGGTCACACTCTCACTACCAGACGCTAGGGGGGCTGTGGCCACTAACACTAGCTAAATGCCTACCAAAAATGTTTCAAAAATCTTCATACGCGTTTGAAAAATAGAATACAATTGAAGCAGACACAAAATCCATATTGCAGACTTTTGATTATACTTATTCAGAACTGTATCGCACTGTAATAAGTAAAGCTCAAGCCAAAAAACAGAAAGCAAGTCTTGTCTGAACCTATTTCCAGGTTCTAGAAGGGTGTACTGTGTGTGCAGGGTAAGGGATTGAGAATATTACTGATGGATCGCTTAAGAAAAAACAACATTACTACAGTAATTTTTTTTCTTCAAACCCCAGGAATTCATCAGTATATATTCACAAACAGCAGCTCCGTACCAGTATTTTGGGAAGTTAGGTCGAGAACCTATTTAGGAAAAAGGTTCTGCAAGACAGCAGTGCCAAAGCTGGCATCTCTCCTGGACTATATAGCCAGGCAGTAATGTCTTGTGAAGGTGTGTACTGTCTTCCAGGTAGCTGCTTTACAAATATCTTGAAAGGAGATGCCCCTTGCTGCTGCCACAGAGGCAGAGGTGTCCCTTGTAGAATGTGCTCTCAGACCTCTTTGGGGGGCAGTTTGCTAGCTTTCTCATAACAGAACTGAATACAGGAGACTATCCAGCGTGAGATAGTTCTCCTAGTTGCTGGTTTGCCTTTCCCAACTTCACCATAGGTGACAAAAAAGCTGAGTGAACCTAGACCTGACATCTTTTGTGTGGTTCAGGTAGTGGCTCAGTGACCTCTTTAGGTCCAAATAGTGGAGTTTTTGTTCCCTGGTACTGGACTGCTCAGTAAAAAACACAGGCAGGGCAACTGAGTGGTTCAGATGGAATTCTGACACCACCTTAGAGAAAAATTCCCTACTGGTCCTGAGAACTACCTTATCCCTATGAAAGATTTTATAGTTTGGATCAGTGCAGAGGGCTTGGAGCTTGCTCACTCTTCTAGCAGATGTCAAAGCCACTGGAAAGAACAGTTATTTACCTACTGTAACAGTAGATCATCGAGAAAATCTCCATGAGACCACACCTATGGAACTATAAGCAGCTAGGCACTAGGACCACGCAAAAACTTTGCAAGCAGTCAGTCGGGGCCACCAATGATGACGTCAGACATTGGCTCACACTTAAACACGGGCGAACCCTCCTCTCCTCAGTTCCCCGCTGGTGATCATGTTCAGAAGACCTCTCTGTAAGGAATCAGGAGAGAACACAGTGCTCTGAGAACACAGGTGAGGCAGATGGCTAATGGTAGACTAGCATGGCAATAGCAGCAACCCAAGTCAGAGTTCTAGACCCCAAAAAGGGGGAAGGAGGATGGGATGGCAAGGCCTGATGAAAGAGATTCTCTCAAAGATCTACTGTTAGGGTAAGTACGTAAGTGTTCCATCTTCTTCAAGGATATCTCTTATCAGGCCACACCTATAGAACGAGTATCATGCAGTACTGTCAGTGAACAGTCGGGGTAGCTGGAGCCTACAGGCTTAAGAAAGTAGGCCTTGTAGCACAAGTAGGCCAAAGCAAGCCCTTCTGTGAGAGACAATGTCCAGACTAGTGTTTAGCGAAGGTGTGGACAGTACTCCAGGTGGCAGCTGCACAAATATCTGCAGCAGACACACTTAGGGTTACCACCTTTTAGGAAGCCCAAAGTAGGACATTTCTTACTGAAACATGATTTTTTGCAGGACAATATATAACCTCAACCAATGCATCAGTCTTGTTTTCTCCAAATAATCAGAATTAAGACTTGGTGTTGTAGTTGTTTAGTTGTTTCTAGTGTTTATCATTTTAAGATCTTTTAGGTAAGGTATTATAGTTTTTTGCAACATTTAGAAGAAAGTCAGAAAATATTTTTTCTACTATAATAGCAGGACATTTAATATTTTTCATGTTTTTTGCAGGACACAGCTGCCCAAATCAGGACAGTCCTGTGAAAAATCAGGACAGGTGGTAACCCTAGACACACTTAAAACAAGCAACCAAGGTGGCCATGACTCTTGTAGAATGACAATGAAGCACCCCCAGGAAGTTTTTACCTTACCATATTTCCCGTAACAAAAAGTAATACATTTAGCAAGCCACTTGGAAAAGCACTGTTTGGAAACTGAGACGTCCTCTTTCCTAGGGGAGAAAGAAACAAAAAGCTTCTAGGACTTCCTACAGTCCTTCATGTGGTATAGATAGTACCTGAGTATTCTACATATATCCAGAATATGGAGCAATGCCTCCCATGGACTGGCATGCTCTGGCAAATAAACTGGCAGGTGGACGGTTTAATTTAAAGTGAACCTCAGACACCACCTTTAGTAAAAACTTAGAACTGGTATGCATAGACCCTGTCTCTGTAGAAAATTAAATAAGAGGTATCACACATTAGAGCCTGCAGCTCCGAAATACTTCAAGCAGAAGTGATTGCAGCTAAAAATGCTTTCCAAGCAAGAAAGCATAAGCCACAACTTGTGGGTGGCTCAAAAGGAGCCAAACGAAGCTTCTTCAAAACAAAACTGAAGTCCCAAGCTGGGACTGGATTACAGATGGGAGGCTTCAAACGTAGAATGCCTCTCAAAAATGTACAAGCCACCTACAGCTGGGCAACTGTATGACCCTCTTTAGGCATGTGGAAAGCTGATATGGTAGCCAGGTGCACCTTGATAGAGAAGTACTGCTGGCCTGAATCCAGTAGGGACAGCAGATACCCTAGAACCTGATTTACTGGACATGTGAATGGATCCAGATGGTGGGAAGCGGCCCATAAAGCAAATAGCTTCCACTTCACAGAATAAGTGGATCTGGTGGAAGGCTTTCTAGCAGTCACTACAACATCAAGCACTTTTTGGGAAACCCCAGTCTCCAGAAGCCATGCATATAGATGGAGTGATCTGAGGTCCGGATGGACCAGATTTCCCTGTTCCTGTGACAGCAGACCCTTGCACAGGGGCAGAGGCACTGGTGGTTCCACCGCTAGCTGGTGCAGTAAGGGGAACCAGATCTGCTGAGGCCACAGGGTAGCAAGGGATATCAGAGTTGCCCCCTCCATCTGTAGCTTGAGTAGCACTCTCTGAATTAGAGGGAAGGCATACAGGAGCCCCCCTTTCCAAAAGAGAAACAATGTGTCTCACCAGAAAACTCCAACTCCTGGAGCGAGCGAGCAAAAAACCAGCAGTTTTGTGCTGTGTGGGGACACAAAAAGGTCAACTCTGGATGACTCCATTTGTCAAACAGGTCTCTGACTACTGTGGTCAGCAGTTACCACTCATGTGTCCTGGACTGGAACTTGCTTAGCCTGTCTGCCAAGACATTTTGGACACCTGGAACATGTATGGCTGATAGTCCCAACCATGTTCCAGAGCCCAATACCAAACCTGCAGTGCTTCCCTGTATAAGGGATAGGAAAGAGTCCCCTTTTACTTGTTGATATAATACATAACACAGACACTGCCCATCTGTACCAGCAGAGAGCCTAGGTGGTTCTGGAAGGCCTGCAGCCCATACAGGACAGCTTGCATTTGTAGAACATTTATATGCAAGGTGCTCTCAACTGGGGACCATGTATCCTACGTCTGATGGGAGCCCAGGTGGCCACCCCAACCCACCCCCGAGGCATATGTTGTGAGAATCCAGAGAAAACCCTTTTAATGGGTTGCTGGGTTCCATCCACCACTTGAGCACTTGCGCACAGGGGAACGTAACTACAACCATTTGTTCTAGGTCATTTGTGAGTTGATCCTACTGAACTCTCAGAGCCCACTGGGGAATATGTATGTGCATCTTGGCCAAGGGTACTGTCAGCATGGCCACTGCAATGAGACACAGCAGGCATAGAAACATCTTGGCTGAGACATACCTGCTGTTATGCAGTGCTTGGTAAATCAGGTGGTGGGCCCTGTCCAGAGGCAGGAAGGCTGAGCCATTAGCTGTGTCCAATACTGCTGCTATATACTGCAGTCATTGGCAAGGGGTCAATGCTGATTTCGCAATGCTGACAGTCGCCCCCAGAGCATCAAACAACTGTCTGGTTTGAGCTAAAGCCTACAGGAACTGATCCCTGGAGTGGGCTTTTAATAGCCAGTCATCCATGTAAGGGAAAACATAAAGGCCTTCCCTTCAAAGGGCTGTTGCCACTACTGCCAAGCATTTGGCAAAGACCCATGGTGCAGCAGACAAGCCAAAGAGCAACACTCTGAACTGGTAATGTTTCCCTTGAGACAGGAACCTCAGATATTGTGTGTGAGGCTTCCAGATTTTGATATGGAGGTAAGCATCCTTCATATTGAGGGAACAGATCCAATCCCCTGCTTGCGGCGCTGGGGCAGGCCTTGCAAGGTGACCATTCTGAACTTCTTGTACTCTATGAAGAGGTCCAGATCCCTAAGATCCAACATAGCAGATCTCCTGTCTACTTTTGAACCAGGAAGTTCTGAGAGTAAAACTTCATGTGCCTTTGTTTTAGGGGCACAGGTTCTATGGTTCTCTTTTGTAGCACTTGTGCTGCTTGGACTGTGATCAGCTGAGGCTGTTCGCCAGGGCGTTTTGGTCGCTGACTAACAGTTCTAGATGGTGTTCTAGAACCCAGTACCAGACTCTCATCCCCTCCTGACACAGGGAGCAGAAATGAGTCCCACCCCCTTGCTTGTTGATGTAATAAACAACACTGAGGTTGTCTGACTGCAACAGCAGGGGACCCAGACAGAGTTGGTTCTGGAAGGCTTGCAAGGCATACAAAACTGCCCTCATTTTTAGCACGTTTATGTGGAGGTAGGTATACATCAGTGATCAGGTCCCCTGGGTCTGGAAGGGCCCCAGGTGCGCCCCCCAGACCAGATCCAAAGAATCTGAAGTGAGGATCTGCTGCGGGGAAGGAATTAGAAAGGGCACCCCTGTCAGAAGACTGAGAGGATCCAGCCACCATTAAAGTACTCTGCTGACAGGGGAGGAAACAAGAAGAAAAAATTACTCATCTTAGTAATTATGTTTCTTCTAATGGAGTCTTGTTGTATTCTGACTATTGCAGTTAGTCCCAGCTTTTAAACTGCCCCAGAGAACAAAGGGTTAAACTTTCTATGCAGAGCATAGAATGCTGAGCTCGGTTGAGATCTCTGTCCGTTTCCCTTTGAAATCCAACCGTCAGATTCTTACGAGCAAAAACTCACGAACTATCCTATGTGGAAATTTTAACATTTTTCTAGCCAACTAGCAACAAGAGTTTTGAATTCCCAGGAGGACTCAAGTCAGGAAACCCAAAACCAAAAAAGAAAGCCAAATAATAATAATAATAAACAAACACCCAAACAACAAAGGAGGGTTTAAAAGAAGCACCCCTGAGGTGCAACACTGCACCTGCCCACCCACTTCCCAAAAACAAGTTCTGAGAGGGGAGGTGGGGGGAAATCAGAATAAAGCAAGACTCCATTAGAAGAAACATAATTATTAAGATGAGTAATTTTTTCTTCAAACAACATGAAGTCTTGCTGTATTCTGACTATTGCAGACTACCAAGCAGTACCTCCATGGAGGAGGAACAGATCCTACTTTGGGAATAGGCTCTGAAGTACTGCTGTGCCAAACATCACTCCTAGCCTGGATATCCAGAGAGTAATGCTTGGTAAATGTATGGACTGTTTTCCAGGTGGCTGCTTGACAAATTTCTAAAACAGGAATATCCCTGGCAGCAGCAGCCAGGGAAGCAGCTGCACCTCTGGTGGAATGAGCCCTCAGGCCTGAGGGTGGAATCTTTCCTAGTTTCTCATAGCAGAACTGTATACAAGACACAAGACACCTGGCAATAGTTCTCTTGGTGGCAGGTTTTCCCTTTCCCACTTCTCCATAAGTGAGGAACAACTGGAGGGAATCAAACCTATAACCCTTGGTACGCTCTATGTAGTAGCTAAGGGCCCTTTTAACATCTAAGCTGTGTAGCCTCCTCTCTCCTGAAGAGGAATGATCAGTGAAGAAAACAGGAAGAGACATAGACTGATTCAGGTGGAAATCTGAAACCACTTTGGGCAAGAACCTTCTATTGGTTCCAAGGACCACTTTATCCCTATGAAAGGAGATAAAATCAGGTTCCACTGACAGGGCTTGCAGTTCACTTATACGTCTGGCAGAGGTAATGGCTATTAAAAACACCGTTTTCCAAGTCAAGTACTTAAGCTCTACTGAGGACATAGGCTCAAAAGGGGGTTGCATAAATTGAGCAATGCAAACATTTAAGTCCCAGGCAGGGGCAGGGTCTCTAAAGGGAGGATTGGTATGAAGCAATCCCTTAAAAAATTTACAGACCACAGGATGAGATGATAGTGAGGAAGACTTCCCCACTGACAGAAAAGCAGAGACTGCTGACAAGTGTACCTTAAGAGTAGCTGGTCTGAGGCCTAGGCCATTAAGATGGACCATATAATCCAGAACTGTAGGCAATTCAGCAGTGTCTAGAGAAATATGTTGCTTGGAACACCAAATGCTGAATCTCTTCCATTTGGAGTTATAGGTCTTTCTAGTGGCAGGCTTTCCAGAGGCTTTGAGGATATCCAGAACCCCCTGAGGCAGATGCAAAGCTGCATACTGTAACTCTTCAAGAGCCATGCCTTGAGATTGAGAGACTGAAGACTGGGGTACCAAATCCTCCCCTGAGAGAAGGTTAACAGGTTGTAATTCCTGGGAAGAGACAGGGGAAGATGGACTGCTAGGGACAGCAGAAGGGGGTACCAAGGCTCTCTGGCTCAGTCTAGAGCAGTCAGAATCACTTTGCAAGGTTGTGACCTTATCTTGACTAAAACTTTGAACAGTAGAGGAAAGGGAGGGAAGGTATACAGAAATGTCCCTTACCAGTTCAAAATCAGAGCATCCAGAGGGACAGAGCCCAAGACTGGGGGTCTGCAACAAAAGTGAGGAAGTTGGTGATTGTCTGGGGCTGCAAAGAGATCTATCTCTGGAGTGCCACACCTTGAAAAAATCACCTTCAAGACCAGAGGGGTCCAGAGATTATTCATGATGGCCCTGTGAGATCCTGCTCAGTGCATCTGCTAGCACACTGTCCTTCCCAGGAAAGTGGTCTGCTATCAGAGAGGTTTTCAGGGAATAAGCCAGGGACCACAACTTCATGGTTTCTGTGCTGAAGGCCGTAGACCGAGTGCCTTCCTGCTTGTTGATGTACCACATGGTGGTAGTGTTGTCTGTTCTGACTTAAACCACCTTGTTCTGCACTGACTGACAGAAAGCTTGCAGGGCAAGAAAAAGTGCCCCGAGTTCTAGGAGACTGAAATGGAGAAGGGATTCCTGAGGGGACCACAGTCCCTGGGCAGTGAGGGCACCCAGATGGGCTCCCCAGCCCAGAAGGGAAGCATCCGTGGTAAGGCCACTGAATGAGACTGAGTGGCAAATGGGACCCCTTGCCTTAAATTGTCCTGATCCTGCCACCATTGAAGGGCTTGGATCAGGGTCCGAGTCACTGAAATCAGTTTGGTAAGGGACTCCTTCCTTTGGGACCAAAAGGCCCTCAGATGGAACTGAATGTCCTTCATCTGGAATCTTGCCCCTGGGACCACTGCTGTAGAAGCTGCCATGTGGCTCAAGAGCTGGAGGAAATGCCTTGCTGGTCGAGACACCTGAAGGCTGAAGGAAGAAGCCAGTTCTATAAGAACTCTTGCCTTTTCCAGGGGAAGAAAGGCTCTTGCTTTGACAGTATCCAGCTCTGCCCCTATAAAGGTAAGGAGCTGCACTGGCTCGAGAACTGACTTGGGAAGGTAGAGAAGAAATCCTAGAGAAGTGAGCACTTGTTGGGTCACTTGCAGGTCTGACTTGGCTTGGTCTGGAGACTGGCCCACTATGAGCCAGTTGTCCAGATATGGAAAAATGGAAATCTTTTGCCTTCTTAGAAAGGCAACGACTACTGCCAGGCAGTTTGTGAAAACTCTTTGGGCTGATGTTAGACCAAAGGGCACTGCTTTGAACTGATAGTGGCCTGAGGGTAACTCGAACCTGAGGTACTTTCTGTGGGAGCACCTGATGGGAATGTGAAAATATGCATCTTTGAGGTCCAGGGAGGCTAGCCAGTCCCTGGCCTTAGAGAGAGAAGAATTATTCCCAGAGTTACCATCTTGAACTTTGGTTTTAAAAGATGTTTGTTCAGGTATCTTAGGTCTAGGATGGGTCGCCACTCCACTGTCTTTTCTGGGGTAAGGAAGTACCTGGAGTACAGACCTTTGCCCCTGTGTAGGGTAGGAACTCTCTCTATGGCTCTTAAGGCCAGAAGAGATAAAACCTCTGCCTCTAAGGCAAGGGTTTCTGAGAGACTTGCAGGTGGAAAAGATCTGGCTCTCCTCTTCGGACATTTTTTGAAGCTGAGAACCAGTCCCTGGCTTACTACTTCCAGGACCCACTTGTCTGAGGTAATAGACATCCAGTCCCGGACAAAGTAAGCCAGCCTGCCCCCTACTGGAATAGGAGAGTCGACCCGGGCAGACCCATCAGGGTGTCTGCTTGGCAGGGGCCTTAGCTGAGGAGTGGATGTAGCTCTGCTCATCCCCCTTCTGTCTTTCCCTCTGAAGAACCCCCTCTGTGAAAAGGGAGAAGAGGCCTGGGCTTGGTAAAAAGGCCTATGAAAAGGCCTGCCCCTGCCCCTACACTGCTGCCTTTGAGGAATTGCCTGCCTCTCCTTGACCTGAGCACTCCTACAAGTGGTCCTGTACTCATCCATTTTCTTCATGTAATTCTCTGTCTGCTCCCCAAACAGAGAATTACCCACTACAGGAAAATCCATGGCCTTAGCCTGGGTGTCCTGTGAGAGGCTAATACATCTGAGCCAAGCCATTCTCCGAAGAGCCACAAATGTAGCCATGACTCATGATGACACATCATTGGAGTCCACAGCCACATGAAAATACAGGTTACTCACCTGTAACAGGAGTTCTAGGAGTGGTATATGTTGTTCATCCACACTATCTGGCAGGTTCCTTGCTGCTTTAAATCTTGCCGGAAGGTCTTCAAGCTGGCTCCTCCCACCCACCCAGGGGGTAAAACTCTTGGCTCCGCCTCATGACAAAAGATCTAGCCTACTGGAAGCCAGGTTGAGTGTCGAAGCCGGGGAGGCAGGGTGGGTCGTGTGGATGAACAACATATACCATTCCTACAACTTCTGCTACAGGTGAGTAACCTGTATTTCAAGGGACATGGATATATTGTTCATCCATACTGTCCGGCAGACTCCTAGCCATTCTCCGGGAGGAAGGAGGCAAGGCGCACACCCCCTACTTAGGGAATAAAGACTGGAGAACCAAGGCCCCAAAACCAGCATCCCGGCGTGACTCAATGTCGATGTGGTAGTGGGTGATGAAGGTGTGTGCTGACTTCTAGGTAGCAGCCCTGCAGATTTCCTGGATAGGAACGTCCCTGGAAGCAGCCACTGATGCAGCGGTATGGCGGGTAGAATGAGCTCTTATCCCTCTGGGAGGCTCCATGCCCGCCAACCTATAGCAGAAATCTATGCAGGAGGTGACCCACCTGCTTATTGTCCACTTGGCTGCAGGTCTGTCAGGTGCGTCTTCAGCATAGGTGACAAACAGCTGGCGAACCTCTCCCCGAACTTCAGCAGTGCGCTCCTTGTAGTAAGCGAGCGCTCTTCTAGGGTCCAAAGTATGGAGCCTATATTCGGCCTCCAAGGTGTGACTGGGGTAGAACACCGGCAGAGTCAACATCTGGTTAAGGTGAAACTCCGACACCACCTTCAGAAGGAATTTCAGGTGGGGGCGCAGGACAACCTTGTCCCTGTGGAAGACCAGATAGGGAGACTCAATGGAAAGCATCTGGAGCTCTCCCATCCTTCTGGCTGACGTGATAGCCACCAAGAAGGCAGTCTTCCACAACAGGTGAGAGATCTTACACCTGTGCATCGGTTCGAATGGCTTGCCCATGAGCTTAGCCAATACCAGCAGTAGATCCCACGAAGGTGGAGGTTCTCGCACTGGAAGGGATATGCGATCAAGGCCTTTGAAAAAGTGCCCGACCACCTTCTCCTGCGCCACTGACTGCTTCCCGGCCCGCGCCTGGTAAGCAGAGATGGCTGCCAGGTGCATCTTGAGGTCGTCGGCGAGAAGCCCTTGCTGAGAAAGGGACCACAGGTAGTCAGAATGCTTGCCAAGGAACAGGAGGAAGGGTCAGGCCCTTGCCTGACACCAAATGAAGTCTCTTCCATTTGAAGGCATAGCATTTTCTGGTCCGACTCCTTACGGATGCCTCAATGGCCTTGAGGACCTCGTCGGAAAGACCCAAGGCCTGGAACTCCAGCCACTCAGGAACCAGGCCATCAGGTGCAGGATTTAAGGTCCGGATGAATACCTCCCTGATTCACTGAGATCAGGTCCGGCATGCTGGATGCCGCCTCGAGCCTGGAGCTGAGACTGAGGAGATCTGGATACCAGAACTGGCGGGCCAGTCTGGGGCTACCAGAATCACCTGCGCCTTGTCCCTCCTTGCCTTGAGAAGCACCTTGTGGATCAAGGGAAATGGAGGAAAGGCGTAGAAGAGGCCCGGGGTCCACGGCCTTGAGAAGGCATCCCCCTGCAGCGAGTCCTGCTGAGGGGGATGGGCATGAAACAGTCTCAGCTTCGCATTCTCCCTGGAGGCAAACAGGTCCACCTGAGGCATTCCCCAGTGGGAGAACAGATCTTGTACTACCTCCGTTAGGAGAGACCACTCGTGGGACGCAGTCTCTATCCGGCTTAGGGCATCGGCCAGGGTGTTGGAGGCTCCTGCCACATGGATGGCAAGGAGATCCGCCTCCAGGCTGCGCACGAGTGACCAAATGCGGACAGCATCCCTGCACAGAGGCACGGACCGCATCCTGCCCTGGCGGTTTAGGTAGTACATGGTCGGGGTATTGTCTGTCTGGACCTGAACCACTTGACCCGCGCAGAAACGGAGCCGAAGGTGGTGAGGGCTGACGAACCGCTGAGGCTCCAGTAGGTTGATGTGGCATCGGGACTCCTGAGGGGACCAGAGGCTGTGCACTCTGTGCTCCCCCAGATGGGCATCCCAACCCATCAGAGAGGCATCGGTCGATAGAGAGACCGTCGGCTCGGGGCAGACAAACGGGATGCCCTCCTGCAGATGTGCTGGAACGGTCCACCACTGGAGAGCTTTCCACATCCCCTGGGTCAATGTCACTAGCTGATCCAGCGGATCGAAGTGCTGTGACCGTTGTCTGGCCAGCCCCCATTGAAGGGGATGCATGTACCAACGGGCCCAACGGACCACGCTGGTGCAGGCCGCCATGAGGCCCAGGAAGTCCCAGGCAGGGTGCAATTGCCCAGCCTGAAATTACTGGGCAAAGGAGGAAAGAACCTCGGCCCTGTCAGCCGGGAGCCATGCTCTAGCTCGTAGAGAGTAGAGCTCTGCCCCGATTAATTGGATCACCTGCTTTAGCATGAGTTCCGACTTGGCCTCGTTGATGAGGAGGCCAACCTGAGAGCAAACCTGGAGGGCCAGATCTCTGGACCGCTCCACCTCCGTTCTGGAGGGAGCTGCAATCAGCCAGTCATATAGGTAGGGGTGTACCCAGACCCTTTGGTGCCGCAGGAAAGCTGTCAGCACTGCCATGCATTTGGTGAAGACCCTGGGAGCTAGGGAAAGGCTGAAGGGCATGGCCCGGAACTCGTAGAGGGATCCCTCTGCCCTGAAGCAGAGGAATCTCTGGTGGGACGGACGGATTGGGACATGAAAGAACGTCCCAGAGGTCCAGAGAACAGAACCACATGCCTAGTTCCAAGGATGGGACTATCTGAGCCAGGGTGACCATCCTGAAGGTCGAGACCTAGGGAACCTGTTCAGGTTATGCAGGTTGAGAATAGGCCCAGACCCCATCCGCTTTAGGACCAGAAGTACCTGGACACAAACCCCGGTTCGGGAGGAGGATCCGCCACCTTCTGATCACCCTTTTCGAGGAGCAGGGCGATATCGGCTCGGGCGAGCTGACAGAGAGGCTATGACCCCGTAGCCCCCAAGGGGCGACGGTACTGGAAGGGCGGCCTGCTCAAACCCAGGGGCAGGTTCTTTCCTACCACCTCCAACACCCAGCGGTCGGTGGTGATAGCGGATCAGGTGGAAAGGAGTGGCAGAGCTGTCCCCAGAGGAACTCAGGGGAGTGGCGAGGCTGGGCGACACCCTCAACCCCGTCACTGGCAGGCTTGAGGAGGACTGGCGAGACCTCCTGGCCTTTTTCCTCCTTGCTTCCTATTAGAGGAAGCCTGACAGGCTTTGGGGTGCCAAGCATGAGCCTGCCTAGCCCTGGTATTTGGGTGCTGTTGGGCCGGACATGCATGTGCAGGCGAGAAGGCGTAAAGGACTGATGTTGTTGTTGTCGACGGCCCTTTTCCTTCTGGGCGGAGGTGACCAAGTCCAGAGTGGCATTGGACTTTTCGATCCGCTGGAGGTGACCTTCCACTCCAGGGCCGAAGAGGTCGGTCCCTAGGAAGGGGACATCTGCCAGTTTATGCTGGGTATCTGCTGTGAAGCTGGATATCCTCAGTGGCACATCGCCGCTACGGGCACAACTGACCTGGCACAGGAGTCTCCAATGTTCAGAGCCGTTTGGAGCTGCTGTTTTGCCACTGCCCTTCCCTGGTCCCGTACCTGCCTGACCGTGGTCTGCAGGTTGGCCAGGAGATGAGGGATCACCTCAGCCAGGGAACCTATGAGGGTGTGGGAGAGGTGTGCCATCAACACGGCCGAGCTGGCCCTGGGAGGCCAAGGGAGGACTCAGAGTACACCTTAGCCCAGGCGTAGTCCAGCTTTGGACTCCTTGTTGGGGGGCTTATCCACATCCCTAGCATTCCTGGAACGCCGGAAAACACTACTGGTGACCAACCCCTCGGTGGAGGGGTGTTCCAAAAAAAATGGACAAAGAGCAGGTAGGGATCGCATACTTCCTGGCCAAAGGCGCAGGACAGGAAGCAGGCCACTGCCAGAGCTCCAAGGCTGGGCCAACAATGGCTTCAGCCACTGGAAAGGCCTCCATGGGTGAATCCCCTATGGTCCAGTATCTCCGTTAGGGGATATTTGGCCCGCTTGGATATGGGCTTGAGCTGAATCCCAGTAGACTCTGAGATGAGTTGAAGCAGACCCATGAAGGACGATGGGCTTTCGTCCATCGACTGGCCCCCGGAGGACTCCAGGTCAATCCGCCTGGAGAACAGGGAGGAGTCATCGTCGGACTCCGAGGAGTCCATAAAGAGCTGCCTGTGGCCTGAGCCACCCTCCACCTGCCGAGGACGGTCGGAAGTGAGGATGACCGACAACCTGTGGGGCAGGCCCTGACCCGACTGAGAGTCCTTAGTCGGCGCCCCTGATTTCGGTTGTGGAGGCGGAGGTTCCACCACAATCGGTGGGGCAGCTGGTTTCGGCCGAACAACTGGCCCAGGCTTGGGCACCTCGACTACAGCGAGGGCTTGTTTCAGCTGCTCGGGTGACAGCCACTTGATCGTCGGGGAAGGCGACGGCCTCGGCTTGTTCCCGGATAGAAGTAACTGCTGCCACATCACGTCCTCGTAGCGTCGACACAATTTGCACCGAAGCCTCTCCTCTTCAGAGGAGGAAGACGAGAACGAACGGTGGCGCCGCTTACTTCAGTGCCAAGACCGAGACCGCCGATGTCAGCGGGATCGGCTGGACCGAGACAATATCAGAGACCGAGACCGAGATCCTTGGTGTTTCCGAGGACGGGTCTTGGAAGGGGCGGGGGACACCCGCTCTTCCCTCGGCTCGGAAGCCTTGACCGGGGACTCTGGCACCGGAGACGCAGGCAAGTCCTCGGTTTCCACTGGGGGAACCGGTGAAGAAGGGTTGTCGGCTTCACCAGTCGACAGCCCGTCTGAAGGGTCAAGAAAAATCTCGACCGCATCGACGGGTGTCTCCGCCGGCTGACCTGACGGGACACTGTGAAGCCAGCATCCTTAGTCAGCAACCTCGATCAAGTCGAAAGTGTTGACTGTCCAGGAAGGGACCTGTTCCACTCCCAAGAACGCCGACGGTGGGACTTACCTTTTGAGTCCTTCTTTTTGGACCGAGAAGAATGTCCCAATGGCCCCTCTCCCTTCGTGGAAAGGGATTGGCAAAGCTCCTTAAAGGAAGCTGAACAGAAGTACCCAGAGAGAGCGGGATAAATGCCGCGACCGAGGAAGAGGATGATGTGGCCTGGGCTGCCTCCTCCTCGAGGGCGATCATCTGCTCGAGTTGCTCAGCCGAGCCAGCCACCGCAGTAACCACCCAATGGGCTTCCTTCGACTTCACCGGTGGTTAGTGCTTCTCGGGGCACCCAAGCTGTAACCGGGCAGCGCAGTCTTCCAGGACATTGCCCGAAAACAAACGGCATAACTTGCAGGCCTGCAGGTCATGGTCTAGGCTGAGGCAGTAGACGCACGTGGAGTGCGGATCCGTCCTGGGCATTTTCTGCCCACATGGGCACCACCAAAATCCAGGAGTCGATTTGTCCATCGCAGTACGTGAGGGAGTAATTTGACCAAAGTCTTGAAAATTTGAGAATAAGTTTCGGGCAAACTGAAGAATTAGGATCCATTCTACACGCAAAGCGTTAAGGAGGGAACCTGAGCTTCCAAGCGGTAAGGAAGATCTGGCATTATAGGGTGGAGCCGAGGGTTTTGCCACCCGGGTGGGTGGGAGGAGCCAGCTTGAAGACCTTCCGGCAAGATTTAAAGCGCCAAGGAACCTGCCAGACAGTGTGGATGAACAACATATCCATGTCCCTAGAAACACTGATACTCAGCGAGATCAGTGGCTGGAGAGATGTGGGCAGAAGGCTCCTCTCCCCCAGAAGAAGGGGATGAAGAGTTGGAGGGCACCAACTGCTCAGAGGGCGGCTGCTCGTGGGAAGGTTGAAAAACCTGTCTGTCCATTGCCCTAACGTAAGTTGGGAACCGAGCAGCCACAGCCCTGAACTGGTCCCAGGACAGAGGCCCGCTAGGACCAAGGATGCCTGGGAGCGCAGAAGAATGTGGCAGAGGTATGGGGACAGAGCCGAGAAGAGATATCGGCTGACCTCTGCCTGGGCTAAGGAGCGGACCAAGAGCACCCGAAGAAGAAGATGCTCTGGAAGACTCCACAGCCGACAGCTAAGCAACCATTTCAGTACTGCTTTGGCTTCGCCCGGAAGAATCCCCCCAGTGAGGTGACTGGGGCCATATAGGTCCAGAAGGACGGTCCCCTACCTCAAAAGAATGGGGCTCCCTCAAAGAGACCGAGGAGGAAGAGTTGAGATCCGCACTGCGGCTTCTTCCAGAGCCCGGGTGGGCCCCAGAAAAAGGTCGCCGTGCAGACCCCATGCCCCTCAACCCCTCGGAGTCCAAAAGAGCCCTCCTCCTCCTCCTCCTCGAGAGGGCCAGCCTAGGTAGCTGACAGCCCTGGCCAGCACCCGAAGGAGCTATCCAGGGCACTGTACCCCCCCCCCTCCCTTAAGTGCTCTGATCGGCCCCAAAGTTGGGCGATCCAGGCGCACCACAGGCAGGGGTACCACTGCTGAGGGGTCAGTGAACCCACCAAGACTGTGCCGCAGAGCAATGCTGGCCTGAACCACTGCCCACTGGTCAGCACCCCTGACCCCAGTCTCGGCAGCCACCAACCCCACCTCAGAAAGGGTCTGACTCCGGCTTGTCGAGGATACTACAGGGCTGCCCACCCCAACAGTCAACCCCAAGGAGTCAGACTCTTCGTCTGACTCAGAGCCCGCCTCCGAAGAGGTAGACGCCGAGGCCCTGTGCCAGACCGTAGGAGGGCGTCCGGTGCCATCCTTGCCAAAGGGTGCTAGAAACCGAAACCATGTCCGAGCCAGTGCCAGTGCCCCCTACAGCACCACGAGCGGAATCCACAGAGGGCACGGCCCCAGCCTGAACAGCAGCTCCAGAGTCAGGACCAGCCACGGTGCCATCCGGCTCCACGGTGCCGCGAGCGGTGTCGAGGGTGGAGAGAGTGCCAACGATGACCCCCGAGAATGGTGCCGACCAGCTCGACGGGACCGCAAACAGTGCAGAGGGCAGAGGCAGCGCCAATGAAGGCGCCGACAGTGGCATCCGATGCCCCAAGGTGCCAAGTCCCGAGGACGCGGCACGTGCTCAACCTCAGCGCTGCGGATGGCGCTAAGGTGAGATGCAAAGACGGCACCGTAGAAACTCCCACAGTGCCACTAGCACTATCAGTGCTGCGAATGGCACCGACTGCAGCCACGGCACTGAGTGCCAAAACTGGCGCCGACGATGGCTCCGTCAGGGCCCACGGCGCCACGAACAGCGCAGAGGCCTGCATCGGCGCCAAATTACAGCGTTGAGGAGGCGCCGACCTGGGCCTTGCGAACTGCGGGTCCGACACCAGGAGAGCCTTTACCCCTGAAGGGGTGACTGCCGTGGAGGCGCCTCCCGCACGCCCCCCAAAGGGGGCGGGATGGGCCTCCTGCACTGCAGAAGGAGCCTCGGCAATGGCCAGGCTACTAGCCAGGCTCACCTCCTCCTTGGTCTGTGTGGGAACAGGAAGGGACCCAGAGGAAAGGCCAAGAGTATGTGGCTCGGCCCGACGAAAAGATCCGACTCGAAAGTCGGCGGAGCTCACCCCACCTTCCACACGCATTGTCTGGCGACCCAGCGGTCCATGGAGAAACAGGCATTGCATGAATCCATGTCATGAAGCAGGCCAAGACACGTAAGACAACGGTTGTGCTGGTTGGTGGCGGAAAATTCACGGTCACAAGGGCACCTTCGCATGGAGGGGGGATGTCCTGTCTTCAAAGTCTTCTTGCCCGCTGACCCAGACATGACCTACGAAGAAAGGAAAAAAACAGAAAGAGACTCAACGTCGCCAAGAATAAAACATATGGAAAGATCTTACGAGCAATGTCGAGTAAGGCAACTAGAACCGTCAGGACATGGCACCGACAGACTGCGGTACGAGAAATAGCTGAAGAACAAACTGCGTAGGAGGTAGGCCTCAAATTGGATCTGGTTTCCCACGAGGTGACCTCTATGGTGGGAGACGAAACTGGCAGGCAAGTGGAGTCGGCGAGTGTCTAACGGCCCAACCCATGCAAAGCAGCAAGGTCGAGTTCAAGGGCAGTCCATGGTGCATCGCCCCAACTACCTAAAAAAATGTAAACACTCCTGCGGGGTCATGACCTATGGCCATGTACCCAAAGGTGATGAATGCTGAAGACTGACAAGATAAGATCCCGTTGATCTAGATCGTCAGTGTGTTGATCCCAGTGGATCCTAAGGGTCCACTGGGGGATACCTCATCAGCAGCCTAGCCAAGGGGAAGGAGGCAATGGCCGCAGCCAGCAGGCCCAACAACCATAGGAAAGTCCTGGGTGTGACTGACCAGCTTTGGGTGGTCAGCTGGGCCGGTGCTATCAGGCATTCTGCCCTGTCCGAAGCCAGGAAAGCCTTGTCTTGGGTGGTGTCCAGTACTGCCCCAGTGTACTGCAGCTGTTGGTATGGGGTGAGGATGGATTTGGGTAGATCGATGGTAATCCCTAAAGCCTGAAACAAATGCCTGGTGCGGCCCAGCATCCATAGCAGGAGATCCCCGGACTGGATTTACGTTAGTGAACCTAAGCATTTTTTTACAAATACAGTTTCTGGATGTCAGCACAAAAGCTCATTTTTTTTTAAAATATTATTTTTCTGTTAAGTTAATAAATGGTAATCTTTTTTGCATAGACAAATACATAAAAAAATACATATTTGTTTAGTGCTGTAAACTTTAGTTAAATTAATGAATGGTTCATCCTGAGGCTGTCTATACAATCCTCAGAAGCCTTTCAAGAAATGTGTTACTTGTTTGACAATACTGGGAAAACTGTAGCCATACACATAGTATTCTCACTAAATGCCAGTGTAAGAGTGGGTCTGGTGCATAGTCGAGCATGCACGGTGCTCGGAATTGCACGTGCTCGTGAGAGTGACATGTTTCACATCACCAGGGAGCATGAGGTGTATTTGCCAGATTCTGGCTAACTCCACTTAAAAAGGAGCTGCTTCTCAGCTGCCCGGTTGCTCACTACAAGGAGAAAAGTGAGCAGTGCGGATTTGACCACCTACTTTTGGTATGTTACCTAAAGCTGAAAAGAGAATATGAAAAAGGTGATTGAATTGAAATGTTAATAAATAAGAAAAATTTTAAACAGAAAGGGCTATTATAAATTAAAAAGTGGGTGGATATTTAAATGGATTCAGAAAGGAAACGGGAATGAAGTAACAGTGAAAACAATGTTAGTGATGTACTGATCACATAGCTGAGAAAAGAAAAAGGAAGAAAATGTTAAAATTTTGGTAAAAGAAATGGGGCATGATCACTGGGCAAGTAGCTGGTGCCCTGCTTGAACTTTAGGTTTTTGCCCTGACTGCAGTGAATTTGGGAACAAACAGTGAAAATAACTGCAGTGAACATTTGGGAAAAGAATAAAGACTATGTGCCCTACTTTGCAGAGATTATGGGGGAACCAGAACTTAATGTGCACTGCTACTATGTTGTGTGCTCTGCGTCTTTGCAGTGAACATCTGGGAAACAGAAACAGTAGAAGCATAGAATTTGACGGCAGATAAGGACCGCTTGGCCCACCCAGTCTGCCCAATTCCCTACCTAATGGATAAGCTGCAGATTCTAGTTAATCAACAGCTTACTTCCTCATGCCACCCATTAGAATTGCCTTATGCCTGTCCTATGCATTCTTGAATTCTCCCACTGTTCCTGACTCCACAACCTCCTCAGGAAGTCTGTTCCATGCATCCACAACTCTCGCTGTGAAAAAATACTTTCTAACATTACCTCTGAGCCATCCCCCCTCTATCTTCAAATTGTGCCCCATTGTTCTCGCACACCTCTTCTTCTTCTGCAAGATACTACCCTCTTGTACCTTGTTAATTCCCTTGAGATACTTGAAAGTTTCTATCATGTCCCCCCTCTCCCTCCTTTCCTCAAGGGTATACATATTAAGCTGCTTTAGTCTCTCCTCGTATGTCTTCTGGTGCAGACCTTGCACCACTCTGGCTGCCCTCCTCTGAACAGCCTCCACTCTGTCTATGTCTTCGTGGAGATGGAGTCTCCAGAACTGCATGCAGTACTCCAGATGGGGTCTCACTAACCGTCTGTAGAGAGGGATAAAAACTTCCTGTTTTCTACTGTTGATGCCTCTCCCTATGCATCCCAGTATCCCCCAGCCCTCCTTATTGCCTTCTCACATTGCTTGCCCACCTTTAGGTCATCTGATATAATTACTCCTAGGTCTCTTTCAATTTTTGTTGTTGTTATTAACTCACCCCCCATTATGTACTCTTCCCCTGGGTTTTTGTTTCCCAGATGCATTACCTTGCACTTCTTTGCATTGAATCTGAGCTGCCACGTATTTGACCATTCCTCCAACCTTGCCAAGTCCCTTTTCATTCTTTCCACCCCACCTTGTGTATCAACCCTGTTGCAGATCTTTGTGTCATCTGCAAAGAGGCATACCTTTCCTTTCAGGTGCTCTCCAATGTCACTTATAAAGATATTAAAGAGGACCGGTAACAGTACCGAACCCTGCGGTACCCTGATAGTTACCCTCCTTTCTTCACTGTGGACTCCGTTTACTATTACCCTTTGTGTCCTGTTGTCCAGCCAGTTTTTTATCCAGGCTATCACCTTGGGGCCCACTCCAAGGCTGGCTAATTTGTATATTAATCTTTTGTGTGAGACTGCGTTGAATGCCTTGCTAAAATCTAGGTAGGCCATATCCACAACCCCTCCCCGGTCTACTACTTTGGCCACCTAGTCAAAGAAATCTATTAGGTTCGTCTGACATGATCCTCCTGCTGTGAAACCATGCTGCCTTGGGTCCTCTGCCCCACTGGCCTCTAGGTTCTCAACAATTCTTTCCTTCAGAAGTGATTCCATCATTTTCCCTACCACTGAAGTCAAACTAACTGGTCTGTAGTTTCCTGCCTCTGCCCTGCTCCCACTTTTGTGAAGTGGAATCATATTTGCCCTCCTCCAGTCCTCAGGTACCACCCCATCCTCCCATGATTTGTTAAAGAGAGTAGTCAGTGGTGTTACTAGTTCTACCCTTAGTTCTTTTAGTATTCTTGGGTGAATCCCATCAGGCCCCATTGCTTTGTCCAACCTCAGTTTCAAGAGTTCTTTCAAAACTCTTCTGTGAATGGACTGGTATCAACCCCCTATTCAGAGTTTCTCCCTTGTTTGGTTTAGGCACCTAAACAGCTATAGACTAAGTAAGCAGCCCTGCCTGCTTTGCAGAAATCGGAGGGTAACCAAGAAGTAATGTGCCCTGCTCTTTGCAGTGAACAATTTGGGAACAGAAAAAAGAGATTAAGTAATGTGCCCTGCTTTGCAGGGATTATGGGGGAACCAAAACTTATTTAATGTGCCCTGCATCTGCAGTGAACATTTGGGAACATATAAAGACTAAGTAATGTGCCCTGCTTTGCAGAGATCAGTATTTTGCCCTGCTAGTTGTGTGTCCTCATGCAGTGAACAATTTGGGAAGAGAAAAAAAGACCAAGTAGTGTGCCCTGCTTTGCAGAGATGAGGGGAACCAGGCACTTAAAAATTATGTACCCTGTTTATGTTGTCAATGTGTGCCCTGCTCTTACAGTGAACATCTGGGAATAAGGCTAAGTTATGTGCCCTGCTAATTACAGCGATCCATGAGGGGAACCAAAAAAACTTAGTGTGTACTGCAAACCTGTTGTGCCCTGCTCTTGAACTTGGGAACAGAATTACGACTTAAAGTAATGTGTCCTGCTATGCAGAGTTCTTGGGGGAGGAACCAACCCTGCTGTGACTGTGCCCTGCTCTTTGCAGTAAACATTTTGGGAACAGAAAAAGTTATGCCCTGCAGCTTTGCAGAGAACCCAAGGGAAAACAAGAAAATGTGCCCTGCTAAGTGTTGAGCCCTGCTCTATGCAGTGAACTTGGGAACACAGAATAAGACTAAATGTGCCTTGCTTTGCAGATATCCATGAGGGGAACTTAAAAGACTTGTGCCCTGCTTTGGGCAGTGTTGGGGAAAAAAACTATACTGTCTGCCCTTTTTCTGGGCAGAAAATGAAAATTTTAAGTGTTGTCACATGCTATGCAACTGCAGAAATTTTACCTTGAACTCACTGTGTTGCCCATGCTTTTTAGAGGAGGAACTAATTGTGCCCCTGCACTTTGATTTAGACACACTATTTGCCTTACTGTGGCAGCAAGCCCACAAAAACTTAAGTAATGTGCCCTGCTATGCAGTGACTTCGCTGCCTGCAGCACAGTCACAATGGGAGGGAATGCCGAGCTTAGGAACAGGGTTTGGTCTGAAAAGTGCCAGCGACTGGACCAGGGGCCGGGCCTGGGAGTCACACATCTGCTGCCATTTTCTTTTTCTCAGTACAGGAAAAGTCTCGTGTTAATTTAAGTAGTTGCACACCCGAACACCTTGTTTTGCTAACGTCAAACATTTTAATAATTACAGTCCGACATGGCTGGAGTTAAATTAGCAACTGCGGAGGGATGGCATCAAAAATATGATTCAGAAAAAAACTGACTACAGATTAGCAGTGAGGGAGACTATGCAGTGCACGTTAGTTGCAAATTGTGCTGTGAGTACAGAGATGAACTACGTAGGTTGAGGAACTTCAGTGAGGCATTAACTGCAGGGATTACAGGCCCACAGCTAAAAGCTGACTCCATCTGGAAACATCTTTTGACAGAGCAGCACAAGAAAGCTGTTAACATTTTGAAATTTGATAGAACAAGGTCACCACTTGATATATATCACCATACCACAATCGGTAAGTTTAAAATAGTGAGGGGGTAGGGGTTTGGACCCAGACTTAAAACTTTTTAATTTATTTGCAGGGAAAGCTTTCAGTAATGCAGAGAACTGCACAGAAAGATTTTAGGCAGGTGGATGGAGATCCTGTATATGACGGCCAAACAGGACGTCCCTATTAAAAAGTCTGAAGTGATAGCAGAACAAGAGAAGCACCATGGAGTTCATTTGGGCAATAAATACATAGAGCTGTTAGTGGGAAAGAACTCAGAATGTGTATTGGCAAGAACCTAGAAGAAAACCTGCTGGCAACTGTCAAAAATGCAAATTATTTTTCCATGCTTATGGACAGTAGTACTGACAGTGGCATAATTGAAAAGGAACTGGTTTATGTAATTTATGTAAATCCTATCAATGGTCATGTGGAGACTAACTTTTTATGAATGAAAGCTGTATCAGATGGCACAAGACAAGGATTGAAAAACCTCCTTTTAGACTTTTTTTTTTTTTAATTCCTCTTTTTTGCTGCCAGGCTCCCTAGCTGAGCAGGCTTGCCTCCAGTAACGCATCCCTCATACTCGGGAAGCCCCATCCCTAGTGGGGCCATCAGAGGCGGAACTGAAAGTGGCCAGAGGGACCGGGCACTGGAGCTGGCTCATACATGGGGAGCCAGCATTTTTGCGAAGTTTTTACCCCAGGAGCTGAGGGACGTACAATGATGCTTACAAAGAACCTCCAGCATCTGCCCTCAGCTACGCCCCATGCTCTAGCGCGGCACCCCGTTCCCTAGCCTCCGCCAGAGGGCGAACAGGTGCCGAAGCTGAAATCCCCCCTACCCAGAAAAGGGCAGCAATCCCTCTGGGCGCTCAATCCTTCTCCCCCTGCCGACCCCTGGTAGCCCGCTGTCATTCCCGAACAAGGGTCGCTGGTGTGGCGTCCAGTACCTCAACCCTCAGTGTCACCGGGCCGGCTTTCCTTACAGACATTTTTACAGACTGTGGCCTTAATATAAAAAACATGGTTGGGTTGGGGCTGATGGGGCATCTATCAACATGGGTGTAAGACAGGATCTTGCTGTTCTTTTAAGGGAAGACATTCAGTGGTTAGTTGGTGTTCACTGTTTCTCACACAGATTAGAACTGGCCATAAAAGACACTTTGGATAACACCTATTTCAAAGATGTTTCAGACTTTCTGACCCAACTGTTTTATGTCTATCAGAAAAGTCCTAAGAGACTCAGAGAGCTCTACAATGTCGCTAATGAAGACACTGGACAGGACTGGTCCCAGCACCGATCCCTGTGGCACCCCGACGGTCACCTTCCTCTTCTGATTTCATGCCATTTACTACCACCCTCTGAGTCCTGTCCTTTAGCCAGTTCTCAACCCATTTTATTACCATAGGGCCCACTCGCAGGTTTCTCTGTGATTTCATAATAAATATTTATATATTTATTTAGCACTGCTGTGGGCAGTTTGGTTTCTGTGCTGTTTCCCCCTACAGACTGCACCTTTAGGCAAGCAGTGCTAGTGGTTTCAGCTGTTTTGTGTAAGAAGAGTATATTGGGCATCAGCTTGGCTCATATTTTGTTTTTTTGGTGGAGGGACAGCAGGGGTTTTAAGGCCACGCTGCATGAAATACTGCAAAGCTAGTGAGTTTTAAAAATGTAATTTCTAGTCAGTCAGTTCAATGTCTGACCATAAGCCATTACAAACTTTACAAAAATACAAAAGGATTTTAAAAACACTACATGACAATCAAAAAAAAATGAATACACTAAAACAAGAGATGCACACAGCTCATAATATTACACAAGTAGCTAAAAACACACAATGGGTTTTAAAGAACAATAGTTTATTTTCAGACTTATAAGCTGGTAATTAATCTGTCAGGGAGACATCAATATCAGAGTGCAAAATATCTTAAATGAGAGCTAACCCCCATGTCCCGCTTAGCATAAAAGTCAAAATCATCCAGAGGCAGTAAAATTTGACAATACTGAATACATTATAGACAATCTAGTCAAATGAGTCTTAGAAGACCCATGCCAAAAACATTATCAAATTAGGAGGTGTATTAACTGTGCAAACTTACTTGTCACATATAAGGGCACTCTAAATGGCTACTATTCATTTTATTTTATCTAACCTATTTCCTAAAATGTTTAGTTCACTGTGGTATCTTGGCTGACTTGTCTGCATCGAAATCCTCCCAAATGGATAAACATTCCCTTTGATTTTACTATGTCTAGGGCTGGCCATTCCCAGATATGACATGAGTCCAGCAGGAATACTTATTTTTTTATATACAGTAGCAGGGACACTCCCATGACTGGAAGTACAGGTATCTTCTTATTCCCATTTATATATAAAGAGCACAGGGAAAAAATGTGCAGACAACTATTCCTAAACCCTCAATAACCAAGTGGGGAAAGTTTCCCACAACTAAAGCCAATCCCCTTTAAAGAGCTACCGACGCCTCAAACAAAACTTGAAAAAAAATTAATAAATAGATACAATTCTGCCTGTATTACATTTACATTTTGTACATTTCTCCTTCCCATTACTTATTACTAAGGACATTTGCATGAATATATGATTTTATTCCTTAAAGTTCCTTTAGAGTTCATCTGCCTCTATAGCTTACTCCCTACTTCAAGTCATAATCCTCTGTTGTTACATCACAATCTGTTACCATGGGAGTAACTGTGATGTCACAAGCAGTGCTCTGTGACTTCAGGTAGGGAGAAAAGCAGCAGAAATAGACAAACTCTTTAGGAGCAAAGACCCTGTTTTCATACGTCTGACCTCAGTAATAAACAATGGGGAGGAGGAATGCAGCACTGATGGGAAATATAAGTTGGACTGTGTCTAAATATTAGGTTTTGTTAAAGTTCTCATCATGAACGTATCACCAGCTCTTTAATGCGGTAAAAACCAAAGCTAGACACCAGCCTTATCAGGGAGGCCAGAATAATTGCAGGAATACTCCAAACCATTCTAGAGAAAATTCCAAATCCAATAATAATGCTATTATTGGGAAAAATCAAATAATGCCTAAACTGAGACAGAGAATAACAGACACTGAGAAGATGTGAAGTGATTGCTCTTGATGCAGGCTTGTCTGCCATTCTTTTCCCAGTATTTCTGGAAAAAATAGCTGGTCTATTAATAGTCACTTCATTGTCCATACGAATATGTACTGAAGTTAATCCAGGTTTACCTATAGCATTTCCCCCATTGTAGTATGGCTCCAAGCAGAAATCCCTGGCCTTTTTGTAACAGGGACATTCCCATAAAATGTACATGAGATCTTCATATTTACCAACACAGCATAGGCATTTTGGGCTATTCATTGCAGCTATATTATATCTAGCTGTTAAGACACACTGTCAAACATCTAAGATTTGTAACTAATGAAAAATTTTCTTAGTTTTGGGTCAGTGACAGAGTCCAGGTAAAATTGAAAACCAAAATGCATATTACAGGATGCAAACCATTTTAAGAATCTAGAACTTGAAATAGTCATAACAGCTTGATTAGACCACAAATTGCATTTTTTTTAATGTATAACTTATATTTGGGACTCAAGGACATATTTTTCTCAAGATTTCTACTTAATACCACAAGATCATATTTCTTGAAATGACTCATAAGATTCTTGTACCACTGGGATTATTTACATCCAAGTTGGAGCCAGATCTTTTTTCCAAAGGACACTTAAATGGCAATCTGTCCTTCTTCATCCCAGCATGTTTTAGCCAATAATTAAGTTTATGCGTGTCTATTACCGCACTGATATTATCCAAACCCAACGCCGTTGCTATACTGTATATACCGATGGGCATGAGTGGCCCATTCCTACAAATGCCCTTAGATATTTGAAAACTGGGACTATTAAACTATTTCTCTTCTTGATATCCCAGACATCATCCACGTAAGTCAATTGAGCTATGCCTTTAGCTCTAATTACACTGACAAGCCATTTTAATGAAAAAAAAAACATTTTATGCAGTATTAAACTTTCTTAAACCCAAAACTGTTCTCTTTTAAGTTCACAATAAAATTTGTGGCATGTTTCGTCCACCGGCAATTTGATGTAAAAGTCATGCCTAGGTAAATGTAACTTGACGTGACCGCTAGTTTTTGCTTACCTATATACATGCCATTGGCCATTTTCTTTTTAGGGCCAAAGATCATAATTTGTGTTTTATTAAAGTTAATGGAGAGTCTGAGATCTCCGACTTTAGTATTCATAAAGTCTAGCTTTCTTAGCACTGGGTGACTTGGTCACGAGGTCGTTAGACTGGGGTCAGTTGGTGAATGTCCTATACCTGGACTTCAGTAAGGTGTTCTATTCCATGCTGCATGGCAGATTTATCAGCAAGCTGAGTAAGCTGGGAATAGGGGACAAGCTGCTGGGGTGGGTCAAGAGCTGGCTGCAAGACAGGAACCACAGAATGGTGGTACGGGAGGAACTGTCAGAACCTAGACCTGTAAACAGCAGGGTCCTACAGGGCTCAGTACTTGGACTGGTGTTTTTCAACATCTATATTGGTGACACAGCAGATGGGATCAAAAGTAAAATCTGCTTTTTCGCAGACAAAACTAAGCTCTGTGGGAGAACTGACACAGAGGAGGGGAGACAGGAGCTCAGGGAAGATCTGGCTAAGCTAGAGAAATAGTCAGGCATCTAGCAGTTAGGATTCAATGCTAAGAAATGCAAGGTCATGAACCTGGGAGCTAGGAACCTCGGGGCCAAATACTGGCTAGAGGCGTACAGGTGACAATCTCAGAGGAAGAGGAAAAGGAGCTGGGGGTGTTAGTCAGGGTGACATTAAACACTCTGCGCAGTGCTGTACAGTGGCAGCCAAAGCAAATAAAATGCTGGGCTGCATCGCCAGAGGAATTACCTCTAGGAGGGAGGAAGATATTCTACCACTACATAGGTCACTGATGAGACCACACACGGAGTACAGTGTACAGTTCTGGTGCCCTTATTCTAAGAAGGACATCAGGCTACAGGTGATTAAGGGCATGGAGGACAAACCATATGATGAGAGGCTACAGGAGCTCAATATGTACTCCCTGGAGGACAGAAGGGAAAGGGGGGATACGACAGATACCTTCAAGCACCTAAAGAGTATAAACAGGGTTGGAACGGAGAGTATCTTCAATTTAACAGGGGAGGTGACAACAAGGGGCTTAGTCTGAAACTAGTTGGGGTAG
The DNA here is from genome assembly GCA_016271365.2 of Neoceratodus forsteri. Lineage (NCBI taxonomy): Eukaryota > Metazoa > Chordata > Ceratodontiformes > Ceratodontidae > Neoceratodus > Neoceratodus forsteri. The sequence goes on along the minus strand of CM057458.1, from coordinate 625,924,595 downwards.
ACTTCAGAAAGAAATGAGGAGGCACTTTTTCACAGAAAGGGGGATGTCAAGGTGGAATAATCTGCCAGAGGAGGTGAGATCAGCAAAAACAGTGGGAAGTTTCAAGGGTGGGGGGACAGGGCGAAAAAGAGAATTAGAGATGGGAGGGTGGAAGAAAGGAAAGGGAAGGGGGAAGGAAGGATGACTCCTAGAAGGAATGGGAAGGAGGAGGGCAGTTCCAGAGAATTAGACGGAGCTGCACACTTCAGCAGACTTGATAGACCAATAAGGACTCTTTTTGCTGGCAGTTTCATATGTTCATATGACCACAGTACAGAGTTTGAACCTTTCATAATTAGCATTAAGTTCTATCTCTGGGGCATCATTCTCTGCTAGAAGGATGTTGCTTTGTGTAAAATCTCAGTGAGGGATTCTTGGGGTTAGAACTCGAATTGGTTAATATCTGATAAACACAGAAATATAAAAACCACTGAAAACTGCAAAAAAGGTGAAAAGGCACAAAGACATGGGGCCCCATGTTCAGAGCCAGCCAGATGCATGGCGCAAATGGATGCGCTGCAAAAAAAAAAAGGGCCAGCCTGCTCTGGCAGGATATTCAAACAGAATGTGCAAACGGAACAGATCGTGCATTATGTTTGAATATCGGACCCTGGATGCACAGCACATAGCAGGCAGCCGCCATGCTTCGCACAGCGCATCCAGGGTTCAGGGCTAAAGACTACCAATCGGGGAATGCAAGGCGCATACCTGGATGCGCTGTTTCCTCCAAGGGTGATATGCAGCCAAAATATGCTAATGAGCTCATTGGGCATGCACGGCGCAAATAAGCCTCATGCATGTCCATTATGGGCTCATTAGCATGGCTGCGATGGGCTATATGCATCGGGCCAGCCCTCCCCCCACCGCAGCCCTGATCACAGCCTGTCATATAATCATATCCCCATTACCATAGTGTAGTGGACCCTCTTCCCAGCCCCAATCCCGATGTAATACTGTATAAACATTTTCCCCGTTTATATAGTGTAGAGGACCCCCTACCAGCCCCAATCCCTGATGTAATAAAGTATAAACGTGTCCCCTGTTTCCATAGTGTAGTGGACCCCCGCATTCCCCACACCAGTAGGCAGTAAACGCCCCCGCACCCCCTAACCCGACCTGTGCCAGCAACTGGCACAGCTCTCCACACCCTGCCATGGCCAGCTGCCGACTGATCGGTACCTGAGAGTGTACAGTAAATAATGCGTGCTCATTCATTGGCGACTACTGTGAGTAGCATACTATTTCCTGTGCGCTCAGAGTACCAATCGATGGCTGGCGCTGGCAGGTGAGCGGTCGCCCAGCTGAGGGTCGGGTTTGTGTTGTGTGTGTGTGTGTGTGGTTGCTGCTCACCGGTTGAGGGGTGGGGGTCCACCACATTATGGAAACAGGGAAAATGCGCAACCTTATTACATCAGGGATTGGAGCTGGAGGAGGCCCACTCCACTATGGAAATAGGAAAATGTTTATACTTTATTACATCGGGATGGACTGGAGGGGGTCCACTAAACTATGGAAAAAGGGATGACTAAGAGATGGTACAGCAATTCAGATAGCTGTAGCACAGCAAGGATGAGTGGTGGGGATATGGCAAAAACACAGAGTACGGTTTTACCTCACCACAACGGTGTCTGTATAGCTGCTTCATAAACATATATCATGGGTGTTATTTAATTCTGTGATAAATATGACTTTTTTAATTTAAGTATTTATGCTCCTTCTCCGGCTGCCCTGTTCTGTCAGACCCACCCCAGCCCCATTACCCCGGTATCCCCGGGACTTACCTTCAGCCCAGTCACCGGGTGTGGAGCCTGCAGAGGGTCAGGTGTTATCCTGCAGTCGGGGTTTCCCCTCGTTTTCTTCCCACTCCCCATTACTGGGGTGCACACAGCCAGACAAGCATGCGTGGAGGTGCGTGCACGTCAGCGGAAGTCCCAAAGCATCCTCCCTTTCCTGGCGCCCAACAGACCCATACCACCCTCAGGTCTCCACCTGGGGGCAGTCGTTCAGCAGGAGTACCAGTCCTCCCTCCCCGGGAGAAGACAACTATCCTCCAAACGCTCAATCCTCCCCTCTCCAGCTGATCCCCGGAGGCCCACTCACACTGCGAACACGGGTTGCTGGTGTGGCAGGAGGTAAGGCACAGATGCCTCAGCCCTCCATGCCATTGGGACGGCTGTGATAAATATGACTTTAATATAGTGATATGTGTATGGCACTCTGTGATGGGGGGCACCACTCTATGAAAAATAGGGGGACAGATAACACTTTGTTACTACAACAGGGATCATGGTCGGGGAGAGGGGATCATGTGAGCAGCCCTGGACTTTGCATGGGGCACCAAACTGCCCGGCACAAAGTCAGGACAGGGTTTTGTTTCGAACTTTGCGCCAGCGCATCCGGTGGTGTCTTTGCCAGGAGATTCTGAATACTGCGGTGCAGGGAATGAGGACCCCTTATTTGCATACCTGCATCACAATATTAAGTGCTGCGGTGCAGCTGCATTTGAATGGTGCATCGGGGCTTCTGAACATTGCCACGCCCCTGACTTCCATCGCAAGTCCGGAGATGCGTTGGCACATCTAGGAATGTGCTACGCATACTCCTTTGAATATGTGAGCCATGGTCTATATAGAGAATACTGGATAGTCAACTATGCACAACCAGTGTGTTGTGCCACTGAGGGGTTCTGATTTCTTGTGACCTCAACAGCTGAAGCTCGAGAGGTCCATGAGAATCAAAACCCCAAGATGGTACAACACACTGGTTGGGCACAGAGTTGCCCATCCAGTATTTTGCAGAGTGTATGGTGTCCCCTAAAGAAAATAAATACAGCTTTAGCATTTTCTTTATGTTTTAATTACAGAACAGATGCTGTTTCTTGCCCATCGTGTTCCAATAGTTAGGGTTGGTTGCTAAGGACCAGATGTCAATACATTTGTAGTGCAGCCTTCTATTGGCTGCCAATCAAGTGTGGGAGGGTTTTAAAAAAAAAAAAAATGGCAGCCGTATTTCTCGCTTAGCAAGAGGTGGAGGTCTGTAGTTTCATTTGGTAACTTTATTTTAAATATCTGGTTGATCCTGTGTTTTATTTATTTAAATGTGCGCACTCATCTGGTTGAGCCTGCATTTGTTACTTGTTAGTTGTATCTGGTTCATCCGGAGTTGTGGGTTTGAGTGATTGCACCACCGCTGTTGGTGCTTATTTGGCTGATCTGCCGTTTCTGTTGTGTGTGGCTGTGCACTTTCCACCTTGCCACAGACCTTGTTGTAGTACAGTTCAGGGGTCATGGAACACAACAGTACCCAGAAGGGTATAATCTTGTTCCATGACCTTTGAACTGTGGTACAACAAGGTTTGAGCTGAGCTGAGATGGAAAGTGAGTTAGAATTACGTTCCATCATACACTATATGTTTATAGTATACAGTATGTACAGCTGCTGTGTATCTTGTTGTTAATAAGACTACCTAGTATGTTTAGAAACAAACAATCCTGATTGGCTAAGACTGATGTTATGATTTATAATTCCCTCTACAGGTGTATATAAACCAAGACTGACAGTAATCTGGAATACAGCTGTACAAAAACATAGGATGTATAAAAACATCTGAACTGCCATCGCTGAACCTAGGCCACATTGGACTCAATAACCATGTAATAAATAGTATACACATTGGGTATGTGCCAATCATTTGGGGAAAAAAATGCAGATGGATGGGAACCTGAGTGGTGACATACTGTCCCTGCCTCTTTGTGGCAAGAAAACTGGATTTCATAATTTGTGAAAACAAAAAACTCATACTCATCCTACACCATATATCAATATATACGCCAGGACAAGATAAGTAGTGCAAAAAAGGTTTATTTGCTTCCAACAAACTGTAGCTTGAGCTGCAAAGGGCTTGGAATATCTTTAGTTACTCATTGAGCTACACTGGGCTCTTAAGAAATTGGTAGTTTCTGATATCACAATGTTAGAATTCAAAATTGTTTTACTAGTAGTATGAAACACAAAGGTGAAAACCCACGTGTTTCTCTGCACAAACTACTATTATAGAAGTAGAAAGTAATTACTAACTCATCAGAACACAATAAATCTAGCAGTCAGTTTATTTATTAGAAGTGAACACCTGCTCTTTAAAATCAGTCTTACCTGGGTGATTAAGAAGTGTGTCAAGTTCTTCTTTGGCAACCACCATCCTTAACTTATCACTGCTGTCGATAACAAAAATAATTGCTTGTCCTTCCCTGTATTATGCAAGAGAAACCAAAAGGATATATTAAAAGCGATTCAGTAAATAAAAAATGTCTGCTGTTTTCATCTTAATAAAGACTTTTACTTAATTATTTTCTTGAAGAGAGACATATAACCAAAGAGTTTACACTTATACGAGACAAGTAGGTCATAAATACTAAGGAAGTAAAGTAGATATTTATGAGAATAAAACTGACAAGAAGGCAACACAAATACACTACAGTAATGGGAAAACATTAATCAGATCCAGCAGCTAGCAGGAAGTTGTTCTGATTGCCAGGGCACATGGAATTCTGTACAGTACTCAGTTCTTCCCAAACTGTATTCCATTTTTATCTCTTCCTCAGAGTTTACTGATACGGTAATTTTGGTCTCAGTAATGAACACAGTTGACGTTTGTGGTTCACAATCTGCATAAAGCCATTTTCACATCTATTTAATCTTTGTTTACCAGTGGTGTACGCTTAGAGGCTATTAAAGCCCCTCTAATATCCCCCTCTGCGTTATAGATAGTACAATTAGCTTTTAGGTATGTTTCATCTCCAAGATTCATTGTTCTTGTTGAGCTATTATAAATGATCACTATCGTTTTAGTTAATCAAAGAATAGCCCATGTAAGAGGGTTTCACACTGCAAAATAAGTGAGTTATTCCATTTTAAATGGAGTGGGGTTGGAAGATTTTTTTTAAAGACAAAAAAATATTTTAGTAACCTCTAAATAAAATGTTTTAATAATATTTTTAAACAACTTATAATGTATGAGACTGATAAATCAGCCAGTATCAGATTTTCATCTCATATCACCTCATGTGCTCTTAAAGAACTAAAGTAGTCAGTTTTTAGTTATTGCAGCTGAAGTACTTTTTCTTTTCCCTTTTGTCAATTTGAAGATTTTCTGTCTGACTGTACTAGGTATGATGTACTGAATAATACTCTACCTGCATGCTAACATGTCTAGTTCGGTTCCCCTCAATGATTCATCAGCATTTTGACCTCACTGATTATGACACTACGATTGATAAAGAAAACACACTCATCTTGTAACAGACTGGTCACTGGTGAAGTCACACCGCGGATGAGGTACGAATGGAAATACAGCCTTCTAATTAGCAAAAGAAAAAAATACTTCATAAAGAAAAGAAATTACGAGCCACATTTGAATATTAGTAACAGTTTCTGTCTACTGCTTTTGGTACTACAGCTGTAGCTCTAATGTCCTCAACTGCTCAGCTCAAATTTCTCTCAAACTAAGGACTTACAAGGCAACTTGAAATGGATCACATACTGTACAGTACGTCTGTCTATATATGTTTGTTGATATGCAATGACCTGACTGAAAATATGCAATGACAGAGTACTGGTAGAGCCACAAGTGAGTTATGAAATTCCACCCTTCATGAAAACTGTTTATGATGAATTGCAAACTTTCTTTTTGGTCTTTGCATATTCAGTTTCTAAAATTCATACAATTTCTACATATTCAATTTAAAGTGACTCTCCATTCTCCTACAAAACGGACAGTATCCAATCTTATAGTATTCCAAAAATGTTGAATTTCAAGGCATTTCATTCTTTCTGAATTTCAACCAATCAGAAGGAAGATGTTGCCATCATTCATTCATTTAGCTGCTACTGAAAAGACAAGCAGACTGCTCCTATGAGGGGGTGTATTTCGGTTCTGGGGGTGGTGGAGGCTGGCTGCTACAGAGGAGTAAGATAGGTGATAGTTTGTTGATTTATTGTGTCTGGAAAAGGTATGGGGTGGCTACCTGTTTTGAGCAATTGGGCGGGAGGGATGGGATTTTTTTTTACAGCATGGTGGTGGCTAATACATTATACACAATTACTTTGTCTGGATGGTGGAGATAGGAGGAAGTGGGTGCCAGTAGGGGGACAGGTTGGGGAAAAGGTTTTACTTTTTTTAAGAAAGGCGGGCAAGGGGTGGGTGATATGTACAGCTACATAGAAGGTGGGAGAAGGTTTGGACTGTACAAAAAGGGTTTAAAAAAAAAACTTTGACAAGTGAATTGGGGTGAAAGGTGAAAACTTTGCAAGGCTTCATGTAGAGCAAAGTTCCCAACTTTGCAACATCTCTACTGGCATAACAAATATTTTCCTGACAACAGGTTGTAATGTCATAAGCAGAGTATTATGACTTCATAGCAGGCATAAGCAATGTGAACAAAGTCTAAGGAAACCAGATCCTATTTTAATGAAAATGTCATCTGTAATAAAAAAACAAAATGTACTGAAATTTAAATTATTTGTGGATCTTGCATAACTGAGTTCTGCTGATGTCAATCGTGAATTTTTCTGCTGTAAGCCAAACCAGATAAACTCTTGTAAAAGAGCTCTTTCATAGAGTGAGAGCAATATTTGTTTAACTTCAAAAGCTGGTTAGAGTGCGAATGCAGGATTAAATATCTGGGTGGGGTTGGTTGGGACTGTCTAATAATACTGCAGTGGTTTAAGGTTTGCATATAGAGGATAATGGATGGACATCAGTTAACAACAGCGTTGTATTCACTTCGAGAGGTTACCATGACAACAAAGTAAACCTCGAGAGCCAAGCTTGAGAGGTTTACAGTTGTCAGGTAACCTCGAGAGATAATACAACGTTGTTTAACTTGATGCCCATCCATTGTCTTGTATAGTATATGGCATCAACTAGACAACACAATGTTTCTTTTGAGCACCACTGCAAACACTCTAACACTTAATGACCACTGTGGCACTGCTTATGTCCCCCAAATAGGAAGAAGCCCCGCTCGATCCACGTTCCCCCTCTCACAGACAAGATTTTTTTTTCCAAAAACACGGGAACACGCACCTTTTAGCAGCACTTTCTGCAGAGATCTCACCGCCGTGACCATTTCCGCATCGTGGTCAGAATACAGCTCACCGTCGTGGCCGTTTCCACAGGCGCTGAGCATTTCCTAACGCGCATGTGCGAGGATGTTCCATGCTCTTGTACCATCGATGTGACGTACTGACAATGGTACAACAGCTAAATTACGTCACATCGATGGTACAACAACCCTGGTAAATGTTAGATTTTTAGTGATTATAGCGTTCTAACATACACTATACACAGGTTTGGCAGTGTGGACCTCTATTAAATGCTAACCTAATTTCTTTTTTACTCCATCAAAGGAACACTAAGGCCAAGAAAATACAGATGCAAAGTGGTTTTATAATCAAATAAATTGTGCAGTTCCTGTTCATGGCAGCACAGAGCTTTAGAAAAGTATGTGTTACTAATTATATATACCTCTCCCCCATGAGAGTAACAAAACAGGGATATAGAATACCCTATAAAAATAATATGCTGATATACAAATTATGGCTTTTTTATTGGCATGTATCTCAGTAGATGTACTTGTATGTATGTTCTTAATATAAAGTCAATAAAATATAAGTTAAACAGGGAGTGCTGTAGAGGCAAATTCTGTAAGTTAACAGGTTAAAGTATTCCATTGTGGCAGGTCAGACTCTAGTGCAGAGTGTCTCAAATGGTGCCGCTGTGACTACACGCGGCCACCAGCACAGTCTTCTGTGTCACAGAGCTCTTTAGAGCTCCAAGTGCATGAGTAATGGAGGCATAAGTTTTTTTACCTTTTAAAAAAACATTGATGCTAACATTTCAAGAGAAAATACATCAGGGACTTGATTGTTTGTATACTGTGAAAAAAGAAATGCGTTATAATTACAGGTGACCCCCAATATCAACCCATTTAAAAAGTCATATCAAGCTGCAGGTTGATATGAAAAGCCTCACTAAGCCGCACAAGGCTGCGCAAACCCGCAAAAACTGCAGTTACGTAAGAACTTACTGTAACAGTAGATCTTTGACAGAGGTTCCTGCAGTAGGTCTTCACATATAGGACTGTGCCCCCTGGTGTCAGGTCCGCATGGCAAACTTGTAGATAGCAATCATCAGTGAGGACCGCCCCCTTCGTCGGGGCGTAGTGACGTCAGCCCGACTATAAAAGGGGCGGTCCTGCGCCTGCTGTCCAGTTCTTTTCCAATGGAGACCTACAGATAAGTAAGGAGAAAAACGGAGTGAATGCTCCTCAGACCCTGCTTCCACTCCAGTCCCGAAGGGCTAGATAGGATGAAAAATAAGGATGATAACATCCAAAAATTGGGGGAAGGAGGGAAGGAAACTAGACCTACTGCAGGAACCTCTCTCGAAGATCTACTGTTACAGTAAGTTCTTAATGTAACTGCAATATCTTACTTCAAGAGGGTTCCTGCAGTAGGTCTTCACATATAGGACTGAATACCAAGCAGTCCCAAACAAAAGTGAGGCATAGGTGCATCCGGGAGAAGGAGAAGTCGCCATGGGGAATCGCGACAAAAGGCCTTGCAGGACCACAAGACCAAAGCCAGTTCTTCGCCAAGAGGCAATGTCCAGACTGTAATGCTTAGTGAAGGTGTGAACAGACAACTAAGTGGCCACAGCACAGATCTCTGCCATGGACACATTCCTAAAAAAGGCATTAGAGGTCACCACGCCTTTGACTGCCCCCGGAAGGGTCTTCCCATATTTTGTGTACGAAAAATGGATGCAGTTAGCAAGCCATCGGGAGATGGTCTGCTTGGAAATAGCCTTGCCCTGGCACTGAGGGGCAAAGGCTACGAACAGTTGGCTACATTTCCTAACCTCTTTAGTCCTGTTCGTGTAGTACCTAAGGATACAGTGCAGGTCAAGGGCGTGCAGCAGGTGTTCCTCCCCTGTTGGAATACTGTGGATAGTACACCAGTAATTCTACACTCTGGTTCAAGGTGGTTTCTGAAACTACTTTGGGCAAAAAGGAAGGAAGGGTTAGTCCTAAGGACTACTCGGTCCTTATGAAAAATCAAATAAGGTACTTTACAGACAAAGGCCTGTAATTCGGAGACCCTTCTTGCCGAAGTAACAGCGACTAAAAATAAGGTCTTCCAGGACAGGAAGCGTAAGTTGCAAGAAGAAGCTGGTTCAAACGGTGGCAAGATCAACTTTTCAAGCATGAAATTCAGATCCCAGGGAGGACAAGGATTCCAGATCAGAGTTTTCAAATTAAGGATACCTTTCAAAAAGGTTTTAGCAACCTCCAGCTGAGCCAAGGTTTTGCCCTCCACCGGGAGGTGGTAGGCCGACACTGGAGAGAGGTGGCCCTTAATGGAGGAATAGCTAAGGCCAGCCTCAGACAGGTGTGCAAGGTACTCTAGAACCTGGGAAGCCAAGCACGAAAATGGATCATAGCTCTTTGCTTGGGCCCATATCGTGAATCTCTTCCACTTCATAGTGTAAGTGGATCAAGTGGAGGGTTTTCTGGCCTCCACTAGAATGTGCGCAACCTGCGAAGAGACCCCATAGCGAGAAATCGCTATATCCACAGGTGCCACGTATGAGAGACTGAAGGCTCAGATACACCAGGGTGCCCTGCTCCTGAGTCAGAAGGTCGTGGGAAATGGGCAGAGGAACTAGAGGTTCCAGTGCCAAGTGTTGCAGAAGAGGGAACCAAATGTGGCGTGGCCAAAGAGGAACAAACCAGGATTGCATGGGCCACCTCTTGTTGAAGTTTCACCAGGACCTTCTAAATGAGAGGAAAGGGAGTAAAGACGTACAGATACCTCCCTGTCCACGAAAGAGACAGTGAGCCTCGCCAAAAAGCAGCATGCCCAGGAACGAGCGAGCAGAAGATGGGTAGTTTTGCATTGTATGGGGAGGCAAACAGATCCACCTCTGGCCGACCCCATAGAAGAAAGAGATCTTCAACTACCTCTGACTTTAGCTCCTACTCGTGGCGATTGAGACTGTCCGTCAGGACACTGGTGATGGAACATGAACTGCTGTCAGGTAAAGGCTGTGCTGAATTGCACAGTACCACATCCTCATGGCTTCTCAGCAAAGAGGGTATGACCGGGTTCCTCCCTGTTTGTTTATGTACCAGACAGTGGGCATGTTGTCAGTCTGCACTAAGAGAGATCCCGGAATCAGCAGCGACTGAAATGCCTGGAGCGCGTAAAGAATTGCCCTGGTCTCCAGAACACTGATGTGGAGCATCAGCTCCTGGTCGGACCAAGACCCTTGTGTCTTGTGAGACCCCAGATGAGCTCCCTAGCCCTGATCTGAGGTGTCCGAAGTGAGAATCTGAGTCAGAACTACAGGAAGGAAAGGAATTCCCTTCGATAAGTTCAAGATATCCTGCCACCAGCGAAGATCTCTCTGGAGGCTGTTGGAGATCATGACTTTTTGATTCACGTCATCCGTTCTCTGGTCCCAGTGGACTCGAAGAGACCATTGGGTGACCATCATGTGAAGCCTGGCCATTGGGACTGTTGAAATGGCGGATGCCATCAGTCCCAATAAACGAAGCACCGAGTGTGCTGGGATCCATTGGGCCTGTGCCACGAGAGTGGCTTGAGAAGCTAGGGTCTCAGCCAGATGGCAGGAAAACCTTGCTCTGAACTGTGCCTAGTACAGCTTCAATAAACTGGAGCCTCAGGGAGGGCACTAGCTGGGACCTGGGAAATGCCCAGGATAGCAAACAAGCTCAGAGTGAAAGAGAGAGACTCTTTCAGGCTGATAGGAAAGGGTGCTGAGAGGAGCCAGTCGTCCAGGTACGGTAAGACATAAATGCCCTGGTGGCACAGAAAGGCCGCCACCACCACTAAGCAGTTGGTGAACATTCGTGGGGCCAAAGAAAGGCCAGATGGGAGTGCTCTGAATTGGAAATGCTTCTCCAGGAAAACAAAGCGGAGAAAGCGGCGGTGGGCTGATAGGATAGGGATAGGGACGCACAGGGGTAATGCCAAGCCTCACCCAACAACTAACACACCGAAATCTGGCCAATGGAAAATCATGTACACAAATGCTCACAGCCTAGGAAATAAGATCCCAGACCTGCAGGCAATAATGTCAGAGGCTAAATTGGACATAGTAGCAATTAGTGAGATGTGGTTTACCAGTAACCACACTTTGGAGACTTCAGTACCTGGCTATGTATTGTTCAGAAGAGACCGAGGTGCAAAAAGGAGGGGGGGGAGTGGCCCTATATGTCAATGAAAATATCAAAGCTACAGAAATTCAGAATACACATAAGGAGCCAGAAGAATTGTGGGTCACCCTGGAAACAGGAAATGGGACAGCCATAAGAACTGGGGTTGTCTATAAGCTCCCAGACCAGGGGGAGGACATAGACACATTACTGTTAGAAGATATACAAAACATGACAGCTAAAGGGGAGGTTCTGATAATGGAAGACTTCAACATGCCGGATACAGATTGGTCAATACCAGCAGGAACATCTGCCAGAACTAGTCACATAGTGGATTCCCTGCAGGGGGAGGGCCTCAAACAACTGGTACAACAACCCACAAGAGACAGGGCTATCCTAGATCTAGTACTGACTAACAGGGAAGGGATCGCAGATCTCCAGGTAGAAGGTCACCTGGGGTCCAGTGACCATCACATGGTATGGTTCAATTTGGCTACTACATCTAAATCATCCCATTCCAAGGCAAAAATATGGGACTTCAGAGGAGCTGACTTTGATAAGATGGCCAACAGAGTTAAGCTAGCCCTGGCAAAAAGAAACACAGGTGAGGGGGTACAGGCAAAGTGGGCAAGCATTATGATGCAGTACTTGAAGCAACATACCATTGTGTTAGACAGAAAAAGGAAGTAAAGAAGAAGGAAACCACTTTGGTTCTCAAATACAGTAGCAGAAAAGGTCAGAGCCAAAAGCTGGCCTTCAGAAATATAAGGGAACACAGCGGGATGAAGATAGGGAGGCATACCAAACTGCCCTAAGGGAAGCAGGGAAGGCAGTAAGGCAGGCAAAGTCCCAAAATGAGGAAACACTAGCATGAACAGTAAAAGAAGTTGACAAGACTTTCTATAGATACTTTAGTGAAAGGAGAAAGTCCAGAGGCGGTATTGCTAAGCTTAATGGAGAAAAGGGAGCATGTGAGGAGGAGGACCATGTAAAAGCATCTATCCTAAATAGATACTTTTGCTCAGTATTTACTGAAGAGAAGGTAGGGCAGGGCCCACAGCTCAGCACCATGGACACAGGGGAGGAGATGAGCACTACTCCCTTCACAAAAGAAAGGGTCCCACAAGAGCTTGCTACGCCAGGGTGGATAAGGCAATGGGACCTGATGGCATACATCCCAGGGTACTCCAAGGAGCTAATGGAACTAGAAGAGCCATTAGCAGAACTGTTTAGTGAGTCTCTGAGCACAGGAGAGGTCCCAGAAGACTGGAGAAGGCTCATGTGATCCCGCCCACAAGAGTGGTAGCAGGAGGAGGCAGGGAACTACAGACCAGTCAGTCTTACCTCAGTAGTGGGCAAGATTATGGAGGCACTTTAAGGAAAGGATAGTGCAACACCTGGAATCCATAGGGGCAAGATCCAAGACAGCATGGGTTTACAAAAGGAAGGTCCTGTCAAACTAATCTCATAGATTTCTTCGACTGGGTAACCAGAGTGGTGGACCAAGGGGAGCAGTTGATGTCACCTACCTTGACTTCAGCAAAGCTTTTGACACTGTTCCACATAGAAGATTGATAAATAAGCTGGGTAGGCTCGGGTTGGGTCAGAAGTTGGTCAACTAGGTGGCAAACTGGTTGACGGGCAGAAAACAGAGAGTGGTGGTAAATGGTATACAGTCAGAAGAGATGCAAGTCACAAGTGGGGTACCTCCTGGATCAGTCCTGGGGCCAGTCCTTTCAACATGTTCATTAGTGACCTTGCAGATGGACTAGAGGGCAAGGCTTGTCTGTTTGCAGATGACACCAAGATCTGCAACAGAGCAGATGATCCAGATGGGGTGGCAGAATGAGAAGAGATCTGGATAAACTAGCAAAATGGTCAGAAGAGTGGCAACTGGATTTAATGCAAAGAAGTGCAAGATCATGCACATAAGGAAGAGAAACCTGAAGCCACCTATAGGCTGGAAGGGAGTTGCTAGCAGTCACAAAGGAAGAAAGAGACTTGGGCATCATCATCACTGATGATCTGAAATCATCCAAGCAGACCTCTAAAGCAGTAGGTAAGGCTAGGGGTGTTAGGTGTATTAGTAGGGTATTACAGTCATAAGAGGGAGGTAATAATCCCTCTTTACAAGACACTGGTTAGGCCCCATCTGGAGTACTGTGCATGCACTGGAGGCCACACTTTCACAAGGACATTAACCAAATTGAGGCAGTCCAGAGAAGGGCAACCAAAATGGTGCAGGGACTGCATCAGAAGACATATGAGGACAGATTAACAGAGCTCAATATGTATACCCTTGAGCAAAGGAGGAGAGAGGTGATATGATCGAGGCATTCAAACACCTTAAGGGCATTAACAAGGTGAAAGAGTCTAACATGTTTAAATATAAGAAAAATAGCAGGACAAGAGGACACAGCATGAGATTAGAGGGGGCCAATTAGGGGAATGTGAGGAAATTCTTTTCACAGAAAGGGTAGTGGATGCATGGAATGGCCTACCTCAAGAAGTGGTGGCTATGAATACAGTGCAGGGCTTCAAACAGGCATGGGATAGGCATAAGGGAGTAATACAAATGAGTATGAATAGATAGACCACTGACAGAGCAAAGGCCGATGGCACATTTATAAGGTAGAAAAAGAAATGGGCAGACTGGATGGGCCTTGCGGTCCTTATCTGCCGTCAACTTCTATGTTTCTATATGCAGGTAAGCATCCTGCATGTTCAGGGAGCACAGCCTCGAATTGTGGTGGAGCAGGGGGAAGAGACCCTAAAGGGTCAACATACGAAACTTCTTGTACTCGACGAAGATGTTTAGTGTGTTGAAGTCCAGGATCAGTCTCAGGTCACCCGTTTTCTCTGGAACCAGGAAGAAGAGGGAGTAGAATCCCCTTCCTATTTTGTTTAATGGGACGGGCTCTATGGCCTTCTTTAGAAGAAGTGCCTGGATCTCCTGAGACACTATGGGAGCCTGATCCCAGGGATAGAAGGATCGTCCTGGTGGGTGAGGGGCTGGAATTTTGCTGAATTCTATCGAGTGACCTCGCTGGATGAGCTGACATACCCAATTTTCTATGATGACGGACCTCCAGGAGGCCGAACCTCCCTCCGACCGGTTCCTCCTGAGGTACTGGAGGAAGTGGAAGGAGGGGAATGGAGTCAGGATGCTGAGGGGAGGGGAGGTTTTGCCCCAGAGGCCTGTTTTTGAAATTTGGTCTGTGGGGTTTGAGCACCAGAGCCAGGTGCGCACTTCTTTGCCTGACGCTTAGCCTGGGATTTGTTCCACCTTCTTTGGGGGCGAAAAGGCTGCTTTTTCCAGCCCATCTTGTATAAGGAATGGCCGTCCCATAAGGAGCATCCGCTCTCCTTCATCTGGTTCTGTAATGCCTACTGAGGTAGAGGTAGTGGCTCTAGCACGAGGAGGCAGTGGAGAGTCCACCCTGGTGGAGGGTGTCTCCCTCACCAGCTGCCTTAACTCCAACACAAGCTGTGCTCTAGCCTCTTTCCACCACAGAGAGCCGGACACATGGTCCGTACCGAGAAGGAGAAGGAGGTGGCTGATAACTCAGATATCCTGGTACTGAGGATAATGCCAGACGGATAATAAGACGAAAGTACCCTGTAACCCGTCGGATGCCCTGGAGTAGGATAACCGAGTGTCAGGAATGACAACATTAGATAGCCCGGCATCTGATAATCTGGCGTTGGGAAACCCGGTGTCGGGAGACCTGGCCTGGCATCGGATACTGAATGACCGATGGAGAGCCACCTGCATGCAGGAGAGAGGGTTCCTGGACTATGAACCCAGTAGAAGGCCCTGCAGAGGGAAGTGCCGTGGTTGCCAGAAGGTGGCATCAGGTTCGGGAGCACACCCGAAGTACTGGGAGGTGGAGGCTCCATGCCCGTATCCTCTGTCGGCAGCGGAATAAAATTTGCCGACAGAGGAAGGCCTGGCGGGGGAGAACTGGAACACTCCTGGACGTAGTGCTTCGAACCAAGGCAAAGGAGGCAGCAGGAATGATCGTCCCCATGTGGGATTTGAGTGCTGCACTTAGAGCACTTTTTCTTCTGTCTAGAAGACATCAAATTGAAGAAAATTTTATGGAAATACTATTGCAAGAGGCAAAGAAACTTCGACAAATATAACGTGGACATTAAATTGCTGTTCTGACACAAGCCGAACGTGACTGAGGCGAGGAAAGAATTGGAAAGCAGGCATCGGAATCGCTTCTTTACAGTCGGGCTGATGTCATCACGCTTCATGACGCTAGGCGGTCCCCGCTGATGATTGCTATCTACAGTTTGCTGTGCGGACTCTAACGCCAGGGGGCACAGTCCTATATGTGAAGACCGCTGCAGGAACCTCTCAGTAAGATCACCAGTTACTATAAAAAATAAAAGATATGCAAGTGTGTATTATGGATTTTTTTTTTTTTTTTTTTACAGACCGGTGGTAATCACACACCTCGGGTGTGTAAAAAAAAATCCAGAACACACACTTGCCTATCCATTATTCTCTATGTATCAGGAGGTCTAGGGTGAACAAATTAAAGAATGAGGTCACAAGCATGTTCTGGCAGCCACATTTTGAGGCCAAGAGAAATTGGGGTTACAAAACCACTGCTCTAGAGTGAACATACCAAGTTATAAAGCATGTAGCACTAAACATTATTTTTATACAGGTTTAGACAATTAGGCATAGCTAGGGCCAATGACCTTTTCAACAGAAAACAACAGCAAAAAATGGAATTCATCATTTTTAAACTAACACTTGGGAGTCCATTTTTCATGAAAAACTCCACTTTGTATCAGCCTCTTGGGTAAACCCCTCCATTTTAAGCCACATTGTTGTAAGTAAAAAATGTTTATGTCCACTCAATTTGGGGGAAAAATGGATTTTAAGATTTTGCAAAATGGATTTTGCCATTTTTAAAACAGAAAATCATTAGCTCTACACAGCATATTCACAATAACATTCTGTACAGGAACAATGGCCCATATTTTGATTAATTTAAATAGCAGAAATAACCAAATTTTGTTTCGCTTCCAGCATCTAGGGTGGTCCATGAATGCGTATCCATATAACAAACTAATACAAAGTATGCCAATTTGTTTAAATTTTTACCTAGTTTTGCAAGGTTTGTTTTTGGAGCATATACATTTAAATTATGCTCCCATGATCCTCAACCTGAAGAAGTTAATTGTTGAACAATATGCAGATTTTATCTCTTACCCAGGTAGCCGGTAACTCTACTATGAGCTCCCAAATGGGAGTTTAGACAATTAGATAACTTGTCAGTATATGCTCTATGAATGTGAAGAAATCATCACAACAGACTTCTTAATACTTGTAGACGTCAGTCCTAATGATTCCCTTACAAGCCATCTGAGAAGGTCCAATCCAACAATGATTCTACAAAAGTTCCAGTATTTGTTCTTAGGTTAAAAACCATTGTTTTGGTATTTTTATATTTTTGTTTATTTTTTTAATTTTGAAGCCAAACACTAATTGTTCATATTAATTACATTAGACTGTGGCTCTAGTATCAAAGATTCAAAATATATTTTGTTTGCTACAAGAACCATATTGTCTGCATAGAGATGACTGAGTGGAGCGAAAACAGGCTGTCCAGGATCAAGCTCACTGGACAGGCCAAGGGATCCAGACAGCGGGCAGTAGCCCAGAGGCAAAAGCGCTTCCATTTTATAGTATAGGTAGCTCTGGTGGAAGGTTTTCTGGTGGCCCCAAAACATTGTCAACTCTGTCCGAGACCCCAAAGCGTGACATGGCTAGGTCCTCAGCAGCCATGCATGGAGATGCAATGACCACAGGTCTGGGTGTACCAATGTCCCATTGTCCTAGGAGAGCAAGTGAGAGCTCAGTGGTAGGGGTAGCGGTGGCTCCGCTGCAGCAGGGGGAACCAAATCTACCGTGCCCACAATGGGGCCACCAGGATCATTACTGCCTCTTGTGCTTGTAGCTTGAGAAGTACCTTCTATAGGAGCAGGAAGGGAGGGAACGCGTAGAGGAACCTCCTCCTCCAGGAGAGGGACAACACGTCTCGCCAGAAAACTCCAGGCCCTGGCTCTAGCGAGCAAAAACTGGGCAACTTTGCATTGAAGGGGGATGCAAAGAGGTCCAGTTCCAACCTGCCCCATCTTTCAAAGAGATCCTCTATGACAGACTGTAGAAAGGCCCACTTGTGCACTCTGGACAGTGTCCTGCTGAGTGTGTCGGCGAGGGTATTTTGAACCCCTAGGACGTGACCTGCCGAGATATTCAGGCTGTGAGCTAAGGCCCAGTTCCAGACCCCAACTGCTTCTCGACAAAAGGGGTACAAGTGGATGCCACCCTGTTTGTTGAGGTAAAAACACCACCACCATGTTGTCTCTCTGTTATCAGGAGGTGTCCTGGGAGGAGCACAGCATTCAAAGCCTACAAGGCATGGAGAATGTCTCATCTCCAAGATGTTGTTGCGTAGGAGCTCCTTGGCCATGGACCAAGTGTCCCGTGTCCTGTGGATGCCCAGATGTGCGCCACAATCTGTGCTGAAAGCATCCAACACCAGGATTTGGGCCGGAGGTGTTCTCTGAATGGGAAGCCCCTCTGCAAAAGCAGGGGATGTTGTCCACCAGTTGAGCTCCCAATGGACAGGTTCTGGAATAGAGACTGGTTGGTCTAGGTCATCCCATCGTTGGTCCCACTGGACTCTCAGACTTGTCCTCATATGCAGTCTGGCTAGCGGGACTGTAGTAATGGAGGAAGCCATGTAGCCTAGAAGCTTGAGAAGCACCCTGGGGCTGGCCAGGTGGTGCTGAGGGTTGAGGCGCTGGACACCACACTTCACACCACACCGGCGACCTGGGTTAGGGAACAAGCCTGGGCCGTCGGAGGTCGGGCAGGAGAGAGAGGACTGAGCGTCCCGAGGACTGCTCTCCCTCTCGGGAGGGGATCCAGGCACTACCCAGCATGGTAGCGGCCCCTGGTGGCAACCGGAGGCACTGCAATGCTTAGGGCACGGCTTAGAGGGATGCAGATCTGCAGCGGACGTGCTTGGTGTCACTGCACGCCCAGAGCTCTGCCAGGGAAGGGAGGTGGGAGGGGATGTAACAAAGAAAATCCCTGCTCCTGGGGATAGGTGATGGCACCACCCTCTCAGCCACACTCCACTGGCTGGATCACTTAACTCCTGGGTCGAGCCTAGCCCGGCCCGAATTCTAGATAGAGTGCCCTGGGCGGATGGGGTGGCCCCACATCAGGGCTCAGAGCTGAGAGGACAGCCGGGCTGGTGCCAGGAGGAGAAGAGTTTCAGGCCTGGAGGCAGAGCTGAGGGCAAGTGGATGCCTGAGAGAGAGTTCCCCGGGATCAAAGCAGAGCCATAAAAATAACTGGGGAGGGGAGAGAAGCATCCTGGCTGGAACCTTTGAGAGGGATGAGACATGTTGGGCTAGACCTCTGAGTCGAAGTGCTCTGTCCTCTTGGAGAAAGGCCTTTCCTCGAGTGGTATTGAGCAATGCCCCAATGAACTGGAGGGATTGGGTTTGAAGCAAGAAGGACTTTGCTGCACTGATGGTGATACCCAGTTCTCTGAAGAGAGAGAGAGAGAATAGGTGTCCTGGATCGTGCACCGCAGATGCTCACTGGATGGGCCCGTCAAGAGCCAGTCATCCAGGTAAGGGAAAACGTAGTGCCCTTCCCTGTTAAGGGCTGCTGCAACCACTGCCAGGCATTAGGGAAAGATCCTTGGGGCTGAAGACAGACTGAAGGGCAATGCTCTGAACTGGCAGTGCCATCCTTGAAATTCGAACCCGAGGAACCTCCTGTGAGGTTTGGCTATTAAAATATGAAGAAAGGCATCCTGCATATCCAGTGATGCTAGCCAATCCCCCTGATGATTCATGGGCAGTAAGCACTGCAAGTGACCATCCAAAAAGTACAGTTACGTAAGAACTTACCGTAACAGTAGATCTTCGAGAACAGCTCTTGTAGCAGGTTACACCATTAGGACTGAAGCCGGCAGGCGTCAGGACCCCACAGAAATCTTCTAGCTAGCAGTCTCAGCAGGACCGCTTCCAACGCCGGTCCCGCCCAACGTCAGGCATAGTATATAGAGGCGGTCCCGCCAGAATCTCCAGTTCTCCTACCGAGCCTTTCCGCCGCTGGACGACATCAAAGTGGAGACCAGGATCCGCCATCAGAAGAACAAAGGAAGGCAAGCTCCTGCCGAAGCCTGGTTAGGCCTAACCTCCTCCAAGGGGGAATGGTGGGCGGGAAGGTACCTGCTGCAAGAGCTGTTCTTGAAGATCTACTGTTACGGTAAGTTCTTACGTAACTGTACTATCTTACTTCGAGATACAGATCTTGTAGCAGGTTACACCATTAGGACTGATTCCCAAGCAACAGTGCCTAGAGACACTCTGGGAGGAGGCAAAACGGAGAGATCTTGAAAATCCTGAATCTAGGACAGGAGACCCTGTAGAACAGTGAGGCCGAAACCTGCTCTCCGCCATGAGGCGATGTCCAGGCTGTAATGCCTAATGAAGGTGTGCACTGAGCTCCATGTAGCTGCAGCACAAATGGCCAAGATGGAGACGTTCCGCAGTGCTGCGAAGGGAAGTAGCCACCACCCTAGTAGAGTGGCCCTGGACTGTGCCTGGAAGAGGCTTCTGTTTGTTGTTGTAGCAAAAAGAAATGCACTGGACAAGCCAGCGAGAAAGAGTCTGTTTTGAGACTGGTTGGCCCAACATCCTCTCAGCAAAGGAAATAAACAGCTGCTCGGATTAGCGATGCTGTTTGGTCCTGGTCAAGTAGTACCTTAAGGAGCGGTGAACATCTAGGGTGTGAAGCAGTGCCTCTCCTCTGTTGGTGTACCTGGGGAAGTACGACCGCAGATCGATGTCCTGATTAAGGGTAAGGGCTGAGACTACCTTAGGCAGGTATTTAGGATTCGTCCTCAGGGACACTCGGTCCTGGTGGAAAATTAAATAAGGTTCCTTACACATGAGGGCATGTAGCTCAGAGATTCTCCTTGCTGACGTAACAGCAACCAAAACTAACGTTTTCCATGACAGAAAACGCAGCTCGCAATTTGCGGCAGGTTCAAAAGGGGGCAGCGTGAGCTGCTCCAGGACAAAGAGTAGGTCCCAAGGAGGGACGGGATCCTTGATGGGTGGTCTAAGGTGTAACACCCCCCTCAGAAAGTCACGAGAGGCATCGAGTTGTGCCACTGTGCATTGACCTATTGGGTAGTGGTAGGCCGAAATCGCAGAGGTGAACCTTAATTGAGGAGTAGGCAAGGCCTGAGTGAAAGAGGGAAAGCAGGTATTCTGGAACTGATTTTTCTGGGCATTCTAAAGGGGAGAGACTGCGTGCTTGAGACCACAGGCAAAACCGACGCCATTTCATGGCATACGTCGCATGCGTTGGCGGCTTTCTGGCAGCAGAAAGGACTTCCGCCACCTCTTGCGAGACCCCGTGTCGCAGAATGGCTATATCTCGAGGAGCCAGGCATGCAGGTTCAGAGAGCGTAAGTCCGAATGGACTAGCGAACCCTCCTCTTGAGACAGCAGATGGGAGCTGATGGGCAATGGGAGTGGAGGTTCCCGGGACAATTGCGTCAGCATGGGGAACCAGATCTGTCTGGGCCAGAAAGGCACTACCAGGATCATTGTTGCATGCTCCTTGCGAAGTTTGAGAAGGACTCTCTGGATCAATGGGAAGGGAGGGAAAGCGTAGAGGAATCTGTCCGCCCAGGAGAGGGACAACGCGTCTCGCCAAAAAACACCAGGCCCTGGATCTAGCGAGCAAAAATTGGGCAGTTTTGCATTGGATGGGGAAGTGAACAAGTCCAATTCTGGAGTGCCCCATCGAAGAAACAGATCCTCTGCTACCTACTGAAGAAGCTCCCACTCATGGACGCTGGCCTGGGATCGACTCAGGCCATCTGCGATTGTGTTGTCCACTCCGGGAACATGAACTGTAATCAGGCTCACGCCGTGTTGAATTACCCATTCCCACACTCTCACAGCTTCCCTGCAGAGGGGATAAGAGTGTGTGCCTCCTTGCTTGTTGAGGTAATACATCACCGCCATATTGTCTGTTAGGAGCAGAAGAGTACTCAGTGGAATTTCTGACTGGAAGGCCTGCAGGGCATAAAGGACCGCCCTCATCTCCAGAATGTTGATATGGAGGTGAGCTTCCTGAGGGGTCCACGTTTCCTGAGACCGCACCCCATTCAGGTGTGCCCCCCACCCCAGCCCTGAGGCATCTGTGGAGAGGATTACCTCCGGGGATGGCGCTACAAACGGGACACCCACGGAGAGTGTCCCTAGGTCTAGCCACCATTGCCAGTCCCGAATCACGGCCTTCGTGATTCTGACCGGCTGCTGCATATGGTCTTGCCTTTGATTCCATTGCGCTTTCAGCATCCACTGGGTTACCCGCATGTGGAGCCTTGCCATCGAGATGGTTGGAATGGCCGCAGCCATATGTCCAAGCAGGCGAAGGACCAGTCTGGCGGGGACGGTCTTCTTTGCCGGAAGGTCCCTGATGAGGGACCTGATGCGCTCCCCTCTGTCCTCGGGAAGAAAAGCCTTCCGTTGGATGGTGTCCAGAACTACGCCTATGAACTGCAGCTTCTGGGACGGTACCAGAAGAGACTTCTCGTAGTCGATAAGAATGCCCAGCGACTGAAAAAGAGCTTGGGTGTTCTGGATAGCCAACAACAGCGCCTCTCTGGAGGCGGCCATGAGAAGCCAGTCGTCCAGGTACGGGAACACATAGTGGCCCTGTCTCCTTAGAGATGCTGCCACGACTGCCATGCACTTGGTAAAGACCCTGGGGGCCGATGACAGTCCGAAAGGAAGCGCCTGGAACTGAAAGTGGTGGCCGAGAAACTCGAAGCGCAGAAACCTCCTGTGCGCTTGAGCAATGGGGATGTGCAGGTAGGCATCCTGCATGTCCAGTGATGCCAAAAATGCGTGCTTCTTCAACATGGGAATCAGCCCTTGGAGGGTCACCATGCGAAACCGTTTGTAGACGACTGACATGTTGAGGTCGCTGAGATCCAATATTGGAAGGAGGTCCCCTGTTTTCTTTGGAACCAGAAAGAAGTGGGAATAGTAGTCTGCTCCTCTCTGGTTCTCCGGGACGTATTCCACCGCTCCTTTTTGCAGAAGCGCGAGTACTTCTTGCCTGATAAGCAATCTGTGCTGACCCAAGTAGCGGGAGAGCAGAGGAGGCCTTGTGGGTGGCTTGTCTACGAACTCTATAAAGTGGCCTTTTTTGACTAACTGGAGTACCCACCTGTCGGTGGTAATAGACTGCCACCCTGGCAGGTGGTCCGCAATGCGACCCCCGACCTTGGTGTCCCATTGATCCTGAGGGGCGGGGGCCGGGAAGGAGTCATGCTGTGGCGGCTGAGGGTCCTGCAGGCTGGGCAGACTTAGCGGACGTTGGCCTCTGCCTGAGGACGACTTCCCCTGGGCTTTTCCGGAGAAGGAGCCCCTCTGTTGCGGGCCGGAACAGGACTGTTGTCTCCGAGTCCGGCCACGAAAACGGCTCTGGTTCCTACGAAAGGAACCGGGCCTGGGTCTGTACATGGCCTGGACAGACCTCAAGGCCTTCCCGGCCTCCTGAAGCTTGGTGAGAACCTTCTCCGAAGACTCACTGAAGAGAACTTCGCCGTGGAATGGGGCTTCCAGTATGTTCTTCTGGACATCTGGGGTGAATCCGGAGACATGAAGCCATGAGTGTCTCCGGAGGCATACGCCTGAGGCTGCCGCTCTGGCCGAGGAGTCCGCGGAGTCATACGCGGCTCGAAGCACCTGGGTTCCCATGTCTGAACCCATGCGGAGGAGCTGAAGCAGTTCTTCCTTCTGCTCACCTTCCGGCATCTTTTCTGCCAGCTCTAGTCCCTGCTCCCACAAGGCATTCTGAAACTAGACCATGTGGGTGAGATAGTTGAGGGACCTAATGGCGCAGGTTGCAGCTGCGTACGTGCGCCTGCCCATTGTGTCCAATTGCTTGGACTCTGGGTCCGGTGGCAGGGTGCTCAGATGTTGCGGCCTCTGGGACCGGTCATGTGAGGCTGTAATGACCAGGGAATCGGCCAGAGGATGAGATGCCAAGTACTGGTCCTCCCTAGGGGCCTTGTAGAGGTGGTCAGCCTTCTTCAGCATCGCCGGGAGCAAATGTGGACATTTCCACGCTGCCTTGGTGACATCCATGAAGGTGTCCACCAAGGGTGGTACCACCACAGGCTTTGGATCCTTCTGCCGAAGACAGCGTGCTAGGTGTAGCCTCTCGGGGTCAAGTTCCTCTGCGTCCCAGCCCATATTCTCTTTGATATGCCTCATAATCTCTGAGAACGATGGGTCATCCGGAGGAGAACTTGGGAGCTCACGTGGGTCCGGAGAGGGGACGCTGATGGGAGAAGGGGATCTGGATCTGTCTGAGAAGTCCGATCCCGAGTCCTCCGTCGAAGGCGAGTGGCGGCGTCTTCTGGGTCTCTTGGGGCTGGATGACCCTGAAGAAGATCTGGACGGAGGTCTCCTCTTTTCTGGTCTGCCCCTAGGAGATTCTGCAGGCTCCTGGGGGGAAGGTACTCAGCCTGCTGCCCCGGATGGGGTGGGGGGCGCTGGGGCCGGTGGAGTCACGGGTGAAGGAGGAGGAGGAAGGAGGAAGAGGTGTGGGAACCACGTCCTTTTTTATGGTATCCCACCAAAAGGTAAACAGCTCCTTGATCTCAGAAATATTGAGACCTGACGATGGGCCGGGCGCCGGTGGTCGGTCGTTAGGTTCCGGCGTCGGCCCTTCAGGGGTCTCTGGTTCGGGAGAGGGTTCCCTCAGGGGTTCAACAGGACCGGGTTCGCCCGCCTGGTCCTCAGGCTGTGTAGACTCCTCCTCTGTAAGCGCCTCCTGGCCGACGTCGGTAGGTGGCGTAGGGGTTCCTCTCTCTGCTAGGGCGGGCGTCGGTCCCCCAGCCGGCATCCACGATGGAGAAGGCCTGACCGGCGATGGGCGTCTGGCTGTCGTTGGGTCCCAGGACCGGTGGTGCTTGGCCGATGTCGGGTGGGCCGACGTCAGGACAGACGTCCTCTCGAGCGATGTCAGCTCCTTGGTTTTCCGCTGGGGTGGAGGGGCCAAGAGACTGACCGACGTCGAGGGCCGGACTTGTGGTGATGGCGGTCCCTGACCAGCAGGCCTTGGACGAAGAGGAAGAAGGCCTGGAGGTCATAACAGGCTGCAGAGTGGAGGAACCGGAGGATGACTTGACCGCGACCGGGGAGGCTGAGAGCGGGCCCGAAGGCGAGTGGTTGGACCGGAAGCCAGAGCTATGGGAGTCGAAGCCCTAGAGGGATTTAGATCTCACCTCTCCCTGCTTAGCTGAGGTGCGCGGGCTTTCTCGGATGATTCCCCTGGAGGCAGGATCCATGGCCTTCAATCTCTCTTCCAGAAGGTAAGCTTGGAGGGCCTTCCGACGACGGATCCGGGTCCGACTATTAAAGCCTTGACAAAAGGAGCAGGCCCAGGTGTCGTGGTCCGGGCCTAGGCACCACACACAGGCTGAATGTGGGTCTTTAAAGGGAATTTGCTTCCCACAGGCACACTTTGACAGATGGCCCTCCGCGGATGTTGGAGAGGACATCAGATGGCAGACGATTCGATGAAAATAAAGTTTCCAGTTCGAGAAACAGGAAAAGAACTTTTCCAGGCGTCGAGCGCTAGATACTGACCGGAGGGTCGAGACATGTAAGTCGATGGCGGGAAAGAAATACAGGTTACTCACCTATAACAGGAGTTCTAGGAATGGTATATTTGTTCATCCACACTGTCTGGCAGGTATCCTTGCCGCTTTAAATCTTGCCGGAAGGTCTTCAGTTGGCTCTCCCACCCATCCGGTGGTAAAACCTCGGCTCCCCATGACGCCAGATCTGGCCCGCTGGAAGCCAGGTTGTGCATCCGGGCCGGGAGGTCGGGTGGAATGTAGGATGAACAACATATACCATTCCTAGAACTCCTGTTACAGGTGAGTAACCTGCATTTCTAGGGACATGGATATGTTGTTCATCCACACTGTGAGGCAAGGCGAACACCCCCGATACTTACTTGGGAAAGAGAGACTGGAGAACCGAGGCCCCAAAACCAGCATCCCGGCGTGACTCAAGGTCAATGTGGTAATGTGTGATGAAGTGTGTGCTGACTTCCAGGTAGCAGCCCGCAGATTTCCTGGATAGGGACGCCCCTGGAAGCAGCCACCGATGCAGCAGTATGGCGGGTAGAATGAGCCTTATCCTCTGGGAGGCTCCATGCCCGCCAACTTATAGCAGAGATCTATGCAGGAGGTGACCCACCTGCCTATCATCTGCTTGGCTGCAGGTCTGCCAGATGCGGCTTCAGCGTGGTGACAAACAGCTGGCTTACCTCTCCCGAATTTCAGCCGTGCGCCCTTATAGTAAGCGGTGCCCTTCTGGGTCCAAAGTATGGAGCCTATATCTCGGCCTCCGAGGTGTGATTGGGTAGAACACCGCAGAGTCAACACCTGGTTAAGGTGAAACTGACACCACCTTCGGAAGGAATTTCAGGTGGGGCGAGGACAACCTTGTCCCTGTGGAAGACCAGGTAAGGAGACTCGATGCAGAGCGCCTGAGCTCCCCATCCTTCTGGCTGACGTGATAGCCCCAAGAAGGCGGTCTTCCACGACAAGTGAGAGAGTTCACACCTGTGCACTGGTTCGAATGGCTTGCCCATGAGCTTAGCCAATACCAGCAGTGAGATCCACGGAGGTGGAGGTTCTTGCACGAGGGAAATGTGATCAAGGCCTTTGAAGCGCCAGACTACCTTCTCCCTCGCCACCGACTGCTTCCCAGCCCGTGCCGTAAGCAGAGATGGCTGCCAGTGCACCTTAAGGGTCATCGACTCAAGCCCTTGCTGAGAAAGGGACCACAGGTAGTCCAATATGCTCGCCAAGGAACAGGAAGAAGGGTCCAGGCCCTTGCCTCGACACCAAATGGAAAACCTTTTCCATTTGAAGGCGTAGCATTTTCTGGTCGACTCCTTACGGGACGCCTCAACTACGTTGAGGACCTCGTCGGAAAGACCCAAGGCCTGGAACCTAGCCGCCCAGGAACCAGGCCGTCAGGTGCAGGGATTGAAGGTCCGGATGGAATACCTTCCTGATTGACTGAGAGCAGGTCCGGGTGAGCTGGAAGCTGCCTCGAAGCCTGGAGCTGAGGTTGAGGAGATCTGGTACCAGACTGGCGGGCCAGTCGGGGCTATCAGAATCACCTGCGCCTTGTCCCTCCTTGCTTTGAGCAGCACCTTGTGCATCAAGGGAACAGGGAAAGGCGAGAAGAGGCCCAGGGTCCACGGCCTCGAGAAGGCATCCCCTGCAGAGAGCCCTGCTGAGGGGGCAGGCATGGAACAGCCTCAACTCGGATTCTCCTGGAGGCAAACAGGTCCACCTGAGGTGTGCCCCAATGGGAGAATAGATCTCGTACTACCTCCGGCAGGAGAGACCACTCGTGGGAGGCAGCCTCTATCCGGCTTAGGGCATCGGCCAGGGTGTTGGAGGCTCCTGCCACATGAATGGCTAGGAGATCCGCCTCCAGGCTGCACACGAGTGACCAGATGTGGAGAGCTTCCTTGCATAGGAGCATGGAGCGCGTCCCGCCCTGGCGGTTTAGATAGTACATGGTCGTGGTATTGTCCGTCTGGACCCGGACCACTTGACCCCGAAGAAACGGAGCAAAGGCGGTGAGAGCTAGGCAGACTGCTCGGAGATCCAGCAGGTTGATGTGGCATCGGGACTCCCGCGGGGACCAGAGGCAGTGCGCTCGGTGTTCCCCCAGATGGGCACCCCAACCCATCAGAGAGGCATCGGTCGATAGAGAGACCGTCGGCTCGGGGCGGACAAACGGGATGCCCTGCTGCAGATGAACTGGAACGGTCCACCACTGGAGAGCGTTCCACATCCCCTGGGTCACCGTCACTAGCTGGTCCAATGGATCGCAGCAATGGGACCACTGGCTGGCCAGCCCCCACTGAAGGGGGCACATGTTCCAGCAGGCCCAACGGACCACTTGGTACAGGCCGTCATGAGACCCAGGAGTCGCAGGAAGTCCCGGGCAGGGCGCAATTGCCCAACCAGAAATGATTGGGCAAAGGAGGAAAGAACCTCAGCCCTGTCCGCCGGGAGCCGTGCTCTGGCTCGAAGAGAGTCGGCTCTGCCCCGATGAAAAGAATCACCTGCTTCGGCTCGAGTTCCGACTTGGCCTCTTTGATGAGGAGGCCGACCTGAGAGCAAACCTGGAAGGCCAGGTCTCTGGACTGCTCCACCTCCTGTCTGGAGGGGGCCGCCATCAGCCAGTCGTCCAGGTAAGGGTAAACCCGGACCCCTCGGCGCCGCAGGAATGCTGTCACCACTGCCATGCATTTGGTGAAGACCCTGGGAGCTGGAGATAAGCCGAAGGGCATGGCTTGGAACTCGAAAAGGGAACCTTCCGCTCGAAAGTAAGGAACCTTGATGGGACGGACAAATAGGGACTTGAAAGAATGCGTTCCTGTAGGTCCAGAGAGCAGAACCACATGCCGTGTTCCAGGATGGGATTATCTGAGCCAGAGTGACCATCCTGAAGGTTCGAGACCTTAGGAACTTGTTCAGGTCTGTAGGTCGAGAACGGGGTGCCAGCCCCCGTCTGCTTCGAACCAGGAAGTACCTGGACACGAACCCCGGTTTGAGGGAGGGTCCGCACCTCTCTTATCACCTCCTTCTCGAGGAGGAGAGCGATGTTGGCTCGGGCAGCTGACAGCGAGGCTGACTCGAGGTCCCCGAGGTGCGACGGTTCTGAAGGGTGGGGCCTGCTCGAACTCCAGAGGCAGGCCCTTTCCTACCACCTCCAACACCCACCTGTCTGTGGTAATAGCAGACCAGGCAGAAAGGAAGTACCGGAGCCGTCCCGGGGGGAACCTGGGGTGACGTGACGAGGTTGGGGGCGACACCCCTCAACCCGTCACTGTGCAGGCTTGGAGGAGGGACCAGCCGAGAAACCGCCTGGGCCTTTACCTCCCTGTTTCCTGGAGGAGGAAGCCGCAGACTTGGGTTTGGGACGCCAAGCGCAAGCCTGCTGGCCCTGGAGTTGCTGGGCTGGGCGTGCCAGGAGCGCAGACGGACGAAAGGGCTTGGGTTGAGGTCTGCGGCCCTTGTCCCTCTGAGCGGATGATGCAGAGTCCAAGGTGGCATTGGACTTTTCGATCCTCTGGAGGTGGCCTTCCACTCCAGGGCCGAAGAGGTCGGTCCCCAAGAAGGGGACATCCGCCAATTTGTGCTGGGTATCCACTGTGAAGGTGGATATCCTCAGCCATGCCCGGCGCCATAGCCACTGCAGCCGCTTCTGACCTGGCGATGAATCACCAATGTCCAAAGCAGTCTGAAGTTGCTGCTTGGCCACTGCCCTGCCCTGGTCCCGCACCTGCTTAACCGTGGTCTGCAGGTCAGCTGGGAGATGAGGGACCACCGTCCAGGAGCCCAACAGGGCGTGAGAAAATGTGCCATCAGTACAGCCGAGCTGGCCTGACGAAGGCCAAGGGAGGACGTAGAACTTTTACCGCATAGTCCAATTTCTTGGACTCCTTGTCGGAGGGTTTGTCCACGTCCCTTGCGTTTCCGCACGCTGAAAACGCTGTCGGTAACTAACCCCTCAGCCGAGGATGTTCCGAGAACCGGACAGGGAACCAGTAGGACGTGATACTTCCTGGCCATCCTGGCCGAAGGCGCAGGGCAGGAAGCAGGACGCTGCCAGAGCTCCAAGGCCGGGCCCACAATGGCCTCAGCCACAGGGAAGGCCTCCGTAGGGGAATCCCCTTGGTCCAATATCTCCGTGAGGGGATACTTGACCTGCTTGGATACGGGCTCGAGCTGCATCCCGGTGAATTCCGAGATGAGTCTGAGCAACCCCAGGAAGGACGAAGAGCTGTCGTCCAGCGACTGACCTCCAGAGGACTCCAAGTCCACTCGCTTGGAGAAAAAGGAGGAATCGTCGTCGGACTTGGAAGAGTCCGCAAAGAGCTGCCTCGGGCCTGAGCCACCCTCCACCTGCCGAGGGCGATCAGGAGTGAGGGTGACCGACAGCCTATGGGGCAGACCCTGAGCCGACCGAGAATTCTTGGTCGGAGCCCCAAACCGCGGCTGTGGAGGCGGAGGTTCCACCGGAATCGGTGGAGCAGCTGGTTTTGGCCGAACAACCGGCCTGACAACAGGCTCCTCAGGTAAACAGGGGTTGTTTCGGCCGCTCCGGTGACAGCCACTTAATGGCCGGGGAAGGCGACGGCGTCGACTTATTCCCGGTCAGAAGGAGCTGTTGCCACATGAGGTCTCAGATCGCCGACCAATTCGGCCGCCTTCCCCCATCCGAGGAGGAGGAAGAGGATGAGCTGCCAGCACGCTTACCGCTGGTGCAGACCGGATCGCCTTATGATGGTGGATCGGCTGGACCACGAAGAAGTCCGAGACTGAGACCGAGAACCTCGGCTTTTCCGAGGATGGTGCGGAGAGGGACGGGTGGAACCGCCCTCCTCGGCTCGAGGGAACACCCAAGGCTCCGGAATGGGAGGCACTGGCAAGCCCACAGGATCCTCAATCTCCACCGGGAACCGAGAGGGGATTTTCGGCTCGCTGATGGCAACCCGTCCAACGGTCGAGAAAGATCTCGACTGGCCGACGGAGTCTCGGGGCCAACTGACCTGACGGGACACCGTGGAGACCAGTGGCCAAGCCGAACGATCAACCAAGTCGATGGCCGACAACCGGGACAGGGACCTTCTCCGCCCCAAGAGCGCCGATGAAGAGACTTACTTTGTCTTTCTTCTTGGACCGAGAAGAAGAAGGTCCAGCAGACGTTGGTCCCTCTCCCCAGTGGAGAGGGACAGACAAAGCTCCTTAAAGGAAGCTGTAAGAGGAACCCAGGAAAGCGGAATAAAAGCCGTGGTCAAGGAAGATGAGGCCCAGCCGCACTCTTCGAGGGTGATCATCTGCTCTAGCTGATCCGCCGGAGCCCGCCGCCTGAAACCGCCGACCGGGCCTCTTTGACTTAACTGAGGAAACGCTCGGGCGCCTAGTTGTAAACGGGCGGCACAGTCTTCGAGGACGAGGCTGAAAGAAGGAAGAGCACAGGTCACAAGCTCCGCGGGTCGTGCTCGAGGCCTAAACAGTACACACGCATGGCGCGGATCATTCGAGACATCTTCTGCCCACAAGGGCACCACCGAAACCGGAGTCGATTTGTCCATCGCAGTCATGAGGGATAGAAGACCAAGTCTTTAAGCAAAACTTTAAATTCGGAAAACCAAGAATTAGGAACCAGTCTTATACGCAGAGCGTTAAGGAGGGAACCTGAGCTTCCAAGCAGTAAGGAAGATCTGGCATCATGGGGCGGAGCCGAGAGTTTTACCACCCGGGTGGGTGGGAGGAGCCAGCTTGAAGACCTTCCGGCAAGATTTAAAGCAGCAAGGATACCTGCCAGACAGTGTGGATGAACAACATATCCATGTCCCTAGAACTGGGGATTCTGGCTGGACCGCTTCCTTATGTACTACGCCTGACGTCGGGGGCGGAACCGACGTTGGAGGCGGTCCCCGCTGAAGACTGCTAGCTAGAAGATTTCCGTGGGGTCCTGACGCCTGCCGGCTTCAGTCCTAATGGTGCAACCTGCTGCAAGAGCTGTATCTTGAAGTAAGATCTGTTTGTACTCGACAAACTGATTGAGGTCGCGGAGGTCCAGAATGGGGCGTAGGTCCCCCATCGTTTTGGGCAAGAGGAAGAAATGTGAACAGAATCCCGTGCCCCTCTGAGACAGGGGAACAGGTCCTATAGAATTTTTGAGTAGGAGAGCCTGAATTTCACCCCGGATGAGCTCTGTGTGAGGTGGAGGCCTGTCCAGTGGTATGTGGATGAATTAGATAGAGTGCCCTTTCTTGATCATTTGCAGGACCTATTGGTCAGAGGTGACCTTTTGCCAACCCATGGCGTAAAGGGAAAAGTGACATCTGACCGCCTCCCCTGTCAGGGTTATGGGAGGAGGTGGGTCCAGCAAGGAGTCAAGCTGTAGCGGGGGGGAGGGGGGAGTGGCCTGGGCTGGTTTGGCAGCCCGAGACCCAGATCCAGCCCTTGTGGCCATATCCACTTCTGTGCCGTTGCTGAAAACAAGATTGTTGTTCCACTTTTCCACGAAAATGAGGCTTCCGAAAGGGCCTTTTTTTTGACTTGTACATGGAATGTTCAGACCGATGGCCTTGCCTGAATCCTGCAGTTTAGTGATGATCCTCTCAGAATCCTAACCGAAGGACAGAACCATTAAATGGTGCATCCAAGTTGTTAGTCTGGACATCTTGGGCAAAGCCTGAGACCCGGAGCCATGAATGGCATTAGACACTCACTCCTGTGGCCGTGGACAACGCAGCTGTGTCCACTGAGCCGTAAGCCAACCAGAGGACATGCGTGTCCATGTCCAAGCCCGTTTCCAGCAGCTTTTCAAGCTCAGCCTTCTGCAGGCAGTCTGGGATCTCCTTAACAATGTCAATCCCTTGTTCCTAAGAGCATTCTGAAACTGTACCATATGTGTCAAAATATTAAGATATTGTATGGTACATGTCTCCGACGAATAAACCTTACACCCCATAGCATCCAGCTGCTTAGACTCTCTATCTGGAGGCTGTGTGCTAAGATGCCGCAGCCTCTGGGATCTGTCGTGGGCAGCCGAGATGACTACAGAATCTGCCAGAGGCTACTCACCCAGAAAGGGTTCCTCCAGGGCCCTGTAAAGTCAGTCCACCATTCTGGGTACTGCAGAAGAGGTGTGAGGGTGTTTCCAAGCTGCCTTGACATCTGTGAATGTATCCACCAAGGGAGGAATAACCAATGACTTTGAGTCTTTTTGGAGCAGGTACTTGGCCAAGCGGAGTCTCTCCGGGTCAAGGTCCTCTGTCTCCCAGCCCATATGGGTCTGAACGTGGCGCATGATCGCCATAAAGGAGATCATCTGACGGTGACTTGGGAATATCCCTTGGGTCTACAGGGTACAGGCCACCAGCAGATGAGGGTACCGAGGAGGATGAGTCTGAGGAACGGTCTGAGCCCACGGAGGAGGAGGAGGAGGAGGACAGAGACCTCATGCACCAGCATTTGTGCCTGTGGTGCTCGGAGGAGCCAGAGAAGCTTCGGCCCCTGGACCTGGAGCGACATTTGTGGCTAGTCTTGCCCTTTCCCAAGGCGGGTTCCATCAGAGGGGGAGCCCCAGCATCAACGGGAGGTGGCCTCTGTCCAAGGAAGTTTTGGTGGCAGGTCAGTCCTGATGGTTTCCCACCAATATCCAAGCAGGTCTTTGACCTGGGATAAGTGGAGATTAGGCTCCGTATCTGTTGTTGTGTCTGACGGCAGCCTAGTGCCGTGATCTGGTGGCAGCAGGCAAACCAGTGGTGACATCGGAGCCATAGTGGGAGGTCCGATGTCGATAGCCAATGCCTCATCCATAGCCATCGTCTGATAGTCCTCGGAAGGACTACGTCCCAAGCGTTCATCAGCTAGTAGTGGGGGTGAAACCGGTGACGTTGAGGACTGTACCAGCGGTGCCGATGGCAGGGTCACCAAGGCAGCGACGTCGAGAGAGAGAGAGTCGTCGGTGGGTGTTGCCCCCTGATGATTGATGTGTCACCTGACATTTGTCTCACAGCTGCTTAGGTCATCTGGGAGGCTGTGAGGCAGACCTCCCATAGGAGTGCCCTGAGGCCTTGCATTTGTCCTGGGAGTCAGCACCAGAGACAGAGGCAGACGGGAATGAACAGACATCAGCCCGGAGGCATGCCTGCCAAGGTCAGAGTGCCGGCCCAAGGCCTGATCAGGCAGCCAGATTTTGAGTGGCTGTACGGTGGGGCCCGAGGACCCGGAGCCGCAGTCCTTAGCTCCCGACGCCTGTACCAGGGCAGGGTGTTTGACAACCGTTAGCCGGGGAGGAGAACAGATTACCTGGGAGGCAGAGTCAGAGCTGCCCCAGAAGGCAGTACGGGAGCCTGAAGATCTAGATTTAGAGGGAGATCTTGCCTTTTCTCTCTCCTTCCTCTTCTCCTTGGGGTGCTTTCCTGAAGATTTCTGATGGGAAGACACCCCCCAAGGAACAGGAATCTTGCTGCATAGCGGCTAAACGTTGCTCTGTGAGGAAAGCCTGAAGAGCCTTCTGTCAACAGGTTCTTGTCCTGCTGTTAACTACTGGCAGCGTGGACAGGCCTGGGTGTCATGGTAGGGGCCTAGACACAGCAGGCAGGCAGAGTGCCCATCCTTGGATGGGATTTGTTTGCCGCAGGCACACTTAAAAGGATGCCATTCGATGGAGTACGTCGGAGAAGACAACATGCAGACTAAGAAGTCAGAAAAAACAAACTTTTTCATCGATAAAAACAAGAACATCTGGCTAATAAACTTAGTAAAAAGGCGGCTAAACTAGCGAGACACGATCCGTGGACCCGATGAATGCGAGTTGGCGGCGAGAAAAAAACTGAGGGATGCCGGAGACCGCCTTCCCTTTATACCATGAGTGATGTCGTAGGCAGGCCAACATCAGGGGATGGTCTTCGCTACAGACTGCTAGCTAGAAGTTTTCCGTGGGGTCCTGCCACCTGCCGGCTTCAGCCCTCCTGGTGCTACCTGCTGCAAGAGTGGACCCTCGAAGTAGGATCAAGGTATTCCCCAATCCTTTCCTTTAGTAGTGATTCCATTACCTTGCCCACCACTGACGTCAGGCTGTTAGGCCTGTAATTTCTTGCCTCCTTCCTATTTCTACAGCTGGATGTACAGTACAGCTGTCATTTTACACACCCTGGTCAAAATGTGTTTTCGCACTTCCGGTGCAGAATAGCGTGGTCGCTGAGGGAAATCAGTTTTCGGGATAGACTGAGAAAATGACAGTGACGCTGTTCATGAGCAGAGGTCCTAAAATATCTATGCTGAAAATTTGGTGACATAGAAACATAGATTTTGACTCGGCAGATAAGGACCGCTTGGCCCACCCAGTCTGCCCATTTCCCTACCTAATAGATAAGCTGCAGATCCTAGTTAACCAGCAGCCTACTTCTTCCTACCCCCACCCCCTAGAATTGCCTTATGACTGTCCCATGCATGCTTGAATTCCACCACTGTTTTTGACTCCACAACCTCCTCCGAAGGCCGCTCCATGCATCTACACAACCTTCTCTGTGAAAATACTTCCTTAAATTACCTCTGAGCTGCCTCTTCTATCTTCAAATTGTGTCCCCTTGTTCTTGACACCTCTTTTTGAAAGATACCTCTTGGACTTTGTTGATTCCCTTGAGGTACTTGAAAGTTTCATCATGTCCCCCTCTCCTACTTTCCTCGAGGCTATACATATTCAGCTCCTTAAGTCTTCTCCACATGTCTTCCGGTGCAGACCCTGCACCATTTTAGATTGCCCTCCTCTGGTTGGCCTCCATCCTGTCTATGTCTTTGCGGAGATTGGGTCTCCAGAACTGCACGAGTACTCAGATGGGGTCTCACCAACTGTCTGTACAGAGGATAATAACTTCCTGTTTTCTACTGGTGATGCCTCCCTATGCATCCCAGTATCCCCCAGCCCTCCTTGCTGCCCTCTCACATTGCTTGCCCACCTTTAGGTCATCTGATATGACTACCCCCGGTCCCTTTCCATTTTTGTTGTTGTTAGTATCTCACCCCCTGTTGTGTACTCTTCCCTGGTTTTTGTTTCCAGGTGCATTACTGCACTTCTTAGCATTGAATCTAAGCTGCCATACAGTTGACCATTCCTCTAACCTTGCAAGTCCCTTCTCATCCTTTCCATCCCACCTTGTGCATCAACTCTGTTGCAGATCTTGTGTCATCTGCAAAGAGACATACTTTTCCTTCCAGTCCCTCTGCAATGTCGCTTATAAAGACATTGAAGAGGACCGTCCTATTACTGAACCTCATGTGCACTACTAGTAACCCCCTTTCTTCAGAGGACTCCATTTACTATTACTCTCTGTGTCCTATTCTCCAGCCAATTTTTACCCAGGATGTCATCTTGGGACCCACTTCCAGGCTGGCTAACTTGTATATTAATCTTTGTGTGGGACTGTGTCAAATGCCTTGCTAAAGTCTAGGTAGGCCATGTCCACAGCCCCTCCCTGATCTACTACTTTGGTCACCCAGTCAAAGAAATCTATCAGATTTGTCTGGCATGACCTTCCGCTGTGAATCCATGCTGCCTTGGGTCCTGGCCCTCTGGCTTCTAGATACTCAACAATTCTTTCCTTCAGAAGTGATTCCATCATTTTCCCTACCACTGAGGTTAAACTAACAGGTCTGTAGTTTCCTGCTTCTGCCTTTCTCCCACTTTTGTGAAGGGAATCACATCTGCCTTCTCCAGTCCTCGGGTACCACCCCATCCTCCCACGATTTGTTAAAGAGGGTAGTCAGTGGTGTCACTAGTTCTACCTTAGTTCTTTTAGAATTCTGGGATGAATCCCATCAGGCCCCATTGTTTGTCCACCTTCAGTTTTAAGAGTTCTTTCAGAACCTTTTCTTCTGTAAATGGGCTGGTATCAACTTCTGTATCCAGAGTGTTTCTACTGTTTGTTTTAGGTACTTCCCACTTTTTGTAAATACTGAGCAAAAATATTTGTTTAGTATCTCTGCCTTTCACAGTCACCCTCTGTCCACCTCCCTCCTCTTTATTAAGCCTCACTAACCCTCCTTGGTCTTCCTTCGCTCCCTGATGTACCTATAAAAGGTTTTATCCCCCTTCTTAACTGAGTTGGCTATCTTTTCCTCGGTTAGGGCCTTTGCTGTTCTGACTGCTTTCCCAGCTTCCTTTTGCTTTAACTGATACAGTTCTCTGTCCTGCTCCTTCTGTGATTCCTTGTACTACCTGAATGCTTTATTTTTCTCTTGAACCTTCACTGCTACTTCCTTTGAGAACCATAGTGGTTTCTTTTTTTTTTTTTTTTTTTACTTTCTTTCTTTATCCTCCTTCCTACCTCCGGAGCCCCCTCCTTCCGTCCGCTCAGTCTCCCATGCCCACCTTAGGGATCTGCCCTAGAGTGCCGTCCCCTCTCCTTGCACAGTGGGGTCTGTCCTGTAGGTGGTCCCGGGTGGACTTAGGGTGGCCTTCATCTGGGGCTGCGGAGGAGGATTTCCGTT
The DNA here is from genome assembly GCA_016271365.2 of Neoceratodus forsteri. NCBI lineage: Eukaryota > Metazoa > Chordata > Ceratodontiformes > Ceratodontidae > Neoceratodus > Neoceratodus forsteri. The sequence goes on along the minus strand of CM057458.1, from coordinate 625,888,114 downwards.
TTCCTTAGGTCCCTTCCTCTGGGGCGTGAGCGCTGGGATGTATGTCCCGAGTGCTGGCGTGCTGGCTGCACACCAGCGCACTCATCGTCGGCGACGTCCCCCCTTCCTGACTCCGTTCGGAGCGCCTCCATCCCCTTTGCCGGTGCTTCCACCGGCTACAGGGTGATGTAGAAAGCGAGAGCGTTCTTGGTTCCACCCTGAGAGAGAAGAGCATCCGTTGGGACACTCGTTCCTCCCTCCCCCCCGCCGAACCCCGGCCACCTGAGTCCATTCCCAAACCCAGGTCGCCGGCGCAGCGCGAGGTGTGGCGTCTAGCGCCTCAGCCCTCAGCGCCACCGGGCTGTATAGTGGTTTCTTACATCGTTTTGTTTTGTTTATTTGCTTCACACAAAGGCTTGTTACCTCTGTGATGGCAGTTTTTATTATTCCCCATTGTTCTTCCACCCCTCCTTCCTGCCCATTTGCTAGTGCATTCCTTAGGCACTCACCCATTTTGGCAAAGTCAGCCCTCCTAAAGTCCAGTACTTTTGCCTTTGTATGGCTTGACTCTATTGCTGTGTTTATGTGAACCATACTGTTCGATGGTCGCTAGTTCCTAGATGGCTACCCACTTCTACATCTGTGATCCTCTCTTCATCTCCATTTGAGAGAACCAGGTCTAAGATTGCTCCCTCTCAAGTGGGCTCCAATACTAGTTGTCTAAGGTATGCCCCCTGTAGGGCATCTAGAATAACCCCACTCTTTGAAGTGGCTGCTGCAACTGCACTCCAATTAACATCTGGCATATTCAGATCACCCATCAGCAATATCTCCCCTTTGTCTGCCATTCTAAGTATTATTTCTATCATTTCCTTGTCCATTTCCTCCCCCTGAGAAGGGGGTCTGTATACAACCCCTGTGCGGATTGTGGTGCCATTGCTGGTCTCCAAATTTACCCACAGTGCTTCTTCTCCTCCCTGTTTTCCCTTTTGTTCTGTTGCTTTGATTCCTTCCTTTATGTAAAGAGCTACTCCTCCTCCTCTTTCACCCTCCCTGTCCCTCCTGTAGATAGTGTATCCTGGTATGTTTATGTCCCAGTCATGGTTTTGTGTGTACCACGTTTCTGTGACTGCCACGATATCCAGATGTTCCTCCTCCATCAAGGCCACTAATTCAGGAAGCTTGTTACTCGGACTACGGGCATTGGTACTCATTGCTCTCCATTTTTTGATGGCTTTACCTTCTTTTGCAGCATCCCCCACTGACCTTTCTACCTCGGTCTTTTTCTCATTTAGTACCCTGTTTTCTAGGGAGAGGCTGGGATTTTCCTGCTGCTTATCAGTGCCTCCCCCCTTGACTAGTTTAAAAGCTTGCCAATGAAGCATTTAAACCGATTGCTCAAAAGACTTGTTCCCTTCCTGGACAGGTGCAGACCATCCTGCCAGTATAGGCTGGTGTCCCTCCAGGTGGAACCCCAGTCCCCAATGAAGCCAAACCCCTGTGCTCCACACCATTTTTTCAACCATTCATTAAACTGCATGGTGCAAAGTACCTCGCCTCACTCATGCCATTGACAGGCAGCACCTCAGAGAAGGATATTGTGTGTGCTACTTGTCTTCGGCCCTCCCCAATTCTACAAAGTCCTTCTGCACTGCTCTAATCTCATGATTAGCCAAGTCATTTGTCCCTAGGTGGACAATGACGCCCAGCTCGAACTCCCGTGCAGCTGTTCTCGTGATCCTGAGGATGTGCTTCCTGTCTCTCCAAGCCATGGCACCAGGCAGGCACCTTACTAGTTTTCCCTGCTCCCCAGTTCTATCCCCAACATGGGTCCCCACCAGGAGCTGCTTCCTTTCCTTGTGGTGTCCTCTGCCTCCTTCCTGTGGGCCTCCTTGTGACAGTTGTCTCAGCCTCCTTAGTCTCCTCTGCGGTGCATCCATAGGGGAGCTATGCTTCCACAGAATGGTGTATGGATTGTGGTGTGGAACAACTGACTGGGTGTGCCTCTGTTCCACCCTCCTCACCCTCCCTGAGCCCACTGTGGTCCAACTGCTGTGCTTTCTTCGCAACCTCTGAGGTAGTGGTGGTGGCTCTGGTGCTCCCTGGATGGGGGAGGTTCCCTTCCTACCGTCCAGTGTGGCCTGGGGGAAGGTTCCCTTACTTCTGTCCAATGTGGCCTGAAGACAGGCAACTTCCTCCCTCAGGGCAGAGAGTTGTCTGCAAATAGAGCAGCCTCTCAGCCTCCAGAAAGACTCCCGGAAGACTGCTGCCCCACAGCCATTATATTGTACATTTCCTTTTTTGTGTGTGTGTGTGTGTGTGTGTGTGTGTGTGTTGGATTGGTTTGTTATATACAAATATATATATATATATATACATATATATATATATACAATGTGTATGTTATATTGTCAGTGCAGTGTGCTAGAGAGGATATGACAGTGATATGCACCTTGCACTCTTGAGGAAATGATGTCAGAACCCCAGGTATAAAGGAACTATTTCCAGGGGCGAAAGTCCATAAAATGACTGTGTTACAAGTGTGAGTTGTGCAGTTTCCACGCACCCTAGTAACTTCACAAATTTGTAATATATTCATGCCAGATTTTCAACACTGCCATTTTTCCACCTCCTTATGAAGTGTACAGCTGTCATTTTCATATCCTGGCGAAATGTGTTTCGTGCTTCTGGTAGCAGAATGCTACACGGTGGCATGAAATCACTGTTTGGGACAGATTAAGATCGAATGAATGAGAGAGGGGGTGAGTGAGCTCAGAGCTCTAGCGGGACTTCTGCAGATTTCTTTGTGGGCAGAATAAGGCGTCAATGCAGGCAGGGGCCCAGTTCAAAAGGGCAGCCTGCAGCGCTGGGAGAAACAGAACATGTGAGTGAGAGAGTGGGAGTGAGTGACCTCAACGGAACTCTATCAGGACTGCTGCAGATTTCTTTGTGGGCAGAAAAAGGCGCCAATGCAGGCAGGAGCCCAGAACAAGAGGGCAGCCTGCAGCGCCGGGAGAAACAGAACGAGTGAGTGAGAGAGGGGGAGTGAGCAAGCTCAATGGAGCTCTTTCAGGACTGCTGTCGATTTCTTTGTGGGCAGAAAAAGGTGTCAATGCAGGCAGGAGCCCAGTACATAAGGGAAGCCTGCAGCACTGGGAGAAACAGAATGAGCGAGTGTGAGAGAGGGGGGGAGTGAGCGAGCTCAACGGAGCTCTGCCGGGACTTTAGAGTTGCTCACCCTCCCGCCCAGGTTCCTCTGTGGTCCTGTATTACGGCAGGGTCCCTGGAGTGGAGACAAAGCACTGATTGGATACTTTTATGATTGCTATAATAATACAGATTTAGTTGTTCTGTTTATTTGTCTAACTGAGCTAAGTACTGAGCTATACTGTTATGACTGCTGTAATAATACATGTTTATTTGTTCTGTTTATTTCTGTAACTGAGCTGAGTAATACATGGAGTGCAACAGGATTTCTAACTGGGCTAAGGGAAACTCTATGAGAGCTGAGAACAAAAAGTATGGTAGCTGGGGGGTGAAAAATAGACAAGGAGGGTTTAGGATTGCTACAGTAATACAGTATCTAACAGATGAGATTTGAGACTGAATTAACTCGGTCAAGGAGCCAGTAGGAGGACTAGTGTGGGGGTGGGGGGAATCAGGAATTCGAGTAAATAGGGGCCTAACAGTTGTAGCAGGGTACAGAACCTAGAAGTATGAGCCCGTAACATAAGATGGGGACCAAAATGGGGCAGGTGCCACATGTCAATAGGGCGGGCATCTTTGGAAGGGTGGTGGGGTGTACAGGGTGAGAGTCCGCCATGGTCCTGGACTGGGCTTGGAGGATGGGGAGGGGGTGTATGGTCTGTATATGACTGGCTAGTTTGAGGGAGGAACTGTGGAGGTTAGGGAGGAGTCTGGCAGGGTAGATGGTATGGTAGGCATCCTGGCTGGGGGATAGGAAATGGCAAGGGGGACGAGGAAGAACAACTAGGGACTGAAACTGACCCCAGTATCAGAGGCACTAGCAGAAAAGAGAGGAGAAGGGAGGGGTGACCGAGGCGAGGGGGCCTCCTGATGGGGGGAAGAGACCACGAGGTGCATCAGGGAAGAGCAGATAGCTGCAGGTGAGGGTGGGACCAGGGGTGGCACGGAGGAACAAGTAGGGAGTGGGTAACTGACAGGGGAAGAGATGTAGGAGGGATATCAACTAGGAATAGATTCGAGCCTCTGCTATGGATGAGAGAGGGGGAGCAGGAATATACTGAAGGGGGGAGGACAAGCGAGGCATGAGAGGGATGGCAACAGGTAGGGGAAGAGATAGCGAGGACAAAAGGGAGGAAGGGGTGCTAGTAAGGAAGGAGAGGGTGATGATTGGAGGAGAGAAGGCTATGGGAAAGGGAAGGATGGGAGTGGCATCACTATCGGGGTAGAAGGTAATGGGGGCTGTAAGTTGACAACAGCAGGGATAGGAGAGAGGGTTGGAAATCAGCAGGGGAGGAGGGGAGGTCGACATGGGAAGCCCAGTAGGAAGTAGTCAAGCTGGGAAGGGGTACAAGGGGGATGGGAGGAATAAGGCAGAGAAAAGGGGTGAGGCAGAAGTAAGGGGTACTGATACAGAAGTCACAGAGGGTGCAGCTGGCAGGGGTAAGGGGCAAGGAAGAATGAATACTGGGGTGGTGGAAAGGGTATTAGAAGGGGAAAGGGGTTAAGGGACAGGGGTACTCATCCTGGGGGATTCTATACTGAAAAGGGTGAGATGGGGTAGAAGGGGGAAGGCACAGCCGTATCTGGGTTAAAGCTATCCCCAGTTTGACTGCAGGAGGGGCAGGGCAGGTACTGCTCAAATGTGCAGCGAGGGGGAGGAAGAAACCTCATTTAGTGTTGAATGTGGGTACAAACAACCTGGCAGGGGAGACTGTGGAAGTAGTGAGGGGGAGGTTCGAGTAACTGGGTAGGTAGGCAGTGTGAGGAGGTGGGGGAGTCGGTGGCATTCTCGGAGGTACTCCCGGTACCATGTGCAAGCATGGGGAGGAAGGGTAGGATTGAGGAGTTCAACGAGTGGCTGAGGGATTGGCGCCACACCAACAATTATGGGTTAGTGACCAACTGGGGTAGGGTCTAGGGGAATAGTGACTTGTATGCAGGGGACAGGGTACACTTGAGCAGAAAGGGGAGAGGAGTATTAAAGGCAGGATAAGAGGGGTATATCTCTTCTAAGGTGGATTTAAACTAGTGGGGGGTGGCCAAAAGACTGAGGTTGGTAGAAAGGTCCGGACAGGGGAACCTAATGAGCTCACCCCCCTAGATATAGGTAAAGATAGAGGTGTAGTAACGCTGGGAGGGGGTGGGCAAAGTGGTCTGAGTGTAATACAGAAGGCACCACCACCCGGTAAGAATAAGGAGGAGAAAAGGTGCGGACTACCGGGAGGAGGGACACAGGCCAAGGAGGAGAAAAGTGATGAGAAGGAGGGGTACGGGTGGAAGGTGGTCTCTCTCAATGCAAGAAGCCTGGGGAACAAAACTGTAGAGCTTCAGGCACCTTTCAGAAGGGAAGGTGGACACTGCTGCAGTGACAGAGACTTGGGCCACAGAGTACCATGATTGGGGCTTGGCAATTCCGGAATACAGGTTATACAGGAGGGACCGGGGGGGGGTGCACTCTATGTGAGGGAAAGGATTAAAAACATAAGAGACGAGGGAGATCCAAGGGCAGAAAGCTGAGGCTGGGAGTGGTATACAGACCACCAGCCCAATCCAGGTAGTTGGATGGGGAGTTGGCAGAGCAGATAAGGAGGGTGTATAGAAGGGGGACTGTGGTGATAGTGGGGGATTTTAACCTACCACAGGCTGACTGGAGCACCACGGCCTCTAGCAGTACCAGGGAGCAGGTGCTCCTTGATGCATTCCAGGATGGCCTTCTGACACAATTGGTAAGTGGGCCTACAAGATTTGGTAGCACTCTTGACCTAGTACTGGCAAATGGGGAGGCGGTGAGGGAGGTAAGGGTGGAGGACCCACTAGCAGGTAGCGAGCACCAGTGTGGCTCGTTGTTGCACTGGGCAGGGAGACAGGAGGCATGGGCACTAAGGTGGTGGACTTTATTAGGGTGGACCTTTGGGGGATGGCAGCAATACTGCAAGGGAGACTCCAGGATATAAGGCCGGGAATGGATGCAGAACAAAAGTGGGAGCCATAAAGACTGGGCTAACAGAGCCCACAGTAGCCTGCAACAGGGCCAGGAGTAAGAAGAGCAGAGGCAAGAAACCCATGCTGGCTGAACAAGAAAGTGGTGCAATGGGTGAGGGGGAAAGACGGCTGCATACCAGAAGTACAGGAGAACAGGGAAGGGAGAGAATAAGGAGGTTTTCGGGAGCTGGTCAAGAGACGTTGCCAGGAGAGTGAAAAAAGCTAAGGCCTCCAGGCACTTAAGTTCTGCACAGGGCATAAAGGGAGGGGAAAAGGACTTTTTTAGGTATGTCAGGGAAAAGAGGAAGTGCAAGGAACATATTGTGAGTATAAAGTGGGGAGGGGATTGGGTGGAAAAGGGGGAAGAGTAAGTGGAAATTCTAAATGAGTACTTCTGCTCTGGTTTCACTAAGGAGAGGGATGGCCCCCTACCAGAATGGGCTGGGGCGGTGGGGAAAGGGGTGGGAGGAGGTGACAGACAAAGTGATCACAGGAAGTAGGGTGCTAGAGGGGCTGAAGGCAGTAAGGGTGGACAAGGCACCAAGTCCCGATGGCATCCACCCCTGGGTGCTGAGGGAGATGGCAGAGCTGTTGGCTGAGCAGCTGGCAGATCTGTTCAACACCTCCCGGGAAACGGGGTGTATGCCCCAGGACTGGACGGTGGCCCATACTCAAGACTGGGCCTAAGGAGGAGCCAGAAAATTATCGGCCGGCAAGTCTCACGTCCATAGTGGGTTAGCTAATGGAGGCGATACTGAAGGAGAGGCTGGTGGCATTCCTAGAGAGTAATGGCCTCTAAGATGGGTGGCAACACAGGCTCATCTCAGGGAGGTCTTCTCAAACCAACCTAATACAGTATTATGCCTGGGTGACAAGGGAGTTGGACAGAGACCATGCGGTACATGTCCTGTACTTGGATTTCAGTAAGGCCTTTGATACAGTGCCTCATGGGAGACTCGGTGGGCAGAAATCGATGGCAGTGGGGTGGGAAAAAGCTGACTAAATGGATAGAGAACTGGTTACAGGAGAGGTGTAGGTGGTGGGGAGCTCTCAGCACCCAGAGCAGTGACAAGCGGGTGCTGCAGGGTCAGTGCTGGGCCCAGTGCTATTTGGGCCTTTACTCTGATATAGCACACGGAGGGAGGAAGTTATCTGTTCGCACATTATACCAAATTGGGGGCGGTGGAGGACGAAGAGGACAGATGGGGAAAACTGCAGGGGGACCTAACCAAACTAGAGACATGGTTGGTGAAGTAGCAGCTAGGATTCAATGCAAAGAAGTGTAAGATGATGCACTTCAGGGCTAAGAACCAGAAGAAGGACTATTGGTTGGGGATCACAGAGGAGGAGAAGGACCTAGGGGTGTTGGTAACTGGGAGCATGAACAGCTCGGCCTACTGCAGGAGAGCAGCAGGGAAGGCAAACAGGATGCTGGGGTGCATTGCAAGGGGGTTCTCATCCACACACAGGGATTTGATCCTACCTCTCTACAGATCATTGGTCAGCCTGCACCTACAGTACTGTGTGCAATACTGGAGGCCATACCTGAGGAGAGATATAAAGTTACTGGACGGGGGGGAGGGGAACAAAGGAGGGCAACAAAAATATTAAAGGGAATGGAAGGAAAGGAATATGAATTTAGGCTGAAGGAGCTGAATATGTACACACTGGAGGAGAGGAGCGATGGGGGGATATGATTGAAGCATTTAAATACCAGAGGAGGTAAATAAACCTAGCACCCAGGGAGTGTTTAAACTGAGGAGTGGAAGAGAGACAAGGGGGCATGGACTAAGGTTGGAAGGGGGACGTTTCAAGAGGGAAATGAGGAGGCACTACTTCTCTCAAGTGGGTGGTGTCCAGTTGGAATGCACTGTCAGTGAGGGTGGTAACATGTCAGACAGTCAATAGCTTTAAGGAGGAGTGGGATAAAGCAAGAGGAAGAGTCGGGGGAATGGGCTGGGACAAGCGGGGAAGGAACTGAGGGGGGAGGAGGCTTAGGCAGCTGCAATCTAGAGTGCTAGCTGCACACTCGAGCAGACTTATAGACCGATTGATGTGTTCTGCTGGCAGATTTGTATGTTGATATCTTCGTATGTAAAATTACAGTGATTCTGTTCATGAGCAGAGGTCCTAAAATGCCTATGTTGAAAATCTGGTGAGAAATTACCATAAAATGACTGTGTTACAAGAGTGCATTGTGCAGTTTCCACGCACCCTTGTAACGTCGCAAATTTGTAGTATTTTCACTCCAGATTTTCAACACTGGCATTTTTCAGACCTCCTTATGAACAGTACAGCTGTCATTTTTCACATCCTGTCCAAAATATGCGTTTATAAATCTGGCACAGAATACCGCGATTGCTGTGGGAAATCAATGTTCAGGATAGATTAAGAAAATCAAAGTGACAGGGTTCATAAGCAGAGGTCACAAAATGCCTATGTTGAAAATTTGGTGAAATAATTCCACTAAATGACTGTGCTCGCGCATGCGTTGCGTAGTTTCCATGTACGCTCAGAAGTTTGAGCATTTTTAATATCTTCCCTACAGATTTTCAACATTGCCATCTCTTCATACCTCCCTATGAATGGTACAGCTGTCATTCTTCACATCCTGTCCAATCTGTGTTTTTGTACATGTGGCGCACAATGGCACGGTTCCTGTGGAAACTCCAATTTCCGGACACACTGACAAAATCACAGTGCCACTGCTCATGAGAAGAGGTCCCAAATGCTTTCATGAGGTGGGGGCCACAAAATGGCCATGCTGAAAATGTGTACTGCAAATACCAACAAATGCCCAGGGCGTTACGGTTTCTAACCTTAACATCCCACCCTATACAGACTGACAGGCATCAGGGGTGTGCCTTAGGATTGCAGACTGTAATGCTCATGCCATTCCACCCCCCCACCCTGCAGCCACTGACAGGCATCAAGCTGTGCCTTGGACCCTTCGGCCCCAGAGTTCACCCCATTCTATACTGCACCCATTTCAGCGTACAATATGTCCTTATGGAGTGGGGTCACTGTAAAGCCGCACACCTCAACACTTGTCAGTGTCTGCAGGATAGGGTGAGGTGAAATGGCATGAACGTTATAGGTGACAACCCAAACGCATACCCCAATGCCTGTCTGTCTCTGCTGGGTGGAGGTGGGGTTGGCATGAAGTTCAATACTTCACTGCCATTCCTATTCTGCATCTGTCTAACTCCTGCATTTCCAATGCTAATACCAGCAAGCAAACATTCAGCATTGACAACTGCTTGTACCGAGATGGTGGAATGTGCAACCCTGAAGTCAGATCTAAAGGCATAAGAACACAGGAATACAAAAATGAAAGGATAATGGTCCCATCACACACATTTCTTACTCCTTAGTAGATATTTTCAGCAAGATATCCAAGAAGTCTGATTTTGAAATATTCAACGTTCTCAGTATCCACAATTGTGCTTGACACGCTATTGCAAAACCCTATTACCCTTTGAGTAAAATATTATCTTGCATCTCTTTTAAACTACTCTCCATTGTGTTGCCACATAGCACCCTGCTTCTTTTAGCCTTCTTTGTTTTTAAAAAGGTTGAATCCCTGCCCTGTTTGTTGTCTTTTTACAATTTTGAAGATAACCCATTCAACATTGGGAGCTTCAAATCCCAGCTACTGTAACATCCTCTCTACAATGACCTGACTCAAACAGAAGCACTTCAGTCACTATCTGGGTTTGGTTTTAGCCAGCATGAAGTCATCCCAAGTTCTTCTCCAAAAGACACCATGCCTGGCTAACTATACCCAGCAGCAGAATTTTGCCAAAATCTAGTGCTATTTCTATTTAAGACAACTCTATCGACTGATGCCAAACAAAACTGGTGCTACTGTATGACCTTTGGTAGTAAGCAGTGACCTGCCAGGCTCCATGCAATCCCTGTCTTTAAGACACTGGACAGCTCACGCCTTGAAGAAGCCCTCCCACTCCAAATACATCGGTGTGTGACTGGATAGAAGCTTTGATTTCTCCACTCACATTGATGCTATCCCCCCAAAAACTTCCTTCTAAGCTTGGCACCCCAACCACTGAAAACGCTGACAATGTAATAGTTTCAGACACTTCAGTTTCGATTTAACATGTTATCTATTTACCACACCAGTGGTGAGCACATTTGGCAAATGACAGACTTCTCGTCGACCTGGTATTTGAGACGCCCAGGTTGATGGTGCTGGGTGACTTTAATGCCTGGATCGACGACGAACTCTCGTAATTTGTTCAGCACTTCCTCCAGTTGATGTGTTCATTGGGCCTCTCACAGGTGGTTACTTCTGCCACTCATAATCACGGCCATTCCCTGGATCTGGTCTTCCTGCTGGGGATGGAGGCCCCCGATGTGGGAGTGGAACCTGTCGGATGGTCAGACCACCGCACTGTGAGAGTCAATTTCCGCACCCCTCTGCGTAGGCCTACCCCTGTGGAGATGGTCAGGCACCGCCTTTTACGGATGTAATTTCAAGGCCTAACTGCGTATTTGACCTAGCAGAACTTCCTGGGACGAGCTCTAATCCTGAAATGTTGGTGCTAGCCTATAATAAGGCTATTACCACTGCTTTGGATTCAATTGCTCCCACCCGTGTGTGTCCTCTCTCCTTTCGCCCTCAATCCCCCTGGTTTGACTGGGATCTGAGGGAGATGCAGTGACTAGGACGCAGGTTGGAGAGGTGCTGGCAAAAATCTGGCTTAGATGCCAACCATCTTAGACTCCCTAGAGCATTATAAACTCTATCAGTCAGCAATTACTCATAAGAAGGCAGTATTTCTGTCCGGAGAAATTGCTGCTGCACAGAACCGACCACCCCAGCTCTTTCGAACCGTAGACAGGCTGTGCAACCCAGCTTGTCTACAGGTTCGTCGAGCCTTTTCACTAATGCAGTGTGAGAAGCTTGCTCGATTCTTTGCAGATAAGGTGGTCGACATCAGGGCAGAGACTCACACCGCACTCTCTATGGGAGGTGCGGTGGTCTGGCCTGTGGCTACAAGCCCCCCGTTTGCCTGGAGTTCCTTCGAAAGGCTGGAAATCGAAGATGTTATGAGGATTGTCCAGGGTATGCGCACCACAAGCTGTAGTTTAGATACGGACCCCACTGCCCTGATTATGGGCTCTGGTGAGGTTATCATCCCGGTTCTAGCTAGGATAGTCTGGTGCTCCTTAGACTCTGGTGAATATCCCCACTCCCTGAAGGAAGCAGTGGTGACACCAGTGTTGAAAAAGGCTTCTCTGGACCCAGACTCCCTAGCCAACTACAGACCTATCTCGAACCTCCCCTTAGTGGGGAAGGTAATCGAGAAGGTGGTGGCAGCCCAGTTAGACAAACATTTATCCATCCATAACATCTACGACCCTCTTCAATCAGGTTTTCGAAAGAGGCATAGCACTGAGACTGCGCTGGTTCGGGTGCTCAATGATCTCCTGATGGCGAGAGACCAGAAAAAACGGTCCATTTTGGTCCTTCTGGATTTGTCAGCAGCATTTGACACCGAAGACCATGGGGTGCTGCTTGAGCGCCTGAGTTGCATCTGTGGGTTGTCGGGTCTGGTACACAGATGGTTTACCTCCTTCCTCAGAGGGTGGTATCAGGGATACTTTCCTCTGATCCTACCTCTCTGTCCTGTGGGGTGCCTCAGGGCTCTGTGCTGTCCCCCATGATGTTTGCGGTGTATATGCTTCCCCTCTGAGACACTGTAAGATGATATGGGCTGGAGTTTCATTGCTATGCCGATGATACCCAGCTCTGTCTCTCTGTCTTTTGCACCTGACCAGAACAGAGCGCACTCAGTGTTCAACAACTGTCTCAGCGAGATCCAGGGTTGGATGAGGTCCAGCTGGTTGAAGTTGAATTCTGGGAAGACGGAGGTGGATGGTTGTGGATCCCAGCCACTGGATTGAGGGGCTGGGGGCAAATCAAACCTCAGGTTTATTCCTGGGGGATGTTGAGCTCCCTGCCTCTGAACAGGTGCGTGACCTGGAGGTGATCCTTGATGATCTGCTGACATTGCGAGCGCAGGTTTCGGCAGTTGTTAAGGTATCCTTTTACCATCTAAGGAACATTGCTAGGATCAAGCACCTTGTTCCGTCCGGCAACCTGCCCTCGCTGATCCACGCCTTTGTGACCTCTCGTTTGGACTACTGCAATTCCCTTTACTTTGGGCTTCCTGGGGTTGATATTCGCCACTTGCAGCTAGTGTAGAACTCAGCAGCCCGGTTGTTAATGGGGACTTCTCGTTCTTCCCATATTACACCGGTGCTGCTGGATCAGCACTGGCTGCCAGTTCAGTGGTGGATTACCTTTAAAGTAGGATTACTGACATATAAAGCCCTACAGGGTCCGGGCCTTGACTACCTGACAGATCTTCTGGTTCCTTACCTTCCGACGTGACCACTCCGCTCAGACAACGAGGGGTTGCTAGAGATTCCGAGGGTAGTTTTAAAATCTTCCGGCGCCCGAGCTTTTATGTTCGTGGCGCCAACCCTCTGGAATTCTCTACCCCGTTGGATTAGAGAGTGCATGACGGTGGAGGGTTTTAAACAAGGTTTAAAATCCTTCTTATGGAAAAAGGCATTTGGAGTTGATGTAGATACTGACTTATGTTGTATATTTTTATCCTGATTTTAATATGTTTTATGATGTTTTTATGTTGTCATTTTATTGTAATGTGCCTTGATTTTAGAAAGGCAAAAGAAATAAAGCTTATTATTATTATATTATAAATATACACTTTTTCCCATTTAGAATCTGAAATAGAATATAGAGAACAATGGAGAGACAGAGAGTTTGTGTAAGCAATAAAGAAGGTGGGGCGGTATTGGGCTATACTAGACTGGCCAGGGCGTAATGTGGCCCGATTCCACATGTGGAGGGCCTTATAGCCTCTGGAAAGTCAGGTATAGCCCAATACCAGCCACTTTGTAGGGTATTATTGCGCTTAGAAAATGGGCTACCTAGTGAAGAAAGACACTAAGACAAGTGATTGTTTTTAAAATTAAACAGATGAAATTTATTGTCTTTTACATACTTCAAGGAAAAAAATAGTTCCTTTTTGTGAATACTAAAAAAATAATTTAAACACAATTAAACCACACTGAAGTACTTTCTTTAATTCAGGGTGGATAAAATAACAAAGGTGAGGCCACTATTTGTTGCATGTGATAATAGGGCCGTTAAAGGTGCAGATTGTTAGAGTACAATAATTCTCTGCCGCAGTAGTCTTCTGACCTGTAGGTGGCAGTCTGTGAGTGGGCCCTGACCGGGTGCTCCTCCCTGGTAGGTGGTGCGGCACTTGCTGATCACCGCCGTCGCCACACTTCATTTTGCTTTCTATTCTTTTAAGCGCTCCTTTTCTCACAATTCCTACTCTGCTGCCAAAGTATTAAACCAGCTAGCTAGGAATACTGTGCACAGACTTTGGTTATCTAAATTGACTCATACTGTTAATGCCTGCTTAAACTATTAAAAGTATTATTAATAGTGCTATTAATGCCAAAATATTAAACTGGCTAGCTAGGAATACTGTGCACAGACTCAGATTATGTAAATTGACTAATAATGTTAATGCCTGCTTAAACTAAAGTGTTTTACAGTCACTCTTAATTAAGGTCTAAACCTGCTAGCTTGAAACTGTGAAGGAAAGTCATTGCTCATCCATGCCTGCTTAAACTAATAGGGCTGGATATTCAAAAGGGTTGCGCCATGCGCAATAAGGTTGCGCCTGCGCAAGTCCGAGATTGCGCCATTCTGCCATATTCAGCAGGAGGCAGTTGCGCCCCCAAGTCAAGCTGAGCAACAGTGCAATGCTAATGAAGGCATGCTGAACCGGAGGGGGAGGAACCATGCATAAACTGCACAGCCCGATATTCAGCGGGCTGTGCAGGATAAGTCTGGCGCAACCCCAACCTGCGCCTGCACAACTTTGAGCCAAAAAAAGAGGTAAGTGGGGCCACCCACAGGTGAGCTGCCGCATTGCAGGCGCCAATACAGCAGCTGCCACCTGTAGGTGGCCCTCACCTACTCCCTGTGCCCTGCAGCACAATCGCAGGCATATAGTAACCCCCAATTTTGTCATTCGATCAAGGCATAAGTTTAAACATCCCACCCTCGACTGGCCCGATGAAGCGGGCAGCAAAGAGTTCAAACTCCCCCAAGAACATATCCCTGGTGGTCTAGTGGACCGAAGCCTGATCGCGGGCAGCAAAGAGTTCAAACCCCAGGACCACCTACCCTGGTGATCTAGTGGCCCCCACCCCACCCACCCAGCCCCCACCAGCCCGGCGGTGACATCCCACCAGCCGCCGCCTGCCGCCTGAGTTAGGCTGCACGCCCACTGGTTCAAGAGCAAGAGCCAATGGGCATGCAACCCATACCGTACAAGGCAGTCCATCTCCCATACCACCCTGCCCTCCCAAATGGACTTAAAATCATACATCTGAATACCTGCAGTCTAATATCCAAGACTGACCTCCTGCAAACAATGGGTAATTCATTATCATCTAATATTGTTATAACAGAAATCAGGTTCACAGACATGATCCCTGACCACTCAATTTCCATCCTCGGCTACTCCATCTCTGGGCAGGACAAGTCCGGCAGAGGTAAGGGTGTAGCTATCTACGCCTTGTTTACACTAAAATACTCCACCATTTTTGCAGTCTCCTTTCTAGCTACTTATGAAGCCACTGCCATCAGAATTGCTCTCCCTTTCTCCGTCCCTATATTTGTTACAGGCATCTACTGCCACCCAGGTACCGAGCCCACAGTTGTATCTGAACTGGTTTCATCCTTAACTTCCCTCTCTCACACAGGTGAGCTATTCTTAAAGTGTGACTTCAACTTAAACTGGATGTCCTCCTCCACATCTAAGACTTTCAGTGACATAATAGCTCTAAATCTTGCACAACTCATCCACGAACCCACTCACCTAAATCAAAAATCACAAAACCACTCCCATAGACTGGGCACTCACCTCCCACCCCGCAGAGTTATTAAATCCAGTATCCTCCCTGACGC
Source organism: Neoceratodus forsteri (assembly GCA_016271365.2). Lineage (NCBI taxonomy): Eukaryota > Metazoa > Chordata > Ceratodontiformes > Ceratodontidae > Neoceratodus > Neoceratodus forsteri. The sequence continues at coordinate 625,872,903 of CM057458.1, read as the reverse complement.
CCTCAGTGACCATCACCCAATCTTCCTGGTAAGGAAGGTCCACAGATCCAAGTCCCCGCATAAAATCTTGCAACATCATTCCCACAATTCCTTTGACCTCGACCCCCTCCTACAAGAACTTGCCCCCTTCGACTGGGCACCTCTCTCCTCTGCTGCCTCCGTTGACCATGCTCTTGCCCAATTTAAAGAAAAATTCCTAACAACATGGAATACACATTCAAATGTACTAGAGTTTGCGGCAACAACCTTCCCTGGCCTGCCTCAGGGTGCAAGACAAAGTCTGGAAGAAACATAAGGCCTCCCAGCTCCCCTCTGATTACACAATGCAACGGAGACCAAGAAACTCGTGCACTAAAGCAACCAGACTAGCCAAGTCAGAGTACTTTCGATCAGCATTCCTCACGAATATCAACACCTCATTTAAATTCTGGAAACTGGTCCAAGCACTCTTCTCTCCTCCCTCTCATCCACCCCATCTGTATTAAATATAAACAAAATAAAAACAACTCCCTTGTATTGGACCCCTGCCTAGTGGCTAGAGAATTTAACTTCTACTACACCTCCTGTGCCTCGGCCCTCTCCTCCCCTCCTCCCTCCTCTCACCCCCCCCTTCTTAGGCATTCAAACCTTCACCCCCTCCCTCCCCTTCTCCTTCTCAGCAGTCTCCCCTGACGAAACACTAGCCACCCTGCTCTCACTCAACCCTTCTAAAGGCTCCTCACCAGATGATATTGATCCAAAGCTCTTATACCTCTCAGCCCCAGCCATAGCCTTTCCTCTCTAATCCTCAACATCTCTTTCTCGTCCTCAACTGTCCATCATGGAAACAAGCACTGGTCCTCCTCCTTCCCAAGAGTGGCGACCCTACTTCTCCCGGTAATTTTCACCCTATCTAACTCCTCCCAACTCTCGAGAAACTCCAAGAACACTTGGTTCTCTCCCAGCTTACTTCCCTTCTAACCTACTCCTCCTTCTTTACCCTGTCTGTCAAGGTCCAAGATTACATCTTCCCTCCCCTCTCTATCGCCATCAGAGTCACTCAGGGCTCAGTGCTTGGCTCCATTCTTTTCTCCATTCTCCTAAATGACCTCCCTTCAGTCTGCTCCCCCTCTTCCTCCATTCACATGTACGCTGATGACACTGTCTTGTACTCCTCCAGAAAATCCCCAGCTGATGTTGAAACCACTCTACAGCATGACTTCCACCAGGTTCAGCTCTGGTTTGCCTCCCATCAGCTCTTCCTTAACACCAAAAAGACAGTCTCTATAACCTTTGACACCAGGCAGAGACTCTCAAGACTCCCCAGCCTGCCCTCCTTCCACACCCTTGAATGGGACAATCTTAGGGGACACCACTCCCTTCAGATACCTTAGGGTCTGGCTGGACCGACATCTCAACTTCTCTGGACATGTTGATGCCATCCTGAAAAAAACTGCACCCCAAGTTTGGTGAATTATATAAGAAGTGTAGTAGTATCCCTCCTGCGGCCAGGCGTGAACTTGTCCAGAAGATGATCCTCCCCATTTCTGATTACTGCAACATAGTTTATGGTGCTGCTCCCAAGTCCACCTTGGCCAGACTGGACACCCTCTTTAACTCCTTCTCTCACATCGCTCTTGAAGCCCCCTCCCGGACCAACCATTGTGAGCTCTATCATGCCCTGTCCTTTCCACCGCCAAATAACAGGCACCTCTCACAATGCGTCACACTCACCTCCAAATTCTGGTTGTGTGAACTCCCTCCCTACCTTACCTCTTCTCTCTCAACCCCACCCATACCTCCTCAATCCCTCAGATCTTCTGATACTCTAACTCTGGTGGGCCCCCTGTCTATCCACGTGTATTGGCCAGTCTGCCTTTTCCTATAGCTTCCCTAAAGCCTGGAACTCCCTCCCCCCTCAAATACGCCACTTCCCTTCAGCCTCCTTCCTCAGATCTGCCCTACACAACTACCTCTCTTCTAGCTGCTCCTGCTATAATCCACCTTAACCTATAATTCTGCTCCTGTTTTATTCACCCTCTCCTTTCCTGTTACTCAAATGATGTCTCCACCACCTATTTCCCATTTCTCCCTACCAACCCTTTCTCCATTGTTCTCTTTTGCTTTTTTCCTGCATCCCCTCCTTTATCTTTGCCTTGGTCCACCCCCTGGCAGGGTTCCAAGCATCCTGCAGGGGCCAAATCCCTGGCATGCCTCTCTCCTCCTCCTTTTTCTCCCTTCCCTCTCACTCCTCTATCTCTGCCACCCTGACCTCAGTCAGGGTTCTCAACCTCCCTGTTGAGATCAGTCTCTTGCACTGCCCTCACCTCCCTTCCCTCCTCATCTTCCTCCTTGTCTACCTCCCTCCTCTACCACCACTACTCTACCTTTACCAAAACTCCCCTTTATTCCTTGCCTGGTTCCACCCCTGCAGGGTTCTCAGCATCCTGTGGGGTCAGATTCTTGGTTCTCCCTACTCCAACTCACACCGACCTATCTTTGCTTTCCTCCGGCCCCTGGCAAGTTCTTGGCAACCTGAGGGGGTTAGATCTTGGTATGCCTCTCACCCCCCTTTCTCCCTCCCTCTTCCGCTCTACCACCCCTCAGTAATTACTGATAGCACCAAACTATCTATAGCACTTGCAGTTTAATCGCACTGTTGTTGTATCATAACAAATTGAACCGACCGCACTCTGCTTACTAGCTTGTCTTAGTTCAGCTGTTTGTCTCCAGTCAGTCACTGTTTACCTACACAGTCTATGCATTTCCTAGCTACTTGCATTCAATTGTTGAATTTTATGTTCTGTAACTATCTGAGTAGTCAATCCCCATGTTTCTTGTTAAAAACTGTTAACTTTCCATTCAGTCACTGTTTACTTTTTAGTACACATGCATCTGAATTGTATGTACTCATTTGTATATTTGATGTTACTGTACCAATTCTCTGTACTCAATCCCCATGTTCCCCTTCCCCACAGGTCACACTGGAAGACTAGCAAATTCTTGCTCAGTGTGCCTTCCTGGTGAAACATTTAAATAAATAGATAAAATTAATTATGTTGGTACTGCTGGTCTTCTACCTTCTTTTCATGCTGTTGAGATCCGTTGGTGATTTCTACAGTCTTGGTGTTTTCCAGGGTCTGCTGCTGGTCTTCTATGTTCTTCTCCTGCTGCTGCTGCTGGTCTTCTATGTTCTTCTGCTGCGGACGTCTGTTGCTGATTTGTGCAGTCTTGCTGCTTCCTAGGATCGAGCTCCACTGCTGCCAATCTGTTGTGGAGGACCTCCAGTAAGTGGCTAAACTTGTTTCAGATCTATGCTCAGTGACTGAAGTAATTTCACAATTTGCCAGACCAGCATCGGAAAGGAACTGGACAGCTGTAACTCAGATGCTGTGATTTGTATATCTCATTGACCACTGTGCTTCAGTGCTGATCTTAGCCATCAAGGAGCCGAGGTAATCTTTCCCCATCGACCCATTAGTATACCAATAGGTCTGACTCTCTAGGTGGTGCTAAGGAAGTCTCCTGGGTGGATACAGAAAACCTTTGCTTCTAAACGCACTTTGGAGAGGTTTTTCTGAAATGATTTCAATGGGCATAATGGACTGCCAGGCTTCTCAAACATGAAACCCCTGATATTCTCTTTGTTTTTTCGATGAGGTTTATATGTTTTTTTGAGTCGGCATTGTGAGTGTGGTGTGTTAGGTACCATTCTCATCAGTTTTTATTTTGAACGAATCTCTCTTGAGGTCCCTTAGTCCCTCCCATATGCACCTGGCCATATGTAGTTGAATGTCCAACCAAACCTTCTGTACGAGGCCAGGTGCACTTCTGGGAGAGAGTGCAGAGCTGTGTCTCAGTTTGTGTAGATCTGTGGCTGAGATCGCAGGGTGCTGGCAGGAAGTATCTTTCTGTGCCTTCCTCCTCTTTTTTAAAACTAACTGAAGGCTGCCAGTTGAAAGACCTAAACGTGGGGTCGCTTACAATGCTAGTGTTACATTCTATTTCTAAACTGTTCAGGTGCCAGTAAATGCCAGCTCGTAGTATGCAGTATTTCACAACAGAATATTCCTGACATTTGTTCATTCTAAACCTCCGCACAGAATTTCCAGAGGTGGTTATTGAGATCTTCAATAGTGTCATTGTGTCAGTCAATAATAATGTTTTTTGTACTACCCATTCAACGACTACACCTACTGCCCAGTTAGTGTTCTTTTTTGTGTTTTCTTCCTGCCGCCTGCTTTTGATGACATCTAGCTCAGTGCTACTGACAGAAAGAAATCGGTCACTTACATGTTTCTTTTTCTTTTTGCATTTTCTAAGTGCCTCTTCATGCAGATTATCATCGGAAAACACTGTCCATGCTTGTCATTGCCATCATATTGAATTGAACACCCAGGTAATCTGATATTTCTTTCTTTATTTACGGTGGTTTAGTGGCTGCAACTGTTGTACTGCCCAGTGGTCAGTTATAGATTGCGGCTGTTCAGTTACAAGTGGAGTTGGGGGGGGGGCATGTGGCTCTAATGTGGGAGCGAACCCCACAAACCTGATTGTAAAGTGTGATTTTCAACTAATAGTTTCATAACAAAAAATGGACAGAGAAAATAAAATGTGCTTTCCTTTGACATTACTGCATTTACATTGCTGTACTGTTTCTTTTTTTTTAGTTGTTTAACCAGGAGTAGCACACTAAGCTGAAAGCTTTTTTACAGGAGCGACCGGGGAGCACAGGGAAGTTAAGTGACTTGCTCAGGGTCACACAGTATGTAAGTGGAAGCTGTGGGATTCAACCCCAGGTCTGGTCTGCTGGATGTCACCAGATTTGCAGCTCAGAGCCTTAAACCACTGCGCTATACTGCCTCCCTAAACTGCCTCTCTGTTTAGTAGTTGGGGGGGCTCGCTAAGGGATAAAAGAAAAAGGTGGCTAATGAGTTTCAAAATTGAAACTGGCACAGGCATACCAGCTTGCAAGTGAGCCATGCCAGGTTTGTCACTTTTTATTTCCTGGTAGTCTACTGAAACTTAATGTACCCCACTGGCAGAAGTACTAGTGAATCTGAGACCAGGAAATAACAAAAATTCTAAAATGGAAAGAAAGGTAGTTTTAAGCTAAAATAAAATAAAACTCTAACAAAAACATTACAAATAATGTGGTAAACATCAAGTATTTAATGGGTTGTGGTGGAAGAAAAAATTACTCACCATAGTAATCTTGTTTCTTCCAAGGTATTCTTCAATGTGATTAACTACTGCAGTCGGCCTCCTGTGTTGAACTGCCCCAGAGAGAATGGAACATATGCAAATGATGAAACATTCATTGGCTCATGCCACCATTCAAACTGCTGCCCTTACCAACTGCTGCGTTCTAGAACACTCAGATTTATGAAAGCCTGTGGGGTCAGACTCCCTAACTAAGCTATTCTAATAATAAAAATAATAATAATATGAATTAACATCAAATCTCCTATAACATGTCCCACATGCTAAAGTCAGGTAGGACCAAAGAAAGGGAACAACAACCCCCATCTGGTTTAAAAATGGTTTGTTAACACAACTAAAGCATAAACCCATGTCAATATAGTAAATCCAACTGTTATGCAGAGGCCAACTGGTTCTGGAAGGGGAGGTAGAGTGGGAAGTTTAATCATATTGAAGAATACCTTGGAAGAAACAAGATTACTACGGAGAGTAATTTTTTCTTCTAACCCCAAGAATTCTTCAATATGATTGACTCTTGCAGACTACGAAGCAGTACCTTTGGAGGAGGGCAAAGAACCTATTTTAGAAACAGGATCTGCAGCACTGCTGTGCAAAACCTGGCATCACTCCTGGACTGTGTCCAAACAGTAGTGCTTTGTAAAGTATGTACTGTTCTCCATGTAGCTGCTTTACAGACTTCCAACAGGAAAATGTCTCTGGCTGCTGCTATTGTAGCAGGTGTGCCCCTTGTGGAGTGGGCCCTCAGGCCCACTGAAGGCTCCTTAGTAGCTTTACCATAACAGAACTGGATACATGCCACTATCCAGTGAGAAAAATGTCCTTGTAGAAGCTGGTTTTCCTCTTCCCACTTCCCCAGAGGTCAGGAACAGCTGCTGCCTGTCCTGCTTGTGGGGCTTGGTGTGGTCAAGATAGTTACTGAGAGCTCTCTTGACATTCAGACTATGAAGCCTGCATTCACCTGAACTGGAGTGGTTGGTGAAGAAGACTGGCAATGTGATTGACTGGTTCAAGTGGAAAGCAGACACCTCTTTAGAAAGGAATTCCCTTTCCCTGAGGACCACTTTATGCCGGTGGAATGAAATGTAGTTTAACTGCACAGGGCTTGTAGCTCACTAGTCCTCCTGACTGAGGTAACAGCCACTAGAAATACACTTTTCCATGTCACACATTTGAGATGTGCTGTAGCCATGTACTCGAATGGGGGCTCCATGAGCTTGGCAATACAGACATTGAGGTCCCCTGCGTGCACCGGTTCCCTGTGGGAGGGTGCAAATGCGCCAACCCCTTGAAAAACTTTTTGAATATGGGGTTAGAGGCCATAGAGACATCCTTGCCAGCCAAAATATATGCAAAGACTGATGCCAGGTGGGCCTTAAGGGTAGTGGGCTGTAGGCCCAGCGAGTGCAGGTGGGTGAGATAGGAGGACTGGAGGAGGGCTGACGTAGTGCCCTTGCACAAGGGAGGTAGCAGGAAGTTGAAGGAGAACTACCACCCAGTCAGCCTCATGTCTGTGGTGGGGAAGGTGACAGAGGCATTAAATCAAGGAGAGGGTGGTGAATTACCTGGAGGAGTGTGGCTTGCAGGACAGCGGAAAATACAGGTTACTCACCTGTAACAGGAGTTCTAGGAGTGGTATATGTTGTTCATCCACACTTCTTGGCAGGTACCTTGCCACTTTAAGATGTGCCGGAAAGTCTTCAAGCTGGCTCCTCCCACCCACCCAGGTGGTAAAACCCTCGGCTTCGCCCCATGCCGCCAGACCTAGCCCACTGGAAGCCAGGTTGTGCGTCGAAACGGGGAGGTTGGGTGGGTCGTGTGGATGAAGAACATATACCACTCCTAGAACTCCTGTTACAGGTGAATAACCTGTATTTCTAGGGACGTGGATATATTGTTCATCCACACTTCTTGGCAGACTCCTAGCAGTTCTCCGGGAGGAGGGAGGCAAGGCGCGCACCCACTTATACTTGCTTGGGGAATAAGGACTGGAGAACTGAGGTCCCAAAACCAGCATCCTGGCATGACTCTAGGTCGATGTGGTAATGGGAAATAAAGGTGTGTGCTGACTTCCAGGTAGTAGCCCTGCAGATTTCCTGGATAGGGCCATCCCTAGAAGCAGCCACCAAGCAGTGGCATGACGGGTTGAATGAGCTCTTATCCCTCTGGGTGGCTCCATGCCCGCCAACCTATAGCAGAGATCTACGCAGGAGGTGACCCACCTGCTTATCATCCGCTTGGCTGCAGGTCTGCCAGGTGCGGCTTCAGCACAGGTGACAAACAGCTGGCAAACCGCTCCCCAAACTTCAGCCATCTGCTCCTTATAATAGGCGAGCGCTCTTCTAGGGTCCAAAGTATGGAGCCTATATTTGGCCTCCGAGGTGTGATTGGGCAAAGTCAACACCTGATTCAGGTGAAACTCCAACACCACCTTCGGAAGGAATTTCGGGTTGGGGCGAAGGACAACCTTGTCCCTGTGGAAGACCAGATAAGAAGACTCTATGGAATCCCGTCCTTCTGGCTGACATGCTAGCCACCAAGAAGGCGGTCTTCCACGACAGGTGGTAGATATCACACCCGTGCATCAATTCCAAAAGGCTTGCCCATGAGCTTGTCCAGTACTAGCAGTAGAACCCACGGAGGTGGAGGTTCTCGCACCAGAGGGAATATGGTTTAAGCCTTTGAAAACGCGACCCCCTTCTTCTGTGTCAATACCGACTGCTTCATCGCCCATGCCCGTAAGCAGAGATGGCTGCCAGGTCACCTTAAGGGTCGACAACCTAAGCCCTAGTTGAGAAGGGGACAACAGGTAGTCCAAAATGCTAACCAAAGAACAAGATAAAGGGTCCAACCCCTTGCCCTGACACCAAATGGAGAATCGCTTCCATTTAAAGGCATAACATTTTCTGGTCGGCTCCTTACGGGACGCCTCAATGATGCTGAGGACCCCGTCGGAAAGACCCATGGCCTGGAACTCTAGCCGATCAGAAACCAGGCCGTCAGGTGCAGGGACTGAAGGGCCGGATGGAACACCTTCCCCTTGCTGACTGAAATCAGGTCCAGGCGGGCTGTAAGCCACCTCGGGAGCCTGGAGCGGACGCTGAGGAGATCTGGATACCAGAACTGATGAGACCAGTCTGGGGCTACCAGAATCACCTGCACCTTGTCCCTCTTCGCCTTGAGAAGTACCCTGTGGATCAAGAGAAATGGAGGGAAGGCGTAGAAGAGGCCCTGGTCAACGGCCTCGAAAAGGCATCCCCCTGCAGCAAGCCCCACTGAGGGGGGCAGGCATGAAACAGCCTCAGCTCCGCGTTCTCCATGGAGGTGAACAGGTCCACCTGAAGAGTGCCCCAATGGGAGAACAGATCTTGAACTACCTCTGGCAGGAGAGACCACTTGTGAGATGCACTGCCTATCCAGCTGAGGGCATCGGCCAGACTGTTCAAGGCTCCTGCCACATGCATGGCTAGGAGATCCGCCTCCAGGCTGATCACGAGAGACCAAATGCGGAGAGGCAAGGAGTGTGTCCCACCCTGATGTTTGAGATAGTACATGGTCGTGCTGTTGTCCGTCTGGACCTGAACCACTTGACTCCGTACAGACGAAGCAAATGCAGTGAGGGCTAACTGTACCGATCGAAGCTCCAGCAGGATGATGTGGCATCGGGACTCCTGAGGGGACCAGAGGCCGTGGGCCCTGAGCTCCCCCAGATGGGCACCCCAACCCATCAAGGAGGCGTCAGTCGTAAGGATGACCGTCAGCTCGGGGCGGACAAATAGGATACCCTCCTGCAGATGAACTGGGACGAGCCACCACTGCAGGCTGTCCCACATCTTCTGAGTCATGGTTACTTGCTGGTCCAGAGGACCAGAGTGCTGAGACCACTGGTGGGCCAGTCCCCATTGCAGGGGGCGCATATGCCAGTGGGCCCAATGGACCACGCTGATGCAGGCTGCCATGAGACCCAGAAGGCGCAGGAAGTCCTGGGCAGGGCGCAATTGCCCAATCCGAAATGACTTAGCAAAGGAGGAAAGGACCTCATCCCTGTCCGCCGGGAGCTGAGCTCTGGCTCGAAGGGAGTTGAGCTCCACCCCAATGAACTGAATCACCTGAGATGGCATGAGTTCCGATTTGGTCTCGCTGATCAGGAGGCCAAGTTGGGAGCAGACCTGGAGGGGGCTGCTATAAGCCAGTCATCCAGGTAAGGGTACACCCGGACCCCTAAGCACCACAGGAATGCTGTCATCACTGCAATGCATTTGGTGAAGACCCTGGGAGCTGTACAAAGGCCGAAGGGCATGGCCTGGAACTCAAAGAGATCCCTCCGCTCTGAAATGGAGGAATCGCTGATGAGACGGATGGATTGGGACATGAAAGAACATGTCCTGGAGATCCAGAGAACAAAACCACACACCTAGTTCCAAGGATCGTATGAGCTGAGCCAGAGTGACCATATTGAAGATGCGCGGCCTTAGGAACGTGTTCAAATTGTGCAGATCGAGAATGGGGCGCGAGCCCCTCGTCCGTTTTGGGACCAGGAAGCACCTGGACACAAATCCTGGGCATGGAGGAGGATCCACCACCTTGCTGACCATCCTCTTTTGGAGGAGCAGAGCTATGTCGGCTCGATGAGCCGACAAAGAGACTGCGGAACCGGCAGCCCTCCCCGAGGGGCGCTGGCTCGGAAGAGAGGGGTCTGCTCGAATTCCAGAGGCAGACCCCTGCCGACCACTTCCAACACCCAACGGTCCATGGTTATAGCAGACCAGGTGGAAAGGAAGTGGCTGAGCAGACCCCCCACGAGAGGACCCAGGGGAAGAGTGACAAGGTTGGGGATGGCACTACTCAACCCGTCACTGGGTAGGCTTGGAAGAAGGGACGGCCAAGGAGCTGCCTGGACCCTTCCCTCCAGGCTTCCTGTTGGAGGAGGCAGAAGGCTTGGCCTTGGGGTGCCAAGCGTGAGCCTGCTGGCCCTGCTGCTGGTGCTGCTGGGCCGGTCATGCCGCAGGAGCGGAAGGGCGAAAGGGCTTACACTGTTGCTAGCAGCATTTGTCCTTCTGGGAAGACGTGACCAAGTCCAAGGTGGCATTGGACTTCTCGATCCGTTGGAGGTGGCCCTCCACTCCGGGCCCAAACAAGTCGGTGCCCAAGAAGGGGACATCTGCCAGCTTGTACTGGGTATCTGCCGTGAAGGTCGAGATCCGCAGCCAAGCTCTGCAGCACCTGGCTACTGCGGCCGCCATTGACCGGGCACAAGAGTCTCCAATGTCCAGAGCAGTCTGGAGCTGTTGCTTGGCCACCGCCCTTCTCTGATCCCGCACCTGCTTGACCGTCATTTGAAGGTCAGCCGGGAGATGAGGAAGCACCTCATCCAGGGAGCCCAAAAGGGTGTGTGAAAAGTGTGCCATCACTACAGCCGAGCTAGCCTGTCCAAGGCCTAGGGAGGTGGCAGCATAAACTTAGCACCCAGAGTAGTCCAGCTTTTTTGGACTCCTTGTCAGGGGCTTCTCTCACGTCTCCTGGAGTTTCCGGGCGCCAGAAAATGCTGTGGTCACCAACCCTTCAGCCGAGGGGTGCTCTGAAAAATCGGAGAGGGAACCGGTCAGGACTGCATACTTGCGGGCCATCCTGGCGGAAGGCGCAGGACAGGAGGCAGGCCACTGCCACAACTCCAAGGCCGGGCCAACAATGGCGTCGGTCACAGAAAAGGCCTCCATAGGGGAATCCCCTCAATCCAAAATCTCTGTGAGGGGATATCTAGCCCGTTTCTGTATGGGTTCAAGCTGCATACCAGTAGACTCTGAGATGAGCCGAAGAATACCAAGGAACGAGGATGTGCTCTCGTCCACCGACAGACCCTCTGAGGATTCCAGGTCAAGGGGCCTGGAATACAAAGAGGAGTTGTTGGACTCAGAGGAGTCTGCAAACAGCTGCCGACCGCTTGAGCCACCCTCCACTAGCCGAGGCCGATCGGGGGTGAGGGTGACCGACAACCTGTGGGACAAGCCCTGACCCGACCGAGAATCTTTGGCCGGGGTTTCTCCACAATGGGTGGAGTAGCCGGTTTTGGCCGAGCAATCGGTGCCGGAATTTGATCCTCCACCAAGGAACTGAGGGCAGGAGATTGCTTCAGCCACTCGGGCGACAGCCACTTATTGCCGGGGAAGGCGACAGAGTCGGCTTGTTGCCGGCCAATAAGAGCTGTTGCCACATCATATCCTCACTGCGGTGACTCAACTTGCACCGGAGCCTCTTCTACGAGGAGGAAGATGAGAGGTGACGCCACCTTCCGTGATGTCGGGACCAAGACTGCTGGCAGGACTTGCTCGACACGGAAGAGGACTGAGACCAGTCGGGGTCGCTGACGGTGGGTCAATGAAGGGGAAGGGGAGACCTGCTCATCTCCAGTTCGGGGTCCTTGACTGGGGACTTCGGCTCGGGAGGCTGAGGCAAGTCCTCGGTAGGCACTGGGGAACCGGTGAAGTAAGGTTGTCGGCCTCCCCGTCGACAGTCTGTCTAACGGGTCAAGGAAGATCTTCACCACATCGACGGATGTCTCGGTTGGCTGGCCTGATGGGGATACAGAGAAGCCAGTGGCCTTGGCCTCAACCTCGACCAAAGCAGAAAGAGGACGGTCCGGGGAGCGAGATCTCTCCCACTCCCACGAACGTTGACGGTGGGACTTACCTTTCAGGTCCTTCTTCTTCAACCGAGACAAGTGAGTCCCAAAAGGCCCCTCTCCCTTGGTGGAGAGGGACTGGCAAAGCTCCCAAAAGGAAACAGTATAGGAGGAGCCCAAGGAGGCAGGATAAACTCTGATGCCAAGGTTTTTGAAGCGCATGGCTTGGGCCGCTTCCTCCTCGGTGGGCTTACTAACTGATCCAGCTGCTCCGGGGAGCCCACCACTGCAGACACCGCCCAATGGGCTTCCTTTGACTTCACCAGCAGAAACTGTTTTTCTGGGCGCCCCAGATGGAGTCGGGCAGTGTGGTCTTCGAGAACCGATGATGAAAAGGACTTGCACAGATCGCAGACCTGCAGATCGTGGCAAAGACCGAGGCAGCAGATGCAGATGGCGTGAGGGTCGGTTCGAGACATCTTCTGCCTCAAGGGCACCGACGGAAGCCGGGAGTGGATTTAGAGTCCATCGCAGCCACGAAGGAAGGTGAAGACTGAAGTCGCAGAATCAAAACAATTTTCGGTAAAACCCGAAGGTTTGAGGATCCAGGCCCAGAGATGCAAGAGCGCTCATGAGGAAACCTGAGCCCAAGTTGTAAGGAAGATCTGGCGTCATGGGGCAGGAGCCGAGGGTTTTAACACCCGGGTGGGTGGGAGGAGCCAGCTTGGAGACTTTCCTGCACATCTTAAAGCGGCAAGGTACCTGCCAAGAAGTGTGGATTGAACAACATATCCACGTCCCTAGAAGCATGGCTTCACCAAGGAGAAATCATGCCAAACCAACCTGGTTGAGTTCTTTGATTGGGCGACTCAGGTAATCGACCAGGGAGGGGCATTGGACATGGCCTATCTGGACTTCAGCAAGGCCTTCAACATCGTCCCTCATAGGAGGTTGGTGAGCAATGATGGAAAGTATGGGGTTGGGAGGAAAAATAGCAGGGTGGGTGGAGGCCTGGCTAGCAGGGATAACTCAGAGGGTAGTGCTTAATGGGGTGCACTCTGAGATGGCAAGGGTAAAGAGTGGAGAGCCACAGGGGTCAGTTTTGGGGGCGCTCCTCTTCAACATCTAAATCAGTGATACTGCAGAGGGTTTGAGAGGGATGGTGTGCATATTTGCCGATGATGCAAAAATCTGCAATAGGGTGGACACCCTGGAGGGGGTGGAAGACATGAGGAGGGACCTCAAGATGCTCGAGGAGTAGGCCAGGAAATGTCAGCTGAAATTTAGTGCCAAGAAGTGTGCTGTGATGCACTTAGGGAGAAAAAACATGCAAGCAGGGTACACGCTGGGGGGAGGGGGGGTCAAAGAATCAGAACAGGAACGGGATCTGGGGATCATAGTCTCCTCAAACCTTAAGGTAGGTTTCCAATGTAGTAGGGTGGTGGAAAGGGCCAATGGAATGCTGGCATGCATAGGCAAGGGCATTACTAGCAGAAGAAGGGAGGTAATGCCCCTCTACAAAGCCACGGTGAGGCCGCAGTTAGAGTATGGGGTTCAGTTCGGAGACCACACCTCTGCAAGGATACAGATGCATTGGAGAGGGTTCAGAGAAGGGCAGCAAAGATGGTACGGGGTATGCAGGGGAAGACATATGAGCAGAGGCATACGGAGCTGAATCTGTACACGCTGGAAACAAGGAGGGAAAGGGGAGACATGATTGAAAGCTTTAAATATGTAAAGGGGCTCAATTAAGTAGGTGAAGGGGGTCTGCTGAGGAGGAAGGAGGGAGCCAGAACTAGAGGGCACAGCCTCAGATTGCAAAGAAACAGGTTCAGGGGCAATGCGAGGGGGCGCTTCTTCACAGAGAAGGTGGTGGAGCCCTGGAACAGACTGCCGGACAGAGTGGTAGGGGCTAAGACGGTGGAAGAATTTAAGAGGGAATGGGACAGGCATATGGGACGGAGTATTGGGGGGAAGGGGTATGTGAAAGAGAAGGGTTGGACAGACTAAATGGGCTGGAAGGGTCCTTTTCTGCTGTCAGATTTCTACGATTCCATGACTGGTAACCCAACCTGAGAGGGTAACACACTGTTACTATTACACCATATGGAAAACCTCTTCCACTTGGAGGCATAGGTTTTCTTAGTGGAAGGTTTCCTTGAACCCCTAAGGACCCTGAGGACACTCTCCGAGAGGTGTAAATCAGCATACTCTAGGTCCTCAAGAGCCATGCCCTGAGCTTGAGGGATCTGAGGTTCAGGTACAGGATCCTCCCCTGTGAGGAGTTTAGGAGGTTATACCTGTGAGGAAGGTGTACAGGTTGAGCCACTGACAGGCAGAGTAGAAGGGAATACCTTGGTTGCCTGGCACAATCTGGAACTATCAGGTTCATTGTAGCTGGTTGGGACCCAAGCTTGATCAGGACCTTGAGCAGCAAGGGAAATGGAGGACATGCATATAGAGTACTCCCTGACCAGTCTAATACCAAGGCATTCACAGGCACTGTGCCCCTTGCTGTTGGCCTTCAGCAGAATTGGAGCAACTGGTGGTTCTCGTATGAGGCAAACAGGTCTATTTCTGGGGTGCCCCACCTCTGGAATACCACCTCCGGCACATGTCTGTTGAGAGACCACTTGTGATGGTTCTGGATGATTCTGCTGACAGCATCTGCCATGGTGCTGTCCTTGCCTGCTAGATGAATGGCCAGTAAGGATACCTGCAGGGAGTAAGCCAGACTCCACACTTTCATTGCTTCTGTACACAACAAGTTGGACGCTTGTCCCTCCTTGCTTGTTGAAGTAGTACACTGTGGTGGTGTTGTCTGTTCTGACTTGTACCACCTTTCCCTTTACCAGAGCTGCAAAGAACTGCAGGGCCAGGAGCATTACCCTGAGTTCCAACAAGTTTATGTGCAGGGGTGACTCTGCAGAGGACCAAGTGCCGTGCACTGTGTGCTCCTCCAGATGTGACCCCCACCTTAGGAGGGATGCATTTGTAGTGAGAGCCAACATGGGAGACTCCTTCTGGAATGGAACCCCTTCTCTGAAGTTGTCCCTGTCTTGCCACCACTGCATGGCCTGCGGTAGAAACCTTATCACCGGCACCAGCTAGGAGAGTGAATCCCTCCTTTGGCACCAATGATCCCTGAGGTGAAACTGAATGTACCTCATCTGGAATCTGCAGCCTAGCACCGTTCCTGTAGCTGCAGCCACAGAAACATAGAAACACAAAATTTGATGGCAGATAAGGACCTCTTGGTCCACCTAGTCTGCTCATTTTCCTACCTGATGGATAAGCTGCAGATCCTAGTTAACCAATAGCCTACTTCCTACCACCCCCAACTAGAACGGTCTTATGTCTGTCCCATGCATTCTTGAATTTCCCCACTGTTCTTGACTCCACAACCTCCTCAGGAAGGCTGTTCCATGCATCTACAACCCTTTGCGTTGAAAAAATACTTCCTCACATTACCTCTAAGCCATCCCCCCTCTATCTTTAAATTGTGCCCCCTTGTTCTTGCACATCTCTTTTTCTGAAAGATATTACCTTCTTAGACTTTATTGATTCCCTTGAGGTACTTGAAAGTTTCTATCATACCCCCCTTCCTTCTTTCCTCGAGGGTATACATATTATGCTCCTTTAGTCTCTCTTCATATGTCTTCTGGTGCAGACCCTGCACCATTTTGGTTGCCCTCCTCTGGACAGCCTCCACCCTGTCGATGTCTTTGAGGAGATGGGATCTCCAGAACTGCACACAGTACTCCAGATGGGGTCTCACCAACTGTCTGTACAGAGGGATAACAACTTCCTGTTTTCTACTGTTGATGCCTCTCCCTATGCATCCCAGTATCCCCCCAGCCCTCCTTACTGCCTTCTCACATTGCTTGCCCACCTTTAGGTCATCTGATATAATAACCCCCAGGTCCCTTTCCATTTTTGTTGTTGTCAGTATATCACCACCCCACTGTGTACTCTTCCTCTGGGTTTTTGTTTCCCAGGTGCATTAGCTTGCACTTCTTTGTGTTGAATCTAAGTTGCCATACATTTGACCATTCCTCCAACCTTGCCAAGTCCCTTCTCATCCTTTCCACTCCATCCTGCATATCAACCCTGTTGCAGATCTTTGTGTTATCTGCAAAGAGACATACTTTTCCTTCTAGTTCCACTGCAATGTCACTTATGAAGACATTAAAAAGGACCGGTCCCAGTACTGAACCCTGCGGTAGCCCGCTAGTAACCCTCCTTTCTTCACTCTGGACTCCGTTTACTATTACTCTTTGCGTCCTGTTGTCCAGCCAATTTTTAATCCAGGCTACCACCTTGGGACCCACTCCAAGGCTGGCTAACTTGTATATTAATCTTTTGCGTGGGACTGTATCCAAACCTTGCTAAAATCTAGGTAGGCCATGTCTATAGCCCCTCCCTGGTCTACTACTTTGGTCACCCAGTCAAAGAAATCCTGTAGATTCATCTGACATGATCTTCCCGCTGTGAATTCATGCGTGCCCAGGTTCTGTGCCCCACTGGCCTCTAGGTACTCAACAGTTCTTTCCTTCAGAAGTGATTCCATCATTTTCACTACCACTGAGGTCAAAATAACTGGTCTATAGTTTCCTGCCTCTGCCCTGAATCCACTTTTGTGAAGAGGAATCACATCCGCCCAACTCCAGTCCTCAGGTACCACCCCATCCTCCCATGATTTGTTAAAGAGAGTAGTCAGTGGTGTCACTAGTTCTACCCTTAGTTCTTTTAGAATTCTTGGGTGAATCCCATCAGGCCCCATTGCTTTGTCCACCTTCAGTTTTACTAGTTCTTTCAGAACCCTTTTTTATGTGAATGGACTGGTATTGACCTCCCTATCCAGAGTATTTCTCTTGTTTGGTTTAGGCACCTCCCCCTCCTGTTCCTTTGTGACTGCTGAGCAGAAATATTCATTCAATATCCTGCTTTTTCACTGTCACCCTCTGCCCACATTCTCTCCCCTTTATTAAGCCTCAGTATCCCTCCCTTGGTCTTTCTTCGCTCCCTAATGTACCTATAAAAGGTCTTATCCCCCTACTTAACAGAGTTGGCTATCCTTTCCTCGGTTTGGGCCTTTGCTATTCTGACTGCCTTCCCTGCCTCTTTCTGCTTTAACTGGTAAAGTTCTCTGTCCTGCTCCTTCTGTGTTTCCTTATATTTCCTGAAAGCTATCCTTCCCTGCCACCTCTTCTGAGAACCACAGAAGTGTTCCTTCAATGTGTTTTGTTGATTTGCTTCACACAAAGGCTTATTGCCTCTGTGATGGCTGTTTTGATTACTCTCCATTGTTCCTCCACCATTCCTTCTTGCCTGTTTGCTAGTGCTTTTCTGAGGCACTCTCTCAATTTCCCAAAGTCAGCCCTCCTAAAGTCCAATACTCTTGCTTTTGTATGGCTTGACTCTATGGCTGTGTTTATCGTGAACCACACTGTTTGGTGGTCGCTTGTTCCCAGATGGCTACCCACTTCTAAATCTGAGATTCTTTCTCCATCCCCATTTGAGCATACCAGGTCTAAGACTGCTCCTTCCCGAGTGGGTTCCAATACTAGCTGTCTGAGGCATGCCCCTTGTAGAGCATCAAGAATGACCCTGCTCTTGGATGTGCCTGCAGCACAGGTGCTCCAGTTAACATCTGGCATATTCAGGTCCCCATCAGCAATACCTCCCCTTTTTCTGCCATGTGGCCCAGTAACTGCAGAAAGTGCCTTGCTGGCCTGGGTACCGTGAGACAGAAAGATCTTGTAATCTGCAGAATGCTGTCTACCCTGTCCTGGGGGAAGAAAGCCCTTCCTCTCAGAGTATCCAGCTATGCTGCGATGAAATTTAGTACCTTAACAGGCTGAAGTACTGACTTTTGGGTGTTGATTAGGAACCCCAGGGACTCTATGGTGTTCTGTGTGAAGGACAGGGCATCCTTTACCTGCTGTGGTGACTTACCCATGTCTGGCCAGTCATCTAGGTAGGGGAACACTGTGATGCGCTGCCTTCTCAGGTGTTCCACCACCACTGCTAGGCACTGTGAATGCTCTTGGGGCTGAGGTTAGGCCAAATGGCAGTGCTGTGAACTGGTAGTGACCTGAAAGTAACCTGAACCTGTGGTACTTTTTGTGGAATTCCCTGATGGGAATGTGGAAATAGGTGTCTTTCATATGCAATGATGCCAGCCACTGTCCTTGCTGAAAAGTGGGAAAGATCATTGCCAAGGTTACCATCTTGAACCTTGGCTTTGCTAAGTGCTTGTTCAGAGCTCTGAGGTCTAAAATGGGTCACCACTCCCCATTTTTTTTCAAAGGTAGAAAGTACCTGGAGTATGTCCCTTTCCCCTTTTGGAGAGGAAGCACGGGTTCCACTGCTTTTGACTACAAGAGAGTGGACACTTCTGCCTCCAGTAGTGCCCTCTCTGTTGGAGAAACTGGTCTGAAAACTCTTGACCTTAGTTTGAGGAATGATTTGAAACTGAGAGCCAAGCCGTGACTCACTACTTCCAGGACCCACTTGTCTGTGGTAATGTTTTTCCAAGACTGGAAGTAGTGAGCCAGCCTGCTCCCTACAGGTAGTGGGGAGGTGACCCTGTCAAGCACATCAGAAGTTCTGTTTGGGTTAAGCCTTAGCCTGGAAGGCCTGGTCTCCATGCTTACAGCCACTTCTGCCTCTGCCCCTGAAGTACCCTCTCTGCTGTTGGTAGTCAGGATAGCCTGAGCTTGGAAAATTGGTCTGCTGTAGGCTGACCTAGCCCTACCTCCCCTTCCTTGTGGCCTATAAGAGGTGGAGGGTTTCTTTTTCGCAGCATTATTTTGTAGGTTGTCTTGCATTCATCCATCGTTTTTATGTAAGCCTCTGTCTTATCCCCTAACAGAAAACCGTTCTCACATGGGAAGTCCATGGCTTTGGTTTGAGTGTCCTGAGAAAGACTTGTGGCCCTAAGCCAGGCAAATCTTCTCAGAGCCACAGTTAATGTCATCCATCTGGTAGCAGTGTCACTGGCATCCACTGCCATATAAAACTGGTACTTTGTGGCCTCCAATCCACATTTGGCTGTTTCTGCCAAGTCAGCCGCCAGTCTTGGAGGTGCTTTATCCACCATTGCCACCACTTAATTCCACGATGGCTTCTGGTATTGGGCAGCATAGGCCATGTAATTTGCCTAATAGCTAGGGAGGCACCCAAATACCCTTTCTTTGCCATGCTGTCAATTTTCCTGGAGTCTTTATCTGCTGGATGAGATGACAATGGTACTCTGACCCTTCCACAAGCTGCAGCTTGGGCTACCTCTTTATGATCAGGATGGGAGAAGAGAAACTCTGCCCCGATATGTCTAGCTGGTACTTCTTATCAGCCTTTTTTTTTATCTATGGGCAATACAGAATTTGAATTCCAAAACTTTCAGGACCTGCTTCCTTAAAGATTTATTTATGGGAAGTAGTAACTATTTGGTGGGTGCTAGCCCCATCATATCCAAAAATTCTGCTTCCTCGTCATCTTCCATGGTTTCATGGGTAGAGAGGTCCAGAGCTTCCACCACTTGTTTTACAAAAGTGTAGTGGAAGGAATAATCCTCCAGTAACCTGAGAGGGGAATCAAACTCCTAACCAGGAGAAACCTCTGGTTCTATTGGTTCCCCAATGTCTTCCTCCATTTCCTCCTCATATTCTTCATAAGAGGGTTCCTGGGAGTATGGAACTGCAAGCGGAACTGATGAAGGAACCGCACACAGAACAGAGATCGGGACCGAGGGTTATGGTGGTACTAGTTGCACTGGAACCAGGATAAGACCTTTTGAGGCAGCAGTTTGCAAGGCTTGTAACACCTGCAGAGCCTGTGCAACTGCTTCAGCCGATGGCACTGCCAGCTTGTTCACAGAGTGCTCCTTTGCTTTTTCAGCAGGAGGTGTGGTGATATACTTTTCTTTATGTTTTTTCTTTGTCAGAACCAACTCCGTGATTGATTCCCCAGTGCCTTTAGGTTTAAAGGACTCACCTTTATCCACAGAAAGTGGATCTGATTCCTCACTCTTTTCCTTTCTTGAGGAAGAAGGCCTCGGTTCATACGCAGTCTGATCCACAGGAACTGAAGAAGTGAACATTTTCTTTTTACACCATTCAAGTCTTTTCTCAACAGTTTTAGCAGGGAATGTGTTGCAGATTTCACAGTCTGCTTTGAAGTGTGAAGCACCTAAACATCACAAGCAGAAATCGTGCTTGTCTGCTTTAGCAAACACCTCTCACACTTCAGACAATTTTTAAAACCAGTAGTCCCTGTTCTCTTTTTCGGTCTATCAGAAATAACCAACACCTACTTTTAATCTAAGGAGATGAACTTAAATTTGGTTCACGAACCAAAATGAGTTTATTTTTAAATAAACAGGGTCAGTTGGAGACAGCCCACAACAGTGGAAATGGTCAGCTCCCAGCAGGGACTAAACTACAGCCTGACAGAAATTTTGTATAAGACCAACCCAAAAGAAGGAACGGGTTTCAAACTTAAGTAAAACACACTAAAATGTAAAATAAAATAAAAGAAACTACCGGTTCCTCGACAGTTACGTGGAACCACTGAGGAACTACAAACTGAAATAAAAATTAGCTAAAGCTAACACTAACTAAATAAAACTTAAAAATAGCAATAACGTTAGAAATAAAACGGTTTACTTTCCCATGGAAAATAAATCAAAAAGTCAGTCAGCTGAAGAGGGATCTCCGAGGCATCTTACTTAGGCATGCAGAGAAATGAATCTGAGCATTACAGAATGCAGCAGTTTGAATGGTGGCACAAGCCAATGACTGTTCCATCATTTGCATATGTTCCATTCTCTCTGGGGCAGTTCAACACAGGAGGCTGACTGCAATAGTTAATCATACTGAACAATTCCTGGAGTTAGAATAACAAAGTTATCTCCATACGAGCAGTAAGACTGTCCTAAATAACTTGTGGCTTCACCATTCTTGAGCCATGTTTCTTATCACTAACCAGTGGAGGTAAATGTTTTATTTCACTGCAACCCATTTTGTATTCTATGTATATTTAATTTCACCCTTTGCTTTATAACTATTGACTAAAACATGAAACCAAGATTACTTTCTCCAAGACTTCATCTGCTTGCCCATACCTGAGGTTTGCAATGCCACAAAGAACTGAGATGTGGGGTACATATAAGCAGATAGAGCAAATGAAGTCATGGCGATGTGATCCTGGTTTCAATTATATAATAATATACATAAAAAAGTGAATGTTATGTGTAGAAAATGTACGAAATATAAGGCAACATGTGCCTAAATATAACGTTTTTTTGCTGTCCTGAGAAATTAGGGGCTCGTTAATATATGAACATACAAACAAAGGAAAGAAAGAAGACTGACAGGCTATCATGCTTTTCCTCCACCTGCTCAGTAAGAATACCCCAGTGTTTAAACTGCCACTTGTCAAATCATATTTTGAGATTAATTTGGTGATTTTATGATTAATTTTCTATGTAAGTCACCAAATCACAATTGCACAGTATTGGGGTGCCTGTACCTTTAAGAACTCCTTCCTGGGTACCAAGTCCATCGCGCAGATGCATGATGACCACGCACAACTGGGAACTGCTAACTTTTAACTGCTTTCTGGCTGCTGATTTATTTGCATCTTTTAGAAGTGACAGGCAAAGTAGCTTGATGTCTAGAGAAGCACTACTCCATTCTATCTGATGTTTGATGCGCTTGTAAATGCCAAATTCAGACAGCACGACAGTGTAATTCTTTCAGATGCAGTTACAGGGATTCTGTGCATAGGTGATCTTTGCTGCAGCACAAGAACCCAAGTCATGCAAGCAAACAGAATGCGGCATGAGCATTGGAGGCTACCCCACGTCTGCTCAACCAAGGCACTAGCTACAGAGGTGCCATGTAGAGCTTTATTGTGCAGTGCAACAGTAATTTAAAATTTAGTATTTAATATGGAATCAGCAATGGTTTTCAGTTGGCCGACAATGAATTAACAAACACTGCAGGTTTACAGAAAATGTATGTGAAAAATCTTGCAGTGTATAAGATTCATTTAGAAAACCATAAGACTCAACTGCTGCAGAATGATCGAGAAAAATTCTATAACATCTTGACTCACCTAGTCCTTGAGCTTGTACTTCCAAGTCATGTTTGTTTTTTTACTCTGTATGAACCCCTGGCCCTCTGGCTAGGACCTATGCCCCTGGACCCTCTGACTAGGACCTGCTTCTGCCTCTGCCAGCACCTCCTCCCATCCCTCAAGGCACCTCATACCTGATCTCCTGGGACTTCAAGGGCCAACCGTGTCACACCGCTGTGCTGTCCCCTAAGGTCATGGGTAGTTATAAGGGTGTGCTCCATGCTCTGAGCACATTTGCTTATATTAGGAGCACAATTTTTAAATCTAAATTTAGTTCCAATGTGCTCCTGCAGTGCACTAGGAGCATGGTCCACTTTGCATCATTGATCTTTGTCGAGACTATGCTACATCTACATGTCCCAGAATGAGTTGCCCTGCCTCATCCATACTGACCAGCAACACATCTTTCATAAAGGTTTTTCCCGAAGTTAGTGATGAGCATGTGCAAGGCGGTCATTGTTACATATTTTTTTTCTTTTCCACCAACTCCCTGGAAAGAGCAGGATTCTGTTGTGTTGGAAAATGGAGGTGTAGGTTCTGCTGGAGTAGCAGGTTTGTTAGATATAGCGAGGACAAGAGTGTATTCTCTGAGGCGGGCACTGGACACCTGATGCCAGTGAACGTTAGGGTTGTCAGTGCTGGTCAAGGCAAGTGCTTGGCTGCATGGGATAGAATTTTTTTTTAAATATTATAAAAACAAAATCAGGAGTTGGGGCATTCTGTGGTTTGCCTGAGCAGAGTTGTGGTGGAGACACACACACACACACACACACACACACACACACACACACACACACACACACATATCCTGACAGAGAGACAGAGATTGAAGGTGACACACTGTACAAAAGAAATTCTCGGGTTTGTCCCTTCCAACTTCATGGCGTGACCCCTTGTCCTTGAGCATCTTTTTCTATGTAAAATGCTACCCTTCTGTACCTTACTAATACCTTTGAGGTATTTGAACATCTCTATCATGTCCCCCCTTTCCCTCTAGAGAGTACAGATTTAATTCCTTGAGGTCTTTCCTTGTAGGGCTTTTGATGCAGGCCCGGCACCATTTTGGTTGCCCTCCTATGTACCACCTCCACCTGATCTATGTTCTTCTGGAGATGGGGCCTCCAGTACTGGATACAGTACTTGAGGTGGGGCCTCACCAACGATCTATACAGGGCAGGACATAAATTAGTGTTGGAGACTTGATTAGTAGCCTTTGCTAATCAAAATGATAAATGATTAGCAACTGGTAGAAGTTGATTAGCAGTGGGGGGGGGCGGGGGGCAGAATTTGGAGGAGGGGCAAAAAATAGTGCCATTTGCACATTCCAAGCCTTGTGGTCATGGAAAAATCAATTAGCACCTACTACTAATCAAAGCCAAAATTGACTTGCATTTGCCAGTTTTTGATTCGCAAATTGTGATGCAAACCTGCTTATTTTATGTCTTGCATGGGCAGGGTATTAAATAGCTGGTATAGTGTAGCAAAATGGCAAGGCAAGTTTTATTTTTCAAGGCGCCCAATCTCAGAGGCCCTGGGCGCCGTACACATAAATACAAACTATTTATTAATATAAAACAAATACACAAATAGAAACACTAATAAATTAACCAGGCCATATAAAACACAATTTAAAATAAAAGTAGTCATTAACAAGGACTATCCCAGCGAAATATGCTAGCAGTGTCTGGGAAGGCCTGACTGAACAGGAGGGTCTTAAGGCGGGCCTTGAACACTTCAACTAAAAGGGCCTCCCTTACAGATGGTGGAAGTGAATTCCACAGGCTAGGGCCAGGGAACATCAAATGCTCTGTCGCTAGCAGTCTTTAACCTCATCCTGGGAATTGCAAGGAGGCCCCTAGAGGAAGAACAGAAGGAGCGGATCGAGGTAGCGGGTGTCAGAAAGTCAGACAATGCTGCTCAAAACAGGAGTAATGCTAGTCATTTCCAGAAATTAGTAGCAGGAGACTGTTGATATTTTTTTTCTGAGTATATGGCACAGGAGACTAGATGAATAAAAATACATTTTATTTTCAATTTTGCTAATCAGTCTGTGCCAGGTGCTATACATTTCACAGCTGATTGACACGTTCACACATAAAACTGCAGATCGATTCTTTTCAGCTTATTTAAAACCCTGCAGGGGTATCACTAGCTCCCTCTCTCTGCTGGTGACTCCCCACCCTATGCACCTGAGCACCCTGCTAGCTTTCCCTACTGCCTTATCACTGCTTTGCTTCCTTCAAGTCATCAAAAATGATTACCACCCAGGTCCCTTTCCAGGTTTTTGGTTGTCAATACCTCCCTACCCAATTGGTACATTGCCCCCGGGTTTCTGTGCCCCATGTGCATGATTTTGCACTTTTAAACCTCTAGTACTATCAGAAACTGTTAATTTACTATCAGAAAACTGATTATTTGTAACTAAAAAAGTAGGCAGGAGCACACCCATGGTCTAAAGGAGCACATATTTCATGATACAAGTTCAATCAAGTGTGCTTCTCAGTTTCTCAGGATCACACCAGTAGGGACTTCCATCAGTTTTTTGGCAGTCCCTCCCCCCGCACCCAGCCATCCACTGCAGAGGTAGAAGCATGGGAATACCCCCAGGGTTCAAGAGAGGAAGTCCCAAAGGTGGCATGGCGGGGGAGTAGGGCAACATCTGCTTGGCCAGCACTGCTTTTTCCATTTCTTTCCACGCCTGGGAAGCAGCCGAGAATTAAACCCATAGCTAATCCAGCCATGGTGTTACCCAGCCTTCGTTAGTTGGCAGTCAAACGTCGGAGCTAGCATGCCTCCCCACCCAATGTTTGACAGCTATCGTTCCAGAACTTGGGTCACCAGTATCACAACTGACAGGCCAGCAGTCTCAGTCATCACTGCAAATATTTAGTGGAAGCAATAAGATGAGTGTGTGCAGTGAAATTTGTTTGTGCTGTTTCTTTTTTGGGGGGGACAACATCATTGAAATGATGCAAATATTGCATTTACTTTGTTGCTTGTAGTAAATAACCACCAATAACCTAGTACCCCCAAAATATAATTCAAATTAAATTTGTTGGTTTGGCTACAGTTTTTGTCATTTGGCTACAAAAATCTGCTAGCAAATTGCCAAACAATTACAATTTCTAAATTTGCTGTTAACCCTGATACCCTATCCCCCTTTTCTTCAAAGTACTTACCTAGCTGGAAACATAAAGATAGCAACAGCATTGACTTTTTCTAGAAACCCATTCCAAGTGTTCACAATGCATTCTGTGAAACAGTTCTTCCTGATATTTCCCATGAATCTTTCTCTTTTCAAAGACGTTGAGTGCCCCCTTGTCCACTCATTCTTTGTACAGTAGATGCAGAAGAGGTGCATTTTGTCTGATGCTATTTCCCCTTCAGATGTCTAAAAACTGTAATCATCTAATTCCTCATTTCCATGGAGAACAGTCCCAGTTCTGCAAGTCTGTCTTCATAGCCCTGGTCTTCCAAGCCCTCCTGTACCTCTTGGATTTTCTCTGCACCTTTTCAGTCCTGTTGATATTCTTCCTCGAGAATGGGAACCAGAACTGAACACTATACTCAAGATGGGGTCTGACAAGTGTTCTGTACAGGAGCATTATGATATCTCTTGATCTGCTTACAAAATTTCTTTTGATGCACGTCATGATTTTATTTGCTTTGATAGCTAATGTCCCACAATACTGCCCCAATTTAAAGTTGTTGCTATCATTACCCCATGTCTTTTTCCTGCAGAGTTCAGTAGTCTCTGTATTATAAATAGCAACTTCAAGTAAATGGCAGCAAGGGGAAGAAGGGGGGGGAGCAGGACGATAGAGACCCACCCTGAAGGACACAAACCACCACTTTTGTAGACTACCTATTTTTCCAGGAGGGAAAATAAAACACATTTTTATCACCAGATGAAAATGAACCCAGCACAAATGAGAACAGGATGTGAGAAAACAAATGTATGCAACAGTCTATCACAAGATATTAAACAAACATTTATTCGCCTAAAGAGGATAGCACTAAAAGCCAGAAGGCTTCACTGGCAACGAGTGAACTTATAAGCTTATCTCAATGTCAAGTGTATACCACGTGGTTCGAGACTTATTATACAACTGGCCTTTAGCAAAGACAACACTGCCCCTTATAAGAAGTGGAAAAAACGTACTATAGAAACTTCTTCTGACCAGATCAAACTCATTCTCAAGGATGCACTGGAAGTAGAAGTACAAATAAAGAAAGAACTGATTGAACTGAAACAGATTGCTGCTACATTTGAACACTGTCCTGAGTATAAAAGATATCACAAAATACTTAATGATATCATAAAACAAAAAAAAGGCAATTGAGATAAAAAGAACTAAGAAGAGAAAATCTGAGAGACCAGATTGACTATGACAAGGATAGAATTTATGATCGGAATGAAAAACAGCATGAACAAGCACCTAGATCGATTTTTAAAAAATATCTAATGAACCAACAGATACATATACCTGTGACAAGGAATCTGAAGAAAATTAGTCCTGTCTTTTAGCAGAGGACAAGGAATCTACAGATCCATATTTAAGGAATCAATACATTACATACAGGCCAGTGCCATGATGGAGTCCACAAATCACCAGATTTCAGGTCTCAACAGAAAGCCACGAGGGTGGGGGGGAGAAAACAGAAGAAAAGGAGATAACAGACAGGACAAGTAATGAGACAACAGAATTGGACAGAGGAACAAAGAGAAATCAAAATGGCAATCAACTCAGCAGAGGAGACAAGGGAAATGAAGGAAGTAAATTCACAAAATGCTGTCAAACTTTCATTATATATGCTTACAGAGAAACAAGTGCTTTCTAAAAGGTTTGAGCTTTGTGCCAATGAATTGCTTATCAGAATTTGTCACTGTAATTGACCACTCCCCATTTTTCTTCAGGGTTAGGAAATACCTAGAATAGAGACCCTTTCCCCACTGGGGGAGAGGTACTGTTTCTATGGCTTTGGCCTCTCCAAGAGTCTTGACCTCTATCCTAGACAGCTGTCTTTCTGTTGGGGTAAGAGGTTTAGAGAGTCTGGGACTGAAGACGGAGAGCCTGCTCCACTACACCTAACACCCACTTATCTGAAGTGATTTGACACCAATGATGGATGAAGTGGACGTAGTGGGAGAGCCTGTCCTTTATAGGAAGAAGGGAGGTGGCCAAGAAGGAATCAGTATAACTGCTGTCTGGATTGAGTAGAGGCAACAGGAGTGGGGTTGGCTCTACTCTGACGTCTCCTACCTCTACCTTTGAAAAAAACTCATTTGGGAAACATTCATAGGCATTGGCATAGGGAGGAATGCCCTAGGAAAACAACCCCTGTCTGTGCCCCCCTCCCCCCGCTCTGAGACTTCTGGGAGGAAAAGAACTTATCTTTAGCTGAGTTACTCTTGTAAGTAGTTTTGAACTTATCCATTCTTTTCATGTAGGTCTTAATTTGGTCCCTGAAAATGGAGTTGTTCTCACAAAAAAAATCCATAGCTTGCAACTGGATATCCTGAGGGACTAGTAGTTCTTAAACAAGCGAACCACCTGATAGAAATGGCCTGTGAATGACCCTCAAGGCTGTGTCGGTATTATCTACAGCCGTGAAAAACTGATACCTAGTAGCTTCTACAGCCGGCTTTACAGTTTCAGTGACATCCCTGAGCCTAGTGTCTCCCCCCTGCTGCACTATGGCCAGGACAGATTTCAGTAAAACTCTTTCTGATACCTAGCTGTACATGCCATGTAAGTAAACAAGCATAACAGCAAAGAAGCGGTAATAAATTATTTCTTACCGAAGAATCCAGATTGTTTTAAATTTTTTTTTTAAATCTTTCTCTGAAGGGTAAGCAGACAGTGGCACATTGGCTTTGTCACAGGCCACTGCCTGACCACTTTCTGGCCAGGAAGTGAATAGAGAAAATCAGCAGTACACTTAGCGAGCTGGTGTTTCCTCTCAATCTTTCTGTCCACCCTGGAGGCAGATGAAGGGGGTTTCCAGAATTTTAAAATTTGCTTTCTTCAATGTATTCTCTATGGGCAGGACAGATTCTTTGAAGAAGCACGAACCTATAATTTCTATATAGTTCTCCTCCAACTCTTGACCGGTGTTGTCCTGGAGAGGAAGTTCCAGGATGTCCACCATCTGTTTAAGAAATGTAAAAAAAGGAAACGTCATCATTGTCATCACTTAAGTCTGCTCCAGGGTGGCCATCTGAGTCTAATGGGACACCCTGTGGCAATTCATCATCACCATCCTCTCCTTCATAATACAAGCTTTGGGCATAACTATAGTCATGGAGAGAAGTACTAGGCCCCAAAGAAGCTGAGAAAATACTGCCCATAGATAGTAAAGTTTGATATAAATGCCAAGCTTTAGCTATTACATTTACAGACGGCATATCTTTACCAACCACTGATGTCTCCCTAAGGCCTTTCGGAGGCGGGGCAGTGGTGAATTTATCTTTCTGTCTTTCTAGCAGAGATGGGAACAGAACCCTGCTCACTATGTCTTCTAGAGGCCTGGCTATAATTTTTACTTTTATCAGACTTATTTTAATTGGGGCCCTCAGAGGACGTATAAATGCCTTTGTGTTGACCTGAGGTACCCTCCTCAGAGCTTTTAGAGGAGGGGGAGGCAGACTGAGAGGCCACGATAATGAGAGTTTGGCCAAAAAGCTAATCCAATTGAAATCAACTTGTTTAGAGTCTTATTTTTCTTCACAAATAGTGGAGAAAAGAAACAGTAACCACCTCCACACCTCTTGCCAACAGTAGCCCACTGCACAATAAAAGAAGATTTTACCTCAGAGAAGAGAGGGGACTTACCCATTAAACAATGTTATACTATATAAAATGTAAAGAAAAGTGGTTCCAGAAAATAGCGCTAATGCGGAAAAAATGTACCACTCAAGCACGAATATAAAACATTTACTTTGACGCAAATGCAGTAAAAATGCAATCTTACAGATTGAATACTATCGAATAAAATAAAAACAATGCAGTTTTATTGTGCACACGGTAAACTTTTACTTCAGAAAAAATGCTGAAGTGGGAAAAACAGTAAAAACCTCGCAACTGCGCGGAACCAAACACAGCCGCGTTAAAAATGGTAAAAATAAGGCAAATACCTCAAAATACCTCAAAAGGCAGCACTCAAAAGTAAAAAATATCTCACAGGAAGGTCTCTGAAGACAGAGAGCTCCGGGACATTGTTGCCAGTTCAGCAGAGAAAAAGTTCTGCGGTCCTTCAGGCTGACTGCACGCAGCACTCTCCTCTCTCTCCATCCTGATTGGCCAATGCCTTCCTCATTTGCACTGACTCCACCTCTCCGGGGCAACTTAACCCAGCTGGCATACTACATCTGTAATACATGCTGAAGAATTCCTAGGGTGAGAAGGTACCACTGTTTTACTGGCATACCTCTTAACCTACCTGGACCCCAATGAGGGACACTGTCCACTGAAATCAGGGGCACCATTTTTTACTCGACATATAGTGCAGTGCCGCAATTTTTATATCTATTTGAATGCACACCACAACCTGTCCTAAGGGTAACACTGTGCCACTGCCATTAATACATACAGTGCCCTCTTGTGAAAGGCATGCATAGGTAAACCAAAAGTAAACTAGCTGAACAGAACTGCACAAGTAAAGTTGACTGAGCAAGAGCTTATTCTGAATCTTATGCTCTAGACAAGTCCTGAATATTAACTATCTTGTCTCTGACATTTTAGCGAGAAGAGTCAAAACTTGGAATATTCAATAAGACAATGTACAATAACACATTTGTGGTTTAAAACCTGTGTCATTATATCACAGACAACAAAACATCATATGCTCTGTAGATGATATCAGCGAAAAAAAGGTATCACGCGTATACTAAGGTGATGCTGTGAAGTTTTTTTATGATGATATCTTCACCACTTATATTTTCTAACCATCACCATTACAAAAAAGAGAACAACTGCAGCCAAGAATAAAATCCCCAGTGCTTTTGAGGCTCCACCAGCTTCTTCGTCAGGGAGAATGCTGGGATGCTGCTCTCACCCTGCCTTAAACATCATTTATCTACTTGTCTACTGAATTTTTCTATCATCATTACCTGTCCCCAGCTACTGATTAATGTCTGTGAGAGGAGCATCACATGCATACAAATAGTTTCTCCTTTAATCATTTAAGATCATTCTACGAAAGATTCCCAAACAGTTTCAAGTAGCCAAATGGCATATTAAAATTCACAATTTTATTTCACAGCTTAAATTCCAAAAAATTATTTCTACAATCCAGTATTTCTATTTCCCAGTGTGGTAACTGAATAGCTACGATTATGACATTTATAAGATTCCAAGCAATGGGGGTAGAAAACCAAAACAGGGTTCGGAAAAAAATATTAATGGATTCCAAAATCAATATCCACATACTGAGGACTGTAGCTTTGTAAGGAATTGTTTATTTTTGGTTCATTTAATCCACTTGATGATTCTTCATGCTTTTGAGGGGAAGGGGGATGGGAACGCTGCAATGTAGAGTGTAGTGTACTAGTATATGTAGCTTTCCGGTTTTAGGTGTTTATTTTTTGTAAGAAAAAAAAAGGTGTTTATTTTCAGCATTTTTCTCCCCGTTTCAGAAGTACCAAAAATCTGTTATTTTAGGTGTAATCAATTTCTCGGACAACAAAAATCTTTATAAATCAGTGTTTATTCACTCACGTTAAAAAATAGATATTACACTTTTCCAAACTGTGTACCATGACTATTGCATGTTAGCACCATAGATATTGCACCATATTAATATTGCATTAGTTTTACAAAATAGTGCACCATAACTGTAGAACTATACATATATAAATATGTAGATGGTGACGGTGAGCTAGGAGCAGCACAGTATTAGAGCTCTGTTCCACCATACAAGTGAAAGGTGTAATACAAAAAAAAAAAACACGATCCACCCACATATCCAGCTCACAGTTGGTCAGCTGGAAGAGTGGGGACACAATGAAATTTGGTGTTTTTCAGTCATAACTGATTTCCCGATTTTCACCACGGTGGTGTTTTATCGGTGTTTATCGGTTATAACCTAAAACCGGAAACCCTAAGTATATGCAATCTAGCACAACTATGCTTGGTCATATAAAGTTTATCAATAATTAAATTAAATGTTGATCTTATTCAAATTATTCCACTTAAATCAGCTATTCCCTTTCTCTTTTCTGCCTTCATTATATATGTGGTTCTGAGATAGCGTGAGACTTCAATTGACTGCCATCTGTTTCTACGGTTCCGTACTTCTAAATTTGAGGATCAGGGCTAAACTTTTTTTTTCATTATATTTACTTATGCAACGTGCAGTTCAGCTCGCTTATTGATAAAGCATTGAAGGTAAGGGAGCAGGGGGCTAGGCCTGAGTTTCAAAAATATCCAGCAATTCTAACATCATATCCACATAGCATACAGTCAGTTGTGACTGTACCTTTATTAGAAAATTATTTAGTTTTTATTAATTTTATCCTTGTAATCATTCTTCATGGTTTTATGGTTGAGGAAGAAGGGCACGTTGCAATACAGAATGCAGCGTGCCCATATGGACACTACAGCAGTAGCAGCCAGTGATAAGGAAGGAACTTAATTAAATTTGAAACACATTTTAATTTAAAAAACAAACATAAGCAGATGCAGACTTTGCAGACTGCCATCGTTCATACAGCAATGCCCAGCATCACTCACCTCAGTATTAACTTGCCACACAACAGAGCTGAGAAAAGGGGTCATCCATCCAAAAGGCTCCAGTTCAACCTGTCTTCTGTTTTTGCTGTGCTTAGAAAAACAAACTCAAACTTATTGAGTTACAAGGCTCTTTTTAGTGCGGCTGTTGGCTCTCTCAGACACAAAGATCTGGCTAGAGTGCTCTAAAGGACAGGTCCAGCCGATAACAGTTTACGGAGCAGGACAGAGGACTGCACTGTGGATTCTGCTCTCTGGTACTGCTGTGGGTCAGTGATGGTGTCTCTCTGTCTCTCTCTCTCTATCATTCGTCTGTCTCTATATCACAGTCCTGGACTCAGGCTACTAATCCTGACTGGTGCCATAGCACTGAAGTTGGATCAAGCAGGAAGTCATGATGACTTGGCCCAGGAGGTTGTCTACTTGACTCTCTTCATATTTTGGAGACGGACCTGAGGAGGAGGTGTCCTAATTACATTCACAGCACTCACAGTGGAAAATCAGCTGATGGGCTTTTTTTTTTTTTTAACTTACGGCATCAGCGTAAAGCTCTACTCTACTCTGATTTGCTGCTGCCACAGGTGCGTGACATGAACTGCTCCGGAGAGGAAAGAGTTAAATTCTGTGCAGAGCGTAGAACGTTGAGCTCGAGCTCAGTTCAAACCTCTGCCTGCTGCACTCTGGAGTGTAACCGTCAGATTCTCACAAGCTAATACTAAGTAACTAACGCAATATGTGAAAATCGTAGACTTCTACTAGCCAAATGGCAACCAAATATTTTGGATCCCCCAAAAGACTGAAGTCGAGAAATCCAAAATCAAAAACCAGGTAGTGAACAACTTATGACTACTGAAATAAAGAAACATAACCCACTCCCCCTCTCTAAAAAGAGGGAGTGCACAAATGCACCTTTGGGATGCAACTCTGCACCTGCCAGCCCACTTCCCAAAAACAGGTTCTGAGAGGGGAGGGAGGTCAGAATACAGCAAGACTCCATTAGAAGAAACACAATTACTAAGGCGAGTAATTTTTTTCTTCAAACAACATGAAGTCTTGCTGTATTCTGACATATTGCAGACTACCAAGCAGTACCTCCATGGAGGAGGGATTCAAACCTACTTTGGGAATAGGCTCTGCAGTACTGCTGTACCAAACCGAGCATCACTCCTAGCCTGGATATCCAGAGAGTAATGCTTGGTGAATGTATGTACTGTTTTCCAGGTGGCTGCTTTGCATATCTCTAGTAAGGGAATATCCCTGGCAGCAGCCAGGGAAGCAGCTGTACCTCTAGTTGAATGAGCCCTCAGGCCTGAGGGTGGTATTTTGCCTAGCTTCTCATAGCAGAATTGTATACAAGAGACAATCCACTTGGCAATAGTTTTCTTAGTGGCAGGTTTGCCCTTACCCACTTCCCCATAAGTGAGGCACAACTGGAGGGAGTCAAACCTGTGTGCCTTAGTACACTCAATGTAGTAACTAAGGGCCCTTTTAACATCCAAACTGTGTAATCTTCTCTCTTCTGGAGAAGAATGATCAGTGAAGAATACAGGGAGAGACATGGACTGGTTCAAATGAAAATCTGAAACCACTTTAGGTAAGAACTCCTGTTGGTTCTAAGGACCACCTTATCTCTATGGAATGAGATAAAATCAGGCTCCACTGACAGAGCTTGCAACTCACTGATACGTCTGGCAGAGGTAACAACTACCAGGAACACAGTCTTCCAAGTCAAGTACTTAAGTTCTGCTGATGACAAAGGTTCAAAAGGGGGTTGCATAAGCTGGGCAATGCAAACGTTAAGATCCCAGGCAGGGGTAGGATCCCTAAAGGAAGGATTAGTATGAAGTAATCCCTGGAAAATTTTTCAGAAAACAGGATGAGATGCTAGTGAAGAAGGCTTTCTTACTGACAGAAAAGCAGAAACAGCTGACAAATGTAGTTTGAGAGTAGCTGGTCTGAGGCCTAGGCCATTGAGGTGAACCATATACTTCAGAACTGTAGACAATTCAACAGTGACTGGGGATAAGTGCTTTTTGGAACACCAGATGCTGAATCTCTTCCATTTAGAGTTATACGTTTTCCTGGTGGCTGGTTTTCGAGAGGCTTTGAGAATGTCCAGAACCCCTTGAGACAGATGCAAACTTGCATACTCTAACTCTTCAAGAGCCATGCCTTGAGATTGAGAGACCGAAAGTAAGGATACCAGAGCCTCCCGAGACGAGGTTAACAGATCGTGATTCCTGGGAAGAGACAGGGGAAGATGGACTGCTAGGGACAGCAACAGGGGATACCAAGGCTGCCTGGCCCAATCTGGAGCAATCAGGATCACTTTGCAAGATGGCGACCTTATCTTGACCAGGACCCTGAACAGCAGAGGAAAAGGAGGGAAGGCATACAGAAATTTCCCTTCCCAATTCAAAATCAGAGCACCCAGAGGGACTGAGCACAAGACTGGGGGGTCTGCAACAGAAGAGAGGAAGTTGGTGATTGTCTGGGGCTGTAAAGAGATCTATCTCTGGGTGCCTCATCTTGAAAAAATCACTTTTAACACTAGAGGATCCAGGGGCCATTCGTGACAGCCCTGGGAAATCCTGCTCAATGCATCTGCTAGCACATTATCCTTACCTGGGAGGTGGACTGCTACCAGAGAGGTCTGTAGGGAGTAAGCCAGGGACCATATTTTCATGGCTTCCATGCACAAGGCCGTAGACCGAGTGCCTCCCTGCTTGTTGATGTACCACACGGTGGTGGTGTCTTTCCTGACTTGAACCACCTTGTTCTTTACTGATTGTGAGAAAGCCTGTAGAGCCAAGTAAACTGCCCTGAGCTCCAGAAGGTTGATGTGGAGAAGAGACTCCTGAGTGGACTACACTCCCTGGGCTGTGAGAGCCTCCAAGTGGGCTCCCCAACCCAGGAGAGAGGCGTCTGTGGTTAGGACCACAGAATGAGACTGAGAAATGAATGGGACCCATTGCCTGAGATTGTCCTGATCCTGCCACCATTGAAGAACCTGGATCAGAGTCTGAGTCACTGGAATCAGTTTGGTCAAATGATCTTTTCTCTGAGACCAAAAAGCCCTCAGATGAAACTGAATGTCTCTCGCCTGAAATCTGGCCCCCTGGACCACAGCAGTGGAAGCTGCCGTGTGGCCCAGCAACTGAAGAAAGTGTCTTGCTGGTCAAGAGACCAGAGGGTGGAAGGAAGAAGCCAGCTCCATGATGGCCTTCGCTCTTACCAAGGGAAGA
The DNA here is from genome assembly GCA_016271365.2 of Neoceratodus forsteri. Classification (NCBI taxonomy): domain Eukaryota; kingdom Metazoa; phylum Chordata; order Ceratodontiformes; family Ceratodontidae; genus Neoceratodus; species Neoceratodus forsteri. Next base: position 625,837,966 of record CM057458.1, on the reverse strand, counting down.
AATGCTCTTGCTTTGACAGTGTCTAGTTCCACCCCTATTAAAAAGTCAACAGTTGTACTGGCTCAAGAACTGCCTTGGGAAGATTGAGAAGGAAACCTAGAGAAGTGAGCACTTGCTGGGTCACTTTTAGATCTGACTTGACTTGGTCTGGAGACTGACCTACTGTGAGCCAGTCATCCAGGTATGGGAATATGGATATATATACATATATTTTTTTTTGTCTCCTTAAGAAAGCCACTACTACTGCCAGGCATTTTGTGAACACCCTTGGAGCTGATGATAGGCTGAAGGGCATTGCTTTGAACTGGTAGTGGCCTGAAGGCAGTTCGAACCTGAGGTACTCTCTGTGGGAGCACCTGATGGGAATGTGAAAGTAGGCATCTTTTAGGTCCAGAGAGGCTAGCCAGTCCCCTGGCCTTAGAGAGGGAAGAACTATTCCCAGAGTCACCTTTTTGAACTTTGGCTTCAACAAATGTTTGTTCAGGTATCTTAAGTCTAGGATGGGCTGCCACTCCCTGTTTTTTTCGGGGTAAGGAAGTACCTAGAGTACAGACCTTTTCCCTTGTGTATTGTAGGAACTCTCTCTATGGCCTTCAAGGCTAGAAGAGATGAAACCTCTGCCTCTACAGCAATGGTTTCGGAGACGCTTGCAGGTGGAAAATATCTGGCTCTCAGCTTTGGGAATTTTTTGAATTGAGAGCCAGTCCCTGGCCTACTACCTCCAAGACCCACTTGTCTGAGGTAACAGACTTCCAGTCCTGGAAACAGTAGGCCAGCCTGCCTCCTACAGGAATAGGGGAGTCAATCCGGGCTGACACCTCAGGGTGTCTGCTTGGCAGGAGCCTTAGGCTAAGAGGTGGATGCAGCCCTGCTCATCCCCCTTCTGCCTCTCCCTCTGAAGAACCCCCTCTGAGAAAAAGAAGAGGAGGCCTGTGCTTGGCAGAAAGGCCTATGAAAAGGTCTGCCCCTAGCTTGCTGCCTTTGAGGAGTTGCCTGCCTTTCCTTGGCCTGTGCACTCCTACAGGTGTTCCTGTATTCGTCCATTTTCTTCATATAATTCTCTGTCTGCTCCCCAAACAGAGAATTATTAACCACAGAAAAATCCATGGCCTTAAACTGGGCATCCTGAGAAAGACTAGTACACCTGAGCCAAGCCAGTCTCTGGAGAGATACAGATGTAGCCATGACTCTATATGAAACATCGTTGGAGTCCACAGCAGCATGAAATTGAATCTTTGATGCCTCAATCCCATCAGCAGCCACCTTCTCCAGCTCCTTGGCAAGCTGGGGAGGGGCCTGTTTAGCCAGTGCCAGTACAGTGTCCCACCTGGACTTCTGGTACCTGGCTGTATAGGCCATGTAATTCGCCTGCCTGAGTCCCAAAGAGGATGCCATGTACTGCTTTTTTGCCATGGCATCCAATTTCCTGTAGTCTTTATCTGGGGGGTGTAAAGCCAGGGGAATGTTAGCCTTATCACAGGCTACAGCCTGCACGACCCCAACATGGCTGCACTGCTGGTACAAGTATTCCGTACCTGAGCCTGACAGCATGTACCTCTTGGCCATCCGTCTGTCCACAGGGGGTAATGAATTTGGAGATTTTAACAGCTTTTGTGTCTGTTTCCCAAAGGATTTGTGAAGGGGAATAGACAACCTTTTGGACTCTGGGATGTCCATCATCTCCACAAAATCAGGCTCCTCTTGTTACTCAACTGCTTCCTCCATAGGGAGCTGAAGGGTTTCTGCCACTTTCCTGTAGAACATAAAGTGGGAATGGGACTCAGAAAGCCTGGGAGGTGAAACACCAGAAGGCCTGTCTGAGGAGATGTCCAGTTCGATAGGCTCATCCAGACCTTCAATTTCTTCTTCTCCTTCTTCTCCTTCTCCTTCTCCTTCTTCTTCTTCTTCATCATCATCATCATAATCATCGTCCCCCTCCAAGTCCGGTTCATAAAAATCTTCAGGGGTATAGTCTTGAACCGGAGGGACCGACCGAACCGAACGCCTGCCAGAAGGTGCTGGATCAGTCAGAACCGAACTAAGCGATTGCACTATACAAATCGCTCAGGCAATTTCCTCGGCGGTCGGATGATGCGGATCTGGATCCGAACCGGCCGATTTATCTTTTCTTTTTCTTTTTGATGAAACTGATCCCTCAGAATCAGCTCTCCTTTTGCCCGAAGGAGTCTCGCCCTGGTCAGAGGGCACTCCTTCTGGTTCGGTCGGAACCGAACCGGGCTGGCCATCCGGTCAGCTATCTCTGGCCTCCTTTCCCTAAGCGTGCCCAACCTTTTATCCAGGGTGGCTTTAGGAATTTTTACAGATTTGGCAGTCTGACTCTATGTGACTAAAACCCAGACGGTAAACACAAGTGGTGTGGGGGTCAACCTTAGCAAATGCCTCCCCACACTCACTGCAGAAACCCAGTGGGCCGTTTTTTTTTGGGTTTCTCAGACAAAGCCATAACTAAACCCTTACCCCTTTTATGGCAACCGCCCGACAAGATACCCTTACTGGTTTCTAACCGTGTTACTGGTATTTGAAAAAAAAAAAACGAACACATTTTTTTTTTTTAAACCGATAAGGACTGGTACCTTACACTAAAATTCATGTAAAGAAAAGAAAACAATCAGTAACCCAGAGACCGATTCAGTCGAACCGGTCACACAAATTCAGAATACAATTTCCACACACTTTTTCTAGCTAAGTCCACTACCTAAGCAATTACGGTATCACAGACAGGGATCTGAACCGAAAAGTAATGAGATAATATCGGTAAAATCGACAATTTTTAAAACGCGAACTGAGAGCAAAGGAGAAATCTCCAGAGCGACTGTTCAGTTAGACGGAGTAAAGAATCTGATGGTTATACTCCAAAGTGCAGTAGACAAAGGTCTGAACCGAGCTCAAGCTCAATGTTCTATGCTCTGCATAGAATTTAACTCTTTCCTCTCCGGAGCAGTTCAAGTGCTGGGGCTAACTGCAATATGTCAGAATACAGCAAGATTTCATGTTGTTTGAAACTGGCATTCCCCAAATTCGGAAGCATCTGTAGGCTGCTCAGGACTTCGGGATAGGGGGTCTGAATTCAGGAAATCACAAAAGAATTGGGACAGTTGAGAGGTATGTTTGTTGGTGTTTACCATCTGGAGCATTATTTCAATTGCTTCTAGCATCACACACGTTCTGTAGCAGGGTATAAACTGGAAATTTAAAACATGTAGTTTTTTGGCGAATTGCTATAGAAATTTTGTAGTGAAATCCCAAACTCTGTAGCCAAACCCAAATGTTTCATTTAGTTAGACACACACACACACACACACACACACACACACAGTATCAAAATTTTGTGGCCAAAAAAATTGCCAACTACAGAAATAAATAGCAAAATAGGATTTGCAGAATAGAAGCGTAAACACTGCTATAGAGCATCATGTTGCTCCTCTGTGAACAGCTTGTCACTATCACTATCACCCCACCTTTCTTCTGTAAATACTGATGCAAAATACTAATTTAAGTAGTCAGCCATCTGTTCCTTGATGATTATGTTACAATTTTTCTGATTCTTCAGTGATCCAACGGTAACTGGCGTTTTCTTCTTCTGCTTTAACATACAGAAATGTTCTATCTGTACTTGTACTTCCTCTGGAGAGTTTGGGAGGCACTGGCCATCACGGGTGACTAGACAACATTTTACAGAACTCCTCACACCAACATGACACAACTGACTTCAGAGATTAGAGTTGAGAAGTTGGGAGGGATCTCAACTAGGGAAAAAATTCCCTGGCCAGCTGCATGATGCCTCTGAAGGGCCCCATGTCACTAGTCCCACAGCTAGCAACAAGCTTAAGGGCAGACACTGGCCTAGATCTCCCTATCCTGGTCTCATCATGTGGATGACTTCCCACAGGGGGCAAGCAGGTGATATTATTGTCTGATCAGAGCTTGCATTGGTGATCAGTGGACCAAAGGGTAAGGCACTGGGAAAGAAGCCTGAGTGGAGGAATATGATAGGTGGTTACTGATGGGCAAGAAATAGTACACTAGAAATAGTTTGTTCTATTACCTTCAAAATCTCAATTTCCAATGATCTTACTGGCCTTTTCCAGCTGAGGAATGCCTCCTGGTCTAAACATAAAAGCTTCACAAGATCCAAGTGATAGGTAGTCCTACAGCAAATGATGCAATCGATGTACCAGCACCACTAAAAAAAAAAAAAACAACTATAAAGTGCTTATTTCCAGAACAAATTCCTTCACTCTTCCTCAGAGATGACAGAATATTTTGAAATGTGGTCCATAATCCATTAAACCCTTATTAACTGTCTTTCCCACATTCTCTTTGTTCTTTTAACTTAGTGTATGAATTGTTTATTATGTTGCTAATGCCCTCAATCACAGTTTCATAACTGGTCCCAAATCCCTTTCCACCCCCTTTCCAGGTGACAACCAATCCTGCTCTATTGACATTTAATGTCCTTACAGATATGCTCCCCACCCCCATCAATGAGATTGAAGCAGGTCTCTGGGAGTACTAGTAGTTTCCTAACAACTGGGTGCAGATACCAGAAGTGGGTTGGGAGCTGCAGTCCAACAGTAATCTCATGGACTACAGGAGACTCTGAAAATGTACAGTTATGTAAGAACTTACCATAACAGTAGATCTTCGAGAGGAGCTCTTGCAGCAGGTAATACGAATAGGACTAAGGCTGCCAGGCGTTAGGACCCCATGGAAAAATCTTCTAGCTAGCAGTCTGTGGCAGGGGACTGCCCCTGATGTCGGCTTCGCCAGACGTCAGACGTGGTATAAAAGGGGCAGTCCCCCAGCACCATCTCAGTTCTCCCGCCGGAGACATGGCTGAATAAACAGAATGGAGAACCAAGGAAGGTCTCGAATACCCAAAGAGAAACACAGCTTGCCTTGGGGGTCAGAGCGTGGGAAAACCACCTGCTACAAGAGCTCCTTTCAAAGATCTACTGTTACGGTAAGTTCTTACGTAACTGTACTATTTTACTTCGAGGGGGAGCTCTTGCAGCAGGTAATACCAATAGGACTAAGTCCTAAGCAGTACCCAAAGAGAGACCGAGGTCAGAAGGGAGGAGGTTAGAAATAATGAGTTGGGAGTTTAGGAGAGGAGAGGAGACCCTGAAGGACTGCTAGTCCAAAGCCTGTTCTCCTCCTAGAGGCAGCGTCCAGACTACAATGCCTGACAAAGGTATGTACTGAACTCCAGGCAGTGGCAGCGTAAAGGTCTGCTGAAGACACATTCCTGAGGGAAGCAAAGGAAGTGACTGTACCTCTGGTAGAGTGACTTTAACCGATCCCAGTAATGTTATGGTGCTGACAGCAAAAAGTAATGCAATGCACCAACCATCTGGTCAATGTTTGCTTGGTGACAGAAGCTCCCATCTTCCTGTAAGCAAAGGAGAAGAACAACTGGTCCGTCTGTCTAACAGAACTAGTTCTGTCAAGGTAATATCGAAGAATTCTGTGCACATCCAGAGTATCCGGCAGGGCCTCCCCTCTATTAGAGTACTCTGGGTAATAAACCGGAAGCTTGATGTCCTGATTCAGGGTAAGCTCGGACACCACCTTCGGAAGAAACTTAGGATTTGTACGCAGTGCCACCCTGTCCCTGTGGAAATGAGATAAGGCTCTTTGCACATCAGAGCCTGTAACTCAGAAACTCTCCTGGCAGAAGTAATAGCAACTAAAAATAATGCTTTCTAACAGGCCTTGCATTAGGGTCGGAAATCAGGGGGTCAGTCTGACCCCCTGCTTCCAAAGTAGGGGGTCAGAAGCCAAAAGTTGGGGGTTACTACACCAAAATTATAAATGTCCATGAAAACCAAAAATAACTTTTATTTAAAAGGTTTATATATCAGCTTGCCAGAAGGTATAAATATACTGTTTTTTTACCGATAATTTAACCTGTACTGTCAGCAGTATGTATTCTTTATTTTTAAGACCTCTGAGCCCCCCAATAACAGCTGAAGTAGATAATTATGTTTTAAAGTCAAAATGTAGAAGCAGTACACTAGGAATAATTTTTAGACCACCTGAGCCCCCAAAACAGCAAGCTGGGCTCTTAGTGAGCAGAGACTAGAATATTTTGTAAATCAAAATGCAGTAGTAATAGTAGAAAGAGAGACTGTTAGACCTGAGCCCCCAACAGCAAGCTGAGCTCTTAATGAGAATTATTTATAAGACTGAGCAAACTAGTACAACTAGTGCTACCAAGTTGAAGTTAGTAAATAGACTATTTATTTATCTGAGCAAGAGTAGGTAGATTTGTTTATCAAGTTTCACATACTAAGCTCACTCACTTAGGCCCTGTCCACACTACGCCTCTGTAACGTTACATAGGGCCCAAACCGTTACCGCAACGGTTTGCAATTACACCTGTAACGTTACAGAAGGCGTTTTTGTAACCATTGTTGAAACCCCATAGAAGGTGGTTTCAACAACGGTTATGAAACCAGTTACACCTTGGTAACGTTACCGGCCGTAGTGTGGACGTGCGTCATTGGTCCCCTAGCATAGCGCAAGCTGCATTATGGGATCAGGTGCAGCCATAACGGTCGCCCGGCTCCCGCAGTATGGACTGGCGGTACCAGTCCCATAACGGACACTGCCACAATGTGGTCACACTGCACTGCTTCCCAGCTGTAACAGTTTGCATCCATTACCGGGCCTCAGCGGTGTAGTGTGAACGGGGCCTTAGAACCCTTCCACCATGTCCCCCCCACCAAGATTGCAGCAGTTATATCTGGTTAGTCGCTGCCCTGCTACAGCTGCAAAGGCAAGCAATGCTATTTAATTCAAATTTAGAAGAAAAATTGAAAGCAGTGTCCTATTTCGCCACTGGCCACAGTAGTACTGGGTTGCTGAGCTGAAACCAAATTTTCAAGGCAGGCTGAAGCTGAGCGCTCTCTCAGATATTCAAGATTTCTTGTTTTCCCTCCCTACCAAAAAATGGCCTGAGATAGGTTTTCATGGGTACTATCTGCTGCTTGCACTCTGCAGTAATGATATTCAGGGCTGAACTCTGTAGCCACAAGTGTTTTTCTAGTTTGTATTTTTTAAATTGCAGATTAGTTGAACACCAGATGTTCCCAAGAGAAATACAGCCCCTAGCCCCACAGACCGCTGTGTCTTTCAGGCTGTGTAGCTGGACAAACTAACTGCTCCTTTCTTCTTCAAAAGCTCACTCTGCCCTACCAGAAATTAGTAATAATGAAGATACAACATAGTTCTCCACAGCTGGAGAATGTTTCATCAAAACAAAGGTTTTTTTAAATGGTCAATAAGTCGTGAACAAGTACAACACAAAGTAGATCAAAGCCGCTCGACTATCCGAACTGTCTGCCAGTAACTGATTGATCTCTCATGCTCTGAACAGCTGTATTACGTTCCAAATCAGAGTACCATGTATGCAGCATAAGAACACACTATGTGGTACACTGATCCAAGTTATAGGCAGGCTGAATGATGGGAGATTGAGGCGGATGCTTAGATGCCTCATTTGTACTCCCGATACTGTTAAGAAGCCTACCACCACTAAACTGCCTTTATAGTAACAAACACAAGTTACTGCCATGCCTCATCAGTACAGTAGTACTTCCCTGCATGACATGGAAAAAGTGATGCGATAGACCTCCTGCATTTTCAGTTGTGTGTCAGGCTGTCGAGAATAAAACAAATAAGTTACCAGCTGTTAGATGTATATGACGGCTGCCACATCATATTAGTAAAGTAGAGGTACAATCTCCGCTTGCTTTGCTACCCGACTGGTCCACAGACTGAATCGGATTCAGAGAGGCAGTCTGTGGTACAGTCTACCAAAAATAAAAGGCTATTTTTGGTTACCAGGTCAAACAGAGAAAGTACCCTGCTTGTCCTAATGATGATGGGGCAGCCATAGGCATTCATCTAGCAGCCATAAACTTGTTCAGCCATAACAAATGCAGGAAGTTAGTCTCTCAATCACCACTTTTCCATCATGCAGCAGGGGAGGGTTGTACTACTGTAGGCACTGAGTAGAGTGACAGAATCCATGGCTTTACCATCCCCCTCGCTGCAGTAACGGTTACAGTCTGTCTCCCTCTGAATTAATGTCGGCAATCTATGACCATCATCCAGTCTCCAATACGGCACTATCCTGACGCACTCCCCAGACCAGCAGATTCATACACAGAAGGAGCACAGGTTCCTTTTCTTCGTCTGACCCCATTACCTCTTAGGTGCGATCCGCCGAACTGGGCACCGTCTTCGGCTGCTGCTCCTTGAAGCCGCTGTCACGCTAATCACCCCTGGCTCCTCCGCACTCAGTTCACCCGATTCGCCTGCTCTTCTCCCTGACCCACACAGACAAGGGCTACAGACTTTTCCTCGCTGGTTCAGCCATCACAGATCATGTCAACAAGCACAGTAATGCCAGCCACATACTCCTCCCCCAGACTTAACCAATCGCTACCCATGCTGATTACTTGGCCACTCCTACTCAGCTGGGTCCCCACCCCTTACTGACACCTCACCAATCACAGCTTGCCTCCGATACATGTTTAAAAAAAAAAGTGATCACTCATCACCGCCCCTCTCACTGTGTCCCACGGAGAAGCTTAGGACAGTGCATTTAAAGTAACAGCAGCACCAATTAAGTCAAGAAGGGCTGCATCAAAGCAGATGCAGTGCTTTCAAAATAGTGCATCAAAAATGGGAGTTTTGCCCAAGGGGGACATCAGTAGCGCGTTAACGCAAGCCCTGCTTTCCAAGAGAGAAAGCGAAGCTCACATGTCACGGCTGGCTCAAAGGGGGGCAGGGCGAGCTTTCTAGGCCGAAGGAGATCCCATGGGGCACAGGGTCCCTCCATGGGGTCTAATGTACAAGATTCCCCTCAAGAAGGTCTTGCACATGTCCAGCTGTGCCAGAGTCCTCCCATTTATCGATTCGTTGTAAGCTGACAAGGTGCAAAGATGCACCTTAATGGACGAGTAGCTGAGGCCCAAGTCCAAAAAATAGAGAAGATACTCCAACATAGATTTCACCGGACAACCCAGGGGGTCCAAAGAATGGGGAACCACCTATAAACAAAAACGCTTCCACTTCATGGCACAGGTGGCCCTGGTGGAGGGTTTTCTCGCTGCTACCAGCACCTCTACCACTCTGAGGGACACTCCCAGTCTTTCCTCTGATAAGCGGGGGTCTTCTGGCTCTCCGGTATAACCTCCCTGGTCAGACTCATGTACATGGTTCTCACCATGATTGGCACAGTCAGAAAGGTCCTCTGAATTTTCCACTGATAGATTTTGGCATTTTAGCAAATTATCTACCAATTGGGCCAGCTCAGGATAAAGTTTGTTTGGAGTGGAAACACAGAGAGTGGGCAGAGTGTCTTCAAGTTTTGACCTAGGGCACCTGCCACGATTATCGCATCTGACACTTGACTCACCAAGACTATTTGGTCTCGGTCTATAAAATAGAGGATAGTGGATGGGCAACAGTGAACAACAACACTGTTCACTTTGAGAGGTTGTCATGAAACCTCGAGAAGTAAAACACAGTGTTGTTGTTTACTATTACCATCTATCTTTATAGTGTATGGGCAACAGTAATTTAAAAGCTGAGCTGCGGCTCTTTCCATACTCTTTCATGTGCTGCGCGCACCAGACTTTGCCTAACCCACCCCACCCTCGAGGAACCGATCCTCGGTCACGGCCCTTTTGAAAAAAAACAAAAACAAAAGCAACACTTTTCAGAAGGCGATACTATGAAAAAAAAGGGGTCTTACTTTCGTGACACTGCCCTGCGCTGTTAAAATCAATTTGAGCGCTCACCACCATGGCCGATTCTCAGCTAACTGCGCAGGCGCAAAGACATTACATCTGTTGTACCATCGATGGGACTTACTCACGATGGTACAACAACATCGTGATGTCACATCAATGGTACAAGAAGACTGACAAATGATAGATTTTGAGGGAATACAACGTTCTAACATACACTATGGCTGTATACTCATTGTAGACTAAGTTTCCTTAGTGACCATGTTTAATTGTCAGGGGACAATGAAACTTCCCCAATTCTTCAAATATTTTGACATGCATTTTAAACCCATCTGTTGACTGATGCCTGGGGCAGTAATATATCCTACATCTGTATTTGTATTTAGGACCTAGGAGGTACCATCCAAATATTTGAGTAATGGTTCTGGACATACAGGATATGTACAATTAAGCATGTGAATATAACCCGTGACTGTTACTTTAAGAGTACCAGCATGGCCCAGGAAACAAAAATCTAGCACTGTTTTGCTTCTAAGGATATCTGGTTCTAGACTTAATGCTGTAAGTCTTATAATATTATGATGACAATAAAAAACAAAGTCCAGATTCATGATAAAAAATGGTTACTATTGATGAAAATGTTTTTAAAGTTTTAAAGGCAGTTTTTTGCAGTAAAATAGATAACCAGTCACAATTTTGAAAACAGCAATGACTGTTGTAACCTGTCTACAAGGACAATGCTTACAAGGCAGGTTTTTGCCATTAAACACAAAGGCAAATAGAGTTTTTAAATCAAACATCTTAAAATGCATCCATAATTATGCTAACAGCAGTTGCAAAGCAGAAAATAATATTCCCAGTGCAGACTAAAGTAGTCACAGAAAGAAATAAAAACAAATGCCAGATTTGCCAGTCTTTGGTCCTATGCCTAAGATTAAGGTAATCCAAACTCACCAGACCAATACAAACGGATGTCCTCGTGAAGTCCTAGGCGCTGCAGTGACCTGTGGTCTTCCCTCTAAGACTCCTACCTTGCCTGAAATTGGTAACGGTTTAAATACTTTTTGATAAATCAATAAATGGGAGCCTGAATCCCAATAAACAGCAAATAGGAGATGAATAATATAGCACTAAATTATTTTGATAGCTTTAATGTCCAAAAAGAGTACTGAAGGAGCTGGCAGAGGTCCTTGCAGGACCTTTGGCAGAACTATTTAATGCCTTCACTACATTCGGGGTGTGTACCTCAGGACTGGAGGATGGCTCATGTGGTGCCCCTCCACAAGAGTGGCCCCAAGGATGAACCGGAAAACTACAGACCAGTGAGCCTCACATCCATCGTGGGTAAGCTAATAGAGACTATCCTGAAGGAGAGGCTGGTGGCCCCAGAGAGCCAAAGGACTACAGGACAGCAGACAGCATGGCTTCATATGTGGCAGATCCTGCCAAACCAACCTGGTCGAGTTCTATGACTGGGTAACTAGGCAACTGGACAGGGGCCATGCAGTGGATGTCCTGTATCTGGACTTCAGTAAGGCATTCGACTCAGTGCCACATGGAAGGCTGGGAAGGAAGTTAGTAGGCAGGGGTGGGTGCAAAGCTGGTGAGATGGGTAGGAAACTGGCTGCAGGGAAGGCAACAGAGGGTGGTGGTGGGTGGGGAGCTCTCACACCCAAGGGCAGTGACGAGTGGTGTCCCACAGGGCTCGGTGTTGGGACCAGTGTTGTTTGGGATATTCATTGCAGACATATCATGGGACATCAAGAGTAAGATCAGTCTGTTTGCTGATGATACCAAGGTAGGCGCGGTGGTGGATGACCTAGGGGGATGGCAGGGTTGCAGGATGATCTGGCAAAGCTTGAAACCTGGTCAGACACCTGGCAACTGGGCTTTAATGCCAAAAAGTGCAAGGTGCTGCATTTGGGATGAAGAACTCAAGGAGGACTTACCAGCTAGGGGAGTGCAGCTAGCCCAGACAGAGGAGGAGAAGGATCTGGTGTGCTCATTACAGGGTCAATGAACAACTCGCACAATGTAGGAAGGCAGCTGCAAAGGCCAACAAAATGCTGGGTTGTATTGCAATGGGTATATCCTCAGGAGGAGGAGGTGATTCTGCCACTGTATAGGTCATTAGTTAGACCACACTTGGAGTACTGCATGAAGTACTGGCCCGTATCTGAAGAGGGACATTAAGTTACTGAGGGGGTGAAGCGAGAGCGACAAAAATGATCAAGGGGCTGGGGGCTTATCATACGAGAGGAGGTTGAAGGAGTTGAACATGTACTCACTGGAGGAGAGGAGAGACAGGGGTGACATGATTGAAACCTTTAAATACATGAAAGGAATAAACAAGACAAGTACAGAGGGGCTGTTCAAAGTAAGGGAGGGGAGGGCCACCAGGGGCCATGATATGAGACTGGAGCGAGGAAGGTTCAGGAGGGAGGCGAGGAGACACTTTTTTACAGAGAGGGTGGTGGCTGGGTGGAATGCGTTACCTCCTGAAGTAGTATGCAGTAGAACAGTGGACTGCTTCAAACGAGGATGGGACAGGACAAGGGGGAGGGTTAATGAAAGGGAAGGGTGGAAGGGAGGGGCAGCTGCAGAATAAGTGGTGCTAGCTGCACATTCGAGCAGACTTGATAGACCTCTAGACCTTTATCTGCTGGCAAATTTCGGTATGTTCGTAAAAATGCCTTTGATGCTTAAGATGATTAGGTGCTGAAGGGTGTACGTAACCTGAAGGCATCTACTTAATATAAGGAGGTTGTTTGGATTTGTAAATTTGACTCGACGTCACAATATCTTGTTGCTTGAGATGGCAGGGGGAAAAACTCTCATTGCTATAAAATACATTGTTTGATAAATCACACATTAGATGAAGATTTGAACAGCTGGCCACTTTTTGTGGTTAGTTGTTTACCAGACAGAGCAAGGTTGTGGTCAGGCATTAGTTTTGATGGGACAGGGTTTACTGCTTTGATCACTCATGTGGGCTAGGCAAACCACAAATGCAATGGGGCTGACCGATCAATGATCCCTTACAGCTTAAGCTGGTTGGGTAAAAATATGCTGTCTATGTTTATCAGTGGAAAGTCCCTCATTGGTGCTTTGAAAGGGTCACGCTCCAGGACTCACGAAGACACAGCTTGTCTGGAAATTTACAAGTCTATCTTCAGTATCTTACTTACAAATATATAAAAAGTAAAAACTAAGTACATAAGTTTTAAACTTTGTAGAATACAATTTACTAGATCCTAAACTGTTAAGCAGTTAATTGAACACACTAAAATCCATAAGTAATTGTTGCCGATCAATACAAATTTGTACACACAGAAATGCATTTTTTTATTGTTAAGCAGAAAACGGAGAGCAGATGCTTAAGCCTGAATGGCTTAACTGTATTGTTAGGGTCTGCTGAGTGGAAGATCATCATGAATCAATCTGGTTATTAGTTCCTCCACCTGTGGGTCCAGTTGTTCCACTTCTGGGGGCAACGGGACAGGTACAGCCTGTGGAGGATGTAATCCAAACCACTGAGTAGAGTGAGCCCATGAGGGTGCAGGCAGATCATGTCGAGGGGGTATAAAGTTGAAAGGCAAGAGTGAATTTGGTACAGCAAGTAAACAAGATGAGTCAGGCAATGGCCTTCCTGGTAATGGGGCGGGGGAGCCAAACCCAGTGATGGGCGAATCTGTAGTGCTGGCCTCAGGGCAGAAGGCATTGGTAACTGGGCAGACCCAGTTTGGCCTGGAAATGGGTGAGCCTGGGACGGCTGGTCCAGCGATGGGATAGAGCTGGTTGAAGAGATGGCCCAATCTGATGGGGCAGGTGGACCTGGAGCCTGGAAGGGCACATCCTGTGGTGGAATAGACCTGTTTGGTGGATTTGGTAACAGGGGCAGACCTGCTGAGGCCTGCGGAATAGGATTACATGGAGAGCACCTCGGCTAGGATTGCAGGAGCCAGGCAAGCAGATGAAGGGACTGCAGAGCTGAGTAGACTACTGTCCCATGCTCCTGGGAGAGCAAGTTAGAGGAGAGGGGCAACTGAACGGGAGGTTCCGTGGCCAGTTGCTGTAACAGTGGGAACCAGATCTGATGAGGCCAGAGAGGAGCTACCAGTATCACCTGGCTTCTTCAGCCTGCAACTTGAGCAGCACCCTCTGAAGGAGGGGGAAGGGAGAGAAAGCATACAGAAACCTCCCTGGATCTAGTGAGCAGAAACTCACGGGGACACAAAAAGGTCCAGCTCTGGACAACCCCAATCGTGGTCTACTGCCCAGGACCACACTCTCATGGACTCTTTGCACAGGGGATACGAGTGCATGCCCCCTTGCTTGTTTAGATGAAACACTTCTGGGGGTATTATCTGACTGAATCAGGAGTGGACCCCAGCACAGATGACCTTGGAAAGCCTGAAGAGCATACAGCACAGTTCTCATCTCCAAAATATTGATGTGGATAGACCGCTCTACTGCATTCCAAGATCCCTTCATTTGATATACATCCAGATGGGCTCCCCATCCTAGACCCAAGACATCCATAGTGAGGATCTGCATCAGGTTTGGCCACTGAAAGGGAACTCCTACCTCGAGGTTGACCGGATTTAGTCACCAAACCAGAAACCGAAGAACTGCTTCTGAGATCCAAATAGGTTGGTCTAGCTCGTCTGTGTCCTGGTCCCATTGAACTCTGAGGTGCCACTGTAGTATCCTCATGTTCAGCTGTGCTAGACAGGCCGTGGCTATAGTGGCTGCCATATGTCCTAGCAGTTGAAGGATCACCCTCGCTGAGACTTGGTCTGAGGACTGCACCCTTCAAGCGACATCTCTCAACCTCTCTGCCCGGTCTAGTGGCAGAAAGGCTTTGCCTTGGAAGATATCCAGGACCGCGCTAATGTACTGAAGCCTCCGGGAGGGCCAAGGGTGTAACTTGGGCCAGTTCAGGGTGATATCCAGAGACTGGAACATCAAGATCGTCTCTTGCAAGGAACTGTTCAGCTGGTTTTCTGACTGGGCGGAAAGAAGGCAGTTGTCCAGGTAAGGCTAAACAAATTGACTCTTCCTTCTCAGGGCCACTGCTACCACCGTCAGGCACTCGGTGATGACTCTTGGTGCTGGACGAGAGGTGGAACGGTAGTACCCTGAACTGATCGTGCTGACCTTGGAAGAGGAAGCGCAGGAATTTCCTGTGTGAGGGTAGGACCCTGATATGTATGTATGTATGCATCCTGCATATCTAGGGAGCACAGCCGGTCTCCTCAATGGATCATGGGCAACAAGCTTACTAAGGTCACCATTCTGAACCTCCTGTACTGGATACAGTTGTTCAATTGACTGAGATCCAGAAAAGGGTGGAGGTCTCTCATTTTCTTGGGAACCAGAAAAAAATGCGAGTACAAGCCTTTGCCCTGCTGGGCAGGGGGAACCACCTGGATGGCCTTCTTCTGCAGAAGGG
Source organism: Neoceratodus forsteri (assembly GCA_016271365.2). NCBI lineage: Eukaryota > Metazoa > Chordata > Ceratodontiformes > Ceratodontidae > Neoceratodus > Neoceratodus forsteri. Next base: position 625,822,726 of record CM057458.1, on the reverse strand, counting down.
CCTGTATTTCTGCTCTTAACAGAAGGGCGTGGTGGGGTGAGCAATAGGAGGGGGTTATGGGGTTGTCCGGTGGGTAGTTCAAAAACTCTGGGGAGTAACCCCTCTCTAGTGTCTGAAGGACCCATTGGTCCGAGATGATACTGGATCACCCTGACAAACAGAGTGAGAATCTCCCTCCTACCGCCTCCCCCAATGGCATCTGAGGATGGGGGAGGGACGACAGGGAGTCATGCTGTATTAGAGGTATTTGGCAGGGGGTTTCAGGGTGCCTTGAGGTGTTTGGGGCCCTGGGTGCCTGAAGGGACAGGGTGGCCGTGTCTCTTAAAGGCTCCTTTGGTCTGAGGCTGCCTTTTTCCTTGCTGTCCCTGGTTCCGATGAAAGGGACGACGACAGGAAGCAGGAAGCCCTGTTTTATACATTCTGTGAACATCAGCCACCGCCTTCCCAGAATCTTGAAGGCCAAGGATGACCTTCTCCGTCTTTTGCCCAAAGAGGATGGGGTCCTGGAAAGGGGCATCCAGGATGGCATCTTGCAAGTCCTGCAGGAAACCCGATACCCTGAGCCAGGCATGCCTCCTCAAGCAAATGCCCGAGGCTGCAGCCCTGGCTGCCATGTCCACCGAATTGTAGGAGCATCTGAGTATGTGCTTATCTACATCCATACCCAACTGGATAAGGGCCAAGGGCCCATTTTTACTGTCGGATTCTGGCTGAGCCTTGACCAGGTCCATGGACTTTTCCCAGAGGGACTTCTGGTAAGTCACCATATGGGCTAAGAAATTAAGGGAGCGAACAGAACCAGTGGCTGACGTGTAGACCTTCCTCCCCATGTGGTCCAGCTTTTTGGACTCCGGGTCCAGAGGCTGGATGCTCATGTGCTTGGGCCACTGAGCTCTTCCATGAGCTGCCATGATCATCATGAAATCTGCTTTAAGATTCTCTCCCATGAATGGTGCCTCCTTGGGCGTCCTATATAGTCTGTCTGACTTCCTTGACACTGCAGACGTAGTGGCAGGACTCTATCAGGTGAGCCTGGTGACGTCTTGGAATGGCTCTACCAGAGGCTTGGCATCCTCAGATTCCCAAAATTTCGCTAAGCAGCGCCTTTCTGGATCTAGCTCCTTCATGTCCCACTGATACAGGGCTTGTATGTGCCACATAATGTCGAGGAATGATGGGTTGTCCAGGGGGGAACTAGGGGAATCTCCTGGCCTGGGGTAGGGGACTGAAGATATTCCCCTGAAGAGTAGTCCAAGGCTGGGTCCCCTGCCTCATCTCCTGAGGACAATGGTGGACAACCGCTGGAAGAAGACACCAATAATGGGTGCCTTCTTCTGCCTATGTAACCTGGCGTTGGGTGGGAGTCTTCCCCAGGTGCCCGACCACCGGCAGGCAGAGGGGGCGCTGCAGGGGATGGATCCTTTGGTGAAGGTTCCGTAGGTCTGTAGAGTAAATCCCCTTTCACTGTGTTCCACCAAGAGGTGAACAACGCACAGACGTCCAGTAGGGGGATGACTGGGGGTGGGGGCGTCGGGTGCAAAGGACCGGGGACAGGCCATATGGACTCTCCAGAACTGGCGTCCGGTTGGCGGACTCCTCTACCAAAGTATCGGGCTGCAGGTCTGTTTCAGTATCGGGGCAGACCTGTCATCTGACCCGGCATCTGGTTTACAGCGCAAGTCTTCGGGCAACTGATCCCCAGGAGTTGAGGCAGATGCCTGATCTTTAGGAACCGATGGCCTCTTATCGGTTGGCAGCGCCTGGTCATGGGCAGAGGGCAAGCTAGTCGGGCTTATGGGTTGTATGTCACCCGCGGAAGGCTTCCTCTTTGATTCAGGGGGTGGAAGCGTCTGATGCTTGCCGACCTCCCAACGTCTGGTGGAGTCGTCAGAGTGCCTGCGCTTATCGGATGAACCACTGGACTTACGGCCTGCATAAGAACGCCTGCCTGAGCCAGATGCCTGACCCTCTTGGTCGACCTGTGAGAGGACTTGTGGAGTCGGTGAGCCAAGGGAAGCTGAGCGGATGAATGCCCAGATGAAGAAGACTCCTTGCTCTTGTCGTGGGAGGAGGAGGACATCTTCTTATAAGTAGTCTCAGAAGTAGAAGGTGGGACTGACCCTAACCTCCCGCCGGAGGCCAAGGAAGTAGATGCCTTATGGGGAGACTTTGGGTGGGATTCTGACCTGGTCCTGTCTTTTTCCCCAATGGTGATGTTTCCCTCCTGATGACTTCTCTTTGGAGGGAGACTCTCAAGTGGAATATGAAGAACTACGTCCCGATGGAGATTTCTGCATGGCTTCCACCTGCTTCTTTAAAAGATGGGTCTTAAGGGCATTGACTCTTCTGATGCAGGTCTTGTTAAATTTCCGGCAGTGCAGGCAATCGTCGGGCCAGTGGTCTGGGCCAAGGTAGATCAAGCAGGCCACGTGGCTGTCCTTGTCTGGGATCTGTTTCTCACACAGACATTTTGACATGCGCCGCATGGAGGAGGGAGAAGACATGCAACTGCATTGAAGGAACAATGAAAAGTCTGGAACAGAAGCACTAATATGACTGGGAAAAAAGCGCAGTCGACTGCAAAAACTAAGGCATCCGTGGAGCCAATGTAAGTGGGTTGACGGAGGGAAAAGAACCGACTGCTAGCTAGAAGATGTTTTCTGTGGGGTCCTAATGCCTGGCAGCCTTAGTCCAACTGGTATTACCTGCTGCTAGAGCTCCCCCTCGAAGTAAGATTAATAGTTTTTACCTTTAAAACTACTGAGGCAATTTCTGAGTGAAGGAAAGAGACATGAGCACTGAACTAACATAAAATATTACACATTCTTGAGTTAAGGGACTGTGGGTTTGTACGGTAGCAGTGTGACCTCGGGAGTCCACTTCCAGGTCATCAACTACAAATCTAGCCAGTAGGGTGTGCGGAGCGACCAGAAAGCTCTAACAATACTGTGAGACAGCTCTGTGCTGTGGGACAGGAAGCTAGAGTACTCAATATGATTGAAATTAAACTATTTCTCTAACAAAGCAGGTCTCTGGGAGTACTAGTAGTTTCCTAGCAACTGAGTGCAGATACTGGAAGCAGGTTGGGAGTTGCAGTCCAACAGTACTCACACAGACTACAGGAGACGCTGAAAACAATACTTTTTACCTTTAAAACTACTGGGGCAATTTCTGAATGAAGGAAGAGAACTGAGCACCAAACTAACATCAAATATTACTAGTTCATGAGTTAAGGGACGGTGAGTTTGAATGGTAGCAGAGTGACCTAGGGACTCCACTTCCAGGTCATGGACTACAACTCAAGCTGGTAGCGCAAGCAGAGTGAGCTCGGCAAGTGCATGGTCATCGCACGCAGAGACACGCACATTTGCGTGTCCGGCATGGACGAAGGGACGTGGAGCAGGAAGCTAACTTCAGATAGACTTAAAAGCAAAGGTAACCAATGTAAACTATAAATCCACTCTTATTACCTGGTAAAAGTGTTAATATGGAGGTTTATAATCAGTCGGATGATTAACTATCATGTTTAATGATGGAACTATCTTCAACTGTAGTAGCTGTTCCATGTACACAGCAAATGTAGAAGAAAATGTGGATGGTGTATACATTTGCCCAAAATGTATTGAGCTAGGAAACCTACTAAATGAAAACAAGATATTGCATGAGCAAAATAAAGCACACATTCTTCAAGTAACTAACGTAAAACCTAAAACGGTTAGTGCAGATAAAGGATCATGATAATAGTTTAAGCTCGAAAAAGAGATAACTGACCGTGCAATGGAGGGTACCTCAAATGACTGGACTTCAGTAACTTGGACTTTGTTGATTCCCTTGAGGTACTTGAAAGTTTCTATCATGTACCCCCATCTCCCTCTTTCCTTGAGGGTATACATATTTATTAAGCTCCTTTATTCTCTCTTTGTATGTCTTCTAGTGTAGACCCTGCACCATTTTAGTTGCCCTCCTCTGGACAGCCTCCATCCTGTCTATATCCTTGCGGAGATGGGGTCTCCAGAACTGCACGCAGTACTCCAGATGAGGACTCTTACCAACTGTTTGTATACAGGGATAACAACTTAATGTTTTCTACTGGTGATGCCTCTCCCTATGCATCCTAGTATCCCCCAGCCCTCCTTACTGCCTTCTTGCATTGCTTGCCCACCTTTAGGTAATCTGATATGACTACCCCAGGTCCCTTTCTATTTTTGTTGTTAGTATCTCACCCCCACATTCTTTTTTTTTTTTTTAGTCTTTGGTAACTGGGTTAGGCCCACTAGGCACAAGTGCCTGTTTTCAGGGGCGACCTGGGAGAACTGGGAAGGTTAAGTGACTTGCTCAGAGTCACACAGTATGCAAGTGGAGGTCGTGGCAATCAATCCCAGGTCTGCTGGATGTACCAAGCTCATTTGCAGCTCATTACTCCAACCTCTAGGCTATACTGCTGTGTATACTCTTCTCCTGGGTTATTGTTTCCCAGGAGCTTTACTTTGCACTTCTTTGCGTTGAATCTAAACAGATACGGACTATTAAGTACCGAGGAGGAAAGAGGAGTGGAGGGAGACATGAGAAATGATAATGAAGGTGAGGAATTTAACAAAAAAAAAAAAAGAGAGCTAGTGATAGGAGACTCAATCCTGCAAAGAAGAGGCACCATAATATGTGGCAATGACAAAGAAAATCACAAAGTAAATTGTCTACCAGGATCAAAAATTCAAGACATCAAAAGCTATCTCCCTAATGTTATGGACACCAATAATGAAGGCCAAATTGTGGTACTGCATGTAGGCAGTAAGAACATGGGAAGTGACCACGTAAAAGACACTGTTGATGACATTAGGGATTTGACAAAAACGATAAGAAATGTGGGAGGTGAAGTAATGATATCTGGAATATTACCAGTGCTAAAGGGTCATTGAGAAAAAAACAAGACAATACAACACATAAATGTAAGGCTTGAAAATACATGCCATAAAGAAACAAGCATTTGTCAATGCTGAATGTTTGCTTGCTGGTATTGGCATTGATAGTGCAGGAGTTAGAGAGATGCATAATAGGTATGGCAGTAAGTACTGAAGTAACGCCAACCCCCACCCCCACCCTGCAGAGACTGAGAGGTGTGCCTCTGGGTTGTCAGGCATAACACTCACGCCATTCCATCTCACCGACAGGTGTCGTAGTGTGCCTTGAGGTCTCCAGCCCTTATGCTCTCCCCATTCCATAAGGAAATAAGTTGAGATGGGCGCAGTATAGGAGAATGAGGTGAACGTTAGGCCTGAAGACCCCAAGGCCCACCTCGATGCCTGTCAGTGACTGCGGGGGGGGGGGGTGGAATGGTGAGAGCATTACGGCCGACGACCCCGAGTCACACTGCCGACGCCTGTCAGTTTGTACAGGGTGGGCGTTACAGTTGGAAACATGGGCTTTTTTGGGACCCCACCTGATTAACAGTGGCAGTATCATTTCGTTACTCAATCCCAAAAGGTGACTTCGCACAGTAAGTGTGCCATTCGGCGCCACAGGTGCGAAAACACATTTCAGGCAGGATGTGAAAAATGACAGCTGTACTGTTCATGAGGAGGTGTGAAGAAATGGCAATACTGAAAATCTGGAGTGTAAATATGAAAAAATGGCGAAGTTACAAGTGTGCATAGAAACTATGCAACGCACGCTCGTAACGCAGTCATTTTTTGGAATGTTTTCACCAAATTTTCAAAATGGCCTTTTTGGATCTTCCCTCATGAAAAGTGGCACTGGGACTTCGTTAATCTGTCCTGAAAGTTGATTTCACACAGCGACCATGCTATTCTGCGCCACAGGTGCAAAAACACATTTTGGGAAGGATGCGAAAATGACTGCTGTACTGTTCATAAGGGAGTGTGAAAAATAGCAATGTTGGAAATTTGGAGTGAAAATATTAAAATTGATGAATGAGTGTGCAGAAACTGCACAACGGACACTCATTAATTAGTCATTTTTTGATTTTTCACCAAATTTGCAACAAGGGCTTTTTGGGACCCCACCTCATGACCAGTGGCAGTGTCATTTCATTAACTGGTCCCAAAAGATGATTCCATGCAGCGACCACGAAATCACCTTTCAGGACTGAGAAACAAAACGACAGTGAGTGTACATGAGATGGGGTCCCAAGAACCCCATGTTGAAAATCTGGGACCAAAACTCCAAAAATTGGCTGAGATATCAACCTACTGTAATTGAAAACCCCCCACTGACTGCCATTATAGGGCTTACCATCATTTCTTCAGTTGCCGGTTGGTCTTTGAAGAGTGCAGACATGTTCCCAGTCCTCAGAAGATCGCTGCTCCCAACCTCTGGAGGTAAGTATGGGTGCTGGGGGGTGCGGGGAGGTGGGTGCACAGATGGAGGAGGTGCGAGTTGGGGGAGGGCCGGTGGGGTGCTGAGGACTGTTTCTTTACTTTCAGGTTTAAAAAAAAATACATTGTGGGACGTGTCTTTTTACAGGTGAAATATTACAAAATGGATTTCGCACACTGGGGTGCGCCCAGTGTACCAGAGTACTGGGGTCAATGCCGACCAGGGATGGGGCACCGAGGTCGGGTGAGAGACTGAGCATGGGGGTATCATATTATCTGACACCGGGAGGGCATCCCGTGTTGGAAACATCAAAGAAGTATTTTATGGCGCACTGGGGTGGGCTCCCCAGTGCCACATTAATGGGGGAGGGGATACATGCTGATATCGGGATTGAGCACCCTGATGTCGGCAGAGGACAGAGAATGGAGGGTGCAGGGTGGGCAGCAGCAGTTGGGGGGAAACTAATTTGTTCTGCTGTGTGACTGGTTGGGTGGGAGGGGGGACTGCTGCTGCTGCAATGACGAAACTGCCCCTGACTGCAGCGGCAGATTTCTTTCAAGCGCGGCGCTCGCTCTGAAATTGCTCTCATCAGCAGCTTCAGCATGAAGTGTTGGCCGATGGACGCACCCGTTACAACGTTCACTGGACTGGCCACAACACTGCCACACCTCTGCAATGCTCTACCACCGCAATATGTTTCTTGTGCGCTGCGTGTGCAAGCAAATATTAAAATCACCTTCGTAGACTCTTGGGAAGCTTTCTTTCAGCAAAGGAATATGTATGCAAAGGATGGGCTCCACTTAAGTTTAAAGGAAACAATATGCTAGCGAACATTATAAATAAAAAATTACCTTCAAGTCCTTTAAACTTGAACTGAAGTGGGGGAAGGGTCAACACAGAGAGAAGAAACACGTAGAAATGCAAAACTAAGTAAAATAAAAAACAAAGAAATTGTAAAATGCTATCTAAACAATGTTAGAAATCTTAGAAACAAGAAAGAGGAGTCAGAACTATTATTATTGCCTAATGGTGATATCAAAATGGTCTTTATCACAGAAACATGATGGCAATCTGATGATGACTGGGAAACATCAATCCCAGGTTACCAGTTGTACAGACTGGATAGATGCAGGAAAAAAGGAGGTGGGGTGGCAGCCATTGTCCACGAAACAATTAAAGTAAAGTTGCAAGATTACATACCAGGCTAGCGATAGCCCTTCTGTGCCAAGAGTAAAAATGTTAATATGCTTTGTAAGGTTTTGGAAGGGATTGTAACTCTGGCTGAGCTGCCAGCCAACCCGATCCCCTCCACTTGACCCCAGCTCCTCCGTGTTGTGACGTTGCAGGGACAGCGTGGGGATGCGCGCCATACAAGTGTATGGGGCTAAGTCTGGAGCTTCCTCAAATCAGCCTCTGACTGTCTATGTGCCATACAGACACAGGTGGAGACTCTCTCTTCCCTTTTCGACTGACTAGGGGTGACGCCCTGAGTGCTGTTGCTACCGTTTTGCTGTTCAGTTCTGCTTATAATCTGCACTAGGCAATTTCTGCCCTCTTGTTTTGAGTGGGCACCTGTCTGTATTCTCAATAATTTGATGCTATACTACATTTTGATGTTATTTAGATGGTATTCTATTAATCAACTCTGTATATGAATCTTGTTGCTATCTGCCTACTTAACTGCTTATGCCTGATGTCCCATATGCTGTATCACCTATTTGTATATGCCGGATGCTCCTGTATGCTTCACTGACTCTGTATGATGCATTGTATGTACCCTGTAACCCTCCAGGGTCGCACCTGAAAATAGGCACTTGACTGTCTAGTGTGCTTACTTGGTAAACAAAAGCAAATAAATAAATAAATAATTTTCTGAACGATTTTGCACACTTCAGACTGCATATTAGGAAAAATGAAAGCCACCGCTCGACTAATAGGAACCTTATTAGTCTGACCTTATTGACCTTATTAGTCAAGAGGTGGCTTTCATTTTCCTAATATCTGATCAAATAGTGCAAAATCGTCAAGAAAATAGCCTCTATACTTAGTGCGCCTCCCCAGCGATCTTACTGGCTAAAAGAATGATAATGGAGGAGGCGTGAAGAAAGCGGGCAGACTAGGAAGTGGGAAGGGATTAGCTGGCTGGCAGCTCAGCCAGAGTTACGATCCCTTCCAAAACCTTACAGAGCATATTAAAATGTTTACTCTTGGCACAGAAGGACTATCGCTGCCCCAGGGTACCGGGCTGTGAAGCCCAAAGTCTTAGTAAGGTGAACTTACACTTTTACTTTAAATCTTTGGACATTTCAGATAAAAATAAGAAAGTTAACAGTAAGGTGGAATCCATATGGATCAGAGTAGTGGGTACCGAAGGCAGATATTTAATCTACGGTATATGCTATAGACCACCTAATATACAAGATGAAGCCAACAAGGAAATATTAGAAGAATTAGAAAGAGGCTGTGAACTAGGACAGGTCAAATTCATGTGAGACCTGAACTACAGTGATATTTGTTGGGATTCCATAAAAGGCACAAAACCTCAGAGTAAAGAATTTCGAAACACTATAGAGCACCTAGGATTGACGCAACATGTGAAATCCCCAACACACAGTGATAAAATACTTGATATCATACTAACGTCAGAGGAGTTGGCCCTCACTAACTGCATCACAGACTTACCACTGGGGGGTACTGACCACGATGGTATCCTGTTTTCAACTCAGGAATGTTGTTATGTTACACGAGAATGCAGGGAAACATTCAATTTTAATACAGCAAATCACAATCTTATACAAGAAGAAAAAAATACTCACCTTAGTAATGTTGTTTCTTCTAATGGGAGTCTTGCTGTATTCTGACTATATGCAGTAAGCCCCAGCACTTGAACTGCCCCAGAGAGTAAAGAGTTAACTCTATGCAGAAGCACAGAACGTTGAGCTCGAGCTTGGTTTTCAAACCTCTAGTACTCTGAAGTGTAACAGTCAGATTTTTCACTCCGCCTAACTGTGAAGTCACTCCGGAGATCCCTCCTGCACTTCGGTTCGGTATAAAGTATAAATTGGTCGTTTTTATCTAACCACTTCTTTATTTTTGGTCTTCTTGCCTCTGTCTTGGTAACAGTAAGTGGTAGCAGTAGGTAGTTTGCTGTAATTCTGGTATTTCTTGTGCACAATGTTTTGCCTTCAGTTCTTCTCCGGTTGGTCCGGTTTAGAACCAAAATCCATTCTATTTGAGTTTTTGTTCAAAAATATTGCTGTGGTTTCCGGTACTCATTGGTTCCTAAAAAAATCTAATTTTAGTTACAGCATTCCAAAGTTCAGAAATTTTCCCATAGGATAACACTGCGGCACCCATGACATATTCCGGTGCCCGTATCTCGCAAATGGTTAGAGATACGGATTTTTTGTCGCAAACATTCTTAGTCCCCCATGCAGAAGTAGGTTGGAAAGTCATGAATACCATGAAATTTGAATTTTTATTTCTAGCTTGTATGGTTACTGAGATATCTAGGAATTAAGTGTTCCAAATGCTCATTTTCATGTCCGTAGGACACTATTACCCCCCCAGAGTTAGCACTCACAGCGCATTTCAGTGCCTATATCTCATAAACGATGCGAGATACAGATTTGGTTGATTTATGCTGAGAGAGCTACTCGCTGTCATGATTACAATGACGCTTGAATTTTCTTCCTAGCTGCTACGGTTCTTGAGATATTGGCAAATTAGTGTGACAAGGGTTCCTTGTCTTATAGGGCTGCTGTATGGCTCTATACTCATGCATGAGTGGGAGCACAGGGTCCAGAGGGCCCTCGCTCCCACAGACACATCTCATTTTGCACAAATGGGCAGCTTGCTGTGAGTGCGGGGCCTTCCCACCAACACGTACCATTTATTACTTATATTACGTTTTTTCAAAAGAAAGGAAATTCTTACATAAAAACTTTACTACGCGCTGTTAGGTTGTTTCCACAGTGAAAACATGTGGAATTAATGTTAGGTTACCACCCTACCACCCCACCCCTCCTCAAAACACTAACTCCGATTCCCTCCCACGCAAGCACACACACATGCAAGACACATGCAAGATTGTAAGACACTATACCACTCCAGCACGTCTGTAAGCACAATAATCACAACACTGTACTGATTTCACAAAACACTGTGTAATGAAAAAAACTAATTCAGTATAATCGACTCTATACTGCCAGCACAGTATGATGACACATTACTGCTTGCATATCTTCTTTATACAATGACACTTGGCCTGTACACATTTTCTAAATATTGATTTATATGTATCATAATTCAATAATTGGGTCGCTGCAAGTATTGCTGCTACCACATATGTAAAACACAAGGTTCTTGGCTAGTGGTCCCTGGTAATCCAATAAAGCCACCTGACACCAAATGTTGTTTTAAATCAGTTGCAATTTATTAATACCAAATAAGCCTGACAATTTTACCTCTAACATGATCAAATCTAAACAGCTGATGGCTTTTTACCACCAGGGCTACAGCATTTCAGACACACGTTACAATACATCTCTGAATCCCCCGAGCAATCTAAGGATAGTCTCAGACTGCAGATAGTCCGAGACTGCGTCTTCTCGAAGGGATGCTGGACATAACCATAGGTCCCATATTTATGTGTAGCAAACTTAGAAAAAAAATGCAAGGCTGGAATTTCCCAAAAACTACGACAGCAGATTTAGCCTGGACACCTGTTCATTAATACATTCCCATAATCAAAGTTTTTGATACATCCTGTAACTACAATTTCTGAGACATCCCGTAATCAAAGTTTTTGGTTATGAGATGTACCTGACATTTTGCCAAGACAGGGGAGTTATTCTCATCCTTGGAGGGGAAAACAAATGGTGACGGAATTGTATATTTATCACAAATAACTTTTGTCTTAGGAGCCAGAAAGCATATGAGAGACATGACTAGCTTGCTACAAATGTCAAAGTAACCTTGTACCAGCAACCACATGAGGTATCTCATTATTTCTTATCAGTTTTCTGTTAACCATATTTTTTAAACACAAGAGAATTATATGATGAGAAACTTTTAACAGTCAAGGCTAAACAGTTATTAACAGCTGTGTGCATATCTCGGCCACAGCCTCACCTTATGCTTTCAGCTATTTTCTTCATTTTATAGAATCTTACAATTAACCCTTTTAAAGTCTTACACACACACACACATACATTTAAGTGACATGGTGGTATTTAGCCACTTGCAGCCTTTTGCTACTAGATATACCAATTCACATGTTGGCATCATTTAGTCATCTACTAGCCATCTTCACTTTTTACTAGCCATTTAGCAATTTACACAAGCCATTTTATACCTTTCTATCTCCTCAACCTTTTGGTTAGCCAACTACATATTGTTGATAAAAGTTTGGTCACTGGTTACTAAAACCTTGGCCATTGGCCACTTTCAACACACAGGCATGTGACAGCAGGACAGATAGATCTGACCCATACACAGTGGTTTGGAGATAATGCTCAAGTGGGAAACTACCACCATCACATGTTGTTATGCTGCTGCGTTACCTAGAAATGCTCATTAAAAGTATGTTAGGGTTACCTTTGTGTGTTACAACTGTTGCTTTTACATCTTACTTATAAACTATAGCACAAAAAAATTACTTTTATTATTACCACTGTTTGTTATTAGGACTGACTCACTGTATCAGAAAAAAAAATGCAAACATACAATGACTGTTGCTAGGCTCACACAAACGGTCATTTGTAATACACTATGTATGGATAGCATACTGTGTGTGTTTCATCAGTTGTTAACTATTGAAATGTGGGCATCTGCTTAAATCTTGTTATTGATGTTTGCGACGCAAAAATGCTTACTGTGAGCCATCACCCATGACTGCCCAGCATGTGTGTGTGTACCCCCCCAAGGCACTATGATGGCAGCAGAACTCATACAGTTGGTGGACCGAGATGATGCCTGTGTGTTGTAGAATGTTTAGAGAGTTTATGTTACTTCTGTTACCTGATCCTGCCCGTCTCTGGTTGGTTGTCTTGCCTTGGCCCTTCCCTTGCATGCGTGTGTGTGTGTCTGTTTCTGTCTGGGGAGGTGGAGGGAATGCGTAGTTAGAGTTTTGAGGAGGGGGCATGGGGGTTGGGTGCTAACCCTAACATTGAATTTCCATACTTTTGTTGCTTTGGAAACAACCGTATCTGGTGCATTAGTGAAGTTTTTTGCAAAGAATATATATATATATATATATTTTTTTTTTTTTACAGAAAGGATTCTGATTGGCAAAAATATAAGGAAATTCAGGAAAAAAATATAAGAACATGATTAAGAGAAATAAAGTATGGAAAGGAGCATAGCCAATAACAGTTAAAAATATACCATGAAAGAGTTTTATGGCTATGTCAATTCACTGCATAATTCTAATAGCTCAGTAAATATGATCATTACAGAAAACACTTCTTTAGATGAACCTATTAAAATTGCTAATGCATTTAACAATTATTTCTCCTCCACATTGACTCAAAAAACTGTTTACAAAGAAACAGTAAACAAAAAGATAACAGATAATATTAATATCACATAAGAACTCATAATAAAAATATCACAGTTAAAAAACACGCATTCAGCCAGACCAGATAATATTTCCCCTAAGTTACTAAAACTTATAACTCTTTATATAGCTAGACCATTAAAACAATTATTTACACAATCCATCAATAACAGTGAGGTACTGTCTGATTGGTTATGTGCGTCAGTCATACCAATACATCAAAAAGGAAGTAGGACTGTATGTAGTAACTACAGACCAATAAGCTGGACATCTGCACCAGGTAAAATATTTGAATCCACCTTGAAAGACTATATATCTGACCACTTGGAACAACAGGGTACTGCGGATCGCAACCAACATGGGTTTAAAGCAAAAAGATCTTGCACAACACATCTTTTGCGTTTCTATGAGGAAAATATCTAAGGCACTGGATAGAGGTTTACCTGTGGACTGCATATATCTTGACTTCTCCAAGGCTTTTGATACTGTACCGCACACAGCCATTATTAAAAAACTGGTAGAAATCAAATTAAACCACAAGGTGGTACAGTGGATCCATCTGGGAGTGGCTGGGCGACAGGACACAGAGGGTGTGCATAAATGGCTACTATTCTGGTCAGAAACCTGTGATAAGTGGAGTGCCTCGGGGTCGGTCCTTGGGCCTATCTTGTTTCAGATTTTCATCTCCGACATGTAAAAAGTGGTTATGAACTGGGTAACAAAATATGCAAATGACTCAAAACTGGCAACAACTGTACAAACAGCAGAAGGACAGACAGACTTTCAAAATGATCTGAACAAAATAACCTGGCAATGGAACAAGGGATGGCTTTTAACAAAAAACATGTTGCATGTTACATCTTTTTAACAAAGAAAAATGTTGTGTGTTACATCTTGGCAACCAGTTAAATATAGCCACATACTTAAAGGATGGAGAGCCATTAAGAGTGTCCCAGCAGGAAAATGACCTTGGGGTAATATTTAACAATAAACTGAGCTCAAACAATTATTGTGATAGCCAGACTGTAAATGTCAACAGCGTCCTATCTACAATAAAAAAAACTTCAAGAGCAGAAATAGTGCGGTGATAATGCCATTATATAAGGCAAGGTAAAATTTATTTAAAGACGCCCAATCCCGGAGGCTCTGGGCGCTGTACAAATAAACTGAACACATTTTCAGATATAAGAATCACACAAGACCATTATTGGACTACGCAAGCTCGGTTTGAGGACCAACAGACAAGGGGATGATAAATAAACTGGAGAATGTGCAAAGGAAAACAACCAAACTGGTATATGATATAACGGATCTGTCATACCAAGAACACCTGGAACACTTGGGATTAATGTAGCTTACGACAAGAAGGATTAGAGAAGACGAATTACTATGTTATGATATCATGCAGGACAAACAACTATTAAGTGAGATGGACTTGAAGTTTAAAAATTATAATGTAGGTAACAAGAGGCCACCCCCTACAGCTTAGACCACAGGGGTTTAATACAAACAGAAGGAAGGCTTTCTACACTCAGAGGGTGGTGAACCCCTGGAATAAACTACCACTAAATATTACTGTCAGCGAAAATAAACTGCGGTTTAAACAAAGACTTGACAAGTATATCAATGATGGAAACATACCAGCCTGTTATGGATGACTAGATAGGAGCATATATGAGCTCACCACCTTTTTTTTTTTTTTTTCACTCCTTGCACCTTTGTGTGAACCTTTGTATCATGGACATCCTAATTTCAGCTGTGGACTTGATAGCCTCTCACCTAAATTCTTAATGCCAGGTGCCCCAGCCCCAGATAAATAACAAACCAATATTTTTAATATTTCACTGGTTGTGGGCTCTTTTCCAGCTGCCTGCAAGCAAGCAGTAGTCATGACTCATATCCATTCATAAAGGCAAACCACTGATAACCTAGGCAATTATCATTACATCTCCTCACCGCAAGGCTTTCTACAGTGCTTGAAGGATTAGTCACTTGGCAGCTGACAAGTTTCTACAACAAAACTTAATCTCCCTTCCCCCCTTTCAAACAGGTTTCCGTGCCAAACACTTGAGTACCATTTTGTTCCTAAGGGTTCCAGATTTTATCTCTACTGATATGAACTCCAGCATTGGTTCTGGTACAGAAATTATTAACTTACAGAAAATATTTGACACAATGAATCACTGCATCCTAGAAACAGAGGCCTCAGGAATCACTGGCACATCCTTATTTTAGTTCATAGCTGCCTGGATGGACTCAGGCTGTAAACAGAGATAGGTGAAATTGTCAAAATTCACTCCACAAATGAATTTGCAAATTTACCATAATTCACAAAGTGCAAATCGATCTGCAAAGTTTCACCAAGACGTGTAAAATTTTGTGTGCGAAGTTCCACACTTCGCAACGAAAACTTGAATTTAGGTATAGTCGAAGATGTAGAGGGCATGGACATTTTTGCAAAACTCCACAAATGCGAACTTCCGCCACTTTGAGGCAACTTCGCCGTCAAATTACACTCCAGCACATCTCTTACTGCAGACATAGGGCAAGCTACCTCTGTTACCCTTCCTGTTTTATTGGGGGTCTCTCAATGTCCCGCCATAGGTCCACAAATGTTTAAAAATGGAAAAGAGTGTGCACTCATCCACCATACGAACACTACAGAAATAAAAAGGCTTAAGTCAAACCTCTTTATTTTACTTAAAAATATAAAAAAAAAAGGCAGTGAGCAAAAAAAGATGTTAAGTGAGCTAACCTAAGATGCCACTACTGTTTAGTCTTCATTAACTACCTTCCCTTAATTGTCACCATCTGCAACATTTAAATTTGTGTAGCAGACACTGAAATCCATGACTATGGACTCCATGCAATAGCCAATGAAAACAGTCTACAATGACTTAACATTCAGAAATAATCCCTGTGAAATCAACTGGTTGTAAACCAAAAGAAACCACTGACATGCAATGATGTTTTGTCTTTTCATTCAAAACACTAGCAAAGCACATCAATACCACTAAACTTCCCATACTGTGATGGTGTCCCCTGGACAATGCTCTAAATTATGAATACTTAAGTCTACTGTACTAATTAAGCAATTGAATTTCTCTTAACAACAATTCAAACAAATTCCAACACACATAGCAGACAATCCTTCCTAAACTGGATTACAACGATGCTGTCTATGCTGCTGCCCCTAAATCAATTATTGCCAAACCTGATACCCTACATAATACTCTTGGGCAAAGGCCCAAACCAAGGAAAAGATAGCCAACTCTGTTAAGAAGGGGGATAAAACCTTTTACAGGTACATTAGGGAGTGAAGAAAGACCAAGGGAGGGATAGTGAGGCTTAATGAAGGGGAGGGTGGCTGGGCAGAGGGCGACAGTAAAAATGCAGGGATACTGAATGAATACTTTTGCTCAGTATTCACAAAAGAAGAGGAGGGGGAGGTACCTAATCCAATCAATAAAAGCACTCTGGATAGGGGGTCGATCCCAGTCCTTTCACAGAAGAAAGGGTTCCGAAAGAACTCCTAAAACTGAAGGTGGACAAAGCAATGGGCCCTGATGGGATTCACCCCAGAATTCTAAAAGAGCTAAGAGGAGAACTAGTGACACCAGTGACTACCCTTTTTAACAGATCATGGGAGGATGGTGTGGTACCCAAGGACTGGAGGAGGGCAGATGTGATCCCCCTTCACAAAAGTGGGAGGAAAGCAGAGGCAGAAAACTACAGGCCTGGTAGGGAAAATGATGGAATCACTTCTTAAAGAAAGAATTGATTGAGTACCTAGAGGCCAGCAGGGCACAGGAACCAAGGCAGCATGGATTCATAATGGGAAGGTCATGTCAGATGAATCTAACAGATTTCTTTGACTGGGTGACAAAGTAGTTGACCACGGAGGGGCTGTGGACATGGCGTACCTAGACTTTAGCAAGGCATTTGACATAGTCCCGTACAAAGGATTAATAAGCAAATTAGCCAGCCTGGGAGTGAGTCCCAGGGAGGTAGCCTGGGTAAAAAATTGGCTGGGCAACAGGACACTGAGGCTAATAGTAAACGAAGTCCACTCCGAAGAAAGGGGGGTTACTAGAGGGGTACTGCAGGGTTCAGTACTAGGTCCGGTCCTTTTTAATGTCTTTATAAGTGACACTGCAGAGGGACTGGAAGGAAAAGTATGCCTCTTTGCAGACAACACAAAGATCTGCAACAGGGTTGATACACAAGGGGGATTGGTAAGGATGAGATGGGATTTGGCAAGGTTGGAGGAATGGTCAGAAGTATGGCAGCTTAGATTCAATACAAAGAAGTGAAAAGTAATGCACCTGGAAAACAAAAACCTAGGGGGAAGAGTACACAATGGGGGGAGGTACCAACAACAACAAAAATGGAAAGGGACCTGGAGGTAGTTATATCAGATGACCTGAAGGTAAGCAAGCAATGTGAGAAGGCAGTAAGGAGGGCTGGGGGGATACTAGGATGCATAGAGAGAGGCATCACCAGTAGAAAACAGGAAGGAGTCATCCCTCTGTGCAGACAGTTGGTGAGACCCAATCTGGAGTACTGCGTGCAGTTCTGGAGACCTCATCTCCACAAGGACATAGACAGGATGGAGGCAGTCTAGAGGAGGGCACTAAATGGTGCAGGATCTGCACCAGAAGCCATATGAAGAGAGACTAAAGGAGCTTAATATGTACACCCTCGGGGAAAGGAGGGGGGACATGATAGAAACTTTCAAGTACCTCAAGGTAATCAACAAAGTCCAAGAGGGTAACATCTTTCAGAAAAAGAGACGTGCAGGAACAAGAGGGCACAATTTGAAGATAAAGGGAGGGATGGCTCAGGGGCAACGTGAGGAAGCATTTTTTCATGGAGAGGGTGGTGAACACATGGAACCGCCTTCCTGAGGCAGTCGTGGGGTCAAAAGCAGTGGGAGAATTCAAGAATGCATGGGACAGATGTAAGGCAATTCTGGTGTAGGGTAGGATGAAGTAGGCTGTTGGTTAACTAGGATCTGCAGCTTATCCAATAGGTAGGGAAATGAGCAGACTGGGTAGGCCAAGCGGTCCTTATCTGCCATCAAAGTCTATGTTTCTTGGTAGATTTTCCTTGAGATGTCCTCCCCACAATCATCACTGCATGATGCACAGACAGCTTGGTTGATTATCTTTATGTATAAGATATATCTGGAATACTGTATTCCTCACAGTCAAATACTAGCCAGGGAAAGTCAGGAGGACAATAATAATGTAATTGCCCTGATCTAACCAGACTTGCCTGTTAAGATGTTACACAGGTAGCTGGCTGCATATCACGTGTTATAAGACAAACATCCAGCCAAGCCTCCATCAGGTACAGGCTACCTTAGTTTAGGAATAATTTGCTTCCTGAATTAATTGCATTCCCTAGCCTTCAGTCGACCAAACATAGGCTAAAGTAACATTTTTCCTTTTCCTGTCCCTGCTCTAGATGACCTAATGTCACCCCACAGACTATTGTCTATCTCAATTGTATTCCCCCAGCTTTATCATTAATTTTTAAACATTAAGTATACTGCTTAGTGAAATGCTTATTTTCTTTACTGTACTTGAGCATGCTAGATTTACCTGTGCTAGCGGACATTTTTATTCCTCCATGTTCGCTTGTATTTCCATTTCTTTACAAATAGTTATTTCTGTTCTTCAACTTGTGAGCTAAATGTTCCTGTTCAAGTTATTATTACATATCTTCTATGTTAGTCTGTGTTATCAGCACATCTGTACTCTGTACATTTTAAATACTATCCTAATAACAGGCCTTTGTTTCTCCCTTATCTATTCCCTCCCCTCTCCTTCTCCAAGTCAAACATGAGCACAAGATTTTTTTGTTTTCTGTACTGCCTACCTGGTAAAATAAATTAATAAATACACCTCTCATTATAACAAATGCAATGTTTGCTTTGCCCCATCCCAGACGAAAGGATACTACAAGTCAGAATGAAACAGTTAATTCAGCTCCTCCTCTTGGACATATTAAATGAACTGATTTGTAAACATCTTAAAAAGTCATGAACTCATCTACATTTTCCATGATGTTACAGGCATATTATGATTACATTTACAGCATGTAAAGCATACAACCTGAACCAGGGATTTCAGCAAATCTCAATGTTAAGACTTACTTGTAATAGTGTTCCCAGAGGTTTCTGTATCTTCCTTGGCCAGACATGTCAAACACAGTGAAACTCAGGCTGCAGAAAAAAAGAATTAAACATGAGCAGTAACATTTATTTATTTATTTATTTGTTCGTTTTTGTTAACCAGGTAAGCACACTAGACAACAAGTGCCTATTTTCAGGTGCGACCCGGGAGGTTACAATACAGAAGGAAAAATTACGATACAGCATATTATGAAACAGCAAGCATGGTACAACATTGTCATGGTAACACACGGGCCCACGTTAACAGGTGGAGCCAGAGTACAATATGGAGACATGATATAGAATCAGAAATAGAAACATGATACAAATTCAGCTTGTAGTAAATCGTAGAAAAGACAATAATATCTTGCAAGATACGGAAAGGGGGACATGTCAACCACAAGGTTCCATGGAGGCATGGGGTGGCAGGAGATTATCAGGTAACCACAAGGGGAGTGTAAACAGTGCAACTAATTACTAATATGATAATCCCAGAATAGCCCTTGGACACAAGACAGTGCCTTACTACACCATAAAATATACTTACAGAGAGATCATACCTGCAAGGGCAGGCCTGACATTCACAACAGGATCTAAAGAGGGATTTGGGAATATGATGGGAGGGCTCTAAGTTGTGGGTAAGGACATGCCACTTTTCACAATATCGGACACAGCAGGAGGGGCTAAAAATAAACTTCATAGCATTATTCAGTCTAAATTATCCTCAGGAATGCAGGTTATGCTCAGTGATGGTGAAGGACATGTTTGCCTATCCCGGCTGGATAACAATCACCGCAGATAATTAAACAAAGGAAAGTCTGGCCCCATGGCATGGAGGACTGAGGTGTTTAGCACCTTACCACCAGCCACGCCAGCGACCCGTGTTCAGGAATGAGCACAGGTTGCCTGGGGTCAGCCGGGGGTTGGACAGAATTGCCGACTCGGCCCCTGGTTGTCAATAGGTAGAGGTCTGGAAGTAACACCAGCACTCAAACAACAAAAAGGGAGGGGCTGCGGTTCTGTGTGCATCTCCATGTACTCACATTCTACGTGTAGGCATGGCAGGAGAGCTCCAGGGAGAAAACTAAAAAAAGGCCAGCACGGGTTACATGAAGTCTAGCCCACTAGCCCTCAGTCCCGCACCACCACCCAGACCACTGGACCGGTGATTGGATATGTATATCCAGGTTGGGGGAGGATGACCCTCACCTTTCTGGCCCCACCAAAAGGGGTATCTGGATCCAGGTGAGTACCAGGAAATGTGGTTGCCAACTGGGGGTTGGGACAGGACTGAGTGCCTGCCCATGTCAACTGTAGGGAAAAAAGCTTTATGGAACAAAAACAAACAAACAAAAAAAAACAAAAGAGCCCTAACCGTGGTATGAGAAAGGCATCCTTTTAATTGCTTCCCAGTATAATGCCGTGCTTCAGCAGTTAATACTAAAACATACAAAGAACACAGAAACATAGAATTTACGAAAGATAAGAAAAAATTACCATAGCAATGTTGTTTCTTCCAGGGGATCCCTCAATATGTTTAACTATAGCAGTTAGCCACCCATGTTGAACTGCCCTGGAGAGATTGAAACGTATGTAAATGATGGAATGCGTCACTGGCTCATGCCAGTAATTCAAACGTCTGCCCCTAGGTGCTGCTGTTTTAAACCGATCTGATTCATTTAGAAAACCTAATGAGGCCTAACCCCCCTATCTATCCTATTCTACAAAAAAACTGCCCTAAAGGTAGGAAAAAACTACTGTTTTTAAGAGAAACACAAACAGACTGGTTTCCACTGTGAAACTTAGCAAATGTTAAAACACTCCAAAAGTGAACATCCCCAGCCCAAAAAATGTGCCCTAAATGGCTAAGTAGACGGTTATCAATGGAGGATGCAAAACCTTTTCTGGTTCTGGAAGGGCAGGTAGGGTGGGAGGTTTAAGCATACTGAGGGATTACCTGGAAGAAACAACATTACTATGGTAAGCAATTTTAAACTCAAACCCCAGGAATCCTACAGTATGCTTAACTATAGCAGACTACCAAGCAGTATCTTGGGAGGTCAGGTACAGAACCTGCTTAGGAAAAGGTTTTACAATATTGTAGTGCCAAACCTGGCATCACTTCTGGACTGTATGTCCAGACAGTAGTGCTCTATGAAGATGTGTATACTGTTTTCCAGGTAGCTGCACTACAGATTTCCAACAACAGAACATCTTTTGCTGCTGCCACCGATGCAGCTCTTCCACGAGTGGAGTGAGCTGAGGCCTTGAGGAGGCTGCTTGTCAGCTTTGCTGTAATAGAACTCTATGCAAAAGACTATCCAGCATGCAACTGTCCTCTTTGATGCTAACCTACCCGTAACTCACTTGATTTCAGTTATCACTTCACCATATGTCAGGAACAGTTGTGAGTGGCCTGACCTGAGAGTCTTACTTGCCCAAGATTAAAGGCTAAGTGCCCGCTTGACATCCAGGCTATGTAACTTTAGCTCACCCGAGCTGGTCTTGGCTGTGAAAAACACAGGGAGGCTGACGGATTGATTCAGGTGAAATTTAGAGACCACCTTAGGGAGGAACTTTCTACTGGTCCTGAGGACCACAATGTCTCTGTGAAAAGCAATGAAGTTAGGGTCTGTGCAAAGGGTTTGCAGCTCATATACCCTCCAAGCAGAAGTGATGGCTACCAGGAAGACTGTCTTCCAGGTAACATACTTTAGGTCTGTAGTAGCCAATGGTTCGAATGGGGGCTCCATGAGCTTGGCTAGTCACAGGTTCAGAGGATGCAGGAGTCCCTTGAAGAACTTCATGAAAATGGGGTGAGAGGCCTCTGACTTCTCCTTACCTGCTGAGTTAGCAGCAGAAATTGCTGTCAGGTGGACCTTAACAGTGGAAGACCAGAGGCCTAGGGTCTGCAGTTGGACTAGGTAATCAAGGAGCACAGGCAGGCCTGCTTGTAGTGGACTGATTTGCTTAGGCTTACACAAGGAGAAACTTCCATTTGGAAGCATAGGTTTTCTAGTTGCAAGCTTCCTGGATATCCCGAGAACCTCTAGGATGTTCTTAGAAAACTGTAGGTTGAAGAACTCTAGGTCTTCAAGAGGCCAAGCCTTGAGGCTAAGTGACCTGAGATTGGGGTACAAAATCCTGCCCTGGGACGTTGTTAGGAGATTGTGCCTCTGAGGAAAGTGAACAGACTGTGTGACGGACAGGGCTAGCAGTAGTGAGTACCATGGCTGTTTGGTCCAGTCTGGGGCCACCAGGATCATGGTTGCCAACTGGCACCTTAGTTTGATGAGAACCCTTAGCAATAGGGGGAAGGAAAGAAAGCATAGAGAAACCTCCCTGTCCAATTCAGAGCCAGGGCATCCAAGGGTACTGTGCCTGGAGCCCTGCAACAAAACTGAGGAAGCTGGTGATTATCCCTGGAAGCAAAGAGGTCTGTTTCTGGGGTACCCCACCTCCTGAAGATGGTATCCAGTACCTGTCTGTTTAGGGACCACTCGTGGTGGTTCTGACTGATTCTGCTGAGAGAATCTGCTTGGATGTTGTCCTTCCCTGGATGGTAGACTGCAGATAAGCGAATCTGTCTGGAGTAGGCCAAATTCCAGATTCTCATGGCTTCTGGGCACAGCCTGGTGGATCTGGTGCCACCCTGCTTGCTGATGTAGTACATTGTGGTGGTGTTGTCTGTTCTGACCTGTACTGATTTGTCTTGGATCTGAGGGGAAAGGACTGCAGGGCGAGAAAGACTGTCCTGAACTCCAGCAGGTTGAGATGCAAGCTTGACTCCTGTGGTGACCAAGTACCACTTACTATAAGGTTGGCTGGATGTGCTTTCCACCCTAAGAGGTAGGCATCTGTTGTTAGAATGACTGTGGGGGCCTGTTGTTGGAAAGGCAAACTCTTTCTCTTAGATTGTCCCTTTCCTCCACCACTCAAGAGCCTTTTGGAAAGATTTTGTGACTGTAACCAGTTTAGAGAAAGTGTCTCTTTTCTGGGACCAAAGGGATCTCAGATGAGACTGTATGCCCCTCATTTGGAACCTGTCACCTGGGACCACTGCTGTGGTGGCAGCCATGTGGCCTAAGCATTGCAAGAAATGTCTTGCTGGTCTGGACTGCCCTAGGACAAATGAACTTGCCAGTGCCAGAACACTGTCCACTCTGTTTTGCAGCCGGAATGCCTTTCCCTGCAGGGTGTTTAACTCTGCTCCTATAAACTGCAGGACCTGTACGGGTTCAGTTTGAGATTTCTGGGAGTTTATAAGAAACCCCAAGGATTCCAGGGTGTCCTGTGTTAGACTTAGAGAATCTTTGACCTGCTGGCAGGACTCTCCGATGACTAGTCAGTCATCCAGGTAAGGAGAACACCATGACCCCTAGTCTCCCGAGATGTGCCACTATCACTGACAGGCACTTTGTGAACACCTGGAGACTGAGGAGAGACCGAAAGAGAGGGCTTGGAACTGGTCATGACCCGAGGACAGCCTGAACCTCAGATACTTTTTGTGACTGGGCCTGATCAGAATGTGGAAATATGCATCTCTGAGGTCCAGCGAGGTCAACCAGTTCCCCTGCTGAAGGGAAGGAATGACTATGGCCAAACCACCTTGAATTTGGGCTTTGTCGGGTGCTTCTTTAGAAGTCTGAGGTGCAGACTAGGTCACCATTCCTCATTTTTCTTCTGGGTAAGGAAGTATCTTGAGTAGAAGCCTTTTCCTCACTGTGGTATGGAAACTGTCTCCACTGCATTCATCTGCAGAAACTTCTTGACCTCCAGCTCTAGGAGGGCTTTCTCTGCTGTGCTTGCAGGTTTGAAACTTCTGCAACCCTGTAACCTGGGGAATGACTTGAAATTCAGTGAGAGACCATGGCTCACTACCTCCAAGACCCAATTGTCTGTGGTGATGGTTTCCCACACTTGGAAGAAGTGAGCCAGCCTGCCTCCCACTGGGAGCAGGGTGGCGACCTGAGAACACAAGTCAGGGGGTTTGCCTGGACTGGGTCCAGGTAGCTGGTGCCGGGTCAGTCCATTTAGACGGCCTCCTGCCCTTGCCACTGAAATAACCTCTGGGCTGCTGGTAGCAAGGGATTACTAAGCCTGAAAAAAAGGGCCTGGGATAGAGCCCCCTACCCCTACCTTTCCTGTGTTCTATAGGAGGTGAAGGGTTTCTCTCTAGCTGCGTTGTTTCTATAGATGGTCTCATATTCTTCCACCTTCTTCATATAAGCCTCAGTTTTGTCATCGAAGAGCAAGTTGTTCTCACAAGGAAAATCCATGGACTTGGCATGAGTGTCCTGAGAAAGATAAGTGGTTCTGAGCCAGGTGAACCTCTTCATGGAGACAGCATGAAACTAGCAGCAGTATCGTTGGAATCCACCGCCATGTGGAACTGATACTTGGTTGCATCCAAAGCTGTCCTGGCAGTCTCTGCCAAATCAAGGGCCACCTCACTTATGACTTTGTCACTCCTGGCCAAAACCAACGAACAGAAGGCCTTTTGGTACTGGACTGTGTAAGCCATGTAGGTAGCCTGCCTGAGAAGGAGAGAGGCTGCCAGATACCCTTTCTTCCTCATGCTGTCAAATTTTCTGAACTCCTTATCAGGGGGATGTGAAGAAAGAGGGACCCTAGCCTTGTCACAAGCCACAGCCTGGACTACACCGGCCTCATGGTCTGGATGAGTAAAGCGGTAAGTCAGCATCGGAACTGTCCAGCTGATACTTTTTGTCTCTTTTCTTCTTGACCCTTGTATAGAGTTGCCGTTCTGCAAGATCTTGAGGGATGCCTTCCTGAGATATTTAAGGGCTGGTAAAAGTAACCTTTTGGTAGGTACTAGCCCCATCATGTTAAGGAACTCAGCCTCATCCTCATCCTCCATTGTCTCTTGGGTGCAGAGGTCAAGGGTACCCACAATATGTCTCACAAAAGCACAGTGAGACAAATAGTCCTCTTGGCCATGAAGAGGGGAACCAAATATCTTTGACTCAATAGGGTCCCCTCCTCCTCCTCTTCCTCTTGTTCCTCATGGAAGGCCTGGAGAACCTGAAAGGCCTTAGATATGTCTTGCAGTGTCAGTGGCTCAGTAGGTAGCACACTCACCTCTGAGGCCGGGAGATCAGAGGGCTGTGGGTTCAGTTCCCACATCTGGCACTTGGGTTAATATCCCAGTACTGAAACTGTAGTGCAGCATGAGAGGGGTGCTGCACTTCTGAGTTGCCGTCTTTTGGATGAGACATTAAACCGAGGTCCCATCTGCTTGGATTGGTGGTAGTTCAGGTGGATGTTAAAGATCCCATGGCACTTATAGAAAAGAGTAGGGGAATTTCCCCGGTGTCCTGGCCAAATTTCCCTCATTCACTAAAAACACCACTAACAGTTTAATCTGGTTCAAGGTCAGTTGGCATTCATCTGTATCCTCCTCCCCTGGGTCGTGCCTGAAAATAGGCAGGATTTGTCTAGTGCACTTATCCAGTCAACAAAAACTAAATAAATAAATGTCTTCTTCGGAAGGTACTGCAGGGTTTTCAGCTGAGAGCTCCTTTGCCTTTTCAGCAGGAGGTGCAGTGACATGTTTTTCCTTATGTTTTTTTGTATGCAGAAACCGGGTCGGTAACCTTTAATATACAGACTGCTATATTATTTCGTACAGTTTATTAGGAATTTACATTTTTATGAAAAAAATGGCTTTAAAACAGTTATTTCATGCATTTTTACTGAACAAATACATGAAGTGCGTGCCATGAATTTGCAAAATACTTTGAAGTCAATTTCACTCCTGTGTGTGGTATCACAACAGGATGCCAAACCGACAATGACTATTTCTCCTACACACTTGATGGTTCACTGCT
The DNA here is from genome assembly GCA_016271365.2 of Neoceratodus forsteri. NCBI lineage: Eukaryota > Metazoa > Chordata > Ceratodontiformes > Ceratodontidae > Neoceratodus > Neoceratodus forsteri. The sequence continues at coordinate 625,796,805 of CM057458.1, read as the reverse complement.
CTACAAAAGTAGTGTATCACACTTTTTCACATGATAAAACATTTGTCTATTTTATTCACTGATCTAATCAAATAACTCACACATACACACATATTTAATAAGAAATAAATGCTTTATTAAAAAATACTTCACATTTGTAAAAAAAATAAAACATTTGAAAAACGTGTCACAGAGCAAAATCATCACTAACTGCCAGTTCTACCTAATAGAATACTGGTACCGAATTATATTGCCTAGTGCACCTACTTGGTAAACAAAAACTAACTAAATAAATATACATTGCATGTGTGAAATGTTAACTGTGAAATGTTTTCCACTACTATACATGTAATGTGTGCAAGGCTCCAGATACATTTTTTGGATGAGTACTTTACTCCTCATTTTGAAAGTGAGGTGAGTAAAACCAAATTCAGATGTGTACAAATGTCTGCACAGAGTGGAGTGATGAATATATTTTTTAAACCAGTGTAGTTCTTTTGCCAGATAAGAACTGATCATGTGCCAAAAATGCTCCAGCTAATGTTGGCAGGTAGGAGTCATTTACTCACCAGTTTAAAATATAGTGAGTAAAACAAAATTGGGATGCGTACGAATGTTCTAAATCTGGAAAAAACTAATTTTGAATCACCAGTTACTGTATGCTATGAAGCACTATTCTATGGAGTGTGCAGCATTTACAAATGCTGGGAGAGTATCGGTACTCCTTCAAAAATGTTCTGAAGAGTATTTCCTAAAATGAGGTGGAGTAAAATAGGTCAGTACTCACATTATCTGGAGCCCTGGCTATGTGATATGGAAATGCCTGTAAAAAGTACTTGCTGTCTCCTCCGGGTCACCCCTGAAAACAGACTTGGTTTCTAGTGGGCTTACCCATTTACCAAAAAACAAATAAATATTTATAAACAATGTTTTAAAGAACATAGAGCATGCTAGTATAAAATAATATGCAACTTACTCTGTCCTACTAACTACGGCTAAAAACTCTGGCTGAAATTCAAGGTGTTATAGCTTGATTTTTGGTTTATTTATTTATGTTTTTGGTAACTGGGTGAGCAAACTGATCCAAGGGACCATTTTCAGTTGCGACCCGGGCCGTACAGTGGCACAGACAATAGGTACAAGTTATATAATACAGTAGGTATATATAATAACAATGAGTACAGTGGTATCAGAAAGAGTGATACAGAAACATCATATCTAAAATTGGGGTTCAGGACGTAAAAAACAAGTTCATGACAAATAAAGCGACACTGCTCTGCTTGCAGAGAACTAGAACATACACTTACACCAAATCAAGACATTATTCATCCAGTCCAAGGTTTATAATACAGTGCACAAGGGATTACACTATAGTCTATAGCAATCAACATTTTCACAATGGTGTCAAAAACTTCTTTATGTAGCAGCCAGTACTTGGGAAGTAAGGCAAATGGTACACTGAGCCCCTAAGGCAGATTTCTAGCAAGGGTGTTTCCAAGGGAGCAGGCACAGGTGGCCTGAGACATGAGCCGACCTCTTAGCTTTGATTTGAAGGACTGATGAGAGGGTAACATATGGATAGCAGGTAGTATTCTGTTCCAGAGATAGGGGGCAGAGACATAGAAAGCCTTGCTCCCCATGACAGTAGATACACGGTGGACTACCAGGGAGAACGGAAGATACCCTGAGACACCGAGTTACCACCCTGTCAGTGAGAAGCGAGGAGTACAGGGAGTTATGTGACTTATTGAGAGAGGTGTCGATTAGACAGCTCATAGCATATTCAAAACGGCCCTTCAGAAAAAGCCAGCCTAAGGACTAATATAGCGAGCAGTGATGAGTGGAGAAAGGGACCTGAAGGGCAAAGTGACAGAGAGAGTTGTATGTGATATTCAGACGAGAAGGAAGTTAGGAGGACATGGAGGAGATCACTGGGGAACAATAGTCAAGTAGGGGCAATAAATTTCCCAGGGCAATTGCAAGATGAGCCTCTGGGGTCAGGAGGTGGTCAATACGGTAGGCTGCCCCCAACTTCTGGTGGACTCTCTTCATAGTGTTAGAAATGTAGTCACTGTAGGTAAGGGAGGGCTCAAGAGTCCTCCTAGGTATTTGAAGGAGGATACAGTGTCAAGAGGAGGGCCTGCAAGAGTGACTGTGTACCAAGGTTTTTGATATGGTGGCCTTTGCAAGGTATAGCTTTGACCCAAACAGCATGACCTTCTATTTTTTCTCATTTACAAGAAGTTTTTTGGAGGGGAACCAAGGCTGAGCTGATCCATAGTTTGTTGTGAGTGTAGAAGATATAGATTCAAGGGGCTTGGCGCTATAGTAGATGACAAGGTCATCATCATAGAGGAGCGCATTACAGTTTATGCTTTCAGCGGGAAGATTACTTATGAACAGTGAGAATAATACAGGCCCCAGTAGGGAGCCCTGGGGGACACCAATATGGAAGGGTAATGCAGCAGAGGTATCGTTAACCATCAGAATAGACTGGGATCTGTTAGCGAGGTAGCTGCTAAACCAAGTGGTGGTGTCTGGGGAGCATCCTAGGTTTAGCAGGGTGGATTGGAGAAGATGGTGGTCAACAAGGTCAAAGGCCTTTGATAGATCCACAAACACCACACCTGTGGCCATACCTATGTTCATGTTTCTAAGGAAATGGCTCGAGAAAAGAGCTAAGGCAAAAGAGGTGCTGTGGTGTTTGTGGAAGCCATGTTAGAAGGGGCTCAGGAGGCTATACTTATCTAGATGCCCGGATAGCTGGTGGTGAATGATTTTTTCTAATAGTTTGCTTAGATGTGGGAGGAGGGAGATGGGATGGTAGTTTTCCAGGGTAGCGGATCACCAGATTTGAAAATAGGCACCATGTGCGCAAGCTTCCATAAGTCAGGCATAGTAGATGATGAGATAGCAAGGTTATATATGTGGGTCAGTGGCTTTACCAGGGCAGGGGAGAGGAATTTCAGACAGGTGGGATACAGACCATCACTACCTGGGCTGCATCTGGCGGGTAGCGTCTTTAAGAGTTTGCCAGTGACACTATGGTCAATGGCTCTAAAATAAAAGATAGGGTTTGATGTCTGTGGGCAGCATGGCTGTTTTTTCTGAGAAAAGGGAGGCTGTGGAGGGAGTTTGCTGGTGTAGGCGGTAAGGTCGGTGAAAATTCTATTGAAGTTATCAGCGATCTTGCCTGGGTCAGTAATGGGACTGGAAGGGGAGGTAAGTTCCGTTATTTGTTTATTTGATTTTGGGTTGAGGAGGGTGTTAATTGAGGCCCAGAAACTGTGGGGGGATGCCAAGAGATTAGTTTTGTAGGTTGGTGTAGTATTTATGCTTGAGTGACTTTACAGCCTGCTTGCAGGAGTTATGAAGTTGCCTGTATGTATTCCATAATTGGGGGGAGGGGGATGCCTTGAAGGCTTGCCAGGTTTTGTCCATTACTTTCATTTGGGCCAGAAGTTCATTTGACAGCCAACAGGTTTTACTATCTTTAACCCTCCTGGTGAAGATAGGGAAGTATTTGTCCTGAAGGTTGCAAAGAGCTTCCGTAAAAGGTGTCACCGCCATGGACACATCCTTGAGTCGGTAGACTGAGGATCCATTTATGGTCCAGGCATCCCTTAGCAATAAGTCTGAATCCTGGGATTTGAATTTCCTAAAAGATGGCAATTTGTGGGGAGGACGTATTGATTTGGAAGGTAGAGAGATATACATAGGGGTGTGATCACTGATAGAGTCAGCCATAGTGCCTGCTTGGAGGACAAGATTCGCACAGTTTGTAGCAATCCAGTTGAGGGTGGAGTGGTTAGGGGAGCAGGGGTTGTATCTGGTAGGGGAGGAGATGACTTGTTCAAGGTGATGCATCCTTAGCAGGTGTGTATATTCCACTATTGGGGATTCTGTCGAGTGGAGGTTGAAATCCCCAAGTATGATGGTGTCCCTGGAGGAGGGGGCAGATGCAAGGCCATCCAGGAAATTAGACAGTCCCTGTTCACCTCCTGAGGGAGGACTGTAGCAGCAGCCTATGTACAATGTTTTTGATGCACCCACGACAATTTCAGCAACAAGCTGAAAACAAACTCATTACAAACTTAAAAAAGAACAATTTGATGTTATTTTGGATTACTTCAAAACTAAACAGACAAAATCAAATTAGTTTAGGATCTCTTTACCCTGAGTAACACCTGGGTTCTGCAGTAGATCCTGCTTTGAAATTTAGTACTCAAATAGGCAAAAAAAAAAAAAAAAAAAACTGTGTTCTTCTGTAGATTTAATTAGTTGAACCTCACACTACTGCGCTTTGTGTTTTTTCTTCTTAAGATGACAATCTCTTAAAGACAGCACTATAAAAGTAGCTCCTCAAGTGGCACTCAACACCTTGGAGAGATGCCAATTATGGGACATGAAACACCAGGGGACACATTGTGAGCTGTGAGTAGCATGTTAGTTGGTGTCCTGTTTGTTAGCAGAGTTTTGTACTTTTCACATTATCTAACAAAATAAGCATTTTCATATTTGTTCTGTACTGTGTGCTTTGAATGGTAGAATGCGCATAACCCCTTTTTCAGTTTCTGTTTTTGCCTGTTTCGGTTAGTGAACCTCTCTGCATTTTGCTTGATCCTGTTTGTCTGAGGCTTGCTCTCATAGTCATTCTAATTTTACCAGTCTTTTTTATTTGCCAGTTGAGATATCTTTTGCTGAAGTAAACCGGTACTGACTCAAATAACAGAGAGTCATTTGAGTATTACAAAAGGAAAACATAACGCATTCATTTTTGCTGATTAAACAGCTGGTTTGAGATTGCATATTGTTGGCGTAAAATCTTTTTTATATAACTTGAACATGTTCCCTTAAATAGCACCTTTTGTACCCTTTCTAAAACTGCCTCCCAGAACCCCAGAAGGATCCCCCCCAAAAAAAAACTTGTAGGCTGGATTACAAATGTTTCTAACAGCAAGCTTTAGGAAGGGAAGGGATCGTATTTTGGCTCCCGGGAGCCAAGAATCCAATCTCTTTCACCTCCCTATTCAGAGCATGTCCCCAGGCTGGCAGGTTTTGTGATACAACAATTGGGAAGGTGCAGGGGTGTGCTGCTTTGATTTCAATACGGCTTCTCTTTTAAAGACTAATTTTGATATTTTAATGGCCTTAATTAGTTCAGATAGGCCCATTAAAATCTCAAAATTAGTCTTTAAAGGAAAAGCTTTGTTGAAGACAATGGAGCATGACCCCCGCGCTCTCCTTACTATGACATCACAAAACAAGCTATTGCAGGGGCAGCGCTCTGAATAGGCAGGTGGAAGGGATTGGGCTCTTGGCTCAGTGGAGCCAAAATACGATCCATTACCTTCCTAAAGCCTGGTATTAGAACAATTTTTTTTTATCCAGCCTACAAGTTGGGGGGCACTAAAGATACTTTGGGGAGGGTACCAGAAAAGGTGCTCTTTAAAGGTATAGAGAATCTACTGCCAGCAGATCACTCTCGAGGCATATTGTACTTATTTGAAAACTGAAGACCAGGAAAGACCCACTGAGCTGAAGCACATTTCCAAGTGCAACCGATAGAAAGGGGTTAGAGGAGAAAGGACAGAAAGCAAAAAAATACAAGCATCAATATTACAAATGCTAAACAACAAAAGTGTAAATACATATGTGCAAACTATTAAATAAAAAAACTGTAACAAAAGATCTGTTAAATAAACAATATAGAACATGCAAGAATAATAAATAGCAAGCGTAGTTAGGCTTCAAACCAGTATCCAAACAATGTAGCTGCAGCACTTGGTAGCCAAGCTTAGGGACTGCATTATCACTAATAGAAAAAAACATGTGCAAACCATTCGAAAATTTTGGAAGGAGAATATGCAAAGGAAAAAGGTAGCAAGGAAAGGTCCAGTGATGGAGGGTAGAAGAGGGATAAAGTGGGGCCTAACTTAGAATGGGTATTGGAGAAAAGCGTAAGGAGAACAGGCAGATAGGGAGGGGGAGACTGTTCCAAAGGTTATGGAGGCGGACAGAGAGGGCAGACTGACAAGTGGAGGCTTTGTAGCAGGAAAGGAACAGGGAGCAAGCATCAAAAGGGCAGAAGGAGTATAAGTAATGGATAGTGGGATAGAGGAGTTTAGAGAGTTAAGAAGGAATGCAGAGTTCCAGAATTGCGAAAGGAATGAGGAACAGTGCAAGAGGCAGGAAGACAAGAGGGAGGGGAGTAAACACTTGAGAGAGATAACAATGAGAAGTGGTCGGTAGAGAATTTAAAACAAAACAGTAAAAGGAGTGAAAAGGGGGTCCAGTCTGGATATGGCAGATTTGGAGGTAGCACTGTAGACCCATCTGCACAGTCAAACACAGGCATGTCATCTTGAGAAAGATCTTGAAGCGGATCAACAGAGTAAGGGAAGTCTAGTTACGAAACACTGTGTCAAGCTCAGGCAAGATTTTAGTGGTTATGGCACCCATGGGAGGAGAAATCAAAGTTATAATCCAACCACACAGTGAGGTACTTGATGAGAGTACAATTTCAATGGGAGCACCATTAAGTGACTAGAAGACAATGACAAGACAGGAGTCAAGCAAGTTTCTGCTTAGTGCCAAAAGACATGGGAACAGTCTTTTTACCATAAAGAGAGACTTGGTTTGAGCAGAATCAAGATTTAAGGTCATCAGATTTATACTGGAGTAAAGATTCCAACACAAGGACCATGGCTCCAAAGAAAAAGAGCACACATGTTCCAGTACAGAACACACGTTCCACTGTCTAGGACTGCTTCGGAAAAAAAAAATGCAATGAAACATAATCCGCATACACACGGATACACAAGGAGACACAGCCTGAGGGAAAGTCATTGAGGAAAATCAAAAAGAGGATGAACACAAGATAAAGCCCTGTTGGACACCAGATGTGACTGAGGGGGTGGGTTGGAGAGTATAAGTCGTCACCAACCAGAACTGACTGGTTCCAGCTGGCAAGATATGAGCAGAACCTCCCAACCACAAAGTCAGACAGACCCACTCTATCAAGTTTATCCAGGAGGATGGGGTGGGTCACAGAAGAAGCCAAATAGACTGCTGAAATTCAAACTGAGCCTGTGCCTTTTGTCTTTGTGGGCCGTTTCCCGGCTTCATTCGGCCGCCAAGACTTGGACCATAAGGGTTGCAAGGGTGTAGCATCTGTTTTCCACTGCCCTCCCTCCACTGTTCACCTGCACCAGAGTAAACTCTACAGCCAGTCGTTCTCGGGAGGCAGGTCCACCTTCCCCCTCCATTCCAGCCAATCAGACTCCAGGATCGGGGCTCTGGGGTACAGCTGAACAGCCAGTTGAAATTCAAACTCGGCCTGTGCCTTTTGTCTCTGTGGGCCATTCCCCAGCTTCATTTGGCTGCCAAGACTTGGACCATAGGTGACATGAAGGTGTGCAACAGCTGTTTCCCACCACCCTCCCCCCATCGTTCGCCTGCAACATAGTGAACTCTACAGCCAGCCATTCTCAGGAGGCAGGTCCACCTTCCTCCTCCGTTCCAGCCAGTCAGACTCCAGGATCTAACCGACTAACCTACTAGTGGCCCGTCTGTGCAAAGGACCCAAGTGCTAATTACAGGGCAGTTGCCTGCCTCAAGTCTGCCGGAGTCAGCCGGGAGTCTGCTGGGCTGCCAGCCACTCAGCTCCACTCTCCTCTGGTCCTCTACAGTACTACAGCTCATGCATGGTCACAAAGCCAAAGTTAAAAGCTATATGCTACTGTTTTTGTTGTTGCTTCTATACTGGTAGTCAGCTGCTTGTCTGTTTCAGCCATAGACTGCTCAATTGTTTCCACATCGTATGTTACTCTGTATTGCTATGTTTTTACCAAGGGTCCTACACAGTAAGTTTGTTGCTCCTTAGTTTTCTACCCGACATCTTGCCATGACCTATTTGGCTCCCCTACCTTCTATCCCTCTTAGGTTCTATCCCTCTAAGCTTCTCCTGTTCGGCTCCTACCTGTTTGAACCCACCCCAATCATTGCCTGCACCCCTCTTACTTCTTGGCAACTTGCATTAACTCCCTATACTGGGCCTCCCTGTACTTCCTCTTACTAAGCTGCTTCCACTCATCTCCCCCACTCCAGTGCTTTTCCCAGCCTCTAGTCTGCTTCTCCCCACTCCTTTCCACACCCCCAGCTGTACCTTCTCTCTTCTTATCCCCTTTACTACCTTTGCTTTATTTAAGTGCCTTGTGTCACAAACCCACTCCTGGGGACCAGGTCCACTGAGCTCACAGTGCCCACCCCTCAGTGCAATCCATGACAGGGGGGAACAGGAATACCCTCCAAGTGTCCTTCTAGAGTGCTTGCCGAGTTTACGACTGAACACCCACCACAAGGTCCCAGGGCTTTCTCTCTCTAATCTGGGTAAGGATACTGTACAGTCTCAAGTCTGTAACCAGGCGAGAACTCTCCTCGGTTGCTGTACTGGCGGGGTGGGGGGGTCCAGGTGTTACAAGCTCTTCGGGGTTTGTCCTCAGAAAACTGATTTTATCCTCTCCCACAGGGTGTGCAGCAACTAATTCCCCCTTTCAGACTCCTCCCGAAACCTGTGCATCTCTCCTATGTAAAGGTACCCAGACTTCCCTTTAAAAAAAAAAAAAAAGCACTGTAAACTTTTAGCTGTCTAGTTTCTACCTGGTTTGTGGACAACTGAAGACCAGAAAATAAATGGGTTTGCAAAAGTTTCAGTTCTTCTGTAGCATTCACTGATTCTTCAGTCTGGTTTGAGGTGTGACAGGAAGCGTATCCCACGCCCTGATCTGAGGGCTTTAAATACCCTGGGCTTAGGCAGTCAGTAGACCCGTCTTTTTAGGTCAGCAGGGGTCACTCTTGCTTTGTCCAAGATTTTTAAATGAACCACATTATTGATTAGTTAGATTCTCTTATAGTTCCAGTCTCTTCTGATCTCCCCTCATCCTTCCTGCCACCTCATAAAAATGATAGTTCCTGGAAAACTAAAGCACTTTTCTTCTGAAGTGTAAGTTTATGATGGGGAAGATGTTTTTGTCCCATCCTGAGATTTTGTTACACCAATTAGCTAACCAGGGACTTCCATCCCTTTTGAAATGGACTCTCAGCTTCCTGGCTAATCAGCCAATTCTCAGTTCACAGAGGAATGTCAAATATTTTGCAAGACCTTCTCTCTTTCCTGTGACCTTTTCAGTGAACTATGTACCCCTTTTAAAAAAACACATGGGCATCTTTTGGCAACCCTTAGTTCTGGCCTGTTTGGGAATTTAACATAATCAAAATCCTCTGCATGTAACCCTTTTAAAGCATAAACAAAATCACAGGAAAAAAATATAAAAAAAAATGTCTGCAATATGCTAGCAGTTGGCAAATTTGCCACACCTTGTACTGTGAGTTACTCCACTCCCCTCCCCCCCATTCTATCCTACCTACCCAGCGTGACTTATCCTGGTTTAGCCCTCTTTTCCATCTCTCTCTCTCTCCCCTATTTATTTTCAAGTTCTGATCTCACAGCCTTCAGTCTTTCTAATTATGTTCTTTATCACCCTTTCTCTCCCAATCCTCATGTTTTCCCTCACTTCCCTCCCTCCTACTGACTCCCTCTCCTACTCACTCCCCCTTCTTCTACCAACCTTCCTTCCTCCTGCTTTCCCTCTCTTTCATCCCCCTGGCTGCCTGGTTGCTCCCTCCTCCCTTCCTCTTGCCTCCACCTTGAAACTCTTAGATCTTTTCTTGCCACCCTCCCCCACCCCTCTCTCTCTCCCTCCCTCAACTGCCATGTAAACACATCCCGGACTCAGTTAAACTCCTTATCTCAGTACTGCTGCTGCTAGTGGCAGGTGATATTGAGCCCAATCCCAGACCTGCTCACTCCCCTTCCACTTTTCTCCCCAAAGGACTGACAGTGGCTCACATCAATGTCCATAGCCTCCTCCCAAAGACAGACCAACTACAACCACTCATGGTTAAGTTTCAACCTGATGTGTTAATAATTTTGGAGTCTTGGCTATTCTCCACGATTCCTGATACTGCAGCCCTCATCCCTGGGTACACTCTCTCTCATCCGGTAGGATCATGGCAAGCGGGTGGTGGTGTTGCCGTCTACCTCTCCTCTACCATCCAGTCTGTTCCTGTAATCTCTATCTCCTCCCCCTCCGCATATGAAAGTACAGTTACGTAAAAACTTACCGTAACAGTAGATCTTCGAGAGAGGCTCTTGCAGTAGGTAATTACATATAGGACTGACGCCGGCCGGCGGCAGGACCCCACTGAAAAATTTCTAGCTAGCAGTCCCTGGCGGGGACCGCCCCCACGTCAGGTGACAGGCATCAAATGACATCGGTATATAGGGGTGGTCCCAGACGCCCGCCTTCCAGTTCTTTCCCACCACAGGCCGAGAAGATCCAGATGAGAGAGAAGCAGATATTTCCCTGAATGGAAAAGGAGCTGAAAAGCCTAGGGGATGGAGGGATGGAGTATTACCGGAAGAGCCCTCCGAAGATCTACTGTTACGGTAAGTTTTACGTAACTGTACTATCTTACTTCGAGACGGCTCTTGCAGTAGGTAATTACATATAGGACAGAATCCCAAGCAGTCTGGAACAAACGAAAGGCACCAAGGGGAGGAACTACTCCAAAAAGTAGAAAATAATCTAGCAGGACTGAAGAAAAGAGGCCTTGCAAGACAGCTAACCCGAAGCCTGCTCTACAGCGAGAGGCAATGTCCAAACTGTAATGTTTAGTAAAGGTATGGACTGAAGTCCAAGTGGCAGCAGCACAGATGTCTGCCACAGACACGTTCTTGAAACAAGCCGCGAGCAGCAACTCCACGAGTGGAATGACCTCTGACTTGAACCGGGAGGGTCTTGTTGTACTTGTCATAACAGAAAGTGATGCAATGGGCCAACCATTTTGATAGGCATTGCTTAGAGACAGCATTGCCTTCTCTTTTGTGAGCGAAAGAGACGAACAACTGATCAGTCTTTCTGAGATCCTTCGTCCTATCGGTGTAGTATCTCAGAATCCTGTGGACATCCATGGTATGGAGCAAGTATTCCCCTTGGTTGGAGTACTGCGTGAAAAAGACAGGTAATTCAATAGACTGATTTAAGGTAGACTCCGCTACCACTTTTGGAAGAAACTTAGGATTCGTGCATAAGAGCTATCGCTCTGTGAAAAAATCAAGTGGGGATTTTGGCACATCAGGGCTTGAAGCCTCGGAAAATTCTGTGAGCAGAAGTAATGGCCACCAAGAAGTGTGTCTTCCATGATAAAACTTCAGGTTCGCGGAAGCCGCAGGCTCAAAGGAGGAAGGGTGTTTCGAGGACAAAATTTAAGTCCCAAGGCGGAGCTGGAGTCTGGATAGGGGGCCTAAGATGAAGGGCCCCTCTGAGGAAAGTTTTGAATACCTCCAGCTGAGCGAATGCCTTATCAGCGAAAGGGATATGGTAGGCTGAAATAGCCGCCATATGGACCTTCAAAGAGGAGTGACTGAGACCCGGGTCAAAAAGATGACGCATGTACACAAGCAGAAAAGTCACAGGGCAGGAAAAGGGCTCCACGTTCCTACACGCCACCCAGATAGAAAATCTTTTCCATTTCATGGCGTAGGTGGACCTAGTGGAGGGTTTTCTAGCCTCCACCAGAATCTTGGCCACCTTAGAAGAAATGCCAAAACAAGATTGGGCTAGGTCTGTAGGAGCCATGCATGAAGTTGAAGGGACTTGAGTCCCGGATGGACCAGGGTCCCCTGATCCTGGGTCAGCAATCCTGGAGATAAAGGAAGAGGAAGAGGAGGAACCTCTGAGTATTGTTGTAGAAGAGAGAACCAGATTTGCCTGGGCCAGAAAGGAGCGATCAGAATCATTCTCACTCCTTCTAGAGTAAGTTTCTGTAACACACGAGGGACCAGAGGAATTGGGGGAAAAGCATAGATGAATCTGTCCTTCCAGCTTAGAGATAGAGCGTCGCTCCAGAAAGCGCCTTGCTCTGGAGCGAGCGAGCAAAAGATTGGAAGTTTTGCATTTGGGAGGAGGCGAACAGGTCTATCTGAGGAGTCCCCCAAACCTGGAAGATGCTTTTTAGGACTTTTTCGTCCAATTCCCACTCGTGTGGAAGGGCCGACGAGTGACTTAGTCTGTCTGCTAGGACACTGTCTACTCCCGGAACATGGATCGCCGTGAGGTGAAGGTTGTGGAGAGTTGCCCAATCCCAGACCCTCACTGCTTCCCTGCACAGCGGGTAGGACCGAGTCCCTCCCTGCTTGTTGATGTACCACACCACACACATGTCCGTTTGGACAGCTAGGTGACTGGGAAGGATGTATTGATGAAGGGCCTGGAGCGCATAAACACTGCTCGAAGCTCGAGCACGTTGATGTGGAGAACTATCTCCAACTTTGACCAAAGGCCTTGGGTTCGGTGAGGACCCAGATGGGCTCCCCAACCTTCGCCTGAAGCGTCCGTGGTCAGAGTCTGATCGGGGGGAGGATGAAAAAAGGGGACCCCCGGAAGAGGTTCTCTCGAACCATCCACCATTGCAAGTCTCTTACCATTGGCGAGGAGATCAGAACCGGATGATCTAGGTCATCTACTCATTGATCCCACTGAGATCGAAGAGTCCACTGAGAGATTCTCATGCGGAGGCGTGCGCACGGAACCGTCGGGATGGCCGCCACCATAAGCCCTAGTAGACGGAGCACTGACCTCACCGGGATCCTCCTGTGTTCCGAGAGGAGGGAAATCTGTGACTGGAGGGAGGCCCCCCTGTCCGGAGGCAGAAAGGCTTTGCACAAAGTTGTGTCGAGAATTGCCCCAATGAACTGGAGCCTCTGTGAAGAATCCAGGTGAGACTTGGAATGGTTGATGGTAATACCCAGGCCAGTGAAAACCTGCCTGAGGGAGAGAAATGCAGGAGTTCCTCCTGGACGGGGCCGCCAGGAGCCAGTCGTCAGGTGAGGGAGAACCTGAGCTCCCAAAGAATGCAGGTGGGGCCGCTGACGCCAGGCATTTGGTAAAGACTCGGGAGCCGAGGAAAGACCAAATGGGAGCACCTGAATTGGTGGACCCCTGGATCGCAAACCTGAGGTCCTTTCTCGGGAGGGCGAATGGGGATGTGCAGGTACGATCCTGCATATCTAGTGCACAGCCATTGGCCCGGCCGAAGCAGGGGCAAAAGGGATTGAAGGGAGAGCATCCTGAACCTCTTGTACTCCACAAACAGGTTCTGGGAGCTGAGATCGAGAATAGGTCTGAGATCTCCCGTCTTCTTTGGTACAAGGAACAAGTGGGAATAGTACCACGTCCCGTAGAGGTGAGGAGGGACGGCTTCTATAGCCTGTTTCGCAAGAAGCACTGAGATTTCTTCCCTGACCAAAGGTAGTCCCTTGAGTAAGCGGAGTTCAGAGGCGGGTGACGTGGAGGTTTCTGTAGAAACTCTATGGAGTACCCCTCTGCAATGATCTGAAGCACCCATGAATCCGAAGTTATCCTCTCCCAACCCGGAAGGTGGAGGGAGAACCTCCCTCCTACCGGTCCTCCGGGCGTCCGGAGGCGTGTGGGAGAGGAAAGGAGGTGAGGGCAGCCGCAGCTGGGGCACCCGCTTTTTGGTGGTGGGGGCCTGGTAGCTGTAGGGGCCCGGAGATAGTGGCCCGCCTTCCTGAGGTTTCGCTTGAGGCCGGCTGCCTGCGAAGGGACGGCGCTGTGGGGATGGGGACGGTACATTGAATTAACGGATTTAAGGGCCGTCCCCTTCTCCTGCAAATCAGTGATGATGTCCTTGACATCACCACCGAAAAGCACAGAACCTCTGAAAGGTGCTTCTTGGATGGCTGACTGCACCTCCGGGATCAAACCTGACACACGGAGCCATGCGTGACGCCGAAGACTTACGGTGAACGCAGAGCTCCATCCTGCGGTGTCCACTGCGTCGTAGGTCATCCTCAGAATGTGATGACTGGCCGAACGAGCAGAACGGACCAGGTCGGCCAACTCCTGCTTGAGTTGAGAGTCAGGCAGAGAGTCGATCTTGGATTCCGCCTGGGTAAGGATGGCCTTCTGGTAATCCCCCATATGTGCAACATAGTTCAGGGCCCTAATCCCTGGTGTGGAAGAAGCGAGATCTTCCTTCCATACTGATCCAGGAGGCGGATTCCTTATCTGGGGAGACGAGCTCAAGTGCTCGGATGTGCTGACCGCCGTGAGCGGCACTAATCACAACCGAGTCTGCACGGGGTGACAGTCTAAAAGTCTACACCTCCGGAGCCTGGTATAGCCTGTTCGACTTCTTGGGAAGTGAGGCTAAAGCCAACGGTTGTTTCCAAACAGTGGAAACAAGGTGGGCGTGAGGCTCAATCCAGGGTGGCACTAAGGTAGGAGCCGTAAGGGGCAAGTCCAGATGCTCGGCGAGTTTTACCCGTTGAGGATCTGGTTCTAAGGAATGCCACTGATGAACTTCCTGGATCTTTCTGAGCAACTCCGTGAAGGAAGGATCCTCCGGAGGAGACTAGAGAGGAGTCCTCGGCCGGGGCTTGGACGGAGAGCGTGGCTCATCGTCTTTCTCGGAACCTCCATCGGAAGCCTCTGAGGAGTCCGAGAGAGAAGGGGAGGAAGAGTCTGAAGCAGAGTAAGGCTCCCTAACTCGTCTAGGGGGAGGAACGGGTTCCTTGGGAGGGATCCCAGAACGCGTGTCATGCACCTCTCTGGATCCCGAGGGTAAAGCCCAGGAATCCGGAGGTGGAGAGGGAGTGTGCCGCCTTGGGTGTACGGGAGCCGGGTGGTCAGACAGCCAGAAGATGGTTGACTTTTGGTGAGCTGAGCCTGGCCTCAGCCCACCAAGAAGCAAGAGTCTTCGCAGATCCACCGCGGCCTAGGGGCGTGGAGGAGGAGGAGGTGGATAGTTGTATGGAGGAAACCGTAGGGGAGTGTCCAGAACCTGCCGCGGGTATCCCAGAGTCGGGTACTGTGGCGTCGAAGGAGTCGGCACTGGTACGGCGCGCGCAGGATACCGCGGACTGGAAGACCGGGCGCGGATACGACGGTGGATACCCAGGCGCTGGAGGAGCTGCCGAGCAGACGCCCAGCCGGGTACCCACGGGCGGATCAGCCGGATAGGCTCGTGGGGCGGAGGGCCCAAGGAAGAGGAAAAACCTCACCGCATCGGAAGGGCCAGCTGCCAGAGGAGCCGGCACCGGGCTGCATCGGAGTCGGCATCAGGGAACCGCGCCAGATCCGGCTCTTCAGGAAGAGGATCGGATGGCAGCCATGGACCCGAGTCTGTCCGGGACGGGGGAATCCCCGGGTCAGGCAGGGGACTGAGGCCCCTGATCGGCAGCAAAGGCTGCGGAGAGCCTGGAACGACAGAAGTAGTAAGTTCCGCCTGAGGCTCAGAGGTTCCGGCGCACGCCGGAGGAGCCGACGGTGACTTATGGGCCGAGTCCCAGCGGACACAGAGGAGCCTGCATCCGCTTGGGGTCCTCATCGAGGCAGGCCAGAATGAGAGGAGGCCTGTTCCGAGGGAACGCTGCCGAGCGCTCAAGGGTCGAAAGGCCTTAGAGGCCTTTCTCCGTGTACGCCGGAGGGGCCGACGTCCGGCTTAAGGGAGGTGCCCGCACTAGGCTGCGAGGCTCGCGGCAGTACTTGGGGCTGGAGTCTCGCTTGGAGACGCCCAGCGGCTCGAACTCGGGAGGTTGCCGCCGGGCGATCCCTCAGAGGGATGTTACCTTGCAGAGGAGGCCTTCTCCCGGTGCCTTTCCTTAACCCGCTTTTTGTGCCCTACAGGGGAGGTCGATGCCTGCCGAAGTTTTCTCAGCTCTTTCTCCATCGCAGACATCTTCTTTTTGAGGAGATGGGCTTCAAGGGACTGCTGGAGTCGTCTGCGGGTGGCCGCGATTGAACCGGAGGCAGTGCTGATACTTATCGACCGCGTGGTCGGGGCCTAGACAGAAGAGGCAGAGGGAGTGACCGTCTTTGTGAGGCAGTTGGACGCCGCACGAGTCGCACTTATTCTTTGAAGGGGACGACATATACTGACGTTCACCTGACCAAAGAGTAAAATTCTGAAACTAATCTGAAAAAAACAACGAAGTAACAGGACTGAGCGATAAGAACTTAACCGCGAGGCACTGTACGAGCGGACGGCGGGAAAGAACTGGAAGGCGGGCGTCTGGGACCGCCCCTTTATACAGACGTCGTTTGACGACGGTCACCTGACGTGGGGGCGGTCCCCGCCAGGGACTGCTAGCTAGAAATAGTTCCGTGGAGTCCTGCCGCCACGGCGTCAGTCCTATATGTAATTACCTACTGCAAGAGCCCTCTCAAGTAAGATCAACTCATTCTCAAATTCTCTCTCTCTTTCTCTGTCCCTATCTTTGTAGTTGGTGTCTACTGCAGTCCTGTCCCTCTCATCAGTCACTAGACTCCTTGCCACTATCTCCACACATACCTCGTCTGGTGAATTACTCATCCTTGGGGACTTTACTATAAACTGACTGTGACAGGGAGCTCCTGCCACTCTTGAGGACCGACCTTTTCTTAAATCTGTTGCAACAGTTCATCTATTTCTTAGCCTGATCTATCCTTTACAATTTCTAGTCCATAAGGTTGGCCACCAATGGGTAACCCCTTCTCTTTCTTGACTACACCGTAGTGTCCTCTTTAATTTTCCTTTTCCCTCTCAGGTCCTCGTACAGGGAGGTTATTGTTGTGACCTCCAAGCTGATATAAAACAACAGGCTGTATTCCTCGTTGTTGGATTTAGTACGCAATGGCACTATGTCATAAAATACTTTAATGTACATATATATGTATATTTTATGTGTATAAAACCTGTAAATGTTGAAAATACCATGGCACTAGGTGTTTTTGAAAAGGTAAAAAGTTACTAGGGGATTGTATTATAAAAAAAATAAGTAAGTTGTGCTATTTAAAATGCATGTAAATTACTGTAAACTGAGCTAGTCTAAAATGTCATGGTGATTTGCATATATCCCATGATCCATTGCATTATGGAAGTACGTGTGATGTTGTGTTTCTTTGAAACTTGGCTTATTGTCAATGCCCTTTGGAGTAACCCTTGTTTCAGTGCTTCTGCATGGAGGTTCTTTGTCTTTAGCTTTTTTTTTTTTATTTGAAACCCACCATCCAAGCAAACAAGGCCCACATCGGGGAGGCTGAAGCTCAAATGATAAGTTAGATCAGAGATCACTGAGTCAGTAGGTGCTGGCCAAGTGTAGAGGAAAGACTTGCATAGTCTGTTACTACAAACTGATGTACTGAAGAAGGGATATGCCATTGCTGAAGGTTATCTGCTGCATTTGAATAAACATCACACAGAGATTTTGTGTTGAACTTGAAGTTCTGTGTCTAGTCCATCTGTTATCCCACAACCCCTCCTCAGACTTGGTGTCAGCAGTGGGATAGCTTACTGGAAGTGTCTGGACTGGCCAAAGAGGAACGTTTTCCGACGAATATCACCCCCAGATATCCCAGGTAGACCGATGCACCAGGGGTTACCAGAGGAGAACCCAGAGAAGAGAGTCCGTGGGGTTCTGGCCAGAACCATGGCTGACAGACTGAGAGAAGCTACTGCCTAGACTTGATTTGGGAACTCAGAGGAAGGCCAAGCCTGAAGACAACGAAGAGATGCAAAGGGATGAGGAACTACCGTGGGTCGTGGCAGACTGGAGGTGCGAAGACAACACCCAGGAAGTGGTAAACCTGATGAGGCTACTATGGTGGATGAGTGGGCAATGGCTGGAGGCAGACCAACTACGCAGAGAGGCGGAACACCGGTGCCAGGTGCTTGAGAGGTCCCTGCCGGAGAGTTTGGATAAAGAATCGGAGGAGGGTTTTTCGTGGGCTCAGCTGGAGGAGGACCCCCTCACTGAGCAGGACATTGCTTTGTTGCCTGTAGTTCCCAGGATGTTACCTGTTGGAGGTCGGTGATGCAAGTATGAAACCTGAAACTGAGACCCCAGGTAAGACTGTGCCTAGTGATATTGTGCTGGGGTTGAAGACTCCAAGCAAGCAAGAAGAAACCTATGAGGCTGAAGGGACTTTTTCTTGTATTGATGCAGCTAAATCTATTAACAGTATTGAATGAGACATACTGCAGGCTAAAGATGCTAATGTTGCCAAGCTGTTACAGTATGTTAAAGCCAAGGAAGGTATGCAGATTAATGGTGGTGTGGGGGCAAAACAATGTTGGTGGTACGAACTAAAAAAGGGTGTTCTGTACCATAACAGGCCCAACCTCCGCACAAAAAGTGTGGATGCCCAGGTAGTGGTTCCTGAGGCCTTCAGATGACAGGTGATGGAGGCTGCTCACTCCAGTCCCTGTGGGATTCTGAGCCATAGCGGTGTCTTGACTTGGCTAACTCCTTCTTATTACTGACCTAGTATGTACAGCCAGGTGGTGGCCTATATTAGGACCTGTCTTATGTGCAATCAGAAAAAGGTACCTGCTGGTGACAGCAGGGGAGCTACTACCCAGGGTGTGGAAAGAGTGTCCTAAAGCATAGAGGTCATTAAAGAAAAAAATGACACCCTTGAAAAAAGGGAAAACTCTCACACAGGTCACAAGGTACTAGATGGTAACAGATGGCTGAAAATAGCCCAATGATTAAAAGGATGTTTATAAAGACACCCCAGAGTTAAAAGATTTAGGAACCTGCTATTTAACATTGCAGGGAATTCAGCATGGGAAGTTCTTGGTTTCCTGCAGGTTTCTATAGAGACCTGCCTAAGGATAAGATGACCAAGGATTTGGGGTCATAGAATATAAAAGGTTGAAATAGAAGAGTAGAAACTACTATTGCTTCTTCTGTATTCCCACAGACACACTGTATAAGACAAAGGGGTCAAGGTAGTTGAAGGCAAGGCCAGATGTGGCTCTGTAATGGTCCCTTTCTGTACACAAAAGTGTAGCATGCTTGGTCAGGGAGCGGGCCTGATGTCAAAGAAAGAGGTGCCCAAAGGCAGACAAGAAATCTGGGGTGGTACGTGTATTTTATTCTTTTCTGAGGGAAAACCTACCAAGGAGGAGCTGGGTGGAAAATGGATTGGAACCTGTGTTGCGTTAACACCAAGAGTGTCTACCCTCAGGTGCCTGTATCAGTAGCAAGTGAAATGAATGAATCAAGAGACACAGAGGGTTTATGTAGAGGGGTTGAACCTAGGATTGGGCCCCTACTTAAAACCGACATGCCTGGTGGGGTTACAGCAGGTAATTACTCACCCCAGAGAAATTGCTTCTATGGTACTGGACTTTACAGCCGTCCAGATTTTTGGTTAAGAAATATGACGGACTTTCCCTAAAAGGACATAGTTCAGGGAAGGTACCATTAGTCTTTGTTGAGAAATGTGTTAATGCCTCAGGGCAAAGAATGATGATATCCACTATGTTTATGATATAATGTTTATTGTTAACAGGGACCCTGAGACAGAGCTTCTGAAGATGGGTGGGTGGAAGCTCCATCCATTCCTGGGACAGGAAGGTGGTAAGCAGTCTGCAATAACTGCTTCCCTCTTAAGGTGGAGGATATGTAACAGGGAGCTCCTGCCACTCTTGAGGACTGACCTTTTCTTAAATCTGTTGCAACAGTTCTTCTATTTCATAGCCTAATCTAATCTTTACAATTTCTAGTCCACAAGGTTGGCCACCTATGGGTACCCCCTTCCCTTTCGTGACTATGCTGTAGTGTCCTCTTTAATTTTCCTTTTCCATCTCAGGTCCTCGTACAGGGAGGTTATTGTTGTGACCGTTGAGCGGATATAAAACACAGACCGTGTTCCTCATTGTTGGATTTAGTATGCAATGGCACAATGTCATAAAATACTTTAATGTATATACCTTACGTGTATAAAACCTGTAAATGTTGAAAATGCCATGGCACTAGGTGTTTTTGATAAAAGTTACTAGGGAACTGTATTATAAAAATTAAGTTAGTTGTGCTACTGAAAATGCATGTAAATTGTTGTAACTGAGCCAGTCTAAATTGTCATGGTGATTTGCATATACTGTATCCCATGATGCTTTGCATTATGGAAGTACATGTGATGTTGTGTTTCTTTGAAACTTGGCTTACTGTCAATGCCCTTTGGGGTAACCCTTGTTTCTGTGCTTCTGCACGGAGGTTCATTGTCTTTAGCTTGTTTTGTTTGTTTTGTGTTTTTGAGCCCCCACCACCCAAGCAAACAAGGCCCACACAGGGGAGGCTGAATGTCAACTGATAAGTTAGATCAGAGATCAGTGAGTCAGTAGGTGCTAAGTGTACAGGAAAGACTCTCATAGTATGTTGCTACAAACTGATGTACTGAAGAACAGATATGCCATTGCTGAAGATTATCTACTGCATTTTGAAAAAAACATCACACACAGATTGTGTGTTGAACTTGAAGTTTGGTGTCTGGTCCATCTGTTATCCCACAACCCTGCCACACTGACTATCCCCCTCTCAAACTAAACTCTGTCAAAACATTAAGTCCCTTAATCTAATTGAACTGATCTCTGACCCAACCCGTCAGAATCATAAATCCCTGAATCACTCCTTACTGGACTGGGTTCTTACCTCTCACCCCCACAGTATCACGGATGCCGGCACCCTTCCTGATGACCTTATTAACCACCTTATAGTCTATTGTGTGCACAGAATACACTGTCCCAAAGACCCCTTTCTAAACACCTCCAGATGTGGTCCTTCCTGTCACTGGACTTGACCTCCCTACATGCAGACTTGGCAGCAACTGACTGGTCACCCCTCTCTTCTGCCAATACCATCAATTCCACCCTCAACTATTTTAATACCAAATTCTTGTCAATCTGGGATCTTCATGCCCCCCTCAGGAAAACCAGGGTCTGTGGTTCCCACCTCCCTTGGCTCTCACCAGATTTACTGGTCTGCCTACGTGTACGTGATCTTGTCTGCATGGCTCATACGTCCTCTGGCTCCCCTGCTGACTTACTCAAGTGCCATGCCCTTTGCAATGCCTGTACCGGAGCCACTAGGCTTACAAAGGCTGAATACTTTACCTTCTCCTTCCAGAACAACATTCGTTGCCCCTCAACATTCTGGAAGGTCATCTAAGTCCTCCCCCCCCCAAAACCAGTTCTCCTTCCTGGTCCTCAAGGTAGGTGACATTACCTGACCCTCTCTCTGCTGCCTCAGAGTTCAACTCATTCTTCATCTCCTATGCCTCCTCCTTCTCTCCTCCCTCACCCTAATCCCTCCCCTGTCCCACTAACCCTGTCTCTCCCCTTCTTCTCTCCTACCACTCCTGTTGACACCCTCAAGGCTCTCTTGGCTTTTAACCCTCTCAAGTGCAGGAGCTCTGTAGGCTCGACCCCAAACTCTTCCATCTCTTTGCCCTGCCACTGCTCTACCAATCACCTCCCTTCTAAACCTCTCTTTCTCCCTTGCCTCTGTCCTGGACTCTTGAAAACGGGACACTGTTATACCCTTCCCAAAGATGGTGACTCCTCCTGTCCTAGCAATTACCGCCCTATCACTTTAGCTAAACTTCATGAACACCTCATGCTGTCTCAGCTCTCCCCTTTCCTTAATTTTTCCTCTTTCCAGTCTGGCTTCCACAAATCCCACTCCACCCCTTCCTCCAGCTTACTAACTCGATTCTCTCAGGCTTGGATCAGGGCCTTATCACCTCTGCTATCTGTCGATTTGGCCAAAGCCTTCGACACTGTAGCCCACCCCTTCTTGAAAAACTTACAGCAGTGGGGTCTCAGACTCCACTACTAACTGGTTCCACTCCTACCTTGAGGGTAAGACTCAATCTGTTAGAATTCGAGACTCCTTACTCCTCCCCAATTCCTGTCAGTGCTGGTGTCCCCCAAGGGCCCACCCTTGGCCCAATACTCTTGTCAATCCTCCTGAACAACCTTCCCACTGCCTGCTCCTCTACCTCCATCCATATGTACGCAGATGACAAGGTACTCTCTGCTTCTGGTTCCTCCCTCTCTGAACTGATGGCCAAGCTTCAGCTAGCCTTCAACAATGTTCAGCACTGGTTCCTGTCAAATCAGCTATCCCTCAATGCCAAGAAAATGTTTTCCATGACCTTTGTCACTCAGCAGAAGCTCACTAGGCTTACTGCCCTCCCCTCCTTCCACACCAAAGATGGGACACAATCAATGATGTTCCCTCATTTAAGTACCTTGGGGTCTGACTCAACTGGCACTTCGACTTTTCACGCATGTGGATGCCATCTACAAAAAAAGTCACCCTAAACTTGGTGTGTTATACAGGTACAGAGGTTCCATTCCTCTTATGGTTCGCTGAGCCACTGTCCTGAAAATTATTCTCCCCATTTTTGACTATGGTGACGCTGTCTTCAGTGCTGTCCTAAAACCACCCTAACCAGACTGGATTCCCTCTTTCACTCCTCCTGTTGGTTTTGCCTTGGACTGTCCGCCCCGCACTCACCATTGCTTCCTATATACTTCACTCTCCATTCCTTCCCTTGAAACCAGACACCTCGCTCATTGTACCTCCTTTACCTCAAAAATAAAGTTTTCCAAGAGAGAAAACGAAGCTCACAATCCATGTCCGGTTCAAAAGGGTGGTAAACTTCTCCAAAACAAAAAGCAGGTCCCAAGGGCAGACCGGATCTCTTATGGGAGGCTTGATGTGCAGAATGCCCCTAAGGAATGTACGGGTTACCTCTAACAATGCCACCGTTCTGCCTTGGACAAGATTTTGCACTTTGATGGAGGAGTATCCCAAGCCTGAGTCTGAAAGGGACAGCAGGTAGTCAAAGACAATATTCACCAGACAGGCCAAAGGGTCAAGGTGATGAGCCATATCCCACAGACAAAAATATTTCCACTTCATGGCATAGGTCACTCTGGTGGAAGGTTTTCTGGCCGCCAAAAGGACATTGACGACTTTGTCAGAAACCCCGAAGCAGAGCCTGACTAAGTCTTCAGGAGCCATGCATGTAGGTGGAGGGACCACAGGTTCAGGTGGACCAGTGTTCCATTGTCCTGGGAGAGCAAGTACGTGCTCAACAGTAATGTGATCGGAGGTTCCACCGCCAAGAGCTGCAACAGTGGGAACCAGATCTGATGAGGCCATAAAAATGCAACTAAGATCACCGTTGCCCCTTCCACTTGAACCCTGAGGAGGACCCTCTGAAGGAGTGGAAATGGGGGAAAAGGCATAGATGAATCTCCCCTTCAGGAGAGGTACAATGCGACTCACCAGAAAGCATCAGGCTCAGGATGTAGTGAGCAGAAACTGGGAAGTTTTGCACTGGTAGGGGGAGCGAAGAGGTCCAGTTTGGGTGTTCCCCATTTATCGAAAAGAACGTCAACTAAGGACTGGAGAAGGGATCACTCATGTTCTCGACCGGGTTCAGCTAAGAGAGTCGACCACGGTATTTTGGACCCCGGGTACATGGACCGCTGAGATCAGAAAGTGATGGGACATGGCCCAATCCCACAATCTCATTGCCTCTCTGTAGAGGGGGTAGGAGTGTGTGTGCCTCCTTGTTTGTTGAGATAGAACACCACCAGCATGTTGTCCGTTTGCATGAGGAGGTGTCCCGACTGGAGAACAGAGCTCAAGACCTGTAGGGTGTACAGAACGGCCCTCATCTCGAAAACATTGATGTGGAGAGATTCCTTGTTTGTTGACCAGGAGCCCAGGTTCCTGTGAGCAGCCAGATTGGAGAACAGAGCTCAAGGCCTGTAGGGCACAAAGAACGGCCCTCATTTCCAAAACACTTCTGTGGAGAGATTCCTCGCTTGTTGACCAGGAGCCCTGGAACCTGTGAGTGCCCAGATGTGCTCTTCATCCAGTTCCTGAGGCGTCGGACGTGAGGATCTGATTTGGTGCTTTCTGTTGGAATGGCTTTCTTCCCTGCAATGAAAGGGATGTCATCCACCACTGGAGTTCTTGACATACTGGTCTCGTGATGGAGACCGGCATGTCCAAGTCGTCCCATCTTTGGCCTCACTGGATGCGAAGGGTCCACTGAATCATCCTCATATGAAGTCTCGCAAAGGGGACTGTAATGATGGACACTGCCATGTGGCCTAGCAGCCATAATAGAGTTCTGGCTAGAACCACCAAGGCTGAAAAGATGATTTGAGCTAGGAACTGAAGATGGACAGCTCTATCTAGTGTTGAGTTGAGCTCCAATTAAATTCAGGTTCTGGGTCAGTGTTAGGAAGGATTTCGAGATATTGATTGTGATGCCTAGTTCCTCGAAGAGAGAACAAGTGTCTCCAATGGATCTTTGTAGCTGATCCTTGGACAGTGCTGTCAGAAGCCAATCGTCCAAGTACGGGAACACATAATGACCCATCCTTCGAAGTGTCGCTGCAACGACTGCGAGGCTTTTTGTGAAAATTCTTGGAGCTGAAACAAAGGCCGAAGGGTAGTGCCCTGAATTGAAAATGTCTTCCCTGGAAGGTGAACCTGAGGAACCTCCTGTGTGGCTTTGCCACAAGTATGTGGAGGTATGCATCCTGCATGTTCAGTGATGCCAGCCAGTCTCCCTGATGTAATATGGGGAGCAGGCCCTGGAGAGTGTCCGTCCTGAACCTCTTGTACTTCACAAAGAGGTTGAGTTTGTTGAGACCCAGGATGGGTCTCAAGTCGCTCGTTTTCTTTGGGACTAGGAAGAAGTGCTAATAGAATCCTGTTCCTCTCTAGGCTGGAGGAACAGGTTCTATGGCCTATCTGGATAGCGGGGCTTAAATCTCTGTGTGGATCAGGCCTGCGTGTTCTGCAGAGTAACAGGAGGAGGGGTCCGGTCCAGTGGAAGCTGGACAAACTTTACTGAGTGTCCGTTTTCTATGACTTGATGGACCCACTGCTCGGAGGTCACCTTCCATGAGGCTGGGGCGTAAGGCGAAAAGCGTCCTCCGACCACCACCCCTGGTGGAGTGTTGGTAAGGGGAGAGTCCAATGGAGACTCAGGCAGTGGGTAGAGGGGGGAAAGGTGGCCTGGGTTGGTTTGGCTGGATGAGAGGTGGGTCCTACAGAACCTCTATGGGTGAATCTCTGGCCATAGTCTCCCCGTTGAGGCTGGTTGTGCTGGAAACAGGGTTGCCATGATTGTCCCCCTTGGTCATGAAAACGAGGTTTACGAAATGGCCTATGTTTTGGGAGATACATGGACTGCACAGTCCTGACTACCTTCCCAGAATCCTTAAGCTTGTTGCTGATCTTTTCTGTGTCCTCGCTGAAGAGGACTGATCCTTGGAAAGGTGTGTCAAGGAGGTTCAACTGAAAGTCCTGCGCAAACCCCGAGACCCAAAGCCAAGAATGAGGATGTAGGCACACACCAATCGCAGCTGCTCTTGCCACTGTGTCCGCTGAATCATAAGCAGAGTGGAGAACATGGGTGCCCACATCCAATCCAGTCTGCAGATGTTTTGTGAGCTCTACCTTCTGTGGGCAGTCTGGCATTTCTTGTACGATGTCCGGCCCCTGTTCCCAGAGGGCGTTCTGGAACCGAACCATGTGTGTCTAAAAGTTCAAGCTCCTAATACTGCACGTGGATGAAGAGCACACCTTAAGCCCCATGGAGTCCAACTGCTTGGACTCCCTGTCCAGGGGTTGGATGCTAGGGTGTTTGGGCCTCTGGCAATGGTCATGTGCTGCTGAAATCACTACAGAATCAGCTGTGGGATTTTCAGTCAGCAATAGTTGCTCTTTTGGAGCCCTATAAAGGCGACCAGCCTTCTTGGGTACTTTGGTGGAAGAATAGGGCACTTCCAGGCCGCCTGTGTGACATCCGCGACGGTGTCTACTGAGGCGGGATGACAACCGGCTTTGAGTCTTTCTGACGGAGGTATTTTGTAAGCTGCTTTCTTTGGATCTAGGTCCTCATCATCACAACCCATGTTGCCCGGAATATGTCTCATCACCTCCAAGAAAGAGGGGCCATCAGTAGGTTATTTGTTATATCTTCGGGGTCGACTGGAGACAAGTCTCCTATGGATGAGTCTGGGTATAAAGAGTCAGCGGGCTGATATGAATCTGAGGAGGAAGACCTACGCCGCCTTTTCGTACACCCATGTCTTTCACGGGAGCTAGGAAGACTCTGGCCCCATGACCTTGAGTGAGACCTGTGGTTTCTCTTACGCTTGGCCTATCATGCAGAGAATGTTCTTTGCCATGATCCTCAGGAGGAGGCTGAAGGACCTTGGCTGTGTCCAGAGTCCGGAGGTAGTTTTGCAGGTAGTCCCACTGTCTGGATTCTTTGTCACATCTGGTGCTGGAACATCTGGTTGTGGCCTTGGGGGGAAAATGTCAGAGCAGATGGTCTCCCACCAATGGCTGAACAGGTCTTTAACCTACGACAGGTTCAACTTTGGGTCTGAACCGGTTGCCTGGTCCAGCGTCAGTCCAGTTCCTGCACCACTGCTGATGCCAGTACTGTCGTCAGGTCGGTCTGACATTGTGAGGCCTACAGGAGGCAACAACGGTGTGGTGTTAGCTGTGCCATCATCGGGTGTTGGTTTCTCCTTAGGGACAGACGTCTGCTTCTCCTCCATCTGGGTGTCGTCGGTCCGGTCAACAACCGGAGGCAGCGGACATGCTGGAGGCAACGGGGTTTCTGCCTGCAGAGCCGGCGTGTGAGGAACCTTCGGAGTGTCGTCAGTGGTCCAACATCAGAGCTGGTCCGACAAAGTCTTAGCATGTGAACGTTTTTCTGATGAACGCTTGTCCAACGTCTGTTTTGGAGACTACTCCACCGATTTCTTAGAGTGCCTGGGTGGGAGGGAGAAGGATCTCCCAGACGAATGACCCGAGGCCTTCTGCCTATCCCAAGGGTCAGCGCTACATACAGAGACTGACTGCGAAGGCACCGACTGGTGTCCCTTACCTGGATCTGAAGAGCGGCCTGTCAATGGAACCAGAAGCCTGATCTTGATCGGCTGGAGAGAAGGGTCTGAAGACCTGGATCCCTTGTCTTTATGACCCATAACCCAGGCCGTGGCCAGGGCCTTGATGATGGTGAGCCTGGTGTCATGGCTGGCTGAGTCAGAGCTGCCCCTGGAGGCTAAGTGCTATCTCGAGGATCTCAACGAATGGGATCTCTCCTTCTCTCTTGATATATCCGTGAAGATTTGCTGCATTTCCCTGATGATTTTTTTGTGGGAGTGGTGGGAAAACTCTCTCTCTGAAGAAGAATCCCACTGCATGGCGGCCAACTGCTGTTCCATGAGGTAGGCCTGCAAGGTTTTCTGACGACAGACCTTGTCCAACTGTTACATTTCTGACAGTGTGGGCAGTTCTGGGTGCCATGATCGGGGGCACAGCAGGCAGGCTGAATGGCCATCTTCTGCCCCTGAATGGCCATCTTATGCCAGGATCAGATTCCAACAGGCGCACTTATTAGTGTGCTTAGACGAAGGCATTGGGGGAGATAACATACAAAGTAGATAGAAGTCGAACGTACTATGAACGAGAAAATAAGAATGTTTTGAAAATGGCGGTCAGACTGGTGAGAGACAAGCTATGAAGCCGATGCACACAAGTCAACGGCGGGAAAAGAACTGGGTCACACTGGGGACCGCCCACCCTTTATACCATACGTGAAATCGGGGGTGGGCCGACATCAGGAGGGGGCGGTCCCTGCCATAGACTGCTTGCTAGAAGTTTACCATGGGGTCCTGTCACCAGCCGGCTACAGTCCTAATGGTGTTACCTGCTGCAACAGCTGACTCTAGAAGTAAGATCTCAGGTTGCCACCTGTAGCTACTGATTGGTAATACATGTCGCTGCCTCGGAGACAGACCACTTAATCCTACCCTCTGCTGTGTCTCATTGGTTAATACCTTCTGAAGGCAGTAACTGAGGTTGCTGTCTGTTGCTGCTGATTGGTTATTCACGTGGTCTCTAACTGGCCCTTCCACATGTTTTTTTCTTGCTATGATTGGGTGGTTCTAGCCTGCCCAATTGAGAATTAATGGAGGTTGAGGTTTTTACATCCAATTCTGCCCTCTACATCCACATATTTCTGCTGCAGCTGAACCTGTTTACAGTGTAAATGCAGAATCAAATCTGCAATGTGTTATAATGGCCTATGAGGTCAGTAACTGCTCTCTGTGATTTGGTAGTATTGATTTTTAAATTGTCCACCAATGTTCTGATCAAGTGAAGGGCTGTGGTGACATCAGAGCAAAACACCTTAGGCTATGACAATAGCTGCGCATGTGTAATATCAGGTAATGTGTAGCGGATTACTGCCTTTGGTGAAGACGCCATGCTGCTCGGCATTGAGATGTCATTTTTCTGTCCTGCTTCAATCTTCCATCTGAAGCCAAGCTTGCTTTTCTTTTTAGAACCACCCATTACAACTGTAGTCCCTCCAAAACCATGTGACAGAAGGTACAACAAAGCTTTTAATGTATTTCATGAGGTGTTTTTAATCATGGACAGCAGGAGCTCCACAAACCATCACTCCATGCTGGTGACTGATGTCACCGGAAATCCCTGGTTTAATTTTCTTTATAGTAACCCTTGGGCTGCCGAAAGAATTAGATCATATAGGAATTCTGAACTAATACATCAGTCCGCAGCCCTACAAGGGTTAATGCATGAATCATAATTCTTCCACATATTTAACCAACCTTCTAGTACAGTTGGACATTGAGCATAACTTAGAAACATAGAAACATAGAATTTGACAGCAGATAAGGACCACTTGGCCCACCTAGTCTGCCCATTTTCCTACCTAACAGATAAACTGCAGATCCTAGTTAACCAACAGCTTGATAGATATTAGGTTAAGAGGCCTTACTGTACCTAACCTAAAGTCTTGTTATAGTCACTGACTGTTTGCCTCAGCTGCTGCCAATTCTTGGAAATGGTTTCCCAGAATGAGACTAACAACATTAAAACCTTGCCTGGACTTGTCACTGTCCTAAGACTCCACTTGACTTACACATGCTTTTGCTAAACTGTGTCTTATATAAACTGGAATGCACATAGTGTTGTTAACATTTCCTAAGGGTACTAACAACAGAATATGTTGAACAGAATATTCAATAGTTCACAGGAATCAGGCTTGGTACTGCAAGATTAGAGAACAGCATATACAGTACCCCTCAATAACAGCATTCCCAAGGGCAACCCAGCAAACTACAGAATCAGTCTGTCCACAATTGTGTGAAAGTTCATGGAGACCATACTTAAGGAAAAGTTTGTAAAGTATATGGATGAGCATGGTCTCCAGGATGAGAGGCAACATGGTTTTATGGGAGAGAAGTCGTCTCAAACAAATCTGATAGACTTTTTTGACTGGGTGACTAAAACAGTGGACAGGGGCCAAGCAGTAGACATCCTTTACCTGGACTTCAGCAAACCCTCTGACTCTGTACCCCACAAGCGGTTGATCAGGAAGTTAGTGGAGCTTGGAACTGGAGGCAAATTGACCAGATGGGTGGAAAGCTGGCGGAGGGGCAGGACCCAGAATGTGGTGGTGAGGGGTGAACTATCTAACGCTAAGGAGGTCAACAGTGAGGTCCCACAGCGCTCGGTGCTCAGATCGGTGCTGTTCAATGTTTTTAATCAACAATAATGGGGATGGGAGGGTGGACACAGCAGGAAGGATACCAGACCTAAAGGAAAATCTGGAAAAACTAGAGAAGTGATCTGGGATCTGGCTGCCTAGCTTCAATGCAAAGAAATACAAAATTATGCATACTGGAGCCAATAACCTGATGAATGAGTACAGCTTTTTATTTTATTTAATTTACTTATTTAATTTGTGGATTAACACCCTTGAGCTGATAGCTCTTACATGGGTTCCACATCAGAGGATTACAATACAAACAAAACAAGCAGACAAGATGTTCTGAACGGGTGAACAATACTTAAAACATTTACAGAGTGAGTTGAAAACGAAGATCAAAAAACCTATCATAAACATAGGAGAAGCTAAGAATTGTTGGCATTGCAAAATACAGGTTGGGCACAGAGTCTGAGAACAGATCAACAGGAGAGAAGCAATCAGCCCAGGAGGCTTTGTCTTTTGGGTGCATATGGGAAAACAAACATAAATAAGATGAAGTGGGGTAAGGGTCAGCCCAAGGGGCTTCGTCAAAGGTACAATGGTTAATGAGAGGTAGGGTGAAGTAGGAGGTAGGGGTTCCAGAGGGTGAGAGGGAGTATATTAGGTTGATAGCAGATAAGGAGGAAGTATGAGGAGACCAGAGCAATGGGGGAGGGCAGAAGACAGAGGGGAGGCAGGAGGACAGTGGGTATAAGTGCAGCGAATGTCAAGTTAGAGTCAGCAACAAGGTGTTGTCAACCCTTTTGTTTATAAGATCCCAACGCGTGAGCACAGCATATGTCAAACGGTAGGGAATTAAACCATAGTGGAGCTTGGTAATCAAATAACCTTTGACCTTGGGAAGTGCAACAGTGGGGGGGGGATCTTGAAGAACAGACTATTGGAGCTTCATATATGAAGTCGGCTGATGTAGGGAATGAGTAGGGGAGGAGAAGCTTCTTGACCCCAGGGGGCACTAGACCTAGGCATGATTTTTTAGCTAACAAACAAGTTTGGTAGGAGAGTCTGCCCTTGAACTGCAGCCAGTTTGCCTGGGCATAAAGGTCACAGGTGTGAGTCAGTCTCAAGGATCCTCTTAGAAGTCGGCATGCTTTGTTTAGGGCCACTCTGAGGCAATGAAGGGCAGTGTCAGTGACTGACCCACAGATAGCCAGCCCATAAATCGATGCGTGAAACCACCAAACTGTGAATAGCCACATTAAGAGCTTCAGGGGTCAGGCAATGCTTGTGCCTATGGAGCAGCCCTATATATATACTGACAGTTTGGGAAATATTGTCAATATGGAGAGCATATGACAAGGTTCTGTCCATCATTATCCCCAGATATTTAAAGTGCTGGATGAGTTCCAGGTTAGTGCCCACATCACTGGTGATAAGAGAGTGGGAAGGCCTTTGTTTGCTTTGGGGGTTGGTGAACAACGTAATTTTTGTCTTTTTGTAGTTCATAATAAGTTTGTGTTTACTGAACCAACGTTCTACTTCAGTAAAGTTCTGTTGAAGCTGGATCTCAAGGGCCTGTGTATCAGGTTCGCTAATGAAGAGAACAGCGTCATTTGCATATAAGAGAATACACCCTTGGCAGGCATTGAGGAGGTTATTCAAGAAAACACTGAACAGGAGAGGTCCCAGAATGGACAATTGCGGGACACCAGAACGGACAGGTTTACTGTAAGAGAGTACGTTTCCCATCTTCACCTGTTGTGTATGGTTTTGCAGGTACGATTCAAACCAAGTTATCATATCATGTGAGAGACCGATGGAGGTGAGCTGATCAGTCAGTAGGGCATGATTAACTGTATCGAATGCTTTCATCAAATCAATGAATGTTGCACCAACGAGGTGACCTTGGTCAAAGACATTGTGGATAAAGCCCGTGAACTCAAGTAAGGCAGTAGTGGTCCTATGTCCTTTCCTAAATCTGTGCTGCTGCAGGTATTGTAACTGATACTTATCTAGGTATTCGACCAAATGGTCTGCTACTGTACGTTCCAGGGCCTTCGAGAGCGGGGAAGGATGGAGATGGGTTTGTAGATAATCTGAAGGAAATGATCCCCACCTTTGTGGACAAGCGCCACAATGGCAGATTTCCACTTTTGAGCGAACTGCGAGTACCCGAGTGATAGATTTATTATATGGGTTAGAGGTGCCAGGATTTCCTCCAGGGTAAGAGTGACTAATTTAATATCAAGGGTATCTTCGTTGAACCTAGACTTCCCTAGAACCCTGAGTAGGTATTTCCTTGCTTCATGTGTCATGACGATTTTGAAGTAAAAAGGTGGGTAGGTAGACGGCTGACCTACTTTCCCGGGGCATTCTCTTGGGGTGGAAGGATGGAAGAAATCGGAGGCGGGGGGAGGGGCACCGCTGAGATCAGTAAATGCGTTACTGAAAGTGTTTGCAATGGATCATGGGTCAAGAGATGGAACACCATCTATACTGAGAATAGAGGGGTCTTATCTAGGGTCCTTCCCTGTGACCTCTTTGAGATTACTCCAAAACTTTTGACCATCGTTACATGTATGGAAGAGGGCTTCTTTGTAGTACTGGCTTTTGGCTTTGCGGATTGCCCTGGTACAGTCGTTTCCTGCTTTTTCGTAATTCTGGATGTCAATTTGAGTACTTGTAGACCAAGTCTTAGGCCAGAGATGGTCCCTCAAGTTCAGTAGTTCAATAAAGTCAGGGAAATACAGAGATTACAATGGCCTTTGATTTTTTGTTTCTTAAAAGAGGCATGCTTATCATACATACTGCTGAACTAAAACTATGAATTGTTCGAGTACAGCATCGACATCACAGGCAGAAAGGACCTGTGCCCAGTCCTGGTGACGAAGGTCCGATTTCATTAGCTCAAGGTGACCACGGATGAGTACCCTGGTGGTGACTGTTCTAGTCGGGGGCATGGTGAACTTGCTAGTCTAGCAGAACAAGACAGGGGAGTGGTTGCTAAGGGCATCAGGTAGAACAGTAATGCCCGATATGCGCTCAGGGTTGTTTGACAGAACCCAGTCCAATAAGGTACTTGTGCCCAGTCCTGTAGTTATTTCAAGAAGGTGACTCAACAAGCTGGGAGAAGTGAGCTGCTGAGATAGCGTCCTTGTAGGGGCTTGCATCTGGGAAGAGCCAGTCAATACTGAAATCTCCCAGAAGGATGATTTCTGAGTTTAGCTTCAGGCTGCTTAAGCAGTCTAGGAAAGAGTCAAAGCCAGGGGCTGTCAGCCTGGGCAGGATATATGTAGACATTATAGTAATTGATTTATTACGTGCACCTAGGAGCACTTTAATAACAATTGTCTGCATACTGTTCCCAGAGCTAGGCAGCGGCAGGCCGAGACCCTGGAGGCTGTTCCTCACATAGATCACACAGCCACCACCTCTTTTGATGAGTTTATCCTGCCTGAATACTGTGTAACCTGGGATCAAGATGAAGGCGTCTGGAATTTTGGTTGCGAGCCAGGTCTCAACTACAGATATGACATCAGATCTGTAGGACCCATGTGTGCAGGTTGTCTAGTTTAGAGAGGAGACTACAGATGTTAATTTATACAGTGGTGAGCAGCCCAGTTTTCTTCAGAGTGGAGTCTTGCTTGTAGTGAGGGCCAGGGTTGGGGTGGATGTTACCAGACAGCAGCAATAACAGTAGTGCTAATCTTCGTACGTACTCCTTTAGTTGCTTACTATTGATTTTGGTTTATCTTCTAAAAGAGCATCGCACCTTGCTACTTTCCTGACAGAAGATAAGCACCGGGAGGGTTGCTAGATGGGACTGCAGGGTGGGGCATGGAGTCGGCAACCATAAGTAACACTGTGGTGGCAGGTGCCTAAGCATATGTCGAGTAGCAAGGTCAGAGACTAGGACTGAAATAAAGGTGCCAAATGCACATAGACGGTCACTATCCAAGGATGAATGGGCCAATATCAGCTTTGCAACATTTGTTAATCCTGTCAGGGTTGGAACTGCAAGCAGCATGATACATATGACTGGCAGAATTGCTAAATGAGCCATTGTTTTATTGAAGCCTGCAGTGAGAAGAACCCGTGAGTAACCACACGAGGGTGGAATAGTGCTTATCGTGGCAACCGGGAGGTAGTGAAGGAAGCAGGATGGCAGGAGAACACCTTAGTCTGCAAGAAGTGAAGGTAATAGATTTGGGTTTTAGTCCTAAGAGAGGGCAGACAGCCCAGGGAAGTAATGTTCTAGGAATGTGGTAGCCCTTTAAGGGTGGGTGTGGTAGAGTCAATCAGGAATCCAGGGTGGGAACTTACTTGTGTGGGGGAGTATTTAATAGATCTATGGCCTAGATGAAGTGGGCAGGGACAAAATATAGAGAGACTAAAAAGCACAGAGAGGGTAAAAGCACAAGAACAGTCAAGCCTAGGAAGTGGGGAAAAGGCAATCCAAATTTGAAAGAGCAAAGATAGGTGGCGGCAAACAGGGCCCTTTGAAAGAGCAAAGACAGGTGGCGACAAATAGAGGCCTGTCTTCAGGTTAGAGGAGCCAACTGGAAGTGCGGCTTTTAAGTTGCAGAGTCTCCGAGAGTCAGCGCATCTTTCAAGCTGGTGCTGGGCAGGCGGGTCAAGGAGGGAGCCTGGCCAGCAGCTCCAAGCCAAAGCCACAAGCTCGAGTGGGGCTAAATCTGAAAAAGAGAGAGAGAGGTCAGGGATAAGGGCCAGATGGAGAGCTTGGACTAAATCGGTGGGTGGGCCTAGGGGAAGAGACATAAGCAGCAGAGGGAAAGCGGATTAGAGTGGGCGTAAGTGTGAATGCAAGAGAGATTCAGTGGGGCGGGGGGAGCATCTGGCCTTAGTGCCGAGATGTCAGCCGAGACAATGAAGGTGAAAATGTAAAGACTTAGGACTAGATAGAGAAAGGGAGAGGTAAATTAGAGGGGAGCTCCAGGGGTTTCAGAAACACAGTGCACAAGTGAGGGGAGAGGTTGAGAGGAAGGGCAATTATTCAGGAGAAGGCTTTAAAACATTTGTAGGCACTAATCTAGGCAGCAACAGTTAAAACATTAAAATTCAGCCAGGCTTAGCAACAATTAAAGCATTAAAATTCAGCCAGGTTTTAAACAATTTTAGGCGCTGGTTAGGCAGTACACCTAAGACAAATTAATTTTGGTCAGGCTTTGAAACAATTTGCTTGAGAGGGGTCTGGGTTTCTGCATCCTAGGAGGAGCAAGATCTGGGAGTGATGATCACTGATGACGGGAAGCACTCCATGCAATGTAGGAAAGCAGCAACAAAGGCAAATCAAATGCTGGTCTACATTACCAGAGGGATCAGCAGCAGAAAGGAGGAGGTAATACTGCCCTTGTACAGGGCATTAGTGAGGCTGCATCTGGAGTACAGTGTACAGTACTGGTGCCCATACCTTAAAAAGGATATTAACCTGCTGGAAATGGCCCAAAGGAGGGCAAAGAAGATGATCATGGGCCAGCAGGGTAGGACATATGAGGAGAGGTTGGAGGCCCTGAACATGTACTCTCTTGGGGGGCGGACTCGACTGAGACCTTAAATATTTGAAAGGAATAAACAGGGTGGACAAGGAGGGTTTCTTTATGTATAGTAGAAATCAAAACACGAGGGACCACAGTCTCAATTTGTTGGGGGAAGTTTAGGAGAGGGGCTAGGAGGCACTTTTCACGAAGAAGGCGGTGGCAGGCTGGAATGTGCTTCCTAAAGAGGTGGTTTCGCTGATTACAGTTGGCAACTTCAAGAAAGGCTTGGATAAAGTCAGGGGGAAAATAAGGGTCAAGGGAGTGGCAGAGGGAGGGGAAGTAGGGTCAGTAGCTTAAGCTAAGGATTTTGCAATACAAGCAGACTGGATAGACCTAATGGCCTTATTCTGCTGGCTTCTTTGTGTGTTCGTACGTTCACAAAATTTGAAATATACATTTTTATGTTCTTAAGATGCTGCTGATTACTGCTTTTCTAACTACTGTTTCTTAGAGAAAATGCTGAAAATGAGATAACCACTGAGTGATCATACACAGTAAAAATATTTATAATAAACTAATGATGAATTAGTGCCCTGGCCATTTTTAAAAGAATCACTAGGAGTGTGCTTATACATTTGTGATTATTCTGAATTTCTGTTCTTTGACAGAAATTACACTTTGCAACTTGCAGATGTAAAAAACAAATGCTCATTGAAAATAAGACAATTCATTAATACTTGATATTTGTTTGACTACACAAAAATGAACAAAGAGACCATTAGCAATGAAGTCACAGAGTTCACTAGTACTGGGGTTTTATCATCGGTTGTCCATCCTGCCAGCCTATAGTGACTTTTCTAGGCAAACTACATTTCTTTGACGATCCAGACAAAGCTTGACATTTTTATGAAAAAAAAATATATGCATATTCAGCAGCTCTCATCACTAAACGCTGAAAAAATAATTATCATGTGGAACTCGGAATATATACCAGCTAATCAGAACTGTTAAAAGTGTTCAACTAATATGTATCTTTGGACTACCTTTCCTTATAGAATCAGGACACTGCTTACAATTTTTAATGACTGTCAATGTTTGTTTCTTGCTAATTCATAAACTTTCAAAGTAGTTAAATACAGTAGCTGAAAACTGTGGTGTAAACAGTTTTTTCCTATCTTTAATTTTTCTATCAAGCTGTTACAAATTTTACTATCATTAGGCTGTAAATGTACTGGAACAAGAAAAGTTAACATTTTATTTAATTTTTTTCTCCCATTGAAGCCATGTAGTTTGCTTATTTTTTTTTAATCTGTTATACTCTCTAAAGATGTACTTGAAATGTTGATTGATCTGATGTTATATTTTTTCTTTTATTTTATAAGGTTTTATGCTAATCAACGAAAAGTTTCTAGTATAAAAGAATCATAGTACATATATAGCATTACCTACCTAGAGGTCTTGAATTTCTCGATGCTGAACCCAATGGTTGGGACTATATCTTGTGTCTGCGCCTACAAGAAAAGCAGAGATCAGAACACATCAGTCAAAGAAAGAATTAGAACTGACCAGTGCTCCAGATAATATTGACATTCAAGAGTAGCATACTCACCATTTTTGACAGTAGGTGAGTAAAATGTAATTTTAATGGGGAAAGGTGCTTTAAGCTTGGAAAAGACAATGCCTTTTGATGCATCTATGGAGCATTCCTAAGGGTTGGGATTAGTATAGGTACTCATCAAAAACATTTCCAAAGAGTATTTATTAAAATGTGGTGAGTAGAGCAGGCCAGTACTTACCTTGTCTTGAGCACTGTGACCAGCTGTGCTCTCCACAGCTGAGAAACCAGGCTCCTCAACTTTAAAGGAGAAACATTTTCAACCTGTAAACTTGTATTTTCTGTAGAAGCTGTTTTTTAAATATCACAGCACATTCTGCTATTGCTTCATCTTTACTAGTCATTTAGAAATCTCATTGGTGTATCTGATTTAGACTCTAGTAACAGAAGCCACTGTAGAACTTAAGCTCTTCACTAACATGACAGTTGTCATAATGCATCTGCATTTACTATAGAATGCACTGGTTGAAAGAGACATAGTCTACATTATCAGCTTCTAAAATGGTACTTCCCTCCAGTCTGTGTGTCATAAAAACCCACTGTGTACACCAAAGGCCCCCACAAAGATGAGGAGATAACAGAAATGGAAACAGTATATGAAGACTAGTGTCTTCAGGAAAAATAACTTCCAGGATTAGCACAGTTCTTTTGTTAGGTCAGGAGGTATATCAGTGACTAAACAGATAGAGAGGGAGAGGGAGAGAGAGTCGTGTGTGTCAAGAAGAAGCCAATACTGTGTTAAAAAGAATGACTTTCAGTATTAAAGTCTGCTTAATTACAGCTTAGTGAAAATAAATACATAAATAAATAAAGTCAAGCCAGGTGTTCCTCCATTGGCTTTTCCAGTGATGCCCTAAGTTGGTTCACAGACTACCTGTCAGATAGAACACAACAGGTCAAGATTGGCACCACCCTGTCCACCAGCCTCCCAGTCTACTCCGGTGTACTGCAGGGCTCCATTCTTGGCCCTCTGTTATTCAGTCTACATCTAAACTCCCTCCCGTCGCACTGCTCCAGCAATCTGCTCCTTTACGCGGATGATGCTGTCCTGTACACCTCCGATCCAAACCCCCTTAAACTCCACCTAGCACTCCAACACTCTTTCTCTGAAGCTGAAAAATGGTTCCCTGTCCAGCGCCTAATAATCAACTATAAGAAGACAAAAGTCATGGTCTTCTCGCAGCCACAGAACTCCCTTAAGAACCTATGCCCCCAAATTCTTGATGCCAATCAAACCCCGCTCGAACAAGTGAACACCTTTAAATATCTAGGTACAGTATCACCCTAGATCCAGCCCTCAACTATAATCAACATATTAATCACCTATCCACTGCCCTTAATGCTAGAATTGACGTGCTGTATCGGTACAAACATTGTCTCACACCCGATGCCCTCTGGCTCAGTCAACTCCTCTGTCCTCTCCCTTCTGGACTACAGTATTCTCATTTACAGTGCTCCGTCCACCTCTGCACTCAGCAGACTCCGACTCACACTAAACAAAGCCTGCCACCTCATCCTCGGCTGTGATCGTTTCACCCACACCTGCTCCCTCTACAGGGCAACAAATTAGCTAACCTAGACAACAGGATCAGGTTTCACATCTCGCCCCCCCCCCCACTCTCTCCCCACTTATTCACTTGGCATCAGCAGTCAGATCAACCCGTAACTTGGGCAAGACAAGGCTACGGGTACCCCACTGCTGGACCTACCAATTCCAAAGATCGTTCAGTTACAAGGCCTCTTCCTGGACGAATGAACTCCAAGCCATATAACTAATGAAAAAAGGCTTGGCCCTTTTAAATCCCGGCTAAGGGAACACATTTAGGCCTCCAACTCATGCGATTGCCCCCGACACATCCCCCTTCTTTTCTCTCTCTGCCCTCCCCCTATGATAATTACCTTAACTATGACCCCTCACGTTTCTCCCTCCCCAGACCCCTGGTCAGCGTATACCTATTTATGACTGTTACTTCCATTAAACTGAATCGTTAGGTCCCCTTGAATAAATGCTCTGATACTACTATATGACCATCAGCCTACTACAGAACCATCTGCAATTATATGGCTATGCTAAAATTCTGAAACTTCTGTTATCCTTGTCTGATAGCCACTTACTGAATACCTACAGTATGTACTCCAATGCCTGTACTAATGTAATGTAATCTGTAATTATGTTGTCTCTGTACTTTTTATGTCCGATGTGGAACCTTTGTAAATGAGTCCTTCACTCAAAGGTCTTCCTGAATTCCTCACTAAAAAAAAAAAAAAAAAAAAGTGCATATAGTCTGCCGGCCCAAAATTGTTCAAAATGAACAGAAGCTCAGAGTAGATGTTTCATGGATTCTCCCAGTGGGTAAATAGAGAAAAATGGCGTTATGGATTTTTTATTTATTTTTTTTTTTTTTTTTTTACACACCCATGGTGTGTGATGACCCATAGGCAGCATCAGCTTAAGCACCAGCAGGGGAGCATGGCTGTGATTTGTTTGATTGCAAGTACGAGCAGCATACTGCGAACATGAACTGAGACCTGGAACAGCAGCTGGCTGCCCTCGTCCAAGGCAAGGGTAAGGCATGGTGGGAGGTGCTGTTCAGGAATCAGGGTGAGTGGGGGGTGCAGGCCCTTCAGGGCTCTTGCCCCCGCCAGAACCCAAGAAACCGGAGGAGACCAACCCGGGGAAGCAGCTGATAAAGCTGGCATTGCTGACCCTGCCGGCTGAACCTGTGACTCAGGCGTGGAGGCAGGGCATGCCGGGTGAAGAAACAAAGAAGCTGAAGCCCATTCCAGATGAGACACCGGTGCCCCCTCCTCCTCAGAAAAAAACATGGAGGAAGAAGGTCGATCATGGAGCAGTGGCAGTAGATCAAGAAGCGGGTATGCCCGAGTTAGATCAGCAGTCTGCTGAGGAGCCGAGGGCTCTGCTTAGGAGCGGGAGCACCCCCAAAAGGAACAGGGGGAGTCAACCAAAACAGGGCAGAGAGTGGGAGACCACGGAAAAGGTGTGGGTAGGGCATGTCTCATGGTGGCATTAACACCCATAAGCCTGGGCCTGCCAGGGGACCATATACAGGGCCAGCAAGCACCGCCAGTGGTGAGCTGGTGGACTCCTGAGCAATTGGGAGTATAGTCAACCTGTCCTGCCACAAGCGAACTCCTCATCTGGGAGTAACGGGTCATGGGTCCCACAGCAGATAGCCCTCGGGGGTTGGGACAGTCAGCCAGCGGCAGGGCTCGGGAGCGTGGCCACAGTGATACCCGAAGGGTTGGGGGATCCTAGCATAGGGCCATCGCTGAGCAACCCGGGCCAATCAGGGGTGGACCGGAAGCTTGAACGGCTGCTGGAATTACTGGCAGACCAGAACAGGGCTCAGAAGGAGTGGTCCAGGCGGCCATGGCCATAGCAGGGATCAGACGCTGGAGCTGGTGTGGCATCAGCGCCACCACCAATGCCAGGGCAACAAGGGGTAGTGAGCTTCTTATCCCTGGCAGAACCCAATGGGTCCCACTTGTCGGGCAAGGTGAGGCAACAAATAATCAAGAGAGAATACATTGACATCTCTGCCCTTCTGAATCTGCCGGAAGAGCCGGAAAAGAAAGAAAGGACAAGGAAGGTGATGATGGGGTTGAGCAGAAGCGAAAAGCAACTGTGTGGTGGACATGGGAGAACTGGGCTGCAGACTTTACAATTTATGCAGGGATCCTCACCCAGGGCAGCCCAGGGAAAGCTGATGGGCTGTGGGTATACTTTAACAGAATAATGACCATGCACGCTAGTAAGCCAGGTGGGGGGTGGTTAGAATATGATGAGGAGTATCGGAGGAGAAAGCAGACAAACACAGCACGGTCATGGGCAGTCTTGGACCTCCTGCTGCTGTGGAAGATCGATTTGGGGGGAAGGATTCAACATACAAACAGTGGTTTTCTGGTGAGGCGCCCATGGGTTGTACGAAACCACACCATAGAATCTGGGTCATAACGGCAATGTGGGAGGACCTAGGCATTTGGCAGACATTTCTGCAATGCTCCAATGGGGTATCGATGTTGCTGGTTCCAGTGTCCAGCAAAGAACTGGAACTCTTCACAGATGCCTCCGGGGGTCTGTGCTTCGGGGCTTACTTGCAAGGTAAATGGTGTGCAGGGCAGTGGCCTACAGAGTGGATTAGACAAGGTATTACGAGGAAGATAATGGTGATGGAATTCTTCCCACTGCCATGGCATTGGTGATCTTGGGGAGTGCTGAGGGACAAGTACATCACATTCAGGTCTGACAACACCAGAGTGGGGCATGCAATCAACAAACAGTTGGGGGGTAAGGGCCCGATGGGCATCCTCAAGTGGGTTTTGTCCTGAAGTATCTGATCTTGAATATTACCTTTAAGGCAGTGTGTGTACCAGGTATTGAAAATGGCATCGCTGATGCTCTTTCTCGCTCACAGTGGCAGAGGTTCCAAGAATTGGCATCAGCAGCAGACTGACAGCCCAGGGAAGTCCCGCCATTCCTATGGGAGTTGATAGAAAATGCCCTGGCATCTAGGACATGAATATCGTACCAGAAGGGGCTCAACAGTTTTCTGGAAGTGCAATATGCATGGGGGTAGGCAGCGACATGGCCGATCCCAGTGGCACAACTGTGCGAATATGTACTGCTCAAAAAACAGACTGGGGCCACCCAGGCAATAGTCCAGCAACACATGGCTGGCACCGAATGGTTCCAGAAAGCTAGGGGCTTCTCTGACTCCACAAGGGCATTTTCCCTCCAGAAGATGCTGAGAGGTTGGGCGCGGGCTGCCCTGAGGTGTACAGACAACATACGCCCTATCAGCCCTACCATATTCAAGCAGATCTGGGACGAGTTGCCTAAGGTATGCTCATCCCCTGATGAGACAAGGCTGTTCCGAATAGCGTGCCTGGTAGCATTTTGTGGGGCATTCTGGGTGTCCGAGCTCATGCACCCCAGCAAGGCTATTTGGAAACCATTAGTGCTGACAGAGGCCGACGTAGAGGTCACAAAGTCGGGAGTCTCTGTTCACATCCGAAAGAGCAAGACGAACCAGCTTGCCCATGGGCGATGGTGCAGACTAGCAGCACCCCTCGGGCTCCAGTGGGAAGTGGGATCATGGGTACAGGATTATATAACTCACCGCCTGGCAATGGGGAGGGGCCTTCTTCCGTCATGGGGGTGGGGGCCCACTAACAGTGTACCAGTTTAGGCACATGTTGCAGAAGACCTTGAGACAGCTGGGCATCACTGCAGAACAACACAACATGCATTCCTTTAGAACTGGTGCTGCATCGCATGCCAGGGCAGAGGGCTTATCAGATAGGACAATACAGACATTAGGTAGATGGAAGTCACAGGCTTTTGAAAGGTACATAAGACCACACATGTTATAACTCTTTCTTGCTTTGTTTCAACAGGTGTTGTGGCCCGAGCAGAGCAGATCTGGATTCATGGCCACTCATATATCCATTGGGCGGCCCTCAGGGTGAGGCAGTATCCCAGAGGAAGAAACCTGTTCCTGGCACCCGAGAGGGCAGAAGTGCAGTGGCTGGGACAGCGTGGGATGCGATGAAATGAGTTAATGGCAACACTGCAAGAAAATGCCCAGGAGAGGTTGCAGCCTAGTGTCTTAGTCATTCATTTGGGGGGAAATGATCTAGGGGTTATACATGCGAGAGAGCTTAAGGAGAGGGTCAGGCAGGACCTGGTAAGAGTGAAGCAATGGTGGCCCCAGGTGCATATAATTTGGTCTGATATGGTGCAGCGGCAGCAATGGCGAACATTATGGCAACAGAGAAGGTGCTCCGGCTGCAGAATGCAGCCATGACACAAATTATGGACTCCATGGGGAGCCATAGCAACGCACCTGGCAGTGTCTGTAAAAAAGCCTGATCTGTATAGAAGTGATGGTGTACATCTCTCAGAGAAAGGATTAGATCTGTTCTGAACAACATACAATGGGCAGTGGGAAGAGTATTAGCGTGAGGAGCTTGC
Source organism: Neoceratodus forsteri (assembly GCA_016271365.2). Classification (NCBI taxonomy): domain Eukaryota; kingdom Metazoa; phylum Chordata; order Ceratodontiformes; family Ceratodontidae; genus Neoceratodus; species Neoceratodus forsteri. The sequence goes on along the minus strand of CM057458.1, from coordinate 625,754,235 downwards.
GGGGGGTGAGTTGGTAAGAACTCACCTTGTGGTGGCTTAGTAGTCTTGGAACACTGTGTCGGGGGTAACAGGGGATCACGTGTCTTGACCAGCCAGATCTCCCTGAGGCTGACAGGAGGGCAGGCCTGACGGATGGAGTCCAGAGGGCACCCTCTTCCGGCAGTGCCCAGCGGCATGGCGGATCCTCTGACAGGGAGGAGCTAGCTGCAGCCGGTCATAGAGCCATCCCTCATGCCCTGGAGGTTGTTGCCCTCGCAGGGTCCTGGTTGATGGTAAGGCGGCCCTCCCCTGAGAGGGAGGGTCGAACATCAACGATCTAGGCTCCATGGGGAGCTAGATTGCTTCCAATGCTACCTAGCTGCACACATCATGCTGAAGCGAATGTATATATGATAATTGGTTTATTAATAAACACATGGCTGTGCCCATTTTTCCAAAGCTCGCTGTTGTGTCAGTTTATCCAGGTGAACAAGGCATATGCCCTCAAAAGACAGTGGCGGAGCCTGCAAGGTATCGCAGCAGGTGGGGCTTTGTCTGGGGGACATGGCCTGGGACACCTGGACAACAATAGGGATCCTTGTAGGACTGCCCAGAAGGGGCTGTGGGGGATAGAGTTCCCGGGGGAAGGGAGCTTGCTGCCAGGGACAGGGAGGAGCTAAACCCTTAAGAGGGGCTGCACAGGAGGAATTCTTCCTCATTCCTCCTTGTCCCAGGTCACATCCCACCCAAACCTCACCCTCGTAAAAGCAGGGCTGTGGGGGGAACGTGGAGGGGTATGTCCAGGTGAATGAGGCATATGCCCTCAAAAGACAAACATCCCTTCAAACTACCACCCTATCTGAAAGGACGGTGAATGACCAGCTTGTGGAATTCCTCAATAAATATAAGTCTCAGGCTAATATACAGCATGAAGTCAGGAAAAACTTCAGCACTAATACCCCCTCTGCTTAAATTTACTGAATTCTTACATGAGGCCTTGGCCAGAGTGGAGCTGGCAAACTCAGTATATTTAACGTTCTAATTAAGGCTGTCAATCTAGTTGACCATGCCTTACTGGGCAAAAAATTACTCTTACTGGGCCTGCCAATGAATATGGTCAGCTGGTTTAATGATTACCTGTCTTGTAGAACTCAGGCTGTACAATTAGGGAAGCACTGTCTATTGATAGGGACCTTTCTGTTAAGTGTTTCCCAGGGGTTCATACATGGTCCAGCACTGTTCAGCCTGTTCCTAAACCAGCTACCCTCTGTCAATCAACAAACATTATTCTATACGCAGACAATACTGTAATCTTTGTTTGTGAGAGAGAAAGGATGTAAATTTAGTATCATGCAATGTGCCATATGGTAGTCCCCATAAACAACACTGACATGTTTAAATGATTACAGGAATGCTTCTCAAGATATGGACACTTGTGTTATGCTGCAGTATGAAATACAACTCACAACGACTGTGACAGCACTAGAGTGTGTGTCTTGTACCAGTAATAATGCTACAGTACTACTGAGTGCAACAGTATTTCTGGTACCAGTAATAATACTGCAGTACTACTGAGTGCACTAGCTCTACGGAGATAATGTATTTTTGAGTACTACCATGCCACTAACAGCACCAGCATGCCACTGGAACCATCAGAATAACTTGGAGAAGACCAGCATGCCACTTAGAGAAACTGACATGCCACTATTAGATCTTCAGTATGCTGATAAAATAATCATATTATTCTGGTACTGCTGGCATCACATTGGGGCACCCCAATGTGATATGGAAGTGGAAGGCTCAAAATGCTATTAGAAACACTGATGTGCCATTTAGGAGATCCATCATGCAGACAGTAAAAGCATCATGCCAGTAGACTAAAACGTGGCATACCAGTAGAAAAACATGTTGATATTAGACCAGCATGCCACTTGCTCCAAAAATTGTTATATCCCTGTTGGCAATAAGACTCAGCTCCAATGTGAATGTCCAAGCACTAGTAGGAAGCAGTGATCTTAACCCATAACTTTCTCCTTGGTGACAGGGAGGATGAGCCAGGCCTTGGCCACCAGGATCCAGAACTTCAGAATGGAAGAGTTTGCTAATATGAAGGACCAGGTGTCCAAGGGTGTGAAGCATCTGCAGGAGACTTGTAGTGCAGAACAAATGTGGGGTTCACTAGAGAAGGTTACTGAAGCAGCAGCAGCAGCAAAAGTCTGCACCTCTGTAAGCAATAAGAGGAAAAGTGCCAAGAAATGGCCTTCCTTGCTCACTCTGGCTTCTAGGAACCTAAGGGCAAATGATCCTGAACATAAAGAAGGCCTATGGGAGAGGGCTGAGAAGGAAGCACTGTCCAACAGTTCAAAACCAAAATAGCTTGTATGACTGGGTGCACTCAAAGCAGAAAGTGCCAGCCAGGCAGGGGGAATACAATACATAGAAATGCCTTTGCTAACCTGCTGCATCCATTCTTATTTTGTTGCAGGAGCAGTGGATCGGTAAAGACGATGGGACCAATGAAACAGAACACCAATCAGAATGGAGTAGGAAGTCCTGTCCCCCAGTTTAAAACTAGAAGGGGCTTGTAGCTCTGGGTGCACTTGGAGCTGAAAGCACCAGAGAAGCAGGGAGAATACAATAAGTAGAAACACTTTTTTTTTTTTTTTACCAGGAGAGACACACTAAGCTGAAAGCTTGTTTACAGGTGCGACCTGGGAGCACAAGGAAGTTAAGTGACTTGGTCAGGGTCACACAGTATGCCGGTGGGGGCTGTGGGATTCAAATCCAGGTCTCCAAGTTTGCAGCTCAGAGCCTTAAACCACTGTGCTATACTGCCTCCCTAACCTAACCTGCTAACTTGTTGCAGCTGTTCTTTTTCTGTTGCAGGAGCAGCAGATCGGGGAAGATGCCAGGACTGTGTGTGGGTGGGAAGGTAGGGGGATCTGGATGTCACTGTCCTCCTGAGGGCCAATGACCTATCTAGAGACAGGGTTGGTATTGTGCAGGGAGATTTAAGGGAGCCGAGGAGGGGTCTTAGGCAGGTAGCACACTCAGTCTGCAGCCCATAGAGCAGAACTGAGGACTTCCTGCAGACACTGGGAGTCAGGCAAAAAAGCTGATTGCCTCCTGGCCTAACGTACAAACGTTCAGGTGGCAGCAAAGCATGTAGAGAGCATCAAGATTCCTTCTGATAAACTCTCAAACAACTCTGCAAAGATCGGCAAGACCTTTTTGCTGTTCTACTCTGACCACTATGCATCCAAAAGTGGCCCCTCCCCACCAGAACTGCAAGACTTCCTAAAAAGGTACACCTCAGTTACATATTTCAAAGGAACAAGCTGCTGAACTGGACACCCCCAACTCCCAACAGGCGTTTCAAGGAGCAGTGCACTCTCTTCTCAAGCAGAAGACCCCTGGACCTGATGGGTAGAGCTGTACCAGTCCTTGTTACCCACCCTGGATAAGAAACTCATGACCACTCCCACACAGTCCTACACTAAAGACACCTTGCTTCCATCTATGTCAGATGCCTTAATTGTTCTCCTTCTTAAGGCTGGCAAAGACCCCCAAATGGTGCCAAACTATCACTCAATATCTTTGCTGAATGAAGATGCAAACATCCTGACTTCCAGGCTACAGGAAGATATCCCAAATATTACTGAAGTGCAACAAATGGGGTTCATCCAGGGTAGAATGGCAATGGATGACTTGAGGACTGCATTCGATGTTGTGTGGATGGCGTCCAAACAGAAAACCCCTGCCTTGCTGGTTAGTGTTGACACTTAAAACGAGTGTCACTCTGCTGAATGGGAATTCCTCATGTCCTTAAAGAACATGAGGATAGATCCGATGTTCACAAGGTGGGTTCAAATCCTACACACCAACCCGTTTGCATGTATTCTAACGAACTCCACTGTTCCCTCAAATTTGGTTAGGTAGGGACGCCCTACAGAGTTGCCCCCATCACCACTGTTATCTCTCATAACAATGGAGCCCCTACAATGTAGGATCCACCATAAAATGGAGGTTGAGGGGGTACCAAGTGGCTCTTCTCAGTTGAAAACTCTGGTGTATGCAGATGAACTCCTTGTGGTGATCTCTAACCCAGAAACATCTCTTCCTGAGTTACTGCCCATTCTAAAGTAGTTTAACCAGTTCACAAGACTCAGAGTGAATGGGAGTAAAAACAGAAGTACTCCCACTCAGCAAAAATACTGAACCACTGGCACATCTAGGTCTAAAGTGGCGACCCTTACATATCAAGGTATACGGATGCCAGTGGAACTCAGATCAATAGTGGAGATAACCCTTAACCCCCTAATTCCAACACATTCCAAAGGTCCATTCATTTCATTAGTGTTTTTTTTCTCATGTGCATAACTTTCTTAACTTTTGATATTTTTTCTACTTTTTGTTGTTGAGGTGTCATTTAGATCCCCTCTCACTAACACAAGTATTGCCACTAAAAATATCAACAGATGTGAAAGTTATGCCCAGGAGAAAAATGCCATTGAAATGAATGGGCCCCCATTCATTTCAATGGTGTTTTTTTAGGGCTGCAGTGGGCAGAGCCCTGCAGACCTCAGTCTTGCAATCAAAAAAGGACTCTGTGTTTCTTGCATTCTTTGCGACTGAACAACCTGTTAAGAGTTCCACCTCAGTCACTTCCACATCCGTGGAGCACTCTGCTCGCAGTGCACTATTTTGGCGCCGTCCTGATCGCAACACTGGGGGATTACACCCCCCCACCCCAGTGTCAGTCTATGTTTCTAGAGGGTGTGAAGGATATCTGTAATTTTAAAGAAAAGACAAATGGCGGTCACAGCAGAACATGGCACACTCTGCCGTATCCAAGATGGTCACCACTCTACTGCGCATGCATGACATGCACAGTAGAGTATAGCTTGGCACTAATCTTAGACCACGGCGGATGTGCTGTGTTCTGCGACCCTGTTCTTTGTCTTTAAAATTACTGCTATCCTCCACCTGTCCCTCCCCATGAGCTCACCACACACACACACACACACACACACACACACACAGTGACACTGGGGTGCCTAATCTGATATCGCAATCAGAAGTGCACTGATTTTTTTTTTTAAATTAAATTATACATAACCACTTACTCGACCCTCCCTCTCAGGACCCACCACCCCACACATACCTAGAAACATAAGAGTGACACTGTGGGTGCCTAATCCCTTAGTGTCGTGATCAGGACACTTCCAGTTTTTTTTTTTTGTCATATTCCCCCCACCTGACCCTCCCTCTCAGAAACCACCCCCCCCCCCACTTCCAGAAACATAAGAGTGACACTGGAGGGCCCAATCCCCAGTGTCACGATAAGATCTCAATCCCCGACCCCTCCCTTGACGTTGGGGTGTGCCCAGTCCTCCAGTGCAGAAATCCTCTGTATTTTTATTTATTTGTTTGTACCTGTAAAAGAAAACCATCCATCAATATCTTTACGGCCAAGACTCTCCCACCAACCTCCCATTCAGCATCCCCCCAGCCCTTACTTATCGATCGGAGGTCCAACGCGTAATCCTCTCTGGACCGCTGACGTGCCTTCACTCTTTAAAGCCAGGTTGCAAACTGAAGAAACAGATATGTAGTTCAATGTATTTCAATGGGGTTTTAAATTTGGTGGCATAATTTAGGCATTTTTGCATATTTTTGGCCCAAATTTTCAACATGTCTTCTTTGAGACTCTACCTCACGAACAAGTGAAGTGTCATTAGGCAGATCTGTCCCGAAAGGCGATTTCGCAGTCCATGCGTAAAATCACCTTTTGGGCAGGAGTTGAACATTTTCTCTGCCATTGTTCATGAGGTGGGGTCATAAGAAGGTCATGTTCTCAATTTGGTGTAAAAATATTTTACAAAAAAGTTATAAGGCTATACTGAATTTTGCAAATGCAGGCTCGTAAGTTTGGTAATATTCAATATTTTAAACCCAAATTTTCAACATAGCAATTTCTTTACAGCTCCTCCTGAATGTGACTGTCATTTTTCAACTCCTGCCCAAAATGTGTTTTTGTGTTCCAAAAGTTGATTTCGGAGTCCCTGCTGAAATTACCTTTCCGGCAGGATTTAAATATTTGCTCTGCCCTTCTTCATGAGGCAGGGTCATAATAAGACCTATGCTGAAAATCTGGTATACAAATATTACAAAACAACAAATTTAGGAGCCTACGTTACATTTTGCTTAAAAAAGGTTCATAACTTTGGTAATTGCCAACAATTACAGGCCTATCTCCTTGTTCTGTAGCCTTGGTAAGATCCAAGAGAGATTAATTTACGGACAACTCCGAGACTACCTAGAGCTCCACCATTTACTTGCCCCCCCCCAGCACGGTTTCAGAACCAATCATGGGACTGACACCGCGCTCATCAAGTTCTCCACAGATGTTCTCAGAGAACTGGACAAGGAATCCCCCACTGGGGCAGTCTTCATTGACCTTTCCAAGGCTTTTGACCTTGTAAACCACAACCTGCTCCTTACAAAATTGAGCCAGGTTGGGTTAGACAGCCACTCCCTATCATGGTTCAACAGCTACCTCACAGGGGGGGCCACAGAGAGTAAAATGGAAAGACTCCCTGTTGGAGCCTCTCCCCCAATGGATGGGGTGCCCCAAGGATCTATCCTTGGCCCCCTTCTCTTCTCTCTTTTCACCAACGATCTCAGTAAACACTGTGGGGGTAGCTCAGTGGTACAGCATGCGGATGACGCAATCATATACCGCCCCATCTCTAATCTGGGAGATCTCTGCTCCAGGCTACAGGATGACCTGGGTTCCCTAGAACAATGGCTTGTCACCAACAGAATGATCATTAACCCTAACAAGACCAAGACCATGCTGTTTGGCCCAAGAACCCTCGGCTGGGAAAGAAGCCTACATCTCAGGCTGATAACCAAGTCAGGTAAAGAACTTGAGGTGGTTGAATCTATAAAATACCTTGGCCTCACCCTGGATCAGTGCTTCTCCCTCAAGGATCATGTTGACCAGGTAACCAAAAATATTCACACCAAACTCGGGACCTTGTACAGGCTGAAAGACCAGCTGATACCTGCGGCCAGGGCCTCCATCGCCACAAGCGTCCTGCTCCCGACCCTCTCCTATGCGGCCCCGGTGATACAGGGAGCTGCCAAACAAGAGATGAACAGATTACAAGTTCTCTACCACAAGGCGGCTCGCTTTGCCACCCTAACCGGCTCCCAGGCTCACCACTGTGACACTCTGTCCCAACTAAACTGGCCCTCCTGGGAGGCCTGGCTCCAATACCCCCTACTCTGCCACACTGGACTCATTGCCCAAAAGAGAAACCCTAGGCTCCTCCGAACAATGGACAGAACCCTCCTCACAGTGCCCAGGGTTAGAACCAAGGCAGGGGAGGGGTAAGTCGTTCGCCATTACAGCTCCCACCCTATGGAACTCCCTGCCCCTGGTGTTCAGGATTCTACCTCTACCCACACATTCCGCACAAGGCTGAAGGCTCATATGATGGTCACCTCCAAATGCAACTGCTAAAGTGAGAGGCTCCTAAGTGTAAGCCCACCCCTCCCCCACAGGAATTAGCAACCATCACTGCACCCCATCTGTATAGCCTACCCAGGAAATGTTACCTGTTGAAAAGCTACTATGTTTTACCTCGAAATGTAACCTGTTGAAAAACTACTAAGTATTATGTTCCTTGCTGTCTTGTGTAATGTACTTGTGCTGTATGCAATCCCATGTATTATTCCATGTAATCCCCGGGTCGCCCATGAAAAAGGGACCTTCGGGGCACAGCGGGCTTACCCGGTTATTAAAATTTAATAAATAAATACATTTTCAATATCTTTGCACAAAAATTATTCGCCTGCAGCCCTATCGGCTCTGGTCAGAATTTATTTTTCCTGGGCATAATTTTCTCGCTTTTGATTTTTTTTTTTTTTTTTTTAATGAAAACACTTGTGTTTGTGAGAGGGGATTTAAATGACACCTCAACAATAAAAAGCAGAAAAAAGTATCAAATGGTAAGAAAATTATGCATATGAGAAAAAAAAAAAAGCACCACTGAAATGAATGGACCCCCATTCATTTCAATGGCATTTTTTCTACAGGGCATAACTTTCTTATCTTTTGATTTTTTTCTATTTGTTGTTGTTGAGCTGTGATTAAGAGTCCTTCTCACAAACACAAGTGTTGTCATTATAAAAATATCAAAAGATAAAAATGTATGCACAAGAGAAAAATGCCATTGAAAATGAATGGTGGCCCACTAATCTTGGGCTAATGCAATCTCGGGGTAGTGAACTGGCCATCACTTTCCCAGGTGGATCAGTGCAAAAACAAGTTAAGCATGACCCCTGATAAAAGATGATGCTTTTCCCAAAAATCTTTTTAACAGCTTCCCGGTAACAATCAGGAATGAGAAACTGCAGCAGCTGGAAAAGATACTTCTTTCCTTTCCGTGAGATGGCACAAGGCCACGATTTAGCCTGCAGAACCTGAGAACCCCAGGGAGACATGGAGCTGGGCCTTACCATGGCTGTGGGCATACCACCAAGCAGCAGGAATAAGACATTATTTGCACTGGTTATTTCCCCTGTTTAATGACACTCTAGTATGGTTTCCATTAGAACAGGGTCCCTATGAAGGCCCACCTGGGCAAATACAGTCTGAGGGCACTCCTCCATGGGATCACACTCCCTGTTACCGGTACAAATACTCGCAAGGCAGGCATGGGCTACCATGACTACATCCCACAACAGGGAAAAATAGTTAGGAAAGTGGAAACATTTATGGCATAACCTATTAATCGATAATAAACCCATAAGTTGGGATGGCCAGGCAGACAAGGGTATATCAACACTAGGTGACCTGATGCAGTGCAACTTTAGCACTCTGGACTCCTTCAAAAACTTCTAGGACAGGTTTGGTCTACCACTTTCAGATTTTTGGAAATATCTGCAACTAAGGCATACCTTTGCCAAAAGATGCCAGCGGAATGTGATCCAGGAAGCAATGGCCCTAAACCCTTTATTTCTAAATGGGTAAAGAATATATCAAGATTAAAGAGGAGGTTGGCAGTTGACCATCCCCCCTGACATAAATGGCAGCTTATCTGCCCTGAAATGGAGTGCCCTGCCCCAAGAAGTGTCATTTATTTCTGGCCTTTTTTTTTTTTTTTTCTTTAGAAAAATCACTCTTTCTAATTTGTACTGTTGCAGTCGGCTACTGAAATGGACCAAGTTCCCAGAATGTAGACTCGGCCCCACGCAAGCCCGTTTTGTGACGTTACTAAATGAATAGCGTGGGGATGAGCTCCATAGACTTTAATGGGGACACTTTTTTATACTTTGCTTATGACAAAGGAAGAGCACTGTTCAACTAACAGTGTCCTTGAGTGATCAGCATGGTACCTTGGGGCTCAGTACTGGGACCAGTCCTCTTTAATGTCTTTATAACGGACAGTGCAGAAGAGCTAGAAGGGAAGGTATGCCTCTTTGCAAAGTGACACCAAAATCTGTAATAGGATAGATGCTCCAGAGGGGGTGGACAGAATGTACAGAGACCTGAGAAAACTCGAGCAGTGGTCAAGCATATGGCAGCTGGTTTTCCATGCGAAAAAATGCAAAATCATGCACCTAGGGCACAAAAACCCAGAGGCGAAGTATAAAATGGGGGAATAGGTACCGACAGTCACCAAACAGGAAAGGGACCTTGGAGTAATCATATCTGTGATCTCAAGGTGGTAAGGCAGTGCAACAAGACAGTAGGAAAGGTCAATGTGTGTACAGGGAGGGATATCACCAGTAGAAGGAAGGAGGTGGTGTTGCCACTGTGTATAGATTGTTGATGAGACTCCACCTGGAGGACTGCATCCAGTTCTGCAGACCACATCTCAGGAAGGATACAGAAAGGAGAAATTCCTTCATACGTACCATAATTTCCTTTTCAGTTAGTTCCAACAATGTCAAAGGGAAGTTAACACATATAGTTAATGAACCCCTACTGGGGTAGTGGTACAGCCCAAAGCTGTCTATCAACTTGCAACCTTGGGCACATGAACATTCTGAGATCACTAATCCTCAGCCACCTTTGTCCATGTAGTACCTCTATCCGTCTATGTAACCAGTAATCTGCATGTTTCCAAGGTCAAAGAACTCTTTCCTTAACTTAATACCAACAACTTAAACGTAGATAATTTATGACATTACAAACAGATAAATTAATGGCCTACCCCCTTCCAGAGATCTGTAGAGGGAGTCTTGCCAACCAGTTCTTTTGTCAAGCTTCTTAAACATCTGGCCACTGATCCTCTGACAAGGTTGGTATGCTACTAACACTTGTAACATAAAGAAGTGTAAACAGTAACAACAGTGCATAACTGGAGAGAACAAGTTAAACACAAAACCTGTAATAGTGAAGACCCACACAATGCTCAGAAAATCATAACTTTTTAACCTGTGCGGCTGTAAGTCCAATAAAAAGATAAACGTTCCAGTTGTTAGCAGACAATTCCTAAAAACCACCATCTTTGCTGAAATCCAAAGTTCCTTACCTATACTGGACAATATTCTCCAATAGGAGCCAGAGGTTCCTGGGAGAAGCCCCACTGACAATGTTAGAGTTAATAGAAAAAGAAATGACGGTAAGTATGAAGGAATTTCTCCTTTCTGTATTGCTCAACGTTGTCAATGGGGAGTTAACACATATGGGTTCTAAAAAAAAAAGCAGTACTCATTCCCAAACTGGGCAGTGGAGAATACTGTCTCATATGTAACCGATACAAGCAATATATAATAATTATCTGCTAACCACCGCATGTAAGACTCTATGACTAAAGGCCATATTGGCAGAGCTTTGAACATCCAATCTGTAGTGCTTACTAAATGTATGAATGGAGAACCACATTGCTGCTTTGCACAACTCCAACACAAATGCCTCCCCTCTCTCCACCCAGGATGTAGCAAGCACCCTAGTGGAGTGCGCCTTGATGAGAGAATAAGCTTTCTTCTTCTTAGCTACATATGTCTTTGCAATGCAAACCTAACTCACCTAGCCATGGTGGCCTTGGAGGCTTTCTAACCCTTTTTAGCTGCTCCAAAAAGAACAGACTCTTGGACTTCCTGAACTCTGTTGTCCTTTAGGAAAGTCTTGACTGCACTGCACAAATCTAAATTGTGAAGTTCATTCTCTTTCGGGTTTGCCAACTTGGAACAGAAGGATGGTAAACAGATTCCCTGATTTACATGAAAGGCTATAAGGACCTTCGGCACAAATGATGGAACTGTTCTCAATACCACCTTTTCCTTATGTATAATAAGGATAAGGTTCGTCATGGGACAGTGCCTGAAGTTTGCCAGTTCTTATGGCTGAGCACACTGTAATTAAGAAACACATCTTATAGTACAGGATGTTCAAAGGCAGTGATCAAAGAGGTTCAAAATTGCCCTACACAAAAAGCATTCAACACCAAGTTCGGGTCCCATAGAGGAACTGGAGATCAAAACAATGGTCTGTTTCTGCTGACCACCCTAAGAAAATGGATAGAATCCAAACTGGTTCCCAGAGATGAGCCCGTGGAGGTTCCCAGAACTGCCCCAAGCACAGACACCTAGCCTCACTGGCTGCTCAACCTGAGACATTTGTCTACCCCTGCCTGCAAGAAATCCAATATCTGTGGGACCGTAGCTTTAGAAGTCTGATACCTCTCTCTCTCTGGACCAACCAGAGAAGGTATGCCACACACAGTCGTAAGCTGCAGCTGTGAAACCTTTCTTGAGGCCACTAAGGTATCCACCACTTTCTTGAGGAAACCCTGCTTCAGTAATATTCTCCTCTCAGGAGCCAGGCCGCCAACTGCATTGCCTCTGGATTTGGATGCAGAATGGGCATTTGAAAGACACCTTCGAAGCAGAAGTCAAAATGGGGCCTGCTGAGCTAGATTCTTAAGGCCTGAGAACCACTGAATTATTGGCCACTCTGGGCCTACCAGAAGAAAACTTCCTCTTTACCGCCTTACCTTCAGAATTACCCTGGGAAGTAGCAGTAGCGCAGGAAACAAGTAAGCTCTGAAAAAATTCCATATCTGGGACAGAACATCCACTGCCTCCACCCGAGGACACCGGTATAAGCTGATGAACCTTGGTACCTGAGCATTTTCCTTTCACATGAAGAGGTCAATCTGAGACCAACTGAACCTTCCACAATGAAGCTCGAACACCTTCGAGTCCAACATTCACTCCACTGGATGGACCATCTCTCAGCTCAACCAAATCAGCCTGCACATTTAGTTCCCCTGCTAGATGAACTGTCGACAGTGTCAGAAGGTTTTTTTCTGCCCACAGTTGCAGCTCAGTTTTTTTCTGCTAACATCCCCTGGCTTCTTGTGGCTCATTGATTATTTATGTACAGTACCCCACGGTGACGGCGTTGTCTGACCTTCCCTTCATGGCCCTGGACTGCTCCCAATTGTGAAAATGAAGAAGTGCAAGTAACACTGTCCTCATATCCAACATGTTTCTCTGAAACTGTTGCTCCTGGAGGGTCCAGACCCACTGTACTGAGATATGGTCCAGGACCGTGCCCCAGCGCAAGGCTGGTGTCGGTCATCAAAATCAGCTCTGTTTGGACCTTCAAGAGAGGTCCCTTGCTGAGGTACTTGGGGTTCTCCCACCAAGCTAGCAACTGCAGGACTGACCGAAGTACCGAGATCAGAGTATGGCCATCTTCTGAGGTTGGGTTCCAGGCTTCCAGCTTCCTGTTCTGGAGAGGCCGCATATGCAATTGAGCCCACAATACTAGTTCTATCGCTGCAGTCATTAGACCTAGAATATGGAGAAGCCCATAAGCAGAGACCGATGACTGGCTCCTCAGCCACTGAAACTCTCACCTCAGGGTCTCCTTCTTGGATGAAAAGAGGAACACTGTCCCCTTATCTGTCTGGAACACCACACCCAAGTTTTCTAACCTCTGAGATAGGATCGAGGAGCTCTTCTCCCAATTGATGACCCAACCATGTGTCTCTACCACCTCCAAGGTCCTTGATACCGACCTTTCCACCCTCCTGTCTCAGTTGCACTGTTAGCATGATCAGGATCTTCGAAAACATCCTGGTCTTTGTCGCCAGGCTGAAGGGAAGAGCCCAGTAACTGAAATGCTGTCCCTGAATCATGAACCTCAGAAATTTCTGGTACAACTGGAGAATGGGAATGTGTAGATAGGCATCCTTTAGATCTATGGCACTAAATAATCCCCTAGTTGGATAGGCTGTATGATTAATCAAAAGGACTCCATCTTTAAGGCTATGCGGCAGACAAACTTGTTTAAATGTTTCAGATCCAGAATAAGTCAGACCCCCAACCCCAAATTCGTGGGAGACACAAAACAAACTGAGTAGAATCCCAGACAATTGTCTCAATCTGTGATCTAAAGTCTGATTCACAGCCTGCCTTTTTTACTGGGCTTTGAGATACAGGGAACTGCAAGAAATGTCATCTCATGGGTACTGCCGCAACCTCTATTGCACAGCCTACAGCCAAGATTACCAATACCCACACATGACATTTAGTTGGGCCCAACGCTGATAAAAATTCTGCAGTCTACCATCAGTGTAAGTGGGGCAGAGATGGGCCCGGGTTCCTCCACTGTGAGCTACCTCCTCTTCTCCCTGCACCTCCATCACATCTGCAGGTGAAGGATCCTCAGTTACTGTTGCCCTTGAAAAGGAATAGGCTCCCCTATTCCTTTGGTTTCCAAAATTCTGAAAGGATCAAAAACTGCCTCTGGACCATCACTGCTGAGCAACTCCCTGTCCTCCTGACATTAAGTATGCCATCCGTTCATGCCTGAACACTGGAAGTTGTCCCTTCTTATCCCGGACATCATTTAGGATGTCATCTAGGCCAGAGCCTAATAACCCTCCTTTGAAGGGCAGGTTAAACAGCTTTGACTTGGATGCCTGATCTGTGAACCAGTGACAGAGCCAGACACCTCTCATGATAAGAAGAACATGCTGACATCTGTAAACTGTCCACTGTGGCATCCCCCAGAAAAACGGAAACCATGGACACACAAGCTGCAAAATGTTTGCCCCTTCCAACTCTGGATGGATGTAACTAGCCACAGCAGTGACTCATGAGATTAATGCTCTGAAATGAACACAATAAAAGATGTAATGATTTACTTCATTTGAGGTAAAAGCCTTTCTGCATGAGGCATGCACCTGCTTATTGCGGGTGTTGGTTAGGGCCGCTGAACCTTCAACAGGTACGATTGTATACTTGACAGAATTATACACGGCCTTATTTGCCAAAGGAGGAACCTCCCACTTCTGGAAGCTCTACACCAGGAATTGATAGCATCTCACCACGGCCTAGTGAGCTGCTTGTGCTTATCTGTCGGGTCCATTCTTGTTCAATAATCTGGTCCCACTGCATAAAGTTTGGGAAACACTTCAGTGCAGAGGAAGAGGCAGATAGAACAGGATTCACATCCAGAGACTCCATGACTTGCACATCCTTCAGCAGCAATGTCTGGCAAGCTTCCCTTATAAGATATGATAGAGACCTTGTATCAAATAGTGGAGGGACTGTAATATTTTTCTTGGGCTCCAGCCATGCCTCCTCCTCTTCAGAGGGATCTTCTTCCTGATCTGAGATTGTCGTTGGGTCAGGATTTTCCCTGTGTACCTCTGTATCCTCATCTTGACCTTCAATGCTGTCAAGGTGGAGAGCGACCTGCAAATCTGGGTGAGCAGAATCACTCTGCTCTGGTGCACCTGAACAAGCCTGTAAGGGCCCTCCCCAAAGCGTAGGGGCAACCTTAGATTTGGGTGTGAAGATGGGAGTGTGGGACATTAGAACTCAGCAACTCATTTGAGAGTAGCAAAAATTATTTGTGCAACTCAGCCTTAGCACTGCCAGTTGGTATACCAGGTACATCCCCCAGCTCAGGGGTTCAGCTAGTGGGGACTGACACAGACATGTTAGATTGTGTTACAAAATTAGGGCAATAAGACCCATCATCATCCTGCAGGTCTTACATCTCTTAAATACTACTGGTCCCCAATAAGCCATGGCCCACTTCCTAAAAGTCAGTAAAATAGAGGAAAACTTAACCTCAGAAGACCAAATAAACTAGATACTGAAAGGAACAATGTTCCTATGCTGCAGTCCACAGTGACAGAGTTTAAGCTCAATGCAAACATTTCACTACACAGAGCAAAGTTCCTTTGCTGCAGGCAACAGATGCAAATGTTTACCCTTATGACTGCTTGGATCCCCACTGTGTCTCCATGGTAAAATGACTCACCCCACAGTGCCGTAGGAGTAACTGCCTCCTCACTGCTGTCTTCCGATGTTCTCAGTGCTCTACAAGATTACAGCTCCTGTTTCTCTGGCAGCTTCAGCTCACCCTCAGTGACAGGACAAAAAAAAAAAGATCACACTGAGTGAGGAAAACTGCTTGCCACGAGTGACAATGCTCCGCCTAAGCTAGTGTGCTGGGCAGGCTTTCTTGCACAGAAACAACGTGCATGCATATTGATGTCACACTATGCAGTGTGATGCCAAGTAGGGTGCACGTTACGCCAAGGAGAAACACTCAGTGAATGGGAAAACTGCCAGCAATGTAAACCACGTGGCATGCCTATGTAAAAAGGTGTGAACTCTGGGCTCTCACATGCACAGCTCAACTGGTCACTCCACAAAATTCAGATCTCTCCCTCTCACAGCTCCAAGAGTCATTCCACTTTCCCAGCAACCTGCACGGCAAAAGAAAATGCTGAACACCCAAAGAAATGCTTGGGAAAAAGCACCATAAGGCTACCTCTCAAACAAGCGCCTCAGTTAATCTGGGAATTCTGGAGGGTACTGTATGGGGTCTAAGAGAGATCCACTCAGTCTGAGCTAAACGGGAAAGAAAGGCGGAAAAGGAGGGAAGGTCCATCGCCAACAAGCATGCTAGGAAAAAGGAGGGAGGGTCCATCGCCAACAAGCATGCTAGGGAAAATAAGAAAAAGAGAAATTACTATTAGGTCCTAGACTCCTAATCTAACTTGAATAACTATGCCCCCCTCCAAAACCAAGCTGTGTAATTTGAGACCTCTGTAGCACATCCTAATCATAGTAAAAAGGCATGTGGTCTTCCATTCATGCACATAAGGCACTAAATGGAAAATTATAAGACATGTTAGTCAGTTTGAAAGCAGCAGCTTAAAAAGGTACAATTTCAAAATTTGAGGGTGTTCCCCGTCACCAGGTAGCCCTATCCTGTTGCTCAGTTGCACAACTGCCAAAAAAAAAAAATAATAAACTAATTGTAGAACAGGCGCTTTCCTGAGCTCCACCTATGCTGCTCTACCCCCCCAGTGGCACAGCAAAGACTGAGGAAATGAGCGATCTCGAATGTTCATGTGCTGGCTGACAGCTTTGGCTGTGTAACCACCCCAGTAGGAGTGTTTTACCCATATGTATGAACTCCCATTGACAACATGGAGCGATACAGAAAGGGTGGAGGCTGTCCAGAGGAGGGCAACTAAAATCATGACGGAGCTGCATCAGAAGCCCTGTGAGGGAGAATGATGGACCTCAACATGTACACCGAGGCATGATAAAGATCTATAAAAGGGATGACATGATAGAGACCTATAAATACCTGTGAAGCACAAAAATGCAACGCACTTACCAATGGGAATGAAAGCAAAAATCAAACTCAAGTCCAGCGTATCAAAAGCTTGTAGTTTATCCCATAATACACAGGCATGCAAACAGCTGAGCTACATGCACAAAGCATGGCAGGCCCCTTCATTTCACTCAAATGAGCTTCTTCACCCTTAAAAAAAAGCTAATTTGAGTGAAACGTCGGGACCTACCATGCTGTTTGCTGTAGTAGCTGAGCTGTTTGTACGTTTGTGTTGGTGAACAACCACAAGTTTTTGATACTCAGGACTGGAGTATGACTTTTGCTTTTATTTCCAGAGGTGAGTACTGTGCATTTGTTTTGTTTTTTTGCTTCACTGAACTGTGAATGTGTGCACTTAGCACTAAGTCTTCAGCGATTCTGTCTGCCTCTCTGTAACTATAAGTACCTTATGGGGTTTTACAAGGTACAGGAGTCAAAGAAGAAGGTGCATAAGAAGAAGGGGACATGCACTGAAACTGGAAGGGGGAAGTTAGGAGGGATCCGAGGTAGTACTTTGTCACTGAAAGAGTGGTGAATGCATGGAACAGTCTTTCAGCAAAGGTAGTGTAGACGAAAACAGTAGTGGGTTTGAAGCATGCATGGGATAGGCACAAGGGAATCTTAGTTGAGAAAGGGAAGGCAGCTGGAGATCAGGTAGGGTCTATGGTGTCAATATAGGCAGGGACAAATGGGCAGACAAAGAAGATGGTGGCCACCCTGGGCTGCCCGTCGAGAGAGTAGAGCGTGAGCAGTGTTTGAACTTGTTTTGTTTTAAATGTTATTCAGTGATCCTAAAGAAATTTAGAGACAGTAGTAGTTTTAAGATATAGCTGAAACATTGTATCAGCTGCATCATTTTTACTGTTGTTTTGTTACAGCCAGTTTCATGGATTTGAACCTAGTGTATTGAGCTGACTGAAATCGGTGAACTCATAAGCATAAGTTGCTTGCTTATAGATTTCTTGCTATCCAGTTATTTGCCTATTTGCTCATTGCGCAGAACTGTCATAATTTTGTGGAACTGTTACCTGCCTATCTGAGGAAACCAGGGGAGAGTCCTGTTGGTGGAGTTCTGTTGGACTGGAGCCCAGAGGTTGGAGCCTGAAGTTGGATGACTGAAGATGGAGGCCTGAAGAGCTGTTGTAGAGACTGGGTTGTGGGCTCTTAGTTGAGGAGTGGTGCGGGGAATTCCCTTTTCAATCTGGCCCTTGACTCGGTTGTGCTCTGTGGTGTAGTTGCTGGGGGGAGGGGCTGGCAGCACTGTTTCATTCACTGCACAGCTGCCAGTGGGCAGCTGCGATAGCAGTTGGGTCCAGGGAATAGGGATAGGTTCCGGGGTTGGGGGGGGGTCTTCCTCGCTTAGGAGTCTGAAAAGCCTTACAGGAAGTACTGCTGGTCGTTGGTTTGGTGGTCCTGTGTAGTCAAGCGGGTGAGTTATCTCGGCATCCTCGGTTTTGGTTGGGGATGCTGGGAACTCAGTTTTACCCATTAGGTTCTGTGCAGCGGAGAAGGAATCAGGCCTGAAAGCTCCGGCAGAATACTCTACAGTGATTTGAACTCTCCTTGGACTGTCTAACTGGTAAACCTCTTTGAAATCTGCAAATAACTGTAGTTGGCATTTGGGACAAAATGAAGAAAGTAATAAATCAGTTTAAATCTGGTGTGGGGCAGTGCTAAAATTTGTTTTCAAAACTTTGTAGCATGAGAGTCCTTAAAGAACTTCATATTAACATTTATTAACCCTAACAAGTGGGAGCTCCTAGGTTTGGCTACCAGCACTTTGTTTCATTACAAGCAACTAAATTCCTGAGCTTTGGGGAGTGAGAGTCCTTAAAAGACTGGATATAGACACTTATTAGCCCAAGGATGTGGAAGCTCCAAGGACTATTCTTCTAAAGACTATTTTCTGGACTGGTTTCTATCCAAACATATTTTAATACTTCAATGTTTGACTGTGCTGAATTATACTTGATTCAAATAGTTCTTTTGTGGAGAAAGGCAGATACTTTGTTATAATTTACAGTTAGTTGTGGGGTTGGGGATTTTGGTGGGGATTGTTATTTTATTGAACCGATTGTATTGTGTTGGTGATCTGTGTGTAGGAGTGTGTATGTGGATTAGTTTTTGTTGGGTGTGTATAATTGTGTATTGTGTTACTACTGTCAAATTAGTAATTTGGTGGAGATGTGCTAGCTGAGGACATCAGTGGCCAGGCACTACTCTCCCACCAGGCTCAGGAATCTTTGTCCTTTTGACTGTCCCCCTTTAACACCAGAAGTGTATAGACATTGTAGGGCACTCAGGATAGCCAGAATGGGGAGAGTGAGGACCAACTGGGCCTGGTTGGGTTGTGGAGTGGGGTAGGCGGATTGGGATGGGAGGATGAGACGATGCCCTGGGGTGAAGTGGGTCCAGGAGAGGGGTCCTCCTTGCCTGGTTCCCACATCCAAGGGCTCCACATTTAGTGTGCAAGGTGCTGGATCTACCTCGTCCACCTATCCTTCTTGGGTGGTGTTGTGCAATGCCATATATATAAATAACAAGGCAGCAATAACTGCTGATCTTGTTGGAACACTGATCTGACTTGCATCACCAAGACCTGGCTGGATGAGAATGCTGAGCCAGTACTGGAATCGGGAGTTCCAGCTGGGTACTAGGTGGTACACCATCCGAGAAAGGACTGTAGGGGCGGGGGAGTTGCTGTTTGTTTTAAATTGTGCCTAAACCTTGTAACCATCCTAGTGGGAGAGACCAGATCCCTTGAATGTATCATGGTTGCAAGTGCAGGTTGCAGGATCCTCCTCATCTATCATCCACCCAGTGATGGAAAGGAACTCCTGCAGGAGGTCACGGACTTCATGATCAACCAGATGCTGGAATTCCCGAGATGGATTATTCTCAGGGATTTCAGTGCCTGGATAGATGATGAACTCTCACGACTTGGACAAGACTTCTTCCAACTAATGAGTTTGTGGGCCTTACACAGGTGGTTACCTCTGCAACTCATATTCAAGATCATTCACTGAACCTGGTCTTCCTACTTGGGATGGATATCTCTGACCTAAGGGTGGAACCGGTCAGGTGGTCGGACCTTCATATTATAAGGTTCAGGTTCGTGGCACCCCCAATAGACCTGCCCCTACAGAGATGGTCCAGTGACACCCTTTGAGGGGTTTGACCCCGATGGTCTTACGGAGGTACTGGACCCATCAGGCTTGATGAGTGTAAGTGAGGAGCCAGGGGAACTGGTACTAGCCTATACGAACATATGAAATTTGCCGGCAGATAAAGGCCTAGAGGTCTATCAAGTCTGCTCGAATGTGCAGCTAGCAACCCTTATTCTGCAGCTGCCCCTGCCTTCTACCATTCCCCTTCATTAACCCTCCCCCTTGTCCTGTTCCATCCTCGTTTGAAGCAGTCCACTGTTCTACTGCATACCACTTCAGCAGGTAACGCATTCCACCCAGCCACCACCCTCTCTGTAAAAAAGTGTCTCCTCGTCTCCTTCCTGAACCTTCCTCGCTCCAGTCTCATATCATGGCCCCTGGTGGCCCTCCCCTTCCCTCCCTTACTTTGAACAGCCCCTCTGTACCTGTCTTGTTTATTCCTTTCATGTATTTAAAGGTTTCAATCATGTCACCCCGTCTCTCATCTCCTTCAGTGAGTACATGTTCAACTCCTTCAACCTCCTCTCGTATGATAAGTCCCCCAGCCCCTTGATCATCTTTGTCGCTCTGCACTGCACCCCCTCCAGTAACTTAATGTCCCTCTTCAGATACGGACGCCAGTACTGCACGCAGTACTCCAGGTGTGGTCTAACTAATGACCTATACAGTGGCAGAATCACCTCCTCCCTCCTCGAGATATACCCTTGCAATACAACCCAGCATTTTGTTGGCCTTGCAGCTGCCTTCCTACATTGTGCCGAGTTGTTCATTGACCCTGTAATGAGCACACCCAGATCCTTCTCCTCCTCTGTCTGGGCTAGCTGCACTCCCCTAGCTGGTAACTCCTCCTTGGGTTCTTCATCCCAAATGCAGCACCTTGCACTTTTGGCATTAAAGCCCAGTTGCCAGGTGTCTGACCAGGTTTCAAGCTTTGCCAGATCATCCTGCAACCCCTGCCATCCCCCTAGGTCATCCACCACTGCGCCTACCTTGGTATCATCAGCAAACAGACTGATCTTGCTCTTGATGTCCCATGATATGTCTGCAATGAATATCCCAAACAACACTGGTCCCAGCACTGAGCCCTGTGGAACACCGCTCGTCACTGCCCTTGGGTGTGACAGCTCCCCACCCACCACCACCCTCTGTTGCCTTCCCTGCAGCCAGTTTCCTACCCATCTCACCAGCTCTGCACCCGCCCTTGTGCCTACTAACTTCCTTCCCAGCCTTCCATGTGGCACTGAGTCAAATGCCTTACTGAAGTCCAGATACAGGACATCCACTGCATGGCCCTGTCCAGTTGCCTAGTTACCCAGTCACAGAACTCGACCAGGTTGGTTTGGCAGGATCTGCCACATGAAGCCATGCTGTCTGCTGTCCTGTAGTCCTTTGGCCTCTAGGAGGGCCACCAGCCTCTCCTTCAGGATAGTCTCCATTAGCTTACCCACGATGGATGTGAGGCTCACTGGTCTGTAGTTTCCCAGTTCATCCTTGGGGCCACTCTTGTGGAGGGCACCACATGAGCCATCCTCCAGTCCTGAGGTACACACCCGAATGTAGTGAGGCATTAAATAGGTCTGCCAAAGGTCCTGCAAGGACCTCTGCCAGCTCCTTCAGTACCCTGGGGTGGATGCCATCTGGGCCTGGCGCCTTGTCCACCCTCAGTGCCTTTAAACCCTCTCGAACTCTGCTCTCCATGATTTCCCCATATGTCACCACTTCCCCCCCGCTTCTGCCATTTCTCCCACCTTGGGTGTCACCCCCCTCTTCTCTTTAGTAAATACTGAACAGAAGTACTCATTTAGTGCTTCCACATTATCGCACCCTGCTTCCACCCAACCCCTCCTTCCTAATCCTTACTATGTGGTCCTTACAGCCCTTTTTCTCCTGATGTACTTAAAGAAGTCCTTCTCCCTTCTTAATGCCTTGTGCCAGCCTGAGTTCCGTAGATGCTTTGGCTCCTTACTGCCCTTGTCACCTCCTTCGATTCTGTCAAGTACCTCCCCTGTCCTCCCCTCCCTGTTTTCTTGTACTTCCTAAAGGCAGCTCTTTTCCTTACTTTTTCCATGACCTCCTTGCTCAACCAGATCGGTTTCTAGCCCTAGCCTTCTTGCTCTGGGCTTTGCAGCAGGTTTTGGTTGCCTCCACTATCCCCAGCTTTATGAGCTCCCACCTCTGGTTAGTGTCCATACTAGATTGAATTCTGGCCAGGTACCCTTTTACCACTTCTCCCATCCTCCCAAAGTCGGCCCTCCTGAAGTCCAGCACTATTGTGCCAGATTCCACTCCTTCCTTGCCCATATCCAATGTAAGCCATACTGAGCGGTGGTCACTCCCTGACAGCGGTTCCTCCACTGTAAGTTCTCTCACAAAGTCCCCATTTGCCAGCACAAGGTCAAGGGTATTTCCTGACCTGGTTGGTTCACTGACCATTTGCAGCAGGAAGCTGTCCTGGAAGGCATACAGCAGTATCTGCTCCCTTCTGTTCCTGGTTATTGGCGTGCTCCAGTCCACTCCTGGCATGCTGAAGTTCCCCAACATAATATTAATTATACTATATTACTATTACTAATTTACTATTACTATATTATAATATTACTATAATAGAGTAATGACTGGGGCCTTGACTCCATAGCTCCTGTCCGTGTTTGCCCCCTCTCCCATCACCAGAATTCCCTGTGGTTTGATGGGACTTTGAAGGAGATGAGGCAAGGGGGTCAAAGATTGGAGCAGTGTTGGAGGAAATCCGGCCTGGCTGATGACAAACTTAGATTGATGGCTCATTATAAAGAACATCAATCAGCAATCACCTGTAAGAAGGCAAAGTTCCTGTTCAAGGAGATTGCTGCAGCAAAGAATCGACCAGCTCAGTTCATCAGGACTGTTGACAGGTTGTGCAATTCAACCTGCCTTCAGTACCGGGGAACCTTTTCACAGGTCAGATGTGATGAGTTTGCTCAAGTTCTTATTTGATAAGACTGCCACCATCAGGTCGGAGATCAATCCAACACCCTCTAATGGGCCTTGCAGTGATGGCCAAGAGGTTGCAAGCACCCTGCCTGTCTGGTCTGACTTTGACCAGTTGGCGATTGTAGACATTGTGCAGGTCATTCAGGGACTGCATCTTACCTACTGTAGTTTGGTCCCGGGCCCGGTCCTTGCTAGGATAGTCCAATGTTCACTAGAGACAGGGTTTATTCAGACCCCCTGAAGAGGACGGTAGCAATACCACTCCTGAAGAAATCATCTCTGGACCTGGACTGCCTAGCCAACTACATATCTGTCTCTAACCTGTCTTTTGTAGGCAAGGTTATTGAGAAGATGGTGGCCGTACAAACTGATGACCATTTAACAACGCATGATGTCTATGATCCTCCAGTTTTAGGAAGAGGCATAGTACAGAGACTGCCCTTGTTTGAGTACTAAATAATCTCCTAATGGCAAGGGATCAAAGGAGTAATTCCATCTTAGTTCTCCTCGATCTCTTTGTGGTATTTGACACTGCGGACCACGGGGTGCTGATGGAGTGCCTGCGAATCTTCTTTGGACTGTCTGGTACAGTCCTCAGTTTGTTTAGATCATTCCTCACAGGCAGGATGCAGAGATTGGGTCGGGGATTTATTCTTCAGCACTTCTCCCCATCATGTGGGATTCCACAGAGCTCCATCTTATCCCCCATGTTGTTCGCAGTGTACGTGCTGCCATTGGGGGACATTATAATAAGGCAGTATGGACTGAGTTCACGATTATGCAGATGATATTCAGCTCTACATGTCATTTGTGCCCGAGCAGGGTGATGTGGTCTCAGTTTTCAACAACTGCCTCACCAAGATCCAGTGTTGGATGAGTGCCAACTGGTTGAGGATGAATCCAGACAAAACCAAGGTGTTGGTTGTAAAGCCAGGTCACCAAGGCAGGGGGTTACAGACTGTTCAACCATTTGGGCTTTGGCTTGGATGTGCCCAGTTGCTGATCGCAAATCAGGCGCAAAATCTGGGTGTTGTGTTTGACAGCAGCCTGATGCTAAAATCTCAGGTGTCAGCCGTTGTAAAGACCTTGTTTTACCATCTGAAGAACATCGCTTGGATCAAGTTCTGGATTCTGCCTGGTGATATGCTAACTCTGGTTCACGCCTTTGTAACCTCATGCCTTGATTACTGCAATGCCCTGTACCTAGAGTTACCAGGTGTTGATGTTCACCAACTGCAGCTAGTGCAGAATGAGGCAGCCAGGCTGTTGACTGGCTTACCAAGATCTTGCCATATCATGCCTATGCTCCACTATCTGCACTGGCTGCCAGTACACTGGCAAATCACCTTTAAGGTCAGGTTACTGATTTATAAGGCCCTACATGGACAGGGACCCAGCTACTTGCAAGATCTTCTGTGCCCTTACCCCTCCCTCCGCTTCACCAACAAGGGATTGCTAGAGCTTCCCAGAGTCCGTTTAAAAACCTCTGAGGCACATACTTTTACCTTTGTGGCCCCAGCTCTGAGGAATGCTCTAAGCCGTCAGATCAGAGAGTGCCGGACCACTGACGGTATTAAAAAACGGAATTGAAAACTTACTTATTCAATACTTGAAGCAACATCCCATTGTGTTAGAGAGAAAGGAAGTGCAAAAGAAGAAGGAAACCACTTTGGTTCTCAAAAACAGTAGCAGAAAAGGACAGAGCCAAAAGGCTGGCCTTTAGGAAATATAAGGGAATGCAGCGGGATGCAGACAGGGAGGCATACCAAACTTCCCTAAGGGAACCAGGGAAGGCAGTAAG
The DNA here is from genome assembly GCA_016271365.2 of Neoceratodus forsteri. Lineage (NCBI taxonomy): Eukaryota > Metazoa > Chordata > Ceratodontiformes > Ceratodontidae > Neoceratodus > Neoceratodus forsteri. The sequence continues at coordinate 625,729,643 of CM057458.1, read as the reverse complement.
ACAGGCAAAGGCTCAAACCAAAGAAGCACTAGCACAAACAGTAAAAGAAGGTGACAAGACTTTCTATAGATACATTAGTGAAAGGAGAAAGTCCAGAGGAGGTATTGCTAAGATCAAAGGGGATAAGGGGCATGTGAGGAGGAGGAGGACCATGTAAAAGCATCTATCCTAAATAGATACTTCTGCTCAGTATTTATTGAAGAGAAGGTAGGACAGGGCCCACAGCTCAGCACCATGGACAAAGGGTGGAAGGGAGATGCGCACTAGTGCCTTTACAAAAGAAAGGGTCCTACAAGAGCTCGATAAGCTGAGGGCGAACAAAGCAATGGAACCTGATGGCATACATCTCAGGCAACTACAGAAACTACGGGTGGAACTAGCAGAGCCATTATCAGAACTGTTTAGTGAGTCTCTGAGCACAGGAGAGGTCCCAGCAGACTGAAGAAGGGCTCATGTGATCCCTCTCCACAAGAGTGGTAGCAGGGAGGAGGCAGGGAACTACAGACCAGTCAGTCTTACCTCAGTAGTGGGCAAGATTATGGAGGTACTCCTTAAGGAAAGGATAGTGCAACACGTGGAATCCACAGGAGCACAGGATCCAAGACAGCATGGGTTTACAGCAGGAAGGTCCTGTCAAACTAATCTCATAGATTTCTTTGACTGGGTAACTAGATTGGTGGACCAATGTATCCTACCTTGACTTCAGCAAAGCTTTTGATACTGTTCCACATAGAAGACTAATTAATTAGCTGGGTAGGCTTGGGGTGGGTCAGAAGTTGGTCAACTGGGTGGCAAACTGGTTGAAGGGCAGAAAACAGAGATTGGTGGTAAACGGTATACAGTCAGAAGAGATGCAGGTCACAAGTGGGGTACCTCAGGGATCAGTCCTGGGGCCAGTCCTCTTCAATATCTTCATCAGTGACATTGTAGATGGACTGGAGGGTAAGGTTTGTCTGTTTGCAGATGACACCAAGATCTGCAACAGAGTGAATGATCCAGATGGGGTGGGCAGAATGAGAAGGGATCTGGATAAACTGGCAAAATGGTCAGAAGAGTGGCAACTGGGGTTTAACGCAAAGAAGTACAAGATCATGCACAAAGGGAAGGGAAACCCTGAAGCCACCTATAGGCTGGGAGGGGAGTTGCTGGCAGTCACAAGGGAAGAAAGAGACTTGGGCATCATCATCACATGACCTGAAATCATCCAAGCACACCACTAAAGCAGTAGGTAAGGCTAGGGGGATGTTGGGGTGTATTAGTAAGAGTATCACAAATTGGAAGAGGGAGGTAATAATCCCTCTGTACAAGACACTGGTTAGGCCCCATCTGGAGTACTGCGTGCAGTACTGGAGGCCACACCTTCACAAGATCATTAACCAAATTAAGACTGCCCAGAGAACGGCAACCAAAATGGTGCAGGGACTGCATCAGAAAACATATGAGGATAGATTAATGTAGCTCAATATGTATACCCTAGAGCAAAGGAGGAAGAGAGGTGATATGATCAAAACATTCAAACACCTTAAGGGCTTTAACACGGTGAAAGTGTCTAACATGTTTCAATATAAGAAAAGTAGCAGAACAAGAAGACACGGCATGAGATTAGAGAGAGGCCGATTAAGGGGTAATGTGAGGAAGTTCTTTTTCACAGAGGGGGTGATGGATGCATGGAATGGCCTACCTCAGGAAGTGGTGGATATGAATACAGTGCAGGGCTTCAAAGAGGCATGAGATAAGCATAAGGGAGCAATACAGATGAGTATGAATAGATAGGCCATTGACAGAGCAAAGGCTGATGGCACATTCATAAGGTAGGAACAGAAATGGGCAGACTGGATGAGTCTTGTGGTCCTCATCTGCCGTCAACTTCTATGTTTCTATGTTTCAGTCAAGCATTCCCACATGAGAGTTAAATTTAGGCACACTGTATTCTGCATTTTACACTGGCATTTAATTAAGATTAGATGTATCATAGTGTAATTTTATCTGTATGGTTTGGAATTTTAGCTATTAGTTGCAAAGCACTCTGATCTATTGGAAAAGCAGTGATAAATAAACGTTGATTGATTAAGTGAGGGTGGGCCAAGAAGTCCTTATCTGCTGACAAATTCTATGTTTCTATATTCACTAAAAAGAGACAGGTTGTCTTAAGGTCAGGGAGAAATACTGGGCAGCCCCTAGGGACTACAAGATTAGACTTAAGAAAGCCATGGAGAGGCTGATGCCAGCGAGAGCTGTGGACAACACCAAAGCCTTCTTGTACTAGATAAACAGAAGCAGAAAGGTGAAGGGGAGGACTGGGCCCCTAAAAACAGGGACAAGGGTGGGGCAACATACAAGAGCCAGAGATGACGGCCGAGATGTAAATGAATACTTAGTTTCTGTGTTCACCAAGCAGAAGTACATTTGAGACACACTCATGCTAGATTGATAACTGGCATGGGGGCAGGAAGCAGAGGGTGGTGGTGGACAGACACTACTTGAGTGGAGTGGTCTACTCAGTGGTGTCACTCAGGGATCGGTGCTGGGGCCACTGCTGTTTAGCACTTTATTAGTGATCTGGAAGCTGGGGTCTCCAGCAGGTTGCTTAAGTTTGCTGATTAACCTACGATGCCCAAAGTGGTGGACTCCCTTGAGGATGGGGACACACTTCAGGAGGACTGGAACATGCTGGGTGATTTGTCAAACTCTTGGAGACTCAGATTTAATGTAGCGAAATGCAAGACAGTACATTTGGTGAGGAGAAACACAGAAACATAAATGTTGACAGCAGTTAAGGACTGCTTGGTCCACCTAGTCTGCCTATTTTCCCTACCTACTGTAAAACCGCAGACCCAACTAGATCTCCAGCTTTACCCCCCCCCCACCTCTGAGGTTCCTTTATTCCTGTCCCATGCATTCTTAAAGCCCATTACTGTTTTTGCCCTCACCACCTCCACTCTTTCTGTGAAGTACTTCCTCACATCTTCCACAGCTTCCTAGCATGTCCCCTTGTTCTTGAGCGTCTTTTCATCTGAGAAATGCTTCCCTCTTGAACTTTATTTATACCCATGCGGTATTTGAATGTTTCTGTCATATCTTGCCTTTCTCTCCTTTCCTTCAGGATGTACATATTGAGATTCTTTAGTCTCTCCTCATATAGCTTGTGATGTAGACCCTGCATCATTTTGGGTGCCCTCCACTAGACCATCTCTACCCTATGTCCATCCGGAAATGCAGTCTCCAGAACAGGACACAATACTCTAGCGGAGGTCTCACTAGTGATCTATAAAGCAGCAACACCATCTCTCTCTATTTCTGCTGGTGATACCCCTTCCTATGCAGCCTAGCATTCCACTAGCTCCCCCCACTGCCTTTTCACAACATCTGGCCACCTTTAAGTCATCAGATATGACTACTCCCAGGTCCCTTTCCTGCTTGGTGGTGGTGGTTAATACAACCCCTCCTTTTGTACTCTGTCCCTGGGTTTCTGTGCCCCAAGTGCATGATTTTGCACTTCTTCTATTGAACCCCAGCTACCACACTCTTGACCACTCCTCCAACTTTTCTGGATCTCTATTCATCCCTCCGGAGTGTCTACCCTATTACAGATTTTAGTGTCATCTGCAAGGAGGTATACCCTTCCTCCTAGTCCTTCTGTAATAATGTCGCTAATAAAGACATTAAAGAGGACCAGTCCCAGTACTGATCCCTGAGGCACCCCGCTTATCACTCTCCCTTCCTCAGAGGTAGGACTTAACACTGTGTGAGGCTCCTCTTGCTGCAGTGGAAGAAAAGGAACTTGGGGGGCTCATACTACACAAGTGACTGAAGCATGACAAGTAGTGTGCGGCTGCTATCAAGGAGGGCCAGAACAATTCTGGAGTGCATCAAAAGCAGGGTGACCAGCAGAGCTGTGGAAGTAATCCTGACACTTTACAAGGCCCTGGTCAGGCTCCACCTGGAGCAGAGTGCAGTTCTGGGCTCTGAAGCTGTTGAGAAGGTGCAATGCAGGGCCACCAAAATGATCCTGAATATAGAGGACAAAAACTATGAGGAGAGATTAGAGGCTCTTGTCTTTAAAATGGATTAAATGAGACTGAGAGGGAGCATGACCACAGTCTTCTGCATAATCAACGGTACTGACAAGACTGAACATACAAAGATGTTTGATCTCATGTCCTCCAGCAGGACACAAGGACCACCTTGAAGCTTTTTCTCCAGAGGGTGGTAAACCTGTGTAATAGATTTAACATATGCGGATGTTTGATCTGATGTCCTCTGGCAAGACAAAAGGACCGACCTTGAATCTTCCTCCAAAAGCCTGTCAGTAGAGACAGCAGAGAAGACAGTACAGTCCTTCAAAGTAAGTCTGGAAAATGTTCTATTTAACAATTTTATTTATTTTGGAATTATTGCATACCCTGCACAACAGAGTGGGAAGAAAGACCCTATAAATTAGCTATATATGTGTGTGTGTATATATATATACATATACATATACATACACACATACATACACATATATATATATATATATATATATATATATATATATACACGTATATATACACACACACACACACACACACACACACATATACACTATCTATATTTTTTGGCTACATGTTTTACCACCTTAACCTGGATAATACTTTTGTTATACACAAGTGTGTATAAGCGAGCAACAAACCACTGCAGACAGCAGTCCATCGACGAAAAACATATATGTTTTCTTCTAACAGCACAGCAGCAGCGCACAACTTCAAACACTTAAAGTGATTCTGCAGATCCAGCCCTTTCCAAAGCAGCAGTTATTAACAATAACACATAAGAAGATACAGTACATTATATATATTTTTATTTTGTTATACGCACACTCAGTGTGCAATGCCTGGTTAACCACTCGAGCTTCACTCTCATGATTTAAGCGGCATCACACAACTCAGGGTGTGGAGTATAGAAAAAAAAAATCTTGTTACACATCACTTCCTATGCATTATTTTATGTTTAGTGTCCATAAATGTTGCCAAGAATGCAAAAGATGAACTATTGAAATTGCCAATGGGATGGCTAGTATCAAAGGTACATCAGGGAGGCAGTATAGCGCAGTGGTCTAAGGCTCTGAGATGCAAATTTGGTGACATCCAGCAGACCAGACCTGGGTTTAAATCCCACAGCTTCCACTTGCATACTGTGTGACCCTGAGCAAGTCACTTAACCTCCTTGTGCTCCCAGGTCGCTCCTGTAAAAAAGCTTTCAGCTTAGTGTGCTATACCTGGTTAAACAACTAAATGAAATGAAATATGTTCCTACTCAGGACAGGAATGGGTAGTTGTAGAGGAGGTTTGACTATCAAGGCTGCCCTGTAGTAAATTAAAAGAAAAGGGTTCAAGTCATGGCTGTCAACACTATCAAAACAAAATAAGCTCCACAAACACAGAAAAGTCAATAAACATGGCCTAAAACCAATTATGTAAGGTCTTTGTACTATAGAAGTTGAAGCATCTTAGGTATCAGAGTGCTAGGTCAAGTACCAAGCAACAGCTCCTTTTTGTGTTCCTACCTTGTAACCTCTCCCCCTCCCTTAGTCCCATTTGTAAATGAGATTCTTTCTGTATCTCTGTAAATTTACTTGGAGAAACAATTTCAATAAATAAACAGGAGTTTTGAACTCAGAACACAAGTGGAAAGCAAGGCCTACACAGAAAGCCTCCCCTCTACAAAGTCACACCAGAATACTTTTTTGATAAAACAGCAGCACACCTCAATCTCAAATGCTGTCTACTAAGAAAAGATAACTACACAGGGTGTGTAGAAAGCCTCACCTCTTCTGCAAAGTCACACCAGAATACTATTTCAGGGTATTAAATAAGCCGAAAAAAATCGATTAGCAGTTGTATGTGTGACAGTGCTAATCAACTGTGAAAACGTATATTACTTGACACAGACTGATTAGCAAAATTAAAAATAAAATATTATTTTATACATGTAGTCTCCTGTGCCATGGACTCACTCAGAAAAAGTGGATAGCAGTCTACTGCTACACATTTTTGGAAACAGTTAGCATTACCCCTAGTTTTGAGTAGCATTTTGCTATGCCGTACCAGCTATTACACAATGGCAAGAAAGATTCCTATTCTGTGATTGGCCAATCTCACACTATGCCCATGGCAATATCCTGGCATATCACCACAGGTATAGTGCCAGGTAACACAAAACCGTATTAAATGTTAAAATTATCACTACGCAAGCCATGTCCGAGTTGCCCACACTCGTAATGGCTGAAGTGAACTTTGCCAGTACTTCGTGATTTTTTTCTTTGTGAAACTCTTCCCTCCCACAGCTCACAAATTCAATAACACAACCAAAAAAATGCCTCAAGATAAAGCCACCACCAAAATCCTACAACATTATTCCTCTGATCTGTTAAATAAAAAAAAAAAAAATGTCAAACGAAGACGTCAGTGCTAGCAGCTTCACTGCTTACACTCATCGCTCTGAGCATGCATGCTCTACCCGCTGAATCACTGAAGAAATCATCTCCCGTTTCAAAGTCGGAGAAGCAGCACAACGATCGCAAACCCCATTCTGCCTCACACACCATTCTCCAAACCGACCAAGCGAGTGAGCGGGAAACCGCATCTGTGAACAGTAACCGCACGGCTGCTCTCCTTTCTCACTTTTCAACGTGCATCCATTTTTAAAAATATACCCAGGATTCTGTTGTAAAAAAAGACTTTCCCTTACCTCAGTAGAAAAGCAGTTCCCCTTACCTCCGTAGAAAAGCACTAGCAGACCGGGGGTTACCGAATGAAACGAAATCACATATGGAACCAGCAGGCATACAAAACAGAACAAAATTCATCTATTGTACAGACAGCACCACCTGTTGGATACACATAAAAAGGAACTTTTTTTTCTATAAATACACTTCCACTCACAAAAAAAAACAAGTAAAAAAGTTTATAGAAATACTTTTTTTATTTTATTTTCTTGTAGTTAAACATTAGCCATTGTATAATACGAATAATGCACTCCAGGGTGTGTGTCATTTGGGATAGCCACGCCTGGGGCATTGGACGACTCGCCCCGCGGCCCCATGCCCAACCTCCCCAGGCGTGATACAGCACTCCTGCACGCACACACACCTGTCGTGCATTATTCCTTTATATAATTACTGGCCAGTAATTTTTCCATAGGCTGACCGAGCTTTAATCTGCACACGCCACGCTTAATCGAGAACAGCCACTCCCTGATTGGCTATTAATGTCCTACTGAGGCGGGCTTCCACTGTGAGCAAACATGGTGCGGCCCTACCCGGGACAACGAGGGAGCCGAGAGCCGCCGAGCCGCCAGACCGAAGTACTCAACGCCTTTTAAAAAAAAATTCAACAGTTATTTAAATATCTGGTTGATCGCGCCTATTCGAAAAGCCGAGAGACATAACATGAACGGCTCATACCCCGCCTCGAGCTAAGACGATCGCGGATTTCCACACAGAACTTTGGCCAAAGATAAAAAAAAAAAAGCAATGATTAAAAACAAACTGAAAAAAAAAAAAGACGACTGGAAAGACAGTGTGTGTGTGTGTGTGTGTGTGTATGTGAGACATAGAGTCAGAGTGTGTGTGTGTGTGTGAGAGATTCAGACACAGGGCTGGGAAAAATTGCTGTCCAGCAATTATATAAAATAAAATAAGGCAGTGTAAATCTCGATTTTACACACACCATTGTGGGATGCAGTCATAAACCCCGAGGCTTAAGCATCCCACAACTCAGGTGTGTGTAAAATCTGTTACACACACCACCCCATATATTATTCTCTATTTAATACCCTGTATTTTGCTAAACCAGCAGTATACCTCAATCTCAAATGCCATAGCCGTTGCCGGGGGGGGGGGGTTCATCTGGTTTGAAAGAACCCCCCCCTTTGAAACTCCCTCTTTCTTCCATTATTTGTAACATTTTTCATCATTTCTGTTTATTTTGTGACTGTCACAGAGTGCTAAGGCACACATGATGAACCACAGCACTTTCTCTCTGCATGCGCCCCCTTCCCCCATCTGCTGCCAGTCAACTCCCTCAGTACCAGCATGATAACTGGAGCTGCTTTGTGAGTCTTTCTCCACACCTCCCTATGAATAACTGGCCAATTGGAGCTCACATCAGCATTTTGAATGTGACTGGAATACAGCATGGCCACTGCCCACAATTCACGCTGTAAGCTAGCACTCAAGGAAGATGGAGCATCGTGGCAGGCTCAGAGATGACATCACCAGGAGAGCAAATAAGAAGTAGAGGACCTCAACTTATAATATTATCAGTCACCAGCAGGTAAATTTTGCTGGCCACTATTGCCGAAGAGGTGTCCCTTAAAAACTGTATATCAAGGGAAAGGCTGTGCAGTTGGGCAAGAGAGCTTTTCGGGTGGGCAGGCTGAAAATTTAGAAATAAAATACTTAAATCCCCCTCTATACAAAAATCAAAGTGATCATGTTTTATATGCCTGTTTTAACTTTTCATAAGTTAAGCAAAAGAGCTACCACAGTGGAAAGGCAATGCAAGTGTTTGGAAGGGTCTGGCTGGGATCTACACTGCCACCTCACTAATTGTGCTGCTCAGAGAGGTCTTCACTGTGATCCCATTTTCATTGACATTCAGTTCCACTTTTGCCTGTGTCATCTGTGCCAGATGCCATTAAATAAGTTGTGATGTGTTTTCTCTAGATGACCACATGTGTCAGTAGAGTGAAATTTGCTGCTACAGTTCAGTGTTATGAACATACCCATTGTACTTTTGAAGCATAGTGGGGTAGACATTTCAGAGATGGTAACTTTGCACTGGGACTCCCCGCCACTGTCACATTACCTTTCCCCTCCATCCCTTTGTCATGCCTCCCACATTGGAGAATGGAGTAGGGGCAACAATTGTAGTACCCAATAGTGAACTACGAATTATGTTACAGATTTCCTTCCAAGCAAGGTGCCTGGTATAGAAACATAGACAATGATGACAGAAAAAGACCACAACTCCATCCGGTTTGCCCAAGTTCCCTATAATCCCAGGAACCTACCCTTTCTTCAGAGTACTAAACCTGCCCATCCTCTTGCTATTCTCCTCCTTAGTCCTGTCACCCTCCATAACCACTATTCCCTTCATTATGTCGCAGCCCTGCTTGAATCCTCTGACTGTTTTCACACCCACCAATTCAGTGGACAGACTGTTCCAAAGTTCCACCACCTTTTCCGTTAAGTAGTACTTCCTCACATCTTTTTTTTTTTTTTTTTTTTAGTTATTTAATCAGGTGAGACACACTAAGTTGAACGCTTTTTTACAGGTGCAACCTGGGAGCACAGGGAAGTTAAGTGACTTGCTCAGGGTTACACAGTATGCAAGTGGAAGCTGTGGGATTCAAACCCAGGTCTGGTCTGCTGGATATCACCAGATTTGCAGATCAGAGCCTTAAACCACTGTGCTATACTGCCTCCTTCCTGAACCTACCTCCTGTTAATTTCCATTCATGTCCATGTGACCGCAAATTGGTACTCAGGCTAAATAATACCCTGCAGTTCACTTTGTTAATTTCTTTCAGGAACTTGAAGGTCTCTGTCATATCTCCCCTCTTCCTTCTGGTCTCCAATGAGTACATATTTAGTGCCTTAAGGCGCTCATCATAGGATTTGCCCTGATGTCCCTGAATCATTTTAGTTACTCTGTGCTGCACTGTTTCCAACCTAACCTTATCTTTTCTGAGGTGAGGACTCCAGAACTGGGCACAGTACTCTAGGTGAGGTCTCACCAGGGATCTGTAAAGGGGAAGTATTACCTCCTTTCTTCTGCAATCAACACCCCCTACCGATACATCCCAGTATCCTGCTAGCCTTGCTATAGGCCATGTTGCACTGACTCAATTACTTAAATGGTATATTGAGTTGGGGATGGTGGAGGTTATAGCAAGGGGTAGAGGGAGCTCAGATATGGTTTATTTAGACTTAAAAAAGCCACAAAAGTGCACCACAGAGCATACTGTAGCCCATGGTTTCTCCCTAGAAGCAAGCCAGCACTGCAGTAAGTTAGTAGTGTACAATCCCCAGCCAAAACCAGCTGCATACTCTGCATTGAGGTTCAGTTCATTAGCATTTACTATATATGTAAATATATCTATATATCTATATATATATATATATATATATATATATATATATATATATATATATATATATATATATATATATATATGATAAATGATGGAGAAGTGGATATGGAAAATATTCTCACTTCTCAGAGTGAGCTGTGTATTCTCATGAGTGCCGAAGGCATGAGTGAAAATACACAGCTCACTCTGCAGAAGTGACAATATTTCATATCCCATGATCTGCCCATCATGTGTGCTATGTGTACCACAGGGGTGAGAGCTTTAGGAACATTTTTTCTGATTCTGTATTTTGTGCTCATTCTGTGTGTGCTGTCAGTGTGTGTGTGTGTGTGTGTGTGTGTGTGTTCTGAATGGACTGGGAGTGAGAAACACAGCTGACAGTGTTTTGCAAAGCTAATTGAGTGAGTCAGAGGCTCACTGAGAAACAAACTGCTAAAGGTAGCACTGAGAAACAGAAACAGCTTTGTAAAAGAGTTTCATTTAGAATTCAGGTTGTTTTGAAGCTGAGATCAGCACAGTAATGGGCTAGGAAAGTTAGAAACACAATGGGACACAGGTGAGAGTCTTTTGCAAAGCTAACTGAGTAAGTTGCAGCTTCAGTGAGAAAGAGAAACTTTTTCTGAAGCAGTTTCCTTTAGAATGCAAGCTGCAGTGCATTTATCCTCACTCTGGTGACATCAGCAGAGTATGGATAAATGTCGATATCATCACTCTGCTGATGTCATCAGGATTTATCCTCACTGCAGTGGAAATAACACAGGATATTCTACTGTAAAAGCTCTCACCCCAGTGGTGTGTGTGTGCATATAGATATAGATATATATTAGAGACAAAAAACTCAGTTTAATGCATCAGTTAGGGTTGTTCCACAGCGACAAAAGCGAGGAAATTCGATGTTAGGGTTGAAACCCCCTTTGCACCCCTCCAGCCCACCCCCAACTAGAATCGGCTGCGATTGGGGTCTCGCCCCAACTGTCACCCCATCACATGTGGAAAGAAGATGAACACATGATGTCTTGTCACATAGTAACATTGTGCCTGCAAACGCAAATCGTAATGCGCATGGTGACGCAAAGCGAAACAGAAAGAGAAACAGCACTGTAGACAGAAATGTTAAAAACAACGCAAACACAACCGCAAATGAAAACGCAAAGGGTAATGCATATGGTGGCGTAAACGTGAACAGTAAGTGAAACCGGTACAGAACCGCAAGCGGAAACGGTAATGGTAACAGTAACAGTAATGTAAGCGCACAGACTGGTTTTCCCCAAAAGCTGTATAGAGAAAGACAGTGAGTACAAAGAATGTATGCAAAATAATGACTCTCGGAACACAAAAATGAGGACTTGGAATAGTAAATTGCTTATAACTCAGTAACCGTACGACATAGAAAAAAAAATTTAAAAGTCATATGAATTATCTAAAAGACAAAGAACCTCTGTGCGTAAACACTGAGGCAAGGGTTACCCTAAAGGGCATTTGGCTGGGAAGCCAAGTTCAAGAAAATACAAATCACACATGCCCCCACAATACAAAGCATCATGGGCTGCATATGCAAATCACCACAGAATGTTATGCTGGTCCAACTTTAAGCAGAATTGCATGGTGCCGAAAGCTCTCACACAGTTTGCAAAGGATGCTAACAGAAGACATAGACACGTGTTTCATCTCTACCAGGACTCATCAGTATGCCTCGCCTGTTTGACACCCCAGTGGAATGGACCAGCTACCTCAAGGCAGTGTGCCTGGGATATATTGTGGTGAGCCCATTAAAATAAAAAACTATTTAAAAGACAAAGAACCTCTGTGCGTAAACACTGAGGCAAGGGTTACCCCAAAGGGCATTTGGCTGGGAAGCCAAGTTTCAAGAAAATACAAAATCACACATGCCCCCACAATGCAAAGCATCATGGGCTGCATATGCAAATCACCACAGAATGTTATGCTGGTCCAACTTTAAGCAGAATTGCATATGAATTATCACTGTCCTGGCTACCCATTGGGGGGGGGTAAGAGTTTTTTGATGAAAAGTTCGTATCTTGCACTGTTTTCGAGATATGGGCCCTGAAAGGCGTGGCGAACGCAGTAATGTTATCCTATGGGAAAAAAAACAGAAGTTCAGAGTGCTATAACTTTACCTCCCCGTAATATTTTTTCACCGAACCACTGAAAGGCACATCTGTGGGATGATGGCTGTTCCCCTGCAAATTTCAGCCCAAAAGACCAAACCGTTATTTTGCAGCAGGCGCCAAACGATTGCTGCAATGCATCGTACACCGTAATGTTATCCTATGGGAAAAAGTGTCAAATTTGGAGTACCGTAACTTTGCTGCCGTGTAATATTTTTTCAACAAAACACTGAAAGGCACATCTGTGAGATGTCGACTTCGTTCCCCAAATTTCAGCCCAAAATGCCAATCGTTCTTTTATGGCGGGTGCCAAAGAATTACTGTTATTTGGGCATAGTGTCTAAAGTAGTGTCGTGATTTTGTGAAGCTGAGCTAAAATTTGGCGACACTTTCGTGAGTGCGACACTACTCATGAAGTACTTTTTCCAGAAATCTGAAAAACATATTTCTAGGGTGTTTTACCCCAAAATAAAGACATGGCTAGCATCCGTAGGGCCTGACTAGGTGAATACAAAAATAATTAGGTTGCTAGATGGTCTCAATTTTAAATGCCAAGCATTTTTCTGATCACTAACTGAAAACAAAATGGTGGATTTGCGACAGTAAAAGGACCATTTGCGACGGTAATAAGTGCATTTGTGACACTGTCGAACTTTTTGTTAACTTTTCTCATTGACTTATACCGGGAAATTATTTTTTGAATAACTTTTGAACCGTTTAATATTTTTTCACGAAATCTTCAAAAGGCACTACCGCGTTACTATAATAATATATATATATATTAGAGGCAAAAACTCCGTTTAATGCATTAGTTAGGTTGTTCACAGCGACAAAGTGAGAAATTCGCCGTTAGCTTGAAAACCTAACTCCGGATCACACCCCAGCACCACACACACACAGACACACACACACATTCAAGTATGGGGGAGGACCAAGTCAACACAACCAATGACAGACATAACAAACAATTGTCTAAATGTACTACGAGACATCCCCACCCACCTGACCAGGTACTGCAAGCTAAGTAGATCAACAGCAAAACTGAGGCCATGTACACCAAACGTACACATCCCTGATTGCAGCTGCACACAACGTACCACACTTAGTAGTTGCATGGCTTTACCTACCGATGCCCCACACCAGACCACACCACTTGTGGTGGGCCACCTGAGCAATAGAGTTAAGCAAAACCAAGGAGTTGTACAGGTATAATATCTCTGATTATAACAAGGTTTGAGAAATGCAGCTTTCTAATTGACTGTAAACATTGTAACAGCCTTATGTTTAGTTTTATTAACATACATGTAGAGCCTAACCATATGATGAACATGGTTTAATGTTGTTTAAAAACAGTTTTATTATGATAGCAATAAGCTACTCCCAGGTATTATGTTAATGGTCAGTTTATCACATTCTAGCGACATGTGGCACTCGGATATGCCTCATTCAACATTAAACCCCTACAGGGTGATTAACAGACCATTTAACATAACTGTTGGTCATGCCTTATTGCTTAATTGTCTTTATGAGTAGATACTCTCCCTCTGCTACGCACTGCAGCAGCTTTGCAACACAGTGTCCCACCCAGTTACACCATACACTGTCTAGTTGCTGGAGAATGGCTGTGAATATGAACTCATGAAGATGAACAGTGTAACTTGATCATTACAGTCATCGAAACCCTAGTGTGATTATAACTGACAGACTCAGTGATAGAGGATAACCCCTGCTGTCCTAGTACATTTACCCCATTATGAGTTAAATCACTACTAAAAGACATTCTGTTTATATCTACACCATACCTACTTGATTCCTGTTGTAGCAGAATTAACATAGTTATCACTTTGATAGCATCAGTGACAAAAGTGTGGCAAACCCAAACAGTAGGCATACAGCCTGAGTATGAAACAACTGTTGAAAAAAAATCACACTGTGTCCATAAGTGGCATAGATCACTCATTGCAACAATAGCAAATGTATTACTATTTGAATAAGTTAGTCATCACAGATGCAATGAGATTGTCTTTATCAGGTACAACATACTCAGTAAGTGCCTACAGGAAAATCTATCTTATATACATGTCCGATACAGGAACATCATTGTTGGCTCAGTAGTGCTATGATATTTAGAAGTTGCTTAGCCTGATCCATGCAATTACAATCTTTTACAAAGAATACTTACTGCATCTTTAATATTGAAACACACTGAAGGTCTATGTATGTACATCAGCAGTACACCTTCATCAGTAAGAATGCATGTGATACTGGCAGTACCAATTTCACAGCTTGAACAGGCAATGCTTTTCCATACGCTTATATCAGCCTCTCTATCTTGAGTAAACCATTGCAGTAAATGTACTACTATGTAAATCACCTACTAAATGTATCACTACTTTTATCTTGGAGCATGCTAGTGTCTTGTAGTTAATTTATGTGCTTCTCTTAATTAATGCATATCCGGTAGTGTTAAAACCTTCCTACAACTGTCATCATGCACCTTCAGCATTTATATTGAATAACGCAGCAGTACCAGTTGTGGTGTGGTGTGGCACGTAGGTAAGGCCATGCAACTACTAAGTGTGGTACGTTGTGCAGCTGCAATCAGGGATGTGTACGCTTGTGTACATGGCCTCAGTTTGCTGTTGATCTCCACTGAGCATGCAGTACCTGGTCAGGTGGGTGGGGATGTCTCGAGTACATTTAGACAATTGTTTGTTATTTCTGTCACCTGCTGCTGATGTCTGTCATTGGTTGTGTTGACTTGGTCCTCCCCATACTTGAATGTGTGCGTGTGTCTGTGTGTGTGTGGTGCTGGGTGAATTGAGTTAGGGTTTTCAACCCTAACAGCGAATTCCTCACTTTTGTTCGCTGTGGAATAACCCTAACTAATGCATTAAATGGAGTTTTTGCCCTAATTTCCTTTTTTTTGAGAATGATATTGAGAAATAGTGAATAATGCGGTGGCGGAGCCGCTGAACACTCCGCACTACGATGTCTTGTGGCATAGTAACAGAGCAGCAATGCAAACAGAAATGCTAACAGTGGCACACATGGTAACACAAGCGCCGAATGAGAACGAAAGGTAACGACACGGGTGGCGAGACGAGAAACGGTGTGCTAATGTGGATGCTCCGGTCACATAGTAACATGGTGCCTGTAAATGGAAATGTCAATGGCATGGTGACGCAAAGTGAAACAGAAAGAAAACAGTGCGGTACCCACAAATGGCAAAAAAGTAACAGAAACGCAAGCGCAAATGAAAACGCAAAGGATAACGCACATGGTGGCGCAGACGTCAACGGTAAGTCAAACGGGTACGGAACCACAAGCGGAAAGGGCAACAGTAACAGTAATGTAAGCGCACAGGCTGGTTTTCCCCAAAACCTGCATTGAGAAAGACAGTGAGTACAAATAATGTATGCAAAATAATGAGTATCGGCGCAGAAAATGAGATCTTGGAATACTAAATACATTATATCTCAGGAACCGTACGACGTAGAAAAAAATTTATTTACAACTGTCCTGGCTAATCTGAATCTTAGCCCCATTAGCTAAGAAGTTTTCGACTAAAAGTCCGTGATCTTGCACCGCTTCCGTAGATACGGCCCTGAAAAGGCGCGCGAACGCCGTAATGTTATCCTAATGGGAAAAGAAAAGTTCGAGCGCCATAACTTTGCCTCCTGTAATGTTTTTTCACCAAACCACTGAAAGGCACATCTGTGTGCTGTTGGCTGTCTTCCTCCAAATTTCAGGAAAAAGACCAAACCGTTATTTTGCAGCAGGGTGCCAAAGGATTTAGTAGCTGGCGCCAGTAATGTTATCCTATGGGAAAAACGTCAACTTTGGAGTGCTGTAACTTTGCCACCACATAAATTTTTTTAATACAACACTGAAAGGACATCTGTGAGATGTTGGCTCGTCTCCTCCAAATTTCAGCCCAAACTCCAACGGTTCCTTAGCAGCGCAGTGCCAAAGAATCGCTGTCACTGTCCCACAGATGGAAAACTACTGGTCGAATTTGTGAAAGCTTTGCAAAAAGTTCACTTTCGTGAGCACGAAGTACTTTTTCCAGAAATTTGAAAACATATTTCTGGGTGTTTTACCACAAAATAAAGACATGGCAAGCATCCTAAGGGCCCACTAGGTGAATACAAAAAGAATTAGGTTGCTAGAGGGTCTCAAATTTAAATGCCAACCATTTTTCTGATCACCAACTGAAAACAAAATGGCCGATTTGGGAAAGTAACAGGCCCATTTGCGAAGTAAATGCATTTGGTGAAGTGTTGAACTTTCTGTTAACTTTTCCATTGACTTATAATGGGAAACTGTTTTTGAATAACTTTTGAACCGCTTAATATTTTTCCACCAAATCTTCAAAAGGCACATCGGGACCCCGCGATGTTCCCTGAAGATTTCGGCTGGTCGCACAAACCATACGAACCTGTATGGCCACCACAAATTCCAAAAAGCGTAACGCTGACAGAGATCACACTTAATAACTCCGCAGCCGATATCCAACTGGTTATGAAACTTGGCAGATCCCAAGGCCTATGGTTCTTGATCATAAATTCCAAATTTCAGGCAAATCCATCAAACGGTTGCAAAGTTATTAAGGTGCAAAGTTTTGGGGTTTAACATAGAAATGGCTCCTCAACCCTAACTACGGTAGCACTACTGTGCTACATACTATATAAATATATATATATATGTATACACACATATACACACACCCACACACAAAAAAAAATCTGAGCCACCCAGATAGTAATAATTGTCCTGAGAGCAGGAGGTGGAGGGGAGATCACAGAATGAGCCACACAGCATCTAGTACCCCAAAGCTTCTGGGGTCTGGCAGCCTCCAGACCCCTTACCTACACACCAGTAGATACAGCTGAAGATATTAAAGCTCATAATATATCTGAGACAATGCCTTAGGTATATTACATTAACAGCATCTTGCTGCCCTCCAGTACTGAATACAAATGTATTAACCCTGTAGCCGGCCAGATAATTTTGTTTAGAGCAAGGTGTGTTGGAGATCTCGGATATGACTTCTTTAGCTTCAAAATAAGCCACAAAATGCACTACAGAGCATCTAGAACCCCATGGCTTCTTGGGTACTGACTGCCCTAAGACCTACAGCTTTTTAAAAGGTCGCAGACTGCATAAAAAGAACCCCCCTTGTGAAAATCCTGGCAACAGCCCTGAATGCTGCACACTAAGTGAAGATAATTACACATTTATCTAATTTACTCCAGTTATGCAGGTATTCTAGTAATGTTCAACATTGTGTTGTGTTTTTTAACTTGCATACTATTAAAAGATTAACTTTCCGGAAACGCTTCTTGCTCCTTAACCGATACCACTAATTCTGATCTTTAAATTCTTACATTAACAATCGGATATGCATTCTGGCTAGTTTTTCAAATAACAGATTTCAGTGTCGCCAGGTATGCTTGTCTACCAACCATCATTTTTTCATCATCATGATCGGTGTCATACGTTATAAATTACTTACATTTGAGGGTTTAAGTTTGTTAATAATGGTGGTTTTACCACTGTTGTCCAAACCGAGGCAGAGAACGTTAACCTCCTTCTTCTTCAGGCCAAGCCACCCGGCTAGTTTGTCAAACAGCCCCATGATCCCAGTGCAGTCTCAGCCGCAGCAGCCCAGCGCCACATAAAAACGATGACGAAAATATGTTGAGATTGGGGATAAAAACACTCTTGACTTGAACACTTGCTCCGGGTTTTTCCTATAAACACTTCAAGTCCTAACACGGCTGGTTACCAGTGCGCAAGGATTTAATATTAAAAAACCGGAGAGTGGTCTAATCTGATTACAAGGTAGAAGCCCAATGCTAAAGCAGCTTGTCTTCGATTAGATGATGCATGATCTGCAAGAGGCACGTACGGTAACCATAGAGATCGTAACCAAATGAAGACCGGGGCTAGTTATCCCGGAAGTACAATAAAAATGGAACTACATCTGGCATCAGGACACACTGTAGCTAGACTAGACCTCCCTGTTCGGAATAGCGTTTTCTGTAGCGCCTCCAGCGATCCAAAGTTAGAAAAGCTGACGAGCTAGTATCCCGAATAGCCAAGTAGGAGAGGAACGAGATACTATGAACGGAGCACCAGCTACCGGAACTTCATAGGGACCAATAAGGGAGGGGATTTCGATTTCCGCGTTGGTCGAATAAGTCTTGATTAAAAATGTGAACACGTTCTTTAGGCTGGCATTAGAAATATCCAGTAATTAAATTGGAAATGTGTTAGATGGGGGAATCCTCACATCTCGATTTTTAAATGAGAGAATTGGCATGTAGTGGTGACAGGGATGTAGCCAGGCATTTCAGATTTATTCACCAAGCTGCCACACTGCTACCCCCTCCCCCACTTTTGTCCATGTCTGCCCCTCCCCCCACACCATGACTCAAGTCCAAGGTTCCTGGCTCCAATCAGAGGATTCCCACACTAGACCTGCTGTCTGTCTGCACTTCTCTGACTGCACCACGAGTTCACGACTTTGGCAGGGATTTCTTCTTTCTCCCCAACAGGTAGGCAGACTTGCTCTGCTTGCTGCATCACATGAAGTCTTCATTCGTTTAGTTGGCTCTGAGTTTGTTTTTCCATCTGCTGCTCCCAGTCCAGGTGAAGTAATAGTATGGCTTCTAACTTCGCTGGGGCATTTGAGCTCACCGCCCCAGACTTGCCACACTCCCTACCAGATGCTGCAGCCAATCACTACACAGGCGGACCATGCAGACTTAATTGGGACCTTCAAGTTCAATGTCCGTGGTCCACTCAGCCAGCCCCCAAAAACAAAGCTGAAACAGAAAAGAAAAAGCCCACAAAGCCAAAGGAATTTAAAAGCAATGGTGTACAGAGGGCAGACCAATGCTAGACAGCTTGTTTGCTACCCCCTGCTATTAAACTTGGTATGCCATGGATTACTTGGTGTATCAGTAGCTACGCCCCTTGGTGGTGGTGGAAGTTACTATCCTATGCCAGCAATAAAACACTCCGGTGTGGGTTATGTAAGCAATAAGACACGACAGGGTGTGCATGGAACAGATTTTACCACACGGCCAGGGACGTAATAAGACACGAGACCTTGGCCGAGTGCCTTTAGCCCCTGGCGTGGGGGTAAAATCTGTTCCACGAACACACCTGGAGTGTCTTATTGCGCTTATAAAATGGTCTACTTTAAAAAAAAAACCTTTTATACTTAGAAAATGTATTTTTATACGTGGTAATTACCATTTGTTTATGCTGATTTAAGATAAAATAAGCCTTCTGCCTACTACAAAATGACGTAATACATAGATACATAGACAGTGTCGACAGATAAGGGCCTATGGCCCACCTAGTCTGCCCATTTGAGCTTGTAATGCTGCTGTTTCTAGCTCTGTGAGAAATGGATAATCAGAACCTGAAACTCCCTCAGTTGACAAAGTGAGTGGTAATGAAAATATGAACCTCCATGTTGCAGTGAGCTGATATAACTCACCGTGGCAGCAGTCGGCTCGCCCCCAGGTTCTCTATTCTCACACAATAGTTTCTTGCATGCTGATGATCGCCTAGCACCGTTCTCTCCCCCAGCTCGCACTGCCCGCACCCCGCTAATGTTGCTCTCCCCCATGTCCTCGCAAGCGAGCCCGACTGACTCCCACAGTGGCCAGCTCTGCTGACAGCGGGGCAGACAGCCTGCTCAGACCGTGAGACTGCAGCGCGTGAAGCACTAAGTGAGCAGTCCGACTCTTTGGCCTCCGGAGCACACAAAACATCATAGAAACGGCATGCAGCTCACTTCACTTTCCAGCCCGACCCAGCACCAACTCAGCCTGGTGAGCAACACAATATACTAGGAATCCCTTGTGCTGGTTGAAACGGGGTTAGAGCACATCGGACACCTGTACTTTGTGGTCATAGGAGCTGACTGTTTTGTACTATAAGCAGGAGAGAGTGCTTTTAGCGAGGAAGCAATAATGGCAGCATTTTTAAATGCCAACGTTCTAAGGCTTACTGATTTTAGCCTTTTTACTGCCGTCCTTTTTTTTAACCATGCATAAAACATATTTCATGCATGGGTAACTGACCAATCACTGTGTTTGATTTAGCCTACCCATTTTATAAGGCCTGATAAGAGCACGCCCCACCGAGTGCCTTTAGCACCTTGGAAGTTCTCTTATCAGGCCATAACCCACACCTCGGAGCGTCTTGTTACGCTTATAAAATGGGCACAAAATTTCTACATAAGATTCATTTAAGTGCTGAATACAGTTTATTTGTTTTTTAACATTTTTTAATTTTTTTTTTGTTTTAAAAAAAAAAATAGTCCCTGTGTGGGAAATTTACATTCATTTCAAACTTTTTTTTTAAAGTTGAAAGCAGTTTATTTAAAGTCTGAAAGCTGTTTATGTAAACTATAAATGAGTAAACATACCTCTCAACTGTCCCTGATTTTCAGGGATGTCCCTGATTTTGCCTCAAAATTTTACTCTGTCCCTCCTAAAAATTGTGTTTCCGTGACCAAACAGCGGGGGTTATAAGCACAAACTAATGTCAAACATTAAAGTTACAGACTTGTTCTTCTTTGGAAAATGCATTTTACACTAAGCCCTTTATTCTACCAGCTTCCTGAGTGGATATCTCCAATTTTGAAGAAGTGTCCTGATTTTGGTCCTTTGTCCCTGATTTTTTTAAGCCTTGTCCCTGATTTATGAGGCAGGAGGTTGAGAGGTATGTGAGTAAAGGTTTAACTTTTTATTTAAAGTTCAAAGCATTGTAAATTAGTAAAGGTTAAACTTTGTATTTATTTAAACTTCATATGAGTAAAGGTTTTATAAAATTAGTTAAAGAAACTAATGAAACTGCTATAACGTGCTTTAATAAAAATAGTTTATTTATTGTAGTTTATGAATGGTACTTTTTTCATTGTGCAGTTTTGGATAATGAAGTCTTGTGTTTCCTTGGAGAATGCTTGGTAGAGAGACCCCAGCTTAGTGTTGTCTTCTAGATGTGGGATTGCGTGATGCTGGGTCTCGAAAGGTTTGCTTGTTGGTCTCGATGTTGAAGGCAGCATGGCTTCGGTGATGCAAGTTGTTGAAGTGGAAACCTGTTCTAAGATAATTTGCTCTCTGGGATCTGTTGTTTGCTTCAGGGCTAAAATATTGCTCCAGTGTTTGCGGTCTTCCTGATTAGCAGCCCAATATGATCTCAGGCCACACTCACTCTTGTGACCCGTCACGGCCATTAGTTGACATGATTCTAGGCCTGATTCGGACAGTAGCTGCACAGTGGTGGCCCGGACACTGTGGTTTGTGTACCAGTTGGAGAGACATGATTGGTCATTGATTTTAGTCATGAGGCTGACAAGGTGGTTAACTCCAAGAGGCTCTCATTTATTTTATTTTATTTAGTTTTTGTTGACCGGGTAAGTGCACTAGACAAATCCTGCCTATTTTCAGGCACGACCCGGCGGAGGGGGATACAGATGAATGCCAACTGACTTTGAACCAGATTAAGCTGTTTGTGGTATTTTTTTTAGTGAATGAGGGAAATTTAGCCAGGACACCGGGAAATTCCTACTCTTTTCAATAAGTGCCATGGGATCTTTAACATCCACCTGAACTACCACCAATCCAGGCAGATGGGACCTCGGTTTAACGTCTCATCCGAAAGACGGCACCTCAGAAGTGCAGCACCCCTCTCATGCTGCACTACAGTGTCAGTACTGGGATATTAACCCAAATGCCAGATGTAGGAACTGAACCCACAGCCCTCTGATCTCCCGGCCTCAGAGGCGAGTGTGCTACCTACTGAGCCACTCGTGTACCAGATGTCTGTGGATTTGTATTCCGTGGGTTGCAGGCATCTGGGGTGCAGGTAAAAGGCTGGGGGGTCAGGCAGCAACTTGGAGATGTATTTTTTTAAGGCAGCGACTGGACAAAGTTCGTTGTTGGGTATGGCATAAATGAAGCCGCGATGTTGTTGATTCTCAGGATCTGCCTCTTTATGATTTTTGGTATACTCGTTGAAAGTCATTGTGATAAATTCTGTGCCATCATCTGCTTGCTTTATTTCAAAGTGGTCGGGTTTTAGTTGTCGGAGTCCCTCTCACCCTCGGCATGCCATACATAGTTGTATATCCAGCCAGACTTTTAGGAGGAGCCCACTTGGTGTTTGTACTGACAGGACAGGAGTTTTTTTTTTAAATGTCAAGGTCTGATTTTGAAATGGGTGGGTGATGTTTTGAGGTATCTTTTCCCTCTTTCCTGTATCTTTTACAGACGGCTATGAATATGTTATTTGCTGCTTTTAGTTGTGGGTCTGTCTGTAGATTCAAGGGTCGATTAATCGGTGGGCTATTTATGAATCTGTTTAGGCCAGCACATATGGCAAGTAAGCTTGCCAGGCTATATTCGGTCCCATCACATTGGTGCACTTCAGTGTAGAAATGCCGTAATGTTTGGCATAATTCTTCTACCTCTATGGTTTCCAACTGAATTGAGATGTCCCAAGCCTGGCACCAATTGTTAAATACCAACGTTGTCCAAACTGTGTTTTTTTCCGTATTGGCTTTGTCTTTTCATTTCTCTAATTCATTAATTTGATCTGCTGTCAGGTGCGGGAAGTTATTCTTCCCCATTGTTTTCATTTCCGTTTTTTAGGGGCTGAGGAGCCTTCGTTCATTTCACAGCAATTTTCTTCTAATCTGGTGAGTACTTCAGTTATGTTCATTGCGAACTGTGAGTCTGGTGTGTCTGACTATTTTGTTTTTTTCATTTATTGGTCTTTGCTTGGAAAAAAAGAAACCACTTTTCTGTCAGGAACTGGTAGCGTTTGAAGTGCTGCGCTGTCACTGCCATTTTGCGATAGTGCGAATGTTCATTAAAGTGGTTTGGGCAGCTTAAGCTCAGTGATTTCTGTGTGTGCCAGTGCTATTTGCTGGCATGTAGTGCAGGTTGCTAGGATAACTGTCTATAAGGACTCAGCTCTAGCATCCTGTGGACCCGTCATAGTAATGGAAATTTTTTTGCCCATTTTATAAAGTTTAATATTCTGTGGAGAGATGAGCAGGCTGCAAAAACTCTTAGGACTGAGTTACTGTAAACTCCTGCCCAGGTTAATCCCTGGAAATATCAGTTTAGGAGTAGAAATACTACTGCGCACTGCGAAATGTCCACTGACATATAGTGCATATACCTTTAATCATGTAAGTCTCGCTCATCAAAATGTGAGTCAAAGATTCAGCATTAATAGGCCACATCAGTAAATGTCAGTGAAAGAAACTCCAAATGCTGGTAGTTTGTGGTGTTATTTGTGCATAAGGTTTGCTGCCCATTCAGCTATAAGGATAGGTAATATCTGATCGGTGATACCAGATATCGTTTTTATCTTCATGCATGGTCAGTAAACTCTTGACCCTCACAAGCGATGAAGCCATGAGTGAGAGGTTGTTGACCACGAATGAAGACAAAAATGATATCTTAGAGCCACCTACCAAATATACAATTCATACAGTCTACTTTAGCACTTTGAAAAAGATTATAGGTGACTTCCAGCCAAGCCACCACCAAGATGGTCGCATAATTCCTCAGCGCAGATTAGCCCGAGACAAAGGTCAAACAAAAACGGCGATATAAATATCCATTCGGTTATTTTCAGAGCCGTAAGTTAGTGTTTTAAATTATTCTCATTCTGAAGGTGGTAGTTATTCTAACTGGCTTGGCAGCAACAGTCCATAGTGTTTATCGGTCAGCAGTCCCGCGTCCAGGTGCTTTGACAAAGGTGGGAAATGGCCCCCAACCTCTCACCGGGGGGTGATTTGCCGATGACCCCCAAGGAGGTGGGGTCAGGAGCGCCGTCCAAGCCACAGGGCAGAAAGGGGCGGGCCCTGGAGAACGGCCCTATCAGTGGGGAACCACTGAGAAAGGGCTGGCCCTGGCGGCTCCAGCAGGGAAGGGCCTTGCAGGGCTTTAAGTGAGCGGTTCTGGAGGATTTCTCCCTCTTTAAACCACTCACCGGAGAACACCCTGCCTCCTCCCTGGTAAGTCACTTTTTTTTTCCTTTGTTTTTTCTCTGCTCTGTGGCCTCAGCACCTGACCTGCCCTGTGACCTTCCCCTGCCGCTATTTCCCCCAGCTGCGCTTTCTCCTACCCCTTCCTCAGATCCTCCTCCTTACTTTGCCCCTGTGATATCTCTATTCCCCCTTTCCCTGACTGATCGTTCTCTTCCTCCATTTCTCCCCTGAGAGGTCTGCACAGCTTCTCCAACCCCTTTTCTCCAGGCCTTTCAGTTCAGGCCTGCGCCAGTGCTAGCTCCCCTTGTTGGCTTGTGGCCGCCCCACCCGGAACCCTCGTGGCTATCTCGCCACCCCCTCCTTTGTTTTCTGGGGCCTGCATCTCATGCATCCTGCCCCTCACCGGGGGGTGTATGCCATCAGCTCATAATTCCCCTTGCTAGGCTTTAACCCCTTTACCTGCAAAGTTCCCAATTTTTTATTTTTATAACGTCTGTTTTTCCCCTGAGCGATCTGTCTGCTTAGCAGCTTGTACATCCAGTATTCATGTGGCTACAGCTATCCAAGTTCAGTACCTGACGTCTTTATTTTGCACTTGCTCTTTGCGCTCCTTCCCCTCGCTACATCGTGGTGTTTTCGGCCGTCCTTTTATCGCTGCTCCCCTGCCTTCCAGCCCATGTTGTTTTTTGTGCCTTTTCTCTCCTTACCTTTCCTCCTCTCTTTCTGGCCCTCTTTCCAGTTTCCCAGCTCTGAGTGGATTTAAAAATAAAATTTCCGAATTTTTATTGTAGCAGCCAGCATTTTCCCTCATTTTTTTCCTCCAGTCCCCTTTGTGAGGCCCAGCACCACGTGGCTCCCCCCCTTTTTTATTAAAGGGACAGTTGTTAGTTTTCAGAACTGTGCATAGTGTTGTTTCCTTCTACCCCCCCCATACAATATGTACATGACCTTTTGATGCATTTCCTGTTTTCCTACATTTCTGTGGTTGAATAATTAATAAAAAGCATTAACAACAAAATTAAGGGAGAGTTGCTGGCAATATTATGGGGCACCATCAGCCTCTGTATAATTATTCAGTTTAAGGGCTTCTTATAAACATGAGGTATTGGGGTTGAATCCTGCGGGTTGGAATTTTGCTACTTTCTGTATTGTTGCACTGTTTAAATGAAACTGCTGTTGTTGTTAAGGTTTGGAATTGGATTGCAAGCCTCGGGTGTTACTCGGTAGATGGCGTTACCTCTCAAGCAACTGGCTAAGGGTGGTGACTCACAGGTAGCAAATATATGATACTAACAATAACTTTGTTTGTTGTACTGCAATTCAGATGTAATCAGAGTAGGCAAGAGGAATTGGACATGTGTTAAGAACAGAGCTATAGCTCCCCACATAGCTGCCCTTCCATTTAAAGAGAGGTTGAGAGCCATGAGTTTGGGCAACTGTGGCCCACCTCTGCTCTCAGCCTCATGCCCCCCCATCTTGTTAAGTGCAGTAGGCCTTCAATTGGGGTTATAGGGAAGGCACCTATCTGTACTATTAATGGGAAAGGGCATACTTTGGTCTCCATATTCAGGGACAACTAATCTCAGGGAGATTTATAGATAGATGGATGGAGTTCAGCTGGGAGGTGGAGACCAAGATTCTAACCTGGACCCACATACAGTCTGTACAGGGGTTATGCCCTCGCCTACATGCAAAGGTCGCAGGTTTGAAATTCAGGAATGTTCATACCTGCCGTCATTTCGGCAGTACATCATTAAGGACCTCGTGGGGTGGCTGTGAAAATAAAACTATTGCAGGGAGGGCTGATGAACATATTTTTTGTCTTTTGAAATAGGTATTGCCTCACTTAGCACCACTTTGTCCCCTACAATATATATTTTAAAATGATGGATCCCCAGTTTTCTCAGGCGCAAGAAAGTCAGGTACTTCAGTTTTCCCCACCAGCCCAGACTGTTGGTCAAGACCGGGTAGGGCAGGAAGGTCAGCTGCCGACTGTTTCCCCAGCTGCCCAGATACAAGGGCAGTGGTGCCCTGCAACGCCTAAAAGAAATTGGGGGTTCGGATTGACTAATGGCTATATCCAGATTGGAACCAGGCCTGCTGGTCACCCCTCCAGCTGGACAACCGCTGCCAGAGGCAGCAACCTCCATCATAATCGAACAGGTACCCCTGTGACAATGGAGGTGGAGGGTCACAGCCTAGGCGGAGCCAGCCGTCGGCTCACTTATTGGAGTCCTTAGCACAAACCAAATCGGGTAAGAAAAAGGGGCAAGGCGGGCAGACGAAGCGCAAGGCAAAATCATTGGCGGAGACCCATAGGAAGCGGACTGAGGTCAAGCGGATTGGAAGGGAGGACAGCTCAATGAGCAGTGTCCAACAGCCAATTGCACTGAGGAACAAGGTGGAAAAGCTCCCTATAGCACCCATGGTCCAACCACAGATCGGTGAGTACGAAGGGGATCACGAGAGTGGTGCCTCTATAGAGATGGTTTGGTTGGACACCGATAACGAGGATGGGAAATCGAGTGAAGGCCCGGAGAAGCTGCCGCCAGACTCCACTGTTGCATGCTCAAATATGTTAGATGGAGGCAGAATTTGAGGGATATGGCTAAGGCCTCTGCCGCCAGGGAACATAGAAACATAGAATTTGATGGCAGATAAGGACTGCTTGGCCCACCCAACCTGCCCATTTCCCTACCTAACGGATAAGCTGCAGATCCTAGTTAAACAACAGCCTATTTCCTCCTACCCCCCACTAGAACTGCCTTATGTCTGTCCCATGCATTTTTTAATTCCCCTACTGTTTTTTACTCCATGATCTCCTCAGGAAGGCTGATCCATGCATCCACAACCCTCTCTGTGAAGAAATACTTCCTCACGTTACCTCTGAGCTGTCCCCCCTCATCTTCAAATTGTACCCCCTTGTTCTTACACATCTCTTTTTCTGAAAGATGCTACCATCTTGGACTTTGTTGATTCCCTTGAGGTACTTGAAAGTTTCTATCATGCCCCTACTTTCCTCAAGGCTATACATATTAAGCTCTTTTAGTCTTTCTTCATATGTCTTCTGGTGCAGACCCTGTACCATTTTGGTTGTCCTCCTGTGGACAACCTCCACACTGTCTATATCTTTGTGGAGATGGGGTCTCAGAACTGCATGTGGTACTCCAGATGTGGTCTTACCAACTGTCTGTACAGAGGGACAACAACTTCCTGTTTTCTTCTGGTGATGCCTCTCCCTATGCATCCCAGTATCCCCCCAGCCCTCCTTACTGCCTTCTCACATTGCTTGCCCACCTTTAGGTCATCTGATATGACTACCCCCAGGTCCTTTCCATTTTTGTTGCTGTCAGTATCTCACACCCATTCTGTACTCTTACCCTGGGTTTTTGTTTCCCAGGTGCATTACTTTGCACTTCTTTGCGTTGAATCTAAGCTGCCATACATTTGACCATTCCTCCAACCTTGCCAAGTCCCTTATCATTTCCACCCCACCTTGTGTATCAACCCTGTTGCAGATATTTGTGTCATCTGCAAAGAGACATACTTTGAGGACAGATTAACTGAACTCAATGTGTATACCCTAGAGCAAAGGAGGGAGAGAGGTGATATGATTGAAACATTCAAACACCTTAAGGGCATTAACAAGGTGAAAGAGTCTAACTTCAATATAAGAAAAATAGCAGGACAAGAGGACACAGCATGAGATTAGAGGAGGCCAATTAAGGGGTAATGTGAGGAAGTTCTTTTTCACAGAAAGGGAGGTGGATGCATGGAAAGGCCTATCTCAGGAAGTGGTGGATATGAATACATTGCAGGGCTTCAAACAGGCATGGGATAGGCATAAGGGAACAGTACAGATAAGTATGACTAGATAGGCCATTGACAGAGCAAAGGCCTATGGCACATTCATAAGGTAGCAAAAGAAATGGGCAGACTGGATGGGCCTTGCGGTCCTTATCTGCCATCAACTTCTATGTTTACTTTTCCTTCCAGTCCCTCTGCAAT
Source organism: Neoceratodus forsteri (assembly GCA_016271365.2). Classification (NCBI taxonomy): domain Eukaryota; kingdom Metazoa; phylum Chordata; order Ceratodontiformes; family Ceratodontidae; genus Neoceratodus; species Neoceratodus forsteri. The sequence continues at coordinate 625,701,338 of CM057458.1, read as the reverse complement.
GTCACTTATAAAGACATTAGGACCAGCCCCAGTACTGAACCCTGCAGTACCCCACTAGTAACCCCCTTTTCTTCACTGTGGACTCCGTTTACTATTACCTTTGTGTCCTGTTTGTCGTGGGTGCAGTAATAAGATCACACAAACAAAATAGAAATATGGTTGGACACATCGAAGGTATGTCTAAATTTATTAAAAATAAAACAACAACAAAAAACTCAAACTTATAATGCTCTTGCAGTACAGTTCTTCAGTTCAGAACATGCAGAGATACAGCAGTTTATAACAGTCCAACAATTCAGCTGTTTTTCAGGATGCAGTTTCAGCAAGATCAGTAATTCAGCATTTCAGCTCACTTACTTTCCCTAACTAGAAAATAAAATAAAAAGGCACAGCTCAGGGAGTTAAGGGAACTGACTCACTGACATGGATCTGTGCTTGATCTCAGACTCAGAGATCCAATTTCAAGGGAGACCTCACCAGGTTCAATCCCTAACTTGATCTGACTACAGGGTCCGAGTCTAGGCAGCTCTTAAATATCCAGCTAACTCCTTCCTAAGAAGCTGGACACACCTCTAATAATCAAAATATGAGGAATATTCTTTATATTATGGTTAAAACATTTGCTAGAATAACAGACTGGATACATTTATACAAATAATCAGTTAGCTAGCAACTGTTTTGACACTAAGATATAATATTCTATCTAAAAATCCTTAATAAGGTAGAAGAGGGCATTAAATGAGGTGTAGCTCCTCCCTCACAAGGGTGATAGACAGGTAGGGATACTATAAAGCAGGCAGCACAGGAGCTGCTGACTTCCAATAGGAAACCCATTGCACCCAGCTAAAAGGCAGCAAGTGATTGGTGAGAACACAGGAGATAAAGAAAAACAGAACTTGGCTAGCTACAGGTTTTTATATACAAAAACAAGCTTAAAACAGTCTAGTGTACTTGAAATGCATTTGCAGCTTTGTACATGAATGTTTACACATTTAAACAGTTAAAACATTGTTCTGAGTGCTACAGTGAGTAGCAATAAAATACAGGCAGACACAGCTTTCTCTTTACTGAGGTTTGCTACCTTTATGCCTTCATTTTCATGCCTATAAGCACATCCTCTTTCTTGTCTGCATAACTATTAGGGGGGTTATACAGAACCACACAGAGTCCTCACTCTACCTAAACTATCCTCTGGGCTTTTCTTTCACACAGATGAACTTAAACAAGGTCTCTCTTACAGATATGTACTTTTTACTTAAATTACAGCAGGTTTCAGCACATTTTACATTGCTCAGCATGAGCACACGTTGTACTTGACCCAAACTGAATTCATGGTCATTTTAACAGATACGGGAGAGTGAATACAGCTGAAAGACAACTCCTCTGTCTTTCACTAGCAGTATAATGGGCTCTCTTAAACAGGGAAAAGCCAATCTACAATACTTTTATTTGAAACTATCTGGAAGTAATTATTTCTTTCTTTAGCCTCACAGTACAACGTGCACAAACAAGTATGGGTAGGAAAGCAGAAGACAGAAAGGAAGAGATTTTACAGCATAAGCATAGCGAGTGGCCAACCTGCTATATCATGCAAGGGTTAGAGAGAGATGCTGTTGCGCAACAGTCTTTATAGAAACAGAATTTAGAAAAGACGCCACACTTATGTACACTAACAGTACTATAGTGGCAGAGAAAAAAGGGTCTTTTACCACACTCCCCCTTGCTTATGTACAAACCAGTATGGAGGTACTGGTTTGCATACCACATTCCACAAAAGGAATGGGTTGGAGCTTCCACCCACCCTCACAGAAACCCTACCCCAGGGCGCCCTAAATAAAAAAAAAAAAAAATGTATGAAGTTCATATTAACATGAACTGTCTTCACACAGTACAAACATTTTTTGCCCTGGCATTTCTGCATTACTTTTCTTTTAAAAGTACCTAGGGTGCACCATAATGAGAAAGGAAGTCAACATTTTTATTTTTACTGCCAGGACGATGCTTGATTTCAAATTTATCAGGCTGTAAAGCTAAGTACCATCTAAGGATACAGGCGTTTTTGTCCTTCATGTGGTTGAACCAGCATAAGGGGTTATGATTAATCAGCAAAATGAAAGGGGCTCCCCACAGATAAAATCTCAAAGCTTCAATGGCCCATTTGATTGCAAGGCATTCCTTCTTGATTGTTTCATATCTACACTCTCTAGGGTAAAGTTTCCTACTTATGTAGATAATGGGATGTTCCTCCCCGTTGATGTTCTGACTCAGTCCTGCCCACAACCTAGTCTCAGAAGCATCTGTATGGACTTCAAAAGGCTTCAAGAAGTTAGGGGAATGTAATAAGGTGGAAGCACATAAGGCTGCCTTTAAATTTCTAAATGCAAGGTCACAATCAGGAGACCACGGGACTTTGTTGGATACTTTCTTTTTGGTAAGGTCTGACAGTGGAGAAGCAATAGTAGCAAAGTTTGGAATAAATCTACGATAGTACCCTGCCAGACCTAGGAAAGATCGTACCTGCTTCTTTGTTTCTGGGATTGGGCATTTAGCTTCAGCCTTATCAATTTCAGGCTGTACCGTCCCATTTCCTAGAATAAATCCTAAGTACCACATTTCTTGCATCGCCAAGGTACATTTCATAGGATTTATGGTCAGGCCAGCATCATGTATAGTTTGAATAATGTTCTGAAGGCGTTGCATATGAGAGTTCCAGTCGGTACTGTACACGACCACATCATCAAGGTAAGCAGAGCAGTACCCTGTATGTGGTGTTAAAAGTCTGTCCGTGTTCCGTTGGAAAGTGGCAGGAGCTCCATGGAGACCAAACGGCATATACACATATTGATATAGACCATAAGGAGTACTAAAGACAGTTTTCTCCTTAGATGGTTTGCTGAGTGAAATCTGCCAATACCCTTTAGTTAGGTCTACAGTAGATATGTATTTAGCTTGGCCAATTTGATCTAGGATATCATCAATCCTGGGGATTGGATAACTGTCAAACTGGGAAATCTGATTGATTTTATGAAAATCTAAACATAAATGTGCCCCTCCTTCTTTTTTGGTACTAATACTATTGGAGGTGACCAGGGGCTAACAGAAGGTTCAATTATCCCAAGCTGCAAAAGTTTGTTTATTTCTTGCTGGACATCTGCTCTGACCCTCTCCGGTAACCTATATGGTTTCTGTCTAATTGGGCCAGCTGTAACCTTAATGTTATGACTGACATCTTTAGCTTGTCCTGGAACACCAGTAAATGTATTTTCCAAAACATTTCAAAAGCTGTTGTAATTCAGCACATTCACTCTCAGACAACTCAGGATTGATTTTTATGTCAGCAAGTCCTGCACTAGTTTCCAACCTCTGTCATGCAGATTTTAACTCAGTATCAGTAGTGTCAGGTGAAATAAAGAAAGATGGCTGGTCTTCAGGCCTTTCATACAATTTAAGCAAACTGGCATGGTAAATTTTGCTTCCAGAACTTTTCCCAGGAGTCTCTATACAATAAGTTACTGGGCCTGTTTGGCTTTTAACACAAAAAGGACTCTGCCACTTCATTTTTTTTTTACTTGTTTAAACAGGAATAGCACACTAAGCATTTTTACAGGAGTGACCTGGGAGCACAAGGAGGTTAAGTGAAGTGCTCAGGGTCACACAGTATGCAAGTGGAAGCTGTGGGATTCAAACCCAGTTCTGGTCTGCTGGATGTCACCAGATTTGCAGCTTAGAGCCTTAGACCACTGCACTATACTGCCTCCTCAAAGTTTGTTCTCAGAGGTTGGTAATAGTAGCAATACTTTATCACCAGGCTGAAATAGTTTCTCTTTAGTTCTAACATCATACAGGATTTTCTATTTGGCCTGGGCTGCTGCTGCATTCTGGTGTTCTTGTCGGGAATATTTACTTAACCTCTGTCGGAGCTGGGTAAGGTACTCAAGAATATTAACATGCCTTACAGTAGTATCTCCCTCCCAGGCATTTTTTGTCACATCCAGGGGACCACGGGGAATACGACCATATAGAAGGGAGAATGGAGACAACCCAGTGGAGGCCTTGGGCACCTCTCCGATAAGCAGATAAGAACAGAGGAAGATAGTGATCCCAGTCCTTGTCTTCTTCATCTACAAATTTCCTTATCATTCGTTTTAATGTTTGATTAAAATGTTCTACGAGTCCATCAGTCTGGGGATGGTAATGTGTTGTCTGGATTGATGTGACTCCCTGCAGTTTATAAACTTCTTGTAACAACTCTGCAGAAAAATTGGCTCCCCGATATGTTAGCACTACTTTATGGATCCCCACACAGCTAAAAAAGTCTACCAGCTTTTCTGTAATCTTTGAGGCTATGATTGTCCTTAAGGGACATGCCTCAGGATATTTAATGGCATAGTTAAAGAGGACTAGAATGAACCTATTTCCTTTTTTACCTTTTCCCAGGGGACCAACAATATTCATTGCTATCCTATCAAATGGATTGGATACAAGTGGGAGGGGCATAAGAGGCACTTTTTCTTTTGCAGAAACTAGTCCCACTTGTTGGCAATCTGGGCAACTACAACAATATTCTGCTACTTCTTCATGGATTTTAGGCCAATAGAAACATTGTAGTAGCCTTGCTAATGTACGTTCTCATCCTGCATGATCTGAACTAGGGATATCATGGACCAGGTGTAACAGTTGGTTTCTAAATTTGAACGGTACAATTAACTGTTCTACTTGTTCTTGGGTATGGGGGTGAGTACATAACCTATACAAGATCCCATTCTTTTGAAGAATAACTGGGGCCCCCCGGTTTCCTGTTTTACCTATCTGGGAAAACAAAAATGTTAGAGAGCATCATTTTTCTGTTTATCAAATCAAATCAAAATTTATTTATAGTGCGCTGTTCATAATATCAAAGCACAGTTACAAAATAAAAAAAACCAAACCATCCAACATAAAAAGTAAGACACAAAAACACTTTAAAAAGCAGCAGGAGACATTAAACAAAAGCTAGTTCAAATACATAAGTTTTTAGAGAAGTCTTGAAGGACTATATCAGCAATATCTGTTAAAGGAACAGTACATGGCATAATATTTATATCAGGGTTATGCATATTTTTCCTGTCTTTTTGTTCTCTACGTTTCTCAGCTTTAGATAACTTGTTCTCCTCTACAGTTCCAAAAACATCTTCTTCAAATGGAAACAGTTTTCCCATAGTTTCTTCTTTTTGCAGCCTCTGGGTGTTTTCTTTTAATGTTTGGGCTTGTGCTCACTGCCCCTAAGCAAGGTTCACATTTCTGTACCAGAGAATCAAAATGAGGGTGGTCCTGTCCTATAATAAGATGCACTGGTAATGTTGGAACCACTCCCACATTCAGTACATTAGTATAGTCATTCACACCCAAGGTTATATTAACAGTACGGTACTGATGAGTGTCCCCATGTATACAGATTATTCCAGTGGTTAGTGCTGACATGGGTACAGAATTAACTAAGTCAGCTCTGATTAAACTTTGCCGACTACCAGAGTCAACTAAACCTTCAATCTTATGTCCATTTACTTGTGCCTGAATGACAAAGTTCCCCAAGTTCATGGAGGCCAGATATGCTGGATCTCTCCGTTTATTAGGACGATAACGGGCTATATGTCCTAACCCGTGGCAGTAATGGCACTCAATATTAGGGTCAGTTTTTCTCGGTCCAATACTCTTCCCATCCCCTTTCGGTCTCACACTCCCAGTCCCAGGTAAAACAGAAGGAGTAGGTCTTACCAATGTATTCGACGAAACAGAAGATGCCGGAGGTGTTGTTCCTGAAGGTCCATCAGTCCTTTGATACCCCGTCCTCAAAGGTTGATGGGCAGAGAGGAAGTCCTCAGCTAGAGTGACGGCAGTTTCTGAGTTTTCAGGATTGTGCTCACGGATCCATAACTGTACTTCGGGGGGCATTACTGTAATGAACTGTTCCAGGACCACACGTTCCATCACCTCTTTGGTGGTCTTTCCATCAGGCTGCAGCCATTTACAGCATAAATCATTTAACCTGGTATATGTCTCTCTAGGAGGTATGTGTGTCTGGTGTTTTAATGTCTGAAATCGTTGTCTGTAAGTCTCGGTGTCTATGTCATAACGTTTTAGAATTTCTTTTTTAACAGCGGCAGAATGAAGGGATGTTTGGCTATCCATACTGGTATATGCCATCTGTGCCTTACCAGTCAAATAAGGGGCTAAACGAATTACCCATTGTGGTTGGGGCCAATTACATGCTTGTGCCACCCACTCAAAAGTTGTTAAGTATGACTCGGTGTCATCGGATGGAGTCATTTTAGTTAAATATCTTTGGGATTATTAGTAGCAGCTGCTTGCCCAGTTCCAGTTATTTGCAATGCCTTCATAGTATCGGCCCACCTTTGGTCTTGGCACCTTCTCTCTTCTTCTCTCTCCTTTAGGTCTATAACACATTGTCAGTCCGTCTCTAGCTGATTCATTGCTGGCCATTTTAGCAATGAAGGGATGTCCTCTGGTGGTAAATCCGCAGGCTCTTCCTCCTCTGGTTCGCTTAGGTTAGGATCCTCGGTATCCATGATAACTTCCATAGAGATGTTTCTTTTAACCTTTGGCCTAATAGCAGGACCTAACCCAGGTAGTAAGATTTCTCCAGTAATGGCTACTCTCTGCCGTGTGGAAGCTCCAGGGTATGTCTTGGTGTCTTCCACCTTATGAGCCATATATCAACCTACTACTAGTCTGTAGTGATCTGGATACTAGGGACAGTATCCTGTATTTGGAGTCCCCCAAGATTCCTGGACCTCCAATACTACCCCACTTCTGGTACCAATATGTCATGGGTGCAGTAATAAGATCACACAAACAAAGTAGAAATATGGTTGGACACACTGAAGGTATGTCTAAATTTATTAAAATTAAATAAAACAAAAACAAAAAAAAGTATAATTTTCTTGCAGTACAGTTCTTCAGTTCAGAACATGCAGAGATACAGCAGTTTATAACAGTCCAACAATTCAGCTGTTTTTCAGGATGCAGTTTCAGCAAGATCAGTAATTCAGCATTTCAGTTCACTTACTTGCCCTAACTAGAAAATAAAATAAAAAGGCACAGCTCAGGGAGTTAAGGGAACTGACTCCTAAATATCTAGCTAACTCCTCCCTAAGAAGCTGGACACACCTCTAATAATCAAAATATGAGGAGTATTCTTTATATTCTTGTTAAAACATTTGCTGGAATAACAGACGATAGATTTATACAAATAATCAGTTAGCTAGCAACTGTTTTGACACAAATATGTAATATTTTATCTAAAAATCCTTAATACGGTAGAAGAGGGCATTAAATGAGGTGTATCTCCTCCCTCACAAGGGTAATAGATAGGGATACTATAAAACAGGGAGCACAGGAGCTGCTGACTCCCTATAGGACACCCATAGCACCCAGCTAAAGGTAGCAAGTGATTGGTGAATGTACAGGAGAGGGAGAAAAGAAAAACAGAACTTGGCTAGCTACAGGTTTTTATATACAAAAACAAGTTTAGAACAGACTAGTATACTTGAAATGCATTTGGAGCTTTGTACATGAATGTCTACACATTTAAACATTTAAACATTTTAAACAGTTAAAACATTGTTCTGAGTGCTACACTGAGTAGCAATAAAATATAGGCAGACACAGCTTTTTTTTTACTGAGGTTTGTTACCTTCATTTTCATGCCTATAAGCACATCCTCTTGCTTGTCTGCATAACTCTTGCTGGGGTGGGGGGTGTCACAGAACAACACAGAGTCCTTGCTCTACCTAAACTATCCTCTGGGCTTTTCTTTCACACAGAGGAACTTAAACAAGGTCTCTTTCACAGATATGTGCTTTTTACTTAAATTACAGCAGGTTTCAGCACATTTTACATTGCTCAGCATGAGCGCACGGTGTACTTGACCCAAACTAAATTCATGGTCATTTTAACAGATATAGGAGAGCGAATGCAGCTGAAAGACAACTCCTCTGTCTTTCACTAGCAGTATCACGGGCTCTCTTAAACAGGGAAAAGCCAATCCACAATACTTTTATTTGAAACTATCCGGAAGTAATTATTTATTTCTTTAGAGTCACAGTACAACGCGCAAACAAGTATGGGTAGGAAAACAGAAGACAGAAAGAAAGGAAGAGATTTTACAGCATAAGCATAGCGAGTGGACAGCCTGCTATGTCATGCCAGAGTTAGAGAAATGCTGTTGCGCAACAGTCTTTATAGAAACAGAATTTAGAAAAGAACCCACACTTATGTACACTAACAGTACTATAGAGAATAAAGGGGCTTTTACCATACTGTTTTACCCTAGCTACCACCCTGGGACCCACTCCCAGGCTGGCTAATTTGTTTATTAATCTTTTGTGTGGGATTGTGTCAAATGCCTTGCTAAAATCTAGGTAGGCCATGTCCACAGCCCCTCCCTGGTCTACAACTTTGGTCACCCAGTCAAAGAAATCGATTAGATTCATCTGACATGACCATCCCGCTGTGAATCCATGCTGCCTTGGGTCCTGTGCCCTACTGGCCTCTAGGTACTCAACAATTCTTTCCTTCAGAAGTAATTACATAATTTTCCTTACCACTGAGGTCAAACTGACATGTCTGTAGTTTCCTGCCTCTGTCTTGCTCCCACTTTTGTGAAGGAGAATCACATCCGCCCTTCTCCAGTCTTTAGGTACCACGCCATCCTCCCATGATTTATTAAAAAGGGTAGTTAGTGGTGTTACTAGTTCTCCCCTCAGTTCTTTTAGAATTCTGGGGTGAATCCCATCAGGACCCATTGCTTTATCCACTTTCAGTTTTAGGAGTTCTTTCAGAACCTTTTCTTCTGCGAAAGGACTGATATCAACTCCTCTGTCCAGAGTGCCTCTATTGACTGGATTAGGTATCTCCCCCGCTCTTCCTTTGTGAATACTGAGCAGAAGCATTCGTTCAGTATCCCTGCTTTTTCACTGTCCCGCTCTGCCCAACTACCCTCCTCTTTATTCAGCCTCAGTATCACTGCCTTAGCCTTTCCTTGCTCCCTAATGTACCTGTAAAATGTTTTATCTCCCTTCTTAACCAAGTTGGCTATCTTTTTCCTCGGTTTGTGCCTTTGCTATTCTGACTGCCTTCCCTGCTTCCTTCTGCTTTAACTGGTACAATTCTCTCTCCTGCTCCTTCTGTGTTTCCTTATACTTCCTGAATGCATATAGCCCTTTTCCAGGAAAGGAAAAGGGCTATATTTAGGGGAGGCAATATGGAGGGCATCCGCCACCAGCCAGACCCAAGCAAAGCCCATGACAATCGGCAAGACGAAGCCCAGTGGAGGGACATGCCACACAGCCAGGGAGTGTGGCATGGGGCTTGGGGAGATCAGTTCTCACCCGCATTGCCGTGGCCACCAGCATGGCATCAAAATCCCTTCATGTGTCCCTTTATGTACGGTGGGCATGCTGGCCACTTGAGCCACCATGAACCCATGGGGACCATATGGCCCCGTTCCCCCAACACCCCTTCATGGAGGGACGGCCGCAGAGAATGCAGGGGCACCTTTCAATAAACCAGGTGAGGGCACCTCTCAAGGCCCCAAGGGCTGCACCCATCAGGCCCTGCAGGCTGGCATGGGGGCATACAGTCGATTTGTCGTAGGGGAGGACCCATCGCTGGGGGACAACACAAGACAAGTTACGGCACCCAATGCAGGGTGATGGCCAACAGATTTCCCCAGTGGCCGATGCAATACCAGCTCAGCTCATCATCACCCAGTGTCTCAAGTGGCTCAGCTGTGGGAGACAGAGGAGCACAAGGAGCTGCGATACAAGTATGGACTGGAGCGCTGGCCCCCGCACCCCTGTTGCATCAGGGGAGCCAGGAAAACCTTTTAGCGGGAGCAGAGGGTGGGGACAATGTCATGACTGTGGCAGGAACCAGGACAAAACAACTCGCCCCAACAACCCAATCAGGTGTCAGTGCCTTTAACGACCAGCAATCAGGGCTGGACCGTTGGGCTTATGGTGGGGTAGAAGACCCCCTTGGGGATCATCTATTGGATACAGGGAAAACATTTGGAAAGGGGAATTCATAGATATGTTCTCCTATTACACAGGGAGCTCCCTGAAGAGAATGACGAAAAGAAAAGGAAACAGGTAAGTCCTCGGAGGCCCAAAGTACCATTAACATTTGAGAATTGGGCAGCTGCTTTTGACATATTTATGTTGGTATATGGGATGAAACACCCTGACAAACTGATTTCATTGCTTAAGTAACAGAATATCATTAAATTTGCACACCTATCATTTGATGGATATGCATGGTTAAAGTACGATGAACAATTTTTTCTAAAAGTGGCGCGGCAGCCCAGTCTCAAATGGGAACATACACATATAGACCTGTGGGTTCATTATATGACTTGGGGAAGACCTAATGTGGTAACATATACAGATAGCGGTCATGTCCTTGCCAGACAAGCAGGGGGTGACCATAAAAAGGAACAGAAAAAAACAGGTAAGAAGGCATGTTTTGATTACAACAAAGGCAAGTGTTTTTGTTCCTTTTGCAGATACAGACGCAAGTGTTTTTGTTCCTTTTGCAGATACAGCCACATCCGCAAAAATTGCGGTGGGGAACACCAGGTCGCACATTGCACCTGACAGGCAAGCAAATGGCAGGATAAAGATGGAGCCGGGGTGGAAAAAAAGGAAAGCAGTGGCCTGGGAAGTCTGGTTAGTTCACCGGTCCATATAGATCTGATGGATACCCGGCTCTCTTGTTACCCCAACCATAAGGCAGCACAGTATTTAAATGATTGTTTTAAACAAGGTTTTAAAATCCCATACAAAGGACCTAGGGTGGCAACCACAACTCACAACCTTAAGTCTGCAGATCTACTCCCCAGTATCATCGAGAAAAAGATCACTAAAGAGGTCAAAGTAGGAAGGGTGGTGGGACCCTTCGACACTCCCCCGGTTCCTACCCTCAGGGTATTACCTTTAGGGCTAGTCCCAAAAAAGACCAGGGGACTACAGGCTGATACGTCATCTGTCCTACCCTAAAGGAACCTCAGTAAATTACTTTATTGATCCCGAGGATTGCACAGTGCAGTATGCATCTTTTGACATGGTGCTGCATCTGATACAGGAGCTGGGACAGGGGGCTCTGATGGCAAAGAGTGACATCAAGTCGGCCCTCTGCCTCCTCCCAGTGCATCCGGGCAACCACGACTTATTGGGTTTCAAATTCAAAGGCCAATGGTATGTGGATAAAGCAATGCCTATGGGATGTTCGGTAAGCTGCACAGCTTTAGAAGCATTTGCAACATTCCTGGAGTGGACTACGAGAAGGCACACTGGGAACCCACACATCGTACATTATTTGGATCATTTTTTGTTTGCAGGTCCCAGAGGATCACGTACATGTGCAGACACGCTGGGGGGCTTTCGTACACTAATGGGATATTTTGGTGTCTCGTTAGCCCCAGAGAAAACTGAGGGTCCCCCTTCTCCTACCTGGGCATAGAAATAGATTCGGAGGCCATGGTTTCCCTCCTGGCATAGGAAAAAGTGACTGTTTTGAGCAAGATGTTGGGGGAAATGGGGAAAAGCAAAGAAAGTGACCCTACAGCAGTTGCAATCTGTCATAGGGCACCTGACCTTTGCATGCCACGTAGTCTGTCTGTGCAAGCCATTCCTGAGATGAATGACTGCGACCACGGCGGGTGTTCTAAAACTATACCACCACATCAGATTAACACAAGGTACAAAAGCTGACCTATGGATCTGGGAGCTGTTTTTGCAGGATTTTAATGGGATTACCATCTGGCAGATGCCAGAGGACTAGCTGTATGATCTGCACATGGTCACAGATGCATCAGGTGTAATTGGCTTTGAAGCCTTTTGGTGGGGGGGGGCATGGTTTGTAGAGAGAAGGCCACAAGAGTTGGTAGCAAAGGGTTACACAAAAAAATGACACTGTTTGAACTGTTCCCCATCATGGTGGCAGTGAGGGTTTGGGGGTACAGACTTGAGAATAAGAAGGTGCTTTTCTGCATGGACAACAGGACAGTAGCTGACATATTGAACTTGCAGACTTCTCGTTCCGAAGAGGTCGTGAAGGTTCTACATGTTTTTGTGTTATATTGCCTCCGGTACAACATCTCTTTCAGGGCACGGCATTTGCCAGGCAAACAAAATGTCATTGCTGATGCTCTGTCTCGCTTACAGCTCAAACAGTTCAGGCGGCTGGCTCCAAGGGCAGACCCACTCCCCACGCAGATACCGTAAGCTGTCTGGCAACTGGGTAACCAAGACTACAGCAACTGGTACAGCTCTCTGTAGCCCCCCTTGACATGGAGAAAATACATGCGTAGCTATGTGGCTTTCCAGGAATTTTGTGATCATGAGGTAAGCGTGACACTGCTTGACACTCAGTGGCAAGTCCAAAGCTACGTCCTCCACTTGGAACACCTGGGAAGATCTCCGGCTGCTATATGCCTGCAATTGCTGGGCATTACATTCCTCTGCAAGGCAGAAGGTTTTCCCGACCCAACTGTCAGTTTCATTACAAAGAAAATGTTACAAGGTTTGGCGAGATCAATAGGACGAAAGGCGGACACAAGGAAGCCCATAGGCTTTGCCGAACTGTCCAATCTCCTGAACGCACTGGCAGTCACATGAGCTCAGGTTATGAAACCCAACTATTTTAGAGCCCTTTTTGCTTGTGCATTTTTTGGGGCTTCTGGGTGTCTGAGATGGTACCACAGTCCAACTCAGCTGGACAGAATACAAATTTCCTATTTGGTGATTTAGCCATCTGGCAAGACAGATTATGTCTACAGTAGCTCAAGTCAAAGACAAATCAATGTGGGCCACCAGCCCTCATAACACTATTTAGGGCTCCCATGGGGAACATCTGCCCATGGACATTAATGAGAGAATATGTGGAGGTGCGGCCAATAGACCCTGGTCATTTATTTATCCATGGGGATGGGAAACTAGTCATGAGGTGGAAGTTCACAACCATTCTCCAGAAAGTCTGTAGATGACTGGCCTAAACCGGAGTTGTTTCAATACATATTCCTTCAGGTTTGGGGCCACTGAGGCAGCCAGGTGTGGTTTGAAGGAGTATCAGATCAAGGAAGTGGGCAGATGGGCAGGCCTCAAGGTCATATAAGGGTTATATCAGATCACAGCAAGGGCCAGCCAACAGTGATGGGGGGTGAGGCCAGAGGGTCCGGCACCTCAGGTGACTGTCAATAGTTGTGGCAACATACTCACATTTTCTGGTTTGTTTTACAGGCATGGCTGCAGCAACACCACAGATTTGGATTGTGGGTCTCTCGCACATGAGGGAGCCCTACGTGAGGGTGAAAAAAATGGCCGTACACAAGGCAGTTGGGCATCCCAAGAGGGCGAACAATCATCCAATGGTCAGGAAAATGGAGGAAGAAATGGGGTGCATTGTTTGACATAATATTCAAACTGGGGTTACAATGGCAACCATCCGTTGCACTGGTACTCCATCGGTGGGGGAGACCTAGTCACCCTGGGGGCTCCTAGGCTTATTGGGGAGATAAAAAGGGTCTTGGCCTGTCTGAAAGAGCTCTTGCCCCATACCATTCTTCATGGATCTGGATCATTCCTCGCCAGTGGTAGCGAGGCGAATGGAAGTTTGTAGCCATCGACAAAGTGCAAAGGTCAATAAATAGGGAGGTGTCCCATTTTGCTGCCTCACTGGGGGTTGAAGTTATCAGGCATTTCCTGATCACCAAGGTGGATAGGGACCTACACAACCGTGATGGGATACACCTTTCTGATATCGGAAGTGATATTTTCAATAACACTCCGAACGATTTTTGCAAGACTGTCTTATTTGGAAAAAAGTAAGATCCTTTGGGCATTGGTTGGGGATATGTGTTGGAACCGTAGGTAAGTGGCGATAATCCATGGCTGACCCTGTGTAATTGAGTCTCCTGGCATTAAAAGAAACGGTGATTGGGTGACACCTGGGAGAGGCATGATCCTGGGATGGGTATGCTTTGGGGACCCGGGTGGGAAGTCACTCAGGTGGGACATGTACCGAAATGCTGGGAGCCAAGATTCCGAGATGGGGAGTGCAGCCCCGAATGGGCGTGCTCCTCGTCAAAGGGTCAAGGAGGTCCTAAATTCGGGGAAGATGGGGAGGGGAACTGTCCAGAAGGAAGGCATGGCCCTGGATAGGTCTGTCTGACTAATGGGCCAGAGTTCCCTTGATGAACTGGAGGAGGGAGCAGGGGTTCAGCACAGACATGAATTTGTTGCCCAAGGCGTCTTACTGTAGGGCGATACTGTATGGATATAATGTGATGTATATATATATCTGTATTTGAATGTGATGTACATTTATATATCTGTATTTGAATGTGATGAAGTATTACTTGTAATTCTGAACAGTTTTATTAAGTAAAAGAGCTGCAGCCTTTTTTCTATTCCAAGACCTGTGTAGTGTGATTTACTGTTTTGGGGGTCCACTTTGGGCAAATGGCAACCATACCCCAGACAACCGTCGGTACCTCAGATATTGCCGAAAAAAAACAGAGGCTTGTGGCATATGTTCCGGAGATCAGGACCAACGTAAAAAATGTAGAAGAGAGAATGAAAGCTTCAGAATTTTGTATCATGGAGTCAGAGCTATTCTCTATGAAAGTAGAATCCCAGATGGCCATTCATACTGACAGGATTCATCAGCTGGAAAAACAAGTGGAGATGCTTCAACAAAAGGTAGATGACTTGGAAAATCGGGGATGCCGTAATAACCAAGAATAGCGGGCATCCCCAAGGGGTCCGAGGGCAAAGACATGCCAGTTTCTTCAGTCCCTTATTCCATCTGTCTTAGACTTTTACTGGAAGTACCTACTTGAAATAGAGTAAGTACACAAAACACTAGGCTCGGGCCACCTCAATGATCTCCTCTGCGTCCCGTATTGGCTTTTTTTGTTGAATTCTTTTTCCTCCCCCCAAGCCCTGGCAGGGGCTTCAGCCCTCCGAAGAACACTGTCTTTTGGGTTCCACCACTCCCACACTTGCAGACTCTGGTAATTCCCCCACAGCTTGCCCCCCATGGTGGCGTCCACTTCCTGGCGAGCCAATCTAGAATTTGGGGTCGGCCCTTGGGTGCAGCGGACCATCATGGAACCCTGCCATCCTCCTTTTCTCCTGTCTCCCCTCCCTACTGATGTGATTGCATCAGAGCATGCCTCCTGACCTGTATCACTCTCCAGCCACTACTAGAGGGTGATCAGCAGGCAGGACAACATGGCACACTCCCCCCGGGAGAGGAAAGCAGTCCTCCAGATGCTCAGCCTTCTCGTCCTGCCAACCCACGGCAGCCCGGGCTCGTTCCTGAACCCGGGTCGCCGGCGTGGCACGAGGTGTAGTGACCAGCGCCTCAACCTCCAGCGCCACTGGGCTGGCTAGGCTTGTTTCTAAGATTCAATATTAAAGAACAGGTTCTAAAGTTGGCTAGAGAGAAGAAACCATTGAAATGGAATTGACACAGGATATTTCTCTTTCAGGATTTTTCTGAGGATTTAGCAGACAGACAGAAAATCTTTATTTAAAAAAAGAAAGAAAGAACTTGTTCAATATAATATCCCTTACTGTATGTGCTACCCTGCAACTCTCAATATTCACTGGTCTGACAAGTGACATGTTTAAAACTCCACAAGAAGCTCAACAGTGTTTGACTAAAATAAACCCACGCAGAGGAGTTGGCCAAGGTGAGGTTAGGGGGAGACCAGAAAAAATGGACTCACAAACAGCCAGTTTAACAGAAGGTAACTCTGAACTCCTTAGACTGTCTCTTATTTCTGAGGGTGCAATAAATTAATCTCTAGTAGTTGGTCCACCTTCAGAGGCTTCGCACACAGTTAAATCAAAATGATAGAGGATATATGATGGGAAAAACAGAGGTTCAGAGAGAGCCCTTTATCAAAACATTGTAGTAGGAGCAGAAGCCGTTTGAGATGCTACTCGTCACTTGAATAGAGCTTCCCATCAGGAAAGTTGAAACCCAAGAGCAAAGTGATGAGAAACCCAAATTAGAAACTGTCATTCAAACCAGTGCTGCTGTTCCCTGAGAATCTGGAGAGTATGGATGTGAGCCTGAAAGAATTATGAAACTCCAAGAATTACATTTCTGCAAGACCCACTTGGGCAAATGTAGTGGAGCAGTCATGACCAAATTTTAGTCCTGTCAAAAGAAGGGCTGCAGCACCACCTGAAAATGCCTGGTTGGACTGAGTGTGAGGAAGAGTGCAATGGAGCAGATGCATGCGGTGTACCAAGTGTAAGAAGGGAGGATGGGGGAAGGGTGACATACCTGGTCGGACTTGGAGTGAAATCAGGGCAGTGGGGCAGGCATATCAAGTTATGTGCTGAGGGCAAGGAAGGATGGAGACTCGCTAGGGGATGGTGCTGGGCAGAAGCATTATGGTGACTGCAAGGCATGATCGGACTGAGAGTGAGGACAGGTGCAGTGGGGCAGGTGTGTGCAGTGTGCCAAGGGTTAGAGGGTAGGATGGAGACTTGCCATGTATTCTCCCCCCTCCCACTGTGGCTGTGTAGTACCCCAAAGTAAGGGGATGCTACCAGAAAAATGGGAACCCTGTCCCAACATGATTTTTTTTCTTTGCCCTCTGTCTTTCACCATTTCCCTTCCCTTCCCTGAAGCCTCACAGACTCCCTTCCATTTCCCTTTGTTTCATTTTGCACCGTTTGGTGCTGAGAAGGGGGTCGTGGACAGGAGACCCTCCCTGCAGGGCTTGTCATACCCAATCCCCTGGCCAAAGGTCAGGACCTCCCTCACTCTACAAAAGGGCCGGGGAGTGGCCAGAGGGGAGAGTCAGCAGCTGAGGGTGGAGGACGCGGAGAGCAAGGATGCAAAGGGCATCCGTGGCTCCTCCAGCATTACTTCCCTCCAAGAGAAGTCAGGTGGGCCCAGGGCAGTAGCAGCGGTGGTTGGGTAGGAGCTGCGGTTCCCTGACACAGATCCCCAGTCCTCAGCCATGGCAGTGGGAACTATTTCTGTGAGGGACCGATAAGGTGCAGCAGAAAGGTGGTCCAGGTGGAAAATGCTCCCTGGGCCTTTTGGTTCCACCATCAGCCACCACAGCAGCAGCACTAAAGCTGGCTTCCTGGCCACCTTTTCCAACCCGCCCAACAGCAGTAAAGGTCCCAGCCATGGTGGTGAGTGGGCCAAGTGCCCAATCTCTTGTTTAAAATATCGCCATAGGTGCCGGACAGGGGGAGGGGAAAGGGAAAATTAGAGGGCCAGAGCCCAAAAGTGTAGGAAGGAGCAGTGGGCAGAGTGCCCAGAAAAAAGAAACCTGAAGGGCCAGAGCCCTAGTAATCAAAGGAGGGGACACAGTGGGCTCCTTGGGTATACTGTCAGCCCCGAGGTGGGGGAAATTAAGAAGTGGTGGGCAGAGTGCCCAAAAGTGGGGAGAAAAAAAGGAATCTGAACAGAGAAACTAAAGGGCCAGAGCCCAGATTGGCAAGAGGAGGCATGGGGGCTCCCAGAGTGGCCTGACAGCCCCTTTGTTATGCTTTGGCGCTAGTTTGTGCTGAGGGGCTAGCTGTAGGGTCCAGTGTCCAGGCCCTCAAGCATAGTAGATAGTGGGCAGGTCTGGACAAGGCCCTGCATGAGGGTAGCGGTGCAGTTAAAATTCATGAGGAGGGTGGGATCAGGTCCAGGAGTCCCACAAGCCCAAGCATGGAGGTGGCTATTATTATTAATAAAGGGTTTGGGCTCCCCAGAGACAGCCTGACACAGGGGATCCTTAAAGGTTCAGCACCTTTGGGAAGGGAATGGGAATGGCCCTATGGCCTGAACTGCCCACGGAGTTTGTGGAGTTATTTTAAGCCCCTTGACCAGACAAAGCTGTAGCCTACCTGGCACCCCTGAAGACTGAACTGTGTGCTTGCAACCTGAACTGTCTGCGTAAAAATTGGAATTGTTTGCGTGCCACCTGGCACCCCCTAAAGACTGAATTGTGTGCTCACAACCTGAACTGTCTGCTCAAAAATTGGAACTGTTTATTCACTTCTGAACTGAGGGTCAAATTGCATCTTTGTGTACTCGATGTACAGCTTCACTTTTGTTGCTTGGACCAGCTTCATAGCCTAACGCTAACCCAGGGAGGTCCCCGGCCCATCCGCCATCTGCAGCAGAACCACTTCCAGTGACGTCATCCTGTTCTGAAGTCCCGCCACAAGTGTTCCAGCACCAGTGCTGTGATGGTAAGTGGTAGAGAGCTGCTAGTGAAGTATACAGTAGTGAGTTTAGGAGCCGACCCGGCTCAAGCATGAGAGATTAAAGTTAACATCGTGCATGCCCTTTTCTTATTTTGCTGGCCATCCGTAAGTGTACGCGTACCTGTGTTGCTCTGAAGAGGCCACCCGAAGATTGTATTTCCAGTAGTCTTAATGTTGGGAGGTCAGCTGTGTGCCGGGGACCTGCCAGTAGTCACTGCTGCAGATCGTCCAGAGAACCATCTGCTGACCAGAAGTCTTCAGCTTCTTGCCTGGAGCTGCAGAGGATTGCCATGTTCCATAGAACCATAGAATTTGACGGCAGATAAGGACCACTTGGCCCACCTAGTCTGCCCATTTCCCTACCTAATGGATAAGCTGCAGATCCTAGTTAACCAGCAGCCTACTTCTTTCTACCCCCACCCCCTATTATTGCCTTATGGCTGTCCCATGCATGCTTAAATTCAACCACTGTTTTTGACTCCACAACCTCTTCCGGAAGGCCGTTCCATGCATCCACAACCTCTCTGTGAAAAAATACTTCCTTACATTACTTCTGAGCCGCCCCCATCTTCACATTGTGCCCCTTGTTCTTGCACACCTCTTTTTGAAAGATGCCACCCTCTTGGACTTTGTTGATTCCCTTGAGGTACTGAAAGTTTCTATCATGTCCCCCCTCCCTCCTCCTTTCCTCGAGGCTATACATATTAAGCTCCTTTAGTCTCTCTTCATATGTCTTCCGGTGCAGACCCTGCACCATTTTAGTTGCCCTCCTCTGGACAGCTTCCATCTTGTCTATGTCCTTGCGGAGATTGGGTCTCCAGAACTGCACACAGTACTCCAGATGGGGTCTCACCAGCTGTCTGTACAGAGGGATAACAACTTCCTGTTTTCTACTGGTGATGCCTCTCCTTATGCATCCCAGTATCCCCCCAGCCCTCCTTAGTGCCCTCTCACATTGCTTGCCCACCTTTAAGTCATCTGATATGACTACCCCCAGGTCCCTTTCCATTTTGTTTTTGTTAGTATCTCACCCCCCATTGTGTACTTTTCCCTGGGTTTTTGTTTCCCAGGTGCATTACCTTGCACTTCTTCATGGTCCAGCTAGCAGTGTTCCTGTTTGTATTTTGTTCAGCCGGGCAACACCTCATTATGGCCTGTTTATGAAAGCACTTTGTGGGGTCAGTGCCCATCTGCTTATCAGCCAACGCATAGGAAAGCCCAAGCTTGGTTCGTCAGTTGTTTCATCATCTTGGCCAAGTGCATGTAGGACTTGGACTAAAAGGGGTTAAGCCCCTGTTCTTGGTTCGACCAATTGTTGGTCCTGTTCGTATTGTGTCATTGTTTATTTCGCTACCCTGTAGTGTTTTAGAAAACTGTTATCTTGTTTTTATTATCCCTGGTAAAAAAACCTCTTGCATCTTGGTCACTGAGTAAGCTTCCTACCTCTCCTTCCAGATTCGTCTGGCCTGTCTAAAATTGTTAGGGAACCTTCCAGCATGCTACAGCTGAACTTTAGAAGACATTCAAGTGGCAGCGCTCGGTGCTTCATGGCTATTCTGAAGAGGAGTGGCTAGCTGAGAGTCATGAAGTGGTGGACTGAGGCGCTGCAGCACATTCCAGCAGTGGGGAAGAGAGGCTTGAAAGCATCACACCACAGTATCATAAAGATGATCAGCTGCTTGCTAACTGACTTTATGCAAATGAAAGGATGGAAGCACTCTCCCATAGGAATGCTTCGGTCCTTTCAAGAACACAAAGTTAACACCAAGCAAACAGGATTGGTGTCAGACTCATGACTAGAGTGTCTGTTCATTGGTCTGCACTGCCACGCCCATTGTGGCTGCAGCTGTAATGGGCTTGGCAGTGACTCACCTCTGAAACGCTGTTCATAGTGACAAAACATTTCTTGCGCATGCAAATGTAAAAATCAGGATTCACAGTACTTAACACAGTGTGCGGGTTTTGCTCATATAGTATACATGTCAGTGGCACAGTGACAAAATATGGCGTTAAATGACAGCAAAATGGTGATTTCACCTCATGTTAAGGTTTTAAGAATGTCAGTTTCAAATGAAGTGTTACACTAGGGCTCAAGGTTAACTTTTTTTTGCACTCCCCCCCCCCAAGATTTACACTGGCCCCAAGCTATAATGGATATTATGATGAGAAAAAATGACTCCCTCTCCCCTTCCTTTTCCAATTACTCCATAGTTTCCAGTGGTAACTCTCTCTTCTGGTCCCCTTAATTTCTGCCTGGTGTCCAGTGGTACCCCCTCCCTTTCCTTATTAGCCCTCCCTGGTGTCCAGTGACACCCTGTACTCTCTGCTCCCCCATTAGTTCTCCATGGAGTCCAGTAGCACTCCACTCTCTTCCCTTCCCCATAAGTTCTCGCTGGTGTCCAGTGGCATGGCACCACTTCCTCTGCCCTTCCCCATAAATCCTTCATGGTGTCCATTGGCACCCTCTCCCCTGCCCCCATTCCCATATGATGTCCTTGGTGTCCAGTGGCACCCACTCCCTCTGCCCGTTCATTCCCATACATTCTTCCTGGTGTCTCATGGCACACGTCACCCCCCAGAGCTCATCAATTTGCCTGGTCCCAACTGGCAGCTGACACAAACCCTCCTCTCACCTTCTCAGGTGGCCACCATCTAACTCACACAACAATACAGCAAAAAAAAAAAAATATAGTAATTAATATCTTTCTCCTACTCTTATCAGCCCCACCATCCTCCCCACCCATTTCCCTTTAGTCAAAAACCCACCCACAAGGTGACAAGTATTTATACAAAAAAGTCCTGAAACAGTGCACAACCAATCCTATCTTAACAGTCTCACTACCAGAGCTGAATTTCAACAGTCTCTCCCAGTAGTGCTTTGCAGTATCATGTTAGGGAAAGACTGTCAGCATTCAGGCTCTGTGATGAGACTGTTAAGATAGGATTTGCAGTGTGCTGCTTCAGGTCTTTTATTTTTCTAATACTTGTCACCTCATGGATGAGTTTTCTTACTAAGAGGACATGGGCGGTGTTGGCTGTGGACCTGAGATTGGGGGATGTTTGTGTTTTTACACTAACCTGAACGGGAAAGTCACTGGGGAGTCACACTGGTCTCAGGCTGTTTGCATTTTCCCTAGGGCCAGTAAATTCCCCTGTTATATAATTTCGTATATTATAAATTAGGAACTGTGTGCTTTGTAGGATATTGCGATCTATACAGACTTCTGAGAGAAAAAATACTTTTAAAGATAGAAAAACAAAGGGACAAAGTAAACAACAGTTTTCTTTCCGTACTATGAACATTTATAGCAGTGTAGTGGTTTACTATAGTCTAACAGAAATGTAAAACATTAATGGCACTTTGTTACAAAACCGTGTTAAAACAAAGCAAGTGTACTAAAATTATTTTAAATTAACCCCCCTGTCACCCGGGGTTACAAGAATCCCAGTTAGATCTAGTGGCAGGCAGGGAAGGCAGCTTGTGAAATTCCAGTTAAATGGATTTCACACTGTCTCACTCTGTTCTCAGTCTCAGCTGAGCTGGAGGGATGACATCATATAGAATTGTCGCAGCAGCATAAACCACATTGGAATGTTGCAGCTGGGAGTTAGATAGAACATTGGGAAGTTTTGAATCAGTCTAGTGGGAGGCTCAGTGGAGGAAGGAGGTGCACTGCAGTGTGCAGTCCCTCAGAGCCCTCAGCTCTAACCAGAGCTACTGTTTGTAAGGGTGTGTGATATACATTTAAAGTGTTAATCTACAAACCCAGTGTTTTCAGTTGAGGAGGTGTTTGAGACCAAATGAATGGCCGGGTATGAATTATGGGAGCAAGAGGTGGGAGATCCCCCATCAGGAGTAACCAGATTCATGTCTACGGGTTCACTTTTAGACACCTGTTGCTTTCTTCTGGGCACTTGGCCAGTGCTCAAAGAAAGTACCCAGACATGGGATTTAGAAGAAAGAAGTTTCCCCTAATGGAGCTCATGGGTGGTTTAGGGAGCCACGAAGAAACGTTCCATACCATATGGAAAGTGGTCCAGTTGCTGGCCGGATGTGCCATGCAAGGAAGTAGTCCAAGGCTGGTCGGATGTGCCAGGCTAGAGAAATCCAGAGAAGAGTACAAGTTTGGGCTGAGTGCCCAGTGTGTTTCTAAACCTGAGGGTTACAGTGTGTAGAAGATGTGTTCTGATCTCAGTAAATCTGCATTACCAGGAGTGTAGCCCCGTGGGGGTCCATCTATGCTTTTGTTATTCTGTTTGGTTGTGAATAAAAGCCACACTCTAGAATCCCACTCCTGGTTTGGACATTACAGTTATTGCTTCCTGTGTTCGGAGTTACTTGGGTGCCCCTGACTAGAAGTCAAACCTAGCCAAAATGCCGAGCAACAGTTTTTCTCCCGAAGCCAGGTAGTGGGTTACATAGTGGAGGCACTGCACAGTGCTAATAAAACAAAAAATACCATTAACCGACCCCGGTTACATAAAAATTTAACAAGTGGACCATGCTGCTCTCTGATGAAGTCCTAACAAAAGGGTGAAACTTTGGGTTGTACAGGACATGGCCAGAACTTCATGAAAAATGGAATAAAATTGGAGGAATTTTTTGAAAACTGATATGCTGGAGTTGGCTGGTTAACTCTGTTGACTCACCTATATGCTGCTTATATCAGCCCCTAAACTAACAGTCAACTAAAATGTTATGCACTTCAGGATACCCAGGGACTTCAGCATGCATTTTGTCCTGCTTATCCAGTCCCATAACAGACATTAAAGCCAGATGTCAGGCTGCTACTGGCCTAAAGGTTTGGAAGTCACAACCAATTGGTCTGGGACCTTAGCAGTCAGGAGTGAGAGAGAGGATGGACCACTTTTGCCAAAACAATGAGAAGCCAGCCCAGAGAGAGGTGGAGCCAGTCCAAGGAGAGAGTTTGTTAGAACCAGAGGTACCACAGGAGATCAGAATGCTAGCAGCTTACAAAGACAAAACAAGCTATCCAGCTGAGGAACTGTGAGTAACTTGAGGGCTTGTCCTGCCTCAGGGTGATACGGTTAGTTAAAATTTGCTTGGCAGTTGGGCCAGATTACAAATACCTTACTTTTAGAGGTTCAGTAACAATATAAGCAATTGCATGACTTGCAGGGTTTGAGGAAAACAAATGTTGTGTTTTGAGTCCGAGTTCACCAGTGCTGGCCAGCCCATGGCAACATCTTTGGCCCTGCAACATTTCAAGTGTGTGTACCCAGGAAGTGTCGAAAAGGAGCTCCCAAAGTGTTCAAAAGAAAATCCTGGAACCAGGTGGAGAGGGTAGCGTCTTCCATTATAGGAGGGCCTTTATGGTATCTGTCGTTGTGGAAAGTACGAGGGTGGGAAAAGTGTGTCTGTGCCTAGTCCAGTCTTTTTATTGGCAGCTGAGGTATGAACAGTTGTGACGTGCCCTCTCAGAGTTTAACTGTGTTTGGCCAGCATGCAGGTGGTAGTTGAGACCCTGCCTAGAAGGAAACTTCTTCCCTTGCAGAGCAGCAGTTTTAAATAAAGCTGTGCTTTAGCTGTTTAAATCTGTTATCATTATTTGCTGCAGTCATACTGTGAATGTCAACTAGGGAAATTGTTGCATTTCTATGGGGTCTGCTGGAGATGTGACCGCAGTGGGGCATTTGGCAGATACGAAATCCCAGGGGTTTTTACTGTAACAACATTTGTTCCTATCTTCAGATCTGGGAATCCCCCATCTATAGACAACTAGCGACCCATATCTATTCTATCCCACCTTATCACACTCCTTGAAAAAATTGTTCATTGCCAGATCACTGACCACATTGCTAAGTATAACCTCCTCTGCTCCCAGCAGCATGGCTTTAGGAAGAGTCATAGCACCACCTCTGCCCTTGCCCACTTTACAAATCATGTACTCAGGAATATGGATGTAGGTAACCTCACAAGTGCCATCTTTGTAGACCTGACCAAAGCCTTCAACCTGGTGGACTACAACATCCTGTTAGGTAAGCTTAGAGGCCCTGGTTGTTCCTCCGCAACCACTGTCTGGTTCCAGCACTACCTCTCCAGTCTCTCTCAATCGATTTGCATAGGTGGTGCTACTTCCACCGCTATGGCAGTTTCTACCAAGGTCCCCCAGGGTTCCATCCTCGGACCCATCCATTTTTCACTTTTTGTGACTGCTGTCCTGTACGCAGACGGCCTTCTGTTCGTTCTTCCATAGTGACAAGTCCCTGGCCAATCTCCTTTCTACACTTACAGCCAATTACAGTGCCACCCATGATTGGTTCCTAAACAACAAGGTTCTGGTTAAAGCCAAAAAAACAAGGCCATGCTCTTTGGGTCTAAACCTAAGCTAACCAGACTAGCCAGCACCACAGCCTTCCTCTGTGTTTTATCCCCTGGTGGCCTCCCCCCAACCCCACAAATGGTAACCTCTGTTAAATACCTCAGTGTCACCCTTGACCCAGCACCAATTGTTTTGGATTATGTAGGACTCACCATCCAACGCATCAACCAAAAACTTGCTTTGTGGTATCAACTGAAACATTACCTTACCCTGGAAGCCAGACTTGCTATCACCCAGGGCAGCCTACTTCTCCTTTTGGACTACTGCTCCCCCATCTACTCGCAAACCTCTGCCAATAGGCTCTCTAGACTAAACACAACATGTAACAATATCTATAGATTTGCCACACAGGCACACTACTCCACCCATCACCCACATAGGTTCTACAGACTAGATGGATCACACGTTCCCCTTCTGCCGACACGTTCTTATGTTCTATTACTGTTCCCTCTACCAGGCACTTGGTTGGCTTCTCCCTCAGGCCCACTTTGACTACCTTCTAGGCTGCACTATCGATAAGGCTATCAGAGGAGTAGCATCACGCCTCTCCTCCTTGCTAAGACCTAAGACTTACCCTCGTAACCTCAGGAAATCCTCTAGCCTTCTATTAGACACCTCTGAAGTCATCACCTGCCTGGGCAATAAAGCTTTATCCTCAGCTGCCCCTAAACTGTGGAACAGTCTTCCCGCCCCACTGTGGTTTCTTGACTCTCACCCTATATGCAAATCCCGCTACAAAGCAGCCTTACTGGCAGCTGCCACCTGTACTTGCTCCCCTGGGTGACCATCATGCCTATTAACCACTGCTCTGTCCATCTGCCTTTGCCATTACCACTAGCCTACCAATGTGATCTTGCTTCTAGTCGCTCAGAGATATGTACATACCCTGCTTAACCACTAGCTGGTTCTGGCTGCACACCATTCAGGCATTTAGGTTAGTTCACAAGCACAAAAGGGGGCAGCTCAGGAAGGATGCCAATTAGAGCCACGCTGCATTCAAGACAAAGTAGCCAAGAAAGGAAAAAACACGGTCTCAAACAGTTGTGAAAGAAAAAATGCAGTCCACTTTTTAGGACACACTAATTACTGATTATTTAATTAAAACATAGTTTAAAAAGAAACATCTTTCAATACATAAGAGAGCAGCACCGACTTACTTCCACCTTCAACATTTCACGCCACGCTGTCGCCTTTTCAAGACAGCAGCCAGGATAAATCTAAGTTCATATAGCCCTCTAGTGTCATTACCTGGCACGAAAACAACCAAACTCTTACAGCCACAGTATACAATTTTAAATAGATACATAAATAGTATGTGCATGTAACAAATTCCCTATACAATGTATGTTAATGTTACCTAATCAGACCACCAATATTGCACCTTACACAAATTCAATACTACAACCTAAACATATATATATAATATATATATAAAGTGCTTACATAAGTAAATACAGAGTTCTTCAATACATATATGATACAATAATATATCTATCCTAATATTAAACTGGAATCATAAACCCCTATTTATGATACCTAGCAAAACTACTGCAGTGGAAAATAATAACTTATTGCATTTTAAAATGATGACATCACATATTCCTAACAATGAATGGCTATACACAAAACTGATCTGCATCAATTTTTCACTTCTGTACATAAACTCATCTTTGCGTTTTTAAATATGATATTAATTGGAAATAATCGTTCAACCCTGGGTAGTAACCTGCTTTTAACTTACACTGCTAGTATGTCTCTCTACAGAGTAATTTATTGTTTAAATTGCCTCGTCTGGGGCCTAATGTAACATGCTTAAGACCCCTGAATTTAAACACATGTCCATGTTCAGCCCTCTGAACGTGTTGGGCTAAAGTATTTTCCATTTTCTTGGCCCGAATGCATGCCAAATGTTCCAAAATTCTGTTTTAAAATGTTCGACCAGTCATTCCAACATAAAAACAATTACAAGTGGCTAAATAAATCACAGACTCTGTAGTACAAGAAATAAAATTCCTTTGTTTATGTACAGTTGTGTTGTTTGGAATAGCAAAGGAGGATCCCACCTTTATGTAGTCCAAACAATGCAGTTCCCACATCTAAAATTACGTACCAAATTATGTACCAAGATGTCAGCCAGGTTACTATCCCTCGGATAAGTAAAGCTCAGGCCATGTTCAACAATCTTTTTTAACTTCGGCTCCGCATTTAATATGTGCCAATTGTTTCTCAGTTTTTTTCAAGTTCAGATGCCTGCACACTAAAAATAGTAATGAAGTTAGGGACACTATAATAGTTTTTGGAATTGTTTATGTTCCTATCTCTATTTCTAAGAAATCTTTTATATCAATCTTGTCCACTTTTTCTATTGCATTTTTTAAGCAGGTCTTATTGTATCCCCTTTCCTGGAACCTACTACTCATTTCAGCTTTCCCTCTCTCATATTCCACTTCAGTACTGCAGTTACTTTTAATGCGCATATATTGGCCAACCGGGATATTTTTGGCCACATGCCTGGGATGACAACTGCTGTAGTGCAAAATAACATTTCTGTCTCTGTCTTTTCTGAAAATCCTAGTGGATTAACCCCCTTTTTCATTTTTGTAAATTATTAACTCTAAAAAAGACACCTGTTCCAAGCTTACTTCCATACTAAGTTTTAAGTTCTCATTCGTTCCCTCCAGATATTGCACACATTTTAGTAATTCATCCATATCACCCGTCCATATCATTATGATGTTATCTATAAAACGTCAAAAAAAAATTATTTTATCCAAAAAAAGGGGTTGTTTTCTTCACTGTGAACATATTTACTTTCCCATTCTGACAAATAAATGTTGGTGTAATTGAGGGCCATAGTAGCCCCCATAGCTGTACCCTTGCTCTGATGGTACAATTGGCTGTTATACAAAAACACATTTTTACAGTACAAAACAACTTTATTTATAAAAGCACCTTTCCAGCAGATCAAGGTACTGTGCATATACATAAAAAAAAATACAGCATTAAAATCAATTACACTAAAATACAAAAAATCATTTATTTATAATCTACAGCAGGACTATGCAGTCAAATCTTTCCATCATGTAGGATCACCCAGGAATGCTAGGCTAAATAGATATGACTTAAGGGATGATTTAAAACTCTGGATGGTCAGGCACTCTCTCACCCGACAAGGTAGAGAATTCCACAGGGTAGGGGTTGCAAATGCAAAGATCGGGCCCCAGATGTCTTCAAACACACCCTGGTAATCTCTAGCAATCCCTTATCGATGGAGTGGAGTGGCTAGGAGGGGCAGTAGGGGCAGAGGAGATCTTGCAGACAGTGGGGACCCTGTTCGTGTAGGGCTTTATACAGTAGGTCAGCAAGCTGACCTTGAAGGTGATCTGTCACTGTACAGGCAGCCAGTGCAGTCTGCGGAGCACAGGCATAATGTGGCTGGTCATAGAAGTAGCAGTCACAAGCCTGGCTGTCACATTCTGCACTAGCTGCAGGTGGCGGATATCAACCCCCGGTAGCCCTAGGTACAGGGCATTGCAGTAGTCAAGATGAGAGGTCACAAAGGTGTGGACCAAAGTTGGAAGATCATCAGGAGGAACCAGGTGTTTCACCTGGGTGATATTCCTCAGATAGTAAAATGAGGTCTTGACAATGGCCGACACAAGTGATTTCAGGGTCAGACCGTCATCAAAAATAATGCCCAGGATACACACACCCGATCTGATGTGGTCAGCTGAACACTCCCAAACCAAAGCCCAGAAGGCTGTCCAGCTGCCCAACCTGCCTCCTGACGATCTGGGTCCAACACCTTGGTTTTAGCTGGGATTAACATCAGCCAGCTAGCGCTCATCCCATCGTGGATCTTGGAGAGGCAGTTGTTTAACACCAAGAAGGCATCATCCTGCTCGGGCACAAAGGACATGTACAGCTGAGTATCATCTGCATAGCAGTGAAAACTCAGACCATACTGCCTAATGATATCTCCCAACGGTGGCATGTACACTGCAAACAGCATGGGTGACAGAATGGAACCCTGTGGAACTCCACAGGATAGGGGAAAGCGTCGGAGGAATAAATCCCAGTGACCACTCTCTGCGTCCTACCCTTGAGGAATGATCGAAACCACCTGAGAACCGTTCCTGACAGTCCACAGATGAAGCGCAGGCACTCCCTTAGCACACCATGGTCTATAGTATCAAATGCTGCAGAGAGATCAGGGAGGACCAAGATGGAATGAGTCCTCTGATCTCTCACTATTAGGAGATCATTTAGTACCCAAACAAGGGCCGTCTCAGTGCTGTGCCTTTTACTAAATCTGGCCTGGAGAGAATCATAGACATCATGGATGGAACGGTGATCATCCAATTGTAGCACAACCACCTTCTCAATGACCTTGCCCACAAAAAGCAGGTTAGAGACAGGTCTGTAGTTGGTCAGACAGTCCGGGTCAAGGAGGGCTTTTTCAGGAGTGGTTGCATGACTGCCTCCTTTAGGGGATCAGGATAGATCCCCCTCTCCAGTGAACTCCAGACTGTCTCGGCCAATACTGGGCTGAATTAATCAATGCAGCCCACAAGGAGTCGCATTGGGCCTGGGTCCGTGGCCTCAAAGTCTGGATAATCTTCATGAGGTTCATGAATTCCGGCCGGTCAAAGTCGAACCCAAGCAAACCGGGTGTTCGCGACCTAATGTCGACCCCTGCAGCACCCTTTAGAGGGGGCCAGGCCGATTCTGGCCCTGATGATGGCAACCTTATCCATGAAAAACTGAGCAAACTCATCACACTTCTCTTATGAAAAGGCTTCCCCAGGCTGAAGGCAGATTATGCAATTCAATCTGTCAACAGTCCAGAAGAGCTGAGCTGGTCAATTTGTGCAGTGGCAGTCTCCCTGGACAGGAATTCTGCCTTCTTACGGGTGATTGTTGATTGATAGACTGGATAATGGTCCATCAATCTAAACCTGTCAACCTCCAGGCCCGATTTCTGCCAGGCCCTCTAGTGTTCGACCCACTCTCCTCATCTCCTTCAGGGTCCCATCAAACCATGGGTACCTTGAGTGAAGAGGGGACGAACTCGAACAGGAGCAATGGCGTCCAAGGCCTCTGTCACTGCCTTATTATAGGTGAATACTAGATTCCCTGGATCCATGTATTCACTCAACAAACTTGATAGATCCAGCACTGCCAGTAGGCCTTCTAGGGTCACGCCCCGTAAAGGGCATTACCAGACCATCTCCATAGGGGCAGACCTATTGGGGGAGCCACAAAACTGAACCCTATGGTGTGATGGTCAGACCACCCGACTTGTTCCACCACCAAGTTAGTGATCTCCATCCCTAGGAGGAACACCATATCCAATGGAGCTGCTCCCAGCCACCGCCTGAAACACTAAGGTATGAGTGACAATCTATGGCACTTTGTCCAGTCAAACTTTCTGCTTGGATTTGAAACTGGCACCTTTTTCCTTCAGGCCACCAGCATTTGTTCCCTGAGCACTTTGTCGCGGATAAGCTTTTGCCTGGTCCTGTAATAGAGTGATAGTGGACCAAGCCGGGCATGAACTTGCAAAAGTAAAAACAGTAATTACTGTATAGCAGGTTGAATTCGCATCTGATATATTTAGCGCAATTCAACCTGCTGCACATATTCGCGTCCGGTAGAATTAGCGGACCAGACTTGCCTAGAAATACTGTTGATGGTGCTGTAGCTCATGGAGCTTTTGGGAGTCTGAATTCTATGAAATTTGAGGCACTGGTTCCTCCCAGACTGTTTTCTCTCCTGTTCTCTGGCACCTGTCATTTAACAAAAACAAAAGAACCAGTTCTCTTGGTGTCTTGTAGAGTACCTTGGCCCGCTTCCTGTTGGCAGTTGTTTCCTGCAGCACCTCTTTGCTCAGTGTCCAGTTGAGCTGTATCTGTTGATGCTCTTTATTTGTACTTGGGGTTTGTATTGCAGAGAGCGTAGGACATTATGCTCCCAGCAGTTCCATACAGCTTTCTAGGACTCATCAGTCCACAGTGTGATGGGTGAAACCTGCATCCATTTCGGTTTTGTGTTTGTCTGGTGTTTGAGTGAGCGAATTTGAAGATGTTATAGTACTGAGGAAGCATAGCGCTTGCTGATCTGACTTATTGTTTAGTGTATTCGGGGTTTGTCTTGCTGAGAATGTAGGGCATTATGTTCCCAGCAGTTTTGTGTTTGTATGGTGTCCCTTAATATACCAGATGAGGTACTAGAATGAATGGCTGCAAAGCCTCCCAACTCATTTGTTACAGCAAAGGACTAATGTTCTTCCTGGCCTTCCTGATAATTTTTGCTATTTGTTTATTTTCACTGATTTTTCTCAATAGTGAAAATAGCGAAAATAAATGGAACACGAATATAAACTGTTATACAGTAATTCTGTAGAGTGGAGCTCTTATCTGTATTGTTCACCTTCAGTGCTGCAGATGTACCAGATTTTTTTCCTGCCTCGGGCTTCTCATGCTTATAGTACTGTTGGGCTGAGTTAGATGTACCACATTTTTTTTCTGCCTCGGGCTGCTCATGCTTATAGTGCTATTGGGCTGAGTTTTCCACTCAGTTGCACCATGGCTGATTTTGCCCTTTTTATTTGTGTAAAGCTGGCACCTTAATGCTCGCTCTTCTGCCAGATGCTTCCCCGACGCCTGCAGCATCTCCCCGCCCACCCTATCTGGGCATTTAGTTATATTCACTCTTGTGACCAATCAAGTCTAAAGACTAACTCCTCACTTTTCAATTGGCTCGTTATACCAACTTGCCACTGGAGGGCACCCAAAACTAGTTGCTTAACTCCTGGAACCTTACTGAGTCTCTTACTGTCTATCAGTGTAGCACTCCTTCCTATTGTGGACTGTTCTGGATCTATTTGTATTCATAGTCTGAAACTAGGTTAACATTGTCTTGTCCTTATCAGTTGTGTTCACACTGTCTTCCTGACTGGGTTATACTGCACAATTTCTTTCCACTATTATCTTATAGCTCCTGCTGAGTGCTGTAGCTAGTAGTTGCTCTGTCATTTTTGATACTATTATACCCTTCCATCACTCTAGGGTTCTAGTGCTAGGGATCACCACAAAAAAATAGTTGCACTACAGCACTCCAAAACAATAGTTCGTTTGCCCTCCTTCGCATCCCCAAACCCACCCTCTGCCCTTACTCATTCAGCTAATTCCAAATTCCTACATAATGGCTTGGAAAACCCTGTTAGTGCCTTCTCTGAGCCTGTTTCTGATATTACTGAGTATCTTCACAGTGCTGAATCTCAAAAATCTCCACCAGAGTGGGGTCATGGACCAAAACGACTTCACTTACTCTAATATGCTAATCCTACCAGAAAAGGGCCTGGATGTTAACCCTGCTCTCCTCCCTAGACTACTCATCTACTATGCCACCGCATCGGTTGCTAAATGGTGGCATCTTTATAGTTATAATACCCCTTCAATTGCACTGCTTAAGCTAGGGTACCTAATGATGTTGGTGCTCACGCTATCTGGAGACATTGATTTGAACCCAGGTCTGATGCCTAGTCAACTACCCATAAATTGTGCCAGTTATGATATGAAAGATCTGCGCATTGTCCATCTCAGTGTTAGGAGTCTTCTCCATAAGCATACAGAACTTGAAGCCTAGGTGGCAAACTACAGCCCAGACGTGCTCTGTCTATCAGAGATGTAGTTAAAGCCCTCCACCCCAGCCACCTGTTGGCTGCTCCCAAACTACAACCTTCTCAGGTGTGACAGACCACCCCAAAATGTGCTGGGGATGTGGCAATCTATTTCAAAAACAATCTTAACCTAACAATGCTAACTGACAAACGTAACTCTTCATGTGAATACACCCACACCATACTCAGACTAGGAACTAAGAAGCTCCACATCTTCTGTGCCTATAATCCTCCCAAGTGTGGGTAAAATGGTCTGGTGGAGTTGCTGGACCATACGGCTACATATGCGGGGAAAAATGAACTTATCATCCTCAGGGACATAAACCTAAACTGGCTTAGCAATTCCCAGGATACGCTACAATCCTTGGTACAGAGCTACAACTTGCATTAAATCGTTGCTGACCCTACAAGAGTGTCTGTGACTGCTGATTCCCGCACCCTTATTGATTGGATCTTAACAAATCACATGGACAGGACTGCAGCATCAGGCACTCTGCTGGACACTATCAGTGATCATTCCCCTGTTTTCTGTACTTGGAGTCCATCTTCAGTCTCAACATCCCCACAACTCTGTATATCCTTCAGGAACTATGCCAACCTAAACCAGGCTCACTTTCTATATGATGTCTCATACTGACTGGTCAGGTGTCTACCAATCACCGAATACAGATACTGCTCTCCATGCTTTCCTGAGTAGATTTGTGTCGCTTCAAAATAAACATACTCCTGTTATCACTCGGCGGGTCCATGGTAAACAAACCAGGTGGTTGCATAAAGACCTCCTTGCATCCCTCAAGGTTAGGGAAAAATGCTGGCCAAAGTTCAAAACGTCCGTTCTCAAAGCTGACCTTAATATCTACAGAGGACAGTGATCAAAGTGCAAAACACTAATAAGGCATGCAAAAAGCCAGTACTGCAAAGGCCTACTGGTATATGTGGCTGGTGACCCAAAGAAATTTTGGACACATATCAAAACTTTCCTTGGCTCAAAGCAAACACACACCAACAGCGACATGATACTGAAAGGAGTTCACTGTAATGACCCAGGCACAATTGCCAATGCGTTCTCTCCAGATATACCACTGCCTTTTCCCCTGAGAATTTATTCCCACCCTGAAGAACACGACAATGATGCCACCATTCTACTTTAAAGCTATCTCAAAGAAGGATGTCCTCAAACAACTCAATACTGTATCAAACAGTACTGCTGTTGGATCTGACTGCCTTGAACCAAAACTCTTAAAGCTGGCTGCCCCATTCATTGCAGGACCACTGTCTAAAATACTCAATATGTCCCTGGGTGAAGGTGTCATGCCCAACATATGGAAACTGGCCAGAGTCATGCTGGTTCTTGAAAAAGTGGCAAAAAGTTATAGCTAACTACAGCCCAATAGCTATACTGTCAGTATTAAATAAAGTCCTTGAGAAGCTCGTTGCAGCACAGATCTCTGAACACCTCTCCAAGTACAATTTCCTCTACACAAACCAACATGGTTTCATAAAAGGCCACAGCACTCAAGCTGCCTTATTATAACTTACAAATGACACACTTCTTGCCATGGATCAGGGACATCTAACCGGTGCAATATTTATTGATTTGGCGAAGGCTTTTGGTCTTGTTAACCACCTTCTCTGCTAGCTAATCTCCAAGCCTCGGGTTTCTCGTCCAGAACTGTAACCTGGTTTCATAGCTATCTGTCCAATAGGACTCAAGTTGTAAACTTCAACTCGGCCACCTTGGAAAAAGCAGTCATTGATGTTGGTGTACCACAGGGATCTATCCTTGGACCTCTTCTCTTCTCGATCTTTATTAACAACATAGTACAAAACACATCTTCCTGTTCATCATTGCTATATGCCAATTACCTCGTTCTGTACACTAGCTCAGACAATGTGCAGTCTATTAACCAAAATCTCTCTATGGACCTACCAAATATCCAGTCCTAGATCACAAGAAGTAGGCTTGTTCTCAACAGTGGAAAGACCCAGGCTATGCTCTTTGGTTCATCTGCCAAGCTAAAACATAGTCAGGATCTTTTCAGAGTTTCCTTGGCTGATGGTTTCCCCACTGGAGGTGGTAACTTCCTTTAAATACCTGGATGTCCTGCTTGATGAATCACTCACTTATGATTCCCATATAAGCATCATGTATAAGATTGTCAATGCTAAACTGGATTTAGCCTACAAAACGAGCCATATTCTAACCCCTTCTGCAAGGTTGGCCAATGTTAGAGAAATTCTACTTCTGTCACTCTCATATGGATCCGTAATCCATAGTAATGCATCTAAGGCTTCTCTGCAAAGGTGGGACACTACATATAGCTGTATATGCTGATACGCCTCTGCATCCTCTAGGTTAAGACATCACTGTCTACGATATACAGACCTAAATTGGCCCTGTCCTATGGTACACTGGCTCCTCTCTCTCGGTAACCTTCTGGATAGTATTCTGCAGTCTAATATGCCTACCTGCCTCGTCTCTATGCTAACCCCTCAGCCCATCTCCTACGGTCTCTGATCTGCTGATCTTTCCTTGCTTAATATTCCCAGATGTAGAACAACTAAAGGTAAATCTGGATCCTCATGTACCCCCTAGTTACTGGAACTGACTGCCCCTAGATGTACGCCTAGCCCCTAGTCATGCCATATTTAAGAAGAGGCACCGCTCCCTCCTTGCCGTACGTGCCCAATGCTCATGCTTCAATCCACAGTAGGTCATGGGTTACTCTGCTATTGCTGCCTCATAGTTCCCTCCTGTTTGTCTATTGTGTGAGCTTGCACCTTGCTTCTACTGCTTCCCCCAACAAATTTCATACCCTACCCCCCCTTTCCCTCTCTTCCTCCCTCTCGCTATTCTGTATTTCTGCATTTCTGCATTTCTTATCTCCCTAACTTTTGCCAAAACTTTTTTCAGCCAGGTGATTGTATGACATACCAGTACTGTTTTACACTCTTTGGCATTTCTGCACTTTAATGTGATATTACTATAACTGCATTTTGCAGGTACTTACCTTACCTTTGTATAATATACTTTGCGTGCCCTGGTACTATTTTTTGTCTTAACTTTGTCCACTTCCAATTTGTGCTGTGTTGTACATTTCTGACACTGTATGCACCGTACCTGTATCTCTCTATGTTGTGACCTCCCGGGTCGAGCCTGAAAATAGTCACTTTTGTGTCTAGTGCACCTACCCAGTTATCAAAAAATAAATAAATAAAAATAAATGAGTGACCACAAATCTGGGTCACGGAAGTAACAACCTGTATGAGGCCCAATGAAGTCATCAGTTGGAGGAAGTCATGACCAAAATGCGAGAGTTCATCATTGACCCAGGTGTTGAAATCCCCCAGAATTAACCATCTGGGGGATCCCAAATCCACGTCGACAATGAAGTCCTCAACTTCCTGCTGGAATTCTTTCCCATTTCCGGGTGGGCAGTAGATGAGCAACATCCTGCACCCCACACCCACGATACACTCAAAAGATCTGGTGGACCCCACTGACACATCCACAAGGCCCAATTCCGATCTAAAACAGATGGCTACACCCCCGCCCCTACGATCCATCCTCGGGTGGTGTATCTTCGAGTACCAGGCCGGAACTGCTAAGGCCAAAACTGGACCTGCATTCTCATCCAGCCAGGTCTCGGTGACACATGACAGGTCAGATGTCCCAGCAAGATCTAATATAATAGCAGTCTTGTTTTTAATAGACCTGGCATTAAATAACAGTGCCAGAGTAGGATGAACCATCGAGGAAGACCGCACCAACTGTCTGCACTCAGCAGAGCCCTTGGGTATGGGAACCAGGCAGGGAGGACCCTTTCCCTGATCCCATTTTGCCCTAGGACATCTTCTTGTCCCCACTACCCTAGTCCGGCCATCCCCCCTCCACTCCCCCACCAGGCCCAGTCCCCTTTCCTTGTCCTGATTATCCACAAGGCATGACATCTCCTATATGCCTTTGTTGACAAGGGGGGTAATCAAAAGGGCAGAGGTCCCTGAGCCTGGAAGGGGAGTAGCACCTGACTGTCTTAGTTCCCTCCCAGCACATCACTAAAAAGCAGCAGCAGACAATCATCCCTCAACAAAACCACCCCAAACAACCAATCATCTCTATCAATAAACTCACCACAACCAACCACACTATCAAATACTACAACACTCACACACTCCACACTCACCACACACAGAAAAAATAACCTTGCCTGTAGTTAAACAATACATACATCCAAACTTAAAAAATACCTCCCACCAGACCCAATCAAACAGTATAAAATGTATGACAAAAATAGTTATAGCAGCATATAAGGATGTTAAACAGCAAGTAGAGCAGTCACTAAAATCTCTAAATTTTTAATTATGGACCCGAGAGTTCCCACCTCTCAGGTAACAACCAAAACAGTCTTTCACCAGCTTCCTTTCACCTAGACAGGGAAAAGTCCACAAAATTGCTCAGAAGGTTCAAAGTCTAACAGGCACTCTCACTGCCTATAGAACAGAACATGGTCCAAAGCAGAGAGAAAAGAAGGTCTGACCATAACTTGCAAACAGAGTTGTCCTGTTCTGATGCACCAGCTTGAGCCATTGATCTTCAAAAGAAAGATTCCTGGGGTCTTAATGATGCCAGATAATCACTAGTTCGACACCTCTGGTGCATGACTGTCTTCACAGCTGACAATGGAGGCCAACACAGAAGCACCAATTTAGGCAAATTTCAGAGGAGCCTCACCAGCACTATCCCAGGAGGCTGACGCCAGGAATTTCCATGCCCCCTGCTACAGCTCCCGAATGGTGTCAGCCTTCCGGCTCACACCCCAGGCAGCCTAGGAGAAACCAGAAACAACTGGCCCCCTCTTCAGCAGACCCAGTTCCCGGACTCCTGCAAGATTCATGGACCTAGCGACCGACCACCTTGATAGTCTGAATAGGACCACCCTCACTGCCAACAAGTTCCCAGAAAGATCGTAAGTCCCCTGGCTCAGGAACTCCTCTAACTCCTCTGTCCTTTGCCAAAAGAACACCAGACAAAATCTCCAGTTACGGTCCATCTCAGAGTTCCGCTGGGCAGCGGATTGCAGTACACCAGATTCCCACTTAGATCATTCCTCCACGGGTAGATTTTTGTCTTCGGCTTCTTCAGTTTAGCCCATCCTCCAGACCTCCTCCTTGATCAATCCACTTGGACTTCAAACTACCCAGGTAGATAAAAACGTCTACTTCTGCTTAGGATCACTAAATTGAAATGATAAAATAAGCTCTAGTGTTAGGTTCATACACTAGAGTCACAACCTAACTAGATTAAATGAACAAGTTAGTGACTCCATACCAAACCTCTCTACACCCGAAAGTGCACCTACTCTGACTTCCTCACTTAGACGCCCTCACTCACTACCACTAAACAAACTAAAATAAAATAAAATCACAAAACTCTACAGAATAAACGAGTTAAACAAACATAAATCAGATGCAAGCACAGGCATAATAAACAATATAAACTAAAATAAACTAGATAAATCTCAACCTGATCTGCTGCTCCCTGATTGCTAGCCCAGCGTAGCTGCCATCTTCTCTGCCAAAGTCCCTTTCCTGCTTGTTTGTCAATACTAGCTCCAGAAGGTCCACTACAAACAAAAATTTGTCACTAAAGCCTGTGTTCTTGCTCAAAGCATCATAGACAGCCTGTAACCAATCATCTTGTGGAATATTTGTATACAATGATTGTATATCAAGAGTAACCAGAATCCACTCTGGCTCCACTACCATATCTTCTATTAGATTCAACATGTGTGGTGTCTTTCAAATATGTTCTTGACTGCATTGCTACCCCCCCCTTTAGTTGTGCATCAATAAACTGAACCACTAGCTCTGTTAAAGACCCTATACTAGATATTATGGGCCTCATTGCTGGATGCTCCTTACTTTTATGGACATTAGGAAGACCAATGGTTCTACTGGGTTCTGTACTGACAAAAAGTCACTTGTATGCTGCGATTTCAACCCATCCACTACTGCATGATGTAATAGTGTCTATTTGCTGCTTATATTTAACCACTGGATCACTATTTATCCTGCAATAAAAAGCAGTGTTGTTCAGATGTTCAGTCATAGTGGCATGATACTTAGCTTTGCCCATCACCACTATGGCTCTGCCTTTATCGGCAGGTCAAATGGTGATGGCAGAATTTGCTTGCAGTGTTTTCATGGCTTCCTTCTCAGCCTTTGTTCTGTTGAAGCATGATGTTGGTAAATCTTTATGTAGTCTCTCCACATCTTGTTCACACATTTTCAAAAAGACACCAACTGTAGAATTCATAGCAGGCATGTAGGTAGACTTTTTCCTCCAAACCTAAATTTCTTCCTGGTTATCCTCTTCGTATCATTATCACCACTTTCTGGTTCTTTAGAAAACAAAACTTTCAGATTTAACTTTCTTGCAAAGCAGTTTGAATCAACAATAGTGTCAAATTCACTGCTGTTGTTAGTAGGTATGAATGACAGTCCTTTGCTTAAAATAGATTCTTCAGCTCTTGTTAGTGGAAGAGAAGATATATTTATTACTAGTGTATTCTCTAGTGATTTTTCCAAGGGCTGCATATTTTCAGGGTTCTCTAGTAATATTGCCGCCCCTCCTGCACCCATAATTCCTCCTGTTGCTGTCTGTTGCTCACATTGTGTTGGCTTCTGCTGTTGTTGTAAGTTGTCACCCAAACTCCTTTGTGATAGTCTAGCCTTTCCTCTCCCCTTTCCATCAGTATCCCTCTGGGTACCTCATCTACAAATCTAGCTAGTCTGGGGCTTCTGCATACTGTCCTCTGAGGTACAATAGGCACTGTGGGAAATGTTGGATGACTTTGTACTGACACTAAAGTTATATTGCTCTGAGCTTCCACTCTCTGAGCTAATGCTTCCTGATTGGGGGCAGGGGGTCCAGCTTGACTCTCCTGTGTCTGATGTGCCTGCATAATGGGTGCACTGGGATTCTGTTGGAAAGATGTGATTGCTGCATATGAATTTGCACTGCTTCTCCCAACACTTGTTTTGGGTCT
Source organism: Neoceratodus forsteri (assembly GCA_016271365.2). Lineage (NCBI taxonomy): Eukaryota > Metazoa > Chordata > Ceratodontiformes > Ceratodontidae > Neoceratodus > Neoceratodus forsteri. Next base: position 625,661,968 of record CM057458.1, on the reverse strand, counting down.
CCTGTTTCTTGTTGAACCCTGGATAAAAAAGGCTGTCTTTATGTCTGCTTCTCCTCTGCCCTTTGAGAATATCTGTTGTCATCTGACATGCATTCACTCTCTGACCCAGAAGTGCTAGTATATACATCTGCATCTGTATTTCTTTTTAAAATCGGATGCACATCAGAATGCTTTTTGCTTTGTGACTACATACAGATGGGATCCTCCTTTGCTATTCCAAACAACACAACTGTACATGGATAAATTTTAGTTCTTGTACTACAGAGTCTGTGATTTAATTAGCCACTTGCAATTGTTTTTATGTTGGAATGACTGAGATAGGCATGAGGGAACAATACAAATGAGTATTAATAGATAGGCCACTGACAGAGCAAAGGCCGATGGCACATTCATAAGGTAGAAAAAGAAATGGGCAGACTGGATGGGCCTTGCAGTCCTTATCTGTCATCAACTTCTATGTTTCTATGGTAGAACATTTAAAAGCAGAATTTTTGAACATTTGGCATGCATTCGGGCCAAGAAAACAGAAATGCTTTAGCCCAACATGTTCAGAGGGCTGGACATGGACATGTGTTTAAATTCAGGGGTCTTGAGCATGTTAAGTTAGGCCCCAGATAAGGTGATTTAAACAATAAATTACTCTATAGAGCGACATACTGGCAGTATAAGTTAAAAGCAGGTTGCTACCCAGGGTTGAACAATTCCTTCCTGTTAACACTATATTTAAAAAAGTGAAGATGAGTTTAAATAAGCAAAGATGAGTTTATGTACGGAAGTGAAAAATTGATGCAGATCAGTTTTGTGTATAGTCTTTCACTGTTAGGAGTATGTGATGTCATCATTTTAAAATGCAATAAATTATTTTCTAATGCAGTAGTTTTTCTAGGTATAATAAATAGGGGTTTATGATTCCAGTATAATATTTGGATAGATATATTAGTGTAGCATATATGTATTGAAGAAATCTGTAGAATTAATATTTAGAGATATTGTAGTTTTATTTATTAAGTAAGTAGGCACTTTAATTATGTAAGCACGTATATGTATTATATATGTTTAAGTTGTATTGAATTTGTGTAAGGTGCAATATTGGTGGTCTGATTAGGTAACATTAACATACATTGTATAGGGAATTTATGTGCACGTACTATTTATGTATCTATTTAAAATTGTATACTGTGGCCCAGATATTCAAAAGGAGTTGCATGGGCGCAACAGTATTCTTGTCATGCACAACCCACTGATGCGCCCGCATGATATTCAAACAGGGATTGTGCCTGGCGTGAACTCGGCGTGCCGGAGCACATCAGTAATGTATGCGGGCGCAGGTGGGGGCGTGTCGCATTACTCCGTGACATCCTGATATTCAGCCCGGGATGTGCTGAGTCCATGCATACACAACTCCTACTTGCGCCGCACACAGGTGAGCCAAAAAAAAAGGAACAACAGCTGGCCACCCACAGGTGAGCTGCCATATTGCAGGGCACAACATGGCGGCTGCCACCTGTGGGTGGCCACCCGAGCTCCAGCTGCACCTCCGTGGCGGCGCCCCCCCATGCCCGATCATGGGCATCTGTTTAAAAAAATCACATCCTATCTCCCTGGTGGTCCAGTGGACCGCTGTCATCCTGATCGCGGGCTTAAGTATTAAAATCAAAGTCCTATATCCCTTGTGGTCCAGTAGACCGCTGTCAGCCTGATCGCAGGCATTTGTATAATAAAATTATGTCCAATATTCCTGGTGGTCCAGCGGACCCCCCTCCCCACCCATCCACTGTACCCGCCCCCGGTCAGCGGTGGGCGGCAACACCCACCCTCCTGCCGCCCGCCCGACCGTGACACCGTAGGTAGGGCTGTCGCCCATCGATCCACAGCATGAGCCAATGGGCGTGCAGCCCATACCGTACCACAATGCGAATGGCAATGGATCATTCACATGGACTTAATACAATGCAAACGCTAGCAACATTGGCTCCGCTGGACCAATGGGGACGCCCTCTAGGTATCATCAATGGTATGGACGGTAAGCGGTACCGCTCGCCGTGACCGGGAGGAGGCAGGGTAGTGAGTACAGTGGGCCAGGTAGGAAGTGGGTCCACTGGACCACCAGGATATTGGACGTAATTTTATTATACAAATGCCCATGATCGGGCTGACAGCGGTCCACTGGACCACCAGGGATATTGGACTTTATTCTTTATACTTAAGCCCGCGATCAGGCTGACAGTGGTCCACTGGACCACCAGGGATATTGGACTTCTTTATTTTTACATTCAGCCCGCGATCAGGCTGCGAGCGGTCCACTGGACCACCAGGGATATTGGACGTGTATTATTTTTACATTCATAGAAACATAGACTTTGATGGCAGATAAGGACCACTTGGCCACCCAGTCTGCCCATTTCCCTACCTATTGGATAAGCTGCAGATTCTAGTTAACCAACAGCCTACTTCCTGCAACCCACCTAACATTCAGCCCATGATCGTGCTGCAAGTGGTCCACTGGACCAACAGGGATATAGGACTTCTGTTATTTTACATTCAGCCCGCGATCAGGCAATGGGGCACATTGCCGCACTGTGCAGGGGGCGTCAGTCCCCGACGGCTGCAGCCTGGCAGGAAGCCAGGTGCAAGTCGCCGGGGATCGGCACACTGCATGCAAAAGGGTCCATACTGACATGCAAATGGCCACATTTGCGCCTTCCATGAATTATGGCCTCATTTCCATGTGCGCTTTTGAATATCGTGGTTGTTGCGCCTAGTGTGATGGAACTTGCACTAGCGCATCCCATTGCTCCACTCTGGCCACTTGCGCTGGTGCAGTGCCACTGTGCCATGCACACTGCGGGTGGTCAGGGTGCGATATTCAATGATGCTGTGCCATGGCGCAGCTCTGTTGAGTATCGCCCAGTCAAAGCCTCTGTGCAGCCAAGTTACGCTGCGCCCAGGCTTGCGCCACAGTCTGGTGCAGTCTGAATATCCAGGCCTGTGTCTTTAAGAGTTTGGTTATTTTCATGCCAGGTAGTGACACTAGGGGGCAATATAAATTTAGATTTTTCCTGGCTGCTGATGTCTTGAAAAGGCACCAGTGCAACGTGAAACATTGATGGTGGAAGTAAGGGGGTGCTATTCTCTTACAGTATGTATTGAAACATTTTTTTTTTACTTTTTTTATTAAAGAATCAGTAATTAGTGTGTCCTAATAAGTGGACTGCATTTTTTTCTTTCACAATTGTTTGAGCCCATGTTTTTTCCTTACTTAGCTTAGTTGCCTACCCTTGTACAGTACTGTTTAGCTTACTTGGATGTTTTCCAGTGCCCTGTTTTTGTATCTTCAGCATCGTATATATGCCCATAACTCATTAGTATACCTGTTGTTGCTACTGTGTCAGCAGTTACCTAATGTATAATTGTGCACTTTCTTGGACTACACAGTACAGAAAATTTCATTAGTTATTATTTGTAGTTTATTTATAAAATTGATCTATATATATCTATCTATATATATGTATATAACCCAGATAGACCATCTTAGGGTAGCTGGTTCATTCCACTGGGGTGTCAAACAGATGAGGCATACTGATGAGCCCTGGTAGGACGAAACAGGTGTCTGTGTCTTCTGTTGGCACCCTTTGCAAACTGTGTGATAGGCCTTTCGGTACCATGCATTTCTGCTTCAAGTTGAACCAGCATAATATTCTGTGGTGATTTGCATATGCAGCCCATGATGCTTTGCATTGTGGGGGCATGTGTGATTTTGTATATCTATATCTATATATCTAACTATATATGTATATACACATATATATGTATATAGCTTTTTATTCTTCCTTGAGCTCTGGCAGGAGGCTTCGGCCCTCTTGATGGAGGGCTCTCTCTCCAGTCCTGCCGCTCTCACACTCGCTGTCCCTGGTAGTTCCCCCATGGATTACCCCCCATGGCAGGACCAGGAAGGAGGTGGCCTGCTTCACCCCCCTCCCTGGAGACCCAATCCAGAAGCTGGGCACGGCCCTCTGATGCAGCGGACCATCACAGAGCCTGCCAGGCTTTTTTCCTCCATTTTTCTCCTGCCCCCCCCACCAACATAAGGACATCAGAGCATGCCTCCCAACCCGTACTGCCCTCTAGCCACCACCAGAGGTCAGTTAGCGAGCAGGATGACAAGTCTTCCTCCCCCTGAGAGAAGAGAGCAGTCCTGTGGACACTCGATCCTCTCTTCCCCCTGTCGACCCTCTGTGTCCTGGGCTTATTCCCAACCTGGGTCACTAACATAGCATGAGGTGTAGCGAACAGTGCCTCAAACTCCAGCGCCACTGGCCCATTATTTGTAGTTTCTGTTGTGTCAGTATTCACCCAATGTATATTGTGCAGCTCTTTCTGGAATGTGCTGTATAGAATTTGTTGTTGGTGAACCAGTGCTCTGTTTTGTATTTATCTTTGTGTCATTTTCATGGCCCAGGTCATGCCTGAGAACAGTCCCTAGGATCAGTGCACTCAGCTGGTGAAGGGAGAGAGGGAGAGAGAGAGAGAGAGAATAAATATTTAGCCCATTTTAATCTTTTTGTGGGTAGAGGAAGTGCGCATTTCTTTTCTGTTGGATACAAACCCACCTTACAGCTGAGTGTCAAAAGAAACCAGGAGCCACTGCAAACATCTACAGTAGCCTGGTGGTGGTGTAAAGTAGTGGCATTAAAACACCTGAATATAGAAGTATGGGGGGTTGTCTTTAGTATAAAAAGACTCTGCTCCACAAATCAGTTAAAATTCCTTTACTTTCTTTATCTTCCCCTACATTTCGGTCCTTATTTGAGCTTGTTCATGGGGTAATTATGTAATTCTCTGTGTTTTTTCCTGTTAATATATCATTTATACACATTTTAAACCAGTTCATTTAGTTATTTGCTTATTACAATTGTTTACTATAACAAAATAATGTTTTACAGTTCATATTCACCATTCAATTGCATTTAGGCAGTGGCTTTTTCCAAAACCTTTTCTTTTACTCATTCACTTTTTATAGTACTACACCACGTCATGCCTTCTTTTTTAACAAAAGGAGAAATGTTGTGCTAAAACAACAAAAACAGGGCAGCTGTGAGCAATTATGTCCCTTTAAGTCATGCCTCTCTTAAGCATACCGTTTTACTACTACTTAAATCATATAAGCCTGACACTTTTTAAATGAAGAAAGCAACACAAATTTTTACCTTTAGATTTCTTGCCTTTTTGCCCTTTTAGCTCTGTTTTAATTAGCTCTGTTTTTATCTCTGTAAAAAAAAAAAGCAGTGTTTGGACAGTTTGTTTTACTAGTCCCATTTTGTACAGTGCTTGCTCAAAGTTTATAAATCATTTCAATTTAGAGATCCAATTGCAAGTTTTGATGCTCCCCTATTGCTTTAGAGCACTTTCGGAATAAGGCCTCTCTTAATGTTTCCTTTCTATGGACATGCATGCTCCCAAAATGGCTGAGCAGCTCCTCCTTGCTGTTGCTTTCTCATTCCCTCTTGAGCCTCTTTGCATATTCCCATGGCGCGATATGATGATGTTATGCACAAGCTACTGCACATGTGCAGGCTCAGCAAAAGCCAAGCCATAGCTTCTATGTGTAACACATAGTCGGGGTATACAAACAGGCTCCTTCTGCTTATTTTGAGGCATAAATCAAGGGATCTTTTTCCGACATTCTATTACCATATGTTGCAAATCTCTTTAGACATTCTTACAATTATAAATCCTGTTTGGTTATGTAATTTTACAGTCCTCATGTTCATAGGGGGTGCATATGGAGGCATGAAGCGGGAGGTCAAGTGTGCTGACAGATGCATCGACTTTCATTTACAGCCTCTTATAGAAAAAACAGCAGCCTATGTTAGAGATATTACTGATATTATATTAAAGCTTAAAATATATCAGAAAGAGGGATTCCAGAACAAATAATTTTAGTGACTTTCGATGTCACTGAACTATATACAGCAATACCACATTGGGAAGGTGCTGAATGTATTGGGGGAACTGTTAGATAAAAGGGGCAGACATGCAAAACCATCTACAAGAATTTTACAGGAGATGGCAGAATTTATTCTGCAGAATAACCATTTTGAATTTGATAATAAATTTTATTTGCAAAAGAAAGGTACAGCAATGGGGTCGACAATGGTCCCTACATATGCAGATGCATATATGAACAGATTTGAAGAAAAATATATATTCAATGTGGAGACAAACAGATTTCATCCGAATATTATGGTCTGGTTACGCTTTATGGATGACATTTTTATGTTATGGCAAAGAAATGAACAAACATTGCAGATATTTTTTCAGGAACTTAACACCAAAAATGGGAATCTAAAATTTGTCATGAATTTATAATACAGTTACTGTCCCTTATTTAGATTTGAACATTTTTATTGAACATGGTAAAATTGAGACTTCATTATACAGGAAACCCACAGATAGGAACACGGTTCTACACAATAGAAGTTTTCACGAAAACAAGCTAAAAAATAGCATACCCTATGCGCAAATTAACTAGAACTAAAATAAATTGCAGTCGGGAACAAGATGCAATGAAAGAGATGAATAGCATGATCAGCAGGTTTAAAACCCGTGGATACCAGACATGGACATTAAAAGAAGCAGAGAACAAAATGAAAACTAGAAACAGAGATGAACTGTTGGAAAAACAAACACAAAGTAAGGAAGACCAGAGACTGGTATTTTCTACAAAATTCAATCATAAAATGGGGAGCATTAGAAAAATAATAAACACTGGTATCTTGTAAAAATGGACAATAAACTGAACAAAAATTTACAACAAAAACCTATTGTAGTAGCTAAGAAAGTAAGAAACCTGAAGGATGAATTGGTCCAATCACAATACAGGAAACCAGAAAAACAGGGACAACAGCTGCTACTTGGACCATTAAGTCCAGGTATGGTACCATGTGGAAAATGTGCTGTGTGCAACCACACATCTAAAAAACAATGCTACATTCATCCACATACAGGAGAAAACTTTAACATAAAACAACACATTTCATGTAGCACAGAGGGTGAAGTTTACTTAATACAGTGTCCACGTGACCTTATTTATGCAGGACAAACTAGAAGAATACTTAAAACCAGAATTTTAGAACATAAAAGAGACATCAGAAATAGGGGCCCGGATTCACCTGTGGCTGTACCCTTCAATAATAGTGGACATACTGGAGCCTCATTAAGATACTGGGGCTTGGAGAAAGTTGAACCCCCCAGAAAGGGGATGAAGTTTTAGGAATAAATTACTAAATGCAGAAATGAAATGGATTTTTAACATGCATACTCTAAACCAGACAGTTGGAATGAACATGGAGACCAGCTGGCAGGCATGTAAATGAGGAAGAAAAAAATATAAAAATATAATAACTTTTATGTTTTAAGAGCAGACCTCAGATTCATTGAGTTGTGGTGCATAATGGAGGGTAACACATAAGGTGAAAGTATAAGGTATCTCAAAATATGATATATGAAAACTTTGTGGAAATAAAACATTAGTATATGCCTATGTGTAAATATAAGGGTAAAAGATTCATTTTGTAATATTTTCTAAATAAATAAAATTAAAATTTGATTATGTTTTTAGTTAATAGTTTTAAAGAATAATAAATTCATGTTTATTTTTTTTTAATTTTATTTAGTTTTTGTTGATCGGGTAAGTGCACTAGACAAATCCTGCCTATTTTCAGACATGACCCAGGGGAGGGGGATACAGATGAATGCCAACCGACCTTGAAGCAGATTAAGCTGTTGGTGGTATTTTTTAGTGAATGAGGGAAATTTGGCCAGGACACCAGGGAAATTCCCCTGCTCTTGCCAGTAGGGGGACAGGCCATCTGCATGATGGCCACTCGGAGTGGGATGCCAGAGGAAGAGGACGTCTGTACGGTGGGAGAACTTGCCTCCGCTCCCACTGTTCTTGCTAATGAGGCTGATCTTCAGCGATGTACGGAAGCTGATTCGGATGACAAATTTCATGACTCTCCCATTTCCATGGAGGAAGTGGAGAAAATAGTTCAAACCTCTACTAATGAGGTTAATGTAGTTAATGAGGAGGTTTCCCTTAAGTCTGATGGTTTGCATGGAACAGGCTTGTCTAGAAAGGGTCTTTTGCAGCAAACCAAAGCCGTGGAATTTACTCAGAAGCTGCAGCTTTTGGAGGCTCTCCCTGTCATTAGTGCTGTTAATCCTGTCAACATGGCAGCTGATGTTCAACCTTCTGAAGGCTCCGCGGGGTGCGGTGAGTCAGCTTTCAGCTTTCCTGTCAGTGCAAACTCTTTGAACTTTGACGCTGTCGAACTACAGGCTGGCAGTGATTTTGTTGGTTTTAACAAGTGCCTAAAGCCTGTTAGTTTACAAACTGAGGGAAAAACTGTTCTTTCAACGGTTGTTGCAGCGGACCAACAAGAGGTCCCCATAGCTTTACCATCTGCTAAATTTACTCAAGATGCCCACTCCCTGCTCAGTAAATCAACAGGATTTGTGTTGAAAAATCTGGCTGGTAATGAGTCTATTTCCTATCCTGCTGTTGTTTACCAGTCCACAGCGGAGTCGCACGTTGGGGTCACGGAGTTTATGTTTTCTAAAAAAACTCCCCAGTAGCAGGACAACCGCAATATTGGAGTTATACCCAATCCTTTACCTGTTAATACAAGTGCTGCACTTATTGCCTCTGAGCTAACCAGGGAGTCTTGGACACCGGGTAAAGCCCTTGCATGGGCTGGATGGAAGCAGGCCCCATCTGGTATCTGGACGCCCGATCCTGCATGGGATGCTGACTTTTCTCTTCCTCAGCATTCCCTAGACTGGAAACCTGGTACAACAGTGAACATTTGTACAGAGGGTTTTAACAATAAGGAGAAGTCTGATGTACCCTGGCCTTATTCCGCTACCAGACCTTTAGACTCACATGTTCTACAGTCCGTCGTTCCCAAGGATGATTCTGGCCTTCCTCCTCAAGATATTTCTCCCTCATTAAATGACTCTTCTTCATCTAACTGTCCTACACAAAAGCCTTTAATGTCTGAGCTGTTTTCTAATGCCAAATGGGAAGCAGCTCCAAGATGAAATGCAGTTCGCATACACTACAAAGGGGGCCTGGAGAATAGGCCGGACAGATACTTTGTTGGGAAAACTTTACTGAATGATTCCCTTCATTTCTCACCAAAGGATGTGTTTACTTTCATAAATATTTCCGGAGAGGACAACTTCGATGTTAGTTTTAGGACATCACATGCCTTAGACCTATTTTGGGAAAGATACGGGCAGGGAATGTGGGGGGGATTGGGGTGAAAATTCCTGTGCCTTGCAGAAGATCTTCCAGGAATTTTCACCCCAAACCCCATTCCTATAGAATCCAATAATTCTTATACGGCCTTATTCACTCCATGGGGGGACACAGAAATGGATTTGGGAGACTCAGACTTTCAGAAATCCTCTCTGTCCTCCATTTCCCAGACTGTTGACAATATAAGGAGAAAAAAAGGAAAAAATAGGGGTTGCTGTATTTCTAAAGTTCTTCAATGTTGTTTTCCTGGGGATCTTTGAACACCCATAGCTTATTAAATGCTATCAAAAGGCAAGCTCTTTTCCAATATATTCATGACCAAAATGTTTCAGTCTATTTTTTACAGGAAACGTGGATGCATTCAATTGAACAATTGTCTGCTTTCAAGCGAGAATGGTCCTGGGGGCCTTCCTATTGGTCATTTGGGACCGATAGTGCAGATGGCATAGGCATTTTATTTAATTCTTTCAAATTTTCACTTCATAACTTAATAGATCTCATTCATTGTACAGTCATGATTTTGGATGGGAAATGGCAAAACATATGTTACCGGTTTATCAATATTTATAACTCTCAGTCTAAAGCAGCTAGAGTTGCATGTGTGAAGGCAGTGCAGACTTTCCTGGTTACCTCTGTTAAGGTGTTATGGGGTGGTGATTTTAATTGTAGTGTCATTAACACACCCCAGCAGAATAAAATAATCTACTGCGATTCACATGCACTTAACTCCATAATTAAGATGGCTGGTTTGCTTAACTGTATTTCCTACTTTTCTCATGGACCCAAGTTTTCATTTGTGAAAGGGAAAGTTCACACTTTAATTGATTACATGTTAGTTTCTTCTTCTTCTGTACAGGTTAACTACTTTTATGACACCCAGTGAATTCACAGATCACCTTTTTTTATTGTGTACTTTTAAATATACAGGCCTGACTGAACATAGACAGGTTAGGTGGAAACTAAATACTTCCATTCTAGACTCCTCCCACATGCAGACCTGTGTTAAATTTATTTTAAGAGCTCATATATCAGTGTTTTTTTTTTATACACAGACATGGGGGCATGGTGGATGAAGGCAAAAACAGGTTTAAAAAGCAAGGGGTAATAGCTAAAGATCACAATTTTTTGAAGTACTTGTCTCTTAGACAACAGCTACAGAAGCTCATTATAATTGCATACACTTCTAGGCAAGACTACTCAGAGCAAATTAAACAAGCATTTGTCAATGCCGAACGTTCGCTTGCAGGTATTTGCAGTGGTATTTGGCACTTGGACATGGCTTAAAAAAATCAGTGACAAAGAAGTACAAGCATTTGTCAGTGCTGAATGTTGCTTGCTTCTATGTGCTTTTTAGGTATTTGGAAGTCATTGGAGTGCAAATATTGAAAATTCGCCAGAACTTACGAAATGCGCGAGGAACCGCGCACCCATGCTTGTAAACAGTCATTTTAGGAATTTTTCACCAAATTTTCAACATAGCCATTTAAGACCTCTGCTCATGAACAGTGTTACTGTGATTTTCTTAATGTGCCCATACATTGATTTTGCACACGACTGCAGCCATTATGCGCTACATGGAGGAAACACGTTTTGGGCAGGATGTGAGAAAATGACAGCTGTACTGCTCATAAGGAGGTGTGGTAAAATGGCAATGTTGAAATCTGGAGTGAAAATATTGAAATTCGCAAACTTACAGTGTCTGTAAGTAGGAGTTTCTTGTAGCACTTAAGCTCGTAAAACAGTCATTTTAGGAATTTTTTCACCAAATTTTCAACATAGCCATTTAAGACCTCTGCTAATGAACAGTGTCACTGTGATTTTCTAATGTCCCATACATTGATTTCACACACCAACTGTGCCATTGTGCGCTACATGGCGGAAACATACGTTTTGGGCAGGATGTGAAAAATGACAGCTGTACTGCTCATAAGGAGGTGTGGTAAAATGGCAATGTTGAAAATCTGGAGTGAAAATATTGAAAATTCGCGAACTTACGAGCGTGCATAGGAACTGCGCAACGCACACTCGTAAAACAGTCATTTTTAGGAATTTTTTCACCAAATTTTCAACACAGCCATTTTAAGACCTCTGCTCATGAACAGTGTCACTGTGATTTTCTTTAATGTGTCCCATACATTGATTTCGCACACCGACTGCGCCATTGTGCGCTACATGGGCGGAAACACATTTTGGGTGAGATGTGAAAAATGACAGCTGTACTACTCATAAGAAGGTGTGGTAAAATGGCAATGTTGAAAATCTGGAGTGAAAATATTGAAAATTCGAGAACTTACGAGCCTGCCTAGGAACTGCACAACGCACGCTCGTATAACAGTCATTTTTTGGAATTTTTGCACCAAATTTTCAACATGGGGTTTTTGGGACCCCTTCCCATGAATGATGTCACTGTCATGGTGTTATTCAGGCCCAAAGGGTGATTTCGCACAGTGACTGTGCAGTGACTGCGAAATCACCCTTCGAGCCGAATAACGCCATGACAGTGACATCATTCATGAGAAGGGGTCCCAAAAACCCCATGTTGAAAATTTGGTGCAAAATTCCAAAAATGCCTGAGATATGCAATAAAGTTGAAACCCCTATCTAGCCCATTATACAGCTTACCGGCATTTCCTCAGTTCGCGGTCGGCTTTGAAGAGTGCAGGCGTAGTTCCCGGTCCACGAAGATCGTCGCGCGAGCTCGGAGGTAAATATGGGGTGAGGGGTGTGGGGAACAGGAGTGCGCAGTGGGTGGACTGCGGTTATGGGAGGGGCCAGGAGACTACGTGGGACCGTTTTTCTTTACAGGTTTTATTTTTTAATGATGGCGTGGGACGTTTGCCAAACTGGGGTGGGCTCCCAAGCGTGGCACAAAATTGAGGGGGTGTTCAGCCGACAGGGATTGGGCACCCCATCGGTAAAAGATCACTTGCCACTGGCGGGCTCCCAGCATGGCACCTTGTACTGGGAGTGAAGCCGACGAGTTGGGCACCCCGTCGGCAGACGATGCAGGACGCTGCCATGCTGGGGTGGGCTCCCAGCGTGGCAGTAAAGATTTTAGAGCGGGCGGCATGACGGTGCTGTGTGTGACAGCAGTGGTTTTCTTTGAAGAGAAGACCACCGCTGTCATACACAGCACCGCGTCCGTTGGTGCAGGACTGCCACACCTGCTCAATGGAGCAGGGGATTGCAGGGGAAGGGCACACCTCCAAAGTGTCCCATTCTCCCAAGACGTCCCTTGCGCATGCGCGCAAGCATATGTAAAAACTTAAATCTAGTATGCAGGTATATCAGTATGATAGAGCTAGGACTTTACAAGCTATTCTTACCAATGGTGTGAAAAAGCTCTCATAGGTGATCCCTTTGAGGCTTGTAAAACCTTGAGAGAATCTTCCACATTTGATTTTCTAATAAATTCTGTTGGTTCTAGAGCTACAACAACTGAGCAGTTAAGAAATTTGATTAAGAGCCATTATCAGTCCTTAGAATCTGACTTCCCTATTCATGAGGACTTGATACTTTCTTATTTAAAATCTACAAAGTCATCTTCTGTGTCGACAGAAGCTCTAAAACTGTTAGGGCCTATTAACCGAGGCAAAATAATTGAGGCAATTCAGAAGCTGAAGCCGAATATTTCACCAGGGAAAGATAAATTATATAAATGTTTTCAAAAAGAATTAAAAGAATTAAAACAAAAAGAATTAAGTAAATGCCTTCTCATTCTGTTTAAATATTTTTTTGATACTAATTCTATATTCCCTTCCTTTTCTGAAGGATTATTAATCCATTTGTTTAAATCAGGAGATAGGAATGATATAAAGAATTGGAGGCCCATTACCCTGTTAAATTCTGACTACAAAATGTTTACTAGCATTTTAAATAATAAGTTAAAAAGATATGCTAAGTGTGTGATATCTCCTTACCAATTTTGTGGAATTCCCGATAGAAGAATTCAATCTGCTTTGATGATCATAAGAGATGTCATCAAACACTTATCCCTGGCTGGTATATCTGGATGTGTAGTCATTGCAGATTTTGAGAAAGCATTTGACAGAGTTTATCTACCTTTCCTTTTTTTAGCATTAGAAAACTATGGGGTTCCTCTTCAAATGGTTAATCTTATTAAAACGCTATTTAAGTATAATTCAGTTTGCCCCTTTTTGAAAGGTTGTACAGCCAAAAGCTTCCATTTAAAGACTGGGGTTCATCAGGGTTGCCCCCTGAGTCCTCTTCTTTATGTCTTCTCGCTGGACCCCCTTTTACAGTCTTTAGTTAACTTACCACAGTGGACAGGAATTGTAGGGGATACTTTAGATAGTCAGCTATTTTCGCAGGCCTACGCGGTTGATATGATACTATACTTTTCAGACCAAGCTCAAATTCATATATTTTTGGAAGCTTTTTGAACTTTTTTCTATAGTTTCAAATGCCAAATTGAATTTGCAAAAAACTAAAGGCTTGTTTATTGGGGCAATGGGGCTTGCTAGATGTGGTATAGGATGGTATTTGCATTTCCCGGAGCCTGCTTAAGATTTTAGGCATTCTTTTTGGTCCCCAAAACCTGCCAGTTGAGAATTGGGAGTTAGTGCTTGAGAAGGTTGAAATAAAAGTTAATAGACGGAAACAGTGGAAATTTGCTGAGCTGAAGCACAGATACATCTTAAAACAATTTATTATACCCTGCTTGCAGTATGTGGCCATGATTTTCCCTCTCCCGTCCCAGCTGGAGACAAAAATTTATAGTGTTTTTTTTTTTTTTCAAATGCTATGGAGGAATCGTTTAAATCCAGTAAAGAGGCATTATACTTATATGAGTAAAAAATCTGGGGGTCTTGGGATGATAGACCCAATTGTATTTCTCTACATCCTGTTTTTTATGAATTCTATTAAATGTGGTTTGGCTCCAGCAGTAAGTGTTGCACAGGGGTGGGTTCATAGGGCCCTTGGTAAATATTTTACAGTTTGGCATAATCTAGCTCAAAAATGAATCCCCGTGTTCATATTTCTTTGTATTTTAGACCAGCTGTACAAAAATTATATAGATGGCAAATCACTAAAGAAATGATTATGAATAATACCATGCAGACTATGTATTAATTGGTCATGGAGGCAATACATCCTCAAGACCCCTGTTTTAAGAATTGCCCATCAGCTTTGAATTCTAAGGTTTTAGCTCAACTAAATAATACTAGATTGCCTCTAAACCAGTGGGAAACACAGTGGCTGATCTTGTATGGACGACTGAGTGTTCGAGGACGCGCAAAGTATAAAGCCAAAGAAGAGAGGAATTGCCCTTATATGGACTGAATAAATATTGAAGAAACGATGGAACATTTTTTCTTACAGTGCTCTTATTCTAAACACTTGTGGGTTTATTTGGCAAAAACTTTAAATGGCTCACTTCTGTCACGTATGAAATATTGGTGTTGGGAATTTATCCTACTAGTTTTTCTCATTTTCATGTCAGCACGTTAACTTTATTTTTTTGTTGTGCAAGATATTTCTTATGGCAAGCTAGATGCCAATGGGTCATTTATCAAACAAAAATGTCTTATGAATGTTATAGCATTTTAGTCTCAAATGAACTTTCAAGGATATATTTACAAGACCCTCAGATGTTTGCTTCACATAAACTTATGAAATGGTGGAAAGGTTTCACTCACTTTATAAAATGTAAGTAATTTTTTTTTGTATGTAAATGATTGTTTTTTCAAAGACTAAGGAGGTTTTTTTTATGTTAGGGTTATTTATTTTTCATGACTACCTTGTTATACTGTGTTGTTATGTATGTTTATTATTACAATAAAAACTCCTCTACTGTTTTCATTAAGTGCCATGGGATCTTTAACATCCACCTGAACTACCACCAATCCAGGCAGATGGGACCTCAGTTTAACGTCTCATCCAAAAGACGGCACCTCAGAAGTGCAGCACCCCTCTCATGCTGCACTACAGTGTCAGTACTGGGATATTAACCCAAGTGCCAGATGTGGGAACTGAATCCACAGCCCACTGATCTCCCAGCCTCAGAGGCGAGTGTGCTACCTACTGAGCCACTGATACTGCTAAATGTTTGCATGTAGCTAAATTGAAAAAATTAGCAGGTGACCTTTATCAGTACATTTGACCTCCTGCTTTATGCCTCTGTGTACACCCCTATGAATGTTAGGCCTGTAATATAACATTCTTAAATGCATGGATTTATGATTATAAGAATTCTAAAAGAGATTTGTAACATATTGTAATAGATTGACCTTCTACATAGAAACATAGACTTTGACGGCAGATAAGAACCACTTGGCCCACCCAGTCTGCCCATTTCCCTACCTACTGGATAAGCTGCAGATTTTAGTTAACCAGCAGCCTACTTCCTCCCACCCCGACTATAATTGCCTTATGTCTGTTCCATGCATGTTTGAATTCCTCCACTGTTTTAGACCCCACAGCCTCTACAGAAAGGCGGTTCCATGTGTCCACCACTCTCACCATGAAAAAAGGTTTCCTCACATTACCCCTGAACCGTCCCTCCTCTATCTTTAAATTGTGCCCCCTTGTTCTTACACATCACTTTTTCTGAAAAATTCTGCCCTCCTGGACTTTGTTGATTCCCTTGAGGTACTTTAACGTTTCTATCATGTCCCCCGTCCCTCATTTCATCAAGGGTATACATATTAAGCTCTCTCAGTCTCTTCATATGGTTTCTGATGCAGACCCTGCACCATTTTAGTTGCCTCCTCTGGACTGCTTCCATCCTGTCTATGTTCTTGCATAGATGAGGTCTCCAAAACTGCACACAGTACTCCAGATGGGGTCTCACCAACTGTCTGTACAGAGGGATAACCACTTCCCTTTTTCTACTTGTGATGCCCCTTCCTATGCATCCCAGTATCTCCCTGGCTCTCCTTACTGACTTCTCACATTGCTTACCCACCTTTAGATCATCTGATATGACTACCCCCAGGTCCCTTTCCATTTTATTTGTTGTTAGTACCTCCCCTGCTGTTGTGTACTCTTCTCCTGGGTTTTTGTTTCACAGGTGCATTACTTTGCACTTCTTTGCTTTGAATCTAAGTTGCCATATGTCTGACCATTCCTCCAACCTTGCCAAGTCCCTTCTCATCCTTTCTACCCCCCTTGTGTATCAACTCTGTTACAGATCTTTGTGTCATCTGCAAAGAGGCATACCTTTCCCTCCAGACCCTCTGCAATGTCACCTGTAAAGATGTTAAAGAGGACTGGACCTAGTACTGAGCCCTGAGGTACTCCACTAGTGACCCCCTTTCTTCGGAATGTGTTCCATTCACTATTACCTTCTGTGTCCTGTTGTACAGCCAGTTTGCTACCCAGGCTACCACCCTGGGACCCACTCCCAGGCTGGCTAACTTGATTATCAATCTTTTGTGCAGGACTGTGTCAAATGCCTTGCTAAAGTCTAGGTAGGCCATATCCACAGCCCCTCCCTGGTCTATTACTTTGGTCACCCAGTCAAAGAAATCTATTAGATTCGTCTGACATGACCTTCCTGCTGTAAATCCATGCTGCTTTTGGTTCTGTGCCCCGCTGGCCTCTAGGTACTCAACAATTCTGTCAGCACACTTGTCCTCCTGCTTCATGCCTCCATATGTACCCCTACGAACATGAGGGCTGTAAAATAGCATAACCAAACATCAGGATTTATAATTGTAAGAATTTCTAAAGAGATTTGCAACATATGGTAATAGAATGTTGGAAAAAGATCCCTTGATTTATGCCTCAAAATAAGCAGAAGGAGCCTGTTTGTATACCCCGACTATGTGTTACACATAGAAGCTATGGCTTGGCTTTTGCTGAGCCTGCACATGTGCAGTAGCTTGTGAATAACATCATCATATCACGCCATGGGAATATACAAAGAGGCTCAAGAGGGAATGAGAAAGCAACAGCAAGGAGGAGCTGCTCAGCCATTTTGGGAGCATGCGTGTCCATAGAAAGGAAACATTAAGAGAGGCCTTATTCCGAAAGTGCTCTAAAGCAATAGGGGAGCATCAAACTTTGCAATTGGATCTCTAAATTGAAATGATTTATAAACTTTGAGCAAGCATTGTACAAAATGGGACAAGTAAAATGAACTGACCAAACATTGTTTTTTTTTACAGAGATAAAAAACAGAGCTAATTAAAACAGAGCTAAAAGGGGAAAAAAGGCAAGAAATCTAAAGGTAAAAATGTATGTTGCTTTCTTCATTTAAAAAGTGTCAGGCTTATGTGATTTAAGCAGTAGTAAAATGGTATGCTTAAGAGAGGCATGACTTAAAGGGACATAATTGCTCACAGCTGCCCTGTTTCTGTTGTTTTTGGACAAAATTTTTCCTTTTCTTAAAAAAGAAGGCATGACGTGGTGCAGTACTATAAAAAGTACATGAGGAAAAAAAAAGTTTTTGGAAAAAGCCACAGCCTAAATGTAATTGAATGGTGAATATGAACTGTAAAACATTATTTTGTTATAGTAAAGAATTGGAATAAGCAAATAACTAAATTAATTGGTTTAAAATGTGTATAAATTATATATCAACAGGTAAAAAAACACAGAGAATTACATAATTACCCCATGAACAAGCTCAAATAAGGAACAAAACGTAGGGGAAGATAAAGAAAATAAAGGAATTTTAAATGATCTGTGAAGCAAAGTCTTTTTATACTAAAGTCCTTCCCCCCCAATACTTCTATATTCAGGATTTGCTGCCAGTTCCTCGGGGGAGGCTGACGATTAAGAAAAGAACATTTACTCCATTGCCCATCACAACAGAACACCTGCCTGCACCCTGCTTTCACCTACCTGTGTGATGGTGTCTGGCTAGCTTCAAGGAAGGTTAGTTACAAGGGCTGGCAGATACTTACATGGGTTAAGAAATACAAACAATAAATAACAGTGCTAATAGGAATTACCACAGAGGTGGAAATCTTTTTCAAGGTGTATAGGGCCAGATACTTGAAAGGAAGGGGGTGATGGCGCCCATGAGAAGCAGCTGATGTCGCATCTTTGCAACGTGGTGCTTCAAGATGCCCAGGTGAAGAAACGCCACTGCCATGGAGGAAACTCGAAGAAAGGAAGATATAAGGAAGAGTTGAAAACTAACTAAAGGATGAGACTAAGTGGAAACTTAAATATTAAATAATGCCTTTTTTATCATGGTTGTGCTGTTTTTTACTTACAGTGTCCCTATCCTCTATCTTCTTGACTCTAACCTGAAGCGGGAAGTTCAAAATTCACTGCTCTTCTCTCCCCTGTATGGAATAATAATAATAAAACTTTATTTATTGAGCGCCTTTTAAGTGCCAAGGCGCTTTACAGTATTTAAAACAGGTTCCCTAAAGTATAACAGTTAAAATATAAACCAATTAAAATTCAGAACAATTCATGAAAAGCTTGGCTCCACAACAAAGTCTTAGGTGCCGGCTCGAAGCCCCCCATGGTTGCACATTCCCTAAGCTGACGGGGCAGAGAATTCCAGAGGATTGGGGCCACAAACATAAAAGCATGGACTCCAGAAGATTTCAAAGTAACCTTCAGAATCTCCAGCAACCCCATATCAGCCAAACGGAGCTGTCACACAGGGTCATAGGGAGTCAGAAGCCCTTTCAAGTAGTTGGGACCAAGTCCATGTAACGCTTTGTAGGTCAATAAACCTACCTTAAAGGTGATCCGCCACTGAATGGGCAGCCAGTGCAGATCGCACAACACAGGTGATATGCAATCTTCTAGACACCCCTGTCAACAGTCGAGCAGCAGCGTTCTGCACTAGCTGCAAGCAGTGGATATCAACCCCAGGAAGCCCTAAGTAAAGGGAGTTGCAGTAGTCAAGGTGAGAGGTTACAAAGGCATGGACCAACACTGGCAAATCGCTAGACGGAACAAGGTGTTTGACCCTGGCAGTGTTCCAAAGGTGATAAAAGGCTGACTTAATGACTCCCAACACCTGATAACAGAGGGTCAGCCCATCGTCAAGTACCACTCCAAGGTCACGCACCCTTTCTGAAATAAGGATCGGAACGCCCGCTGAAATCATCCAGAGGGCTGATCCATCCTCAACCCTCTATCCTGTGGCCTGGGTCCACAACCATAACCTTAGTCTTTCCTGCGTTCAACTTTAACCAGCTCATATTCATCCAGTCTTGGATTTCAATAAGGCAGTTATTAAATACTGTCAGAGCACTAACCTGATCAGGGGCAAAAGACAGGTAGAGCTGGGTATCATCAGCATAACAGTGAAACCTTAGCCCATACTGTCTAACAATGCCTCAGAGGGGCAGCATGTACACTGCAAACAACATGGGGGACAACACTGAGCCCTGAGGGACCCCACAAAACAGCTTACTCTGTTAGTGCACATAAGCACAGGGTTTATTCCCCCATCTCTCTTTTTAGTCTCCCTTTTGCCTGAGTTTATGCTGCATGCTGATTATGTCGAAAAAATCTGCAGAGCCAGGGAACTAGAGGATTCAACATGCTCAGAGGAAAAGAAGACTCACTACATAAACAGGAAAGCGAGTGTGAGTCTTGAAGAAGCAGAATTATTTGGAGCTCTGACACAAGCACTTCTTTCCACTCTGACATGCCCAGGTCTGGTAAGCAACAAAGGAAGTAACTTATTTTCGATCTTTGCAAGTAACGCTGCTGTGAGCACACAAACTAAGGTAGACCTGAGGCATTTGAGTGATAAAGGAATAATTATGAATGAAAGGGGCCAGGAACAAGCTCAAATGGGACAAATGGCTCAAAATAAAGCATATGGGGAGATAAATTCTAACCAGCAGGAGGGGAGAGACCCATGGGGAAACAGATGGCGCACAATCAAATGATCAAGCCCATGCCACGAGCTCAGGTGTAGCAGTGGCAACTAATGTAGCAGTAAATATGCACACTCCCAGTACCTTATCTGAGCCAAAGACTAGCTCAAATTCAAATTTAAATGAATCTGAAAATCAGGACAAGGCTGAAAAACTTAAAGGAGAAGTATTGGCAGCAGTAGTAAGCCTTAAGGTTACCTGCTGAATGCAGTGGGAGACTTGAAAATGGCACTGAATGCCGCCAAAGGTGCTATAATTGAGTTATCCACAAAATTCCATGCTCTATCATGTCAAACAGAGGAGCTAGAGATTAGCGTCTCAAAAATTGAAGACTCTGCTTTCCAAACACCACACAATGTAGCACAAATGGAAAAGCAGCTGAAGTCTCTTCAGAAAAAAGTAACTGAACAGAAAGACAGAGCTAGACGGTCTAATATTAGGCTCTGCAAAATTCCTGAGGGGTTTGAAGCAACAGAAGACCAGATTCCTTTTTTTGAGAAGGAATTAATTGTTGCCCTGGACCGAAGATATCCAGAAGAAAAGATTGTTCTAGATAGAGAACACTGCACTGGTTCAAGATTTTCTAACACAGACTATCCTAGGACAGTGTTTGTGAAACCTGTTAAGTTTCAGGACTGTGATGCCATTTTAGCTACAAACTTTCGATTCTCCTGAGGATGCTTTAGAGGCTTACAAAACGGCGTATGAAAACACTTAAATGCCTTTATATGGCTTAGGGTCCTATAAAAAGGGCACATAAAAACAAAACAAAATAGAAGGAGGGCTTAGCTTTGTGTTTACTAATGGGGAATTGAAGGAGAGGGTGATGATGAAGGGTGCTAGTAAAAGGCTGAAACATGATGAAAGATATTGGAGCACGTGTTTAAAGAGAATTAAACTATTATTAAAAAAATATCAAATATATATATATATATATGTAAATATTTTATTCAGGCAGTTTTCGCCATTTGCAGGGCAGTGGTGGGTTTTTGGTGTACTGGGTCGGATTTCCTTTCGTCTCATGCTAGGGGATGGGGGGAGAATAGGATATAAGTTAGCAGGGGGATGGTACATTTAAAGACCAGAATAGTAAGGAAATATCATCATTATTTAATAACAAGCAAAATGCAGTTAGGATAAAAAAAGAAGTATTTATTACTGATTGGATTGGGGGATCCATGAATCTGCGTAATAAAAGATTGGTAAAGGACAAATAGGGCACTGTAGAATCATCAGTTGGAATGTAAAAGGATTACAGGCTCAGGCTAATTTCATCAAAGTTATAACATGTTTAGAAAGTAAAAATGGTAACTTAATTTTACTACAGAAAACACATCTATTAGATAAGGAAAGGATATAGCTTGGTTTGAAAAAAGATGGGGTAAAATGTATTTCTCGGCTTATACAAATAACTCAAGAGGAGTGATACCGGCATTCAATAATAAAAAAAAAATAACACCTATAATACTGAGAAACTTCTCAGATTCTCAAGGACGGTATGTCATGGTACAGTTCCAACTGTATGAACAAAGATATACGATTGCAGTTGTATATGCCCCGAATGAGAATAGACCAAATTTCTTCTCAGATTTTTTTCTGGATCTCTCCACTTTTGAACCACCATACATTGTAGGGGGAGATTTTAATCTGGTCCTGCAACAAATAGACAAAACCTCAAAACTGGATAAATCACATAGAACTTCAACAGTCACAGTCAGAAATGTTATAGCAGACTTGGGACTGACAGACCCATGGAGAGAAAAATATGGGGATAAACATTTTTTTTCTTATTTCTCAGCAGTTCCTCAATCTTATTCAAGAATAGACTTTTTTAATCTCCAGTATGCTATTCCACAAACTTCAGGACATTCAATACATAGGGATGAGTATATCCGAGCACTCTCCTTGTGTCTTTTTTTTTTAATATATTTTTATTGAGTTTTTTTCTTTTCTTTTAAGTCAGAAGACATTTTACAATCAAAACATTTTCTGTGCTTATTTCAGATTTGTTATGGTACAGGTATACAATACATGAAGATCTTTTATATTTGATACAGGTTAGTATTAAAATTGAATAATTCTATGACACCATTCTATTCTCATTTCCCCCGTTCCCATCTGCTATGGGCAATAATCAAGATCAACCCTGGCTTGATAAATTGACCATCTCTGCCAGAGAGTAGTAAACCTATCCTCCTGGTTATTTAGTTTTGCTGTAATGTTTTCCATCTGATATATAGAATTCACAATTTGCGTCCAATCTTGGATGCTTGGTGTTGCTTTGGTCATCCATTTCTCTGTTAAAGATTATTTTTGCAGCCAACAACAGAATGGGAAGTAGGGTTTTTGTCCATGGGGGAGAACGATCCGGGTAGACAGCCATGAACACCATTTCGGCTGTGACACTCTCCTTGTGTCTTGACACTTAAAGGTGAGGTCAGTGGAGTGATCTCCAGGCTGTGGAAAATGGATTCTTCGATTTTGCTGGGGACTTTTATTAAGGACAGAATAGGGGGAATGTATGAAAAATATTTTAGATTTAATAACGCACAAGACACTCCCATAAACATAGTATGGGAAGCCTTTAAAATATATATTGGGGAGAGTGTATGAAGATTATGGCATCTGAAAAAGGAAAATAAGTGTGGCTTTACAACAGATGGAGAAAGAAATCAAAAATCTTACTAGTATACATACCGGACGTTTCATAAAGAAATATATCAAAGATTGTTACTGAAAAAGGAACAATACAATAAATTGCTAGTAGAAAACACAGAAAAACAGGTGCTGAATGCCAGAGCAAATTATTATTTCCTAACAGACAAGCCATTAAAACTTGGCCTGGCAAACAAAAAAGACCAAATAGAAAATTCCATAATAACATTAAAAGCTGGTAATGGATCGATACTTAATAATCCTAGGGCCATTATGAAGCAATTTATAGATTTCTATAAAAATCTATTCTCTTCTGAGAGAAACATAGAGCCAGAAGAGCTGAATTATTTTTTTCAAAATTTACCAATCCCAGTTATATCAGAGCTTCAAAAAAAAAAAAGAGCTGGACTTCCAATAAATCACCAGACCCAGATGGCCTTACTGATGAGTTCTTTAAAACTTATAAAGATATACTTTTGTCTCCTCTAGAGCAATTGTTTAACTCCTTTAAGAGGGATGGCAAGATACCACCCTCTTTTAAACAAGCAATTATTTATGTTTTCCTAAAGAAAGACAAGAACCCGCTGAACTGTGCATCATATTGCCGTATCTCACTGCTTAACTCTGACTATAAGATGTTTACTAAGGTCATAGCTAATAGATTGGAATCAATACATCCAGATCAAAATGGCTTTATGAAAAATAGGACTTTAATAAGATAACATCAGATGCATTCTGAATATAATTGAGCTGAATCAGGCACAGGAAGTTATACTGTTATCAGTAGATGCAGAAAAAGTTTTTGATAGAGTTGAGTGGCACAGTTCAGCAGGTGGCTAAGGTGTCTTTATGACTCACCAACCGCAATCATTAAAATGAACAATCTGATATCAGAGCAGTTTCAGCTCTCAAGAGGCACTAGACAGGTGTCCTTTGTCACCACAACATTTTGCATTAATACCAGAACCTCTGTCCATAGCCATAGGAAAAGCCCTGGAAATACAGAGAATAATGATTAATAATGAACAACAAAAAGTAAGTCTGTACGCAGATGATATACTTTAATTTTTAACAAACCCTAAAGAATCAATACCTCATGTAATGAACCTTATGAACTATTTTGGAACATTATCTGGTTACAAGATAAACTGGCAAAAAATGAAAATTCTAGAACGTGTATCAAAAAATAATAAAAATCCTGAAAGGGAAAAAAATACATCAGCCGATAAAAATAGCTTCCCCTTATATTAAATACTTTGGGGTAAAGATCTCAGCTGACATAGGAGATTTATATAGGTGTAATTTTGAGGAACTGCCGGGAAATATTGAACAGAACTTAAACAAATGGAAAACTTTTTATTTAACAGTAATTGGCAGGGTCAGTTTAATACAAATGATAGTCTTACCCCGAGTTCTGTTCTTTTCTTCAATCCCTAGCCATACAAATCCTGTCAGTATTTTTTAAGAAATTAAGAAAAATTGTGGCGGGTTTTGTTTGGAAACAGGCTAAGGTTAGGATAGCCTGGCACACTCTTATTCTTCCCAAAGCAAAAGGGCGGGGTCTGGCTTTACCGGATTTCTATCTGTATTATTTGGCCACTCAAAATACGAAATTTGGGAGTGGTTACAACAGGGCTCAACCCCATCAATAATAACAGAAATGGAATTGGCAACTCAAAACTACCCGAGTTTAATCAGTCTTATTTTCTTTTCTATAGAGGTAAGGAAATTATCACTTTGAACCCCATCTACTACCAGGACAACATATTGTTGCTGGCAAAAACTTCAAAAAATGTTACAAGAACAGGAAACTGTTACTGAGTTTACACCAATTTTAGGAAATTATCTATTTTTGCCTCAATAGCTAATACATATTACAAATACTGGCAACTATGTGGCTTAAAACAAATAGGGGACCTATATCAAAATGGCGGTCTCAAAACTTTCGAGCAATTGGGATCAGAATTTCATATACCTTATAACCATAGACATTACTATATTCAACTTCAGAATTTTTTGAATCAGAAGAAAAACAAAAAAAACTTCTCCTTCATGGATTTATTTAATAAAAACAAAGAAGGTAAGAAATTAATATCGGCCGTATATGGTAAACTAATGGAGGCATTGATGAATAATCAGGAAAAACTTAAAAAGAAGTGGCAGAGAGATTTGGGGGTAAATCTATCAGACCAACAATGGCAAGAGATAGTTGGGGCTTATACTACCAATATACAATCTATTAAGCAACAGCAAATACAGCTGAACACAGTTCATAGGACCTACTATACTCCTCATAGGCTTCACCTATTTAATGAGATGCTGGATGGGCTGGCTTTATAGCCTAGAGGTTAGAGTAATGAGCTGTGAATTATCTTGATACATCCAGCAAGACCAGACCTGAGTTTGATTCTCACAGTCTCCACTTGCATACTTTGTGACTCTGAGCAAGTCATTTAACCGCCCAGTGCTCCCAGGTCACCCCTGAAAACAGGCAATTGTGCCTAGTAGGCCTTACCCAGTTACCAAAGACTAAAATAAAAATTAAATAAAAAAAGCCCAAGATGTGCAAGAACGAGTGGCACTCTGATACATATGATATTTTCTTGCCCTAGTTTGTCAAATTTTTGGCATAAAATAGAACAGCTTACAACAAACATGTTTCACCTGCACTTAAGCTTTAATCCTTATACTGTATAACTCTTTTGGGGGTACATCCATGATAATACCTTATTGTCTTTAGAACAGAAAACATTATTGACTATTATTATTGTAATAGCCAAAAAATGTATACTTTAAAAGTGGAAGGATTCTGATCCCCCTATTTTTCGAACTTGGCTTAATTTGATGATACAGAAACACAAAAATTATGAAGCACTCCATATAGCCAAATTCGTCCTGAGGAAGTGTCCTGGAGTGGACACGAAGCGCTGGGGTAGTGTGCTGCGGTTCTCATTTGCTACACTGCCGTGATTCCTGCGTGTTTCATTTTTTGTCTATATGGAGTGCTTCATAATTTATGTGTTTCTGCATTCTGTTTCTTGAATGGAGCACCCGCTCGTGCCATGTATGCACAAAGGTTTGTGTGTATTTAATTTGATGATAGATGCATTAAAGCTGGAAAGGGCTTGGTATAACAAAATGGGATTAAGCTCACAATATGAAAAACTATGTCATCCATTCCAGGTGGCATTAAGTCAAATAATATTATAAACAACTATAGAAATAATATGGGTAGGAGAAATAGATTATTCCTGGACCCCCCATTGTGTGATGAACCAGTTACAGATAGACCATTCTGATCCTAACTGTGATGAATTCTGGCCTCTGTGAAGATTCTGAATAGAGGGGAGAAATGAAAAAAGAAAAAGAAAGAAGAAAAAAAAAGAAAGATACTTGAAAGGATTTGGGACTAAGTGCCACACCACAACTCCAGTTGGGGACCGAATCTCCACAGCTGCAGAAATTGGTATTCTCATCTGCCACAGCTATAGAAGATCTTACAGCTGGTCCCACCAGTCAGAACATTTTTATGCAGCTGTGTGGATTTCTGTGGAAACACCACCTGTAAGTTGTCATAAATCATGGAGCCTGTCATAAACTGGCTCCACTTTTGAGAATACCGTAGCTGTGGGAGAAACTGCAGTTCCACAAGTGGCAAACCCACTTGCACTGAGCTTTTCCTGCCACTGCTGGATTTTAAAGAGCTGTGAAAATCTGGCCCATACTTTTTTTTCCTTCAGCAGTGGCTCTATCAATTACTAAGGTGATGTCCGTGCAGCCCAATCATGATCTGAACAACATTTTTCTGTCTCTGACAAAAAAATAAATACCCAGAATTTGCTGCGACACTTGTCCCATTCACCATACCCCCAAAACAGCAAAATGTCCCAGAATCAGTTCAGTCTTAGAGGTCACACAGTCAGGTCCGGATTAACGCACAGACACTAGCCTAGGGCCTTCACCTGCTAGGGGCCCCAGCAATCCTCAAAATATATTTACTACATAACCATTTCTTTCTGCTGAAGTTTTTTTGTAATGGACTTGGCTGCTGAATAAGATGAAGAACCCAGGAGCTGAACTGTGATGGGAATCTCACCTCCCTGATTAGGTGTTAAGTACAGCTAATAGCTTCAGGGGGCTGCAACCAGACTAACCTTTAACGTGTAAACAGGCCCTTTTCCTTTGCTTTGTCAGCTTGAATGTGAAGCTCACCTGCCTGATTAGGAGTTAAGTACAGGTGATAATTTTGTGGGACTCCAGCCAGACTGACCTTTAAGGTGAAAACAGGCCCTTTTCCTTTGCTTTGACTCCCACCCTCCTGGTATCCCTAGTGGCAAGAAGTAGCTAGAAAGATCCCTGCCCCCCAAATAGGAAGAGTTACTGGTTGGGAGAGTGGCTGGTGCAAATCTTAAATGGGGGCCCCTGCAGTAGTTTGTCCACTACTTGCCTCATCTTGTTCATCTGGGGGGGCCCTATCATTCATACTGGAAGGATCAGAGAGCCAGCAGAGTCTGCTTATTTGAGAGCCTTTTCCAAGTTTAACATTATTTTATTTTAAATGGAAACAAGATGGCTGCCATACAAAAAAGATTTTTTTTCCTCACGAGAAAGAATTACCCCATATAAAAAGGTTCTTTTTTCATTCCAAGCAGCTATCCAAAAGACTGTAGTGAGCATGCTCAGAATCGAAATTTCAGAATTTAATAACTTTGGAACACATTAATATTTGTTCACTAAACCAGTACAAGGCACATCTGTTAGGCAATCCCATTATACCCTGAAAATTTCTGACCAAAATTTAAAACTGTCTGGGTGTTTGACAATGACAAAAAAACTGCAAAAAATGTGTGGAGTTTTCCTTTTTTTACCTTTTTCACTATCCATATATCAGAATTCACACATCAGATCAAAAAGGAACTTGGCACATCAAGAGATCAGCCCCCAGAGACTGTGCAAATCTGTTGAAGAGTTGCAAAGATATTAAACTGCGAAATTTGAGGTTTAACACAGAAACCCCTGGACAACCCTAACTATAGTGCCACTACTATAAGGAGAGATGACATGATCCCTTTTGTCAGTCACTTTGCCAGAAGATAACAATGTGCTCTTAGATTATGCTAGTGTATCTTTCACGATCTACCATGGGTGCTTCCAGCAAACCCAATCCAGTTGGCCAGGACTTTTTTTCCCCTGCTTCTGCCACCTGGCACTTTTCACATATAGATTTATCTGCAACTAAGCAAAATTCAAGTGTCTAATAGAAGGATGTCAACTGTATTAGTTGGATAGTAAATGTCTACCACTGTTTTTAAAGTGCTTATAGCTCTTCTGTTATTTCCTTGCTGCAGCACCCCCCCCCCATCCAAGTACTCTGCCTTGGCACCTAAAAGTCTTGCTCTGCTTTGTCTTGCTAACTTGCTCAATCTAAACCTGTCCCGCCTTTTCGCTACTTAACCCCTGCTATTTTTCTTCTCTCCAGCTGCCTGCCCTTGATGAGGGCTGCTTCAACTCCCCCGCGGTTGATTGGCACCCATCCAGCCACCGACCGAGACCAGGATGTCTGCCTGCAACTTCTTGGAAGGTGCGACGACAGCGCAGCCAATCGGAACACTGGCGCTTCCAGCCAGCCCAGTCCAATAGGTGTATAATAGAAGGATTTCAGCTGTATTAGCTGGATTGTAAATTTCTACCACTGTTTTTAATGTGCTTACAGCTCTTCTGTTATTTCCTTCCTACTGCACCCCCCCCCCATCCAAGCACTCTGCCTTGGCACCTAACAGTCTCACTCTCCTTTGTCTTGCTAAATTGCTCAATCTAAACCTGGCCCAATTTCTAGGTGTCCTGCTGCCACATGCTGGTGAGTTTATTGTATTCCCCAGCACAGCTGCGGAGCACATACATAGAAACATAGACTTTGACGGCAGATAAGGACTGCTAGGCCCATCTAGTCTGCCCATTTCCCTACCTACAGGATAGGCCACAGATCCTAGTTAACCAACAGCCTATTTCTTCCTACCCCCCCACAAGAATTGCCTTATGTCTGTCCCATGCATTCTTGAATTCTCCCACAATTTTAGACCCCACAACCTCCTCAGGAAGGCTGTGCCATGCATCCACTACCCTCTCTGTGAAATAATACTTCCTCACATTGCCCCTGAACTGCCCTCCTTCTATCTTTAAATTGTGTCTCCTTGTTCTTGCAAGTCTCTTTTTCTGAAAGATGCTACCATCTTGGACTTTGTTGATTCCACTGAGGTACTTAAAAGTTTCTATCATGTCCCCCCTCTCCTTCTTTCCTCAAGGGTATACATATTAAGCTCCTTTAGTCTCTCCTCTGACGGCTTCTCTGCAGACCCTGCACCATTTTAGTTGCCCTCCTCTGGACTGCCTCTATCCTGTCTATGTCCTTGCGGAGATGGGGTCTCAGAACTGGACACAGTACTCCAGATGGGGTCTCACCAACTGTCTGTACAGAGGGATAACAACTTCCTGTTTTCTGCTGATGATGCCTCTCTATACATCCCAGTATACCCCAGCCTCCCTACTGCCTTCTCACATTGCTTGCCAACCTTAAGGCCATCTGATATGATTACCCCCAGGTCCCTTTCCTTTTTGTTGTTGTTACTACCTCCCACCCATTGTGTATTCTTCCCTGGGTTTTGTTTCCCAGGTGCATTATTTTGCACTTCTTTGCATTGAACTTAGCTGCCATACTTCTGACCATTCCTCCAACCTTGCCAAGTCCCTTTTCATCCTTTCCACGCCTCCTTGTGTATCAACCCTGTTGCAGATCTTTGTGTCATCTGCAAAAAGGCATACTTTTCCTTCCAGTTCCTCTGCAATGTCACTGATGAGACATTAAAAAGGACTGGACCCAATACTGAACCCTGCAGTACCCCACTAGTAACCCCCCTTTCTTCAGAGTGGACTCCATTTACAATTACCTTCTGTGTCCTGTTGTCCAGCCAATGTTTTACCCAGGCTACCACCCTGGGTCCTACTCCCAGGCTGGTTAATTTGGCTATTGATCTTTTGTGTGGGACTGTGTCAAATGCCTTGCTAAAGTCTAGGTAGGCCATGTCCACAGCCCCTCCCTGGTCTACTACTTTGGTCACCCAGTCAAAGAAATCTATTAGATTCTGCCTGACATGACTCCGCTGTGAACCCATGCTGCCTTGGGTCCTGTGCTCCACTGGCCTCTAGGTACTGACTATTCTTTCCTTCAGAAGTGACTCCATCACTTTCCCTACCACAGAGGTCAGACTGACAGGTCTGTAGTTTCCTGCCTCTGTCTTGGACCCACTTTTGTGAAGGGGAATCACATCCGCCTTCCTCCAGTCCTCGGGTACCACACCATCCTCCCATGATTTATTAAAAAGAGTAGCCAGTGGTTTCACTAGTTCCTCCCTTAATTCTTTTAGAATTCTGGGGTGAATTCCATCAGGACCCATTGCTTTGTCCACCTTCAGTTTTAAGAGTTCTTGGTGCACATAGAAACCAAGCAGCAGTTTTATTGGGTTGTGCACCTACCTGCAGTACTTTGTGCCATTCAGTGCACCCATGGTGCCATCCTGGCACCCACTGGTGATGGGATGGATGCATTCCTCAGTAGGAAGGGATACCACTCCAATTGCCAGGTGGTGTGTGATGCAATGGGGTGCATCACCAGTGTCCTGGCACAGTACTCCAGCAGTGCCCCCAATGCCTTCATATGGCACAGTTTGAGACTGTCAGGCATTTGAAGTCCACCAAATACCCAGTGAACACCTCGCTGGTGAGTACACTCTGCATGCCCCTCCTAATCCCCCATAGGGAGTACACCGCCATAACACAGCACAGTCATGCCTCAAAGAGGGAAGGGTGGGAGGGTAGGGGAAGGTGGACAGGTGCACAGGATGCACCACAGGCCATGGGCTGTGTTGAGGACATGGGCAGCTACACTGTGAACAGGTGTTAACATGTTTTCTAGCTTACAGGGGACTGTACCTATCCCTTGTACCCCTGGCTCCTCACAACAGTCCTCCAGCCCTCAAATGTAGCTGAGGGCAGATACAAGATGGAACACACCGCCACATGCAGCATCACTGAATGTGTCTTCAGCATGCTGAAAATGTGATTACAGTGCCTGGAATGTTCAGGTGGTGCCCTTAAGTATACCCCTCACAAGGCATGTGGACTATTCCTAGCCTATTGCATGTTACACAACATGGCACACACCATAGAATAGGCATGCCAGTACGTGAGGAACACAGTGACAGTGACAGTGAGCCAGAGGTGCAGGGAATACTAGAGCAGCTTGACAGGTGTGACCCCCACATGGCCAGGAGGGCTCAGGAGCACAGAGTCCACATCATACAAGGATTCGCAGAAAGGAGCAGGTGGGCACCAAAATAAAAGGACGCTGTTGTAGATTTCAAAACTATAATGTAAACACAAAAAACAGAATAACAATGCATAAAAATTGCAAAATAGAGCAGGAAAATAACGTAGTATGCAACAGGTGGGACATAACTAGGGGTGGTGGGGATGCCTGTGAAAACAAAACCAGGGAATGGGAAGGGGGCAGGCAATGAGTGGGAATGGCAGTGGTGGCCTCCATACTCAAGCTGTCTGTCTGCCATGGGTGTGCAGGAACTGGTGTCTATGACCCCCTGTATGGAGGGGTCATAGGCCGTGGGTAGGGGAACGGTGAAGTCCGTGGGGATGCGGTCACCCTGGCCCATGCATGCCCATACCTCTCCCAGGATGATGTAGCCTACAGTGTATAGATAGGAGTGCACTGCCAGTGTGTCACTCATTACATATTAGTCAAGTCTCAGTGATGTCACATACACACCCCAGCGGTCCAGTCTGTCTCACTCATGGTCATCATGCAACTGGTGACTAAAGCGCAAACTAAACCATACCTATACTGGCCACACAGCTACCCATGAATGTCAGCTCTTTCATGCATATCAGTACCCACTAACTATGTATCCCACACAGGCCACACACAATGAATGCCAAAACCCCACACACAGCACACGTGGCAGCTTGCACTGGGACACATTGCAGTCCCACTGACAGATGTGACACACACCCTATGTACATGGGCAAACCCCAGGGTGTCTGTGTGCAGAGAAGTACTTGTTAGGTTTTCTGTGGCAGACTCTGCTGTGCTGGAAATCCAGTAAACTAAGCAGCAGCCCATGTCACAGAGTACACTGGGCCAAAGAAAGCACACAGCATGAGTTATGGCCATGGCTGCAGTGTGCCCCAACACCTGTGAGATCTGTACGTGGACCAATGCATGCAAAGATGTGCCCCGGCCATGCACTTACATGTCTGGAAGGACACAACCTGGGACTCAAAGCCTCCCCCGGGATCCCTGCCACCTCCACTGACCACAGCATGGAAGCCACTGACTCCTCTGCAGGGTCAAGTGGTCTTGCAGCCACTGATGGCTGGGGTTCACTACGGTTGCACCTTGTGCATGGTGCCGTGCCTCTGAAGTGCTTGTGCACCACATCCAGTGGTCAACCCCGACCACCAGTGGCATTGACTGCTGCAGTGATCTCCTTCCACGCTTGCCTGACAGCAGCATCTGTGGCACGGCTTCATGTCTGCAGGGACTTCCTGGCTTTGTACACCTCAACCAGGGCTTTAAACTCCACACAAGAGAATTTGTGTGCCCACAATCTCTCTCCTCAACCAGAGGCACCTGTTGGAGAAGGTTATGAGACAGTGGTCAATGCCTGGTGTGTGAGAGTGAGTGTGTGTGTGTGTGTGTGTGTGTGCTTCCCCAGTCTGACCAACCATTGCAGCGTTGTTGTGTACCATGTACCTGTGTTGATGGGGTCAGACAACACCCACTGCCAGCCTGTCATGGGCCACCATTGTTCCATGCATGGCCATTGTGGAACATCATACAAATGTTGGTGTATATACAACACATACAACCCAACCATTGTCATGCATTGGACTGGCGGCAACATGTCAGCAGCACAGAAGCTACCCTCACAGCTGTGGGAACATCACATGTGTGTCCTGTAGGCCTCTGGTTTTGATGTTCAGTTGCAGTCCCCTGCTGTGGATGATGTCCTGCACTACAGGCATAAGATGGACAAAAAGGCCAATGCAGGGACAGTACCTGACACTATGGTGCCTATGAGTGCTGGTTGTGTCATGCAAGTGCATGTGATATTAACTTGGTCTCCCCCAAACATGGTCGCATACAGCATACATGTACAGGGATCTTGTCATCCACATCCAGCAATGTGTGTGTTGTCCATTGAACCCCATACCACTGGCACATGAACAGACAGTGTGACAGTGATGCATACTGATGTCTGAATGCAAAGAGGTGGCAGCTGCAAAAATACTTGGGGAGCCAAAGTCAAAGAGGCAGAGTAGCTAAAGACAAGGAATGACTCGGCTCACTGCAAAAACACAAGCTCCATTCCTCTTGGACACGATAAATATACCTCTCTGAAAAAGCATCAGAGCGATGTGAAATGTCTATCACATGATGCCTGAGTGGGTGCACTTCCGTGTTTACCTGTTACCTAAAGTATTTACTGTGTCCAACAGAAGTGGGCCTTGTATTTTTGTGGTGAGCCAATTTGTTCTTTGTCTTTAGTGATACATACTGTTGGGACACACTTGACAGCTGGGTCGAGATATTCTTTGGCAGTAGCATCCTAGTTTACCTAACACACATTGTTGTAATATATTTTCAAACAACATGAAGTCTTGCTGTATTCTAACTATTGCAATGATATCCAACCTTTGAACTGCCCTGGAGAGGAACGATTTAACTTTCCATGCAAGGCATGGAATGCTGAGCTCGAACTCGGTTGAGACTCTGTCTGTTGTTGTTTGAACCCAAACCGCCAGATTCTTTATTCCGCCTCACTGAACAGTAGCTCCGGAGATTTCTCCTTCGCTCAGTTCAATTTGGTCGGTTAAAGTGTCGCTTTTTCCCTCGGTTTCAACCGAATTTCTTCCATCTAACCTGTTGGTTCAGTCTCTGTCTGTGGTACCGTGAGTACTAGATAGGTTTATTATTATTAGTTTCTGTGTGGAACTTGAAAACATCGGATCGGTTTGGTTTGAACCGATCAGGTTTGTAAAAAAAGTTTGTTCTGCTTTTTAGAGTGTGGTAACCGGTCCTTATCGGTTCTAAAAAAACGGAGACCATTACGTTTTTTTCCATGACCCGTAACACGGTCAGGAACTGATAAGAGTGTCCTGCCTGGCGGATTGCCGAAAAAAGGGTAAGTTTTGTTAGGACTGGCCATGTCTGAGAAACCCAAGAGAAAAACCGGGCCCACTGGGTTTCAACACTGTAGCATGTGTGGGGAAGCCTTTGCTAAGGCTGACCCCCACACCACCTGTGTTTATTGTCTGGGGTTTGACCACCTCGATTCAGACTGCCAGATTTGCAAAAGTTTCCCTACAGCTACTCTGGAAAAGAGAGTAGGTAGGCTGAGGGACAGGGAGGCCAAAAAGTCCGCTGACCCGGATGGCCAGCCTGGTTCGGTTCCAACCGAACCAGAAGGAGTGCCCTCTGACCAGGGCGAAACTTCTTCGGGCCAAAGGAGAACCTACTCTGAGGAGTCGGTTCTGGTTAAAAGAAAAAGAAGGGATTAGTCAGCTGGTTCAGATCCACAAGTTCTTTCTCCGACCGCTGATGAAATAGCCAAAGTGATAAGGATTGTGCAATCGCTAACTCCAGTTCCGACCGAACCGGCACCATCTGTTAGGGGCTCGGTTAGGTTGGTTCACCTGGTTCCAGCTTATAATTTAGAGGATTTTTACGAACTGGAGGAGGAGGAGGAGGGAGAGTATGAGGATAGTGATGGTGATTATGAAAGTCTGGATGTGCCCATTGACCGAGACATCTCCCCAGACAGACCTTCAGGTGTTTCTCCTCCTAGGCTTTCTGAGTCCCCTTCCCACTTTATGTTTTACAAAAAAGTGACTGAAACTCTCCAGCTTCCTATGGAGGAAGCAGTAGAGGATCAGGAGGAGCCTGATTATGTTGAAATGATGGCCATCCCAGAGTCCAGGAGACTGTCTATTCCCCTCCATAAGTCTTTTGGGAAACAGACACTTAAAATTTTAAAGACTCTTAATTCTATACCTCCTGTGGACAGAAGAATGGACAAGAGGTATACTCTGTCAGGCTCAGATACGGAGTTCCTTTCCCAGCAATGTAGCCATTTGGGGTAGTGCAGGCTGCTGCCTGTGATAAGGCAAATATACCCTTGGCTTCACACCCCCCAGATAAGGACTCCAGGAGGATTGATGCCATGGCAAAGAAACAGTACATGGCAGCATCTTTGGGACTCAGGCAGGCTAATTATATGGCCTACACAGCTAGATACCAGAAGTCTAGATGGGACACTGTGATGGCTCTAGCTAAACAGGTCCCTGGCCAGCTTGCCAAGGAGCTGGAGCAGGTGGCTGCAGATGGTACTGAGGCATCCAAGGTGCAATTTCATGCTGCTGTGGACTCCAGTGATGTTTCATCTAGAGTCATGGCTACATCTGTGGCCCTTCGTAGGATGGCTTGGCTCAGATGTACTAGCCTGTCACAGGATACCCAGACTAAGGCCATGGATTTTCCTGTTACTGGTAATTCTCTATTTAGGGAGTAGACAGAGAACTACATGAAGAAAATGGATGAGTACAGGACCACCTATAGGAGTGCTCAGGCCAAAGAAAGGCAAGCCATTCCCCAGAGACAGCATTCCAGGGGCAGGGGTGGGCCTTTTCATAGGCCTTTCTACCAAGCCCAGGCCTCCTCTTCTGCCTTTGCCCAGAGGGGGTTCTTCAGAGGAGAGGCAGATGGGGTATAAGCAGGCCTGCTGCCATCCCTCAGCCTAAAGCCCCTGCCAAACAGGCACCCTGATGGGTTTGCCCAGGCCGATTCTTCACAACCTGTAGGGGGCAGGCTGGCTTACTTTGTCCAGGACTGGATGTCTTTAACATCAGACAAATGGGTCCTGGAAGTAGTAAGCCAGGGACTGGTTCTTAGCTTCAAACAATTTCCCAAGATGAGAACCAGATCCTTTCCACCTGCAAATCCTTCAGAGGCCCTTGCCCTAGAGGCAGAGGTCTCTTCCCTCTTGGCTCTCAGAGCCATAGAAAGGGTTCCACCCCTACACAAAGGAAAAGGATTGTACTCCAGGTACTTCCTAACCCCCAAAAAGACAGGAGAATGGTGGCCCATCCTGGATCTCAGATATTTAAACGAGCACCTTTTAAAGCCAAAGTTCAAAATGGTGACTCTGGGAATAATTCTACCCTCTCTAAGGCCAGGGGACTGGCTAGTCTCCCTGGACCTCAAGGATGCCTATTTCCACATTCTCATCAGATGCTCCCACAGAAAGTACCTCAGGTTTGAGTTGCCCTCAGGCCACTATCAATTCAGAGCAATGCCCTTTGGCCTAACATCGGCTCCAAGGGTGTTCACAAAATGCCTGGCAGTAGTGGTTGCTTTCCTAAGGAGAAAAAAGATCTCCATCTTTCCATACCTGGATGACTGGCTCATAGTGGGTCAGTCTCCAGACCAAGTCAAGTCACATCTACAGATAACTAAGCAAGTGCTCACTTCTCTAGGATTCCTCCTGAATCTTTCAAAGTCAGTTCTAGAGCCAGTGCAGCTCCTCACCTTCATGGGATGGAGCTGGATACAATAAGGGCAAGAGCCTTCCTTCCCCTGGACAGGGCAAGGACCCTTGTGACACTGGCCTCTTCATTCACCCTTCAGGTGTCTCAACCAGTAAGGCATTTTCTGCAGCTCCTGGGCCACATGGCTGCCTCTACAGCAGTGGTCCAAGGAGCAAGATTTCAGATGAGGGACTTTCAGTTCCACTTAAGAGCCTTCTGGTCTCAGAGAAAGGATTCTCTGACCAAGCTAATCCCAGTGACTCGAACCCTGATCTAGGCTTTGCAATGGTGGCAGGATCAGGACAACCTAAGACAAGGACCTTTGTCACTCAATCTCATTCTCTAATCCTTACCACAGATGCCTCCCTATTGGGCTGGGGAGCTCACTTGGGGGATCTGACCACCTAAGAGTTGTGGTCACCTCAAGAATCTCTGCTTCACATCAGTCTCTTAGAACTCAGAGCAGTGTTTCTAGCACTTCAAGTTTTTTCCAAGTCTGTTCAGAACAAAGTAGTTCAGATCAGGACAGAATACCACCACAATGTGGTACATCAACAAGCAAGGGGGCACTCGGTCTATGGCCTTGTGCACGGAAGCAATGAAGTTGTGGTCTCTGGCCTATTCCCTGAACACCTCTCTGATAGCAGTGCACCTCCCAGGGAAGGACAATGTCCTGGCAGATGCTCTCACCAGGATATCCCAGGGCCATCACGAATGGTCCCTAGATCCCCTAATTTTGAAGGTGATCTTCTCCAGATGGGGCACTCCACAGATAGATCTCTTTGCAGCCCCAGACAATCACCAACTTCCTCTTTTTTGCTGCAGACCCCCAGTGTTGGGCTCAGTCCCCCTGGATGCTCTA
The DNA here is from genome assembly GCA_016271365.2 of Neoceratodus forsteri. NCBI lineage: Eukaryota > Metazoa > Chordata > Ceratodontiformes > Ceratodontidae > Neoceratodus > Neoceratodus forsteri. The sequence goes on along the minus strand of CM057458.1, from coordinate 625,624,650 downwards.
GTTCTCAGTTGGGAAGGAAATTCTGTATGTGCCCCCTTTCCTCTACTGTTCAAGGTACTAGTCAAAATCAGGTCTCAACCCTACAAAGTGATTCTGATTGCTCCAGACTGGGCCAGACAGCCCTGGTACCCTCTTTTGCTGTCCTTAGCAGTTCACCTTCCCCTGTCTCTTCCCAGGAATTACAACCTGTTAACATGTTCTCAGGAGAGGGTTTGGTATCCGAATCTCAAATCTCTCAATCTCAAGGCCTGGATCTTGAAGAGTTAGAGTTTGCTGATTTGCACCTCTCTCAAGGTGTTCTGGATATTCTAAAGGCATCTCGAAAGCCTTCCACCAGAAAAACTTACAACTCCAAATGGAAAAGGTTTAGTATTTGGTGCTCTGGGAAGCATATTTCTCCAGAGTCTGCTGGGTTGCCTACAGTCCTGGACTATATGGTTCATCTCAATAGCTTGGGACTCAGACCAGCTACACTTAGAGTGCATCTGGCAGCTGTCTCTGCCTTCTTGTCAGCAGACAAGCCCTCTTCCCTTTCAGCTCATCCTGTATTTTGTAAACTCTTCAAAGGATTGCTGCATACCAGTCCTCCCTTCAGGGACCCTACCCCTGCTTGGGACCTTAATGTTTGCATTACTCAGCTTATGCAACCTCCTTTTGAGCCTTTGTCTTCAGCAGAGCTTAAGTACTTGACTTGGAAAACTGTGTTCTTGGTAGCCATTACTTCTGCCAGACACATAAGTGAGTTACAGGCCCTGTCAGTGGAGCCTGATTTTATCTCCTTCCATAGAGATAAGGTGGTCATCAGGACTAATAGGAAGTTTTTGCCCAAGGTGGTTTCAGATTTCCACCTTAATCAGTCTATGTCTCTTCCTGTTTTCTTCACTGACCATTCCTCCTCTGGGGAGAGGAGGCTACACAGCCTGGATGTGAAAAGGGCCCTTAGCTACTACATAGAGCGCACCAAGGGTCACAGGTCTGACTTCCTCCAATTGTTCCTCACTTATGGTGAGGTTGGTAAGGGAAAACCTGCCACTAAGAGATCTATTGCCAGGTGAATTGTCTCTTGTATACAGTTCTGCTATGAAAAATTAGGCAGAATCCCACCCTCAGGCCTGAGGGCTCACTCTACTAGAGGTACAGCTGCTTCTCTGGCTGCTGCCAGGGATATTCCTATCTTAGAGATTTGTCAAGCAGCCACCTGGAAAACAATACATACTTTCATCAAGCATTACTCTCTGGATATCCAGGCTAGGAGTGATGCTCAGTTTGGCACAGCAGGGCTTCAGAGCCTGTTCCCAAAGTAGGTTCTGTCCCTCCTCCATGGAGGTACTGCTTGGTAGTCTGCAATAGTCAGAATACAGCAAGACTTCATGTTGTTTGAAGAAAAAATTACTCACCTTAGTAATGTTGTTTCTTCTAATGGAGTCTTGCTGTATTCTGACCTCCCCCCGCCTCCCCTCTCAGAACCTGGGTTTTGGGATGTGGGTAGGCAGGAACAGTGTTGGCACCCTAGAGGTGCCCCCTTTTTCTCACCCTCTTATTTTTGGGTGTGTGTTGTGTTTTGTTTTTGGGTTTCCTGACTTGAGTCTTTGCCTTGGAACCAAAAAACCTTTTATTAAATTTAAGTTGCCAATTGGCTAGTGTGAGTTTACAGTTTCCACACAGGACGCCCAGTGAGTATAGCTCATAAAGATCTGGCGGTTTGGGTTCAAACAACAACAGACAGAGTCTCAACCAAGCTCGAGCTCAGCGTTCCATGCCTTGCATGGAAAGTTAACTCTTTCCTCTCCGGGGAAGTTCAAAGGTTGGATATCACTGCAATAGTCAGAATACAGCAAGACTCCATTAGAAGAAACAACATTACTAAGGTGAGTAATTTTTTTCTTCTGCCTCACTACTGGCAACCTCTGTTTCTGCACCATGATGTACCCCCCCCCCATTGACAGGTTTTATTATGTGTATGGCATGCAGAGCACCTACCTGGGCCTGTAGATATTGTTTCCTGTGAAGACATTTTTTCTCCAGCCTTCTGTTTGTTTGCAGCCTGCAGTGTCTTGGTTGCAGTTCCACTGTGCTGTGTAAGGGAGGCTCTGGTCCACTTTAAATAGCCTTTGAAATTTACACATGTAAATGTATGCAAATCCAGCTATAATGGCATGCTAAGGTATTGTTTTACCTGTTGACTGACCAATGAGGCTGATTTACATAGCCTGGCTGACTACAGCAAATTTGTGCACCACGCTAAATGGTTTTGCACTTTTGAATCAAGTAATGCACCATGCAAATGCAGTTTGGGCTTTTGCGTGACCCAAAATGTGTAAATGCAATGCTATCATGATGTAACTGTTTGCACAGCTCATTTGCTATGTTCCAAGCTGTTTTCAGTACTGGATAATCTTTGCACTGCACTCTGGGCTGTGCTTTGCACACCTCCATTTACATGCTGTATTCAGCATTGTTTACCCATGGATTAATCCTTTGAATGTTGCTTGCAATTGGATGTGGGCTAATGATAACTGCCAGGCAGTGCTAACTTTGCCCAGGAGCAATTTTTTGAATATCTGGCCCCTGATGTTATCAGAATCTTGAGATGAAATCTATTCTGTTGTGTTATGGTCCCCAGCCACGATTTATTATAGTGTTTGATGACATGGGACATGTATTTAAGCAAAAATTATATTAAACATTATTCAGCTAACAAACATTTCTATAGACCAGGCAGCGAGGTAAAAAAAGATTTCAAATTATTAAGCCATAACACATTCACCCTACATACAGTAAACACGTACGTAAAAAAACATTTTTTTAATGTAAACTGTTAGCAGTCAAGGAATGCTGTAAATGCTTATATTCTGTCAATTTGTGGAAGGCTGTGAGATGATCATACCCATGCACAGCACCAGACCTCTCCCATACATAATAGATGCCTGACAGCTACAGTATAAACCATGCACAACAGCCTTGTGCTGTACTGCAATTCTGTTCAAAATGTTTCATGACATACCATATGCAAACTGAGATTTCACGGATTCTCACATCAAGACTGACCAAAGAGAGCCACTCACCAGATGCTGTCTAGGAATGTTACAGTAAGCCAGGTCACAGTGCTGAAGAAGAAAACAATAGATGTTGGCTTTCAGGTACCATGCTGTTTCTTACATCACAGCTATTATTAGTAAGTAAAAACTTCAAACTGCTAAAATGTAAAAGGAAAATGCTTCTATAGAAAATTGCAATTACTGGCTACTTTTAAAAGTTATTAACATTTTCTGTCTTATGTGTTTGGTAGTACAAGTTGTTTAAAGGACTAATGTGTTTTTTAGAAATGCCCTTTTTAATTTGTACAGTGCACAAGAGTCTATTTTCATTGTACAGCTTTTTGAATTACAAAAAAATATATATCATTTATTTATATATTCATTTATTTATTTTGTTTTTGCTAACCTGGTAACTACATTAGACAACTAAGTGTCTATTTATAGGTATAATTGGGTAGAATACAATAGGATACACGAGTACAATAAAGCATGCAATGTAACATGGGGTATGGAGAATGTACACACTACACTAACTATATAAAGCCATTAGAACAGGTAACAATAAGTGCATTAACAGCAATGCAGCAAAACATGCAGGCTGAAAGTTTGAGTACAGAAGCAAAAATGATTACCTGCAGTTCAGTGCAATGTATAAGACAGCTAGGCAGATAGAATAAAGAGGTACTGTAGAAAATTTATAAGTTCAAAGTGCACATCTGTTATTGATGATAAATTATACATATTTATCCAACTAGCAAAACTGGTTCAACTTTTGTTTATTCACAAGATACTATGTCCTCTTTATTAGAAATGTATGCATTCTTTAAATTAGATGTGTTTACTTTCAACGAAGGTGTAAACTGGCCTCCAAAGGAATGAAAAGAGTTAGAAGCTGGTTTCTTAGCAACCATTTGTTTGTGTTTTCCCAGACATTAAGTAAGCTATCCTCTAGAGACAATAAAGCATGACAACTACTGTAACTGAATGCTGGCATCTGTATAAACATACTGTATGGTGTCGTTTGCTCATGGTCTGCAATTCTGTTATTATTTTATCTTACATGCAGTTCATGAGCACTGCCTGACAAGTCCATGTAGCTGGTGAATGTCTATAAATAAAGTTGAACCAGAAATGGCGCTTTCTAGAAACGGACATGGTACGTTAAGAATGGATGAGGAAAAAGGCACACATGATGATGCTGCAGGTAACAAACTTATTCAGAAACATTTTCAATAAAATGGAATTAATGAAATAGTCAGTGTTTTTTTTTTCCAGGTTCCTGTATTACAATTTAAAAGCAAAGTTTGACTTTTTGCCTTGGTCTGATAAATGTTTTTACTAAGAATGTTTGCTTTTAGTTTATGAAAATAAGACCATAGCTCACACTGTGCTGGTAAGGATAGCATCCATTATTATTAATAAACATAACCTTTTTTAGTAATTTTTATGTATATTTAAAATTTGATGTGAAACATGTAACAGACCAGTACAAGTAATAATGCACATGTATTACTGATAAGACAAAATAAACTAATCAGAGGCCTGGAAACATGAGACATCGACTTTAGGTATCTGTATTGAGAATGAAGATATGGCACATTTGACACAGAATATGAAATTGTTGATGCTCTCTAGTGACTGTTAAACAGCAACTTTACATTTTGCATGATTCAGGTGACCTCTTTGATTTTAACAGAGATCAGTTCATGCTAAATATGCAGCCTGGCATCATTAGTTTAGTAAATAGAAATATAAAGTCTTTGAATCACATTGTAGATATTATACTGGTAGAGTTGTACCAGCTTGTGAAGGCTGAATTAGTGTTTGTGTCAACCCCCTATTTTAACATCTTATAACTCAGACATCACAGGATTTAGGGTGTTGAAAGGTTGCATGCACCCTCCAAGTCCTAGAGGCTAAGTGCATGTCATGTCTCCAAACAGTTGGGTCAGTAGTTTTAAGTTACATACCATACGAACTACGTAGAATACCCTTATTTTAAGATTTTGTTTTTACTCATAAAATAAAAAAAATTAAAAAAATCACCTAACTTTCTGATCCTTTAGATATGGGCCCAGAATAGGGCCTTATTTTGTTTCCTGATTTAAAAAAAAAGTCCATATTAAAAATATGTAAGTGTTTAAAAACCACTGCAGCCTGTGCATGCGCAAAAGGAAAAATTGGCTGGAAAAAACTATAGGAAGAAACATAACACTTTTATTTCTCATTCCAGACTGGCTTCCAAGTCAATCATAAATGAAAACAACAGTAACAAAAAATATCATGTTTTCTTTTTCTCAGCTACTGGAACCATGCTGCTGATATGAACACTTCTGCTTTTCCATTTGTAATTGACTTCTATGTCAATCATAAATGAAATAAAAAAAAGGAAAACCTCAATTTTAACTTTATTTCTGACACCAGATGCTGAGTCCTGGTATGGGAAAAATCTCACCCCTTCCTGATGTTCAGTGCCCAACCTGGGTGTCGTATATTTACAAACAAAATTAAGTTTTTTTTGGTCACTGGGTGCTCAAACTAGGTAGCTCCATTACAGTCCCCCCCCAAGCATTAATATAACTCACCCTTACCCATTTTCTGACACCCGTGCCTCCCTCCTGTCCCCACTGCCACACCAGTACAAACTTTATATATTGATCCCATGGTGGAGGACTGACACAGCCCTTCCTTCACCTTGACTGGTTACCATCTTGTCTTCCACCATTTGGTGTACTGGGGGCAAAATTCAAACATATATGCATATATTTTCATCAGGAAAGATGGTAATGCACTGACCCTCAAATCTTGAAACTATGAGTTACAAATTTTAAGAACAATTGGAAAAAAAAACACTTCCACAGAAACCCAAGTCCCCAAAACATGCACTGTGCATGCGCAAGAGGTTTGGATTTTTTTCACAGTTTATTTTTCAATCACTCATATCTTTAATATTTTTAACATTTTGTGATCAAACAATGGGGATGGGCTTCTCACCACCCACTCATGACTGCTCTAGTGGCAACATTCAGACCTACTGATGGGTCTACTGCTTTGCACAGGGCCTGATGGGCCCTATGTGAAGCAAGCTACAGGTTAGGTGTCATGCCCATTGAGTCTGCTGCTTCACATAGGGCCTGCAAGGCCATGTGTGAAGCAAGCAACAGGTCCAGTGTCATGGCCAACAGGTCTGCTGCTTCGCATAGGGTCCACAGGGCTCTGCACAAGTCAAGCTGCAGGTCTGGTGCCATGCCTTTGGCTTCAGGCAATATGACTATTGGAAGGAAATAGTTCCTCCTGAGGGGTAAAGATTTTCCCACTATATTCCAAAACTCATCTGGTCAATATCTGTTTTATAAAGCCTTGTCTGACATACATTGCTCCCCTTCTCCTACTAATCATCCTGCAAACCTTGCTTGTCTTATATTGTCTTCCTCCTCTTGCTAATCCTCCTGCAGCATTCACCCGAGTGTTTATCTCTTACCTTTGGCTTGATGTAGAGAAAAGCTGCTGGTGCAACCTTATTTGCTGTGTTTGTGCCCAGTAGTCCAGGCCTCCAGGATTGTCCTGAATGATCTTTCCTCACAGTGTTGTGATCACTTTATTTACCTGGTCCCCTCTGAACTTTCTAAATGGGGCTAGGGAACATGAATCTAAGCTGCTGCCATTTTTCTTTTAAAATCAGCTCAGTTGCACATCTCCTTTTTGTGGCCAGAGATGCAGTGAATGTAAGAGTTGTTTGCTTTCCCAGCACTTATGAAATGGCCAAATGGGGTCAGTGAGCATGAAAACAAAGTATGCCAAAGATCAGGATTGCCAAAGACCAGGATTTTCCTTAAGAGGTGTTTTTATTTATTTATTTAATTTAGTTTTTGTTTACCGGGTACGTGCACTAGCCATAGCAATGACTATTTTCAGGCACAACCCATATACCTATGTATGTATACATGTATGTATGTACAGTATGTATGTGTGTGCGTGTATGAGTATATATATATATGGCAAAAAACTCCATTTAATGCATCACTAAGGGTTGTTCCACAGTGACAAAAGTGAGGAAATTTGATGTTAGGGTTGAAACCCCACCTTGCACCACTCCCCACCCTGCCCCCAGCCAGCATCAGGGTGTGTGTGTTGGGGTCATCAGCCTAAATCTCACCCCATCACATGTGTAAAGAAGCTGAGGTGGTGAACTATAGGAGAATGGAGTGAGAGTTAGGACCGATGACCCAACGCGACACCTCGATGCGGCTGGGGGCAGGGTGGGGTGGTGCAGGGGAGGGTTTTCAACCCTAACATCGAATTTCCTCACTTTTGTCACTGTGGAACAACCCTAAATGATGCATTAAACTGAGTTTTTTGCCTCTAATGTCCCTTCTTTTTGAGAATGTGCAGTAGAAGTAGTGAATGGAATGTGGTGGAGAGAGTGTGGGGCCCTTCGGCACATGATGTTTTCTGACATAGTAACAGTAAGTGCAAGTGAAATACAAGTGCTAACAGTTGCGCACATGGTGACAGAAACATAAATGGTAAAGCAAACGTTAAGAGAAACACAAGCATAATGTGACGCCAAACCAAACAGTGACGCAAAAGGGAGATGCAACCATGTAAGGAAACACAAACCGTGATGCGCACGGTCGTGGTAAGGCAATTGGAAACACAAATGGTAAAGTTAACAGCATAAATAACACCAAAGGGAACGGAAATGGAAATGCGAACGCAAGCGCACATGGAAACGCAAACCATAACGTGCACGGTCATGGTACTATAATTGTAAACATAAATGGTAAAGTTAACATGAACAATAATGCCAAAGGAAACAGAAATGCAAAAGCAAATGGAAGCGCATATGGAAACGCAAACCGTAATGCGCACGGGCACAGTAATGCAATTGGAAACACAAATGGTAACAGTAACAGCAACGAGGATGCAAACTGAAAGAGAAATGCAAATGAAAGGGGTGCCAGAAACGCAAACCAAAATGCAAACAGAAACAGTAGTGGAAACACAAATGGTAACAGTAACGCAACCGCAAGCACAAACGAGAACGCTGAGGGTAATGCACACGGAGGCATACACGGAAACGATAACGCAAACTGGTTACAGAAATGCAAGTGTAAATGCTAACTGTTACAGTAACGGAAGCGCACACCCTGTTTTTGTCCAACAGCTGCATAGAGGAAACACAGTGTGTACAAAGAATGTATGCATAATAATGGGCCTCGGAGCAGAAAATGAGCTGTTGGAATACTAAATTGCTTATATCTCAGGAACTGTGCAACATAGAAAAAAAATTAAAATTTCATATGATTTGTATGAGTTCCCTGGCTAGATGTTTACTGAATGCATTGTCACAATGAAAATTCTATATCTCGTACAGTTTCCGAGATATGAGCCCCGAAGTGCGCGACAGACGCCACCATGTTAGTCTGTGGGGAAACGTACTTCAAATTTGGAGTACCATAACTTGGCATCCATTTAACATTTTGTCACAAAACCACCACAAGGCACATCTGAGAGATGTTGGCTGCCTTCCCTCCAAATCTCAGCTCAAAAGACCAAACCGTTGTTTTGCTGCAGGGTGGCAAAGAATTCCTGCCATTTCGGCCATAGTCTGGAAAAGTAGTGTCGCAATTTGCGAAAGCTTTCACAAAATTTTTTGAAAGTGTCACAGGTGTGACAGTACTTTGTGACACTACTTTTTCCAGAAATTTGAAAAACATATTTCTGGGGTGTTAACCCCACAATAAAGACATGGCTAGCATCCTGAGGGTCTGACTAGGTGAACACAAAAAGATTTGTGTTCCTAGAGGGTCCCAATTTTAAATGCCAATAATTTTTATAATTAGTAACTGAAAAAAATGGTGGATTTGTGACACTACTAGTGCCATTTGTGACACTAAAAAGTACATTTGCGAAAGTGTTGAACTTTTTGTTAACTTTTTCCATTGAATTATAATGGGAACTTGTTGTTTGAATAACTTTTGAACTGTTCAATATTTTTTTACGAAATCTTCAAAAGGCACATTGGGGACCCCAGTCACATGTTCCCTGAAGTTTTTGGACTGGTCGCACAAACCGTGTAACCTGTAGGCGTGAGCAAAGAATGTGCAAAAAATCATAATTGCACATTCGGATGTCACTGAATAACTCCACAGCCATATATCTGACTGGTACAAAAGTTGGTAGGTCCCAAGATCTACCATGCCCAACCATGCATACCAAATTTCTGGCAAATCTGATGAACAGTGGCAAAGTTATTAAGATGCAAAGTTTCACCCTTTAACCTTAAAAGTGCTACTCTGCTATATATAACATTTTTGACTGCTTTACTTCTAACCTGGTGGTCCTTCCAGACTCCTTAAGCAATCACTCACCCATCCTCTTTTCCTGGCCGTGTCTTCAGCAGAAAACCAAACTATATTGCCTGGCGGGGTGCTTACTGTAGCTAGCTGCAAAGCCAGCGGGGAACACAGGACATGGAGGGGAGATGGTATGCACACAGAAATTGTGGTCTGATAGTTCAGAAGAAAAAAAATATTGGACACAGGGACTAGAGCAATAATGATCAAGCTCTTAGTTCAAGCAGTTGAGTCCTTAGGGTGCCTTACAGGCCACTTTAGACACAGACAAGATTTGTACAGTAGGACGGGGAAAAAGAGTGCAGGTGTCTATAGCTGGTTATACTGCAGGTGTCTATAGTTGGTTGAACTTCGCAACCGTTCAACTAATTTGTATGAAAATGTCCATGCCCCATGAGGGTCCTAAGATGTCTTGATGTGGCAAGATTCATTCCTGGCAGATGTGTGGGTGTGGAGATACAGAGTGCCAAAAATGTGAAAATTACCATTTTTTTGTAAAATTCTTTGTCAAGCCGCTGTGCCAAAATGGTGTAGAATTTTGGTGTGAATTTTGTAGGGTAGAAATGTTTTGAGGCACATGTGTGTATTTTGAAGGTTTGGTGAAAAAATATTAATCCATTCCAAAGTTATTACATTTCAAAGTTTCCCATTATTTCCTACAGGTCCAGTTGGATGGCCTGCTCAAAAAAGGATTCTTTATTGCTAATGCAGAATCCTTTTTCACAATTGTGGGATCTTTTGCCGCTAATGCCAAATCTTTTTCCGTGCTGCTGCCATCTTGTTTTCAGTTATTGGTGATGAAAAAATGAAATAAGTAAAAACATACACAGGTTTAGTAGACACCAACAGTTGTCTTTACCTAATCAGGACCCTCAGAATCCGATTCTGGGGTTGGTTTTTTCATAAGTCACTTAGAAATGTGCTTTTTTTTTTAACATGCTGAAATTCTTTTTTGCAAATTGCAAAAAATGAATTGTGGAACAGGTTCCTGTTTTGTGATTTGTGAAAAAGGATTTTTCCTTTTCCACAAATTGCAGAAAAGGAACTGCAGAAAAGGATTTTTTTTTTGCAATTTGTGAAAAAGGAATTTTAAGAGAGCTGTTTCTTTGTCACTCCACAGTTATCAAACGGTTTGTGATTTTAGTCTGAAATTTTCAGGGTAGAAAGGGTTTGCCCCACAGATGTGCCTTTTGCTGGTTTGTTGAAGAGACATTACTTTGCTTTGGAGTCCTGTGAGTTTAAATTTTGCTTAGTTTCCCATAGTATAACATTGTCATGTGATGTGTACACAGTAGTTTCTTTGTTACTCTGCTGTGAAAATGGTTTGCAATTTTGCTCTGAAATTTTCAGGGCACAAAGTTCTTGCTCCACTTATGTGCCTTTTGTTGGTTTTGTGAAAATATATTAATTTGATGTTAAGTTACACAGGTTTAAAATGTTGCTGTATTTTCTATAGGATAACCTTGCAATGTGAGGTGTTTTTTTGATGCTGTACACTAAGGACTGGAGTGCTGCATGCAAATATATACAGTATATAGCATTATTAAGTAATTGAGCGCAGGGAAGGAGGGCTTTGTGCTCCCACTGGGAAATAGGGATATAATTACAATTTCTCAAAAATTATGGATGGATAGGAGTGCAGGTGCCAGAGAGTGCAGGGCCCAGAGAGAACCTGCATTCCTATAAGCAAATAAGGCTACGATTATACTATTTAAAAAAATAAGGAAATTCTTTGCAAAAAACTTTGTCAATGCATCAGTTAGAGTTGCAGTGACAGAAGTTGGGAAATGTGTTGTTAGGGTTTCCAATCCTAACACCCAATTCCTTGCACCTATAACCGGTGTGGGAGGGGTGCCTTGGGTGTGTGTTTGTATATATGTGTGTGTATATGTATATGTATTTGTATGTGTGTATGTATATATATATATATATATATATATATATATATATATATATATATTTATACTGTATATATATATATAAAATAAGCCACAGCAGGGAGTACATTAAAGGATTTTAATAAGTCACAAGACTGAAGGCCAGTGTCCTTACACCCCTGGGAAGTGCATTAAAATCCTTTAATGCACACCCTGGAGTGGCTTATCACACTTATAAAATTGGCCACCATCATAAAAGAATTAGTTTGATTTACTGTGATAAGGATTAAAACTTATTTACTATTTTCAAAAGAGTGTACAATACATTGCCTCTACAACATCTAAAAACTGAAAAAAGTAGTCCCTATTATTGCATAAAATAGCATATCGCAGCAATAGGTTAACTAGTACAGTACTTTGCAGTAAAAGTATTTTTTAGTAGAGTTTGCTGAAATAGATATTTTTTCTGTAACATGTAAATTATCATATAAATGCACTGTAGCATCTGTAAAATTTGTAAAACGTAAGCAGTATTTAAAACTTAATTTTCATTACACTGCAGTTATATAGTTTCATTGAAGGCAACCTTCTCTTCATTTTTGTTTTTTTACTTATGTGTTGTGGTCTAGTACATAAAAGGAAAACTGCTATAGGGTTGAGGTGAAAGGTTAGCAAGAAACAAAACTTTAAACCTGCCAGGTTGCCTTTTTTTGGTGGTGAAAGGGCTTGATTTAATCTGAAAACACCTATATATGATTCAAATGTACATGCTTTTATAAACCTCCGCAACGTATTTGAGCAGTTTGGGTCTGCCTCTACCTATGTAACTGTGTTTTCCCACCTTTTCTCTTTGTTTATAAAGTATTACTGTATTGTCTACTTTCTTCATCCTGTTTTTTTTCCCAGATTCAAGACATAGAATGGTTATCATGGAATGTTTACCATGGAATACAGAGATTCAAAATTCTACTCATTTCCACTGGTAGAATGTTACTCTCCTAACATACTGTACACACAGACAACAAAGGTCTGTTTTAGAGCCAGGAACTCAATTATCTCACTGTCAGGGCAAGCCAAGTAGAGGAGATTTCCCTGATAAGCAGGTAAAGACAGAAGGGAGATCTTTCACTGTTGGTAAAGAAACAGTTGTAATGAAAACTGTAAACAATACTTAATGTTTCTAATTTGTTTACATGTGTAAGGATAGTGTGATGATCAGGGAAACACCATTTAATTAATTTGTTTTATTTTTTATATAAGGTAGTTTTATTTTTAGGGCCCAGTTGAAGGTTTTTACCGTGTAAAGGTAGCAGCCATGTTTGTGATAGAAGATCAGTTCTCGCTGCAGTGGGGACTGATGGAAGATAGTTCTAGTAGCAAGAGGACTGATTTACTCATTGTGTGATGTGGTGTGGGACCAGGATAATTATGCACATGTAGAGATTTAATGTAAGGTCAGCTAATGTCTCTTGGCCAATGAGATTTCTCGATTTTTTTCTTGCCATTTATAGATATAGATAGATATACAGATATATATTATGCATTTCTGCTTAAAGTTGAACCAGCATAATATTCTGTGGTGATTTGCATATGTAGCCCATTATGCTTTGCATTGTGGGGGCGTGTGTGATTTTGTACTTCTTTGAAACTTGGCTTCCCGGCCAAATGCCCTTTGGCGTAACCACTGCCTCAGTGCTTGTGCACAGAGGTTCTTTGTCTTTTAAACTGTTTTTTGCTTTAATTGGGTTCACCACAACACAACCCAGATAGACCATCTTGGGGTAGTTGGTTCATTCCACTGGGGTGTCCAACAAACAAGGCATACTGATGAGTCCTGGTAGGATGAAACACGTGTCTGTGTCTTCTATTGGCATCCTTTGCAATCTGTGTGAGAGGCCTTTCGGCACCATGCATTTCTGCTTAAAGTTAAACCAGCATAATGTTCTGTGGTGATTTGCATATGTAGCCCATGATGCTTTGCATTGTGGGGACACACACACACACTCAGAAATTTGATGTTACGGTTTCAAACCCCTGCCCAACCCCTAAAGTGAGTGATGGGTAGAGCCTTCCTTGCCGTTGTCAACCCTAGCATTCACTCCATTGCAGTAACAAACAAGCATTTGTCAATGCCGAACGTTCGATTGCAGGTGTTTGCAGTGGTGTTTGGCATGTATGGTGCTTTACCCTAATGCCCTGTGCGATTGCTGGTATTTGCACAATAAATTGTCAGCATGACCTTTTTGTTACCCCCATTGTGCGCTACATAGGCGGAAACACGTTTTGGGCAGGATGTGAAAAATGACAGCTGTACTGCTCATAAGGAAGTGTGGTAAAATGGCAATGTTGGAGAATCTGGAGTGGAAATATTGAAAATTCGCAAACCTAGGAGCGGCGCGGAACTGTGCAATGCACGCTGGCAAAACAGTGATTGTTAGGAATTTTTCACCAAATTGTCAACATTGGCAGTTTAAAACTTCTGCTAATGAACAGTGGCACTGTGATTTTCTTAATGTGTCCCATACACTGAGTTCGGGCACAACCGACCGTGCCATTGCGCGCTACATGGGCGAAACATGTTTTGGGCAAGATGTGAAAATGAAAGCTGCAGTGCTCATAAGAGGTGTGGTAAAATGGCAATGTTGAAAATCTGGAGTGAAATATTGAAAATTCGCCAAACTTACTGACGTGCGTGAAAGGGTTCATAGCGCGAACTCATAAAACAGTCATATTTAGAATTTTTTCACCAAATTTTCAGCACAGCCATTTTAAGACCCCTGCTCATGATCAGTGTCACTGTGATACTTTCTTAATGTGTCCCATACATTGAGTTCTCGCGACACCGACTGTGCCACTGTGCCTACATGGGCAGAAACACATTTGGGCAGGATGTGACAAATGACAGCTGTGCTGCTCACGAGGAGTGTGTGGTAAAATGGCAATGTTGAAAATCTGGAGTGCAAATATTGAAAATTGCAGACATACAGTGATGCGTGGAACTTCAAGCAACGACGCACGTAAACAGTCATTTTTAGGAATTTTTCACCAAATTTTCAACATAGCCATTTTAAGACCCTGCTCATGATCAGTGTCACTGTGATTTTCTTAATGTGTTCCATACATTGATTACGCACCAACTGCGCCATTATGCGCTACATGGGCGGAAACACATTTTGGGTGAGATGTGAAAAATGACAGCTATACAACTCATAAGAAGGTATGATAAAATGGCAATGTTGAAAATCTGGGTGAAAATATTGAAAATTCGCGAACTTACGAGCCTCTGCGTAGGAACTGCGCCTTTACCTTTCGTAAAAACAGTCATTTTGGAATCTTTGCGCAAATTTTCAACATGGGGTTTTGGGACCCCTTTTCATGAATGATGTCACTGTCATGGCATTATTCGAGGGCTGAAGGGTGATTTCGCCGCACTGACCGCATAGTGCCTGCGAAATCACCCTTGGAACCGAATAACACCCATGACAGCACATCATTCACGAAGAAGTCCAAAACCCCATGTTGAAAATTTGGTGCAAAATTCAAAAATGACTGAGATATGCAATAAAGTTGAACCCCTCCGCCCATTATACAGCTTACAGCATTTCCTCAGTTCGCGGTCGCTTTGAAGAGTGCAGACGTGTTCCCAGTCCACCGCAAGATTGTCGCGACGGAGTCCGGAGGTAAGTATGGGGTGAGGGGTGGGGAGGCTGGGTGCGCAGTGGGTGGGTGCGGGTTGTGGGAGGGGGTTGGGAGACGCCCTACGGAACAGTTTTGTTTTACAGGTTTGAAAAAAAAAGATGACATGGGACATTTGCCACGCTGGGGTGGGCTCCCCAGCATGGCAGAAGATGGCTGGGGCCGATGGAGCCGACAGGGGGTTGGGCACCCCGCCGGCAAAATAAAAGCAAGCGTTTGCCATGCTGGGGTGGGCTCCCAGCGTGGCAGCAGGATAATGCTTTGGGGCTGTGGAGCTGATGGGGGATTGGGCACCCCATTGGCAAACAATGTTTGCCACGCTGGGGTGGGCTCTAGCGTGGCACAGAAGCTTTGTGGGGCGGCGGACGGACGCAGCGCGGGGAGGAAGCCGCGATGGCGGGCGGCCAGTATGGCAGCGGTGTTTTTCTTTGAAGCAGAGGAACACCACTGTCATACTGAGCTGCTGCACCCATTAGTGCTGGATCGCCATGCCTGCCTCAAGGGAGCAGTGGTATTGGTGGGAGAGGCACACCTCTGCGTGCTACTCCCCAAACGATCTCTGCGCGACGCGCCGCAAGTGAACGCGTAAAAAGGTGAGATGTGATGGAGACAGGTGTGTATGTTTCATAAGTGTACAGAATGAGGTGAGTGTTAGGGTTGACAATGGCAAGGAAGACTCCACCTGTCACTTGCTTTAGAGGTTGGACAGGGGTGTTAGGGTTTGAAACCCTAACATCACATCTCACTATTTTTGTTGGTTTAATCTGGACCCTAGCTGTTGCATTAACAACATTTTTTTTGCAAGGAATTTCCTTACTTCTTGAGATACTATAATCATATCCTCATAAGACTGTGGGAGCACCGGGCACTCTGGGCCCTGCACTCCCATTCCTCCATAGATGCATACATGTATGTTGCTGTAGAACGGAAAGAGCCTCTGGGCCCTGTGCTTCCATTTGTGCCAAAACAGCAACCACATTGTCAACATAGTCTTCTTAGTACCCTACTTCATAAACCTGGTACTGAAAATTTTCAAATTCCTGTGCGAAACATTATTTCACACCACCACAGTGTCATTCTGCACCACAGGTGCAAAAACACAGTTTGACCAGGACTGGAAAAATGGCAGCTGTCACATTCATGAGGTTATGTAAAAAAAAGATGGCTATGTTGAAATTTCGGGGTCAGACTATTTTAATTTTCCAAAGTTACATGCGAGCATAGTCAAATTTAAAGGTATATGCATAACTTTGCCATTGTTACATATTTTGACCCCAGATTTTCAACAAAGCCTTCTTATGACCCCACCTCATGAATAAGGGCAATGCAAATGTTCAGATCATGCCAGAAAGATGATTTTGCCAAATAACCATGAAATCACCTTTTGGGCTGGATTTGCAAAATTCTGTCACCACTGTTCATGAGGTGGGGTCCCAAAAATGCCATGTTGAAAATGTGGGCTCAAAATATGCAAACATGGCAAAGTTATGCATCAAACTTGAAAATTCCATTGAAATAAATTGAACCGCACTTACCTTAGTTTCTCATATTGCAGTCGTTGTTCTAACAGCAAGATGTGGATCTTTGCCCTCGGTCCTGCTCAGGTGAGTGAGGGGGTGTGGGGGATCTTGGGGGTGCAGGGTGGGGGTGGGAGGTTGCGGTGGGGGGTCAGATCGGAGAGGAACCAGTTTCTTTTTCACAGGTTGGAAAAAAAAGACATTGAGGGATGTTTAACAGCTTAATGAAGTTATGGGAATGTGGGGCTGAGCAATTGTAAAAAAACAAAAAACAAAAACAGCTCACTGGATGAGAAGTTTATCGCTTGGTAACTGTTTTATTTAACCCCCAACGCTTCGATTATTCCCTTATTCAAGCTTTTTAAGGAGTAACATACATTCTGTTAAACAGACATACACTATACATTCTGTAAAACAGAAACATACAGTTATTTAGAACTTGGTTATATAAATAATACATGCTTTTTAATTATCAATGAAATTAATACAGTGCAACTACTTCTGCTAAAAATTAAACATATTTGAATTAGATTGCTTTCTGAATCATCTTTATCATTGTTCTATTAGAATCCCTATAGATAAACATCAATAAATGAAATGAATGTGAAATAAATATACGTCAGCATTTGTATGGGTCTTAGGATAAATACTACCACCACTAACAACACTCAGTACCATGATTTAAAAAAGCTTGTAAAGTTGTAACCACCCCATGACTAGTAGGAGTGCGTACCTTCATTGAGCTGCACTGACCATTTCCTACAAACACTAGCATTTTGGATATTTAACAGCTTAGTCAACTTCCGCAGTGGTGATTGGAGTGTGGGGGATGCCACTAGACACTAGGGAAAGATTTAAACAATAAGGGGATAACAATAGAATGGCAGGGGTGCCACTAGATATCAGGGAAACATTACAAATTATGGGGATGGTGATCAGAGTGTTAGAGGTGGTGCTACTACACACTGGGAAAAGATTTAAACAATACGAGGACAGCAGAGAGTGGGGGTGCCACTAGACACCAGGGAAACATTACGAAATACGGGTACAGAGATTGGAGGGGTGTGGGTGCCACTAGACACCTGGGAAACATAAAAAAATACTATTTTGCATATTAAGGAATCCTTTTTCATTTGAGCAAATTATTTTTCTTTATGGCCAATATGAAAAAAGAGGATGCAAGTCATGAAAAAGGGTACATTATGCTTTGACCTCTCCGGCATCTTCGCAAATCAGGCATGGCATGTGGCTTGGAGTCATCAACCCTAATGCTCACCTCATTCCATCAGTAAATAAGCTGAAATGTGCTCAGTATATGAAGATGGGGTGAGTGTTAGGGTTGACAACCCCAAGGCAATGCCGCATATGCCATGCCTGATTTGCTAAGATGCAGGAGAGGTCAAGACATAATGGTTTTTCCTGTTGCTGCCTGCAGGGTGGTGGGTGGGGTGATCGGGTTGGCAACCCTAACACCACATTTCCCTACTTTTGTTAGTTTAACCCTAATTAGTGCATTAGCTATGTTTTTTTGCTATGCATTTTCTTACTTTTTGAGATAATATAATCATATCCACATTTGCCTGTGGGAACACAGGGCCCGGCTTCATCCCTTCATACTGTGGATGCATGCATCTATGTTGCTGTGGAAGAACAGAACCCTCTGTGCCCTGTACTTCCATTTCATCCAAAACAATTTCATACCTTTGTTGTACGGCTTGTTAAAGTTCCAATGTTATCCTATGGGAATTTACATTTTTTATTGTTTATGATTTTTTTAATATTGCCTTTAAATGTTTGGGGGGATACATGTTATTCATATACTACTCATTAAGACCTTTGTTATGATAACTGGATTGTCCCTTAAATCCAAATATTGAGGGAGTTATGGCTTGTTGAATTTCCAATGTTATCCTATGGGAATTTGTATTTTTTATTGATTTTTTTTTATATTGCCACTAAATTTTTTTTGGGGGGGCAGGGGTATGTGTTATTCCTGTAATAGTCATTAAGACCCTTGTTTGGACATATACATTCTTCCTTAAGTCCTAATATCCCTCCCCCGAGCTTAAGCCTTCTCTACCCACCCCTAATCTTCCCAACATAATCTGATTTCTTTTCTCATTCTTCCATGGCTCCCACATACCAGCACAGTGCTGCTACACACGCAGGTGACTGAGGGCAGACCAGTGAGCTAGTAGCTCTAACCCCTCCCCACAAACCACCATCCAAGCAGCATCCAGTAAACTCCAGGTCTGCACTGCCATGCTATGTGCGGCAGTGCTTCATTCTTGCCACCCACCCTCCCCAGCCAGCCACCCACTCTAAGGTGATGTGCCTTTTTATAGGCAAAAAAATAATCAGCCAACTTTTGCATCCCTTACCTTCCTACTACATGGAACATTCCAGCCTCCCCACATCTAGTACCCACTTGGTACCTTCAAAAAGCAAGCAAAGCTAGTTAGTATAAACTGCCTGTTCACTATCCCCAACTCCCTAGAAACAAACTGGTGTACTACCCTATCAATCTCACGCCAAAGTTGCCTGCTGCAAGCCGATTATGTATAAACCAACCAAGACAACTATTAAAGCCACAATATTCATGAACTGTTATACTCACTATAACACTTTCAGGCAGTCATGCTTTTAGCATTCATCCTGCTGGCAGCATGTCCATATCTGTCTTTGTCTACAACTACCTTACCTCTACTAACCTAAACTTTCTACTCTCTTTTTTTTCCCCTCTCTTCCTTCCAATCTAAAAAAACAAACAAAAAAAAAAACGCTAACTATGTCTGTATGCTAAGATTTGGAAAATGTTATTTTTATTACTTGATGTATTGCAGAATGGAAAATATTGTACTCTTCTCTCTTTTCAATCACAATATGTCTATTCTCCTTGAACTACTGTATGTTTTTGTACTACTGACTGCAATATCCATGTAATGCACTTACCGGGTTGCCCAAAGGGACTGTCTTGTCTCATTGGGCCTACCCGGTTACCAAAATTTAATAAATAAATAAATAAAATATCTTTCCCCGTTCACACAACCTATGGCAACTACACCTGTTTCTCATTCTCTGCCAAATTCAGCTTATACATCTAACCTACACCCCATATGGGGTCCCTTAATGAAGCGCTCCACATCAACTGTGCAAGATAGTAGTGTCACATACAAGAAAGAAAACATTTTTAAGTCATAAGCTAAGGAAACTTATTATAATACTACTCTTCTGCTTGGGGAATATTGAGCTAAACCCAAGTCATATCTCCAGTTTAACTTCCCCATCCAAATTTGCATCAGTTTCCAGATTAAAAATGATGCTGATTAACATTTGTAGCCTTCATTAAAAACTTGACGCCGTGAAAACTTGGACAACCCACACAAACCCATATGCCTAATAATCACAGAATCATGGCTAAAGGGCTCCATCTCTGTCAAACAGATAGCTTTACCATTATTCAATGCTTTCAGACTTGACAGACCCATGAGGGGAGGGGGAGTGCGTGGTCATTTATGTTAATGCAAAATTCACAGCCACCGAGCTGCTCACCGTTTTCAAACACAGGGAGTTTGAATGCTTAGCTCTAAAACTCTCTCTGTCTCCAGTCAAGGCAGTCAACATAATTAGCTGCTACAGGCCATCCAGAGGGGGACTAGATCATCTCTCAACCCTCGGAGTCTTCATTGACTCTAACCTCCAGTTAATCTATTATTCTCCGTGACCTTAACTTAGACTGGCTCAGCACCAAATCCAATAGCCTAAAAGAATTGTGCGATAAATTGAGCATCTCCCAGTTAATTGCCAAGCCAACTAGACTTAAAGGAAAAGATTCCTGTATATTTATGATTTGGATATGTCTGATGTATTTATTATACATTACATCAAGTACTGTACATATGTCAATAAGAGATCAGCCATTTCTTCTGTTGCAACACATATCTAGAGTTTGAGGCTCTGACACAAGGTAGTAAAATGTCAAGCAAGCCTCCATTTACATGCAAATGAGTCACTTGTAATACACCACCCCCCATTCCTTGATATCACTGCAGCAACAGTGCAGAACAAAACATAAGGGTATCAATGCTGTCTATCCTGATTTTAGTTTAAGTTTGCAATGGCTTAAGACAGTTCTGTCATGCAACTCACACAGGGAGTGGTACTTGTAGCCTTAATACTGCATGTGTAGAGCAAATAATACATCTAATAGTATTTCATTCACAGGAAACAAAAGCTGTTCCTGTGTACTGCTCATTTCTCTCTGTGAGACAGTTGTAACATGTTGCAGAAAGCAGTAGACTGAATCAGTTAATCAACCAATCAATCAATCGTACAGTCAATCAGTCACTCTGTAGTGAACCAGGTGAACACCCTTGAGAGGATTCATTTACAAGGTAGGCTTGAGCAGTTTCCCAAAGGATCATAGAAGACTGAATTCTTCCTTTGCACAAATTATACACTCCCCTTTCAGCAGCCTGAAAGTGGAGAGCTAGATCACTTACTTTATAAAGTGTATTGTTTTACATTTCAAATGCTCCTTACATCTGGGTTCTGACTGGAAATACCAAGACACAGAATGCATATGACATGGGAGGAATGAGCTAAGCAAATACAGAGTACTACAAACACCAAGACTGATTAGTTTGTTTACCTACAACAGCTGAAGTATAGCATCTGATTTGTGAGGGACATCCTACTTCAAATGCTGGCATTACAAAGGGGGGGGGGGGCTACCACAGCTTGTTTTCAGTACCTTCAAAGTGATGTGCTGTAGCTCTCACATCACTGCTAATGCTTTATAATGGGAATGGGGGCACTGTTAAATTCTTGGACCTGAGGGGCCATCACAGTTCCCAAGGAGGTTAGGGGAACATGTTAAGGGTTAGAGAGTAAGGGACTTTAGTAGGATTTGAACCAGAGTTTCCCAGTTCTTGTGCCTGTGCTTTAACCACTAGATTACTGTTCTTCCGTATGCTGCAGCTGATGTCCTGGTAACCCATTCCTTGTTATAGCTGAACTCTTTATTGCCTTACATCAGCCATCCAATCACTGACTGCCTAGTTACAAAGGGAAAGGGGCATTTTTGCAAGATTGTGTCTCACTGCTGGTGTCAATTAAAACTGAGAATGCTAACACACACAGAACATAATAAAACAGCTATATAATGCCACTTAAGACTCTTGTTGTACCCAGAGTCATTTATTGGGTAAACTGTTTTTGCTAACAGAAACATTAACACAACTCATACAGACACTTCCTTATAGGCATACTGTATATACTGTACATGTCAAATCAGTGCTGAATCACACTCATATGGTCCTAGTCCCTATTAGACCTGCACTTCAGGATGTGCACAGCACTTAGAGTTCCCCTATTACTCAAGTGGGGGACCAAACATTGTGGGTTCTGTTTACTGGTGGAACAGCATTTAGTGTAGCACCATTATCTGTTGCTCTGATGACATCATCCTCCAGCAGCATTGATGGTAAAATGGAGGACAAACACATTGATAACTTCTGGCGGCTGTATATTTTTTATTTATAATCTAGATTTGGACAGCAATAGGACTGCTGGCAACTAGAGGAGGAACACAACAGTTACACATAAGGAGTTAGGAAAATATGGGTGTGAAACTATGGGAGACTTCCCCTTTAATATAAAAAATTGAGCCAAAAGTTCTTTACTTGATCTTGTTCTCACAAACAAGCCATATAAAACTTCATATACAGCTGTGTTCCATAGTGACATAAGTGACCACACCATTGTTGTCTGTATAAGAAATCTTAAGAAACATATTTCCTGCTCCAAATTCATTACAAAGCAAAGCTTTTGCAAATTTTCCCTGGAGGCATATTTGTCTGACCTTAACAACGTATATTGGCAAAACTTCTACTTGGCATCATCAGTCAATGAGGCCGTCGATATCTTCAGTTCAACTATTTTAAATCTAATAAATAAACACGCCCCTCTCATAAAGTGTAGAGTGAAAAAAGCCACCTGCCCCTGTTCACTGGAGATCTTAAAACAGCTTTATCACTGTGGGACAAACTATGGGCTATAGCTAGACAAACCAAAGCCCCTACAGATTGGACAGCCTTTAGAATATCTCGTAATGCCTGCATGAAACTTGTCAGAACCACCAATGTTGCTTATTATGTGAACGCACTTAAAGGTGTAAAGGGTAACCCAGCAAACATTTGGCAAACCATTAAATCCATAGAAGGTCACACAGCACCACCCTCCCCCAGTAATCCCAGTTAAAATGAACTTCCAAAGTGCTACAACCTCTTACCAAAGCACAATTCTCGAAAAATAAATGTTCTACTTTGTGACAGCATTTGACTCATCCCCAGCTGTAAATATCTTAGGTTGCTCCCCTTCAGAAGATGTTCCCACAGACCTGCAAAACCAGGTATCCTTCTGACATTTTCCCATAATTTATAAAGAGGACGAGGATCTTCTAAAATAACTAGACATCAAAAAGAGTGCTGGCACTCATGGCATAGCCCCCGTATTCCTAAAGCTAGGATATTACACCCTAACCGCTCCAGTCACTCACCTGTTCAATATGTCACTTGCCACTGGTACAGTCCCTATCCTCTGGAAAACAGCCTATATACTGCTCCTATTCAAACCTGGTGACCCATGCGGCCTAAACAGTTACAGGCCGATCTCCATACTGCCTGAGTGATCTAAACTCCTGGAGAAGTTAGTCAACGCCAATTAAGTGACCACCTTGAAAACTCAAAACTAATTAACCCACTGCAATCTGGTTTTAGGCAAAACCACAGCACGGTCTTGGCCTTGGCTAACGTGACAAATGACTGGTTTATAACCTTAGACAACAAACAATCCACCTGATCCATATTCCTTGATCTAAACAAAGCTTTCAACATGGTAGACTGTGACCTTCTTGTAACCAAACTCAAAAAACATGGCCTAAATAATTCCTCCATTAACTGGTTCCATAGCTATCTTTCAGGAAAACTCCAATGTATCAAAGTGAATGGGCTCCTGTCCTCTCCACTACTGCTTATGAGAGGAGTACCCCAGGAATCCATCCTAGGCCCCCTTCTATTTTCAATTTATATTAACTCCCTAAGTGACAACATCCACAAAGCCAAACTGCACTTCTTCCCAGATGAAACTGTCCTCTACATTTCGAAACCGCCCTGTCAGATGTTGATACGGAATTACAAACCAACTTTAACCAGTTACAACACAACCTCCTAAGATCTAATTAAATGCAAAAAAAACCAAAGACAATGTTCTTCTTGCCCCCACACTCTGTAACCGCGCTGCTCAAACATGGCACTCCCCCAACCTTTACAACCTTACTAGGAGACACGTTAGAGGTGGTAGACAGATTCAAATATCTAGGACTTTAGCTAGACAATAACATCTCCTTTACGATGCACATTGAAAGCCTTACTAAGAAACTAAAAACTAGATGAAGCTTTTTTCTGCTGCAACAAATCTCTCTTCCCTACTGACATGGAAAAGGCTAGTTCAAGTCACCTTTCTCCCCCTTCTTGATTATGCAGATGTAATATACAGCAGCTGCACAGCATCTTACCTTCACAACTTGGATGTGCTGTTTCATTGTGCCATTCATTTTAGTACACATGCCCCTTGCAGAACCCACCATTGTGACCTCTATTTGGCAGTGGGCTGGACGCCCCTTACCACCAGGATGATCCATAGTTGTACTTGGGTTTACAAATCACTGCTAAATAAACTCTCTGCTATATATCAACCCGTTTCCATCATTCCTATAGCTGCTATTCCCTCAGAAAAACTCCATTATGTTATAGATGTGCCAAAATTCCACACCTACTTTGGCAAAGCTGCCAACAACTATGTTAACTCCTCCATCTGGAATAAATTACAGTCCTCCCTCAAGCTCTCAAATTTA
Organism: Neoceratodus forsteri; assembly: GCA_016271365.2. Classification (NCBI taxonomy): domain Eukaryota; kingdom Metazoa; phylum Chordata; order Ceratodontiformes; family Ceratodontidae; genus Neoceratodus; species Neoceratodus forsteri. The sequence continues at coordinate 625,600,248 of CM057458.1, read as the reverse complement.
GTCTTTTATAACTTTTTCAAATCACTAATTAGCAATTCTCTTAAGGATGCTTACCACTGCCACACCAGCTATTATGCCCTGTCTAACTTGGCATCAGTACCCAACAGTCAACACTTACATCCCCCCATATCATTTAGACTCCTATTTCTATAGCTCAGGCCAACAAAAGTGCTTGTCCATGCTCTATGATAAAAAAAAAACCTTGTTTACTTGTACACCTGTATCTTCTTTGCACTATGTATTACCTTCCAATCTTCTGTATTTTATTTCTCTATGTTTTACATTGTCCTTTGTAGGACCTCCTTGTAAATGAGCGTGCTCAACGGAGTTTTCCTAATGAAATAAACTTGAACTAAAGGAGTTATGGCTTGTTGAAGTTCCAATGGCATGCCAAGGGAATTTTCATTTTTATTGTTTTTTTTATATTGTCCCTAGACGTGTGTGTGGGGGGGGGGTATGTGTTATTCATAAAGTACTCCATTAAGACCTTTGTTTCGATATATAGATGGTGCCTTAAGTCCAAATATTGAGGGAGTTATAGCTTGTTGGAGTTCCAATCTTATCCTATGGGAATGTTCATTTTTTATTGTTTTTTATATACTGCCCCTATTTTTTTTTGGGGGGGGGGTGAGTTATGTGTTATTCTTGTAGTACTCATTAAGACCTTTGTTATGATACAACATATGTTTTGCCCCCCCCACCTCAAACAGCAAACTCATAACAGGGTTTTTCTATTCTTAAGATTTTATTTTTTTCTACATTTATATAGTTGTAAAGATGTAGATTTATACCCAGTATCAATCTGACTGACATCTGAAAAGGTTAGCAGCTTTTTCTTTGGGGGGGCAGATGAGTGCTACATGGAACCCCCCCCCAACCCATACAAACACCACCGATGAGACAAGACTGACAGAGAAGATCAGCATATGGGAGAAATGAAATTTAAAACTCTTTAACAATTACTTTTTGTAAAGTACTTATTACAACACACCGTCTCGCTCCATGCTCATCCCTATGGACGAACACTGCTACCATGAGACTGTTTTGTGTACGGTCACAATGTGCTTAAAAAATACCAATATTAAATATAGCATTAGCTTGAAGGTCCATTTACAGCACACACTGTCTTGCTCCATGCTCATCCCTAGTTGTGGCAGAGATTTAAAAGAAGGCACTCTGTTTTCCTCCTAATGCTGCTGTTTTAAACAGATGCTTATTTTAAAACTCATCTGGTTGATCCTGCAAAGAAGTACTCCCACTTCTGATCTTATAAAGTAGCATGACCGAGCCGAGGTCCGAGCACTGTCAATTGTTGAAAATCATGTTGGGGCAGAAATGTTAAATTAGGCATTCTCTTTCGAAATAGTTAGAAAATGGTGCTATTTCTGTTCAGTTTACTTAGGTTTATTTTAAAGCCAGCTGCCAACTGCAGAGAGACAAAAGTGAGTGGCATCTTCAGAAAAGTAGAGAGCGTGAGTTGCTATAGCTACAACCACTCGGACTTGCGTCTAGTTTTCTGAAGATGCTCACTCTCATCTCTCTGCAGCTAGCTGGTGGCTTGTTTTAAAACAAAGCTAAATAAACTGAACAGAAGTAACAGTGTTCTAACTTTTTGGAAAGAGAGTTCCTTATTTTAAATCTCTACCCCGACGTGATTTACAACCATTAACAGTGTTCAGTCCCCAGCTTGGTCATGCTACTTTATAGGAACAGACGGAGGTGGAAGTGCTTCATAGGAAAGAATGTGCAAAAATGACAGGATCAACCAGATAACTTTTAATATAACTATTTGTTTATAAATTATGGCAGGATCAACCAGATGTTAGAGCAAGGGTGGGGGTAGGGTTTGCAGTTCGTTGAGAGATAGAGACATGCAGCAGCTTGTTCTTGTGAAAGTGCATACACTTTCACTTTCATTGGTATGATATATAGGAATATGGCGATATCACCATGATGTATAGGAACATGGAGAAATCAGTGATAGCTCCATGACCTGCCTTTGATACTACTTTTTATCCCTGCATTTATCCTAAAACATATGGGCCTAGATATTCAGACATGTGCCCAAGGTGTGCGCAAAGGACAGCGCAGCGCAATGTGGATGCACCATGTGGCAAAGGATGCCGTATTCAGAAGATGCACCACTGACATGCACTGGTGAAAAGCAGATTGAATATGGCAATGATGCACCACAGCACAACCATACATGTGCCAGCACAACCAGGAATGCGGGAGCAGTGCAGGACACTCAACCCAGTGGACTGAGCAAGGGCAACAGGGACACAATGGCAGAGCTCCACAGGGGCACAATGTCCCACCAGCATGGCCAGTCACAGACAACAGGGGCATACTGTTCCAGAGGCATCACAGGGCACCAGGGGATGGCAGAAACAGGATTCTGGGCCACCAACAGTGGCACAGGGCACCAGGGCAACACACCTGTACCAACAGCATGCCAACACCAAAGACATGCAATATGTACCCAACAGGCTGTGCCACAGGGGCCGCAGCCATGGTGCCAGGACAATACACCAACACATAGGACAGTGGCCCAGGGGAGAGGGAGGCCCAAGATACCCAGGAGCACACAGACCACCACCCAGACTGGAGAAGGGCACAGCACCACAGAGCACACCAGTGGTGGGTGGCACGACAAGCGGACCAAAGGGCAGTGCTGACAGACAAGGGCACAAGATGCAGGGGCAGGCAAAGGCCATTGCAATGCCCACTACACAGGGACATGGCACACCAACCTGGCACACACATGAGCAGCACCCAGAGGGGACAGCATTGGGACACCAAGGACATGCCCAAGCACAGACCAACAGACACCTGCAGCATGGCTCCACACGACACCTGCAAAGGAAACACAGACACAGAAGATGTAGCAAAGAAAAGGCTGTACTGCTGGCACAAAACACAGCCAACAGGGCAACTATATACAGAAACATATCAACAGCAGTATGAGGAAGCATGGGAAGTGGTTGATAGGGTCCTGGAGCTGTACAGTAGGACATGGGGATGGGCAGGTCAACAGGGGAAGGGCAGGGCAATGTTGACCCATGGCCCTGATGGGACCAGGGCAGGTCACGGCCTGCCATGCAGTGTAGCCTCCAGCCACAGCAGGTCTCTTCTGATGGCCATCATCTCCCGCAAGTGACGACGCATGAGCCGCATCAATCTGGCCAACATCACAGTCATTTACTGCTGTTGTACAAGGGGAATTGACATGGCCCTCATTGGCTGCCTCGACCTCCGCCATGGATGTAACCCAGCCTCACTTAGGAGAAGGGACAGAACAGGTGATAAGCGACATGCCACATGGAGCTCCAGCCCACCTGAACATGTGCACTGGACAGCAGAGGCATACAACAATGTACAGACCCCCAAGGGCCTGTGCACAGAGGGATGCACCAACCTTCCACACAAAACACAACAGCAAGGCGGACAGGCCACAGCATGTATCGGGCACAAATGGCTGTGCAGTGGGCTCAGTAGTGCATGTGCAAGGCACATGTTGCTGATCACAGGCACCCTGTGGCTGCACACACAGTGGCATCTGTGCGCACCCCCCCTCCGGCAGCACAGTGGATATGGACACGGTACACGCACATGCAGCACAGCACTGGCATATCCACTGGGCCATGAACCCACCCAGGCAGTGACCTTGCATGGCAGTGGTGACCATGGATGGAACCCTGTGACCTACAGAGACCCACAGGTACACAGTATAGTAGTGTGAACATGCTTACCTGGCTGCTGCTGTGCCGCTGCCCCTGCAGCAGTTCCATCACACCACTGGATGTCCATAGCTGCGGCCACCCTGGCCCTCCTGCAGTCTTCTGGATCTGTGGATGGAGGAGAGAGAGGTGGACATGAGAGGACTGTCAGACACACACCCACCCCTAGAACGCAGCTGGCACAGTGCAGGACAGGACACCACCTGCCTGGTGGCCCTGGAGCCTGCACGACTGCAACACGCACAACAGCACTGCGCGTGTCACACATGCAGAACACTCAACTCCCACCTGAACCATGTCCCCCCCCGGCAGCTGCACACGCTGCATATCCAGACATCCAGTAGAAGTACACCACAGGCATGCATGAGGCATGGGAATACTGACCTGGCTGTGGCACAGTGCCACACTGCACTAACGCCTGGAAGTGTCAGAGCCATCTGGGATCCCTCTTGCAGAGGTCCCCATAGCATTGCTGGCACTGCTGTGAGGTGCGTGGCACCCCCATGTGCCTTTCCAGGTCAGTGTCGACCCATGCCCACACCTGGGACTGCAGCTGCTACAAGGGCACCTGCCCAAACAGCTGGGGCACAAAGGGCTCCACCAGTGCAACCAGATTGCACATCTCCACCTCTGACCAGTTTACGGCCTGACACGTCCTGCCGCTATCACCTGCCATGTCACAGGTGTAAAGGTTCAAGGGAAAGTGTTGCGGCATACACAGCATGCATGTGGTACATCCAGAGCATGTTGCGCAATAGCGGAATGCTGTACATGACCACGCAGCATGTGGATGCACGATTGGCATGCAGTGTGGCGGTGTATTGTGTAGCACTGTGCATGTGCATACGGGCATGGCCTGGTGGGTGCTCGGGGTCACAGTCATGACCCCGATGGCACTAGGTGTGACCCTGCACAATGTCGCACAAGCCCCCGCCCTGCGCTGTAGGTGGCATGGCGCATCACGAGTAGCTGCACCATGGGTCAATGCACTATGATGCGCGCATGTGCATGGTAGGTGAACAGCTCCGCATGCACAATGGTGGTATATTGTGCACCACAAAGGGTCACGCTATAGGCCACTGAACATGGTTGTGCACATACGTACTGCATGCCCACGCACCGTGCATGTGCTGGTAATGTGCCACATGGTTGCTCCTGCGCATCCTGACTGAATACGGTGCAAATACGTGCTATTCAATTGCCATATGATATTCACCTCATGAGGCTATGCATGGCACAATCAGGCTCATTAGCATCCCATTACAGTTGCGCACAGGCTCATTTTCATGTGTTGCGCTGTACCCGTACCTGGTCAAATAATTGTTGATCCAACAGATGTTCATAAAAGATTAAAGAATTTACCAACAAATAAATCTCCTGGGCCTGATGATATACACCCTCAAGTTTTGCATGAAATTGTGATTATATACTTTTACCCCTGACATACATATTTCAAACACTCCCTAGACTCGGGAGATATACCACTTGGCTGGAAAGTAGCCACAGTGGTGCCCCTTCTAAAAAAAGGACCCCAGACACATCCAGAAAATTTTAGACCAATTAGTCTAACATCACTATTGGGTAAAATAACTGGAGGGTGTAATCAAAGATTATATTCAACAACACCTACTAACATAGGGACTTGTGGACCCATGCCAACATGGTTTTACTAAATGTAGGTCCTGTCTAACCAATGTCTTGTCTTTTTATGAAAATGTTAGTAGGGAAATAGATAGCAAAAATCCAGTGGACGTAATATTCCTGGATTTTGCTAAAGCATTTGATAAATTGCCCCATCTAGAATTGGTTAAAACATTAAGGGACTTTAACTTGAGTGGCAATTTAATCTGTTGGATTGCTAACTGGTTAAGAGGTCATCAACAAAGAGTGGTGGTGAATGGTGTCTTTTCTGAATAGGCTGGGGTTACTAGTGGAGTACCACAGGGGTCGGTCCTGGGACTAATCCTTTTCAATACATACATTTCCTCATTACAATTGGTATCTTCAAACATCTGTTTGTCTAAGTTTGCAGATGACTGTAGATTGGGAACAGTGGTAACTGGGTTAGAAAGTACCACTGCATTGCAAACAGCCTTGGACCACGTTTTTGAATAGGCTAAAAACAGCAGACTGGCATTAAATATAAGTAAGTGTAAAATTATGCACTTGGGAGCCCACAACAAACAGTGCAAGTACTTTTTAAATAATAAACTACTAATTGAAACACTCTCTGAAAAGGATCTCGGTGTAACAATCAGCTCTAACTTTAAATTTAACACACATTGTAGGGACCAAGTAAAAAAAGCAAATCAAATAATGAACTGCATTTTTAGACCCATTCCGAGTAGAGCTAGGGAGGAGATGCTCCCCTTGTATGTGGCATTGTTTAGGCCTCACCTGGAATATTGTACTCAGGTCTGGTCTCCATATACCAAAGATGATATAAAAAGAGTGGAGGCAGTTCAGAGAAGGATGACTAAATCCGTAAACGGCTTAAAGGGGAAACCTTACCGGGAAAGATTAACAACACTTAAACTATATTCCCCTACAATACAGAAGACACAGGGGGGACCTGTGTATGTTATTTAAAGCAATTGATGATAATACACTAAGACCTGAACTAGGCCTAGTTTTAAACCATAGCAGAGTTAGTGGTAGGAAACATCCAATACAACTCTACTCAGAGAAATGGAACTTGTTGCTAAGAAAACACTGGTTCAGTCAAAGGGCAATTTCAACATGGAATGCACTACCTGTGGTAGTCATTAGGAGCAAAGATATGATGGCATTTAAACATAACTTGGACAACAACATGAGTGATGAGGTTAAATTTGGGGGTTTTACTTAACTCTACTAGGGTTAGATACTTACAATAGGCAAGCATTATGGACAAAAGTCTAATTAGCTTGATACAATCTATGAATCTATGAAAAGCGCCATACCGCAGCACAAGCCACAGACTGGTATTGCAGCCATTTTATAAGGTGCTGCAAATGCTGGGATTGAGAGGCCCAAATCAACACTGCAATGGAGCTGTTGTCTGTGCAATGTGTCCACTGACCTCCATGTCTGTCACTGTCCACAGGTAGTATAATGTATGAGGCTGAGAGAGCGGAGGAGCATGGGCCTGTACGGAAGCGCAGGCCCAATTTCACAAATGAGGAGCAGCAGGCCCAGTTTGAGGCCTACCTCGACAGGTAGGCCCTGCTGAGCGTCACCATGGGCACTCTGCAGGATAGGTCGGCTGGGTGGGATGCGGTGGCCACCTTTGTAAACGCCCTTGGCAGGCACCAGCGGAGCGCCCAGGAGTGCTGAAAGAAGGTGGGGATGGACAAGCACCACATGGAGGAGAAGGTGGCAGCCATCAGGGCATCCTGCAGCAGGACAGGTGGCGGACCACCCACCACAACGGCACTGATGGCAACGGAGGAGCTGGTGATGGCCACCATCAGCCGTGCTGCCATAGAGGACATTCCTTGTGGTGGATTCCAGATAGGTGGCAGCCCCTCACAGCACTGTGAGTCACCTCATACCATGCATAGGGGGATATGGGCAGTCCCCTGCAGGTGGGCCTTCTGCCGTGCTGCGTGGTCCATGTGGGTGGTCCATGCAGCCATACACGGCGCACCTGTGGCCGGTGGCATAGGCATTGTGCACCCCTGGGCACATACCATGTATGGGTGCTATGCCTACGCTGACCCTGTGTTTCTGTTTTCCAGTGCCATCATGTCTCCGTGAAGTGGCATAGGAAGAAGATGCCGACGTAGGACTGGATGAGGTGGTGCCATCTACATCCATGGGCATCCAGGAAGAGACTGCCCATGTAAAGGCAGTGAGGGGCTGCTGGATGTACTGGGGCTGGAGTTGGACAATGCACTGTCTGAGCTCCTGCTAAGTGAGGGCCTGCCTGTGCTGTGTGCAGGCACTCAGCTGGGTGGGGTGTCTGGCTCTGATGATGATATGACACTGATCCTGAACAGTGCCTCCAGTGTGCCTGTGGCCTCATTACCCCCTGTGTGGCCCCTTTTGCAGTATCCACTGAAGAGGGGGGCATTGACCAGCATGCCGTGTTACCCCCAGCAGGCCGGCATCTGCCCCAGGATGCGCAGGATGCCGACAGGCTGGCTGAGCACACCCGGCTGCTGCGGGCATCCATAGACAACCAGGTGATGCTCGGGATGGAGATCCATGCAATGTGGGCTGAGGTGCATCAGCTGGCCGAACGGCAGGACAGTGGAACGTGTGCAGCTCATTGGTGAGATCTGCCAGCTGCAGGAGGCCACGACCGCATCGCTGGACCGCATAGCCAGTATCATTGTGGCTGGATTTGCATCACTGGCATTCACTGGGCACGGCCGTGTGCATTGGACTTCCTGCAGTGCTACTTCAACACCACGGTCCCGGCGTCTGGCGACCCCTGCACGGCTGACACCAGGCTCCGACATGGCCATCCACGACACCCCCAGCGCAACGCTGTTCAGCTGGCTCTACACCCCAGCAAGGACCTGGTCGTGTTTGCAGGCCTCCACCCCTGTGAGTGTGTTGGACACTCTTCCGGTGGCTGTTGCGCAGTCCGTGGCTGCCGAATAGCCTGGGTTTGGCTGCCCCCATGGCCGTGGTGGCTGTGGCACTGCGTGGTAGGCCTGCTGGGTGTGCTGTCCTTTCCTGCTGTCCGCTGCCTAGTGCACACATGTGTGGGGTCACCTTGTGCATGTAGTGGTGTGCATGTGTGGTGTGGGGCATGCTCTCTGTGTGTGCTGGCCAGGCTGCTGGGCCTTTTAGCATGGGTGTGATGAGGGCAGCTCTGTGCCTGTGCACCAGTGTCATGTGTCTGATCCACGCCATGTGCTGCAGCCCGTGTGTGTGCCCATGTCTGTGCAGTGTGCTTGTGTGTGTGTGTGTGTGTGTGGCTCTGCATGCACCATGCCTGCTGTGCATGCATGTGTCACTGCATGCATCCCCATGTGCCTTGTCCAACCCTGTAGGTGGGGCGGTGGTCCGTGCAGGCCCAGCACATGCGCCGTTCCACTTAACCAAGATCTCCAAAATGCTCCTGTGTGATGGTGGCACTGTGCCTCCTGGCCTGTGCCACCAGCCTGGGGTCCCTCCTCCCCATGGTTGGATGCACACCCCCATCTGGCCCGTCATCCTCACTGCTGTTGCCCTCATCCACCTGGACAGCTATCCCACAGTCAATGGCCAAGTTGTGCAACATGCAGCAGGCCAGGATTAGGCCACAGGTGTTCGACAGACTGTACTGTAGGGCACCACCTGACCTGTCTATTCAACAGAAATGCATCTTGAGCATGCCAGAGACATGCTTGATGACATTGGTGTGATGGTGTGTGCCTCGTTGTACCATTCCTCAGCAGGTGTGGATGGCTGCCTGTAGGGGGTGAGCAGCCAGGGCCTCAGCCGGTATGCACTGTCACCAGTGTGGGGAGAGGATATGGTTGTCACTGTGCATTGGTTGTGCACCCCCTCACCTCTGCCCCCCTCCCCTGTGTCATCACATTCCTTCCCCCTCGCTCATGTCCAATGCCTTGCTCACCTAACAGGTACCCTGTGGGGATATCCCCATGCTCGACTGTCTGGCACAGGATAGAACTGTGCAAGATGTAGGTGTCATGTGCACTCCCGGGGTGTGTGGCACAGACATTGCTTATGCACTCTGTGACATTGCACAACACCTGCCAGTTGATGGAGGCGTACTCCTTTCTGTTCATATATGCGGCCCCCTTCAGGCCAGGTGGTGTGCGTAGTGCCACGTGGGTGCAGTCTATGGCCCCCATCATGTGTGGCATGCGTACAACCCTGTGGAAGTCCTGCATGTTTGCTGTATGCTCTGCCTGTGTGCTTGTGAATCATATGAACTCCAAAGCATGTGGCAGCAGAGCGCTGAGGACCTGTGTGAGGAGGCAGGACATGACTGACTGCTGATCCCTGTTGTGGCACCCGTTGGTCTCTGGAAGGTGCCCATGGTGAGCAGTCACTTCACTGCTGTCACCTTGGTCTCCACTGACATGGCATGACTCCGTCTGGTGGGTGCCTGCTGCTCATCATGGCACAGCTCACAGAGCTGCCTCAGAATTGCCCTGTTCAGCCGGTACCAGCCCACAATCTTGACATCACTATAGTCCTCAAAGATGAGGCAGGCATGGTATCGTCTGTGTTGAGCATACTACCGACGGGCCCTTCGTCGGCCACGTTGGTGTTCCTCCCTCCTCCTCACACCCCTCATTACTTCCTCCATGATAAATGGTCCTGCATCCATGTTGCTGTGTTCAGCTCTGGTTTGCGCATCTGCTAAGTGCGTGTTTGAGCCTGTTTTTTATAGGCTCAAGTCCGCCTGGCACATCCTTTAGTTTGCTCCTGACTTGAGCTGTGGTTTTTAGCTGAATATGCCATTGCACCACGTATTCATGGGTACACCCTCTTGCACTTGCACTGCATACATTACATTTGTGCCACCGTGCAATGAGAATTGCGCCGCACATCCGCAGTGGTTGAATATGGCTGTGCGGCTCAAGTCTGTAGTTGCACCAGTGCAACTTGGTTGCACTTTGCACCACTGCTCTAAATATTTAGGCCAAGTTGTATAAATACACACACACACATATATATATATATATATATATATATAGATAGATAGATAGCAAAAATAACTTTATTTTCATTGCAAAAACCTTTGTTAATGCACTAGTTAGGGTGAAACCAACACAAGTAGGGAAATGTGGTGTTAGGGTTGCCAACTCTTACACCCCACCCCCACTCCACAGGCAGCAACAGGAAAACTCATTATAGTTTGACCACTCCTGTGTCTTCACAAATCAGGTGTGGTGTGTGCCTTGAAGTTGTCAACCCTAACGCTCACCCCATTCCATCAGTAAATAAGCTGAGATGTGTACAGTATATGAGGATGGGGTGAGCGTTAGGGTTGTCAACCCGAAGGCCAGATTTGTGAAGATGCAGGAGAGATCAAAACATAATTATTTTTCCTGTAGCTGCCTGCAGAGTGGTGATGGTGATGGTGGGGGGGTGATATTGTTGGCAACCTTAACAGCAGATTTCCCTACTTTTGTCAGTTTAACCCTAATTAGTGTATTAACTATGTTTTTGCAATGAATTTCCTTACTTTCTGATATAGTATAATCATATCCACATTTGCCTGTGGGAACACAGGGCCTCCAGGCCCTGTGCTTCTGCCCATTCATAGATGCATGCATTTATGTTGCTGAGGGCCCTGCACTTTCATTTCTGCCAACACAGCAATTTCTTACCTTTATTGTATGGCTTGTTAAAGTTCCAATGTTATCCTATGGGAATTTACATTTTTTATTATTTATGATTTTTTATATTGCCCCTACATGTTTGGGGGGGATATGTTATTCTTGTAGTATTCATTAAGACCGTTGTTTTGATAAATAGATTGACCCTTAAATCCAAATATTGAGGGAGTTCTAGCTTAAGTTCCAATGTTGTCGTATGTGAATTTGTATCTTCTATTGTTTTTTTTTTATATTACCCCTAAATGTCGGGGAGGGGAGGGGTATGTGTTATTCTTGTAGTACTCATTATGACCTTTGTTTTGATATATAGATTGTCCCTTAAGTTCAGATATTGTGGGAGCTATGACTTGTTGAAGTTCCAATCTTATCCAATGGGACTGTTCATTCTTTATTGTTTTATATTGCCCCTATGTTTTTGTTGGGGGGGTATGTGTTATCCTTGTAGTTCTCATGACAACCTTTGTTATGATATACAGATTGTCCCTTAAGTCCAAATATTGAAGGAGTTATGGCGTGTTGATTTTCCAATGTTATCCTATAGGAATTTTTATTTTTGAGGAGTTAATGGCTTACAAAAGTTACAATGCTATCCTATGAGAAAGTTTTATGTTTTTTTTATGTGGGCCCTAAATGTTTTTTAAGGGGATTATGAATTATTTTTGTAGTACTCATTAAGGCATTTGCTTTGATATTTAGATTAAACAAGATGGCGGCCATATGAAAAAACAATTTTTCCTCAGGAAAACTGATTACCCCCCTACAAAAAAATCCTTTTTTTATGGACCAAATTCTTTTTTTTTTCCACGCAACTATCCAAAAGACTGTATTGAGCATGCTCAGAATGGAAATTTTTAAACTTAATAACTTTGGAAAGGATTAATATTTTTCACTAAACCAATGAAAGGCACATCTGTGGGCCACACCCTTTCTGCCCTGAAAATTTCAGACCAAAATTCCAAACTGTCTGGGTGCTTCGTGATGACAAAAAAACTGGCAAAAACATCAATTTTTAAAAAAAACTCTTTTTGCTATCCAGATCTCAGAATCCACACATACAACTGGAATAAAACTTGCAATGTCAAGAGAGCTACCCTGTGAGACCACACATGCAAAAGCTTGTGCATATCTGTTGAATAGTTTTGAAGATATTAATGTGCAACCTTTGACGTTTAACATAGAATCCCCTGCTCAACTCTAACTATAAGTGCTGCTGCCCCTATAATATATTTTAACTTGCATACTGTGTGACCCTGAGCAAGTCACTTAACCTCCTTGTGCTCCCAGGTCGCTCCTGTAAAAAAGCTTTCAGCTTAGTGTGCTGTACCTGGTTAAACAACTAAATAAAATAAAATAAAATAAAAAATATTTTATACAAATATTGATCAGAGTCGAGGGCTATAGAGTGAAAACCTTAAACCAAGGGATGAACTTGCCTGACAACAGTTGTACTGCCCAAAGCCAAAGGCTGAGGGTAATATAACTATTGGAAAGCAATAATTCATCCCAAAGGGTTCAAAGTTTTAGCACTGTAGCCTGAAAGAACTCCAGTCAGTATCTGTTGTATAAAACCTAGCTTCTTTACTGTCACTCTCTCCAAAATGTACTTGTAGAAATAAAAAATGAAGGTATGTAGGTGCATTAAAAATAAAATTGTACTTGTGTTTGTATATACGACTCTGTCAGATGGGCTTCTCCTTCTAATCCCTTTCATTTGGCTCTGTGTAGTATTAGCCCCCCCCAAAAAATGTGATTTTCCATTTTGTCTGTTCCATCAAGGACTCGAGCAGTAAAGAGAGAATGACTGTAGAGTAATAGCACAGCTCCACTTGTTGGAACTGAGAAAGCGCGCCTTCACTTTAATTCTCCCCACTCCACCAACAGTGCAAGTGAGAGGTAACAGGTGACAGTGCAGAAGAGATGTCCATCTTCTGTCTCTCCTCACACACTGACTTAGCAGTGTGTGATGGAAGAGGCTGCTTCATTTATATTTTCAACACCATTCCTCGAGGCTGATTCATGCAGGGAGGTCTTTTCTGCTATCTTTACACTGCCAATGCTGTCCCTTTTCCATGCTGTGGACACAGTATGGCCACAGATTGAAAGGGAGAATACTGCAAGACAAAAACCCATGGGGTTAAAAAGAGAAATAAATGTATGCAATGGGTGTGGACACAAAAGTCATTATAGAAATCCATTTATTTTCACATATGTTGTATGATTTTTAGAACCCAAAATTTATGCAGTCATCCCCCAGTTGGCATTACTTCCCAACCAGTAGTACAGCATTTGCCATTCTCCCCACAAAAGCTCCCTGAGTAGCACATCACTGTTCATCTCTGTGACATCCGTTTCTGTCCTGCCAACCTGCTAGCAACAATAAAACACTCCCAAACAAAATTATTTTTCTTCTTTTTTTAAACTAAACTGCAGCCTTCCCTTTGCTCTCCACCTGCCTGCCAGCTCTCCCACCCACGAGCTCCCCCACTTAGAACCCACTCTCACCCTTACACTTTGTTCTCAGTAAGACAACATAAACAGCTTTGTAAAGTTGTTTGAACCAAAACTTTTTTTACTGAAAATGCATGCTTGGGTCATGTCTGATTAGGTCATTCCTCCCCACCCTGATTTAAACACTTTCAAATGCTGCTCCAATCCTTTCTGAACCTCACCCTCACATTACCTATTCAGTCCTCCACTCTCCTCTCCAGCATGAGTGTACAGATCCAAAACAAAGATCTTTAAAAATCAATACATTTTATCTTTTCTCCAGTTTTTAGGTCCTCCCAACCCTTCTGCTGTTTCAAAATCTCACCCACCAGCTCCCTCTCTGACTCATTCTCTTGGCCACCCACTTGCTGCTCAATAAACAGATATAAACTCTTTCCCGCGACCTGCACTGCTCCCTTACAGTTTGCTTCCTGTTGCAGCACTCGCACTCACTCCCTCAGCACCAGTTAAAATGCAGAAGAGTTATAAAAAACAAAAAAGAAAACTAATGTAACTCCAGACACCAGAATCAAAGAAAGAAACAAACAAAGAAGAAATTATTTTTAGTTTTAAAAAACAAACTGCAGAACTCCCAAGATAGGCATTGCAAGGACAAGTGCAGGTGCGCTCCCAGTTTAACTCGCTTCATTAGAAGCTAATGCTACCTCTGTAAACATGCTACACAAAAAAGGCAGGACCAACCAGATAATGAAAACATCTTATTTTATTCTTATTTTACTTTTAATAAAATAAACAGACTTGCACATTACAGTGGTTCACTTGCTAAGCAAGAAACACATCTGCTCTGTTTTTTGAACTCTCCAGCCTGCCCACATACAAACTAACAACTACTGCTCTTAATGTGCAGATGTGGCTTTCCTAGCAACAACATTGCAGTCTCTAGCAATTACCTGTACCAGTAGCCTGTGACAATGGCGACTGCGACTGAGTGCTTTCAAAAAGGGCGACTCAGTCACGGCGCCTGTGCACAGGGCTACTGGGCAGGGAGGGCAACCGGATGGGGTGGTTCCACGAATATAGCAACAGGATATTACTATATGTACATGTGCATGGAGGGGGGGAGTGAACACGCTGTGAAAGAGGTGGAAGAGGAGGGAGGATTTGTGGGGTGTAGTGCGGCAGTTGGCTGCCAAGCTGGCCATGTGGTGTGGTGGGATGGCAGGCTAAGGTTGGGAAGGTGCCGGGTTCAGTTCTTTTTTTTTGCGCTGGTCCGAGATTTTTTTTTGTTTAGTTTTGCACCCCTGGGTTGAAAATCCTTAAGTAGAGGGGTACAGAGGCAAAAGCTCCCCGTGGGGGTGTGCAGCCCCCTGCATAATAATAAAAAACGAAGTATCCGTGCCCTTTTGCTGTGCGCCAGTAGTGTACATTGCCGAAATTGATTTTTGGTGATGTACACTTGCTGTAACAGCAATCACCTCTCTGCAATTGCTTTTAAGACATGGAACCACCTGTACCACACAGAAAACTTCTAGCTAGCAGTCTTATCATGGGGGACTGCCCTCACTGATGTCCGCCTATCCTATAAAGGGGCGGTCCCCCACACCTGCCTCAGTTCTTTTCTGCTGTCGATCTGCACACGTTGGAACTTCACAGACACCAGCTACAGTTGACCGCCATCTTCTTGTGTTTATTGCGCTTTTTTATTTTCTTTCTTTAGTTATTAAAACATCACATTTTCAGTGTTTTTTCACAGAGTTTTATGTCTTCTCTTCCAGCTTTGTCTTCCAATTGCCTAACCAAGTGTGCCTGTGGCAAATGGATTCCCACTAAAGATAGTAATTCTGCATGTCTGTTCTGCTTAGGCCCCAGCCACGACATCGAAGCCTGCCAGTTTTGCCAAGACTTCAACCAGGCCACCCGAAGACTGTTTGAAGACCTTGGAGAGTCATCTCCTAAAGCAGAAGTTGGCTGTGATAGAGAGGAAGCTGCAGGTCAGAAGTTCTTCAGCCTTCCCAGCTCAGTCTTCTTAGACTTCTTCTTCCTCTCAGAAGGAGAAGAAATTTGGTGGGAAGCACAAACACTGGGACAAGCACTGGGATCATCCTCAGTCAGCCTCTCCCTTGTGATCACCGCATAGACTTGCAGCTACCTCTGGGTCTTCTTTCTGTGGGAGGTTGGCCCCTCCAGCCCTGTCAGCCTTCACCTCCTCCTGGCTCCTGGTGGCTCCATCACTCGCCCTTTTTTCATAGCAGGTGTCGGCTCTTTAGGGCAGTGAACGTTGTCCCCTGCCCCTCAGCCCCTGATGCTCAGACCCTTAAATTCAACAGGCACCCAGGGAGGTGGCTCAGCCAGTTTGGGTCTTCTGGGGGTGGTTCTTTGACTGTTGCCCCCCCCAATTCTGGAACCGACACCAGTCCTGTCAGGCATCACCCGTGGCAGGTGCTTGCCTCATCTTCCCAGGTGTTGCCTCAGCCCTTGCCTCAGGAGTCTCCTACCTCACAGGTGCTGACCTCACCCATAGGGCCAATGTCGGCTTCCTCTCTGGGCCGTCATCAGTATTTGCCAGTCAGGCTGGCACCAGCACTGCTGTCTCCTCAGCTGATGACTCCATAACCTTTATCACCTCAGCCTTAGCCTTTGCCGCAGCCAGTGCCTGCTGGACCTACTCTGGATCCACAGCCAGCACCAGGTGGGCCTATGCCCCAGTACCCTACACTGGCTTCTCCACTGAGGTACCCTCACCAACAGCCGTGGCAACTGTAACCTCTGGTCTACAACCTACCCCCACTGGTGGTTTACAATGCTCTTTTCTCCACCTGGTGGTCCTTTGTCCTGTCCAAGGACAGGTCACCCCAGAGGCCGTCCCCCTCTCACCTCCCCCTGGACCTTCCACCTTAGGACCAGGTCCAGGACCAGGCAGTACCCAGCGGCCACTGTACCATGGGGTCCTCTGTGGGGCATGCCGACATCTGTTCTGACTAATGTACAGAGGACCATCACCCCCTGATGCTGGTCCCTGACAGTGAGCATTCTGAGGATGACTGTTCCTCTTTGGAGCCTTCTAAGGGCTCAGGGGAGTCCTCTGAGGGGCAGGATCAGTCTAAGGAGGCCCCTAAGTCCCCCCCAAATGACCCAATGTTCTTGGATGTTATGCGTCATATCCAGTCCCTCATAGGATGAGAGACGGAGGAGCTGGACCCGAAGCATCGACGCTTGGCTGTCTCTTTGTGGCAGAAGGATAGCCCCCCTTTGGTGGTACCTCCCCAACTGACTCCTATGAGGATGTCACCAAGGCAGCATGTAAACACCCCTCTACCACTCCACCTTTGACTAAGAAGGCAGACCACCTCTACCATGTGCCAGTCGGCAAGCCCTTCTTTGGGGACCACCACAAGGTGGACTCAGTGGCCATTAATGTGGCACACAACCGCACTAAGAGGCCCAAACACCTGAGTGCTCAGCTCCCTAACTGGGAGTCCAGGCAGCTCGACCAGTGGAGTAAACACACTTATGCATCTATCAGACTCGCTATTCGGGCCATCAACTATTCGGCCCATATGGTCTAGTACCAGAACACCCTCTGGGACCAGGCAAGGGATCTGGTACAGACTCTCCCTGAGGACTCTACAAAAGGTCAATTGGCCCAGCTCTTGAAATTGGGCTCAGATGTTGGCACTCACATACAGCAGGTGGCGTACGATGCCGTGGATGCATCTGGGCATGCAGCAGCGACAGGGATTTGCCTTCATCACCATTCATGGCTTCGAGGGTCTGGCTTTGCCCCTGCTGTTCAAGCCAGCATCTTAGATACCCCCTTTAGAGGCTCGGTTTTGTTCAGGGGTGATGCCCAAGACATCATCTCCCGAATTCAGGAGTCCAGCAAGGCTCTCACGTTGGTCCATTTGTTCTATCTCTCTCAGCCCTGGATGAGTCAATATCAGTCCTTTCATCTGGCTTCTTGTCTGCCCGCCAGAGGCCAACAACAGAAGGCCTTCCTCAAGTGCAAGGCTCATACCCCTCCAGCAGCGGCCACTGCTAGGGCTCCCTGAGCATCCACAGCTGCTTTGCTAACCCCCGGGTCCACTGCCTGACTCCCTCTCCAGCCAAGGCCCTGGGGGAGGTGGTCAGGGGTCGGTTCTCCCTCTACCTTGATGAGTGGCGAGCAGTGACCGCAGACCAGTGAATGCTCTAGCTCATAGAGCACGGTCACGCCTAGAATTTCTGGAGCTTCCTCTGGGTCACCCTACCTTGCCCTCCCATTATCCTTGGGCCCATCTGTCCCTCATTTGGGAAGAGAGTCAGGCTGTCCTGCACAAGAGGGCCATAGAGCCCGTTCCTCTGGCTCAAAAAGGAAGGGGGTTTTACTCTCACTTCTTCCTCATCCACAAGAAGACTGGGGACCTGAGGATGATCCTAGACCTCGGCCACCTGAACCTATACATAGAGTACAAACACTTCAGGATGGTTACCCTCCAGGGGTTGCTGCCCCTCCTTCACCAGGGGGACTGGCTTTGTTGCCTGGACATGCTGGATGCCTATCTGCATATCCAGGTTTCCCAGCCCACTGCCGTTTCCTCTGCTTCTGCTTCCAGGAGGACCACTTTCAGTTCTGTGCCCTCTCTTTTGGCCTTTCTTCAGCATCCCTGGTTTTTACCAAGTGCCTATCAGTGGTGGGCGCAGCCCTGATGAGACAGGGCTTCTACATGTTCCCCTATCTGGATGACTGACTGCTAGCAGCCCCCTCCAGGGATCTACAGCTTCGGACCCTGGAATGCACTTTTCAGCTCTTCCAGACTTTGGGGATAATGGTCAATTTGCCAAAGTCTTGTCTCTCCCTGTGCCAGCAACCTTCTGTATATTGAGGTGGTTCTGGACACCTCCCAGGACAGGGCCTTCCTGCCAGAGGACAGAGCAGAGTGCCTGATAGAGCAGACCCATCTCATCACCTCCAGTCGGCAGATCCCTGCCAGGGCATTCCTGCGCTTGTTGGGGCACAGGGTGGTGGCCATTGCTATGGTCTTTCTGGCCCTCATTCATATGAGGGTTCCCCAATGGACCTTTTGAATCCAGTGGGACCAATGTAGCCAGTCAGGGTCTCTGATCCAGTGAGGAGGACCTCAGAGTGGTGGCAGAATCATGTCAATCTCCTGTGAGAGGTCCCCTTTCGGACTGTGTAGACTCAGCAGATCCTCACAATGGATGCCTTGGGTCTTGGCTGGGGTGCTCACCAGGTTGAACACCAGACCCAGGGGACCTGGTCCGAAGCAGAGCAGAATGTCCACATCAGTGTGCTGGAGATGCATGTGGTTCTTTTCACCTTGCAGGCCTTCAAGACCCACATACTTCCTGGCTCGCTGATGGTACAGATGGACAACATGTCCGTGGTGTTCTACACCAACAAACAGGGGGGCACTCACTCACTCATACTCCCTTTGTTGGGAGGCAATGAGAGTCTGGTAATGGGCCATCAAGCTTGGCCTGGAACTCCAGGCCATTCATGTTCCCGGCATCCAAAACATCCTGGCTGACATTCTCAGCCAGTCCAGGTCGAGGGCCCATGAGTAGGAACTTCTGTCCTCAGTGGTGGAAGATCTTTTCAACAGGTGGAGTTGTCCAGAGTTGGACCTCTTTGCATCCCCACTCAATGCAAAACTGCTGACTTTCTGCTCGCTCGATCCATGGCCTGGAGTTTTCTGGTGTGACATGTTATCCCTCTCCTGGAAAGGGAGGTTTCTGTACACCTTCCCTCCCTTTCTACTCCTGCAGAGGGTCTTACTCAAGCTTCCGTCAGAGGGGCAGAAATGATCCTCATAGCTCCCTTTTGGCCACAACAGATTTGGTTCCCCTTGCACAGCAACTGGCAGTGGAACCTCTGATACTCTTGCCACTGTGCACCATCTTGCTCTCCCAGGAGCAGAGCACCCTGGTCCATTCAGACCCCAAGACCCTGCATCTACATACATGGCTCCTGCAAACCTAGCTATTGCCCGCTTCAGGGTTTCATCTAGGGTCCCTGACATTCTGGTGGCAGCCAGAAAGTCCTTTACCCGGGCCACTTATGATATAGAAACATAGAAACATAGAATTTGACGGCAGATAAGGACCACTTGGCCCACCTAGTCTGCCCATTTTCCTACCTTACAGATAAGCTGCAGATCCTGGTTAACCAACAGCTTACTTCTTCCTACCCCCACTAGGACTGCCTTATGTCTGTCCCATGCATTCTTGAATTCCCCCACTGTTCTTGACTCCACGACCTCCTCAGGAGGCTGTTCCATGCATCCACAACCCTCTCTGTGAAAAATACTTCCTCACATTACCTCTGGGCCGTCCCCCTCTATCTTCAAATTGTGCCCCCTTGTTCTTGCACATCTCTTTTTCTGAAAGATGCTACCCTCTTGGACTTTGTTGATTCCCTTGAGGTACTTGAAAGTTTCTATCATGTCCCCTCTCTCCTTCTTTCCTCAAGGGTATACATATTAAACTCCTTTAGTCTTTCTTCATATGTCTTCTGGTGCAGACCCTGCACCATTTTGGTTGCCCTCCTCTGGACAGCCTCCTCTCTGTCTATGTCTTTGTGGAGATGTGGTCTTCAGAACTGCACACAGTATTCCAGATGGGGTCTCATCAACTGTCTGTACAGAGGGATAACAACTTCCTGTTTTCTACTATTGATGCCTCTTCCTATGCATCCCAGTATCCCCCCAGCCTTCCTTACTGCCTTCTCACATTGTCTGCCCACCTTTAGGTCATCTGATATAATTACCCCAGGTCCCTTTCCATTTTTACTGTTGTCAGTATCTCACCCCCATTGTGTACTCTTCCCTGGGTTTTGTTTCCATGTGCATTACCTTGCACTTCTTTGCATTGCATCTGAGCTGCCATACATTTGACCATTCCTTCAACCTTGCCAAGTCCCTTCTCATCCTTTCCACTCCATCTTGTGTATCAACCCTGTTGCAGATCTTTGTGTCGTCTGCAAAGAGACATACTTTTCCTTCCAGTTCCTCTGCAATGTCACTTATAAAGACATTAAAAAGGACCGGTCCCAATACTGAACCCTGAGGTACCTCGCTAGTAACCCTCCTTTCTTCACTGTGTACTCCATTTACTACTACCCTTTGCATCCTATTGTCTAGCCAATTTTTTATCCAGGCTACCACCTTGGGACCCACTCCAAGGCTAGCTAACTTGTGTATTAATCTTTTGTGTGGGACTGTATCAAGTGCCTTGCTAAAATCTAGGTAGGCCATGTCCACAGCCCCTCCCTGGTCTACTACTTTGGTCACCCAGTCAAAGAAATCTATTAGATTAGTCTGACATGACCTTCCCATCGTGAATCCATGCTGCCTTGGGTCCTGTGCCCCACTGGCCTCTCGGTACTCAACAATTCTTTCCTTCAGAAGTGATTCCATCATTTTCCCTACCACTGATGTCAAACTAACTGGTCTGTAGTTTCCTGCCTCTGTCCTGCTCCCACTTTTGTGAAGAGGAATCACATCTGCCCTCCTCCAATCCTCAGGTACCACCCCATCCTCCCATGATTTGTTAAAGAGAATAGTCAGCGGTGTCACTAGTTCTACCCTTAGTTCTTTTAGAATTCTTGGGTGAATCCCATCAGGCCCCATTGCTTTGTCCACCTTCAATTTTATTAGTTCTTTCAGAATCCTTTCTTCTGTAAATGGACTGGTATCGACCCCCGTCTTCAGAGTGTTTCTCTTGTTTGGTTTAGGTACCTCCCCCTCCTCTTCCTTTGTGAATACTGAGCAGAAATGTTCGTTCAGTATCCCTGCTTTTTCACTGTCGCCCTCTACCCACATTCCCTCCCCTTTATTAAGCCTCAGTATCCCTCCTTGGTCTTTCTTCGCTCCCTAATGTACCTATAAAAGGTCTTATCCCCCTTCTTAACATAATTGGCTATCCTTTCCTCAGTTTGGGCCTTTGCTATTCTGACTGCCTTCCCAGCCTCTTTCTGCTTTAACTGATAAAGTTCTCTTTCCTGCTCCTTCTGTGTTTCCTTATATTTCCTGAATGCTATCCTTTTCTCCTTAACCTTCCCTGCCACCTCTTTTGAGAACCATAGCGCTATGAAATGGAAGCGCATCTCCATTAGGGCCGCTGCTCACCATTTTGACCCTTTCACCTGCCTGGGGAATTAAGTGTTGGAGTACCTCCTTTCCCTTTTGGATTCAGGCCTGGGGTACTCCTCCCTTAAGGTGCACCTTACCGCTGTCTCTGTGTACTGTGCACCTATTGAGGGCAAATCTGTTGCTCAGCTTGAGGTGTCCTGCATGTTCTTGCAGGGCATCCTGCATTTGAAACCTCCCATTTGGGATCCTGTCCTTCCATGGCACCTTCTTTTCATGTCAGAGAAACTCACTTTGCCTCCCTTTGAACCGGACATGAGTTGTGAGCTGCGCGTTCTGTCATGGAAAGCGCTCTTTTTAGTTGCTGTCACTTCTGCTTGAAAGATTTCCGAGTTCCAGGCTCTGATGAGTAAAGAGCCTTATTTGGTTTTTCACAAAGACAGGGTGTCTTCGCATACTAATCCTAAGTTTTTACCTAAAGTGGTGTCTGAGTTTACTTTAAATCAGTCCATCCACCTTCCAGTTTATTTTCTTGAGTATTCTAATCAGGGGGAGGCCTTGCTCCATATTTTAGATGTTCATAGGGTGCTGAGGTATTACATCCACCACACACAGTCTGTTCAGAAATTGTATCAGTTGTTTGTTTCATTTGCTTCTAAGAGGGAGGGAGCAGCTGTTTTGAAGCAGTGTTTGTCTACATGGTTGGCTAATTGCATTGTTTATTGCCACCGCAAATAAAGCCCTTGCCCGGGGCAGTTAAAGGTCACTCCAAAAGAGGCATGGCTGCCTCCATGGTGTGCTTCAAAGACGTGTCTGCTACAGACATCTGTATAGCTGCCATCTGGAGCTCTGTCCACTTTCATTAGGCACTATGGTCTGGACATCGTTTCTAGGTGCAGGGACAATTTTGGTCTTGCAGTCTTTCAGGGCCTTCTCTCTTGAGCTCTGTGCTGATGCCTAGTTCCACCTCCTGGCTGTCCTTCTGGTCAGTTCTGGCACTACTTTGGGACTCAGTCTTATCAGTGTGGCCTGCTGCAAGAGCCCCTCAAAGTAAGATAGTACAGTTATGTAAGAATTTACCATAACAGTAGATTTTCAAGAGGAGCTCTTGCAGCAGCCCATCTTTCCCTCCCTCCCTCCCTCCTTCTCCGTTAGCTTCTTTTCTGTTGCAATCCTTCTGCATTATTTTTCTTGGCTTTAAGGAACTGCCTCAGTTCTCCTTTGTACCACCTGTTCAGGGTCTCCGGGAGAACTGAGGTAGGTGTGGGGGACCGTCCCTTTATAGGATAGGCGGATGTCAGTGTGCCGACGTCAGCGAGGGTGGTCCCCTGTGATAGACTGCTAGCTGGAAGTTATCCGTGTGGTTCTGGCACCTGACAGCTTCAGTCCTACCGGTGTGGCCTGCTGCAAGAGCTCCTCTCAAAGATCTGCTGTTATGGTAAGTTCTTACTTAACTGTACTATTCACCTGCACTTTGACCTCAGTCACCACACTCGAGGCTTTCACCACTCATGTAGTTAACCAAGGTCAAACTGCTTTTGTGCAGATAAATCATTTATTTTACTCTTTGCCATTGCATATCCCTTATATATAAATGAAATAAAAATACACAGTAATACCCAGAACAGAAGCAGTGGAGGGCAACCGTTGCTATAGCAACATTCCCTCATGCTCCACTGTTTTAAAAATGCTAAAGCCATGAATTCTCCTTTGCTGAATAATAGTCAGTGACGTTTTTGGTAAAAAGTAAATCGGGAGAGGGGGAATCACTGGCACTGGAGAATGTGGGTTGGAAGTTTGGGGGGAACCACTAGCAGTAAGGAGAATAGAAGTACTGGGGGAACAAACACCCTTTTTTTTTTTTTTTGGAAACCTGTTGATGGGGCATGGTTTCCATGATTGACGGACTCACTATTGCTCAGTTCATTCTTTTGAACGGGGCAACAATTCAGAATCCATCAATGTCATGTGACTGGCTGTGGGCCAATCAGAGATCAAGATTTTTTTTAAGGTTTTGATTACATAAATATGTTTTCATTTTAAAATTCTGTTATCTTGGAAGTCAAATCAGAGCAGTATATATTATTCCTAATATCTCTCTCTGCTGCAGATAACACAGATGATGGAATGGGCTGCTGTGGCTGGATCCTGATAATTTGTTCCTTTTTCTTAGTTCTTTTCACTTTCCCCGTGACTATCTGGAGTTGTATAAAGGTAAGATCCCATTTTTAATGATGCTAAACAAACATGTAATATATACTTGTTTCAGGCTTGACAGTGTTTTAATATTCATATAGAAGAACTGCAAATATACATTTGGTTATTAAAATTTATCTCACAAAGCTTCAAAGCAGCTAGACATGCCTGTGTAAAAAGCATTCTGTCTGCCAAAGCAAACTTCTACATCTCTACCCTTGATCAAGCAATTGGGAACGCTCACAAAATATGGAGGACACTTAAATCTATTGAAGGGCGGCCCACTGCCCCCTCCATTCCACCTAAGATACTCACCAATGGCAGGGTGGTGGAAAGTAATTCCCAAATCCTCGAAGAACTTGACTCCTATTTTGTCACTGCTGGCCTAGCTTTTGACTCCTCACCTTATGCTAGCCATGCAAAGAATCAACCTGGCTCCTCCCCATCAACCTGCACCTCATCTTGTCCTTTTCAACTACGAACGCTCAACTATAAAGAAGTTGAAGATTCACTTCTTAACCTGGATACCAGAAAAAGTGCAGGGGACGACAGTCTAGAACCTTTCTTCCTAAGACTAGGCCATGCCCATCTCACTGCCCCCATTCTTCATATCTTCAATCTCTCCATCACTTCTGCTACAGTTCCATCCTGCTGGAAATCTGCCCGTATCCTCCCACTATTCAAATCGGGGGACCCATGCGATCTGAATAACTATAGGCCTATCTCCATCTTGCCTATCCTCTCTAAACGTTTTGAAAAATTGATCTATAGCCAACTAAAAACTCATATTGAAACCTTTTCACTCCTTACCCCAGCACAATCCAGTTTCCAGGCAAATCACAGCACAATCACTGCATTGGCTAAAGTAACTAATGACTGGGTCTCTGCGGTGGATGCTAAGAAGATGACTGGCGCAGTATTCTTGGATCTTAGTAAAGCATTTGACACTGTTGACCACAACCTCTTAGTCACTTGCCTCACTAACTTAGGTGCCACTTCCTCCACTACCCAGTGGTTCAACAGTTATTTAACAGGGAGAACACAGAAAGTCAAAGCTGATGGTCTATTCTCTGCCTCTCTGCCGATTGTCAGTGTAGTCCCCCAAGGCTCCATTCTAGGCCCTATCTTGTTCTCTCTGTACATAAACGACCTTGATTCTAACATAACTACACGTAGCTCCAACCTGCACTTCTTTGCAGACGACACTGTACTGTATACCTCTGGCTCAACTTTATCTGAAGTTAGGGGTGTGCTACAAGCTGACTTTGCTCAGCTCGAAAATAATCTAATAAAGGCCAAGCTTCTCCTTGATGCTAAGAAAACGAAAGCAATGATTTTCTCTCATAGTACCTCCTCTGGCACCTCTCCTGTCGTACCGAAAGACTTTATTGTTACCTCTCTAAGTGAACCATTGGAAGTCATTACCAAATTTAAATATCTGGGTATCTGGATAGACAATAAGCTAGAACATGGCAGTTGTGACCGCCTTCTTAAGGAGGAAGGGCATCAGGTATATCCCTATCTGGATGACTGGCTTCTAGTCAGATCATCCAGGGAGGCCATAGAGTGGTCCAGAGATCAGGCTTTCCAGACATATTGGGACGTGGGCCTCTGGCAAACCTGGTCAAGTTTCAGCTGGTCCTCTCAATGGTGCTCAAGTTCATAGGGGCAGAACTAGACTCCTTGTGGGCCAAGATCCGCTTCCCCACAGACTGAGCTCTGGATCTTACCTTCTTTGCCCAATCATTTCAGGCTGGGCTCTCGTGCCCTGCCTGGGACTTCCTGTGGCTGCTGAAATACATCATGTCTTCCACCAGTGTGACCCACTGAGCTCACTGGTGGTTGTGCGACCTGCAGTGGGAGTTGGACCATCAGTGGTCCCAGCACTTAGGTCACTTGGACCAGGCAGTTGTGACCTAGCCAATGTAGGATGCCATCCAGAGTGCCTGGATCCACAACAACTGGAGTGAATTCTGCTTGTCCACCCAGAGCCTTTCATCACACTCATGATGGATGCATCTCTGATGGGGTGGGGAGCACACCTGGGAGACCACAGAGACTATGGGTTCTGGTCACCTTTGGAGTCCTGTCACCACATCAGTCTGCTGGAGCACCATGCAGTGCATCTGACTGACAGAATTTGCTCCACTGATCAGGGGTTAAGTCATACAGATCCAGATGGACAATACCACGACCATGTTCTATGTGAATAGGCTGGGTGGAATGCACTTCCTTCCCTTGTGTCAGGAGGCTCTCCACACTAGGATCCTCATGCGCAGCCTGGGTCCATCTCTCCTGGCAATCCATATCGTGGGAGTGAACAGTCAGCCGGCAGATGCTCCCAGTCGGGTTGGAGAGATGTCATATGAATAGTCTCTGAGTCAGGAGGTGATAAGACTACCTGTTCATCCCATGGGGCACCCTTTGGTAGAAATGTTTTCCTCCTGGGAGAACTGAAAGTCTGTTGTGCCCATCTCCCACAGTCTTGGACACTATTGTGAGATGCCTTCTTGAGGCGCTGGACTCCAGGCTTCCTATACACCTTGCTTTCCTTCCCCTTGGGCTGTGGGGTTGTGGCCAAGGCCTGGAAGGACAAGGCATGGATGATCCTAATAGCTGTAGACTGGCCCAGGCAGTTCTGGTACCTGGATCTCCTCAGCCTCAGCAGCTGGTTTCTGTTGCAGTTTCCACTCCAACTGATCTGCTGACCTGACTGGGAGAGGTCCTGCACTTGGACCTTCATTCCCTGCATCTCTCAGTTTGATTCCTGAGTGGCTAGAGTTCCAGGCTTTGGGCCTTCCCAAAGATGTCTTCCATGTTGTGAAGTTTTCCTGTAAGGAGTCAACTCACAAATGCTATGCATTCAAGGTGAAGAGGTTCTCGATCTGGTGCCAAGGTAAGAAGCTTGATCCCCTTGCCTGCTTCATAGTGAGTATCCTTGACTACCCATGGTCCCTTTCTCAGTTGGGCACCTGGCAGCCATCTCTGCATAGTAGCCATGGGTTGGTATGCTGATGATGGGCAGGACGAGATAGTCAGGCACGTCTTTGAAGGTCTGGATCACCTGTTCCCTTGGGTTTGCGTACCTCCACCTCCATGGAACTTACTGCTGGTGTTGGCAATGCTCATGAGTGAGCTGTTTAAACCTGAGCACAAGTGAGAGATGTCACACCTGTCATGGAAGGCTGCTGTCTTGGTGGCCATCACATCAGCCAGAAGGATTAGTGAGCTCCAGATGCTCTTGGTGGAGTCTCCTTACCTGGTATTCTACAAGGACAAGGTTGTCCTTTGCCCTCACCCGAAGTTCATCCTGAAGGTTGTATTGGAGTTTCATCTTAATCAGGTGATTAACTTACGAAAGTGGTACTTGGTCATGTCTTGCTTGGGAGCCACATGAGTTTAAAGGATTTACCAAGGAGCCACAACAGTCATACATGTCATACGAAATATGACACATGCACGTCAAAAAGTATAAATTAAAACACATTTTATTTCATTTTATTGCATTACCTTAAATTGACTTTTAATAACACACTTTTTTATTTTACAAAAACTGATTTAATATAGGCCTAGTGGGCTTACCGGGGTCCACAAAATTAAATAAATAAATAAATAATGGCAGTCAGATATATGGCACTTCTTTGAAACAAGTGTTGAGAAGAGAGGAGAGGGATATGATAGAGACCTTTAAATATGCCAAGGGGATCAATAAGGTACAGGAGTTACCAATTTTTTAGAACAATAGGTGTACAATAACATGGGATCCTGCTTTGAAGTTGTGGAGGGGGGGGGGAGTACATTCATGAGAGGTTCATGAGAATTGTGAGGAAGTACTTTCCACAAAAAGACTGGTGTATTCCTGGAACAGTTTACCAGCAGATAGAGTGGGGTGAAAATAGTGGAGGGGGTTCAATAATGCAGAAGGTAATCTTAATGGAAAGGAAGGTAAGGAAGGAGAGCTGCACAGCATAGCTTGCACTGTTACTTTCAATCACACTCCTACAGTGAACGACTCAACTTAGTACTGCTATGAAAATCACAGCAAAATTGCAGTATTCAGTTTGTTTTCAAAAGGCTGTGAGTTCAATGGCAGTTAGAATAGCATCTGCAGATAGAGGCTGTTGTTCACTGTATCTTACCCGCGCTCAGGGCTCCAGATAAGCAGCGTACAGGGTACATTTCCACATTGAAAAAATGCATATACGCTCCTATTTTAACTTGTATTGCATATCAAATACGCTCCTACATGCTTGCCATGGTCTGTGCCCTTTTCTCAACCTTACTGTGAAGTTGCATCCCCGTTCTGCGTTTCAACGAAAAAAGTTCTTCTCTCCCCCTTCCGCTGCCCATGTCAGGAATGCATGTATTTGCGGCTTGCTCAGCACCCACCCAGATGCTGTTATGCGATTGGCTACTTTACTTAAACAGAGCTGTGCACTTTGTGATCGGTGTGAACTCCAGATGTACCGCGGCAGACAGATGATGGCAGGCTGGCAGGAAAAGTTGTAGGCAGCGGATGATTGCAGTCATTGAGAACACTGGATGCCTTTCTGAACTAGGATGTCTGTGAACATGGGTAATTATCTCACTGGATTGTGAAAAAGAACACTTGCATTCCGAGTTGTGACCTTACTAAATGTACTGTTTATTACAGATCTGGGCTTTAAAGTGTGTACAGTCTGCACAGGGTATAAATGCTTGCTTTGTGTTGGAGCAGGTGTGTGGCCCTAATTTTTTTAACCAATTTATGACCTGAGTTAGAGTAGTTAAGTCACTTTCAGTGTGGTCTGTCTGATAAAGTAATGGAGTGTTTTGGTCTGGGTACAAGAGTTTAGCAAATTCTGTTCTCTCGTCTGACTTTTATTCATACCGGCAGTGGGAATAAAAGTCAGACGATGGAATAGAACTTGTTAAACTCTTGAACCCAGACCAAAACACTCTATTAGACTGGGAATACGTGATGAATGGTCTTGTCGTCTGTTCCGGAATGTAACTTTTTAAACTCTTCTCCCCAGATTAGACTGTTCCTCCTCACTCCTCCTATTGTAATTGTTCTAATAACTTCTCCTGTGACTTGTGTGGTGGATGCTGCGAAGTCGACGGCATGGATATGGTGGGTGAGCTGCACATTCTGAACCCCCCTCTCCATGTGCCATTATCAGTTCTCACCACTTGACGCCAACTCAGGACCATTTTGAATAGGGAAGTAAGGAGTCATTATTTTTTTTTGAAATTAAACAGCTTTATTGACTTTTTTTAAAATGATAAAATGCGACTAGTACTGGAAGCGTGAACCAGTATAAATGACAGTAATTACACAATGGTTACAGAGAAAAAACTACAGGATTCTACAGGTATCATTGAATCCAAATAAAGTAATAAGGAACCACAACTAGAGGAAAAAGTCTACCCCCCTCCCCAATTCCTCTATCCCTATAACCCCTTCCCCCCCCCAGGATGTGCCTTATTAAAAGAGAGACAAAACCTACTACACAAAACATATATTGAAATATTATCCATATAAAGCAAATAATATAGTATAAGATAATACCAGCCAAAGCAGCCAGAGGTGTGTGCATATAAACATTAATTCAAGTATAGAGCATACAATTTACCCCATTTCCAATCAAATGAGGTCAAGCGGCTCCGGGAGCTTGCTATTAATCTTTCAGTCTTAAAGCAAAGAGATATTTCTTTAATCCATTCTGCATATGTTATAACCAGTTGGTCCATCCAATGTCTGAGAACCAGTCTTTTAACAGCTATAGAAATTAAAGCCATGTGGAATCTACGCTCCAAAACCTGTATATTGGAGAACATCCCTAAAATACAAACTTCTATAGTAAATAAATCTCCCAGTCCCAAAAGGGGGTCTAGATTGGACTGGATGGACTGCCATAATGGAGACACCTTATCACAATGCCAAAAAACATGTACCAGGTTCCCTTCAACTGTGCCACACATTGTACAAATGTTAGAAGATAATCTATCTAATTTGGCCAACTTAACCGGAGTATAGTACAAGTTGTTCAAAATATGATACTGGATGGGCCTATGCCTATCTTGAGTGAGGTACCTGTGCATATCCACCCAAATCTGTCCCCAGACTAAGAGTCTGGCAGAAGAGAGGACCAAATTTTGGAAACAGTAAGGGGATTAGGAAATTTAGTATCTAATAGGAAGGAGTATATCTTGGAAATGCCATGGGCCTTGTTTGCATATTCCTGTATCTGGTCTAGAAAGGGCTTAACCTGGGACGGTGTACAAGTAGACCCAAAACTGGAAGCCATTAGGTGTCTTAACTGGAAGACTTTAAAAATATACTTCTGAGGGATGTTGTATTTAGCCATAACATCCCCCGAGGATAAAAGAAAGTTATTAAGGAACAAACCTTCAATGCAGCAGTCCTGCAACTGAGGAAGCCAAACCAGAGAGAGCGGAAGGCCGCAATCTTAATGTTTGGGTTTAAAGTAAGAGGCTGGGTTATATCTTTCTTAGGAGAGATACTAAAAAAGTTCCAGCATTGAGTCAACACCTTAATGGAGGTACCTATGACACTACTTTGTAGAAGGGGAGGTAATGTGGAAAAGGTATAGTAAAAGATTCTAAATGACTGGATACTATGTTCATTTAAAATCTTTCTCTCGAGTTGTAACCAAATTGGGAGGTAATCATCTGTTCTCGAGTCATACCACCTCCCCATTTTCGACATGTGACTTGCCCAGTAATACAACATAAAGTTGGGAAGATGAAGCCCACCTTTCTCCTTAGGTAGGTTAAGCTTTAAAAAGGCTTTCCTGGGCTGTTTGCCTTGCCAAATGAACTTGGAAATGAACATATGAAGGTGTTGGAAATAGGACATAGGGAGATAGATGTTCATTAAATTTAGTGGTAAAAATCCGAGGCAAAACATTCATCTTGACAATATTTATACGATCCCACAAAGATAAAGGATGGGGCCATCTCTGGAGGTCCTGCTGTATTTAGACAACAAATCATCCAGGTTAAGCTTCCTGAAAGCTTCAGGGTCCTTGGTAAGGTATATACCTAAGTATTTAAAAGAAGAGGGGGCCCATTTCATGCCAAACTGGGTAAAATTAGCATGGGGTGTGTTGACATTTAGCGGGAATATGATTGATTTAGCCAAATTCAATTTATAATTGGCCACCTGGCCGAACCAGTCGATAATCTGCAATATGTGTGTTAGAGATGATTCCGGGTTAGCCAGATGTAAGAGAATATCATCTGCATAAGCCGAAAGAACCAAAGACTGTTGATGAATTGAACATCCTGTAACCTGGGGTGAGTTCTTAATGCTAAGAAGGAGAGGTTCCAAATATAAATTAAACAGAAAAGGCGACGGGACACCCTTGCAGAGTGCGATTAAATAGACGCCATGGGTTGCATAAACCCAATAGGTCCATAAAATTCCTCAGGGCAAGCTGTGAAGGGGAAGGTGGTTTCAGTGGCCTATAGGATTTATCCAAATCTTGAGACGGAGCAATATTCCAGTCCCCCCCTCAGTATTAACATTGAGGGCCAGAACCCACTCAGTTTATCAGCTAAGGTCATAAGAAAATCTGGGTCCCCTTCCACTGGGCCATAGATTGCCCCTATTACTACCCTAACATTATGTAGCAAGCCCCTTACAATAGTGAATCTGCGTTCATGGTCCGTTAGACACTCTTCTGCCAGAAAGGGTATATGTTTCCTGACCAATATGGCTACCCCCTGCTAGAGGGTGTCCCACATGAAGCAAAAATTTGGGCATATGCCTGCCAGCGAAGCCCATTAACTTCTGATGGCACCAGATGGGTCTCTTGCATCAAGAGAATATCGACATTCAAGACAGCACAGTTTTTGAGAACCTGGTACCTCTTAGATATGTCTCTGACATTCCACGTTGCAATTTTAATCAATGTCATACTCATGAGTGATTAAACAAAACAACAATAAGATATATAACAATGAAAAAATAAGCCGCCCCAAAAGGCACATACTCCTCAACCCCCGGCACACTTGAGAGTCGCCACATCCATATCCCACCCATCCTCCCCCCCATCAGTACCCCTGAGAAATAATTGGAGTAACATAGACTTCGGCCATAATGCTACTGCCCTTGCTGAAACCAATACTAAGAAGGCAACTGTAACCCCCTCCCACCCCTCACTCCTCCAACTACATACAAAAGTTCTCCCAACTACTCCCAGAGAATTATTAAGAGTTCTAACTCTTGAATCGAGGAACAAAACCCCAAAAGCAACCTCTTGTTGGGAGGCAAAGGCTATATCGACGGACCAGTGCTGAAGGGAAGTAACCCCCATTAATCCTGGTTTTATTACCCGGTGACAACCGGGAACCCCCTGACTAAGGTGTCTCCCAAAAAGGGTGCTTTTCCCTCCTCTCCCTGGTGCGCTTTGCAGTCCCTCCAGAGCCAGCTCCCTCGCGGAGCTTCCCCCACCCACCCTCTGGAAAACCCAAGTGAACCCTACAAAATGATCTAAAGAGTGAGAACACAACCAGACCCTGAGGACACCTTAGTCAATAAGAATTCAGGACACTCTCCACATTGCAAAAGAGTGTGGTACCCCTTATAAAGTAAATAAAGTAATTTATTTGGGAGGGTGCATCATTACCACACTAATCGCGACAATCTCCCAACCCAACTCCCGAAATAGCGTCCCACTCTATACAGACCTAAAAACCCAATCCTACCCAGCAGGTAGCCTGAGCTTTCCTAACAACCTCTCTCAGTTATATTGCTTATGGAAGATCTCTATAGTCGAAATTTACCTGCTCCGGGGAAATAAGGAAGGGACCAGGGGAACTTTAAGAGCTGAGGGGACCAAATGGTCTGACCAAACCAGCAACGTGTAGAAACCCCAGCTAAACAGAGGGATCCCACCCCCCCAACCAACAAGCAGACCACACGATCGATCACAGAGACTAGGCCTACCAGGCTGTACTCCGGCCTACTTCACCCCCCATCGACAGAAAACCCAAGAGAGAACGAAGGGAGAAAAGGAAACTCCAACAAACAGGTGAGAGTCAAATAGTGTAATTATGAGCAGAAGATATCTTCTTGGCACATCGGCAGGTGTTCAGCCCGATTTGAACAAGTTGGGTAACTTGAGAGAGAGATCCAATGCAGCTTTTTCTGGAGACTCATAGGAGTACCAAGATCCTTCGATGGCTACTTGTAGCTTGGCAGGGTAGGTCATTCTGCAGTGAATACCAGCCGCAATCAGCTTACTAACTAGAATGGAAAGCTGAACATTTCTGCCTCGTCTCATAGGGAAGATCTTGTGTTATTCGTAACTTTGTACCCCTCCATAAGATTGCTTGCAGCTCTCTCACCTTAAGTAATACATGTTGCTTCTCCAGAAAGTTTAAAAACTTAATAATGATGGGCCTTGGCGGTGCACCAGCTGCAGGTTTTGGCCTAAGAGATCGATGAGCCCGTTCTATGTGATATTGTGGACTAAGGGGAGATGGCCCAACAGCCTTGCACAGAAACTTCTGGAGAAAGAGAATAATGTCGAGGCCTTCCTCGGCTTCAGGGAGGCCCAAAATCGTCAAGTTGTTTCTCCGACTCCTTCCTTCTAAATCCTCTGTTTTGAGTTGAAGTTTGCTGATCTGCTGCCTAAGATGAACAATCTCTGGGTCCAACTTCTCCCTCCACTTCTCCAGGGAGGAAGTTCTTGCCTCCGAGTCCCCCATTCTGGTAGTTAGGGTGCTGAGGTCCCCTCTTAGCGATTTCAGCTTGGTAGAGATATCATCTAACGTTTCCTTGAACGGTAACAATTCCTGAAGGAAACGATCTTCAGTGAGAGGGACTGATGGAGCGTTAGACAGGGTTAATTTAGTTGCAGACCCCAAGCTCTCATGTTTAGATTTTTTGGAGGATTTTTCGGGAGTGGACGGTGGAGTATGCCTCATACCAGCAGGTTTCATCTCCGCTTCCATCTCGCTCTGCACCCAAATGCGTTATTGTACGCGGAACTGCCAACCTCCATAAATATAGCAGGATTACCAAGACTCTAGAGGTAGATTTAACCTTTAAACGTTGGTATTTGTAGGGTAGAAAGTAGTTTGAAGAGGATGGTATACGGGAGCTCCGCAAAAACGCTGCCTCTAGCTGCTCTGCATCACGTGACCAAGGAGTCATTATTTACTGAAGGTTTAGTTTTGTGAGTGTCAACCTGGTTGAAAAATAAAGAAATGCATGGTTTAAAACACACACAAACAATACTAAACCTTTGGTTTTGAGTGTTCCTTTAAAAGTAGCAAGTAGTGTTCGTCAATAGTGACATGCAGTGGGCTAATTCATGCTCAGGCGTGTGGCGGGCCCACCTGGTATCATCCCTCACCACATGGTGTCTGTAGTGATAGCTGCACAGTGGATACTTTTTTTTTTTATGGGGGGGGTGGCTTCTGTCACAATAGTTTAGCCTCCAGCAACATAATTATGTGTGTCAATCGTCGACGGTGTCATATGGAGGGCTGTGGGCTGGCTAATTTATGCATTGGTGTGTTCAGGCGGGTGGCGGGCCTATCTGGTATCATCTCCCACCACATGGTGTTTGTAGTGATTGCTGCTGTAAGGTTTTCTTTTTATGGTGGGGGGCTGCTGTTACAGACGTAGTTTAGCTGCAGCAACATAGCAGCAGGTGTTTGACAGCTTGTTGTGAAGCTAGCCTAGGATTGTCGCCGAGTCCCCATTGGAAAACAAAAATGGTGTTGTGCCCTTGATGACATGCAGTGGTGATTGTCCATTGGCGAACTGCATTTGTTTCCAACTTTTCAGCCAGTATCATTCTCCCCACACAGCATGCAGTCATTTTCTACGCACTACAAGGTTGAATGCCATGTTGTGGAGTCGGAGAATTTCTCTGGCTCCACCACATGGCATTCAAACTTGTAGTGTGTTGAAAATGACTGCATGCTGTGCGTGCATTTAAAGAGTGGTTATAAACAAGAGTGAGCAACCCCAAGCTCCAGCTCCATCCACAGTACATTCTTGTGCTTCAGATTCAAAATAAATCATGTTAAAATTGTGTCTTTTCTCTGTGAATTTATTGCTCTTTGCCCCATAGTAGTGTGTGTGTGTGTATGTCCTGCTGACTGCGTAGTTTTTGATCTGCATTTCCAACTCCATCCTCAGTAAAGTACGTACTGCAAAATAAAGGATTTTAGTTACTGTCCCACACCCCCATAGTGTGTGTGTGTTACTCCTTACCTACTACTCCTCAGTCTTCAGTTCTAGTAAAAGTAATGTCAGCAAAGCCCATGGGTGGAGATTGTTTTGCAGCCACTAGACTGTGGGGATACTGACTGGGAACATCTAAGACTAGCCCTCTACCTTACAGACTTTTATTGTTACTGCTTGCTGGTACAACTTGTACTGTGCACTAAGGAAGAGCAAGAGGTGACTAAAAATACACAACACATATGCAATATTATCTGTACATGTTTTTTTAACAATGTGTCAAAAAATGCTTATTTCCCATAAATGTACTCCTCAGCCAGATGCATTGAGTCATTTGTACGCCTCTGAAATTGGTTTTACTCACCTCATTTTAAAAATGAGGAGTAAAATACTCATGACAAAATTTCTTATCTGGAGCCCTACCCGTGCTATTCCTGAGTTTCACGATAATCTGCCGATATCAGGCAGCAGCCGATTCAAGATCAACAAGCGGCATCTCCCTCGGAAAGCAGTCAAAAAGTTGCAGGTAACTACTGGGGTCTGGGGGTTCTAACTGTTGCACAAACCTGCATTCAACCTACTGATTCTGCTCTGTAATTATTATGTTTACTGCCAAGATGTCATTTGCGGTGAAAGTCAGCTTAGTCTTAGGACAAAAAGCTTAAGTGAACTCATTACAGGGCAGGTCATTGAGGCACATGAGACATTTCTTTGGCAGTATTTAGGACCTAAGCCAAGAGCTTTTGTTTCTAAGACATTCTAATGCCTGTTGTTCGAAGCGCTAAGTGGGTGATGTTTCCCACAGCATCTAAAGACCTGCAAATACATTAATATAATAGGTAGTGCTAATGAACAGCAAAGAAAACTGTAAAGAGCTGCTTGCAGCTCACGAGATATGGAGCGAGTACCGATGACTTACGGATATACTTTACCAACCCAACTTTGGAGGCCGATCACAGGTTCCATACCCTGCACCTGTGGAGGGTTTTATCCTATTACAAAGAGTGCACAGTTTGAGTTTAGGGTGAGGCTTGCTAGCTGTTTATAACATGCATTGAAGCCATGCCTGGCAGACCCACAGTGCAGCAGACAATGCCAGTTGGATTATATCCTGCATCCTGCATCAACCTCTGCTATCAGTTGACTGGTAGTAAGCGGGCCAAGGGGTTCAGGGTTCATTCCACCACATGTACTGCTGCCTCAGTGCTTTCAGGGACATCCCCATTCAGGAGATCTGAAGGTCTGCAACCTGGAGTAAAGCACATACCTTCATATCCCATTACAGCATCAACATTATGAGTTGTCCGGATGATACTTTTTGGTCCATGGTCCTTCAGTCTCTGTTCACCAAATAGGGATGCACACCTTGCTCTGTCCTCCTGGAGGAATACTTGGAGTCTGCCAGAGTGTGGATTGTGAACTGTATCCACACCCTTAGAAATATAGGTTCCTCACCTGTAACTGTAGTTCTAGGAGTGGTATACAGTTCACATCCACACAGCCCATCTATCCATCAGTGCCAAGTGGCACATGGAACCCATCTTCAGCATGCAGAGATCTGACATCATGGTTCAGAGCCAGAGGATATACCACCGAGTGGCGGACAGAGCTCAATTTGAAGACATTGGACTGATTGTCTGTCTTCAGGAAACTGCCAAAGTGTAGATGTGAACTGTATACAACTCCTAGAACTACAGTTACAAGTGATTATAAAATGGGTCAGGAGTTTTCTGCATCCTGATTGGCTAAGAGGTTGCCAACCTGCTCTTTTTTAGCCAATCAAGATGCAGCACAGCCAAGATCCATGTCTGACACAAGTTTTATTTTCCCTTCTGGCTCAAGCAAAGACTTTACAGCTGGTAATGCCAATAACATGCCCTCCCCCTGCACAAACACATGCTGCAGTCCCAACTACTTCATTATACAATGCCTTTTTCAAAAACTCCCAACATGTTATACATATTTAATAGCAGTCTCAATGCAATTTTTTTCAATACCGGTAACTGTTCTTGTGGCCACTAATCCCCAGCTCTCCCATCGATCCTGAACGTAAAGGTCCATTCCATGCCCAGTCCTCTGGCTGTTGTCGGTGACTCTGATCTCCAATGTCTGTCTTGTTCCCCCACCCCCGAAACAGCAATTTTTTCCCTACAGTGGCTTACCTATCCAACAGGCAAAATGAAAAAACAACACGCTCTTCTAAGTCGCAGCTTGCCTTTGAAAGCTGTGGTTTCTTGATATGGCAGCTCGGACAGGACACGTTCACTTTCCACTGCATTCACTGAAAACCAGTCATTCTCATCTTTCTGTATTTTAAATAAAACATTAACCAAAAATCTGTTTATGTGAAAATTATTAATATAACAAACAGTAAGGATTCCCATGTGCTCTGTACGGTGTCTGGTGAGGGACATGCTCACTTCCAGTCAAGGTTGCCATTCCTCCATCAACAATGTAATTCCCCAACTAATTCTCAGTATACAGCCAAAGTAAGAAATAAAAAAAAAAAAGTAAAAAGCATATCGGGACTGTGTAGTATGAGTGCGGTCTACTTGCGCCCGTGTCCATGCTGTGGACAATGGTGTACAGCCCGTACTGTACGCTGTCAGTTGGTGGGCAGCCAGGGAGCTATGGGTGGATGCTGCCACCGCTGACTGGGGGAGCAGGGTGGCGGGAATGAGTGGGCGGGTTGGGAGGGGGTACGGGTACTGCTGGACCACCAGGAGTGTGTTTAACATTACAGCCCGCGATCGGGCAGGGGGATGGGTCCACTGGACCACCAGGGAGGTTCTTTATTATTATAGCCCACGATCGGGCATGGAGATAGGTCCACTGGACCAACAGGGAGGTTCTTTATTATTACAGCCTGTGATCGGGCAAGGAGATAGGTCCACTGGACCACCAGGGAGTTTAATACTATTTACCACCCGCAGTCGGGTGTTGGAGCACGTTGTTGGTGGGGGCAGGGGGCATCGGTCCCTGACGGCTGCTGCCTGGAAGGGCACCAGGCGCAAGTCACCGGGGATCGGCGCACCTGCATGCAAATGGGGCCATAATGACATGCAAATGGCCCCATTTGCGCCTTGCTGCATTATGGCCCCATTTGCATGTCCACCGCTGAATATTGTGGTTGATGTATCTAGCGCAATGGCACTTGTGCTAGCGCATCCCCCAGCTCCTCTCTGGCCACTTGCACTGGTGCAGTGCCACTGCGCCGTGTGCTATGCGGGTGGCCACGGAGCAATATTCAACGGTGCTGAGCCATGGCGCAGCGCCATTGAATATCACCCTGTCAGCGCCCTGGCACATCCCAGTTGCATGGCACCCAGGCTTGCGCCACAGCCTGGTGCAGTCTGAATATCCCACCCTGGTTGTACAAATACAACAGTAATAATCAGATATAACACTGTTTACAGGATTATAAAAGAAAGTTTGCACCCTTATGCAGATAAATGTTTCTGTCTTTTCTAAAAGTTACATAGCCTTCTTACCTCACTATCCACTAGGCTTATTACCTCAACCTCTCTCTGCAGTCACACAGTCTGGCTCCCTTCTTGGCCACACAGGAACACAAGTGAAAAGAAACAGAAATAACTGGGTTGAGGCATTTATACCATCTTCCGCTCTCTCTCTCTCTCTCTCTCTCTCTGTCTCTGTCTCTCTCCTTGGTGCCTTGGTTGAGCAACGTTGTGATGTCACTTTCCTGTATCAAGGTTCATCCGATTGATTGCAGGCCTGAAATTTTGGGTGATGCCTACCTTGCGATACTATCTGTCCTCTGTGTCTCAGGGACCCAACTTCCTCTAACAGATTATTTAGCATCTGAATGTATGTGTTCAGATGTCTCTTAGGCAGTCTGTCTCTAACCCTTGGTGTACTAATGAACTTATTCCCCTTTCAGGAAGCCAGTTTAATTAAAGTCCACACCAGTTAAGAAACCCTGCTGGGCTGTTGAAAATCTCCCAAATAGGCCAGTTTTCTTATCTTTGATCAATGCCTTCTGGCCTCCCACTGCTACAGAAGGTACTAGCATTTGACAAAATATTTCAGACTATCAGCAAAAGCTGTCTGGTTATCACAAGTTTGTTTGCCCATATTTTACTTTGTGTAGAATATGTTTTTTTTTTTAAATTAAAACAAAACAAAACATTGTTCTCCCAACAAGACAGTTCCCTTTTAAAGACATTTGTAAATTTATCAGCCCACCCATGCACTGCTCTTAATACCATACACAGTGCCAGATATAGTATTCAGCATGTCATATATACACAGTAGAATAAAACAGAAGTTTTTTTTTTATCAAGACTAGGTCCAGTTTTAAATGGTACTTGAACTTTGTAAGTTTTTTTTACCTTTACAAAGAAATTGGCTCAATATTCCAAAATTTAGCAGACTGCTGTGTAAACACATTTTATGTATGCTTTGTTTTCCTACTGTAGACAGGAACCTTAATTTTAACTTTGAAGGAGTCCTCGTACAGTGGTGGTCATATTACATATCACACATTATCAGAGGTGAAGCCCCCCTTACCCATTCATAACTTTCTATACCCATTGTCCTCCTATAGTACCAAGTCAGTTAAAGGAGACATCCACCCTAATGAAGAGTATAAGTGGCAATGATGTGTTTCTGGGGCAGTTCCAAGGGAAATCTGCATACTTTGTTTTGCAATACCCTTATGCATGACAATGCACTAACAGGGGAAGTTGTGTTTATAAAAAATGCCATAATCAATTACTGTAAGTAGGCAGAGCTGTACCACTGATTATTTTGTTTCCAGAGTGAAACAATAGCTGTATCAATACAGCATGCCTAGTCACCTAGGAACAGTTTTAATCTTTGACTCAGTATGATCCCTGTAAGTCAATGCACTGCCAAGGGCGACTCCATGGTATTGTATTTAAAACTAGACACAGTTTCAATTAGAATGTTATAAGACTTACTGGCCTATAATTAGTGATGGAATGTTTACTGCCTCTCTTATGGCTAGGAATAACTCTGCAAGCCACCAATCCATGAAAATAGTCCCAGTGTTAACTGAGTCCTAGGAGATTATTTTAAAGGGCTTAATGATTTTCCATAATTTTTAGCATTTGACCTGAAATGTAGTCTGGTTCCAGAGAGGAATGAATTTTCATTTTTTTTTTTTACTTTTTGGGATATATCTTCTTAACTTATTAGGACACCCTCATTTGGATGGTCTGGGTGTGTGATTTTGATTTTGGGGGCAGATATTGATCCATAGTATTTACTGACGCAATTTGTCATTTTCAGTGGATTACTGATGTTGTTTCCATTATGGTAGATACATTTTTCATTTTCTTTTTGTATAACGAAGATTTTATTGAAAATGTTCAGTAAACATAGAACATGATACACACTGGATAGACCACCAACAAACTGTAAATTTCATAGAGCTGATAAAATACAGGTGCAAATCTAATATTCAGTAATGGATTATTCCTATATGTCAAAAACCTTTAAAAGGTAACACCATAGGGTTACTCAGAGATTACAGCAATCATGTAAGAGGTGTGGGAATTGATGGAGGCAGACACCAGGATCCAAACTCAAAATAGCTTTATTCTGCACAAAAGAAATCAAAACAGCAAACTGTAAATGACCAAAGAAATAAAAAGAGGGTTTAGATCAAACACAAAATAAGTCCATCCAATACTTGACTACTAGAAGGCGTTAGGGTCAGAGATAGGGTCAGCTCTTTACTGAGTCCTGTTGTCCATTCACAGCTAGGATCTACTGAGCCCTAATCTGCTTTAATGCTGCAAGAGTTCTTCTTTATATAATGATGGAGTCAGGTGGTGAAGCACAGTTCCACCCCTGTTCCATACAAATCATCACTTTTCAGCGAATACTAATCTTTATTACATTCAAAACCAATTAGAAGATAGGATCCTTCATAAGTAATACTATTCTGGCAGTAGAATCACATTTTAAAATGTTCTAAACAAAATAGTTCTGGTTTAGTGGTTCTCTGCTGTTCTGGTTCTTCCCACATGTCCTCAGTCCAATATGCCAAGTTGCAAAGGGGCCGGCCGGCTCTATTAGAGACTGAGGCCTGAGAGGGCTAAGAAGCAGAAGGAACATGCCACAAACCTACTGAGCTACAGGGAGTTTCTGTGCACAGAAAAAAAAAAAGCAGGTACCATTTTAACTAAATCAGATATTTAACCTATTTAGCCCTAGCAGGCGTTGCAATATATCTATATATAGATATATATATATATATATAGATAGCTAGATAGATAGATAGATATAGATAGATATATACAGATATATATAGATATATACAGATATACATGTGTACAAACTAAACCTTCTGTACAGGACTGCCTCACAGTCTAACATTCATTTCTGCACACTGCGGTTTATTTGGACTGCAGCCAAAAGCTAGCACTGCAGACATAACTAAACAAAACAAAACTCTGCTTGGTTTTATTCATAAAATCTAAGTCCAACCCAAAGGAAATAAAACTCTTAGAAACAGGAAAGGTCTTCCTTTTATATCTATACTTTCCACGTATACACTTTTGTACACATTTTTATGTTAGCGTTTACTTTTTAGTGTATATTTCTCTCTTTGCTGTGATATCTGAGCCGAGCTGCAAGCACTTTAAAACCTGCCAGAATTGCAGCTAGCAACCGGCTCCGCAGGGGAACCCTACCAAAGCAAAATCAGTGCATTACACTGTACACCCTTGCAGCTTGCTAACATATGGGTTTTCACCTGCAAATTTCATATTTTTGTGAGTGGAACTTGCTCGCTTTACTTTGCACATTCTCGAGGGAATGTGTGCACGTTTGTGCAGCTGGCTATGAGCACGATCGTGTCATAGCAGAAAGATACTGGTATGGAAAGGGGAAACAGGTAGCAGATTCCTTGAGACCTCAATAGAGCTAGAGGACA
Source organism: Neoceratodus forsteri (assembly GCA_016271365.2). Lineage (NCBI taxonomy): Eukaryota > Metazoa > Chordata > Ceratodontiformes > Ceratodontidae > Neoceratodus > Neoceratodus forsteri. The sequence continues at coordinate 625,558,354 of CM057458.1, read as the reverse complement.
GAGAGAACATACTACAGGTGGCCTGCCTGTAGATGGGGAAAAACAGAGAGAAAACAAAGAAGAAAGTGTTTGCTGTTGCAACAGACTTGAGTCAGACAGAGGAAAGAAAGTACAGGACCTCCAGGGAATTATTACCCTTCCACAAACCAGAATCACCATTACATATAATAAACAGTCTCTAAACATAGTGGCAATATATAAAAGAAGAGAACAAAATATGATGTAGTTAAATGCTACGCAATACAAGGTCATATTATGTCATGCCCCAGTATGCCACACCACAGGCCCAAAACAAATACCCCACAATCCTCACCAATGTCCACATATAGGCACTAATTGCTGTAGGTACCCACCACCTGGGTACAGGGTAAAAGTCTGTACTGTAAGAAAAATTCATCCCATTTAGCCCATTCTGTTAGGGAAATGAGATTCTCCTAATCACAATTAAAATGTAATGTGATATGCATATCCTCCATGATATGTAATTATTTCACTAATTCTGTCAAGTCATTTATGGGTAGGCACAACACTTGTCAGCCAGTGTCTGGTTAGTACCTTTAGAGCCACTACCATAAAAATTATAGTAGCGCCACTATAGTTAGTTCAAGGTTCAAGTTCAAGTTTATTGCAGGAAAACTCCAGTGAGCAAGCTCATTCACAAGGAGGTCCTGTGACATAAACACTTAAAGTACAAACATAGATAGGTAATAACAGTATATACATAAAATGCACGTTACATGATACAGGCTGGATATACATACGAGGGTACCACATAAGGTGACCGCAAGTGGTAAACATTAATATGAGACAAGGAAGCGACTTACAGGTTGCATACTGATAAATGAAACATGATGACTGGTGTGTGCATTACATATATTTTGGCAGCTAGAACAAACAACAGACTACAACTGATGTGGGGGGGAGGAATGATTTGATAGAGTAGTAGTGGAGTGTAAGCATAGATAAAGCCAGGAGTAGAAGGGGAAGGGAAAGCAGTTAATATGACAAAGCAATTATACTTTACCAGTGGATAAATATGGCACACATGGGGAAGGAAGAGACTTAATGACAGTTACAGGTGTCTTTTATTTTGGCTGAACTTAGCGATTTGTAGAAGTTTATTGAAACTGTGCTAGTTAGTTTCAGTACGGTTTGTAATTGATTCCTAATGGAGGGAAGGGCATATGCAATAGCACGTTTACCAAGGAGGTCCGTGTCCTTCGTATGTCAAGCATAATAGTCAGATTTTCTTAACGAGTATGCACTGTGTGAGATACTAATAAGGGAAAAGAGATAGCTTGGCAATTTCTGCAGGAGCAGTTTAAGAGTCCATAGCCCAGCATGGAGCAGGCGTCTCGTAATAAGGGATGTCCAACCAACAGCTGCATATAAGTCACAGTGATGCGAACGGTAAGGGGAGTTGGTAATGAACCGTAACGCACGGTGATAAAGGATGTCCAGTTTACTTAGATTTGCAAGAGTGGTGGAGGAATAGATTACATCGCCATAGTTGAGTAGGGGGAGAAAAGTGGCCTGTACAAGCTTGTTTCGAGTTTCAAGGGGAAAGGGGCCTATTTCTGTAGAAGAAACCTAACCTTGCTTTTAACCTTCTAGAGACATCTTTGACATGGTCATTGAAAGATAATTTATTGTCGATCCAGATACCCAGATATTTAAATTTGGTTACAACTTCCAGAGGCTCGTTTAGCGTGGTGACAATGAAGTCTTGGGCAAGGGTATTGGGGGGGCCTGTGACAGCACTGCGGGAGAATATTATCGCTTTAGTCTTCTTAGCATTGGAGGAAGCTTTGCCTTTATTAGATTATGCTCAAGTTGTGCGAAGTCCGCTTGAAGCACTCCCTTGACTTCAGATAACGATGAGCCAGAAGTATACAACCGAGTTAGGGTTGACCTGGGGTTTCTGTGTTAAACCTCAAATTTTGCACTTTAATATCTTTGCAACTGTTCAACAGATTTGCACAAAATTGTGCATGCACAGTCCCTGGGGGCTGATCTCTTGATGTGCCAAGTTTCTTTCTGGTCTGATGTGTGAATTCTGACATATGGATAGTGAAAAAAGTTAAAAAAAATAAAAATAAAAGGAAAACACACATTTTTTGCCGTTTTTTTTTTGTCATTGTCAAACACCCAGACAGTTTGAAATTTTGGTCAGAAATTGTCAGGGTAGAATGGGATTGCCTCACAGATGTGCCTTGTACTGGTTTGGTGAAAACATATTAATGTGTTCCAAAGTTATTACATTTTGAAATTTCGGTTCTGAGCATGCTCACTACAGTCTTTTGGATAGCTGCTTGGAACGAAAAAAAGAACCTTTTTATATGGGGTAATTCTTTTTCATGAGGAAAAATTTTTTTCTGTATGGCAGCCATCTTGTTTCCATTTAAAATAAAATAAAAAAATTCAAAAGCAACAAAAATGACATCCTGCACACACACCAACACATGTATCGTGCTCATCAGGACCATGTTAGGTGGATTCTGTACTTAGTTTGTGGATATATGAGCCAAAAACGTATATTTTTAACATTTAAAAATCCCTTTTTGTCAGCCAATTTTCTTTTTTCATATGGGCATACAAAAAAAGAATTGGCCCGGACGAAAAAAGGATGGTTCCGTACAAAAAAATAATTTGAGCTTAATTTTTAAAGTGTATTTTGTTTTCATTAATATATTATTCTAACTAGATGCACTGTCTTTTAAAATTATTGGTCTTTTGTGCTTTGCACACCAAATTTCAGAGAGCAGTTCAATTTCACTGAGCCACACCTGACACTTTGTGCAGACCATGTATTGTGTTTAAGGCATGAGTTTCAATAAGATTGCTTTGTTTTTTTCTCTAGAGTCCTGCATCATATTATATTATGTTTTTCTCCCTAAAGGTTTGTCTGTTGGCTGGACACTAAAACAGCATGATCTTCAGAATGGTGCTCCCCTCTTCCCTTTTTAAAATGACATGTTTCATAATTTGCGTGTATGCCCATTATCAGTTATAATTATTATATCTGTTGTGTTATTTTTTTTTTTTGATTTGTAGCGTGAGAGAGCAGGGGTGGGGGGCATGCACAGAAGGCAATTCTATTATCTATTCAGGTTTAAGCATTTTTGCTGGAATAAAGAGCAGATAATGAAGTAACAACTGTTTAAAAAGCCAATGTCTATGTGGCATGTTTCATGTGCCAGCTTCAGCTGTAGTTTTGGAAAGCAGTCCCATCGTGCACTCCCCCAGTCTTTTGGTATGGCTGCTTTAGAAACTGTGAGCAAGTAGTATAAATGGTGACACATTTCAGATGGTATCCTTTCAAATGGCAAACTGTGTGCCCTGCAACCACTGACAGTCAGCTAAATTACATCCCAGCCATCTGAAACACAGTGAACTGAGCTGAAAGAACCCTGGCCACATGATACACAGGGCTCAGTGAGCCCTACCACCTGAATCATAACCACAATCCAACCTGATCTGAACTCGGCCACCTGAAACACAGAAAGCTAACCATAGGCCAATCAGCATGATCTAAAAGACATAGCCGATTTAACCTGAGCCAGGTCAGCAGTCTGACACACAATGAGCTGACTGATCCTATCCCCTCCCACACACGCACACACATGTGTTTACCTGTCTCAGCTGCTATGTTCTGGCCAGACACTGGCCAAATGTGCTTCAGCTGCCACAGGACCAAATGATCAACTGGAGCTGATGTAACATGAGCCTGGATATCCATCAAACAAACCAGTGTACCCTTCCACTTTCCCCAACAAGTGAGTTCAGCTGTCCCAACTGCTCAGTCCCAGATAGACCCAGGCAAACAGTTCCATGACTGCTTCAGGTCCCAACAACCAATCAGGAAAATTGTACTCTCACTGCTGTGTGACCCAGAGATCAGGCATTGGGATGTTGCCCACAAAGGCCAGCACAGTTACTGTCACTACAGAACACCAGGACTGAGAGGCAGACAGTGGGAACTAAAGACACAGAGATCAGGAGGCAACAAGACCGTGATAGTGGTACCTGAAATCAGGAACTGTAACCCTCAGCGCACAGAGCCCCCTATATGCACACAATCCACACAGCACCATTCAGTTATGAATCAGGACTGTCATTACTGACACTCCCAGTTTACAAAAAATCTAGTCAAAACCTTTCAATTTGTTGTCAAATAATGACAAGAACGAGATGCAAGTGAACAAGTGACATCACATGACTATCAATTTAAAATGACCATTTTCAACTGTGTGACATTGTCCCATCATTTTTGTCCACTCCAAATATTTTTTCATTACAAAAAATAATCTGTACAGCAGTGTCTTTTCTAAGTGCAGTTCATCAATTTAAAAGAGGTATTACACGTAGCAATATAACTGTGTTACAAGGATTTTCTGTGATGAGTCATACAGTGATGATAGTCATGCAATGGTGCATGCAGTCTGTTGCAATGATTTTCAGAGATCAGTCTCATCGTGGTGCAGATATGGGATTTGGTATATCGGGAGAGCTACACTGGCATAATCTAAGAGCACATTGTTATCTTCTGGCACAGTGACTGACAAAAGGGATCATGTCATCTCTCCCCATGTACCAAGTCCCATATCTGCACCATGGTGTGACTGATCTTCAAAAATCATTGTACTAGACTGCGTACCCATTCAGCAGTTATACCCCCCAATAATAATGATATTGTTTTTTTAATCTGTACTTTTTCACTGCTATGCCCCTGGCCAGCCCCTTTCTGACAGGACTCCCCAGCGCCACAACCCGCCTGTTTTGGGACTTACCCTTTTGTTTCCATGTCAGGGTGTTCTCAGTCGTCAATGTGGGGCTGGAGGTTCAGAGGTCATCCTGTGGCCAGAGGGGCTTTACTCACAGTTTTCGTTGCCCCCATAGCCGTCTACTTGCAATGGCATAACGGCCGAACTCCGCCTGTGCAGAGACATCCTCGGATGCCTATGTTAGCAGCCTATTTGTGTGTTTGAGCTGTACAACCACCCTGACACGTCCAGGTGGCAGGCAAGCAGTGGGTAACACAACACCCTTCCCCTGAGGGAGGAAATCAGTCAGATGAGATGCTTGATCCTCCCCCTCCCTCCCCCGGCCAGCCCCCAAACATCCCAACTCTGTTTTTGAACTTGAGTCGCTGGTGTAGCAGGAGGTAAGGTGCCAGTGCCTTAGCCCTCCATGCCACTGGACCAGCTAATAATAATATTGTTGTCTTCCCAAGATGACCCACACTCATGATGTATTGATGTATTGGATGCTGTTGTAATCCGCCTGCCCAGTCTTACGCAGTTCCTCATAATAATTATTAATTTCAACTTGGAATGAAAAACTATGGTTGCTGTGACTTGTCTGTACTAGTGTTATACCAGTTCTTGTAATAGTTTACAAGTTTTAGTTTAGATGTTTACACTGATTAGTCACAACCATCCCAATCTGTCCTGGGGATAATGTACTTATTGGCTGTCACTAATCCGTTTACCTGAGCATCCAATGGCTGTGAGGGCCTACATAAGATGCAACAACAGGGATGTCCTCTACTTTGAATATGTTGATATATTGGCAGAACTATTATTCTAAAAACTATTACAAGAACTGGTATAAGACCAGTCTCAGCAAGCCACAGCAATCATAGCTTTTAATCCCAGGTTGGAACTATTATTTAATAAAAGGACTAGTGTCAGACCACTCCAGGCAGATTGCAACCACATCAGATACACCTATGAAAGAGAAGTTATGTATTTACTTGTTTTGCTGGCCAGTGCGAGTGCTATTAAATATATTATAGGATATCCTGGACTCCCTGCAGGGGGCATTCATCTACCAACTTGTAGAAGAGCACACTTGTGAGGGAACAATATTGGACCTTGTGCTCACCAACGGGGACAGTATTGCAGATGTCAAGGTGGGTGGCCACCTGGGGAGCAGTGATCACTGTATGGTGTGGTTCAGTATAAGAATTGTGTCAGAAGTGAACCACACAAAGGCGAGGGTCCTGGATTTCAGGTGGGCCAGTTATACAGTAATGGGAGAATGTCTCTGGATGCCTTGGCAGGGTGGGAGGACTTGGGAGGAGTGGAGGAACAGTGGCAAAGCTAAAAGGGGCCATACTGAAGCATCAAATCTCTGCATCATGCAGGTAAGCAAAAGGAAAAGGAGACTGTTATGGTTCTCAAAAGAGTTGGCCGGGAAGGTAAGGACAAAAAAGCTAGCATTCAGGAGGTATAAGGAGACTCAGAGGGAGGAGGATAGAGAGATGTATCAACAGAACAGAGGGAGTCAGGGAAGGCAGTCAGGAGCGCAAAAGTACAAGCTGAGGGGAAGGTAGTACAGACAGTAAAAAGGGATGAGACATTGTTCAGGTATGTTAGCAAAAGGAGCAAGACCAGGGGAGAAATTGTAAGGCAAAGGAGGGAAGGGGGGGGATTGTGAGGAAGGGGACAAGGAAAAATCGGACATCCTGATAAATTATTTTTTGTTCAGTTTTCACAAATAAAAGGGAGGGTGAGGGAATACATATATATATATATATATATATATATATATATAATCAGGGCATCAAAGGGTTCTATGTGATAATAGCGAGTGCCAAATGGCAACTCACATTATTGAAGTCAGAGGCGGTGAAAACAATTTTGCCATGAACATCCTCGGCGCAGCGGAAGAGCGGTGCCAGGGTTTCTATCCTTTGCTTTCTGAGGCATTGCCCCCGCACCTCCTCCACTTAAGGATTCTCAACTCCGGGGGTGCATGTTGAGGGTAAAAAGCAAAATATAAATAACGTTTGGGCCAGGCGCAACTAAAAGGCAGTAGCGCCTGGACCCAGACACGAACTTGGAACCCCAGTACTGCAAGTGGAAGCCAACCCCTGATGCCACGGCGCAGCTCAGCAGCTGACCACAGCGCCACCCCCTACATCCCCTCTGCCCCCTCCCAGGCCACGCTTGCCATGCTCACCCCCCACACGTGTGTACTTATAGCGACATCCTGTTGCTAGGGTCGCCCACAACCCCACATCCGGTCACCCTCCCTGCCCCCTCGCCTTGTGGGCTTTGCCTACATTGAATCGCTGTTTCGGACAGCGCTGTCTTTCCGGGGCCAACCTCACATGCTGCCGCATCAAAGGAAGGGGCATGGACACTATTTTTTTTTTTTTTACAGAGGAGAGAGTCCTGGAAGAGCATGCAAATCTTGAGGTGTACAAGGCAATGGGGCCAGACGGGATACATCCAGGGTTTTTAAAGGAGCTCAAAGAGGTGCTGACTGCACTTCTGACAGTCCTACTCAAACACTCACTATAAACAGGAATGGTCCTGGAGGACTGGAGGAGGGCAGATGTTGTACCACTCCACAAAAGTGGGAGCAGGGAGGAGGCTGACAGTTACAGGCCAGTCAGCCTGATGTAGGTGATGGAGAAATTTATGGAATTGCTACTGAAAGAAAGGATTGTGGAATATCTGGAATCGAGTGGGTTACATGAAAACAAAAATGAGTACTACAAGAACAACACATAGTCCCCCATTAACATTTAGGGGCAATATAAAATAGTTTAAGAAACAAAAAAATGCAGATACCCATAGGACAACATTGGAACTTTAACAAGCCATGCAACTAAGGAAAGAAATTGCTGTTTTGGCAGAAATGGAACGGTAGGGCCCTCTGGGTCCTGTGCTTCCACAGACAAATGAGGATACAATTATACTATCTCAAAAAGCAAGGACGTTCATTGCAAAAAACTTAATTAATGCACTAGTTAGGGTTACACAAACAAAAGTAGGGAAACGTGGCATTCTGGTTTCCAACCTTAGTGCCCCACCCCCACCCTGCAGGCCGCAACAGGAAAAACATTGCTATTTGACCTCCCCTGCATCTTTACACATCAGGTGCGGGGTGTGCTGTGGGTTTGTCAACCCAAACACTCACCCCATTCTCATATGTTGTACTAATCTCAGTTTATTTACTGATGAACTAGTTTATATTGCTAAAATGGTTATGGATGTTAGGAATATCTGCTTTCGAGTACTGATAGATTTCAATAATCCCACTGGAGAATGCATGCCTGGGTCAAAAAATCATAGAGCACTACATTGTGATTGCTGTTACCCACAGGAGCACGGGACTCTATGTTCTCAGTAGTTATGTTATCTTTTGCTAAAATAACATCCAAAATATTATCATCCCTGGTGGGGTTGGTGACATGCTGTATTAAACCCAGTTGATCAGCTTGGTCCAAAAAGTGTCTTTCCATGTTGTTACCAGCAATCTTGGCTTCCCAATCAGTATATCACATATTAATGTCATCTAGTATTTAATTGTATTCTTATTTTCCACATGCTGCCTCAAATTCTGAAATTAAGATATGGGTGGCCTCTGATGAGGAGTTGGTGGTCTGTAACAAATACCATTGTTTAGTCTTTTAGTATTTCTGCTGGATACATTGGTCCAGAAAGATTCAGTATCAACTTCATTATGTTTGATGTTGTCTGTAATATCAGTGCCCGTTGTTTAATATAGAGAGCAACTCCACCCCCTTTCTATTCTTCCTATCCATATGGAATAGTTGGTAACTATTGACCTCTTTGCCCCAAATTATGCTTAGCTGGCCACCAGGGTTCTATAACTGCTACCAAGTCTAAATTATTCACATAAATTAATACATGCAATTCATCCCTTCTATTATTTAAACTTCCTGCATTCAGAAGTGTGCTTTTCCATCTGTTTTTTCTGTCTTCAGGCTTCTGCCTTTGCTGTTTAGAGTAACCTTTATAAGGTCCCCCTCCTTTCAAGAAATAATTCACATTCTCCAAATGTTCCAAAGAATGAATTATTGTTTTTTTAGAAACACAGACAAAACAGTCTGACTGTGTATTATTAAGGTATAATTAATACATTATTTACAGAAATGTCAAAAATGGCACGCAAAAAATCTTTCTCTTAGAAACAATTTGCCCAACCAATGGGGCACGGTAAATTTTTGATGAAAGAAAGCCTCTTTACTTGTTGACAAGGAAAAAAGGCTTCTACTGCTACATGCATACCTATCCAGTGACCATTCAGCTGACAAATGTGATATGACTTGAAAACACTAGGGGCTTGATTTTCTGAGCCAGGGAGAGTGATGCAACTTGTGCCAAACCCCCACTTCTGGCAAAGCTGAGTGAGCCAGGGACCCTGCTCTGGATTTTGGCACAGTATGGATCCTGGCACCTAAGTCCCTATTGCTGCAGCAAGCAGTTCCCTGCATCAAAGTCAAGATGCATGGGAGGGGTTTGGCAGAAACTGCCATCAGCCATGGACCCATGAAGTCCGAGTTACCGTATGGCAGTACCCAGAGCATTGGGATAGCAAGACAGACAAAACCAGAAACCCTCAATGCTGGTAGGGTTCAAACAAGCCCTATAGCTGTGCTGGTCCACACACTGTGGGCAGAGCATGCACTGTGTAGAAGAGGGCAGGGACTGGGCATGGTACACTTCCCCCATGCCAATTACTGATTGTGTGGCAGGCATAGATAATGGAGGGAATAGTCCTACATCCCCCACACATGGCAGGCACCTCATCAACACCTGTACTGTAATGTCAGCATGGAACTGGGTCTCTGAATGCTGTAGATCCATAGGAAGTTGTAGTGACAGGGAACTGCCGATCTGCATGCACTGTGGGAACTACTGGCATGCCCTGGTACAGTACCAAAGGGTCTGTAAGCACCGCATCTCTGTGTGTATGGTGAGCCAGTCAGTCAGACCTCTGACAGCTGCTGTGAAGTTCATAACGGTATACCTGAAGCTACATGGATGATAGACAAGCCACTGTCAGCCACAACACCACTGCACATCGGCTCTTACGTGGTTGTACCCTCGACAGTGCTGCGAGCCTTTACAAAGGGGTTTGCACTGTGACAAGTCCCAACAGGGACAACCGCTGTCTGTCAAGGACTTCCTGCTGGGACTTTAGAAGTACTGTCAGCCCTAAAGCAACTAGCAGTTGTACTGCTGAAGACTAGCACATGGCCAGTGGTCAACATATGACTCCCTACTTCTAGACAGACTATGGTTACTACACGGAGCAGTCTGGTTTCATGTCTGCACAGGGTGCACACACTCCACTGTGGCTATTTCTGGAGCCACCTGTACTGGAGGGGGTGAACCGCTGCCCAGGGGTTGATGTCTGGCTGGGTTAACACCAGTTGTGCGAGCTCCCTGCTGTGACTGCTGGTGATGACGTGCCCTTGTACTGCAGCAAAGGGTGACCCTGATGACCACTGCTCGGGTGTCTACAGTGTCCCAAGCAGGGCATTCTTGTGCTATGGTTCCAGACTTTCCATAGCACCTTGGTGATGGTTCTGTGCCCTTAGTCTAGGTCTCCATGATTGTCCAGATCCTATGACCACTGTGGGCACACACTGCTGTTAGACCAGCTCAGCTGGTCTAAGCATGGAGGTGGCCAATTCTGATTAAGGGGATGTTACATCTTGCAGCTGATGCATGCTATCATCTGCCTCGGTGTAGCAATCATGGTGCAAGCCAGACCTGCATAGGTTAACCCCCCTTCTGCTGCAGACCCCTTTTGAAAATCCGGACTGATGCATGGTGTACCGCAGTGTGCCCCTTGCGTCATGCCTCTTTGACTCATGCACCTTGCTTCAGATGTGACCCTTTGAAATTGAGCCCTAGATGTCACTATAATTATCTACTGTATGTGTGTGTCTTTGTGATAGAGAATAATCACCTTTCACAGTGGAGGGATACTCATTAGGGATTAAACCATAACTGCTGAAAAACATGTTGTATAATTTATAGATAGTAGAACACTTTCTCAGCTATACCATAAGAGTCGCTCTCAGACTGCTGCTTAGTATATTTATTTATTCTCTTTCAGATTGTTCAAGAATATGAAAGAGCTGTCATTTTCAGGCTTGGACGAATCAGTAAAGGAGGAGCGAAAGGGCCAGGTAGGAACATTCTGATGGAATTGCCTTGGAATTTATAACATTTTATGGTTCCCGGATTGCCTAGCAGTAGTATGTCTTGCTATCATGTGGGTGACTGGTTTTGGTAGGGAGCTGCAGATACTTGCTGTCTGGTGGCCAGGGGTGCTGCAGTAGCAGGACATCCAGGCCACAGGGGAGACATACCACACTTCTGCTTCCACAGCAACCCTTGATTGGAACATATGCATCTTTGCCTCCTCCACAGGGCAACTATGGACTCGTGGGTGGACGGTTATGGGAGGAGAGAGGAATCGACAAATGCGGAAAGAAAATCCAACAGCATTGGCTAGTACTCTAAGGTTTTGCAAAACTGAAACATAATAGCACAAAAGACACCAGAAAAGTATTTAAAGTGTTCAGTCAATATTTTTTCTAAAAGCACTTGAGTGGGTGTTTAACCATGTTGGAGATAAGACCAGCACATGCATAGTGAAACATGTAAAAAGTACTATCCGAGCATAAAGTTAAATGGCGGGAGGGCTGCTGGTCGGACTACTACCACTACATTTTGCCTCCATACTGAAGCTTCAACTGGAGGTTGGCAGAAGCAATGTATATGCTGGCTATATGTATAGCATGGTCGTGTACCCTCTTTCCACCCTTCACACCCCTGGAAGTGTACAAAGCACTTTCCTCCCTCAGCATGACCAAATCCAGCCCGGATGGTATTCACCCCAAACTTCTCCGAATCTCTACTTCCACTATTGTGGCCCCTTTGACTCACATACTAAATTTGTCTTTATACACGGCCACTGTCCCAAATGCCTGGAAACTGGCCCAAATCATCCCTCTGTATAAAGGGGGCGATCCTTCCCTCCTGGGAAATTACAGACCTATTTCGCTCCTCCTTGCCTTTGCCAAAATTCAGGAATCACTCATATTGTCCAAACTGTCAGTCTTTCTCTCCTCCAACAGCTCCCTCTCCCCCATACAGTCAGGGTTCAGAAAACACCACTCCACCATCACCTCCCTTCTATGCGTAACCAACTCCATCCTCTCTGCCATGGACAACTTCTAGTCACGCTACCATATTCATTGACCTGGCCAAGCCTTTGACTCTGTCTCCCCACCACTGCTATACTCCAACTTGATTTTCTGCTTCCAACCAGTCATCGCCTGGTTCCACTCATATCTCTATAACAGACAAAAATCTGTTCAAATAGGCAATGCTATCTCCACTCCTCTCCCCATCGTATCAGATGTCCCCCAAGGCTCTATACTTGGTCCCATCCTCTTCTCTCTGATCATTATATAACCTTCCCTCCACCTGCCTCTCCTCCAATGTGCATCTATATGCAGATGATACTATCATCTTTGCCTCAGGCCCTTCCTTTGATTGCGTCCTCCCAAACCTCCAAAAAGACTTCAGTGAAGTCCAGTCTTGGTTTCTCGATGACCTGCTCAAGCTCAATGCAAATAAAACTGTCACCATGGTATTTGGATCCAGGCAACAGCTTGCAACTCTTCCCCCCACCCCCAGTGATCATCACCCTGGATGGCTCTCCTCTGGAACTAGTCCCTACTTTCAAGTACATGGGTGTGTGGCAGGACAACCACTTTAACTTGTCCACCCATGTTGATGCTATTTGCTCCAAACTACGGCCAAAGCTCACCATTCTCTATCGCCATAAAGCCAGCCTGTCTGTCCGCATCCATTGCGAGCTCATACGTAAAACAATCTTACCTGTCATAGACTATGCCGACATTGTCTATAGAACTGCCCCAGCATCCTCTCTCTCTCTCCAGATTAGATATCCTTCTCAACTCCTTCTGCTGCTTCACCACTGCCTCCACCCACTCACTCACCACTGCCTACTCTACATTGCACTCACCCTTGCTCCACTCTTCCACAGGATAGTCATCCACAGCGCCTCCTTCATAGCTATATTTTGGTTTGATTCCCTTCCCCCCACCTCGCTTCCCTCATTGCACCAGCCACCCCCCTAACCTACCCACTTCGCCACAGGGACACTCGAACTTTTCACCTGCCCCGACCACACACTGTCAATGGCCTAGCTGCCTTTTCCTACCATCTCCCCCATCTCTGGAACAACCTTCCTCTGAACCTGCCAGGCTCTCATCCCGCCTTCTGTCAACTCCTCTAGCTCCTACCCTCCCCACCTCCCTAAATGCACCAACGGTCCCAGTTCACCCCAAGGCCACCTACAGTCACTTCTCATGTACCCTAACCCTGGACTGCAATCCCTGCCCCATCTCACTCAGTTACTCTGTATGCTCGCAGTTTTGTTTATTATGTGTATGCACCTTATTTAATTGTAAATACTGACTGTACAGACTGTTTTGTATTCTTCACTATATTATACTCTCTTTTCCCTTTACTGTACACTCTGTACCCGGGTCGCACCTGAAAATGAGCCTCGGCTCATTGTGCCTTTCCCGGTCATCAAAATTTTAAATAAAAAGAAAATAAATATACACACTTAATTTGCCTTTTAATAAATTGTATATACCTGCACTACTACCTTAAACCCTATGGGACAATACTAATAACACAATTAATACATTAGGAAGCTAGCAAAACCAATTAACAAGTTGCAAAAGAACCTGGAAAAAAAACACACACAAAACCCTCCCAAACCCAGATGTCCCCCAGACTCCTACCTTCACCAGCTATGCACCATTCACCTTCTTGCTACCAGAGACTGTTGATTGCCATAACGTGATCGTAAATGCAACCTCAGTAACAGTAACCAACCAAATGTATTATATTCAGTAGACAATGAGTAAGGGTAGAACATTTGGAAGTATACTCATCTTGGGGCCTAGTTAGCTCAATAAAGCAACTTGCCCTTTGGGCCCATGGCCTTGTAGCTGTTCTTAGCTCCCTTGATGGGTATACATCCTTGTTTACTGCCATTACCCATTATTAATTCTATATATTCACCAAGCGCTTTAAATATTATTCTGGTGTCTCGTGTGCTGCAATTTTTTTTAGTTTTCTCTTGCTGAGGATATATTCCTTGTTTTTGCAAGCACCTTAGAGTGTGTAGGGCCCCAATTTTTCTGTGGCACTTTGGAACCAATTTCTGTGGCAAGATTACCATTTGCTGCAGAACTTCTGTGGTGGTGGTCTGTAATTTCTGCAGAAGTTCTACAGCGCCAGTGACTGGCCATGTCACAGCAATAGCTTGTCATCCTGACACCATGCCCATAACAATGGCTATGGTAAATAGGATGGGGGAACTTTCAAATAAGAAACCTTTAGACTCTTATTCTTGAGGTCCCCACTGTGTATGACTCATCTGTAAAGTTGCAACATTTTTGGAGTACTGTGCTATCATGCACGGCAAACGCGATGTTTCCTGGGAGACTTGATGAAGACAGAGTGGGGGATCATGTGGTGATGCCAACACCTTGTGGGAGAGTTTCACCCCGAATCTTGGCAATAAAAAACATCTCTGTCTTAGGAGGCACAGTGACTGAGTCTATAGCTGTGAGTTGCCTCAGAGGGCCTAGTGACAGTTTGTTTGAGGCAAAGTCTAGAATGGCTTTGTGTGATTTAAGGAAGTCCACACCAAGAATCACTGATGGTTGTAGATCAGGTACCAGATAGAACTTGACAGAAGCTTGCTGTGAGCCAAAGTGTAGCTTGAGATGGACAATGCTTCTGATAGGTACTGTAGAGTCATTTGCTGTGACAGTGTACTTTAGGTTAGCTGGAGAGACATTAGATAATTGACAAAGAGCTTTGTTATTTACAATACTAGTATTGATAACTGAGGTTTCTGCTCCAGTGTCAGCCAAGACATGCATGGATGAATCTCCAGTGGTCACTGGGACATAGTTTGCTAGGAGTGGTGATCTGATGACAGATACATTTGCCCGTGGAAGTGAGATGGTGCCAGAGACAGTAGTTGGAGGAGGATGCCTGTGTGAACTGCAAGAGTCAGAGGGGCAGTCAGTTGAAGTGTTCCCCTGCAAAATAAAAGCCAGTAGTGTGCTGGGCAGCATTCATTTCCCTGATACTAGGAGTAGTTGCGGTCATCTTGTTGATTATGCTGCAAGTGACATCTTTAGTTTCTGTTATTTCAATTGTCATACTTTAGCTTTCGGCAAACTGCAGTAGTGTGTCCTCTGAATCCATACCACTGGCAGTAAACAGGCTCTCAAGAAGGTGAAGGTGGATCAGATGACTGTCAGTGTGGTTGTAGAGCATTGTCACAGGTTGCAGAGGAAGCAGTTGAGCTCAGGCATAAACTGTTGTCAGATGTGATGAGCTTGTTTATCATTACTTGTTGCTGCTGGATGCATGTTGTGAATGAAGCTACAGTATTTGTGTTGACTGAGGTGCTTATACACTGGTAGCCTGGAACACTGATATGGATTCCTGTGCAAGCCATGCAGTTTGGCTTGTGTCCATCCAGGTTGACTGCTTCTGTTGGAACACATAATGCCGAAGTTGAGGGAGAAGTCCTCAGACAAGGGCTGTGATTTGATCTTTCCTTGTTTTCTGCAGACATTTGCAGCATGATTCAATGTTGACTATGAAGGTTTCCAGAGATTCAGAGGGTTGCATGGTACATTTCCACAGCTGTTGTTCCAGTACCCAGGGCAGATGTGCAAGGACAAAATGTTCTCCAAAAGTTGCATGCAGAGTGGCAGTATTTCCTTTAACTTGTTCTGGAAGTGCGTTAATTCAGGAAATGGCAGTCCCTCTCATAAGCAAGTGCAAAGCGTTGAAAATACACAAGGGATCAGTCCAGCCATGGAAGGCAATCCAGGCTTGGAATTGCCTGAGCCAGTCAACGGCATCTTCATGAGGCAAGGCCAAGAAGGCTGCTGGCTGTAGGCTGGTATGGCCCGTGGACTGAGGTGAGACAGTTTTAATGTAGGCAAGGTCATCCTAAATGGATTGCATAGCTGCCATTCCCTGTGATGAGAGGGAAGACTGTATATCATGCAGGACAGTTTAAAGTTTGTAGCCCCATGCCCCCAAGGTGGGTGAAGGTAGACCTCCGGATGCTCCTGCGCCCATATTTGCATTGTCTTCAGACATGCTGCCTGGGGAGGAGCTGTGTTTGACAGAATGAAGGTTATAAGGATGAGAAGGAGTTGCCATCATGCAAGAGATGGGGCATTGTGGATTAGATGTAGTGCTGCAGAGAAAATATTGTTGTAGATAAAAGTGCAATTATTTGTAAGTAAAGTACATTTAATGATGTCTTTAATAAACAATTCCAGCCCAAACCTTTGTTGTCTGTTATTTAAATGAAGATTTATTTGCAAAATCAGCAATTTGTTTCAGTGTCCCTTCATTTCAATAAGGTTTGCCTTTCACAAAGATGGCACCTATTGATACCTATGCAATGAAACCTTTTTTAGCAAGCTGGTGCCCCTCACGAGGATGGCTGCCTGACCATGACATGGATTTCCTGTTTAATTTGCCCCTTCTAAGATGGTCACTAGCAAAGGTCAGAGGACACTTCTTTTCATGCACATATCCCACATAAAGATGAGTGCTGGTTTCCACAAGGGTACTGGAGCTATTGCAATAAGTTTAAAAGGGCAATTCCCATGGTTATCCTTCTCCCTGAACTGCAGTGAAAAATGTCTGGCTCCATTTTAAGTCAGTGGCCCTGTGCTTATTATACATAGATACATAGACAGTGTCGGCAGATATGGACCTATGACCCACCTAGTCTGCCCATTTGAGTTTGTAACTTCAGTTTATGTTTTCCTAGAACTCTGTTGCCCCTTACCCCTGACCTCCAGAATTCCTTTATGTCAATCCCATGCATTCTTAAATCCCGTGATTGTTTCAGCCCCCACCACTTCCTCAGGCAGGGTGTTCCACTTGTCCACCACCCGTTCTGTGAAGAAATTCTTCCTCACATTTCCTTTGAATCGTCCTCCCTCCAACTTCATCCCATGCCCTCTAGTATTGGAATATCTTTTTCACTTACAAATAGTTTATTTCTTGCACCCTGTTCCTCCCTGTAAGATACTTTTATGTCTCTATCATGCCCTCTATCTCCCTCCTCTCCTCCAGGGAGTACATATTCAATTCCTTCAACCTGTCCTCATAGGACTTGTGATGCAATCCATGTACCATCTTTGTTGCCCTCCTCTGAACCTTCTCTACCCTGTCTATGTCATTACAAAGGTAAGGTCTCCAGAACTGTACACTGTACTCCAGGTGGGGCCTCACTAGTGTCTTGTATAGTGGAATCATGACCTCCCTTTTCCTGCTGGTGATGCCCCTGCCTATGTATCCCAGCATCCTATTTGCTTTACCTGCTGCCTTGTCACACTATTTCCCTACCTTGAGGTCATCAGAGATGATAACCCCAAGATCCCTTTCCTGCTTGGTGCATGCTATGTCCTCACCCCCAACTGATATATTGTGCCAGGGTTTTTGTGCCCCATATGCATTATCTTGCACTTCTTTGCATTGAATTTCAACTGCCAAACCCTGACCATTCTTCAAGTTTCTGCAGATCCCTTCTCATTCTGTCTACACCCTCTGGTGTGTCTACTCTGTTACAGAGCTTTGTGTCATCAGCGAACAGTGAAATTCTGCCTTCTTGGTTCTGCGCAATGTCACTGAAGAAGATGTTGAATAGGACCAGTCCCAGCACTGATCCCTGTGGTACCCCACTGGTCACACTTCCCTCTGTATATTTAATGACCAACGATGTGTATATTGTGCTGGTTTTATTTTGTTTTTTCCTATGGCCTTTGCTCAGGGTCCCAGGCTGTCCTTCATAATTATGCATTCCATTTTTCTGTGGTTTGGTCTCTTGGTTTCCCCAGCTGTCCTCCATTTATTTTATTTACTGTTGTTTGTTTTGTTGTTTTTTTCTGTGCTTGTCTGCCTCTTCTTTTATCTCCAGAGTTGGCAGTCTGGCTACCTTATATACTGCCCCTGTTTATATTTTTTATTTTTTGATGAGTGCTGCCTGGAATCCTGTGGCTTTATCAAGTAGAATGGCCTTTTGTAGCATGGCTTAGCAAGGAATGAATCGCTCCATTTTGAAAATAGTAGCTACATTTATGCCTTCATTTTTTTGTTGTTGTCGTATGGCCGGTTGTAGAGTGGCCAAGGAGAAGCAATGGATCTGAGCGATAGCAGTGGCAAGAAGAAAGTTGCGGCATAGTAAGGGGAAGGAGGATTGAGCAAGAAACAGAAAATAGCACTCAGTCTAATTACGTTTACTTCTTTTTTCTGTTGTAGCTATTCAGAGCTGTTTATGTTGTGGCAGGGAGCTGCAGAGTGCAGAGTGGAGTTGAGCCATGGTCCAATGCGGCTGTTGGGTAAGGTTGATGGAAGTGTGGAGACGCGTTTGTCTGCAAGGAAGTGTCCATTTGGTGTAGCCGTTAGTTTGTTTGGCTGCTTGTGGCAATGAAGCCGAGGTGCGGAGGAACAGAGCGTGCATTTGCTGTGGAGCCACAGTTGGGAGGCAGATCAGTGGGGAAAGTGATAGGGTGCATTTGTAAAAGTGTGTTTGTTTTTCTTATTTTCCTTTAGTCACAATCCCTGCTGGTACGGTGGCTGCAGCTAGAGGTTGTAGAGGGAGCTTCCTTGGTAAAAGGGAGCAGTGTGAAACTGGCAGAGGGATCAATAGAAGCTGGTCCTGCCATGAGGTGAGAGCTGCTGGAAGGGGGGCCTGCAGTTCTGCTGAGTGCAAGGTCATTTATTTTCTTATGCCAGCCATGTCCCGTATTGGTGCTCAGTACAGTATGTATCATGGCAGGAAAAGTCCTGCAAAAGAAGGAAACAGTTGAAATTCTTGGTTTCTGCATCCAAGGCTGTGGTGCAGGTGGGGTCCAGAGCTTCTAGGTACTGGCCTGGGGTAAAGGACTGGGTACTCAGCAACACACTTAGCAGTAGGGGGTCAGTGCAGGCAAGTGATCTGGGTCAGGGTATGAGAAGGGCCGCATTCTCCACCATATATAGTGATTTGGTTTAGGTCTGCCACAAGTTTCCTTAACTTCTAAGAACTCGCACCTCACTCGGCAAGTGGGCCATATTGAGCGTACTCCCAACTATCTGGAACCAGCTCCAAGGTGTACTGAAGCTTCCTGGTACTGTCCCTGTCAGCCTATTTAAAAGGTTGGCTGCAGCAAAAATAAGATATGTGCAGCTGCTTCTAAATCCCAGCTCACTGCTCTAACCCTAGCCCACTGCTTCCTCTTCCTTACCTAGAAATTAGCTGCCTTGATACTCTGAAACAGACACTTTGTGCCTTTTTTCTGTACTTGTATTTGTCTATGTCATTGTCATTTTTATGCAGCCTGTTAATGCTTGCCCAAAATTCAGTACTTGAATTTGTACTGTTTTTTCAATTATGCAATCTGTAACTACCTGTCTGTGTCAAAGGACCGCCTTGTGAATGAGCTTGCTCAATGGAGTTTTCCTACAATAAACTTGAACTTCTCTTCAGGTCTGCCATGATCATCATTTGCTGCTCATGCAGACGTCATGCTGGACCATGCAAATGACCCATAAAATAAAAATTGGAAACCATTTATTCAGCAACTGGAGACTTCTGTACACCATGAGGATACATCTCAGACTGAGGGGTTTCCAGACTGTCCCTGGATAACACTGCACTGCCAAGCAGTGCAGCAATTATCAACTTGGATGTTCTAAGGGTTCTTAAAGGGGCGGCTGCCTAAACATTAAGCCCTGTGCTGAACAGTGGGTGTGCAGATGTCACCAGACATAAGGAAATAGTGCTCAGCTGCTGCATCAGGCATGGACAGTGTCAGTATTTACTTGAGCATGCTGTTTTCTCCTAATCTTGCTGGGAGAAAACAGGGGGCAAGTATATTGGTTTTTAGCTGTTTACTGATCAAATTGCTAATGTTTAGAGAAATAGCAGGAACATTACTTTGAGCTCATTGAGTTTCTGCTGACTAGTATTTTTTGGGTGGACAACACTGGAAATTATCATTTTGGCTCAATTGTTCTTGCAGCATGTCATTTTTCCTTGTCTACTATTATATTAAACTAAACATAAAAGACAGTGTCCATGTTCATTTTGTACTCCAGTTAACTTCCCCTTTGGACCGACCACCAGCCTCTATACCAGCGTTCTCCTAGACTTATACCATCTCAACAGTGTTGCTCGCTCCCCCTCCAGCAGGGGCTGTTCTCCCCCTTCCATTTTCAGGGTCCAGATCCTAGGGGTGAGCTGGGATCCATGGTTGACAATACAGGGTCTATGGGAGGCTTTTGTCTTCACCCTGCTTTGGACAAGCTCTTTTTTCCCCATTTTTTCCCCTCACACCACCCTAACCCACATTGTGGTGCTTCCTACCCTCCCAGTGGCCTTGTATGCCACAGCTAATTCTGGGCAGTGTACACTCCTTGGTCCACTACAGGGGTTGCTGTGGTACTGGTTTGTGCTGCCATCCCCTCCCTGATTGGGTAGTGCTATTCTCAGCAGCACTATTTTTCAGTCTGGTCACCAACTCAACACAGCCCAAGTCCACTTCTAAACTCAGGCTACTAGTACAGAAGTGTAACAAGTTTCCACTGGACCAACAAATCAATCAATCAATCAAAATCTTTATTTATCCAGGCGAAACACCGTTGAGCATAGCTCATTTGCAAGATGTACTTGGTTAGGTTAAACTGTTTCAAACATATATGTGCAACTAGACAAGGTAATACAAAAGGTTTAAAGATTACAAAACATACAACAATCATAGATAATCGTACAGAGACATTCTTTACAAGTGCAATATCAATACATCAAACAAGATCTTTAATTGTCCAATTGGCCAAAGTTATTCAATGTGTAGTTACGAGATGGGCCAGGATGGAACATGGTGGATATAACAGAACAGAGTGATGTGACGGAGTAGAGAGAGATATTGGAAAACAAATCCATAAGAGTAAAAAGAGAACGTACAAGAACTAGTGTTCGAGACAATAGTGTAGAAGGATGGCATATGCATATATTCAGTCTGGACACAGAAATGAGGGAGAGGAAAAGGGAAGAATGTGGAGGTGAGAGGAGGGGCAGGACTAGAGGGACCTAATGGGATGAGTAGGGAAAGAGTTGCAGGTATGCAGAGTTGAGGAATGTGAGGGGATGAGGAAATGGCTAGGGATGCAGAGGGGAGAGTGGCAGGGGAGTGGGCACGGAAATAGTCTCGACCAGAGGATACAAGTGGTTTCTATCCTGATGATGGGGGACAGAGGATATGGGGGGAAGGGAGAGAGGCAGAGGTGTGGAACGAGGGGATGGAGAGACTAGGTTTTGGAAGGTCAGTAGACGGTACCAGAAGTTTATTTTGTTAGCATACTGTGCATGGCAGAATGGGATACTATGAAAGACACAGACCCAGAGCGAGGGTGGGAGAAACAATTACAGACTTCTTTGAATGATAGGGAATATAACCTCTTGAAGGTGGAGAAGCAGACAGGGGTGCACAGTTTGAGGTTTTTGTATTTTGTTCCAAAGTGCAGGCAGCATGTAGTTTATGGCTGCTCTGCCAAAGTGAGATTTGGCCATAGGTACTTTGAGTGAGAGGAAAGATGAGCTTCGTAGTGCATAGTTACCTGTTGTGTTTAAAGGAAGGCAATTGGTGATGTAATGAGGTAATTTTTTGAAATAGCTCGGAAGGTCCAAAATGCGGCGTTCCTGTCTCTTCTAGATTTAAGGAAAGTCCAACCTACAGCCATGTACAGAGAACAGTGATGTGTGCCGTGTGGGAGACCCGTAATGAACCTCAGGGCTCTGTGGTAGAGTGTGTCCAATTTTGACAAACAATAGGTAGGGCAATGACAATAGATGAAATCCGCATAATCTATCAATGAAAGACATATGGATTGGACCAGCCATAGCTTGGCATCTCTGGTAAGGAACTGGTTGATTCTAAAAAAGATTCCCAGCCTCTGCCTTAGTCGTTTTAGTAGATCATCAGTGTGTTCAATGAAGGAGAGTCTGTCGTTTAGCCACACTCCCAGGTACTTGAATTTTGGGATATATTCCAGTTTTTCACTTAGTAAAGTGGTGATCTGTGGTACTGGGCCAGCAGTTGCAGAGTTGGTTACAAGGGTAGATGGAGAGAAGAGCATTGCTTTCGTTTTTTTGGCATTGAGGAGGAGCTTTTTTTGAATAAGCTGTCTCTGGAGAAGATTGAATTCGGATTGTAAATCTTCATAGACCGCTAATGGTGTTGGTTGACATAAGTATAAGACAGTATCATATGCAAACAGGTGAATACTTTAGCCTTATTTATGCAGGAGTCGATGTTATTGATGTATACTGCGAATAGTAGTGGACCTAGGATAGATTTCTGGAGCACTCCCCACTGGACAGGTTTAAGAGGTGACAGTTCACCTTCAGCTTTTACTTGCTGGAGACGTCCTATGAGATAGTCAGTGAACCAACACAATGATGAGGAGTCCATGCCTATGGACTGCAGGGAGAGGAGAAGCAGGCTATGGTCCACAGTGTCGAAAGCCTTGCTTAGATCCAGAAATACAGCACAGACATAATTCTTAAGGTCCAATTTCCTCTGCTAATCATTGGTCACTTTGGCAAGGGCCATAATGGTGCTATGGTTAGCCCTGAAGTCAGACTGCATTGGGTTTAGTAGATTTAATGTTTCGAGATGGGACCGCAGCTTCGTATTCACTATTTTCTCCAAAGGTTTGGATAATACTGGAAGGATGGAGATCGGCCTGTAATTGTTGAGGTCACAGGGGTTCCCTGATTTAAAAAGGGGATGACGTACAGTCTTCCATGAGGGTGGCAGAATACCCTGAGACAATGATAGATTAAATAGGTGAGTAATCATCATGGCTAGTACATGATAGGCAATCTTTGTAAAGTATGGGTCTAAGGAGTCAGCACCAGCGGTTTTCCTGATATCAATTTGCAGGAGATCTTCCACCTCTTTTAAAGACACAGGTTGGAATGTAAATACTGAGTCAGTGATGGGGGATCGGGATGGGAGGTGGTGAACTGGGTGTGTAGAGCGCATACTGGAGAAGTGTCAAAGGCTAGGACTGCGGTAGCAAAATGGTTATCGAATGAGTCTAAGATCTCCAGCCTGTCGGTGAATGTAGAATTCCCAGAGTAAATCTTGGTCGGGAGGAGATTGCCCGAATCGTGGCCGGACAGGCCCTTAATAGTTTTCCAGAATTTAGCTGGGTTCCTGGTAGCAGAATCGAATTCCAAACAAAAGAAAGCAGTTTTTGAATCTCTGACCATTTTCATACAGACATTTCGTAGTCTCCTAAAATGGTTCCAATCTGTAGGGGTATTGAGTCTGTGGGCTTTTTTTCCAGAGCTTATCCCTTTTGAGCAACGTAGCCTTAAGTTCAGGGGAGAACCATCTACAGTCTTTATTCCTTACGCAGGTTTTTACCAGGGGAGCATATTTGTTGAGAGCCCCTGACAAGATATCCTGGAAGATATCGTAGGCTGAAATGACAGTTTTAGTCAGGTAGAAATCCTGCCAACGCAGGGAGTATTTGAGCTCGTTTAGGTAAGCAGACAAGTCAAAGTTACGCCTTGATCTCTTTACCGAGAACATTGATGTGAAATGCGGTTTGCTGGGAGCTCTTACACAAGCGATGAAACAATGGTCGCTGACATCAGAAAATAAGGTGCCAACGTGTGTAAAGAGATGGGGTTTGCTCACCAAGATGACATCCAGAAGGGTACTGTTGTTAGGGTTCCTTTTATTGTGACGCATTGGTTCAGTAATAAGTTGAGAAAATCCATGGTCATCACAGAAGGTTGCGAATGGGGCTGAGGCATTAGACAGCCGATCAAGGCTAATGTCCCCTAGAATGATTGTTTCCAAGGAGCATTGTTCCAGCTTCATGAACAGGTGAGACAGGAGCTGTAGACCTGCAGAATGAGGTCTGTAGCATCCTATAATTTGGATCGCACTAGTCTGTGGAACCGCATCTTGAGGGACAAACATTCAAATTGGCTGGTGACAGAGGATGAGTCGAGGCAGGTGGCTGTGAACTTATTCTTAACATAAATGGCCACCCCTCCACCTCTGGTTTGCCTGTCAGCTCTAAACATGGCATAATTAGGGACATTGACCTCCCTGTCTAAAGTGGCTGGTTTGAGATGGGATTCCGAGACTACTAATACATCGGGAGAAGTATGACTCATCCAGGCTTGAATCACAGTGTGCTTTTTTAACAAGCTGCATACACTGATAAGTAAGAAGCTCATGCCTTTGATTCTTGCTAAGTCTGCTGGCTAGTCTGAGGTGACAGGAGGGCCACGGTTGAGCTCGACATTGCCAGAAAACAGTAGAAGGCTGAGGAGTAATTTTCTAAGAGCAGTTAAAGAGTTTGAGATTCCTAATTTGTTTATGTCTGTAAGATTTGTTAGGTGTGATGTGTGGAGCTTTTCCTTTGTAGCTATTCTGGCCTAACCCTGAGAAGACTAACACTCTGGCATTCACATGTAAAGGGTTGTCAGGGTTAGGTGCAGCAGGAGGAGTACTCTGTAGAGGGAGTTCAGTACATGTCCTTCCAAACGAGCTAAACCAGGGGTAGGGCTGCAGCAGGACATACTCGGGGTCACATATGCAATCGAGGGATAGGCTACTATGCACAGTGTGACACAATGGGGAGTTGGAGATAGTGCATGATGGTGGCAGGGACAGCTGTAGAGGACCAACTAGCACCACAGTTAGAAGTAGTGGTAAGAGAAGCCAAGGGAACACTTTCATGGTAAAGCCTTGTGCGGAGGTACTACCACTCATGAATCCAGATGGCTCTAATAGGCTAGAAGGCTAGTAAATTGTCCAGGTGACGGGCTTTTAGACAAAAGGGACGAGGTTGGGCTATTAGACAAATGGACTAACAGAACCAGCAGGGAGTTTTAAAGTAGGCACATTATAAGAAATGGAATGCTTAGTTCTCCGAGTGACTGGAACCAGACAGAGAGGGTGAGGAGAAGTTGAAAGAAGGATTCATGGGAACACTAGATATGGTGGGTGCTGAAGGGGTTAACTGGACAGATAGTTGGAATATAAATGAAGGAAGATATTAGTAGTGAGATTTGAGAGTTACACTGCATGCATTAAAGCAAGGGGTTCTACATACACAGGATGAAACTTTGGGATGGATTGTGCAGAGCTTAGAGAAAGACTATACTAAGGAACAAAAGGAGGAGAACTGAGCTGTTGGAGGACTAAAACTAAGGTCTTAAGGATAGGATCTAGGAGAGTTCAGAGTAGAGGATTAGGATATAAAGAATCAAGCAGGTAGGGAAGAGGAGGGAGAATGTGACTGCTGATAGAGTTAAGGCAAGCCGGGGTAGGTTGGGCTGGACTAGAGGTGGTAGGTGGGGAGAGACGAAATCAAATGCTAAGAGGCTAGAGCCAAGGTGGGCGGGTCTAGTAGTGTATTTAATAGGAGGCCTGGGAGGGGGTGGGGGGTGGAAGAAAATTATAGAGACTACAGTACACAGCAGAGCAAAAAAGCTGTAGTATTCAGTATGGACTTTCAGGCGCACCAATCGGGAGCTGAGCGCTACCCTCTGGACCAATTGGGCAAACCGAGGCAAAAATGGGTGGCCATTACATTCACTGTAATGACCTTTATCACCAACATGGTCTCTGACATTTAACTTTCAGTGCCAATCAAACATCAAATTCACCACCCTGTTGGTCATTCTGGGTTTGTTTGGTCATACAATTCAGCTATAATCTAAAAGAACTTCTTACCATGACTAAGTATTAATCTGCAATATTTGAATACAGATCTCATACATGCATAGTGCTGAGATGTACAGAAGTCTAACTTAGATGTCAGGCAAAAATTGCAGGGCAAATTAGGTTTTACAGTAGTAGCTCAGATGTTGCTATTTCAGTCCATCATGACAATCGACTGTAATGTGACACAGAGGGACTGTAGTATTAGGCCATGGAAATTAGATTCCCTGCAGCTATTGAAACTCTGTTCATCTGATCCCTTGGAAACTTGGCACCGGCACATCTTACAGTAGGAGGTAACACACACCATAGTGTAGAAGTGTCAGACTGTGTTTGTTACTTAACAAATAAAGGCTGTAGGCTGATATTTTCTGAAACACTTTTCACCCGATTTCTCTTAATTTGTTTATATGTAAATCTTACAGAATTACTCGACACAGATTATGCTGATTAGCTGGTTTAAAACCTGTTCCGCCCCACCCTAGATACAGTGACCACTCTGGCTTATAGATAAAAATACCCTTAGGTACCAGCCAGTGTGGTCCCTCAGTTCTGCAATATAGTAAAAACACATAGAATAAGCCTGTTTCAACAGCGTATTAATGATTACTCAAAAAGCTGGAAATGAAGCTCACTCACCACGTAGCCACAGTTTGAAAGGGTTCTTAATTTTTTACTGTTAGTAAATCATAACTTCTAGCATTGCATGCTACTGTGCTTCAGGGAATCTGTACACTGTAAAAAAAAGCATTTATGTATTTGTACAATTTAACTTGTTCATTTATATTCTTAGTTATAACTCTTACATTTTTCATTTATTTTATCTTTTATGTATCTTTTTATCTTACAGTATAAAGCCTAGGACAAGCTCGTATACCTATAAAAATGGAACCTAGTTCTCCAGTAATATTAATTTTAAAGTTACAAATTTAACTCTTAAACTCCTAAACCTAATCTCTGTCAAGTAAGTGGCAATTATACCTCTATTTTCATTTTTTTCCTTTTTAATTTTTTTTGTCCTTTGCCACACCTATTTACAAGGACCTGAAAGAATAGCAAAAACACACACTGCATTCAGAACATCTAAACTTGTCACGTGTCTAGAACAAATCTTTCAGTTACTTATAAAACACTCTCCTATTCCATAACATTAGATATTATCCCAGTTGCTATCTCTTCGCGTTACTAGGGGCCATCATTGCATCTAATGCATGAAAAATCATTGTCAGAGTAAGTCTCATTTATTGCTTTTCTCTGCAAATTATAACTTTCTAACCAACCCCACATTGCTGAAGTCAATTTTTATAGCTAAAATATGTAAGTATATATGACCACTTCTATGAAAAACGTTCTTAACTATTTTGAAATAAATTGCTGTACACTGATACTCAGTATTCCGATACTAGTGTACATAGTTTTACTGCATGATTCACCCCTTTTTATAAGTCCGTAGTTCATCATTTGTTTCTTACCAAATTAAATAAACATGAAGACCATTATTACCATGTTCCTCTAACCAATCACCTTCTTGCCCTAACCTTGACCCACATCCCAGCATATTCTTTCCTGTGGGTGCTCTTGATTGCCCAGTAACTGTGCGCACCCCTCCAATACTAGTGTAGCAGCAGGTTTGACCCAATTCTGTGCCAAACCTGCTAGGGGAGAAAGAAAAGATTATTAGCCATGGTAGATGGAGACAAATATACCTCTAGTATGTCTTGGAGTGCCACCTACCTAATCCATGGATTTTCCTTTCTTGGGCACCCTGTGCTGCAGTATGTGTGGTGGCCTCTGTGTTGAATGAATGAGTGCTAAAGCCTGCTGGTTCAAGCCCTTCACCAGCCAGTGCAAGCTTCTTAGGAATTGAAACTTCATGACTGGGGAAACACCCACATGCCTGAAGAAGTGCGTGCCTGCCTGACTGAGGGATTCTTTGTTAGTATATTCTCAAAACCTGGACAATATCCCAGTGGACACTAGCTGGCAAGGGAATTTGCACCAAACTTCCTATGCCCCTCGATTGGGTCTTGGACTGCAAAGCCACAGCATCGATGGATCCATATGAATCACTACATATTCCCAAAACAGGCCACCTTGCTGAACCCACTTATTCCATGCTACCAGCTCAGAAATCTTGAGTGCTCTGCAGAAGATTACTACAAAAGTAATGTTTAGAAGATGATCTTCGTATGGGGTAATACAGACGTGGACCAGAGAGACTTCCATATAACATCAAGTGACTCCTGGGGGCAACAGGTGCCTGGTGTCCAGCAGCCTCATCTCTCCTTGAGCCTCCTCTCTATCATCTTACTAATAGTGAAAGCTCAGGTGCGGTCTTTGAGGCCCAAGGTCTTCAAGACCCAGGACAACCCTGTCAAATGTCTGCTGATTGTCTGATGCAACCAGCCCCTTGCCAGAGCCAATAGTACATTGACTGCAAGCTGCTCATCCAGAATAGGACAAACTGCTGGCCAGCCCTCTTCGGATGACATCTTCATGAAACTTTTCACCCCCCTTACCATAAGCCTGCTTCTTGCTAGGCACAAGAGAACAACTTATCAATTCCCACTGCTCCCTGTCACCTGCTGTCACAAGTTCCTCGGTACCTGATGCGGCTGTCATTTTGAGTCTTGGGCAAGAGTTCTGAAGCGATGCTACTGAACTTGCAACCAAGCATCAACTATTGTGTTGTCCACCCCTGTAACATGTATTTCTGTAAAAGAAATGTTGTGAAGCATATATTTAAGCACAAATGCCCTCATAAGGTCACTTATGGGTTCCGCTGAACCTGGCTGACTAATTATGATCTCCACAACCCTTCTGTTGTCTGTTCTGAACATGAAGCTCCTGTCCCAGAATCTTATTCCCCAGATGATCAGTGCCACCATGATAGGAAAAAACTCTAGGAGTGAGACATTCTTGCTCATGGCAGCACTCTTCAGTTGTCAGGTTGGGCCTCAGCACACCAGGAGCCAGCCAAGTAAGCACCAAACCATGGCCTCAGAAGCATCAGTGCACAGCTCAATGTCTGCATTACTGACCTCTAGACTTTGCCATACAGATATGCCATTTTAATGTTCAAGGGGTGATGCACCCTGGAGACACTGCTCCTGGCTCTCACTAGGTGCCTAGCAAATGTATAGCCCAAGGGCAGCACACTGCAGGCAAAATTCAGTGAACCTAAAAGGCTCTGCACTTTCTTGAGTGTGATCTTGTTGGCACCTGTGGTAACTGCCATATCTGTCATAGTTTGTGGAGTTTGTCAAAGGGGAGCTTACATTCTGTGAGGGTTGAGTCAATCTCATTCCCCAGGAATGCTATAGATGTACCAGGGCCCTCCATCTTCTTGTGAGATGGCAGGATCCCAAACTCATCACACAGGCCGCTAAAGGTATCGAGTGGCTGGGGGCATTGCAGGTTGTTAGCTGGACCAGTGAACAAGAAATCATAAAGGCAGTGCACTGCCATGTCACACTCAGCCTTCTGTGCCACAATCCAGTGAAGGAAGGAGCTGAATTGGTCTTAGCACAAGCAAGTGTGCATCCCATTGGCATGCATTTATCAAAATAGTAATGCCCCTCAAATTTCATTCCCTGGAGTTTGTAATCATCCAGATGCACCAGGAGCAACCTGAAGGCAGACTTAGTGTCTACTTTGGTCATAAGGGACACTTGTTCGCAGCTACACACTACCTAGATAACACTGTCAAATATGGCATACTGCACTGAGGCCATCTCAGGCAGTATGATATGTTGACTAACCCCCCCCCATTGGATACAACAGGTGATTGACCAGCCTAAACTGGCCATACTACTTCTTAGGCACCAAGCCTATTGGGGATACCTGTAGCTGGGTCAAGAGGCAGGCCAGAAATGGGCCTGCCACCTGTCTGGCAGCCATTGCTTTTCAAAGCTTATGGCATACCATGTCTGGTGCTGACTTGGCTGATCTAAGATTGTCCACCTCTCTTGCCCTCCACTCTGGGGGCCATTGTATGGAATCCTGAATCGTTTTGTGAAACCCTCCCATATGACCCCTGCTGCCCTCTTATTCCCATAATGCACTGTCATGGGTCCATACTACGGACTCTCTCTGATGTTGGTATTGTTTCACTTCTTTGACAATTGCTGACTTCTCCCAAAGCTAGGCCTCTCCCCTCTCCCTCTGTAGTTCACCAGTTGGTGTGTCTTGTTGCACAAGCATTCATGCTTGTACTGGCAGTTGACTAGCGAACACAAGCACTTGTTATGTCTATAATACAAGCTGCTCTGCTTTTCCATCACTTGGCCCCATTTTCCATCTGCGGTGGCCACCTTAACCAGCAGCCTGCTGTTGGTGTGATGCCCCTGAGGACTGTGCATGTCTGTCTCCACCAAGAGTGGCATGTGATATTGCCCCCAAGTCCCTGTCAGGCTCTGTCTGCCGACACTAGTGGAAGACCTCATTGTAGCAAAGCCACTCATTGTCCCCAGCCCACAGGTAAGCCTTCAGAACTGTGTTCCAGTACTGAAAAAGGTCCCTGCATTGTGTGGGATCTTGGTCCACCACTACAGTGACAAAGATCATAAAGGCCAAGGTGCAGTTCAAAAAGAAATTATCTACATTGGGCAACTTCTTTGCCTCCCCTTTGTCACCTTTCTTGTTTTGCTCCTCCTTTTCTGGCTTCCAATGAAGCAGGTGGAACATGTAAACAAATTTCCTGTATCAAATCTGTTGCCTGACCTTATCCATCAAGTGGGTATCTAGATGGGCAGCTATGCTAGCATAGGCCTGTTTCTGCGTTGGCTTGTCCCCTTTCACAGCCACCGGCGCAGCACCACCTCTGGGAATGATGGGTGGGGGGGTGCTGATGATGGTAACCAACTGTGCGGAGATGCTTTCAATGATTGTGACTAGGCAATCAAGACGCTGGTCCCATAATGTTTAGGCCATGTTTTTATTTTCATCGACATCACCAAAGCTACATGCACAATCACCTGGCTCCCAAAAAAGGTCACCATTTTTATTCGGGACTTATCTTTATTTTTAACTGTATGGCATACATCTTCTTTGAGAATATAATAATAATTTATTTATTTATTTGCATCTTGGATTACAAAATACCTTTGAGCCAGGCTCCTTTACAAAGGTTCCGCGTCAGAGAACAATACAATACAAAATACAATAAATAAGTACAATACAGTAAATAGGGCAGCAGATTTGGTTATAATGGTAGATCAATGCAAAAGCTAGGACTAGCTGTACTAGACAGTGGGAACACAGGAGATGCAGGGTAACAGTGGGGGAAGAGAGGGGAAAATGAAGACAAAACATTGGGAATGGTTGAGTGAGGACAGGAAACGCAGCTGGAGGCATTGTCAACAACTAGGAGCAGAATTAACTTAGCTAACCTAAAAGGGGAAAGTGCTTAAATGGTGGGACATGGAGGGGGGAGAGGGGGAGAGTCAGAGATGGAGATGGAGCTTAGATTTGAATGAACCAAGGGTGGTAGTGGAGGAGATGTCAGGGTTGAGCTCATTGAGCCAGCTGGGTCGCACTGTGGGCAAAGGATCTTTGGCCCTGGGAGGTGTGACAGCGGGGGACCTGGAGGAGCTTGGATTCAGAGCCCCTGGTGTTTCGGGGTTTTAGTCTTGTACTCAGCAAAGCTTGGACTCCCGGTGGGGCGACGCCCATGGTTACTTTCTTTGCCATGATGCAGGTTAGGTACTTTATGCGGCTGGAAAGTTAAAGCCATCCAGATTGGGCATACAAATCGCATGTATGTGTGAGATGGTGAGCACCAGAGATGAGCCTACAGGCCTTGTTAAGGGATGTCGATATTTGTCTGAGGGCAGAGACAGAGGCATAGATGATTAGTCTGAAGTCAATGATGGAGGCCACAGAGCTCTGGATGGTGATCTTCAGTGCTTCAGCCACGAGATGCTGTCTATGTCGGTATAGTAGGCCTAAGCATGTATTTGCAGCTTTGGCAGCATTGCCTATGTGTTCCCCACAGGAGAGATTTGAGTCCAGGGATATCCCTAGGTATTTGAACGACTGCACCTTCTCAAGGGTGCTTCCAATGCTAGTTGAGATAGCGAGGGGGTGAGATCTATGCCTGTTTTGAGGGCTGTTAAAAAGCATTACTTTGTTTTTTTTATGGTTGAGGACCAGCTTATGATGGTTGAACCAGTTTTCCACTGCGGCAAAGCCTTGCTGAAGATTGAGCTGCAGGAGCACAGGGTCCTTGTGGCAGAAGATTACAGCGTTATCTGCATAGAGGATGAGTTGTTCTGGGCAGGATTTTGGGAGGGTGTTAAGAAAAAGGCTGAAGAGTAGTGGGCCCATGATAGACCCCTGGGGGTCTCCAGATCGGACCAGTCTGAAGTCCGAGTGTGTACCTGTGATTTTTACTCTTTGTGATTGATTTTGAAAATAGCTATCGAACCACACAACTGTGTCAGGAGAGAGTTCTGTCAGCTGGAGTTGTTGGATCAGCAGACAGTGGTGGACAGTGTCAAATGCCTTGGTCAGATCTACAAATACTGCCCCGGCTAAGTGACCCCTATCCAAGGTGCAGTGCAGTGCTCCAGTGAATTCCAGTAAGGTAGATGAGGTACTGAGTCCTTTTCTGAAGCCATGTTGTTGTGGACATAGGAGATTGTGTTTTTCCAGGTAGTCCGTGAGTTGGTTGCCCACTATGCGCTCGAGTGCCCTGGAGAGAGGTGGTAGTATAGAAATTGGTCGATACTTCCCATGGAAGGTCTTATCTCCGCTTTTGTGGACTGATGTAACTGTAGCAGCTTTCCATTCCTCAGAGAACTGACTGAGGCTAAGGGAGAGGTTGAGAATATGTGTTAATGGGACTAGAACCTCATCCAGGGTGAGGGATAGCAGTTTTAGGTCCAGCGAGTCTCCAGTAGATCTTGACTTGGATATTGCTTTGGTGATGTGTTTCTGGGCATCGTGCAAATTAACTTCTTTGATGTAGAAGGGCAGGTGATTTGTAGGGGTAGGAGAGCCACGGGGAATAGTGGGAGCAGTAGCCAGCAAAAAATCGGGGGGGGGGGGACGCTGCTTAGGTCGGTAAATGCATCATTGAAGGTGTTTGCTATGACCAGGGGATCGATGGTGATGGACTCATCAACCTTTAGCATGGTTGGGGAGGATTTGGGCTGTTTCCCCATGACTTCTTTATATCCCCGTGGCTGTGAAGGGTCTCGGCCCTGGCTGCTATCTCTGGGGGGAACCGGAAGAGATTGATCGGAGGATTGATCGTTCTTCTGGTCTAGCCCATTGGTTTCTGTGGTTCATCTGGCTAGGCTGGGTGCTCCTTGGTACCTAAAGAGGGGGTGGTAGCGGGGTCTGGGTTTCCTTTATGGGTCTGTCCTGGGTTAGAGTATTCACACCCAAGGAAAAAGTCTGCTGCAAATCGAGCTCACCAATTTAGCTCCATCTTTGTGCTGGGAATCCCGAGGAATTAAGAATTAGCAAGCACCCGTCTCCTTGGATTATCGTGACTGGACTTTAGGAGGAGTTGGATTCTATAAAACTGCAAGTACTTTGATTAGTTCCTGAAACTGCAAGTTTTTGATAATTCTGCTGGGGGAGGGGCTCTGTGCTTTGTGGTTTGGCCCGTGGGTATCTCTGGCCTACTTTTAGGTTGTTTTTATTTATGGATTTGTACTTAGATTATATACTGTGTTGAGTAATGCCTTTGATTTGTCACTGAATTTTGGGACTACTTGAAGGAAAGTGTGGGTGGTGAAAGAGCCTCACTAAGCTTAAAGGCTTGAATTCTGGACAAAATTCTAACCATATGGCAGTGAGAGTGCCAATAATTTCAAAGGGATTACTAATACTGTGTATGTTTTTCTCCTATTTTGCTGTGAGAGGACTTTTTGGAGGAAACTTGCTTATATTTTAGTTGTTTTCTTTTCTTCCCCTTCCCAATACTGTGAGAGAGTCCGGGGCTGGGGGGATGTTAAATTGTTTTTGTTTAGTTGTTTTTATTGTAGTTATTCTTAATTTAGATTGTGTTAAATTAGTAGTTTAGTAATTTTAGTTATTTAGTTGGACTGAATTGTATAAAGGATTGATTTTTAAGTATATGTTATTTTGTTCTTAAACTGTTTAAATTTGAGGATTTGTAATTTATGAGATGTCCCTACCTGTTGCCCCCTAGTCGCTAGCGTCACTCAGCCTCTGCTCTCCACCACCTCGCTCTTCCATACCCCCTCTGTTTTTTTTTCATCTACCAACATTGTCGGGCTCTCAGGCATTGCCCGTAGGGAGGGGAGGGGTGGGGGTGAACAGTGGGGTGAGTGGAGCAGAGCGCCTCATTAGGTGATTAGGCCCAGGAGACGTCCTGGGAGGAAGTGGAGCTTGGAGCGTGGACCACCTTGTTTGGTCCCCATACCCAAGAGCACCATCATTAATGATGGGCAGGTAGTCGGGGAAGCCCAGGAGTTTTGTCCAACTGGGCAATGTTGTGCAATGCCAGATCTGTCCGGAACAAGACTGCTGTGATTTCAGATCTTGTTGGTTCGACAGATGTGGCTTGCATCACCGAGACCTGGCTGGATAACAATGCGGGACCAATATTGGAGGGCGCAATTCCAGCCGGGTATAGGGTGATCCATCGCCTGAGGTTGGACTGCGGGGGCAGTTGCGGTCTGTTTTAAGACCGAATTGGCTCTCACTAGTGTTCCAGTTGAGGAGACCATCTCTTTTGAATGTGCTGTTGTAGCAGGTGTGGGCTATCGAATTGCTCTCATCTACCGTCCACCAGGAGATGAGAAGCAATTCTTAAGGAAGTAGCGGACTTCGCTGTCTATTATTATTTTTGAGTCTCCCACGCTGATGGTCCTGTGCGACTTTTAACATGGATCGATTTACTTAACCTCTAATTTGGACAACACTTCCTCCAGTTAATGGATTCACTGTGCCTAACACAGTTGGTTACCACCGCTACACATAAAGGTGGCCATTCTCTTTATTTGGTCTTCCTCCTGGGGATCGAGGCTTCTGACGTGGGGGGGGGGTGGAACCAGTCAGCTGGTCAGATCACTACAAGGTGAGATTCAATTTTGGCACCCCACCTTGTAGGCCGACCCCTGTGGAGATGGTCAAGTACCGCCCTTTGCTGAATATTTCTTCCAATGGCCTTGCTGTGGTTCTTGACCTATCACAATTTCCTGTGCATTGCAATGATCCAGAGGCATTGGTTGTGGCCTATAATACTACCATCACCTCTGCCCTGGATTCTATTGCTCCAGTTCGTGTGTGTCCTCTCTCCTTTCGACCTCGGGCTCCATGGTTTGATGGGGCCTTGAGGGAGTTGCTGCGACTTGGATGCAGGTTAGAACATTGTTGGCGGAAATCTGGCCTGGATGCCGACCACCTTAGACTGTTAGAACATTATTAATTCTATCAGTCAGAAATCTCTTGTAAGAAGGCAGAATTCCTGTCTGGGGAAATTTCTGCCACTCAGAACCGACCAGCTCAGCTGTTCAGAACTGTGGACAGATTGTGCAACCCGACCTGTCTACAGCTCCGTAGAGCATTTTCACAATTACAGTGTGACGAGCTTGCTCGGTTCTTTGCTGATAAGGTGGCTGACATTAGGTCAGAGATCTATTTGACACATTCTATGTGGGTTGCTAGTGGCCAGGATCTGGTCACCGCCTCTTCATTTTCCTGGAGTACCTTCGACCACTCTGAAATCATTGATGTTATGCAGATTGTCCAAGGGCTGTGTCCTACCTGCTGTAGTTTAGATCCAGGCCCTACTTCCCTAATTTTGGGGTGTGGGGAGTCCATTCTACTGGTTCTAGAACAGATAGTCTGGTGTTCCCTTGACTCGGGTGAATATCCCTGTTCCTTGAAAGAGGCAGTGGTGACACCCTTGTTGAAGAAAGTATCCTTGGACCCAGACTGTCTTGCTAACTACAGACCTATCTCGAACCTTCCCTTTGTAGGGAAGGTGATTGAGAAGGTGGTGGCGGCCCAGTTGGAGAACCATTTGACCATACATAGCATCTACGAACCTCTCCAATCAGGTTTTCTAAAAAGGCACAGTACCGAGACTGCGCTGGTTCGGGTACTCAATGATCTCCTGATGGGGAGAGACCAGAGAAAATGGTCCATTTTGGTACTATTAGATCTGTCATCAGCATTTGACACCATTGACCATGGGGTCATACTTGAGTGCCTGAGATGTATTTGTGGACTCTTTGGGATTGTTCTCAGATGGTTCACTTCAAACCTCACCGGAAGAACCCAGAGGGTGGTGTCAGTTTTTTTTTTCCTCTGATCCCATCTCTCTATTTTGTGACGTTCCACAGGGCTCTATATTGTCCCCCATGTTTGCTGTGTACGTGCTTCCCCTCGGAGACATTGTGAGATGGTATGGGCTAATGTTTCACTGTTATGCAGATGATACCCAGCTATACCTGTCCTTTGCACCCTACCAGGAAGGAGCTATCTCGGTATTTAACAGCTGCCTAAATGAAATCCAGGATTGGATGAGGTCCAGTTGGCTGAAGTTGAACTCTGGAAAGACTGAGGTGTTGGTATTGGATCCAGATCACCGCATAGGGGGACCTGTGGCCGGCACCCCATCTGGATTGTTTTTTGGGGATGTCGAGCTACGGGTCTCTGAATGGGGATGATATTACATGCGGGGCTGACTCTTCAGTCCCAGGTGTCAGTGGTGGTAAAGTCATCTTTTTACCATCTAAGAGACATCACCAGGATCAAGCACCTCGTTCCATCCGGTGATCTGCCAACTTTGATCCATGCTTTTGTGACCTCACGCCTGGACTACTGCAATTCGCTTTACCTTGGGCTTTTGGGGGTTGATATCTGCTGCTTGCAGCTGGTGCAGAATTCCGCAGCCCGAGTGTTGATGGGTACCCCTCGATCACCCCACATTACACCGGTGCTGCAGGAACTGCACTGGCTGCCAGTTCAGTGGCAGATCACCTTCAAAGTTGGATTACTGACTTTTAAAGCCCTGTGTGATCTGGGCTCTGATTACCTGAAAGATCTCCTGATCCCTTATCGGCCTTTGAGATCACTCCGCTCAGCCGACGAGGGGTTGCTAGAGATTCCAAGGGTGATGTTAAAATCTGCTGGGGCCCGGGCTTTTATGTTTGCGGCCCCCTTCCTTTGGAATTCTTTACTCCATCAGACTAGGGAGTGTACGACCGTGGGGAGTTTTAAACAGGCTCTTAAATCCTTTTTGTGGGAAAAGGCATATGGTTTTACTGTGCATTAATTTGTCTTTGTATGTTTTTATAATATTGCTTTTGTATTTTTGTTTCTGTACTCTTGTATTCTTATCTCATTTAATTGGAATGCGCCTTGACACTTGAAAGGTGCAATATAAATAAAAATATTATCATTATTATTGTTATTATTATTATTATTCCAAAACTCTGACCCATTTCCCCAGGAGCTGGAGAGAGCTTCTCTGTAATAAGCACTTTTCTGTAGTCATATGGATTTTGTGCAGTTGTTGCAGGCACGTTTGTAGTTCTGTATGTCATGTTGGGCACCAGAGTCCCTAAGCTAGGACCCAGTGGTGGTCCCTAGACTTCGGTTGAGCTAGAAGCTCGCCTGTTAGCCACGGGTTGCAGAGTACCTTGACTTTATGTGTTTTGAGCGGGGCATAGGTGTCACCTGCCGTATTAAAGGAGGAGATAAGTCAAGAGCTAAGTTAGCATCCGTAGATTGGTAAATAGGAGACCAGTCATGGAAACTGAGGCAGGATTTAAGGTGTCTTAGTTGACCACTTGGGAGCACTCTGCTGGTGATGACTTTAGGTGGGGACTTGTGAAATTTGTTTGACCACTCACATATAACAGGTGAGTGGTCGCTTAGTGAGTCGGGAAGGACCGAGGTGCTGGAGATATGGGAAGGATGACTGGTAAGGACCCAGTCCAGTAGGGTACTAGTGCCTGTTTTGTAGTTCTTTCTAGTGGAGGAGACAACCATTTACGAGAGGTTATCTGATGATATGGCATCCCGAGAGACAGCAGCATCTGATGCATGCCAGTTAAAGTCACCCAGTGTGATAGTCTCAGCACCTACAGGTTGGGTTTTGATGAAGTCCAGAAGAGCTGTGAGGCTTTTCCCTTGGTCTTTTGGGGGGATGTAGACTGTGAGAGTTTTGTTGTGTGCACCTAAGAGTATTTTAATTGGTAGGATCTGAGCTGTGGAGTCATGGAGAGGGGTAGAGATGGGGCACCCAGTGAGATAGTCTTTGATGTAGATTGCACAACCTCCTCCTCTTTTGGATACACGGTCCAGTCTGTGCACATTATATCCTGGTAGTTCAATTGCCGAGTCCAGAATTTTAGGCGTCAGTAATAATAACTTTATTTATATAAAGCACAATTCAAAGACTATCAAAGCACTTTTACAAACAACTAAAAACCAAAATTTTAAACCAGTTATATCTATATATAATATCTCTTCCATTAGGCCACATCTTTGGAACTATACCTGAGTCAGTGGTAGGACCAAACGGAAACTTTTGCTAGCCAGGGGCCGCCCATGACGACATCATTCATCAGCATCTACATAAACATGGGCAGCCCCATCTCTCTTCAGTTCTTTTCTGGTCATCAATCGTACTCATCAGATCTACTGTGGAAATGCTGCCCAACTAGCTGTTGTCATTTATTATTTTCTATCTAAATGAATCACTAAATGTATTGATATTGTTGCCTCTGTATGCTGCTGAAACCAACAATTTTGTTACACTGCTGTGGATGCGGAGAAAAGATTTATAAGGATGACGTACACGAAGTCTGTGTCTGCTGACTAGGTCTCTCTCACAGTGTCAGGACTTTTGAGATTTGTCAGGGCTTCAATCAAGTGACCAGGCAATACAGAAGAATGGCACTGTAGAAGTTTTTGCTGGAAGAAAACTCTAGCAGCCATGGCAAAAGCCCAGGATCAGAAAGCAGTATCGCCAGCCACCATTGACTGAATCATGGTTGTCAAAATCAAAAGACCACAAAAAAGACTGGTCATTGGGACACAGGCATAAGCACAGGGACAAAGACAAGTCTGCTTCCCTGATGAGGTCTAGGCCATCATTGTGGCCTACAGGTACTGTCTGCACCTTGCTGGTGGTGACGCCAGCCCTCCGACCATCGACCAGACACCAAGGTCAGGATTTGGCTTAGGCACTACCATATCTACTACAGATGGTATGTTGCTGACATTGACTGGTTCAGTCCTGTCGTCAATTCTAGTGGTCATGGCATCATCGGTATGCAGGTAGTACTGACATTGTTTTAACATATGATACGGTGCATACTTCCAGGCTTACCTATGCAGCCTGTACTGACATTGACAGGTGTTTCTACATCACAGGCCCCATCAGCATCATTGGCAGGTTCACAAAATATACCTCCTGAGCAGCGGCCTCCAACTTCACCAACAAGGTTGTCAGTTCCTGTCACCAACAGGGATGTCGATGTGGAGGAGAAATATAATCCAGACCTCATAATGGAGGAGGATTATGCAGAGGAAGAGGGTTATGGAAAAGAACTATATGTAGCACATTCTAATTCCACTGTATCTTCTTATAGTGACAATTCTGTGGTGTATACACCCAGGTCTCCTCCTGAGGACTCTACCTTCTAATCTATGATGTAGAAAATACAGAATTCAGTGGGCTTTTCTATTGAAGAAGAGGATTCCACTGAAAAGAACCTGATGGATTTCTTGAAGTTACCACGTACTCCTTCCATCATTGTTCCTCCATTTTATCATGTATTGGAGGATACCACATTTGCTGCATGCTACAAGCCAAATTCAATACCAGTTATGCATACAAAGGCTGACAAGCAGTACCCTATTCCTTCTGTCAAGCCTTATTATGCCAACCAGCCTGAAACAGACTCTGTGGTTATAATGACTGGACACACACTTTGGCCGGGATATTCAGACTGCACCACAATGATGCACAGTAGAGGAGCAGGCGCAAATCCAGTGCGCCATGACGCAACAGGTGTGATATTCAAACCATGCACAGGACAAGGTGCGCCTGTGCAATGTGGCTGAATGCTGCCCCCAGTGCACCATAGTGCAACAAGGAATGTACAACAGGGCAGGGATGATGCACAGTAGTGCCCCAAGGGATGCGCAGGGACAAAGCCAGGAATCAGCTGAGCAGCAACCAGGGATGTGCAAGGTACAGAGGAGCATGCATCAGGACAGACAGCCCCAGCCCCCCCAACACCAGACCAGGGTAAGGCCCCTAGAGGTGGACGCAGTACTCCATGAGCAGCACAGCCAGACGGGTGCAAAAGGGACTCCCAACCCTTGAACCACAGTAGTGAACCACCAGCAAATGCACACCAGTAGACTCCAGCCGCTGGGAACGGCACCCCTGGACCGTCCGCCGGCCAACAGGGACTAGGACACAATGATGGCCAAGCCCCACCCATGCCACATCCCCATCCCAAAGATACCCCCCCCCGGACAGTGCATTTGAGACACCTAGTCCAGATGTGTGACCAAACAGTGGCAATGAAGGCAGTCCACCACCCCCATGCCTATGCATCCAGTCACCTCGGAGCACATTGCACACCCACCACATCACCACTGTGACCACCCATTGCAGGCAGTGGGACCATCCACCAACACAACCACAACCCACACAAGGCCCTCCACCTTGTCCCCAGTGGAGACATAGCAAGGTGGGTGACCCAGCACCAGTACCCGAGGGAACCCGCATGTGACCAGGTCCGCCATGGATGGCACCACATGTAGGAAGGCTCCCGAACACAGGAGCAGAGCAAGGGCCCACACCCATGCACCAACCCCTGCCACAGCACCGATCCCACCAGGCAACACAGCACCCTCCTGTGGGGCATGGAGGCACGCGCCAAACAGGAAGCAACACAGGGCACACCCAATGCTCCCTCCGACCGGTCCCATGGGTACCCCAGAAAGCATCCCATCAAAGCTGTGCGATAGGCACTGCCGGTGTGAATCCCAAGGTGCCATGTAACCCGCAGGCCACATGCCACCAGGCAGCTATTGAGCCTGCCATGTAGCAGGGACCCCATGAGCCCGCACACACTGACGGCAGGCACATGGGCCTGGGTCATCCCACAGCCACCTGTCCACCATCCGCATGCAGCGGGTTCCCATGTGACAGCCACTGGCTCACAGGCACCACCCCAGTCCACATGGACAGAATGAAGGGGGCATCCAGTGGCACTGCCTACAGTGGCAACAGGGCCGACAGGCTGATAGGCATGGGGTCGGAGTGCCAGCTGCAAGGACACTGTGTCTGCAAGGTGACAGGTATGGCCTGCCCTCGAAGGCATAGTGGCAGGTGAGCATGTGGTGGCAGTAGCCACATGACCACGTGGACCCTAGTGGCGCACGCAGGCGGGTCAGTGGCAATGGCCACAGCCGCACAGGCAATAACCACATCGACAGGGGGGCCCGGGAAATTCCACACGCACCACAGCCAGCATCACACAGGTGAACAGTGCACAGGGCACACCACACATGCCCTGTATAGATAGCCCATGGCCCCCACCCACACTTGTGGAGGAGCACCACCAGGCACACCCATGCCCACAGCAGCCCAGCCCCACCACACAGCAACCATGAACTACTGCAGCAAGGCTCCATGCCAGCTGCAAATCAGAGACAGACATGGATGTAAATAGAAATGTATGTATTAGTACAACAACAAGGGAACAAAACCTATTTACATATATGTACATCAGGGGAGGGGTATTGGTAGGATGCTACAAGGGGGGGATAGGGAAAGGGGCAGGGTCATGGGGAAAGGCAGTGGTAGGGGTCAAGGGTGTGTGGGAAACAGTCCAGGTGGGGAGGGGCAAAGAAGCAGGCCATCAGGCCCTATTGGTGGCCCCGGTCATCCGCCACCGCCCTCAGGCGCCTGTGGTGCCTCCTCCCGGACCTCTGGTCTTGTCACTGCAGTAGTTCAAGTGTGGCTCTCACCACCTGCAGGAGCTCCTGGAGGGTCCTGTCCACCACCTCCCAATGATGGCCACCTAGGACAAGGGAGCAGAAACAGAGTGAGTGCCTGGCCAGGATAACACAGCCCACCCAACATGCATGGCGTGCAACAGTGACCGGTGCCCCTGGGATGGCATGCAACCACCCACAGTGGGTGCACCCACATGAGCTTCCAACCCATGTAACCACAGCCATGCAAGCTGCTGCACACCATCACCACCCATGCACTGCACACCACTGCCCTGGCCGTCCGGCGTCATGGCAATGCAGTGTGATGGCAGTGGCACAGCCAGGC
Organism: Neoceratodus forsteri; assembly: GCA_016271365.2. NCBI lineage: Eukaryota > Metazoa > Chordata > Ceratodontiformes > Ceratodontidae > Neoceratodus > Neoceratodus forsteri. The sequence goes on along the minus strand of CM057458.1, from coordinate 625,516,388 downwards.
ACTGAGTGCACCCACAGCCCACCCGCAACACCTGCCCACATGTGCAAGGCCACAGGATGGTGCAGAGGACACCGCGGGTGATGCACAGCTGGAGGGGCCATGTGCAGAGGGGCCATGCCGCACCCCCACCCCTGCAAGCCACCATGCATGTATGTATAGGGGATAACGGTACTCACCTGCATCCCGGTCACCTTGGCACTGTTGCCCCGCAGCACCACATGTGTTGACTAGCCGATGCCCCTCTCCTGCGTGGTCCTGCCCCAGGCCAGCTGCTGCCGGCCGTGCTCTCCGCCTCTCTTCAGGGCCTAGGAGGGAAACATGGAGAGACACACATCAGTACCTGTCTGAACCATAGGCCCCCCAACCCCGACCTGTGTGACATGCCGCACAGTGTGTCTGGGTTGCGGTGGTGCAGGGTGGTCATGGTGCACCCCAGCACATGCGCTGACCCACCGCCACCCCCTGGACGTGGGGCATGGCCACCATTGTGCCCCAAGGACTGTTGAATGAGACCGGTGAAGGTCAATGTGCACCTACCTGGCCGTGGTACTGCACCCCTCCATACCTGCACCTGCAGGTGCCTCAGCCTGTCCAGGTCCCACCGCTGCAGGTCACCATAGCGGTGGCGACACTGCTCTGCCATGCACTGGCTGCCGGTTGCCTCCTCCAAGCCATCCGCAACCTCCTGCCACACGTCCGTCCATGGCCTCTGGAGGGGCACCTGGCCAAACAGGGCCCCAGTGTGTGGCTGAACAAGGGCCACAAGGTTGGTGAGCTCCAAGTCACCCCATATTGGAGCACAACATTCCCTGGTGTACGGCATGTCCCTCGCTAACCAGACATCAAAATGTCGGCCAGTAGTCTGCATGGACCACGTGCAGAGCTAGCGTGGTGCTGCACTGCCATTTGCAATCGCGCAGGCACCGAGCAGCACAATGGGGTAGCAGCCATGAGGCCGCAAGGCACCTAGAGGACAGAGGTCATCCACAGGGTGGGGGCCCCTCGTATGGTGCGTGGTGGGGCATGTCACCAACGGTGTGCAGTGGCCTACTGCGCAGAGGCGTGATGGGAAACACAGCACAGTGGCACAATAAGGGCATAATGGCACTGTGCCAGCTGCACTGTAGCGCGTGTGCCCCGTAGGTCGTACAGTGCACGAGCGGCACAGGCATGATAGTGGCCGGACGCTGTGTTGCCTCCTGTGCAATGTGCATATGCTGCGCCACTGCCGTACATGTCAGCAGCGTGCGCATGCGTGCTGTGGGGCTGACTGCGCACTTCACATTGTTGCATCCCTACTTGAGCATGCACAACTCCATTGCGCAAGGTGCAGCCGTGTGATATTCAGCCATGATATGCCAATCAGCTCATGAGCCATTCCGCAGCACACCTGCTGTATTTGCATCCCATTACAGTTGCGCATGACCTCATTTGCATGCATTGCACTATAAGGGCACCATGGAACTGCACAGGCCATGGATCGGTATTGCAGCCTTTGAAGGTAAGCGTCATGCTGTGGGGCCATTGGGACAGTGGGCTGCCAGGGTGGTGTGGCACTGAACAGTCCATGGTAACACCTGTCCATCTCCACAGGTACAGGCATGTCTGAATGTGAGGAGAATGAGGAGCAGGGGAGGGTGCATAAGCAAAGGCCGAACTTCACCAGGGCAGAGTCAGATGCCCTATTTGAGGCCTACCTGGACAGGGTGCCACTCCTCAGTGGACAGAGGGGCACACCACAGTCCCGGGCGACAGCATGGGAGGAGGTGGCACATGCAGTCAACCAGCAGGGCAGCCACCAGTGTTCTGTGCAGGAATGCAAGAAGAAGGTAGGCACTGACAGGAGGAGGGGTCAAGGAGAAGGTGGCCGCCATCGAGGGTGGTGCATTCTGCCACAGGTGGAGGACACCAGGTTGTGCCACTCCTGATGCTGCAGGAGGAGCAGGTAGTCGGCAGCATGCGGCGCTGTGCCATTGAGGGTGTGCCTGGTGGAGGCTTCCAGATGGGCAGCAGCCCATCACTGCATGGTAGGAACAGTGGTGGCGGTGTGAGGGTGGCAGGGGGTTGGGGCCTGGGGTCGGTCGGCACCGCTAATGGTACTGTGTTCCCTTTCAGCTCCCAAGCGTCTGCATGGAGCAGCGGGGGTGGGTGTGTCCACCGAGGGTGCGGCCCTGGAACAGGTGGAGTGCCCATCCACCTCCACCGGTGTCCCAAGGGTCTGACATCCAACAGCACTGCATGGCTATCCAGGCTGATGTCTGTGGCGCGGGTGTGGATGAGGCCCTGGCTGTGTTCCCGCATGACGCCAGGCATGGTGGCCTGTGTGCTGAGACACAGATCGGGGTCGACTCCAGCACCGATGATAACATGATTATATTCTGGACAGTGATGCTGGTGTGTCACAGGGGGCACCCTCGACAGGCGACCACCAGGGTGGCTGTGCGGGCAGTGTTGGTACAGTTGACCGCCCACTAGCCGCTGTGCCTGTCATGTCCATGGTGTCCAGTGATGCAGCACTGGTGTGCGGCCACAGCAGTGATGTAGGTGGTGCCGATGCTGCTGCTCCGGTGATGCCCAGCGCTCAGTAGCCGGAGGGGCAGTGGCAGCAGCTGGACAGTGTTGAAGGGGGCAGGTGGTGGTGGGCGACAGTGTTGCACCACGTGAGGTAATACCCCAGGATGGCACCGCCATGCAGCACCACCATCGTGAGGCGCTGCGCCGCAGGGCCAGGTCTCACCCATGGTTCAGCATGGTACCCATGCGGACGACCCTTTGGACAATCACAGCCATCTGCTCCAGGCCTCTGTGGATCAGCAGGTCCAGCTCATGGTAGCGGTGGATGTACTCCATGCGAAGCTGCTCCAGGTGGAGGAGTGGTGCAGCAGGGACCATGCCCTGCTCCTGGCAGAATTAGCTCGGCAGAGGGTGGACGTGACCACAGCCATGGCCATGGATAGGCACATCACTGCAGTGACAACTGTCCTGGCAACACTGGCCAACTGGTTGTGTGCCCAGCTGCCGCATACCCCTCGGAGTGCAGTGTCCACCCCTCAGACCCGGCGTCTGGTGACCCCAGCCATGTCGATGCTGGGTTCAGCTGTGGGCATACCAGGCACGCGTGGTGCGGACATGATTGGTGGCCTGCAGACTCCTGCGTGAACCCAGTTGCGTTCATGCAGTGTCACCCCCGGGGGACCATCTGTGCAAACCTATGAGGCCACTGAGCAGCCTGTGCCAGCTGGCAGGCCTCGGTGGTGCTGCCCACGTGTCTGTGGTGGCAGTGCTACTGTGCAGCGCGACTGACCCTACCCCCCTCCATGACTGCTGTCTGCTGCTGCCCTGTGTGCACTGTGGTGTTCCGTGTGCAATGCATGGGTGTGGTACCCAGTCCTGCACACACAGGGGCCCTGTGCACAACCGCCCGGCAGCTGGCTACTGTGACATGTGCATGATGATGCCAGCATAGCATTGTCTGCCACTGTGCAATGGTGCTCAGTGCCTGCCCCTGGGTGTGGCTCTGTTGGGTCTGGTGTGGGTGGGGGCGTATGGGGGTGGGTGTGCATGTAGCTGTGTGGGCAGGGGATTGGGGGTGTGTGTGCATGTGTGTGCACACTGTATGCAGCCCTGCTGTGTTCTGCCATGGTGTCCGAGCCCCCGCCCATTCACACACCCCTGCCGCTGACCCAGGCTGGGTGTCTGCCTCCGCCTGTCTTTTGGCTGTCCTTGGATACCCGGGGCATGCTTGTGGACAAGTTCACCTACCTGTGTGGTCCATAGTGCTCCTCTGCGATGGTGTCCCGGTGCTGCTGCGCCATCCGGGCCAACCGGGGATCCATTCGCCCAGGGGATGGCTGCTCACCTCCAGCAGGACCGGGGTTCCCATCGTCACCACCACTGTCCCCCTCTTCAACCTCAACGGCTATTCCACTGTCAGTGGCCATGTTGTGCAGGATACAGCAGGCCAGGAATAGCCTGCAGGACTTTGAGGGGCTGTACTGTAGGGCACTGCTAGACCTGTTCAGGCAACAGAACCAAGCATTCCGCTGCCCGAACACCTGTTCGATGATGTTCTGTGTCGTGGCGTGTGCCTCATTTTACTGTTGTTGCATTGGGGGTCGAGGGCTGCCGGTATGATGTGAGCAGCCAGGGCCGGAGTGGGTACCTGCTGTCACCTGTGTGTTGTGAGGTATTGTTAGTATGGGGATCTATGTCACTGTGCCCATGGCCTTCCAGGCTGCATCCCATGGCACCCCTGCTCTTGCACCACACACACCCTCGTTGCCTCCATCATCTGGCGTGCACTGCATACTCACCTACTAGATGGCCAGTGGGGATGTCCCCAGTCTCGAACCTATGGTACAGTGCAGACTGGTGCCAGATGAAGGCATCTGTGGTCCCTCAGAGTGCATGGCACAGACATTGATTATGCGCCCCCTGGCATCACACACCACCTGGCAGTTGAAGCTTGGGTATCCCTTGCGGTTAGTGTATGCTGCCCCCTCTGGGCCAGGTGGTGTACGGATGCCAACATGGGTGCAGTCGAAGGCCCCAAGCATGCCAGGCAACTGTGCTATGCTGCGGAACTCCTGCATGTTTGCTGTACGCTCTGCCTGTGTGCTGGGGAAATGGATGTACTCCACAGCAGTGTGCTGAGGAATTGTGTGAGTATGCGTGACGTGGCAACTGGGTTATGCCTATTGTGTCCCCTGTTGGTCTCTGGAAGGTGCCCCTGGCGAGCAGGTACATGGCGGCCGTGACATTTGTCTCCACTGACAGGGCATGGCTCTGTCTTATGGGTGCCTGCATTTCCTCACTGCACAGCTCACAGAGCTGCTTCAGAATGGCCCAGTTCAGGCAGTACTGGCCCATGATCTCGGTGTCACTGTACAGCTCGCAGCTGCTGTGGGCACGGTACAGCCTGTTCTGGGCATACCGCTGACGGGCCCTTCCACGGCTGCGCCTCCCTGCACCCTGCCTCCTCACACCCCTCATGACTGCCTCCATCTGGAAGGTCGCACTGGTCATGTCCAGGGTTGTTGTTCCCTCCCTGGGTGGCTCTCTCCCTGGTCCCCCTGTCTGTGTGCTGCTGGCCCTGCCCCTGCACCGGGTGCACCCCTGGCACTGCGCCGCCTGTGCCACTCACAGTGTGACCTGCCTGGGCCCCTCTGCTGTCCCTCATCTGTGGCACCCACGAACAGTCCCTCTGACAAACACACACACACACATGCACACACACACTCCCTGTGACCCCCGTCCACCTCTGGGCCACTCCTGTGCTGCTTTCTGTTGCCCTCACTCCCTGCTGCTATGTCCTGTCTCCCTACTGCTATGGCTCCTCTCATGCACAAGCTTCCTCCCCTCGGTTGCTCCCTTTTATTTTGGCTCAAGTCCTCTTTTGCACAACTTCTGATTGCTCCTCTGTTGCTCACGTCGCCTGCTGTTGAATATCGCACTGCACCACATATTCATGGTTACGCCCCCTGCAGTTGCGCATGCATTCATTACCATTGCGCTTTTGCACATTGGATTTTGTGCTGCGCATCTGCTGCCGCTGAATATCGCATTTTGGTGACTGCGCAGGTGCATCCCTATTGCACATGGTGCAACTGCTCTGAATATCCTGGCCTTCATGTACATCGTCCTGTAGTAACTTGCTGTCTTGGTCTATTCCCTCTGTTCCTCCTCTAGGGGCTTCTTGGTAATTCCCAGGATGAGGCTTAAAACTGCTGGCGACAGAGCTTTTAGTGTCGCTGGCCCTGTCCTGTGGAATTCAATCCTTCTCTCTGTGCGAGAGGCCCCTTCAGTTGAGGTTTTTAAGGCCTGCCTCAGGGCCTACCTGTTTAATCAGCCCTTCCTGGACCTTGTTTATTAGTCCTCCTTGGAAGCTTCCTCTCCCCTTTTCCTTTGAGTATCTGTTTAATTGGATTCTGTGCTGTCATAGACCATATTTATTTTATGCTGTGATTATTGTGATATTTATTTGATGTCCCTCAGATTGACCCTTAAAGCCAGCTCCAGGAGCCAACTCTTGCACACCTTGTCCCAAACCAGGCAATTTTTCGAAGACCTATGGATTACAATGAATATGCCAGTCAGTACTGACTCCTTGCCAAAGACTGCAATACAAAGGTGTTGTCTTGGGCATAGAGTAGGGTTATGCGTTCCTGCCTCTTAACAGGGCAGAACAACTCACTGCTCAAGCACAGCTGGTATACAGCAATCAAGTTCCAACCAGAACATTTCCTTGTCTCCTCAGACTCATGGCAGCAGCCATTGTTACTGTACCACTGGACCTCTTGCACATACAGATATTGCAATGGATACTGAGAGTGCAGTGGGATCAACTGACGGAAGACATGGACTGGAAGGTACTCGTCACATCCTTCTTATGCAAAACACTGACATGGTGGATGGACTGCTGCAACCTCATAAGGGGTGTTCCATTTCTCATACCAACTCCAACTCAGATTCTCACCTCAGATGCATCCTGATTTGGGTTGTAGGGGGCACACCTGGACCTTTTATCAGACACAGGATTCTTGGACCCAGGTAGAAAAAAAATTTCACATAAATGTCCTGGAGATGAGAGCCATCTTATACAGTTTCCAGGCTTGTCAGGAGCATCTGACTCCGGGTCCTCTGTCAATACAGATAAATGATGTTATTGTCAATTATTACATAAATAACAGACAAACAAGGGGGGGGGATTCATTCCTATCCCCTGTGTTGAGAAGCCAAGACTACTGGGTGCTAGAAAACGGCCTAAAACTGTCAGCTGTACATCTTCCAGGTGTCTAAAATGTCTCAGCAGACAGGCTAAGCAGGTCACAGTCCAAGATGCATGAATGAGAACTGTTGAACATAGTGATAGACAACCTCTTCGCAAGGTGGGGTTACCCTGAGTGGGACCTTTTTGCATACCCACTCAGCTGCGTTTTTGCTTGCTCCCTCCAGGACCTGGAGTTTTTTGGTGAGACACATTGTCCCTCTCTTGGAAAGGGAGGTTTCTGTATGCATTCTGTCTCATTTTATTAGTACAGAAAGGATTACTTACACTGCAGATGTAAGGTGCAAGCCTCATCTTCATTGCAGCCCTATGGCTTCGGCAAATATGGTATCTGCTGCTCCAACAACTAGCAATGGAGTCTCCAGTACCTCTGCCTCTGTGCAGGGACCTGTTGTCATAAGACAAGGGGTCTCTGGTCCATACAGACCTGAAGTCCCTGAATCTGCATGCCTGACTCTTGAAGAGATAGCCGCTGCATGGTTTGGAGTGTCACCTAAAGTAGCTGATGTGCTGGTTGCAGCCAAAAAGCCTTTCGCCAGACCTACATATTATTTGAAGAAAACGCATTTTTCTTTGTGGGACATTTCCAGACATACAGTATGGACCCATTCACCAGTCCAGTAAATGCGGTGTTGGAATACTTGCTGTCACTGTCCGACTCTGATCTGCAGTATTCCTCACTTAAGGCTTTATGTGCATTTGGCTGCTATATCAGATTTCCATGCCCCTGTTGATGGGTGTATGGTTGCCCAACTGGAGGTCTGCCATACCTTTCTGAGAGGTACTGTATTCTGGACATAAAACCTCACATTTGTCTGTCATTCCAACCCTTTGCCCTTCTGGTACTATAAGACTAGGTATAGGATACAGAAATAGAAATTCTATGTCCATAGTTGATGACCATAGTAGTGGAGACAATTAATATCTCTTCTTAGTGCTCACTATTTTTGTTTTATTAATATATGAAACAGCATTAATAAAGTCAGTCAAATTAAACATTACAGTTCTTCAAATAACCTGATTACCATAAAAATGTCCAGCTTCCCTCTACAGGGCAGTATGCAAGAGTTTGCCTGCTATAAGTGCTGAAATAGAGAATTTACAAGGATTAATTTACATATATAACAGCTTTTAAAAATATGTTCGACCTATGCAATGTACTATGGATGTATAAGACAATATAAACATTCTATGTATTGGTATGAAACATGGCCTTGTAATGTATTTTGCTCTCAATAAAATTATGAGTTAAAAAAACAAAACAAAATAAAACTCCCATTTGTAATCCGGTTCTGCTTTGGGACCTGAATTATGTTCTTGAAAAGCTTACTAAGGCTCCTTTTGAGCCAGCCATGAGTTGTGGCTTACAGCTTCTACAGTGTCCATAAAAAGCATTATTTTTAGTTGCAGTCACTTCTCGAAGGATTTCAAAGCTGAAGACTCTAATATGTAAGCCTCCTTTTTTGATTTTCCACAAAGACAGAATCTTTTTTCCATACTAATCCTAAATTTTTGCCATAGGTGGTGTCTGAGTTTACATTAATTAAACCATTCACCTTCCTATGTGTTATCCTGAGCAAGCCAATCAGGGTGAGGCATTGCTCCATGCTTTGGCTGTACGGTACATAGAATACTTAGATACTACGTGAATCACGCGAAGGACTGTAGAAAGTCCTCTCAGCTTTTTGTTTCATTCACCTCTGTGAAAGAGGGCGCCCCTGTTTCAAAACAGTGCTTTAAATGGCTAACACATTGTATTACGTTCTGTTACAGGCAGTACAGTAAGGAACTTCCTGGTGCATTTCGTGGTCATTCCACCTGGGGTATGGCCACTTATTTTACTTGGTTTAGAAATGTTTCTGCAACTGATATTTGTACTGAAGCCACATGGAGTACTGTCCACACCTTTACTAAGAACTACAGTCTGAACATTGTTTCTTGTTGATGAGTAGGTTTCAGCCTTGCTGTTCTACAGCATCTGCTGTCCTGAACCAGCCTTCCAGTTAGCTTTTGGAACTGCTTGGGACTTGTTCCAAAGGTGTGGCCTAATTGAAGACGTATCCTTGATAGAACATTTACGTACTTACTGTAAGAGTAGATCGAGAGAGAATCTCTTCCATTAGGTCATGCCAGCCCTCCTTCTTTCCTGTAGAGGATTATGGCATCTGCTTTCTGCCTTGAGAATATCCATGGCAAGTTATATCCCGCACTTTTGCTCACTTACTATAAAAGGAAAGGGTGTAATTTCCAGGTTCCCCAAGAAGGGAGGTTCCCCCAAGCACCGTCTTCAGCAGGTAACTGAGGAGAGATGGGGCCACCTATGTTTATGTAGATGCTGACAGGTGACGTTGTCGTGGGTGGCCCCTGAATAGCAAAATTTTTCATGTGGTCCTTGCACTGACATGAGTATGGTGCCAAAGGTGTGGCCTAATGGAGGAGATTCTCTCGAAGATCTACTTTTACTAAGTACATAACTGTTCTTTCTGGTGGCCTCTGAGCCTGCACAATCCTTTTTAGAAGCAATATTTGGAATTTTTGACAATTCAAAGAAGTTTAAAAAGGCAGGACATGCATCCTTATAGGTTTGAAGTGGGGAGAAAAAAGTGTCTGTAGCTGTAACTGAACAGATAGGACCTGCCAGGCCTGGGATGTGGCAAGTGAGGTTGAGGAGCCTGGGGTGGCACCTGTCCCCTCTGGGCCTTGTCTCTGGTAGCCAGCCACTGCTGGAGTTGTGGAAACCATCCACCACCCGTATGGTGAATACCTGCTGTGGTTCCCCTTCTATGGGTGCAGTTGACAGTTACCACCATGTGCATATCCCGTGGCCACTACAGCATTCCTTGTCATTGGCCATAGAATAGCTTTGCTACAATTCAGACCACTTAGCCAGTGTATGCCCTGTTTCCACCTGCGAGAAAGGAAATGGGGTATGGTGTAACCATCTACCTCAAAAAGTGCATAGGGAGGTACTGCCAGGTTGTACATAGAGTGTGGGTATATCCTGTACCAGTGTTTATTCATAATGGGGCCTATGAATAATTGTCAGGTAGTCCCTGTGCGGTGCATAACAGATGCATGTAAGGGCATATGAGACCCAAACGCACAGACCACAGCCATGCAGCATGCATGTAGGGCATGCAGAGTCATGTGAGTATATACCACATAAACTACCACTGTGACAGAACTGGATTGGGGCGTGGCCACATAACTGCTTGAGCACACCATACTTCATGAAGTACAACATGATGCCCCAACTCACAGTGCCGCACAGGCAGCACTATGCGTTGTGGAGGGCTGTCATAAAATACGAACATGCAGTGCTGGCATACAGGGCAGGACAGACTGTGAGGAGTGTACTATGGGCCATGGACACAGGGCCAGATAGACCACCATTATGGACAACCTGTAGTAATATGGAAGTTCAAATTTGGCAGTGCAACAGTTAAATGTGAAATCCAAGCTCACAATAAAGGGACAGCATGGAAATAGTGCAGGACACCAAGGGACAGTGACCCCCCCATGGGGCTGACAGTCCCAGTCTGGACATGACACAGCTAAGTGGAAGAAAGATGTGGACAAGAGATGTGCATAGTACAAAACATTTTACTAAAGGCACTGCTCTCATGCACACTGTACAGGTACCAGAACCAAAGCCCTGTCAATGGATGGGTACAAATGATATTCTCACCCAGGTATTCCCTGCCCGGCACAGTGCCACTGTTTCTTTTCCTAGATTATGCCTAGGCCTCCTCCTTCTCAGAGTCCCCACTTGACCCCTTTGGTGTGGTAAGGGTGTACCCCATTTCTACCAGGACCAGCCTGCACAGAGGCCCACAATACCCCTGTAATGACAAGAACACAGATGACAGGCATGAGTGGGCTGCACATGCAGGGCCATATCTGAACACAGCTGGCACACAGGTCCCCCCCATGTCACTTATCATAGATGGCTTCATCACGAACCCTTTCATCATCCTTACAGAAGGCATCTGCACTATCCACCCAGCAAGACAGAAAGTCTGGGAGGTGCAGTGCCCATCTCTGTCTCCAAGCCATGACCACCACCACAGCCCCATTTGACTACTCCTGGTGCTCAAGTATGATGTGGCCAGGACAGCCACAGAAGTCCTGCAGAGACACAAGGAGGGGAACAATATCACTGACCCAGCACAGGGCATACATGCCTCAGTGCCCATTGACTTTTGGATACCTACCTCCTCCAGCTCAATCACCTGCCATACGGCACCCCCCCCCCAAAGCATTCTAGTAGGATGTCATGGACATCCACCATATAACTTCTTGGGGTTCTCTTTCACTCTTTCAGCCAGTGCTGCAGATACTGAAGTACCTGCTGTCATGTTGAACTATGTCAGGACAGTAATGACTTGGTGATGCCCCTGCATGCCATGTCACCCACTGGCATGCTGGGTACATGCCCCTTTAAAGAGACTCCCATCTGCATGGGATGCCCATGCAGCATCCCTTTCAGGGCTTCAGTCTGGGGAAGCATGGACAAGCATGTAGCACACAACACCTGGTACACAGGATGTGTCTGGGGCTACTACTGAATGTCCTTCTGCTTAATGCCGAGAGGGAACACGAGCAGGTATTGAAGGATGGCTGCAGCCATATGTATTCTGGCCATGGCTGGACACCACTGCCTTGTGGGAAACACACACTGTCTCGAGACATTCTGTTTGGACCATAACACAGTAACACAGCTATGTGACATAGTCCATGCACATGGTGCACCATGTACCCATTGGTCGCAGACAATATCAGTGGAGACCAAGGTTCTATGTGCATTGGCATACTGTGCCACAGGTTCCTTATAGAGTGTGGTAGGTGATGTCAGGGTCATTAGTCAATCCTCCTTGTCCTGGGCACTGCAACTGGTCAGTGATGCCCTGTTACTGTATGTGCATGAGCACATAACATTCTCCATCACACAGGCTGACATATGGTCAATGAAGGGGTATTCTTTGCTATGCATGGCATGCCAAATGTACTGGGTGCCATTGACTGTACACATGTGACAATCCCAGCACCATGTGTGAACAAGGCAGCATCATAACCACAAAGGGTATCACAGCATCAACTGCCAGATTGTCTGCAATTTCATGGGTATCCTCACTAATGTGTGTGCTAAGTATCCTGGTTCTTGCAATGATGCCTGCATATTTGAAGCAGTCCAGAATGAGCGCAGTCCTCATTGTACATGGAGGCAGGGATGGATGGTTGATTGGTGGGTATCTGTACCCTACACATGTGGTCCAACAGTGGATGACAGGCTGCTGCATGGTACAAACCTTGTTTTTTACCCACTGCACAGGCAACAACAGATATCCACTGTGGCCATACCTGATGACATCATACCTGGAGGCACATGGAGTGGCAGGGGAGATGTACAATGAGGCACACAAGAAAACACACTCTGTAATCAAGAGAACAATAGGGCTACTAAAGATAGAGTTCAGGTGCCTGGATCTGAAAGGTGACACAATGATGCTTGCCCCAGGGAAGGCATGCAGAGTTTTCACACCACTTGTCCCCACTGGCATGTCTCTGCAGTGTAGTACATGCCTGCCAATGTATCCATGCCCTCCTGTCCCCTACACAGGGACCCCTCGGTGATGGTCCTCTGCCACCATTCTCTCTATGAGGGACAGGCTGTGCTCCTGTGTGAGTGGGCCACTGTCTATGGTGGTCTGGGACTACTTGACAGCTGCCAGCTTGCTCTTGACAGCTGACCAGAGATCATACCACCTGTGCTTTATCACTGCCATTGTGCCTACCTCCAGACTAGTGAAACTGATGGCAGCCTGAGTATCGCGCTACAGCCTGGCTTTGGTTTCATTTGGCACCTTCAGAGACTCTGCCCCATACAGGATGCCATAGTGCTCCCATATATCAGCAACCGTGGCTGCCACCTGTCCATTGGAGGAGTTGGAGGACTGTTTCCATCCTGCACCACGTGTCTGGCTATGTCCCCATGTTTCTGCGTGGCCATGTTTGTACCATTGGGTAGTAGTGATAGCCTGGGCACCCCAGGTAGTGCCTTTCCCCTACCATTCTCTGAGACTTCATGCCCCTCAGCATCTATTACAGAATTCACCTCCGCAGATTCGCTTGAGTGGTACAGATGTCCATATGTGATGGGGTGAAGGGGCATATTCCCATACTGTTGTCCCCCTAGGGGAGTTGTTTCACACAGCTCTGCATGCATCTGTACACCCTGTCATTGCTTCTGCCTGTCCTACATGTGTGGTTGTGCATGACACACCTGCTCCTACCTTCACAGTGCGTAGGTATGCACTGCTGCTTCATCGCATATAGGCACAGTTCCTGCACACTGATGCATAGGCCCCATTGTGTAGTGTATGTAAACAGAGCAGGTAGGAAGTAGAAGAAAATCCAACACTCATCACTCCTACTTCATGTTGTCCTAGCTTCTGTACCATCATGTTTTCCTTCCACTCCTCCTTGTTTCAAAGGATTAGGCTGACAATATGGTGTGGCTTGCATATAGCTTATTGTACTGCCTTGTGGGGTTGCCTTTTTGTACTGCTTCAGTGCTTTTTAATTGTACCTCACTTTGCACTATCAAAAGATGCTGTTTCTGCACAAGTAAACTGAGAGAAATTACTTGGCTGGTGTCAGTGGATTCTTCTTTTGAGCAAATATTCCTGAGTTCCCATGGTTTTTGTGTGAGACCAGCCCCCCTCATCTGTGTAATAAAGAAAATAAAATAGAACTAGCAAAAAAATACAAAGCAATTTCAGCAAAAAAGCTACAATCATCAGAGACAAAGCCAGAACGGCTTAAAATGGGAGAAGTTTCCTGAAAGACACACCCAAAGAAAACAACCAAAATGGTACAGATCAATTCCAGAAAAAAATAAGAAACCTGCCTAACCATATCAGTGAGTTGCAACCTTCAGAAACAAAGCCAGAACAACCTGAAATAGAAAAGTTATCTAAAAGACACCCCCAGCCCTGCTAGAATGACACAAAGCAACCCCAAACATTACACGTGCACATAGCAAAGGAATTCATCTGAAATAACAGAAAGAAAATACAAAACTCACAGAACACTTTGCAAACAAGTGAAAACGTGTTTCCGTAACTTCTTACTGCTGCCTGAGCACATTGACATCCAACATACACAAACAAAGCATTTTGTTAGGAATAAAATAAATGAATTATTTTTTTTAATTAATTTTATGAATGTTGCATTCAATTGAGATGGCAAAACACCAGTAGATAATATTTGCATGACAGGAATGTTACTACCAGATTTGATATTCAGGGTTTTTAGTTACACATGGAGAGTATACCCACGTAGTGCTATACCAGTCTTACAGCCTGTGCAACATTAACTACATAAACCATATTCCAGTATGAGCCCATAATTGCTGCATGGCTCCAGTAAAAAGTTTGAAAAGAATGTCCATACATTAGTTGAATGGCCAGACAAGGGCCTTGAGAGTCCCAGTTCCTAGAATGTTGTCACGTGAAAGTAAAGCTGAATGAGTTGCTTTGTGTCCTTCTGGCAGGGGTGGTGGTGCCTTTCAAATAACTTTTCTATTTCATGTTGTTCTGGCTTTGTTTCTGAAGGCTGCAGCTCACTGAGATGGTTAGGCAGGTTTCTTATTTTTTCTGGAATTGATCTGTACTGTTTTGATTGTTTTCACTGGGGAGGGGTGTCTTTCAGGAAAATTTTTTCCATTTGAAGCTGTTCTGGCTTTGTCATTGATGGCTGTAGCTTTTTTTTGCTGAAATTGCTTTGCATTTATAAATAAATAGGAAGAACATCTCAAAGCATAAAATCCCCCAGCAGAATTAGTAGAGTATAACAGGGCTCCATAAGGAGCCTACAGATATGCACAGTAAATACACTGCAACTTGAACCATTTTTTAGAACCAAGTTAGCTTGTTTACATAAGGCTAGAACTTTTAATGAACTTTAGAACTAACCCCAGTGTTGGGGGAGGGGGGAAGGAAGGAGGAAGGAAGGAAGGAAGGAAGGAATGAATTATTGAAACCAGCTACTTTCTCACAATAGCGATTCAAAGCATAATAGCACTTCAGTGTTTGGGTGAACAGCATGTGAAGTCAGTAGTGTTTGTGTAATGTAGTTTACTTTTGTCTTTTCTCTATTCCCACCCTTGGTAGGGAAACCGGGTAGTGAGTAGGGAATAGAAATCACAGTAGCAAGGGTGAGCAGAGTGCCAGAGAAGGAGGAGGCAGTGGTGGATTGTGGGTGTTTCACAACGCGCTAAGCAGGGGATTGCTGTAGGAGGCTGGCCTTTAAAGGGAATGTGGGAGAAGCTATTCCCCCACATTGAACCTCAGGCTTTATCCTTCCCATTCAGTGTTTTGGTGAATAACATGTGCAGTGCTTGTGTAAAGTAGTTTACTTTTGGCTTTTCTCTATTCCCACCCTTGGTAGGGAAACCGGGTAGTGAATAGGGAATAGAAAGCCCAAAAGAATTACCAATGAATGTCCAAAAGAGTATGATTACCTTCTCCAACTCACAGAGAATATGACCAACAGCATGCAGGAGAGAAAAAAAACCCAGGTGGAGGAAACCTCTGAGGACCCATGGCTACTGACCTGCCCATCCTCCGTGCAAACTAAGAGAAGATGAACATAGGTTCTAGCAACCATTTCTAATTTCTGAGGAATGTGAACTGCTTGGAGAGATGACAGTCTGTCTTCAAAGTCCACTGGATGAAGCATTCTGGAAGGACGATTCTGAGGTTGAAGAGGTAGGTCTATTCTGAAGGAGCATCCGGGTCCTGAAAGTGGAGTATGTCCAGTTGAAAAGGTGCGAATGCAGTCCAGGTTTCCAAGGTATTGATGGATTATATCCAATGGGATTACAGAGATGAAGTGAGCATGAAGAGCATAATGTGATAAAATTTTGCCAGGCTTGGCATGGCGGGAAGTATGATAGTCATAAGGTAAACAATCTGATTTTGTAGAAGGTTTGACATTCAAATTAGAGTCTGAAGGTTTGGAGTTAAGCGATGAGTGAGAAGGTGCAATGTAGGTATCCCTGAAGAAGATGGAGTCAGACAGAATCTTTAGGTACCTGGTAGGAGGGGTGATTGGGAAGATTTTAGACCAATGAAGGGAGGTTGGTATCACTATTGAGCTACATTATGCCTGTGCACAAAAGTGACTGCCTCTGATACTCTGCAGTAACTTATTTGTGCTGCATTTTATTAATTTAAAGTGTGTTTTTTAACATAGCTCAGATGAGCGCTATGGCGCCCTGCTGTCCAGTTGCAGAGGAAGCAGAAAGAGTGAGTGTAATTTCCACAGTAGCAGTTGAAAACTACAACTCAATACTTGGGGTCAGAAATTGTGTTTTTTACACTGTAGAACAGCTTACAGAGTGACAAATCCACGTATGAGTGGATTTTGCCCATTTTTACTGCAGGACTATTTTGATGTGTTTTAGTGTAGCGTGACCTCAGGTGCACTTCTGGGTCATCCCAGGGTATTTTTAGCAAGCCCTGCTGTGAGTGGGATCACTATTGAGCTACATTACACCTGTACACTAAAGTGACTGCCTCTGATACTCTGCAGTAACTTATTTGTGCTACATTTTATTAATTTAAAGTGTGTTTTTTAACGCAGCTCAGACGAGCGCTCTGAGCCCTGCTGTCCAGTTGCACAGGAAGCAGGAAGAGTGAGTGTAGTTTCCATGGTAGCAGTTGGAAACTACAACTCAATACTTGGGGTAAGAAATTGTGTTTTTTTACACTGTAGAACACCTTATAGTGTGCCAAATCCATGTATGAGTGGATTTCAGCCATTTTTATTGTAGAAGGGCTATTTTGCTTAGTTTTGGTGCAGCGTGACCTCCAGTGCACTTCCAGGTCATCCTGGGATATTTTTAGCAAGCCCTGCTGTGAGCAGGGTGAGTACGAGCAGGGCGAGCATGGCGACACGTGCAAAGACATGTGCCTCCTGCACGTGTTTGGTGTGAGTGGTGTTATCAACATTAAACAGAATCACAGACAGACAGCAAGACAAAATCCCAGTAAGGCCTGACTATTAAGCGGACTGCCTATTGTATGTTTATCACTGATGATTGATTACTGCTTTTGGATTCTCTAGCTCTGTGTCAGTCATCTGAGCATTTGCTACTGTCACCAAGCATAAAACAAAAATAGAAGCATAACAGACTGAGTAGATGTCTAAATACCTCAAGTAGGAAACAGAAACATGGCAGAAACAATTGAAATTACTGATGGGAGAATTGGGGTTAAATGTAACATTTGTGATATGTATACAATAATATCAGATGATGCACCCGATAACCTGTTCAAGTGTCAGAAGTGTATTGATAAGTAACACAGAAATGGCTAAGCTAACTAGTTTCTTTGATAAAAGGCTCATAGAATTAGAAAAGAGTCAACATGACATGGCTTGTAGACTACAGGTGAGGTTGCAAGAAAACACAATGGAAAATGACACACCTGGCCCCAAATCACAGAATCAAGATATAAATAAAGATCCTCCCCCCCCCACACACTAAACTGTGATCAAACAAAAATAATAACCCATGATGCAAGCTGTAATTTACAAAATCCCAGTAACAGGAAAAGAGGCAGACAGGACGAGTTACCTAATGAATCTGAGGAAACATGGTATCAGATTCAGAGTTCTAAGGTTCCAAAAAAGGGAAGGAAGGCAAATCAGTTTACAATATCTGTCCACAACTGCTTTGACCCGCTAGTTACTGAAACAGAAACTGATGCATATTTTCCCAAAAACCTAGAAGCTACAAACATGGGTAATAACTGTACAGATACCAGGCCTAATAATGAATAGGGAGCTGTTTCTGAACTGACTATCTTACAAGAACAGCTGGTAATGTTAGAACCAACACCTAGCCAAACAGTGCAGATGGTTACAGATATACTGCAGAACCCTGTTAATGGGCAAATAAACATGGATAATAATATGGGGATGGAAGTCGATTTACATAATAATAAACACATTTACGTTTTAGGGGATTCCATGGTTAAACAATTAGACAGGATAATCTGCGACCAGAACAAAAAAAATCAGACCATGTCATGCTTCAGAGGTGCAAGAATCTCTGACATCACAAAGATGTCCAAGGCAATACTTGGAAATAATAATGATAAATCCCTTCTTATCATACATACTGGTGCCAACAATGTACTGCACCAGCATGAACAACAAACTAAACAGGAATTTGTTGACCTAACTAACAGAGTAGTAGATTTGTGATGTGACTTCGCTTTTTCAGAAATACTACCAATTCCAAAGGCTACTTATCAGCAGGCAGGTAAAATCAAGCATATCATAGCTGGCTGAGACAATGTTGTCTGAAGCAGGAGATTGACTGTGTTACCCATTGGGAAGAATTTGAGACCAACAGACATCTATACTCTCGGGAGGGATTACATTTAAATAAACAAGGAAGTACACTTTTAGGACAACATATAAATTCTTACATAGTTAAACATTTAAACTAGACCAAGGGGGGGGGGATGTATGTCACCACAGCATTATCTGAATGTTGACTCACAAATACAAACCCGTGGCGTATCAGTTAAATGTACAAATGACATAAATGAAAAACTGAAACAAAGCAGGAAAAAAAAGCCCTGCTGTGGCAAAACCAACTATAAGGACTAAAGACAGGAACAACACCAATGAGTTAAGAATATTGTTAAATGCAAGAAGTCTTACAAATAAAATGGATGAGCTAAAATACACATTAGCATCTAATAACATTGATATATGTGGTGTCACTGAGACATGGTTTTCAGATAATGACTGGTGTACAAATATACCAGGATATACAAAGATCTCCAAAACTAGGAAAGGTAAAAAAGGTGGAGGAGTTGCCCTGTATATAGCAGATATGTACAAATGCTACCAGACTGGACAACAAAATACAAATACTGAAATCATATGGTCAGAAACACATGTTAACAAAAAAATATTAACAATAGGCCTAGGATATTGTTCCCCAAACTTAGGAGTAGAAGAAAATAGAATATTTGTGGATGAAATGGAAAATATAGAAGTTGCAGAGGATTATATTCTAATGGGTGATTTTAATCTACCAAATATTAAATCGTCAACTCTAGAGGCCAAAGGTCAGTTGAATGAAAGGTTCCTGGAAGTTGTTCTCCAACATAACTTGGAACAACTTGTTACAGAATCCACTAGAAATAATAATATACTTGACCTTATATTTACTAATATCCTGGCTGTGGTGTCATCACCATTAATATTACCACCACTTGACGATAGTGACCACAATATGGTGCAGCTTAAGTTAAAACGATCTACTAACATTAGCAGAGGAATCACCAGAATAAGAGATTACCACAAAGCAGACTACTCCAGTATAAAAAATTACTTGGCAACATGGAACTGGAAAGAAGATCTAAAAAAAATCATGAGCTCGAAGAAATCTGGGAAAAGATAAATAACAAAATCGAATATTGTATAACAAAATGGGTTCCTGAATGTGTCAAATATAATAACAACAAACAAAGAATCCCTTTGTGGTGGAACAATGAAATGAAATGGAATATTAACAAAAAACATAGAGCCTATTGTAATTTAAAAAAAAAAAATTGGACGGTATCCAATAAAAATAAACTAAAGACATTGGCTAACAAAACAAAATGTATTCGTTCTGCTAAACAGAAACTAGAACTACAATTAGCAGAAAACTCAAAGGACAACAAAAAATGGTTTTATAATTACATAGGATCTTTAAAAGGAAACCCTGTAGGTGTAGGACCCCTAAAATTGGACAACACAGTTATATGTGAGGAGATTGGGTTGGCCAAAGAACTAAATTCTTATTTTATGCATGTCTTTAAGCCCAAAGAGGCCATAGATATAAAAAATCTACCAGATATGGAAACTCTAGCCCCTTTCGTGGAACAGAACACTGCAGAAATAATTGATCAGATCAAGATAAACTCATCACCAGGTCCTGATGGGATTATGCCAAAATTCCTAGAAGAACTAACTAAAGAAATAGCGGGCCCATTGACTCTTCTATTCAATACATAATTGAAAAAAGGGAAAACTTTAGACTCCTGGAGGTTAGCAAATATCACACCAATACATAATGGTGGAAGCAGACAACTGGTGGGTAATTACAGGCCTATTAGCCTGACATCAACAGTCTGCAAACTTATGGAAAGGCTTTTACATTACAAAATAACTGATCACATTAATAAGTTATTCGGATATAGCTCAGCACGGTTTCACTCCTGGAAGATCATGTTTGACCAATCTTATAAATTTTTTTGAGCCAGTTAGTGAGGCATTGGAAAATGGAATGCCAGTAGATATCATCTTTTTGGATTATGCAAAGGCCTTTGACGCAGTATCCCATAAAGTACTACTCAATCAACTGATTAAAATAAACCTGCATACTAACGTTATACAATGGATAGTTTCTTGGCTTCAAAATAGACTGCAGAGGGTAGTTATTAGAGGACACAAGTCAGCATGGGGAGGTGTCACAAGTGGAGTTCCACAAGGCTGTGTATTAGGGCCTCTTTTATTTAACATCCTGGTTTCTAGTATGCAAACCATAAAAGGGCCTGGATAAACAAGTATGCAGACGATTGCAAAATAGGATGTATAGTTAATGATGTACAATCTGTAGGTCACCTACAAGCAAACCTGAATATACTATCGGACTAGGCAGTAGAAAACAAAATGAACTTTAATGAGGCTAAGTGCAAAGTAATGCAGCTCGGAACTAATAACATCAGGGCAAGTTATAAATTAAATGACGTACAATTAGAAGTAACAACCGAGGAAAAAGATCTTGGTATCATAATCTCAGATGATCAAAAATGTGACACACATACAAAGAAGACTGTCAAAAAATGCTATGGAATCATAGGTTGTGTCAATAGGCACATCAAAAGCAGGAAGGCTGAGGTTATCCTGCCACTCTATTCAAGACTGGTGTGTCCGCACCTGGAATACTGTGCCCCCTTTTGTGCTCCTACCTCCATTGGAAGTAAAGTAATGGCAGAAAAGGTCCAGCATAAAATTACTAGGGGGATGAAATATATGAACAATGTAAATTATGAGGGAAGACTTAAAACCCTTGGTTTATACTCCATGAAATACAGAGCCTTAAGAGGTGATTTGATTTATACCTTTAAAGCTTTCCAAACATATTCTACACTAAACACAGTTTGTTTAGAAAAACAGTTAGCAAGCAACATTACTAGGTCACATAAAATTAAATTAAAAAGTAGAGTATGTAGAACAACAAGGCGGTGTAATTTCTTTACTCAGCGAATTCCCCCTATTTGGAATTCTCTACCTAGCAACATTGTTATGAGCGACAGTATGGAACAGTTTAAAAGAAAACTTGACCAATATATGGGGGATAAAAAATATTCTTTCCACCATTAGAGATTAATGGTGGAAAGTTCATCATGGGCTTTGGCCTCCAGAACTTGTATTAATCTATGCAGTAGAGATGGTAACTGAATGTACTATATATGGAAATAACTGGAAGTTCAGTACGATGAATTCGAGAGTTGATTTGGGTTTTGATGCCATGATGATACTTGTATAGGCTCTTGCTGGTCTGCTGGTGGGAAAAGGTAGCTATGGGTATTGCTCTGGTGTAATTGCCAGTGACATGAGCTGAGGTGGCCATGACAGCTTTGCCTTTCAGGTTGATCCACAATGCATATTAGAAGGAGTCTATAGACAGGTGTGGCAATGGGAGGTTGAGAGTGGTGTAGAATGCGAGGGGTGCCTAGCAGTTTAGTTGGATATAGGCCTGTTGAGAGGCATGACTGGGATAGTGAGACAGCCAGGTCAGTTGCAGACATGCAGATTGAGGAATCAGTGAAAGCCTGCTCTTGGTGAAAGTCTTTCACTGGAGGGAGTATGGGATGTGAAACATGAGGGATGAGCAAGAAGAACTGCTGGATGGGCTGCTGGCCTGATTGATGGTGCTATGATGAAGGAATGTAGATGATTGTATGAAGTATGGTGACATCCAGGGGCTGGAGAACAGTAGCTCGGATAGAGTAACTTTAGTAAGGTAGCTAGGTACCTGATATCCAACGATGGGAGTTCTGGGATGGTAGCTGGGAAGATCTTGGGACATCCAAGGGTTACTGAGGAAGTTGGAGTTGAGTAATGTGATCAAACAGAGTCAGTGCTCAAAGGAGAAAGCCACCAAAAGGTAAAACAGATGATGCCACACTGCTACGAGGTATCTTGCAATTCCCGTTATCTGTAACAGCGATGGTAATTACAGAGTCGGTGCATCACAGAAGGAATTAGGTCCAATTTCCATGTAAAAAGATAAGGGTGGGGAAGTCTCCACTAAATCTTAGATCCTATGAGACATGGGGCATAGGGATGCTGTACCGCTTGAATTGACAGGATGCATAGGGAGCATCCTGTAGAGTTGGATAAGGAATGAGATCTTTCTATAGTCCAGTTGAATGGGATTCTGGAACTGGTCCTGGGGAGATGATTGGGAAGTACTGATAACTCTGTGGTGATGTAAGAGTCTATAAGGCAAGTTGTTCAAGGGATGTTGCTAGAAGAAGTATTCCTCAGGTGAAATGAACAAGTGTGCCGTCGAATAGTGGATGGTAGCTGTTTGGATGGCTAAGTAGGCGTATGAAATATATGAACAGGGGAGTAGTTGACTGGGTAGGAATACTGACCAGTGACAGGTGTAAAATCTCCCAAAACAGCCACAGAAAACAGGAAGAGACCGCAAGCCACTACTGCAGTGAGGAGAAAGCAGCTGTCCAAGGATGGAGGGGAAAGTCCAGAGAGAATGGCTACAGACTGGAGGAAGGAGTCTGAAAAGAAGACAGCACAGGCCAAGTGTACTGACATCTGCAGGTGCAGGAAGGAACAGTACCAGGGTCAGTGCTACAGCAAACTAAATCAGAATGCAGGAAAGCTGCAGCAGGCCAGGAGTGGTTGAGCCATGGAAGACCAAGAAGCAAATCCAGGTACCAAGTGGTACAAAGTTGAGGTATGAGTCCCACCTCTGAAGACAAGTGCAGAGAACAGAAGGCACTGTGACAATGAAGCATGAGATTCCCACCTCTGAAAGAGAAGGCAAACTCACATGGCTATCAGGAAGGAGTGACCAGCAGCTAGGAAGTCCAGGAGGCAGCCAAACTAAATGCAAGTAGGGACTGAACGAGCTGGTGGAGTCCAAACTCAAAGAGTAAGGAGGCCAAGGCTGGGATGAGTTTGACGAGTCCATGGAAGAGCAGGACGGAAATTGGTGGGGTAGGATGGTGAAGGCAAACTGGGTATAATGGTCCCATTCCTGAAGGGAAGCGGTAACCAGATATCAGGTAGAGAATGCAGAATGATGAAACAGTAGATTGCAGACATGGCTCCCATCTCTGGTAGTCGTGGTGTGCGAACCTTCACTCAGTGCTGCCAGGCAGAGTTAGGGATGGAGGATGTTAGGTTTATAAGTAGTAGGTGGTAGCGATTGTAGCAGAATCCCTTCCCCAGTAGACAGGGCAGGCCTACCTTCGCTCAGTGCCTCTGAAGGTATGAGTTAGGGACGGAGTCCGGAAAAACTGCTGGTATGAGCTGAGCAAGGAAAGGGCAGCTGACAGCTGCGTAGTAGGCAGTAGGTACACAAATGCAGAGGATGAAGGGGAATTCAGTAATGTTATCCGTGGACCAGCACCCCTGATTGTACCCCCACCTCATGGATAGCAGTATATATGTAGGTATATGTACTAACCTTAGGGCACAGACACTTGTTGTATAAGCATAAGTGTCAAGATCAGAGTTCTACTGTACTTTTGTAATGCATATTATGCTTCACTGTATTCTCACAATATATTGTACCACTGGGAGATGTTTTCTAGTATATTTTTATTGTATAAACATTAGTTAGGCAACAGTGCCATATTTAGTGCTTGTACAAACTGTAACTGCAAGTGACCTTGGAAAGCCTCATAGGCCTTATTGTTCATATTTTATCTTCTGCTAGCTAAGCAACTTTCCCATGCTAGTTAGGATGGTTACTCTCTGGCCACCTGTTTTTAGCCAGTTACTTACTTTTTATGTACCTTCTTTTATAGTTGCCATAGCAATTATCAGGGTATAAGACACTTTGTATCATGTATTTTCTCTCAGGGAGCCTTGACTGCACCTATAGGTAAGGAGACTGGATACTCTCCCAGTGATTATTACACTGTTGGTTGTAAGTCTGTATTATTCTTATTTACCAGTAATACATTACATTTATTACTTGGACATCACTTGTCTGTCGTCTCTTCCTTTTGTGCAGTTCCAACAAGAACCTGAGAAAGGTAAATTTATTACCCAGTTACAGCAAGGTAGAAGGAGGGGAATGGAAGGAGGAAGTCATCATAAATGCAGAAGGGGAAGTCAGAGAAATCTAGGGAGGAGCATGGTACCAGGGTAGAACAAGGAAACAAAAGTCTGGAGGCAAAGCAGAGTATTGGTGCTGGGAGCCAAAGGTATGGGGTGTCATCATCAGACTATTGGTAGAGGTAGCACAGGTTGAGACAGGAGAAGGGGTGGAAATGGAGATGGAATGCTGTTGTGAGGAGCGAAAGGCCCAAAAGAAAAACCAGAGGAGCAAGGGACAAGGGCAGGAACCGGGGAGAGGAGGCCAGAGCAGCAGGGAAGGAAAGGAGACAGCAGGGGCAGACAAGAAGCCACAGGATAAAGGAAGGGAGGGCAGGACAGGGAGAGACTGGCAAGTTATGAGAAGGTGTCGTGTAGTGATCCATAGCAAAGGCTGTGGAAAAGTACCTGCAGTTACAGAAATGAATCCATAGAAATGCTCCAGAAAACCACAGAACCAACCATGGAGCTAGCAAGCAACTAGAAAGTATAGGAATCTGCAACGTGCACAGTGTAAAAACAAGCAATGCATATCGTGTCAGTAGGACTTCCAAGGAAACGAAGGAGTAAAAATATGACAAAGGGCAAGAAAAGACTGGCAAACATACTGGCAGGTTAGCAGGTTTCTAGGAGTGCAGCCGCAACACAACTGCAGTGCGAAGGTACCACAAAAGCAATGATACTGAGAACATTAGGATCCCAGGAGGGTCCAGCACGGAGGTTGCGAGGGCCAGAACAGATGCCCTACCCCACCCCCCGAGACACCGAGCAGCTCCCAGACCATAGAATCACAGGAGGGTCCAACACAGAGGTCGCAAGGGCCAGAACTGGTGCCCTCCCCCACCCCCCCGAGACACCGAGCAGCTCCCAGACCACAGGATCTAAGGAAGGTCCAGCACAGAGGTCACGAGGGCCAGAACAGACGCCCTCCCCCACCCACCGAGACACCAAGCAGCTCCCAGACCATAGGATCCCAGGAGGGTCCAGCACAGAGGTCACGAGTGCCAGAACAGATGTCCTCCCCCAACCCCCGAGATACCAAGCAGGTACAGGAACTGGAGCGCCAGCTCTGAAAGCCACAGAACTGTGGCGCATTATAGACTACTGCTATTTGGCACCTTTTCTATATTTATATTTGCATCGGCCCTGCAGTGGAGTGGAGAGGAGAGGAGATAGTCTCCCTCTAAAAGATTCCTTCACCACAGTACCAGTGCAACTGAGCCTTATAGACTTAAAAAAGAAAAAAAAAAAAAAAAGGGAGGGAGGAATAAATGCAGCCTAGTTGTTTGAAATATCATTGTGCTTAGAAGACCTTAAAAGCAACGAGTTAGCCATATATCCAACTGATCAGCCTTGCAACTGTATTTAAAGCATTTAATTTAGCTTGTTCACAGAAAGTCTTGCTTATGATTAAATAACCATTTAATTTAGCCTGTTCACAGAAAGTCTTGCTTAAGGATTAAATAAGCATTTAATTTAGCTTGTTCACAGAAAGTCCTACCTAGGATTAACTTACTAAGTATTACAGTCCTAAAGATAAAGCTTGTAACTCCTCCCCAACACAGTTTAAATATAATTGTTACCTGCCTCCCCATAGCTCCCAGACCACAGGATCCCGGGAGGGTCCAGCACAAAGGTCGTGAGTTCCAGAACAGACGCCCTTCCCCACCCCCGAGACACCGAGCAGGTACGAGAACCAGAGTGCCGGCTCTGAAAGCCACAGAACTGTGGTGCATTATAGACTACTGTAGGCCCCGCTGCCCCCACCACCACCCTAGGTCGACACTCACTTATATAGAGTGAGGGGCCAGTAGGGAGGAGACAGAACCAATCAGCCCACTTTACCATCAGCAGCCTATACCAAATCTACACCAAAGGCAGCATTTACTACAAAACCAAACGCAGATTCCCCCACTTACTTTACACTTACAGTAAGTCCCATGGTCTCACTTCCTTCTCTCTCCCCCCCCACGCTCCCATTATAGCCTGTCCCCTGTACCACACCATATATTCCAGTTGCCCACAAACTCCTGACGTCACCCCTAATAAAACAGCAACAGCATTAAAATACTCACTTTACTCCTCACCTGTTTTCCTCCTCCAGGGAGTCCCCTGGCTGTCACCAGCAACCTACCCCAATGGCACCGCTGCAACACAACACTGGCTTCCACCCACCCTACCTATCACTATCTCTCCTCACTACCCCTCTCCCTTGCCTATGAGTTACCCTGTTGGCACTGCTCTGATGCAACCCCAGCTTCCACCCACCCTACCTGTCACTGTTACTCCACTTCACCCCCCCTCACCACCCACCTTTCTCCTTGCAACACCTCCTCCCATGTCCCTTTGCATTTCTCTCCTACCCTACCCTCGTCTCCTTGGCCATCCCATGCATAGGAGGTACCCCAGCCAAAAAGCAACACCCCAATGTCAACAAGCAGATAATACTAGCTATCCTCCGAATTTTCGAACTCCTATTCCTTATGTCAGGCAATATTCACCCTAACTCAGGCCGCATCTCAACCAGTCCTGATGCCCCACCCTAACCCAGGCCCCATCTCAACCAGTCCTGATGCCCCACGCAAGGAGTAAGTATAGCAGCATTGAATATCTGCAGCTTACCCAATAAACTAGCTCAGCTGCAATGCTGGGCTCAGCAAAACCAACCAGATGTTCTAGCCCTCACAGAGACCTGGTTGTCTAAGAAGGTCCCTGACTCCTCTGTCGCACTCCTGGGCCTTACCACGTATAGAATCGACAGAGTTGGCAAACGGGGAGGTTGGTGTACCTTTGACATCCAAGATTCAATGCTATGCCAATGCTTACCATCTCCCTCACTGTCCCACAGGGCACAGGCTCTTACACTAAAACTTATGACAGACCCTACCAGAGCCCCTATAACCATCACAGTGGTGTACATCCCACCACAAAACCAAGCCTCAGCTTACCAATCCCTGGCCGACTATATCTCCAGCTCCCACCTAAAACTGAACACATTATCATCGGGGACTTTAATGTGAATTGGCTGTCTAGCTCGACTGCTGCTATAAAAGACACCCTCTCAGCACTAGACCTAACCCAATTAGTTAACCAATCAACCAGGGTCAACCCCAGAAATGACTCCAGCACCCTAATCGACCTCCTACTCACCAATCGACCCACTAGAACCATAAACCTAAATGTACTCCCTGGCTCACTAAGCGACCACTCCCCAGTCCTCTTCACCTGATCCTGTCAGCAGCCACTGCCCCAACCTTGCAACTTTGTCCGGTGATGGATCCTACCTGGTGGCCTCACTAAACTAAGGAGATATCTTACCCAGTGTGATTGGTCTCCCATCAGATGCGCCCCTATCAAAGATGTAGCCCTTGGCTACTTCACCAGCACATTCAATAATGCCAGTGATACATTTGCCTCACTCACTAAGTGTCAAACCAAAAAAAGAAATGCCCCCTTGATCACACCAGCACTGCTTCAGCTACTAAAAAACCGAGATGACCTCTGGTACAAAGCTGTTGCCTCTGGTGTACAAACAGACCTACTGGCCTATAAAATGGCTCACAACAAGTGTACCTGGACTATTAGAATGACCACCCTAGCCTCATCCTGGGGGAATGCCAGATTATTCTGGGACAACCTGAAAGAACTGAATGGAAAGTCCAGGATGCCCCCGCCCTCCCAACTTAGGGTAAATAACAGTATTACCTCTGACCCACTCACCATCGCCAGCGGCCTTAATGCAGCCTTCTCGGATCTAAGCGCAGTCTTACCTAACAACTTCTTCAACCCCATCCCTAAAACGACAGAACCCAGCAATGCCATCCGCTTCTACTTTAGGGTTGTTACCATGAGGATGCAAGTTCCTACCTTAAAAAAGCCCTAGGGGCTCAAATTTACAAAGACTCATTTGACATGAGAATCCTTATTATGGTACTTGACTCGGTGCTCTCGCCCTTGACAGATCTCCTTAACCTCTCCCTATTCCTAGGTAATTCCCAATGACTGGAAGGTAGCCACCATCACACCTATACTAAAGAGTGGGGAACCCACATTACCAAACAACTACAGGCCCATCTTTATACTCACACCCCTCTCAAAAGCTCTGGAAAAAATCATTGCCACCCAACTCACAGACTACCTAATTATGCACAACATCCTATGTAGGGAACAACATGGTTTTAGAGCTGGACACAGCAGAACCACTGCCCTCATAGAGTTCTCCAACTTGCTGCACAATGCCCTAGATAAAAAACTGCTTACTGGAGCTGTTTTCATTGACCTATTGAAAGCGTTCGACACAGTCTCCCATGCCCTGCTCCTAAATACTCCCCACCACTCTGGCCTGTCCATGGGACCTATCCCCTGGTTCACAAGTTACCTCATGGATAGGTCCCAGTGTGTGAAGATACACAGCACCCTGTCACCCACTCAATCAGTCCGCTCAGGGGTACCCCAAGGCTCCATCCTTGGCCGACTTCTATTCAGCATCTTCCTGAATACCCTGCCTAAATCCTGTCCATGTAACCTTCTGCTCTACGCAGATGATGCGGTAATGTATGCCTCCCATCCGGACCCCACTACCCTACAGTCCTCTCTACAACTTGCCTTCAATCGAGTTGAAAACTGGTTCTCTGACCACAGACTTGTGGTCAATGTAAAAAAGACTAGATCTATGCTCTTTTCACACTGGCAGAACAAGGACCACAAGGCCCAGCTAACAATCTTTTCCAAAGCCCTCCTCCCACTGGAACAGGTCTACACATATAAATACCTGGGCATTACCTTCGACCCTAGCCTATCTTTCCACCCTCATATTAGTAATCTCTCCTCTGCCATAAATATATGCACAGGACTGCTGTTTTGACACAAAGCCTGCCTACCTCCAGAGGCCCTAAATATGGCAATTACCTCCTCTGTCCTCTCCCTTGTAGACTATGGGTTAACCATCTACTCAGCCGCTGACCACACAGCACTAGATAAAATACACCTATCCATTAATAAAGCCTGCAGGCTCCTAGCTGGAGCGGATAGGCGTACCCACAGCTGCACCTTGTATGACCTCACAAAAATCCTCACCCTGGACAAAAGAGTGAACTACCAAACATGTCTTCTGGCTAAAAAAATCCAGCTGGGCCTCACTCCCACTGGTGTCTCATCTACCCTCCGCGCGGCACGTACCTTTACAAACACCTGTGCGGCAGATAAATTAACGTGGACTGTTCCCAGGGTCACTACCACTCTAGCACAACGGCCTTTTTCCTATAGATCACCATCCTGGTACAGTGCTCTACCGCAGGCCATCACCTCCATCCCCAGGTTAGGCCCCTTCCAAACAGCCCTCAAAAAACACATAATCTCCACTCTCCACTGCCAGTGTTCCCACTAGAACTGGTACCTGCTGACGGGCAGTGTGATACTAGGGCAAATACTCACCTATCCCGCTACTTTTACTATGTATTAATGACAATGTTGGTAACCCATCTGCTTGCACCTGCTGCTAGCGCATATGCCATACTCTACTCTGACTAGCCGGTTCGCATACACTCACAAGCTCCCCATAGGACTTATATAGCTACATAACTGTATAGGAATAGCAACTTTACACACTTTGCTGTGTACCTTATCTCCTACTCCCGCTGTAATATTGTATACTGCCTACTATTTTACACATTTTGTTAACCCTGTTGTTATCTCCTTCCCTACCCCACTGTAATCTTTGTATAAATGTCTGCTTCCCATTATGTTGTGCACCATGACGTGGAGCCTTTGGAAATGAGTCAATGATTCAAAGGTTGGAATCCGATACTCTCAATAAATAAATAAAATAAATAAATATTAGAATCATTACCTGGCATAGCAGCAAAATCCCAGGGCTGAAACAGATA
Organism: Neoceratodus forsteri; assembly: GCA_016271365.2. Lineage (NCBI taxonomy): Eukaryota > Metazoa > Chordata > Ceratodontiformes > Ceratodontidae > Neoceratodus > Neoceratodus forsteri. The sequence continues at coordinate 625,486,289 of CM057458.1, read as the reverse complement.
GCAGAGCAGAGATACACATATTGGGCGCAGGCGAGTACAAAACAGAATTCCAGTGCAGGGTGGGGAGATACAATGGAGAACAGCAGTGTAGCACACAGACGGGACACAAGTCAGAGGCAGCAGACAACGGGGTGCAGTGGTGATGACGCCACACCCATAAGAGGAGGCAAGGATGGAGCAGTGCCTCTGAATTGAGGGACACCGCAAGGGAGCCGGTAATGAGGGATAGGAGTGGCAAACGAGGTAAGGATTGGGGAGGAGGGGAAAACAGAGAAAAGGGCAGTAAATGGACACCAGACCGGAGGAGGGAGGCAAAGGGGAGGGGGGAGCCGACAAGGATGGAGGGGACTGGGGGAGCAAGCCAAAGATGGCAAACGAAGCGCGGGTGGGGACACAGGGTAATGCAAAGAGCAGAAAGAGAAGGGATGGAGGCTCAGCCCACAAGCTACACAGGAGCCCAGAGTGCTGCTGTTTTACAATGCACTAAGCAGGGGACTGCTGTAGGAGGCTATCCTTTAAAGGGAATGTGGGAGGAGCTAGTCCTCCACATTGAACTTCAGGCTTTGACCCTCCCATAAAGGCCAATGTACCACTCTTCCATATTAGAGCAGCATTAGGATTGAAGCATTACAATAGTAAAGACTCACAATTTGCTCAGAACGTGACTAGTCACCTTCCTCATTCCTGGAGTCGGCAGCTACATTCCTCACCACAAATTCAGCCCTGATTTTGTCCATTAGCCAACCAGTATCCTTCAAGTTGGAATACACAAATGTTTTACCTGCATAACAGACTCTAAGTTTGGCTGGCAGCTGAATAGAAAGAGTGATTCCCAGTTTGTGTAGGACTGCTCTGATCACATCAAAAGCCTCATGACATTGATTCATGCCAAAGCTTAGATCTGGGAACGAGTGCTATCTCTTTCTGCTGTCCAGACCTGATCCACTATTCTTGTTGCCACCAAGAGGCGATCTTCCTCTGCTACTTTTGCCGTGATGAGCAACATGGTTTGAGGTCCTAAATTTGACTCCTGCTGCTTCTTAGGAGTGATTCTATACACTTTTGGTAGCTATGGTGGGGTTCCATATTAAGTCTATTAGCTAGTAGATCCCTAACAAAGGCAGCTGGGTCTGTTCCTTCCGGATTTCTTCAGGGACCCCCCCAATAGCCAGACATTAACAGTTCATAAGCAGTATGCTAAATGCTCCAGAAGGAGCCTTAAATGTTTATTTTCATGAAGTGAGCCCGCTGTCAGTGCCATGGCCTTATTTGCTGTTTCTGCTGTGGCTCTTGTCCCTTCTTGAGTGTCCATTCTCAACTCTAAAGTTTGCACTTGGGCATTGAAAGCATCCACTTTTTGCTCTGAAGTTTTCATCCATATGTCTGACAGGATTCTGGACAGTTGGCAGGGTCAGTTCTCCTGACCCTGATGCCATCGGTAGTGGTGCAGTGCTCTCAGCCTCCAAGCCTCCCTTCTTCTTTGCCACATCTCCCATAGCAGCTGCCTTTGGACAGACCATCAATCCAAACCAGTCCATAAGCAGTATTGTGGCTTCTATAGCTTAGTTTGACTGATTTGGTCACCTTGATTTAAGTTTAAAATGTTTTAAAAAGTATTTTTGATGCAGTTTCTCAGTCGAGGTATCAGAACTTGAGGAAACAGCATGTTGCCTCAGTAGCTGCAGGCTCAGCCGTCCCCCAAAATTAAAATTGTAAAACAGCGACAAATTCAAAGAAAATGTTACCTACTGCTCCATTTTTGATGACTCACTTCAAGCAGGGATGTGGGCCTGGCAGAGCAAGAACATGGTTGCTCTCTAGATTATCTCCACGTGGCACTACTAACGTTGGCTGAAACTTTGGATTTAAGTTACTTAATCTTCTTACAAATTAATGACTGTGATCATTGTTCTACATGTCTAGCAAAAAAACAGCAAAATACGGAAACTGTACTCAAGTCTGAGCCTGCAACAGCTTCCTGAATAACACCTGCATGTCAGGAGGGCCGCACCAGGACTAGAGCGATGATGTCTGGTGGGAATGCAGGCATGGAGGAGCCTGACAGGCCACTTGCAGCACTGATGCTGAACCTGCAGAATACGATAAAAGCAGGCTTTCACAACATTACAGCTCAAATCCTGCACATTCAAAATACCATTACTGGCCTAACTGACACTGCAATCTCCCATGCCACTCAACTTGATGAAGCTGAGTGCCACGTGCGCAATCTAGAAGATGCTTTGGTTGACCTCACAAGAGACTGAGACCAGCTCTAAAAATCCATAACAGCAGTGCAGGAGCAGTGGATGACCAGAAAACAGCCTGTCACTACAGTCTGCAGCTGGTCAGTCTACAAGAGGGGCTTGAGGGCAAGTCTGTAGGCCCAACCAGGTAGAAATGACTAGCTGAAAAAAATGGGTCGAGAGGCTGCCACCTTGGAAATAGAAAGGGTGCACCACATGGGACTATGCTGTAAACTGTGTGAAAGGCCAAGATACTGTCTGATCAGATATCTAAACTACCCAGAGGAAGAACTAGTCCTGAGGGTGGCAAAGAGCCATGGCCTGCTGGTCTGCCAGCGCAGCCGTAGGGTTACCACTCACGGTGCCAGCGACCCAGGTTCGGGAACGGACTCGGGCTGCTGGAGGGTCAGCTGGGGGGAGGAGGATTGAGCGGCCAGAGGCTGCTCTCCTCCTCTGGGGTGGGATGCATGTCCCGCCACTCTACCGCCACCTGGGTGACCATGGGTGGAGGTGCAGCAAGACTGCAGAAAGAAGGAGGGGGATGTGGGCCAGGGGCTGGAGTGCCTCATGTCTGATGTGTGGCCCCTTGTCTCCTTAAGCGTGGCTCACATCCTTTGGGAGGGGACATAAAAAGTGGAAAAACCCTGCAGTGCTCCCTGTAGATGGAGCTCCAAGGCCCCAATCCCAGTGCCCCGGCCGGCGCCTGATAACAGCATCCCCCTGACGAAAGACAGACACGTCGGGATGGTAAATGGGGTCCCATCTCTTACCCGCCTGGGGGGTACAACCAAGGCTCCATGGGGGGCAGATGGACTGCACCGACACCTGGCATGAGGAGTAGGGACATAGAAGGCCAATACAGGAGTCTCCCGAAGAAAGGAAGTACTGTGGTGAGAAGGGGGCATAAAGAGAAAATAAAAAAAATAAAATAAAAAAGAGCCATGGCCCAGTCTTTGTGGAGAGGGAAAAGTGTCTGTTTCAGGAATTCAGTCATGAGCTGCAGACCAAACATCAACAGTCTGCTGGACTGAAATCAATGTTGCATCATACAGGGTGGGAATTTGCCCACCTCTGTCCTTCTCCCTTAAGAATCTCCTGGTCTGGTCACCCACAGTGCTTGTTCAGTGAAACTCGAGAGGCATCGGCTACCTGAAGCAATCATTGACGTGAGAGTACCTGGGCCCTTTTGGTGTCTTTGCTTGCACCCAGCACAATTTGATATGATGCTCCCTTATTGCCCCTCCCCCTATGCTTTACAACTGCCTAGGCCTTGCCTCTCTGAACATGCGCAGTGACTTTTAGTCTGCATCATGCGACATGGTGGAGTTCACAGCTGCATCCATATGCGTCTTGGTGACAACTGAGTAGGCTCAATGAAGTGTGATGCATGGGCTGGACCCCGGGTTACATATCAACTTACTCACTTGAAGCATATATTCATTTTACTTGCACCTTGCAGCCAGCCAGGATGGGGAAGAGGGTAAACTAGGGTCTACCATCTGATCTGGCCTGCTGAGCCGCTTCACGTCGCTGTGTTACTGATTTGTTGTACCACATGACTACCATGTTACTTGAGAGGGTGTACAGCTTGCTTTCCTTGCAGAGGTCGTAGGTTACTTTCCTTATTATGGGCAGGAGTAGTCCCTTTGTGTTTATCTGAGACTCAAGAATTGGACCGTTAGTGCCCATCTGAGCTCTGCTATGAGCCTCTCAGGGTTTAGCTTATTATAACTGTGTGGTGCTCGGGCTAATGCTACAGCTAGTGGGGCTCGGCGAGATTGTTTTCTCTAGCCTCAGGCTGATACTGACAGAGCCTTCATCTGTGGCAAATTGGACCCTTTGCTGTTTCCTTTCTTGGCCACTGCCCTGTCCTAACAATAGTGGATTAATCCCTTAAAGGGGTTGTGGGTTTCAACAGGAATGGTGCATGCCCCACTGCTTTACCGTCTGCTGCCGTCCTTATCAATATACTATATGTCTGCCAGTAGGGTGTATCTAAGCTGTAGACTGCATGGTGTGCCATGAAAACCTGGCCCCGGTGATCGGAACTATTATGCCATTGTGTCTGCTTTCTTTCAGGCATTGATGACAATAACCAATTCATAGCTACTAAGATCTTAGCTTTTTGAAGGAGATGTGTTTTTTCTTTCTTATAAGTTCCGTACCTCTAGTGCCGTTAGATGGAGTAGAAGTTTAACATTAAGCCAGTGTATCATTACACTCTACTTAATGTAATGCTGTTTTTTGAGGCTGTCCACACACCACTTATGCATATCACTAATTCTACTAGTTCTTTGCAAGGGAAGATGCTCTAGGTTTAGTTTAGTTTGGTGGAATTTTTTTTTTCGGCGGGGCTGAGAGTGATGGTACTGTAACTTTTCATGTAACTTGGTTTTGTTTCTATGGGGGGAATGCGAGAATGGAAGGATGTTGAGGGGGAGATTTTACTTGGGGAAAAATCTGGTTGTTCAATGTTATTTATCTTGGAATGGTCTGAATGGGATTAAAACTGCATTAGAATGCCGCCAGTGTACTTTGCACAGGTATAAGCATGGCATGTCTGCTATGGAGAACAGACTCTTTTGGCGACTATGGCTGACAGGTTAAATGTAATATTGTGGAATGTTAATGGTCTTAAAGATTTAATTAAGTGGGAAAGAATACTGGGAAGGGTGAAACATTGGAGGGGGCCTGTGCCTTCTAGTGGAAACTCGTATCATTGACTCTGAAATTAAATCCATGGTACATGCTGGAGGGGAATATGGAAAGTTTTGCGTTTTTATGCCAGATCTGGAGGTATGGTGATTTGGCTTAAACCCCAATTTCCAGGCAAGGTGATGAATGTCAGAATTCTCGGAGATGGTGTGTGTAGTGAGGTTAGGGGAGCCCATGGGGTCCAGCGACCTTAACTCTATTTAGTTTAGGCTAGCCCTCATGACCAGAATGCCCTTCTGAAAATTGTATGGAAAGTGCTAGCCAGTGTCTTGGCATACCCATTTATCATGCTTTTAAATAAAACCATGGAGACAGGCCAGGTTACTGAAGACTGGAAAAGGGCAACAGTCATACCAATTCACAACAAGCATTTGTCAATGCCGAACATTCGTTGTGTACACTGGTGTAATGGGGGGGGGGGGATGTCTGAAAATTGCTTTTTTTTAATTTAATTTAAAAAATGTTTTATTTTTTTTTTTTACCAGGAGAGACACAATAAGCTGAAAGTTTGTTTACAGGAGTGACCTGAGAGCGCAAGAAAGTTAAGTGGCTTGCTCATGGTCTCACCTTTAGTGAAGCTGTTTGTGAGGTGAGGTCCCAAAAAACATATGTTGAAAATTTGGGGCAAAAATCTTTAAAAATGGGCAAGTTATGCCACTAAGCTGAAAACCCTTTTGAAATACATTAAAGTGTTTACCTCTGTTCGCAGTTGGGCTTTGAAGAGCAAAGACGTGCCTGCAGTTCAAGGTAGATTGCGGTGACAGACCTCCGGTGGGTAAGTATGGGGTTTGTGGGCTTGTGGGTCCTGAGTGGGAGAGTAGAGGGTTGGGTAACGGCAGAATGGACAAAGATGGATGATTTTCCTTTTTACAGGGGAAAAAAACAATGAGGGACAGTTTTTGTTTTTTCAGGGAGTTTGCTGAACAGATGAGGACACTAGGGGATTGGGCACCTGCAGTGTCTGTATACTGTTGGGGGGGGATTACACAGTGGACAACAATGGATGGACAGATAACACTGGGGGATTGGGCACCCCTGTGTCTGCATACTGTTTGGGGGGCTACACAGCACAAACGATGGACGGACAGATGAGGACACTGGGGGACTGGGCACTCCCAGTGTCTGTATACTGTTTAGGGAAGAGGGGGTTACACAGCGGACAGTAATGGAGGATTTTCTTTTTTGGGGGGAATAAAAAGCAAGCATTTGTCAATGTTGAACGTTTGATGTATTGAAAGATGTCCACCTCTGCACCTTGCTTATGCCCTTGAGGTACTTGAATGTATCTGTCGTGTTCCCCCACTCCCTCCTTTCCTCCAATAAGTACATGTTGAGGTCCTTTTAATCTCTCTCTTGATATGTTCTGTGTTGCAAGCTATGTACCAGCTTGGTTGCCTTTCTGTGGGCTGCCTCCACCCTGTCAATGGCCTTGCACATTTACGGCCTCCAGATTTGCACATAGTACTGTAGGTGAGGCTTCACTAGTGCATTATACAATGGCATCACCACCTCATGCCTTTTGCTAGTGATACCTTTGCCTATGCATCCCAGCATGCCACTGGCCATTCTTGCATCATGTGTGCCCTGCTTTGACACCTTTTGGTCATCACAACTGGTAACTCCTAGGTCCTTTTCTTCCTTGGTGATTATCAGCACCTCCACCCCATCCTGTAACTCTCCACAGGTTTCCCTCTTCTCAGGCGCATTATTTGGGCTTCTTTGCATTGAACCTCAGTTGCCACTCCTCAGGCCATTTTTTAAGCCTCCCCTTGTCCCTGCTCATTTTCTCCACCCCTTCTGGAGTATTCATTCTGTGACATATGTTGGTGTCATCTGCAAACAGTAGACAGACCTTTGCTTCTAGCCCTTCTGCAATGTCTGTAATGAAGACATTGAACAGGACTGGTCCCAGGACTCATCCCTGAGGTACCCCACTGGCCACCCCCTCTCCCCAGATTGGATCCCATTACCACCACCCTCTGCCTCCTGTCCATCAGCCAGTTTCTAACCCAGTTTATCAGCTTGTGCGCCATTGCCAGACTACTCATCTTGTTAATCAGCCTTCACTAAAAATACCACCAACAACTTAATCAGTTTCAGTTGGTTACCATCTGTATCCCCACCCCTGGGTTGCCCCTGAAAAAGGGACTTCTAGTCTCAGTGGGCTTACCCAGTCGACAAAATTCAATAAATAAATCAATAAATAACTATGTTGGACGTTGTTGAAGGCTTTTCTGAAATCAAGGCACTGTAGGTGACATCAAATATCCCTCCCTGATTTGCTTTCTTAATGAGGCATTAAGGTTTCCAACTCTAATGTCCCACCCCCACCCTGCAGAGACTGACGGGCATTGCCCCTACCCTGCAGACACTGACAGGTGTCGCAGTGTGCCTTGAGGTCTTCAACCCTCACACTCACTACATTTCATAATGAAATAAGCTGAGATGGGTGCAGTATAGGAGAATGGGGTGAATGTTTGGGTCAAAGACTCCAATGCACACCCTAATGCCTGTCATTGGCTGCAGGGTGGGGGTGGAATGATGTGACATTATGGCCGACAACCCCAAGGCACACACCTGACACCTTTCAGTCTCTACAGGATGGGGGGGGAGGTTACAGTTGGAATCCCTAATGTGCCAGATGTTTGTTGGTATTTTCACTCCAAATTTTCAACATGACCGTTTTGGGTCACCGCCTCACGAACAGTGGCAATATCATTTTGTTACTCAATCCCAAAAGGTGATTTTGCACAGTGACTGCATTATTCGGCACCACAGGGTGCTAAAACACATTTTGGGCAAGATGTGAAAAATGACAGCTGTACTGTTCATGAGGAGGTGTGAAAAAATGGCAGTGTTGAAAATCTCGAGTGAAAATATGAGAAACTGGCAAAATTACAAGCGTGCGTAGAAACTGTGCAATGCACACTAGTAATGCGGTCATTTTTCATAATGTTTTCACCAAATTTTCAACATGGTCTTTTTGGGACCTACCCTCATGCACAGTGGCTCTGTGATTTTATTACTCCATCCTGAAAGTGGATTTCGCACAGTGACTGCGCCATTCTGCACAGCTGGTGTGAAAACACATTTCAGGCAGGATATGAAAAATGACAGCTATACTGTTCATAAGGAGATGTGAAATAATAGCAGTGTTGAAAATCTGGAGTGAAAATATTAAAAACTGGCAAGTTAGTTACGCGAGAAAATGCACAACGATGCTTGTAACGCAGTAATTTTTTAAATTTTCACCAAATTTGCCATACATGGGCTTTTTTGAGACCCCGCCTCATGACCAGTGGCACTGTTGTTTCATTAGTCGGTCCCAAAAGGTGATTCTGCACCAGTGGAGTAACCAGCCTTAAAAAAAGTGTACGCACCGTAAATGCAAACTATAGGCCAGTGGTCGGCCCCCAGAAATTTTTTTTTTGTTGTTGTTGTTGCATTCTGGTGCATTTTGGGGGTCATCTGAAGCATAATTTGCTATCTTGTTACTCCATTCCCTTGCCCAGTAAGTTGCACTTTAGCCCCCTCCACAGAGTCCCCCCCAAGTCCAGCATGTTGCCTGAAGCCTGCTCCAGGAGTGCTGGGGCCATTCTAAAACTGGGGTGGGGGACGCAAGTTCTGGGCACAAGGAGGTAGCCAGGAAAAATGTTTAAAAACAGCTGGGGGTCTGGGGGTCAAGGCCCCCAGAAGCTCTGGGGTTTTAGATGCTCTGTGGTGAGTTTTGGGGCTTTTTTGAAAATAAAACAACTTTTGTCACATCTTCCCTACCTTTAACTCCAGGGAAAATATTTTTTTTTCTCCTGGAGTCAGGGGTGTGGGAGACTCTGGCTGGCCTTAAAATCTGCAGCTGCAATACAACTGGGATGAGCAACTGCCTGATCAATGCCTTCGAAAATCCACACCAGAGGCATTATTGTAATGTACTATGAAACATTTTTATGTAAAGGCTGGTGGTCTGGGGGCCCCTGTGCCCTAGCAGCCCCGAGATCCCCAGCCATTATACAAAAATCTTTCACAGTACATACCACTTGGAATATCCTCTGTCCTAGTACCAAAGAAGCTACTAACTGCCATAGCGTCAATACCTTCAAACACATCATGTGTGTACCCCCACCTCACAACTGGTGGGCCAAGTGGTTCTTTTCTGCCATCAACTTCTACTTTAAACTGCCAGTTCAAGCAAGCCCCCCCAACACACACACCTTTTGCTAGCCCACTGCTCTACACACCACTCTTCAAGTTCAGCATGTGACTCTCTTCCAAAATACTGAACAAACTGGGCAAAACAAGTTACCTGCCAATGGAAACTGCTTAGCTGCAACAGCAACAGCGGAGAAAAGCAGTCACAGACATGTCTTCTTGCAATAGGATCCATAACCACCCTTGCAGCCCCCCTTCCGAGTAGCCATTCAAAATACAGTAAATCATTTATTTTTATGCAGTCCATAGTATATCCCATCCCATGTATATTTTATTGAACCAGCATAGATACTGTCTGTAGATGTAGCACATATCCCAGCAGTGGAAATTCAGTTCATCCTTTAAAGTTCATCTGAGGCTGCTAATTCAAAAATGGCAAAACCAGTGTGATTAAAAGTCAATTTTAGCACAGAGAAATGCTGCATGATCTATTTTTTTTCCTCCTCTTTGTGGTACATGGCACTTCTCATCCTGTTCCTTATGCTTCAATCCCACTACAGCTGGGGGCAGAACCCATATACAGCATATGGTCTCCAGGTTCACTTTGCCTAACCCTCAACCCTCCTCTGAAAATGTCTAGATTTACCCCTTTGGATGGATCAGACCTGAATACATGAGTTGTTTGTTAGTAGTGATTAGGCACCCACAGATTCATATACCAAAACTGGGTAAGTTAGGGCATAGCCTCATCACCTACCCACATCATCTAACCAAGCACCACCTTCTTTTTGTCCACATTCATATATCCTCCAACCTCTCCTGCAGACTCCCACAGTGACATATGGTTTTGTCACATCCTTCTGCCATTGGCATCAGGCTAGAAAAAATGACCCTCTGACCATCTTTACGACATCACAGTTACTGGTCAAGAGTAATCCTACCATTTAGTGGTAACATAGTTTTTCTTTTTTTCAACAAATAAATCAGATAAATGACCCTATGATGCTGTGTAAACTCTAAGCATATCTTTATCCTCTTGAAAACCGAGATTGTGCAGTCATCTCTTTCATTTCAAGGAGTTCTTGTTCTTCTGCTATGTACCAAACTGCAATGCAATAGCCAAGCCTGCAAGTGATAATGCACTTGGAACAGAAAAACTCATGAGTCCTCTAAGTGAGAGAGAGAGGGAGAGAGAAAACTGCAATATTGCCACAAACAAGCAAGTTAAAATCTATTACCAGGTGAAATAATATTCAATTTGAATAATACACTATACCGTATGGAAAGCCAAATGAGCATATTCCAGTTTTTAAATAGAAAACAAGGAGGAACTATTATTCAGCGAGTTCTTGAGCTTTCATTTAAACTGTAGAGCACGATTTTAAGGGGGTGACATCACAACTAAAAAGACAACAGATGCATGCTAGGAAGTAAAAGCTGTATTTATCGTGCCCCCACAACTTCAGATGCTCACCAGTGCTGGAATCAGCTGGCGGGTCACTCTCCTTTGCGGTTGTGGACTCCTCAGCTCGCCAGTCCAGCTCAGAAGGGGTGGGGATGGAGCTCCTCTAAATTGTCACTACAGCAGACTAGGGCAAAATGGACGGGTGATGAGAGCTGCCTGGTGCTGGTGTTGCGGCGGAGGCAGCAAAATGTTTACAGAACAGCCCTGACGCGTGCCTTGGTGGCAGCACATACGATTAGTTCCACAGGCTCAGAATCAGAGCAGCGTCAGGACGTCAGCGTGTTACAGCTGCAGAAGTCTGATCCAACTCCACAACACTACAGAAAAAGGCCACCTCAGGGTCAGGACCTCTGCAGCAGCATACAGCCTAGGACAGCCCGGTGGGGGGGATGGATTGGGATGGGGACCCGGCTCGGGGCACCGATTGGTGGGCAGAACAGCACCGAGCCAGCTGCACTCACCAGGGTTCGGGAATTGGGACCGACATGGAATAAAATAAAAAAATAAAAAGGATTTTTCCTGGATTTTTTTCTGTACGCACAGGCGTACAATAAGTATGCATGGTTACGCCACTGTTCTGCACAGTGACCACAAAATCACCTTTTGTGACTGAGTAACAAAAGGACAGTGACAGTGTTGAGGAGGTGGGGTCCCAAGAACCCCATGTTGAAAATTTGAGGCCAAAATTCCTAAAAATGGCTGAGATATCAACCTAAGTTGAACCCCCATTGATTCCCATTATATGGCTTACCTTGAAATCTTTACTTTGCTAGTCGGCTTTGAAGAGTGCAGGTGTGTCCGCGTCCACAGAAGATCATTGCTCCCGACCTCCAGAGGTAAGGGTGTATGTGTGGGGAGGTGGGTGCACAGTGGGAGGGTCGGGATGGGGGAGGGAGATGGGGATACAATGATGGACCTTTTTCTTTTTCAGGTTTATAGAAATAAGACACTGGGAATGTTTTTTTTTTTTTTATAGAGAGAAAAGATGTGAGCATTGCTGGACTCTGGGAGTGTGCTCTCCAGTGTCTGGTGGGGATGGGGAATGGAGGATGCAAGGAGGACAGCACAGTGGGAGGCAGAGGGAGAGATTTGCTGTGTTGTGTGTGTATGTGTGGGCTCGAACAGAACACAGGTGTTGGGAGGACAGCAGTGGTGGGAGGAAGTGGGAGGGAGTGATTTGCTGGTGGTGGGGCCTCCAACAGAACATGGGTGTGGGGAGAATAGCAGCAGTGGGAGGGAGGGAGGGATTTGCTTTGTGTGTGTGGGGGGTTCTAACAAATGCAAGTGTGGGGAGGACAGCAGCAGTGGGAGGAAGTGATTTGCTGGTGGGGGCATGGGGGCTCCAACAGAACACGGGTGTGGGGAGGATAGCAGCAATGGGAGGAAGTGGGAGGGAGTGATTTGCTGGTGGGGGGCCTAAACAGGAATGCAAGGAAGACAGGAGCAGTGGGCAGGCTTAGCGTGTTCACACTGTAAGTGCTACAGCAATGTGAATTTGCAACCAGGAAGTCAATGTAAGGCAGGGCTTTACACATCAAAGAATAGTGCCGTGCCACTATTGGTGTGGTTCTGTCCTTTGAAAAGTTAGCCATCTCCGCCTCAACAACAGAAACTGAATCATCCCCAGCCTGCCAACCCATTGGCCTGCCACATGCTATGGAGCTCTTCATTGGGCACACCTCCCACACACCCTAGTATAGCACCTCTCATGTCAATGAGTTTGTTTGTGCTTGCACACCACGACAAACTCAAAAAGGGGTAATAGGAACAATGTAACAAATTACAGGCCCATAAGCCTTACATCTGTGTGCTGTAAACTATTGGAAAGGTTGATCAAAAGTTTAATAGATAGGGAGATTGTTAGACCTGGCTTGATAGATCATTCACAACATGGTTTCCAAAAGGGATTATTGTGTGTAACTAATCTTGTGTTATTCTATGATTTTGTCAGTAACCAAATTGATAATGGTATCCCAGTTGATGTCATCCTGCTTGATATAGACAAAGCCTTCGACACAGTCCCACACGACTTACTGGTTAAGAAATTGATATCCATGTGTCTTAATATGCACATTGTAAAATGGATACACAGCTGGTTTACAAATTGAATACAGGCAGTAAGGAATAATGGTGTTGTGTCTGATGATGGACCTGTTTACAGTGGGGTGCACCAGTGTTCTGTCCTGAGGCCAGTGCTGTTCAGCCTATGTATGTGATATGGGGACAGGACTAAGCAGTATTGTGTCAAAATTTGCAGACAACACCAAGGTCGAGGGTGACGTAAACTCACTGGATAAATACCATAAATTAAGTCAAGATTTAAAACAAATTTGAAAATTGGAAACAAATAAATAAAATGAAATTTAATGTTTCAAAGTGCTCTGTCCAACATTTTGGATACAAAAATCCAGGATTTCAATACAAACTTAAAGGGCAAAATGTAAAATCCTCTGTTAGAGAAAAAGACCTGGAACTCTAGATGAATAAAGATCTGTTCTCATTGGATCATTGTAGATATGTTTCACAAACAACTAATAGACTAATTCAATAAAAAAATAATTTATTACAAGGAATAGAAAATGCGTATTGAAGTTGTATAAAACTTATATAATCCCCAACTTGGACTATGGCTCACCAGTTTGGAGCCCCTATCTTAGGAGGGATATAGATTTACTAGAAAAAAATACAAAGAAAAGCCACTAGGTCAATCACCGGTTTAAATACCTTACATTACAAGGACAGGATTGACATATTAAATCTATTTACAGTAGAATATAGAAGGAAAAGAGGTGACTTGTTATTAATGTATAAGATTCTGCAGAATCATGAGCTGATGTGACAATGTGGCCTCCAATATAACACAAGGCAAAATAATCTAAGATCTCATAGTAGACAACTGATGATTCCAAAGCCAAACACAGTTAAAAGATTTAACTATTATATAGTGAGGGCAGCAAGATTATGGAACACATTACCAAGCAATATAGTTTAGTCACCAACATTTGAGATATTTGAAACTAGGCTAGACACATTCCTTGTTCAAAATAAAAACACAAAACAATAAACCCACTAGGAGTGAGAAACAATTTAATGGGCGTTGAGCCTACTTTGTCTTTACAAACCAAGCAAGCAAAAAACAGAAGTCCTAGATCTCAGAAGAGCAGACTTCAACCACATGAAGGAGCTGGTCTGAGACAAATTGACCAAGGTGGACAGCATCAGAGGTGTAGAGGAAAGTTGGGGGCAATTGAGGGGTCCATTCTTGAGGCGATAAAGTCATGCACAAGAATTGTTGCAAAACAAAATATGCACAAGAGACCAATATGATTGTTAGAAAGTGTCAGAGAAGCTGTTAGGGCCAAGAAAAAGGGTTTCACTATGTACAAGAAAAACAGAAGGGAGGAGGAGCGGGGACAGTACCAAATAAAGACTAGGGAAGCAAAGAAGACAGTCAGGGGGACAAGGGAAGACCCAGAGCTGCATGTTACAGAGGGGGTCAAGGATGGGGAAAAACAATTATTCAGATATATTAAGGAAAAAATAAAGCAGGGAGGGGCATTGTTAGGTTACAAGAGGGGTGGAGGGTGCTAGAGGAGGATGAACAAAAAGCAGCCATCTTTAACAATTACTTCTGCTCTGTCTCACAAGAGAAGACCATGGGTCGCTGCCTGAAAATGACATCAAGGTGGCTTTCAGGGGCCTTTCTGAAATGAAGCTGCCAGTATTTACCAGACAAAGGGTCCAGAAGGGGGTTGAAGCCCTAAAGGTAGACAAATCCCCAGGGCTGGATGGGATGCCCCCAAGGGTAATTAGTTGGCTGCAAAACTGGCTGAATTTCTAGTAGTTCTGTTCAACAGCTTGATTCAGACAGGGGAGGTTCCGAAAGACTGGAGGGTAGTAGATGTAGTCCCATGATATAAGGTGGGGGAACAAGGACCAACTGGGGAATTACAAACCTGTCAGTCTTACCTCTGTAGTGCATAAACTGATGGAGTCACTAATCAAAGAGGACCTTGTGTACTACCTAGAGAGTAACGGTCTATAGGATAGTAAACAGCACTGGTTTGTGGCAAGGAGATCTTGTCAGATCAACCTAATAGTTTACTTTAACTGGGTAACAAAGGTAGTAGATAAGGGCCATGCTGTGGATTTAGTCTACTTTGAATTAAGCAAGGTTTTTAACTCGGTGCCAAACAGAAGATTGCTGAAGAAGCCGGAGGACATGCGTGTGGCTAAGGATATAGTTAGATGATAGGAAACTGGTTGAAGAAGAGACAACAATGCATAGTTGTAATTGGGATCAAATCTGAAGAGAGAGAGAGGTCACGAGTGGGGTACAGCAGGGTTCTGTTCCAGGTCCTTCCTCTTCAATATGTTCCTCAGCGACATTGGAGATGGCACCTGAGGCAAATTATGTCTCTTTGCAGATGATGGGAAACCCTTCGGTAGGGTACAGTAGGTAGTGAAAGTGGGATCAGGGAGATGCAAAGGGATCTACAGAGGCTAGAGAGATGGTCTAAGGTTTGGCAGTCGAAATACACCACCAAAAAATGCAAGGCTACACTCCCTAGGGAAAAGAAAAAAAAAACAGGACAGAGTATTGTATGGGACTGGCTAAACTGAGTAGAGGAAAGGGACATGGGAGTCATCATTAGTGATTGCCTCAAACAATTAAGCCAGTGTAACAAGGCCTATAGTAAGGCTTATAGGATGTGGGGGTGTATCGGAAGGGGTATTGGCAGTAGGAAAAAGGAGGTTCTACTACCTCTATATGGGTCACTGGTGAGGCCACACCTGGAATACTGTGATCAGTTCCAGAGTCCTCACCTAAGGAAGGACAGTGACAGGCTGGAGATGGTGAAACACAGGGTGACCAAGATGATTCGGGGCCAACAGGGCAGATCTTGTGAAGATCATACCAAGGCACTGAATATGCACTTGCTAGAAACAAGGCATGGTGAGGGATATGATACTGCAGATACCTTCAAGTTCCTGAAGGGAATAAACAAGATGAACTGTGGGAGACTATTTAGCTGGAGTCAAGAACCCGAGGTCAAGAGTGGAAACTGGCAGGCAGAAAGTTTGAAAGAGATGTGAAAAAGTTCTTTTTTATAGCAAGGGTGGTGGAGCCATGGAACTGTCTGCCAGAGGAGGTAGAGGGCACAAAGACCATAAATAGTTTCAAGCATAGCTGTGACAGAGTGAATTGTCTGGTGACTGCTCAGGTCGGTAGCAGTAGGGAGGGGAGCAGGGATGTGAACAGAGAGGGATAAAATCTTGCATGAACAGTAGGTACCAGGGCAGACTAGACAAATCTTTTGTCTTTTTCTGCCATCACCATTTATGTTTCTGTGATTCAGGGGAGTGCTATACACCTCATTCTCCCTGGGTTCCATCTATGGTCCCAAAGTAGGCCCTGTCAACCAATGAGTGCATACTGTCTACTGTACATGCTCAGTAACAGTTTCAGTCAGTGGCTGGCCATAGCGGTGTGAGAAGGGCTGTGCCAGTTGCCAGCAGGGGTCAGGTTTAGGGGGGAGTGGAGTGGTGGGTCACTACCTGCTGGGGTGGGGGTGGGGCCACTAGACTACCAGGGCTTTTATATTTCTAACCAGGACAGCAAGGGATCACTGGACCACCAGGGACTTTCTATTTTTACACAGGGATGGTGATCAGATAATGGGGAGGAAGGAGGGACCACAGGACCACCATTGGGAATGTTTTTATATATAGGGACAGGGACTGCAGAAACACCATTGAGAACATTTTAATATACAGGGACAGGGATCAAGGCGGGAAAGGGACCACAGAACCACCACTGAGAACATTTTAATATATGGGGACAGGGATTGGAGCAGCGGAAGGACCACTGAACCACCTTTGAGAATGTTTTAATGTATGCAGACAAGGATCATGTCAGGGGAGGGACCACTGGACTACCAGTGATCTAATTACAGGGATTGGGGCTGGGGGGAACCCAGCCTGGTGCACTCGGACAGCACTCAGATGCAGATAAGCCCATAATGGGCATGCAAATTATCTCTTAGCACCATGCATGCCCAATGGGCTCATTTGTATGTTTGGGCTGATTATTGCTCATGGTGGCTATGGCGATAACCAGTGTGCACCGTGCTTTATCCTTATGGGTGGTCTTCAGCCAAACGCTGTGGTAGCGCTGCGCCAAGTACGGTGGCTGCTTGATGTGTGCTGCACTACCATGGCCCCATATTCAGACAGATAGCACTGTCAGTTCAGATCACATTATCTGTTTGAAAATGGTGCCAGAATCGGCTGGCCCTATTCTTCCGCACAGTTCACCTGTTTGCATGCGCAGCAGGCGGCTTTCAATATAGGGCCCATAGAGTGTTGCTTCACACATTACACAGTACTGTAAAGTGGAAAATCTTCTAATTAACAAAACAGAAGAATAAAAATTGCTTAAGATATAAGAAGTGATAGCTGACTACTGCTGAAAGTTGCTATTAATCCTAATTAGTACACTAGCTCTTCTAAGAAAAAATTGTTTAACAACTTACAATGGTCATTTGGGACAGCAGGTAAGTGGGTTATGGAAAAGCTGAGAGCTGGGTATTATTTTAATTATTATAAATTCCTGTATAGTAAATTTTAATTAAATATCTGTGTGTGGAGGGATTTGAAAAAAGCAAATTTCATAGTTTCTCACAGAACAGTTTTGTGTAGGAGTAAGTTTTTAGAAAATGAAATTAAAATATATATAAGGAGCAGAAAATGACTGGTTCTAAGTAGCAATCCTATGAATTGGTCTAGCCTCTGTACTGCATCAAGGTGGCCAGCCCCACAGAAGAGCACACACACAGTGTATCTGGATGATCCAACTCACCTTGGTAAAATCATTCTTAATCATTAACAACTCACAGCTGACATGCAGCCATTCACAAACATGTTCTGGTCAGAGCTAAACTGGCTGCTAATAAATTAACCTGATAAAAGATACTGTATAGAATTAAAGTGTGTGCACCTCCCCCACCCCCGAACACCCAGGCATGTGTGCACTCACTGACAGCTCATACAGCAGCTAGCCAAGTAAGTGAGAGAAGGGTGTGCCAGTCACTATACTGTGATTCCCTGGATGGAAATCCACAGACACCCAAGGTGGGGTGGGGGGTTATGGGTGGTGGTCTGTGAGCTGGTGGGGAGGTGGGGAGATGCTGGACTGCCAGTGCTTACCTTTACATATGTCAGTGTGCATTTGGGAGAATAGGGGGTACCACTGGACAGTAGGGTGTTTGGTATCATTGTACATGGGTGCTTGGTGGTGGAGGTGGCACTCAACAGCAGGGATATGAAACAGTACATGGAATAGGTGTTCTGGGGGTGGGGAGATGCCACTAGATACCAGGGATGTGACACAGTACATGGAACAGCTGTTCTGGGGGTGGGGGGGCCAGTTGACTCCTGAGATATATAACATTACATGGATAAGGTGTTTGGGGTGTGGGGGCTGTCACTCGACACCAGGGATATGAAAACTGACATGGCCTGGGTGTTCAGGGGGTTGGGTGTCACTTGATTCCATGGATATTACAACTGACATGGAAAAAGTGTTCAGGGGGTGGGAGGTGACGCTGGACACCAGGGATATGAAAACTTCCACTGAACAGGTGTTAAGCAGTGGGGAATGTCACTACTCACCAGGGACTTTATGTCTGCAGGTATAATGGGTGATGGCAGGGTGGCTGCAGTACAGCTGCACTGCCATTGGTGGACTGGGGGCACAGGCTTAGTACCCAGTTAAGTTGTGGTTTTTGGCAGTAGTAAATACTGGTAGCATTGCATTGGGGGCTGTTTACCAACATCACAAAGCTTTGCATATGCTGCTGCACCTATATGAAGGAAGGGATCCTCTCATTTGCATGGGCGCAGTGTTATTTTAGCACGTGGGCACAACCAGGTTTAGGGTGCACTACCTGAGCCTCTGAATATGGCCCCACCCCGACTGCAAACCACAAATGCAGGTAGTAACTATGCTAACCCCATTAGCACTGGTGCTGTTTGAATATTGAGCCTGCAAATCAGTGGGGTCCTGCTTCTACACAGTTTTACAGTGTATTTACCCAGGATATGCCAACTGAAAAACAATATCTTTTAGCTATATATTTAGCTAGGATAGTACTGCTGACAGGCAATATCTCTTTTTTAGTGGGGTCTTACATTTACACATTTTACACCGTACTTATCAAGGACAGAACAGCAGAGATGCCATTTCTTGTTTTCAGTGAAGTTCTGATTTTACCCATTCTTACCAGGATAGCCCAGATGAGATGTAATATATTGTTTTAATTTGGGAGGGGATCATTCTTTTACACATTTTACAGTGTATTTACTCAGGATAGGCCAGCTGAAATGCAATACCTCATTTTCAGTGGGGTTCTGCTTTTACCAGTTTTTACAATGTATTTACCAGGGATAGCCCAGATGAGATGAATACCTCATTTTTAGTGACATCTGCTTTTATACATTTATACAGTGTATTTACCCGGGATAACCCATCTGAATTGGATCCTGCTTTTAACCATTTTTACAGTGTATGTACCCAAGATAGGCCAGCAGAGATGCAATATATATTTTTCTGAGGGGTCCTGCTTTTACCAGTTTTTACAATGTATTTATCCAGGATAGCCCAGCTGAGATGCAATATCTCATTTTCACTGGGGTCTAGTTTTTACACATTTTACGCTGTACTTATCCATAATAGCAAAGTAGAGATGCAATATCTTGTTTTCAGTGATGTCCTGCTTTTCCACTGTTTTATAATGTATTTACCCTGGCTAGCTGGGGGACACTAATGGAGCGTGAGCACAGGAGAGTATGCAATGGGAGTGTGTGTGTGTGTGTGTGTGTGTTTTATTTAAATGTGCAAAAATACTGAAGCTATGAGTAAATGTTAGACATTTCAATGTTTCTTCATGGCTTCATTGTTTTTTTGACATTTTGACACTAAATTTTCAGCATGGACCCCCATATTCATTTCATTTCATAAAATTTTATTTTCATACAGGAAGCATTTGTTAGGGAATGACCCCCGTTTACAACAAAGACCTGTGTTCCATACATAAATCTTCCAAGATTCCATAAAACAGACTAACATACGACATTAACACAAACGTTTAAATGAATTAAAACATGTACATTTTGAGCTGAGGTGCGTAAACAATAACCTTTTAAAGATAATGGAATTCTGCACATTTCTCAATTCATATGGTATCTCATTCCAATATTTAGATAGATCATTTTGTAGCATAAGTCTTCCTATTCTATTATAGGTTCTTTCACTTGTAATTGTTAACTTATTTAAGTTTCCCTCTAGCTTCTATACTAAGACACCCTGCTACTCTTCTTAAGGCCCCCAAACACTGGTTTACTTTTTTAACCTGTTGAAAGATGTGTTCTTTAGAAGTTAATTTTGAGTCTATTAAAATTCACAGATATTTATATTGTCTTGTGTTCGTGATCAACCCACCATCTGCCAACTTTAGTTGCATGTCTATTGTCTTTTTTTGTTTTTCTCCCAACCCAAATACCATGCTCTGTGTTTTTTTTGGCATTCAACACCAAACCCATCTCTCTAAACCATTTCTCTAATGCGAACAAGTCATGTTGCAATTTTACTTTAAGATGTTCTTCTTTATCAGCTGATGAGACTATCACGGTATCATCCGAGTAAAGTCTTACCTCGCTGTATAAAATTGCAGATGGTAGGTCGTTCATGAACACATTAAACAATAATGGGCACAACACTGACCCCTGAGGAACACCTCTTTCTATTTGTATCAGATCTGAAAAAATATTCCCTTTTGAGACGCATTGCATTCTTGCTGATAGATATGATTGAAACCATTGTAATTCCAGCCCCTGAACTCCCATTTTACCTAACCTAGCTAACAATTTAATATGGTCAACCAAATCAAAAGCTTTGCTTAGGTCCACAAACACTGCTCCCGTCTTCTTACCAATAGTTAGTGACCTAGCCACCAAGTTATTGAAATCTACTAGAGCTGTGTCTGTGGACCTCCCTTCCCTAAATCCATGCTGTTGACTTATCAGTAACTCTCTTTGTTCCAGATATGGCTAAAACTGTTTATGAACTTGTTTCTCTAGTAGTTTTGATAACACAGGAAGTAGTACTATTGGTCTATAGCTTGAGGGGTTGGTACTGTTTTCCCCTTTAAAAATTGGGATAATTTTGCCAATTTTCCAAACTTCTGGAACAGTTCCACTTCTTAAGCTCCAGTTTACAAAGTAAGGCCCTGGACACACTACAGAACTGTTTTTGAAAACCATTTTTAAAACCAGTTTAGCTAAACCATTTCAGTGCAGCCACACTACTCAGTAACCATTTTTGAAAACGGTTTAGTGTGGCCACACTTCTAGTGTTAAACCTGTTCTCCTTGTAACTATTTTGCGTGAAGTCCAACATACAGAACTGTGCTTACCTGGACACGCTGCAGCTAGAACTGTTTTAGTTAAACCTTTACAGCTTTAAACACTTTTACTCCTGGACAGACCTGTAAGTAAAACCATGCTAGCTCTAAAACGTTTCTAAAATGGTTTTAAGACTAGGTATCTAGCTGGGTTTAAAAACACTTTTGTTAAAACGTTTTAAGGGGATTGTAGTCTGTCTGCAAACAGTGCTAAGGGGATTTAAACTATTTTAAGGCACTTAAACCGTTTTAAGTTTCCCAGTGTGTCCAGGGCCTAAGTGATCATGGTGCTAGAATATCCACTCCTATTTTTAAATATCTTCTATCCAGACCATCTAATCCTCCAGCTTTTGCAATGTTCAACTTTAACAATTCTCTTTTTATTTCTCCTACTGTTACATCTCTTTAAAATTAAATCCTTGTTTTTGGTGTATTAATAACTTTTTCCCGATTTCTTGCTCATTTCTTTCTATTGATTTTGTAGGTGTTTCTGATAACTTTGTTGAAAATTTGGAAATTTTTCAATCAGGCAGATCTCTGAAATATTCATAGAGTAGATTAGCTACTTTTATAGGGTCTTTCTCTATCATATTATCTTGTAATATTAAAATTTTATTTTTTATTTTAACTGGATTTTGCAATTCAGATACATATTTCCAGAACTTTTTTGGGTCATTAGCTTTACCAATGTTTTCCCTGTAATACGTGTTTTTTGCTATCTTAACTTCCTTTTTACATTTAATCCTCCACTATCTAAACTTATCCCAATCTTCTTTTATTTTTGTCTTTCTTGCTTTTTTCCATACTTGATTTCTTATTCTTAAATACTTCTTTAACCTGCCTGTTATCCACCTAGCATCTTTGTTATTTCTCTTCTTTAATACTTTTGGTGCATGATTATCTATTACTTCTGTTATAGAATTGTTAAATTCTTGTATTGCAAGTTCTAAATCTGGTATCAGCAGAACTCTATCCCAACGTATTAATTCTAAACTATTTCTAAAAGCTTCTACATTAAATTTCCTCAGGTCTCTAATCCAGTAGGTGTCGTTTGATTTATTTACTGGTAATTTTAATTCCACATTACATTTTATCGGGTTGTGGTCTCCTAAATTCAGTGGCATAACTTCCCAGGTGTTGGGAAACAAAAATTAAGTCAAGTATTGTGCCCTGATCTTTTTTTTTGAACATCTGGTGGGGGTTTTAATTATTTGCTCCAACCTCAGTGCAGCAAAACTACTATTTAATTTTTCCCCTTTCCTGAAACCAATCCATATTGAAGTTTCTGTTAAAATTGCTTTTTTAGCCTTCAATTTGTCCATTGTTTAACTCTTGTTCTTGGAGGGGCATAAATTACACCCACTATAAATTTTATGGACAACAGTTCTATCACTAAACAATTTGTCTCTTTTATACTTTGTGCTAGGATACTTTTGTAGAAGCCTAAGGTGTTTTTAATATACAGCATAACCCCCCTCCCCTTTTCTCTCTATCTAATCTTACTAAATTATAGCCATTTATTTGGATCTCTTCATTAGTCACTCCCTGGTGGAACCAGATTTCTGTAATTGCTAACAAATCAGCTTTTTCTCCAGCCCAGACCCTATATTCATCAACTTTGTTCACTAGACTTCTTACATTTTCATGTATCACTGATATCCCTGAATTTTTCTGGGCCTGGGTTTGTCTCCAAGTCTTCACTTTGTATTAACATCAAGAACACCAACAGACTTTTTATTGCTGATCGATTTACCATAATACAGATATATTGGGGAACGAAACAATTGTTGAACAATTTCCTCTCATTTGTAAAAGAATTTTGTCTCCTGGTTATTGAACTTTTTGCTATCTGGAGACAGCTTTGAACTTCTATAAACTTTCTGTTATCATTTCCCCCATTTTATTTAAAGTTCAAACCATTTACATATGCAATATAAAAACCCAATAATAACCAACCACTCAGTATGTAAATCAAGTTCATTGTACCTGTTAACTTGTTTATACACCTCTGCTATTCTTAATATATTTAGTTTACTAAATTTAATGTTACTACTCCTAAAATATATCAGTTCTAACTTTAAAAACTAACACAAATCCAACTTTGTTAGATATTTTTCCCACTCAAGTGGCACTCGTGCCTGGCAGCACAAAGCTTTGTGGTATTTGAAAGCCCCACCTCTCTGTAGAATGGCTCTCTGTTGGTCTGCCACCGGACCCCCTCAGCCAGCCATATGACTGCTGTATGCCTTTCAACAGCAGGTAAAGTGCAGCTTGCAGAAATATACAAGAACAGACAAGGCAGTCACTATACGATTAAATGCAGTCCGAATGTGCAGAAACAGTCACTGTTATTCCCCACGACCTTTCAGCAGCTCTCACCTGCGGCCGTTGATGTTTCGGGAGATCAGCTGGTTGTTAGTTTCTCCTGGTGGCGTGAGGCTTTGTGGTGTTTGAAAGCCCCACCTCTTTGTAGAACGGCTCTCCATTGGTCCGCCACCGGACCCCCTCAGCCAGCCATATGACTGCTGTATGCCTTCCAGCAGCAGGTAAAGTGCAGTTTGCAGAAATATACAAGAACAGACAAGGCAGTCACTATACGATTAAATGCAGACCGAATATGCAGAAACAGTCACTGTTCTTCCCCACGACCTTACAGCAGCTGTCACCTGTGGCCGTTGATGTTTTGGGAGATCAGCTGGTTAGTTAATGCTGCATGTTTAGTCTGAGGCAGTAACAGCGCAGCATATATTCACGATGCACTGCTACAGCCCCATATTCAGACAGGTAGCACAATCTGGTTGGAGCATTTTAACTGTTTATTGGTCAAAGTCAGCCATACTCTCGGATGGCTCTGAATATGTAGACTAGTTTTTTTATGACCCCACATTGTGATCAAGATAGATGGACTTTTTCAAATCCCATCCGAAAAGTGATTTTGCACAGTGACTGTGAAAACATGTTTCAGAGGGTGATCTGAAAAATTATGCCATGTTTATCAAGTGGGGTATGAATTAGTCTATGTTGCACATTTGGGACTGGACTCTCCAAAAAAATCACAAAGCTATGAGTAAATGTTGAATAAATTCAATATTTCCTTATAATTTATTGTTTTTTGTTTTTTTGGACATTTTGACCTCAGCTTTTAAAAAACATAGCTTGTACTCCACTGTATGATCAAGACCGGTGGAATCTTTGCTGGTCTATTGGCACAGCAGTAGTGCTACTTCTCATGATGCCGATACTCGAGTTCAGGAATGAGCTCAA
This sequence comes from Neoceratodus forsteri, assembly GCA_016271365.2. NCBI lineage: Eukaryota > Metazoa > Chordata > Ceratodontiformes > Ceratodontidae > Neoceratodus > Neoceratodus forsteri. Next base: position 625,461,993 of record CM057458.1, on the reverse strand, counting down.
GCTACTGAGGCCAGCCTGGAGGAGGAGCATTAAGAGTCCCAGGGGATGCTGTCCTTCTATGGGGTGGGAGGGTCACCATCCCCGCTGCAGTGCTGCTACCTGGGTGACCACATGTGGCAGTGCAGCTCAGGGGTGCTGTGGGAAGGGAGGACATCAGCCAAGATCTGGAGTGGCAGTGTGCTTTGTGTGTACATGCTCCTTGGAACTCCGTGCATGCTGATGCCCTCAGGGACAGAAGAAATGATACAAAAAACTCATAGCTGGCCTGATGATGGCCTCCAGTACCGGGACAAAGGACCAAACCCAGCAACCTATGGATGCCGTCTGACAAAAGTTTGTGTAGGTAGGGGAATGTAGAAAAGGGATGCTCTCTCCTTCCCCACCTGGGGGGGGTGGGGGCAGTCCAAGGCTGCATGGAGGCGAAGTATCAGGGGGTAGTATGATGGTAGGCCTAGCCACAGGTACCTTGGAGGACCCTGGAGGAGTGGCTCATCTGCAGTGTAGAAGGGGGCATAAACAGAATTAAAAAAAAAAAAAGACAGGTGTATTTTTTCTTATTTGGTCCAAAAGGTGATTTCACAGAGCAACTGCAAAAACATGTTTTGCAGTAGATTTGAAAAATGACACCCATGATGTCCATGAGGTGGGGTAACAATCTGCAAAAATCTCGAATGTGTGAGTAAATGTTGAAAAAAATTCAGTGTTTCCTCTTAGCTTTGTTATTTTTTAACATTTGGACCCCAGATTTTCAACATGGCCTTTTTGTGAACCCACCTCATGAACCAGGCAGGTTAAATTTTCGAAATCCAGTCCAACATGTGATTTCACAGCATGACTGTGAAAACATATTTCGAGGAGGATTTGAAAAATGTCACGCACTCTGCCTTTGTGAGGTGGGGTAAAAGAAAGCCATGCTGAAAATTTGGGGCAAACATATCAAAAACTGACAAAAATTAAAAGTAAAAGCTGAAAACACATTAAAAAACATTAACCGAACATACCTTGTTCTCATTCAGTTCACAGGTGGCATTGGAAGCAGCAGGACATTCCAGTCATCAGAGGTGTTCATTGGATAAGTAAGTGAGAAGTATTAGGGGCGTAGGGTGGTGGATGCTGAGAGGGGGGTCAGGGTGAGAGTTTGGTGGTCAGAGGGTATTAGATGGCAGAAAATATTGAGGGATCCTTTTATTTTTTACAGGTGTTGTGGGGTGTCACTGGGCATGGGTTTAGGATAACACAATTTCAGGCAGCCACGAGTCAGGTGTACAAAAAAAATGCAAGGTTGGTTTATCATGTTATTTTTATCAAGTAAAATATACAGAAAGCAAAATGGTAAGTCACACAACTGCTTAGCTTCAACAGTTTCCAAGGCTTTTTCTTCAGCCTAACAGTGTGAAAGCACACGCTACCAGAAGGTCCTTCACCTTCCTCAGTCAGTATTCAACTGACCTATCTGTCTTTTCAGCACTGAGGTAGGGCTTTTTATAAGCTCACTAGAAGCTGGAAAAAATTTCCACTGTCTTTTGATTAACAGCAGACATGACATAAAACTAGACACTAGGGGCCACTGTTGCTCCATAGAGAACAGTTATTTGGCAGCCACCTGGAGTACAGAAGAACCTGTTTACAACATTGGTAAGGTCAGATCTTAGGTCAGAACATTCTGTACTCTCCTAAACTCTCCTGCAGGGTCAAATTACCTCATGCTGTCTGCTGCAAAAGATATCTTAGAAAGGGGCTGCTAACATCTAGAAAAAGCAGATGCAGGTTTTTGTTATTCTTATATTAAGCAAGCCCTGTCATTGTGTAACTGTACTTAGTTTTGTTTTTTAGGTTGATATGCACAGAAAGCTTTATAAGCACTTCAGCACTTAATTTATCACCAGCCAACCAGCATGTTGGACATTATACAAAACATAAACTGCTTGGGAAAGGGGTTTCAGTTTATCCCAGGGGTGTCCATTATGACAGGAGTCACCCTGTCACACATCCCTCTGCATAAGGGGCTAACTGTCCTATGGCTGTCCAAATCTCAACTAACACCCTGGAAGGGTGAGGAGCTTCGGCACAGTATCACTGGAAGCTTCGTCTCAGGGTCCCTTTCTACAAAAAAATTGTAAAGTATCCTATTCATAACAATAAAAACACCCTGAGACATCTTAAATTATTCTGAAATTAGTCTCACCATTAGAAGACTACAATACCATCACATACATTTAGGAGAAAGAACCACTAACAGCAGTTTTATGCCATCTACTGGCTTTCCCTGACCAGATACTCTTGAATGGCTGGACCATCCAGCACCCAATAGAACTACCTTCGAGGGGAGAACAACCTTGCTCCTACCCTACTTTGACATTTAAAGGTAGGCTAGTAACATATCACACTGTATGCCTAACAGCCTGTCTTAACCTTTGGGTTTATGTATCAGATCTTGTACACTACTAGTGGCGTTGGCTGCCACCTAGTTTCTTCTGTTCTATGTGGGAGTCTCCCCCTCTTCCAAGGGTGCCATCTCTTGCCCATCACCTTCTGGGTTACTCCTCCTACATCACTATCAGGGGTCGCTATCTGTCTGCCCCTATAACATGTCTTATAGTATGCTGCCGCCTGCCTGTACATGCCTGGCCAATAGAAATACGGGGTTAGTCTAGCCAAAACTTTCCCATGGCTCAGAGGTCCCGAGTGACTGAAGTGTGCATCCTCCATCACCTTTTCCCTATATGCCATGGGCATCACTACCTGGGCATCCACTTGCTTCGTCCAGGGATCGGGCCTCATATGATATAGAACTTCTTTCCTAAGTTCATACCACAATAACTGGTCCCCCACACCACCATTAACCTGTCTCCTATCCTTGATGTTTATATGCTTCCTTAACTGGGTTACTTCAGAATCCCCCACCTGCAACTTTCCCCAGTCAGCACAAGGAGAACAATCATTTTTCACAGGATGTTTAAAACATGCAAAGGTCCCTTCAGCCAACAAGGCTCCTTCCATGTTGCTTTAAGTCTTCTGACCCAGTAATACACTGTTAGTCAAAGTCTTACCTAGGGTCTCCTCTTCTTGTTTGCCATCCTGTACCAAATAGCAGCCTGGAAAGATGGGCAACAATGGGATCTCAACAAATGCTGGTCGCAGTTGCTCCTTGGATTACAGATGAACTTGTTTACAACATTGGAAAGATCAGAGCTGAGGTCGGAACATTCTGTACTCTCCTAAACTCTCCTGCAGGGTCAAATTACCTCATGCTGTCTGCTATAGAATATATTTTAGAAGGCAGCTGCTAACATCTAGAAAAAGCAGACACAAGTTTTTGTTATTCTTATATTAACAGCCCTCTCATTTTGTAACTATACTCTTATATTTGTTTTTAGGTTAATATGCACAAAAAACTTTATAAGCACTTCAGCACTTAATTTATTACCAGCCAACCAGCATGTTGGACATTATACAAAACAAACTGCTTGGGAAAGGGGTTTCAGTTTATCCCAGGGGTGCCCACTATGACAAGGTCACCCTGTCACATGGTGGATGGGTTAGAGCATGGGGTGGGAGACCATGCAGATGGAGGAAGCAGCAGGGATTTTATCTGTTTCATGGAAGATGATTAGAGGGTGAGGGTGGGAGACCATTCATAAGGAGGGAGAAGGAAGAATTTGGTCTCTTTTGGGGGTAGTGGTTAGAGGGTGGGCAGAGACCACAGAGAGGGAGGGAGTGGGAGGGATTTGGTCTGTTTTGGTGGATGCGGTTAAAGGGTGGGGGCGGGAAACCATGGAGGAAATGGGAGGGGTCTGTAAAGTGATATAATTCCCAGACCACAGGGCAGGCAGTGGGGTCAGGAGTGGAGAAGAGCCAGTGCTGCCATTACTTGCTCCCCAATCTCAGGGCAGGTGGTGGAATTGGGAGCAAGAGGCAGTGGTGTTGGAACTTCCAAAGACAAAAGAAAAAAAGTGCGGGTGTGGAGTGAAAAAATGAGAGTGGGAGAGAGAGAGAGCAAGAAAGCACACTGGTTAATGCATACTCTTTATGTGCTTCATCGCCACTGCATGGAGCAAACATTATGCAATGTATTCAGTAGCCAGTCACAACCTTCCAGACCCCCTAGATTTTATTGGTATGTCATCTCTATGTGACAACTGTGCCGCGACTGACACTACAGCGACAACAGCGCCAGGTCGCTGTAGTGTCGGTGTGGGACCCCGGCACTGCTTTCTGGGGGTTTGCACCCCCTCCCCAAAGGAATTCTGACTCGGAGTCGATTCATTTAGTAGCGAGGGGGGCAGAGCCCTCCGCATGGGGGGTTTGTGGGGCAAAACTCCCCAAAGAAAACACATTCTGAAGTGACTCGCTTTATGCCGACCACAATATGCCAACTGCAAATGCCATCAACATAAAGGAGTCTCTGTAATGTCAGTTGACAACGAAATTGTTGATGGACTGTCATGGATCCAATTATCTCCTCCTCCATTGACCATATGTCATCGTAGCTCTTGCTATGCAGCCATAAAAAGTAACACTCTCCCCCCTTTCAAATGATCTCCCAGTCTGTTAGGCACTACTACAAGTCACTCACTTGAGTTACTTTAAAAATGGGCTTTTGCCCCCTTGATTTCATCATCTCTGCTTCTTTTCCTGGTTTGAAGCCATAATACTCTGCTGTGACATCACAGCCTGTTGCCATGGAAATTGTTCTAATGTCACAAACAGTAAATTATAACTTCAAAGCAGGAAATCAAGCAACAGAAACAGATATACTCTACAGCTCAAACAGCCTGTTTCATACAGTTGCCTTCAGTAATAAAACTGACTCTCCAGAAACTCAAAATTGGATGAAATTTTGTGTATCTGAAGTCTGCTGAGGCCAACAGTGAATTTTTTGTTGGAAATAAAAAAAATCTCTTTAAAGTATTAGTTAACTAAAATGTAATTGTTTCATATCTGTAGCATTTTGTAGTTCTGGTAAAACCATCAGTATAGCCACTTTTCTTTCCACCTGCTTTCATCTTGATCAAGCTGCGCTCAGAGGGACTACTACTATAGCGTACCTATTATCAAGCCCACTGATTTACGGTGATTAAAACAATGAAATTCCATTTTCAAGACTTCAGATTCCGGAATTACACCGGTGATTGTTACTCTAATTTCCGGATTTTACCAGGATTCTGCTATCATTCTTTTAGAATGCTCCTAAATAATCAGAATTAAAGAAGGCTTAATATACAGAGCATTAAATAGAGCAAATTGAAAATAGTACAGGAAGTAATTAAAAGAAAAACACAAGTTTTAGAGATTTACTGATCTGATATAAATGCCAGATTCCATGAAGTCTTTGTTTTTACAGGTCTTCAGGCAGCCCTAATTCCGGAATTTTACCGGATTTTCCCGTAAAAAATGAAAAACAGTGGCCTTGCCTATTATAGCGCCAATTCTGCCAAGCCACACCTCCTGTGATCCTGCTGGCCAATCAAATGTAACCAGCCAGTTTGCCAAGGACCTTTAAATTTCCCGCTTTGGAGCTCTTTCTTCTGATGCCATCCCACTCCTGCTCTACTACTGCTGCTGTCATTCCAGGCCCAGTGCTAAGAAACTGCTAGTACAGCCTAATCAGGGCACTGAATGTGCTGTAATTCCTTGATTCTCCCCTTGCTCCATGCTGCTGCTCCTGTGGCCTGCTTTTATCTTGACCAAACTATGCTCAGAGGGACTGCTTCCAGCACACCAAATGCAGCTCCAGTTCTGCCAAGCCACGCCTCTTGTAATCCTGCTGGTCACTCAGCTGTGACCAGTCTGCTTGACCCAGACCTTTAAATCTCTTGCATCAGGGCTCTATTTCCTGGTGCCATCCCAGGCCTGCCTGATCACTGCTGCCACCTCTCCAGATCCAGCACTAAGAAGCCACTACCAGAAATGCCTAATTGTGGAGGAAAATCTAATCCCCCATTTCATGCCACTGCTCCCTGGACATGCTTTCAAATTGACCAAGCTGCACTTAGAGGGGCTGCTAAAGTGCAACAATTAGAGCTTCAGTTCTGCCATGCCACACCTTCTGGGATACTGCCTGCCAATCAGCTGCGACCAGTCAGCTTGACTGGGACTTTTAATTCTCCTGCATTGGGGCTTTTTCTTCTGGTGCTGTCCCACTCCTGCTGTAACACTGCCACTGCCTCTCTGGACCCAGTGCTAAGAAGAGTCTGTCAAAACAGCCTAATTTGGTTGGATAATCTGCTGTGATTTCTAGAATCTCCCCCTGCTCCATGCCAATACTCCTTGGACCTGCTTTCATCTTGACCACGCTGTGCTCAGAGGACTGCTACAGTGCACCAGTTGCAGCTCCAGTTCTGCCAAGCTGTACCTCCTGTAATCCTGCTGACCAATCAGCTACAGTATGACCAGCCAGCTTTCCTGGGACCTAAAAGACTCCTTTTAAGAGCAGCCTCCCCAGCTAAGGACCATATTGCAAAAGATGTCTACCTGAAGGTGTCTCCCTCCGAGTTAGCTGTGAGCCAACCTTCAGTCAGCCACGCTGCCCTCCAGTTCTCCCATCCACTAGGCTCCCTCTGATCTCCTTTGGTGTCTGCAAGGTATTTTTGCACAGTTTACTGAACCTGCTGAGCTAGAAACTTCTATGCTAACCAAGGTGACTCTTTGGTAACATTAACTTTCAGGAATCCTAGCTACACCCTATCTGGGTATAGCTCTTTTTCTAGTTTGTTTCCATAATATTTGCTTAGCATAATTCAGTCCCATCAATTGCTTTCACTATTGTTTGCCTGCTGCTTTGGCCATCTGCTTAAATTCAGGTATCCTAGTTACATCCTACCTGGGTATAGCCTTACTGCTAGCTACCTTACTATGTGATTGTGGTGCTCAGTTAATCAGTTACTTTCTTCCCTGAACATCTGTTGCCTTCACTAATTGTTATCATGACCAGAATTTCCATTATCACATTAAAAGAGGTAACCAGGAATAATAGAAAGGGACACGTTTGGTTTAACAAGGAATACAAACAAGACAAGAAACAACAAACAACAAACAACTGAGGATTATCAGTGTCAGTGGCTCAGCAGGTAGCACACTCACCTTTGAGGCTGGGAGATCAGAAGGCTGTGGGTTCTATCCCCACACCAGGCACTTGAGATGCATCTCAAAACTGACACTGTAGTGCAGCATGAAAGGGGTGCTGCATTCCAGAGGTGCTGTCTGTTGGATGAGACATTAAACCGAGGTCCCATCTGCCTGTTCAGGTGGATGTTAAAGATCCCATGACACTTCTCGAAAAGAGTAGGGGAAATTTTACTGAAACAGAAAAGAAAATATATACAATCTTATACACTCATGTCAAAAATGAAAACATTCAGTCATATCACAAATGCATATCTCTGTTCCGTCTTAGTATAACTTCAAGTTATAGGTACATCATTGTTTGTTATTCAGGGTAGATTTTTCCAAAGTTCCAATACCTTCCCCCTTGATAAGCTGTTTTTTCTTTGTAATAAAGCATTTTTAAATCCTGTGTTACTCTATTCAGTAATTCTATATCATTCCCTTCCTTTTGCTGTAAAGAAACATCTCATAATCCAAATATTCCATTTAAAAAGTGTCACATTAACCCATAAAGTATTTATGTTCCACTTTCTGCATGCATTTGAAAAGGAACCATAAATTAGATTTTTGTACGTCAGTGTGCTGAACACAGGCTCCCCCCATTGTTGTGCCACATAATTCCAAAGGCCTAAAATAAAAGAACAATGAAAAAACAGGTGTTCTATTGTTTCTTCTTTTTGAATACACTGCAACCTACTGCTTAATCTTTCTTGCTGTTGTTTATGTTTATAATTAGATTTAATGTTTATTTTTCTGCGCTATGATAACTGGTATAAGTCCCACATGACTGCTGGAATCCTTTTGTTATTCAACAACTTTTTTAATGATTGTAAGTGCTGCTGTGGACATTTTTCAAATGCTGTTTCTGCTATACATATGCAATTAACCAGATGTGAATACAGTTGTTTTCTCTGCAGGGTTACTAAAGTTTGTGTAGTAATTTTCCATTGTTTCAGCTTGAAAAAAGTGCCCCTCAAATATTCTGGTACTAATGCTGTTCTCCTCACAGTTGTCAATTTATTTACTTCCTGCTGTTGGAACCAAAGTTTGCAACTATTATATAGCAAAACTTCCCATCCTATGTTCTGATTAATAAGTAGCGGTCTAATGTTTTTTGTGATATATATGCTATTGAAAAGGAGTATAAGATTTGCCATGTTCATCCCTCCTTGTTTAATAGGTAAATATATAATATTTATTTTTATTGTGTTCAGTCAACTGTCCCAAAATGCTTGGGAAAAAACCCTCAATACTGTAGTTTCATTTTTTTGGAGGAGGAAAAATATAACTGATATATAAAAAAAATAGTATCAGATAGGTTTTTGTTGGATAAATACGTTTCTTTTTACCCAATTTCCACCTGTTCTATTGTGCTACCTTCTGCCTTCCAATATTAATTTTAGTGTCCCAGCTTAGTTCATCTAATTCACCAAGTTCAAATTGGACTCCCAAAATATTGATAGGGTCAAGCTGTATCTTAATGCCTTCTATTTCAGTCCTATGAGTCAGTGTATAGTTCAACCTTTGACCTACACATTTTTGCAGATTTAGAGACGCTACAGACATTTCCAGAAAATATTTTTTTATTTTTTTTTATTTATTTTAGTCTTGGATTACATATACCTTTGAGCTAATAGCTCTTTTACAAGGTTCCATGTCAGTAGAAAGGACAACAGATTAAACAGGACAGTAAAGTACGTACAATAAAGTGTAAATAGGAGGTACAAAAATCATAATGGACACAAAATCATAATGGACAGTCAATGTAAAACAACAGAGACACATTATGGTAATCAGTTTCAGGCACAGGAAAATGCATACAGTACATTGATATCTACCAGCAGGCTTTGTCAAGACAAACAGGAAACTGGGTGTAGGAAGGGATATGGGAGGGTGAGCTGGGAAGAGTAAGAGAGGGGGTGGGAATGGAGGACGTGAGGAGAAGTGGGACAGGGGAAGGGGAAGGAAGGGTGGAGGGGTAAGTGTGATGCAGTGGGGAGGGGCAGGAGGCAAGAGTGCTTAGTTACTATGAAAGAGTTCAAGTGCTAAGGTTGAGGTGTGGGAAAACATGGTTAAAGGAGACAGTCATACTTGCTAGCTGTAGAGAGTAGTGACCGAAGCTTGGATTTGAATGGGCCCAGCTTAGTTTCGGAGGTGATGTCACTGTTGAAAGCATTCATCCAGGGGGGGCCCTGTAGGCAAATGATCTTTGCCTCTGGGTAGTTCAGTGATGAGGGACCTGTAGTATCTGAGATTCAGAACCTCAGGTGCAGCATGGATTATGAGGGGGCTTAGAAGATCTTGTACTCCAGGTGGCAAGAGGCCTAAGGTTATTTTCTTGGCCATCAGGCACATTTGGTATTTGATGCAATTTTTAAGCTGTTGCCAACTGGTTAGGGCATAGAGGTCACACATGTGGGTGAGATGGTGGGCTCCTGAGACGAGATGACATGCATTCTTAAGAGCAGTGGAGATACATTGGAGGGCGTTATCAGTCGCAGAGTTATAGATGATTAGTCCATAGTCAATTATTGAAATAATATATCCACATATAATATCCTCATATTTTAATTATTTCTTTGATAGATGTTTCATTTTTAACTATCACATTCATGTCGTCCGCATATGCCAATATTTTACGCTGAAAGCATTGACCTGTAATCTGTAATGGTAAGATTTGAGAAGTATTAATTTTATGTAACAAGGGATCAATAAAGGACACATATAAAATAGAACTAAGAGGACAGTCCTGTCTCATTCCCCTTTGGAGCCAAATCATGGGTCCCCTCCATCCATAAATTAATGACATTACTGTTGCTGTATTATATATATTTTTGATCCAACTTATTACCATGTGTGGGACTTTGTAATGTGTTAAAACCTCTCAGAGAAATTCATGGCACACTAGCTCAAAGGCCTTCCTCTCATCCAAGGAGACCAAAAAGCCATCCAGTGTACCATTTTTTCCCCTTTTCACCAGTTCTCGAATCAGAGTTAAATGGTCAGAGATTTGTCTACTAGGCATTGAGCAGGACTGAGCTGATGAAACAACTTCTTGCGCTGAAAGTAATAACCTTTTCGTTATGACTTTAGTTAACATGTTAAAATCAGTATTTAAGAGACTAATGGGCCTTCAATTTTGTAAATTGGCCCTGTCACCTTTTTTATACAAGTAGATTAAAACACCTTTGTTCATGTTCAGTGGCATGTAATTATTAGATAGTATATTATTATACCCTTCTGTTATTTCTGATAATAATTTGGCGCATACATTTTTATAAATTTCATTTGGTAGCCCATCCGGGTCAGGGGTTTTCCCACTGGCCAAAGAGTAAATAGCTTCTGGTATTCGGACTGTTGAATAGGTTGTGACACTTTTTCCAATAATTCCTTGCTTACTACTGGTATTGAATATACATCCAAAATGGCCTGTAAATTATTTTTTTTCAGTTGATAAAGGTCTATACATGTTGCTTGTATATTCTGTGACTGTGTAGGATGTCATTTTTTGTTATAAAAAATGATTATTCCCATCTCTTATGCTTGTCATGTTTTTCTTCAGTATTTTTGTGTAACAGCTATCAAAAGGACACACTACATCTGTTGAGCCCTGTGTTCCAAGCTGTTACTGATGATATAAAGATTTAGATTTAAGAGTCTGAACTTCCATCAGTTCCTTTTTAGTTTTACTGATTTGTGCAGATAGAGCTTGCCATGTGTCATGTGAAATGAACAGTAGCTGCCGGAACAATTTTCTATTTCTGAGATATATCAAATACCTCCTACTACTCTGTGCTTTACTTAGGTGTTTTAATAATTTTTGTAATTCATACTTGGTATCCTTCCACCATGTTATGGGGTTGTAAGATAAGATGTATACTGATTTTCTGGTCTGTATTAAATATTGTATTGCTTGTGTAACAACATTTTCATGAAGTAATGAGATGTTCATTTTCCAAACTCCTGGCCCTTTATTAAAGGGGGACACCTTCCCTACCTGAATTGATAATAGATTATGGTCTGTAAATTCTGCAGGCTGTACTTTTGTGAACAGGGTTGACAAACCCATAGGAGGAAAAAAATAAATCAATTCTGGTAGCCAGATGACCTCAATGAAATGTGGGTGTGTTTTTGACTTATGAAAAAAATATGCATCCCTAAGCCTCACTTTGCTAATAATTTGTTTTAAAATATTTGTATCACAGTACAGTTTAGTTGTCCTTGCAGCTGCACTTTTATTTTTTAAAGATAGATTGCAGTTAAAGTCCCCTGCAAAAACAACACACTATGCTGTGTATAAAAATGGCTGGGTTTGTTTGAAAATCTCAGCCCTTGCTGCCTTAGATTGAGGTGCATGCAAGTTAATTAGTCTATACACGGTCTGATAAATACATACATCCAATATCAACACTCTGCCAGGTACCAGATCAGTCGGCTTTATAACTTTAACCTCTGGCATTCTGAATAATATCCTCACCCCTGAGCAGGTCTCTTGTCCCAGGGACCAAAAGGAATTCGCAAGAAACCATGCTTTTGTAGTCACTTGTATCTCTTGCAAAGTGTGTAACCATATATCTTGTAAACAGATAATACCTATTGTAGCTGTAAATAGGTCAAGAAAGAAAAAAATGGATTTTGTTTCTCTGGTTGCTTTTTACTGTTGATATTAACAGTGTAGAAAGTGAAATACCCTTTCATGTGTTTTTATAGACCTTTCATTTATACTTCCCTTTCCTTGTGTTGTGTTCTTTGTTTAGTTTTCATTCTTGCCTTTCTTTTTGGGGGCCCATGAAATCTAGCTTGTAGTTCAGTGTCTGTGGTGCCCTCAGGTAAGGAAGAGACCACTGAGGAAGTATCAGATTCCTTGTCCGTGTTCCCAGACTGAGTTTGTAAGATATCACACTTATTGGATAAAGTTACAATGTCCAGTTTTGGTGTTGTCTTCAAAGGGCCACCCTTCAGTTTTTGTCTGGTATACATATGCTTTGCATCAGCTCCTGGCGGGCATATTGTTCTTTAGTATGGGAGCTCCAATGTCAGGTTCTGTCTGATGAGTTAAGTCTCTGTTGGGCTTATTACTGGCTGTAGCTTGGGAGCCCTCAGGAGGAAGTTCCTGGCCCTGACTTATACTGCTACTATAAGGAGCTTCTACGTGTGGGGGGGGGGACTAAGTTCTGATCTCTCCACAGGTGCTTGCTGTCTGTGAGCACTTAGTTTATTTTTCTACACTAAAGTAATAAATAACCTTTGATCTTCCCCATTGGCCTGATCTAGAGTACTATGGGCAGCCCACTGGCAGTTTTGAAATGTGTGGCCCATTTTCTCACATAGGTTGCATTTACTTTAATTTATACATTGGGCCCCCGTGTGTCCTAATTCACCACATACAGTACATTTTGCTTTATCACAAATACTACTCAGGTGAGAAATGGAACCACACTTATGGCATGTTTTAGGCTGGTCAGGATAGAACAGCACCCCTCTATCCTGACCTAGAAAAAAATAATTGGGCAAATGAACTACTCCTGTATCAGTTGTTTTCAGCATTACTTCCACTTTCCAGCCCCCTGTCCATATGGTTTTGGAGTCCAGTATAGCTTCCAGATCCTCAATCACAGTACATCTTTGTTTGAGCCAGTACACCAAATCATGCATACTGACACCTTCATTTCTGAATAGCACTGTTATATTTTTCTGAGCTGGTTTTGTCAGAGGAATTGCCGAAAAATGGGACCATAGGGGAGTTTTCTTCAAAGAATTGTATTTGATCCAAAATCTGTCATACAAACACAGGAACACATGAAGAAGCCAGAACAAAAAGGCCATTTGACCGATCAAGTCTGCTCATATTGCAGGGTCCACAGCTTGAGCTAATGTCAAGTCCATTCAAGATTTTAAAACTTATATCAAACGTTGTTTCTCCTGAGATATGGATGACAGCATATTTTTCGTTTGCAAAAAATTTAATGGAATCTTTAAGTAATGTTCGGGCTACAAATGCTCTTATCAGGAGGGACTGGCATGCCCCTAGTATAAGACAAGCAAACTGCATTATGTCTTTTGGCTGGTAATATTGGGGTTTTAAATAAGGAGGCAAATGTTCTTGAATTTGTTCTGTTAATGATGTTCAAAGGTTGCTGTGGAGTACTTAATTCAGCATTGGGGCGTTCCCCATGCTGAGATTCCTGTGTAAGTGATACAGGCCTTTCATTATTATTGAGAATTTGCAATTGTGGATTTTGTGTGAGGTCCAGTTCCTGAGGAATCTCAAGATCCAGCTCTGCAGAATTTGTAGAAATGTTATTTACAGTACCTTTCTGGAGTTCTGTCTCTGTGGACATCTGAATGTGAGAAGTACCTGACTTCCAGTGTCCTGAATTTGGATCCTACTCCCAGCCAGCAGCTTGTAGTGCAGTAGACACCAACCAGCCTTGTTCCACCACACTTGTTTCAGGTCATCTTAGGCTGGGTCCCTCGGGACCTATTTGTGCCATTCCTGACATTTCTCCTGAAACAGTATCTGCTTTTAAAGTTAATTAAGGATTCAGATGTTTTTCTTGCTGTGAGCTCAGTTCAGCTTTTTCAACTTCTGCCACCCAACTCGTTGACGGCTCTTTTGATGCTGCCACATCAGCAGCACTCAAGTGAGTGTGTTTGACAGGCTGTTTCTGCCTGTCAGCTTTAAGATCCCGTAGCTGCTTCTGAAGTTTAATTTTCTTTAAAAAAAAATATTGTCTTTCTTCAGCTTCTAGCTGCTTTTCAAGATTTTTTGATTCCGTGCATGCTGATTCCAACTCATCAATCACTTCGGATTGTTCATACTCCATTTCAGTGTCTTCTGGTGAAATATCAGTCATTTGTTCCGTCAGAGGTTCAGGTCCATACAGTCTTTTTTTTTCCACATTTCCTTTAGACTGTGTCAGGCATTCTGTATCAATATTTTCCTTTTTAGTTTTTCCTGCTGAGTCTCCACATTTTGCAAGGTAGTAGAGGAGACTAGCTCGCCTAACTCCATCCTCTCCGTCTGTCCTCCAGCCTCCCAGTCAGCTATCTTGGCAGAATGCTAAGAGGACAGCAGCTCCCCCTACCAGACAGCTGGGGAATTTCCCTGGTGCCCTGGCCAAATTTCCCCCCATTCACTAAAAATACCACGAACAGCTTAATCTGTTTCAAGGTCAGTTGGCATTCATCTATATCCCCCTTCCCCAGGTCATATCTGAAAATAGGCAGAATTTGTCTAGTGCACTTACTCAGTTAACAAAAACTAAATAAATAAAAAAATAATAAAATCCAACCCCAATATAAATATAGAAACATAGAAATATAGAAATTGTCGGCAGATGAGGACCACTAGGCCCATCCAGCCTGCCCATAGGTCCTGAACCTACTGAGCTAGAAACATCTAGTCTGTTCATTAGGCAAATAAACAGACTGAGGAAAGAAAACAATGAAGTACTATGTCAAAATAAAGAAAGATACAGGCAACATCTATAGGTGGAATTGGAAGAAGCAGTAAACCAAAGAAATAGTAAAAAAAAATGTTGGTCAATAGTTGAAAAAGATATGAAAGATTATAGTAAAGAAATTGACACAAATATTGAACCCAGTATCTGGGTACAGCATTTCAACCCCCCTTTTTTAACAACCGTGACTATATAACAAAACTAAAGGAGGACTTGCATGCAGAATCTTGGATTCCCTTAGAAAAATATATTTTAATAGAAGAAATAGCCTCAGCATTAGAATCATTTTTGGCACACAGGGCACCAGGCTCAGATGAGGTCCCTCTAGATGTGATATGGAAAAGAAAATCATTATGGATCCCTTTTCTGTACAAATTATTCAAATAAATACTGTAGATTGGTAAAATTCCTGATAGCTGGAAAGAAAATACAAAAGCCCCACTATTCAAAACAAGCATTTGTCAATGCCGAATGTTTGCTTGCTGGCATTGTCAGTGGTAATGTAGAAGTTACAGAGCTGCGTAATAGGAATGGTAGTGAAGTACTGAACTGAAGCCAACCCCACCACCACCCTGCAGAGAGTGACAGGCATTGGGGTGTGCATTTGGGTCGCCAGGCATAACGTGTCTTCGCTATTTCACCACACCCCACCCTGCAGACACTGACAAGTGTCACGGTGTTCCTTGGGGTCTTTGGTCTAATGCACTCCCATTTCATTAGAAAATGCGGTGAGATGGGTGTGATATAGAGAATGGGGTGAACTTTGGGGCTGAAGAGTCCAAGGCATACCTCGATGCCTCTCACTGGCTGCAGGGTGTGGAATGGTATAAGCATTACAGGCAAGAATCCCAAGTCACACCCTGATGCCTGTCATTCTCTACAGGGTTGGCGTTATGGTTGGAAACCCTAATACCGCAGGCATTGTTGTGTTTTCACCCAAATTTTCAACATGTTTTTGTGACCCCACCTCATGAAC
The DNA here is from genome assembly GCA_016271365.2 of Neoceratodus forsteri. Taxonomy (NCBI): domain Eukaryota; kingdom Metazoa; phylum Chordata; order Ceratodontiformes; family Ceratodontidae; genus Neoceratodus; species Neoceratodus forsteri. The sequence continues at coordinate 625,446,447 of CM057458.1, read as the reverse complement.
AGGGGAATATCAGTTTGTTAGCTGAAAGCTGCTTATGCACAGCGACTACGGCATTTAGCACCACAGGTGCAAAAACATTCCGAACAGGATGTAAAAAATGACAGCTGTACTGTTCATGGGGAGGTGTAAAAAATGGCAATGTTGCAAATCTGCAGTAAAAATATTTAAAAAAATGGTGAAGTCATGAGCGTACATAGAAACTGTGCAACGCACACCCGTAATATAATTAGGTTGGGGATATTTTACAGCAGATTGTCAACTCAGGCATTTTGGCCTCTGATCATGAACAGTGTCACTGTGATTTTCTTTATCTGTGCCGAACAATGATTTCCACAGTGACCATTCATCTCAGCGCTGAAAGTGTGAAAACACACTTCAGCCATGTTGTGAAAATGACAGCTGTACTGTTCATAAGGAAGTGTGAAAATGCCACTGGTGAAAATCTGACTGAAAATATTACAAAGTCATGAACTTACGAGGGTGTGTGGAAACTGCGATTGCTCACTCATAACACAGTCATTTTATGGACTTTGTCACCAAATTTTCAACATAGCCATTTTAAGACCTCTGCTCATGAACAGTGTAACTGTGATTTTCTTAATCTGTCCTAAACATTGCTTCGAGACACCAACAGCACCATTGTGCGCTACATGTGCGAAACACATTTTGGGCGACATATGAAAATGGCAGCTGTACTGTTCATAAGGAAGTGTAATAAAATGGCAATGTTGAAAATCTGGAGTGAAAATATTAAATTTGCCAAACTACGAGCATGCATAGAACTGCGAACGCACGCTCAGTAAAACAGTCATTTTTAGGATTTTTCACCAAATTTTCAACATAGCCATTTTAAGACCTCTGCTCATGAACAGTGTCACTGTGATTTTCTTAATGTGTCCCATACATTGATTTTGCACATACTGCCATTGTGCACTACATGGCGGAAACACATTTTGGGCAAGATGTGAAAATGACAGCTATACTGCTCATAAGGAGGTGTGGTAAAATGGCAATGTTGAAAATCTGGAGTGAAAATATTGAAAATTCGCGAACTTACGAGTGTGCGTAGGAACTGCGCAATGCACCCTCGTAAAACAGTCATTTTTAGGAATTATTTCACCAAATTTTCAACATAGCCATTTTAAGACCTCTGCTCATGAACAGTGTCACTGTGATTTTCTTAATTTGTCCTGTACATTGATCTCGCACACCGACTGCGCCATTGTGCGCTACATGGGTGGAAACACATTTTGGGTGAGATGTGAAAAATGACAGCTGTACTGCTCATAAGAAGGTGTGGTAAAATGGCAATGTTGGAAAATCTGGAGTGAAAATATTGAAATTTCGTAACTTACGAGCCTGTGTGGAACTGCTAGACGCACTGTAAAACAGTCATTTTTTGATTTTGGCATCAATTTATTAGGTTTTGAGACCTTCTCATGAATGATGTCACTGTGATGGTGTATTAGGATCGAGGAGTGATTTCGCAGTCACTGCACGTAAATCACCCTTCAGGCCCGAATAACACCATGATAGTGACATCATTCATGAGAAGGGTCCCAAAACCCCATGTTGAAAATTTGCAAAAATTCCCAAAAATGCCCGAGATATGCAATAAAGTTGAAACCCCCTATGTAACCCATTATACAGCTTACCGGCATTTCCTCAGTTCGCGGTCGGCTTTGAAGAGTGCAGACGTGTTCCTGGTCCACCGAAGATCGTCTACCGGAGTCCGAGGTAAGTATGAGGTGAGGGGTGTGGGGAGGCTGGGTACGCAGTGGGTGGGTGCGGGTTGTGGGAGGGGTTGAGACGCTGCGGGACAGTTTTATTTTACAGGTTTAAAAAAAAAAAGACATCATGGACATTTGCCATGCTGGGGTGGGCTCCCAGCATGGCACAAGGACTTGGGGGGGTGTTCAGCCGATGGGGGATTGGGCACCCCCGCCAGCCAAAGGACTACAGTGCTTACCACGCTGGGGTGGGCTCTCAGCGTGGCACCTACAACTGGGGGGTGGGGGACACAGCTCAGCAACTGGGTGGACGCAGTTCAGCCGATGGGGATTGGGCACCCCGTCAGCTATACAGTACGAGGGCGCGCACGTCTGTCTGTGCGTGGGGGAGCTGCTCGTGAGCAGCCGATATCTTATCAGTGCTCACTCAAGCGTAGCTCCCTCTTTCAACTGTATGCCACTGCATTTTGGACCGTGTCATAGACAGCTCCAAAATGCATTGGCTTACAGGGGCTGCACCTGCCAGCCCACTGACTGAATTGGAGGAGGAGGTGACACACCTCCGAAATCTCCGATGAAGGCACTATGTTTCTTGCACATGCGTGTAAGCAAACATAACAAACATAAAAAGGGGAGAAAAAAAATGACCTGAGCTGTTACAGGCCTGTAATAAGAGATTGCACCAAAAAATATTTGCAAGAATTATCAATAACAGAATTACAAATTGGTTGAAAGAAACCCATCTATTAGATGAAGCTCAAGCCAGCTATAAAGCTAAGCATTCCACCACTGACCAGTGTTTACTGTGGCACATTTAATTTATAAATGCAAAACAGTTATAAAACAAAAAAATGTATTGTACATTTGTGGATCTTAAAGTTACTTTCATTAAAGTAAACAGAATCAAAATGTGGGAAAGATTAGAAAAAATGGGTATGGAAAAAACAATAATAAACATAATTAAAGTTATTTAACAGGATGACTGTGCATACATAAGAGACAATGCTAAGAGTGACAAGAGTGAGAAATTAATCACCAAACTAGGTGTGAAACAAGGGTGCACCTTTTCCCCTATTCTATTCAAATTATATTGTAACTCAGTTCCACAAAATATGTATGATACAGATTTCCACTTGCCAAAAATAAGTAACAGTGCATGTCCTTATCTGGCTTATGCAGATGATGTCGTCCTGCCTTTCTACAAGCTATATTGGAATGAAATGAATGTTAAAGAAATTTCACACAAACATGCAAAAATGCTGATTTACAGATTAATTATGTTAAAACCAAAATTAAGGTATTTGATGGGAATAACAGGAAATTCAAATATTTTATAAATAGGAAGGAAATGGAAGTGGTTAGTAACTTTTGTTCTCTTGGACTGTCACAGGAGGGGACAGGTAGTTAGCACGTAAAAGAATTAGAAAACACAGCAAAAAGATTCTTACCCAGAAAGAGCTCTTTTTCTTATAAATATGGGGGAAACTCAGTAGAAAGTTATATTAAGGTAATTAATGCCAAAATAAGGAGCCAACTTCTTAATCAGGCAGAAATATGGGTCGCTTGCTCAAATAAATACAAATATCGAACCATGCTTAAATAAATTTTACAAAAAAAACTTTGGGGCTCCCGAATGGAACCCCATCAGCACTGGTATGGGCTGAGTTGGGACAATTCCCTGTGGAATGCCAAATTAAACAAAGGCTAATAAACTATTGGCTTAGAGCTTATGGGATGGCAGAACGCAGGCTGCCAAGACTATGTATAGAAGAATCCATCAATTACTTGAGGCAAAATATAGTTTTTCCTAACATTTCTGTCAGAGACAAAACCGGGTAACGGATGAAGTAAGGAACAAGGCCAGAGAAATGTTCACACAAAGAGACATGGTGTTATGCAAACAGTATAAAATATACACATGGCTAACAAAAAACAAAAGGAAACATAACTTGGAATATTACCTACTGTAGTAGCTATTAAAGACCCTAATACAGTGAACTCCTGATATGGCGTATGCAGATACCATGGACAACCAGGGGAGGCAGACGTTTTTTCAAAACCAAAACCATGGCTATAGGCTTCAGCAGCAATGTTACATGTTTATGTGGATGTTAAATGCTCGCAAATGTGGACAGCTGAATGTGGTCATTATGGCAGTTTGAGTCATTGATTGCAGCTGGCGCTGTCAACTGCTTCAATTGACAGTTCGCTAATGTACTAATGCTGGCACTGCTTAAGCAATTCAGGCATTTGCTCACTAGATTGCCTGCTGTCAGCTGGAGTTTTGTTTTGCCATGTCCAAATGGCCAGGAATTCCACTTGCTCATAAAATTTAGCTGTTGCAAACTGATGCACTGCCAAAGATGAGTGTCTGTGACCTGGCAGCCCATCTTTCACTGCCGAAATCTACAGTGTCAGACCTGCTGCACAGCAGAGAGCAGCTGTGGTCTGAGTGGCACTTCGACCAGAACCCTCATAGAAAACGGAAGAGAGAGGGTAAAGATTCTGAAGTTGAGGATGCTCTCCTGCTTTGGTTAACAGTATGGGAGAGGGAGGCTATGGTGAGTGGCCCGTTGCTGTCTGCTAAAGCAAAGCTGATCGCAGATGCACTTGGCAAGGAGGATTTTAATCCTACAGATGGATGGCTTCAGAGATGGAAGGTGTGCAATAACACCTGTTACTGCTATGCACATGGGGAGAAGCAAAATGCTGATGAGTCTGGTACAACAGATTGGGTTTGGGATGTGCTGCCAGACATTCCATCAGAGTATGCTGCACAAAACATCTTCAATGCAGATGAAACAGGATTATTTTTCCATTGTGTTGGCAGGGAACTTTAACTTTTAAATCCAATCTCCCACAGGGTAAAAAAAAAAGGGTGTTTGTCCTAGCCTGTTGTAACATGACAGGGTCAGAGAAAATGGAACTAGTTGTGGGTAAATCTGCAATGCCATGATGCTTTAGAGGTGTTGCTCAACTGCCTGTTGCATACCCCAGCAACAAAACTGGCTGGGTGACCAGTGAAAATTTTTTTTTTTGAAATTCAGAAAGCTTTATTAATTATTACAAAATACAAATTACTAAATCACAAACAAACACCAACAGTATAATGAACCAGTACCGTTATATGATATATTGTCAGGAGAAAGGAAACTAACCCCCTCCCACAACCCTCCCTACCACGTGAACTCCCGTCCAACACTTCCCCCCCAAATGGAGTATGCACAACAGAAGGATAAAATAGATGAAATTACAAAATATGAAATAAAAAGGAAAAGAGAGAAAATGGTTAAGTTGAGAAGTGAGGAGAGGGAACATCTAATTAACAATCTAGATAAGAAGCACATAGCTTGCCCCATGTTTTATTAAATAAAGCTATTTTATGTCTACGGCTGGCAACCATCCGTTCTGTCCGTAGTAAGAAGGAAAGTTCCTGCAGCCATTCCTGATAGGAAAGGGAGACCTGATCTAGCCAGTGTCAGAGGACCAGTTTTTTAACTGCCAAAGAAATTAGAGCAATATAATACTTTTGTTCCTTGACTGTAATAGAGCTATAATCCCTGAGGATACAAATCTCAGGGGTGAAAATTCCTGATAAACCTAGCAGTGGATTAGCTCTGTCCTGTATAACCTGCCAGATGGGGGACACCCTATTGCATGACCTGAAAAGGTGTAACAGGGTACCTTCTTCAAGGCCACATCTAACACAGGCAGTTGACAAGCAACGACCCATCCGGAAAAGCTTAGTGGGAGTGTAATATAAGTTATGAAGAATATGAAACTAAGTGAGATGGAGTCTATCTTGGGATATATATCTGTAAAGGTCTTTCCAAATATGACCCCAATGAGGAGCAGCCTTAGGCAGGAGCTCTAACCAAACATTGGGACATCCGAGGGAGCTGGGGGTCATTTTATCTAGGATAAGAGAGTAAATTCTAGAAATACCATGGGGGTTCTTGGCCGATTCCTGCAGTGAGTCCAGGAGGGAAGCTTGATTGTCACCGGTGAGGGACAATCCAAAGGTTTGGAGAAGCAGATGTCTCAGTTGAAAAATCTTGAAGATACTAGTAGAGCTTAAATTGAATTTCTGAAGAATGTCTGTGGAAGAAAGCAGCAAACCCTGAGTGAAAGTCTGCTACCTTGGTTCTTGCAAATTGTGGGATCCAGGCAGGAGATAGAATATGCCCCCCTATTTTGATGTTATTCAAGAATAGAGGTTGTGAAACACCATTTTGAAGCTGTAACTTGAAGTAATTGCAGAATTGAGAAAAAAAAAACCTTCAAGGATATACCTATGGTGGAGTTCTGGAGAGATTTCGGAAGAAATTTCCAGTTAGAAAAAAAAGGGAGACACCAGATAAACCAGATTTATGAATCAGAGAAGATTCCACTTGAAGCCAGGTAGGTGTATAATTAGTATTCTCAAAGGGGGTTGAACATTGAGCCATTGAAGACTTTAGAGAGATGACTCACCCAATAATAGAATAAAATGTTAGGGAGCTTAAGACCACCAAAATCCTTAGGAAGAGACAATTTGGAGTAAGCCCTCCTAGGAGTTTTATCCAGCCAAATGAATCTGGTGATCACTAAGTGGATCCGCTTAAAAAAGGAAAAAGGTAGCTATATATTCAACATGTTTAAAGGATAAAAAAGTCAGGGTTGAACATTCATAACATAGAAACATAGAATTTGATGGCAGATAAGAACCGCTTGGCCCACCTAGTCTGCCCATTTCCCTACCTAACGGATAAGCTGCAGATCCTAGTTAACCAACAGCCTACTTCCTCCTAACCCCACTAGAATTGCCTTATGTCTGTCCCATGCATTCTTGAATTCCCCCACTGTTTTTGACTCTATGACCTCTTCAGGAAGGCTGTTCCATGCATCTACAACCCTCTCTGTGAAGAAATACTTCCTCACATTACCTCTGAGCCGTCCCCCCTCTATCTTCAAATTGTGCCCCCTTGTTCTTGCACATCTCTTTTTTTGAAAGATGCTACCCTCTTGGACTTTTTTGATTCCCTTGAGGTATTTGAAAGTTTCTATCATGTCCCCCCTCTCCCTCCTTTCCTCGAGGCTATACATCTTAAGCTCCTTTAGTTTTTCTTCATATGCTCGAGGTTATACATCTTAAGCTCCTTTAGTCTTTCTTCATACAGTATGTCTTCTGGTGCAGACCCTGTACCATTTTGGTTGCCCTCCTCTGGACAGCCTCCACCCTGTCTATGTCTTTGCGGAGATCGGGTCTCCAGAACTATACACAGTACTCCAGATGTGGTCTTACCAACTGTCTGTACAGAGGGCCAACAACTTTCTGTTTTCTACTGGTGATGCCTCTCCCTATGCATCCCAGTATACCCCCAGCTCTCCTTACTGCCTTCTCACACTCTCATCTTATTCACTTTTATTCTGCCCCATAGGGATAAAGGGAGGGCTCGCCATCTAGAGAGGTTGTGTTGAAGAACACAAACCAGGTCATCAAGATTGAGTTTCTTTAATAAAGTATGAACTCAGGTCAGGTAAATACCAAGGTATTTAATTTGACTGGGAGACCACTTCATACCGGACCGGAGGAAATTGGCTCTGTATGCAAAGTGATTCAGGGGAAAAATTTCAGTTTTCTCCAGATTAAGTTTATAGTTGGAGAAAAGACCGAATTTGCTAATAACCTGGAGTACTGCAGCTAAGGAATTAGAGGGTTGGGAGAAGTGCAATAAAATATCATCTGCATAAACTGAAAGCTTATGAATGCTGTCTACTAAGGGGACACCAAAGATATCTGGAGAAGATTTAATTAGCCTGATTGGAGGTTTTAAGTAAAGGCTGAAAAGGAAAGACAATAGGGGGCAGCCCTGTCTAGTCCCAGTATGTAGGGGGAATTTGGTAGAGAAAACACTGTTGCTATATATGTTAGCAAATGGAGAGCAATAGATAATGCAGATCCAGCATAGAAAAGATTGAGGGAACCTGAATTTTTGCAAAGTGGCAAAAAGAAAGGCCCAGTCCACCCTATCGAATGCCTTTTCAGCATCAAGGTAGATCAGAACCATAGGGGTAGATGCATCGCTAGCAGTGGAAAAATATGTTCAAGAGTGTGAAGATGATCTGCAGAGGTGTGACCATGTATAAAATCAACTTGCTCTGGGCTAAGAAGGGGAGACCAAACCCTACTGAGCCTGAGAGCCAGAATTTTCAAAAGAATTTTAAGATCGCAGTTTGAGAGTGAGAGGACGATAACTCGAGACCAGAGTTGGAGATTTGCCCGGTTATAGAAGAACTGTAAGAGCCTCTAACAGAGAAGGATCTAGAAAATTGGAAGTAAACATATACTGAAACAAACTAGGTCTTTAGAGAAAACTTTATAAAAATTGGAAGGGAAGTCATCTGGGCTGGGAGCCTTGTCAAGTGCCATACCATTAACAGCATCTGAAATGTCAAAGACCGAGGCAGGAGAAGAGAGCAAAATACATTGTTCAATGGAAAGATGTGGCAGCATGGCTGAATCTAAATAAGCATCGAGGTCCTGAGTTGGAACCGGTGGAGACCTTAACATACTAACATACTAGATGCCAGCAGAGTAGATCTATTGGTCTATCAAGTCTGCTCATGCTTCAGCACCCTGATTGGGTATTGTAGCCCTCTGTCTCCTTCCACTGTTACTCCATCCCCCAGTCCTGCCCCCCCAGGCAAACCAGCCTCTGCTTCACCCCTTGCCTATTCCTGTCCCACCCTCTCTTGAATCCCTCCACCATAGCTGCCTGTACCAGCTCCCCGGGCAGCGCATTCCACGGTTCCACCACTCTGTCAGTTAAGTACCTCCTCCTCCTTTACCCCCTAATCCTAACACCCTCAATCTTCCAACTGTGTCCTCTGGGGATTCCACCCTCCTTCAGTCGAAAGATCCTATCTCGGCTTTCCTTATTTACTCCCTTGAGGTGCTTGAAGACCTCAATCATGTCCCTCTGGTCCTTTCTCTCCTCCAGCGAGAACAGGTTGAGCTCCCCTAGTCATTCCTCATATGTCATATCCCCAGGCCCCCTATCCTTCTGGTTGCTCTCCTCTGAACCCTCTCCAGGAGTTAGATGTCCCTCCTTAGGTGTGGCCTCCAGAACTGCACACAGTACTCAAGATGTGGTCTAACCAGGCTGTTGTACAGTGGCAAAATCACCTCCTGTTCCTTGAGATAATCCCCCTAGCGATGCATCCCAGCATCCTATTTGCCCTGACTGCAGCCCCCCTGCACTGCTCTGAACTATTCATGTTAACATCCACCAAGACACCTAGGTCTCTTTCCTCTGCTGTGGCCTGAAACTCATCCCCCCCCCAGGAAGTGCATATAGTTGGGGGGTTCCAGCCCTAGGTTTAGCACCTTGAACTTAGAGGAGCTAAATTTGAATTTCCAGGTGCAGGACCACTTATCCAGAGTATCCAGGTTCTCTTGCAGGGCCAGTCTCCCCTCCTCCGCCTCCACCACCTCCCCCAGCTTAGGGTCATCCGCAAAGAGACTAATTTCACACCTGATACCTTCCCTATTGGAGATGTAGGTGTTAAACAGAAGTGGCCCCAGGACAGATCCCTGTGGGACCCCACTTATGACCTCCCTAGCAGACGAAACTCTCTGACCACTACCTGCTGAGTGCGACTTGAAAGACAATTTTCAATCCACCTAACCGTCAATGGGCCTACCCCCATCCTCCCCCAGCTTCTCCCTTAGGCCAGTGTGACGGACCCAATCAAATGCCTTGCTGAGGTCCAGGAACAGTACATCCACCGGTCTCCCCCTGTTGAGTGCTGATGTCACCTACTCATAGAACTCTACAAGGTTTGTTTGACATAATCTACCTGGCACAGACCCATGCTGCCGGTCATCCAGGTAACCCTTCTCCTCCAAGAAACCTCCCAACCTTTCCTTAAGTATGCTGTCCATTACCTTCCCCACCACTGACATCAAACTTATGAGTCTATAGTTTCCTGGCTCTTCTCTTGATCCCCTTTTATGGATGGGCACAACATGCACCTGCATCCAATCCCTTGGCACCCTCCCTGTCTGGAGCGACAAGTTAAAGAGATCCGCTAATGGCACACCCAAAACATCTGCCAACTCCCTCAGTACTCTGGTATGAATAGCATCAGGCTCCGGAGATTTATCCTTTTTTAGGGACTGGAGGGCTTCCCACACCCGACCAATAGGAATATCGGCATCTGTTCCCCCTCCCCCATTCAGCAGAACCAGCCTATCTCACCCCTGGCCTACCTCCCCCAGCGGCTTGTTCTTCAGCAGGTACCCCAATAGTCAGGTCTTCTGCACCTTCCGTGTCCTTTAACCCCTTATTTTGAAGCTCCCCAGCCTCCTCCATAGTGAACACTGAGGCAAAGTACTCATTCAGTACCTCCGCCTGCTCTCCAGCCCCTTCCACCCACCCCCCAGCTGTCCTCAACCTACTGAGCTGGCTCTTGACCTTCCTCTGCTCACCAATATACCTAAATAACCTCTTTTCTCCACCTCATATCCCATGTGCCAGCCTCTGCTCTTTACAGGCCTTTGCCCCCTTCACCACTCTGGTGATTTTCCTGGTCACAAGGCGATAGTTCGCTCTATCCCTCTTTCCTCTTATTTTTTTTGTACCTACTCTAGGCAGCCTTCTTCTCTCTTACTGCCTCCTGGACCTCCTTGGTCTACCAGCATGGTTTACGAGACCTACCGCCCTTGTGCTTCACTCTTGCACTGGTTCTGGTGGCCTCCTGTAACCCCTGCTTTATGATCTCCCACCTACCTTCCACATCAAAACCTGGTTTTATCTCCCGCAAATGCCCCTTGAGAATATCCCCCATGTTCTGAAAGTCCGTCCCCCTAAAATGAACTGTCATTGTCCTTGAATGATGCCCCTCCTCCCCCGAGTTTAAGCTGAAACCAGACTGTGTTGTGGTCTCTCCCAGCCAGTGGTTCTTCCACAGCCAGATCTTGTACAAGATCCCCATCTGCTAAAACCACATCTAGGATATGACCCTTTCTCATTGGGTCCATGACCTGCTGATTGAGGAACGCATCCAGGAAGCCATCCAGCAGCTTCTGCTCCCTGGTTACAGTGGACGTCATAGTACCCCAATCAGTAGCTGGCATATTAAGGTCCCCCATCAACACCACTCCTTCCCCTTCCAGTCCACACCTCCTTAGCAATGTCACGGGGGGAGAATCTGATAGTGCCATCTTGGCTGGAAATAGCAGTGATCATCCGGGAGGTCTCACATTGTTTTAAATGAAGGGCTAACAGCCTACCCGCTTTTTCACCCTGATCTACATATATAGAGCAGGTTTTTAGAATGGTGTGTTCGGCCTCATTGCTAAGTAGTTCAGCATACTTATGTCTAAGGGAAAGAAGGGTATTATAGGCATCTTGGGGAGAGGAGGGCTGGATGGATTGCTCGAGTGCGAATCCGGGCAAGAAGATCATAGGCTTCCTGAACATGGAGCTGCTTCTTTTTTGAGGCTAGGTGAATGAACTTGCCTCTTAACAAGCATTTAAGAGCACACCATTCATGGTCCCCTCTAGGTACAGAACCTGAATTTGTCTCGGCAAAGGATTGGATCATTGCCCTAATTTTATCAACAATGAATTTATCTTTAAGAAGCTGAGTGTTAAGCTTCCAGGAGGTATCTTTCTGGAGAGTCAGGGAGATATTAATTGAGACCCATGTGGGCGTATGATTGGAAAGAACAATTGGGGTCAGGCCACAATCTATTACACCCCGGAGCTCTGCCTGACTAAGAAGAATATAATTGAGACAGGAAGAGGAGTGATGAACAGCAGAATAAAAAGTGAACTCGTGTGCCTCCGGGTTAAGAATTCTCCAAGGATCACAGATCCCCAGTGAGTCTGAGAAGTCACAAATAGCACGCTGAGAGGGAGAAGGGGGGCCAGGAGTACCACGGGAATGATCCAAATCCTGCGTTAAAGTGGTGTTCCAGTCCCCTCCAAGGAAAAGAGTTGCAGGTAGAAGAGAGGCTAGTCTGTCAGATAGCTCCGTGTAAAAAACTGGATCCTCATTTACTGGTCCACAGACATTGGCCAGAACAATCTCTCTTTGATAGAGAAGGCCTTTCATAAAAATAAAACGTCCATGTTGGTCTACTACTGTACTAGAGGATTGGAAAGGGAGACTTTTATCAATTAGGATTGCTACACCCCGGCTTGCTGAGGTATAGCCAGCTGCAAGTACTTGCCCAATAAACATCCTATGGAGGCAGGTGGCCTCCTCCTGAAGGAGATGGGTCTCCTGTTAAAAAAAAAATATTTTACTTTGTAAAAGGGCAAGGTGTTTAAGAACTTGGTATCTTTTTAGCTGGTCCCTAACTCTTCGAACATTCCAAGTTGACATTTTAACCATACCTTGTATCATAATTCAGGTATATAGTAAAACCAGGAAGGAAAAAACAAGAAAGTGCACACTTCATCATCTCTCCCCCTAGACTATCTAAATTACCACAAGCAAATACATAGGAAGTTGCTAGGAACCTTGCAGTGATGTATTTGAATAGACTAGACTGGAAAACTAGCATTGGGGATACCCATGAACCCCCCCATTCCACAAAATAAAGGATTCCATGAAGTTGTAACAGTACTGCATCTCCCCCACCACTCCTCCCCCAAAACCATAAAAGCAAAAACCCCTGGTTACCACCCCGCCGGATATGAAGAATGAGCCAAACAGAATATATAAAAAACCCAGCTTCCCCTAACCCTGAGATGCCTGCTAATAAAATGAAAAAAGGATAGCAATTCAATGTGGCAAAAGGATAAAAAACAAAGTGTTAGTTTCAGGAAACTATATCTCACAAGCCATAAAAAATGGCTTGATGAAATGCAATAATAGTGAAGCCAAGAACAAATCATGGTACAACTTCCCTGAGGAGGTAAGCCAGTAACAGAGAAGGAATCGGCAAAGGGGAGATAATAACAACAGATCAAGTAGCGCCCCCAAAGTTGGAAAAGCAAGGCACCACCCCCGAAACAAAATTGCGATGCACTCCAGCCCAAAGGTTGCTAGGACTCAGGATACCCCCGCCCCCCAATACTCAAGCTAAGGCACTTCGATTGGCTGTCTCATCAGTACATGCCCAACAGCCGAAGGAGAGGTTATAAAGTAGAAACAGAAGAGCATTAGAGTTGACCCATAGCCACATTGATAGAATAGGGACACAAGTTATATAGCCCACACCAATTAAATAAAAGCATTGTCAGCAAAGACAGTAAATAATAAAATTAAGTTAAGGAAGAGTGAGAGGCTGCCTGACGAAACAAAAAATAAAAAAAAAGGGACTTGGAACTTGAAAAACAATGCTGTCCTGAAAGGGGTTCAAGCAGGGAGAACATCAGTTCAATATGTTGTACAGGGGAAGAAAATACTGGTGCACAAAACAGTCCCACAGAAATATTGTCCCAAATACCAAAGAACTAAGTTCTTAAGTCAGCAAGATGGACCCCATATTGGACCAGAAAGCTTTCCCGATCTCGAAAGAAAGTGCGGATAGAGTCCTTCAGATGGAGTAGCCAGAAGCAGGGATCAGCAACAAAAAGAACAAGTAAACAATCCCAGAGTCTTCCAGAAACTGAAGCAGCACTTTGCCAGATAAGCAGTAGGGCCCATTTCAGGTAATTTTAAATAGATTGGGAAGGCACGTAGAAAGATCTTGAGAGGCTTGTTCAGCAGTGTCGTAGGAGTGCCACTGACAAGCAATGTTAACTTGTAGCTTAGCAGGATATAGCATACAGAATTTAACGCTATAGCTATTAGTTTGGAAACAGTAGGATGAAAAGCTGCTCTTTTCTGTCTAGTTTCTCCTAGCAAGTCTTGAGTGAGCCGTAGGGGGCAACCTACCCAAGTAACACTCTGTAATTCTCTGGATTTCAGGAGAACATGTTTTGTTTTTCAAGAAAATTGAGAAATTTGAAGATGAAGGGACGTGGAGGAAGTCCCTCTGCAGGATGAGGGCGAAGGGAATGATGTGCTCGTTCAATAAGATAGGTGGGGTTATGGGGTGAAGCCCCAATGATTTTGGTTAACAGTTTCTGGATAAACAGGATAGGAGAGGAGCCTTCAGCTGTTTCAGGGAGTCCAAAGATTAATAGGTTGTTTCTATGGCTCCTTCCTTCCAAGTCTTCTGTCTTGTCCTGTAATTTCTTAATCTGCTGATGAAGGTGGACGATCTCGGGGTCTGTTTGTTTTTGCCAGCGTTCCAGAGAGCTAGTACGGGTCTCAGCATCACCGAGCCTCCTGCCCAGCTCCCAGAGATCTGATCTCAAAGATTTTAATTGAGGTAATAGTTTGTAATGCTTCCTTTGTTGTAATTCCTGTAAAAAGCGGTCCTCTGTGAGAGGTATGGCAATAGAAGGTGAGGAGTGTTGACGGCTCGCTTATTGGGAATGAGCCTTAGCCTTTTTAGCTGATTTTTCAGGCATAGTAGGTGGTGTGTGTCTCGGCTGGGCCTGCCGCATATCAGCTTCCATCTCGACGGGTTCCCGACGTGGGTGACCGAATTAGCGAGATAATTAGAAAACGGACATGATCACTAAATGATGACACCGGTCTTATGTAAAAATGAATCCTAAATTAGCCCGGTGAGCTCGATTAAGGCGGAGAGAGGAGAGAGCTTGAAGACAGAGCTACCATCCAAGCCTAGGCATCACATGATCTCCTGACCAGTGAAATTTTCACCGAACGGATCAGGTCATGGTATAAAAAACTTTGGGGCCGGGAGACCACGTGACGTCTATGGAGGGGTAGCTGCTGCAAACCGGAGCTCCCGCACCTAACCGGCGATCCTGCTGTTCCCGACCTTCAATTTCGCCCCTTTTCACCTCCCTGAGCTACTGGATTAGTGGACTGATTTGTTTAACTTCCCTCTGGAGCCCTGATCGGCATTGGGATGCAGGCGGGCGATCAGGAATCAGAAGCGAAGCGGCCTCGCCGTGGCGCTTCACCAAACACCGGGAAGAGGCGCTTCTGCGGAAACATTGGCAGCGATTTAGCGATAATCAAGGAGGCTTTCTTCAAACTCGTGGATGAAATGGCTGAATTTAAACCAGCTCTCACTGGCTTGCCGTCGGGTGACGGACACAGAGGCTCGTATATCATCTGTGGAGCGAGCGCTGATAAATCAAAACCTGTGGTTACTGAATGTGGAAAGCAGTGGCCAAACTAGAAGAGAGATGGATGACCTTGAAGGGCGAATGGCTTAATAACCTCGCTTTTACTTGGTTTGCCAGAAGGGGAAGAAGGACACAAATATGCTGCTTTTCTTACAAAAACTGCTAAGAAAATCTGCAAGCCCTTCACCAAATGGGCCAAAATATATCATCGAGAGGGGGCACTGAGCCTTGAGAGCTAGACCCCACCAACGGAACCACCACGTCCCTATTATCTTTAAATTGCTAAATTTTTGGATAGAGCACATTCTAAAAGAAACCAGGAAACTGTCTTCATTCCAATGGGAAGGCAACAAGCTTCGTTTAGTCCTGACCTGACCTGGAAAATGAGGCAGACCAGAGCTTCTTTCCGCCCTGTAACAGTTGTGGGCGGAGGGGATCGCCACGCATGTTATATCCAGCAAAGCTTGAGGTCACTACTAAGGAGGGGCAAAGCGTTATGAATCAGTGGATGAAGCTCTGAATTCACTCCAAATGCTGATGCCAGATTTGTTCCTAAAGGTTGAGCCACGAGATGTCTAACGCTGATCTAGTGGGCTTAGGCGCCCAAGAGACAGTATGATTAGACTATCACGCTGATGTATGGAACAGTGGACTATATTATGATTACCTCGGTGTTGCATTGAGGCTCCAAGGGCTTTACTATTTTTTTTGTTTATATATTTTATTCCACCAGGATGGACATTTCATTTCGAGCTGGACTGTTAAATGGTATACCTGTTATGACAGTTTTGTAGAAATAGATAATTTTTTGTATTGCCCAGTGGAGGGAGGTTAATTTAGTGTTACACTATAAGCGTACTGAAGTTATGAACATTTATGGGGCTGTTGTTACCAGGCTTGCCCAAAGTTTTATTGTCCTGACCATGTGATAGGAGGTCCGAATGGCCCAAGTTGGTATACCCCTTATATATGGTAGGGCTGGGTAACTTCAATCTAGGAGGGACCGTTGAGTTGTTTAGTTCTGTCGAGTAAAGGCTATCTCCTTCCCCCGCCTCTCCACTGAGTAACTTGTACCTTCATCTGTGGCAATGTTTAATAGGCTACTGTTGTTCCCTGTTGGGTCATAAATTAGCCATCGTCTGGTATGGTGGCGCTTGGAGTGGGTGGGGATGCGTCAACAGGCAGGGGATTCCCTTATAATAGGGCCAGTTCATTCCTATATGGTTCCTTTCCCCCTTTTCTCAGGGGGGGATTGGGGGGGGACTTTGCCTTTGAATGTTCGATTTGTTATCTTCTATAAGATTTTATATATGATTTCCTATTGTAATGATAATTCCAATATATTAGTTAAATTAGGCAACTCAAATAATTGTTGGGGTAAGGTACGTTGACCAATCCTTATTGGGGTTGTTACAGTCACAGAGTTTGCATGTCTTTAATGTTGTTGACTTAAGTTTATGTGTGGGTGTTGGGAGCCCTGACCTCTATGGCGCACTCTTTGATCAGTGGTAAGAGGAGTTGGCTTCGGGCCTTGGGGTGGTTGCTTACTGGTTTAGTTGGGGTGGATTTTTACAGGGGATGGGAGAGGTGGGATTGGTTAGGCTTTGGTTTCTTTGGTTTCGGCGGGGGCAGCTATCCGTACATTGCTCCAAGGGCAAGTTATGACCAATGACATCTAACCTGAATCTCCTGTCATGGAATATCAAAGGGGAAGGACAATTGTAAAAACACGTAGTCCTAAACCACTTAGACCGTTATCAACCAGCAATCGTCTTTTGCAGGAAACTCATGTCCTTTCAGACCACCTTTCCCATTTTAGGAAAAATGGGTAGGCCATGTTTGGGGCGGGTATTCTTCCTCAAGCCGGGTGTGGCTATTTTGATAGCCCTAAGTCCTTTTATACATTCGACACAATTGCTGATCCGAATGGCAGATACATTTTGTTTCTGGCAAGCTTGGAGGAAAGCCCTAGTATGGGATCAATTTATGGTCCCAATACAGAGACCCTCCTTTTCTCCCATCTGGCTGTGCTCTTGTCTCCTTTTAAGGAGTTGCCGCTATATTAGGGGGGCGACTGGAACCTTGTTCAGTCGGATATACTAGACAGATCGGCTTGTAGGAAATCATATTCTTCTTTGGCCCAACAAGCATTGGCTGAATGCAAATCTTTTTAGGCCTGATAGACCTGTGGAGGCTGCTCAACCCAACAGTTTGTGATTATACTTTTTTTCACGGTGCACAAGTCCTTTTCTAGGTTGGATTACTTTTGGTAAACTGCCAGGTTGTCCCTGAGATAAAGGATGCTGAGCATCTCCCAAGGTGATATCTGACCACTCCCAATTAAAATTGTTTGGGCCCGTCCTCCATCCCGAAGAGATCTTACACAGGGGCCTTAAATAATAATATATTTAAAGATACCCAGACTCTACAACATTTCCGTATCTTTTTGATAGAGTCAATTAAATTTAATTGGGGTACGATCTCGAACACTGACCAGTCGTGGGCTGCTCTTAAATCTGTATGGAGGGGAGAGCTAATTAGAATAGCATCGGTGAGGAAAGCCAAATATAACCGGAAGCTGTCCGATTATCTAATAAGGATCAAACAATTAGAGGCTATACTGGAGCACATGAGGACAGGTGACCATGAACAGGAGCTGGCCGCACTGAGAGCATGCTATGCAGGGGCTCTGAGAGATAAGGTTGTTAGCATGTCAACTAAATCCAAGGTGTTATATTTGGGGCAGGGCAGTAAAGCCGGGAAATTACTGGCCTGGCAGCTAAAACGCAAGTCTGACTCCAGATGGGTTCCAGCCCTAAAAATTCCTGACTCTGATAATTTGATCACTGACTCTAAGGGAATTCTACAATCTTTTGTCTCCTTTTATAGAGACCTATATTCGATCCGCCTCACCACATTATATCACAAATGCGGAGGTTCTTGGATGGAATATCACTTCCTAACCTGCCACAGGATTCTAAAGCAAAATTAATATCCCTATATCAAATGAAGAGATTATATCTGCTATTGACTCACTTAAAGCTGATAGGGCTGCTGGTCCTGACGGTTCTCGCTTTCTTCTACAAATTATTTAAAGCAGAAGTGGCTCCGCTGTTGAATGAGTTATTTACTTTTTGGTTTGATCATGGAGTGAGGGATGCGTCTCTCTTCGAAGCCAGAATAATTTTGTTACCTAAGCCAGGGAAGCCGACCGACTCTGTTAGTAATTACAGACCAATCTCTTTGTTGAACTTAGATGTAAAAATCTTTGCTAAAATATTAGCTACTAGACTTAAGAGTGTCTGGCGAGATCTGATTAGCATGGAACAAGCTGGCTTCGTGGAGGGACGCACCTCGGCAGACCATTTCAGAAAATTATTTTATTTAATGTCCACCTCTGAAGTTTCTAATGAGGATGCATCTTTAATTTCTTTAGAGCTGAAAAGCATTCGACCACGTGGAATGGGTGTATATGTTCGAGGTTTTAGTTAAATTTGGTTTTCCCTAACAATTTATACATTTAATTAAGATCCTTTACTCGTGTCCAACTGCTAGAATACAATGCAATAACCTGATATCTGATATTTTTCCTTACTGAGGGAACTCGTCAGGGCTGTCCGTTGTCGCCTTATCTGTTTAATTTGTATCTAGAACCCCTCATCAGAGCAATCAAGGTGGACAGATGGATTTTGGGCATTAAAATTGGAGACCAAGAACATAGACTGTCAGTATTCGCAGATGATGTTTTATTACATATTAGAGATACAACTTCATCTCTACCTAGAGTCCTTACCTTAATTGAAGATTTTAGTGGTTTTTCGGGTTTTAAACTAAACCTTGCAAAAACAACCTTTTTTCCTCTCTCGGCCACTCTTGTGAAAAGCTGGTGCGTGTCTTTAGGCTTACAGTGGCAGTCTAAATCCTTTGAATATTTAGGCATCCAGATCTCCAAGAACCTAGATGAGCTGGCCAAACTGAATCTATTACCTGTCCTTAAATCTATCAGAGAAGATCTGGATAGATGGTCGAAACTGCCATTGTCCTTCTCTGCGAGAACCAATATTATAAAAATGGTAGTTCTGCCGAGAATTCTTTACCCCCTCCTTAATCTGAATATATATCTTCCAAAGTCTTTTTTTAACAATCTATGTAGGTACTGCTCAGATTTTATATGGAAATATAAACCTCCACGCAGAGCTTATTATAAACTTTGTCGACTACGTAAGTTGGGTGGCCAACAATTACCGGACTTTTTTAAATACTACCTAGCCATTCATGCAGCTAGAGCGGTTTTATGGACCGGAAAAATTAGTACTTCTGCCATAGGCCTTGAGTTAGATAGGGCTATAGTTATGGATTAAAGCTAGATTTAGAATCCTCCTTTACACCCCTTGATTAAAGTACCAAGTAAAATTAGAAATACTCCTATAGGTTGGGATATTAGAGCTCATTCATCAGCTATATGCCTGTTTAAAGATTAACCCCGGTTCGATATGTTGCAGCCTCTTTAAAGAACCCCAATCTCTTAATTGGTAATCAACCTATATACCAATTCCCCTCAATATTTCCATCTAAAATTGATTACTGACTTTTATGTGGGCAATGCTATGCTCCGCTTTCATCACTAGCATTAAAGTTCGGGGTTAGGCCCCAAGCTATGTTAAGTTTGGCTCAAATTAGGAGCTGTATTCAGTCTTTTCTGAAGCACGGCAATAGATCTAACCTAGTGGGGGACCTTTGGATATATCTATCTGATGCCTGTCTATCAGGTAAATTGGTTTCTAAACTTTACCAGGGCATTCTTAAAAGACTGACCTTCACTCTTCTCCATCCCCTTTCATTGGGCAGTTAACATGTCTCTGAATTGGTCTGAGTCAGTATGGGAAAATTTGGACAGATACTTATGCCTTTATTAAGCAGGATAGATTAAAGAAATTCAGTTTAAATTACTGCACAACATCTATTGGTCCCCGCGGTTGTCTCGCTGGAATAACAATTTGCTCTCCAGCTTGTGAGAACTGTAATGGCTCCTTAGCTACTACCTTTCACAAGATGTGGTCCTGCCTTAAAAGTAGTGAGTTATGGGAGCTGGTCAAACGGGGATTGAGGCCTTTTCAAGATCTTTCTATTTTTCTCTCAGAGATTTGTGTGCTTGGGAGGTATGACTTTATCCGGTACTGCCTCTAGAGCCCGAATGGCACTGGTGGCAATGGTCACTAAGATTTATACGTCATTGGCGGAGACATGGACCCCTTCTTTCAAGGAATGGTGGGAGGAATTCATGAATGCTTTACTTGCTGAAAGGTCTGTTTATGTTGCCTCTAATACACAGCACAAATTTGACAAATACTGGAAAGGCTTTAATCAATGTCTGCGGGACAAGTTCATTTTTCTACAGTAGCGGTACTGAGAATACCTTTGGTCTCATTGGTCCCACTTGGATAATATTTCTTTCTACCAATATAACTTTCCTCCCTCCAACACTATCAATTTATACTTTTCTTTTCCCCTCAAAGTTTTTTGTTCTAGCTGAAATAATGGTTTTTAATATGATATTATTTATTTCCTGCTTTTATCAATGTTACGGATAGCTGCGGGGTGGGGGGTGGTTGGGATTGCTTATATATCCTTTTTTATCATTTGGTTTTCTTTTTTCCTTTTATTGGTTATTTTTTTTTGTTTAACTGCAAAATTATATTAGCTTTTGTATATTCCGTTCTACACCACCTGTGTACCTCTATCATTTCTATATACATTGTCTTATGGTGTTGTTGTTCTGTTTTAAATTAAAATAAAGTTATTGGCAAAAAAAAACAAACAAAAAAAAAACTTTGAGGCCATAAAATTACCCTTCTTCTTGATAACTTTACAGGACACCCTGGCATGCAGAACCTCCACAACATTAAGCTTATTTTTTTTACCATCTAACATCACCTCTATTATCCAGCCTGTTGACCAAGGTGTGATTTATTCAATGAAGCACCACTATGTGAGGGAAATGGGAGCCAGGGTGCATGATGAGCTAGACAGGGGGCAGGGGTGGGGAGTGGGGTGGACATCACTGCCATGGACTGTATAAAATTCATCATACTATGAGATGCTGTACCCATGCTCAAGAAAGTTTGGGACACTGTTACTGCTGAGACAATTAACAACTTCTTTGCCAAGGCAGGGTTTACTCAAGTAGCCAATCTACTGGAACAACTGGTGCCTACACCTGTTGGGAATTTAATCCCACCTCCACCTGGCCTTTTGGAACAAGATTTTGGCTCACTCTGTCATCTTGGAGACAACAATCCAGACACTGAACAGAGGTGACATGTCCCAGGTTCTAGATATCCTACAGTGAAGCAACAGCCAGACCGAGAGTGAAGCAGAGCAGGACAATCCAGACAAGCCAGAAAGTTTGTCCCTGTGACCACATCTGAAGTACGTTCTACTCTCTTAACACTCCGATGAGCTATTGAGCAGCATTTTGATGTGCAACCCGACTGGAGAATATAGAGCAGAGCTTTTGCACCTACACATCAGCTGCAGGAAAGCAGGCAACATTAGACAGCTTCTTTAAGTGATAGATGCCTGCTGTCTAAGTGAGTTAAACCACCAAACCACCCCCTTCCCTTCATGTTTTCAAAGAAGGATTTATTGGTTTTAACCACTACCAACTCCCCTCCTCGCAATTGCCAAACTGTGAAAAGCACAAGCTCTGGTAAATTACAGTACATTACATACAATACCATACATAAAGTGTGTTACACAATGTAATTTTTAAAGCACAGCTTGCTGGCAGCAGTTTTTACTGTCCTTCGCTGTCCTCAATGAGTGGCATATCCACAATCTTTTGTTAGGCAACAGCACCACCTGCCGGCAAGAACAGACATTGTTTTAGGCAGACAGAATGCTTATGCACAAAGCTGTCAGTGGTAAACATAGAAACATAGACTTTGACGGCAGATGAGGACTGCTTGGCTCACCTAGTCTGCCCATTTCTCTACCTACAGGATAAGCTGAAGATCCTAGTTAATCATCAGCCTATTTCTTCCTGCCCCCCCCCCCAAGAATTGCCTTATGTCTGTTCCATGCATCCTTGAATTCTCTCACAGTTTTAGACCCCACAACCTCCTCAGGAAGGCTGTTCCATACGTCCACCGCCATCTCTGTGAAAAAATACTTCCTCACATTGCCCCTGAGCCGTCCACCCTCTAACTTCAAATTGTGTCCCCTTGTCCTTGCACATCTCTTTATCTGAAAGATGCTACCCTCTTGGACTTTGTTGATTCCACTGAGGTACTTTAAAGTTTCTATCATGTCCCCCCTCTCCCTCCTTTCCTCAAGGGTATACATATTACACTCTTTTAGTCTCTCCTCATATGACTTCTGTTGCAGACCCTGCACCAGTTTAGTTGCCCTCCTCTGGACTGCCTCCATCCTGTCTATGTCCTTGCAGAGATGGGGTCTCCAGAACTGGACACAGTACTCCAGATGGGGTCTCACCAACTGTCTGTACAGAGGGATAACAACTCCCTGTTTTCTGCTGGTGATGCCTCTCCCTAGACATCCCAGTGTAACCCCCAGGTGGCGCTATCCCAAGGGCTACTATGCCTGCCTGACTGACTACTGACAGGTTGAGGGGCCTAGGTCCAACGGCGGGTACCTCCACCCAGAGGTCAGGGTTGGAACAGTCAGATATGACCTGGTCACAGCCCTCTGGGTCACTGCAAGGCCCCTTTCTTCCCACTAGTGGCTCACTAGCGATTCCCACGCTATCGTTTTGACTTACACTTACCCCGAGGTTGGGATGGCCAACTTGGTGCTGAGGACCCCCTGTAAAATAAGTTGCAGTTATAAAATAACCCATGCACAAAAGGGTAGCACAAACACGCAGTTCAAACAGTATACCTTGCAACAACAAATCTGGTTTATTAAGGGGGAAGTAACAAGGACGGGGGAGATCAGGTTGATTAGCTTACCACTCTAATATATGTATGTATATACACCTAGGGCACTGTGCACAGGCCAAACCTATAAGTCACTGTCTCTGGGTACCCAGGCGATAGAAGGCTAGCCTCTCGGTGCAGCTGGTTGGGGTCCTGACGCAGAAAACAAGCATTTGATACGTAAGAGGATTAAGTAGAGCAAGCAGGCTCAGGTCGTGTAGCCAGTAAAGTAGCCAGACAAATCTTGCCCTCCCAATGAACATCGGACAGGGAGCTACCCTGATTTAGCACTCACGACTCCTGCAGAAGGATCGCTCTCACATCACTTGCAGGACCAAGCCTGAGATCCAAAATCTCCACACATTTATATGAAGAGCAGAGGGGTACCATACCAAGCAGCTGCTGTATACTTCCGATCGCTTTCACTGCAAAAACCGGGCCAAACAACGCAGCTTCACTTGTCCTGACAGACCGAGCGCGATTGAAGCAGATTCTCCAGTCCTCTACAGGGTGAGCCTGGTAGGTAGCTGTAAACGTACAGCCTCCTCCACCTGCACTCCTCCATGGAAATTGTCCGCTCCTTCTGGCGATGCTATCGCCCGACTTCTTGGCCTGCCACACGCTCTTCCTCTGCAGCGACTTCCACAGCGCAGGAGCTAGTGCTCCTTCTACCTTCACGATCACCAACGACTCTGCCCCTGCCTGACAGTTGCAGGGCAGTTTCCTCTCCTTTACAGGGCTCCAGCTGGCTGCTTTGTTTTTGTCAGTCACTCCGTATGCCCTCTATTGGTGCAAAAAGGCGCCAGGGTCCAAACTACACTTCCCAGTAGCACCTGCCATATATTCCCCTTCAGGCAGGCTCCCAGTGGGAGTCCAAATTCTAATTGGTTCCAGCAGTCTCTATTTTAAAGCCCCCTTTTCCCAATTGGTCCACCTCATCAACTCGGGTCCAAAATGGAGGGGCTGAACACACAAAGTCCCAGATGCAAATAAGGCAGGTTAAACAAACTACATTTTTGCAATGGCACTTCATATTTTCCAGCAAACAGTTACATCTTTCCACCAAGCTCCCTCTGCTCTCTTAGTGACCGCAGAAATGGAGCAGTTCAAACAACCCCTTAAGTGGGATTCGAGCAGTAAACCCACTGTTCCCCTATACAAACTGATAAAGCCTGCAAGCAGGCAGCTCTTAAAAGAGACAGTACTAGAGGTTCTAAAATCACTCACAGCGTCCACACTTGAGTGGCCTTATGCTGAATGCCAGTTAGGCAGGGAGCACTTAGGCAAGCCCCGGGAAGGCTTTTAGGAACCCCCATTTGTAGGGGGGTTACACCCTTCCTGGGCTGCAAAGAACTTGGCATCCGCGTCAAGTAGTTACCCTTCAATCACTTTAAGGCAAAATAGTTTTAAACTGACAGACATCAGACCTTTTGTTACATACATTGGCACTGTATTACACAGTTTTCTGTTTTTTATGCAATATTACGCATAAAGACAACCTTTTTCTTCTTAAATCAGGTCATTACTTCCTGCCCATGACACCTGGAAAGAGGGGGCCCTTCCCTATCAGCAACCTGCGGGCTAACTGGAGCAGGGGTACTGTACTCAGAGGGCAATACTAACAGTCTGGAGTCATTTCCCAGGCTTAGTTTGGGCAAAGAGCTCAGGGACACGTATACCTCTTTATGGACTACATTCAGAGGCAGATCCACAGGCTGGCCCAGGGACTCACAGCTCAATCTCACTACAGGCTATACTTCTTGGCCAGTTCGTCTTGGGGTCTCGATAAAATTTCTGAAGGCTCCGACTCCATTTCAGCCCCGCTTGGATTGGTTGGGGAAACTTCTATAGGGGCAGGGGACCCAGAGTCTGAGATACCTTCGGGGACAGAGCCCTTTATTTCTGAACTCACCCCACCCGGCTCAGTTAGGGACATTTCTGGTACTAGCAGAGAACTACCAGGGCACTCAAAATATTATTTTTGCTCTGGCAAATCCCCAGTTGCCTCCACCACATCACTTCCTTCATCTGAGAACTCAGACAGTTCAGCCAATCCCAATGAGCTCATATCTTTGGATCTAATACCACTCACTTCTCCCTCCAGGAGCATTGGCTCTAGAGACAAAGCTGGGAGCTCAAACAGTCCAGGAAACCCAACTTCATCCCCAGGGTTGATTAAGGGGTTGCCCCTAAACAACTGGCTCAGTTCATAAGAAGGGTAGTACTCAGGATTATTCTCACTGTCCTCAGATACAGACTGGCCATCAACTTCAACAGCAGGGGTTGGCGAAAGTCTCTTTAGTTTAACTTCTGGGGAATCGCCCGGTCTTAGTTTTTTCTTGGCAGCCATTCTAGTCACAGGCCTAGAAGGGGGGGCGTTGGGAAGTTCAGCCTCTATCAAAATCTGTCCAATTGGTAGCAGATGATTTCTATGTATTGTTTTCACATCCTTTGAGTTGTTCTCAGGTCGCACTTTGTATGCAGGTAAATCTTTCAGCTTTCCCACAACAATATGAGGGAGGTGACGCCATCTGTCAGCGATCTTATGCTTGCCACACAGTCCCAGATTCCTCAATAGCACTCTATCCCCTTCTCTCAGCTCCGTTGCTTTCACTTTCTTGTCATATCGTTCTTATTGGCCAGGTTTCATTTAGCAGCCATGGTCTGGGCTAGTTGGTAGGAATGATTTAGTTGGGCCTTCAACTTCTGCACATACTGTAGATGATTAGCTGCTTGAACCCCATCAGGAGAGCCCCCGAAACATACATCCACTGGCAGTCTAGCTTGTCTCTCAAACATCAATCTATACCGGGAAAATCCAGTGGCATCGCTTTTGGTGCAGTTATAAGCATGTACCAAGGTGTTAATCTGCTGGCTCCTTCTAGGCTTATCTTTGGGTTGCAGGGTGCCCAACATGTCAAGCAACGTGCGGTTAAACCTTTCAGGCTGAGGATCTCCCTGGGGATGATAGGGAGTAGTTCTTGACTTTCGTACCCCCCTCAAGGATAGCATTTCTTCAATCAAACGGCTCTCAAAATCTCTCCTCTGATCGGAATGGATTCTTTGAGGGGCCCCTTAGTGGACAAAGAAATTCTCAACAAGTACTTTAGCCACCATAGTTGCTTTCTGGTCTTTAGTGGGGAAAGCTTGTGCATACCGGGTGATACCAATATATTGCTGATGTTTCTCTGATCTGGTTCTAGACTCAGGAAATCAATGCAGACCAACTCCATGGGGGCTCTAGTAGTGATGTTAACCAGGGGGGCAGCCCTCTGGGGCAAAGTCTTTCTTTGTAAACACTGGCTACAAGTCCTGATATGTTGTTCCACATCAGCACCCATTTTGGGCCAATAAAACTGGGACCTCACGAAGTCAAGGATTCTGTCTATGCCGAGGTGTCCCATGTGATTGTGTAGGGACCTCAACACCAGTTCTCTAAAAGCAGCGAGCAGCACCAATTGTTGCTTGTCTACCTGCCCCTCTTTATCCACTGTCTCTCTGTATAATAGTCTATTAATCAGTTTCAACTTGGGACCTTCTTTGTATTACAGGGCAGTTCTCAAGCCAGTGATGTTTCATTGTTGAGTTGCATAGAAAAGAAGAGTGCAGACTGGCATAGACATTGGCTGATAAGGACACGACTTGAAGGTCCTTTCATCCAATCAGTGTAAGGCATTTTTTGTAGACCTATTTCATATTAGTGCTTACCATAATAGTGTTAGCTCACTTTTGGTCATTGTTTAAGTGCTGCGCTCTTCCTCATCTTGGTAGATACTCCTTAAGTAAAGTAAAGCAACTAATGTGTTCTCTCCCTCGTTCCATATCTTCATCTTGTAAACACCTGATGTGTTACCCCTTTTGTTCCATCACTTCATCTTGTACACACCTGATGTGTTCTCTTATTCCATCTTTTCATCTTGTACACATGTGTTCTCTCTCATTCCGTCATTTCATCTTGTACACTCGCGTGTTCTCACTCATTCCGTCACTTCATCTTGTACACTCCTGATGTGTTCTCTTGTTCCGTCTTTTCATCTTGTACACATGTGTTCTCTCTCATTCCATTACTTCATCTTGTACACTCCTGATGTGTTCTCTTGTTCCGTCTTTTCATCTTGTACACATGTGTTCTCTCTCATTGCATCACTTCAGCTTGTACACTCCTGATGTATTCTCTCGATCCATCTCTTCATCTTGTACACTAACGTGTTCTCTCATTCCATCACTTCATCTTGTACACTCACGTGTTCTCACTCATTCTGTCACTTCATCTTGTACACTCCTGATGTGTTCTCTTGTTCCGTCTTTTCATCTTGTACACGTGTTCTCTCTCATAGCGTCACTTCAGCTTGTACACTTCTGCTGTGTTCTCTGGTTCCATCTCGTCATCGTATAAACTGATGTGTTCTCGCTTGTTCCATCACTTCACCTTGTAAACAGTGGATGTAGCTCCTTTGTTCAGTTGTTTGAAGTGTTGTGAAGCAACTGATGCCTGCTTTCCTTTTTCTGTCTTCTCTGTATTAAGTAAATGGTGCCCGATGCAATACAGCCCATATCAGCCAAAAAGAGGGTGTCATTTTCTGACCAATGCCTAAAACATTCTATTTCTATTTCTTAAGGTTTGAATAATGGAACATTACACCAGATGAAGACCATGTGTGTCTGTGGAATCTTTGGTCAATGCTGGACAGAGACATTTGTCCAGTCTCATTTCTGGAATGGAGAGAAGCCAACAATTCAGAGATAGGGTTAAAAAAGACCCTGAACATTATGCAGCATATCTGGTGTAACCCCTAGGTGGTGTATCCCAAGAGCTACTACCCCTTCCTGCATGGCTAATGACAGGATGAGGGGCCTAGGTCCAGTAATGGGTGCCTCCATCCAAAGGTCAGGGTTGGTTGTGGCTATTCTAACCAGGTCACAGCCCTCTGGGACACTGTGACCCCACCTTAGTTCCCACTAGTGGCCCTCCAACACACAGGAACAACCTTCCCAATACCCCAGATATACAAACCTCTTACACATAGAACTATCACTTACCCCCCAGGACTGATTCCGGCAGCGCCGCTCTGGGGCCCCCCTGTAAAGTAAGGTTAGGCCAGGTACACAACTATAATGCAATACCTTCAGCATATACTGACACCACCAGCAATGTATATTTCAACAACAACAGATCTGATTTATTTAGGGGAACTGTAAAAAGGATGGGGAAAATCAGGTTAATCGGCATTAGGCACATAAATAATTACAGTATAGTGCATGTAGGGATAGTTCAACTCAGTCACTCTCTCTGGGTACCCAGGATGAAGGGGAAGGCTAGCCAGGACCGATGCCCATGGTATGCCGGTGATGCAGCTGGTTGGGGCCCTGTGATGGAAAAAAGACCATGCAAGCACACATTCAAAATTAGTAATCCAGAGCCAGGAGGCTCAGTTTGTGAAGATTAGACAAAACAATTAAATCCGATGACACACTTTGATTTAACAACAATTGCAGGGAGCTATCCTGATCATTACACATGGTACCCAGGCTGACACACAGGAGGGATGATGAGTGGAATTTCTGGATTGCCAGGAACAGGTCTTGCCCGATGTGCTCTGATGCTTTGTTTGTTCAGGCAAAGAGCAGGGGGCTGGTTCCCTGGCTGATCCCTCGTTGATAGCTCTGTTCTGTGCAGCAGGGTAGTGAGACAAGCCTTCGTAGCTGAGCCTATCTGCAGAGACCACATGGATTTAGTCTGATTGAATTCGACTGGGCTGCAACTTCCAGCACTAGCACTCCATTCACAGCAGTGGGGAAAATCCGATTGCGATTCCCCCCCAGCACATAGCACATTCATATGTAAGAAACCTCTTACTGTACCAGGCCACAGAGTCCTGACAGGCTGATTGCATTCAGCACAATCTTCGGTCTTCTACAGGTTAAGCCTGGTCCCACCACAGCAGCTTGCTTCCTTCACACAACTTCGGATCTAGTCCGATGAGAATCCTCTCTTCCCACTTCAGGGCAGTAATCAGGCTGGCAGGCCTACAGTCAGGCCTTCCACGGTTCTCCCACGTGAACTACGCCGCAGCGGCCGCTCAAACTCACACAGGTGCTGCTCCTTCAGCTCCCAACTCGAATCTGGCTTTCCAGCAGACAGCTCGAGGCATTTCCCCAGAATCCCAGCAGTCCAGTTGGCTGGTTCCTCTGTCAGTCACAACACACTCCCCCTGTTGGTGCAAAAGGGTGCCAGTGGTGCAAAACTACATTTCCCAGAGTCAGGCACCACTCAGATCCACCGCAACAGACTCCATTTTAGAGTCCTCACATCCTGATTGGTCCAGTTCTGCAGTTTGGTACCAAAATGGCGGAGCATAACAGAAACAGTCCATGCTGCAAGAAAGGCAGGTTAGACAAACTATGTTTTCATTACCTCACCAGTGTTCTGCCACTAATTATTTACATCTTTTAGAAGGGCTGCCTTTGCTCACTTAGCGACAGCATAAACGGTGTGCTTAGGCAGCAGCCCGAGTGGGACTTGGGCATAGAAACACACAGTGCCCCCATACAAACTAATTATGGCTGCGAGCTGCAGCCTTTAAAGAGACAGTACATGGAGGCTTTAAAAACACTCACTGACAATCACATTTAAATGGCTTAGGTGCCGAATACCAACTAGGCTGTGAGCAATAGGCAAACTGTTGGAAGACTTTTGGGAACCCCCATTTGTAGGGGGGTTACACCCGTCCTGCCCTGGAAAAACTTGGCGTCCGCGTCAAGTAGGTACCCTTACAATATCTCTAATGCAAATCATCATATATATTTGTAACTCTAGTACATCAGACCTATAACTTTTAATCAGAAGTCAGCATATTAAACCTTTGCTACATACACATTTCCTGTATTTCACAGTACACTACCTTTTAGCACAGCATTATACACATGTTACACTGATTACTTATATACACTTTACAGTTTGAACTCCGGTCAACATCTCCTGCACATGAAACAATGATAATGGGAGCCCTTCCCTATCAGCTAGCTTGGGGCTAGATGGGACAGGGGCACCATACCTGGAGGGCAGGACAATTAACCGGGAATTTGCGCTTATGCTGAGTTTGGGCAGTGAGCTCTGGGACACATACACTCCTTTATGGACCACATTGAGAGGCAAATCTACAGGCCTCCCAGGGGAATCATAGCTGAGGCGCACCACTGGTTTTATAGCTCAACCAGTCTTCCTAGGGGGAACAATTACAGTCTCTGCACCTTTAGTTTCACTTTCAGCCCCTTCTTTACTTACAGGGGGGGCGGTTCTGTCTGGGCAGAAAAGTCTGAATTTGAGGCATTGTCAGCTCCTGGATCTGTAAATTCTGGTTCCACAGCACTCAGCTCACTTGAAAGACACTCCGACACTTGAAGGGAACTATCATTGCTCTCAAAATACTTTTCCTGCTCTGGTATGTCACCAGTCAGTCTTAGCTCATCTGTTTCTTCCTCAGGGAAATTACACAGTTCCACCATAAATAGTGATTCATTATCAACAGACATGACACTCTGTATTTCACTCTCAGGAAGCATTGGCTCCAAGGACAAAGCTGGGGGCTTAGGCAGTCCAGAAGGCCCAGCTTCATCCCCATAATTGACCAGAGGGTTACCTTGAAACAACTGACTTAGTTCATAAAAAGGGTAGTAACCATAGTCGTACTCACTTTCATCTGAAGTAGACTAACAGTCATTGTCAATGGGGGTTTGCTGTGGAGGAAACCTTAAGTCGGTAACTGCAGGTGCAGGCTTTCTCTGTCTTTGTCTGGCAGCAGCCCTTGTCACTGGTCCAAGGGGAGCAATCTCTGAGGGTTCAGATTCAATCATTATTTGTCCAATGGGCAACAAATGGTTACGGTGCATAGTTCTGACATCCTTTGAGCTGTTCTCAGACCACACTGGTAAGTCATTTAATTTTCCCACTACTATGTGAGGGAGATGGTGTCACCTGTCAGCAGTCTTGTGTTTGCCATGCAGTCCCACATTTCTTAACAATACACGATCCTCCACTTGGAGCTGTTGGGCCTTCACCTTTTTATTGTATCTTTCTTTATTAGCCAAATTTCTCTTTGCACCCGTGGTCTGAGCTAGTTGGTGTGCATGGTTTAATTGAGTTTTTAACTTCTGCATGTATTGTAAGTAATTTTCAGCTCGGACTCCATCAGGAGAAACCCCAAAACAAACATCCACCGGCAGCCGAGCTTCTCTTCCAAACATAAGGCGGTAGGGAGAGAACCCAGTGGCATAATTTCTGGTGTAGTTGTAAGCATGTACCAAGGTGCTAATTTGCTGGCTCCATCTGGGCTTGTCTTTTGGGTGGAGAGTGCCTAGCATGTCAAGCAGAGTGCGGTTGAAACTTCTGACTGTGGATCCCCCCTGGGGTGGTTCTAGACTTCCGCACTCCCCACAGAGAGTGCATCTCCTTGATTAAGTGACTCTCAAAGTCTTGCCCTTGGTCAGAATGGATTCTCTGGGGGCTCCATAGTAAACAAAGAATGTCTCTACCAGTTCCTTGGCTACAGTGGATGCTTTTTGGTCCTTGGTGAGGAATGGTTGGGCATACCTCGTAAAATGGTCAGTGACCACCAGCACATTACTAATATTCCACTGATCAGGCTCCAAACTCAGAAAGTCAATACAAACCAACTCCATGGGGGTGCTGGTGGTGATGTTAATGAGGGGTGCAGCCCTCTGGGGCAAAGTCTTTTTCTGCAGGCAGCGACTGCAAGTCCATATATGACGCTCAACATCTGCCCCCATCGTAGGCCAGCAGAATCTAGACCGCATTAGATCAAGGGTACGGTCTGTACCGAGGTGCCCCATGTGGTTGTGTAGGGACCTCAGCACCAAGTCTCTGAAAGGGGTGGGCAAAACCAGTTGGTTCTTGTCTATTTGTCCCCCTCTGTCTACTGTTTCTCTGTACAGCAATCGATTAATCAGTTTCAGTTCAGGGCCTTCTTTATACAATAATGCAGTTCTCAAATCAGAGGAGCGCAACTTGGATGCATCTTTCTGTGCGTAGAGGGCTTCAAGGGCTGGTCTGATCATGGGATCTCGGGATTGAGCCTGCTGGATGCTGACATTATCAAGCTGAGACAGTGCACTAATATCTAATGCAGAAAAGTGGCAGTAAGTAGCAGGTATACAATTGTCAGAGGGCCCAAGCAATCTACTAGACAGTCCACGGTGTCCGTGGACATTTGTTCCTCCTTGTCAAACTTCTGGCATAGTGCTCGACTATCAGGTTCTGACAGTCTGACCCAATCACTTCCGGAAACAGGCCTCCGGGAGAGGGCATCAGCATCTACGTGATTTAGGCCTGCTCTGTATTCAACAGTGTAATCATAGGTAGACAACGCAGAAAGCCACCTATGGCCAGTGGCATCCAGTTTGGCTGAAGTCTGCACATAGGTCAAAGGATTGTTATCTGTCTTTACCAGTATATGGGCCCCATACAAGAATTCATGGAATTGGTCAAAAATGGCCCACTTCAATGCCAGGAACTCCAGTTTATGCACAGGATAGTTTTTTTCGGATGGGGTCAGACTTCTTCTGGCAAAGGCCACTGGTCTCAGGCCATTCTTGTGCTCTTGATATAACATAGCTCCCAAGACTTGTACTGTAGGCTAGCATCAGTATGTAATACATAGGGTTTTGCAGGATCAGCATAGGCAAGGATGGGGGCCTGAGAGAGTTGGTATATGATTTCATGGAAAGCAGCTTCACAATCAGGTGTTCATCGTGACCCAAAAGTCTCATTTGGATGGAAATACACTCTCTCGGCTTCAGGGGAGGCCACTCTCTTGTGTTTTTTGTTGGTGGGAGGGTAACCTTGGGTAAGATTCAGAAGTGGGTGAATCATCCTTGAATAGTCCTTAATGAACTGCTGGTAATAACTACAGAATCCTAGAAATCTTTGTAGTTCTTTTAGGTTGCGG
The DNA here is from genome assembly GCA_016271365.2 of Neoceratodus forsteri. Lineage (NCBI taxonomy): Eukaryota > Metazoa > Chordata > Ceratodontiformes > Ceratodontidae > Neoceratodus > Neoceratodus forsteri. The sequence continues at coordinate 625,413,667 of CM057458.1, read as the reverse complement.
GGCTGGGGCCAGGTGGTCAAGGCCTCAACTTTGCTAGGATCAGTTTCTATCCCCTCAGTGGACACTATATGCCCCATATATTTTACTGATGTCTGAAAGAACTGGCATTTGTTGATGGATAGCTTGAGGCTGAAATCTTCCAGGCAGTCCAACACTTTAAAAAGTCTGCTCTCATGTTCCTCCAATGAACTCCCAAACACTATAACATCATCTAGATATACTAGGCACTCCAATAAGTTCATGTCCCCTACTGCACGCTCCATCAACTGTTGAAAAGTGGCTGGGGCACCCGAGATCCCTTGAGGCATCCTCATAAATTCATAGAACCCAAATGGACATATGAAGGCTGTCTTTTCAAGGTCTTCTGGGGCAATGGGGATCTGGTAGTACCCACTGCGCAGATCCAACACTGAGAACCACTTGCTTCCTTTCAGACAGTCTAAAACATCCTGAATACGGGGCATGGTGTATTGATCAGGGATGTTCCGCCTGTTAAGGGTCCGATAATCCACACACATTCGTACTGTTCCATTCTTCTTTCTCACCACTACAATAGGCGAAGCATAAGAGCTTCTGGATTCTTGTATCACACCAGCCACAAACATCTCCTGTAGGTGCTGTCTCTCATCATCTATATCAGCGAGTGCCAGGCGCCGAGACCTCTCACAGAATGGCCGCTCATCATGCAGCCAGATATGGTGCTCAGCTCCTTGCACACATCCCACATCCCATTCTTTTAGTGGAAACACCTGGTCTCTCTGGGCAAGTTTCTCACTGATTCTCCTCTTTCATTCGGCTGGCAATGGGGAGTCACCAAAATCAAACAAGTCGGGCGTCACTCTGTCATTCTCCCCCGAGTACTTGTTACTCGGTAACACTGCAGTGTCTGCACAGTGTACAGTAGCCAAGGTGCAGCCGCTATTCACCCGAATGTCTCTGTCTGACACATTGTGAACCTGGACCATCACCCATCGAGCATAGATATGAGCCCGAGTGGGTAAGATACTGGGCTTAACCAACAATCCTTCTGGCAAATTTCCATCACCTGGTGCATCCAGAATGAGTATCTTATTCTTAACATCCTTTCTTAATCAGACTTCAACCTGTAAAGTACACTGAGCATTGGGCGCCAGGATCAGGGACTCAGGGTCCTTCTTCCATACGACCCCAACTGGTTTGTCTGGTTCCACCTCTTTGGCGTTCTTCCATGACTAATAAGCCTTCTTGATCAAGGCAGGAATCCTGAAAGCTCTACCAGTCTGCTGCCCCTGTCTCTCATAGCATAGTTGCATTAATCTCCTGAACATATGAGCATTTGTTCCAATTAGTAGCGGAACCCCATCATACAGCCCAGTAGGGGGACACACCAGGGCCAAGGTTTCCACTTGCTCCGCCACTCCAGCTTCTGAGGTGGGGAAAGACAACCAAATTCTAATGTATCCAGAATAGGGGTACACCTTTTCACGTAACCCCCAGACATGCAGTCCCTCCAAAGGCTGTAAGAACACATCAGGCAAATGCTTCCGGTACCATTCTTGGAACATGATGGTTACTTGGGAGCCACTGTCCAGCACAGCCCTAGTAGACACTCCATTTACTTTCACAGTCATCTCCACGGAGGGACCCACCCTTCAGACCACTCCGGCAGCACTGCCGTTGGTGTTGTTCGAGCATTGGCTCTAGTAGCATAACTTTTTTGAACAGTTCCCCCTAGTGGCCACATCTGGTTCCTGCGATGCCAAGCCAGCAACCTAGCAGTAACCCTTCTCAAATTTTCTGGTGAGCGACAGGCGGACTGGATGTGACCATCCTCCCCAAAGTAATAGCAAAACTTAGTTTCTCTACAGTCTTTGAATGGTGGTGGGTCCTTTCTCTCCTGGGGTACCTCAGGGGCACTTCGAGGCCCTTCCTGGACTTGGGGCCTACGTTCTTGAACTTCTGAATCTCCACTATGATTGGGGGTTATGGCAGTCCTTTGCAGCTCCCCCACCTTGGCTTTCAACTCTTGGATCTCTGTCAATAAGTTACCCTCAGTCCGGGTCTCGGAAGAAATGACTTGCACTCCCACTCCACTTTTGGTCTCTGGGAATGCCTGATACAGATCAGGTTCTCTGGCTGCCTCGGTCAACTCTTTAACCAATTCTCTCAACTGCTGGGCCTCATCCTAAACACTCCTCTCCGGAGTCTGGCAAGTATTCACAGCCCCAGCATAGGGCTCCCAGCCCTCCTCATCGGTCTCAATCTCACAAATTTCTTTCGTCAGGTGGCAGTATTCGGGAGGGTTGGCCCTCCTGTCCTGCAACTTGAGCTTCAATATCATTACACTAGAAAATCTAGCTGACTTCAGGATGTGGTCTAGTCTGACCCGGTCCAGCTCTTTTGCAGGCACTCCTCCTTTCCTATAGGCCCTCCGAAGAGCCCTCTAGATCCTGGTAACAAAAACGGATAACTTCTCATTTTTTCCACTGCTTAGCTGACTTGAACTTCCATAACAAGTCATAACCCCGACTCAGTACTGCCAAACACTCCTTCCAGTGCCGAGAGGTATTCAGCTGCAGTAGCCTCTGGACAAGTCGCCCACAGAAAATGGATGGCCTCCAGTGCAGGGCCTCTCAAACTCTCCATTAGTCGTTTCCTCTTTTCACCCCTCCGAACATTGCCATTCCTGCACTAAAGGGGTGGCATAGTCCATCCATGTCTCTAGATCATCCTATCCCACAGGCACTGGGACAGTGCCGGAGAAAAGTCTGAGCTTTCGGTAGGAGACAATTTGTATCGGGGGAATTATGATGGGAGAAGCAGCTACTAGGGAGCTCTTGGGGGACACTGGGGATGTGGCTGGGGAATGCAGGGGTGTGTGGTCCTCTGACAGGTCTAGCACCTTTACAAGTTCTTGACCAGTTCTCCCTTCAGATGCTAACAATTTGAGCAGCTTTTCCTTAAACCCAGCTATACTAGGGGACCCACCTGGGGTGGCCGGACCACTATGCAAATGAATGACCCTCCACCCTTTCTGGTTGCCTTCGGGCAAAATAACAAGGGGTACCTTCTCAGGATCTATTTGGGAGCTACGCGAGAGCAGTACTATCATAATTTGTTTAAATAAATCTGCATCTCACCCCCTTACTTCCACGCCCTTAATCTGCTCCACAGTGGATACAATATCAGCATTACTGATCCCTAATGGGACATCCAATAACAGAATAGCCTTTTGGGGGTCTATTCCCTCAGCTTCACTCCACCCCATCATTTGGTGCACCAACAGCTTATGGGGGTCAATTTTTAGCTTAGGCATGGTAAGCTCTTCCATTTTCTCTCCAAAACTGAACATATCGGGGTGATTTCCTCACGTGGCCACTAGAAGACACTAGTCCCAGCAGTGCCTCCAAGGTGTAACCCCTAGGTAGCACTATCCCAAGTGCTACTACCCCTTCCTGTGTGGCTAATGACAGGGTGAGGTGCCTAGGTCCGGTAACGGGTACCTCCACCCAAAGGTCAGGGTTGGCTGTGGCTAATCAAATAGGTGACAGCCCTCTGGGACACTGTGACCCCCCCTTAGTTCCCACTATTGGCCCTCCCAACACACCTACCCAATACTCCGGATATGCAAACCTCTTACACATAGAACTATCACTTACCCCCCAGGACTGATTCCGGCAGTGCCACTCTGGGAACCCCCTGTAAAGTAAGGTTAGGCCAGGTACACAACTATAATGCAATACCTTCAGCATATACTGACACCACCAGCAATGTATATTTCAACAACAACAGATCTGATTTATTTAGGGGAACTGTAAAAAGGAGGGGGAAAATCAGGTTAATCTGCATTAGGCACATAAGTAATTACAGTATAGTGCTTGCAGGGATAGTTCAACTCACTCACTCTCTCTCTCTGGGTGCCCAGGACGGAGGGGAAGGCTAGCCAGGACCGATGCCCGGGGTAGGCCAGCGATGCAGCTGGTTGGGGCCCTGTGATGGAAAAAAGACCATGCAAGCATACACACACAAAATTTGTAATCCGGAGCCAGGAGGCTCAGTTTGTGTAGATTATGCAAAACAATTAAATCCGATGACACACTTTGATTTAACAACAGTTGCAGGGAGCTACCCTGATCATTACTTACGGTACCCAGGCTGAACACAGGAGGGATGATGAGTGGAATTTCTGGATTGTCAGGAACAGGTCTTGCCCGATGTGCTCTGATGCTGTGTTTGTTCAGGCAAAGAGCAGGGAGCTGGTCCCCTGGCTGAGCCCTCATCGATAGCTCTGTTTTGTGCAGCAGGGTAGTGAGACAAGCTGTTGTGGCTGAGCCTATCTGCATGGCACTAGGACGATTAGTCTCCGGCTGTAATGCCGCGGACAAAAACTTGCAGTTTAAAGGTCGCATGGAGCTTACACTGCCATATTAAATGTTGCCAAAAATGTTGCCGCAATGTTAAGCGGCGACGTAATGCCCCATCCAAAACCCGCTTCAAGCACAAGCACAAGTACTGTGAATCTGATCTCCGCAAGCAAAAGTGCTGTCCCATCCAAAACCTATTAGCCTGTTCTGCCTCAGCATAAGTAGCTACATATTTTCTTTTTTTTAGCCTGCCTCCCTGATCATATGGTATGATCAGACAGTGTTTTTCTGGGGGGAGGGCAGTTTCTCACCATTGGGGAGGGTTTCATAATAAGACCACAACCATAATCCACATTGATCGGTCCATCAATTTGTTCTCAGCTGAATAGCTGAGCATGCTGCAGCCACGACTGACTTTGGTGACTGGGAACTGTTCTGCCAGTCTAGTGCCAAGTTTGGCAACTTTTCTTCTTCCCCCTGTGCCTCAACCCAATCAATCATAAGGTCCAGACTGACTCTTGATGTCACGAGTCATGAGACTGCTGCCTGGCTACTCACCATTTTTGCCAGCAAAGGGAAGAGCAGTGCATGAACTGCATTTTCATTGCTGTCAGTACAGCACAGTCCTGGTTGACCTGCTGCCACTCACATCATCCCCCTCAGCCTACTTATACTGCATGGCCATGTAAAACACAATTACTGTAACACTACACACTGAACTACTATACCACTATCAAATCCAAGCACAAGCTGTTGCGACCTTTTGTCTGCTACCATATACGATACGCGACATTTTAATCAACATGTTTTTGTCCTCTCAACTATTAAACTGCGATATTGTTTCTGCAGTGTTTTGTTCAGGGACTAATCACCCGCATTCAATCTGCATAGACCACATGGATTTAGTCCGATTGAATTCAGCTGGGCAGCAACTTCCAGCACTAGCACTCTGTTCACATTAGTGGGGAAAATACGATTGAAATTCTCCCCCAGCACATAACACATTCATATGTAAGAAACCTTTTACTGTACCAGGCCACTGAGTCCTGACAAGCCAATCGCATTCAGCACAATCTTCGGCCTTCTACAGGTTAAGCCTGGTCCCACCGCAGCAGCTTGCTTCCTTCACACAACTTCGGATCTAGCCCAATGAGAATCCTCTCTTCCCACTTCAGGGCAGTAATCAGGCTGGCAGGCCTTCAGTCAGGCCTTCCACGGTTCTCCCATGTGAACTGTGCCGCAATGACCGCTCAGACACACACAGATACTGCTCCTTCAGCTCCCAACTCGAATCTAGCTTTCCAGCAGACTGCTTGAGGCATTTCCCCAGAATCCCAGCGGTCCGATTGGCTGGTTCCTCTGTCAGTCACAACACACTCCCCCTGTTGGTGCAAAATGGCGCCAATGGTCCAAAACTACATTTCCCAGAGTCAGGCACCACACAGATTCACCACACCAGGCTCCATTTTAGAGTCCTCACAACCCGATTGGTCCAGTTCAGCTGTTCAGGACCAAAATGGTGGAGCATAATAGAAACAGTCCGTGCTGCAAGAAAGGCAGGTTAGACAAACTCTATTTTCATTACCACACCAGTGTTCTACCACTAATTATTTACATCTTTTAGAAGGGCTCCCTCTGCTCACTTAGCAATGGCAGAAACGGAGCACTTAGGCAGCAGCCCAGGCAGGACTCAGGCATAGAAACACACAGTCCCCCCATACAAACTAATTATAGCTATGAGCTGACAGCCCTTAAAGAGACAGTACATGGAGGCTTTAAAAGCACTCACTGGCAATCACATTTAAATGGCTTAGGCACCGAACATCAACCAGGCTGTGAGCAATAGGCAAGCTCTTGGACGACTTTTTGGAACCCCCATTTGTAGGGGGGTTACACTGGAAACCTACAGAGCTCTATCACAGGCCTACCGGGATAACCTGGATGAGGAGAAGCGCTAAGACTACAATGCAAAGTCCATGGCAAGAATGCAGCTGTACAGGGAACATCAGAAACTGAAGAAATTGGAGGAGGAGCAAAATAATAAGCGTACAGCACCCAATAAACCAACCACCAGGGAAGACTAACAAAAAAGGCAGAAGAAAAGAAAGAAGTGGCGGGAACAAAAAAGATAGCAATGTCAATTACTGCCAGCACAGAAGAAATGGAGGATTAATGAAAGCAGAAGACAAAAATACAAGAAGCAACAAGAAAAATTACAGACAACCATAATAAGCACCACTTCAGAAGTGCATGCAAACTTAAGTGCTACTACTGATACAGCCACTGTTCTGGACCCACACTCAGACACTGCTGCCCGGAAGGCACTTCAGAGAGCACAATCTGCCCTACCAAGATCACCCACCCATTTTGCATGTACTGTTGATACTCTAATATCATCATGCTCACCAGCAAAGCAGGATGCACTGGCAAAAAGACAAGAAAACTTAATGTGCCGTGGAAATTTGAAACAAAAGCTGGTGGAAGTCCTTAAGGAAAAGGCCAAGACTGGTCCAAAGAAGAAATGTGAATGGGTTGGAGCAGTTCTTGTGTTGAAAAAATATAGAATGCTACGCAAGGCCAGCACAGCTTATGGGATCAGCTGGACAACATTCATGAATTAATCACGCATGGAGAAGAAAACTATGAAACCTACACACAGCCTTTGGAAACAGTCATCAAAGTAAAAAACTTTCATGAAGACTCTGCAACTCCTATGCCTCACAATAAGGCGTGTTTGAAATGCATACAGTGTGCCAAAACCTACCTAGCAAAACCACTCAATGCACCACATGTTCAGTTTCTTAAAGGAAATCCAGACTGCTACATCGGGGTCACTAAATTTAACACTTTGAGACCAGCCCACATTAAACTGGCCAGCGAACAAAACCTTGTCCAGTGCCTGTGCGAGTACTGTGAAAATGCCACATTAAAGATATGCACATTAAGCCGCACGGCTGATCGTCACAGAATAACTGAGTGCAAAATACCAAATATATATGACGCTGTGGAGCTGACAATGTGTCCAAAGGAAGGAGAAGGTCAAATGTTCTTCAGGAGAGACTGTGTGGCAAAAGTGTGTGAGAACTGCTCAGTACATGGAATAGAAAAGAAGGTAGAAGAACTGTTGAGGCTACATGAGGCAGACCTGGTATGATGGTACCAGTGGGAAAGTATCACTCTGAAAAAAAACAACTGATGGCATTAAAACCAAAACGACCAGGAAAGTGCTGAACAGCAAAAAGACAAGCTTATGAGAGCTAGTTGAGAGCTTCAAGGAAGACATAAAGTTTCTGGGTCATCACCTACATGTGGCAGCATGGCAACAACAACAATTCAGGTTAATTAAGTCCGACATACCAGAGGGCTGGGCCATTATGGTGCTAGACTTTGCGGAAAACTGTGCCTGCAGGTACCAAGACGAGATCCAGTCCTGCCACTGGCACCATGAGCAGGCTACAGTGCACCCAATAGTAGCCTATTACAACTGTTCTCATTGCACCAACAGCATCAAAGAAACAATTATATTCATCTCCGAAGATCTTACACATGATCACCATGCTGTTCATCACTTCCTGAAGATGGCCAATGCACACCTCATGAACACTCGGCACCTTAACATTACAAAGGAGGTGCATGGCTGTGCTAGCCAATATAAATCCAAATGGTCATTTTATGGCATTTCAATGGCTCCATCAGAGTTTGGCTTCAACATTAAGCACACCTACTTTGGCTCACGTCACGGGAAAGGCCCCTCTGATGGTGAGAGTGCCGCTGTCAAATCAAAGGTAGCCAGAGCAGTGCAAGCACGACTTACAGTCATTTCGACAGCATATGAGCTTTTCATATTCTGGCACAATAATCTTACAATGGAAGGTACAAGTGACATGTGCCTACACAAAAAAAGAACTTTCTTCTGGGTACCTGTAAGGAGTATACTAAGGACAAAAGGACCAGATGTCTGAGTGGTACCTGGAACAAGACAAATCCAGAGTGTGAGATCTGTGGCTGAAGGTGTTGTTGCCAGTAGAGACTTATCATGTTTCTGTGAAGATTGCCAGAATAATGATGGCCCATGTGAGAACTTTGAGCATGTGGGCCCGTGGACAACAAGGGGGCTCAAATTCTCATACGCATATTCTCATACACTGATCTGACTGAGCAGATACCTGCCCGCAACGCCAGTGACTAAACTCTCTGATGCTCCACGCGCAAAAGAGTGACCACTCTGCTGATCACAACACTGCAGAGATGGACACCCCCACTGTTTGCAGCACTACTGATCCCTCATCTGCTCCAGGTACTATAGTGATAGACCCCTCTTCTGCTCCCTGCACTTCAGCAATGGACCCCGTTTCTGCTCCAGAGACTGTGCAGCCTCCTTCCACTCCCTGTACTTCAGCAACAGACCTCATTTCTACTCCAGACACTGTGCGGCTTTCTGCTCCCTGCACTTTAGCAATGGACCCCGGTTCTGCTCCAAACACTGTGCAGCCTTCTGCCCCCTACACTTCAGCAACAGACCCCATTTCTGCTCCAGACACTGTGCAACCTTCTTCTGCTCCCTGCACTTCAGTAACAGCCTCCACCGCTTCTGCCCCCATTGTGCACACTGGCTGTCCACCGGTGAAAAAGAAATTAAACCCTGCCAAGGTACAGCTGGACAAATTCTATGCAGTATACTACTCGAAACAATTTTTTCTTGGACAAATCCTTTCATTCAATGAACTGCAACGTACTTTTACTGTGCAGTTCTTTCATCAGTGTGCAAATGGGTGCTTCACATGGCCATGATGCCAGTACACTGACATGGTCAGACAGATCAGACTTTTTCATGGACCTGTTCATCTGTCGGGAGATGGAATGTTTCACATTACACTGGATGAACTGCAAAAGATTGCAACCAAATATGAAAAACTCCAGAAGCACTGGGATTGAGACACTGTAAGCTGTTGGAAAATATCACTTGTTGATATGCATACTTTTCAATGTTTTTTCATTTTCTTTTGACTTTTTCTTGCTGTTTCTCTTAATGCACGAATATGTAATTACCTGTCCACAACATAGAACACAATTAGTAAACTTTTACTAATTTACACTGTTGTTTGCTGTCTTGTCCCTGTTTGGTGTCTACCGGTACATTCAGAACACATGTTTGGTGTCCGCCGTTAGATTTAGAACGTATGCTTGGTGTCTGTTGGTACATTCAGAACACTGACACTTTTTTTTTTAGTCATTTAAAAGTGAGTTATCTCACAACACAGTGTATAGTTCACAGTGGGGTGACAGTATGTTGAAATGCTTGAAAAAAAATGATCTGCTCTGCATTTGAAAAATGACCCTTCATGTTACAGTGTGGATTAACATTTTCATGAACGCACCCAGTTTCTCTCTTGGAAGACTCTCTTCCTAGTGGCCAGTACCTCAGCTCGACGTATTTCCGAGCTCCAGGCCTTGATGCATAGCATTCCTTATTTGATTTTTCACAAGGAATGTGTGGCTCTGCGTACCAACCCTTAGTTTCTCCCTAAGGTGGTGGCAGAATCTGCACTGAATCAATCTATTGAGCTAGCAGCTTTCTTTATGCAACACTCCAATCAAGGGGAGTACCTCTTGCATACTTTGGATGTTCATCAAATTCTGAGATACTACACTAACAGGACAAAGGATCTCAGAAAGTCGGATCAGCTTTTTGTCTCTTTTGCTTACAAAAGAGAAGGCAATGCTATTTCTAAGCATTGCCTTTCTAAGAAGTTGACTCATTGTATCACTTTCTGTTACGACAAGTACCACAAGACCCTGCTGGGTCAAGTCAGAAGTCACTCCACCAGGGGTGTTGCTGCCTCTGCAGCTTGTTTCAAGAATGTGTCAGCGGCTGACATTTGTGCAGCTGCAACTTGGACTTCCGTCCATACCTTTATGAAACACTACAGTTTGGACATTGCCTCTCGCCGTAGAGCAGGCTTCGGGTTGGCTGTTCTGCAAGGTCTCCTTTCTTGAGACCCTTACAGCCGGAGGTTCTATGGATGTGTTGGTTTCCTCCTCCCATTTGCTTCTCTTTCTTCCAGACTGCTTGGAACTCAGTCCTATATGTAATTACCTACTGCAAGAGCCCTCTCGAAGTTAGATAGTACAGTTACCTAAGAACTTACCGTAACAGTAGATCTTTGAGAGGGGCTTTTGCAGTAGGTAATACCTTCCTGCCCTCCATCCCCCTTAGCTTTTTTCAGCTCCTTTCTAGGAGGGGAAACATCTGCTTCTCTCTTGTCTTGCCTTTTTGGCCTTTGGCGAGAAAGAACTGGTAGGTGGGTGTGGGGACCACCCTTTATACAGGCGTCATCTGCGGGTCACCTGACGTGGGCAGTCCCCCTTCAGAACTTCTTCAGCTAAAAAATTTCGTGGGTCCTGGCGCCTGCTGGCTTCAGTCCTATATGTGATTACCTACTGCAAGAGCCTCTGGTAAGTTCTTACGTAACTGTACTTTTTGATACCCAGGGGGAAACAGCTCATACAGGTATAGCCTGGGGATGAGGGAAGCAAAATGGCCAGGGCAATGCTAGTGGGGGGAAAGGATGTCTCGAGGTAGAGGGTCATGTACAGTTGTTGCTAGAGAGCAGAAGAGGCAGAACAGAGTGATGGGGGAAGGGAGGACCAGAGTTTAGGAAAGCGAGATAAGAAACCAGATTGACCAACAGTAGATTTCCTAGAAGGACTAGAGAGGTAATGGGAAATACTCCTGTGGAGAGGGTATGAGAAAAAAGGGGGAGAGGAGAGGCGAGGATAGTAGGGATGTAAGGTATGAGGAAGAGCAACCAAACCAGAATTTGGATATAAAGGCGGCACAATGGGAAAGGCAGCTGGTATCAACAGAGGGGAGTGAAACGACAGAGTACAGTGAGCAGCAGTGGGTATGAGGGGAACAGACTAAAGAAGGGGTCCAGTCTGGTGAGGGAGGATGTGGGAGCTCTACTAGAGACTATTTCACCATAGTCAAAAATAGAGAGAATCATCTTTAAAACAGCCTTTTGGCAAGCAGGAAGCAGGATGCTCACTTTGTTCCTGCACAATACACTAAACCTGGGGTTGAGATTATGGCATATGACATAGTATGCACTGAGAAATCAAGATGTTGGTCCAACCAAACTCCAAGGTACTTAAAGGAAGATAAATCTTCAATCATAGCATCATCAAGGGTGTGGAACATAGGGAGGGAGGTAAGTCTGGTATGCCTCTGTGGGGTATCAAAAGTCATATAAACCATTTTTTGGCACTGAGGGACAGCTAGTTAGACAGGAACCAGCACCAAATTTGTCAAAATCCAGCTGTAGCTGTGCAGTAAGGTCAAGGGAAGAGAAGACAGAGGCAAAAACTACTGTATCGTCAGTGTGCATATGAATGGTTGTAGAGGAACAGACAGAGGGAGGCCATTTAAGACTATTGAAAAGAGAATAGGGCTCAGGGCAAACCCTTGTGGGACACCTGATTAGATGGAGAGTGGTAATGAAATGTAGCTTCCTATCTGGACAGCTTGAGACCTTCCCTCGTGGTAAGAGTGAAACCAACTGACTGCAAAGTCAGAGAGGCCCATTGCTTTGAGCTTGTCCAGTAGGAGGGGATGTGCCACAGTGCCAAAAGCTTTAGCAAGATCAACAAATATGGCAGAGGTGATCAGCCCACGAGCCATACCTGAGAGAATGGAGTCAGTGAGCGAGAGAAGTGAGGTGGAAGTCAACTGGGAGGTCAAGGAAGGAGAAAGTTGAGAAAGTACAGGGTGCTCATATACAAACAGAGGAGAGAAAGAAGTAAGTGCCTCAGCTGGGACTTGAATCCAGGCCACCCGGAATACTGTTCGGGTCATGCTAATCAACTGCATCACCAAGGCAACTGGTGCTAGCATGACTGGAATAGTATTCGGGTGCTAGTCAAATCCCTTCACCTTACTCTCTCCCTCTTGCTATGTGTTCATCAAATATGCACACTGCACTCATGTGATTGAAAAGTACAAATTGTTCCTGTAACTTAAACAATGTGGAAAGGAGAGAGGTCAGAAATTACCAGGAGAACTAAAATAACCACCATTTAGGAGAGGTATGACAGTAGTCTGCTTCCAGGCTTCAGGGACAGTTACAGGATAAAATGAGAGATTGAGGAGTAGAGTAAAAGGCAGTGCAGTGGCAGGAGCCAAGAGACCTAGAAGCTTAGGATCAAGGCCATTGGGGCTACCTACCTTGCAAGGATTAAGAGCAAGCAGGGCCATAAGGGAAACGGAGTGTTAGAAAAGAACAAAAAAGAGGCATGGGGGGTGAGGGATAAGAGTGAGAGAGAGAGAGAGCATAGGTGGTGAAGTAGGAGTTAAAGGAGGAGGCAATAGCAGAAGGGTACGAGATAATGCAGTCACCAACCTTGAGAACGGGGGATGGAGACCGTGTCAGAGGGGAGAAAATGGACAAGATAACCTTCGAGAACTGACGACTGAAATTAATGTTGTTATGGAGAGTGGATGCAAAATTCTCAGACTTTGCAAGTCTGATATCTTTGGCACAGGTATTGTGAAGGTGATGAAAATGGGGCAAAGCAGCGTGGTTGCCAATGATTTTAAAGGATTGCCAGGCAAGGTCTCTGATATGGAGGCAAGCTACTGTAAGAGCCCAGTTGTTAGCCAGGAAAGACGATAGTATTGTATTCTGGTTTTCTACTGCATGTTGATTGCATACAGCCATTTGGACTGGAAGTATTGAAGGGAAAATTTTAGATTACTGGGTGAAAAGATGAGAGACCAATCAGTTGCCCATAGGTCAATTAAATAAATCTTGCCACATGGTAAACCATGTGATGGTCACTGATGGTGTCAGGAAGGATTCCTGCATCCACAGTATGGTGGGGATGCGAGGAGAGGACCCAGTCTATTAGAAAGTGATTTAGAGATTTAAAATTTAGATGTGTGGGGTCTGACATCAATTGGGTCAATTGGTGGGCCTTTACATTTTGGGAAAATATATTTGTATTGGGGGAGAGCCAATTTATAATAACGTCACCTAGGATAAGTAGCTTACCTCTGGAAGAGTTTGAACACATAAATAAAAGGAGCTGGCTAACTAAAGCAGGAGACATATCAGGGCAGGAGTAAAGACCAGCAATAAAGATGGGAACAAAGAAGGAAAGGGAGAGTTGAAGGGGGAGTAGCTCATAGGAAGACAGAGAGAAGAGACAGCAACCACAGGTACAAATTGGATGCTGGTGGATATGTAAACTCAGCTCCACCGTCTCTCTCTTTGTACAATCCTTTCTGGCTAAGGTGTAGCCAGAGACAGTCACAGCAGAATCTTGGACCTTAGAGGAGAGCCTGGATTCAGATATGATGAGTGCATTCAGCCATAGGTTAACCATAATAGGTTTTAGTTGGTCAATTCTTTGGAGGAGGAGGCTTTGGATGTTTAAATGGGCAACCCTCAGACCTTTGGAAGGAGCATGTAAAGACAGGACGGATGTGGATAGCCTGCCCAGAGAGTCCCAACTGGTGCCAAGGACAAATGTTATTGGGAGTGGAAACAAAATTAATTTTGTGACCACGTATTCCACTGATGCAAGGGCTGTACAGAACATTAGATACAAGAACTGGGAGATGATCTGAGCAGACCTTAAGCTGGGAGACGTGGTAGTGGACCTGGGTTACTGGAGGGCTAGGAACTCAAAAGATTCCCCTAGTCCATAGTGTGCAGCCCTATACCCAAGAGAACTACTTGGTTGCCCTCACCATTACCTGGCTGCAGGAAATGTAATTGTAAATGGTGCAATGTGGTTTTAAATGCTTCTACATTTCTTAGTACAAAGGGTGACACTAGCTGTGTAATTACAAATGTGACCACTTGTGATACTACAACCCTAATATATTTAGTATCTTGGACATGTGGTGCTGTTTTAGATGGAGCAGACCAAAAGGAGGTTAGAAGATAGGTTCAGTTAGCATATGAGAGCACTGTAAAAAAAAAAAAAATGCATTAGCCCTACATATCAATGGAGCAAGGGGAAGGGACATGCATACCCCATGTTTGTGGGGATTGAACATATCACCCTGGGTCAGAGAGGGGGAGACATAGAAAAATGCTTAGCCAAGAGATAATCATATTGGATTTACCATCTGGGGAGACTCTCTCTCTTGGTCTGGCCTTAATGACCAGGTGGAACTTGAAAGGAACTAGTGAAACATTTGTAATGTTTCAATGCTTGATATTTATATCCATTTATTATTCATTAATATGATGACATAGAACTGGGCTAGTAAAATAGTATTTTGGCTACTGATAGATTTGCTTTGATGTTTATACCCAATCATGGAATAGATTTGGGTTAGCAAAATATTATTTTGGCGGTACTGGGTCAATATAGCGCTACCTGAACAGCGTGGCAATAACTGTGCTGCCGATAGCGCTAAATCTTGTACAGCGATAGGGTTTTTTCAGCATTTGGGAATAACCACTACCCCTGTCGCTGTATGCTCTGATGGGAGTGTTAAAGTGGCTGCCAGTGTGGCGCCTGGTCGAGCCACTCCCATGGTGGAGTGGCTAAAGAACCAGCACCTGGCAGCATAGGGGACCTGGGGCCAAGGTTCAGTTACCCCTAGGCCTCATAGTGTTGCGCTTTTTTATTGCTTAAAATGAATTTCCCCTTCAGAGTTTTGCCCCATCCTCAAGTCCACACCCTCAGAGTTAGTTGTTTTAGCCTGGGGGGTACGGTGGGCAAAGCACACACACACACACACACACACACACACAGTGGTAGTTTTCTTAGTGGTATATGCTGTTTTTGTTGTGGTTGGTGTCTTTTCCAACCTTATTTCAGTGCACACCATTTTACTATTTTACTTGTGGCATTATTTGCTGTGCTGTTTCATCTGTGGCATTATGACCCTGTGCCATTTTGTCTAATGATAGATTTAAAGTATAGCCTGGGAATTTGGTGGGCTCTGCGATGAAATGAGCCATGAGAATGTTTGATTCTGAGAGGCAGACAATTTGAATAACATTTTTTATTATAGGGGCACAGTAGCACCCCTATAGTTAGGTTTGAGTAGCCTGTTTAATGTTAAAACTCAAATTTTGCATATTAATATCTTTAGCTGTCTTTGATGACATGAGCTGAAATTTTGTATGTTTTTCTGGGAGGCAAGGTCTTGATGTGTGGAAAGTTTTGTGATGGCAGCTTGTGTGGTTTCTGAGATCCACATGTCTCATTTTTTGAGAAAAAAAAACAACATTTTTTTCCTATAGTCAACATTGTTTTTGGTTTTTTTATCGCACCCACAGGCTACATGGAAAGGATTTTTTGCTCTAGACTTGCAGGGACATGTGTCATGTTCCAACGCAGTGCCTTTGACAGGTCTGGGGAATAATATCAAAGGCTTCCGGAGTTCTTAGTCTTTAAATTTTAGTGTTTTCCAACCTGTACATGTGCAGTAGGGTTCACCCAAAATCCCAGCTGCCCAGCTTAGCGAGAGGAGTGCCTCCCCAGTATCTTGACTTCTGCAGCTGCAACTGAAGTCATGCTGCTGGCTGCAGTGTTAACTGTGAGCCATCCTTTTCCCTGGTGCTAGTGGCACCCCCTACCTGCTGATCATTGTCCTGGTGTCTAGTGGCATTCCCCACCCACAAATCACTGTCCCTGGTGTCTAGTGGCACCCCCACCCACTGATCACTGTCCTTGGTGTCTATTGGTACCCTCTACCCTCCGATCGCCGTCCCCTAATTTTTATTCAAGTCCCTTTTCCCTCTCCCTTAGCCCATTGTTTTATTTAATGTGCCAGCATCGGGATGGAGCTCAAGCCCTGTGTTGGAATTACAAGCCCCCCCCAGCAGTATGGGATACTGGGGAGCCCACTCCTAGTATCCCAAAATATTTATGCACTTGTACCTATACTTGTAAAAAGAAAAAACAGTCCCCCAATGTCTTTTTTTTTTAACCTGAAAAAAAAGAAAACAGTCCTTCGTCATTTCCGCTGCCCGCTCCCCAATTCCAACCCTCCCACTGAGCACCCACAGTCCCACATCCTCTCCTTAATCTATACATGCCATTGGAGGATGTACGCCATCATCTTTTGTGGACTGAAACATGTCTGCACTCTTCAAAGCAGAACCATGAACTGAGGAATCAAGATAAGTGTCATATAATGTATTTCAATGGTTTTTGAACTTATGTTCATAACTTTGCCATTTTTAGTCATTTTTCACCAAATTTTCAACATGGCCTTTTTGGGACCCCCACTTCATGAACACCGGCACTGTCATTTCATTAATCAGGCCCGGAAGGGGATTTCATGGTCGCTGTGTGAAATTGTCTTTTGGGATCAATTAATAAAATGCCACCACCAGTGTTCATGAGGTGGGGTCCCAAAAGGCCACATTGAAAATGTGGTGAAAAAATTGCAAAAAATGGCTGAGTTATGCTCATTTGTTGAAATTTTTTTATGCACGCACTTAACTGAGGGCCCTACGCTACCACAGGCAAATAAGGTCACGATTATTTCTATCTCAAAAAATAAGGAAATAAATTGCAAACAACTGCCTTAATGCTGTAGTTAGGAATGAAGCCCCAAAAGTAGGGAAATGTGGCATTAGGGTTTTCAAAGCTAACACCCCACACCCACCCTGCACACACCAACAGGCATCGGGGGTGTATCTTCCTGCAGCACCACTAACTGGATTGGTATCCACAGTGCTGCAGGTGCATACAGAGACCAGCACAGCCCTCATCACACTTTCTCAGCCAGCTGCCATTTGTCCAGGAAGCGAGCACGCTTCTTATTTATATGACAGCCCTGTCCTATAAATAAGAGGTGCCCTTCCTTCCTGGACATATGGCGACCATCCATGGAGCTGTGAGAAGGGCTGTGCCAGTTGCCGTATGCACCCATGGCACTGTGGATACCAATCTGGTGGGTGGGTGGGGGGTCTGGTGCTGTGAGGGAGGGAGGATACTGGACACCAGTGAGGGTTTTTTTTTTTTTACCTCTGGTGTCTACATCAGGGCTGGTGATAGAAGGCAAGGGGGGACCATTACCACCAGGGATATTAATGTCTACATCAGGGCTAGTGATTGGATTGGGGATCGCTAGAACCAGGGATTTTTATTTTTACTACAGGGCTGATGATCTTGGAGGGGGGGACCAGTAGCCTCAGTGATTCATTTTTTAACTTCAGGACTGGTGATGGGGGTGCAGTGGATCGTAAGGGAGGTTCTCCCCCCAGCAGCCAATGGGATGGTTTGCTGCATTACATCCAGCAACTCTTAGGATTGTGCAGAGTAAAAGAGTGTATTCTTCAGTGGTATTTACGTGGCACAAAAGGACCACACAAAACCCTTTGCGCTGTGTAAGTCCACTGAATATTGTCTTGTGCCGATATTCAGGTCCCTGCTCCACCATTTGCATACTCCCCTTTTGGTTTGTATAGGCGCAACCCCTATTTTCCCATGCAACAGAGCCTTCTGAATATTAGGCTCCAGTGCAAAACCTGGTTTGCACGGGCAAACGCCGGTTAGCACCCATGCAAACTTTTGAATATCAGGCCCAAAATGTTTTGAAAATTTCTGAAGGATTTAAAACACACTAAGAGTGAGTCATGAACACTTTATTCTGGGAGGCAGTGTAGCACAGTGGTTTAAAGCTCTGAGCTGCAAACCTGGAGACCTAGGTTTGAGTCCCACAGTCACCCACTTGCATACTGTGTGATGCTGAGCAAGTCATTAAACTTCCTTGTGCTCTCAGGTCGCAAAGAAAGAAGCTTTGGCTTAGTGTGCCTCTCCTGGTTAAACAATTTCCCCTTCCCCTTATTGTAAAAAACTATGCAATAAATATTTTTTGTAAACAAATACTGCTGCTTTAAGTTGGTTAGTGTCACTGAAATATATTCATAGCACAGTACCATCAGGCAAGGCCTATACAGTAATTATAACATGCTTTGACACATTTATGTACTCTGTTTACCCAAGACACTGCATAGGCTTTACCCAGTGGCACAATGTACTTAACGTGGTTTAGTTTGAGCTTTGCGTGTTGGCTGGTCACTTACTTTTAAAGACTGGAAGATGTATTTTATGCTGTTTTATTTATTGTATGTTCCTAAATTATACTGTAGCATTGCATTACAGAGACCAGTGCAATAACAGCAGCCAGTGGTAATACATGGATTGGGATTTCCCCCATAGTAGCCACTGTAGTTCATTATTATAAAGTTGCATTCACACCAAATAAAGCTATATACCTCCCAATTAAAGCTGTATGCCTCCAGAGGGAAACCTATGTGCTATGGGAGGAAGTATACCCAGAAAAAATGTAAACACCATTACACACCACCAGTTAAACAATCAACAACCAGCTTAACCCTAATCAATAACCCATGCACCAAATAAAAAATCCCACACTCAACAAGCCCAAGTACAAGGAGATACCGCAATTCTACAAATAAAAAAGGAGGAACACACAAAAAAAACCCTCCTCATCCCCATTTTCCTATTTATTTATTTATTTTTATTTAGTTTTTGTTGACCGGATAAGTGCACTAGACAAATCCTGCCTATTTTCAGTCATGAGCCAGGGGAAGGGGATACAGATGAATGCCAACTGACCTTGAACCAGATTAAGCTGTTGGTGGTATTTTTAGTGAATGAGGGAAATTTGGCCAGGACACCGGAAATTCCCCTACTCTTTTGATAAATGCCATGGGATCTTTAGCATCCACCTGAACTACCACCAATCCAGGAAGATGGGACCTCGGTTTAACGTCTCATCCGAAAGATGGCACCTCAGAAGTGCAACACCCCTCTCATGCTGCACTGCAGTGTCAGTACTGGGATATTAACCCAAGTGCCAGATGTGGGAACTGAACCCACAACCCTCTGATCTCCCAGCCTCAGAGGCGAGTGTGCTACCTACTGAGACACTAACATGCTGCCATGTCCCTTGATGCTCCACCATAGTGCTAAAAGAAAACAGAGAAAACACACATACAGCCCCCTCTGTTATACTCACCAAACAATGAAGTGCAGTGATGCTCCTGTCATCTTTTCAGCTAGCAAACTTTGCATGCTCCTATCGACAGGTCCCTTGATACTCATCTGTATTCTCAGGTGCTGTGCCTTCACAGCTGCAGCTGCTAGAAGTACTGATGCCATACTGCTACTCCCAACAATCTTCACTAGCCACTATGACTGGCGTCACTCTAAACCACTGAAGACACATATAAAACATGCCACAAGCTACCTGACAGCTGACCATGCTCCTGACTACAGAACAAAACAAAACAAAAAAACAAACAAACAGAAAAGCCACACAACACAAGAACACAAACAAACTAAGGGCCAGCCAGCCACTGACACTCCCTCTTATATAGGAGAACCCTAATCTATGGACACCCACAAAGGCCATTAGAGTGCCCTTCACCAAAACACTACTATAATGCAGAAAGCCCTAGTAGTAAACAAGGGCAAAGAAAACCTAACAAGCATTTGTCAGTGCTGAATGTTTGCTTGCATTCTGTTGTACTGGATCCTGCATGTACACATTACCCAAGATAGACCAGATGAGATATACTATGTCATTTGTAATGGTGTCCTGATTTTACAGTTTTATACTGCATTTATGCAGGATAGTAGAGGTGAGATGCAATATCTCATTTTTAGTGTGGTCCTGCTTTTATGGGGTATTTTTCTAGAGCAGATCATCTTAGATGCAACATGTCCTTTTCAGTGGGGTTCTACAGTAGGGTCCTATTTTTACAGTTTTTCAGTATGTTTACCCAGGATAACCCAGCTGAGATGTGGTATCTCATTTTCAACAAGGTCCTGCTTTGACACATTTTTGTACTCTATTTACCCAGGACAGCAGAGCTGAGAAGCTATCTTGTGTTCAGTGGGATCCTGCATTTCCCAATTTTTACACTGTACTTACCCTAATATAGCACTGTCAAGGTGCAATGTCTCATATTCTATGGGGTCCTGCTTTGACACAGTTTTATAATGTATTTAACCAGGATGGCCCAGCTGAAAGGCAAGTTATGTTTTCAGTGGGGTTTAGCTTTTACAATGTATTTTCCAAGGATAGAGTAGCATAGATACACAGTTCAGTGGTGGTTCTGGTGTACTGGGGTACTGCTTTTACACATTTTTACTATATGCTGTATTTACCCAGGATGGACCAGATGAGATGCAGTATCTCACTTTCAGTGGTGTTCTTCTTTTATTCATTTACAGATTGTATTTACTGAGGATAGGCCAGCCAAAAGGAAATATCTAATTTTCAATAGGTTCCCACATTTTGACTCCAAACTTCCAACATCATTTTTTAAGTCCTGATGTTATGATCAAGACAGGCGGAATGTTTTAAATCCCACCCAAAAGGTGAATGCAATGCAATGCAACTGCAAAAGCATGATTTGGAGGGGAATTGAAAAATGACACCAGTCATGTTCATGAGGTGGGGTTAACAAAAGGGATATGTTGAACATTAGGGGCCAAAATCTGCAAAAGTAAAGTTATGAGTAAATGTTGGAAGTGGAAAAATTCAATGTTTCTTTGTAACATTTTTTTATTTCACATTTTTGACACCATATTTTTAACATAGTCTTTATGACTCCATTCTGTGATCAAGGTGGGTATTTTTTTCCTTTTAAATCTTGTCTGAAAGGGGGTTTTATAGAAGGAATGCAAAAACTTGTTTCAAAGGGGATCTGAAAAATGAAACCTGTCATTTTCATCAGGTGGGGTAACTAATGGCTACGTGCATATTTGGGACCAGTATCTGCAAAACTCACCAAGTTGTGGGTAAACATTGAAAAAACTCAATGTTTCCTCATAACTTTACTGTTTTTTTGACATTTTGACCCCAAAATTTCAACACTGTATTTTTATGAACCCACCTTATTATCGCATCAGGTGGAAATTTTTTAAATCCCTCTCAAAAGGAGACACCATGGAGCAAATGTGAACAAACATGTTTTGAAGGAGATTTGAAAAATGACTCCTGTCATGTTCATGAAGTGTGGTAGCAAGAGGGCTAAATTGAAAATTGGAGTCCAAAATCTGCGCACATAACAATGTGAAAACAATTGTTTCTTCATAACTTCGTTGTTTTGTGACATTTTGATCCCAACATTTCAACACAGTTGTTTTGTCATTGCTCCTTCTGAACATGACAGGCGTCATTTATAAAATACTGTCTGAAAAGTAATTTCAGCCACAAGTGCTAAAACACATTTTGACCAGGATTTGAAAAACACCTATCATGTTCATGAGGTGGTATGAAAAAATGGCTATGTTGAAAATATGGTTCAAAATATTGAAAATTACCAAAGTTATGAGCAAGCTTTAAAAAATGTCAACGTACATTCATAACTGTTGTTTATTAATATTTTTAATATTGTGACTCCAAATTTTCAACATAGTCTTCTTATGACCCCACCTTATGAACATGGTAGGAGAACATTTCCAAATCCTACATGAAAGGCGATTTTTCAGAGCAACGATGAAATCACCTTTCAGGCCTGATTTGAAAATTTTTCCTATGTTGCTCATAAGATGGGGTCCCAAAAAGGCCACGTTGAAAATTTGGAGAAAAAGTTAAAAAAAGAATGACAAAGTTATGAGTACAAGTTCAAAACGCATTGAAATACATTGATTTCACTTACTTGATATCCTCAGTTCCTGATCCGGTGCTGAAGTGTGAAGACATGTCCCTGGTCCAGAAATGTTTATGGAATTGGCGCTCTGTTAGGTAAGTAAGGAGTAGTGGATGTGGGGTGATGGATGGCGGGTGTTGAGTGGGGGGATGGGTAGGGGGAGGGTAACGGTGAGGTGGGTGGTGGTGACAACAGACATCGATGGACTGTTTCCTTCTTTTACAGAGTGTGAAAAAAAATTAGAAAAGACAGTGAGGGATGGTTTTATTTATTTTCAGTACCAACACTGGGGATTGGGCACGCCAGTGTCAGGCTGATATTTATGGGTCACAGGAAGTGATGGAGGGGGTGGGGAGATAGGTAGAGGGTGGGATCTTGTTACAAGGTTTTAATTAAAAGAGTAAACATAAGAAAAACACACTAATTTTAGCAAGAAAAATGTCAGTTACATTGCATGGAAGAGGACTAGGCACAGGCTGATCATGACGCCGATCAGCTGTTTGCTGGGCTGCATCATGCAGTTCAAAGCAGAGAGTCACCCTGTGATACTGGCAGCTCTTTTTTTTTTAACTTCACAAAGTTTCTGCCCAGCAAGCCCAGAACAGTGTCATAATCAGCCTGAGTGATCAGTGGTCTGACTCTGTTGAGCCAACTTCAGACTGGTGTGCATTGGATCGACAGTGACAAATCTCTCAAATCCACTCTCATTGCAGTATGTTTTCTTTGCACAAGTGCAAGCAAACATAAAAATGGCACTGACAAGAAACAAACCCAGAAAAAGAAGCTGATGGCAATTATAAAGTACTAAATGCAATCATTCTTACAGTATGTATTATATAAAATAAATTAGGGGTAAGTTCGGCACACTCAGAAATATGCCCTTCTTGGGGGCTAATGAGATAATTAAGGTACTCTTCCTTCAGGCCTATGGAATTATCTCATTAGCCCCTTGAAGGGTATGTTTCCTTGTATACAACACTTAAACCATCACTTTATATTTATATTGACTTGTAGAAAATGTGTAATAGGCTGCTTGCTTCTCACCTTCATATGTAAATAAATACATTCGAAAGCAATACGCTGAGAATGACTAGTCAATTAATTCTTAGAAATGTTGTACTGTAAGTGCTCATTAAATTATTTTTTAATTTCACATTTCTAAACTTTGTCCCCAAATTGCTTGCTCTATATAATATTACAATATCCTAAATGTTTTTTGTAGGTATTTTCTGGATACTTCCTTGCACTGACACTTTCCGACGTGTTGATCTGAGAACCGTGTCATTTGCTATTCCACCCCAGGAGGTAAGTATTATATGTAAGTCTAACTAGACAACAATTACACTAGCCATGAAATCAAAACATGCTGAATGCTTCATTGTACAGTGAGGATTTCTTTTTTAGTTTATGTACCTGTTGCAAGGTTAAGCTTTAATAATAATCATGTGATCATAATAAAAATAATAAAATGTTCATGTTTGGCTAGCCTTTCATTACAATCTTAAGGTTATGTCAGTAATATGTTTATAAATACACAAACAAGGACAAAGGACAAAATAAAGTATGATATGTGCAAATAGAGGAGAGAAAGAAGTAAGTGCCTCAGCTGGGACTTGAACCCAGGCCACCTCGAATACCGTTCTGGTTGCACTAACCAGCTGCACCACCAAGGTAACTGTAACATGGGCCATCCTGGAGCACACATTACTCTTTCTCTAATGCACAACTTGGTGCTGCACAAATAATTATAACATTTTCAATCATGTGGGTGCGGTGTGCATATTTATGGAACACATACAAACAGAGGAAAGAAGGGGTGGACAGGGTTCAAGTTCCAGCTGAGGCACTTACTTCTTACTCTCCTCTTCCTCTCCTCTATTTGTATGTGTTCCATAAACACCAAGCTAGAGAGGTCAATAGGGAGAAGGGCAGGAGTAAATGGAGAAAAAGGCAAAGACAGTAAGGACAGAGATGGGGCTAAAAGAGGTAAGCCCATCAAAAAATGGAGGGCAGTGAGTACCAACGCCCATAGTCTGGGTAACAAGCTCTCTGAACTGGTGGCCTTGATGGAAGAGGGATGCCTGGATAGTGTGGCAGTCACAGAAACATGGTACACAGAGAACCATGACTGGGATGTCAACATTCCAGGGTACACAATCTACGGGAGGGACAGGGAGGGTGAAGAGGAGGAGGAAAGGTAGCTCTCTACGTAAGGGAAGGGATCAAAGCAATGGAACTAAAGGGTAAACAGGGAGGAGAGGAGGCATTGTGGGTCACTCTGGAGACCAGAAATGGCACCACAGTCCACATGGGGGTTGTATACAGACCCCCATCTCAGGGGGAGGAAATGGACAAGGAAATGATAGAAGACATCCTTAGGATGGCAGACAAAGTGGAGATATTGTTGATGGGGGACTTGAATATGCCAGATGTTAACTGGAGCACCATTGCTGCAGGCACATCCAAGAGCAGGATCATTCTTGATGCCCTACAGGGGGCGTGCCTCAGACAGCTAGAACCCACTCGGGAGGGAGCAGTCTTAGACTTGGTGCTCTCAAATGGGGATGGAGAGAGGATCTCAGATCTAAAGTGGGTAGCCATCTGGGAACAAGTGACCACCAAACAGTGTGGTTCACTATAAACACAGCCGCTGAGTCAAGCCATACAAAAGTGAGGGTACTGGACTTTCGGAGGGCTGACTTTGTCAAAATGGAAGACTGCCTCAGAAAAGCACTAGCAAACAGGCAAGGAGGAGGGGTGGAGAAACAATGGGGAAACATCAAAACTGCCATCATAGAGGCAACAAATCTTTGTGTGAAACAAATAAACAAATCAAAGCGAAAGAAAAAAACACTATGGTTCTCAAAAGAGGTGGCAGGGAAGGTTAAGGAGAAAAATACAGCATTCAGGAAGTATAAGGAAACAGAAGGAGCAGGACAAAGAACTGTACCAGTTAAAGCAGAAGGAAGCGGGGAAGGCAGTCATAATAGCAAAGGCCCAAACTGAGGAAAAGATAGCCAACTCAGTTAAGAAGGGGGATAAAACATTTTATAGGAATGTTAGGGAGTGAAGAAAGACCAAGGTAGGGATACTGAGGCTTAATAAAGGGGATACTGAATGAATACTTCTGCTCAGTATTCGCAAAGCGGAGGGGGAGTTACCTAATCCAATCAATAGAAGCACTCTAGATAGGGGGGGTCGATACCAGTCCTTCCACAGAAGAACGGGTTCTGAAAGAACTCCTAAAACTGAAGGTGGACAGAGCAATGGGGCCAGATGGGCTACACCTCAGAATTCTAAAAGAATTAAGGGGAGAACTAGTGACACCACTGACTACCCTTTTTAGCAAATCATGGTAGGATAGTTTGGTACCTAAGGACTGGAGGAGTGCAGATGTGATTCCCCTTCACAGAAGTGGGCGCAAAGCAGAGGCAGGAAACTTCAGACCTGTTAGCTTGATTTCAGTGGTAGGGAACATGATGGAATCACTTCTAAAAGAAAGAATTATTGAGTACTTAGAGGACAGTGGGCCACAGGGCCCAAGACAGCATGGATTCACAGCAGGAAGGTCATGTCAGATGAATCTAATAGATTTATTTGACTGGGTGACCAAAGTAGTAGACGAGGGAGGGGCTGTGAACATGACCTACCTAGACTTTAACAAGGCATTTGACACATGCAAAGAAGTGCAAAATAATGCACCTGGGAAACAAAACCAGGGGAGGAGTACACGGGGGGTATTAACAAAAATGGAAAGTGACCTGGGGTAGTCATATCAGATGACCTAAAGGTAAGCAAGCAATGTGAGAAGGCAGTAAGGAGGGCTGGGATACTGTAATGTATAGGAGAGGCATCATCAGTAGAAAACAGGAAGTTGTTATCCCTTTGTACAGACAGTTGGTGAGACCCCATCTGAGTACTGCATGCAGTTCTGAAACCCCATCTCCATGAAGAACATAGAAACATAGAAGTTGACGGCAGATAAGGACCGCAAGGCCCATCCAGTCTGCCCATTTCTTTTTCTACCTTATAAATGTGCCATCGGCCTTTGCTCTGTCAGTGGCCTATCTATTCATAGTCATTTGTATTGCTCCCTTATACCTATCCCATGCCTGTTTGAAGCCCTGCACTGTATTCATAGCCACCACTTCTTGTGGTAAGCCATTCCATGCATCCACCACCCTTTCTGTGAAAAAGAATTTCCTCACATTCCCCCTTAATCGGCCCCCTCTAATCTCATGCTGTGTCCTCTTGTCCTGCCATTTTTCTTATATTTAAACATGTTAGACTCTTTCACCTTGTTAATGCCCTTAAGGTGTTTGAATGCCTCGATCATATCACCTCTCTCCCTCCTTTGCTCAAGGGTATACATATTGAGCTCTGTTAATCTGTCCTCATATGTCTTCTGATGCAGTCCCTGCACCATTTTGGTTGCCCTTCTCTGGACTGCCTCAATTTGGTTAATGTCCTTGTGAAGGTGTGGCCTCAATACTGCACGCAGTGCTCAGATGGGGCCTAACCAGTGTCTTGTAAAGAGGATTATTACCTCCCTCTTACAACTTATTATACCCTACTAATACACCCTAACACCCTAGCCTTACCTACTGCTTTAGAGGTCTGCTTGGATGATTTCAGGTCATCAGTGATGATGATGCCCAAGTCTCTTTCTTCCTTTGTGACTGCTAGCAACTCCCTCCCAGCCTATAGGTGGCTTCGGGTTTCTCTTCCCTATGTGCATGATTTTGCAGTTCTTTGCATTAAATTCCAGTTGCCACTCTTCTGACCATTTTGCTAATTTATCCAGATCTCTTCTCATTCTGCCCACCCCATCTGGATCATCTACTCTGTTGCAGATCTTGGTGTCATCTGCAAACAGACAAGCCTTACCCTCTAGTCCATCTGCAAGGTCACTAATGAAGATGTTGAAGAGGACTGGCCCCAGGACTGATCCCTGAGGTATCCCACTTGTGACTTGCATCTCTTCTGACTGTATACCATTTACCACCACTCTCTGTTTTCTGCCCGTCAACCAGTTTGCCACCCAGTTGACCAACTCTGACCCACCCAAGCCTACCCAGCTTATTTATCAATCTTCTATGTGGAACAGTGTCAAAAGCTTTGCTGAACTCAAGGTAGGCGACATCAACTGCTCCCCCTTGGTCCACCACTCTGGTTACCCAGTCAAAGAAATCTATGAGATTAATTTGACAGGACCTTCCTTTGTAAACCCATGCTGTTTTGGATCCTGTGCCCCTATGGATTCCAGGTGTTGCACTATCCTTTCCTTAAGGAGTGCCTCCATACTCTTGCCCACTACTGAGGTAAGACTGACTGGTCTGTAGTTCCCCACCTCCTCCCTGCTACCACTCTTGTGGAGCGGGATCACATGAGCCATTCTCCAGTCTTCTGGGACCGCCCCTGTGCTCAGAAACTCACTAAACAGTTCTGCTAATGGCTCTGCTAGTTCCACCTTTGGCTCCTTAAGTACCCTGGGATGTATGCCATCAGGTCCCATTGCCTTATCCACCCTGAGCTTGCAGGCTCTTGTAGGACCCTTTCTTTTGTGAAGGGAGTAGTGCTCACCTCCTCCCCCTGTGTCCATGATGCTGAGCTGTGGGCCCTGCCCTACCTTCTCTTCAGTAAATACTGAGCAAAAGTATCTATTTAGGATAGATGCCTTTACAGGGTCCTCCTCCTCACATGCTCCCTTTTCTCCATTAAGCTTAGCAATACCCCCTCTGGACTTTCTCCTTTCACTAATGTATCTATAGAAAGTCTTGTCACCTTCTTTTACTGTTCGTGCTAGTGTTTCCTCAGTTTGGGACTTTGCCTGCCTTACTGCCTTCCCTGCTTCCCTTAGGGCAGTTTGGTATGCCTCCCTATCTTCATCCGCTGTGTTCCCTTATATTTTCTGAAGGCCAGCCTTTTGGCTCTGACCTTTTCTGCTACTGTATTTGAGAACCAAAGGGTTTCCTTCTTCTTTTGCACTTCCTTTTCTGTCTAACACAATGGGATGTTGCTTCAAGTATTGCATCCTTAATGTTTGCCCACTTTGCCTGTACCCCCTCACCTGTGTTTCTTTTTGCCAGGGCTAGCTTAACTCTGTTGGCCATCTTATCAAAGTCAGCTCCTCTGAAGTCCCATATTTTTGCCTTGGAATGGGATGATTTAGATGTAGTAGCCAAATTGAACCATACCATGTGATGGTCACTGGCCCCCAGGTGACCTTCTACCTGGAGATCTGTGATCCCTTCCTTGTTAGTCAGTACTAGATCTAGGATAGCCCTGTCTCTCGTGGGTTGCTGTACCAGTTGTTTGAGGCCCTCCCCCTGCAGGGAATCCACTATGTGTCTAGTTCTGGCAGATGTTCCTGCTGGTATTGACCAATCTGTATCCGGCATGTTGAAGTCTCCCATTATCAGAACCTCCCCTTTAGCTGTCATGTTTTGTATATCTTCTAACAGTAATGTGTCTATGTCTTCCCCCTGGTCTGGGGGCCTGTAGACAACCCCAGTTCTTATGGCTGTCCCATTTCCTGTTTCCAGGGTGACCCACAGTTCTTCTGGCTCCTTATGTGTATTCCGAATTTCTGTAGCTTTGATATTTTCATTGACATACAGGGCCCTCCTCCCTTTTTGCACCTCGGTCTCTTCTGAACAATACATAGCCAGGTACTGAAGTCTCCCAAGTGTGCTTACTGGTAAACCACGTCTCACTGATTGCAACTATGTCCAGTTTAGCCTCTGACATTATTGCCTGTAGGTCTGGGATCTTATTTCCCAGGCTGTGAGCATTTGTGTACATGATTTTCCATAGACAGGATGGAGGCAGTCCAGAGGAGGGCTACTAAAATGGTGCAGGGTCTGCAACAGAAGTCATACGAAGAGAGACTAAAGGAGCTTAATATGTATACCCTTGCGGAAAGGAGTGAGAGAAGGGACATGATAGAAACTTTCAAGTACCTCAAGGGAATCAACACAGTCCAAGAAGGTAGCATCTTTCAGAAAGAGATGTGCAAGAACAAGGGGACACAATTTGAAGACAGAGGGGGGATGGCTCACGGGCAATGTGAGGAAGTATTTTTTCACAGAAAGGGTGGTGAATGCACGGAATGGTCTTCCTGATGAGGTTGTGGGGTCAAAACAGTGGGGGAATTCAAGAATGCAGAGGACAGACATAAGGCAGTTCTGGTGGGGGTGGTAGGAAGAAGTAGGCTGTTGATTAACTAGGATCTGCAGCTTATCCATTAGGTAGGGAAATGAGTAGACTAGGTGGGCCAAGCAATCCTTCTCTGCCATCAAAGTCTATGTTTCTGTGTTTCTATGTAAATAAGCACACCATACTCATATGATTGAAAATGTAGTAATTATTTGAGGTGTACCAGGTTGTACGTTGGGGAAAGAATAATGTGTGCTCTGGGATGGCCCAGGTTCCAGTTGCCTTGGTGGCGAAGCTGGTTAGCATGACCAGAATGGTATTCCAGGCAGCCTGGGTTCAAGTCCCAGCTGAGGCACTTACTTCTTTCTCTCCTCCGTTTGTATGTGTTCCATAAATGTGGATTAGATGTTTTTATTAGGGCTGTGCAAAACAAATACTATTTGGGACAAATACACACAAATGCTGCACTTTTTACAAATACAAATATCACTCTTAAATATTTGTATTTGTGTTTGTGTTAGACCACATAAAGTAGTGTTAGACCTTGTTTAATGCTGACATGAAACACCTTGACTGCTACTGTTCAATACATGGATGCCTATTTTATTGGTAAGTCTGCAAATGTTATTGAAACCTTTCAAACCCTTTGTCTTATGTTATCATTAACAACAGAAACAAGTCCAAAATGTAAAATAAAATACCGGTAGTTTGCGAACACTGATATGCAAATGTAACCCCCATGCTACTTTTGGCAAGTTGGACACCCCCCCTTAAAATCTGGGATCCATGACACTGGTGCGACAACCCCAACCATGACGTCCACTACAGCGCCGGGAACCCAGTGACAACCCTAACTGCGATGAGACCCCAAACCGACCAGCAACATTATGATACACAATGCGGAGGGGGGCTGTGCCCCCTGTACCCCCATGCAGGGGGCTATACCCTCCGCACCCTCTTACTATAGATATCTAACTCCACATTGCACAGACAGTGGAGTTAGATATTTACCCCAGTTGCCCTAAAGTATCTTGATGCACCCCCCGTCTCTGCTGATTTAGGCGCAGTGGGGGGATTTGCTGTGCGGGTGTGCTGTAGTGGCAGCACACCTAAAATCTGTAACTAGTACCCACATATTGCATATCATTAACTTTTCAAGGATTGGTACCACCCTTAGTGTTAGGATGTGCATCAGGCTCATTTCTAGAGGAAGAGGGGTGGGGGTACAAGAACAAAACACACAAACCTTTGTAAAAAAAATTAAAAGTACATTTTAATTTTTAATTATTTTTAATTATTTTCTGATTTTTAATATTTATATTTGTGTCTCTCGTAATTGTACCTGTATTTGTATTTGTTTGTGTAACCACCAAGTCCCCTGGGGTTACTAGAATCCTATCAGAGTTAGTGTTAAGCAGGTAGCTGGCAGCTGATAGGGAGCTCATTAGAGGCCTCTTACACAATGACATCATTGTTTACTCAGCTAGCTTGAGAGAAGAATGGTTATGTCATTCGGAACTCACGCAGCAGCAGCAAAACCACTCTGTGTTACAGCTGTTCTGGGGAGCTTAGAACGCTGAGTTAGTATTCGGTGAGTAGGGTTGCCACCTGTCCCGATTTTTGCAGGACAGTCCTGATTTGTGCAGCTGTGTCCTGCAAAAAAACATGAAAAATACTACATGTCCTGACATTATAGTAGAACAAATTTTTTCTGACTTTCCTCTGAATGTTGCAAAAAACTATAACACCATAATTAAAATACCTTAAAATGATTAAAAAAAAAAAAAAAAACATTAGACACAACTAAAAAAACTACAACACAGTCTTAATTCTAATTATTTAGAGAAAACAAGTGTGCTGCATTGGTCAAGGTTACATATTGTCCTTGAAAAATCATGTTTCAGTAAGAAATGTACCACTGAGTTTCTTAAAAGGTGGTAACTATCGGTGAGAGTCAGTTGTTGGAGGTGACAGTAGCAGGAGGGCTGCCAGTTGGACTCTGAGTTGAGGGTCCAGAACTTCTCACCCTAGTGTGGAGTAAAATATCCAGCTTCCTGTGAAGTGGTGGAAATTGTTCTATAGCAGGAGTTCCTGATTTCTACTCCTAGTGAAGTTGAAGGAACTGCTTTTCCCAGTGGATTCAAGGGGCAATCCCTTGAAGATCCGGTTTGTTTACAGCTGCCTTTTGGAAAGGACTTGTGAGAAACTATGTCTGACATGCTACCCAGGAAAAGGTGTGATGTAGTGGCTCCCTGCCCAGTGGAAGGAGTGACTGGTCAGTAAGTAGTGTTTTTCTCTAGGATGCAAGATCTCCACAGTTAAGGGGATTTATTTCTGAGGTGTGTATGCCCTTACAGTAGGATAAATCACATCCTTCAGTGCCCCTAGTCTACCCAGGTGTGTGGAAGAAATGTCCAGTTCACCCCAGTGAGTGAAAGGGATGTAGACTTCACCCCAGTGAGTGAAGATAGTGCTTCAAATGCTCACCCCAGTGTGTGAGGAAGTATGTGATGTCTACCCAGGTGTGTGGAAGAAAATGTTTGTAGTTCATCCAAATGAGTGAAAAGAAATGTTTGGATGTTCACCCCATAGAGTGAAATGTTCGGGTGTGTGACTAGACCATGTATGTACACCAATTTTGGGAAGTAGAAGATGTTTATTCTCGAAATGTACTGCATGCAAGGAGAGTTTAGGTCTTTGTCTACCTGTTTGACCTTGACCAATCAATGGAGTCCACTTTTGCTTTGGCGTTGCCATCTGTAAAAAAAAGCCATACTGTACAATCCCAGTTCCTGGTATGGACATTCTGATTATTGCTTCTAGCATGGAATTACTGGGGCCCCCTCAGTAGTTTAGATCTAGCATATGCCTAGCATTCTCTACCCTGGACCTGGCTATAATTTTAAAATTTATTTTTGCATATTGTGGCCAAACGGATAATTTCCACTTGCAAGGCACATTTAAAAGCTCCCCAGAGGATATCAAGCTTAGGCATCATGGGTGAACTGAAGCTGAAGGAAAAAAATAGGGAAATAAAATGCTGAAGCTGGTACACAATATCAGGGCATTTCAGTAGTTGATTATTGAAGCACCAGGACTTATCACGGTCTCCCGAGGGGGCCAAATTGACTTGTACTACTGCTGGGTGGTGATCAGACAGCACCTTGGCACCACAGGGACACAAAACAACTCCCAGCAGATCCTCAAGGTTCAACAAAATAAAATCAATATGGGAGAAAGTATTATGGGGGATAGAATGGAAGGAGTACTCCTTTTCAGTGTGGTGTAAAATTTTCTAGGGGTCCACCAGCTCGAGAGAATCCATAAAATCTTGGAGGGCCACCTGACTCAGGGAGAGGACCTGACCATGTCTCATAGTTCGGTTGAGATCATTATCCACTACCAGATTCCAGTCCCCGGCAATAATCATAGGGGAGAGAGGCCCATGAGGTCAAGGTGGAGGTGAGATAGGAAAAAAAGGATGGATCCTCTATGTTGGGTCCATAAACAGAGCCCAGGATCAACTCTAAATGCCCCAAAAGAACCCTCACAAAAACATATCATCCTAGTGGGTCATTAACCTCTTGGAGGAGAAGACATGGGATAGATCTAGCAATCAAAATAGCCACTTCTCTCTTACAAGAGTCCAGCCCCAAGCCAAAAACATGCACAACCCAAGGAACGTCACAAGGACAGAACCTGGGTTGGGGGAGATGGGTTTTCTGGAAAAAAGCAACATCAATTTGTGTCCTACGAAGATGCAGCAATATTTTAGACTGTTTTGTTGGGGACTGAACCCCTTTAACATTCCAGGAACAGTATTTGAAGTTGTTTGCCGTGATTCTTAGGAACATATAGGCTCACTAGAACAAATAGGTATCTCCTGCAGTGAGAGTATAGGAAGCAAAGTAGTATACCAATCAATCTCTGAAGAAGATCCCAGCTACCCCCCACCCCTCCCAAAAACCAACTGCCCCCAATGAAAAGCAACAAAGTTCCCAACCACCCTCTTCCAAGCCCCAGAAGGTCACCACAAAAAAAGTATCATTAATATCCCCAACTTAGTACCCCAGTACATCCAGTGATTAAACTCAGTAAATAACCATAACATCAGAAAAATTAACAGGAACCAAAGCTGGTACCATAATCCCCACCCATAACCACCCCAACTACCCCACATAATGAGAAATCCCATATCTATCTAGTGCATGAAACTCCAGCCCAACAAGGCACTAACCCCATCTAAACAGCACACCCCTCCCTTCCCCTTCCCCATCATTAAACAATTAAACAATAATGCATGACAGGGTGTGGTATGTCATGGGATATCATCACGCTTTGGGTGGTGACATGAGGCCGCCAGGCGAGATAAATCAACGACCCAAGTGACGATATCCCATGATATACACCTGGAGTCATATTGCTATTATGAACTGGTTTAATAGTTTTCTCAGAGAAAATAATACAAAATACACTTTTAAAATATTTTAATGCCTTTTTTGGAGTGATGGAGGAATATCTTTAAAATAAATAGTTCCTGAAGGGTATGGGCAGCAGGTGGCGCTGTTGTAGGTGGAGTGCAGCTGTGAACTCAGTGTCAGTCTCTCAGCACTACTCCTGAACTCTAATTTCTCTGCATTTGACCCAGTCGTGCTGCGTGGTCTGGGACCCGGTGAAGATCTGTGTGTGTTTTATTTTTTTTTCATGAAAGTGCTGCTGACACGGGACTGCAATTATGTCAGTTGTGCTCTGGTCTCCTCACCACCACCATCTGTCCCCCGAGATGCTGTGTTGCGATTGCTACGTGGAGCAGAGGGGTAAACTGCCTGCGTTGTCTTCTGAAGGGAGCAGGTGAAGTTGGTAAAATCATTTTTAGTAATGAAAAGCAGCAGCTAAAGTGGTGAGGTTGTTTTGTCTACCAGCTGGCAGATGTTTGATTGGGAAGGGCCGTTGTGGTTTTGCGGGTGTTTTTATGTGAGTGTCCGTTGAGCGGCATTTCTTGTTTGGGAGCGGGTGCTCTATTTATGTATGCTGTACTTGGTGGGAGTTTCATTTCAGCAGTGGGAATAGTTTTTAGTTTTTTTTTTCTTCACTGGTTATCTTTGTGAGTGACTCACTCTAAGCCTCTGGACGTGGTGAACGTTGCGGTCGGAGAATCTGATGCCTGTGAAGAGGCTGGTGGCCGGAGGTTTTTTAAGCCGTGATGATGTAGCCCGATATCATCACGGCTTCATAAACCTCTCGGCCAATCAGCTTCCTCCATTTACAATCCCCGGTTCATAATGAACAATAAACCACTGCTGCAATAAAAAAATTAAGTAAAAGCAAAGTAAATCTCCCGATCCCCATCCAATGGAGGGAACAACAAAAAACAAGAAGCAAAAACCCATGCATACTAACTGTCCCAAAAAATAAGTTTTGGTGAATATAAATAAATGTCATATAGTACTTCCCTCCAGCCATGGGAAAAGGCTGAGCCAAATGCCATTATGCCAGGGACAAGAGAAAAGGAAAAAATGTAAAAACCATTAAGGTGTGGCAAGTATACACATGCATAATATCTTCACTGTTAAAACGTCTCTGCAACAAAATCCAAAACAATTAGATAGATGACTGAAAAATGAGGTTACATCACAGTCCTAAAAAGTCCAGGAAAACTAAAACTGAATCTCTTGAGAGGGAAATGTCCTAGGCTTGAAGTACAGGTATGCCCCCCCCTTCTGGAAAAAAAACACCAAGAGGGAAACACAGCCACACAAGAGCCCAGTGACAACTGCTTACCAGCACCCAGTGTCTAACAGTTCAATGCAGAGAAACAAGGAAGCGGAGTCCAACCCAGGATGATCCTTCGGGATAAGCTGGATAGAAGTGTAGGGAACATAATGCCACACTGACAGTCCTGTAGAGAGGGGAAAAAGTCAAAGAAGGCTATCCAGATTGGGAGCAGACAATATAGCAGTCCTGGATGACCGTGAAGGCAAAGTATACGATGAATAATCCAGGGCACCAGCATCCAGTAAGAAAGGATGTAACTGGCTCAGGTAGGGTCCTTAAAAGTCCCAGAATACAGGTGGAGAAACAGGTTGCACTCAATGGGGACATCCTCCATAACTGACACAGGGGTTTCAGAGTGATAGGCCACCTGTGAATGAAGACCTAATAGTGGCTGAGCACATCCCAAGAGAGAGACCATGGGATTTTCCAATTAGCAGCAAACTTCTATAGGAAGCCAACAAAACAATGTTCTCACATCAGAGCTGAACAGGCAGAAAGGAAAAAAACAAAATCCCAGTAGATCTACTGTGCCACACTCAACTGAAAGGCAGACCCAGGGCAACTGGCATAACAAACAGTCTAAGATAGTAGGGTTCACCGGTCACAAAATAAATCCGGCAATAATCTTTGAAGCTCTTGAGCAGCGTTCTCTACTGTCTCAAAAGAGTGCCATTTGTCGTTCAAGAGCACTTGGAGACAAGTGGGATAAGCCATTTTGAATTTGACCCCTACAGCTATGAGCTTGGTCACCATGGGGTGAAAAGCTGCTTACTTCTGGCGGACTCCGGCTGTGAGGGCCTGGGTAATTCGCAGCCTCTTGCCTTCCCAGAGCAGCTCCTTCAAACCCGAATTTTAAGAAGAATATGCTGCTTGTCTAAAAAGTTCAGTAGCTTTAGCAGAAAGTGGCAAAGAGGAGAGCCTTCTGGGAGTTTAGGTCATAACAAGCGATGAGGTCACTTCACAATGTAGACAGGGCCATTCTGAGAGGGGCCAGCAATTTTCTCCAGAAGTTTCTGGACAGACTGAACTGGGGTGGCATCTGCTTCACCCTCCGGCAATCCGAATATGATAAGGTTGTTGTGGCAGCTGCATCCCTCAAGATCTTCAATTTTGCTCTCCAATTTAACAACCCTGTGCTGCAAATTAGTTGTTTTGGAGTCGGATCTATCTTTCCAGGATTCCAGCAAGTGAGTGCGGTCCTCAACATCGCCGACTCACCTGCCCAGGTCACACAGGTCCAGCCATAATGATTTAAGTTGTTCAGTAAGCTCATAAAGAGATTTTGTGAATGGTTCAAACTCCAGCAAGAACCGTTCTTCCATAAGTGGAGCAGTTAAAGTGTTGGAGCGGTCGGAACCCGAGCCCTGGGCTTTGGATCGTTTGACCTGCTTGTCAGGCATTTGAGGAGGACTGTGCTGCGGCGGTGATGCTGCATCTCTATTTCCGACATCTTGGTGATTTCTTTGCTGAAAGTTCTACAAGTAAAGCCAAAGAAAGTAAGGAACAGGATGTTGACTGCAAGAGTGATGAACCAAGTGGTATTCTTAAATTTGAAACAAATATAGGGTGAGAAGGAAGGGAGCGCCAGATGAGAGCTCTTACTCAGACCACAGCATCACGTGACTCCTCTCTGAAACCCAGCTTCCAAGTGTTTGACCAGTGCTCAAGACTTTCCAAATCTTCCTGGAGTACCCTCCCTCCTTCCACGCTGTCCACCACTGCACCTATTTTGGTATCATCAGCAAACAGGCTCATTTTGCTCTTAACTCATTCAGCTATACCAGCTATGAAGACATTAAATAGCATTGGCCTCAGAGTCGAGCCCTGTGGGACCCCATTTATGACTGCTCAGGGTGTTGAGAGTTCCCCCCCCCCACCACCTTCTGCTGTCTGTTTCTCAGCCAGTTCCCTATCCACCTGACCAGCTTCTCCCCTGCCCTCAGATTCTTCAGCTTACTAGTCAATCTCCCATGCGGCACTGAGTCAAAGGTCTTGCTAAAATCCAAATATAGGACATCAACTGCCTGACTGCCATCTTTTGCCTTGGTCACCCAACCAAAAAAGTCAACCAGGTTTTAGTATTTTAATACTAGGAACAGAAAACTCCATACTACCTTATCAAAGGCTTCTTCAGTGTTGAGACCCATAACACAGGCTGAAATTTTCCTGTGGTTTATCACATTTATTACATCCAGTGTGCACCGGATGTTAGGTGGAGCCTGTCTTCCCGACATAAAGCCTGTTTGGTCTATGCCTATGATAGTTGGTAATAGGGGGTTAAGATGCTTTGTTGATAATGGCTGTATATAATTTATAGTCTGTATTGAGAAGTCTTATAGGGTGGTAAGAGTGGCATAATATCAAGCCATTCCCTTCTTTAGGTATATCCTTATCTTGTGCAAGAGGGAGAGTTTTATTTTTCTGGCCAAATGGAGAACCTTCTGGGGCAAAGGCTGCAAGTAAATGAAGTTATGTTTTCAATTTAACTACCCCAGTATCTACCCCAAAGCCATGATTTAAAGCCGTATCTGAGGTATTTGTGAATTGTTGCTGGATGGCTTAGTCAATTTACGTGATTTCCAAAACTATGATATAAAAAGTTGGTTACTGCTGGATTGCTAGGCTAGTCCTTTATTTATGGTTTTCTATACCAGGAAATTTATCTTGAGGTGCATGGGTGATGGTGTAGTTCACAGTGAGTTCCTTTCTGGCTGGTTCCACTTTCTCCGACTCTCTCTCTCTTTCCTTTCTTACACCTGTTTGTGTCAGCATTTGGCGTTGCAGGGCTTTTGCTGTCCCTCTGATGCTGCTCAGTGACCCTGTCGACCTCGTGACTCTGTTTCCCAGCAAAGGAGCTCAACTACTCTTAAATATGGATGGTATTTAACCAAAAAATAAATCTTCAACTCCAGCTACAAAAACTGGGGCACAGTGTACTCTTGACCTCACCAGTCAGTTGGTGACCTTCTCCTCACAAACAGCTCTTCCTGTGTGATCTCAAGGGAATTTGCCCCACCCTACATGTCCTAGTATCCAGTCACGAGGAGTGGTGATAACTGACACTGTGTGGTGATACTGATTAGGCAGGTTACCAGATCAAAGCCTCTCTCAGATGCAGCTCATGTAATTACCTCCTTTTCTGGAAGAAAGGGCGCTGCCTTTCATTTTTACTGTCTCTTCAGGCAGGTGCACAGTCTGCTTCTGCAGCAGCTTCACCAGTCTGCTGCTCACTGCAGTCACACACAGACTCCATTTACCTCCCAACACAGTCACATGCAGAATGCCTGGGTCCTGATATAGCCCCTGATGTGCACTGGGGAATGTCAGCTCACCATTTGTTCCTGCAGTCTCCAGTCACTCTGGGGCCAGGCTAGAGGTCCCTCACATGGTAGATGATTGACCCCAGATTCACAACAGAAATTATTTTAATACTCCAGTGTCCTAGAAACTCAGTATGGCTGCACTTCATGCTCTGCATCCTGAGTGATTGATAAGGCAATCCCTGACTCCTGCTGCTGTGCTTGTGGGGGTCAGGGTGAACCAAGATAGTGGTGGCTTGTGCTGCTGTGGGGCACTTGTCCCAAATGTCTTATCGTAAAAAGGGATCCTGCCCTTATGCAAATGCTGGTACTCCTGTTGCTGTTTGCATTGTCATACCTGCAGTTTGGTTCCATCTCTGGTCATGGGATTCCCTTTCTGCTGTGAGCATCAGTCATGAGCAGCTTTCGACAGCAAGCAGCTGTCTCTGATGTGCAGTGGGAGTTGCAGTCGTGATTGCACTGGAGGCACCAAAGAAATCCTGCTCCTCAATCTTCTCTGCAGCTCTCCCCTGGTCCCTCTGCTATAACGTTAGAGTCCTCTGTGGTCAGAGAGAAGAAATGAATGGGAACCATTCAAATGGGCTCCAAGAAGCCAAAGGAAAGGCCCCACATGCTAAGGGGTTACAATGTTTTTATAGAGCAGCAATCGGCTCATAGCAACTGCACATGTATTCCTCCCTGCCCTCTGCAGACAGGATAGTGTACTTCCTGAAGCCCTGGCAGTACTCCAGTTACACTTTTATCCTCCCTTGTAAACCACACTGTTAAAAACAGTAGTTAACCCCAGGCACTCTTCCACTTAGCTCAGCTCCCACTTAGCCAACTTCATTACCATTTGCCTTATGGCACTTTGAGTCAGTATAGCGTAGTGGTTAAGGGCTCTGAGCTGCAAACCTAGAGACCTAGGCTTGAATCCCATCAGCCCCGACCTGCATACTGTGTGACCCTGAGCAAGTCATTTAACTTTCTTGTGCTCCCAGGTCGCACCTGGAAACAAGGTCCAGATTCATGTATCTTTGCTAGTTAAACAATTCCCTTTTCCCTTTCCCCTTTCATGGCACTCAAATTAACTTCCATCTGCCCCCACTGTCACAAAGTATTAAATACTTTTCTTCCCCAATAGGCTATACTATTTTAACCAGCTAGTTTCCCAACACTGTCAATTTGAAAATTTCAGGTTACATGATTTTTAAAATCCATTTTATAAGACATCCCCCAAAAATAATGTTTGCACACCCAAAAGGTCATTTAAGTACTGAATATCTTTTCTCTGTAGTTAAGTTGCTTCTGTCTTGCTTTCTGTCAGTATTTCCCAACACATTTTTTTTTCAGAAAGTAATGTTTATGTAAGGAAGGGGTGATGATCAGGGAAACGGCATTTATTACATTTTTAAAGCAGCAGTACAATGTTATTGGGGGGAAAAATCACCGTACCTTTTTTCACTATTAAAGATTCCAGGTACCTTCTACTTTTATTTGATGGTAAAATTTTCTAGTTCCACCAAAATCTGAATAATTCATAAATATTTTAATTTAGATTTTTTTTCTCAAGAAAAAAAAGTGTCCACTACATTTGGTTTAGAAATATGATGGTAACCTTGTAAGGGTAGGATTGAGAAATAAAAAAAAAAGTTATGGTGTGCAACATCGGAGGTGCTTGGAAAAGGAGATCTAACAGGTGCACTAATACTTTTATTAACTGTGGCTGAAACAAGCTTTTTTTGGAAAAACATTTTTCTGTTACACTGCAGCTTTAAATTCATTTTTAAATGTAAGGGAGTTTTATTTCGAGGGCCTAGTTGCCATTTTATAATGATTAAATGAGGCAGTGCCATGTCTGTGGATAGCAGGTCAGTTCTTGGGTATAGGAGGATTTACTTGCTAATTGTGTGATGTAGCTAAGAGTAAGTCACAGTCCTTAAGTGTGCACTTATGGTCAAATAACTGCAGACCTTGGAGGGCCTGTTAGTCAATCAAATATCTTCAGTTTTCTTCCCCCTTTTACTATACCAGATAATCTCTGCAGAGGCCATTACAGTGTGCATTCAAAGAGACATGAGAGCATATAACATTGACACATGGTCATTAACTGGGGATAATTCCAGACTCAAAAGGAATTATTTCCTCATTTTTGTAAATAGAAAAAAATAATAACCTACAACAAAAATTCTTTTTTCACAAGTGTTTCACACCGAAGTCCATTAGTTGTCCCAGAGAAAAGTGTTGAAACATCTTGGTGAACTGCGTGAGGAAGTTTTGTTTTTCCAGCAGACTTCAGTTGTCATATGCACTGTACAGTGTCTTAATACTGTTGTGGGCACGACTCTTATAGTTTTAAGAGTGGTATCTCATGCATTCTATGGTAATGAGAACCATGAACCAAAGGTGAGTGGTTCTGATACTCTTAAGAATGGAAGTGAGACCACTGTTACAACTAAAAGAGTGGTCTTTGTGGCAGGATGAATATATTATTGACTGAGGTCGATTGATAAAATATTACAAAATTAAAAAAAAACTCCCCTGAGTATGCCCATTTCCAGGGCACCTGTGAATGAGACACTGTCTTTAAAAAAATAAGAGTAGTTTCTGTTTTGACCAGAAATGGCACATTAACCTATGACAGCTTCTGGCACATTAACATATGACAGCTGGTGTTCAAATGCATCCTGCTGGTGGTGGTGGTGGGGTGTTGCATGGACCTGTTTTATTGACAGGTGAATGTTGGGGATGATACTGGGGAAACTCTGTTATTCTTCCTGCGGATGGTGCTGCTGACTTTCTGCAGGAGAGTATGGTGGATCCTGGATTGATTGATGGAGGTGAAGGAGAGCTTGGGACAAAGAAGCTGACCTCCTTCTCTGTCTCAGAGAATTTAAAGATTGTGGATGCAATTGAAGTCGCTGATTCCATGAAAGTTGATGGTATTGATATACAGGGGAATAAACTGCATGAAGAAATGCAGGGAAAAAGTCTTCTGCTTTCCATGGTGGTGGAGGAGAAAACCAGATATAATCAGGAAATGAATAGATTGAAGGAGGAGAAAAAGACGGTCAGCCTTCAGTGCTGCCAGTAAAGAAGTTCTAGATTGGTACTGCTGAGACTGTCAACCCCCCACACACACACACACACACACACACACACACACACACATACTACTGAAGATACTGCACAGCAAAAAAGCTCAGAACATTTACAACTAGGAATACCTTCTGTTCTCTATGGACATACTGAATCTTGGACCCCCGAGAGAGCTCTTGCAACCTCTAATTGGAAATGTGGTTCCAGGACTAGTAACTGGATCCCTGACATGTGTGTGAGCTTTCCTAGAGAAACACTAACTGGAGCTGCAAAGCAAGACATGTCTGGTAGCTCTAGAGCTGCTAATGGTATGGTTGCCATGGGAATGCCAGCAGCAAGCTGCACTACAGTGGAGATTCCCGCTGATACCCAGGAGCCAGGAATGCTCAGTGTGGATCTATCACAGACACCAAAGACTGATGGGGAAAGAGCTGGGTCACTAGGACCAGCAACTCAGCATGAGGCCAGTGAGTGAAGCTCTTCTAGTGTGTCTGCACCAGGAGAGCAGGCTGATGCTTGAGGCATTGACGTGACTCACACTGACATTAAGCAGCTAGAGACAGCCAATGTGGACCCTGGAAGCACTACTAACAGGCTAGATGTGCCATGTGAGGACTCCAGAGCAGCGGCTATAGCAGTCCTGTCTGAGCTGACAGATCAGACTGAACTTAAACAGACAGCTGGGTTGCAGGACATGGAATGGATGCCTGGTCCCCAGAGACAGAGTTTTCAGGTAAGGCACTCCCTTACTTACCAGATACCATTGTTCTGTCAGACTGTGCACAGGTTGTAGAGCCAGCTTGAGATACCAAAATGGTTCAGATGATGGAAGCCCCAGTTGGGGAGGGCTGTGGTACTGTAGGACTCACAGCCCCAACCTCAGGACCAAACTCCTGAAACTGTGCTAGATGTTCCTGCATGAGAGCCAGTGGGGGGGGGGTAGAGAGGAAGAATTAAACCTTAGACACTGCACTGATGCTCCAGGTACCTATGCTGGTATGGGAAAAGATCCTGAGGCCTCTACAGAGGACTATACCCTGGGGGGTACTCGATTCATTCCACAAGATGGCAGGGAATTTGCAAGTGGAAGATCTGAAGAGTCACTTAGATTTAAGATGGCTGCCCTGCTTACACACAGGCTGGAGCTAGTGAACAGACAAAATGCAGTGAGGCTGAGGTATAAGGGAGGCCTGGAAACTCAGCTTGACCACACATACGTGGTACGTACTTTACTGAAAGACTCTATAAATTTTTTTGCGTATGAAGTTTATGCCCTCATTCATATTTTAGGTGAAAGTACTTTTGACATGAGTTTTAAAACTATGGCATACTTAGGCAGGTTTTGGAAAAAGTATATATAGTTGAAAAATATGCCACTGTGGTTACTGTTTATAGCCATAATATTAACGAAACCACCACATGGAACCATCATGATATTATTTAGGAATGAGGGGGTTAGGGTAGCTGATATACAATACTGACTGCAACAGAAGTGTGAGGTGCTGGGCAGACCAGACCCTATTTTCGATGATGTACACATTTTTATGAGGGGGCTTTAAGTTCAGGGTTAAATTACACCAAACAGACACCGGGGTATGTAATCTGCCTGACAGTTTTTTCATTGGAAGGGATAGGGGTATCCTTTTCTACTCCGGCCAGCCTTGGACCTGTTATAAATGCAGGTCATAGATGGCATTTGAGCAGTGCCTGAAATCAGTGTAGATGTGATCTCTGTTCAATATACTGGCATCTGAGCATGATATGTCAATTTATACAGAAATTTGATCTATGCCATGAGAGGGGACACTCTTTCAGGTCTTGTCCCTGGGCTGCGCACAACTGGTATGACGCCATGAGCCAGGATACTTTGTTGGCACACGCTCATAAGACATACAGTAAGACAGGCTTACAACAAATGCCTATTTCCCCTGATTCTCTTCAAGCCCATGTTGAGCAGTTGGCCAGGGACAAGCCACCTGGTGGTGCGCTACTTGCAGGAGCTACCACACTGCCTACAGTGTCTACTTTTGCTATGGAGGTATGTGCTGTTACATTCCCACTTCAGGCAGTTGCTGATGCATCAGCATCTACTTTGGCTGCTGCTGATATGCATGAAGATACCGAATCAGCTGCTTTCCCTAGTGGACAGGTGTTCCTGGAGTCTATGGTGGTTTTACCCCCCCCCCGCCACCTGAACAGTTCCAGAAAAAAGTGACCTGAATGTCCAGGCTGGGTAGTAATCACCCAAAAGGCAGATTTCAAAAACTGGATCCTATTCCAGATGTCAATCATTCTAAACCTTTGAGCTGGCTCAGGAACTGGAGAGATTTGGATGAGGAAGTCATGGGTGCTCTTTCACTCTCTTCCTCTCAGAAATTCTTCTCTTCAGATAATGAAGACAATACTTCTGTGACAAGGGAAACCCAGAAAAGGAAGCCAGGGAGGATGTATACTAGGAGTAAAAGTCATGTTAAGTCTACTTGAGAATAAACAGTTTGTGGTATGATAACGTAAGTCTTGATATGGATTTTCAGCTGTTGCCTCACTTCTTTATCCCGATGGGCTTGGGTTTAAACATATATTGTGCCACTGTAAGGAGGTTTACCACCTTTTCCACACTGCAAAACACACATTTTAATATATTTTGTTTCTAGAACATTAGGCTACATACTGTAACAGACATTAAGAAAACTCAGCAACTTTGGTGGGTGGGGGATATGCTGACCTTATTATGAAACTAATACCACGAAGACCATTACAGTGACAAAATTGGCAGTTCGCTTTAATGGTCTTGTGGTACACCAGCATGGCATCTCTGGGACCTGCGCCCCCTTCCCTAAACAACTCTGACCTGGAGTTGATTATTTAAAAATTTGGGGGTGCAGGGGGATGCAGCCCCCTTCAAACAAAAACACTGTTTACCTGATGGCACAATGCTGACTGTCAGCATTTTGCTGTTGCTGTAAAGGTTGTCGGCAAGTTTACTATCAAACCTCAGTGGTGAAACCCGGGGGGGGGGGGCATTCATACTGGTCCTTAGGAGAGGATTCCTGGTCTGGAGTCAGAATTGGGTTTAAAGGTATTTCCT
The DNA here is from genome assembly GCA_016271365.2 of Neoceratodus forsteri. Taxonomy (NCBI): domain Eukaryota; kingdom Metazoa; phylum Chordata; order Ceratodontiformes; family Ceratodontidae; genus Neoceratodus; species Neoceratodus forsteri. The sequence continues at coordinate 625,369,242 of CM057458.1, read as the reverse complement.
TAAAGTTAAATTAATTGTTAGAGATTATCCCAGGGACAGGAGAAGCTACTCTGGTTGATGTTATAAACCAGGATCTTCCCCCTCCAAACAAACAAGCTAAACAATCTATTCAGACCCATATTACATCTCATTATGTTAAAAAGCAAAGTGAAAACTATATCTAATTTGGAGGAAAAGGAGAGGGAGGGACATGTAGATATAAAATTAAAAATAAACCCAACATCAGCTCCCTCCCTGTCTTCCACATCACTGAGTAATAAAATCATTAAATATCTTACTTCAGTATCTTCTGGTAATTTCCAGAACTTAGTAAATTTGGAAGCAAGTGATGACTTTGTTAGTTTAGAACCATTAAACTTTGAAAGTGATCTCCATGACGGTAAGGGTTTGTTCACCTCTGTAGATACTGAGGTAAAAAAAGAATCTGCAACAGAAACTTTATCTGACTTGGTTGGATGGGTTTCCTTTATAGAAAATAATTTATCATACTCTAGTCAAACAGTGAGTACACCAAATTGTATTGATAAAGTGGGTGTTTCCACTATAAGACCCCACCAAACATTCATTTGGATACTATCAGGATTCATTTACATAATACTATTCAAGGGCTGAAAGCCCTTGATTCAGAAATCAGTATAAACAATGTTTCTAAAGTGGAAATAATAAATCTTGTAAAACATGTCCCAAGAGTGGTTAGCCCTTCCAATTCTGGGTCAGCCTCAATTAAGGGAGACTCTCTAATGTATTATTCAACTGCTATAAGCCAAGAGATCATTAATATTATGGAGAATCAACATGCTGACAATTTAATTTTAATGGAGCAATTTATAGCGGTTAGAGAGGAAGTTGATAATCTCAAAGTTAATATCACTGTTAATGGGGCTAGAATGGATGACATTATTAGATTATTACAGGATATTCATCCAACCACGGAATCCTCATCCATTCCTATGCTGATCCCTGAGGAAGCTGTGCTCTGTGAGCCTCAAACTAGACCAGATTTCTCATCTATACTTTTTAATGAAAAAGCTTCTGTGATTAATAAAAAAATAACAAGAGAAAAAAAGAAAAAGAGGAAAAATATATGAATTTAGCTATACAGAAGAAAATAATCCATATTTTAGGACAGAGATCAAAGAAAGCCAGGAAAGTCACAAAAAAGAAAAACAAGAAAGAAACGGAAAATCTTTATGATGCAGCACCTTCAGCAGTAAAGTCAGAAGTCCATGATAAAGAGAATTTAGGGATAGTAAACCTTGAAATAACTTCTGAAATGACCACTGAAGACAAAAAGACTACTACTACTACTAAGAATCAACAACATGTAATATCTGAGGTGCAACCTATTATTGGGAACAAGCTAAATTCTATAGAGAAGGAAACGCCATCATCACTGGGGAGAGCTGCTCCCACTGAAGGGGGAGAGATGTTGTCTAAAAATATTGTTCCAAGTAATAGAACAGACCCGTCAGTCTCATTGTGCTTGTTAAGATTCAAGGGTGTATCATGTGAGTCTGGTGAGTTGGATAATAATAGAATGATGAAATCTAGAATAATGGAAATTCTAAGAGACATCCTGGGTCTTAACTTGGAGGGAAGTGACATCTCAGCTGTTAAATATACTTGTGCATCAACTATGTCTGGGTACATTGACATGTACTGTAGCCACAAGAGAACTCTTTACTACATTTGGAGAAATATTTCGGAACATAAAATTGGGAACCTGCAAGTTGAATTGTTGGATAATTTTCAGGAGGAATCAGTGGGAGAAGGGGCCTTGGATGATAGCCCTGTCTCACTCTTGATGTTTGGTCTAAAGAAAATGTTCAGAGAGACCAGTACAAAACTCAGATTTGCAATAAGTAACCTTTCTAATATTTTGGGTATCAAACTTGGAAGGAATGGATTCTTGGATGCCTTTAGATACCCAAGTCTCTGCAGTGATCGTCAGGTTGACTTAGTTTGTGGTAATAGAGGGGTTAGTGATAGAATATTAGTAAGGTTGGACGTTTTGGATCAAATGGGAATATATGTTGTAGAATCATCTTTAATTATGGCAGCCCCTTGTAGTACTAATGAAAATACTACAAGACCTATGAGTGCTTGGACTTCTTTTGGGCAGGATGGCTTGGGGCTGCAAATTGGCACTCAGAACCTGGTGGCCAATCCTCTAAATAAACATAAAACCAAGGCAGAAACAAATGATTGACAGTCAACAATTTTTCCAACTAGTCCTAGAAAAGATGATGCATCATTAAAGGAGTCCATTTGTTTAGACCTTGGCTGGGGGGTATCCTTTTATCTCATGGAATATTGCAGGCTTTAAAGTAAAAACCTCAGACAGAGAGATCACTGAGTATTTAAATGGTTTCTCGATGATTTGTCTGCAAGAATCATGACACACACACATGGCATACGAGATGCTTCAGTTAAATGGTTACCATATGTTCCATATTCCTGGTTGAAGAATTTCTAAACTTGGTAGATGTGCAGGAGGTTTAATTACATAGCAGTGTCGGTGGCTCAGTAGGTAGCACACTCGCCTCTGAGGCCGGGAGATCAGAGGGCTGTGGATTCAGTTCCCACATCTGGCACTTGGGTTAATATCCCAGTACTGACACTGCAGTGCAGCATGAGAGGGGTGCTGCACTTCTGAGGTGCCGTCTTTTGGATGAGACATTAAACCGAGATCCCATCTGCCTGGATTGGTGGTAGTTCAGGTGGATGTTAAAGATCCCATGGCACTTATCGAAAAGAGTAGGGGAAATTTTTATTGAAAAAACCAAAAACACAACTTTTCACAAAGAGAACTAACAAAGCAAAAAACACTGATAAGGAAAAAAAAAACATAAACAGGGAAAAAAGAAAAACAACCAGAATCATAAATGAGCATATAAACTTAAATAGTGGAAAACAGATGCATCTTTTCTTATAATCTCAGCACTGTAAGAAAGACAAGAAAACAAAAACTAACCCACCCAGTCAATATTTCTCCAAAAAGCATCAAACACCTCTTTGCTCAAGAAACGTTTTTCATAAACAAAGATGCTATCCAATTCTTGTTTATATTAAAAAAACATCCTGTTGTTGCACTGTTTTACCTTGCAAAGATTAGAGCATCTTGCCTGCCAAATAGACCATTTGATACATACTAGAACAACGTGTATAAGTACTGGATGCCCACATGTTCCATGGAACTGGAATTTGTCCTAAACCAAGATATCATAATCAATTAACGAAAAGGATGTTTCACCCCAGAGGACAGATAGCATCTGCCAAAAGCCTTGTACATGAATGCAATCAAAAATAAATGTTGAATTGTCTCCACAACCCCAGCACAGTGTAGTTCTCACATTCTCTTTCTGAAAGTTGCTTGTGTTTTGATTGCTTTTCACCTGTAATTTTGGGTGCCCACATAACCAAGCAAAATCATGCATTTTCAGGATTCTTTTCTCCAATATATTGTCTAATAAAAGAGGATTTGGATATGAGGAGATACTTGAAATATCAGATCTTCCCAGTACCAAGAGTCAAGTATCATGTTATAAAAACTTTTTCTTCTTTCCCTGACACCAAATCATATCAATCTTCCAAGTACGTATGTATTTAATCGTAGTCTGCACATAACTAGGAAGTAGGCGGTCAGTAGGGTGCCATTTACCCCTACCCCATGCAGTGAAAAAGGATTACCCCAAAGCTGAATGCAAACTTGCCCTGAAATAGATGACTGTAACAACAAAGGGAGAATGGAGCTGTAAAAAATTCCCAAAAAGGTAAATAATAGGATGTATCATGTTTAAACCTCCTTCTTTGTGTGTCCTGTATGTATGATTTCTTTTGACGGGGTTTAATCTGCTACCCCATAAGAAAAGAAAAAATAAGCCCAAAACTTTCGTGTGCAGGCTATATGGTAAAGGAAAAATATGAGATAAATATAAAAAAACAGGAGCTAAATATGCTCTTAAAAGGTACACTTTTTTCTTCCTCGACATTTTCCACTTCAACCATGCCTGTACTTTCAAAAGTGCTTTATCATAAACCAGATTCCAATTATAGGATTCTGAATCCCTAGTCCCAAAATAAATACCCAGAATTTTCACCTGCTCTGTAGTCATTGTAATGGGAAAATCCGATACAATATCTGTTTCCCCAAGAACCAAAACAGTACTTTTTGCCACATTAATCTTAATACCTGTAATTTCAGTAGATTCTTGGAAAGTAGATAGTATAAGAAGGCCTGAAATGCTATCTGCTACAGAGAAAATGCAATCATCCGCATAAGCCGATATCGTGGAAAATTCATAACCATCATTGTTTGTAACTCCCACAATTCTTGGGTCCGTTTTAATTTTCCTCAATACATAATCTAGTCCGAAAACATACAGTAAGGGGCTCATTGGGCAACCCTGCTTCACTCCATTCTTCAAAAATATTGGGACTCCAAAAAACCCATTAACCAAAGGTAGTGCTTGGGCTCCTTTATATAGAACTTTTACCAAAGTAATGAATCCTAACGGGATCCCATATTGACCTAAAGCCTGCCAAAGATATTCTTGACTAACAGCATCAAAGGCAGTTTCTTGATCTAGTGCCATTAGATATCCTGACACATTTTTCCTCAGGCCTTGTTCTACAATTTCCCTAATTATTATCAAGTTCTGTACAATATTCCTGCCAGGGATTGCACACGTCTGTTCTGGTAATATCACTGTCTGTGCTACCCTTGCTAATCTTGTGTTAAGTATTTTTGCTAGTATTTTATAATCAGAATTTAAAAGTGTTAACGGTCTCCAGTTATGTATGTCCTGTGGGTTTCCTTTGTTAAAAAGAAAAAACATTATCCCAAGCTGCATAGAGGGCGCAAGCCTTTCCTCTTCCCAAATGGCCTGAAAAATTAGTTCTAGGCAGGGAGCTAAAATCTCACTATATTTCTTATAAAAGTCATTGGGTAACCCATCTTTACCTGGTACCGTTTTATTAGACAATTGTGAAATAGCTCCCATGATTTCAGAATGAGTAATCGGGACAAGTAGTGCATCTTGTTCAGATTTACTTAAAGTCAGTGTAGAAACACCCTGGAAAAAAGTGAAGGCTCTTTCTTTGTATTCTGAAAAGTTGCTGCTATGTGTTGTTGTACAATAGCATATATCCCGATTGGTATCCTTTAAATTACCTGTGCATCCTCAAGACTTGTTAAAATTCTATTATGAGACACACCATCCTGGACTTCAAAGGTTAACGTCATCCTTTGTCCCTTAGTATTAAATTTTGTTGTGTGACTCTTTCCTCCGGACTATGCTATCTAGATATTGTAACATTTGATTTTTTGTATGCGCAAGGTCAGTCCGACTTTCCTCGCTATTTCTACTCTGAGACACCAGTCGAAGGTATAAAGTTCTGAGTTTAAGATAAATAATATAGTCTGTATTCGCATGTCGTTTTGAGACCATGCTGTACCAATCCTGCAGGTCTCTTTTGCAATCTTCCCACCATTCTATGGGACTATCATATAAAAACCACAGGTCTTTCCTAGCCTGCAATAAAGTCCTGACACCAATATCAACCCAGGCATCATGAAGTTTGGAAATATTCATCTTCCAATACCCTTTCCCAATTGGTATCTTCTGTCGTCCCTAAATATAAAATTACCATAAAATGATCAGAGGTTTCTAAAGGCCGCACTTGAACATCTTGGCATGATAACTGAGCAGATACCAGCCAAAAATCAATACGAGTAGATAGTCTACCTTTAAAAAAAGTATGAGTTGGGTTCATATGTAATATGTCATACACATCACATAAATAATAATGAGTCAAAAGTGTATTCAAAGCCTTTGTATCACAAAATATTTTTTCCGTGTGTCTGCCCCAATCCCTAGTAGTAAGTCCACAATTAAAGTCCCCACCCCATAAAACTAATTTAGAGGTGTACAAAAAAAGGCCCTACACGTTTAAACAGAGCAGATCTATCTGCCTTACCTTGCGGTGCATAAATATTAATCACCCGATATCCCACGTTACATAAAACTATATCCATAATTAAAACCCTTCCAGGCAACAAGTCATATACTTGCAACACTTTAACTGCACCCCTAAAAAGTACCCCAAGCCCAGAACAAGTTTTCTCACCTATAGACCAATAGGAGACACCCCATCTCCAATCTTTTTTGAGCTTGAATTACTTCAGCCAGAGAATGCAGTCTAATGTCCTGTAATAAAAAAAATCACCAGCTCTAATACTAAGACTCAAAAAAGTGCTCTGCCTTCTTCCATAAGCCTTAATGCTGTTAACATTAACTGTACAGAAAGCCAGAGCCATGAATACCGCAAAAAAAAGAATAGAGAAAACAAAAAAAGCCCAACCCATTTAATGTTTCTTTTTCCTCTTTTTTGTCTTTGGCTTATCCGAGGGGGGCCTACCTCCAAAACACCATCTGTGTAAGATGAGGCTACTGAGGAGATATCTGATTCATGATCTTCCTCTTCCACCTCATCCTCAAACAGTAAGGCATAGGAGTTTTGTACAGCCATCTCATCAACATCTTTAGTTTGTTTTAAAGCAGCTGATCCCAGTTTCCCTGCCTTAGATCTGGTGACCCTTTTGAAATCTGTATCTGTGTGAACTAAGGGGGGGGCATAGAAACTTGGATTTCCCCTATCTGTTCCACAGGTTTTGAGTAACCGGAATGTTGTCACACTCTATAGGTACCTCCCTTGATGCCGGCGCCACATCCTCTGTTGGTGTACACTGAGAGGTAATGCCCTGAAGGCTTGTCCCATCTGTCTCTACCCTGTCTCCTTTTTCCTCGTCTCCAGGATTATGTTGGGGTATAGGGGAATCAATAGGCCCGTTCGTTAATAATTCTATCATCAAGTTTTCTTTTTGGGCTGTGGCTACATATACATCTTGTTCCACCGAATCAAAGGCGCCCCACTGTTATGTGAGGCCCAAGTGCAAGTGCAAAGGAGTGACCCTGTTCATCACAGAGATTGCATTTCAAGGGTTGCCTACAATGAGCCCTAACATGTCCCAGAACACCACATAGGCCACATTTTTGTTTGTCACAAACATTGCTCAGGTGCCCCACCACCCCACACTTAAAACAAGCCCGTGGCTGCCTGGGATAGAAGATTACTCCTCTGTCTCTACCCAAAAAGAAGCAATTGGGTAAGTGACAGGTTTGCCCTTGTTCCAGTTTCAAAACTATCTGATAGTGCCATCCCTCTGTCCACAATTGTTCATCTAAAATTGGCTTTGGGGCTCCCTGTACTATGCAATGTTGCTGTAACCAATATGTAATGTCAGCCACATTTACGCCTTCATTTCTGAAAAGAACTGTAATTTTTTTCCTCAAGGGTTTAGTGAGAGGGATAGCCAAATATGGTTTCCACAGAGGAGAAAGCTTTAATAAGCGATATTGCTTCCAAAACCTTTCTAGGCCAGCCGGGTGTTTAAAAGTAGTATCAAACATGACATCACCTGGAACATGTATTAAGGCATAAATTTTGTAAGCAAAAAACTTCATACTATCTTTTAGTAAAGTTCTTCCTACAAATTTCCGGTCAGGTATCATATCAGGATCACCCCGATACTTTAAACGAACAGCATTCCTTCATTCTGCAGTCTCCAACAAAGGACCGGCACTGGCTGGAAATAAATGTTCTGCAACCTTCCCATGCCAGACCCTCTCAGGTCCTGTATCTACAGGAACCGTAGCAGGCCCATCCAGAGGGGTAGAACCGGAGGTTAATACCTCTGTTTCAATACATACTTCCTGAACTGAATCCATTAAATCTTGCACTTCTTGTGCTTTTATAGTCAACATTAAGGGGTGAATGTCACTTGTTTGCTGGAGTGTCTCAAAATCCTTTGAGATACATTGTCCTGGAGGCAAACTAGATGAAGGCAGCTCTTCAAACCCGGGGGGGGGGTAGAAGGCAAAGACACTGCAGTAGCATCAAGAGCTGCTTCCCAACCTTGACCTGATGGGCTTTTAACCCATCCTGCAGCCTGTAAGGCTGTATCCACCCAATCTTCTGAGTCCAGTCTTTCTAATAAAAAAGGATAAGAGTGCTTTCTGGAACCCCCCCCCCCCCGTTTACTTAAGGATTTTGGATTACCAGGTATAGCAGAAGAATAAGAAAATTGTCTAGGGGCTCCTACAGAGGCTTTAGGGGAAGAGCTAGGTTTTTGTGAGTCCCCATTGATAGGAGTTTTCCTACCTGCCTCCTGTCCAAAACATAAAGTTGGTGCTGTAGTGAGGTTTGCATTGTTTTCCTCCATGTCCTTCGTCTCCATATAATCTCCGGCTTCCAACTGCATTTCCAAGGTATGTGAAAGTGCTGCTGGTGAAAGACTCTCATTTCTTGCCCCAAACTCTCCACTTGCAGCAGCTGTAAACTTGTTACTCACACTATCTTGTTGTGCCTCCACTTCCTGGTCCGCCGCAATATGCTTCCTACGTTCCTGCTCCTCCAAAAAACTCCTCCGTGCTGCCATGTAGCATTGTTCCGCTTTCAGAAGCTGCACTCGTAAAACATCTTCAGGCTGTCCAACTGCATTGGGAGAAGCACAAACTTCGAGTCACTAGGAAAGGAGTTTCCAATGATGAATCCAGTATCAGACGATCCTCCAGAGGTAGGGAATCTCCAAAAACCAGAGCTTTTCCTTCAGTAGTCTCCATAATGAAAAGGTTGGAAAGGCCAAGAAGGAGACTCACTCCTTAGCCTCCCACACGTCTGCTGCTGTGCAAAGCTCAGACACTACTGAGCAAACACTGTGTTAGAACCACACAGCGCCCTCTGCCTTCACAGAGTAGGGGAATTTCCCCGGTGTCCTGGCCAAATTTCCCTCATTCACTAAAATTACCACCAACAGCTTAATCTGGTTCAAGGTCAGTTGGCATGCATCTGTATCCCCCTCCCCCGGGTCATGCCTGAAAATGGGCAGGATTTGTCTAGTGCACTTACCCGGTCAACAAAAACGAACTAAATAAATAAAAATAAATAAACATTTGTTAAAATGAATGTTTTCTCACAAATAACAGTACTATTTATGTCCCCCCTGCTAAATCTAAGTTCTTTAATCCCCAGACTTGGATGATTCTTGAGGATCTTATTTTTAAACTCAGTTGTGAATATCCAGATGATTATGTTCTGCTCATGGGAGTCCTAAATGCAAGAATAGGAACTTATGACAGGCTTGCAAATGATACTATTTTAAACTATATGTATCCATCTGCTAATGTCCACTCAAGAAGCTCTAAAGATAATATAATCAATAATAATGGATTAAAATTAATTAAGATTCTGAAAATTAATGGGATTTTTCCCCTAAATTGGGTGTCTGTTGGGTGATCTTAGGGGTGATGGTGCTTTCCATACATCCAAGACTGAATCCGTTTTGGACTTAGTATTATGGAGAGGTCCTCCTGATTTTTGGAGATGATTGAAGGTCAGCTGCCATCCTGAAAGTGATCACTTCACTGTTTGTCTTTTGGCGCAATATGAAATAACACCTTCTACTACTCAGGAACAGTTTAATCATATAACAGAAAATAATTTAGAAATCAAATATAGGAATAGAATCATATGGTCCAGTGATGTGAGAGTTTGGTCTCAAACAAGCTGGTCTTATTATTTAATCATTATCAGGACAATTTAGATGCAGATTTAAGTGATAAAAATAATATCTTGCAATCCACTCAAAAAAAATTCAGGAAATTATATAAAAGGAAACTAAAGGAGGGAATAAAAGAATAATTTCTAAACGATGGTTTGATAATGAATGTGTCACTGAGAAGCATAAATTAACAGTCCTAATTAGGAAATATAAGCCATCTCATAACACATTTATTATGATTGTTTAAAGAGAGGAAATAAAAAGTACAATTTTTTTGGAACAAAAAAAGGTATACTTTGAATTGTTATGGCAACAAATGTATGAAATGGTTAACAATAGGGATAATAAAGCCTTTTGGCAACTACTGTGGTAGCAAAGGGTTGCAAACAAAATATGTACAATATAGAAAGTGTCATTGATGACCAGACATGGCTTGGTTATTTTTCAAACATATTTTTTCATGAATATGAAGTATGTATTATAACAATACCATCACTTATCTCTGATAAACTTGAGGAAATTACACCTTTGGAGGTATTAAAGGTTATTCAGTCATTAAAATATAACAATGCTCCAGGTCTGTACCTAATCCTGAGAGAAATCTTTAAATGTCAAGACTTAAAATGGACTGAACTCTTGCCTGATTACTTCAGTGAGTGTATCACAAAAGATTACATCCCGGCGTCATGGGGAGGGTCTATAATTGTTCCCATCTTTAAGAAAGGGGACATAACTAAACTTGTTAACTATAGATCTATAAGTTTTATAGATATCATGAAAAAAATTCTGTCAAGTATTCTTCTTAAAAGACTCTTGACTTCTTGTCAGGCACTGCATGACTTCTCACAATGTCAGGCTGGGTTCTGTGAGTCATATTTTACCCTTGATAATATTTTCATACTTCAGCATTTGTAAGAAAAATATGTTAAATTAAGGCATCAAAAATTATACTTGGCTGTTATTGATTTCTCTTCTGCTTTTGATACCTTTAATAGAGAGAATCTTTGGTCAACAATGAAAGAATGGGATATTAATTTGGCAGTAATAAAAGCTATAAAAGCCCTCTATTCACATACTTGGGCACAGATTAGGAACAGTAAGTGCAGTATAGCAGAGCACTTTGAGACTAATAGTGGAGTGAAGCAGGGCTGTATCCTTGCCCCTTCCCTTTTCTCAATTTATATTAATAATTTGTTAGAGAAAATGACTATTCTTCCATCTAACTCTCCTGAAACTGGTAAAGAATATTGTGACGTCTTGGCTTATGCCGATGATCTTCTATTAATGGTACTTGCTCCATAGGGTCTACAATTAAAGCTTAATCTACTGCCTGACTTTGCTGATCACAGAGATTTAAAAATCAGTATGGATAAGTAATGAACTTGGGTGGTGGTAAAATGTAAAGGCTCCTGGAAAATTAAAAGAAAAAAGATGGAGATAGTGAAGACTTATCAATGTCTGGGCGTAGTCATTGCCTCTACATTTAAATAGAAGAAACATTATGAATCAATATACGAAAAAATTTCTCATACAACATTAGCCCTCAAAGCTTTTAATTATAAATATGGTGGGACTTCTCTGTTACCTCTAGTTAGAACAACTGAGGCCAACTATAATACACAGGCATTATATGGTATTGAAATTTGGGAGCATAAATATCTACCTAATCTTGAAAAACACAATATTCTAGTTCTTAGAGGGGCTATTGGATTTCCAAAGTCCATACCAGCACCATTTGTTAGAGCAGAACTAGGTCTCACAAATATACTAGCTCTGGCAGAATCTAGAACCATTAATTTTTGGCTCAAACTGAATCATCTTTTGAATCAGCATTGAGCAAAAAAATGTCTTGGAAGAAAAAATAGTATGGGAATCTTTAGGATGTAAAAAATCTGAATGGCTATCCCGCATAAAAAAACTGTTAGCCTCCATAGGGCTTTTGAACTTATTTAAATTAAATAAACAAAATATAGTAATCTTGGGCCAGTATAAACCTTACATAAAAATTATTGGTTAAAAAATACAAAACACATGATGTACAATATATAATGTCGTCCAGATTCACTGTATGGTATTCAGAAAATGACAGTTTTCATTACTTTCGGTATTTAGAATTTCTGATATGCACAAACTTACAAAGAACTTATGCAAAGTTCAGAATTATTTTTTTTTTTTACTCAAATGTCCTGATTTGTAAATTTACTAAAAATACTGACCCTGTATTTGCATATAGTTATTGTGGTGGAAATGAGAAGGAGGATATGGGAGGATATCGAACATGCTATTTTTGAGATGCCACTGATATAAGGCAGCTAGAAGTAAATGGCTGTGGTCCATTATGAACGCCCTATCAGGTTGCCCTAATTATGAATTATTGAGGATTTTTCTGTCTACTAAAGATGAACACATTATAAAAAAGACTACTGTTTTTCCTTAATGTACAAAAAAATAAGGATAGTTGCTTCTATTCAAAGCTAGGCACTTTCTGCACAGTAATGAACTTTTTTAGCATACAGTGCCTTTTATGTAGTAAAGATATGTATATGTGTAGTCCTATCTGTTTCATATGATGTATTTTGTAATAATCTTTTTTTTATGATTGATCAAATAAAAGTAATTACTACTACTATCCCAGGGAAGGTATTAATATCGGACATTGAGATTGAGACTTGTCTGTGTTGACCAATAAATGTGTATGCCCCACAGGGCAAAGCTAATAGAGTGGACTTTTTAAAAATCCAGCCAGCCCTTTTCATATACATTCAAGAAAACTATCTTTTGGGGGACTTTAACTGGTGTTTGGATAACATGGGGGTAGGTCACTCTGGAAATAAAACTTACTGCGATTCTATCTTTTTATTGGGAATGCTAAAAACTGCAGAGCTGGTGGATGTATACAAAAAATGTCACCAGACTGGGAAGTACTTTTTTAAAGGGCCTTTTGCCATAAGGATTGATTTTTTGTTTATTTTGAAATATCTTTTTATTGAGTCAGCTACCACAATGGCCTCCGAAAACTTGGACCACATGATGTTGAGGTGTAGCCTTCAGTCTTCTGAGGCTCGCCTAGGTAGGACTGGGATGTAGAAATTAAACTTGGGGTCATTGGACACAGAGGAGGTGAGAAGTGACCTTTTAGACCTGCTGCTGGCCAGAAAATCTGTACAGTGCATGCATGATAGTCTGCCTACATGGTGGGAAGATATCAAATCTGACCTTAGGAAGTTTTTTCAGCCTAAAGGGCAAATGCTTGAATGGGATAGGTATAACAAACATTTAACCTTAAATGTGCATTTACATAAAATATGTACTGTGGCACATTTAAGGGGAAGGGTGCTAACCAGTCAAATGACTAAAGTTAAGAATGAAATGTAATCACTACAGTGTAATAGCTTAGTTTCTTTGCTGGCAGAACAGAGATTGGGGACCCAGGGGATCTTGCGTTTGGGAACCTTTCGACAATTGTACCAGTAGGGTTAAATCAAGAGTGATGACAGAGCTTTGGGATGAAAGTGGCACACTAGGATCAGAGAAAATGGGGTTAATGCAGCTGGTACAAACACTGGTTTTAGAAGCATTAAATAACCCAGGGCCTTCTAGAATTACTCAGGATCTCTTTTGGGATGATGTAGCCTTTTCCAGGTTATCACGTGAGGTTGAGAGATTCTTAATCTGACCAATAAGTTCAGATGAAATGAAAGGGGTGATTTCTTCATTAAAATCAGGTACTGCAAGGGATGTGATGTCTTAACACCCAACTTTTATAAGACAATGGGGCATCTTGTGTGTTTAGACTTGGCACAAGTTTATAATGACTGTTTACAGGATTCAACCTTATCAAGGGATATGACAGAAGCTATTATGATTGTTTTTTTGGTACAAGAATGGGGACCATAGAGTCTTGGAAAAACTGGAGGCAGATTAGACTCCTTAACATTGATTTCAAGATCTGGGCAAAATCTTAAGTACTAGATTAAGTGCAACGTTATTGGACTTTATTGACCCATCACGTATCTGTACAGTATCTGGTTGCCAAACCCAAGACCATCTTTTTTCAGGAAATTTGTGAAAGGGCACAGATAGAGGACTTAGCAGCCCTGTGCTCACTGTAGACTAAGAGAGAGCATTTGATATTTCCCATATACATTTATTCTCTGTTATGGAATGCTGTGGGTTTCCTAGACTCTTTATTGATTAAGGTCTGCTACAAGCAAGCTGTGGTACTGTATATCCTAGTGTGAATGGCTGGATGGGTGAATGCATTCTGATTAAAAGGGGTGGTTCGGCTATTAAGTTACCAACCCTGCCCTTAAAGGCTCAGGAGGTGCTCTCTGTGCCAGTTATGGAACAGGAGGCCTTGAAAGCCATTAGAGACCTCCCGACTGGAAAAACACCAGGCACAGATGGGCTACCAGCTGAATGGTACAAAAAGCTGGGCAAGACTTTAATACCCCGATTGGCGCATATTTATAATGTGAGCCTCGAAGAAGGGGCGTTCCCTAAGTCCTGGCAGGAGGCACTGGTCACAGTCATCCCAAAACCTGGAAAACCCCAATCTCTGTGCTCATCCTTTAGGCCCATCTCACTACTTAATCAGGACCTAAAAATTTTAACCCGCATATTAGCGTCAAGATTGCAACATTACATAGAACTCCTAGTTCACCCTGACCAAACAGGCTTTATTCCACACAGACACCTTCAAGATAATGTCAGGAAACTCCTGAACATTGTCACACATAAACATCCCCCTACGACAAACCCAATGGCAGTATTCTTAGATGCTGAAAAGGCATTTGACAGGGTGAACTGGGTATATATGGGAGAGGTAATGTCCAGGATGGGAGTGGGAGGCAACTTCCTTAAATGGGTAAACTTGTGCTACCAGAACCCAACAGCCCGAGTTAGAGTGAATGGTATAAATTCAGAATTCTTTGCAATAAATAGAGGAATAAGGCAAGGATGTCCGTTGTCCCCATTACTGTTTGCTCTAACTATGGAGCTGCTAGTGCAAGCCATTCGTGAAAATCCAAACATAAAGGGGATAACAATAAATAACACTGAAAATAAAATTTCATTATACGCGGATGACACAGTAATATATATTAAAGATCTAGAAATCTCAGTGCCTGAAATGCTCCAAGTATTGGATAGATTTGGATGGATTTCAGGTTTCAAAGTGAACATTGATAAAACAGAAATCCTGAGTTTGGATGGACCCCCACACAGGAACTTGCAAAGTCTCCTACCTTTCAGATGGGTTAAAGATAAAATTAAATATTTAGGAGTGTCAAAACCAACAGACCTAACCAAACTATGCCTTTATAACTACCAAGCATTAAAAGAAAAAGTCTATGAAGATTTACAGAGGTGGCAAAATGTACCTATTAGTTTTATGAATACAGTAGAGGCTATCAAGATGAACATCTTGCCCAGGTTCCTGGTTTTATTCTCAACCCTACCTATACTTATAGATAGAAGAGAATGGTGTGAACTGAGAAGAAAGTTATCTAAATTTATATGGGCAGGGCGCCGCCCGCGTAAGAAATGGGGCATCCTAACGGAAGCTAAAGACAAGGGGGGATTGGGGGTTCCTAACCTTCTAAAATACTATTTGGCAGCACAAACAACCCCAGTTTTAAAAATGTTGAATCCTGAACAAAAGGGAGGATGGTACATGCTAGAGGAGAAAGCTCACCCCTGGATCCCCCTGCTGTTTTTACCCTGGACAGTCAGGCCTTCAGACCTGAAAACCCTAAATAACATTTGGACAAGAAACACCCTCAAGAATTGGCTAAGAGTCAGACAGTAGTGGGAGATGTTCTCCCCTACCTGGAAATACATTCCTTTGAAATATTTGCCGCAGTTCCCAGCCACACACAAAGACCCTTGCTGGAGCAGTTGGTCAGACAAAGGGCTCAAATATTTGCACCAAATGGTTAACAGCGAAGGGGTTAAAACATTTACACTCCTTCAGGTGGAATTTGGGCTTTCTCACAAAGAGTTTTTCAGATATCTTCAGTGTAGACATTATATAATTAACACAGTTGGGATTGGTGCCATTCAAAGTGACCCAGCTCCACCATTAAGGTAAATGTATTAAAAAAGTCACATGGAAGACACCAAGAAACTTATCACTTTCATACAGCAAACCCTACAAGAAGGTTCAGGTGTCTTACACATTCAAGTGGTTGAAAATAAATGGTGAGTCGAATATGAAGGCCTAATTTCAGATGAGGAATGGTCTCTTATTTGGCAGGGGATACATAAAACAGCCAACTCCCCGGTATGGAGGGAGTTCAGATGGAAAATCGCAATAAGATATTTCATCACCCCAGATATTTCATCAAAATATAGAACCACCCAAACTAATAAGTGTTGGAGAGGTTGCCCAGATATAGGCTCCCAGTTCCATATACTTTGGAGTTGCCCTAAGCTTAAAGACTTTTGGACTAAGATAACCACTGCTACCAAAGAAATTTTACAATTGGAAAACTTACCAGAGTTTCCACATATGATAATAGGGCTCCCCCCCTTGGTGTTAAAACTAAAGCCCAAAAGTATTTATTTTATATACTAGTAGTAGCAGCCTCTAAGGCTATTACACAAAAATGGCTATCCTCTGATAAGGTCTCTTATTCTGGGTGGTGGACAAATGTAATTAATATTAAAAATATGGAAGCTCTCACAGCCAGACTCAGACTTTGAACAGATCAATTTAACTCAAGGTGGCTCCCATTTTATGAATACGTAGAAACCAAAAAAGGTACTCCAGTATTAGATCAATTTCTACTAGGATAGGCTTGTGAGGCTGTTGGGCCAGACTGGACAAAGGGAAACCTTTGAAATCTCTGTCATCAGCCTGCAGGACCCTATTTTATTTTATTTTATTTTATCTCATTTCATTTTTATTCTTTATACTACTCTAGGTATGCCTTTTGAGATAGATTATTGAAATAATATTAACTTGAACCAGCCCTTCAAGAGGCGAGGGGGGAGATGTTTTTTTTTTTTTGTTTTGAAAAAGGACAAGATCAGTTCATACACAGACTATATTAGCTATATACACAGAAGAATGGGAATGGAACTAGGAAAGACACATGACAACAAGCTGTTTCTTTTTAATCATATATTAGTTCATTGAGACAGCATTGGTTAAAGGATTGCCAAGCGCAGTTGGACAGGAGGAAAGAGAAGCAGAAAGGAGTATCTCCCAGTGGCAAGAATCTGAGAAGGTCATTGGGCAAATGCTCTACTGGATTAGACTCCACTATTCGGTCCAGCCTGCAAAAAAACAAAATTAAAAACCAGCATAATAAGTGGTAAACTCTGTGATTAGAAACAGTAACATGGATTATATTCAGAATAGTCTGGGATAACATGATGTCTGGTTACTATGGTATTAATTTTAATACAGATGTATGTCTTTCCTATATGTTGATGTAATAAGTTTACTGTAACTTGAAATGGAATATGGAAAATTAATAAAAATTAAGTAAAAAAAAAAAGGGGGTGGTTCGACAGAGAGACCCTCCAAGTCCTTTCCTACATATCTTGTGAATATATATGGTAATAGCAAATTGAACAACAGTGCGCAAACAGATGGAGTTTTGACTTTTGACACACAGGTATTGGCATATGCAGATTATCTCTCTTTGCTGTTGGAAAAGGTACAGGATAGGAATCGGGCTTTACAGATCATGGGTGCATTCTCTAGAACAGCTGCCACCAATATTAATGTGGGAAAAAGCCAGAGGCTAGCTCTTAGACAAGGGTCTGGGCATACCTGCTGGCTGGGATTCCCCTTGTGTCTGGTTCTATCTGCATTCTGGGAATATTGTTTGATTGTGATGACCGAGCTTCCCATTTTTCAGGGAAACAAACTGACAGGTCAGCAGAGGGTAGACAATTGGAAATGGTGGCAAGTTTTAAAGAGATAGAAAGTTTTTATGTGCAAATGTTTTAGTGCCCATTTTCTTTTTCTTAACTTACATTCACCCTCCACCTTAAATTGTGAAGTTTCAGTTTCAAGTTTATTCAATTGACTAAGATGATTATAAGTCATTACGAAACAGACGAAATGTAGAATGAGCAGTAAAAGTATGCAATATATATATATAAGACAAAGAACCTGTCTTTTAAATAGTTTTTTATTTTAATGGGTTCACCACAATATATCCAAGGCACACTGCCTTAAGGGTAGCTGGTCCATTCCACTGGGGTGTCAAACAGACGAGGCATACTGATGAGTCCTGGTGGGACGAAACACGTGTCTATGTCTTCTGTTAGCACCTTTGCAAACTGTGTGAGAGGCCTTTCGCACCATGCAATTCTGCTTAAAGTTGGACCAGTATAACATTCTGTGGTGATTTGCATATGCAGCCATGATGCTTTGCATTGTGAGGGCATGTGTGATTTTAACATATATATATATATATATATATATATATAAGTATAGATATATACCACTCTGTGACCTCGTGCTAGCATACCAAGGTATGCGTATATCAGGCAGCGACACACACCTCAGAGTGGTATATCTATCTTATAAAATAGCTATAGATTTTTTGGGGAAGTAGTCCTTCTGTGTAGTTAGTAATTAAATGATATGTTGGCAGAGGTGACACTTTTTGGTGTGAAAAACTGTATTTGTAAATGATTTTAACTTTATGTAGTCATTTTTGGTGTGAAAAAAAGTATTTCTGTAAAGCAGTGTCACTTTAATTGCCCAAATGTAGCGTGACCGAGCGGTGCTCATTTTAGAAAGTGAGAAGCTGTTACTAGGTCAAAGTAGGCGTGGTGTGTTTAAAATCAGAAAAAGTGACTGCCTTTTTTATTTTGTGCTGGTTTTCCGTAATATTGGTTCCATATGCGATCAGAAGACAGTGAGGGATAGATCAGTGAGTCGGTAATTTTGGGAAATGTAGATGGGCGAGGCGAGGTGTTGCTATGGCAGCACTGCGCTCTCGCTCCGTCATTCTAAATGACCGATCGCTCGTTATCCTCGCTGCCCTCATCGAATATGGAGCCAATATTAGGGAAAACCGCACAAAATAATAAAAGGCAGTCACTTTTCTGATTTTTAAACACACCACGCCTTACCTTTGACCTAGTAACAGCTTCTCACTTTCTAAAATGAGCACTGGTACGCTACATTTCCTATTGAAAGTGAAAGTACTGCAGGATCGCGGTATTGTGAGTGGAAAGGCATCTTTTAAATAAATGAAGAGAGAATACAAAGGAATGTATGTTATAGTTTTTATATAGAGTTAGGTTTCTGTTAGTCAGAGTGGTCACAGTGGTTACAGTAATAAAAGTGGTTGTACAGTGTGACACTGTAAACATGGCGAGCAGGATTTGATTTTTAAATTAAATTTTCAGTAAACATTAATGGTAGGATGAACAGATCTGTTTCTACAGTGTGGTGCTACTACTGGTATATTTATTTATGGGTGTGGGTGTCAGTTGAGCATGTGTGTTAGTGTGGGTGTCTAGCTGCACCAGGTGTGGAGTGGTCTTGCTGCTGGTGAAGAGGTTTTGAGGAGTGGAAAGTAGTTCAGGCGTGCGGTCGTAGTGGAAGGTGTGCGGTTGTTGGGAAATAATGCACGGTCATGTGATGTGTTTTGGCCAATTGTATCACTGGGATTTTTATGATTTTACCACACCATTTTATAAATATATATACACCATTCCAGTCTGATGAAACAATACCATATACTGTACTATATGATACAAACTTAATGTTTTATTAATAAACATTTCTTCAAATATGCCATTCCAGAGATGACTTGTTAACCAAGATCTTATATGTTCTAGCTTATTAATCCAATTACCCCACATAATTTCAGTGCCGTTTGACAGGGAAATACCAATCAACAAGTAGGGTGCCTCAGGAAAAAATATCCAAACCCTGAAAAGAAGCATCCATAGTACCCACTGTTCATTACCAAAAATAACCTATATCATTTTTGGTATTTGGGGGAGAATCCATCCTATAGTTTCTTCATGTCTTGATAGAACTCCACCAGCATTATATCCTACTAAATGCCTTTTGAGTAATTATACTTTTGATTCATTTACCACTGTATGCCATACCTAATTATAATTTATGGCCACTTATTTGGGAATTAAGAACCCCACAAAAACGTACTTACTGGCAAAATAACTAGTTCTGTCCCATCATGCATGATTTAACCATTAATAGTTTCTTTCCTCATACACATTTTACTGAGAAAAATGCAATGGAACCCACAGTATTATACCAAAGATACTTCCTCCCCACTTCAAACAAAATTTCCAAGACCCCCACAATGATGCTAATGTCACCTGCTGGGTGATTGCACAAGCATTTACATAATGAGCAAACTGCTCAGTATTTGGTTAACTAGGGGGATAGTGTAAGTGTTAATAGGTAAAACTACCTGGTATGGCAAATTCTTAGCTAAATAAATTTTACATATAGTAGAAAAGTACCAAATCATGGTCCACTGCAGGGAAGAAACTCTTTAGAAACAGAAGATTCATATCATATCAACATACCTGTCTTCGTGGGCCCTTCTAAGATGGTGGCTTTGCTGAGCTGTCCATGATACATGAAGGAGCAACGGGGAGCATTGTATTACTTTTTAGAATGAACCCTGAGCATTTCTGAGCAGAGTTCTGCATTTTAGTGTTTTAGACTTACTTGTGATTCTTTGGAAGCTTTCTCCAGAACATTTGTAGCAAACGGGAACAGTATTTTGATTATCTTTGCGGGAGATGTTTTGCCAGTTGAAAAATGCTGTTTGTTGATTTTCTGTACTGTGGAGATGAGTTTGGGGATCGACCTGTCAGACTGAACTGTCGGGGGACTGCGGTGGACCATGCAGGGCTAAAACGCTGGTCTGAGGGTTCCCTGTGAGGAGGACCGAAATGGCAGGGCTGTTTTGAGGAGGAGCACTGTTGGAGTATGATGAGGAAGAAGGTGGGACACTTTGTATTGCTGGAATCCCCTGGAAGAACAAGTTCCCTGGAAGAACGAGGGTTGAGCTGTTTGTGCATCAGAAATGTAGGCTGCAGAGCTGCAGTTTTGTGGATTGTTTGGCTGGTGAATACCCGTGACTGAACTTTGGGTTGTCTGTGGGAGGTATCTGGAGGGTCGGACATTGGAGGATGTCCAACCAGAGACAGAGAGAACTGGTGGGGCAGGCACTGGAGGGTTACTGCTACTGCTGGGGAGTCCCTGGAGCAACCTGAAGTTTGGAAGGGTCGGGAAGATTTAGAGAAATTGCACTGCAGTGAAGGTGTCAAGAAGGCCTACTGAGTTTGGTGCTTTTCCTCCTCTTATGTGCTGAAAATCAGTGAGTAGGACTATAGCTACTTCAAGTGCCTGGAATTGTTTTTCAATAGACTGATTAATTGATAGTTAAAGGTTTAGCAAGAGCTAAGAGGGTGAGAGCCTCTTGGTTCCTAAGCAATCTGGACTGTGGAGGTGAGAGCTCCCCAGTAGTTATATGTGCTGCAATATCTGGACATTTTTTTCTGGACTTGTTTGGAGTACCTTTAAGATTGGGACTCAGATTTAAAAATGTTCTGCTCCTGTTTGTGTAACTTCTGGAGACTTCAGAACTATTATATTTAATTGTGTGGTTGTATAAAGTGTTTTGGTTTAAGGTGTGTGAAAGGTGTGTGGATGTGTAATATAAAAGCTATATGGTGGTGGGTGGGGAGGATGTGAGTATTTGGGGAATGAATTATTGGAGTGGGTTTTGTTTTTAAGAAATGTGCTGGGGATTGGGGCCCATAAGGCACAGCTACTTGGATGATGTCCTCTGGGAGCTTCGTCCCTTCGAGCTTCCAGTACTGTCGGGTGAAACCTACTTTAGAGGTAGGGCTTTAGGGGTAGCTGGGCGCAGCAGAGTATCTCCAGAGTGGTTGCCAGAGTGTCCGGGATACGGATGGTGAGGTCAAGGAGACGCCCTGGGGTGAAATAGGGGCTTGAACAGGGTTTACTTTGTCTGGTCTCCATACCCAAGGGCTTAGAGTTGGGCAGAGGGCTGGTCCGGCTGCTCCACCTCATCCTACTTGGGCTGTGTTGTGCAATGCCAGATCGTTAAGGAACAAGATGGCCATAATAGCAGATTTGGTATCCTCTGTCAGTCTGACTTGCATCACGAAGACCTGGCTGGACGAAAATGCTGCTCCAATTTTGGAAGCGGCAGTGCCAGCCAGGTACTCCATGATACACAGCCAAGGAAGGATCGTAGAGGCAGGGCAGTGGCCATTTGCTTTAAATCTAGCCTGAACCTTACAATGCTGTCTATAGGTCCTATACGGTCTTTTGAGTGTATGGCTGCCCGAGGGGGTGTGGGTTTCAGTGTCCTCCTGCTCTACCGCCCCCAGGAAATTATGGGGATTTTTTGTGAGAGGTCGAGGAGCTTGTCGCGGGCCTGGTGTTGGAATCCCCCAGGTGGTTGATCCTGGGGGACTTTAGTGCCTGGGTCAACAGGGGGCTATCAAAGTTTGGGACAGACCTTCTTGGGAGCATGGGGGCACTGGGCCTGGCACAAAAGATATTGACAGTGATGCACTCGAGCGGCCACACATTAGATCTGTTTTTTTCTTCTGAGTTGGATATCATGGGCCTTAGTGTAGATCCGGTGGTTTGGTTGGATCGTAGTACCATGAGGTTCACGTTTAGGGCCCTCCTTCCAGATGGTCCTGCTCCTATGGAGATGGTCCAGTACTGGTCGTTAAGGGGAGTATCCTCAGAGGACTTGTTGGCGGTGCTGGACCCATCGGGTGTGGGGGCAGCTTGTGCAGTTGGGTCGGAGGAGGCAGTAGCTGCCTACAATTCCACAACTCCCCCTTTCCATCCTGATGCTTGCCATGTTTCTACCCCTGGCTCTCACTCTTTCCCCGTTAACTCTTCCTGCTGCACCCACCCTTCCCTGTCCACTCCAGCCTGGCTGAAGTCCCACCCCATCCATAGTAGTGTCCCAATTATCTACCCCTCCTCCATCATTATCATAATAAACAAGTACAGGGCAGCCATGGTCATTTTCTGTGGTTTTAGCTCAAGTTTTCCCCCAGTCGTCGGTAATATATCCCTCCTCTTCTTTATCTGTCTAACCTGCCACCCCATACATGGCCTGTTTCCTCTATATGTGTAGTTGCTGGCTGCCTCACTCAAAACATCTCTGCTTATAACCTCTGTATGCCTGTGGTTGATTGTACATCTGCTGACTTCTTCAACTGTAAAATAATGCTGTTTTTTTATTTATTTATTTCAACCTTGTACTGTACTGTATACACTGTATATACTTTTTCTTCCTTGTATATTATTGCTTTTTGTATACCTGCTTCTGTACTGTACTTTGATGTATTCATGACCAGGTCCACCTTGCAAATGAGCCTTGCTCAATGGTGCCTGCCTGGATAAATAAAGATTTTGATTGATTGATTGACAATGGGGAGGTTGGTGCGGCCTTTGACTCAGTTGCACCCTGGCGTGTCTGACCCCTATCTACTCATCGGAGATCTCCCTGGTATTATGAGGATCTCTGAGGTTTAAAGATGAGGGGCCGGAGGTTAGAGAGGCATTGCAGGAGATTTGGCCTGGTGGGGGACAACTTGGCCCTGAGGTCACATTATATGGACTATCAGGGAGCAATCTCCCATAAAAAGGCAGAGTTTCTGTCTAGAGAGATTGCTACAGTGAGAAACTGACCAGTTTAGCTCTTCCGCACAGTGGACAGGCTTTTATATCCAGCCTGTCTGCTTGCTGGAGGGACGGGTTCCAGCACAAGGTGCGAGGAGCTGGTTCTGTTTTTCACTGACAAGGTGTCTTCCATCAGAGCCAAGGTCTCATTGAACATCTCTCAAAAGGGCTGCAGGGTCTGACCTGTCGAGTTGGAGCACTCCTCTGGTCTGGGATGAGTTTGAGCTGATTGGGATTGGGTAGGTGGTAGAGATCATCTCTAAACTGCGGCCGACACACTGTGATTTATATCCAGGCCCAACTCACCTTTTGGTTGAATGTTTGGACCTGATTGGTCTTGTGGTTGCTGGGGTAGTCTGGAGTTCTTTAAGGAGTGGGATCTTTCCTTTGACCTTGAAAGAGGACTTGGTTAGGCCCCTTCTGAAAAAGCCATCTTTGGACCTGGACTGCCTCAGCAACTACATACCTGTTTTGAACCTCCCATTTTTAGGGAAGGTTGTAGAAAAGGTGGTGGCCATTCACTTGGAGAGACATCTTGCTGCTTCCTCTGCCTATGAGCCTTTCCAGTCTGGGTTCCGTGTGGGGCATAGTACGGAGATGGCCCTGATAAGGGTGCTTAATGACCTCCTGATGGCAAGGGATAGGAAGGACCATACCATCCTGTTCCTCCTAGACCTTTCTGCGGTGTTCAATACCATGGACCATGAGTTGTTACTTGACTGCCTGCAGTTCTTGTATGGCCTGTCCGGAAATGTCATCAACTGGTTCAGGTCATACCTGACAGACAGAGTGCAGAGGGTGACCATGGGAATTTTCTCATCAAATCCGAAGCCTCTGTGCTGTGGTGTTTCACAGGGTCGGTCTTGTTGCCTCTGTTGTTCACGGTGTATATGCTGCCTCTGGGGGACATTATCAGGTGGTACAGGCTGGGTTTTCACTGCTATGCAGATGACCCCCAGTTGTACCTGTCCTGTGCACCCAATAGACAGGTGTTGGACTCAGTATTTAACAGCTGCCTCGAGGAAATCCAGATGTGGATGACTCACAATTGGCTTTGGCTCAACGCAGACAGGACTGAGGTACTGGTGGTGGAGCCGGGTTGTCAGGGTTGGGGGATGGTAGTACCCCTGACCTTGTGCTCTGGGGTGTGTCTTTATCCCCCTCTAGGCAAGTGAAGAATTTGGGAGTAATCCTGGATGACGGTCTGACACTTGATGCACAGGTGTTGGCCGTGGTGAGAAGTGGGTTTTATCATCTCAGGAATATTGCCCGAATTCGAGCCCTGATCCTGTCTGATGACCTGCCCACACTGGTGCATGCTTTCGTCACTTCCAGGTTAGACTGCTGCAATGCCCTGTACCTAGGGTTATCTGGAAGCAACCTCCGCAGACTGCAGCTGGTGCAGAACGTGGTGGCAAGATTATTGATGGGGTGAAAAGATGTGAATATATCATCCTGGTGCTCTGCAAACTGCACTGGCTGCCAGTCTGGTGGAGAGTTGTCTTCAAGATAGGGCTATTGGCCTATAGGACCCTGCACGAGAGGGGTCCAGTCTATCTGCAAGAGCTCCTTGTGCCTTACTGTCCAGCCTGGGCCCTCCGTTCTGCTGGGGGTGGCCTTCTTGAAGTTCCCAGGGTTAGGCTGAGGCACTCAGGAGACAGAGCGTTTGTGGCAGCTGTGCCTACCCTGTGGAACTCCCTGCTTGGTTATCTAAGGGAGGCCCCCTTGGTGGAAGCCTTTAAGAGGGGCCTCAAAACATATTTATTCTCTCAAGCTTTTAACTGGGATGTTGTAAAGTTTATTGTATTTCGATGGCTAGATAAGTTTATGATCTCAGTTGCATCCTGCTGATGTTAATTTTGTCATCATTGTATTTTTAAAATGTTTTGTATGACTTGTATGCCTTCATTTCATTTAATTTTTAATTTTTATACTTGTAAGCAGGATGAGCAAAAACTGCCCGTTTTCACCAGCGACAAGTTACAAACATATTTAAACATCCATAACAATACACACAAACAGAAAGGAGGTTTAAAAATACAAAAATTCATGAAGCATAATAAAAAAAGACCAGTTATTTAACATATACATGTACAAATGTCATTATCTGACAACCAGTATTTCAGTCTGGTTTTAAAAGACCACTCTGTCATACATTCTGTAATATCAGCAGGTAATGAATTAAAAAATAAAGGAGCCCTATAAAGAGTCGATCTCTGTCCAAAACAGTTCGAAACAACGAAGTTTCATAGGTAAATTGGGTACCATTAGAATTAAGAAGTCTGGGAAACAATAATGAAACTTCTGGGGATATAAGACTATTCTTTACCTTAAATCACAAGGTACCCAGTTTGTGAAGAATCCTATTTTTAAGAGATAGATTATAAGACTGTCTAAGCAAAAGTTAATGATGTGTTCAAAAAAGAACATGAGCATGAAACGTAATATAGAATTATAAGTTACCTTAAGTTTATTGAATAAGTGACCAGAGAAAGAGGAATAAATGATAATACTGTAATCCAAAACACTCATCAGAAAACTGTGGGCAAGTAGGAACCTTGATTCTCTGGTCAAGAACTGTTTAACTCTACAAAGGGATCCTAATCTCTGGTGAAGTTTCCTTAGTTTATTCAAGTGGAGTTCAAAAGTTAATTTCATATAGAAAATTATCCCCAAATATTTAAAATTATCCACTAATTTAATAACATTTCCATCCTGTGTAACAATATGTTGTAGGCTATCATGCTCAATGGCCTTATTCGAAAACAGCACAACTTTGGTTTTACTAGAATTGAGTACCATGAAGTTTAAGAACAACTATTTCTGAGAGGAATTGAAATTGGACTGACCCTCAGCGAACACAACATTAGGGGTTGAACCAATGCTATAAATTACTACATCATCAGCATAAAGTATTGATGATGAATGAGAACACACCAAAGAAGCAGAGTTCATGAAGAGTGAAAAAATCAAAGGGCCAAGAATAGACCCTTGGGGTACCCCACATTTTATAATAATAGGAGAAGAAATACTATCCCCTATTCAGGTACAATGCGATCTGTTGGTAAGATAATGATGATACCAAGAAATAACATTATCAGAAAAATGAAAACTAGACAGAATACCATTTAATAAATCATGTTCAACCAAATCGAAGGCCTTGGTGAGGTCCACAAAAAGTGCCGCAACAGTTTGCCCTTTATCAAGGGCACCCATGAACCCCACCAAGGCTGTCTCAGTATTGTGGCATGGCTTGAACCCGTGCTGATAGTCAGTAAGCAAATTATATTTTTGTAAGTGTTCAAGAGTTTGATCCAAAATGACTCGTTCAAAATTTTAGATAGAGGTGATAAAGAAATTAGATGATAATTAGAAATAGGGGTAACCATGGCCATCCTCCAAAGACTAGGAAAAACCCAAGTAGTCATAGAAAAATTTAACAAATAAAGAAAGAGGATAGGAATTAATTCCCAACTTGATGATTCGAAAATCTAATCCATCACGAGAAATGTAAGGATGAGGGTCCATTTTCAATACGTAATCGCTAACTAAATCAGGGGATACATGTTCAAAATGGAATTTGGAAGGGACTATCACATTTTCTGACATTATAGCACTAGTAAGATCATTATGAAGAGAATTTCCATGAGGAGGGATTCTATAGCTATCTAAATGACCAAAAAACATATTGAAAGCTTCAGAAACAAGTGTGGTGTTACTAATTAGACAAGCCCCAATTTGAATAGAAATGTCAGAAGCTTTTTTACCCCTCCCCATCAAGCTATTCAGTATATCCCAGGTTTTTTTAGGATTACCAATATATTTATTTTGTTCTGAAAGAAAAAATGCAGTTTTAGCCCTACGAATTTCAGATTTACATAACTTCCTTAAAGATTTATACTTCAATAAAAGAGAAGGATCTAGGCTATGCTTATACAATTTCCAGCTTTTATCCCGTAGTCTCATAAGGTGAAGCAAATCAGGAGAAATCCATTTATGTTTGGTAGCCTTAATTCTCATTCTCTTCAATGGTACAAGCTTGTTGATCACTCTAAGATAACAAGAGACAAAAACATCTAACATAACAACTAGGTCCTTAATAGAATCAAACCCAGTTGAATCAACTTCTGAACAAGCAGCATGTACCAACTCAGGTGTAAGAAACCTAATTTTCCTAAATTCAATGTATTTAGGGGGTTGTTTAAAAGGTTTGAGTGACCACTGACAGAAAACAGGACAATGGTCACTCAATACATCAGGCAACACACCTGAGTTATTAATCGGATCGGGGTGGGTGACTACAACCCAGTCAAATAAGGTTCCCTGACCAGTCTTAAAATTAAATCTGGTAACGTCGTTTATTAACTGGAATAAACCCAAATCCACCAATAAATCTTTAGCAGAGCTACAAGACTCTGCTGCCCAATTACAATTGAAATCACCAAGTATCCATTCTCTGTGAGCTGGAAGTTCATGTTACATGTACATTGTACAGCACCCAGGGTCCATGGAGATGGGTGCTATATAAATAAAATATCTATCTATACAAACATGCAGCAGATCACATATTAAACAACAAAAATAATTACTAGTTTTCCAAATTTTCAGAAGATAGAAAATTTCAGACCACATTTCTAAAATTAGCGATCCATAGTACATAATCACCTATCTTAACTTCAGTAAATCTATTTAATTATGTAAGAGTTAAATCTATAATAATTCACATCTAACCTTGTACAGCAACTGTGTGGAGAGCTCATTTGGGTTAAGCTGACAGAATATTTCAAGCATGAACAATGAAAGCATAAATATTTCAAGATTTGAAATAGCAATAATAAAAACTACAGGATTTTTGTTAAAATTTTCTGGAGCACAAAATCAATAAATCATAAACCAGAAGAAGAGTATCTCACTGCAGGTCCCAAATTAATTAGGACACTACTGCAACATTTGCTAAACTTAACACTTGAGAAACAGGCTTGCTATGGTGCCCTTAGGAGTCCAGAGTTGTCATTTCAATTGCCATTACATTGCTTCAATTTGAAAAATGGATGTATTCAGAATTAACAGCGTCGTTCCTTATATACGGGAGTCCAGCTGCTAAATTTCATGGCCACGGTCCTTTAACTGCCAGCATAGCATCCTTTGTAAGAGGAAGGCATACCACAGTTCATAAAGCTTATTATCTTATCCCTAGCTGACAGAAAATATCTCATTGGGGTATTTTACCCTTTAGCAAGATAGCTAGGACATCACTTAAACAATAAAAAATAACTTAGTAAGGGGGGGGGGAAACAGCTGCAAAGTCAATGGTTTATATCTTCATCTAATACAGTATCCTTATATAAGCTGACTGGGGTTCAGCCCACCTCAGTCCAATGAAACAGCATTTCAACAATAATTCCAAACATAGTGCACGAGTCAGATCATAACTTCAGCAGTTTGTCCACAGTTTGTCCACACCCGAAGTTCATGTGCCCCCCTATCCAGGATTGGATGAATTTGAGCTGGCAAAAGTTGAATGCGGGAAAGACTGGGGTGATGGTAGTGGATCCGGGTCACCGGATAGAGGGGATGAGGGCTGGTCAGCCCTCTGGACTTTGGTTGGGGGGGCTCCCAGAACCTTGCCTCTGAACGGGTGTGAGACCTGTGGGTGGTGCTGAACAATGGGCTGACACTACGATCTCAGGTTTTGGCAGTTGCCAAGTCTTTCTTTTGTCATCTTAGGGACATAACCAGGATCAAGTACCTTGTTCTGTCCGGTGATCTGCCTACATTGGTCCACACCTTTGTGACCTCGCACCTTGATTACTGCAACTCCCTGTACTTAGGGCTACCTTGGGTTGATATCTACTGCCTGCAGCTAGTGCAGAACACTGCAGCACGACTGTTGATGTGGACTTCTCGATCTTCTCATGTTACCCCTGTGCTGCGCGATCTGCATTGGCTGCTGATTCAGTGGTGGATTACCTTTAAAGTCAGATTACTGACTTATAAAGCCCTACATGGACTTGGCCCTGACTACTTGAAAGAGCTTCTTGTACCTTACTGCCCTGAGCGACAGCTCCGTTCGGCTGATGAGGGGTTGCTGGATATTCCGAGGGTGTCTTTAAAATCTTCTGGGGCCCGTGCATTTATGTATGTGGCCCCTGCCCTCTGGAATTCTGTACCCCATCAGCTGCGGGAGTGCGTGGCCATGGGGGGATTTAAGCAAGTGTTGAAAACTTTTTTATGGCATCAGGCCTTTAATGGAATGGACTGAAGAGATCCCGACATATTATTTTATTGTTGTGGCTGCTGATTTTACTATTGTTGTTTTAACCTTATTGTACAGTGCCTTGATATTTTGAAAGGTGCTTAATTTAAATAAAGCTTATTATTAGTGTAACCCCCTTGTTACCCGGGGTTACTAGAATCCTAGTAAGACCTAGTGGTAGGCAGGGAAGGCAGCTTGTGAAACTCCAGTTAAATGGGTTTCACACTGTCTCACTCTGTTCTCAGTCTCAGCTGAGACTGAGGGATGACATCACCAATAGAACTACCGCAGCTTGCTTTGTGCTCCAGGCTAAGTTTACACGTCAGGCAGTGCCAATTTAACCCAGGGGCAAACCTTTGAATATCTGGCCCTGCAAGGATTAGAAAGATTTTGGCTAAGATACAACCAACTTGAAAGCCATCCCCTTTGGATACTTGTCATGATAATACCATTAGCAAGACCCTTGATAAAGACAGCCACTGTAATGTTCAGAAATAAGGAGGTAAATGTTGGAGATATCCATTACTGGTTAAGTTGAAGTTGTGACATTCTGGGCCTTCTGAAGTCATCATTAATTCTGAACAGCTATGGACTGGGGGTTGAAGATTCTGGATTAAACTATGGCAGGAGGAGGTTGTGGTGATGCTTCTACTCAGTAATTTTTTTCTGGGTTGTTACTGGGATGGGGTGCTTTTATTCAGGCCAGCCTATGACTTGCTGTAAATGCAAAGACGTATCTCACTTATCTAGTGCATGTGATCAGTTACATTTTGTGTTTGTGGAGAATTTGGCCACATCAGTATGAACTGTCAGAGTTGGAAGAAATGTAACCTTTTTGATGAATCAGAACATATATTTTCCAGCTGCCCTTGGGCTTCACATAATCAACCTTATGGTTTCAATCAACATACTTAGTCTATAAAGCCCATAGATCTGGGACTCAAGCCATCCCAACACCTTTAAAACCCAGTGATACTCCTGATGGTTTCATACACTTGAGGACTGAGTCTAGCAAGCCTACTCGACAGCCAGGTCCTATCTCAATCCCGAGGCAATCCCAGGCCCCTCCTTGTGGAGACCAGGCCTGTGGTGAACCTGGCACTAGTAGTAAGCCCAGGATACAGACATCAGTCCAAGAGCAACAATGGGATATGCAGGGGTCATAGCTTGCTGGATGCTACCCAAGTGGAAGAAGGTGGCAGAATGCTCCCCCACACACAAAGACAGCTCCAAAAGGCCTAAGACAAAGCTCAAGATTACTTAAAACCTGTCAGAAACCTTCTGAGGGGGGTGCTGTAGAGCAACCAACATGGTGGCTGCTTTTTCCTGAACTGCTGAAGTCTGAGTCAGTAAAGTCTCTTTTTTGCCTAATTCAGTGATCTACAGTTGTTTTTGGTGGTACCCCTAAGAATCATAATGGTCGGGGAACAAGAGATGAGACCAAAAAAGGACCATAAACAGCAAATGCAGAATTTGGAGGCTTATTTATTGTCGCCAGCTGGATCGAAAGGAGATGAGCATGGGCCATCTACATCACCAAACGCGAGAGCATCTGACCCACTGAACCCACAAATAATGACAATGCAACAGAATATATAAGCCATGGATGATAAAAGAAACAGAAGGCTTGTGGCGGTGGAAGTGAGATTTGGGGAACTAGATGCTAAAGTACAAACCAATGCTGCTTACATTACAGAGCTAAATTCTAAAAGGAATGCCAGCGGGAAAGAAATGCTGTATTTATGCAGGACATTAATTTTTTTATGAGCTAAGGTGGAAGCTCTTGAAAATGCACACTGACAATCTAATATCTGAATAGTGGATTTTTCACCATGCATGGCAGGTAGAGCTGAAATACTCTCATCGATTATTCAACTGATCTTCACTGACCTGGGGCTTTTACCTGTAGATTACTGGCATGTCCGGTGGGGACCAGGGGACAAGAGCCCCACTTCATTACATGGAAATACTATAAGTAATAAAGCAAAAAGGGAAATAAACTAGCAGTTAAAGTTTGGGACGGAAACCACCAAAGGACAAAATTCCAAGCCATAACGCAGAACATTAACATGGAGGTCACGGAAGGACTATTTAATGTGCTGTTACAGAGCAAAACTATAATCAGATGTTATGGTTGCCAAATGTACACCTGTCAGGTAGAACATTTACCTAATGAACAGTTTACATGTGACAAATGTAGAGAAATAACAATATTAAAAGAAGAAGTAGGCATTTTTAGAGGTAAAATAACCCAGATGGAAAAAGGATTAGGGCAGTTACCTGTGCCCTGTGCATGCAGTATTATGGATGAGGACTGTACTAATACTAGTACAGGACCGGGCGTGTGTGGAGAAAATGGAAAACGACAACACCAGCTAGGCCACTATTACAAAATTCCCCAAAAACAAAAGAAGGCTCGTATTAGGAAGCCAGGACATCTCCCTTCACAATAGATATACCCCCTTGGCCACCAGAGGGAGGAAACCACTACCTGATGCAAACTATAATGATAGTACTCCACCCAGCGCATTACAAACTACTGAGGAGAAAAAGCAGAAAAGTATACTAGTTATTGGGGACTCAATATTAAGGAGAACGGACTCCATCATTTGCAAACAAAACAAAGTAAACGCTGTGGTAAACTGTTTACCAGGTGCAAGGGTATGGCATATTAAGGAAAGACTCCCTAAACTACTGGACACTGAAGTAAATACAGAACTAGTTGCATACAGGGACAAATAATGTGGGGAGGGACCACGAGAAAGATGTGGCAAGTGAACTAATTGAGTGTTTAGACATCATAAGTGAAATGGGTCAAACCCCTATAATCTCTGGGATACTCCCTAAATTACATGTGGACAGTGAAATAAATCATACCATACAGAGGATAAATGCTAGCTTAATAAACAAATGCACAGCAGATAAAATAAGCTTCATACATACATGGGATACATTCTTCCAAAATGACAATATGACATATGCTGAGGGTGGCTTGCGCCTTAGTCCAATTCGAGTAGCAATGTTAGCTACTCATATAGAGGCAGAAATAAGAAGACATTTAAATTGATGGGGAAGGAGTATAAAAGAGCAATCCACCCCAAACAAACTGGTTAGGGCTAACAGAATACGGAGGAAGGAACATAGAAATAACAAACTGAAATGGTTACTAGCCAATATAAGAAGTATTAGAGGCAAGAAGAATAATTAGAAGCTATAGTGTGTAATAAGCTAGACATAATCGGCCTAACTGAAACCTGGCGGACACTTCAAGATGCATGGGGGAAGGAAATTCCTGAATATACACTACACTACCTGGATAGAAAGCAGAGGAAAGGAGGGGGGTAGCAGCTTATATATCAAATTCCATAACGTCAATAAATATTTCAAGCAGAATCAAGCAGGAAGCAAGGGAATCAGAAACCATATGGGTAAGGCTAGAAATAGGGGTAAACCCCTGTATAATTCTTGGTGTCTGTTATAGACTCCCAGGGCTGAGCCATGATGATACTATCACCGTATATGAGAAGATTGAAAGAGCCTGTGCTATAGGAGAAGTCATACTGATGGGTGACTTCAACCTTGGGGACATAAATTGGGAAAGACTGGCAGGCAGAAAAGTAGAGAGTAACTTGTTACTGGACCTGGTAAACCAAATAGGCATGACCCGATATGTAAATGACCCTACAAGAGGGGAAAATATACTGGATTTAGTAATGGCAACCAAGGACATTAGGGTTACAAACTGTACGGTAGACAGGCCCGGCATCAGCACACGGGCAATTGCCCAGGGGCCCTGACACTAGAAAAGGGCCCAGTCAAGCTCAAAAAAATGGTGAACTTTTTTGCTGTAGTACTGGGCTGGCAGCATGCTTTTATTTCACTCCACTCCCTGCTCCAGCTCCTGCTGGTGAAGCCGAGTGTTGACCCTGACCAACAGGGTCCTGACTACTGATCGGACCATTAGCATTCTGTGCCGTGGTGGGCAGGGTGTGGAAGGAATAACAGGCAGCCAATGGCAGGAGGAGAGTGTGGTGGAGGGGTGGACCTGAGTGAGCAACCTGGCCAGTCGACTTAGAATTGTGAAGGAGGTGGCGCTGGTGATCGGCGCAAAGGCAGGAGTTAGAGTTCAGTTCAAACTAAGTTCAATCTATGCTGCACTGCACAGCAGTTGGAGAGATGATTGCAGAGCAAAGAGCACTGGCCAGGACAGGGGACTGTCTCAGAGTGATTGTTGCCATTGTCAGTGTGTCCACGTGAGTTGTGTCAGGTCTGTGTGGACTTGGAGCGAATGGGCCACGACACCATTCACAAGAAGTCCAAAGTCGATGTCGATGTCGACAGCAGCCAGCGGGTGTGTATAATTTTCCCTTCATGACCCACAGGCAGGTAGGAGACAATACAGACCCTGGAATGGGAGGGATCAGGGAAGGGCAGGAGGTGAGGAGGCTCAACTATGGCCCATTGCACTATCTGTACAAAATCTGGCTATCTGCATAGTTCCCTTGCTGCTGAATTGTCTGCTGACTCAACTGTGTGGAGAGAAATGGTGTTGACAAGCTGGCTGGTGGTGGTGCGTTTTTTTTTTTTTTTAACAGACACACAGTTGGGTGGGGTCTGAGGAGACCATTTAGAGGTCCATTGCCCAGGGCCCACAAAAACCTGATGCCGGCCCTGGTGGTAGAAACTCCTCTAGGAAACGGTGAACCCAACAGTGTCTTCTTTACAGTAAATAAGTACATTCCTCTCACCCAGGGATGTAAAGAAATCTACCTCCTGAATACAACCAGTAAGGAACTTGTATGTAGTGAACTAAAAAAAAATAAAGTGGGAAGATATTTTCAAAAATAAATTGATAAATGACATGGGGAATTTTTAGGCATCACGTAACTGTGCTATGTGACAAGCATATCAAGAAAAGGAGCAATATAATAGAGGTACTAAACCTAAATGACTCACTTATAAAATAAAAAAGTTACTAAAATGGAAACAAACTCTACATGGCGTACAAGAGGGAAGGATCACCTAAAATATGGGAGAAATATAGGACGGTGCAAAAACAATGTAAGAACCACATCAAAAAAGTAAAACATGAAATTAAAAGCTTGCTAGGGGAGCAAGTAAAGATAATCTGTAGCAGTTTTATGGTTATGTAAATTCACTTGGGAAAACAAAGCAAGGCCCTGAACACTAGCAGTAGACAGTAAAATAATGCCTGATCCTGAAGGAATGGCAAACATATTTAATTCCTATTTTGAAACAGTCTTTTCCTAAAAGGTAGTGAAATGTAAACAAACAAAAAAAAATGATGACCCACCCCTTATACAGATAACTGAAAGCACCGTAAATGATAAAGTAAACAAACTAAAAAATACTTTCTCTGCTGGGCCAGATAACGTATCAAACGCCATGTTGAAACTACCATCCCTGGAAGTAGCAAAACCACTGAAACTTATATTCTCAAAATCCTTGCAACTAAGTGAAGTCCCAAGGGACTGGCTGGCTGCAAATGTGGTACCAATACATAACAAACTCTGGCCAGAGCCGATAGGGCTGTGAAGCACTACTAAGTGATGGAAGTTACACATGTGTGTAGAAATTATTCAATGCCCAGGTGTAACTTGGCCATATGCTGGAGGTGTTGCACTAAATTTTCAACACAGCCTTTTTTTGGACCCCTCCTCATGACATTGCTAGTGTCATTTTGTTCAATGGTCCTGAAAGGTGATTGTGCAGAGCAAACGCGCTATTCTGCACCACAGGTGCGAAAACACGGTTTGGGCAGGTTATGGAAAATGACAGCTTACAGTTGTGAAGAAGGTGTACAAAAATGGTTATGTTAAAAATGTAAAGTGAAAATATTAAAAATATGCGACGTTAGGAGCGTGCGTAGAAACTGCACAGCTCACGCTCGTAATGCAGTAATTGTTTGGAATATTTTCACTAAATTTTCAACATGGCCTTTTTTGGATCCCTCCTCATGAACAGTGCCAGTGTTATTTTGTTCAGTTGTCCCAAAAGGTGATTGTGCAGAGCAAATGCACTATTCTGTGCCACAGGTGTGAAAACACATTTTGGGCAGGTTGTGGAAAATGACAGCTGTACTGTTTTGAAGGAGGTGTGCCAAAATGGTAATGCTAATAATGTGGAGTAAAAATATGAAAAATTGGTGATGTTAGGAGCATGCATAGGAACTGTGCAACTCACACTCGTAACGCAGTCATTTTTGGAATTCTTTCACCAAATTTGTAACATAGCCTTTTTGAGATGCGACCTCATGAACAATGGCACTGTCATTTTGTGAACTGGTCCCGAAAGGTGATTCCATGCAGTGACTGCAAAATTACCGTTTGGGACCAAGTAACAAAATGACAGTGAACGCTTTCATGAGGCGGGGTCCCAAGGACCCCATGTTGAAAATGTGGGTAAAAAATTCCAAAAAATGGCTGCTATATCAGCATAAGTTGAAAACCCCATTGAATGGAAGTGTAACACAATTACCTTTAATTCTTCAGTTCGCGGTTGGGCTTTGAAACATAGAAACATAGAAGATAAGATCTGGCCCACCCAGTCTGCCCATTTCCCTTCCTAATGGATAAACTGCAGATCCTAGTTAACCAACAGCCTACTTCTTCCTACCCCCAACCCCTAGAATTGCCTTATGACTGCCCCATGCATTCTTGAATTCCACCACTGTTTTTGACTCCACAACCTCCTCCAGAAGGCCATTTCATGCATCCACAATCCTCTCTGTGAAAAAATACTTCCTCACATTACCTCTGAGCTGCCCCCCCATCTTCAGATTGTGCCCCCTTGTTCTTGCACACCTCTTTTTCTGAAAGATGCCACCCTCTTGGACTTTGTTGATTCCCTTCAGGTACTTGAAAGTTTCTATCATGTCCCCCCTCTTCCTCCTTTCCTCGAGGCTATACATTTTAAGCTCCATAAGTCTCTCTTCATATGTCTTCCGGTACAGACCCTGCACCATTTTAGTTGCCCTCCTCTGGGCTGCCTCCATCCTGTTTATGTCTTTGCAGAGATTGGGTCTCCAGAACTGCATGCAGTACTCCAGATGGGATCTCACCAGCTGTCTGTACAGAGGGATAACAACTTCCTGTTTTCTACTGGTGGTGCCTCTCCCTTTGCATCCCAGTATCCCCCCCCAGACCTCCTTACTGCCCTCTCACATTGCTTGCCCACCTTTAGGTCATTTAATATGGCTACTCCCAGGTCTCTTTCCGTTTCTGTTGTTAGTATTTCACCCCCCCCCCCATTGTGTGCTCGTTCCCTGGATTTTTGTTTCCCAGGTGCATTACCTTACACTTCTTAGCATTGAATCTAAGCTGCCATACATTTGACCATTCCTCTAACCTTGCCAAGTCCCTTCTCATCCTTTCCACCCCACCTTGTGTATCAACTCTGTTGCAGATCTTTGTGTCATCTACAAAGAGATATACTTTTCTTTCCAGTCCCTCTGCAATGTTGCTTATAAAGACATTGAAGAGGATCGGTCCTAGTACTGAACCCTGATTTACCCCACTAGTAACCCCCCTTTCTTCAGAGTTGACTTAATTTACTATTACCCTCTGTATCCTGTTCTCCAGCCAATTCTTTACCTGGGCTACCATCTTGGGACCCACTCCCAGGCTGGCTAACTTGTATATTAATCTTTTGTGTGGGATTGTGTCAAATGCCTTGTTAAAGTGTAGGTAGGTCATGGCCACATGAAGAGTGCAGATGTGTCCCAGTCCAGAGAAGATGACAGCGCTGACTTCCAGAGGTATGTATGGGGTAAGGGAGGGTGTGGGGAGGTGGGTGCGCAGTGGAAGGATAGGGAGGATGAGGAGGGGGACTGCAGCGATGACAAGGGACCGTTTTTAGTTTCACAGGGAAAACAACGCAACAACAAAGGACCGTTTTCTAATTATCGGCATACAAACAAAACAGTTTGGTACACTGGGGTGGGCTCCCAGTGTGCCACGTGGAATGCCGACATGGGGATTGGGTACCCCATGTTGGGCATGAGTTGGGTAGGGGGTCACCGGGGAAAAAATGCGATGAGGGACTGTTTTCTAATTTACAGAATAAAAACAAAATATGCACACTGGGGTGGGTTTCCAGTGTGCCAGGAGATGTCGGCAATGACTCAGGGAGGGAGACACAGACATTACTAAATGACATTTTGCCATATGGAGCATGGCAGCACCCGCAGAACTGCGCATGCACGCAACTCGTTCGCATGTGCAGTGCACGTATTGGAATGCAGAAGTAACAGCCGAAATAGTACTGCTGTTATTCCGTATGCTGATTGTCGCGGAGGGCTTTCAGCTGCATTGAGCTTTCAGAAGGATACTTCCAAAAGTCCAACAGAAGAGGTTGTGAGATCGGCCATTTTCAAAGCTACAAAGCTCTCTCAAAAAGGCTGTAGGCTGTGCCCTCAGCCCTAAAAAGGGGGATAGTTCTCTTCAATGTCTTTATAAGTGACATTGCAGAGGGACTGGAAGGAAAAGTATGTCTCTTTGCAGATGACACAAAGCTCTGCAATGCACAAGGTGGAGTGGAAAGGATGAGAAGGGACTTGGCAAGGTTAGAGGAATGGTCAAATGTATGGCAGCTTAGATTCAGTGCTAAGAAGTGCAAGGTAATGCGCCTGGGAAACAAAAACCCAGGGGAAGAGTACACAATGGGGGGTGAGATACTAACAACAACAAAAATGGAAAGGAACCTGGGAGTAGTCATATCAGATGACCTAAAGGTGGGCAAGCAATGTGAGAGGGCAGCAAGGAGGGCTGGGGGGATACTGGGATGCATAGGGAGAGGTATCACCAGTAGAAAACAGGAAGTTATTATCCCTCTGTACAGACAGCTAGTGAGACCCCATCTGGAGTACTGCGTGAAGTTCTGGAGACCCGATCTCCGCAAAGACATAGACAGGATGGAAGCTGTCCAGAGGAGGGCAACTAAAATGGTGCAGGGTCTGCTCCAGAAGACATATGAAGAGAGACTTAAGGAGCTTAATATGTATAGCCTCGAGGAAAGGAGGGAGGCGGACATGATAGAAACTTTCAAGTACCTCAAGGGAATCAACAAAGTCCAAGAGGGTAGCATCTTTCAAAAAAAGAGGTGTGCAAGAACAAGGGGGCACAATTTGAAGATAGAAGGTGGGGCGGCTCAGAGGTAATTTAAGGAAGTATTTTTTCCAGAGAGGGTGGTGGATGTATGGAACGGCCTTCCAGAGGAGGTTGTGGAGTCACAAACAGTGGTGGAATTCAAGCATGCATGGGACAGTCATAAGGCAATTCTAGGGGGTGGGGGTAGAAAGAAGTAGGCTGCTGGTTAACTAGGATCTGCAGCTTATCCATCAGGTAGGGAAATGGGCAGACTGGGTGGGCCAAGTGGTCCTTATCTGCCGTCAAATTCTATGTTTCTATGTTTCTAGGGCAGACTACACAAATTACAGACCAATTAGTCTAATATCAGTTTCAGGAAAACTGTTGGAGACCCTGTTAAAAGATTAAATAAATTCTCATCTGTCGAGTAGTGGACAAGTTGACCATGAACAGCATGGGTTTGTGGCATGGAGGTCATGTGTTGCAAACATGCTATGTTTCTATGAGAAGATATCATCTGCACTGGATAAAAGGAGACCGGTGGATTGTATATATTTGGATTTTGCAAAGGCATTTGACAGGGCTCCCCATAGTGAGATAATCAACAGCCTGACAAGTATAGGACTGGACCCAGGGATTGTCAGATGGATAGATGCATGGTTGACGGGGAGAACCCAGAGGGTGTGTATAAATGGTTTCTACTCCTGCTCAGTGCCCGTGACAAGCGGGGTGCCCCAAGGGTCAGTCCTGGGGCCAGCACTGTTCAGGGTGTTTATAGCTGAAATGGGGAAAGACCAAGTTAACTGGCTAAATAAATATTCAGATGATACTAGACTCGCAGGGGTCACATCAGATGAAGAGGAGAGTGCCTCAATTCAAAAAGCTTGAGACGGAATGTATAACTGGGCAACCCAAAAGGGTATGAGCTTTAATGGGATTCATCCCAGAATTCTAAAAGAACTAAGGGTAGAACTAGTGACACCACTGACTACCCTCTTTAACAAATCATGGGAGGATGGGGTGGTACCTGAGGACTGGAGGAGGGCAGATGTGATTCCCCTTCACAAAAGTGGGAGCAAGGCAGAAGCAGGAAACTACAGACCTGTTAGTTTAACCTCAGTGGTAGGGAAAATGATGGAATCACTTCTGAAGGAAAGAATTGTTGAGTATCTAGAGGCCAGAGGGCACAGGACCCAAGGCAGCATGGATTCTGGCGGGAAGGTCATGCCAGACAAATCTGATAGATTTCTTTGACTGGGTGACCAAAGTAGTTGATCAGGGAGGGGCTGTGGACATGGCCTACCTAGACTTTAACAAGGCATTTGACACAGTCCCACACAAAGATTAATATACAAGTTATCCAGCCTGGGAGTGGGTCCCAAGATGACAGCCTGGGTAAAGAATTGGCTGGAGAATAGGACACAGAGAGTAATAGTAAATGGAGTCCACTCTGAAAAAGGGGGTTAGTAGTGGGGTACCGCAGGGTTCAGTATTAGGACCGGTCCTCTTCAATGTCTTTATAAGCGACATTGCAGAGGGACTGGAAGGAAAAGTATGTCTCTTTGCAGATGACACAAAGATCTGCAACAGAGTTGATGCACAAGGTGGGGTGGAAAGGATGAGAAGGGACTTGGCAAGGTTAGAGGAATGGTCAAATGTATGGCAGCTTAGATTCAATGCTAAGAAGTGCAAGGTAATGCACCTGGGAAACAAAAACCCAGGGGAAGAGTACACAATGGGGGGTGAGATACTAACAACAACAAAAATGGAAAGGGACCTGGGGGTAGTCATATCAGATGACCTAAAGGTGGGCAAGCAATGTGAGAGGGCAGCAAGGAGGGCTGGGGGAATACTGGGATGCATAGGGAGAGGCATTACCAGTAGAAAACAAGAAGTTATTATCCCTCTGTACAGACAGCTGGTGAGACCACATCTGGAGTACTGCGTGCAGTTCTGGAGTCCCAATCTCCGCAAAGACATAGACAGGATGGAAGCTGTCAGAGGAGGGCAACTAAAATGGTGCAGGGTCTGCACCAGAAGACATATGAAGAGGACTTAAGGAGCTTAATATATAGCCTCGAGGAAAGGAGGAGAGGGGACATGATAGAAACTTTCAAGTACCTCAAGGGAATCAACAAAGTCCAAGAGGTAGCATCTTTCAAAAAGAGGTGTGCAAGAACAAGGGGCACAATTTGAAGATAGAAGGGGGCGGCTCAGAGGTAATTTAAGGAAGTATTTTTCACAGAGAGGGTTGTGGATGGATGGAGCGGCCTTCCAGAGGGGTTGTGAGTCAAAAACAGTGGTGGAATTCAAGCATGCATGGGACAGTCATAAGGCAATTCTAGGGGGTGGGGGTAGGAAGAAGTAGGCTGCTGGTTAACTAGTATCTGCAACTTATCCATCAGGTAGGGAAATGGGCAGACTGGGTGGGCCAAGCGGTCCTTATCTGCCGTCAAATTCTATGTTTCTATGTTTCTAATACAGATAAATGCTGTGTCATACACTTGGGCAAGGAGAATAAAATGGCAAACTACTCCCTAATTGGACAACACCTAAGGCACTCGACCGAGAAGAGAGATTTTGGGGTAATAGTTGATGACAAATTAACATACAAGATACAACACACAAATCAAATCAACAAAGTGAGAAAATTACTGTAGGTGATAAGAAGAAACGTTAAAAGTAGAAGTAGGGAGGTAATCATGCAGCTGTATAGATCACATGCGAGATCAATGCTAGATTATGGTAGCCCGGTGTGGGGTCCAATTTCTAGGGGTTGTATAGACAGTTTGGAGAGGGTGCAGAGAAGAGCTACAAAGTTAATATATGATTTAAAAGATAAACCGTACGAGGAGAGGCTCAGTGAATTAAACTTTATGTCCCTAGAGACAAGAAGGATATGGGGAGATCTTCTGATGTGTTATGACATCATGCAGGATGTGTATTTAATAAATGAACTACAATTGGATTTAAAAAATATCTCTATGTGCACCCACTACAGCTACAACCCAAACACTTTAACACAAACATAAGAAAGGCCCTCTTTATACAGGGAGTGGTGTCCCCCTGGAATGCCTTACCTCTAGTGGTCGTTATAAGTAACAACAAACATAAATTCAAAAACCTGTTAAATAAACATATACTAGATGGAAATACTCTACAGTATTATGGGTAAACGGACAGGACACCTAAAGTGCTTGCCACCTTTTTAGCTCCTACATATCATAGTAGTATGTACCTTAGTAGTACATTACAGTACTTCTGTCATCAAGGCCTTTACCACACCGATGAGAGCCAGACTGGATGGTGCAGACACTCCACTCCCTATGACAGCTATTGTTACTCTTTCGAATACGGAGGCCCATATCCCCCTGTTGCAGGCCACCAGAATGCAAGGTGATATTGTTTGGGAGGGCAGTAAAACTGCCTTCTTTCTTGACATTTCCTCCCAGATGCAGAATAGGAAGAAAGACCTACAAGTAATTAAGAAAACCTAGCTTGAAAACAGAGTAGCTGCTCAGCTTCTCTCTCCTGCCCATCTTCAGATCCAACACGCTAACAAAACACATCTCTTCACGGATCCTGATACAGCAGTGGCATTTGCCTCCAAGTTAACTACTACCTAGCCTACTACAGAAGAACAGTTCTGAGATTCTGACCATGAACTAGGTCCTAATGATCGAAGTATGCTGATCCTAAACTTTCCCCGGTGCCTTCTCTAGTCTGTCAGAGACTTTAATAAGGATTTCAGAAGCTGCACATCAGCATGTAACTTTTGGTCTTCATATAACTTTTTCTAGCCCTGTTGTACTCTAGTTATTATTTCTAGCATATCAATGCCTATTACTCCTTTACTCATAATATGACCAGTTAATTATTGGTGTGAGTTCACACTATACTCAATTTGCAAACTCTAACTAAGCTCCTTCGTAGTATTTTGTTTCCCTACCAGCCAGTTTGTATGGGCCTAAGAGGTAGGAGTGTAATGCAACTTAATTTAGGCCAGAACATCAATTTTGGTTTCCTTTATGGTCACTTTTGTGTGTTTTTCAATCCCCCCCCACCCGTGTTTGGAATCCTTTGGGGGGTGAGAAATATTGTCTGATAACCTTCTAGTAGTTGACCAGGTGAGAGTGGACTCCTACATTATCATTTCACTGGACTTTACTCCTTGTTATCTCCAGGCCATCCTGAGTTAGTAAATGGACAAAATGTTGTACTTTGTGGTTGTATGTGATGTAGCACCTGTACATTTTCTCTCAGGGCTGTGTGTTCATTTTTTATGTAAATATAATGATTGCTATATTTCATAACATTTTATAAATAAAAAGTTTAAGAAACCCCCCCAAAACTTCTGAACTATCACTGACCAACAAGTATGAGGTGCTGAGAGGGAGAAAGAATTGGTGAGACTCTGACATGGAGGAACTGGACTCTGCCACCTTCTTTACCCACTCTTTTAAGTCATTGTCACCGTTGAAACCTTAGGGATGTTGTAGGAGGAGGAGGAAGAAACTGAGTGACTCAGGAAATAGGAGATGATACCTGATATTACTGTTTCTTTTCTCTTTAATTTCTACAGGACCAGCTGCTTCCCTTAATGTTTGCAGCATAAAGAGACTGTATAGGTGGAAAGCAGTCTTTTCTTTGTCGCAAGAGGAATACCTTGATATAATTATCCTACAGGAAACTTGGGTGGCTTCAGTGGCAGACCTCTGACAAGCAAAGGAAATGGAACTAGT
The DNA here is from genome assembly GCA_016271365.2 of Neoceratodus forsteri. Taxonomy (NCBI): domain Eukaryota; kingdom Metazoa; phylum Chordata; order Ceratodontiformes; family Ceratodontidae; genus Neoceratodus; species Neoceratodus forsteri. The sequence continues at coordinate 625,325,819 of CM057458.1, read as the reverse complement.
TGAAAATAACGTTGCCACAATAGTGCCGACCAAAGCTGCACTTCCTTAGCAGCGTGACCCAGGACATTGCAACAGTGTATGTGCTGTTTGCAGGGGGCTCTGCCCCTCCCCCCCCACTAAATATAACAAACTCCGAGGCGGGTAGCAGAGGACACATGGCAATGGCAGGAGAAAGCACGGCACACAGATTAACATGCGCTGTAAGGGGTTGCACTGTTAAAGACCTGCGCTTTTGTGTGGTTTTGACCCCACGCTAGTATATTGATGCTATGTTGATCAGATACCAAGAAGGTTTGGTGGGGGTGGCCTTTTTTTTGGTCCTTGGTGGAAGACAGGGTGGATAGGGTCTGTTTTATTTTCCAGTATTTTAATTTCAAAGTTATTAGATTTGTTGAAGTTGTATCTGGGAGGGTTGTTTTGTTGGATGTTCAATAGAAAAATAGATGCCTGAGATGCATAAATGTTTATGCACCCAGGTAAAATCAGAAAGGGTCACTCTGTTTAAATCTCTTCAGCTCCTTCTAGCTACATCCAGGCAAATATTTTTTTGGACTGATTTTAACTGTTCCTTGACTTTCTATATTAGACATCAGAACGGAAAGAAAATCTATTGTGATTCCTAGGCATTAGAAAAAAGTGGTTTCTGTGGCTGGGTTAATTGATAGTTACAAGCAGTCATATCCTACAGAGGAAGCAGCTTACTGAAGAGAAAGCCTAACAGCCAAGATTGATGTTAATTTCCCCTGTCCTCAACTTGAGGTCCATAAGGCTGAAACACTGCTAGTGGAGTTTTCTGATCACACACTCTCACAAGTAGTAATCCAGAGTGAGAAGGCTTCTCCTGATACCTCTGCTAGGTGGCGATTAAATGTTTTAGTACTACAGTTGCCAGAGGCTCAAACAGAGATATATTTTCTTTTAATGCACAGATATCAGTATAATGTTTCTGTGATGGTATATTTGATTGGTGGGAAAATACTAAAAATGACGTCAACTGCTGGTTTCAAAATTCTGGGACGAGGAAACAACGATCAGACTATTTCCAGTATTTGAAATAAAGAAACCAGCTACAGCATGTAATGTCAAAAGCCAGTGGTGGCACAGGTGGATATTCTGATCAAATACAGTGGCTGAAACTAAAAATGCAGTGATACCAGTTTAGTAAGGTTGCCTTCTTAGAGGCAAAATTAAAATATGGGCGATAGAATACACTTTATAGTGATCCCTGTGCAGCCTGTAAGGGGAAGAGGGATACATCTTGCATTACATTTCTAAAAGATCAACAGGGGAATCTGGTTACTAATCCTTTAGGTTTATCACAAATGGTAGATAGTTATATTAAAGATACTTCTGGACACGCAGTACAGGCATTGGCTGACCAGGAAGCCATTGGGTCAATCCACCTGTCCTAATGGATATGGGCACGGTAAAACTGATGGTACCCATTACTAGACAGGAGGTACTGGAAGTGATTTTGGCCATAGAACAGGGGCTTCTCCTGGCTGGGATGGGTATCCTGTGAAACTGGTGACTGCAAAACAGCAACTTCAGAAACAGCGATGGAAAAACAGCACCTCAAATAGAGTGACCGGGAAACATAGCGATCACCAAAACGGTGACCTGTGACTTTCTCCCCCTCTCCAAGTTGCGTTCCCCCCCAGAGTTGATTATACATAGGAAGTGGGTTGGGGGGGGGCAAGTCCCCTGTAGAAACTCACTGTGGCAGTGTTGTTGCCGTTTCACCGATCGCTGTGATTTATCGGTCGCCGTTTGTGTACCCACTGTTTTGCCATCGCCTTTTTTTACTCGCTATTTTGCATTCGTTGATTTCACATAGAACCATTGGGATGGTATCCCTAATAATTTTTTTAAACCTTTGCCTCAGCGATGGCAGATCATTTGGTAATGGTATTATCCATTTACTAAATTCTGCAACCATACCAGCAGAGTTCCCAAGGAGCTTGTTGACTTTTTTGTTTAAAGCTGGGAAAAAGGAAAATGACCTATTTTGCCTCCTGAATTCAGATTGTAAGATTCTAATTAAAGCTTTTCCATCAAAGATTAACTCAGGCATCAATCGCTCACATTATCCCAGCTCAGACCTTGCATACAGACCACAGAGACAACTAGAACAGGAGAAAGAGCGATGGTCTGTACTAAGTGACCAGACCCTTGCATTAAGCATCTTAGCCCCACAGTTTAAAGACACAGAGCCATAAATTTGAAGATCTTGATTTAGGTCCACAAAATGTTTGTTTCAGGAACAAATTAGTACCTGGAATAAACCACAGGTGTACTGAAACATCGCCACCAAGGGGCAGCACACCCTTGTAGTAATTATGTGTTTCCTCCCCGACTGAGATTTGATCCCAGTACTTTCTACTCTGGAGTCGGCAGCCCTACCATTGTACTAAGTGACCAGACCATCTCTCTCTACCTCGCGTTAAGTATCTTAGCCCATCCCTCTGGCCTTCCATCACTATGCCTCACCTTTGGAGACTACTGTTGTTCATCTTTGGCCTACCTCCCCTCCTCCATCCTCCAAACGTCCTCTTCCCACAGTATCCATTTGCTCCTATCATTTCCCTCCCCCTCTATGTACCTTGTGGTACCTGCAGCCTCACTGAGCAGGAGTGGCTAACCCCCCCCCCGTAGTCCAATGCACTCTCTCCCCCCAACCCTTCCCCCTCCTCCTTCCTTGCTCATTTCACTCTTTCCATTCCCACCCCCTGTTCTACCACAATACCATCCCCTTTTAGATGCCCCACACTCCCAAAATGCAAACTTGCTAAGGCAGCCCTTCTTCGGCACGCCCTCCTCCTCCTATCAGGAAACGTTCTCCCTAATCCTGAGCCTACTCTCCCATGGTCCCCTACTAGCAACAGGATGCATGGGTTCCGGCTTACTGCAATTAATATACAGTATGTAGCCTGCAAAACAAGTTCACCTTAATCCAGGGGTGGCTAGACCAGCATTCTCCAGACATACTGGCCCTATTGAGACATGGCAGTCCCATGACACCCCGGACTCGGCCATGACCCTACCCAGGCTACTCCCTTTTCCATGCCGACAGATTGTGTAGACGAGGTGGTGGCTGTGCCCTGTACATTAGGAACACCCTCCAGTTGCTGCTAGTTCACCTTCCCCCCCCGAGCACGGCACCCAAACACTCACAGCCAAGATACTCCTTGGCAACCCTGGCAAAACACTATATGTCATGGCGTTCTACATCCTGCCCCATAATCAGAGTCTTGCCTTCTCTTCAGTCATGTCCTGTATCTCTCAACTCCCCTTCAACAGTGAAGTTATTGCCACTGGGGACTTTAATGTCAACTGGCTGTCTCCATCCTCCATTCCCTATTAGGACTCGCCTGCTGCGCTTGACCTCACTCAGGTTATACTATCTCCTTCCAGGCCAAATGACAAATTGAGCACCTCCTCGTTGCTGTACCTTATTCTCACCAGTTGCCCCAACAACATCACTAAAGTCTTTGTACTCCCAGATGCCCTTAGCGACCATTGCCCAGTAACCTGCGTATGGTCCAATAAAACACCTACTGCTCTCCCCACTGTCTCCTACTGTAGACGCCTAAAAAAGGGTATGCTTCAACACTTCAAAATCTATCTAACTCTGACTGGTCCCCCATGTATAGCACCCAATCAATTGATACCACCCTCTCCCACTGTATAAATACCTTCAACTCTGCTTGTGACATCTTTGCCCCTTTCATCGAAACAAATCACTAAAAATTGTAAGACCCCCTGGATATCTTAACGGTTGCTTGACCAAATGCAACACTGTGATAATCTCTGGCATAAGGCCTTAGGCTCACAACTCCCACTGGATAGATAACAATATAATGCGGCCAGAAACAAATGTACTTGGGCCATTCGCCAAGCCAAGGTGACCCATTATTAACAGGCACTCTGCTCCACCTGGGGCTCAGGAAGATACTTCTGGAAAAAACATAAAGGAACTAAATGGGAAATCTGCCACCCCTTCCACCTGACCAGCTCTTGGTTAATGGTAACCTAACACAGGACCCTCAGACCATTGCAGATACCCAAAACACCACATTCTCTGATCTCAGTTGTGTCCTCCCCCCCCCCCAGTTTCTTCACCCCACTAGATCCCATCCCCGGTTGCAGCCTACCTTCAAACATCCCCCTTTATCACCTCCGAATCAACCAGTGCGGGAGGCTAGGAGATACAGTACCTCTCCAAAGCCCTTGCCAAGTCCCACGTCAGTGGTGACTCCATTGACCTGAAGCTCCTCCGTCTAGCCCTCAAGGTGATCCTACAACCCCTCACCAAACTATTGAACCTATCCCTCAGCCTAATACAATTCCCCACCCTCTGGAAATGAGCTATCATCACCCCAACTTTCAAAAGTGGCAACCGCCTGTTCCCCAATAACTATCGTCCCATCTCCCTTCTCCCTCCTCTCTCCAAGACCCTCACAAAAAATAGTGGCTGATCAGCCGATGGACCATCTGTCTAAACATAACCTACTGTGACCCGAACAACATGGTTTCTGCCAGGGCCACAGCACCACCACTGCCCTCCTAGAATACTCCTCCTTCATCCGTGGTGCCCTCGAACATGGTCATCTTGTGGGTTCAGTGTACATTGACCTCACAAAGGCATTCAGTACTGTTACTCATGCTATGATTCTAGCCTCCCTGCCCTCCCTGGGGCTCTCAGTTGAAACAATAACCTGGTTTAAAGGTTACATCTCAGACAGATCCCAGCAGGTGAAAATCAACTCCACTGTATCACACAGCCTCCAGGTCTGTTCAGGAGTACCCCAAGGCTTCATCTTGGGACCCCTCATCTTCAGCCTCTTCCTAAATTCCCTCCCCAGCTCATGCCCTGGAAAAGTTCTGCTCTACGCAGACAACGCTGTAAACTTCTGGAGCCACCCCAGCTCTGATTCTCTGCAATGTTCCCTGCAGTGTTTTTTCACTGAAGCTGAGACATGATTCAGTCCCCACTGATTAGTTCTAAACTATAAGAAAACAAAATCAGTGATCTTCGCCCACTGTCAGAGTCCTCATCATGACTTCCCGCTGACCATCATCAGCTCACTTGGATCGCCACTTGAGCTGGTTGAGTCATTCAGATATCTAGGTATCACCCTTGACACATCCCTCACCTACCATACACATATCCAACAACTGTCCTCTGCTATCGGCTCCAGACTTGGACTTCTGTACTGTCACAAACACTGCCTTGCCCCAATGGCTATCCATCTGGCCATTACCTCTTCTGTTCTCTCCCTGGTAGATTACGGCATAGACATCTATGGCACTGTTGACCCCACTGCATTGTGACACATCAGAGTTGCCCTCAACAAAGCATGCAGACAGCACACGGGTTCTGACAGATGGACACACTCCTGTGATCTCTACAAGTCTGCTGAATGGTTGCCATTTGACGCCCATCGTATGTACCATACATGCCTCCTGACAAAGAAAATCCACCTTGGTCAAGCTCTGCCTGGTCTGCATAGCCTCATCCAACCTGCCCCTTTGGTCAGAACCTCCCGTAGTTCTGCTGGGACCTCCCTACTAGTCCCCCACTGTCAAACTTCCCTTGGTCAAAGAGCGTTTTTATACAGATCCCCCCGTTGGCTCAATGCCCCCCCCATCTCGCTGGAGCCCAGGATCGGTCCTTTCAAGACTAGTCTCAAAGCTCTTCTGCTAGAATCTTCAGCCTGTGAGTGTTCCTAACCCTCTCTTCCTCCTGCTCCCCTCTCTTGTCGGGGCTCTGTAGTATAACTCTACCTCATAAATGGTATGCTATATACTGAAAGAAATGTGTATTCATGTATTACCTAGATATTATGGATAACACTGGGTCCTCCTCTCCCAAAGACTATTGTTCTGTATTCCCCCGTCTGTGTGTTTTTTGTGTATTGTCTTTCTTCTGTGATCACTGTATTTGTAATATTGTGTAATATTGTATGCATAATTCCATTCCTTGTTATTTGTCTTGTTTCTTTAACCTGAACACTGTACTGCTTAATACTATATGTAAGTCCTTATTGTTTGATGTGGAGCCTTTGTAAAGGAGTCTATGACTCAAAGGGTTGTAATTCCGAATGTTATTAAATAAATAAATAAAAGAGTCTTTTTAAGAATAAGAGGCAGGCCTGTGTGGACGGGAACCACCCCCCAACACAGGGAGGCAAGAACCCAGGTATGAACTGCGGAGGAAAGGGTGGTACCAAGAGGGGGATTATAAAGATCTGGCCACACACCACAGAGGAGGAGGGGGTAGAGGAGATGAAAGAGGAAGCAGAGGAGGCAGGGGAGACAGACAGAGACCCATGAAAGGATGGTAATTTTTAATCTCAGTAACTGATAAATTACAGAAACAGAACAGAGCGTTCTTGGAAAAGGTTTGTCTTTTTTTTTCCCCAACTAAGAATATTAAGGATTTTGACTTGAATGTAGTGTAGATTTACAACAGTTTTATCAGAAAATCAGGTTGGCAGATTGGTTTGGCAATAAACCTCCATAGCCCACTAACTGCAGACAGGAACTTAAAAGATCTTTGGGTATAAAATCTACCTTTAATCCACCCCGGGACTCAAATTTGGTTGAGGTCTTTATTGAAGTAGCAGAAAAAGAGGCAAAAGAATTATTAAAAATTAGGGGTGGGACCCCATGGAAACAGAATTTGGATAGGCAAGAGAGGGAAGCCCTGAGATCCTTGGATGGTGATAAATTCAGTAATAATCAAACCAGCAGACAAAGGAGGTGAAATCATAATTTGGCAATATAATAAATACAAGATGGAATGCTTGCGACAACTAAGAGATCAAACAAGATGTTTGGAATTCGAGAGGGACCCTATAGCTAGCATCTGAGAGGACACTAAGAACTTACTGGAATTACGTGTAGATATGAGTTGGATCTTAGATGAGGAGAAAGAAATGCTAAATTGCAAGAAACCAAGGACCCCTATTTTTTATGTCTTACCAAAAATTCACAAGAATCCGGTAAATCCACCAGGGAGACTGGTGGTATAGGGGATAGACTCCATACTGGAACCTGAATTTTGTTGCACAACCAGAAGTTTTCAAAAATGGAGACTTACATTAAAGACACCAGCCATGTGATTGAGCTGCTGGGGCAGATTAATAGCGGTAACATTAATTGGGAAAATGTGACCTTGGTCACCCTTGACGTAAGAGACCTCTACACGAGCATATCTCATCAGGAGGGATTGGAAATGTTACAGGCGGCTTTGAGAGGGAGAGAGAACCCACATCCCCCAAGTGAATTTCTTATGCAGTTGGCAGAGATGGTACTGACCAGAAACTATTTACCTTTGAGGGAAGATATTTCCTTCAACAAATCAGAACGGCCATAGGTAGTAAGAACCATGGCCCCCACCAAGTCTAATTTGTTTACATGGGCTTTTGAAAAAAAAAAACATTTCCAGGATAGGTAGATAAACCCTTTCTTTGAAAATGTGGCATATTGGAAACATTTTATTAGAAACATAGAAGTTAATGGCAGATAAGGATTGCAGGGCCCATCCACTCTGCCTATTTTTTCCACCTTATGAATGTGCCATAGGCCTTTACTCTGTCAATGGCCTATTTATTCATACTCATCTGTATTGCTCCCTTATGCCTATTATATGCCTGTTTGAAGCCCGGCACTGTATTCATATCCACCACTTCCTGAGGTAGGCTGTTCCATACATCCACCACCCTTTCTGTGAAAAAGAACTTCCTCACATTATCCCTTAATTGGTCTCCCTCTAATCTCGTGCTGTGTCCTCTTGTACTGCTATTTTTCTTATATTGAAACATGTTACACTCTTTTACCTTGTTAATGCCCTTAAGATATTTGAATGTTTCAATTATATCACCTCTCTCCCTCCTTTGCTCTATGGTATACATATTGAGGTCTGTTAATCTGTCCTTATATGTTTTGTGATGCAGTCCCTGCACCACTTTGGTTGCCCTTCTTTGGACTGCCTCCATTTTGTTAATGTCCTTGTGCAGGTGCGGCCTCCAGTACTGCACGCAGTACTCCAGATGGGACCTAACCAGTGTCTTATAAAGAGGGATTATTACCTCCCTCTGATGACTTGTGATATTCCTACTAATACATCCCAACATCCCTCTAGCCTTACTGCTTTAGTGGTCTGCTTGGATGATTTTAGGTCATCTGTGATGATGATGCCCAAGTCTCCTTCTTCCCTTGTGATTGCCAGCAACTCCCCTCCCAACCTACAGGTGGCTTCAGGGGTTCTCTTCCCTATGTGCATGATCTTGCACTTGTTTGCGTTAAACCCCAACTCTTCAGTCCATTTTGCCAGTTTTTCCAGATCTCTTCTCATTCTGCCCACCCCATCTGGATCATCTCCTCAGTTGTAGATCTTAGTGTCATCTGCAAACAGGGACACTTTACCCTCCAGTCCATCTGCAATGCCACTGATGAAGATATTGACAAGGACTGGCCCCAGGACTGATTCCTGAGGTACCCCACTTGTGACTTGCATCTCTTCTGACTGTATACCATTTACCACCATGCTCTGTTTTCTGCCCACCAACCAATTTGCCTCCCAGTTGACCAACTTTTGACCCACCCTGAGCCTACCTAGCTTATTAATCAATCTTTTATGTGCAACAGTGTCGAAATCTTTGCTGAAGTCAAAGTAGGAGACATCAACTGCACCCCCTTGGTCCACCACTCTGGTTACCCAGTCAAAGAAATCGATAAGATTAGTTTGACAGGCCCTTCCTGTTGTAAACCCATGCTGTCTTGGGTCCTGTGCTCCTATGGAGTCCAGGTGTTGACCTATCCTTTCCTTAAGGAGTGCCTCCATAATCTTGCCCTCTACTGAGGTAGGACTGACTGGTCTGTTGTTCCCTGCCACCATTCTTCTGAAGTGGGATTACATGAGCCCTTCTCCAGTCTTCTGGGACCTTTTCTGTGCTCAGAGATTCACTAAACAGTTCCGCTAATGGCTGTGTTAGTTCTACCCTTAGCTCCTTTAGTGCATTGGGATGTATGCCATCAGGTCCTATTGCCTTGTCCACCCTGAGCTTAGCGAGCTCTTGTAGGACCCTTTCTTTTATATAGGGACTTATGAACTCCTCCCTCCCCACTGTGCTCATGGTACTGAGCTGTGGGCCCTTCCCTATCTTCTCCTCAGTAAATACTGAGCAGAAGTATCTGTTTAGGATATATGCTTTTCCTTGGTCCTCCTCCACACACACCCCCTTATCTCCTTTCATCTAAGCAATACACCTTCTGGACTTTCTCCTTTCACTAGTGTATCTATAGAGTCTTGTTCCTTTTCTTTTACTGATCGTGCTAGTGTTTCCTTTGTTTGGGCTTTTGCCTGCCTTACTGCCTTCCCTGCTTCCCTTAGGGAAGTTTGGTATGCCTCCCTATCTTTGTCCCGCTGCGTTGCCTTATATTTCCTGAAGGCCAACCTTTTGGCTCTGATCTTTTCTGCTACTGTTTTTGAGAACCAAAGTGGTTTCCTCCTTCCTTTGCCCTTGCTTTTCTCCCTAACACAATGGGATGTTGCTTCATGAATTGCATCCTTAATGCTTGCCCACTTTGCCTGTACCCCCTCACCTGTATTTCTTCTTGCCAGGGCTAGCTTAACTCTGTTGGCCATCTTATCAAAGTCAGCTCCTCTGAAGTCCCATATTTTTGCCTTGGAATGGGATGATTTAGTTCTAGTGGCCAAATTGAACCATACCATGTGATGGTCACTGGCTCCCGGGTGACAATCTACCTGGAAATCTGTGATCCTTTCCCCAGTAATCAGTACTAGATCCAGGATAGCCCTGTCTCTTGTGGGTTGTTGTACCAATTGTTTGAGGTCCCCCTGCAGGGAATCCACCATATGTCTAGTTCTGGCAGATGTTCCTTCTAGTATTGACCAATCTGTATCTGGCATATTGAAGTCTCCCATTATCAGAACCTCCCTTTTAGCTGTCATGGTTTGTATGTCTTCTAGCAGTAATGTGTCTGTGTCCTCCCCGGTCTGGAGGCCTGTAGACAACCCCAGTTCATATAGCTATCCCATTTCCTTTTTCTAGGGTGACCCACAGTTCATCTGGCTCCTTATGTGTATTCTGAATTTCTGTAGCTTTGATATTTTCATTGACATGTAGGGCCTCCCCCCCCCTTTTTTTGCACCTTGGTCTCTTCTGAACAGTATATAGCCGTTTACTGAAGTCTCCCAGTGTGGTTACTGGTGAACCATGTCTCGCTAATGGCTACTATGTTCAGTTTCAGCTCTGTCATTGTTGCTTCCAGGTCTGGGATCTTGTTTCCCAGACTATGGGCATTTGTGTACATGGTTTTCCATTGGCAGATTTTGGTGCGTTACTTGTGGGGCGAGGTCTGGCTTTTCTCCTGCGCATCATATGGGGAGCCAGACCTTTTTCTGAGCAGAAGTATCTATTTAGGCAGAGAACAGCAAGAGGAAGAGGTGCTGCTAGAACTATTCTTCTCTACTTTAGTCTCTACTGGGACTAAAGAACTAGAACTCTACTACTAGGACCTTCAATTTAAGGTAAAAACAAACAAACAAAAAAGTTAGTATGTTTGTCTGAGTTGACTGAAGTGAATTGTTATCTGAGCAATTATCTAGGTGTTTGTCTGAGTTGGCTGAAGTGAATTGTTATCTGTGCAGTTATCTAGGTGTAGAAGGAGCTGAAAATTAGGGGGAGTGGCTTAACCAGAAAGAAGTCAGGTGTTTCGGATTTAAAAACTGCCCTAGATAACTTCTGGCAGAGAACAGCAAGAGGAAGAGGTGCTGCTAGAACTATACTTCTGTACTGGGACTATATTGCCCTCCTTTGCTCCCCTCCACCCTTAGCTAGTTTTACTTTTATAGGCACAAGATTTGACTGACAATAGGAACTTCCTGTTTGGGAGCAGGAAGGGAGTGATCACAGAGCTACAAAAGACTCACCATCCTAGAAGTAAAAGAGTAGCTGTCCATCCCCCCCAGCTGCTGGAGGTCTGACTCTGAGCAAGTAAGGAAACTACTGAGAAATATAGGAACTTCCCATGTCTCAGAACAGGAAGATCAGGAGCTTTAAGTACATGGAGGCAGTAGGTAAGTAAGAAAAATACATAACACACACACACACATATATATATATATATATATATATATGTGTGTGTATAAAAATAAACAGAGGAAAGAGTGAGTATTAAAAACAACAGTTATGGGGCCATAAATAAGACATGATGGGAGTGGTGCAGTGCAGTGGCTGTGGAGCAGCAGTTTTCTGGGAGACATTCTGGAGGATGCAGTGTTGTCCCATCTGCAAGCACCTCCCTGGGTTGAGGGAGGAGGCTGCTTATCTCCAGGCTGAGTTGGCTAGGATTTGGGGGACCTTCTCTCTCACCCAGGGACCACGAGGGCTACTGCTGCTGCCTCAGAGGTTGCCAAGATAGAGGAGTGGTTGGACCACAGTGGGCTCAGGGAGGGTGAGGGTAGTGGAACAGAGGCACATCTCTCCAGTTGTACCTCTCCACAATTCGTATGCCACTTTGGCAGAGTGTGATTCCTCTATAGAGACACCCGCAGTGGAGACCTAGGAGGATGTTGGGAACCTCCACAAAGGAGACCCACAGGAGGGCGGCATGGGACCCCACGGGGAAGGAAACAACTTTTGGCGGGGGACTCCATTGTTAGGAGGGTAGAACTGGGGGAGGAAGGGGAGAGAGAGTTAAGGTGCCTGTCGGGCACCATGACGTGGAGGGACAGGGAGCGAATCCTCAGGATTGCGGGAGCAGCTGCACAAGGGAGGGAGCTGGATGTCACTGTCCACCTAGGGACAAATGACCTGACTGGGAAAGGGATCAGAACAGTACAGGAGGAGTTTGTGGAGTTGGGAAGGAGCCTTAGACAAGTAGCACGCATGGTAATCTTCTTGGAGGTGCTGCCTATCTATGGCATGGATGAGGCTAGGCTGCTCCACACCATGAGATTCAATCAATGGTTGAAAAACTGGTGCAGAGCTCAGGGGTTTGGCTTCATTGGGGACTGGGGGTCCACCTGGAGCGATGCAGGCCTATACTGGCACAGTGGTCTGCATCTGTCCAGGAGGGGAACCAGGATCCAAGGTAATAGGTTTAAATGCTTTATTGGCAAGCATTTAAACTAGCCAAGGGGGGAGGAACTGGAAAGCAGCAGGGAATTCCTACAACCCCTCCAAAAAAAATATCAGGGTAGTTAGTAAGGTAAACACTAAGCTAGAGACGTTGATAGGGAGAAGGGCAGGAGTAAATGGAGAAAATGACAAAGGCAGCAAGGACAGGTATGGGGCAAAAAGGGGTAAGGCCATTATGAAATGGAGGGTAATAAGTACCAATGCCCATAGTCTGGGCAACAAGCTCCCTGAACTGGTGGCCTCGATGGAAGAGGAATGCCTGGATATCGTGGCAGTCATAGAAACATGGCACACAGAGAACCATGACTGGGATGTTAACATACCAGGGTACACAACCTACAGGAGAGACAGGGAGGGTAGAAGAGGGGGGGAGGAGTAGCTCTCTATGTAAGGGAAGGGATAAAAGCAATGGAACAAAAGAGTAAACAGGGAGGAGAGGAGGCACTGTGGGTCACCTTAGAGACTGGAAATGGCACCACAGTCCGCACAGGGGTTATATACAGACCCCCTTCTTAGGGGGAGGGAATGGACAAGGATATGATAGAAGGCATTCTTAGGATGTCAGAGAAAGGGGAGATATTGTTGATGGGGGGCTCTGAATATGCCAGATGTTAACTGGAGCACCTTTGCTGCAGTCACATCGAAGAGCAGGGCCATTCTCGATGCCCTACAGAGGGCATGCCTCCAACAGCTAGTGTTGGAACCCACTCGGGAGGGAGCAGTCTTAGACCTTGTACTCTCAAATGGGAACAGTGAGAGTCTCTCTGCTTTAGAAGCGGGTAGGCATCTGGGAACAAGTGACCACCAAACAGTGTGGTTCACGATAAACTCAGCTGCAGAGTTACATCATGCAAAAGTGAGGGCTGACTTTGTCAAAATGGGAGAGCGCCTTAGAAAAGCACTATCAAACAGGCAAGAAGGAGGGGTGGAACAACAGTGGGGAAACATCAAAACTGCCATCACAGAGGCAACAAGCCTTTGTGTGAAGCAAATAAATCAAAATGAAAGAAAAAGCCACTATGGTTCTCAAAAGAGGTGGCGGGGAAGGCTAGGGAGAAAAAAAAGCATTTAGAAAGTATAGGGAAACACAGAAGGAGCAGGATATAGAACTGTACCAGTTAAGGCAGAATGAAGCAGGGAAGACAGTCAGAATAGCAAAGGCCCAAACTGAGGAAAAGATAGCCAGCTCAGTTAAGAAGGGGGATCAAACATTTTATAGGTACATTAGGGAGTGTAGAAAGATAAAGGGAGGGATAGTAAGGCTGAATAGAATGGACGGTAGGTGGGCAGAGAGGGACAGTGAAAAAGCAGGGCTACTGAATGAATACTTCAGCTCAGTATTCACAGAAGAGGAGGAGGGGGAGGTACCTAATCCAATTAACAGAAGCACTCTGGATAGAATGGTCGATCCCAGTCCTTTCACAGAAGAAAGGGTTCTGAAAGAACTCCTAAAACTGAAGGTGGACAAAGCAATGGGGCCTGATGGGATTTACCCCAGAATTCTAAAAGAATTAAGGGGAGATCTAGTGACACCACTGACTACCCTTTTTAACAAATCATGGGAGAATGGTGCAGTACCTGAGGACTGGAGGAGGGCGGATGTGATTCCCTTTCACAAAAATGGGAGCAAGACAGAGGCAGGAAACTATAGACCTGTCAGTTTGACCTCTGTGGTAGGGAAAATGATGGAATCACTTCTGAAGGAAAGAACTGTTGAGCACCTAGAGGCCAGTGGTGCACAGGACCCAAGGCAGCATGGATTCAGAGCGGGAAGGTCATGTCAGATGAATCTGATCGATTTCTTTGACTGGGTGACCAAAGTAGTAGACCAGGGAGGGGCTGTGGACATTTAGCAAGGCATTTGATACAGTCCCACACAAAGGATTAATAAACAAATTATCCAGCCTGGGAGTGGGTCCCAGGGTGGTAGCCTGGGTAAAACATTGGCTGGGCAACAGGACACAGAAGGTAATAGTAAATGGAGTGCACTCTGAAGAATGGGGGGGTTACTAGTGGGGTACCGCAGGGTTCAGTACTGGGTCCAGTCCTTTTTAATGTCTTTATAAGTGACATTGCAGATTGACTGGAAGGAAAAGTATATGTATTTGCAGATAACACAAAGATCTGCAACAGGGTTGATACACAGGGGGGAAGTGGAAAGGATGAGAAGGGACTTGGCAAAGTTAGAGGAATGGTCAGACGTATGGCAGCTTGGATTCAATGCAAAGAAGTGCAAAATAATGCACCTGGGAAACAAAAACCCAGGTGAAGAGTACACAATTGAGGGGGGGGGAGGTAGTAACAACAACAAAAATGGAAAGGGACCTGTGGGTAATCATATCAGATGACCTTAAGGTTAGCAAGCAATGTGAGAAGGCAGTAGGGAGGTCTGGGGGAATACTGTGATGTATAGGAAGAGGCATCACCAGCAGAAAACAATAAGTTGTTATCCCTCTGCACAGACAGTTGGTGAGACCCCGTCTGGAGTACTGTGTCCAGTTCTGGAGACCCCATCTCCACAAGGACATAGACAGGATGGAGGCAGTCCAGAGGAGGGCAACTAAAATGGTGCAGGGTCTGCAAGAGAAGCCATACGAGGAGAGACTAAAGGAGCTTAATAATGTATACCCTTGAGGAAAGGAGGCAGAGGGGGGACATGATTGAAACTTTTAAGTACCTCAGTGGAATCAACAAAGTCCAAGAGAGGTAGCATCTTTCAGAAAAAGAGATGTGCAAGAACTAGGGGACACAATTTGAAGATAGAGGGGGGACGGCTCGGGGCAATGTGAGGGAAGTATTTTTTCACAGAAAGTGTGGTGGACGCATGGAACTGCCTTCCTGAGGAGGTTGTGGGGTCTAAAACTGTGGGAGAATTCAAGAATGCATGGGACAGACATAAGACAATTCTTGTGGGGGTAGGAAGAAATAGGCTGTTGGTTAACTAGGATCTGCAGCTTATCCAGTAGGTAGGGAAATGGGCAGACTAGGTGGGCCTAGCAGTCCTTATCTGCTGTCAACGTCTGTGTTTCTCTGTTTTTCATTACCTGGTGATGCAAATGAACTACAAACATGCTGAACTCCTGTTTGATCACTAGCTGAGGGAGAGGGGTGTTCTTCCCATTCGATGTATCAGGTGCTGCACCCCTCTCCCCATTTGCTAGTTTAAATATTCTGCAAAGACATCAAACTTCTGCCCCAATGCACTGACTCCCTCCTTAGTCAGATACAGTCCATTGAATTTAAAGAACTTTTGCTCCTCAAACTGTTGCCAGTTACTTACAAATGTGTGTCCTTTTTCCAGGCACCAGCCCTTGAGTCACATGTTTAGCTCCCCTCTCTCCCCTTCTCTGACCTTCCATCCATCTGCCCCTTCTCCCTGACCAGTAGGATCTCAGAGAAGGAGATGCAGGATGAAATGGATGACAGTTTGTCTCCCAGCCTGGTCAGGTGTTCCTTGGTCTCCACAACTGACCGGCTGGCAAGATCCTTAGTCGCTATGTGTATCAGGATGTTGATGTTTTCTCCTGCTTCCTGCACGATTTTAGCAATGTGGTCAGTGTCTCTCCATGCTGATGTACCTGGGAGACATCAGGCCATTACCCCAGGCCAGAGGTAGGTATGAACTCCCTGAATCATGGAGTCTTCTATGATCAGAAGTGTTTTGGATTTCCTTTTTGATTTTTTTGTTTTAATCTCTGTTTTGAGAGGGTTTATAGCACTAGCTCCTGTGCTGCAGTGTCCTGCTCTGCAGTATCTTCTGCCCCTTTGTTTGATTTCAGAGATAGTGGCAGATACCTGTGTGTAGTTTTTATATGATTTGTGGAGGTGATACATTGGTGAGCATTGAGTGATGGGCACCCAATTTGCCCCTCCTAACCACCTGCCAACCTCCCAGACCAACTATCCTCTGTGGTCAAGGTGCTTCAGTTGGATGTTGGAGAAATGGTATGCAGTTGTTGTAATATATTTCCTCCTGAATATGCAGTTTGAGGCGTGCAATCTCTGCCCATGCTGCCTGGAGCTGAGCCCTTAGATCTCCGATGGTCCAGCATGTAGGACAGTGTCCTAAATCCTATATAACTGCCCTTTTGAAAAGTGTACCTCAGTACCTGCAGTTAATAATATCCATTGATACCAGCCCATTTACAGAAGAAAGGGTTCTGAAAGAACTCTTAAAACTGAAGGTGGACAAAGCAATGGGGCCTGATGGGATTCATCCCAGAATTCTAAAAGAACTAAGGGTAGAACTAGTGACACCACTGACTACCCTCTTTAACAAATCATGGGAGGATGGGGTGGTACCCGAGGACTGGAGAAGGCAGATGTGATTCCTTCACAAAAGTGGGAGGAGGCGAAGCAGAAAACTACAGACCTGTTAGTTTAACCTCAGTGGTAGGGAAAATGATGGAATCACTTCTGAAGGAAAGAATTGCTGAGTATCTAGAGGCCAGAGGGGCTCAGGACCCAAGGCAGCATGGATTCACAGCGGGAAGGTCATGCCAGACAAATCTGATAGATTTCTTTGAATGGGTGACCAAAGTAGTAGATCAGGGAGGGGCTGTGGACATGGCCTACCTAGACTTCAGCAAGGCATTTGACACAGTCACACACAAAAGATTAATATACAAGTTAGCCAGCCTGGGAGTGGGTCCCAAGATGACAGCCTGGGTAAAGAATTGGCTGGAGAATAGGACACAGAGAGTAATAGTAAATGGAGTCCACTCTGAAGAAAGGGGGGTTACTAGTAGGGTACCACAGGGTTCAGTATTAGGACCGGTCCTCTTCAATGTCTTTATAAGCGATATTGCAGAGGGACTGGAAGGAAAAGTATGTCTCTTTGCAGATGACACAAAGATCTGCAACAGAGTTGATGCACAAGGTAGGGGTGGAAAGGATGAGAAGGGACTTGGCAAGGTTAAAGGAATGGTCAAATGTATGGCAGCTTAGATTCAATGCTAAGAAGTGCAAGGTAATGCACCTGGGAAACAAAAACCCAGGGGAAGAGTACACAATGGGGGGTGAGATACTAACAACAACAAAATGGAAAGGGACCTGGGGGTAGTCATATCAGATGACCTAAAGGTGGGCAAGCAATGTGAGAGGGCAGCAAGGAGGGCTGGGGATACTGGGATGCATAGGAGAGGCATCACCAGCAGAAAACAGGAAGTTATTATCCTCTGTACAGACAGTTGGTGAGACCCCATCTGGAGTACTGCGTGCAGTTCTGGAGACCCAATCTCGAAGGATATAGACAGGATGGAGGCTGTCCAGAGGAGGCACCTAAAATGGTGCAGGGCCTGTACCGGAAGGCATATGAAGAGAGACTTAAGGAGCTGAATATGTATAGCCTCGAGGAAAGGAGAGAGAGGGGGACATGATAGAAACTTTCAAGTATCTCAGGAATCAACAAAGTCCAAGAGGTAGCATCTTTCAAAAAAGAGGTGTGAAGAACAAGGGCACAATGTGAAGATAGAAGGGGCGCTCAGAGGTAATTTAAGGAAGTATTTTTCACAGAGAGGGTTGTGGATGCATGGAATGGCCTTCCGAGGAGGTTGTGGAGTCAAAACAGTGGTGGAATTCAAGCATGCATGGGACAGTCATAAGGCAATTCTAGGGGGTGGGGGTAGGAAGAAGTAGGCTGCTAGTTAACTAGGATCTGCAGCTTATCCAATAGGTAGGGAAATGGGCAGACTGGGTGGGCCAAGCGGTCCTTATCTGCCATCAAAATCTATGTTTCTATGTTTCTATTCCAGTTGAATTGCCGAGTTTATAACCTGGTCCAAGTAGTTAGAAGGAAAATGAAAGCAAATCTTTGATTTTTTTTTGTTTTGTTTGTTTTTATATAACTTTTTATAACAAGTTAAATTAATTGTGCCTCTGTGAGTGAGGTCACTGTGTGGATACCCCTCTGATCCTCCCATTCCTGCTTTGCTACAGGAAATGTCATGACTGTGCTACTCTATAAAAGGAGTGTAGCATGAGGTGGTTGAGGATGGGTGGTTGGGCCATTCCACTGCCAAAAAAGAACCACATAGTAAAGAAACAAGGAGGTATGAGCAGAAACAATCAACCAACAACAAATGCAGTCACTATCCCTCAGTCTGTATTTCGTATGTGCTCCTGTAATTAGTCCTGAAAACTTTGCCAAATGATAGATAAAAATTGTAAAACCTATAAACACCACCTGTAATAGTTTCACAGAAGATATGCCCTGCAAAAATCACTCTGCTACAGAGAAAAATAAAACCTGTTAGCACAACCTGCAGAACACTAACAGAAGATATACCTTACAAAAAACAATTTGAATCAGAGAAGATTACAATAGTAATCTGTAAGCACAAAACAGTAACAAACCTGTAGGCACACCCAGTAACAATGCAGCAGGAAGTATTCCCTGCAACAGCAGTTTGAATCAGAGAACAATAAAGCAGTAAAATGTAAGCAAAAACAGTTACAAAACCATTACGCACAAAAGAAAATAGTAACACACAATAAATCTGCCTAACCAAAAGAAGCCTTGATTGTTTTCCGTGCTCTGATGATGTTGTTCCTTGCTCTGTCCTTACAATCAAACCTAGAAGAAAAGAGCTCAGGTGAAGACTTTTTTGTCATCTGGCTGGGAGGGGAACAAGATTTATTTAGATTCCATCGGTATCTAAACAGCAGATCAGCCAGCATGTTCTTCACAGTGGCAGTAGATAGGGAGCAGGTATCCTTCCGAGGCCTCTTAATGTACTGTACAAGACGGGAGAAGGCTTACAGACTACGTTGTTTAGGAAGGAAACTGACAGGAATACTACTCTACATAGTTCCTGTTATCATGATCCTAAACTGATTAGGAGGTTTCCAAATGCACAATTGATACACACTAAAAAGAAACTAGTGAGGAAGAGGTTCAAAAAGTACTGACATGATGGGCAGGTTCAGAGCTGGGGCTACAGTGCTGAACTCTTAAAACAAGCATCAGATGAGGCTTCTGCATTAAACCAGGAGATCTTACTGGGTACACAGAATGGGATAGGGTGGGGAACAGAATAGTTTTTTTCCACCCCCCTACATTCATTTAAGCAAAGACATTGGGAGGATTTTTTTAGGAACTGGCACATACTTCAGCCAGGCAACAGTAATACAAGATTCAGAGAACCTCCCTTGTTAACTTTCAAACATAATCCAAGTATCCGAGACAAGCTGGTACATACATGAACATCATATACCCCAGATGCCCAAACAGTTACTTTCTCACTGCTTAACTATGGGCAACTATCACTGTGGCAACAATATCAGCAGGAAGAAAGAGTACGAACAGCCATACACAAATGTAAAATATGAGATAAAAAAACATATAACTTATGGAACTGACCATGTAGTGTATTTATTACAATGCCCGTGTGACAAATTGTATGTTGGTAAAACTAAGAGAGAAGTGAGGACAAGGATAAATGAACATAAAAGTGACGTCAGGAGATGTGACATGAACTCAGTGGTGGCAAGGTATTTCAGCTCAGCTGGTGATTCAATGGTGTCCTTGAGATTTGGGGGACTGGAACATGTGAACCCTCCAAGAAGGAACATGGACTGTGATCTAGCACTTTTCTGGAAGGAAGTTTACTGCATAAGATGAATTGCACAAACCCTATGGTGGGTTTGAATGAGGAAAGTAGCTGGACATTATTTCAGTGATGCTTGAGGAATTCAGGGGACATGAATATATTAGACCATGTCCCTGTTTCTGCCCACCTCCAATTGTAACTTTTTATTCCTATTTGTTACCTTGTGCTCATTATTTTATACATTGCCTCGGGGCTATTGCTGTAGCTACAATCTTTTTGATGTGTTATAAAAATAGGGATAAGGAAAAGGTCACTGATATTGTTTGGAAAATGCATTGTGGGGATGTTGTAAGTTATGACCTTTTGACATTCTTGACATATGGACAAAATAGCATATATTTTTGTCGCTGTATTTACAACATTTTTATTGCATGTTATATATATATTAATTATCAGGATAGGTATCAGGATAAGGTTACTGATATAATTCAGCAAATGATGCAATCATAATATGTGGTGTCCTTTTGACCTTTCTATATCATTATACATGACCAATGGTTGAAGGATAGTGTAAGTCTGGATCTAGGTTCTCAGTGTTTGAAACAGAGGGAGAGGTCAACATATTTATAAGATAATAAGTAATTTTGATACTATGGACACTAATAGATTTCAGCTTAAGAGGTAATTATGACCCTTTGGCCTCCTTAATATGATATATGATTTGAATTAGAACAAATATTTAAGCAGTACATTGAAGGATTGGTACTAGGTCACCAACCCCCCCTCCCTATTTTCAAAAAAACTGAGGTAACAACATTTATATGTAACCCCTAGATGGCGCTATCCCAGGGGCTACTACCCCTGCCTGATTTGCCACTAACAGGTTGAGGGGCCTGGATCCAATGGCGGGTGCCTCCACCCAGAGGTCAGGGTTTGCAATAGTTAAACTAACTTGGTCACAGCCCTCTGGGACACTGCAACCCCCCTTTCTTCCCACTAGTGGCCCACACAATATATCAGAATTACCTTCACAGTATACACTTACCCCCAGGTCTGGTTCCGCACTGGGACCTCCTGTGAAATGAGATACAGTGCAACAATCACAGTACAGTACTTTAACATAGACAAATACCTCAGGCAGTATAACTTTGCTGAACAAGCAGCTCTGATTTATTTAGGGGATATAACAAGGACAGGGGAAATCAGGTTAATTAGCTTATCACTCTAATAATCTACCTGTGGCTCTGTGCACAGGCCTATCCCTATCAGTTACTGTCCCTGGGTACCCAAGCCTAGTGGCTAGTCAAACCGTGGCAGCTGGTGGGGCCCTTCCACACAGAGAAAGGAGAATTAAACAGTCGGCAGTACAGTAATTCCATTTGGATTTAATGTGGCAATTCAACGAGGCGACTCTGAATTAGTACTCACGACCTCCAAATAAGATAGGGTCCTTCAATGTCAGCAGGGCTCACTTGAGGTACACAAACCTCTTCACATCCATATAAAAGAGCACTATACCAGGCAGGCTGCATCTGTATCCCGATCATAATTACTGCACAATACCGGGAGAACACACAGCAGATTCAGTTCCTGACAGACCGAGTGCATTTTCAGCAATTTCTCCAGTCTTCTACAGGGTGAGCCTGGTTTCTACTCTTCAGAGATCCTTTGATTCTTTTCACAGGACGGATTCAGTCCTAACAAGCTGTTACAAGCTGCAGACGGAACTCTGGGCCTTACACGTTTTTGACTAAAACTGCACACTGAAAAAGCACAGGGCTCCTTCCTTCTTCACTGCCAAAGCTCAACTGAAACTCCAACCGACAAAACCGGCACTTCCTTTGAGTTCCTCCCAGTTCTTGACTGGATTGGCTGTCACTCACAATAGACTGCTGCTGTTGGTCCAAAAGGCACTGAAGTCTAAACTACATCTCCCAGAGTCACTGCCCATACAATCCTCTTGTGGCTGGCTCAGATTATGAGTCCAAGTTCTGATTCGTCCAAGGCACCATTTTAGAGCTAGCTTACCCCACACTGATTGGTCCAGTTCAGCAGTTCAAAACTAGAATGGGGAACTAGCAGACACAGTTCTGACTGCAAAGAAAGCAGGTTAGACAAACTGTAATTTCATTATTACTCTAAATAATTTCTGGCAAACAGTTACATCTTTCAGATAGGTTCCCTTTGCACTCTAGTGACTGCAAAATGAAGTGAATTGGCAGCAGCTCGAGTGGTACTCAGAGAAGCACACAGTCTCCCCATACAAACTAATTATGTCTGCAAGCAGACAGCTGTTAAAGAGACAGTACCAGAGGCTCTAAAAACACTCACTGATAAATGGCTTAAATGCCAAACACCATTCAGGCTTGGAGCATTCAAGCAAGCTCCTGGAAGTCTTTTGGGAACCCCCATTTTCAGGGGGGTTACATATACATTCAGCAAGTTAGCAGTTAATTATACAGTTATTGGGAACATCAAAATTAGTACACAAAGGGATCAGAGGACAGCTTCAGGGGTTTGAGTCAGCTCCTGCTCCCTGATCATTAACAATATTAAAAATCAAATTAATTAGGGAGCTAAGGAGTTTTTACATGATAGGCAAGAATATATTGATTATTTTTCTGATTATTTTCCGTATAGTTTATGTTACATACAAAATATTTTTTGAAGGGCTTTAGCCCTAGGTTGGGGGGGGAGGCAAATTATCACAGAGTATATCCAGAGTGGCTATAACAGGATCCACCAGCCTCCTAGCCTGTTGAACCACTTAGAGTTGGCTGTATTGGCTCCTTCTGCAGCAACTGTTGAGAGACAGTAGGCAGAGCTGCCTGAGACGTCCTAGTGATGTCATCAGCCCCCCACTGCAATGAAGTATTTAAACTGATCATGCTTGCTGGTCCAGCCGCTTCTCTATGCTGTGGGCAGGATGGCTGGGCAGATTCCCTACTGATACCAGGTAGGAGTTTGCCATTTTTTAAAAACAGATTTCAGGTGCAGTGGCAAGGCTCCGCTTGTGATACCGACATCCCAAGTTCGAGAACGGACTCAGGAGTTGGAGGGCCGGCTGGGGGTGAAGGATTGAGCATCCAGGGCATGGCTTTCCTTCTCTGGGGGGAGCATCTGGTGCACTATGGACCCCTGGCGGAGGCCGGGGAATCATCTGTGACTAGTGCCTGGATTAGTGGGAGCACAACATCATTAAAAAATGTACCCGCCACAGACGGATTATGCCCCATGCTGGACCCCGCACTGCTGATTGGGCTTCCACTTCTGGGTCACTGACTTAAAGTCTGCCAGTCTCTCCCTGTGGCCTGGCCCCTGTGGGGTAACCTAGGGGTTGTTTAGGGAGTTGGGGTGTGGGGCAAAACACATGGCTGATGGGTCTCCATGGCAGGCCGCCAAAAAAAAAATTAAAAAATAAAACCTTTTTCAAAATTCCTTGCATTATAAAAATATCACTGGACCCTAATCATAAGTTTTATATTGCAGTGAATGAAACAGGAGTGTGGCTCTAAATACATGAAATAGAGAGGGACAAGGCTGTCATGTTAGGAAATAGCAAATGTCCTTAAGGTAATACTTTATACATATACAGTAAATGATGATTTTCATGGTAGCAAAGAGACAGTGATTTAAGAAATGAATAGAGAAGATTGTCTACAACTTTTTCAGGGCTGGTCATCTTTGAATCGTTGAGAAAAATATGGACTAAATATTCTGAATACACATGTAACCCTTAGGTGGCACTATCCCAAGGGCTACTACCCCTGCCTGCTTGGCTAGTAGTAGGTTAAGGGGCCTGAGTTCTGAAATGGGTGCTTCCACCTGGAGGTCAGGGTTGGTAGTAGTCAAGCTAACCTGGGCACAGCCCTCTGGGACACTGTAACCCCCTCTTTTCTTACTAGTGGCCAGAACAATACACAATAATCACTTTCACAATACCCCTTATACACCACACAAGTACCTACACTGTTTGCACTTACCACCAGGGCTTTCCTCTGGCCCAGCCCTGGGGACCCTCTGTAAAACAAGGTTATACACAGCAAATAACAGCAGTATAGTACTCTTGCACAAACTGGAACCACAGTCAGGGTAAATGCAAAAAAAGAGTTAGATCTGATTTATTTAAGGGGCTTGAACAAGGGAGGGGCGTAATCAGGTTAATTTGGTTAAAGGCTCTATCAATCAAACAGTTATGCATGCACTTCAGGGTCCATAAACAGTCACACACTCTGGGTACCCAGATGGAGAATGGTGGGCTAGCCAGGAACGTTGCAGCTGGTTGGGGCCCTGTGATGGAAGAAAACAACTTGCACAACTCCTACTAGTTGTAATCCGGAGCAGGAGTGCTCAGTTCATGAAAAGAAAACAACAAGACAATCGGATGACACATTTTTAGATTAGGCTGTTGTTGCAGGGAGCTACCCTGATGATAACTCATGATACCCAAGACTGGACACAAGCTGGACGAAAATCGAGACAGCAGGTGGTTAATCTGGAGTGCCAGGAGAAGCAGGGCCCACATGATTTGCAGAGGCATCGTTCCTGTTCAAGCATGGAGCAGGGGGCTGATCCCCAGGCAGATCTCTCGGCAGTGGCTTTATCTGTGCAGTGGGGTAGTCTGGCAGGGCCAGAGTGGCATGGCCCAGGCCAAATGGAGATGAATGCGGATTCAGTCTGATTAGGCTGGATAAAGCTTCCAGCTAGCAGAACACAGTTCACACAGTGGGGCACCAAATCACGACCCACTTTCAATACACAGCACATTTACATGTAAAGTATTCTACGGTGCCAGCAAGCAGAACACAGTTCATACAGTGGGGAACCAAATCACGACCCACTTTCAATACACAACACATTTACATGTAAAGGATTCTACGGTAGCAGGCAAACTGCTCTCCAGTTACAGTCGAAAAGTCTCTGCACAAACCGGGGATTCAAAAGCAGCTGGAAATTCTGACAGGCTGATCACATTCAGCATATCTTCGGTCTTCTTCAGGTTAAAGCCTGGTCACAGTCCAGTGGCTTAAATAGTCCTCAAAACTCAGATTCAGTCCGAATAAACTCTATCTTCCCTCTCAGGGACAGCAGGCAGACAGGCAGGCCAAAACTCAGCCCTTTCACAGTTCTCCCATGCAAAACTACACAGAACTGCTGCTCAAAATCACTTGAGCTGTTACTTTTTCACTTCTCGGCTCAAAACTGAAATTAGCTGCAGCAGCCTGGAAAATTCCCCAAGATACAAAAGGTTTGGTTGGCTGATTCACCTGTCAGTCACAACAAAGGCTTCCCCTTCAGGTGCAAAAAGGCACAAAAAGCCCAAAACTACAATTCCTACAGATTTTGACTCCAGACAACTCCTATAATCCAGCTCTATTTTAGGTCCCACCTGTACTGATTGGTCCGATTCGCAGTCCAGGACCAAGATAGTGGAGATAAACAAAACAGTCCTTGCTGCAAAGAAGGCAGGTTAGACAAACTACATTATCATTATCATTATCATTATCACTCTAAATGATTTTCAGCAAGTAGTTACATCTTTCAACAGAGCTCCCTCTCAGATTACTTATGACTGCAATCCAGGCAGCTCTTAAAGAGACAGTACACAGAGGCTATACAGGCACTCTCTTGCAATCGCATTTAAACTGCTAAAACACAGGACACCAGCCTGGCAGTGAGCATTTAGGTAAGCTTGAGGAAGACTTTTTGGGAACCCCCATTTGTAGGGGGTTACACCCTTCCCTGCCTGGAGAAAACTTGGCATCCGCATCAAGTCTGTACCATCAATCATCAGTTAACAAACTTGTTACTTTACTATACATATTCACTACACTTCATGATACTGTATCCATTCTGATAGCACATTGTGCATATTTCACACAGGTAAATTGAACATTACTATACTGAATCAGGTAATAACTTCTTGTACCTTAAACAATGCAAGAGGGGGCTCTTCCCTATCAGTTGACTTGGGGCTAGAGGGGGCAGGGGCACCATGGTGAGAGGGAAAGACAAGTAACCTGGAATTGGCTGTCAAGCTCAATTTGGGCAATGAGCTTGCTGAGACATAAACACCTTTGTGCACCACATTGAGAGGCAAATCCACTGGCCTCCCGGGAGAATCATAACTGAGGTGTACTACTGGCTTGACCGCTTGGCCAGTCTTTCTGAGGGGGACAGCTGTAGGTCTCTATACACTCAGCACTGGTCTGGGGACTCTCGTCACTTGTGAGGGGTGCCTCTGCCTGGGTGGGAATATCCAAACTTGGGGCACCATTGGCTCCTTGCTCTGCAGGTTCTGCTTCTACAACACTTAACTCATTTTGCAAAGGCTCAGGCACAATCAAGCTTTGAGGCACTGAAGGGGTGTGTGCAGCACTCTCATAGTGTTCTTCAAGTTCTGGTATGTCACCAGAAAGACTCAAACCCTCAGCCCCTTCTTCAGGCAAATCATACAGTTCCACAATACACAGAGAATCAACATCTCAACTCAACATTTGCAGGTTATCATTACCTACCACTAGTGGCTGCTATTGATCTCGTACATTCCCTAAACTGCCTGGTGTGTGTAGTATAAGAGTACCCATAACCTGCTCAAAACCTTTGCCTTATATCTCCTCGCGCAGCAGCACTTAGCTTTCTGTTCTTTAATAATCCGTAACATAAACAATTATGGATTCTATACATAACATTGCTATAGAATTTAAATGCAGATCCATCCCATATCTACTAGGCATCAATGCTATATCTCTCCCTCTCTCTCTCTCTCTCTCTCTCTCTGTCGTACAAAATGTTGACATGGCTAACTCTCCTCTTGACAACTCTCCCTCCCAGTGCACCACCCCTCTGCCTCTTCCCTACTCTACCACTCACTACCCCAACTCCTGCCCTCCATACACCTTTTCTGCTGCCCACCCCAGTGATAACTCCCCCCTCAGTAACTATGCCCCCCCACCTCCTACTTGCTCCAAACCACCTGCTCCCTGAAGCCATGATTACTCCCTTTCTATTTAGCCCAGAATTATTGCGCTTCACCTGCTGTCATGTTACCAATAATCTAACCCAACATGTGGGCCCTGTACTGTGCAATCACCAAAAGATGCTAATAAGTGCCCTATCCAGGGTCTCCATTGTTCTGCTGCTCCTTATGGGCAATATTCACCCCAATCCTGGCCCTACTATCCCCACCCCTTGCCTGTCAGCACATTCCAAAGGACTACGTCTGGCTGCTGCAAATATATGTAGCCTCCAAAAGAATCTTGCCCCACTCCAAGCCTGGGTCTGCCTACACAACCCAGATGCAATAGTTGTAACTGAAACATGGCTGTCCCAGAACACCCCAGACTTGGCTGGTTACATAGAGGGCTACTCATTGTTCAGATCTGACCGGCTGAACAGGTGAGGTGGAAGGAGTGCGCTGTATTTCGGGACCACCTGCAAAGTATTAAAATTACTACGATGAGCCCTATGGCTGGTGCCCAATCCCTCACCATTAGGGTGGCTGTTGGCAACTCGAGTAAATCCCTCTATCTTATGTCAGTCTACATTCCCCCTCGCAACCAGAAGGAGGCTTTCACATCCATCCTAAATGTCATCGCCCAGCTACCAAATAGCTCCAAAATCATTGCTCTAGATTACTTTAATACAGACTGGCTTGCTCCCCCAAACTTCCTCCCTCAGGGACGCAGCCACTGCCCAACATCTTTCTCAAATGGTTCCTACCCCTACTAGAGTAAACCAGCTCAGGAGCACTAGTTCCCCTCATTGATCTCATCCTCACGAACCACCCTGAGCACATACAGGATGTCCAGGTCTTCCCAGACTCACTCAGTGATCATTCCCCCGTTACCTGCCGCTGGACAAATAGCTGGAAGCCCCCCCCCCCCGAGGATCTCCATGTATTGACAGATAAAGAAAGGGTCCCTAGCACAACCCCATAATCATCTCCTTCACCTTGACTGGTCCCACTTGATCACCAGTCATCAGTGGATACCACCCTGTCCTTCTTCATTAGCAGCTTCCAAGCTGCCTGTGACATCCTGTGTGGCAACTTAGATTCAGTGCAAAGTAATGCACCTGGGAAACAAAAACCCAGGAGAAGAGTACACAATAACAGGGGAGGTACTAACAACAACAAAAATGGAAAGAGACCTGGGGGTAGTCATATCAGATGACCTAAAGGTTGGTAAGCAATGTGAGAAGTCAGTAAGGAGAGCCAAGGGGATACTGGGATGCATAGGGAGGGACATCACAAGTAGAAAAAGGGAAGTGGTTATCCCTCTATACAGACAGTTGGTGAGACCCCATCTGGAGTACTGCGTGCAGTTTTGGAGACCTCATCTACGCAAGGACATAGACAGGATGGAAGCAGTCCAGAGGAGGGAAACTAAAATGGTGCAGGGTCTACATCAAAAACCATATGAAGAGAGATGGAGAGAGCTTAATATGTATACCCTTGATGAAAGGAGGGACATGTTAGAAATTTTCAAGTACCTCAAGGGAATCAACAGAGTCCAGGAGGGTAGCATCTTTCAAAAAAAGAGATGTGTAAGAACAAGGGGGCACAATTTAAAGATAGAGGAGGGACGGCTCAGGGGTAATGTGAAGAAAATTTTTTTCACGGAGAGAGTGGTGGATGCATGGAACCGCCTTCCTGTGGAGGTTGTTGGATCTAAAACAGTGGGGGAATTCAAACATGCATGGGACAGACATAAGGCAATTGTAGTGGGGGGTGACAGGAAGTAGGATGTTGGTTAACTAGAATCTGCAGCTTATCCAGTAGGTAGGGAAATGGGCAGACTGGGTGGGCCAAGTGGTCCTTATCTGCCGTCAAAGTCTATGTTTCTATCTTCACCCCCTTTGTTAAGTGGCTAGAAAAAACTAAATCCTCACCATTGGTAAATTGGTCATTGCTCGATCTAATGAAGGCCCGTGATAACCTATGGCACCGTGCCCTTGAATCTGGCCGCCCTTCTGATCGCCAACTGTATCGTGCTGGCCAAAACTCATGCACCTGGGCTATCTGCCAGGGAAAGGCTGCTTTTTATCAGGCAAACCTTACTGCTACCTGGGGAAATGGAAAGAGGTTCTGGAAAAATATGAAAGAACTTAGTGGCAAGTCTGCCTCCCCCCCTCCCACAATTCTTATCATTGACACCGTCTCCACACAAGACCCTAGTAGGATAGCAGATGCATTCAATGCTTCATTCTCCGACCTCAGTTCTGTCCTTCCCCCTGACTTCTTTACTGCATCTACTGAAGATTTCCCACCATCCCCCTGCGCTCCACCTTTTCATTTCAAAACTATCTCCCCTAGTGCCGCCCACTCGTATCTCGCCATGTTCCTTGGAAGGACAAGGCAGAGTGGTGACTCTCTTGATGCAAAGCTGCTCTCCTTAACTCTTGATGCAGTTCTAACGCTCCTAACAAAAATACTCTACATGTCTCTGTGCCTAGGGCAGTTCCCTTCACAATGGAAAAGGGTGGTCATTACCACAGTTCATAAAAGCAGAGACCGTACCTTTTGTAATAACTATAGGCCAATCTCCATACTTCCTCCCCTCTCAAAAGCATTGGAAAAATTTTTGCAGATCAACTTTCCGATTATCTAGACTCATACCACCTACTATGCCAGCAGCAGCATGGTTTCAGGAAAGGGCACAGCACTACCACTGCCCTGCTTGAGTTTACCTCCTTTATCCATGATGCGCTTGATCAGGGAGTTCTGGCTGGATATGTCTATATTGATCTCTCCAAGGCTTTTGATACTGTCAATCACAGTATGCTGATAAATTCCCTCCACTCTGTTGGTGTCTCTCAAGAGACAGTTGGCTGGTTCTCCATCTATCTCCATGGCCATACCCAGCAAGTAAAAATAAATAGCATCCTTTCCACAACCCTCCCTGTCCACTCAGTTGTCCCACAGGGGTCTATCCTAGGCCAGCTCCTTTTCTCTTTATACTTAAACTCCCTCCCCTTGGCCTTCAACGGGCACCTGCTCCTTTATGCTGATGATGCTGTGATCTTTAGTCAACACCCTGACCCTACCCAGCTCCAAAAATTCTTGCAAGGCTCCTTCGCTGACATAGAATCATGGTTTAACTTCCACAAGCTTGTCCTAAACTACAAAAAAATGAAGGTTATGCTATTTGCCCACCCCCAACATAAGCATAACACGGCCAAATTATCCATATTAAATTCCCAAGGTACCACGCTGGAATAAGTCACCAGCTTTAAATATCTAGGGGTCACCCTTGACTCAGCCCTTACCTTCCGTGATCATATAGCTTTGACATGCTCTGCTATTAACATCAGAATTGGCCTCCTGTATACATTTAGACCCTGTCTCCCACCTGATGCCCTCTGTCTAGCCATTTCCAGCTCCATCCTTTCCCTAGTGGACTATGGGATAATCATACATGGCTCCGTCTCTGACACTGCCCTAACCAGTATAAAATGCACCCTAAACAAAGTCTGCCGGCTGGCCACAGGCTGCAATCAGCACACGCATACCTGTGACCTCTATTGACGCTCATCATGGCTAAACTTTCAGGGTCATCTACGCTGTCAGACCTGCTTATTTGCCAAAAAAATCCAACTGGGGCTAGCTCCCTCTGGCTGTCTCTCGCTCCTTCAAATGAGCTTGCCAACATGGGCTACAAGACACTCTGACTCTACTACCCTTCATATCTCTTTTGCAAGGACCACACCTGGCCAAAGGTCTTTTCACTACAGGGCTCCACTCTGGATGAACTCTCTCCCTGATCCTACCTTATCTATTCCCAGGTTGGGGCCTTTTAAAATTGAGCTACGTGGCCACATTATGTCCAGCTCTATATGTGATTGCAGTTAAACCACTCAGACAAGGGCAATGTTTCCATCTGTACCTGATCCTAATATAATACATGATTTGCTGTTTCACACCTTTGGTGTTGCTCTATGTATGTATAAACCATAACTGTCTCTGTACTTAGTCAATGTAATATAGTCTACACTGTATCTGTCTTCATTGTATGTGTGACGTGGAGCCTTTGCAGATGAGTCCCTGACTCAAAGGGTTTTAATTCCAAGACTTGATATAAATAAATAAATAAATAAATAAATAAATAAATCTTCAGACGTGATACTTTGCACTTCACTTTCTGGGATCATTGGCTCCAAGGACAAAGCTGGAGGGGTAAGGCAGTCTAGAAGGCTCAGCTTCATCCCCAGAGTTTATCACGGGGTTACCTCGAAACAGCTGACTCAGTTCATAAGAGAGGTAATAGGCATGGTCTTATTCATTTTCGTCAGAAGTGGACTGACAGTCACTATCATTCTGGGCCTGCTGAGGAGGAAACCTTAAATCTGTGACCACTGGGTAGGTTGACTCTGTCTCTTTCTTGCAGCAGCATGAGTCACCGGCCCAGGGGGCTCAATTTCTGGGGGTTCAGCCTCAATCATGACTTGGCCGATAGTTAGCAAGTGGTTACGGTGCATGGTCTTGACAGCTTTAGAGTTGTTCTCTGAGCACACCTTGTACACAGGTAAATCATCTAACTTTCCAACTACTACATGCGAAAGATGGTGCCACCGATCAGCAATTTTGCGTTTACCATGCATTCCCAAATTGTGTAACAATGCACAGTCTCCAGATCGAAGCTCTTGAGCCTTTACTTTTTATCATGCCTCTCTTTGTTGGCTAGATTTCTCCTGGCGGCCATTGTCTGGGCCAGTTGATAGGCATGGTTCAAATGAGCTTTCAGTTTTTGTACATATTGCAAGTAGTTTTCGGCTCGGACCCCATCTGGAGAGACCCCAAAACAGACATCAACTGCCAGCCAGGCCTCTATCCCGAACATGAGGCAGTAGGGGGAGAACCCAGTAGCATCATTTTTC
The DNA here is from genome assembly GCA_016271365.2 of Neoceratodus forsteri. Lineage (NCBI taxonomy): Eukaryota > Metazoa > Chordata > Ceratodontiformes > Ceratodontidae > Neoceratodus > Neoceratodus forsteri. Next base: position 625,294,219 of record CM057458.1, on the reverse strand, counting down.
ATGCAATTGTATGCATGTACCAAGGTGCTAATCTGATGGCTCCATTTATGCCTGTCTTTTGGGTGGAGGGTGCCCAGCATGTCTAGAAGGGCGTGGTTAAAATGTTCTGGTTGAGGGTCTCCCTGTGGGTGATAGGGGATGGTTCTGACTTTCGCACTTCTATATAGAGAGAGCATTTTGATTAGCCGATTTCAGAGTCTGTGCCTTGATCAGAATGAATCCTGCTGCACCATAGTGGACGAAGAAATTTTCCACTAGCACCTTGTTCACGGTAGATGCCTTTTGATCTTTGGTGGGAAAAGCTTGTATATACCATGTGAAATGATCCGTAACCACTAACACATTGCCAGTGTTCCACTGATCAAGTTCTAAACACAAGAAGTCTATGCAGACTAGTTCCATGGGGGTGCTAGTAGTAATATTAACAAGGGGGCAGCCCTCTGAGGCAGGGCTTTTCTTTGCAGGCAGCAACTACAAGTCTTTACATGGTGCTCAACATCGGCCCCCATTTTGGGCCAGTAGAAGCGAGATCGTACCAGGTCAAGGGTTCCGTCAATACCGAGGTGCCCCATGTGATTGTGGAAGAACCTCAGTACCAAATCTTTAAAGGCCATGGGCAGGACCAATTGTTGCTTGTCTACTTTGCCACTATGATCTACTGTCTCTCTATACAACAACTGATTGAACAACTTCAATCTGGGACCTTCTTTAAACAATAAAGCAGTTCGCAAGTCAGTGGAACATAACTTAGACACATCTTTCCCCGCACGCAGGGCATCAAGTGCTAGCTGAATTATAGGATCTTGGGATTGAGCCCACTGAATGCTGTCATTGTCAAATTGAGGTAGTGCACTAATATCTAGAGCAGAGAAGTGGCAATAAGCAGTTGGTATGCAGGTGTCAGAAGGGCCCAAGCAATCTACTAAACAGTCCACTGTGTCTGCAGACATCTGTTCATCTCTATCAAACTTTTGGCACAATGCTCGACTGTCAGGTTGAGACAGCCTGACCCAATCACTCTTGGAAGTGGGCCTTCATGATAGGGCATCAACATCAATATGGTTCAGGTCTGTATTCGACAGCATAATCATAGGTTGATAATGCAGAAAGCCACCGGTGCCCATTGGCGTCTAACTTAGCTGAAGTCTGTACATAGGTCAATGGGTTATTGTCAGTCTTCACCAATGTCTTTGCCCCATAGAGGTATTCATGAAACTGGTCAACGATGGCGCATTTTAGCGCAAGGAACTCCAGCTTATGCACAGGGTAGTTTCGTTTGGACAGGGTCAACCTCCTACTGGTGAAAGCTACTTGTCTCAGGCCATCCTCATGGTCTTGATACAGAACTGCTCCTAGACCCTGCAGACTAGCATCCATATGCAGCACATAGGGTTTGGTGGGGTCAGCATAGGCGAGGATGGGGGTATGGGTGAGCTGATATATGATCTCTTGGAAGGCTGCTTCACAGTCGGGCATCCAGCGGGGCCCGAAGAGTTCATCTGGGTGGAAGTATACTTTTTCTGGTTCTTTAACGGCCCCTTTTTTGTATTTATGATTGGAAGGAAGGTAACCCTGGGTAAGGTTCAAGAGTGGGTGAATCACCTTGGAATAGTCTTTTATGAACCTGCAATAGTAGCCACAGAACCCCAGAAAACATTGTAGTTCTTTCAGATTATGGGGTTGGGGCCAAGTAGTCAGTGCTTGAACCTTACTGGGATCGGTCTCTATCCCTTTTGTAGATGCTGTGTGCCCCACCTACTTCACGGAGGTTTGGAAAAACTGGCACTTGTCAATGGACAGCTTGAGGCAGAAGTCTTCCATTCAGTCTAGGACTTTAAACAGTTGGTTCTCATGCTCCTCTAAAGTGCTCCCAAACACAGTGACATCGTCCAAGTATACCAGGCATTCCAGCAAATTCATATCTCCCACCGCACATTCCATAAGTCGCTGACAGGTGGCCGGAGCACCTGATATCCCCTGAGGTATCCTCAGAAACTTGTAGAACCCCAATGGACAGATGAAGGCTGTTTTCTCATGGTCTTCCGGGGCCATCGGTACCTAGTAGTATCCACTGTGAAGATCCAACACTGAGAACCATTTGCTCCCATTCAGGCAGTCCAGGGCATCTTGTATATGAGGCATAGTGCATTGGTCTAGGATGGTCCGCCGGTTCAGGGTTCGATAATCAACACACATCCTCACAGACCCATTCTTCTTACGCACAACCACAATGGGAGAGGCGTATGGGCTCCTGGATTCTTGTATCACGCCAGCAGCGCACATTTTCTGCAGGTGTCTTCCCACATCATCTATGTCTGCTGGGGCTAGGCGTCCAGACCTCTCTCGAAATGGCTGTTCATCCTGCAGGCGTATGTGATGCTCCTCATCCTGGACACATCCCACATCTTATTCCTTCAACGAAAACACTTGGTCTCTCTGGGCAAGTCTCTTGCTAATTCTGGCCTTCCATTCAGCTGGCAATGGGGAGTCACCAAAGCCAAACAAGTCTGGGGTCACTCTCTCCTTCTCACCAGGGTGCTTGTTGCTGGGCAATACTGCAGTGTCTGTGCAGTGTACCATAGCTAGGGTGCACCCTCTGTTCACCCGGATCTCCCGATCTGACACATTGTGAATCAGGACCATCATTCGCCGTGCATAGGTATGGGCATGAGCAGGCAAGATGCTGGGCTTGACCTATAATCCTTCTGGCAATTTTCCTTCACCAGGTGCATCCAACATCAATATTTTGTTCTTGACATCTTCTCAGATGCGGACCTCCCCTTGAATGGTACACTTGGCGTTAGGGGCCAGTACCATTGAATCAGGATCCTTCTTCCACATGATCCCCACTGGTTTATCCTGGTCTACATCTTCTGGTTTCTGTTGCAAATCATAGGCCCTCTTGATCAGAGCCAGAATTCCCAGGGCTGTCCCAGTCCATCACCCTTGTTTCTCGTGACAGAGTTGTACCAGTCTCCCAAACATAAGGGGGTTTGTCCAAGTTAACAGGGGGACCCCATCATACAGTCCAGTGGGGGGACACACTAGGGCCAATGTCTCTACTCACTCCTCTACACCCATTAAAGTTGCAGGAAAAGACAACCAGAGACAGACATACCCTAGGTAGGGATAAGACTTGTCGCTCAGGCCCCACACATGTAGGCCTTCCAGGGATTGCAAAGGCATATCAGATAAGTGTTTATCATACCAGTCCTAGAATATAATGGTCACTTGCAACCCACTGTCAAGCATAGCCCGAGTATGAATACCATTCACAGTCACTGTACTTTCCATTGAAGGGCCCACTATTTTGGACCAGTCTGGAGAGGCAGTAGCAGAGGCCTGGAGAGACGATTTAGCCACAAAGAAATTTGAGTTAGGGTTTCTCGAACCCTGACTGCGGTCATTTTGGGCACCCCTTGGCCATTGATTTGCTTGTCGGAGCTCCCCTTGGCATCTGTTTACTACTTTTTCTAAGTCCTTCTGAGACTGGCATTCTCTTTTCATATGGCCATCCTTTCCACTGTTGTGACAAATGATAGACTCCTGGGTCATTCTGGGAGAGAACATCGTATGAGGAACTGAAGCAGTAGTAAGAGATTGGGGTCTAGTATCTGCTTGCAGTGGTGAGAGTTGTGCAACGTGTCTTAACATTTCTTTTAGAGTGGCAGTCAATCCAGTGATCTCAGCCTTGGAGCCACCCTTGGTAGTGGATGCCTGAGGGTACACCCCCACTCCAATGGCAGTCAGATCCTGAAAGGGACCAGAATCTTGTTCCATGGGGGGAAACCCTTACAGAGGCACTCGTCTTCAACTCTCGGACTTCCTTTAGTAGCTCGTCTTTCCAGTGCTGGGCCCAGGGCGGGAAGTCCTTTGCATTCTCAGAGTGCTCATTCAGTGCCAACTTTTGCCTCTGAACCTCACTTGGCTGATCACTGTCTGTCACTTGCACAGCAGCAGCAGATATGGGTGCAATTCCCCCATGAGGTCGCCTTTGCTTAACCCCCTGAATTTCTTTCATTAGCTCGTCATAGGAGGGGGGTGATTCCAGTCGGGTGGCAAGGCACAACTGAAGCAGTAACAGTTCTGAAAATGGAGCAGACTTAAGGATCCGGTCCAGCCTAGTTCGATCTAATTCATTTAATGGCAAACTACCCTTTCTGAGGCACTCTTGTAGCAGCTTTTCACGCCAAGGTACATACACAGACAATGGCTCCCCTGGGTACTGCTGAGCGTTTCTTACTGTCCACCACAGATCCTCATCTGAATCTGGGCTCCCATACACATTTTCCAATGCATCAAGATAGTCCTGTGCAGTTGCTTTGGGGTTATTGGCCCACTTGGCATGGATGGTAGCCAGGGCAGGACCTCAGAGGCTCTCACTCAACATCATTCATTTCTCTACTTCTGAGCATTGCCATTCAAGTACTAGAGGGGAAACTTAGTCTGTCCAGGTCTCCCAGTTATCCTCCCCCTGTGGGGTGGGGAAGGTGCCCGAGAAGATTCTCAGCCTTCGGTAGGAGTCGTGACTAATGGCAGGTACAGATATAGGGACCAGCATTGGCATGGGCACAGAAGATGGGGCAGTAACAGGTGCTGGAGTGGGAGGGGGTGTTGGAGAAGGAACACCCCCAGGTGGCAGGAATAGTTTCTTAAAGTCCTCTACAGTTTTCCTTTCCTTCAGCAACAACTTAGCAAATTTCTCCTCAAAAGTCTCAGATAATGGTGGGAGCTCATCCTCCCCAGGGTCTTTACTGTCTTTTGTCATCACTCTCCAGGCAGCTGGAACGCCTTCTGGGGCAATAGTTTGTGGCACTTTAGAGCTGTCCATGAGGTCACTACACTCTACCAAGGCCATGAATGTTTAGACGATCAAATCAACCTGTCGACCCACTACCACAGGGTTTTTTTAAACATTCAACTTTGGAGAGTGCTCCCTCTACAGTGTTTTTACTGGTACCCAGGGGGATATCCAGCATAAGTAGAGCATTTTGGGGGTCGATCTCCTGCCCAGTACACCACCTCACCAACTGTTGTACAGCCATTTCTACTGGGGTAGCCATTAATCTTTAACAATAATTCATAATTTTTGGCCACTAGAAGGCACAAAATCCCAGCGGTGAGCCTCCAAAATGTAACCCATAGGTGGCGCTATCCCAAGGGCTACTACCCCTGCCTGCTTGGCTCGTAGCAGGTTAAGGGGCCTGAGTTATGAAACGGGTGCCTCCACCCGGAGGTCAGGGTTGGTAGTGGTCATGCTAACCTGGGCACAGCCATCCGGGACACTGTAACCCCCCTCTTTCCTTACTAGTAGCCAGAACAATACACAATAATCACTTTCATGATACTCCTGATACACCACACAAGTACCCACACTGTTTGCACTTACAACCAGGGCTTTCCTCTGGCCTGGCCCTGTGGACCCCCTGTAAAACAAGCTTATACACAGCACATAACAGCAGTACAGTACTCTTGAACAAACTGGAACCACAATCAGGGTAAATGCAAAAAGAGTTAGATCTGATTTATTTAAGGGTCTTGAACAAGGGAGGGGCTTAATCAGGTTAATTTGCTTAAAGGTTCTATCACTCAAACAGTTATGCATGCACGTCAAGGTCCATAAACAGTCGCACACTCAGGGTACCCAGATGGAGAATTGTGGGCTAGCCAGGAACGTTGCAGCTGGTTGGGGCCCTGTGATGGAAGAAAACATGCACAACACACACTATTTTTAATCCGGAGCCGGAGGGCTCAGTTCATGAAAAGAAAACGAGACAATCGGATGACACACTTTTAGATTAGGTTGTTGTTGCAGGGAACTACCCTGATGATTACTCACGATACCTAAGACTGAACACCGGCTGGACGAAAATACAGACAGCAGGTGGTTAATCTGGAGTGCCAGGAGAAGCAGGGCCACACGATTTGCTGAGGCATCATTCCTGTTCAGGCGTGGAGCAGGGGGCTGATCCCCAGGCGGGTCTCTCGTCGGTGGTTTTCTCTATGCAGTGGGTAGTGTGGTAGAGCCAGCGTGGCATGGCCCAGGCCGAATGGAGAGGAACACGGATTCAGTCCGATTAGGCTGGATAAAGCTTCCAGCAAGCAGAACACAGTTCACACAGTGGGGAACCAAATCATGACCCACTTTCAATATGTAGCACATTTACATGTAAAGGATTCTACGGTACCAGCAAGCAGAACCCAGTTCATAGTGGGGAACCAAGTCATGACCCACTTTCAATATACAGCACATTTACATGTAAAGGATTCTACGGTACCAGGCAAACCACTCTCCGGTCATGATCGCAAAGTCTCTGAACAAACCGGAGATTCAAAAGCAGCTGGAAATTCTGACAGGCCGATCGCATTTAGCATATCTTCGGTCTTCTTCAGGTTAAAGCCTGGTCACAGTCCAGTGGCTTAAATAGTCCTCACAACTCGGATTAGGTCCGAATAAACTCTATCTTCCCTCTCAGGGACAGCAGGCAGATAGGCAGGCCAAAACTCAGCCCTTTCACAGTTCTCCCATGCAAAACTACACAGAACTGCTGCTCAAAATCACTTGAGCTGTTACTTCTTCACTTCTCAGCTCAAAACTGAAACTAGTTGCAGAAGCCTGGGAAATTCCCCAAGATCCAAAAGGTTTGGTTGGCTGATCCTCCTGTCAGTCACAACAAAGGCTCCCCCTTCAGGTGCAAAAAGGCGTAAAAAGCCCAAAACTACAATTCCTACAGATTGTGACTCCAGACAGCTCCTGTAGTCCGGCTCCATTTTAGGTCCCACCTGTACTGATGGGTCCTATTCTCGGTCCAAGACCAAGATAGTGGAGGTAAACAAAACAATCCTTGCTGCAAAGAAGGCAGGTTAGACGAACTACATTATCATTATCACTCTAAATGATTTTCAGCAAATAGTTACATCTTTCAACAGAGCTCCCTCTCAGATTACTTATGACTGCAATCCAGGCAGCTCTTAAAGAGACAGTACACAGAGACTATACAGGCACTCTCTGGCAATGACATTTAAACTGCTAAAATGCAGGACACCAGCCTGGCAGTGAGCATTTAGGCATGCTCGAGCAAGACTTTTTGGGAACCCCCATTTGTAGTGGGGTTACACACAGGTATGGGGACCAATGCAACAATTTTAATGTTAAATGAAGAGATATATTTAGGTATAGTGTATTTGGCACTAGAAAGATTTCTGCATAGAATACATATACACACACACTGTATATAATAAAGTGAATAGCTGAGATATTCCAGAGACCAGTACCAGGAATCATGAGCCTAGGCATAGCATTAGATTGTTGAACTAAATGATGGCAGGAACTTTACACACATGGGTAGAGGTATACTTTGTGCCACTTGAGGTGGAGTGATGGTGGTACTTGGGTGTTGTTATTATGAACATTGTGTCATGGGTGGACTTTTATTGGGTGTTTTTTATGATTTATTAAAACAGAAACTCAGTGGGCCTGATGAAGTGGCAGAGCCATGAAATGTTACCCTCTTTTGGGTATGTGAATTAAGAAAATAAAGAAATGTAATATTGGATCTTTATGTGGTGTTCATCCAGCATTCTTGTCTACTTATTGATATGGCTGTTATTACTGGATAATCCAAACGGAAACAGAAAATGTCTCCTTCAAGAGAGGGGCATCCTGGCACTAACCCCTTTTTTGCTTGAAATGTGCTGCAATATTGCAGATCTCATCAGAAACCATGGTTTTTGCTTTCCTTAGAGCAAGGGAAACCATTCGACAAAGTCGATTATGAGTGTTGTTTAAAGTATTAATATGGTATGGTATTCCTAGAACATTTGTTTCTTGGATACAAAAATGATATGTATTACATCTGTAGCAGCCCTAATTGGTCGTAGAATTGGGCAGTTCATCCCTATAAAATTTGGTGTCAGACAGTGGTACCCATTAAGGAAGCTCTTATTTTATGTTTTTGCACTGGATCCATTAATACCTAGCATAAGAGAATAAGCATATAAAAGGACTAGCAAGGCCTCCTGGCATGGGTGACTTGAAAACGTCTACCTATGCAGATTATATTTGTCTATATGTAGCTGATCAACCTAGCCGAGAGCAAGCACTAAGATTTAAAACACGTTTTTGGAGGTTTCCGGTGCCAGTTTGAAGAAGAACAAAAGTATTGGGATTGCGATGGGCATTATGCCAGCTGACAGGAACAGTGTGGCAGGGATCCAAACAGTCAAAACTCCCATAAAAATCCTAGGGTTGAAATTTGGCCATGATGATACGGTTTCAGTGAATTGGTCTGAGAATTTGACAATATGTTCAGAAGGCTAATTAGTAGAAAGGCTGGAAACTCTCAAAACATAAAAGGGGTTTATTATTAAGACATTTTTGGTGCCTGTTCTTTTATATATTAGTTATATTTTCCCATTACCTATTAACTTGGAGATTAATCTTTTCAATATTTGTTTTTCAAATGTTCTGGAGAAATCATGTGAACCCCATAAAGAGGGATATGACTTATTTGCTCTGAGAGAAAGGGGGGGGGGTGACATGGTTACTTTGATGAATACTTAAATTAGCCAAGGGGGGTGGCAGAAGGAATTGGGCAGGCAGAAATTACCCCATAGGCTAAAGTAGACAGTAAGAAGAACCTGAGTGGAGAGGAATTCCCCAGGTTGCAAATTAATAAAGGAAGCAGGGTGATAGAGACAAAGGAGGAATGGATCAAGAGCCTTAAAATAAGAAGGAGGAAAGAGGGAAGGGAACGAAAGCCTTAAAAAGAGAGGGAAGGAGGAAGGAGGGAGGGCAAAAAGGAAAAAAAGGAGGTTACAGAGTGGAACCAAAATCTGGAAGGCCATGTGTGCGAATGCTAGAAGTCTGGGAAATAAGAATCCAGACCTAGAGGCCATCATGGAAGAGGCAGACATGGATATTGTGGCCATTACCGAGTCATGGTGCACTGAAAATCATGAGTGGGACATGACCATACCAGGCTATAATGGTTCCATGTCATAATAGCAATCGCAAAACAGTGACTGCTATTATGGTGAGTGTGTATCGCTGAAAAGCAAATTGGCATGGTGATATACACAAGCCGGCAAATGCACATCTGTCCCACTACATACAGTGTTTATGTGGGATGGAGCTGCACCCGCGCAGCACTCCTGGGAGCCCCCCCGATTCGAGGCTTACCAACCTGGGGTGCATGTTGGGAGGAAAACACTGAGAATGCGGTTAAAAACAAACAAACAGCCTCAGGCAGTGACAAAAGTTTCTCCCCAGTCCATCCCTGAACCCAGTGCCTACTGCACCATAGCCAGCCACCCTCACCACCATGCCACATGGTTGGCTCGGCTGCAGCAGGCACAGTCCCCTGTGAAAACCCTCTCTCTATCTCTCCCCTTCTCCTTCCTATCCCTCCCTTTCCGGTCACCGTTCCTCACTGTTCTTTCACTACCCTTGTAGGGTAACCCAACATGATAGTGTAAAAATCAGTCGCTGTTTTTTCAGTCGCTATCATCACTGGATACCGGCAATAATCAGTTCAGGAAGGACAGGGTGGGAAGGGAAGGAGACGGTGTGGTGCTTTATGTGAGGGAAAGCATAAAAGTAACTGAGATACAGGGAATACATGAGGAGGCTGAGGTGTTGTGTGTCACCCTGGAGATGGGAAACAGAGCTGCTATTTGCACTGGAGTCATCTATAGACCTCCAGCACAGAGGAGGAATTAGATAAAGTACTGATAGAAGCCACTGACAAGATGGCAGAAAAGGGGGAGGTGCTCCTGATGGGGGACTTCAACCTGCTGGATGCAGACTGGAGTTTCCCAGCAGCAGCTGCTTCAGTTGGAAGCAGGGATATCCTGGACTCTTTGCAGTGGGCATTTCTCAGTCAACTAGTCAGCAAACCCATTTGTGATGGGGCAGTACTGGACCTTATGCCCACTAACAGGTGCAGTGTTGCAGCTGTCAAGGTGGGAGGCCACCTGAGAATCAATGATCACCACATGGTGTGGTTCAATATAAGGATGACTGCAGAATCGAGTCATACAAGGATGAGGGTCCTGGACTTCAAAAGGGCAGATTTTAGAAAGATGTATGAATGCCTCAGGGATGACCTGGCAGGGAAATGACCTGGGTGGTGTGAAGGAATAATGGGTGAAGCATAGTAAAGGCAACAGACCTCTGTCACAAGTGAGAAAAAAAAAGAGGAAAAAGAGACCACTATGGTTTTGAAAGAGGTGGCTGAAAAAAGGTAAAGGCTAAAAGGGTAGCATTCAGAAAGTATAAGGAGACGCAAAGGGAGGAGGATAGGGAGGTATATCAGGGAAAGCAGAGGGATGCAGGGAAAGCGGTAAGGAATGCAAAGGTGCACATTGAAGTGAAAATAGCCCAGGAGGGAACAACAGGGGGAAAAACTTTTTTAAGTGAAAAGAGGAAGACCAGGGTAAAAAGGGAAGGGGGGACTGTACGAGGGGACCAGGAAAAGGCAGAATCCTGAACAAATGCTCTTGTTCAGTGTTCGTAGAGGAAGGAGAAGGAGCGAGGCCACAAAAATGAAACAGGAGCTTGGGGGGGGGCGGCATGAGTCCTTTTTTGGAGGAGAGAGTCCTGAAGAGACTCGCTAATCTGAAGGTGGACAAAGTAATGGGGCCAGACAGCATGCCTTCAAGGATATTGAGGGAGCTCAGGGAGATACTGGCTTTTCCTCGGACAGTTCTGTTTAACAGCTTACTGGAAACAGGAGTGGTTCCGGAGGATTGGAGAGGGGCAGATGTAATCCCACTTCACAAAAGTGGTAGCAGGGAAGAGGCTGGCAATTATAGGCCAGTCAGCCTGACATTGGTGGTGGGGAAGTTAATGGAATCACTGCTGAAGGAAAGGATTGTGGAATATCTTGAATCCAGTGAGTTACAAGGCAGCATATTTTCATTGGGGGAAGTTATGTTAAATGATTCTGATAGATTTCTTTGACTGGGCGACAAAGGAATTAGATCAAGGTGGAGCAACGGTCGTGACGTACCTAGATTTCCGTATGGCTTTCTACACCGTTCCACATGGAAGACTAGTCAGCAAGTTTTTTAACATAAGAGTCAGTCCAAAGGTGGTAAACTGGATAAGAAACTGGTTATGGGATAGGTGACAGAAGGTGGTGGTAAACTGAGTTCACTCTGAGGAAGGGAGGGTGACCAGTGGGGTGTCTCAGGGATCAGTGCTGGGATCAGTCCTCTTTAATGTCTAGAGAAGCTGGAAGGGAAGGTCTTCCTCTTTGTGGATGACACCAAAATCTGCAATAGGGTTAATGCTCCATGAGGTGATGGAAAGGATGAGCAGAGCCTGAGAAAACTAAAGATGTGGTTAAGGGTATGGTATGGCAGCTGGGTTTCAGTTCGAAAAACTGCAAAATGATGCTCTTAAGGCACAGGAACTCAGGGGCAGAGTACAAAATTGGTGGAGTGGTATTGACAACTACCAAGCAGGAAAGAGATCTGAGGATAATCATATCTGATGAAAGGTGTCCAGGCAGTGCAACAAGGCAGCTGGGAGGGCTAGTGGCTGGGGAGCATAGGGAAGGGTATCTCCAGCAGAAAGAGGGAGGTGGTTTTGCCTCTGTATAGATCACTGGTAATACCCCACCTAGAGTACTGCATACAGTTCTGGATACCATATCTCTGGAAGGACATAGCCAGAGTGGAGGTGATCCATAGGAGGATAACTAAAATGGTGCAGTGTTTGCATCAAAAGCTCTACAAGGAGATACTAAATGACTTCATTATGTACACTCTAGAAGAGAGGCGGGAGAGGGGGAAATTTTGTTTTATTTATTTATTTAAACCTTTGTTTACCAGGTAAGTACAATGAGCCAAGGCCCGTCTTCATGTACGACCCAGGACCATAAATATACAGTCAAGATGGTACAACAAATGATTAAACATACAATACAAACATTACATTAATAACAAATTAATATTCAATACACATAATAACAACTCATTCAAAAACATTGACAATGCAGTTTGCTAAGAAAATAATTCTTTAGCTTAATTTTAAAAGTTTGATGGGTCACATTCCCATGTAAAAAAATAGGAAGCTTACATATGACAGAGACCTTTAAGTATCTCATGGGGCCAAATAAGGTACAGGTGGGAAGTATTTTTCAGAAATAAAGATGCTCAGGGACGAGGGGACATGTTATCTGAAGTAAGAGGGGGTAGATTCAGGACAGATATGAGGAAGTACTTCTTCACAGAAAGTGGGGTGTTTTCCTGTAACAGCCTTCCAGTAGAGGTGGAGGGGGAAAAAACAGTGGTGGGGTTTAAGAATGCATGGGATAGGCACACGGGAATTCTGGTAGAAAGGAAGGGGGAAAAGAGAAAAAGCTAAAGATCAAGTAGGGCCTGTGGTGATAATGTAGGTAGGGAAAATTGGAAGACTGAGTGGGCCAAGTGGTCCTTATCTGCCATCAGATTCTATGTTCCTACTTTTCTATGGTCACCCCTGTAGGTCTTTTAACACCATATTCTGGTCAGGAACTCTGAAATCAGCTTTGGATCCAGTAGCTTACCCCACAAACATTTGGATTCAGGATAGGTTGGTTAAGGTCTTACAGATTTGGCAATATGCCCCAGTTAAATTGACTCATACTTTATCACTACCAGAAAACATCATTCCATCTTCACAGTAATTGTACAAATGGAAAGTCCCAGTTGCCAATTCAGACTTCAGGAAGCAATTGTATAGTACAGTATTATTGTCACAGATTTGCCCACAAGAACCTATTTTTAAGAACCGTAGAACAGATAAAAACTTTGTAATAATTAAACAATTATTGGACAATAGAGTCCCACGAAGGATGTAGAATATCTTATGGTTATGTTCTCATGGAAGATTGAATGTCTGAAGTAACAATAAATGTAAGTCTCTGGAAAAGCAATCATGTCCCCACCCTGACTGTACATCTAGTTTGGAATCAGTGGAAAATGTTTTTCTTTGAATGTAGGTTTTGTTAAAATTTTAGCAGATAAATGGAAGCTTCCATGACTGGAAAGACTGACCCATGAGTGTTTAGTATTAGGTGATTTTCCAGCAAATTTGAGGAAATAGAGCACTAGCACTCTGACAGTGATATTTGCATGTTTTAAGTTCTGTCAGTGGCAGGCAATATGCTGTCTGGTGCTACAACAGTTGAGAATGTCCTATACCTCTCTCTGGCAAAATTGTGCGAGTCTGCTTTCATTGAAGTCCAACGTCATGACTGTACTGCATTGCAAGGACAGCAGCTGCTTCCCTTGTGGTTAGGGGTAAATTGTATCATCTGCCTAATAAATCAAGAATGGAACAGGTACACTTTCATGAGTAACCTCTTTATGCTGTATAATACAAGCGTGTGAACATAAAAAGAAACCAGTAGAAGAAGGCCTTTTGGTCAATCTATTCTGCTTGTATTGCAGTGTCTTTAACTTAAGCTACCATCCCTGTCCCCCTCCCCAGTCTGCCCTTCCCCTCTGTCCATCCCTCCCTTGAACCTTTTTTTCCCTTTAACTCTATCCCATCTTCTCTTGAAGCTGTCTACTGTCTTCATCAAAACCGCCACTTCTGGAAACACATTCCAACCCTTCATCACCCTCTCTGTGAACAAGCGCCTCCTAGCCTCCACCTAAACCTCTTCCTCTTCGACTTGAGACTGTGTCCCCTAGTGTTAGAGTTTCCACAAAGCTTGAAAAAACCATCTCTATCCACCTTATTTATTCCTTTCAAACACTTGAAGGTCTCAGTCATGTCCCCAGTCTCTCTCTCTTGCCTGTCCTCCGGGGAATACAAGTTCAGGGCCTCCAGTTTCTCCTCATATATCCTACCCGACTGTCCCTTGATCATGTATGTTGCCCTCCTTTTGACTGTCCCTAGAAGGTTAATGTCCTTTTTAAGATATGGGCTCCAGTACTGTACACTGTATTTCAGATGCTGCCTCACTAAAGACCTGTACAAGGGCAGTATTACCTCCTCTCACCTGCTACTGATCCCTTTAGCAATGCAGCCCAACATTTTATTTGTCTTTGCTGCTTTCCTACACTGCCTGGAGTGCTTCGGGTCACTAGTGATCATCACTCTCGGATCCCTGTCCTCCTCTGATGCCGGTACCCAGACCCCGCCCCCCCAAGCTGTACTGATCCTGGAGTTCTTGACTTGAATATGCATAACTTTGCATTTTTTTGCATTGAAGCCAATCTGCCAGATCCCAGACCACCTCTCCAGGTTCTCCAGATCCTCATTTCTATCTTTTATTCTTTCTGCTATGTCCACTCTCCCATAAAGCTTAGTGTCATCCATGAATAGGCACATTTTACCATTAATGCCGTCCCCATTATTGAAGACATTGAACAGTATTGGTCCAAGCACCAAGCCCTGTGGGACCCTACTGGTGACCTCCATGGTGCTAGATAGCTAATCCCCTACCACCACTGTCTGGGTTCTGCCCTCTGCCAGTTTTCCACCCATCTGGTCAACTTCTCTCCAACCCTGAGATCCGCCAACTTCCTGATCAACCTCTTGTGGGGTACAGAGTCAAAGGCCTTGCTAAAGTTCAGGTAAAGGATGGCCACTGCTTGGCCCCTGTCCATTGTTTTAGTTACCCAGTCAAAAAGTCAATCAGATTCATTTGACATGACCTCCCTTTCTTAAAACTGTGCTGCCTCCCATTATGGAGACTGTGCTCATCCAGATATGAAACCAATCTTTCTTTAAGCATTGTCTCCATGAGCTTGCATGTGATTATGGTCAGGTTGACCAGTCTGTAATTCCCTCGCTTGTCCTTGAGACTGCTCTTATGGAGGGACACTACATATGCCGTTCTCCAGTTCTGCGGAGGTAATAGTTAAGTCAGAGGGCTTTGTACAATTCAAGTTGCTAATTTCTTTTGTGGATTCTTTGTTTTGGTAAAATGGGTGACATTAGGTTTTACTTTAATTATTTTGTTTTTTATTTTTGAAGTCCTTTCTTCATTTGTTTGCTTTACAGAATTTGTAGCCTGCTATGTTTATTTTAACAGATTATAATGATCTTGTTTGATGTCTGTTGATGTTTTTATTCAATAAAATTCCCCTGCTCTCTTCAATAAGTGCCATGGGATCTCTAACTTCCACCTGGTGAGTGACCAGTGGTAGACAGAAGGGACCACAGTTTAACATTGCATCCGAAGGAGAGCCCCTCAACAGCACAGTAGCTTCATGTACTGTATTACAGTTTCAGTTATAGATATTATCACAAGTTCCTGGTGTGGGACTAGAACCCACAATCTTTTGATCTTGTGACCACAGAGTGTCTCATGTGCAGGGGAAAGGAACACTCTGGTTAGACGTGCTCCCACAATCCAGAAATTTAGATAACATTTACTGTATGTGTAGTAACTTAGTTTTGTATTCAATGGCATTTCAATGAAATCCTGGCATACCATCCAAGTATGGCATAATATTTTTTTAGGTATCAGCATGGGTCAGTTGGTAGCACATTTGCCTCTGGGCCAGAAGGTCGGGGGTTCCAGTCCCACACTGGGATTGGATTAATTCCATAAAGGCTGGCACCCAAATGTAGTACTAAGGGGATGCTGTACTGTTGGGGTTTGCTGTCTTTCAGATGAGACATTAAACTGAGTTCCTGTCTGCCTTTCTGGTGATTGTTCAGGTGGACATTAAAGATCCATTGGCACTTCTCCAGGAGAGTAGGAGAATTTCCCCAGTGTCCTGGCCAGCTTCCCCTATTCTCTATAATACCACCCTCAGCTGAATCTAGTTCAGTTTCTGTTGTTCTTTTGCATCTCTACTCCCCCTAGGCTGAAAATACGCAGCGTTGTCTAGCTGGTCATCAAAAGCCCAAGAAATCTATGTGGGGAGGCCCAAAAATGTTTCCATAGTATAGAGGAGGTTCATAAACTACCCCAAAATGCTGCGGGATCAAGCACTGTAGAATTTTTTTAAAGAAGGTATAGCTAGTTATTTAAAGGAGCATTATAACGTAAGGACATTACGTAAGGACATAGACAGGGTAGAGAAGGTTCAGAGGAGGGCAACAAAGATGGTGCATGGGTTGCATCACAAGTCCTATGAAGACAGGTTGAAGGAACTGAACATGTACTCCCTGGAGGAGAGGAGGGAGAGAGGGGATATGATAGAGACATACAAGTATCTTACAGGGAGGAACAGGGTGCAGGAAAACACTATTTTTAAGCGAAAAAGATGTTTCAGGACTAGAGGGCATGGGATGAAGTTGGAGGGAGGACGATCTAGAGGAAACATGAGAAAGAATTTCACAGAACGGGTGGTGGACAAGTGGAACACCCTGCCAGAGGAAGTGGTGGGGGCTGAAACAATCACGGGATTTAAGAATGCATGGGATAGACATAAAGGAATTCTAGAGGTCAGGGGTAAGGGGAAATAGACTTCTAGGAAAACAAACTGAACTTACAAGCTTAAATGGTCAGACTAGGTGGGCCATAGGCCCTTATCTGCCGACACTGTCTATGTATCTATGTATCTATAACAATACTAGCCCCATGGGCCAGTGGGTAGCTCTTTACTCTCCCACACTGGTGACCCGAGTTCAGGAATGGACTCAGAAGTAAGACAGGCATCCTTGAGGGATGCTACGGTGTGGCAGTGGTCCCAGCCAGGGATGGATGCATGCCATTTTCTGCCATGCTAGTGGCCTCTTCAGTGGGCCTGGAGCTTGCCTCCTCTGAAGGTGTGTGCAATGTGTGGGCATGGCCTGCAGGGGCCCTGCCTGGCACTGGGTGGTCAATGAGTGGAGAAGGGGAGAAAAATATTAGTAGGAGTATCACAAGTCATAAGAGGGAGGTGATAATCCCTCTTTACAAGACACTGGTTAGGGCCCATCTGGAGTACTGCGTGAAGTACTGGAGGCCGCACCTGCACAAGGACATTAACAAAATGGAGGCAGTCCAGAGAAGGGCAACCAAAATGGTGCAGGGACTGCATCAGAAAACATATGAGGACAGATTAACGGAGCTCAGTAAGTATACCCTGCCTAGAGCAAAGGAGGGAGAGAGGTGATATGAGTGAAACATTCAAATATCTTAAGGGCATTAACAAGGTGAAAGAGTCTAACATGTTTCAGTATAAGAAAAATAGCAGGACAAGAGGACACAGCATGAGATTAGAGGGAGGCCGATTAAGGGGTAATGAGAGGAGGTTCTTTTCCCCAGAAAGTGTGGTGGATGCATGGAACAGCCTACCTGAGGAAGTGGTGGATAAGAATACTGTGCATGACTTCAAACAGGCATGGGATAGGTATAAGGGAGTAATACAGATGAGTATGAATAGATAGGCCATTGGCAGAGTAAAGGCCTATGGCACATTCACAAGGTAGAAAAAATGGGCAGACTGGATGGGCCTTGCGATCCTTATCTGCCGTCAACATCTATGTTTCTTAAAATGAAAATAAAACCCTATGAGTATGTGCCACCATTCATGACAACACCCATTGCCCCGGATGCACACCATGTGGATCCTCATGGACGAGACAAGAGGGAGTGGTGAAATGGACTATAGGAACTGGAGATTGCCTGAAGGAAGCACAAGGAGGCAGCCAGGGCTGAAAAGTTAAACAAAACAAACAAACAAAAAAAATGAACAAGTTCAGACAACAACGTTTTTATCACACACACCAAACATTAATATACTGTAGTGCACCTGGAGGAACAGTCAAATCCACTGTATCTTATATCCCAAGAGAATTCTGCAACAGGTGGTTTCTCTTCTCCTAAGTGCCAGAATACAAAAAAAAAAGAAACTGTTACTTTATAAACACAAGCACATTGCAGCTTTGAATAACCAGCCTTTTGTGTTCTTAGCATCTTAGCTGCAAGTTCATCTAGTTAGCCTGTGCTTCCCATTGCCACACCTTATATTTTCTCATCTGTACTGCATATTCCACATCAAGAATTGTTGTATGTGGAAGGAATACTGTGATGGATGTACACAGTTAGCATTCTACCTGGTGCTAAATAGATAATTTTGCATTTTTTATGAGAAAGCAACAACTGTGCCCAGATCAGATTAGCCATTTGGAATTTTAGCTCAGCCAGTATGATGGCTTGGCAGAATATAAAAGGCCTGAGTTAGAATCCTCCATCACATTATCAAAATATATATATATATATATATATGTCTGAATGACAGTGGGCTAATGCCATGCACGTAAAGTAATTCCATTTAGTTATCTTTGAAGAGTACCATTGGAAGGTTTGATACTTTTTATTGGACCAACAAGTGTCTTGTACAAAGATGGAATTATAGACAAGCTTTCAGGGCCTCACATGTCCCTTCTTCAGATGAATAGCAAAGCTGAGCAACATAAGCAATATTTATATCCACTGTGGCACAATTAAAAATCAGGAAGTGAAGTAGGAAGGTGATAAAGGGGACTAGAGATTAAAGTCTAAGATGCAAAGTAAAACAAGCATTTGTCAATGCCGAATGTTGTCGTGCTGGCATTGGCAGTGGGAGTGGCGGAACTAGAGACGCATAGTGCTGTGATTTTGTGAATGTGTCTGAAAAGGTGATTTTGCACAGCGAGCATGCCATTGTGCACCACAGCTGTGGAAACACGTTTTGGGCAGGCTGTGAAAAATGGCAGCTGCACTGTTGATAAGGAGATGTGCACAAATGCCAGTGGTGAAAATGTGGCATGAAAATATTGCAGATTGACGGTTACAGGCAGGAAACCGCGCAATGCATCGCTGGCAACACACAGTCATTGTATGGAGTTTCGCACCAGATTTTCAACATAGGCATTTAGGACCTCTGCTCATGTACAGTGTCACCGTCATTTCCTCAAACTGTCCCGAAAACTTGATTTCAGACAGCGGCGCGCAATCCTGTTCCGGACGCATAAAACACATTTCAGGCAGCTGTAGTGTTCATAGGAGGTATGGAAAATGGCAATGATGAACAGCTGGAGGGAAAGTATTACAAATTCACAGTCATGAGCGTGTGTGCAAACTGTGCAACACACGCTCATAAAACACTAATTTTATTGACTTTCGTTCTCAAATTTTCAACATAGGCATTTTAGGGCATCTGCTAATGAACAGTGTCACTGTCATTTTCTTCATCTGTCTCGAACACGGGCTTTCCACAGCGACCATGCTATTCTGCTCTGGAACTGCGAAAACGGATTTTGGTCAGGATGTGGAAAATGACAGCTCTACTGTTCATTAGGATGTGCAGAACAATGGCAGTGTTGAAAATCTGGAGTGAAAATATTAGAAGTTTGCAAACGAGCGTGCGTGCAAACTGCGCAATGCACGCTTGTAACACAGTCACTTTATGGAGTATTGTCACCAAATTCAACACAGGCATTTTAGACCTCTGCTCATGAACAGTGTCACTGTCATTTTTTGTAATGTCCGAACACTGATTTCGCTGTGAAGCCTTCAATGCACGAAAGTGCGAAAACACATTTCAGCCAGGATGTGAAAAATGATAGCTATATGGTTCACAAGAAGGTGTAATAAAATGCCAATGTTGAGAATCTGGCTTGAAAATATTGTGAATTCGCCAACTTATGAGTGTGCGTTGTGCAGTTGCTACGCACGCTCATAAAACAGTCATTTTATGGAACATTGTCACCAAATTTTCAACACAGGAATGTTAGTACCTCTGCTCATGAACAGTGTCACTGTCATTTTTGTAATGTGTCCCAAACACTGATTTCACACCATGACTGTGCTATTCTGCGCCGGAAGAGCGAAAACACATTTTGGCCAGGATGTGAAAAATGACAGCTGTATGGTTCACAGTAAGGTGCGGTAAAATGCTGATGTTGAGAATCTGGCATGAAAATATTGTGAATTCGCTAACTTACGAGCGTGCTTTGCACAGTTGCTACACACGCTCGTAAAACAGTCATGTTATGGATTTTTCCCACCAAATTTGCAACATAGGGTTTTTGAGAGCCCCCCCTCATGAACAGTGGCACTGTCATTTTGTTATGTGGTCCTGAAAGGTGATTCCGCGCAGTGACTGCAAAATCACCTTTTGGGACCGAATAACGCCATGACAGCGCAAGAATTCATGAGAAGGGGTCCCAAAAACCCCATGTTGAAAATCTGGGGCCAAAATTCGCAAAAATGCCTGAGATTTGCAGCAAAGTTGAAAAAACCCTATTTATTCCATTATACAGCTTACCGGCATTTCCTCAGTTCGCAGTCGGCTTTGAAGAGTGCAGACGTGTTCCCGGTCCACTGAAGATCATCGCGCCGGACTCCGGAGGTAAGTGTGGGGTTGGGGAGTGGGAGGCAGGGGCGCAGTGGGTGGGTGCTGGTGGGGAAGGGTGCATGGAGACTACGAGGACCATTTTCCTTTACAGGTTAAAACGGGAAAAAAACATCGCTGGGCAATTTTTATTTTGCAGGAGATTTGGCACGCTGGGGTGGGCTCCCAGCGTGTCACCTAATTGTTTTTGGGGGTCTGTAGCCGACAGGATTGGGCACCTCGTCGGCAAACAACACGGGCGGGGTTATTGGTTATTTCTGCTGATGGGGAGTGGGTCCGTCCGGCACGCATGAAAGGGGGAGGCAGGGTAAGAGCTGAGGGGTGGGTACCCCCTCGGCATATTACAAATGGGGGATGCTTTATGCCGACGGGGAGTGGGCCTCGTCGGCACATTCACAGGGGGCAGGGGCAGCTGACAGGGGGATTGGGCATCTCCGCAGTCGGCAGTTCGGCGGCCAGTGTGCTGCCATGTACATAATGGCAGTGAGCATGGCAAGAAAAGGACTGCTGCATCTGACGAGCTTTGCTCGGATTGCTGTGGACCTTTTCTTACATGTGCTCGCCACATTATGTATGCATGGTGTGGCGCCAGCATGCAGGCTGATTGGGGAATGCGGGACGCACCTACTGGTGCTTGCCCTGCATTCGCCAAACAGCAACCACGCCTCCAAAGCTGCACTGTCCCAAGATGTTGGCTGCGCAAGCATGCCAACATAAAAACAAGCATTTGTCAATGCCGAATGTTTGCTTGCTGGCACTGGCATTGGTAGTGTAGAAGTTACAGAGCTGCATAATAGGAATGGCAGCGAAGTATTGAACTGAAGCCAACCCCACCACCACCCTGCAGAGAGTGGCAGGCATTGGGGTGTGCCTTTGGGTCATCAGGCATAACGACCATGCCATTTCACCACACCCTACCCTGCAGACACTGACAAGTGTCACGGTGTGCCTTGGGGTCTTTGGCCCTTCTGCGCACCCCATTCCATCAGGAAATATGGTGAGATGGGTGCAGTATAGGAGAATGGGGTGAAGTTTGGGCCCGAAGAGTCCGAGGCAACCTTGATGCCTCTCACTGGCTGCAGGGTGTGGGTGGGGGTGGAATAGTATGAGCATGACAGGCAAGAATCCCAAGTCACACCCCTGATGCCTGTCATACTTACAGGGTGGGACGTTATGGTCGGAAACCGTAATCGCTCAGGCATTCGCGGTATTTTCACCCAAATTTTCAACATGGTTTTTGTGACCCCACCTCATGAACAGTGGCAATATCAGTTTGTTATCCGAAAACTGCTTTTGCACAGCGACTATGGCATTTGTCACCACAGGTGCAAAAACACATTCCGAACAGGATGTGAAAAATGACAGTGGTACTGTTCATGGGGAGGTGTAAAAAAATGGCAGTGTTGAAAATCTGCTGTGAAAATCTTAAAAAAAAACTGGTGAAGTCACGAGCGTGCGTAAAAACTGTGCAACGCACACCCGTAATGTAACTAGTTTGGGGATTTTTTTACAGTAGATTGTTAACACAGGCGTTTTGGGACCTCCGATCATGAACAGTGTCAGTGTGATTTTCTTTATCTGTCCCGAACAATGATTTCCCACAGCAACCACGCATCTCTGCACTGAAAGTGTGAAAACACATTTCGGCCATGTTGTGGAAAATGACAGCTGTACTTTTCATAAGGAGGTGTGGAAAAATGCCACTGGCGAAAATCTGGACAGAAAATATTACAAATTCATGAACCTACGAGGGTGCGTGGAAACTGCGCAATGCTCACTCGTAACATAGTCATTTTATGGAGTTTTGTCACCAAATTTTCAACATGGCCATTTTAAGACCTCTGCTCATGACCAGTGTCACTGTGATTTTCTTAATCTGTCCCAAACATTGTTTTCACAAACCGACTGTACCATTGCGCGCTACATGTGCGGAAACACATTTTGGGTGAGATGTGAAAAATGGTAGCTGCACTGCTCATAAGGAAGTACAGTAAAATGGCACTGTTGAAAATCTGGTGTGCAAATATTACAAATTCGCAAACTTGCCAGCGTGTGTAGGAACTGCACAACGTGCGCTCCTAAAACAGTCATTTTTGGTAATTTTTTCACCAAATTTTCAACATAGCCATTTTAACACCTCTGCTCATGACCAGTGTCACTGTGATTTCTTAACGTGTCCCATACATTGATTTCAAGACAATCGACTGCGCCATTGTGCGCTACATGGGCAGAAACATTGTGGGCGAGATGTGAAAATGACAACTGTACTGCTCATAAGGAGGTGTGGTAAAATGGCAATGTTGAAAATCTGGAGTGAAAATATTGAAAATTTTGAACTTACGAGCGCGCATAGAACTCTTCAACGCACGTCAGAAACAGTCATTTTAGGAATTTTTCACCAAATTTTCAAAATAGCCATTTAACACCTCTGCTCATGAACAGTATCACTGTGATTTTCTTAATGTGTCCTGTACATTGATTTCGCACACCGACTGCGCCATTGTGCACTACATAGTGACTCGTTTTGGGTGAGATCTGAAAATGACAGCTCTACTGCTCATAAGGAAGTGTGGTAAAATGGCAATGTTGAAAATCTGGAGTGAAAATATTGAAATTTCAAGACCTTCGAAAGGCATGTGAGGAACTGCGCACGCACACTTGTAAAACAGTCATTTTAGAATTTTTTACCATTTTCAACATAGCCATTTTAAGATCTCTGCTCCTGAACAGTGTCACTGTGATTTTCTTAATTGTCCCGACATTGATTTCAAGATAACTGATCATGCCCATTGTGCGCTACATGGGCTGGAAACACATTTTGGGTGAGATGTGAAATGACAGCTGTACTGCTCATATGAAGGTGGTAAAATGGCAATGTTGAAAATTGGGAGGAAAATATTGAAAATTTGTGAACTTACTGAGCGGTGTAGGTACTGCTAACGATCTCAGAAACAGTTTATTTTAGAATTTCACCAAATTTTCAAAATAGGCTTTTGAGAGACCCCATGACACTGGTAGTGTCATTTTGTTAATCCTTCCGAAAGGTGATTTCGCACAGTGGCTGCGAAATCACCCTTTGGGCCCGAGTAACGCCATGACAGTGCAAGAATTCATGAGGAGGGGTCCCAAAACCCCATGTTGAAAATTTGGCAAAATTTCAAAAATGCCTGAGATATGCAACAAAGTTGAAAAACCCTATCTATCCCATTATACAGCTTACGGTATTTCCTCAGTTCGGGATCGGCTTTGAAGAGTGCAGACATGTTTCCGGTCACGAGATCGCCGCTGGACTCCGGAGGTAAATATGGGGTGTGAGGGGGTGTGGGGAGGCAGGGTGCACAGTGGGTGGGCGTGGGTGGGTGCAGACACTGGGAGAGACCGTTTTGCTTTTCAGGTGTTTTTTTTAAAAGACGACGGACGTTTGCCGCAGAAGGGCGGCTGGGGGCATAGAGCTGACGGATTTGGGCACCCCCATCGGCCATGGCATCTGTTGCCCGCTGGGTGGGCTCCCAGCGGCACCCTGTACTCGGGCAGTGAAGTCGACGAGGGATTGGCACCCTGTCGCCATTATAATTTTGCCACGCTGAGGTGGGCTCCCAGCGTGGCACTTGGATGCTTTGGGGGCCTGGAGCTGACGGTTTGGGCACCCTGTCGGCCGACAGGTGGAGGGAGGCGATGAGCATGCGTGTGCGCGTGCGTGCACGCGTGTGTGTGTGTGGGGAAGAGCTCTGCTCACTCAAGCGGAACTCTCCCTTTCAACTGTATGCCACTGCATTTTCAGCTGTCATAGACAGCTGGAGCAGTGATTGGTGCTCTGCGACCGCGCCTGCAAATACACTGACTGAATTGGAAGAGGCTGACACACCTCTGGAAAACTCGTATGATGGCACTATGTTTCTTGCACATGCGTGCAAGCAAACATAATGAGAAGAAATGGGAGGGGGGGCTAAGTAGGAATAGGTCAGTAGGAGATGAAAGGAAGCTAAATGGAAGACAAAGGCACACAGATGGCATCTGAGATCAGAGGCTGGCTGTAAGGGTAGAATAAACAGGAGATGCCTAAGAGATGCAAGGAAGTCAAGAAATTAGGAAAAACAAAAGAACAAAGAACAAAGGCCTAGATAAACAGAGTATGAGGTAGTAAAAACAGAGGCGTGAAAACAATAGGGAGTGGGTGGGACTGAGCTAAAGAGTTAGTAGGAGAGGCAGGGAGGATGTGAGGTACAGGTAAGAAAAGCAAATTAGGCAGAACTCAGAAAAAATAATAATAAGAGAACTACAGAACCAAAGTGTGATAAATAATGACATGATTTAGTTCACATTAAAAAGAATTACAGTTTACCATAGTGTGTCATGAACCAATGTCCCAATTCAGTCCAGAAATGTTAGATTTAAATTAATATATTTCAATTCCCATGTCCTTCTTTCCTGTGTGTTTCTGAAGTTGCCTCTTAGTATCAAGACAGATAAATCCAAGAAAGTGATCTGTTTGTGAAAAATGGTTTCCTATGGGTGTGCTGCTAATCTGGTTTACTGGAGTACCATTGCAAATCTTCAGTTCTACGGGTGCCCTCCAGTGGTGAAAGTCTGATGTTACAGTTTTATTTCTACTGATCAGAACCTACTGAGTAGCATACTGTTTCCTAAATGGAATATTTGCTTAGGCACCCTACTTGTATCATAGTGTCTTTTACAGTAACTGGATGTATCAGAGGTTCTATTGTTACCTTTGGAAATTCCCCTGATGATGCTTCAACTGTATTATATTTCAGAAAGAAAATTCACAAATGAATGTGTTAAACTGGTGTTTTAAAATTGCAGGTTTTGACAAGAGACTCCGTCACTATCATGGTAGATGCAGTTGTCTATTACCGCATTTTTAATCCCACCACTGCAGTCACCAGAGTGGAGAATGCAGATCAAGCGACTCGCATGCTGGCTCAGACCACTCTGCGAAATATGCTGGGTACTAAGATCCTTTCTGAAATTCTTACTGACCGCGAGGAGATGGCTGAACAAATGGAGGTAAGGGTTTGGTGTCATGTTTGATCTTTAGTTTGGCATTTTTAAAAGGGTTGGACATGAACGTAACTGCCTGATATGTCTGCATCTGTGTCTAGCCATTACAATATGTCTAAAGTCTGGCACCCTGTTTTCTAACAGATTCATCCATTTGTGACAAAAAGCCACGAGTCACAGCAGTTTCATTACAAACATAAATGCAAACTTAAATTGCATCATTTTACAAATGTTCATGTGTCAAAAATGCAGATGCAGTTTGACAATTCAGTCAAATGTCCATGTTTAAAAATACGGGCAGGTGGATCCCTTTTAAAAATCATGCCCCCAGTATGGGAAGACACATGCTTCTTTCTTATGGTTCAAACTTGCATCAGCAGATGTAGTAGTAGAAGCAGTAAGCCAGTTACCCTGGTGGGGGCAGTTTCACTAATGAACGGTACTCTGCCTTTATCCGTTGAATCAGTGAAAAGGTAAGGGGTATTTAAAATTAGCAGCACCAAGAAATATATAGGGAAGAATGAGGAATTGGGTACTTATTTTATTTATTTATTTAGCTTTTGTTAACCAGGTAAGTACACTAGACAAACACATGCCTATTTTCAGGTACAACCTGGGAGAGTACAGGAAATCAAAGAACATACAGAGTACAATTTGAAGCAAGTAGAGCAGATACACAGATGTCAGGAGAAGCATAACATACAGTACATAGTACGATATCTCAGGTCACGACAGTAATCGTAGTTAATATGCTAAGGTACAGCGTCACTGACACAACGTCACCAGCAATATATATACAGATATATACAAATTTACACATTTGCAAGATACGTGGAATGAATACACTCAAGTATACTGTGCAGAGGACAAGGCTAATCAGGAAGGGTTAAGACAGTCACATACTGACGAGAGCATCAAGTGGTTCCACAGGGAGGTGTATAGGCCTGACTGGAGGGAGGTACGGACCTGGACAATAAAGGAGTTCCACAGTCTAGGGGCACATGACGCAAAGTCCCTGTCCCCCATTTTGGTACGAGTAGGAGGGACCTTAAGGATAGCAGGGCCCAGTGACCTTAGGGGGTAGGTAGCGGGGGCTGCTGGCACAAGGAGCTCCGCCAGTCCAGGGGAGGTGCAGTACCCAGTACCTTACCTGAGAAACTGCCCACAACAAAATTCAAATAATTGGGCGGGGAGAGCCAGTTGAGCTTACTGTACAGATCACAGTGGTGAATGAGACGAGGGACTCCAAGAGCAAAACAGTAGATGTTATTATAGGCAACAGTCCATCTAGAGAGGTGGATCTTGGAGGTATTGGCAAACAAAAGGAGCCCATAACAGAGGGATGGTAGAAACACCCCTCTAGACAGTGCTAGGCGAGCAGCCGGAGTAAGGTTTCTTTGCCCTGTAAGCCAGACCCAATTTCCAGTTAACAGCTCTACACACACATTTTGGATATGCTGACCAAGATGGGGTTGCGGGTCAAGTGTCACCCCAAGGTATTTAGACGGAATCGGTGGTGAGAACAGGGTGCCATCAATACCCGAGATGCACATAGGAACAGAGGAGGCCTTTAACTCTCAAGGAACGGAACAGCATGGCCTAGGTCTTTTTAAGATTTAGGACTAGCTTATGGGATGATATCCAGGAATGGACACTCCTGAAACCCTCACTCAGTTGGTGGTTAATGACCCCAATATCCTTTGAATGAGTGAGGATAACAAGGTCATCAGCATACAGGACAGCCCTGAGCCTAGGTACAATTATATATTCTGAGTGCCCCATCGGTACTATTATGCGTCTCACACTTCTAGAACTTCTTCTTTTATTGAGAGATGAACAAAGTGGATGATTTGATACCTTTTATTAGACAAACAAGAGATTTACAAAACCCAAGCTTTCAGGCTCCGCAGGGCCCTTCATCAGGTATAACAGCCAGGTTCTATGAAAACAAGCTTCTTTACTTAGGATAGAGAAAACTACTTGTAAATGAACTTTTCCACATGGGTATAACAGTGATTTTGATGAGGAAGTACTGTATACAGAGACAAAAAAAATATTTGAAATACTAGGTGGCTGTGAATCAGGTTAATGATGTAGACTCCTCTCTCGAAATATAATGCGACAGTAGAAGGTCTATAAATTGTAAGATGTTTATATTCAAAGAGCCTCTCTAAATACAAACTGTGTGCATGTGTGACACTACAATATACTGTAAATAAAACCTTGTTAATGCATAAGGCACACTAAAAAATACATATTGAATGTAAGAGATAAAGTATATAAATATAAAAACAGGAAATGTATATGCACCTGAATCAAGAAGACAGTTGTCAGTTAAAATTTGTAATGGGTCATGAAACCAAGATCTATATTCAATCCATTATTTTTAGTGTCAAGACAGTAAATAAGTTTGAGCTCATAAGCTCGCCCTTGTTGTGTAGCTTTGAAGCATCCTTTGAAAATAAGGACAGAAAGGTCAGAGATGGAGTGATCAGATTGAGAGAAATGTTACCCCACTGGTGTTTGTCTTTTTCTCCTTTATGTTGTACCTGTGTAAGTTCACTTGGGTCTGAAGGGGTTACCTGGTTTCTGCCATAGCCTATATGTGGACCTTTCTTGCACTGGACATGTTTGCACTTGCACCTTCTTGATATAAAAAATGATGGACTAAATATAGACCTTGGTTTCATGACCCATTACAAATTTTTTTCCAACTTTATTTCCCTCTGATCGACGGTGACAGGGCATCTCTCAGGCGGGGCCACACAGCCTCACCTCTGCCCGCCCACCAGAACCCCTCCCCCAACCAAGGAATCAGGTACTGGGTTTCCCCCTCTCCTGAGGACCCATATGGGATGAGGCGGGACCACAGAGAGTCAAGACGAGGTTGGGGCCAGCACTGGGTGTGTGGGTTCGGCCCTGGCACACTTCTGTTGCCTTCCTGCCAGCTGGGGTCTTTCCATCTTAGTTGCCCCCTGAGACAGATGTGCAGTGACGTCTGCACGAAGGATGTGACCTGCCTCCTCTGCTGACATCCACTGGCACCTCACCCCTCTCAGTGGCACTCTCTTGCGGTACCTCTAGTCTCCACCGGGAGCCGCTATAGAGTAATGCATCCCCTCAGACTCAGCCCAGGAGAGGAGAGCAGTTGTCTGGATGCTCAATGCTCTCCTTCCCCTGCCGACACCCAGCTCCCAGAGTTCACTCCCAGTGGCTGGTGTGGCATGAGGTGTGATGTCCAGTGCCTCAACCCTTAGCACCACCTGGCTGGCCTACCCATTACACATTTTTACTGGCAGTTGCCTTTTTCTTGGTTCAGGTGCAAATGAATTTCCTGAACTTAATATATTTTTAGGGTGGTTTATACATTACCATGGTTGTATTTTTATTGTAGTCACACACACACACACACACACACACACACACACACACACACACACACACACACAGTCTGTATTTAGGGAGGCTCTTTAAATATAAACATCTTACAGTTTATAGACCTCCTGCTGTCATTCCATTTTGGGAAGGAGTCTACATCACTAACCTGATTTATAACCACCTAGTATTTAAAATACTTTTTTTGTCTCTGCATACTTCCCTAGTTTTTTTGTACACTTTATTTATGCATACTTACCCGTTAGACTCTCTCTCCACCTGAGTCATTCAGCAGGCAGGCTTATCCTGTCCTCCGAAGCCCGGATGTCGCACCCCTAGTGAATCTCCCCCTCATCGGAGTGCCACCCGAGCCCCCTGGATCTGAGTCCCCTGGGGTAAGGACTGCCATCACCTTACTGGCGCTCTATCTACAGTGTCAGGATGGGTAACACTATGCGAGGGGAGAACCAGGGGGATGTCCCGGAGCCCAGATTTGTATGTGGTGCCTGCTGCCCCTAGACCCACCTTTGCTTACCAATGGGAAAGGGGATTTTTCCATTTGTGTTCCCCCCCCGAGCTCGGATGTGCAATGATGTCCAGTGAGCGAGGCACATGGGAATGTGTGCTCCAGAGGCCGCCTGTCAGAGCTTCCATCCCATTAAGTGGACTTGTTGATGCTGCAAACCCAGTCTCCACTGGGTTCGCTAGAGCAGCAGGTCGTGGTCCTACCACCCCAGGAGAGGAGAGCAGTCCTCCAGGCGGCTCAATCCTCTCCCTCTCTCCTCCACCGACCAGTCTGTTCCCGAACCCGGGTCGCTGGCGTGGTGTGAGTTGTGGCGTCCAGCGCCTCAACCCTCAGTGCCCCTGGGCTGGCATAATTGGGGAGATGAGAAACAACGTATTGACAACATATTAAGACAAAGGAATGACTCTCCCCTTTTTGCTTTGTTTAATTTTAAAAGGGAAGTGAGGACATTAAGATCTAACTCTAGTACTAAACTAGTTATTCCCAGAGTTTCCACCAGTATGGGAGAACATGCTTTTACAGTATGTGCAGCCAGTAGCTGCAATGTACCACCTAATGTTTTATATGAAGGCCTTGGCCATGCAACTTTTAAACTGTGTTTGAAGGAATACTGTCGTAGCCATCCTAATTGTAATTGTTTTATGTGAGGGCCATGTGTACGAATGCCCACAGCCAGGGGAATAAAATCCCAGATCTGGCAGCCTTGATAGCCGAGGCTGACCTGGACATTGCAGCTATTACACAAACATGGTATAGAAACATAGAAGTTGATGGCAGATAAGGACTGCAAGGCCCATCCAGTCTGCCCATTTCTTTTTCTACCTTATAAATGTGCCATCGGCTTTTGCTCTGTCAGTGGCCTATCTATTCATACTCATCTGTATTGCTCCCTTATGCCTATCACATGCCTGTTTGAAGCCCTGCACTGTATTCATAGCCACCACTTCCTGAGGTAGGCCATTCCATGCATCCACCACCCTTTCTTTGAAAAAGAATTTCCTCACATTCCCCCTTAATCGGCCTCCCTCTAATCTCATGCTATGTCCTCTTGTCCTGCTATTTTTCTTATATTTAAACATGTTAGACTCTTTCACCTTGTTAATGCCCTTAAGGTGTTTGAATGTCTCGATCATATCACCTCTCTCCCTCCTTTGCTCAAGGGTATACATATTGAGCTCCGTTAATCTGTCCTCATATGTCGTCTGATGCAGTTCCTGAACCATTTTGGTTGCCTTTCTCTGGACTGCCTCAATTTGGTTAATCTCCTTGTGAAGGTGTGGCCTCCAGTACTGCACGCAGTAATCCAGATGGGGCCTAACTAGTGTCTTGTAAAGAGGGATTATTACCTTCCTCTTACGACTTGTGATACCCCTACTAATACACCCTAACATCCCCCTAGCCTTACCTACTGCTTTAGAGGTCTGCTTGGATGATTTCAGGTCATCGGTGATGATGATGCCCAAGTCTCTTTCTTCATTTGTGACTGCCAGCAACTCCCCTCCCAGCCTATAGGTGGCTTCAGGGTTTCTCTTCCCTATGTGCATGATCTTGTACTTCTTTGCAGTAAATCCCAGTTGCCACTCTTCTGACCATTTTGCCAGTTTATCCAGATCTCTTCTCATTCTGCTGACCCCATCTGGATCATCTACTGTGTTTCAGATCTTGGTGTCATCTGCAAACAGACAAGCCTTACCCTCTAGTACATCTGCAATGTCACTAATGAAGATATTGAAGAGGACTGGCCCCTGGACTGATCCCTGAGGTACCCCACTTGTGACTTGCATCTCTTCTGACTGTATACCAATTACTACCACTCTCTGTTTTCTGCCCGTCAACCAGTTTGCCACCCAGTTGGCCAACTTCTGACCCACCCGAGCCTACCCAGCTTATTTATCAATCTTCTATGTGAACAGTGTTGAAAGCTTTGCTGAAGTCAAGGTAGGCGACATCAACTGCTCCCCCTTGGTCCACCATTCTGGTTACCCAGTCAAAGAAATCTATGAGATTAGTTTGACAGGACCTTCCTTTTGTAAACCCATGCTGTCTTGGATCCTGTGCCCCTATGGATTCCAGGTGTTGCACTATCCTTTCCTTAAGGAGTGCCTCCATAATCTTGCCCACTACTAAGGTAAGACTGACTAGTCTGTAGTTCCTTGCCTTCTCCCTGCTACCACTCTTGTGGAGCGGGATCACATGAGCCCTTCTCCAGTCTTCTGGGACCTCTCCTGTGCTCAGAGACTCACTAAACAGTTCTGCTAATGGCTCTACTAGTTGCACCCTTAGCTCCTTAAGTGCCCTGGGATGTATGCCATCAGGTCCCATTGCCTTGTCCACCCTAAGCTTAGCGAGCTCTTGTAGGACCCTTTTTTTTGTGAAGGGAGTATTGCTCACCTCCTTCCCCGCTGTGTCCATGGTGCTGAGCTGTGGGCCCTGCCCTACCTTCTCTTCAGTAAATACTGAGCAAAAGTATCTATTTGGGATAGATGCTTTTACAGGGTCTAATTGATACTATGACTGGGACGTAGCTATAAAATGTTATACTTTGTTCAGGAGAGACAGGGAGGGTAAAAAGGGAGGAGGGGTGGCTCTTTACATCAAGAAGGGTATAAAGGCAATGGAGGCCCAAGGGATGCAGGAGGAGGCAGAGGTACTGTAGGTCACCCTGGAGAAGGTCACTAGCACAGCTATTCACACAGGCATGATCTGCAGACCCCGAGCACAAGGGGAGGAAATGGACAGAGATCTACTGGAAGCCATCCATATGATGGCAGCTAGAGGGGAGGTGCTGCTGGTAGGTGACTTCAATCTGCCGGATGTTGATTGGAGCGTCCCAGCAGCTGCCAAAGCCAGGGGCAGGGACATCCTGGTCTCCCTGCAAGGGGCATGCCTCAAGCAGCTAGTGTTAAAGTCCACCCAGGAGGGAGCGATTTTGGACCCGGTACTCACCAAACGGGACAGAATTACAGATATCAGGGTTGGTGAACACCTGGGGTCCAGTGACCATCGCACAGTGTGGTTCAATACAAGTAGTACAACAGGACCCAGCCTCACAAAAGTGAGGGTCCTGGACTTCAAAAGGGCATACTTCACTGGGATGGAGGGGTGTCTCAGGAAAGCTCTAGCAGATGGGGAAAATTGGGGGGGAGTCAAGGAATAATGGGCCCATTTGAAAGGAGCCATAGTGGAGGTGACAAACATCTGTGTTCGGCTTATAAACAAAAGCAAGAGAAAAAGAAAACCACTATGGTTCTCAAGGGAAGTGGCCAGGCAAGTAAGGGCAAAAAAGTTGGCCTTCAGGAAATACAAGGACACACAGAAGAAGGAGGACTGGGCAGTGAAACACAGGAACATAGACTCTATCGGCAGATAAGGACCATATGGCCCACTTAGTCTGCCCATTTCCCTACTCACTGCTGCAACCCCAGATCCTATTTGACCTGAGGCTCTCCTGCTCTGCACATCTCCAGGGTACCCATATGTCTATCCCATACACTCTTGAACCCCTATATTGTTTTCGCAACCACTACTTCTGTTAGAATGCTGTTCCACGGCCCCACCACCCTTTCAGTGAAAAAGTACTTCCTAACATTACCCCTGAGCCTTCCACTCTTCAGCCTCATATCATATCCTCATGTTCTTGTGCAGACTTTTCTCTGAAATATGCTTTCCACCTGTATCCTGTTTATTCCCCTAAGGTACTTGAAGGTCTGTCATATTTCCCCTCTCTCTTCTTTCCTCCAGTGAATAGATATTAAGGTCCTTAAGTCTTTCCTCATTGGGCTTCTGGTGCAGTCCATGTACCATCTTCATTGCCCTTCTCTGGACTGCCTCTATTTTGTCAATGTCCTTTTGGAGATTTAGTCTCCAGAACTGGACAAAGTACTCCAGCTGAGGCCTCGCCAGTGACCTGTACAGTGGCATCACCACCTCTTTCCTCTTGCTTGTTATGTCCCTCCCTATGCACCCAGACATTCTGTTTGCTCTCTCTCCACCACTTTTTCACACTGTTTGGTCACCTTCAGGGTGTCAGATATGATAACCCTCAGGTATCTTTCCCGACTTGTGGTGGCCAGAATTTCTCAACCCATCCTGTATTCCTTCCTTAGATTCCTGTGACCCAGGTGCACGATCTTGCACTTTTTAGCATTGTTCATTTCATTTCATTCATTTGTACCGGTTATACTGTAAAGGCATGTGCGCATTGCTGCCCATTTACACAATCGTCCAGTTACATACAACAATCATGACACATGACATAGGCTAAAACATTTAACTAACAGTGAGGGTTAATACAATGGTACATAAAATCAGGATAATATAGACTAAAGGGCAAATCATGAACTAGCCTTGGTGAATTAACAAATACAAGATGACATTAAGTATTCAGTGAGGGTTTAACAATAATATAATGTAACAGTGGGGAAACAACAAATTTAAGTGCAATCTAAAAACTAGCCTAGGTGGATTAACCATACTACAAGTACTAGAAAGAGAGGGTAAGTGCCAGATATGGATAACCAGAGAGTGGGGGAAAACAGTGCAGAAGGGGAACCAGATAAGGGCTGCAAGCCGGTGCAGGTGGGAGAGAAATGTCTCCTGATATTGTGTTTGAGGGCATTTGTGGAGGGACCGAGTTTTAATTACGGAGGGAGAGAGTTCAAGAGCTTGGGTCCCATAAAAGAGAGTGTTTTCTGGCCTTGAGTGGCCCGGCAGAAAAGAACTGTGAAAGAGAGAGTGGAGGACAGTCTAGTGGTCGTGTTGGTGGTGGCTGTCTGGAAGAGAGAGGTGAGGCATTGAAACTCAACTGCCAGACACCCGCCCACTCCTCTGATAGGCTTAGGTCCTTTCTCATTCTTTCCATTTAGAAAAGCAAAGGGAGGCTGGAAAAGCAGTCAGGAGCGTACAGGCGAAGACGGAGGAAAATACAGCAAAAGAAGTTAAAAAAGGGAACAGGACTTTTTACACTGTAGGTATGTTAGTGAAAGGGGAAAGACTGGGGGGGTTATTAGACTAAAAGGGGAGGAATGAAAGGGTGTGGAAGAAGACCAGAAAAAAGCATCAATCCTGAACAAATATTTTTGTTCAGTATTCACAGATGAAGGGGGAAGGGGAGGGACCACTGCTAAGAAACAGGATTAGAAGGGAGGTGGACACCAGTACATTTACAGAGGACAGAGTCCTAAAGGAACTCACAAAACTGAAGGTGGACAAGGCAATGGGACCAGATGGGATACCCCTAAGAAAGAATATTAAAGGAGTAAAGAGATGTACTGGCAACACCACTGGCAGCCCTTTTCAAAAGGTCACTGGATATAGGAATGGTTCCAGAGGACTGGAGAAGGGCTGATGTAGTCCCTCTGCACAAAACTTGGAGCAGGGAGGAGGCTGGAAACAATAGACCTGTCAGACTGATCTCAGTGGTAGAGAAACTTATGGAATCACTGCTAAAGGGAAGGATAGTGGAGCATCTTGAATCCAGCAAAGCACAAAATCCGAGGCAGAACGTCTTCACGTCAGGAAAGTCATGTCAGACAAATCTGATAGATTTCTTTGACTGGGTGACCAGGGAAGTGGATCAGGGGAGTGGTGGATGTGGCCTACCTTAACTTCAGCAAGCTGTTCAATACCATTCCACATAGGAGGCTTTGCACTGAATGCATCACTGATTGCCCATTGCTGCTCTCTGTATACAGACCTCTCTCTTTCCTCCTCCTCAGCCCAGTGTCTATCACAGTGCACTTCCTATCCAGATAAATACTGTTTTTCCACTTTTTCTTCCTACCTCCCCTTCCTCCTTCCCCCCTCCATCATTTTCTCCTACTCTCTTCAGTCATGTTTTGCTTGCTGCTTCCATATTCCTCACTGCAAGTCTATGTCTATTTTATTTTTTTGTTTAGGGGTACTCTGGTTTTCTTAGCAATGACTGTACTTCTATAATCCTCACTGCAAGGCTATGTCTATTTTTTTTTCATTTGGGAGGACTCTGTTTATCTTGCAGTAAACTTGTGTCTGTGGCTGGATTAGGGATAGAGTGTTTGGGATGATGTGGAGGGAGGGCACCGAATGAGGGAGGCTGAGGGAGGGCCTACAGGGCACCAGGGATCACGTGACTGCGCCATCCACTAGGGAGATGATGGTTAGGGATAACTAGTGCCATTGTTGTAGTCCACTGACAATCAGGAGCAGACACCAGAGAGTGCAGATGCTGAATTTAAGGAGGTGATTTTTTTCCATTTGGGGGGACTCTGATTTTCTTGGCATCAATTGTATTTAATGTTTATCTTGCAGTGAACTTGTGTCTGTGTCTGGCTGGATTGAGGATGGAGTGTGCGGGAGGTGGTGGAGGGAGGTCACCAAGTGAGGGAGGCTGAGGGAGGGCCTACATGGCACCAGGGGTCACGTGACTGTGCCATCCACTAGGGAGGCGGCAGTCAGGGATAACTAGTGCCATTGATGTAGTCCACCAACAGTTGGGAGCGGACGCGGGAGAGTGCAGATGCTGAACTCAGGGAGGTGATTTTTTTGTTTGTTTGGGGGCGGTGGGACTCTGGTTTTCCTGGTGATGACTGTATTTAATGTTTATCTTGCAGTGAACTTGTGGCTGTGTCTGGCTGGATTGAGGATGGAGTGTGCGGGAGGGGGTGGAGGGAGGTCGCCGAGTGAGGGAGACTGAGGGAGGGCCTACATGGCACCAGGGGTCACGTGACTGTGCCATCCACTAGGGAGGCGGCAGTCAGGGATAACCTAGTGCCATTGATGTAGTCCACCAACAGTTGGGAGCGGACGCGGGAGAGTGCAGATGCTGAACTCAGGGAGGTGATTTTTTTGTTTGTTTGGGGGGGGGGACTCTGGTTTTCCTGGTGATGACTGTATTTAATGTTTATCTTGCAGTGAACTTGTGGCTGTGGTGGATTGGGAAGCTAGAGGTATGGATGGGGTGGAGGAAGGTCACGAAAGTGACGCTGGAGGGAGGGCATACATGGCACCAGGGGTCACGTGACTGTGCCATCCACTAGGGAGGCAGCAGTCAGGGATAAATAGCACCATTGTTGTAGTCCACTGGCAGTTGGAAGGAGACGGTGAACTCAGGGAGGTGATTTTTTTTCGTTTGGGGGGGGAACTGATTTTCTTGGTGATGACTATTTAATGTTTATCTTGCAGTGAACTTGTGGCTGTGGCTGGATTGGGGACAGAATGTGTTGGATGGGGTGGAGGGAGGGCACCGAGTGAGGGAGGCTGAGGCAGGGCCTACAGAGCACCAGGGGTCGTGTGACTGCACCATCCACTAGGGAGCAGCAGTCAGGGATCACTAGCGCTGTTGTTGTAGTCCACCGGCAGTTGGGAGTGGACGCCAGAGAGTGCAGATGCTGAACTCAGGGAGGTGATTTTTTTTCGTTTGGTGGGGGGACTCTGGTTTTCTTGGTAACAATTGTGTTTAATGTTTATCTTGCGGTGAACTTGTGTCTGTGGCTGGATTGGGGACAGAGGGCGCTAAGTGAATGAGACTGAAGGAGGGCCTACACGGCATCAGGGTCACGTGACTGAGCCATCCACTAGGGAGGCAGCAGTTGGTATATATTTCCCAAGGGGCCAAGTGATCACTCACGTGAGTGACCCCAGTGTGTGAGTGCCAGCAGGAGTGTGGCGTCTGACTAGGTGGTGTCTGCAGGGCATCCACAGTGAGGACCACAGCCCATGCTGGGGCAGGGTACATAGGGGAGTAAATCAGTGGGGAGAAGTTTGGAGGCAATTGATAGCATAGATACAGGGGAGGATGTGGCAACCTAGCAGCTGGGGGGAGCAGCGAAGTCGCAAGGAGAAGGGTTGGTGGGGCAGGGATAGAAGATGCTAAGGTTCATACTAAGGTCATAGGAGCGAGAGAAAGGATCTAGGCCCATATGTGCTCCTGTAATTATCTAATAGTAAGTTAGAGTATTACCCATTAATAGGTAATTATCTCGTCTATTTTTGAATTGTGTTTTGTGCTTACTGTACACAATATCGTCAGGGAGAGCATTCCATGGGTTGATTATGTGTTGCGTAAAAAATGCCTTACATTTTTCTGTTTTAAACA
The DNA here is from genome assembly GCA_016271365.2 of Neoceratodus forsteri. Lineage (NCBI taxonomy): Eukaryota > Metazoa > Chordata > Ceratodontiformes > Ceratodontidae > Neoceratodus > Neoceratodus forsteri. The sequence goes on along the minus strand of CM057458.1, from coordinate 625,256,948 downwards.
TTGTGTGTTTCAATTGTAATTTGTGTCCCCTAGTACCCTTGTTATGATCCTTAATACTTAAGTTCAGTTCATCCATTAATTCAGTATTCTGTAATAAATTATAGCTTAATATCATAGCCCCCCAATCATTCTCTTATTGAGTGGCATTAAATTTAGCTTTGTCAGCCTATCTTCGTATCCCAAGTTCCTGCATTCGTAGATGATTTTAGCTGATTACCTCTGTACCCTTTCAATGTTGTCCCTATTAGTCCTCCTTATAGGTCCCCATAGTGGGTAACCATAATCCAGATGAGGTCTGATATATGCTCTGTTCAGGGGCGTAATGACGTTAGCCTCTCTACTTTCAAAATTTCTCTTAATTGTCCATAGGACTCTTTTTACTTTGGCTACCTGGGTCCTACAATGTGTTTCAAATGTTAGTTTATTAGATATAATATTTCCCAGATCCATTTCCTCACTGCTAGTTTTGAGGGAATTGTTCTTCAAAAAATATGTAGTATTTGTGTTGTGATTTCCAGAATGTAATACACTACATTTTTCCTGGTTAAAAATCATACCAGCTGAATCAGCCCAATCAATTAGTTTATTTAGAGCTTCTTGTAGTTTTTGGCTGTCAGCACTATCTGAAACCACACTGGCCAGTTTAATATCATCTGCGTATCTGCTTATCCATACTTCCGCATTATGTCCTAATTTGGATATGTAGCTGGAATAGTTAAGGGCCCAGCAACAAGCCCTGTGGTACACCACTTGTTACAGGAGTAGGTGCTGAACAAAACCCATTGATACTAACTTTTTGTGTTCTCCATGATAGCCAATTCTGAATTCAATTTATCAGTCTTCCATTAATTTCCAGATTAAGTAGCATTTTGATTATCTGGTTGTGGGGGACTTTATTGAAGGCTTTTGACATATCTAGGTAAATATAATCTACTAGATATCCCTGATCCAAGGCTGATGATATATTTTTTATAGAAGCATAGCTGATTCATTATACACAATCTTCCAGGCATGAGGCCATGTTGTGTAGGGTCTAACTGTTTACTATCCCTTAAGTATTTATAAATATCTTCTTAAATTATGGATTCCAATATCCTTCCTGAAACTGACATTAGGCTGATAGGCCTGTAATTTGTATGTCTAATTTACTACCTTTTTGTGAACCGGTATCACTGTGGCAGTTAGCCAATCAGTTGGAACTATTTATTCTGAGAGGGATTTGTTAAACAGCATGGTTAGGGGTGTTGCAATACATGGGGATAATATGTTGAGCATTGCAGATGAGATATTATCTGGTCCTGCTGACTTAGCATTTTTTAATGCATTTATTTTATCAATGATTCTACTGGGATTAATCTTAACATCTAATCTTACCCCCTCTGTAGTGGTTATATCTAAATTAGATTTTGCAGTGAATACTGATCCAAAGTGTGCATTGAATATATTAGCAATATCCAGTGGTTCCTCTATGTTTCAATTATTGTGTGCCAGTGATCTTATTCCAGTATTATTACCCTTCAAAGAATTGACATAACTATATCATTGTTTAATGTTGTCCTTTGTAGATGGAGCATACAGGGTGGTTACGGGAGGATGGGCAGGTGTAACAGATGTGGAGCAGCCATCTTCCTTGGAGCAATATGGAGGGCTCAGGATTGTTTAGTCTGTAGGCAGCTTGGGCAGCTTAGGGAGGAAATAGGGAGGTTGAGATGGGAACTGGTAATGAGGAGGGAGGCAGTTGTGTAGGAGAGCAGGGGAGGGAGGATATGGGCAAATCACAGCCGGCCAGCACTGGAAAATAGGAGAGCTTGGCAGGGAACACCATCACCATGGGGACCGGGTGGGGAAGAAGGAGGGAAATGGAAGGTGGTGAAGAGGGGACACAGAGAAGGGAGGGGGACATGGCAAGGAGGGAGGGGCAGGGAAGGGTAGGACAAGGCATTGAGGGCACAGAAAATAAGATCTCTAACAGGTATTCCATACTGCAGGGCTTGGATGAGCAGGGAGAAGGGGAGAGCAGGAAGCGGAGGCATAGCCAAGTGAGGGGACATGGAAGTGGGGGTGGGACAGAGTTAGGGAAAGGTAATGGGGCAGGGAGGGGAGGCAGAAAGGATGGCAGGCAGAATAAGCATAGGAAGGGGGTAGGAGGAGGGAGGCACGGGCAATGTGAGGGAACCTCCAGGTGGGGAGCATGTAGGGGGAACAGACAGACCATGGGGGCGGCAAAGCTGGGAGTAAGCATGGGGAAAAGTGAAACTGAGTTTCAAAAAATAGGAGTTAAGTGGGGGGAGGTAACCACAGTGAAAGGGAATATACAGGAGAAGGGAAACAGGTGGGGAACCTTGGCAGAGAGGGACAGGAAGGAGGGGAGAGGGTTGTAATTCTTGGAGACTTAGTACTTAAGGGAGTACGATGGAGTAAAAAATACACACCACCCACCCTTTGGGGCCCAGCTGCAGGCATCCATGTTAGCCCGACGGGCTACCGCTGCACCTCCACAGCTGCCTCCTCAAGAACTCCAGCCCACCTCCTCAGCAAGAAGGAGCCTACCACCACCCGCCCTTTGGGACCCAGCTGCAGGCATCCATTTTAGCCCGATGGGCTAGCGCTGCACCTCCGTGACTGCTTCCTCAAGAACTCCAGCCCACCTCCTCAGCGAGAAGGAGCCTGCCACCACCGGCCCTTTGGGACCCAGCTGTAGGCATCCATTTTAACACTATGGGCTAGCACTGCACCTCCGCGGCTGCCTCCTCAAGAACTCCAGCCCTCCTCCTCAGTGAAAAGGAACCTGCCGCCACTCGCCCTTTGGGACCCAGCTGCAGGTAAACGGACTGGACCAGCCCAGAATCAAGAAAGGCTGTGCCTTTCTCCCTGCTGAATTTTTCGGCTTCCAAAACCGGCGTCTTCCTGGGACTTGGCTCTCATTGGCTGCTTGCAGACCAAGAGCTCCCTGATTGGCCTTTCATGCCTGGTAATTTCAAGAAAACTGAACTTTTAAAACTCTGCTGTTTTCTGAAATTTGGGACAATATCTGAATTACTGTTCTTGCTGTAGCCAGTGTCCCTGTATAATCTTACTGCTCCCTGTGGTTCTCACTAGTGGCGATACTTTATTTTGCACAATTAATTTGGCTCCTAGAAATCTCCGGTTTCTCTTAGCCCTGCAAGTCACTAGCTTTTTATGTTTTTCCCTAGTATACAGTAAATAAGTAAGTGTTTGCATCCCAGAGTATACTGTGTGCTCAGGTTTTTAGTCTAGTTTCTTACAAACTGCAGAGGAAATACTTAGGAGACGGCTGTAGAAAAATTGCCTTAAAGCTACTTCTGTGTTAGCTTACCCACCTCGACTTGCACTGTAATCCCTGCTTTGTCCCCCCCCCCGATCTTACTGGTGCCTGCCGGTGGTCTGAACCCACCCCCTGATTTAGTCACAATTTTCAGTGCACAGCTCTTCTGTGTAAATGCTAATTTTTGCTAACCCTCCCAGCTCCTAGAGGATTCTAATTCCCCCTGTCTGTCCCTTCTCCCCTCAGGCATCAATTTTAGCCCAACGAGCTAGCGCTGCACCTCCACGGCTGCCTCCTCAAGAACTCCAGCCTGCCTTCTCAGCAAGAAGGAGCCTGCCGCCACCCACCCTTTGGGACCCAGCTGCAGATAAATGGACTGGACCAGCCCAGAATGAAGAAAGGCTGCCCCTTTCTCCCTGCCTGAATTTTTCAGCCCCCCCACTCCCTCCACTGATTAAATGCACGCAGACCACTCCCCTCTTGACAATTCCATTTCCCATTGGCTATTGCATAGTTCTCTGCCAATCTTAAAGCTACAATTTCTTCCTACATGACCTTTATCTGGTACTTAGCCCTGCTTTCTGAGTGTTTTGAGTGATCCCGATCTCACTCTTTCTGTCACCCCTGGTTTCCCCCCCTCCACCTTTTTTCCCATACCCCACTGCTTCTCATTTTTGGGATAGAGTTTCCACTATCTCTAACTCCTACTTCCTCCTTTCTTTCTCCCCTCTCCAGTAAAAATGAACCTGCTATTGCTTACTTTGCTGGCTGTCCTCTTATCCTCTCTGGTGCTGTCAGACTTCTGCGCAAATGTGCTGGCCCACGACCAAGAGCGCTTTGCCTACCTGTCTGTCACCCACACCATCTTTCCATACTCCTCCCAATTCCTCGCATGGGATATGCCCTCCCAGGGACACCTCACACTCTTCTTCCTGTCCAATCGGGGAACACTGCCTTCTTGGCCACTACCTGGCATCCCTCTCTTTGTCTCCCACTTTACCCTCCTGCCCATATCCACTTCTACTATCCCTTCTTCTCCTCATTGGTGATGTTGAGTGCAACCCTGGTCCACCAAACTCCCACATCACCTCCTCCTCAAGCATCTGGATAAATGCCCTTGGTCTTAAAATCATGAACATCAACATTTGTAGCCTTCCCTCCAAGTTCCCAGAACTGGAAGCATGGATTGCACTACACAAGCCCCACATGGTGAGACTTACTGAAACCTGGCTGAAACCGCACTATACCGACAACACCTACCAACTACCTGGTTACTCCCTGCTATGTCTTGGTAGGCTGGACAGAAAGAAAGGAGGTGGTGTTGCTCTCTTCTTTAGAGAACCCCTCACTGCAAGGATCATTCTCTCCTCCAACCCCTCCTCACCAAGTGAATGGCTCCTCTCAGAAATGACCCTGGGATCTTGTAAGAAACTTTACATTGGCTGCTGCTATAAGCCCACCTCCACGGGAATGGGGGGACTATAAAGCTTCATTCTGGGCCTGAGCTCCTTATCCCCCCCCCCCACAGGGACTCTGTCCTCCTCGGGGATTTCATTCTAAACTGGCTGAGCAACCACCAACTGGACTGTGCTTCCCAGCTTAAGCAACACAATCTGGCCCAGACTATCACTCTTCCCACCAGACTTAGCCATAGAACTGGTAGTCAGACCCTCTTGGACTGGATTCTCATGAACAGGGACGACTATGTACTGCACGCCAGAACCATGGCTGACTCCATTAGTGACCATTCCCCAGCCTATCTCCTATGGTCCTCCAAACTCAAGCATTCTCCTCCAAAATACATATTGTTCTGTAATTTCAGTAACCCCAACACCCCCAACCTCCTTGCAGAGACCTGGGTATTGGACTGGTCTTTCCTTTACTCACTTACTGATATGACCCCAGCAGTTACCTTTCTTACGCAGACCCTACTGTCTATACAGGATCGGTTCTTTCCTCTTACCACAAGACGGGTCAGAGGTGGCTGCTCGCGCTGGGTCCCCAGAGATCTCCTAGCCCTCATGGAGGACAGGGATCACGCGTGGTGCACCTACAAAGCATCCCCCTCCCTAGTCCGCTGGGAGACCTACAGGCGTTGGAGAAACCAATGTAAGCTCCTGGCCAAATCACTAAAACAAACTGATTTCCATAACAAACTAAGGGCTAACCTTGGTGACCCCAAGAAATTTTGGGAATCAATTGGATCCCTTCTAAACACCCCCCCAGCAAAGCTGCCCTACATCTAAACTCCACAGGTGGCCTGGTTCTAGATCCCATGGAAGTGACCAGGACATTAAATAGCACGTCTACTGATCTATCGATTTATCTAAGTAAACTCCCTAGCGGCATACCAAGCAGCTCGGCCCCCCTCCCCCGCTGTCTTAACCCACTAGCATCCTCTACCAGCTCTACCACCCACCCTCCAATCCCACCTTTTTACTTCAAAGTGCTATCTCACTCTGATACCGCCAAGCTCCTCAAAAGCCTACCAAATCACGGCTCTGCTGGAGTCGATGGCCTATCACCAGTCTTCCTCAGGCTGATCTCGCCTGCTTTAGCCAAACCTCTCACCTTTGTTTTTAACCTTGCCCTCTCCACCTCCTCCATGCCCAACCACTAGAAGACAGCTAAGGTGATCACCATCTTCAAAGCCGGTGACTCTCAATCCTCCGACAACTACCGACCGATCTCCATCCTCCCCCACTTAAGTAAATTGCTTGAGAAAGTGATCCACACTCAACTTGCTGAATACATCGGCAAATACAACCTCCTGTGTAGCCAGCAACATGGTTTCTGTAAAAACCATTCCACTGCTACTGCCCTAGCACTTCTGACTGACCATATCCTCATGAACATGGATATTGGTAATGCCACCGGTGCTGTTTTTGTGGACCTCTCCAAGGCTATCGATATGATCAACCATGCCCTCCTCCTCTCTAAGCTAAAGCTGCCTAGGCTGTTCTCAGGAGGTAACAGACTGGTTCGGGTGCTACCTCACAAACCAATCCCAATTCATGTGTATAGGCCAGGCCTGCTCTCCTACCCTGCCCATTTCTACAGGGATCCCCCAGGGCTCCATTCTGAGCCCATTCTATTGTCCTTATTTATAAACTCCCTTCCTTCAGACAGTCTCAGTTGTCACTCTCTCCTCTACGCTGATGACCTTATACTCTTCTACAGTAACAAATCCACTGCCAGCATTTCCACAGCTCTCACTCAAAACTACACTGCGGCCCACAACTGGTTCACAAAAAAATCTTCTCTTGGTAAATGCCCAAAAAAACTAAATCCATGTTGTTCGGATCTAAACCCTTCCTTGCAAAATCCAGGACTCACTGCCACCTAAAAATAGTCTCCCCTGATGGACCAGCCCTGGAGGGCGTCAACACTTTCAAATACTTAGGAATCTTACTTGACCCCTCCCTCATCTTCTCTGAGCATGTCAGTTCCCTAGTTAGCAGGTTCCATCAAAAACTGGGTGCAGCCTATACATTCTGGCAATTCCTTACCCCAGAGGCCAGACTAGCTATTGTCCAGGGAAATTTTCTCCCAATACTGGACTATTGCTCCACTATCTATGCCAGAGCATCTGTAACCACTATAGCCAAGCTCTCCTCAGCCTACAACAATGCCTGTAACATAGAAACATAGATAGAAACATAGACTTTGATGGCAGATAAGGACCGCTTGGCCCACCTAATCTGCACATTTTGCCTTGCTGACCCATTTTTCTACCCACCACTGCATCCTCTACAACTCCCTTGGATAGCTCCCACTGCATGGTCGCTTTGATCTCTCCCTCAGCTGCCTGGCAGATACTGTTATCTGTACTCATCAGGAATCCCCCCTTGCGGCTCTCTTCAAGTTCCAACTCCCCGGCGCTGCCTTCGTTCAAATAGCACCCCCACTCTAACAGTTCCTAGGGTACACACGAATATGGGTGGCAGAGCTTTGTCAACAGCAACCCCTACTAGGTGGAACAAACTGCCACCTGTACTCCACTCTAGTGACACCCACTTTAGTTTCAAATCCTGCCTCAAAAGTTGGCTCCTAGCAAATTACTCCTGTCACTGTTCTCCTGGGTAGTCCATCTGTTTTTTTGCCAAATTTGTCCACCCACCCACTGAGTCTCATTTTTGTCTCCCTCCCCTCAGATTTTCCCTCTGTTTCCCTCTTCATCCACTCACTACCAATTGCATTTTTTGCTTTGATTACAGGTAGTGTACTCATACTGTCTACCGCAAAATGTACTTATGTAATAATTACTTATATATATGTAACTAACTGACTTATGTTATCCAGTCTTGTTTTGTTTGACTTATGTATCCTATCATGTGTTATTGTAACCTGTATCACAGTTTTTTACTGTTTTGTCTTTCATGTTGTTTTCTGTTCTATGTTATCTGTGCCATTTGTAAATGGCCAGGGTCGTGCCTGAAAACAGTCCCTGGGATCAGCGCACCTACCCGGTTATCAAAGTCATAAATAAAAAAATAAAAACAAATAAATACATGAAGGAACAACAGGAAGGTGGAGAGCACGTCTGGCATGACCACAATGTGGGTGGGAGCAATCATATCAAAATGTATGGGACAGGAGCAGGGGAAGCCCCACATAGTCGTTCATTTGGGAACCAATGACCTGGCATGGTGCAAGGTGAATGTGGTGCAGGAAAGGTTCAGGAACTGAGAAAAGCTGCAGTGGAGTAGGGAAAACAGTAGTATTCTCAGAGATACTACCTATCCCAAGAGCCAATACTGCAAGAAAGCTGAGGATTGCGGAATTTAATTCATGACTGGAAGATTGTTGTGAGGCAAATGGGTATGTGCTGGTGGGAGACTGGGTTAGGACATGGGAACACAACGACCTATATGCACAGGACAGGTTGCATCTGAGTAAGGGAGGAACAAGTTTCCTGAAAGGCAACCTGGAAAGGTACTTGAAGGATAAGCTACATTTAAACTGATGGGGGGGCAGTAGAGGGCACAGCACTTGTCACAAGGTGAGGGGGGGCCACCTGGTATCCCCCCAGAGGGAACCTAAAGGAGGGGAGAGGGCAAGGGGAGGGGATAGCAGAGATAAGGGGGAAGGGAGTAAAAAAGGGAAGAGGAGAAACGTGGGGGAGGGGTTGAGATGGAAAGTGGTCTCCTTGAATGCCAGGAGTCTGGCAAACAAGACAGCAGACCTACAGGCAATAATGGCAGTAGGGGGAGGTAGACATAGCTGCCACCATAGAGAAATGGGCAACCCAGTACCATGACTGGGACCTCAAGATTCCAGGGTACCAATTGCATAGAAAGGATAGAGAAAGGAGGAGAGGGGGAGGAGTAGCGATATACACAAGGGATGGGATAATGTGCACCAGGAAGGAGGGGGAGGATGGAGCAATTGAAGCCCTTTGGGTAGTGTTACAGAACACAAGTGGGAAAATGATGTGGGTGGGGGGGTAGTGTACAGACTACCATCACAGAGAATAGAGTTGGACAGGGAGCTGAGGGAACAGATTTGGAGGGCAGGAGAGAGAAGGAACACTGTAATCCTAGGCGACTTCAATCTGCCAGGTGTTGACTGAGGCACCCCGGCTACCTCGTATTGCAAGGCGCAGGTCCTTCTGGATGCTATTCAGGAGTGTTTCCTGACTCAGAGTTACAGAGTCAACAAGAGAGGGGGTCCATACTAGACCTAGTGCTGTCGGATGGGGAGCATGTCCAAGGAGCTGAAGTGAGGTATCCCCTTGCAGGCAGTAACCACTGTACAGTATGGTTTTACATAAACATGGGGAAGGATGCAGCCAAGACAAAAATGAGAGTGGTGGATATCAGGAAGGCAGACTTCACCAGAATGGGTATCACACTGAAGGAGCACCTGGCAAAGTTCAGGCTGCAGATGGATGCGGAGCAGAAATGGTCCGTCATCAAGAAGGGGTTAACAGAGGCCACTGACACCTGCACAGAGATTTGTAAAAAGACCTTAAGGTGTTGGAGACTTATCTGGTATAGCAGGAGGGTGGCTGAGAAGGTGAAAGCAAAGAATGAGGCCTTTCTGAAGTACAAGCATACTCTGAAGAAGGAGGACAGGGAGGCTTATACAGAGAAATCTCGGGAGGCAGGGATAGAAGTCAGAGTAGCCTAGTCAGAGAAAGAGCTAAGACTAGCGCAGGGGATTAAGGAAGGGGAGAAGGCTTTCTTCTGATACATTAGGGAGAAAAAAAGCAGAAGGGATGGGATTGTAAGGATAAAGTGGGAAGGAGGATGGGCAGAAAAGAGGGAAAATCAAGCGGAGGCTTTAAATAAATACTTTTGTTGTCTTCACTAAGGAAGCAGAAGGGCCAGTGCCACGGGGGAGGAATGGGGGGAGCCCGGGAATATGAAAGTAAGATTGGGGTGGACAGGGTCTTAAGGGGGCTATGTGAACTGCGGGTGGACAAAGCACCAGGACCGGATGTTTTACACCCAAAGGTCCTGAGAGAGTTGGTGGGGGTACTAGCAGCCCCGCTGATGGACCTGTTTAACACCTTGCTGGAGGAGGGTGTGTTTCACAAACTTGAGAACAGCTCACATGGTTCCACTCCACAAATGCTGTCCCAGGGATGAGCCATGTAACTACAGGAGTCTGAACTCCATAGAAGGGAAGATAATGGAGACCATTCAAAAGGAAAGACTGATGTCCTTCCTTGAGGAAAATGGTCTCCAGGATGACAGGCAGCATGGGTTTGTCAGGGGTCGATCTTGTCAAGCCAACATGATTGACTTCTTTGACTGGGTTACTAGGTCATTGGACAGGGACAGGCAGTGGACATCCTGTACCTGGACTTCAGCAAGGCATTCGATTCAGTGCTACACGGCAGGCTGATCAGCAAGCTGAAGGACCTGAGAATAGGGGACAAACTGCTGGGGTTGGTCAAGAACTGGCTGCAGGATAGGAATCAGAGTGGTGGTAGGGGATGAACTATCCAAACCTCGGCCTGTAACCAGCGGGGTCCCACAAGGCTCAGTACTTGGATCTATGCTGTTCAACATCTTTATTGGTGACATAGCAGAGGGAGTCAAAAGTAAGATCTGCCTCTTTGCGGATGATACCAAGCTCTGTGGTAGGATGGACACAGTGGAGGGGAGACAGGAGTTAAGGGAGGCTCTAGCTAGGCTGGAGAAATGGTCAGGCATCTGGCAATTGGGTTTCAATGCCAAGAAATGCAAGGTCATGTACCTCGGTGCCAGGAACCCAGGGGCCAGCTACTGACTGGGGGGGAGTACAGGTGGCAGTCTCAGAGGAGGAAAGGAAAGTAGGAAGAAATAGGCTATTGGTTAGCTAGGATCTGCAGCTTATCCTGTAGGTAGGGAAATGGGTAGACTAGGTGGGCCAAGCGGTCCTTATCTGCCATCCAAGTCTATGTTTCTATGTTTTTATCTCAGAGTGATGGCCAGAGGTGACATGAAACACTCAGCACAGTGCCGTAGGCAGCAGCCAAAGCAAACAAAATGCTAGGCTGCATTGCCAGGGAAATAACCGCTAGGAGGGAGGATGTCATCTTGCCACTGTACAGGTCACTAGTAAAGCCGCGCCTGGAATACTGTGTGCTGTTCTGGTGTCTGTATAGGAAGAAGGATATCAAGCTACTCGAGGGGGTCCAGAGGAGGGTGATCAGGATGATCCAGTTGTCTGCAGGGCAAAACATATAAAATGAGGCTGAGAGAGCTAAACATGTACTCCCTGGAGGATAGAGGAGAGAGAGAGGAGACATGATATAGATCTTCAAATAACTTAAGGGAATAAACGGAGTAAGTTTGGAAGGATCTTTAACTTAAGGAAGGAGAGTACAACAAGGAGGCACGTCTTGAAGCTAATGGGGGGTAGATTTAAGAAGGAAATGAGAAGGCATGTTTTCACTGAAAGGGTGATGTCAGGGTGGAATGAGTTGCCAGAGGAGGAGGTGGTGTTGGTACATACAGTGGCTAGTTTAAAGGGGGGTTGGGTGGGATAGAGTGAAAGAAAGTTAGGGTGGGCATTCCTGGGATGGGGAAAAAGGAGGGTATCAGCGGAGGGATAGTTGACTCCATGGGGAGTAGGGGATGGGGGGGCAGCTCCAGGGAACTAAATGGAGCTGGACACTCGAGCAGACTAGCTAGACCATTATGACTTGTTTCTGCTTGCAAAATTTGTATGTTCATATGTCAGGTCACTCTGAAGATAGTAAGAAGTATTTTAGTTGTAGGTAGCTGTATAGTTAGAGAGTTAGAGGGTTCGAGAGGGTGGCTGAGGGTTGGGTGAGGGGAGGGAGATGGTTAGATGCCTTCCTGGTGCATCAGCCATCAGAGATGTAGATAGTATAGGGAGGATGATAAAGGTGGGGCCTGGGGTGCTGGCACATTTAGGTACCAATGATCTGGAGAACCAGCCTATAGAGATGGTGAAGCACAACTTCTGAAGGCTGGGGGACAGACTGAGGCACAATTGGCTTCCCTTGCCTTTTCCAAAGCCCTCCCTGTGTGGGGTAGGGAGTATGGGGAGGATAGATTTAGCAAGAAAAATTCTGAGGCATTTAATGATTGGTTGCAGGGATGATGTCAGGAGGAAGGGTACCATTTTGTAGAGGACAGGGCAGGCTTTTGGTAGAGGAGTCTCTTCATGGGTGATAGCCTTCACCTAAAAAGAGAGGGGGCCAGTGTTCTGGGGCAGAAGTTTGATGTCTACATTGGTGGACAGTTAAACTGACTGCAGGGGATTCTCAGATGAGGGGGAACCACTGAGGAAGGAGTGCAAGTAAAAAAATCTAGCTAGAGCTTCCCCAGAAATTGAGGATAGGAAAATTGGAGTAGAAAGCAACATGCAGGAGTTTGTGATAGGCTAAGAAATGAGATCAGGGACAGAGAGATCACTAAGCTGGCAAAAATAGGAAAAACATAAGATGAAGCAGGTTGAGGGACAATGAATGGGGAAGAGCAATAAAAGATGGAAAGGGTTTGGGCAGAAGATGGAAGCAGTCTGCCTTAAATCCAGGAGCCAGGGAAATAAAATTTGTGAACTCCAGGTGATGATGGCAAATACAGGGTTAGACCTTGTAGCCATTAAGAAACCAGAGCCACAGGGAATAAGGACTGGGACCTGTTGGCCCCAGGTTACTCCATGCAATATGTAGGCAAGATAAGAGGAAAGGCAAAGGAAGAGGGGTAGCCCTCTATGTCAGGGAAGGCATTGAGGTGGTAGAGGGTGGGTCCATCAGAGGAGGAAACAGGGTAATAGAATCGTGGTTGGTTCAGCTCATGATGGCATCAGATAAGAAATTGTACATGGGGGTAGTGTATAGGCCACTGGGACAGAGGGACAAGGGTGATAGGGAACTGGGGCAGAAAGAAAAGGGGGCCTAAAAGGTGTGGTAGTGGTACTGGGGATCTCAACGTGCCAGACTTTGACTGGGATATTCCAGCAGCTAGGTGCATCAGGTATCAGGACCTCCTAGGACTGCCTGCTGGTGCCACTGGTAAGAGAACCCTCAAGACAGACTGCCATTCTGGACATGGGGCTCACCAACTCAGAAATGCTAGGCTGAGTGAGGGCAAGGGAAATACTAGGATCCAGTGATCATAACACCATTTGGTTCAAATTGGCACTCAGCACCAGTATACCCGCGTCACAGGATGAAGTCCTGGATTTCAGGAGAGCAGACCTTAACTAGATGAAGGAATTAGCCTGGGGTAGGATGACCTGAGTGAACAGAATTAGGAGTGTGAAGGAAAGATGGGGCGAAATTAAATGGGCCATTCTTGAGGCAATCAAGTCATATTTGATAATCAAGTCATATTTGAGGACCATCACAAAGAGAAACAGATCCAAGAGACCAATCTGGTTGTCTAAGCAGGTCAGAGAGGTGGTGAAGGCCAAGAAAACAGCCTTTGTCAAATACAAGCTACTTAACGTCTCTTTTCCACATCGCCCACAGCGCATTTTCCCATAGGAAAATGGACTACGTCCTACTAGCTGTCCCTAGGACCCGTACTACCTTTGGCCGTCGAGCTATTTCATATTCACTGCCTACTACTTGTAGTCTTCTCCAATCCGTGTTGAAACTAACTAGCTTGGTCTCTATTAATTTCTACAAATCACTAGCTGCTGTTAAAATGAAAGATATTTGTAATTGCCCTTAAGCCTACCCCCCATTCCATTACAATCACATGTGCACCGAATGGACTTTCCTCTCCTTGACAGTATCAAAACTGCCATAACAGCATATGGCCTACTTTGCTACATGCTAAGACCCCTTCTTACCTACTCTCATTCCCCCAGTCCCAGTTCTCCTATCTATATCATACTCCTGCCCACTTATTCGACCCCCATCCTCTACCCTTACCCTCCTTCTTTTTAAATATTCTCACTTGTCTTTGCATTTATATCCATATTACTTTCCCATACCTGTGCTATGTGTATACTTAGTCTCTTGTGTAGGCTTGCTCGGAAGAAACAACTCCGTAACTATACCAATAGCTGCTAGGCGGCACCTTATCATGAAATGTCTTTTGTAATCAATGTATGCACTTTATTCAGCTACTTTCTCAGGACCTCCTTGTGAATGAGTATTGCTCAATTGAGTTTTCCTGCTATAAACTTGAACTTGAACAAGCAGAGGCATGAGGTGGAAGAATGGAGTGAGTACCAGTTGAAATTAAGGGAGGCCAGGAGGGCAGTCAGCAATGCAAAAGCAGAGAGATGTGTGTTGCAGAGATGGTTAAAGATGGGGGAAAGACAGTTTTTCAACTATATTAGGGAAAAAAGAAAGATAGGAGGAGGAGAAACTGTTAGGCTGATAGAAAAGTTTGGGTAATGAGAGAACATGCAGAAGTCAGCTTTTCTGAATGACTGCTTCTGCTCAGTTTTGACAGTGGAGGACAGCAGGCTTTGCAGCATAAAGGCTGCCGATGGGGGATCCCAGAAATGAGGCTGAAGATATTTACCAGTGAAAGGGTCAGAAAAGGGCTGGCAGCCCTGAAAGTAGATATGGCCTCTGGGCTGGATGGGATGCATCCGAGGGTGCTCAGGGAACTGGTATCAAAAGTAGCTGAACCCCGGGGCAGGGTTATTCAGTTGCTCAGTTCAGTCAAAGGTGGTCCCAAAATGACGGACAGTAGCGGACGTAGATGCACTTCATAAGTGTGGGGAGAAGTAACCACCAACTAACTACAGACCTGTCAGTCTTAACTCTTTTATGGCCAAACTGATGGAGACACTAGAGGAAGAGGACCTAGTTAACTACCTGGAGAGTAATGGGCTCCAGGATAGTATACAGCTTGGGAGTGTGGCAGGGAGCTCTTGTCAGACCAACCTGATGGTACTTTTTCATTGGGTAACTGGGGCATTAGTTAAGGGACAAGAAGTGGATTTGCTCTATAGTAGTTTAATTTCAGCAAAACATTTTACTTGATGCACCAGTAATTGTGTACTCACAAATAAAGGTACCAATGTCTCTTTCTACCTTAATGTACTGTCTGTATCTTGCTTAGACCTATCTAAATTCTAACTCTGTGCCTCTTATAAGATTTATGCAACAATGCCACTGTAACTATAACAGGACAACTTTGTAAACAGGGCTTCTAGCTCTAACAGTTATATGCTGTATAAAAGTAAAGGTCTTTACCACTACTAGACAGAAGGCTGCTAAAGAAGCTAAAGAAGCTAGGTGTGGCAAAGGACTAGTTAGATGGGCAGGTAGCTGTTCAGGGGAGAGACAGCAGAGGATAGTGGTAAACAGTTAAATCCGGGGAGAGCAAGGTCACAATTGGGGTGCCACAAAGTTCAGTCTTGGATCCAGTCCTTTGCAATGTTCACTGACTTAGGAGAAGGAATTTAGGGCAGGATGTGTTTCTTTGTTGATGACGCTAAGCTCTGTGGTAGGGTAGACAGCTTGGAAGGGATAAGGGAGTTTCAGAGAAAAGCAACAAAGGTTGGAAAGGTGGCCCAAGGTGTGGCAGTTGAAGTTTAATGCTAAAATGTGCAAGGTAGTGCACATTGGGAACAGGAACACCAGGACAGCATGCTGCATGGGGGGAAGGGTAAGCTGGGCACTACGACTTAGGAAAGGGACCTAGGAGTCATCATGAGTGATGCCCTTAAGCAATCTAGCCAGTGTAACAAGGCCTACAGCAAGGCAACCAGGATGTTGGAGCGCATTGGGATGGGATTTGATACCAGTATTAAGCAGGTATTACTACCTCTCTGTAGATCACTGGGACTTGAATCACTTCTATTTGTGTGAGTTCTATAAATATGCATACCACTGTCTTAGGATTGAAAATGTAATTATCTGTGTAGCACCAAGTTGTGCATTAGAGAAAGATTAAGGTGCTTCGGGGTATTCCAGTTTCCAGTTACCTTGGTAGTGCAGCTAGTAGCGTAACTGGAACTGTATTCTGGGTGGCGTGGATTCAAGTACTAGCTAAGGCACTTATTTCTTTCTCTTTTCTGTTTGTATGAGTTCCGTAAATATGCACAATGCACTCTTGTGATTGAAAATGTAATTATCTGTGCAGCACCAGGTTGTGCATTAGAGAAAGAGTAAGGTGCCTAGGGACATGCCCGGTTCCAGTTGTCTTGGTGGAACAGCTGGTAGTGCAACTAGAATGGTATTCTGTGAGGTCTGGTTTCAGGTCCCAGCTAAGGCACTTAATTCTTTCTCTCCTTTGTTTGTGTATGTTTTTTTTTTACAGTACCTGCTTCCTGTTTCTTAGTAAGTGTGAAAACTGTCTTTCCACCATATTGGTGTTACCACACAAAAACCTGTTCGTTTACAGTCCTTAAACTGTTCCCACCATATATTTCCCAAAACTTGTGAACACCGTCATGCAGTCTAGCCGTAGTCACTCATGATGCAGTAGGAAGAGACTCCTGCACTAGGAGTGACTGGACTGTGTGGGGACATTCTGAAAGTTTAGGAAGGATACAGTGAGAATTGAAGCAGAACATGTTTTGATCTGATTACTCCATTAGCTGTTTTTTTTTTCACTTTTGCTAAGAAAAAATAAGCAGCTAAACAGTCGTCTATATAAACAAATTATACAACGGATGTGCAATCATAAATTTTATTATTTTTTTTGGTTTTTAACTAGAAACAATAGCAAGCCTAATGAGTTGACAGAGTATCCTTAAGGATACATTTGTGGAAAGAACAGATGGGTCAAACGGATCCTTAACAGACAAGTGACACTGTATTTGTAAGCTGTTGGTTAGATAGACATGAAATCAAGAAAGAGCATTTTGTGTGGGAGATCAGGTTGATGTAGTTCATGAAAGAGGATGCTGTGGTCCACCATGTCAAATGCATTGGTAGTATTAATGAAGATGGCTGTTGTATAATAGCCTTTGTCAAGCCAGAAGATGGGCAATTTGTGACCTTCACTAGAGCTGTGATGGTAGGGTGATTTGATCGGAAGCCTGATTGCACCTCATTTTTTAAAAATGTTATAATCTTTATTCGATTCAAAGATATTAATACACAAAAAAGTACATAACCATGGGGAGCAAGAATACAGCTTGAAATACTATTATTAGTATAATGAATACCCTAAACATAAAACAAAACTAACATAAAATGACCAAACCTACTAGTCCTACCCCCGGCTAGAGACCTTCCTGACATAAAATATGGGACAGTATGGAAAAGGACCCAGCAATACAACTTACAACTCAGTTAACTGAATCTCAAGTCACAAATGCTATGAAATTATAATAACAAAATACAGAGATAAAATATACATCAGGATAATAAAATTAGGAAAATAGCAAATGTATGTTCTGGGGTGCTAGTCCAACTTAATATTGAGAACTGGATCATATAATCTCCCCCATTTCATGATGAAACCTGCCAAATTGTGTCTCATATTGGCTACTGTCTTTTCCATTTTTAAGTTAATTAGAATTTTATTTATCCAATCATTGAAGTAATATGATGGTCAATCTGGTGTTTCAAAATTATATTCTTAACTGGTAGAGCTATCATACATATTTGGTATTTTGCTTCTAATGGGGTTAATTGGCTAGGGTCACTTATAGTACAGGTTTCAGGTATAAAACAAGAGTTCAACTCAAGACACCCTCCTACTTTAATTTTAGTCATCTTCATCCAAAAGGGAGTAACCAGCAGGCATTCCCATAAAATGTGAATAAGAGAGCCATCAACTAACCCACATCTGAAACAAGTCTGAGAAGATATGAGACCAAAACTATACAGCTTAAGTGGTGTATAATACACATCATGCAAAATGTTCATTTGGATCAGCTTTAACTTGTTGTTAGATATGAACTTGTATAAATCTGCCCAAACTTTAGACCAGTCTACTTCCTATAAACTGGTGAATTATGCCAATATTTGGAGACCAGTGGTGCCGAGGAAGACAACCAGGTTAAAAGAAATCGGTAAATATGAGAAATTGCATGACATTTTTTAACTTAAAATTTTTTAACAAGCTCTCTGTCTTCTACACCTTTTGTTTGTAGCCCACACCCTCCGCTGGCAGTCTGCCGCCAGAATCCTGCCCCCCTCCTGATCTTGTACTTAACCTCGCTCTCTCTTGCCCCCTCCAGGGACTCCAGCACCTGAACAGAGCTTGTTGGAAAAAGGCGGCACCTACAGCCAGCACCGAGGCTACTGCCCGACCTGACTGCACTCCCTGCTCACCCTCCTGGAACTCCAGCCCAGATACAAACTTTAGCAGGTACCGTTGCTAGATCTCCTTGCTCTGGCTCGTCAATGATTGGTGCAGCGCTTGGCTGATTGGTCTGTGAATGGACAGTCCGTCTAACCCGAGCCATCCGATTGGAGCGTCTTTATGGCTGCAGACTGTATTGCGGATTTGGCGCCTTTTCAACGCCGAAAATCAGCTCTGTTTAATTGTGGTTCTGTGACTGTAATATTTTGACCCGCCTCCTCCACCCCCTCCCAAGCCTCCTTTAAATACAGCCCTTGCCCCTTCCCTATCGTACATCTCCTTTGCCATTGGCCTGTCTACCAATGTCTTCCTGACAGGGCTTCAGTGCAAAGCTTGACTCAGTGCCCTATTCCCTACTCGTCCTATATTCTATTACCCCCTACTGCTCCATCCCTCTAATTGTCTTAGCTGCTTACCCCAAACCAAATCTAAACCTACAGTTAGGCTACTTCTTTCTCCCTCTTTCACAAAGGACTCCCCACTGTTGCATTTCAGGTAGATAATCCTACAGAAAAAACATATTTTTCCCCCTTAGCCACTAATTTACTCCAGAATGTCCGGTCCTATACTCACAATGAGAGGATTCTTGCCCCTCCTGCTGTTCCTGGTCCCATTAGTGGGCATAAGCTCCACCACTCTAGGACCTGAAAAGGAACCTCCCTCAGCATTTGCAACACAGGAGCAGAAACTGTCCCTATTTTTAGGAATGACCACAGGTTGTGATGAGCACTTTCACAACCCTCAAGTAATATTAATGCTACCGGAGGCAAAAACCTACTCCTACCCTGTAGCAGCCATACTGTGTGGCCGATCAGGCTACATTAGCTCTATTGCTCTAGTACAACAAAGGTCCAGGCATCCTGCTGCCAGTAGTAAACCATGGGAGTGCCAAAGTCTCAAGCTCATACTGTTCCTCCTGCTGCTATCTGGGAATGTCCACCCTAACCCGGGACCACCCACACGCAATCTATGACAGGGAAGTATGCATCCTAATGCTGAAACCGCCTCCATGCAGCCCCTGCTAAAAGGAGAGCTGAGAATATTATCACTCAATATAAACAGCCTCCTACCTAAGTTACTCCAGATCCAAGCATGGGTTGAACTGCTAAAACCAGACATCATTACCTTCACGGAGACGTGGCTATCATCCAAAATCACTGACGTATCCCTAACACTTGAAGGCTTCAACTCCTTCCATCAAGACAGGCTCACCAAATGGGATTGGCGGTTGCCTAGTCTATGTCCAAAATTACATTAATGTGCAGTTGATGGGCTGCAGCCTACACACTAGTAAGGCGCAAATCCTCCACCTTAAACTTACCATTGGGCAACAAAACAAAGTACTGCTGCTAACAACTGTCTACATACCCCCAGGGAAGCAGGCTACAGGGCTCAAGCTCTTTGAGGAGAATATGCAGCTTTTGGGAAAAGAGTTGGAGCAGCTAATTGTGGGGGGATTTCAACATTAACTGGCACTCTAACAAGGAAAATGAAGCCAGGGACCTAATAGCTGGCCTATATCTTACGCAGATGGTTACCCTTCCCACTAGGCATAACTACAAAACAGGTACCAGTACACTCATTGACTGGCTACTCTGCTCCAACCTGGATCACATATTAGATGTTAAGGTTCTGCCTGATGGCCTCAGCGACCACTCGCCAGTCATGTGCACCTGGGCAAACAAGTTCACAAAGTGCCCGCCAAAGGTCACTACCAATCGGGTGCTAAGACTTGGACTACTAAATGATTTCAGACTCCACTTATCCCTGATTGACTGGTCGCCACTTGACCATGCAACACATGGCAACATTGCCTTTGAGTTCTTCCAAAATTCGTTTACTCGAGCGTGCAATATTTTTGCCCCCCAAAAAACAAAAAAGTCAAAGGAAACTACACCCCCTGGCTTAATACCTCACTCCTGGATCACATGCATAATAGAGACAACCTGTGGCACAAAGCTAAGGACTCAGGAAAACCACATAATGTATCAGCATACAAAGCTGCAAGAAACTCCTGTACCAGGCTCATTTTCACTTGGCAAAAGCTAGGGCATCACTGGACCTACTAACCATGGGCTACGGGTCTGTCCAGAAAGCCCTACTGATTGCCAACGAGTTTAATGCCTCTTTCACTGATCTATCAGGGGTGCTTCCCAGTGAGTTACTAAACCCTATGAATAACCAACCTCACGGAAACATCATACCCTCTTTGGAGAGGGAAGGGCTGCCAATATTCTATTTTAGGCAAGTCTCAATTGCTGAAACCATCAAACAAGTGAAGAGGGTTCTCGGAAAGACCAGAATGGGGAGTGATCTGATAGATATGAAGTTGGTTGCCATAACACTTGATGTTCTAGCAGACCCAATCTCCAAGGTTTTTAATGCCTCCCTAAGATCAGGTGTGTTCCCAGACACCTGTAAATCCACCCTGGTTATACCAGTTTTCAGATCCAGGGATAAAACACTCACTGCCAATTATAGGCCAATATCCATCCTCCCACCCCTCTCCAAAGCTTTTGAGAGAATAGTCTCTGAACAACTTACTGACTTCCTTGACAGTCACAAACTACTCTGCAGCACTCAGCCCAGTTTCCACAAAAAGCACTCTACCACCACCGCACTGGTGGACTACACCACTCAACTCTACAATGCCTTTGACCAAGGGATGGCGGTGGGGTCAGTCTTCATTGACCTTAAAAAAGTGTTTGACTCAGCTAATCACCAGCTATTACTAAACACACTGCTCTCTATGGGACTGGCCCCTGATACAGTCTCCTGGTTTCGTAGCTACCTGACACAAAGAACTGAACGCATTAGAATCGGCGACTCACTATCTGACCCTAAGGTAGTGGCCTTTGGAGTACCGCAAGGGTCTATACTCGGACCGCTGCTTTTCAGCCTGTTCATTAACTGTCTCCCTGATGCCTGCCCTGCTAGCATCATTTTATATGCAGATGATGCCGTTATATCGGTTCCAGGTAGGGACCACTTGACCATTGAGGAAGGCCTACTCGATAGTTTCCACAAACTTGAAACCTGGTTCTGTCAACATAAACTGCTACTAAACCATAAAAAAAACAAAAGCATGCTGTTTTCAGTCCCACAGAACAAAAGGAATTCTGGTCCCCTTCGAATTCTGAACCATAAGGGCAACACACTTGAACAAGTCTCCTCGTTAAATATCTGGGTGTCTACCTTGATGACACTCTCAATTTCTCCCACCATGTTAATCAAGTTGTCAAAACCACCAACATGAAACTGGGCATCCTCTACAGAAACAAACACTCTAAGACACCTACGGCCTTCAAATTAACCATAGGCAGCACAGTATTATCATCTGTTGACTATGGCTTACCAATAAACATTGCAGGATCAGACACTGCCCTAAACAGGATACAAAAACTCGTGAATAGGGCCTGTCATCTGGCACTTAGGGAAGATTGTTGGATTCACACCTGCGCACTCTACTCTGAGATGGGCTGGTTCCCACTGTACCTGACAGCCCAATACCAAACATGCCTGATTGTAAAAAAAGCGCAACTAGGCCTCGTGCCGGAATCCATAAGTAGTCTGTTCAAGAAGGCTGTGCACAATAAACAAATGAGAAATGCAACTAAAGGAGGTCTACAAGTCCCTTTCAAGTGTACATCACTGGCCCAAAAATCCATTACTTTTAAGAGCCCCAAATGGATTAATGAGCTACCCAACACGCTCACAGTAAACACAAAGTTGAGTCTGTTCAAAAGGGGGCTACAGTCCCACCTTAAGAATGTAACCACCTGTAACTGTGCAAGAAAATAATTCGACATATTCCTCCTGCCTTATCCCCTGCCTTATCACCTCCTGTCCTCCCCCATTCGACCTACAACCCTCCTTCACCACCTTTTCCCTCTACTCCTGTCCCACTCCATCTCTAGCTACTTTGACAGTGCCAATCTGGCTGCTTACCTTTTCCCTCATCATCCCCATAGCTTAACACGGACCTATTATTTGACATGTCTCACTAATCCCAGTGTATCCCTACCCTGCAACAACATGTTGTAATGTAATATATTCCTATTTTTAAGATGTACCTGAAACTAGCAAGTCCTGTACCTCATGTGCCATTTTAATGATTTTCATGATGCCTACCGTGTTTTCTTTTTTCACTGTTATCTTGTATTATACTTGTATTTGCTCTGTTTTGTCCCTGACTTGGAACCTTTGAAAATGAGTCTCTTGACTCTAAGGTATTAATTCCAATTGAAATAAGTAAATGCAAAAATAAAAACTCTATTCAGAATATCTATCAATGTTCACCCATTATATTTAAGCCAAGGTAGGGGGGGTTAACTGAGATAATAAAATATGTTCTAAGTTGAATAACTTATAAAAATAACCTTTACCAAAATGTAGTCTGTTTCTGCTCTCCTCTAAGGGCATAAGTCGACCTTCATTTAGCAACATTTTCACTGTTATACCCCTTATGGCAGGCAGCCATCAATTGTGTATAGGTTTATTGTTCAACCAAAAATTCCAATTATTAGTCAATGGCTGGTTTATATTATCCAATAGAGAGATACACTAACAGTTACAGAATCGATCATGAATTCTGTAAGAGACCCCAACAATAGAATTTTTAAGAGCTTTAGGTAGAGTTTTAAATTTAATATACAGCACGGAATCCATAGAAATATCAGGCAGTCACTCAGACTTTATTTAATATAGCGCATTTACACATTGCAACTCAATGCACTTTACAATAATTCTGACAAATTTTAAAAATGTAATACAAATCAGTCAAAAACATACAAATAAATACAAAACATTAATTACCAATAAAGACATACTATTTACTCATAAAAGCTTGATTGAATAAAAAGGTCTTCAGCTCCCATTTGAAGATGTCATCTGTTTGGCTGTCTCGAATCTGGTGAGGGAGAGAGTTACTCAAGATTGGGACTGCAGAAGAAAAGGCATGGGCCCCCATTGTCTCTAAATAAATTCTGGAAATTCCCAACAAACCCTCATCCGCAGAACAGAGGGAGTGGGTGGGCTGGTAGGGACACAGGAGATCTTGCAGGTAACTGGGCCCCTGACCATGTTGGGCCTTAGAGGTCAGCAAGCCAACCTTGAAGAAGATCCACCACCTCACCAACAGTCAGTGCAGAGAGCGTAGCATAGGTGTAATATGACACGATCTAGGTAGACCAGTCAACAACCTTGGCACCACATACTGCATCATCTGCAAGCAGTACAGATCTACTCCTGCTAGCCCCAGGTAAAGAGCATTGCAGTAGTCCAGGCATGATGTCGCAAAGGCATGGACTAGTGCCGGCAGAGCAGCTGGGGGTATCAGGTGTTTAACCCTGGTAATGTTCCACAGATGGTAAAAAGAGGTCTTGATCAAAATTACCTAACATCCTACATTTGATATCCAGCCAGATAGGTTGGTAAGGAAGTGTAATATGTTGAGGGTATGCTGTCTAAAGTATTTATTTACGTGGCTAACCAAATAATATAAGGCAAACTTTGGAATTTTAAAACCTCCTTGTTTCTTGAGAGTAAGCTATTCTAGGAGGTTTAAGCCAAATAAATCTACTTATAATACAATGTAGTTTTCTGAACCAAGAGAGAGGTAGGAAAATATTCTGCATGCTTAAATGATAGAAAATTCTAAGAAAAACATTTATTTTAATGTTAATCCTACCTGTAAGAGAAAGAGGCAATTTCCTCCACTTATCTAAACCTGCTTAATAGTAGAAAGGAGGTTAGTATAGTTTAACGATTTCATCAGATCTTGATCTTGTGAAAGGTATAACCCCAAGTATTTTAAGTGTTGAGGAGATCATGTTAGTCCATATTTTATAATTTCAGCCTTAGTTATTTTCATATTTAAAGGCATCACTACAGTTTTATTTGTGTTGATTTTATAATTAGATACTTTACTAAAATTGTCAATGGTATGCAGATTGCAGAATGGCCAGAACAGAGATATTTGGATATGCAACATGAAGCAAAATATAATCTGCATAAGCTGATAAAGTTAATATATGAGAATCTATCTCAATGCCCCTGATATCTGGGTTCTGATTTAAATAAAAAAAACAGAGGTTCCAAATAAAAATTAAATGGAACAGGGGAAAGAGTGCAGCCTTGCCTTGTACAAGAGTACAAGTACATGGGAGATGAAAAAAAGTCCATTAGCATAGATCCTAGCAGAGGACCGGGAATATAGAACTTTTAACCAAGTAATAAAAGTAAGGAGAAAAACACATTTTGATGAAGTTTCAAAAAGAAATGTAATGTTGACTCTGTCAAATGCTTTCTCTGTGTCTAGGGAAACCAGACCTGCTGGGATCCTCGAGACCACAGACACAGAGAAAATATAGGCAAGTTTCCTTATATGATCTGAAGGCGATCTACCGGACATAAAGCCTACCTGCTCTGGAGAAATTAAACTATCCCAGCTGGCTTTAATTCTTTGGGCCAAAATTTTGCCTAAAATCTTCATATCTTCATTAATAAGAGAAATATGTCGGTAACTAGCTAAAGATTCCTTGGGTTTGTCAGGTTTAAGAATTAAGATTAATAAAGCCTCAAATATGGAGTAGGCTGTAGTGCCATTTTCTAAAATATAGTTATAGAAATCCTTCAGAATGGGAACTAAATCTTCACTGAATGTTTTATAAGAGTTTGGAGTTAGTCTATCAGGACACGGGGATTTGTACAATTTAAGAGTGTTGATAACATTACTAATTTCTGCAGTGATAATTGGAGAAACCAAATATGATACCATCTCTGGTGACAAAGTAGGACATTGAAATTTGTCTAAATAATTTTGGTGCTCTGTATCTGATAAATCATCCTCTGAGGGGTTATATACTTGTTTGAAATAATGTTCAAACTATGATACTATGTCCCCAGGAAGGGTTTTAATTGAGCCAACCCTTTCAGATTGTATAGCTATTATATATATAAATATATATATATATATATATATATATATATATAAAAGCTTCTGTTTTTTAAAGTCTACATGCAAGTAATTTGCTAGGTTTCTCTCCTTGATCTGAATGAATAGTTCTGGTTTTCAGAATTGAATATTCTGCTTTTTCTCTAGTTAGTTCATAGTATGTCTCCCTTAAGGTCTGTAGGTTAATTAAGTCTTGGTAATTAAGAGCACTAGTACTTCGGTATTCAAGCCTTTTGATACCTTCTAGAGTTTCACTAAGCTTATTTAATTGTTGTTTCTTATGTTTAGAAGAGAAATTAATAAATAGGCCACAAGTAGAGCATTGAAATGAAGCCCAGATAATGTCTGATTATCTATTGAGTTAAGGTTATATAGCCAAAAGGTCTTTATTTTGTTTTTTGATAAAGGATACTACATAATTGTCCTTTAGTAATTGGTTATTTAATTACCAGAGTGATGAACTAATTTGAGGGCAGAACCCAAACTTAATGAAAGTTTGACCAAAGAATGGCCAGAAAGTACTCTGGGTATAATACTAGCATTGAATACAGTATGTGTGACATGAATCTATTACTTATTAGAAAATAATCAGTTCTAGAGAAAACTTTGTGTGAAGTGGAATAAAAGGAAAATTGTTTAACTGTTGGATGTAAGGTTCTCCATGGATCAATTAAAGTAAAACAGTTCATAAATTCCAGTAAGGCTTTAATATCCATACAGAATTTGGAGATTACCCCAGATGAGCTATCTAGATTCATGTATACTGGGAGATTCCAATCACTCCCCAGTATGATCCCATAAGATAAGTAAGGGAGTAAAACTTTAGTTAGTTCCGTCAAAAAAAAAAAAAGAGGTATTGGAATTTACATCATAAATGCTAACAAATAAGACACAGGAATTGTTTAGTGACCCTCCAATTAGAATATATCCACCACTGGGATCATGAATTGATACTTCATGACTAAAAGGAACCTTATTATCTAGTAAAATAGCCACTTCTTTTTTGTTTGTGGAGTCTCCTGCATCATAGCCTGATTGCATCTCCGAGAGACTGTTATTTTGGAGAATGTACTCTAGCAGTTGTTTGTAGACCAATTCTTAGGAAAGTAAGGGTACATAAAAGTCACATTTTCATTTATTTTTAAAATGGTGACCTGGAAAGGCACACAAAACCAAAGCTTGTTTCCAGGTGTGACCCAGGTTTGGAGTTGGGAACGGTTACAGAGCATATTCAGATTAGTAATAATAAATACAAAGGGTAAAAACTGTCACATTCCATATTGAACAGAAAACACTCTACTAGGCTTGACTGTCCAATCATAATGTTACAAGACAAACAGGAACAATTTGTATACAGGAAACAGTGCAAGTGCAAAGTGTCATCAGAAAGAGGCTGAGTGTTGGGAGAAGTAGAAGACAATGTGGGGACAAACACAAGAATTCAAAAGATGTCCACAACTGGGATGCTACAAGAGAGGTAATAATGGACAGGAGATAGTAGAAGCCACCACCAGGAAATGGTGCTCCACAGTAAAAGTAGTCTATATAGCAGGTAAGGAGAAACTTTGGCACTCACCACCAAATTAGGATTCAGTCCACAAGAAGTTAATTGTGCAGTACAGTCTATTTAACTGCAAAATACATCAAAGGTTCAATACAGCCAGACTGGAGACCAAATCACATTTTGCTCCCAATAGAGCTTTATGAAGAATATTTTGCATCTAAATAAAGAGACTGTACTGCACAAGTAAATTCTTTATGGGCTAAACACTAAGTTGGTGATGAGTGCCTGAGTTTCACCTTGCCTGCCTCAGAGGTAGAAGCTAGTTGATAATGAGGGAGAAAGAGGATTAGGTGCAGTTGTGAGAGATGAGATCATGAAGAAGGGCTCTAAAGGAAACAGATGAAGGGGAAGAGGGTAGGAGGGAGAGTTACCAAAGAAGGGTGGCAGAAAGTGATATCTGACTGCTCAGCAGACATTTTGGAGTGGAGATAACAAAAGAACATGAGCTGGGGAGCAGAAGGAATAGGATGAGTGAAGGGTAGGGGACATGATTGAGGAGATGTAGAAAGGAAGATAACAAACCAGAATTTGGAGAGAAGAGAGGTACAGTGAGTGAGGCACTTGTACTCAAGGTAGAGGACCAAGTAGTCAAGTATGGAGCAGTGGTATAATAACATCTATAACAATAATTATAGTCTGAATGTATTCTTAGTCTGATTCACAGATCCCCTCCATCCTTCCCTTTCTAGGAGAAGTCTCAAGCTTATTCTCTTATTACAGATTATGCATCCGTAGGGAGCATGTTTTTGTACTGTATTGACCATTATCTGTTAAGAATTGTATCCCAAGGAATCTTATTTCTATACTTGATCCATCTCCTTCTATGGTTTTCTACTATGTTGATCTAACTATTGCAGGGAAATGGGACACCAGGAACACAGCACACTTCTGTTACTAGTTTGAACTACTTGAAACTGAGGTGTGCATCACCCAGGCATTTCCAAAGAAACACTCTTTCCATTTAAAGGTCACTGCCCACTTTTTTTAGTTTTTTTTTAGTAAACTTTATTTCAATTGCAGAGTCTCTCAGCAGTCAAGCTGGGCCCAACATGTATCAGTTAGCATTTTGAGGTTCAATTTGTTAGGCCACAAGATGGCTGTGGAGTCACTGTTCAGTAATGCTGGTATTTTCAAAAGTGTTTTATTTGCATGTGTTTCTAAATATTTAAAACAGTGCTACAAGTGCAGATATTGCCATTGTTACTACTAGAGCTTCCCACTACTGAACTTTCTCACAAACTGCCTGATACTGATACTTCTGTACCAGTGGACATTTCAGTAACAAAAATATGGTGACATCTTCTTCGTAACTATTTCATCATTCTGGGGGATCTGAATATGTGTAGAGTGACTCCCAGGATGCTAAGCATGTGTGGGATAACTGAAAAAGTGGTAATCAGACTGAACATGTTGTATCTTGCTAGAATGAAGACCCCATAATCATTATCAAAAGATGATTTGCAAGGAAGGACTTATCCATATTATATTTTTTGATGTTGCATTTTTTTTAATTTGGTGACCTGCACAGGTACACTGAGCTGAAGCTCATTGCCAGGTATGACCCAAGGGAAGGGGAGCATGGGGAGAGGTACAGTAGAAATGTGTAAAACAAAGCAGCATAAAAATACAGAGTAAAATATAATTTGAATTAGCAAGTCCCTTTCTTGCGATTCACCATGGAGGAGTACTAAAGTGGTTATCCTGTGTCATGAAATTATGGATACTTTAAGTTTCTGATTGTCTAAGACTGAGCATTACAGTCCTTGCCTTTTATCCTTCAAGCACATCCTCTTTGCAGCTACAAAGGAATGGGGGATCAAAGTGGAACGTGTGGAGTTAAGGGATGTTAAACTTCCACAATCCTTGCAGAGAGCAATGGCGGCTGAGGCAGAGGCAACCAGAGATGCCAGAGCCAAGGTACAGTACATTTGTATTTAAGGTGCACTAGGCATTTACACTATCATATAGAACTCCAATAATTTTGTTTTCAGTAGTTCTTAACATTTTCAGCCTAGGCAACAATGTACTGAAATATCGAGCAAGTATAACATAGAGATAAAGGGATAGTGGTTGGGTTTATGAGATAATAACTGGGCTGGGATGAATTTAAGCTGAGTCCATAGGCTGAGGTATTTATTAACACCTCAGTCCAGTTATTAATGACTAATACCTCAGCCACTATATGATTATAGCTATTATACTGTAAAACAAAAACATGGAAAAAGTTTTAAAACTGAGTGCCACAGTTAGGCATGGGCTACCCATTGGGTAACTGGTTTGGGTAGTGCCAGTATCGCCTATTTTTGGCTTGGTAGGGTAGTTCAGGTAATGTACCACCCTACCTGACATAACAGTATAATTCTTGGGTCAGGTAATTTGACACGGGTAATGGGTAAAGGACTTGGGAAACAGGCATTAAGGGCAGCCTGTGGGGTCCTTCACAGAACGTACAGTGGAATTGGAGCACATGACACCAGGCTTACCCCTGATTGGGCAGTGGTGTCTAAAGGGCAGTGCTCCATCTGCTGTGAGCCTGTGTGATGCAGAATCTAGCTGGCAGCAGTCTTGGAAGCAGCTTCATGGGTGCTCACTATGCAGCACAAATCACAGCTGAAAAGTGTTGACTTGTCTTGAAAAGTTGATTGAAATTAAAACCTACATTAACAGTACACAAAGGAGCAAAGGGAAAAATAGTGTGTGTGTGTGTGTGGGGGGGGGGGCTGAAATGATCTCAGCCAGGGGGAGAGGGGATCAGCCTCAGTTGAGGCGGTGGTGCTGGGGAGAGAACAGAGAAGGAGCAAGGTGGGAGAATAAACATAGACAAAACAGAAGGCAGCTGGTTTGAAATTAATTATTGCACTGTTTGTTAGGTGCCCCTGAGCCCTGTCATTTATTGCTGTGACAGTCTCAGCTACACTGTCTGTCTCTGCAGCATAGTGAAATCCTTAGAAGGAGCAAGGTGGGGGAAAGACATAGACAGAAACATAAGATAACTGCTATGAAATAAGAGTATTGCACTGTTTGTTAGGTGCCTCTGAGCCCTGTCATTTATTGCTGTGACTTAGTCAACACACGGTCTGTCTCTGCAACATATTAAAATCCTTTTGTGGCTGTGCACTATTTGTGAGGTGCCCCACCAGGCCTGAGCCCTGTCATTTATTACTGTGACATAGTCTGCTACACTGTCTGTCTCTACAACATAGTGAAATCCTGTTACGGCTGTATTACTCTATTTGTGAGGTGCCCCTGAGGCCTGAGTCCTGTCATTATTACTGTGACATAATCAACAACACTGTCTGCCTCTGCAGCAGTTAGTGAAACAATATACTTTCAATGCTGGATCTACTATGTCTTGCATTTTCCATCAAAGTCTACTTAAAGGAAGCACATTGCTGCTGCACATGCAACTGTTAATGATATGGACAACATGAATCATAGCACTAATGAGGAACATAGCGACAATAATAATATCACCAGAACTGGCACTAAATGTCCTGAACAGAAAAGCATGTTAGCAATGTAATAATAGTAGAGTTACAGAAAGAACTGACAGGAGTTACTTGTAGAGGTACTAATCATTTTGCTACATGTGCCAAGATACTTTCAGCTGTTGCAGCAGCATGCAAGGAGGCATCCTCCTCAAATATAAGCTCAGATGCTGAGCCAGTGAGTGCTGACAGAGATGGTGGTGATTGTGATATCAGCTTCCAGTTCTTCTGAATTTTGTGGTGATGATGTCAGCAGTTTTGATGAGGGGGTAGGAGAGGATGCCACTGTAAGGCATGAGAGACAAGTACAGAAAAAAAAGTCATATGCTAAACATAAGAATTAGAAGATGAGTATGAATGAGAACAATTAATCTCAACAAGGAAATGGCAGTGTAGGGTTTCCTCCAGGTCCCTTGACTGTACAAGAAATAGTGCCAGGCACCATGGCACAAAACAAAAAAAGGTAAATCTTTAGTATATAATTTATTTGCTGCAAAATAATCTTGAGGTTTTTGACTGTAATGATAAAGCATGGCTGCATTGGTGAGTTTGAGATTATTGATGATCACAAAGCTGGGAAAATTGTTGTTAATCTCACTGGTACTCTAAACACATGTGGGCCATTATCAGCCCCAGAACTGATGTTCAACTGAGAGAGCCATGGAAACGGCAGAACAACTTGCTGCCGTCTTGTCAGTTTGGCTACATACTGCTGACCACCTCAGGTGGCATCACGGACCATGAAGAAGCCAAGCAAAAACACACAGGAGGTAAGATCCTGTGATTCTTTTTCTAAACATGTAAAAACAGGCGTACAAATAAACATATACAAATGGAAGCAATAAGTGACATTGAATTGGGTCAACAAAAGCTAAATAAATAAATGTGTCCTTGCAGTTTTTCCAGACAAACAGATTGTTTTCTGACACCATCAAGTACTGGAAAATCCCAAAGTAGTACTCCATGTGAAAAAGGCATAAAAAATACATTCCCCCAAAATTTAAAATATCTCATCAACTAACATTCAAAGTGTTGCACGAACATCAAAATTTGCCGGCAAGCATCAAACATGCCAGCTGTTAAAGATCAGATACACACATATTTCATAAAACGCTTGAATTCACTTGAATTTACATCCCTGTGTCATGATTAGTGTTTCCTGAAAATATCATACTGTTCGGTTTTGTGGTTTTCTTTAAATCAGCATATGTTAATATGCTCTGCAGTAACTGAAAACAGTGAAGAAACAGTGAAGATTTTTCTGTCCCTGTCAGTGAACAATGACATCATACTTGTCCAGCCTGCTGCTTCTGCAGTTAAGTCCCTGACTGACTAAATAAGCGATAGCATTTCCAAGTTAAAGCAGTCTGTAGAGCTAATTGTTTTCACTCAGAGTTTGTTATTCACCCATCTGGTTGTGTTTAGAGAGATATGCTTAAAATCTATCTTTCTGTTCTCACAAAAAGTTGATCACTTGGGGTTCAGTGCTGACTTGCAGTGGTATGAATTAATGCCTGTGAGAAATTACCATGCTGCCCCAGGCCACCAAAGGTGGGGCTTTTGCTGCACCCTGCTACCCACTTCCACTGCCCCAAATGGGCAGAGCTGCTGCACCACATACACCCCGTCACACAGTCAAGGCTGCTATACCCCGTTGCCCCACTGTGTCCTGCACCAGAGTCAAGGCTTCTGCACTAGGCTGTCCTCTGGCACCACTGTGCCCTTCTGCACCATAGAGCCTCTTGCCACCATAGTTAGAGTTGTTGCACCATGCTGCTCCATGCCACTAGAGTCAGATCCTTTGGTACACTGTCCAAACTAGCCAAAGAAAAAACCAAAAATATTTTCATCTTGTGTTACAGGGTGGGGGACAGAGGGTAGCAGAGTGTAGCAGCCTCAGCTGTTTGTGCAGGAGGCAACAGGGTGCAGGAGACCTGACTGTATAGAGAGGACAGTGGGGAGCAAGTTGCAGCAGCCTCAAATGGGGGGGCGAGAGATGGGGATTTGGGGGGCAGGAAAGGGGAAAGCAGAGAGCTGATGCCTCAACTGTCAGGCAGGAAACAGGGGCATCAGAATGCCATATAGTATTTCTAGTTATACACATATATGAAGTATTGTCACATAGAAACCCTCAAAGAACTGAATTTTATGAGTTCATACAGTACGTGTTCCTGAAATAGCAGAGTGTGGCAGACATGCATTTATCAATCTGACATGTAAACGAAATTGTTATCACATGAACATGTTTATTGAGGCTACATTAAATACATGCTGCTTCTATGAATTAATGGAATGTAGATTTTTTTTATATCCATTAAACAACCCTGTGTTATATAGCCATAATAGAATGAAAAGTTCTGATGACAGAAAACTGACAGTTGTGATACAGAAAATGTTATGTCTCACGGACATTCATTCATACCACTTCAGTTCAGCACTGAACCTCAAATGATCAACTTTTTATGAGAACAGAAAGATAGATTTTAAGCTAATCTCTCTTAACACAAACCAGATGGGTTAGTAACAAACTTTGAGTGGAAACAATTAGCTCTACAGGCTGCTCTAACTGGAAACTGCAACAGATTATTCAGTCAATCAGGGACATAAGTGCTGAAGCAGCAGGCTGGACGAGTATGATGTCATTGCTCACTGACAGGGACAGAAATAACTTCACTGTTTCTTTCATTTTCTGTTACTGCAGAGCACATAAACAGATGCTGATTTAAAGAAAACCACAAAACCAAACAGCATGATATTTTCAGGAAACACTAATCATGACAACAGGGATGTGAACTCAAGGGAATTCAAGCTTTTTATTAAATGTGTGCATTTGATTTTTAAATAGAGCCTTTGCAGAGCTGTTGGCCGATTGTCAGCTCCCTTTTGCTTTTGTTGCCCAATAAGGTTTCCTCAAGTTCATGAACCAGACTGAACAATGGTACACCGTTACCTGTCAAACATATTTCTCGAAAAGACTGTTCCACAGTTGTATGACTTGGTGTGTACTGATGTAATTAAGCAATTGAAACACTCTGAGGTGAAGCAGGTTCACATAACTACAGATATATGGACTAGCAACCATACAATTGACTACATGACTGTTACAGCTCAATGCACAGGTTTTCAGTCAGAAAGTAATAATCGCCACTCTACTGTAAGCAGTAGGAAGCAGGCTGTATTATATGTCACCAGTTTTGTGGAAAACCACACTGCTGTGAATATTTTGCAGGAGCTGCACAAACCATTCCAGAAATAACTTACTCTGTATACCTTATCTCCAGGGTTCATAATGTCAAATTTTTTAGTTTATTTATTTGAATATTCGAAAACAACCTTTGAATAAGAACTCTATTACAAAGGTGCCACATCAGAAACACAAAACATACAATGCAGACATGATTTTGTACAATAAAAAAGATTACAAGCATGTAGTTTCTTCAGGAACAGGAGTCTTACAGTGGGATGCCAAAGTTCAAAATATAGAAGATTCAAGCATCAACATTAAAAGACTACAGCATGGAATTCATGTGGTGCAGCCCCGGGAGTGCCTTGTGAAATTATAGCATTGAGTTCAAAATGTAGAAGAATCAGGCAAGAACATGAGAAGAGTACAGCATAGAGTTCAAGTAGTGCAGCCCTGGGAGGGCCTTGCCAGATTATAGCATTGAGAGAGAGGAATGGACAAATCTTAAATAGACGAGGGTAACAGGAGTGGACAACAGAAGGGGTGGGGTGGAGATGTACTGTTGTATGGGAGGGTGGAGATTCAGAAATACCTCAGCCAAATATATAGCAGTGTCTGGAGGGAAGGGAACTAGACGAGGGCAGAGACAGTTATGAGAAGATGGGGAGAGTTAGGAAGAGGAAGCGAGGGAGGGGAGAGAGAGAGAGGAGAGGGAGGGAGGGATGAGAGGGAGAGACAGTGAGAGAGAAAGGGAGAAAGAGAGTGAGAGAGAGAGAGGAAAGAGGTATAACGTGTGGGAGAGGGTGAAAGAGCGAGAGAGAGGAGGTGAGAGAGAGACGGAGGAAAGGAGGTAATGCAGTAGAGAGAGAGAGAGTGAAAATAGTAAATTAGTGTACTGGAAGTGGATGGGAGCTGGAGGGGTAGCACTGGGAGAGAGGGTCAGTGCGTCAGGAGGAGTGGACTGAGTTGAAGGCTGTGGGGATGTCCCAGAGTACAGTGAGCAGGTGTACTTGAAGGGTAGATCAGTTCTAGCATTCACATATGCTTCTGCTTAATAGAAACTGCTTCACTTCAGATTTAAAGGCCCAGAGGTTTACAGTGTTTTGTGCAGCTGCTGGGATCTCATTAAGCCAAAATGTGACTCTGTAGGAGAAAGAGCATTGTCCCAGAGCAGTCCTACAAAAGGGACACTTAGTGGGTTAAGCTCTGTACTCCTGGTGTTGTACTTGAAATTGGCTACCGTTATCAACTCAGATGCAAAGTGGGGTCTGTCCGAGCATGGCCTTCCTCCCTAGGAGGCAGGTTTGGTATCTGATTCTGTTACAGAGAAACAGCAGGTTGGATTGCTCATAAAGTGCACAAGTGTGCGTAAGGTGGCCCACATTTAGTAATAATCTGCATGCCTTGTTTAGGGCTATAACTACTCTCTTGAGTGCCGTATCAGTGGTCGCTCCATAAACCACCAGTCAGTAATCTACAATGGAGAGAATGGAGCTGGACATGGAGAGCTGGAGGTTGTTCAGTGAAAGGTTTTTCCTGTGCCTAAACAGGATGCCCAGTTTGGTATTCATTGCCTTCACCACCATGTCTATGTGCTGCCCAAAGGAGAGGGTGTCATCAATCAAGACGCCCAGGTAGTTGAAGTAGTGCACCTATTCTAGTGGGCCCAATCTGTTATTTGTGATTGTCAGGACAGGGTACCTCCTCTTAAGCTGGGAGCTCAAGAGGATCATTGTTTTTGTTTTTTTATAGTTAAGTAATAACTGTTGAGAGCTGAACCAGGTCTCCAACTGTTGGAAGGCAGTCTGCAACTCAGCCTGTAGATGCTCAATGCCGGAGTGACTGCTAAGTATGACAGCATTGTTGGTGTATAAAATAATTTTACTAGTGCAGGCCTCCAGAAAAGCGTTCAGAAATAAGCTGAATAGCAGGGGTCCCAAGGTGGACCCTTGGGGAACTTCCAGAGAGGCTTCTTTGGAATCAGATACTGATTGGCCTATTTTGATTCTTTGGGATCTAGATGATGGATAATCTTTGAACCACAGGACAGCATATGGGGCTATTCCAAGGGTTCTCAGTTGATTCAGGAGGAGGGGTGGCTAACCGTATCGAAGGCCTTTGTTAGGTTAATAAAGATCGAGCCAACCAGCTTACCCTCATCTAAGGCCTTATGTACATTATCAGTGAAATCCACCAGAGCTGTTGCATTGCTATGTCTCTTTCTGAAACCATGCTGCTAGGGACATTATAACTGGTATTTCTGGACGTAATCATGACTTAGTCTGCCACTATCCACTCCAGTGCTTTGGATGGGGAGAGAGAATAGAGATGGGCCTATAGTTTGAAGTGAGAGTCCTGCCCCCACTCTTGTGAACTGGGGTCACCAGCGCTTGTTTCCAGAGAGATGGGAGTTTAGCTTGTATGAGAGACTTATTAAATATTTTGGAGATGGGAACTATTAGCACATCGATTGCTAGAGCTACCGACTTCATGTCGATGTTATCGTTACCCATCCTGGTTTTACCCAAGACCTTTTTTACATACCCATGGCTTCTTTAACTGTCACACTCTTAAAGTAGAAGTTGAGGTGATGTTTAGGCATAGGTATGCTGTTAAGGTCCACATCAACTAGCTTAAAGTACTCAGCCTGGAGAACAGAGCTTAGATCCATAAAGGTGGAATTGAATTCTTTGGCAATGGTGAAGGGATCCATTGAGTTAGAACTGTTGAATATTGAGCAATAAAGGTTGTTTTTTATTATCTTTCCCTGTGAGTTCCTTTAGATTTTCCCAGACTCTCCTCCCATTCCCCCAGTTACTTTCTATTTGATTCCTGCAGTAATTGGCCTTAGCACTCCATATGAGTTGAGTGCATTTGTTTCTGGCAGTCCTGTACTTCTGTAGATCATTATATTTCCCTGTAGCCCTTGCTCTACTCCACAGATTATCCCTGGCCCTCATGAGATCAAGGAGTTCACCGGTAATCCACCCATTGTTGTAACCACAGGATTTCCTTTTTTGGCTGGGGCGTAGTTGTCACAAACCATGTTAAACTTGTCAATAAAGTACTGTAGTGCTTGGTCGAGGTCCTGTAGAATATCAAAAGGAGGCCAGTCGATCTGGGAAAGAGCTTCTTTGAACACGGTAAGCTGCCCTTTTCTCAACCTTCTTCTTTTCACTAAGATTGGTGAGCTTTTTAAATTTATTGGACCACTTGCAGGTGATTGGGGAGTGGTCGCTCAGAGAGTCTGAGAGCACAGAGACTAGCCCTCCTATACTCCCACATGCTATCAGTGACCACTCCCCTGTCCTCTGCGCCTGGACCAGTAAGGCCCCAATGTCCCCCCCCCCCCCGAAAATGATCCTACAATGAAAGCTTGTCCCGTAAACTTGCACTCCTAAGAGCCCACCTCCACATGCTCGACTGGTCATTCATCACAAATACCCTTGATCAGACAGAGCCCTAGATCTCTTCATTCTTTCATTTAACTCTATCTGTGACATGTTCACACCACTTAACAAAAGGATGGTCAAAGGTTAACCCAGCGCCCTGGATCTCCGACTACCTACTGGCCCTCATGCAGTCCCGTTATTCCCTATGGCACCTCTCTAACGAGTCTGGCCTACCTTCTGACAGCCAAAAGTACAGGGAGGCCCGGAACCAATGCACATGGTCCCTACGCAAAGCCAAGGTCGAGTATTACAAATCTGCTCTAACTTCTACCTGGGGTTCAGGGCACAGATTCTGGAACAATATTAAGGACATCTGTGGCAAAGCCGCCAACCATGCCCCCACGCAAATCTTGATTGAAGGGGGCCTGACCTCCGTCCCCACTCGGAATGCCACTGCATTTAACACCTTCTCCAACCCCAGCCACATCCTTCCTAGCCACTTCTCTGATCCTCCACCTGTCTCAGACACCAACTCACACCCAGCGCACCCCCCATTACACCTCCTGTGCATCTCCCCCAGATCTGCAGAGCCTTACCTCAAAAAGGCCATAAGCCACTACCAATACAGTGGTGACTCCTTAGACCTGAGACTGCTCTGGCTCACCCTCCATGAGGTGCTAATCCCTCTCACCCATATTATAAACTAGTCTTTATGTCTTGGAAAATTCCCCTTGCGCTGGAAATCCGCCTCAATTACCTTGATATTTAAGAGCGGGGACCCCACCTCTACCAACAACTACCATCCCATCTCAATTCTCCCTTCCCTATCTAAGTTACTTGAACATATCGTCGTTGATCAGCTCACTGATCACCTAAACAAACACAACATACTTTGCAGCCAGCAACACGGCTTCCGCAAAGGACATAGTGCAACTACCGCACTTCTGGAATTCACCACCCACCTACACACCGCCCTTGACAATGGTCATCTCTCTGGTGCGGTCTTCATTGACCTCACTAAGGCATTTGACACCATCAACCACCCCCTCCTACTAGCTACTCTATCCAGAATTGGTCTGTCTTAACTCAAGATGCCCTTTGCTGGTTCACTGACTACCAGGCTGATCACTTCTAGCAAGTCAAAATTGGCACTACCTGCTCCAGTAGGTTGCTTGTCCACTCTGGCATCCCACAGGGGTCCATTCTCGGACCTCTATTATTCATCTCTTCCTTAACTTCCTCCCCCATCCTGCCCAGACAATATGCTACTCTACGCAGGTGATGCTGTCCTATTCTCCTCCAATCTGGACTCCAACCAGCTTCACCTCTCCCTCCAATATGCCTTCAGTGAGGCTGAAAAATGGTTCACCACACAGTGCCTCATCCTAAACTATAAAAAAAGCTAAAGTCAGGTACTTCTCACACCCTCAAAATGCAAGGAAGGACCATTGCCCGCCAGTCCCAACTACCAACCAGACCCCTCTAGAACAAGTGGACTCCTTTAAGTACCTGGGCATCACACTTGACCCGGGCCTTACCTTTCACCATCACATTCACCAACTGGCCACAGCCCTCAATACCCGGATCGGCACCCTCTACCAGGTCAAACACTGTCATACTCCTGACGCCCTTCAGTTAGCAGTCTCTTCCTCAGTCCTCTCCCTCCTAGACTATGGCTTGCTAATCTATAGCGCTGCCAGCTCCTCTGCGTTATCCAGGCTCTGCCTGTCCCTCAACAAAGCATGTCGCCTCATCCTGGGCTGTGATCGTCTAACCCACACATACTTTCTCTACAATGCCATGAACTGGCTTAACCTTGATAACAGAATCAATTTTCATACCTGCCTCATGGCCAAAAAGATTACCCTCGGTCTCGCCCCTGCTGGTCTCTCACCTCTAATACAACAGGCCCAGTCATGGCAGTGCACCCGTAGCTCCTGTAGGCAACTCCTCTTGGTCCCTCACTGCCACACCTCCCAGTTCCAATGGTCCTTTAGCTACCGAGCCCCTTCCTGGGTAAATAACCTACCTAATGATCTCAACAACGTGAATAGAATCGGCCTCTACAAAGCCAACCTTAGGAACCACCTGCAGTTCTCCAACCCCTGTGACAGCCACTGACCCTTGACCTGCCCCTTGATCCTTTGACTAGGGCCTTTGGCTGGCTACCCCCGGCCTCCCACCAGAAAATCTCTGAACTAGCTCCTTGGAGCTTTTGTGTGTATTCTGTTCCTTAGTCTATACTTGAACCTGCTCCCTACCTAAATGTTAAGCAATTTACCATATTTCTTGAATCATGTATGAATGCTTGTGTTCCAGCTCTGCATTACTCTGTACTGTGTTTTGCCTGTATTGACGTGGAACCTTTGAAAAGGAGTCTTTGACTCAAAGGTACTTTCCAAATCTTCAAATAAATAAATAAATAAATAAATATCCGATCCAGAGAGCTTGAGAGGAGCCAGTCTAGAAGCTAGATTTATGGTTCATTCTGGTGGGCTCGCTCATTAATTAAGATAATGGTGTCAACACAGTCAAAGCTGTCAGAAATGGCAACTACCAACACATACCCTGTCTTCATTTTTTCTTTAAAATTAGATAATTTATAGACCTTGTACATATACATAACATTCCTTCTGTGACATTTGGCCTACACACTGCTAGATTTTCAAGGAGGTTTTCTTATATCCGGCTGTGTTTTCCATCTAATTACTGTACTTCTCTACTCTGTCATCACGTGTAAAATATTTTTTTCTAATATTGCTCAGGGTACTAGAAAGTGAACTCTTTTTAAGAAACCTGCAATTTCCCTTCTGAAGAACTCTAGCTTTGAAAGCTTAAGGATTTCTGTAAATCTCTGTTGGTCCAATACAAGGTATCAAATTAGCAGTTTTGTACATCTTAAATGGAAACAGAAATGTTGAAAACCTGTTAGGGCTTGCTAGGAAAATATGTGGGCATGTCAACCACTCTGTAAAAGCATAAAAAATCCGGAAGGGGCTGCAAAGGTCAGACAACTTACCACTGCATACATTAAAGCAGGAAATTCCAACTCACTGGAATGTAACATTTTACATGTTGGAAAGGCTTCATGAACAGAAAAAAGCTGTACATGATTACACAATGCAAAATCAAATGGGTAAAGTAGACATCATGCTCAGTTCCACCAGCTGGAGTCTACTTGAATCTTTGGTCATCTCATTGGAGCCATTTGAGGCTGCCACGCATGATGTCAGTGCGGACAGTGAAACTCTGAGTCAAATTCTTCCTCAAATAAGATTTCTTCATATTTTTCTTGCTGACATAAAGAAAGACTTTCAGACAAAAGCAGACACCACTACTGTCATGCTGGCAGATGACTTGAGTCTCAGATTGACTAATCAGAGAATAAATGCCATGTTTAAGAATGACACCTGTGTGTTGGCTACGTTGCTAGATCCCCGGTTCACCACTGCCACCATGCCAGTCATATGTGCACACTACTCATAGTTTTGTCAATCATCAGTTTATTATGTATGATGTCTGCTATGAGTATAATTTTTTGAAACAGCAGCTGCCTCACTCAGATCAGCTGTGCCTCCCATACCAGTGTCAGCAATGCCCACCATGGACATCATTTTTAGAAACAGGAGCAGGATCAGTAAGAGCAGATGCACCTCTCATACCTACCTCAGTAATGCCCACCATGGGTATAACCTTATGGAAACAGCAGCAGGCTAACTCAGAGCACCTCCACCTCTTCTACCTGCATCAGCAATGCTAGGGTATAATTTCTGGAAACATCAGCAGGCTCAATCAGAGCAGCTATGCCTCTCGTACCTACCTCATAAATTACTGGGTTCGGGGCACCTAACAAACAGTGTAATAGTATATAGCCTTTGGTCAAAAACAATCTTTCACATTTTTGCTATTGCCAGGGTACAGTAATAGGGTAGTAACTACCCGACCTGAACTACTCATTTTTCATTAGGTTTTTTTAGGGTTATTTCAGGTAGTTAAGAGGTACCTGTGGGTAACAGTTTGCATCAGGTAGTTCAGTACTCGCCCATGCCTAGCCACATTGTCTCTCTATATGGCGCTTCAGAGCATCAGTGAGAAAACTAAAATTGTTCAGCAGTTTTTCATGGATTTAGTTAGTCTTAGCCAATCAGGACACAGGAATTTGCATACAGTCCCATTATGGAATCCCAGTACAGTTATTGTAGATTACACGATTGGTAGTAATGGTAGCAAGTCAGTATGTCACCAAAAGAGCTGTGCATAACAAACAGTGCTGTAGAAATGGTGAAAACAATTATAGCGACGGGTATAATAGTGGTAGGGAATTATCACTACCCCTGTCATTGTATGGGCAGATTAGGATGGGATAAAGCAGCTGTAGGTGCAGTGCCTGTTCAAGCTGCTCCCGTGTTGGAGTGGCAAAGGCATTAACGCCTGGTGGAGTGGGAGACATGGGGACAAAGGTTTGGTTCCCTGTCTCCTGGTCTTGGAAAACATTTTTAAAACTAACTTTTCCCCCCTCCCAAGTTTCTCCCCATCCTTGAAGTCCACACCCCCCTTCAGAGTTGATTATATTAAGTCCAATTGGGTGTGGGTGATGGAGACCCCACGAGGGGGGTGCAGCGTCTGCAGTCCCTACAAAATATAAAAATCTGTACTGTCACCCAGAGTGACATTGTGGTGGATTTGTTGTGGTCGGTGTGTTAACCGACCTTTTTTTGCTTGTGGCATTGTGTACTGCACTGTTATTGTATATGGGGTTATGACCCATGCCAGTAGTAATAATGCAGTGTCCAGATTGGCTGAGAGGGTTCGAGATCCATGGTCTTATAGAGAGACAACTGCCCTGTTGGGAACCCTTCCAGCAACCAGGATACAGGACCCTTACATATTGTGTCTCAGAAATATTTTAAAAAAGGTTTGAAAGGTGAAACACCTTCACACCCCTAACCTGGCATAAAAGTAGAAAAAGTAATCATTTACTAGTTTAAACTTCCCAACAGCACACCATAAACAGCAACAAGGTTAGTTACTATGAAATGATATGTCACTGCATTTCTCACCTTTTGTTTCTCTTTTTAGGTTCTGGTTGTGGTAGGCCTGTAAAATGCCAGTCTGTATGTCTATTTGCTCCCAAATTGTGCCACATTGTCACCTGCCCCCTTGCACAGCTCAGCCCCACCTGCCCTGCAGCCAGCAGCTATGCTGTGGTTCAACTGGCCAATAGGACTCATTGTTCCCTCTACTCACCCATCCCTGCTTAGTCAGCCACCTGTAAATAGCCAAAGTAAATATTAAAAAAAAAATGTTGCTTTTGTTCCAGTCAGATGCCAATTGCTGGCATTGTTTTCTGGTACAGTTGCTTCCCTCTACCCCACACTCACTCTGTCAGCTGTCCACAAGGTGCAGATTTCTTCTTACTCAACCACCCTCTCAATTTGTCACCCAACTTCACCAACACCCATGACAACAGCACTTGGGAGGACGTTATAGAAACAGAGACACAAATCAAAAAATGCCAGGCCATCTTAAATGGACAGGCAGTCCAGCAGCAAACAGTCTTTATCTCAGTATCTCAACATTTTGCAGCTTCCGACTCTCTCAAACAAAAACTGTGGTTGATTGAGCACTCAAGCCGTACTCTTTCTCCAGCATCACTCTTTCCCTTTCAGTGCGCCAACTAGAATACAGGCAAATACACACTCTCTCTGTCTCATAAAAAAAATGAAAATCAATAAAAGCCAACAGAAAACATGTTTTTAATGTCTTAATAAAAAGTAAGTAAAAATAAGTAAGTAAATATTTTTCTCATGTTTGTCAGTACAAGTAGAAGAAACATGAACATGGTTATATCCCAATTGAGCCACAAGGCTCATTTACAGTGGGTACCATAGTAGAATAAAGATTCATATGTTGAAGAATATATAATAAATAATAAAAATAATTTTATTTATCAAGTGCAATTCAAATATCAAAGTGCTGTACAAGCATAAAATCATAGAACTTTAAAACACAAATTAAAATCCAAAATACTCAAATAGACAATTCTCAGTAGTTCACAAAAGCAAGACTAAATAGATGGGTTTTTAGTGCTATTTTAAAGCTCTCCGTGATCCATCACTCTCAAACCCGATGAGGTAGAGAGTTCTACAGGGTAGCAAACGAGTGAGCACCAGATGTATTAAGCTGCATCTTGAGAACCTCAAACAATCCTTCGTTGGTGGAATGGAGGGGGCGGTGGGGCATAGAAGCTCTTGCAGGTAACTTGGGTCTTGTCTGTGTAGGGCTCTGTAGGTCAGCAAGCCGACCTTAAAGGTGATCCGCCATTGCACTGGCAGCCAATGCAGCACATGCAACACAGCAGTAATAAGGCTACATCAAGAAAGCCCAGTCAGTAGCCTGGCTGCAGCATTCTGCACTAACTGCAAACAGCAGATATCAACACCTGGTAGCCCTAGATAGAGAGCATTGCAGTAATCCACATGAGAGGTCACAAAGCCGTGGACCAAAGTTGGAAGGTCACCAGGCAGAACCAGGTGCCGAATCTGAGTGATATTCCTCAGATGGTAAAACGAGGTCTTGATCACAGATGACATCTGAGACTTCAAGATCAGTCCCTTGTCAAGGATAATGCCCAAGCTACGCACCTGTTCAGAAGTCTTCAGCTAGCAGCTATCCAGTACCAGA
Source organism: Neoceratodus forsteri (assembly GCA_016271365.2). Taxonomy (NCBI): domain Eukaryota; kingdom Metazoa; phylum Chordata; order Ceratodontiformes; family Ceratodontidae; genus Neoceratodus; species Neoceratodus forsteri. Next base: position 625,213,702 of record CM057458.1, on the reverse strand, counting down.
CCAGATGCTCGCCCTGCCGAAGACCCCTCTACTCAGTGACCCAGGTCCACAACCAAAACTTCATTCTTGTCAGAGTTCAGCTTCAGCCAGTTGGCACATATCCAGTCTTGGATCTCGGACAGGCAGGTGTTAAATACCAAGAGCACAACATCTTGGCTGGGTTGAAAGGACATGTACAGCTGAATATCATCTGCATAGCAGTGAAAACTCAGTCCGTACCACTTTACAATGTCCCCCAGTGGCAACATGTACACCACGAACAACACGAGGGAAAGCACATAGCCCTGTGGGACCCCACATGGCAGGGAGGAAGTATCAGAGGAAAGATCCCTAAAACTACTCTCTGTGACCTGCCAGTGAGGAAAGACAGGAACCACCTGATGACTTTAGCAGACAGTCCACAGATCAGCCACAGGCACTCTAGCAGTACCCCATGGTCCACGGTGTCAAATGCCACCGAGAGATCAAGGAGGACCACAGACTCTCGCAATAAGGATGTCATTGAACACCTGAACAAGGGCAGTCTCGGGTACTGCACCTTTTCCTGAAGCCTGACTGGAAGGGATTTTAGATGTCATGGATGGCAAGATGATCCTCCAGCTGCAGCACAATCACCTTCTCAATAATCTTACCCACAAAGGGAAGGTTAGAGATGGGCCTGTAGTTGGCAAGACAGTCTGGGTCGAGAGAAGATTCCTTTAGAAGGGGCATCACCACTGCCTCTTTCAAAGAATCAGGGAATTCAACATTCAAACAACATGAAGTCTTGCTATATTCTGAGATATGCAGTTAGGTCCTGCCTTTCAACTGCCCCAGAGAACAAAGAGTTAAACTTTCCATGGCCAACATGGAATGTTCACCACGAGCTCGGTTGAAGCCCCTGTCTGCTGTTGTTTAAACTCCAACTGTCAGATTCTTTACTCCGCCTCACTGAACAGTCGCTCTGGAGATTTCTCCTTTGCGCGGTTCAAAAAAGTCGGTTAAAGTGTCGTTTTCCGCTTGGTTTCTGCCAAATTGCTGCTACTGAATCTGTCGGTTTAAGTCTCTGTCTGTGGTACCATGAGTACTAGATAGGTTTTCTATTAAGTTTCTGTGTGGAACTTGTAAATTGTGGATCGGTTAGGCTGAACCGATCAGTTCAGGCAAAAAAGTTTGTGAGTTTACTTAGAGTGTGGTAACTGGTCCGTATCGGTTCTAAAAAACCCGGATTTTTATTACGTTTTTTTCCAAGACCCGTAACATGGTCAGGAACCGATAGGGGAGTCTTGCCAGGTGGATTGCCGAAAAAAGGGTACGTTTTGGATAGGATTGGCCATGTTTGAGAAACCCAAGAAAAAAAACGGACCCACTGGGTTTCAACACTGCAGTGTGTGTGGGGAAGTCTTTGCTAAGGCTGATCTCCACACCACCTGTGTTTATTGTCTGGGGTTTGACCACCTCGATTCAGACTGCCAAATTTGTAAGAATTTTCCCAAAGCTACCCTGGAAAAAGAGATTAGGTAGACTGAGGGAAAGGGAGGCCGAGAAGTCAGCTGACCCGGATGGTCAGCCCGGTTCAGTTCCAACTGCACCAGAAGGAGTGCCCTCTGACCAGGGCGATACTTCTTCGGGTAAAAGGAGAGCCAATTCTGAGGAGTCGGTTCCGGTAAAAAGAAAAAGAAAAGATAAATCAGCCGGTTCGGATCCAGAAATTCATACTCCGACCGCTGATGAGATAGCCAAGGCGATAAGAATAGTGCAATCGCTTACTTCGGTTCCAGCCGAACCGGCACCATCTGGCAGGGGTTCGGTTCGGATGGTTCCCCGGTTCCAGATTACACCTTAGAAGAATTTTATTAACCGGATGAGGAGGAGGAGGGAGAGTATGAGGATGATGATGGTGATTATGAAAGTCTGGATATGCCTATTGACCCGGACATCTCCACAGACAGATCTTCAGGTGTTTCTCCTCCTAGGCTTTCTGAGTCCCCTTCCCACTTTATCTTGTACAAAAAAGTGGCTGAAACCCTCCAGCTTCCTATGGAAGAAGCAGTAGAGGATCAGGAGGAGCCTGATTTTGTTGAAATGATGGACATCCCAGAGTCCAAGAGACTGTCTATTCCCCCCCATAAATCTTTTGGGAAACAGACAAAATTCTTAAGACTCCTAACTCCATTCCTCCTGTGGACAGATGAATGTACAAGAGGTATACTCTTTCACGCTCAGACATGGAGTTCCTTTCTCAGCAATGTAGCCATGTTGGGGTAGTGCAGGCTGCTGCCTGTGATAAGGCAAATATCCCCTTGGCATAAGGACTCCAGGAGGATTGATGCCATGGCAAAGAAACAGTACATGGCAGCATCTTTGGGACTCAGGCAGGCTAACTATATGGCCTACACAGCTAGATACCAGAAGTCCAGATGGGACACTGTGCTGGCTCTGGCTAAACAGGCCCCTGACCAGCTTGCCAAGGAGCTGCAGCAGGTGGCTGCAGATGGGACTGAGGCATCCAAAGTGCAATTTCATGCTGCTGTGGACTCCAATGATGTTTCATCAAGAATCATGGCTACATCTGTGGCTCTTTGGAGGATGGCTTGGCGCAGATGTACTAGCCTATCATAGGATACCCAGGCTAAGGCCATGGATTTCCCTGTTATTGGTAATTCTTTGTTTGGGGAGCAGACAGAGAACTACATGAAAAAGATGGACGAGTACAGGACCACTTACAGGAGTGCTCAGGCCAAAGAAAGGCAAGCCACTCCTCAAAGGCAGCAGTCCAGGGGTAGGCCTTTCCAAAGGCCTTTTTACCAAGCTCAGGTCTCCTCTTCTTATTCTCAGAGGAAGTTCTTCAGAGGGAGAGACAGATGGGGGATGAGCAGGCCTGCATCCACCCCTCAGCCTAAAGCCCCTGCCAAGCAGACACCCTGATGGGTCTGCCCGGGCCGATTCTCCAATACCAGTAGGGGGCAGGCTGGCTTACTTTGTCCAGGACTGGAAGTCTCTGACATCAGACAAGTGGGTCCTGAAAGTAGTAAGCCAGGGACTGGTTCTCAGCTTCAAAAAATTTCCCAAGATGAGAACCAGATCCTTTCCACCTGCAAATCCATCAGAGACCCTTGCCTTAGAGGCAGAGGTTTCTTCCCTCCTAGCTCTCCGAGCCATAGAGGGTTCCCACCCTACACAAGGGCAAAGGATTGTACTCCAGGTACTTCCTAACCCCCAAAAAGACAGGAGAATGACGGCCCATCCTGGACCTAAGATATCTGAACAAACACCTTTTAAAACCAAAGTTCAAAATGGTGACTCTGGGAATAATGCTTCCCTCTCTAAGGCCGAGGGACTGGCTAGCCTCCCTGGACCTCAAAGATGCCTGTTTTCACATTCCCATAAGGTGCTCTCACAGAAAGTACTTCAGGTTTGAGTTGCCCTCAGGCCACTATCAATTCAGAGCAATGCTCTTTGGCCTAACATCAGCCCCAAGGGTTTCCACAAAGTGCCTGGCAGTAGTGGTTGCTTTCCTAAGGAGAAAAAAGATCTCCATCTTCCCATACTTGGACAACTGGCTCATAGTGGGTCAGTCTCCAGACCAAGTCAAGTCACATTTGCAAATAACTCAGCAAGTGCTCACTTCCTTAGGATTCCTTCTCAACCTTCGAAAGTCAGTTCTCGAGCCAGTACAGCTCCTCACCTTCATAGGGGCGGAGCTGGATACAGTAAGGGCAAGAGCCTTCCTTCCCCTGGACAGGGCAAGGACCCTTATGGAACTGGCCTCTTCATTCACCCTACAGGTGTCTTGACCAGCAAGGCATTTCCTTCAGCTTCTGGGCCACATGGCAGCTTCCACAGCAGTGGTCCAGGGAGCAAGATTCCAGATGAGGGACATTCAGTTCCACTTAGAAGCCTTCTGGTCCCAAAGAAAGGATTCCCTTACCAAACTAGTCCCAGTGACTCGAACCCTGATCCAGGCCTTGCAATGGTGGCAGGATCAGGACAATTTGAAACAAGGAGTTCCTTTTGTCACTCAGTCTCATTCAGTGATACTCATCACAGATGCTTCCCTGCTGGGCTGGGGAGCCCATCTGGGGGATCTTACCACCCAAGGGCTGTGGTTGCCTCAGGAATCTCTGATTCACATCAATCTCTTGGAACTTAAGCAGTGTTTCTGGCACTGCAAGCCTTTTCCAAATCTGTACAGAACAAGGTGGTCCAGGTCAGAACAGACAACACCACCACCATGTGGTACATCAACAAGCAAGGGGGCACTCAGTCTACGGCCATGTGCAGAAGCAATGAAGTTGTGGTCCCTGGCCTGTTCACTGAAAATCTCTCTGATAGCAGTTCACCTCCCTGGGAAGGACAATGTCCTAGCAGATGCTCCCAGCAGAATATCCCAGGGCCATCACAAATGGACCCTAGATCCCCTAGTTTTGAAAGTGATTTTTTCAAGATGGGACACTCCACAGATAGATCTTTTTGCAGCCCCAGACAATCACCAACTTCCTCTCTTTTGTTGCAGACCCCCAGTCTTGGGCTCAGTCCCCCTGGATGCTCTGATCCTGAATTGGGAAGGGAAATTTCTGTATGTTTTCCCCCCCTTCCCTCTCCTGTTCAAAGTGTTAGTCAAGAAAAGGTCACAACCATGCAAAGTGATTCTGATTGCTCCAGACTGGGCCAGACAGCCCTGGTACCCCCTGTTGCTGTCCTTAGCAGTCCGCCTTCCCCTGTCTCTTCCCAGGAATTACAACCTATTGACATCCTCTCAGGGGAGGATTTGGTACCCGAAAATCAGGTCTCTCAATCTCAAGGCATGGCTCTTGAAGAGTTAGAATTTGCTGATCTGCATCTTTCCCAAGGGGTTCTGGATATCCTTAAGGCTTCTCGAAAGCCTTCCACCAGAAAGACTTACAATTCCAAATGGAAAAGGTTCACTATTTGGTGTTCTAAGAAGAATATTTTTCCAGAGTCTGCTGGGTTGCCTACGGTTCTGGACTATATGTTCCATCTCAATGGCCTAGGCTTTAGGCCAGCTACACTTAAAGTGCATTTGGCAGCTGTTTCTGCTTTCCTGTCAGTAGGCAAGCCCTCTCCTCTGTCAGCCCATCCTGTGTTTTGTAAGTTCTTTAAGATATTGCTGCACACCAATCCCCCCTTCAGGGACCCTGCTCCTGCTTGGGACCTTAATGTTTGCATTGCTCAGCTTATGCAACCACCCTTTGAGCCTTTGTCCTCTGCAGAGGTTAAGTACTTGACTTGGAAAACTGTGTTTTTGGTAGCCATTACCTCTGCCAGGCGTATCAGTGAATTGCAAGCCCTGTCAGTGGAACCTGATTTCATCTCTTTCCATAGAGATAAAGTGGTCCTAAGAACTAACAGGAAGTTTTTGCCTAAGGTGGTTTCAGATTTCCACCGTAACCAGTCTATGTCTCTCCCTGTTTTCTTCACTGACCATTCCTCCTCTGGAGAGAGGAGGCTGCACAGCTTGGTTGTTAAAAGGGCCCTCAGCTACTACATAGAGTGCACCAAGGGTCACAGGTTTGAGTCCCTCCAATTGTTCCTCACATATGGAGAGGTTGGTAAGGGCAAACCTGCCACTAAGAGATCTATTGCCAAGTGGATTGTTTCTTGTATACAATTCTGCTATGAAAAACTAGGTAGAACTCCACCCACAGGCGTGAGGGCTCACTCTACTAGAGGTACAGCTGCTTCCCTGGCTGCTGCCAGGGATATTCCTATGTTAGAAATCTGTCGAGCAGCCACCTGGAAAACAGTCCATACATTCACCAAGCATTACTCTCTGGATATCCAGGCTAGGAGTGATGCTCGGTTTGGCACAGCAGTACTTTAGAGCCTGTTTACAAAGTAGGTTCTGTCCCTCCTCCATGGAGGTACTGCTTGGTAGTCTGCATATGTCAGAATACAGCAAGACTTCATGTTATTTGAAGAAAAAAATACTCACCTTAGTAATGTTGTTTCTTCTAATGGAGTCTTGCTGTATTCTGACCTCCCCCCCCCTCTCAGAACGATTTTTTGGGATGTGGGTGGGCAGGAGCAGTGTTGGCACCCTAGGGGTGTCCCTTTTTCACCCTCCTTTATTTTGGATGAGTGTTGTGTTTTGGGATGTGTTTTGTTTTTTGGGTTTCCTGACTTGAGTCTTTGCTTTGAAACCAAAAAACCCTTTTATATAAATTTAGTTGCCAGTTGGCTAGTCTGAGTTTTACAGTTTCCACACAGAACTTCTAGTGAGTGTTGCTTGTAAAGATCTGATGGTTGGAGTTTAAACAACAGCAGACAGGTGCTTCAACCAAGCTCACGGTGAACATTCTATGCTGGCCATGGAAAGTTTAACTCTTTGTTCTCTGGGGCAGTTGAAAGGCAGGACCTAACTGCAAATGTCAGAATACAGCAAGACTCCATTAGAAGAAACAACATTACCAAGGTGAGTAATTTTTTCTTCTCTAACGAGCTCCAGACTATCTCTGCCTGGACCGGGCCAATGACATCCACACACCCTACAAGGAGACGGATTGGGCCCGGATCCAAACTATAGAAGGTCAGCTGCATACTCTGGATGATCATTATGACATCCAAGATCGCCACCTGGCCAAATGCCGACTAACCAGACTGAGATTCTGTGACCTCCCATCAGTCACTGCAACCCCTCTTAGAGTGTGCTGAACAGATCTCAGACCTGATGCCAGCAACCTTATCTACAAAGAATCGAGCAAACTCATCACCTTTATCCTGTAACAATGCTCTTTGCAACTGCAGACAGGCTGGATTGAATAGTCTGTCTGCAGTGTGAAAGAGCTGAGCTGGTCGGTTCTGTGCAGCAGTGATCTCCCCAGACAGGAACTCTGCCTTCTTATGGGAGATCTTCGATTGATAGTCCGCATATTGTGCCATCAATCTAAGCTTGTCAGCATCTAGGCCCAATTTCCATCTGCATTGCTCTAGCCTTCGCCCCACTCTCCTCATCTCCCTCAAAATCCTGTCAAACCATGAGGATGAAGGGAGAGGGAGTGAACACAGACAGAAGCTATGGAATCCAGAGCTGCCACCACGGCCTTATTATAGGTTTGTAGTAGAACCTATGGGCCCATGCTGCACTCGTACATCCCAATAGGTCCAGCACCGCCATCAGGTCATCTGGGATCACATCCCTCAATGGGCAGTATCGGACCATCTCTGAAGGGGCAGACCTATGGGGGTGCCTGGAAGCTGAACCTGATAGTGTGATGTCAGACCATCTGACTGGTTCCACCACCAAGTTGGTGCTTTCCATACCCAGTAGGAAGACCAGGTCCTTAGAGTGACCCGAAGTATGGGTTGCAGAGGAAACAACCTGTGTGACGCCCAATGTATACATAAGTTGAAGGAAGTCCTGTGCAAAATGCAAGAGTTCATCGTCGATCCAGGCATTGAAGTCACCCAGCACCATCACTCTGGGTGACTCCAACACCATGTTGACAGTGAAGTCTGCGACTTCCTGGAAAAATTGCTTCCCATCCCCAGGTGAATGGTAAATGAGAAGAATTTTGCACCCCACACCTGCGCCCAAGATACACTGAAAGGATCGGATCTCACCTACCGGCATCTCTACCAGGCCCAGTTCTGTTTTAAAACAAATGACATGTGTATGTATATATGTAGCAAAAAACATTTTACAACCCCCTCAAAATAGCAATATAGCATAAAACAGTGCCACATACTGGCAAAAATCAGTGTCTGTGGCTCAGTAGGTAGCACACTCGCCTCTGAGGCTGGGAGATCAGAGGGCTGTGGGTTCAGTTCCCACATCTGGCACTCGGGTTAATATCCCAGTACTGACACTGTAGTGCAGCATGAGAGGGATGCTGCATTTCTGAGGTGCCGTCTTTCGGATGAGACATTAAACCGAGGTCCCATCTGCCTGGATTTGTGGTAGTTCAGGTGGATGTTAAAGATCCCATGGCACTTATCGAAAAGAGTAGGGAAATTTCCCCAGTGTCCTGGCCAAATTTCCCTCATTCCCTAAAAATACCACCAACAGCTTAATTTAGTTCAAGGTCGGTTGGCATTCATCTGTATCCCCCTCCCCCGGGTTGTGCCTGAAAATAGGCAGGATATGTCTAGTGCACTTACCCGGTCAGCAAAAATAAAAATAAAAAAAACTGTAGCATTAACTATTTTTACAGAAAACACTTAAAAATGAATTTTAAACTGCTTGTTAATTTTTTTCTTTTATCTTTTTTTTTTTTTGACCCATTTTATAAGCACAATAAGAGACTCCAGGGCATTGGTTGTCTGGGGCTAATGCACTTCCAGGTGCTAAGGCATTCAGCACAAGTGCCTCATACACCTAGGCATGCATTAACCCCAGACAACCAGCACCATGTCATGTCTTATTGCTTACATAATGGGACAGTAGCTCTGTGTTTTGATTGGTCAAGAAGGACCATTTGCCATATAAATAAGCAATACTGGGTAAGTAACCTAGGTTTATGTGGGAATAACTGTACTGAGATGCCAATAAACACTGCAGCTGCAGATCAAGCTGTTTATTGGCATCCAGGAACAGTTATCCCTCTGTTAGCTCTGCTTGCTATGCCATTATAGCTTTAATACTGCAAACAACACCATGGGTAAAACACAATACCCCCAATTACTTGTAATGCACATAAAGACCAAAAAATATATTTTACTATGTGAATTTCATTTAATGAATGCAGTTATTAAGTAGACTGGTCTAATAAAAGTGCCATTTTCTTCTGTGATGCACTGGAAACAAAATGCTTCCTGCCATTTTTCCTCAGTGAAGGTTGGTGATTGAATGTTGACAGTTAACAGCAGTTTTTTTCAGTCATGACCACTCAGAAAGCTGACATTAGCATACAGTCTCATTGCCTAGTCTACTGTCCAGTTATAACTGAATGATGGGACAGTTAGGAGTGTGTGAGTAATGAATATTATTTCTCAAATACCACAAATAATGCACTATTCGTCCCCTATTCAAGAAATACTAGCAAACAAAAAAAAGGAAAAGAAACAGCCCCCAACCTCTTTCATAGCCCATATCCTTTAAACTATTCGAGCCCCCCCACCATCCTTTTGTTTCTCCACCCTCAGCTGGAACCCCATTCCATCCTCCTCCCTCCAGTGCACACATTTTAATAAGGATAATTTATTTATTTAAAAAAAAACTCTGATGGGTGATCGGCACAACCCACCCACGTCTACAGCTATCTGCCAACTTTCAGCACCTTGCAGTTCCTTAATACACTGTCCCCCACACCCTACTGGTAGCTGTCCAGCACCCTACTTCATATTGGGGTAAGAAGGAAGGTGGTTGTCACTGCCCGCTCTTCTCCATGCCCGGCCGTCTTCTTCTGAATGAAAGCACTTGCATGCTGCTTTTATAGTAAATCCGGATGATCACATGATGAGATCACAGATCACATAATCACAGCTGCTGTGTGAAATAATGAGTGCCACTGGAGCCAGCCTTGTTTACAAACTAAATCCATGTGCCCAACAGAATTTTTTAATCAAAACTTCTGCTATGATTTTTTCTGGTTAGCGAGCGAGCCCAACCTCATCAACTATAGTCTTGGTCACCTGCCACAAACTGTGCCATTTCCATTACTCTGTGAATCTCTCGCCACACATAAACCACTTTTTGTTACATGCAGTATTTGACTGCTACTGGCAGCACAGAAGCATGCTTGCCACTAATACACAGCACTGCTCATTCACAGTAGATTTGTGTCAGGGCTGCTTTTTACTGCTTGCATAGAGAGTGACCCCCCCCACACCATTCTCTTAACTGGTTCAATACATGTACAAGTAAGAATAAAAATAATGCTCTCCTAACAACCCACTTACAATTTTCAAAGCGCCTCGCAACCATTTATTTTCCAGTTGCCTAGTGAGTGCCCCATGATTCCACTTGATTCTGTCAACCACTAAACATGTAAAGCAACAGGAGTGGGGGCAAAAAGCAAATCTCAGGTATGAAAAACCTTGTAAATAAGTCACCTTATCAGTATTTAGTAGTACAGCTACCACACTGAAATGTATGCCTTGCCCAGTGTTGTGCTACACTGAAGCTACACTCCAGCTTCAAGCCATCTGCCGACAACAGTCAGCTGTACTCCAGCTTTGATGCTGACAATGGTTTTCTTGCCCAGTCATGATACATTCAAATGGGATCCCAACTAATAAAAATGGAGCACTGGCAAATTGGGGTGGGGCGGGGTATGATGACTGAAAAACCAAGGGGAGCAGGGTTAGTCTTTGCAAGGCAGAAACTCCAAAACACGGCAGTGCCCTCTACTGGTTAACTATACTGGTAGGGGGAGTACTTTTCCCCTCCCCCCAAAAAACAACTTTTAAACAATTTTATTACATAAAAAATACCACTGGGAGCCCATTTTCTAAGCACAATACTACCTTCCAGGGTTGGTGGTATGGGCATACTGGACCTTTCTGGGGCTATAACACCCTCTGTTTGTGGTGTCAGTCCTCCTTACGCCCCTGGGCAGTCCAGTATAGCCCAGTGCCGCCTACCCTGTTGGGTGTTATTGCTTACATTACCACTTGGACCATCTCCCTATCTGAAATACCCCCTACCTCATCCTCTTTACTAACAGTGTGCCTCATATTAATATTTGACACTGTTAGCATGGCAAATGATTTCTGATATTATCTGTCTTTACCAAATTAATTAAGCAATAATGCCCAACAGGGTGTGTGTCGTGCTGGGATAAAGTCACGCCTCAGGTGGTTGGGCTCGAAGCTGCAGGCCGAGTGCGTCCAATAACTGAGGTGTGACCTTATCCCAAACGACACACACCCTGGAGTGCATTATTGCTATTATAAAATGGCTCGTTGTTAAACAAAATAAAAAAAAATCATTTTAAAGATGTTTTTGTGCAGAAAAATAATTTTGTTTTTTAAAAGAAGATGAAACAATGAAGCACATGATCAAGCACATAATCAAGCAAAAGTTCATCTACAGGTTCACAGTGAGGCTGAGACTAGACCCGTGATGTTATAAGTGATCTAGTGTTTGATTAAACTTTTTAATGGCGTTCACTTCATTTGCTGCTGCATTTACAGCCAAGGCCTCCCGGTGAGCCATACAGTGATTTTCAACAAGAATTGGGCTGACTTCTTTCAGCTTTTTAGCCACCCCGTTTTACCTGCCCAGCATAACGGCTGCTCCATCACTGCCTAACCCTGCAAGGTGATCAACCGAGATTTGATTGTTATCAGAGAACTCCAGCATTTTTTTTAACAATTGTGTCTGTCTTCCATCAATTAGTTTCTCAAGTCCCAGGAAAGAAACTCTGGGTTTCCTTCTTTGCAGTACATACCATACAAAATGAGCTGCTTCATAACCAGCAATATCAGTTGTTTTAAGTCCACCAAATATGAAAAAATTTGGCAGCCTTCAAATCTGTAAGAACTGATCTCCTGACCACCTCACCCAGACAGAGAACCATTTCTCTGACAGTTCGATCAGAACGATATTTAACAGCATCAGCAATATGTATATTGTCTAGGTATTTGCATCCCAATGATTTGGCGAGATCCAGCAGTGAGCTATATTTCGTTGTGTGAGGCAGCTCATTTTTTATTAGCCAGTACATGCAACGAAGGGATGCCACAAAAGCTTCTTGTTCCAGGGTCAGGGCCTGTTGCATTGCCTGCTCTATTCCACCTTTTGAAGCTGAAATTCTGCAGTTAGCTTCCAGTTCAGATGCAACAACGTGAACTGAACTGTTCTGATGCCTTTTTATAGCATCTTCTCTGAATGTCTTACACCCACTGAGTACCCAAACTGTTCCTGATTTGGGCATCTGTTTATGTTTTATGCAAAATGCACAAAACATGCCATCATTTTCTTTGTACTCTAACCAACAGTATTTGTTAAGCCAGCCAGTATAAAAGCCTGTTGCTCTATGCATAGAGTTTTTTTTTCTGTATTGTAGGAGTAGGTGCAGGGAGTCTCTTGGACATCCTGATCAACTGGACCAACTGACATTGTCCCAATCATCGACTCACGACTGTCATCTTGATCAGGATGTTTCCGTTTTTGAGTTAACTTGAAACCAAAGTTAGTTAGTTTCTGCATTGTGTACAATAAAGCTTTTTTTTTCCCCGTAAGTGTTGTCATGTGTTTATTTGTCAATACAGAACGAGAGTTTGGTAATGCTGGTTGAGCCCCAAATGTTTTCTCACACAAATATTTTTCTGCTCCCTGAATCAGGGTTTAGAACAAGTGACCACTGATGAAGCAAGACTGCACAACTTGACTGGTGGGACAGAGGCACAGTTAAGGAGCCCCAAATTTCTTTTTTCTCTCACACAAATATTGTTTTGCTCCCTGAATCAGGGTTTGGGACAGAGACTAGACCCCTGGTGGCACAGTTAAGGCAGGAGCCCTGAATTATTTTTCTCACAAATAGAAACAAGTGACCACACACTGACAAAGCAACTGACTGCACAAGGACAGGACTGGCAGACCCCCTTGGAGAGGGAGGGTCAAGTCGGGGCATCTGTCCCCAGTGTCTCCTCACAAACACAACTGGCTGTGGTGCTGTACACCAGGTAGTAATAATCTGACTGCTGTGCAGAGCACTGATGAATTATTTTGTTTCTTTACTGCCAGTATCTATTTTTTCTTTTTTATGCACTGCTGCTCATCAAACATCCACTGTGGGAGACCACACAATGAGCTCTCTCTCTCTCCCCCTTTCCCCTTCTCTCAACGACCCACTTCAATTTTTTCAGGACAGATATTCTAGCCCCTTGCACTGCTTACAGTGTGCTTACTGGTCTAATGTTGTAGTTTACAATCCAGAATCACCTACAAGAAGTTACCTAAGCTATCAAAATGCAGGTCTGACCATTAATCCTAATCAAGTGTGCATCAGGCATGCAAGAAACCAGCAGCTAAATTCAGTTCAGTGAATCGGATAAGTTCTGACTCTCCATAGAAAATAAATCAGTGATTCCAGTGCAGACTGGTGTTTTTTCTTTTACTGCCAGTATTTTTTTTTTTGCTGCAGCTGCCCTTTCAGTGAAAGGCAGAAGAATGTTTTTATGCAGGTCTGAAATGCTGGAGACCACGCAATGATCTCTCCCTCCCCCCAACCCACTCAGTAACACTTCATATACACTTAGCTCATATACTTCAGGAGACTTTCTAAAAACAAACTAAAAAGGTGCTTTTTTTCCAATCAATAATTAGGCAAAGTAAGCTGCACTCAAGTATACAGTACAGATATATAGTACAGATAGTAGCACTTCTGGAGCCGACTGAACGATCTGAATGATCTGATTCAAGGACAGAAATCGCAATGCCCTAAAGTGGCAGCAGACTAATGGCATGAGAGTTACCCAGCAGTTCATAGCTGCTCCATTATAGGCTGCTGGACTGTCACTCCCCGAGGCTTCCTCTCTATTGGCTCCACGGTTTGGCACCTTAGCCTGGTCTGCTGATTTTCAAGAGTTTACCCCGTGATCCCCAAACCTGCTGAGCTTTACTGCAGCTGCGCCTGAAATCTCGACCATGTTCGGTCATAATCAGCTCCCTCTTCGTCTTGCCTGATCGGCGTGAGTGCCGCGATGTAATCTCTAAGTGCATGAGATATGTCGTGCGAGTGCACGGATAAAGGCACAAATTGCAGCCTGAAAGAGTGGCGGCTGCACAAGATGAGAGGCGGGTGCTTAGGATTGTGTGGCAGCCCGCCTCTCAATAGTAATGAATGGGGATCATTCCTTATCACTGTCTACCCTCATCCCACATAACTTAGTATTCTCTACAAACAGGCTAATCTTCCCTGCATCCATTTCCTTATGTTGCAAATGAACAAGGATATAGAAAACGTATGAATTATTTGTAGAAGAAATCTTATAAACAAGCCAGCAGATTCAGAACAGTTATAGCTGTTTAAATTTAACAATTAAGTAGCCTATTTAATGAGTAAATCAGACATTGAATACATCAGCACCAAAATAATTTTAGCTACCCTGACAATTCAACTTGGTTTCTTGTTACTTGTCATATCTAATTTACATTTATTTCTGTTCTTAGGTTATAGCAGCAGAAGGCGAAATGAATGCTTCCCGTGCTTTGAAAGAGGCTGCCATGGTGATGTCAGAGGCGCCAACAGCCTTGCAGCTCCGCTACCTGCAGACATTGACTGAGGTTTCTGCTGAGAAAAACTCTACCATTATATTCCCCATTCCAGTGGACCTTCTAGCTCAGTTCTCTAAACACTACTAAAAGATCTGTATTATAATTAGCCTGGAAGGGTTTTACAATAGCTGTTGCTGTGTTACTGAGTAGTGCAACTTTTAGAAGTTTTTTTTTTTTCAAAACAAGTACTGTTGTATCAGTATTGAGTACACATTTTTAAAAGGAAATAAAAGCCTGGTGAGCTATAGTACCAGTAAGAAGCTACACTTTCACCTAAACAATATCCTCCGTATTCAGATTGTCAGGTATTATGCTCCCTTCTGCAAAAGTATTAAAAAAAACACCTTGAATAAACTTGACAGTTACATGCTGAAAACATTGATAGAGTATATGTACAAATACAGTGCTGCCTCATTAGCAGGAACCACTCTGTGATACGGTGTCACAATTTTCTGTGTGACAAATTGGGGTAATTGCAATTGCATTACATTTTTTACAGTATCCTGCAAGATATCAATGGCTGAAACTGTGATTGTGTGCTTCTTCCCAGAGGATTGTACTGTACCTACATAAAAAGTACAAAAGTAGACATCCTCTGGTAAAGCTAAGTGCTGCTGATCGATCTAAACAACTCTCAAATCAACACAGCACATCCATAGAAGAACACCAAAGGGAAGTCAAAGCTCATATAAATACAGTGTTAATTCAGTGATGATAAAAAAAAGTTCAGCTGCCAGACTGAAAGCACAGATAAATACTCCAGCATTTTGCAGAGAGTTTCCACTTGATGCAATGAAAATGCTTAACAAAGCACAGGGGTCTGCCTGTGCTTCCAGTATGGGTGCCATACCTTTTCTAATCTTGTTGCCCAGATTGGCTCTTACATACTAAAATGCTGACCCTGAAATATGTAAAGAACATTTTGAAAGATTTTATTTAATATTTTTAGACACAATCCTGATGAAGCAACAATTGCATAGTTGCAAAACGTTGATGTTATGTGTTTCCTGTGGTCATCTAGGACAACCATTAAATTAAAGATGAAATATACCATTACAAATTTAGTGAGTGGGTCTCTTTGTCCATACATTGCTTTGATGTACTTTTCATCATCACTGAATAAACACCATTGGTTGGATTTCAACCATGCATAGCTCTGATGTCACATTTCTTCCTTGTCTTGGCACACTGCACTGTAAGCTGTATTGCTAAAATGGTCTGAAGTTCAGGCCTAACTGCCAAAAGTTGTGGTACTTCAGCTGCTGCGTGTGTCAAGGATGTGATGCAAGTGTCACTTTTCTGATGCAGGCATCTGTAACATACTAACATACTAAAATGGCAGCAGAGTAGGCCTCACGGTCTAGCGAGTCTGCTTGAGGGTCAGTACCCCTGCTGGGCACCGTTGTTGCCTTCCTGCCATGAAGCAGGTAAACATTTGCAAATACACCACAGCATCTGAAAATAAGAAAATAACATTTGACACTTTCTGAAGGATGCAATCGCAACACAAAATTGAGTGTGCGGCTACATCACTCCCTTTGAAAGTCCTGACACCTGTTTCTGTGAACTTGAACTTCATGTTGGTGTTCTTTTGTGAGTGCATAGTATTCGGATAGACTTGTGCAGGTACCTAACCTGGAATCATGACTACTCCTGTGAGCAAAAATGCTTACAGTTTTACCATGATAGCTGTATCTATTGGAAAATTAATTTACATCTGCATTCTGATGTACTAGTTCTTCATTTTGGTACTGTGCAGTTGTTTTTACCAGTTAGTCTTTTTAAATTTCTTATGAAAAATTGCACTGCCATGTTAGTGAATAGAACTTATGCAAAAAAGGTGATAGATATAACTTTTAATATGACTAACAAAGATGTAATTACAAAAACTTTCAGAACCACACAGGTCAGGCTTCATTTGCTGTGTGAAGCCAGGTTCAGTAGAGAGGGATTTATATACAGTAGAGACAAGAGTTATTTTGCATCATAAAAACAAGTGTATACAACATACTGAGAACTCAGGAGGGAGTACTCTTCCAATTCCTGTCCTCAAGCTTATTGCAGTTTGTCTGCAGTGGTGGTAGGAGCCAAGGACTGATGGTGTGGTACTCTTCAGTGGTGTTATTCCAGCCAAGTTCAACCAGGGACCTTTTTCCATCTGTGTATAGTCTCTCCCACCACTCATCTCTGAGCCAGTCTCGAGTGCTGGCCTTGGGGGGGGGAATGTTCAAGGCTGAATGGAATTGCTGTAGTCTGGAAGTAGGCTATGACACAGGGTTGACCTTGGAATTCCAGGTGTTATAGTAGTTAAGGGCTATTTTTATTATGTAAACAATACTGCCATACTGTGCCCCTTTTTAGCATCAGCTGGTCTCACAATACTGGTGCATTCTTTTGTCTTGTCCTGTCTGAACTACCATAACATGCTTTATAAGGGCTTGTGTTGTGGTTTGATTTGGCTTCTGCAGCTGGTCCAGAATATAGCAGCGAGGCTTCTGACTTTCATTTGGATGTTGGGCCATATTATCCTCATTCTTTGAGTCCTAGGCTGACTTACTGTTAGTTGTTACATCTCCATGAGCTTGAGGTCCCTATGTACCTAGGTGAGCCTCCTGTTCCATAGGTGAGGGGCTGTTAATTATTCCAGTATCCTGTTTAAAACTGGCCAGCAACCGAGATATTGTGGACACAGCCACTATCATATGGAACACTATTCCCCTTAATGTCAACCTGCCTCCCCTTAATTAGCTTTAAGAGGCTAATTTTAGATATCTGTGTAAGTAAGTCTTTTCTTGATATATTTTTAGGTTTGCTAGTGATATTTATTGTCTGACTGTCAATTTATTGTCCAACTGTTTGAGATTGCTGATTTTTAATTGTATATGTCCTATCTGCTGAAACTCTCTTATTGTTAATATAGGCATTCTGTGCATCGGGAGGGCACCTTGTATAAATACAAAATACCTATCTACGTACTTTCTGACCCATCCCACCCCTGGTCCTCCACAGATGGCACTGCTGCAGTAGTGAAGCTGTCTTCCACAGGGAGCACTGCCTTTGCTGAACTCCCAAGACTTTGCATTGCGGGGGGCTGATGAAAGTTATACTTGCAGTGCAAAGCCAGTCCTTCCACATGGTAGCATATCATTCTACTGCCTGCACCACACATTTAGATGGTTCTTTTATCACAGGTTAAAACAGGTTTAAATCATTTTGAACCTGCCAGGTTGGTGGTGCTTCTTTTCCACCGAACCTTTTTTCCATGCCTACTGTTGAAGTAAATCAGTATTTTCAGTCACCTTGTACAGAGGGATAAAGTTGTGTGTACCAGAGAGGTTATAAACAATAACAGAGCTGCTCAGAATGTGTAATGCTGCTGGCAGAATAGCAATTTCACCTCTGAATGTTTTCTTGGAATTTTTCATTAAATTCCAATGAATTCCAAAAGTCTATTAATATAAACCATGGACACATTTTCTGCTGTTTTAAGGTAAACAGCAGATTAGTTTTCTGAAGTTTGTGGAAACCATTTCAGCAGTTTACATAAAGTATGTAACACAGTAGAATTACTAATCTATGGCCGGAATTCTGTGGGATTTATCCCCGTGTACATTGCATACCCCCCTATGCGGCCATGGATAGGCACAGGGTGCATGGATTCATGACCATGAAGCACTCACAGGGCACCTGTATACGGCCCTGCCCTCTTGGTGTGCATGTGCATTGGGGCGGATCGGTGGACATGGGCAGGTATCCAGTGGAATGCCAGTCCCAGTCCACTTTAGGATCCCCACAGTGCTGTGGATGCTGGGATGTGCAGTGGAGCCACACACACTAAAATGGGCCGATTGCCTGGGTGGCCACCCCCAGCCCTGGCAGTGGTCCAGGAGGGCTGGGGTGGCTTGGCAGAGGTGCCATACGGTGTTTGCCGCTGCTTGTGGCATACTGTCAGGGGGAAGCACAGCAGCAATGACTGTCTCTGTAACATGTAGCCTGCAGACCCCTTGCCCAGTGCTCTGCACTTTCATGAATATTGCGAAGCACGGGCACGCCCCCTGCACCACCCCCTGGACCTCCCCGTGTGGAGCTCACTGGCCAGCCGGGGGATCCGGTGCGTGACAGCCCCGTGACCCTTTGTTGACTTGGGCACATGGAACACAGCAGCTGTGAAGTGTCTGTGCACTGCGTCCCTTGGAGAATAGGCCCCAATAGAAATATATTGAGAAATCCATTTACTTTATGTTTTTCAACTTCGCATGAGAAACAGTTTATTCCAAACTTTCTTGTTTTCAGTTGAGTTAAAGTAAAAGGTATTAATGATGCTGCCTGCACAATGCTTTAACTCATTTATCTGTGGTCATCACCTCAGTAGTGGGCAAGATTATGGAGGCACTCCTTAAGGAAAGGATAGTGCAACACCTGGAATCCATAGGGGCACAGGATCCAAGACAACATGGGTTTACAAAAGGAAGGTCCTGTCAAACTAATCTCATAGATTTCTTTGGCTGGGCAACCAGAGTGGTGGACCAAGGGGGAGCAGTTGATGTCGCCTACCTTGACTTCAGCAAAGCTTTTGACACTGTTCCACATAGAAGATTGATAAATAAGCTGGGTAGGCTCGGGGTGGATCAGAAGTTGGTCAACTGGGTGGCAAACTGGTTGACGGGCAGAAAACAGAGAGTGGTGGTAAATGGTATACAGTCAGAAGAGATGCAAGTCACAAGTGGGGTACCTCAGGGATCAGTCCTGGGGCCAGTCCTCTTCAACATCTTCATTAGTGACCTTGCAGATGGACTAGAGGGTAAGGCTTGTCTGTTTGCAGATGATCCAGATGGGGTGGGCAGAATGAGAAGAGATCTGGATAAACTAGCAGAATGGTCAGAAGAGTGGCAACTGGGATTTAATGCAAAGAAGTGCAAAATCATGCACATAGGGAAGAGAAACTGAAGCCACCTATAGGCTGGGAGGGGAGTTGCTAGCAGTCACAAAGGAAGAAAGAGACTTGGGCATCATCATCACTGATGACCTAAAATCATCAAGCAGACCTCTAAAGCAGTAGGTAAGGCTAGGGGGGTGTTAGGGTGTATTAGTAGGGGTATCACAAGTCGTAAGAGGAGGTAATAATCCTCTGTACAAGACACTGGTTAGGCCCCATCTGAGTACTGCCTGCAGTATTGGAGGCCACACCTTCACAAGGACATTAACCAAATTGAGGCAGTCCAGAGAAGAGCAACCAAAATGGTGCAGGGACTGCATCAGAAGACATATGAGGACAGATTAGCAGAGCTCAATATGTATACCCTTGAGCAAAGGAGGAGAGAGGTGATATGATCGAGGCATTCAAACACCTTAAGGGCATAAACAAGGTGAAAGAGTCTAACATGTTTAAATATAAGAAAATAGCAGGACAAGAGGACACAGCATGAGATTAGAGGATGCCGATTAAGGGGGAATGTGAGGAAATTCTTTTTCACAGAAAGGGTGGTGGATGCATGGAATGGCTTACCACAAGAAGTGGTGGCTATGAATACAGTGCAGGGCTGCTTCAAACAGGCATGGGATAGGCATAAGGGAGCAATACAAATGACTATGAATAGATAGGCCACTGACAGAGCAAAGGCCGATGGCACATTTATAAGGTAGAAAAAGAAATGGGCAGACTGGATGGGCCTTGCGGTCCTTATCTGCCGTCAGCTTCTATGTTTCTATGTTTCTATCATTGAACTATTTGCAGCATATTGGAGCTGATCAACCACTAGAGGGTATCCACTGATACCAAACGAATGCTTTCAGTGGTGGTGGTGGCACTGGAGTGTTATTTTAGCCTTAGTTTGGCTTGATGCCACTATTTTACAAAAACGTCACAGTCTGCTGCAAGACTGAGCTCACTAAAAAGTACAGCTGGGAAGATGGGTGGGAAACTGACTGGGTAGGAGAGGCAGCAAAGGGAGGTGGTTAGTGGAGTCAAATCAGTGGATAGGGACGTCACAGGTTGGGTGCCTCAGTGGTCTGTCCTGGGACCTGTTCTTTTCAGTATGTTTATCAGCAACATAAGGGAAGGTATACAGAGATGATGTGTGTCTTTGCAGCTGAAACAATACTTTGTGACAGGGTGGACAGAAAACAGAGGGTGAAGAAGTTGGAACAGGATCTGGAAAGGTTAGAGAGATGGAAATATACTGTAGAACCATAGAATTTGTTGGCAGAAAAGGACTGCTAGGCCCACCCAGTCTACCCAGATATTCCCTGCCTAATCTGTCTCTGCAGACCCTATCTGGTCTATGGCAACCCTCCCTGCCTATTTAATAGTGTTCTCCTATGTCTGTCCCACGCATGCTTGATGCCCCACACTGTTTTCACCTCCACTACTTCTGCTGGCAATCTGTTCCCGTTATCTACCACCCTTTCAGTGAAGTAGTACTTCCTTACATCCCTCTTACCCCCCATTTTATCACATGCCATCTGGTCCTGGTATTCTTTCTCATTTGAAAGAAACTCCCTTCCTGCAACCTGTTCATCTCGGTAAGGCACTTGTAGGCCTCTGTCATGTCCCCATTTGCTATCCTGTCTTCCAGGATATACATGTTGAAATCCTTCCGTCTCTACTTGTAGGGCTTCTTGTGAAAACCCTGCACCATTTTAGTTGCTTTCATCTGGACTGCCTCCACCCTGTCTATGTCCTTTCTGAGTTGCAGTCTCCAAACGTGAACATAGTATTCCAGGTGGGATCTCACAACGAGTGATACAGTAGCAACACCACCTCCCTCCTCCTGCCAGAGATACCCCCTCCCTATGCACCCCAGCATCCCAGTAGCCCTACCAGCTGCTTTGTCACACTGCCCTATTATTTTGAGGTTCCAAGTTACGATAATCCCAAGATCCTTTTGTTGCCTAGTGACTGTCAACCCCCCCCACAGACTATACTCCACACCTGGGCTCCTATGTTCTAGGTGCATGGTGTTGCATTTTTGGCATTGAACCACAAATACCATACTGTTGACCACTCCTTGAGCTTCCTAGAATTGCTGTGCATTTTCTCTACCCTCTCTTGAGTATCTGCCCTATTACAGACTTTGATGTCATCTGCAAAGAGTCATACCATTCCTTCCAATTCTTCTGCAATGTCACTTATGAAAACATTGAAGAGGACCAATCCCAGTGCTGAGCCCTGGTGCACCCCAATGGTCACTCTCTCATCATTAGAGTTAATACCATTAACCACCACCCTCCGTCCCCTATCCATTAACCAGTTTTTAACCCAGTTCAAAACTTTGAATCACACCTCTAGGCTGCTCAGTTTCTTTAGCAATCTCCTGTATGGCACAGTGTTGAAGGCCTCGCTAAAGTCCAGATAAGCCATGTCCATTGTCCTATCATGATCTAGTTCCCTGATCATCCAGTCAAAGAAATCAGATTTCTTTGGCATGACCCCCCCGAAACAGTGATCCCATGCTGCCTGTGGTTTTGCAGTCCACTGGATTCAAAATACTCTACCAACCTTTCCTTTAGCAGGGTTTCCATTAATTTCTCCACCATTGAAGTGAGACTGACTGACCTGGGGGGGCTAGCCTCCTTCCTGTTTCCACTCTTATGTAGAGGGGCCCCATCTGCTCTTCCTCAATCTTACAGAACCATGCCAGCTTCAAGTAAACTGTTGAATAAGGCCATCTGGTGGGGACAGATAGCATCTCCCAGAGTTCCTTTATTGCCCTTGGGTGTATCCCATCTGGTCCCACAGCCTTGTCCATCTTCAGTACTGCATGTTCCTTTAGGTCTCATCTGAAAATGGACTTGTGTCTGCCTCGTCCCTTCCTTTGTTCCTACTACTCCCTGGTGGTCCATGCCCCCTCCCTCCACTGTGAAGACTGAGCAGAAGTACCTGTTCAGGATGGCAACTTTTCTTGCTCTTCCTCCACTCATTCTCCCCCTGTTGTCTTCCTAATCCTCGCTAACCCTCCCCTTGCTTTTGTTTTCTCACTTAGTGTATCTGAATAAAGTCTTATCCTCTTTAGCTACCCCTTTGGCTATCTTTCCTATGTTAGCACCTTTGCTTCCCTGACCACCTTTCCTGCTTCCATCTGTTTTACTTGGTACAGCTCTCTGCTGTCCTTCCTCTACATTTCCTTATACTTTCTGAATGCCACTTTTTATTTCCTTTACCACCCTGGCCATGTCCATAGAGAATCATAATGATCTCTTTTTCCTTCTGCTTTTTCTCACTGTATTTATGGAGAGGCTGTGTTGTTTCAATTATGCTAATGCCCTCCCATATTTATTTATCTGTCATTTATTCAGTTTGTTAACCAGGTAGAAACACTGGACTGAGGGTCCATTTTTCTGACTTGACCTGGGCAGAAGCAAATTACAATAAAACATAGCACTTAAACAATAACAACAGATATCAAACATTACAAAAGACAATTACATTGACAATGAGTATGAAGTTATTGCTTAAAATACTTTTTAAAAACAGCAACAGAACAAAATGTACGAAGAGAATCTGGTAAAGTATTCCAGTAGCTGGGAGCGGCAAGTGAAAAAGCATGTGCCTCAACTTATGTTTTATGAAGTTTCTCTTGGAGAAGGACACCATGTGATATATATATATATATATATATATATCTAGATAGATGGATATTTTATTTGTAAAGCACCCATCTCCAGAGACTCTGGGTGCTGTACAATACAAAAAACACACAATAATACATATAAACATCAGTTCATCATTAAAACAGATTTAAAATTACTCTATCCATCCCTTAAAACCTTATCAATCAGTGAAAGCCTGTTGAAACAGGTATGTTTTTAACCCCTTTTTAAAGGCTTCTACAGAGGGAGCCTACCTTAGATAACCAGGAAGGGAGTTCCACAGAGTAGGTGCCACCACTGAGAATGCCCTGTCCCCAGAGTGCTGCAACCTAACTCTGGGAACTCCAAGGAGGCTTCCCCGGCAGAACGAAGTGCCCAGGGCAGACGGTAGAGGACAAGGAGATCTTGCAGATAGACAGGTCCCCCTTTGTGTAGGGTCTTGTAGGTCAGGAGCTCTCTCCTAAAGACAATCCTCCACCTGACTGGCAGCCAGTGCAGTCCACGGAGGAGTGGGGTAATATGCTCACACTGTCTCACCCCAGTCAACAACCTTGCCACTGCATTCTGCACCAGCTGCAGCCTGTGGAGGTTGCCTCCAGATAACCCTAGGTACAGTGCATTACGGTAGTCCAGCCTGGAAGTGATGAATGCATGCACCAGTGTGGTCAGGTCCTCAAACTGGATCAGGGCTTGGTTTCAGGTGATGTTCCGGAGATGGTAAAATCCACTCCTGACAATGGCATACACCTGCGCATCAAGCGTCATACCATTGTCCAGGATCACACCCAAATTCTTCCCCTGTCTAGATGGGGCAAGGGGAATGCCCCCTAACACTAGGCCAGGGGGTAACCCCGTCCACCCACCCCTCTGCACCGATGAACTGGATCCACAACCAGTACCTCTATCTTGTCTGGGTTAAGTTTAAGCCAGTTTTGAGTCATCCACACCTGGATCTCACTGAGGCAGCTGTTAAATATAGAGGCTGACACCTGGGTATGGGGAACGCAGGACAAGTACAGCTGGGTATCATCTGCATAGCAGTGAAAATCCAGTCTGTACCACCTGATAATGTCCCACAATGTCAGCATGTATACCATGAACAGCAAGGGTGGCAAGACAGGACCCATAGCACAGAGGATTGGGTTAGATGAGGCTAACTCCATCATCACCCTTTGCACTCTGCCTGTCAGATATGACCTGAACCAGTTGATGACATTACCCAGTTGATGACATTACTGGACAGGCCACGCCAGAACCGCAGGCAGTCAAGTAATACCTCATGGTCCACGGTATCAAACGCTGCAGAAGCCCAGGAGGACCAAGATGGTCTGGTCTCTCCTGTCCCTCGCCATCAGGAGATCATTAAGCACCCTCACCAGGGCAGTCTCTGTACTTTCCTCCGTGCAAAACCCAGACTGGAAGGGCTCATAGGTGGAGGAAGAGACAAGGTGTCTCTCAGACTGTATGGCCACCACCTTTTCAATAACCTTTCCTAAAAATGGGAGGTTTGAGACCAGCCTATAATTGCTGAGGCAGTTCAGGTCTAAAGAGGGTTTCTTCAGAAGAGGTCTAACCAAGGTCTCTTTCAAGGCTAATGGGAAAACCCCACTCCTCAAGGAACTCCAGACAACTCCAGCAATCACAGATCCAATCAGGTCCAAACATCCAACCAAAAGCCGGGTCGGACCTGGGTCCAGCTCACATTGGGTTGGCTGCAGCTTCGAGTTGATTTTCACCAACTCCTCCACTCCAACCAGCTCAAACTCATCTCAGACAGGAGGAGTGTTTCGACACATTTCAGGCCGGACCCTGCATCCCCTTCGAGGGGTACTTGAGGAGATCCCATCCCTGATAGAGGACACCTTGTCAGTGAAGAATACAGACAGCTCCTCGCACCTTGTGCTAGAACCTGCCTCCCCAACACAGAGACAGGCAGGATGTAATAGCGATGAGCGCAGATTAAAGCCCTGTTTACACTGCCCTATTTGCAGCACATCAACCCATGCACAGAGGTTGATGCCCTGCAAATATTGCCATGTAGACACTTTCCAGAGTGTCTTAAGTGTTCTTTGGATCTGATTTTTGATCCGACTTAGTTGTGGGATCAGTATTGGAGCAGGCACGTTAAATGGTGGTATGGACGCTTTGCTGCACTTGCTCTGATGAAAAGGCTTTCTCCCTTCATCCTGTGGTGAATTTACAGTCCCCTCCGCAAAGCAACCTGTAGTGCTGCGAGGGCAGGTTGTGTAAACAGCAAAGTGGCAAGCACAGCAGGAAGGGAGCGGGGCAGATGCCAGAGCACTGCTGCCATGTAAACACAGCTTAACAAGCTTTGTCCTTACAGCAACTCAGTCTGACAGACCAAAGGGACCATGAGAAAAAACGGCTTTAAAAACCTGACAACCAAAAAATTATTCAGTCCTCAAGGCAGGGGATAACCAACCTAGCTTAGAATACTACAGACAGTGATATGTACACAGTGGGGCCAACAAAACAAAATGACAAATATTATTATAAACAACTGATAAATTTTGGTTCTCCTTCATATATAGTCAAAATCCGGTAACACAGAACCCACAGCGATGGCGTCATGGGTTTCAAATGAATAATAAGTTTACAATTTTTAAACAACTCCCAGCTTTTGGTTAAGGCTGCGACATACAGTTTCCACATGAGCAGAAAATGTTAGTTCTGGATCAAGAAGAACATCCAGCTATTTAAACCGGGAAACTTTCTCAATTTCGTGACTGGAATTATCAAGTAACATAAGAGGAGGATCTCCACTGAGCATGGTACTAGTACCAAAAAACAGAGACTTCATTTTCTTAGCATTAAAAATAATGAATTATTGGAAAACTAGTTACAAAAAAATTGAAAGTCCAACTCCAGGCTACTAGATATAACAATTTGTTCCTTGGCACTAGAAGAAACAGTCAAATCCTCAATATAAGAGGCCCCAAAATTGACCCCTGAGGTACTGGATTTAGAAAAGATAGAACCTGCTCCCACAGACTGAGACTTCCCAGTCACATAGGCATGTACCCAAGAATTAACATTTGCTGAAATACCCAGTGATTTGAGGCTGGATTTTCAGTCCATCAGGGACCAAGTCCTGCTCTGCAACTACCACTGCGGGACACTGTCTCCACACCTGCGGAGATTTGTATTTTCAGCAGGCGCAGATGTGGGGGATGTTAACCTGGTTCCACCAGGCATAACATTTCTATGCAGTTGCACTGGAAAAATTACCTCAAGCAATCATAAATTGTGCAGCTGATCATGAACTGGCTTCACCTTTGAAAATACTGTGGCTGCAGGAAAAACTGCAACTGCACAAGTGAAGAGCCGTTTGTGCCAGTTTTTTCTCCTGCAGCAGTGTGACTCTCAGAGGCTCTGAAAATCCCACTCCCGAACTTTAAACAGTGAAGACTGTAGTTGGTGATGTTAAATGCCTTGGGCAGGTCCACAAACACAGCTTTGGTCATTTATTTTTTATTTATTTAAGAGATTTACCAGATAAGTATACTGAGCGGGATCCACTCATTTCCAGATGTGACCTGGGAGTTACATACATGAGCATACATGGGTTACAATTGGAGCATAGGTGATGGTGCAATACAAGAGGTACAGAATGAGTGCAGTAAAGTGTGTAACAATCAGGTCCAGGAATATGATACAGGCTGGACTATGCATTAGGTATTTAGTTACAGGTTTTAGTTTAGAGTGCATGAGTTGCTAACACATAGTAGGGTTTTAGAACCATAGTGCATAAAACAGACAGTGACACATTGGTGAGGGCATCAATTACAGTCAATTGTTGAACAAATTTACAGTTTATGGCATGTTACGAAGCCTCCTGCTAGCAGAACTGGGCTGCAGGTTGCAGTGTACATGTGACTGAGAAGTGGGCCCAAGGAGAGTTTTCACGGTCCTTGGGGTGGAGGACTGCCTAATTACAGCAGGGAGGTCGTTCCAGAGTTTGGGCAGTCTATATTTGAAAGCAGATTGTCCCTTGAGGTGCATGAAAGGGATATGCAGAAGCTGGAGTCAGAGTCTCTCAAGGAGTAGGCCAGGTGGGATGGGCTGACAGGGACGGAGCTGAGATAGGTGGAGAGGGCATTGGACCAGTGCTTTTTCACGAGATTTGGCGAGTGAAGCTGGCGGCCTGGAGTGCAGTGAGGAGATCTAGGGTGCTATACAGGTCGCAGTGGTGGGTGGTGGGGGCATTCAAGGATGATCCGCAGAAGGAATGAAAAAGGGGTCCAGGTTTGCCAGGGTGGATGGGGGCTGCGCTAGATCACATCTCCATAGTCAAGATTGGGAGAATCATTTTGAGTACTAACCTCCTGACCAAGGTAGGGTAACCTTTGTTATGTGTAGTGCAATCAATTTGGGTATAGTTTTTTCTGAAGGGAGTCGATGTGGACGGAGAAATCTAGATGGCGATCAAGCCATACACCCAGGTACCTGAAGGAGGTGCATGATTCCAAGGTGGTACCATCTAGTGTATGGAAAGTGGGGGGTGCCGCTAGTCGGGAGAGTCTAGGCTGCGTGCCGAAAGTTATGGAGACGGTTTTCTTTGCGTTTAGGAGGAGTTGGTTAGAGCTAAGCCAGGTTTGCACGGCATCAAAATCCTGCTGTAGGGCAAAGTTTAGGACCTCACTGGAAGGGCCAGAGGCGTACAGGATGGTATCGTCAGCGTACATTTGAATAGCTGAGTTTGGGCATGCCAATGGGAGGTCATTTAGAAATATAGAAAAGAGAAGGGACCCAGGACAGATCCTGGGGACCCCATGGTGACTAGGATTGGGGGATACGTGGGCCGATTTTTACTGCTTGTTTCCTGCCAGATAGGTAGGCTTGGAACCAGCTGGTGACTAGATCGATAGGCCTGCACCCTGTAGTTTTGTGAGGAGTTTGGGGTGGGAGACGGTATTGAATGCCTTTGCCAGGTCAATAAATATAGCCGAGGTGAGGAACCCTTTGTCCATGCCTGAGGCAATATCGTTAGTGAGTCTTAGTAACGCAGTGGTGGTGGAGTGGGATTTGCAAAAGCCCGATTGGTAGGGGGTGAAAAAGAAGGTGGTATCAAGGAATTGAGTGAGCTGTGAGAGGGCTAGGTGTTCCTGTATTTTGGCCAGGATTGGGAGTAGGAGATAGGCGTGGTTCCCAGGCTCAGATGGGTTGCCACCCTTTGTGGAATGACTACTGCCTCCTCCATGTTGTTGGAATTTGGGCAGAGGAGAAAGAACAGTTAAGGAGGTCAGCTAGGGGTGCTGCAATGGCAGGGCAGATAGATATAGGAGTTTGCATCCAGTCTGGCGGGCATTTACTCTGTGGGGTTAAGGGCGTGGGGGCGGTTGGGACTTCTGTCGTGGAGACAGGATGGAAGAGAACTTGGTGGCATGGGGGAGTTCATGGCAGGCACCGGGGATTAGGTGTGGGTGATAAGGTTTGTAGGTTTGTTAGGAGATTTTGTACAGTTGGTAAAAAGTTATTGAAAGTTGTGGTAACACGGCTGGCTCGAATCGTTTTACCCTGAAAGGTTAGGGTAGGGGTGGGTGGCTGGATAGGGGAGTGAGCAAGGTTTTGATAGATTTCAGAATTTTGATGGATGGCTAAGATTAGAAGAGAGGCCGCTCGGAAGTAGTTCTTTTTGCCTGTCTTATGGCTTTGGTGCAGTTGTTTCGAGGGTACGGTAATGCTGCAGGATTCCAGGAGCCTGTTTGCCTTTGTTTTTCAGGCCTGGTCTCTTCATGTGACATCTGGAGATAATGTCAGCAGAGACCCAGGGGAATGGGTTGCCTTACCCTTTTGCTGAGGGGGCGTGATGATCCCAGACAGCAGAAATTGATTTCGATGGTATGGATGAAGTACCAGTCACTTCTAGGTGATGTCATTTAGTAGGGAGTTGAGGCAGAGAGAATTGTATGCTCTCGTTTGGAGTGTCCTTGGGGGGAGGTGGTTAGTGGGTCTGTGCACCTTTCTGATTACGTAGATCATGTGGTGGTCACTCATTGAGTCAGGTAGGAGGCCAGCCTTAGTAATCCTCTGTGGGTGTGTTGTAAGAGCCCAGTCCAGGAGGGAGTGGTTCTGGGATTTTGGGTTTAGGCGGGTGGGTTGCTCAATCTGTTGGGAGAGGTTAAGGGCTTTGATCTTACTACATAGTTTTGTGCAGTCATTTCCTAACCAGTTGTAGTTAAAGTCCCCGAGGATGTAGAGCTCACCGGCAGTAACCATCTCTTTAAGAGATCCCAGGTGGTCTATGATGGTTGATACTGGGGTGGCAGGGGCACAGTATATCCCTGCTACGTACACCGGTGAGCTATGTGGCAGGACTAGTTTTACCATTGTGGTATCAATATGAGGAGTGTGACTTGGGAGCTGGACAGAGGTGTACTGGAATGCATTAGATATATACATGGCAATGCCACCTCCTTTCTTGGTGCCTTGTCTATCCTGCCGTAAAACTGTGTAGCCGGGCAAGGCTATTTCAGAGTCATCATGCTGGGGTTTTAGCCATGTTTCAGATATTATACAAATGTCTGGTCTGAGGGTTAGGGCAGTGGTTTGCAACTCCGGGACTTTGTTTAGTAGGCTCCGGATGTTGAGGTGAATTAGGCTAAGGCCCTTTGGCAGGATACGGGGGCAGGGGTGGGGCGGTGGACCAGGGTTTGTTTCAACATCACCCACCAGTAGGAGCATCAGGGTGAGGTATTGTAGGGCTGTATGCCATTTACTTTTAGTTTTATATTTGTGGATGGTAGAATTCGGGGTGTGGTTGAAAGTCAACTTCGCAAGGCTGCTTAAGGCAGACAGTCGCAGGGTGAAAGATGGAGGGATGACGGAGGGGTATGAAATCCAGCCAAGAGTCGGTGGCTGGGCCTGGTGCTCAGTGGGTGTATTCAGGGGGCATGGGGGAGTCGAGACAGGGCTAGAGAGTAGAAGCTTAGGGTCATTTTGGGGCAGGGTGGATGGGGGTAGTGATACAAGAGGAGTGGCGATGGCTAACATAATTGAAATGTAAAGGAGCATTTTTTTTTTTTTTTTTAGCAGTGGCAAGGTTTAATTTGAGATAGCAGCCTCTGCTGGTGGGATCTGATAACCTGCAGATCTGAAAGTGGGCTGATAGGTTTTTGAGAGAGTCACCTGACCTCACAACTATCTATATATTGGAATGTCGACCAAGGGTGGTGGTGGGGAGCCGGCGTGCAGTGCCGGCGGGGCAAGAGCTTCACAGCACTGCTCTAGGTGGCCCTGTGCTGCTGGGCCACAGATTTCCACTGTTTGAATTTGGCTCAGATTCCTGGCTCACAGGCCTGCCGTACCTGGAATTCGTTCTTCGGGTGCTTGGGGGGGGGGGCTCCGGCTTGTCCCAGGGAGTGCAGTAGCCCCTCGTGACCTCATGGGTGTTTGGGGGAGGGCAGCAGTCCCCTGCCCTCTCGACCCGCTGTGGAGGAGAAAAGGAAGGTAAGAATTATTTATAGTACAGGTGGAGGGGCGTGGAGTGTTAGGCTACGTTACATGAGCTAGCTGAGTTAACAATTTGGAGGCGCAGTGAAAAAATGGCTGCCGCGGATGTTTTCCTCCTCCTTGAATTTCTTGCACTACACGAGTGCTGCTTGCCCCTTTTAGCCAAATTCAGACAACGAAGCCAGGTAAGAGAATTTGCCTCCCAGATAGAGCCGTTCTGGCCGGAGTTCTACGATAATGAGTCTAGCTAGTCCAGCAAGCAGCTCTCGTAAGCTTTAGCCCGGTTTTGCAGCAGGCAGGCGTTAGATAGTTACTGGCAGGCTCTACACAGTAGCTCGGATTAAAAAGCAGGCATGCGTTTACTATTTCAGGCGACCACTAAAATCACTATATGTGCTACAAACAGAGCTACAGGATTAGGACTGTACACAATTATATTGCTGCAAATGCAGGAATCCTTAATTAAATGTAGACAGGCTCGCTTAAGGTAACAAGCGTTTTTACTTTACAACTACTGAAATGCAAGCAGGCTCATTAAGGAACCTGGGATTTACAACTGGATTCACAGTGCATGGAGCAAAAAAGTGATTCAAAAAAACTATCTTCACATGTGCACCGACTTTAGATTCCTGGCTCACAGGCCTGCCGTACCTGGAATTCATTCTTCAGGTGCTTGGGGGGGGCTTCGGCTTGTCCCAGGGAGGGCAGTAGTCCCTCATGACCTCATGGGTGTTTGGGGGAGGGCAGCAGTCCCCTGCCTCTCGACCCACTGGAATTGTTCTTGGTGCTTGGGGGCTCCGGCTTGTCCCAGGGAGGGCAGTAGTCCCTCGCGACCTTGTGGGTGTTTGGGGGAGGGCAGCAGTCCCCTGCCCTCTCGACCCACTGGAATTCGTTCTTCGGGTGCTCGGGGGGGGGCTCCGGCTTGTCCCAGGGAGGGCAGTAGTCCCTCGCGACCTCGTGGGTGTTTGGGGGAGGGCAGCAGTCCCCTGCCCTCTCGACCCGCTGGAATTCCCGGCATCCATGCTGGCAAGGATTGAGTTTGTGAACCTGACCTTGGCAGTCCCAGTACCACGACCCTTACAAAATCCATGTTGCTGTGACCAACCAATTTTATATTTTTCAAGATAACGATTGACTACAAATTGTTTCCAGCAATTTGCTACAGTAAAGGGCTTTAGAATTGAAATAGGCTGAAAAATCCTCATTCAAAACAGCATGGGACTTCTTATGTACAGGAACAACCTGAGCACATTTCCAACTAGAGCGGGACTGTTGTGAACTGAAAGATAAGTTAAATTTGCTGCATAAAGGGGATGCAACATATGGAGCTACTAGTCTCGAAAATTGACCATCTAAACCCACACCACAGTCAGAATTCTTGTCAGGAATAGTTGAGGTAAGTTTAAAGATCTCACCTGCAGTGACCCTCTTAAAATGAAAGGTTCATTGATCACTAGGAAAAAATCATCAATTGATTCAGAGGAAGGTTCATATATAACATTTAAATAACACATAAGCAGGGCACATTGTAACATGTGAAATCCGCAAAAATAAAAATGCAGCACTGTAGACTACAGGCTTACCTATTGAACAATGTGCTCAGTTTGCCTTAGAACAGTGATTTAATACAGTTTTGTCATGTTTAAAAGATTTTAACAAATGTAAACAAACCAAGAATTCTATTTAAACAGTGTTTGAATAAATGCCTAAAATGGCCTCAGCCTTGTTATGTGATGATGTTACTGAAGCAACAGTGCTCTGGAGTGATAATACACTCTGTACACTCTGTATAGGGACTTCAAAAACATATTCATGAAATAACATCAACACTGCATTTTTCAGAATCCTTTACTGCGCCCAGGTGAAAAGGCTGCCATACATGAATAGTAAAGGATGCTGAGACACGCAATGTTACTGTTATTTGAAGGGTACATTTGTAAGGTACCCATACAGAGTGTGTTATCACTCCGGAGCTTTGTCCCTTCATTGATGTCATTGAGTACTGACTTTGCATCCATTTTAGGCATTTACGCAAACATGGTGTTTGAATTGAATTCTTGGGTCTGTTTACGGTTGTAACAATCTTTTAACCATGATGAAACCATAGTAAATCACTGTTCTAAGGCAAACTGAGCACATCACCCAGTAGGTAAGCCTATAACCTACAGTACTATGTTTTTAGTTTTGCAGATTTAGAGTATTAGAAAGCCTATTTACTCGTCCTTTAAATTAAAACCAGAAAAGGAGAAAACTGCATTCAAAGATTTGGCTATTTCAAGGGGGTCACTGAGTTCCCTCCCATTAAGTACCAGTTTCTTAATGCGCCTCCTAACTCTGGAGTTTCTCGGTGTATTTATGTTGAACCAGAAACGCCGAGCATCAGACCAGCTATCATCAGTTTGTTTATTAAAAAAAAAAATAATCAGATTTCAAGGATAGAATTAAATATTTAACCTTCTTTCTGATGCAGCGATACTTGGACAACAAATTATGTGATGGAGAGAGCTGGAAAGCAGCCCAGTCAGGTTTGTGTTGTTTGATGAAATCCTTTATGTATTTTGAAAACCACCTGTTGTTACTTTCTCTTAGTCTCTTTGACTGAACTGAGAAAAATTCTCTTGGATAGGAATAAGTTGATTTAGAAAAAATTCTAAGGCTAAATCAGTTTCAAGTATAAAATCAGTAAAAGACTAATTATTATCGATTTTGGTAGATAAAGCAAGATAGTCACAAATTCTAATGTTACAAGATTGAACACTGTTTTGGAGGAGGCCTTAGGGGACTTAAAAATTAGGATGCAGTAAGTGGTCAGATGGTCACTCACGACATCTTCTAGTACACCAGCACATAAAACTTTACTCTCCTGATTGGTCATAACTGAGTCAAGTAAAGAGTGATTAAAAGTAGAAGAATTCAGCTGGTTAGGGTCTTTACTAAGTTGATCCAAATGATACAATTTCAGCAAGAATTCATAACATTTATTTATTTATTTAAACTTCGTTGACCGGGTGAGTGCACTGGCACAGATGCCTTTTTCAGTCATGACCTGGGTGCAATAGCATTTACAATGGGTGGGATATGGCATAATATCTGAGGTACAAAAGAGCTACAATGGGTAAAGTACAATCTACAAAAGGTGAAGATATAAGATGTCATTATGGAACAATCCCAGTGTCTTGAAAATATGTACAATAATGTTTGTGTTCAGGTACAAGGGGAGGTACATCAGAGCATAACAGATAAGTAAATAAGCAAATATGTTAGATATTGGAGTAAAAAGAACATTGCAGTAAAAAAGGTACAAGTCAAATATGATTCCAATCAGCTGGACTTGGTTGGAAAGAGAAGAGTTATTAAAGCAAAGCCACTAGAGGGTAACAACTCTTGGAGGTTGCAATCCTCTTCCCACTGCTCTTCCCAACACTTCTCGTCCTGGGTCCTTCAAACCCAAAGCAAATTACTACACCCTAACAAACCATAGTTCATCACCCTACCGCTGTGCCACAGAGACCACCACAATTATGGGTATCGGAGTGCCCCCCTTATATGACACTGGACCACTCATTGTCACGCGGACCACCCAGGCTCCTACTGATCGCTCTTACTATCCTACTTCTTGGACTCCTCAGCCCTTCCCTCAAGGGCCTTCTTCCCACACCTCCCACCCCCACAAACCATTGCCAACTGCCACCCACACTGCCACTCCCGCCATGTATCCCCACCCCCACCCCACCCATCTCCCTGCAGTCATGTGCCACCATCCACCTCCATGCCGGATCACATTCCTATCCTTTCCAACCCTTATCAGCCCTGGCCATCGCATGTACTACCCGCACTATAACTAGGCAGCAGCTATCCTTGACACTAAGGCAATGATCTTTTGCTCTCCTCAGAGTCTTTGCCATACTCCTACTAATTTCAGGAAATGTTCATCCTAACCTGGGCCCCATCTTGCCCAGCCCTAGCCTCTCGCACCACGAGCTTAGAATAGCTGCAATGGACATTTGCAGCTTACCCAAAAAGACATCAGTTCTCCATTGCTGGATACTGCAACATCAACCAGATGTGCTTGCCCTCACAGAAACCTGGCTGTCCAAAAAAACACCTGATTCCATGGTCACCCTCCCTGGCTTCACCCTTCACAGAGCTGATAGAGTGGGCAAATGTGGTGGGGAGTGTGATTTGTATGTCCGTGACTCCATGATATGCCATGCCCTTCCAACACCTCCACTAGACCATGGTGCCCAAGCCTTATCATTAAAACTTACTCCAGATCCCTCCAGAGCCCCTGTAACTCTTACTGTCGCATATGTCCCCCCAAGAAACCAAGCTCCTGCTATACAATCCCTTGCTGACTACATCTCCGGCTTCCCCCCCAAAACAGAACATATCATAGTTGGAGGCTTTAATGTGAACTGGCTTGCCAATTTGTCTTCCTGCGCCAAGGACACCTTCACTGCACTGGACCTGACCCAGCTGGTCAGCCAACCTACAAGGGTGAACCCCACTAACGGCTCTAGCACCCTGATTGACCTTCTCCTCTCCGACCATCCTCACAGAATCTCTGACCTGGTGGTCCTTCTGGAATCCCTAAGCGATCACTCATCCATCCTCTTTTCCTGGTCATGTCTTCAGCAGAAACCCAAACCAAACTATATTGCCCGGTGTCGTCTCCGACCCAGAGGCCTCACAAAACTAAGAAAATACTTAACTAAATGGGATTGCTCCCCCATTCCTGGGTTCCTATTATAGATGAAGCCCTTGATTATTTCACCTGTTCTTTTAATAAAGCATGTGACATCTATGCCCCACTAGCAAAAGTGCAATCCAAGAAACGTAATACCCCCTGGGTCACACCTGCACTGCTCCAACAGCTGAAGCACAGAGATGATCTCTGGCATAAAGCAGTCACATCCAGCACGCAGACTGACAGGCAAGCCTATAAAGTGGCTCATAACAGATGCACTTGGGCCATAAAACAGGCCCAATTGGGCTACTACAAAACAACCCTTGCCTCCTCCTGGGGGAATGCTCAGTTGTTCTGGGGCAATATCAAGGAACTCAATGGCAAATCCCGGCTCCCCCCCAAAAAAAACTGTCAGCAATGTCCCTACCACTGACCCACTGCCCATCGCCAACTGCCTCAACTCATCCTTCTCTGACCGTAGTGCAGTACTCCTAAATAACTTCTTTGACCCCACTCTTGCAACCCCACCCCCTAACACCTAGCATCTCCCCTTCCATCTCAGGGTGATTTCTATGAATGAGGCAAGGCCTTATCTCATTGAAGCACTCAGTGGCTCTTGCTATTGCAAAGATTCTTTTGATATGAGAATCCTACATCTAGTACTAGATACAGTCCTCTCCCCACTGACTGACGTCATTAACCACTCCCTCAGTCTGGGGCAGTTCCTGGCAGCCTGGAAGACTGCCACAGTCACCCCAATACTGAAGAGCACCTCCCCCAAAACCTACTGTCCCATATCCATTTTCTCACCACTCTCGAAAGCCCTCTAAAAAATTATAGCCACCCAACTCACTGAGTACCTGCTTGCTCATAATCTACTTTGCAGGGAGCAGCATGGCTTCAGATCTGGGCATAGTACAACTACGACTCTCAGTGAGTTCTCTAATTTTATTCACTCTGTCCTGGATAGAAAACACCTAGCTGGAGCTGTTTTCATTGACCTGTCAAAGGCCTTTGATACAGTCTCCCAACCCTTACTCTTAAGCACACTCTGCCACATAGGTCTGTCCCAAGGACCCGTCTCCTGGTTTACCAGTTACCTCACAGCTAGATCACAATGTGTCAAAATAAACAACACCCTCTCAACCACCCTGCCAGTCTGCTCTGAGGTTCCCCAGGGCTCCGTTCTCCATTCCATTCTCCAGCCCTCTATTATTCAGCATCTACCTAAATACCTTGCCCAATTCCTGCTACGGCAACCTACTACTCTATGTGGATGACGCGGTTCTTGTTGCCTCACACCCAGATCCCACAGTATTGCAGTCCTCCCTCCAACACGCATTTAACCAGATTGAAAACTGGTTCATAGACCAAAGACTTGTGGTCAATGTAAAAAAGACAAAGACCATGCTTTTTGCCCACCAACAGAATAAGGCCAAGAATGCGCAGCTAACAATCCTCTCCCACTCTCTCCTTCTTCTAGAACAGGTCCATACATATAAATACCTGGGCCTTACATTTGATTCCAGCCTCTCCTTCCATTCACACATTAACACTGTATCATCAGCCATTCATGTCCGTATAGGCCTATTGTATCGGCACAAGGATTGCCTACATCCGGAAGCCCTTAATCTGGCTGTCACCTCCTTAGTCCTCCCTAGTCAATTATGGGCTCACTATCTACTCAGCCACTGACCACACAGCCCTTAACAAAATCCACCTGGCCATAAACAAAGCATGTGGACTCCTCTCCGGGGCAGACAAGTGTACCCATATTTGTACCCTATATGCCCTGACAAATCTCCTCACCCTGGATGAAAGGCTGTTTTATCAAACATGTCTCCTCACAAAGAAAATACACCTCGGGCTTACCCCCTTGGGGGGGTTCTGCCTCTCTCTCCCATCCTCCCACACATCGGTCAACACCCGCACTGCCAACTGACAGGTGTGGTCCATCCCGAGGGCTAGAACCTCCTTAGCCCAAAGGTCATTCCCACACAGGGCCCCAGTCTGGTACAATGAACTTCCCTCTGCCGTCTCCTCCATCTCCAAATTGGGACCTTTCAAGTCGGCCGTCAAAGAGCAAATTCTCACTTCACGGCGCTGCCAATGTACCAGCCAGTGCTGGGTCATCTATCTATCATCTTATGTGACCACCCCGCCACTGAGCTTCTACCGATAGGGCTACCAAACATTACCTATTAACAATGCTTCCTTCAGCTGCACTAACAAGATGTCTCTCTAATTCTCTACTTCACTGTAAATATCAAACCTGTTACTTCCTCCCTCTATCAGCAAACTTATTGTTCTCTTGAAAACTGTAAAATACAGCTCTCGGTAACACATTCAATGCAATGTATAGCTGATCTTGATTTTGCAATGTTGTATAACTGAAAAAACTGTAACCTTTGGCTGCCATTCTATGTCTATATGTATTAAGTGTTTGTATTTGTTTTTTTCTGACGCAGAGCCTTTGTAAATGAGTCCCTGACTCAAAGGTTGTAATCCTAAAGTCTGTTAAATAAATAAATAAATAAAACAGCATTGAGGAATAGAATAAGAAAACTCGAACACCAGGATAACTGCTGCGGTGCTAAAAACAAAAACAAATGAGCAAGGCACAAAATCAAAAAGCACCCACAAAACAGGACAATCACCACAATGGTAAAAATATTCTCACCATTTTATTAAAAGCGCAAGTGCAGGTAACATCCAACATCTCAGCTGCAGATGAAAACCGTCAGAAGCTATGGACAGACAAATGGCTATCAGCCACACAGACTTAAAGTTTTCACCCGAACACGTCAGGCTTCATCAGAGTAATGAATCACACCATGTTGTATCAATAAATATTCTAAAGTGCACATGACCAATTTTAAAAGCACTAATCTGGGATTACCCATGGTGACATCACATTATACACACAACTTGATGAATGAAATCAAAAAAAGTAAATAGCGGTTGAGTTGAGGAACATAATATATAATGCTGCAGATGAACTAGACTACCTACACTATTTATTTTGAATTTGGAACTGAGACTGAGAACTATACCAATCAATGGTCCCAAAGTGGTGCTTTGCAGAACTAAAACAGTAGGAGATTCTGTGGTATGCGGTATGCTTCCTTGCGCAGAACCTGCACATATCAATTGGTTACCCCCCCAACAGAAACTTTTAGATGTGGCAAATGTCTTTATTGTCCCTACATAAAACAGGGTAAATATTTTTTTCACCCTAGAATACAAAAACAATATAAACACAGGATTTAATTAATTGTACAATGGAGGGTGTTGTCTACCTGCTTTCATGTAGCTGTGGTGAGATCTCTGTGGGACATACCACTAGACAACTTAGACAGTGGGTGAGTGAGCATGTGCATGCTATACAGCATACTGACATGTCTTATGCTATAGTGAAGCACTTGAAGAGCAAACCTGATACTACCCACAAGACTGAGTTCACAGGAACAGAAAAGGTAACACTGGGACTGAGGGTGGTATACAAGAATTGATAGGAAGGCATGAAAGCTGGTGGAATTACACTTTAAAGCAAGGGGGGAGATGAGAGTATGAATGAAAGCATATACCTGTCTGCTTTCTTAAAAACAATTATAATAGGTGGTAGAAAAAAATAAAAATAAGAAGAAGCAATATATACACAACATTTTCCCTTCCTCGCTTTTGTAATTTTTATGAGATTTATCTGGGTTGTATTTCTTCATGTCTATGAACATGTAATCTAAAGTTCTTACCCCAGGAGTCCTTTAGCATCAGTAACTTTGTGGCACTTCGCTAACTAGGTGCAACTGCCACGGAGGTGTGCCTTCAAGAGATATTTAAATGAGCGTAAGGCCAGGCCAATCAAAAGACAGGAGGGGGTGTGAGCTGAATGACAGCAGTTGAATGATTTAGAATTTTTTCTTTGCTGGACTGAGCAATATTGCCTCTGAGGTATCTCCCAACTTTCCTTGTTGACAGCCTCCTAGTGCTTATCTGGGAAAAGTGTTCCTCATAAATTATTTCCTTTAGTGTGCTGAGTGAAAGTTTTACTTTTTCATTAGCGCTGCGTAGATTTTTTATTTTTAGTGCGACGGCACTATTTTGACTTTATTTTTACTGTGACTATTTAGTTTAAAGCCTAATTTTATTGCGGGTGCTTATTTTCGATGGTTTCCTTCATTTTTGGGGCAAATTCTTGTGGGAACCAGCGAATTAGGGACAGTTGCCTTGTTTTTTACTTCAGACCTCGTGGGGTTTACCGCAAGGCACCTGCAGTAGATTTCAAATTTAAACAGTGCCTGGGGTTTTCTCTCTAGTTTGGCAATTATGAGGAAACCTTTCTTGTTATATTACTGGACCTTGGTATCATCTGTGTCAGGACTGTCCATAAGGGTCCAGCTCCAGTGTTTCATTTTTTAACTAAATCAGTTCCTCGATTCATGTTGATTGTGAAGGTTTCTCTTCATGAGCAAAATGCTGGAGTTGCAAATGATTTTGTGCTGATTTTAAATACTGCACTTGTAGCTGATATAGGACATATTCATTTGGGGGGGGGTCAGGTAATGTGGGGCACAACACTTTGGGTCTGAATATAACTGCCTGCCAGAATGAGGTTGTGTCCATGGTAGCCAAAAGAAAGATTTTAAACTAATTCTTCAGTCCTTGCAGAGACAAGCCATTTGACCTTTTCTGTGTTGCATTATTTATTATGTGAGGCATTCAGCTATCTTGCAGACATATTCTTGGGGGAGGGGTAGAAGCTAGACTACTGGCTATTTATTGATGTATTTATTTAGTCTTACAATTTATTTACCCAGGACAGCCCAGCTGAGATGCAACCTCCCATTTCCAGGGCAGTTCTACTTCCCATTTTCACAGCTGGGTGGCCTGGAGCAGTGAGAGGTAAAGGGACTTGTCCAAGTTCACGTACTGAGCAGTATTTGACTCTAGTAGGGTTTGATCCTGGGATCTCCTGGTTTCTAGACTGGTGCTCTAACCACACTGCCTCCTTATATTCATTGATTAAAATGTATTTTATTACCAGGCAGACTGGATAGACCATGAGTCGTTTTCTGTGCATAAACATCAGTGTAGTTTATTTTACAGTTTACCCAGGATAGCCCAGCAGAGGTGCAGCATCTCATTTCCACTGGGGTCATGCCTCTATCCATTTTCACAGCTAGGAAGACTGGAGAATTTGGAGGCTGAGGGACTTGCCCTGGATGACACAGTGAGTATTTGATTCTGGTGGGGTTTGAACCTGCGAACTGCCAGTTCTCTAACCATTTGACCACACTGCCTCCCTAAATTTATTTATTTACTAATAATTTATTTATCCACATATTTATTACCTATTTATTTAGTTTTTGTTGAGTGGGAAAGAAGTGCTAGGAAATACTTTTTGTTTTTGGCCTTGTCTTGGGAGATGGAGCTACAGATGCAAATCAGATGATATTGAACCAGGTTAATCTGTTGGTAGCTTCATGTATTTACTTTTTAGTTACTGATTATTATTAGTAGTAGTGCTATTTCTATTTGGCCAGAAAAGCTCACCAAACTGAAGACAGCATATTTTTGGATGGACTCTC
The DNA here is from genome assembly GCA_016271365.2 of Neoceratodus forsteri. Lineage (NCBI taxonomy): Eukaryota > Metazoa > Chordata > Ceratodontiformes > Ceratodontidae > Neoceratodus > Neoceratodus forsteri. Next base: position 625,173,201 of record CM057458.1, on the reverse strand, counting down.
GGAAAGGGAGCATGACCAATCTTATTACCAAGCTAATAAGAAAACAGTACAAAACTAGAATGATGCTCAGTAGTGGTCAGTGGAAGTGTATTCATATGCAACTGGGGTTCTAAATACCTCCATTTGTGCCTGGATTTCCACTTCCTCAGGGGTTCTACAGAGGTCTTCAGCTGGCACTCAGCTTACTGCTGTAACACCTATTGTATTTATTGGTGCTCTTTAACCATGCCTCTGTCATCTGCTGCACCTCTGTGTGTGTCTGGCACTTTTCCAGATTCTGACCACAAAAGAGGCAGAGTTTTGTGAGTTGCACTGTACGTAAAGGGGAGTCACAATCAACATTTGCAAACAAATATGTTGAACAGAGTGTTTTGATTTGTGGGTGTAGTCTTAGTGTGTTCTTTCCTTTGTCTGCTGTTAGGAGTTTTTCTACATTTTCCTGTTAGTTTATGGCCCCTGGGAGTCTCCATGTTTTTTTTTAACTTCTAGTTTATCGGTTCAGTTTCACAGACAAAAGACATATAAGTACTAACCGAATCATAGCCATCGTACAAGTCAAGTTTACATTGCATGCCTTATTTTTCACCAAGAAATTTCAAAAGTAACCCACGTTGTCCAGATTTAAATTGCTTTCATAAAATCAAACTTCTTAAACAGTGAGGTTAAACTAGAACATACATCTTAAATGGCTAATAGAGGTAGTCTCTAGGACACATACTGCTTCATTCATTCTAAATGCAGATCTATTAGAATTTTTTATTTCATGAAGAGAAAACAAATAGCAGAGGTGATTCTGGCAGGGCCCTGTCTAGGCCATAAGGCTAAGTTGCATGGCGGCCATAACGTGCTCCACAGTCTCAATCTCAGACACTTTTTTTTCCATAACTTAACTGTTGGGGGGAGCCAATTTAAGGTTAGACGTCTTGGGGCAGCCTAGTGCAACATCTGACCCGATTTACATTTAGAGGATGGACTCAAAATAGTGTAGGGAACCCAAGTACTGGGTCAGTAAAGGTGTTTGGAATTTGTTGTCCTCAGACCTGTTGTGTTTCAGCATGTATCTCCTGCCAAAAGGATTGAATGGCAGGGCAGACCCAATAAAATATGGTAGCGGGACCCAGGGCTCCTCACTGTCTCCAGCATGTAAACTGATAGTGTTTCATGACAGTGGAAGTTCTAGCTGATTAAAATTCTCCATTTATATTCTCCATATGGGGGAGACTGTTACCACCACCACCTCCCACTAAGGCCTTGTTTCCATATCTTCATCGATATTTCAACACCACACTTGGCTCCTAACAGGCATGGACATTGTTGAGTGGGGGTGTCTTTAGTTTTGTTAATACCTTGTAAAATTCAGAGACATACCTTACTTTTGCCTTCTGGTTTATCTGCCAGTACAAAAACTGTTCTAGGTGGTACTGCAGCCTTTCTTTTTGATCTATGTTGCCTTGGTCCAGGATATAATGTCTAACTTGCAAAAATATAAAATGATCCCCCTTTGTAACTGAAATGTGTCTTTTAAGCTCCTGGAAAGAGAGGCATGTGCAGTCTAAGATGCAATGCTCAGATTTGGTCAGACCTTTGCTTTCCCAGAATCAAAATCTAGGGTGTAGCTGTGGAGGCAGAAAGGCATCATGGTGCCTGATTAATGTTAGTGGTCTCAGAGAGTTTGGAGTATCTGTTATTTTCCTTATCCTTTAAGGATGTGTACTGTGTGTTTTAACCAGGGATCATGAATAGAGCTTGATATTTGCCCTGAGAGCACCCCCATCTGGAATGTTTTATGAAGAAAGGCCCAAAAAACCAGCTTCTTCAATTAAATGCCATACAGAATCAACCTGTTGTTTTGCCCAGGTACCCAAAAAGGATACAGTACCTTGGCAGCTAGGTAATATTTCTTGAAACATGGAAAGCCCAATCCACCCTTGTCCTTGGATAACTGAAGAGTTTGTTGAGATATTCTAGGACTGCAGAGGAATTTTGATGTCTCTTTTAAGAGAACATTATAATAAAAGTTCAAAATTGGTATAGGTATTGTCTGAAATAAAAATAACAAATGAGGGAGGGCATTCATTTTAATTACTTGGGTTCTCCCATAAAGCATTAGGGGAAGGAGTTTCCACCTAGCAAAAAACTTGCATGAGGGTATCCAATAACCTGTGGCAGTTGTCCTAAAACAGTTTAGTGATATCTGCTGAGATTTTTATACCCAGGTATCAAAAGGTGATACCTGGCACCCAGGAAAATGGATAAGATTGCCGAAAATCTTGGGGTGTGGGGCACTCAATATCATTGTTTCAGACTTAGAAGAATTTATTTTATATCATGACAGACTACCGAATTGTTTCAGTGCCTCTAAAAAGTGTGGGAGTGAGAAAGAGGGATCCTCCCAAAAACAAATAATCATTGGTGTATAGATCAATTTTCTGCTCAATCCCGCCAGCTGTCACTCCTTTAATGCCTGGATTTGAGTGGGGACAAAGGGCATCCCTGTCATGTGCCCCACCCCAAGGCAAACCTTTGGGAGAGGTGGTCATTGACTCTAACTGTTACTTCTTAATCCTGGTAGAAAGAGAAAATTGTTCCTACAAAATTGTCCCTGAGTTGGAGAATGCCCAGTACTGAATGCAAAAAGACACAGTTGACCCTGACAAAGGCCTTCTCATCATCCATACTAATTGAGAGCTGGAAGGCCCTCTTATTTTTTTTGTGATGTAATAATATTAAGGAAGCATCTTATATTGTCTTGCAGCAGTTTGCTAATAATAAATCCTGTCTGATTACAATGTACTAATTTATTTATTTTTTTATTAGACCTGTTTCTCTGCCTTCGTGAACTTGACAGGGGCTATGACCCCTTCATTGGAGAGATACATCCTCCAGTTCCTCTGACTGCTCTTGCTTGTTCACCCCCAAAATTCCCTCATGGTGGGGCCAGGGTGAGGAGTCCCGGCTTCCCCTTCCCCACAGACACAGCAATCCAGAATAGGGGGCCGCCACACAGGAGCAATTGGTGGGCCATCATGGGTCTGCCAGGTCCAGGTTTTTCCTCCACTTTTCCTCCCACACCCTATGCCCATGCAATGGGAGAGGTGGCTGTCTCCACTTCTGCAGAGGCAGCCAATCACCCTAGACATGGGCCGACTCCTTGTGCTTGCATCTGCACTGACACCCAGCCACTGCTAGGTGTCAGTCGATAGCACACAGCACTATCCCCCTTCCCCAAGGAAGGAGAGCAGTCCTCTGGACACTCATTCCTTATGTCCCCTGGCTGACCCCCAAATGACCTGAGTCTGTTCCCAAACCCGGGTCACCAGCATGGTGCAAGGTGTGGCATCCAGCGCCTCAGCACCACCGGGCCAGCCTCAGTGTACTAACTTTTGAATATGGCACTGCAATCTATCCACCAGAATCCCTGTAAAGAGCTTCAAGTCTGTGTTTAATAGAGAAATGTGCTGGTATGAGTCATACTCCTCTGAGTTTTTTCCAGGTTTCAACAAAACTGAGATCTGGGCTTAATGCCAGGTAGAGGGGACCTGGAGTTTGTCTGTTAAGATGGCATTTCCTGTTCCTTTAAGGTGTGACATCAGGACTTTATGAAAAGTTTCAAACAATTCCACCAGTTAGCCATCCCACACAGGGATTTGCCATTCTTTAAAGACTTTATTTGAGCTATTATTTCTTCTGTGGTTATGAGGCCATTCAGTTCTTCTCTATCCTGGTCATCTAACCTTGGCAGGGGAGGTTTCCTAAATATTCCTGAATGTTTCCTAATGATGGGAGCCCCTTTTCTCTCAATAAAGGTGAGCATAAAACTTGGCAAACAGCTGCTGGATTTCCATCAGGCTCATGATTACCCCGTTTGTCTGTGGGCATTTAAGCTTCAGTACTGCTGTAGAGGCTGCCTGCCATCTTAACTGGCCTGCTAACAATTTCTCTGCGTCGTTTCCACTTTCATAAAATTTCTCCTTAGAATATTGAAGAGCCCCTTCATTTCTGGTCTCCAGTAATGTTGTGAGCTCTTCTCTTTTTTTCCTGCAACTGCTTTTTTCGTGGTATCATTTAACACTATTTTATGTTGAAATTCAAGGTCATCTATCTGTCTTTCCAAAAACAGCTGCCTTGCCACCCTAGTCCTCTTCACCTGGGAGGCATAAGACATGATTTTACCCTATAAGGTCATTTTCAGGGCATCCCAGTGAACCAGGGCCTCAGTATCCTCCTGTGGGTTATGTGTCAAACAGTCTCTGATTTCTCCTTGAACTAATTACTGAAATTCTTCTTTGTTTAACAAGCTTACATTACGTCTCCAGGATGTTGACCTGGGGCGAGATGGGGTATGATCGAAGGCAGTAATATTATCTGTTGAACAACTCTGAACTGCATGTTATTGGGATCAAAAAATAAATTCTGGAATATTGCTTATGCTGGGAGGAATAACAGGAATAATCACAATTTTGTGGGCTAACATATCACCAGACTTCTAGTGGTCCCAACTCTGAACTGAAATGCCCCCAAAGTTTGGCTACCCTGAACTGCATTTGAGTTTTAGGTCCTGACTTACCCAAAACTGGGGAAACTGTCATGTTAAAATCTCTTCCAATCACAATTAGATGCTGCGTATCCATAACCATGGCCAAAATCACTTTTTTCAAGAAGGGGGTGTGACTTTGTTCTTTATGTTGGGCATATAAATTTAAAAGTATGCAACTCTGTCTCCTATTGTCACCTGGGTCTGTGTCCACCTGTTCTGCTTTAATGGGGAAGTGTTTTCTTGTTAAAATGGGTGTACTTCACTCATGTGTATGCTGCATGTAATGAGAATAATAAACTTACCCCACCCAAGCCTGTTTATGCAGCAGTGGGATGTGTTTCCTGCAGGAATGGGACAGGTGCACTTTTTTATGACAGTGTGTAGTTTGATAAAACAAAAAGCATTAAAAACAAAACAAAACACATTCTCCTGCTGGCTAAACCTAAATACATACCTAACAAAAAAAAAATTGCATTAGATAGTGTTATTTAGTTCAAGCCAGAACATCAGGCTCCTAACAGCAGATTGCGGTGGCAGCTGCTATCACTCACTGAATGATGTTAGATGCATCAGTGTCACACGGGACGGAGGCACTGTAGGAAAAAAAAAAGCAATAAAAAATGTAAACTAGGAAATCCCCAGGGGCCATAAAACTAGTTGGCAAGTTCTGAAAAAAAAATCTTAACAGCAGTCAAAGAAAAGGAAGCACTAGACTGACACACACAAATCAAAACCTTCTGCACAAGGTATGTTTTGCAAATTGTGACTGTAGTTCTCCTTTAATGCAGCTTGAACATGTTTTGGGGCCTTCATTTAATCCTGCTGTCAAACTATGAGGCACTTACTCTGGGTAATTATGTCCCAGCAATGTTACAGATTTTGCCTTTTCAGTATTTTTTATGATGTCATGTCATTGAACCTGTAGTTGGTAATGATGGTTACATACACAAGGGCAATTACTGTTTCAAGGGTCACAAGGATAACCCTTGGATTTACTGTGCTGAGTGAGTGTTCTGTTTTTGTGTTTAAGGATTACTGTGATGTCTGAATTGGCAATGAGTTTCTTTTTGTGACTTAAAACCCTGTAGACATTAAATAGATATACTACTTGTTGAGTGGGCCTAATATTCAAAAGCAAAAGGGACTGTCTCCGCCTGTCCTGAAGTGACAGCTGGCAAAGTGCATGTTCCACATGTTTAGAGTCATGCATGCATTAACACACCACAACATGGCCACTGTCTGGGGCACTTACCTCTCAACTGTCTTATTACAAGAACAGTTCCTCATTTAACCTCACAAAAAGCTCTTAATAATTTTAATTGATATGTTTGGAACAATTGTTGCACTACTGTTGTATTACACAGGACACCATTGTTAATGAGTTTTCTACCCAAAGGCTTTGTACACCTGCTGATGCAAATAAAAAGTATTCACTCTCCGTTCCACATTGACAGAGTGTGGTCCTATATTCTACACTATAGTTGTAAAGTAAAAATGCAAACAGTTAATGAATGAGAACGATCAATGAACAGCAAATTCTGAACATAAAAGCACACATTCCACAATGTTATAGCTTCTGTCTTGAAGATTTGATGATGTGTCTCAAATTTTGACTTTTTGTCGTACATCCTGAAGGACAGTGTTACAAATTTATTGGGGGGCTGAAAGGCTGAGAAGCATGCTGGACTGAGGAGAAAGGAGCCCACCAGGGACACCCTCTCATTAGCTTGCATGTGGAGACCTGTCTTCAAAATGCTTGGAAAGATCCCATTCATTCCACAAACAGTATCTTTCAAATGTAAATTATTCAATATGAAAGAAAATCAGAGGCAAACTATAATGCAACATGTGGTGTTCTTTTTGTTTTGTGTCTGATTATCTTTTCTGTGTAATAGGGTGCATTATTATTTTGAACACAGAGGTTTCATTTGGTACTGTACCTGCTTCTAAAACATGTCTTATCAAAGCTTGTTTGTCAGACTTACTGCTGAGCTTAAGTACTTCTATGATAGAAACTGCAGCTCTTTGCCTTTTAGGAAATTCACCATTTTTATTATAGATCGAGGCTGCGCTCCCAACCCATCAAAGCACACCTTTCCTCTGCATGTGAGACAGTTTTATTCTGTGAAGAGTGTTTCATGTGCAGCTGCCCTAGAAATCAGCACATTTGGGTAAGGTATCAGTAATAAATTAATGCCACTGCTGAGACCACTCTTATGGTTGTAAGAGTGGTCTCACTTACATTCTTAGGATATCAGAACTGCTCACCTTCAGTTCCTGGTTCTCATGCCCTAAGAATGCATGTGAAACCACTCTTGCAACCATAAGAGATATCTTGGTGGCAGTATTAACTGCAGGCGGGGGGGGGGGGAGCTCATCACAGGCAACCGGCAGTTGTTGCTCAACCACAACTGCTGGCCTGTATGCCACTAGGCCAACAGGTAAAAGATTGACTAAAAATAATATTACATTTAATAATAAACATTGTACTTGGATGGATTGTGGGTGTCTGTGAACTAGAAGACATGACCTACATATGTATATCAAATAGAGACACAGTTGAAGTTTGCAATACATCTTTATGTTGTATACCATCTTTTGTGCTTGCATGTACCATAATTCGTAACAGGATTCTTTAAGTTCAAGATGTGTGGTCAGTACATGGCAAATTAAAAAGAAAATATTTTTGTTTTAGCAGTAGCAGAGCATGGAAGAACCAGTTCAGAACAGTTCCTTGCAGTTGAGTATTGGGGCCCTCCATTTTGGGTGGCAAACAGCTGCATGCCTAATGCTGCACATGTTGAAATCTGGCAGTGACCACTCTTGAAATCTAGGGCCAGCATGCGTATACTTGGCAAAAATGTGACAGAAACTAGATGTCTGTAACACTTTTTGTATTATTTGCTACATGTACTCCTGGTTTGTATTGAAAATGTAGGAAAACCTCAATAAAATATTGAATGGAAAAATGAGAATGGACCACTCAGTTTTTAGAATTTTATTTCTGTGAACCATATGCACATTTTTTTTGTTTTTCTACCTCCCACTTACACACACACACAAAATCGACATTTACACCAATCCACACTTTAGCCTGCTCCAACATAGGGTGGCTGGCTTGCCATTTTGAAGGTAAGTACCTCATACATACATAAGCTCTCCTTTTAGCTCCTCCCATCCCAATGATAATACATTTGTAGTTTTTCTTTTCAAATACTGTAGTTTGGTTTTTATGTTGACTGTGAAGGTATGGGTGCTTGTTATACAAAGGTGGCCACAAGAAAGGTCCCATTTAAGGTGGTTTATTGGCTATTTCTAGACATGCTATAGCAGATCATCTAAAATATGTAAACTATTAAAAATATATACCCACTAAATCATTTTCTGTGGGCAAGGCAACAGCAATCATCTCATCAGTCCTAATGTCTCTACACCAATATGACAACAGAACTAGACTGACGTAAATCTCACAAAGATTGACTTTCCCAACGTCAGACATCGATGCTGGAGCAGTTAGTTCCACATGTTTAAGGTTCAGCTTGGTTTATCCTCTTGCACTCCCCAAAATGTAACTAAAATAGGTAATTCACTGTTATGCATTAAATACATTTCTATTTATGTAGCCCCAGGGAGTTAGAGATTCCCTGTAGGTCTACTGGCATCACAGGATTAACTCCAGCCAGCTTGGGAACACCCTGCCAGCTGGATTAGCAAAGAGTTTTCAAGGGGTAAGGCCAGCTTCTGGGGGCTGAGGAGTCACCAGGAGTTGTTTACTCAGTCCTGGAGAGGAGACTGAAGAAGTATTCTGCAGCCTGAGGAACTAAGATGCCACCACCAAACTTTATGATTCTAGTGGTGGCTGTTTCATCGTGCCCCTTGTGGGGTGAATCCCCATAGCATGCTGATCCTCAATGGGATTTCTTTGATTTAAGAAGCTCTTTAAGGTACCCCTCATGTCTACCTCCATGTAATAAAAACAGAGGTCCAAACTATGCAATTTTACAAGTACCTGAGTTGTCATTTGTTTTGATGGAGAAAGTCCACAGTCATGTTATTCTGGAATTACCAAACCCTGTATGGCTTAGGAGTTGAAAGGCTTAGAACCGGGGCATGGGACATGTTCAGATTCAGGGTCACTTCTGTTTTTTGAAGGCAAAAATACAAGTACAGCATTGTGGACAATAACTAATTGTACGTTTGAAGAAGTACCCACTTTTTGCCACCTTGGAGTGTGGTTAAAGAAACCAAGGAAGTTGCATTATTTTATTTTTATTTATTAATACTAGGAGTTAACACCTTTGAGCTTATGGCTCATTTACGAAGGCTCTGCGTCAGAGAAAGAGAAAACACAGCCTTACAAAAACTGAAATGAAATACAGTCCACAAACAAAAGGAGGCTTAGCTGTATACAATACATGTAGTTAACATAACCAGACAGTATAGTATAAGACTAACAGGAACAGTGATTATACATAATGTTATGCTCTACTTGATTTTGTGTAGGAGAACTGAGGAGTAAGGATTAGGGAAGGGAGAAAAAAGGTAGGGTGAGGGAGGTTGAGAAGTTCAAAGTGTTGAGAGAAGTAGCTTGAACAAGCCTTGTCAAGGGAAAGTGTAGGGGAAGGGGAGTGAAGTGTAGCTAAGTGGAAGGAGGGAGATTAAGCGCTATAGCTCACAGTCACACTTGGAGTTGCTGGACTCAAGGTGAGCCTTCAGCTTTGATTTAAATTGACCAATTGTTGTACAGGACTGGAGGTCAGGGCTGAGGGAGTTTAGCCATATTGGGGCCATATATTCAAAGGATCGTTGACCTTGGGAGGTCTAACAGAAAGGTACTTTTAGAGTCTGACTACTTAATGTGTCTAGTATTCCTGACGCTGTTGTTGGGGTGGAGGAGACCAAGCACCCCTGGGGTAGTGAGGCCCAGAGTGACCTTCTTAGCTAGGAGGCAGACTTGGTATTTGATCCTGTTTTCCAAATTGAGCCATCCAGTACGGGAGTATAGCTCACATGTATGAGTCAGGTGGTGAGCTAGTAGGATCAGTCTATAGGACTGGTTAAGAGCAAACCTTATTCTGTGTAGGGCTGTTATCGGTTGCTGCTCCATAAACCACTAGCCTATAGTCGATAATCGATGTGACAGAGCTGGTCACTGCGAGTCTGAGAGCTTCATCAGTTAGACAGTGCTTATGTTTGTACAGCAGGCCAGTCCTGGAGTTAACAGCCTTAGAAACAACAGCAGCATGTTGCAAGTAGGAGAGGGTGCAATTGAGGGTTACCCCAAGGTATTTAATGGAACAAACCGTTTCTAGTATTTCATTTTGGTTGTTGTGAATTTGCAGATGATACAATTTGTGTCGGTTTTGGGGTGCAGCAAAAAGCATGGTCCTAGTCTTCTTGTAGTTAAGAAGCTTGTGGTTCAGAAACCATGACCCTACAACTGAGAAGCAGGACTGCTTTTGTTATTCAAGTGCAGCAGGGTTGGCCTGACATGAAAACAGTACAGTGTCATCAGTGTACAGGACGACATGGCCTGGGCAAGCCATGGAGAGATTATTAAGAAATAAGCTGAAGAGCAAGGAGTCTAAAAGATTGAGCTTTGGGGTACCCCAGTTGTGACAGTACAGTGATCAGAGTGGGTAATTAAGATGTCTATTTGTTGTGTACGTCCAGTGAGGTAGCTCCAGAACCACCTCACTGATTCTGAGGAGAGACTGGTGAAGGCTAGTTGATGAAGAAGCAGCTTATGGTTGACCGTATGAAAGGCCTTTGTTAGGTCAATATAGGTAGCCCCTACCATGTGCCCACCGTCTAAGGCATCATGGATGAAACTAGTAAACTTGACCAGGACAGTAGTAGTGCTGTGCTGTTTTCTGAAACCGTGTTGTTCCTTACACTGGAGCTGATACTTATTTAGGTAGTCTACTGGCTGATCACTAACAATCTTTTTGAGCGCTTCAGAAAGGGGGGGGGGAGTATTGAGATAGGCCGGTAGTTTGAGTGATTGGTGTGGTCACTACTTTTGAAAACAGGCATGACCATGGCCTTTTTCCAGATCTTGGGGAATTTGGCTATGATGAGTGACAGATTCAGTATGTGGGTTAAAGGATGTATAACCTTGTCCAGGGTGAGGGCTATTAACTTTAGGTCAAGTGAGTCTCCACTGAACCTTGAATACCCGATTACCTTCAAGAGGTATTTTCTGGCCACTAATATGGGGGCAGTTTTAAGATAGAAGGGGGGAGGTGAATGCAAGTGAGAGTTTCCTTTGCTTTTGGGACAAGGGCCACTTTGGGGGTTAAGGAAGTTGGAGGAAGCACTCCCCTAAGGTCAGTGAAAGCCTTATTGAAGGTATTGGCAATAACATTAGCAACCTGGGTCAGTATCCCATTAACACTGAGCATAGAGGGGGGGAGTTTTGATAGGTTTACTGGTTAAGGTTTTGATATTTTCCCCAAACTTTCAGCTATCACCCCAGAAGTTGTTCAATTCCTGCTTAAAGTACTGACTCTTAGTGGTACGAATGGCAAAGGTACATTTGTTATGAACAGCTCTACAGTTTTGAGCTTCGATACTGGATCCAGTGCTTTGGGCTTTACGGCATAAGTAATCCCTAGTCTTCATTAGCTCGAGAAGGGAGGGAGTAATTCAGGACTTGCTGGTTTCCTTCACTATCTGTTTTTTGTAGGGGGCATAAATGTTACAGGATGCACTGAATGTCTGCATAAAGTGCTCAAGTGCTATATCTGCATTGTTGGTATTGTAGATGGCTGATCATTCTTGTAGTCTTAGGTGTGTTTTTAGGAGCCAATTTGCCCATCCTTTAGTCCTCTGGAAGTGATAGTCTTGGGGACCTTTTTTGGAGCCTTGTTTGTCCATGTACAAAGGATGGGGGAGAGGTCACTTATACTGCCAGGGAGTACCACAGTCCTAGAAATCCTTTCGGGGTGATTAGTAATTAACTAGTCGAGTAGAGTGCTGATTCCAGTGCAGTAATTCGTGCATGTGGGGGAATCCACTAGCTGGATCAAGCCGAAAGAGGAGGTGGCATATTTGTAAGGTGATGCCTCAGGGGCCAACCAGTTTGCATTAAAGTCCCCAAGCACTAGGACCTTCAAGTCCTTGCGGAGACCGGAAAGGAAGTTAAAGGTTGCTTTAAGGCCCAGAGACTGCTCTTTATGTGGGATGTAAATGGTGATTAGAAGAAGCGTATTTCCCCAGGATCCAATTTATATCTGAACTGGCAGTAATTGGGAGTTACTCCCTGGGGATAGTGCAGGATAGTGCTCGATCCTGGAGGATGCTTCAGATGTAGATATTGCAGTCTCCACCCTGCTTGCCTGATCCATCCTGTTTAATGGAGGTGTACCCTTCCAATTGAATGGCCAAATCAGGATCCCTAGGGGTAAGTCAACTTTCAACAACTGAGAGGATGTCAGGTTTATGCTGTGATATCCAGACCTGGAGGTAGTCATGCTTAGCCAAGAGGCTATAGATGTTCATTGAGGCAATGGTTAGACCCTCTTCCTTTTTTAATAAGGTAGGTGGAGTAGGCCTGGGTCCAGGGTTCAGATGGATGTTACCAGATAGCATTAGTAGCAACCAGGCTAGTCTTAAAGCATGCCATTTTAAGAGCTTACGGGCCTGCGTATGGGTACAGGTGCTACCACTTGTTTTTACATATTTAAGTACAAGCAGGCTTACATAGAAAGACAGACTTTGACAGCAGAAACGGACCGCTTGGCCCACCTAGTCTGCCCATTTCCCTACCTACTGGATAAGCTGCAGATCCTAGTTAACCAATAACCTATTTCTTCCTACCCCCTACCAGAATTACCTTATGTCTGTCCCATGCATTCTTGAATTCTCCCACAGTTTTAGACTCCACAACCTTCTCAGAAAGGCAGTTCCATGTGCCCACCACCCTCTCTGTGAAAAAATACTTCCTCACATTGCCCCAGAGCTGTCCCCTCTCTATCTTCAAATTGTGTCCCCTTGCTCTTGCACATCTTTTTCTGAAAGATGCTACCCTCTTGGACTTTGTTGAGTCCACTGAGGTACTTAAAAGTTTCTATCATGTTACCCCTCTCCCTGCTTTCCTCAAGGGTATACATATTAAACTCCTTTAGTCTCTCATTGTATGGCTTCTCTTGCAGACCCTGCACCATTTTAGTTGCCCTCCTCTGGACTGCCTCCATCCTGTCTGTCCTTGCGGAGATGGGGTCTCCAGAAGTGGACGCAGTACTCCAGATGAGGTCTCAGCAACTATCTGTACAGAGGGATAACAACCTCCTGTTTTCTGCTGGTGATGCCTCTCCTATACTTCCCAGTATCCACATTACACTTCTTCTACATTTGCTTGCTAACCTTAAGGCCATCTGATATGATTACCCCAAGGTCCTTTCCATTTTGTTGTTGTTACTACCCCATTTGTACTCTTCACCTGGATTTTTGTTTCCCAGGTGCATTATTTTGCACTTCTTTGCATTGAATCCAAGCTGCTATACTTCTGACCATTCCTCCAACCTTGCCAAGTCCCTTCTCATCCTTTCCACCCCTCTTGTGTATCAATCCTGTTGCAGATCTTTGTGTCATCTGCAAAGAGGCATACTTTTTCTTCCAGTCCCTCTGCAATGTCACTTAAAAGACATTAAAGGACTGGACCCAGTGGCACCACTTAACCCGCTTTCTTCAGAGTGGACTCCATTTACTATTACCTTCTGTGTCCTGTTGTCCAGACAATGTTTTACCAGGCTACCACCCTGGGACACACTCAGGCTGGCTAATTTGTTTATTAATCTTTTGTGTGGGACTGTGTCAAATGCCTTGCTAAAGTGTAGGTAGGCCATATCCACAGCCCCTCCCTGGTCTACTACTTTGGTCTCCCAGTCAAAGAAATCAATTAGAATCATCTGACATGACCTTCCCGCTGTGAATCCATGCTGCCTTGGGTCCTGTGCCCCACTGGCCTCTAGGTACTCAACAATTCTTTCTTTCAGAAGTGATTCCATCATTTTCCCTACCACAGAGATCAAACTGACAGGTCTGTAGTTTCCTGCCTCTGTCTTGCTCTCGCTTTTGTGAAGGGGAATCACTTCCACCCTCCTCTAGTCCTCAGGTACCACACCATCTTCCCATGATTTGTTAAAAAAGTTAGTCAGTGGTGTCACTAGTTCTCCCCTTGATTGTTTTAGAATTCTGGGGTGAATCTTGTCAGGCCCCATTGCTTTGTCCACCTTCAGTTTTAGGAGTTCTTTCAGAACCCTTTCTTCTGTAAAAGGACTGGGATCAACCCCTCTATCCAGAGTGCTTCTGTTACTTGAATTAGGTACCTCCTCCCTCCTCTTTTGTGAATACTGAGCAGAAGTATTCATTCAGTATCCCTTCTTTTTCACTGTCCCTCTCTGCCCACTCACCGTCCATTCTATTCAGCCTCACTATCCCTCCCTTTGTCTTTTTACACTCCCTAATGTACCTATAAAAGGTTTTATTCCTCTCTTAACAGAGTTGGCTATCTTTTTCCTCAGTTTAGGCCTTTGCTATTCTGACTGCCTTCCCTGCTTCCTTCTGCTTTAACTGGTACAGTTCTCTGTCCTGCTCCTTCTGTGTTTCCTTCTACTTCCTAAATGCTATCTTTTTCTCCCTAACCTTCCCCGCCACCTCTGAGAACCATAGTTGCTTTTTCTTTCATTTTGATTTATTTGCTTTACACAAAGGCTTGTTGTCTCTGTGATGGCAGTTTTGATGTTTCCCCAATGTTGCTCCACCCGTCCTTCTTGCCTGTTGATAGTGCTTTTCTAAGGCATTCTCCCATTTTGACAAAATCAGCCTTCCTGAAGTTCAGTACCCTCACTTTTGTATGGCTTGACTCTGCAGCTGAGTTTATCATGAACCACAATGTTTGGTGGCCATTTGTTCCCAGATGGCTATTCACTTCTAGATCTGAGATCCTCTCACTGTCTCCATTTGAGAGTACGAGATCTAAGATTGCTCCCTCCCAAGTGGGTTCCAACACTAGCTGTCTGAGGCATGCCACCTGTAGGGCATCGAGAATGGCCTTGCTCTTGGATGAGGCTGCAGCAAATGTGCTCCAGTTAACATCTAGCATATTCAGATTCCTCATCAACAATATGTCCCATTTCTCTACCATCCTAAGGATGCCTTCTACCATATCCTTGTCCATTCCCTTCCCCTGAGATGGGGGTCTATATACAACCCCTGTGCAGATTGTGGTGCCATTTCCAATCTCTAAGATGACCCACAGTGCCTCCTCCCCTTCCCTCCCTGTTTGCTCTTTTATTCCATTGTTTTTCTCCCTTCCCTTACAGAGAGAGCTACTCCTCCCCCCTTCTACCCTCCCTGTCTCTCCTGTAGGTTGTGTATCCTGGTATGTTAACATCCCAGTCATGGTTCTCTGTGTACCCTGTTTCTGTGACAGCCACGATATCCAGGCATCCCTCTTCCATCAAGGCCACCAGTTCAGGGAGCTTGTTGCCTAGACTATGGGCATTGGTACTCATTACCCTCCATTTCTTGATGGCCTTACCCCTTTTTGTCCCATCCCTGTCTTTACTGCCTTTGTCATTTTCTCCATTTACTCCTGCCATTCTCCCTGTCAACGTCTCTATCTTGGTGTTTACCTCAATAACTACCCTGATTTTTTGTGGGGGGTTAGGATTTCCCTGCTCCTTTCCAGTGCCTCCTCCCTTGGCTACTTTAAATACTTGCCAATGAGGCATTTAAACCTATCACCTAGGTTCCTGGTTCCCCTACTGGACAGATGCAGATCATCACGCCAGTATAGGCCTGAATCACTCCAGGTGGACCCCCAGTCCCCAATGAAGCCAAACCCCTGAGCTCTGCACCAGTTTTTCAACCACTGATTGAATCCCATGGTGTGGAGCACCCTAACCTCACCCATGCCATTGAAAGGCAGCACCTCCGAGAAAGCTACTGTGCATACTACTTGTCTAAGGACCCTCCCCAACTCCACAAACTCCTCTTGCACTATTCTGATCCCTTTCTCAGCTAGATAATTTGCCCCTAGGTGTACAATGACATCCAGATCCCTCCTCCATGCAGCTACTCCCACAATCCTGAAGATTCGCTCCCTGTCCCTCCAAGCCATGGTGCCGGGCAGGCACCTTACCTCCCTCTCCCCTCCCTCCCCAAGTTCTGTCCTCCTAACAATGGAGTCCCCCACCAGGAGTTGTTTCCTTCCCCTGTGGGGTCCCATGCTACCGTCCTGTGGGTTTCCTTTGTGGAGGTTCCCAACATCCTCCTCAGTCTCCACTGTGGGTGCCTCTGTAGAGAAACCAAATTCTGCCAGAGTGGCATATGAATTGTGGAGAGGTACAGCTGGAGAGATGCACCTCTGTTCCACCACCCTCACCCCCTCTGAGCTCACTGTGGTCCAACCACTCCTCTTTCTTGGCAACCTCTGAGGCAGTGGTGGTGACCCTGGTGGTCCCTGGGTGGGAGAGGAGGTCCCCCAAATCCTGGCCAACTCAGTCTGGAGATGAGCAACCTCCTCCCTCAGCCCAGAGAGGTGCCCGCAGATGGGACAACACTGCATCCTCCAGAATGTCTCCCGGAATACTGCTGCTCCACTGCACTGCACCACTCCCATCATGTATTATTTCTGTCCCCTTAACTGTTGTTTTGAATACTTACTCTTTCCTCTGTTTATTTATTTATTTTTTTTCTTCACCCTACTTACCTACTGCCTCAGTGCCCTTAAAGCTCCTGATCTTTGACAGGAAGTTCCTATATTTCTCAGTAGTCTCCTTATTTGCTCAGAGTCAGACCTCCAGCAGCTGGGGGGGGTGGAGGGCTACTGTTTTCCTTCTTGGATGGTGAGTCTTTTGTGGCTCTGTGATCACTTCCTTCCTGCTCCCAAATAGGAAGTTCCTGTTGTCAGTCAAATTCTGTGCCTATAAAAGTAGAACTGGCTAAAGGGGGGGTGGAGGAGAGGGAAGGAGGGCAATATAGTCTCAGTAGATAAGTATAGTTCTAACAGCACCTCCTTCCTCTTGCTGTTCTCTGCCTGTTCTCTTGGTAGTGCTGGTGGGATGGGATAAGTGATGTGCATACTTAGCTGGAGCCCACTTGGGAGTATTTTCCCCAAGAGGGGCAGTGATCGTTGAACCTGGTGGATGCATGGCATCCCATAGAAAGGTGGGCAGTGAGGCAGAGGGTTGATTACTAGTCGAGTAGAGGGCAGGATATGTGGTGAGGGGTATCCCAACTATTAGGAAAACTGTTATTTCTAGGGGACATACTCCCATGATGTAGAAAATCTGGAGTTACTCGAGAGTAGTTGTGAGGGGAGCATACTAAGCACAGATTCAACGTGAAGTACATAGCTCAGTGCTTGTGTATACTTATTTGCTTGAATGTTACGTGCTTGATGTTTATAGACTTAAACTTTGGCTTTTCTCTGTTTCCCACCCTCAGTGGAATGCTGGGAATGTGTAAGAATCTAAGGCTCAGTGGTGAGGGTGAGATAAGAGTGATGGAGGAGGTGGAGGAGGATGGGGGTGTTTCCAAAATGCTCAAAACTGAGTGGCAGCAGCACTGAGGATTAAGTAGGGGATGTGGGAGGAGCTATTCCTCATCCATTGAACCTCTGCTCTGGCTATAGCCTTCCTATTCAATGTGTGATGCATAGCTCAGTACTTGTGCATACTTATGAGCTTGAATGTTGCATGCTTGATGTTTACGGACTTAAACTTTGTCTTTTCTCTGTTTCCCATCCTTGGTGGAATGCTGGGAATGTGTAAGAATTTAAGGTGCAAAAAGAATGTTACCAATTTAATTATCTCCTCCAACTCCGGAGACTGTGACCAGTAGCATGCAGGAGAGGAAAAAAAACATGTGGAGGAAAAACCTCTGGGAATCCATGGCTACTGACCTGCCCATCTTCTGGGGATGTTAAAAGGAGAATAATCCTATATGTGGGCTTATGGTTCTGATTCTGTCCAAGAAGTAAATCCAAACTTGCTAGTCGATGAGTTGCATCTCTGAATTCAATGGTGAGCAGGAAAGTTAACACTGGAGGATGAAGGTTCTGGTAGATGAAGAGGGGTCCAATTTGGATGGATGTCCAGATGAGAGAAGATGGTTAATCCAAGTCCAAGATAGTTGGTGATGAGATGGCTGGGGAGCATTGACTGGATGAGAGACAGTGATAAGGTAGTCTCAGAGAGAGAGTAGTAGAGGTATCCTATCCCTATAGTAGAAGTATATGCAATTTGTGAGGCTTGTTTGAGGCTGTGAAACATTAGGGCATGATCAAGTACCTTTATAGGAAAGTAGAAAATGCCCCAAGACATCCAAGGAATGGAGGTGTGCTCCATGGAGATGTCCTGCATGCTTAACCTGAGCCAGAACTGGAACAGGAAGGAAGCTAAATTGCAGTAGAGGAAGCAAACGAATTGAGGAAGTAACAAACTAGGCCCATACATGGACCGGCTTTAGCGTGGGACCCCTATGTAGCTTCTTTGTGTGCAGAATGCAGATGAATGAACTGTAGCGTAGGTCTCAGGTGGTTAGAGTAAGGAAGGTGAGATCCCCACATGGGTCTGCCTTGGTGAAGATAGAAATACGTTTGAATAATGAGAAATGCCTCCTCATGGGGCATGTTTATTTTGAGATGGTAGAACCCCACGTGGGTCCACCATGGCCACAGGACTGCATGAACTGAGGTAAGAAGGGCAAGAACCCCATGTGAGTCTGCCTGTGGGTGATATGTAAATATGTTTCAGCAATGAGTAATGCCCCATCATGGGGCATGTTTGTTTGGGATAGCAGGACCCCCTCATGGGTCCACCATCACTGTATTAATAAATAGTCCAAGGTAATGAGGGGTGAGACTCAGATGCGAGTCTACCTTTAGTGGTAAGGAAGTAAATTCAAATAATGAGTAAGGCCTCCTCATGGGGCATTTTTGCTTGGGCTAGCAGGATCCCCCCCGAGGGTCTGCCATCGCTGTAGTATGACAAGGTCTGAAATAACGTGGTCTGCCATCACTGCCATATTCGATGGATGAGCAATGCACCCTCGTGGGCTTGCTTGAATGGATGGTGGGACCCCTCCGCAGGTCCACCATTGCTATAGTATTGCACTGACTAAGGATGGTGAGACCTATCCCCCCTGGGTCTGTCTTAGTAAGATGGAATATGCTTTTGAATAATGAGGAATGCCCCCTTGCAGGCATACGTGAATGGAATGGCTGGACTCCGTGCGGGTCTGCCATTGCCATGATATTACACTGTTCTATAGATGCTCCAATCGATGTTGGTTATAGAATGGAAGCCGAAGTAGCTGGCTCCAGTTGGCATTAACTTGAACCCTAATAAGTGAATTAATGCATTAGTCAAGCAATTGGCATCCACAGGGAGAAGTCAGTGTCAGTGGCTCAGTAGGTAGCACACTCGCCTCTGAGGCCAGGAGATCAGAGGGCTGTGGGTTCAGTTCCCACATCTGGCACTTGGATTAATATCCCAGTACTGACACTGTAGTGCAGCATGAGAGGGGTGCTGCACTTCTGAGGTGCCGTCTCTCGGATGAGACGTTAAACCAAGGTCCCATATGCCTGGATTGGTGGTAGTTCAGGTGGATGTTAAAGATCCCATGGCACTTATCGAAAAGAGTAGGGGAATTTTTTATTGTCATATCAATAAACCAAAAAATAAATATAAACTGTGTTTAAGTCACACAAGATAATACACAAATCATATAGAAAACAAAAACAGATAAGTATTACAGTCATACAATATCAAAACATTATAAAAAAAATAGTGTGAGAACATCTCCCTCCCCCCACTAAAGAGTAGGAGATTTTTTTAAATTAACATAACAAGAAAATAAATGTACACAGTGTTAAAGTCACACAAATTAAGACACAAATCATACAGAAAGCAACCCCCAAATAAGTAGTATAATCATACAGTATCCGAACATTGTAGAAATGAATAATATGAAAACATCCCTCCCTCCCTACTACACGAGTAGGGAAAAAAATGTTTCTATTGAAACCTAATTGATAAACCAAATTAAATACAAATAATGTAAAAACCCTTAAAGTAATATAAAAATCATGTAGAAGATAATTACAAAAAAAAATTGTAATCCTGTATTGTTAAATTAATATAAAAGGTATATTACAAAACCAATCATTTCCCCTCCCCTTCCCCACAAAGGGAGTAGCGGACTTTCTTCCGAAGACAAACCATACAAAAATATTTATCTGACACAAATCATAAAAACAATCAACAGAAATAAGTGATTCAAGTTTTCTAAACCCATCCATAAGTAATCAGTAACTATAATACATCCCTATTTGCAGCTCTACTACTAGGGTAGAGGGGATGTAACTATCCAGTGTCTAACCAATGCATTGCTTTCCATTTCTTGCCAAAAGTTTGTGCTGACAATGTGCGAGTATCCTGTTTCCATAATCCTAGCAACCATTCATGTATTCTCCAAAACGATTGTTCTGGAGAAATAAATAGTGAACTTAAGGACCAGATACACCTTACTTGCCAGAGTCGATATTTAATACCCCCTAAAACCAATCGTATGGTATCTGGATTAAATGTGGCCCAAGTATGAGACAAAATACCAAAGAACAAACTTTGTGCATCTATCACTGGAAAATTAACCCTAGTCCATTTTACATATAGAATTGACCAAAATTGTAAAATATATGGACATTCAAAATATAAATGAGTCATCGTTTCTATACAATTTATACATATTGTGTTTCTTGGACAATATCTCTCCTCCTTACCCTTATGATTCAGGTTACCCTTAACATTTAATCTACCATGGGCTACAAGCCAAGTAATATCCCACATATAATTTGGAATGCTAGAACAAGTGAGCATCGAATGAATATGAATCAGATCCTTCTCTAATCTATCACCAAACACAGGGTTTTCCAAAAAATACTGTTCTAATAAAAGATTATACATCTTTTTCCTGGAATTTTGTGTAATCGATGTATATGAAATTTTCCACACTTTTATTTTACTAAAGCAAGAATGAAAATATGCAGGTAAGCTATTGATAGGTTTTTGTTTAGGAATAACCCCTTCTTTAAACCAGTAATCCAACCACTGCGAAATGTGATCCGATATCCATAGAGTCCATATTTTAGATTTTCCCAGTAATATCGAGAAATATTTGTATACAGAAAAATACAGAAAAAAAAAATAGGATTAATCATATTAATCCCTCCTTTCTTTACCGGCTGGTATAATATACCCCTTTTTATGGGGTTCAGCCTGCTACCCCATATTGCCTGAAAGAAAATGCTAAACAGTTCTGTTTCTCTAGAGATTGGTAATGCATAAACTGAACTCAAATGTAAAAGAACACCAATAAGAAATGTTCTAACCATATAAATCCTTTTCCTTTTTGACATCTTCCACCTATTCCAGGATGCCACTTTCCATTTAGCATTTTGATAAGTTTATCCCACAAAAGAAATAGATTCCTAAACTTTTACAAACCTGTGATGAAACAGGAATCCCCATAATTGTGGTATGTGTAGAATTATGTGTACCAAAGAAACACTTACTTTTAGACAAATTAAAGGTAGCTCCAGTTCCCTTCATATAGGCTACTGTCTTAGCTTCTGTAGCATCACAAGATGGAACATCTGCTAAAAAGAAACATAAGTTGTCAGCATAAGCTGTCACTTTAATTTCCATATCCTCGTACCCTAAAGTAAGACCTCTAATATCATCTGTATAATAAATGACTGAAAGTAAAGGTTCCAAAGAAAGAATATACAGAATAGGGCTTAATGGGTACCCCTGTCTTACTCCTTTAGCACATTTCTGCTTAGAACCCAACCATCCATTCACATATGGTACCACTTCTGCCTGTAAATAATATTGTTTTAACCAATGAACAAAGGTGAGAGGGGGGGACCCCTTTTTTCCATACAATTCCATAAATATATTTGAGACACACTGTCAAATGCCTTTGCCAGATCCAAGGTAACACAGATACCTGCTAGTTCTTCTATAGAACCTCTTTCTAAAATCTCCCAAATAAGCAATAGGGCATCTGTAATGTGACGACCTGGTACCGAGCAAAACTGTGTAGGATGAATAATATATTCTAACAAACATGAAATTCACAAACTCAGAATTTTGGTAAGTATCTTACAATCAGAATTTAGACATTTAATTGGGTGCCAATTGTGCAGATTTTCCCTATCTCAAGTTTTGTAAAGAAAAATAAGAAGCCCTTCATTCATACTATTTGGAAAGACACCTTGTGACAAACAATTGTTAAACATAGTAACTAGTTGATGATCCAAAACCATACTAATAACTCCATAAATTTAATTTGGAATACCATCTTTCCCAAGGGCCTTTCCCTTTCTAAGACTGTAGATTACTGTATGCAATTCAATTAACGAAATAGGGGCTAATAACAATATTAAAAATGTATCCGGTACTTGTGTTAACGTACTTAATGCCAACCACTCATTTACCTTCTCCTGCGTAATAGTTTTATTTTCTTGAAATAAGGATAAAACATGAGCATCGAATATTTTAGAAAGAGTTTGCTGAGTATTTACTCGATTACCCTAAGAATCTTTCAAACTAGTAACATCTTTTTTCCTCCATTGTGCTACATTATTTTCAAATGGATTAGTACACGCTGAAGTACCCTGGGTACCATATTTTTGCTCTCTTTCCAATTGCTGTCATTTTAAATTTTGTAACTGCACCAATTGTTCCTTAATATTTTTAATTTCTTGCGAATCTACTGCAATTCCCATATTTATTTGGGAATAAAAAATTTTTTAAATATTCGGAAGGTGCTGTTTGTTAAATTTTCGTGATGTACCTAATAATCGTCCTATGTGTGTAAAGTAATCCTTAAAGTCTTTTTTGGAATCTTCCCACCACTCTTGGTGACTCTCATATAAAAAAAAACACAGACTTACGAGCTTTCAAGATATCCATAAACCCCACCATGACTTCTGGGATATCTAATAAGGATAAATTCAATCTCCAATACCCTGGCCCTTTAGAAGTATGTCCATAATTTGAAATAGAGAAGCTCAAAATTCCATGATCTGATGTGGCTACTAACTTAACTTGTGGAGAAAATAATTGAAGGGTAGAAGATATGAACCAACAATCTATTCAGGATTTTCAACTACCTTGTAAATAAGTAAAAGAGGGAATGTTTTCAAAAACAACATGTAATCCTGATACCTTTAATAATTCGTCTAAACAGTGAGTGTCACAATAAACTTTGGAAGTGACTGATTTATTAGTTCGGGAAGTGTTAAAATCTCCTCCAAATAGAATATTCCTACTAGTAAATAAATATGGCTGAATTAGGTGTAACAACTGAATTCGTTCCCATTTATTTTGGGAAGTGTATATATTGATTAATCTAAATGGGATAGCATCTATAAATAAACAATAATGCTGTACCAGGGGTAATATCAATAACATCCGTAATTTTAATCTTTTGTGAAGTAAAACAAATTCCAACTCCAGAACATATTTCATCACTCTCGACCAATAACATGGACCCCACCCCCATAAATCAGTTGCAGTGGAGAAATCCTGAAGTGTATATAATCTAGTATCTTGAAAATAAACAACATCATGTTTTAAATCTGAGAACATTTCAAAAGTGACCCTTCTTTTATATGGAGATCTAATACTGTTAGTATTAAGACTAGCAAAGGAGATATCATATCCTGTGTCTGTATTGAGATAAGTAATTTAAGTGTTAGAATGCAATTTTCTGTTGCTTTTTCGTAAATCTACCCTACTCACTTTTTTGTTTTACCTTTAATCCCCACTCTAGGATCCATAGTGATCTCTTGATCCAAACAAACCTCCACTTGAGAGGGATTCTGGGAAGCCGTATCAGAATCTGGTTCCTCTGGACCCACAGAAGCCAAGGCCCCATTTTTATTCGAAACCAATAAAAAGGTTCTGGAGACTGGGCCCAATCCATTAATGGAGTTTGCATAATTCCCTTTTTGACAAGGAGAAATGAAATATCCATTTCAACAAGTTCCATAGAATTGGAAGGTTGTGTCGGTAAACTTCCAGTGACAACTAATGGGTTTAAATCAATTTTATGGGTTGGAACACTCTGGACCTGATTTTTAACCAGAATATTTGGTTGGGGTAAATATTGTATGAGAGGGTTAGAATGAACTTTTGGAGGCTTTGATGCTAAAGCTGCTGAATACGATTTGGGCCCAAAAGGAGGACTCGACCTAACACCATCCAAAACATTTCTAGCCGCCTTAAAGATAATCAAATCCTGCATAGCATAGTCCAATTCCTCTGTGTTATGGGCTGCCCATGGACAATCAGAAAATAAATGCCCCAGCTCATCACAAAAATTACACTTGACAGAATTTTCACATTGATAACCAGAATGCCCTATTTCCCCACATTGAAAGCACTGAAGTTTTTCACAAGTGGTACTAATGTGTCTTGGAGATCCACACTTATAGCATCTCCGTGGCTGAGCAGGATAAAATAAAAAACCCTTATCACGCCCGATAAAAAAACAGTTGGGAAGATGAACATATTCATTCTGAATGCTATGAAGCTTAATTTTAATTCTCCATCCCCCGTTCCAAAACCCTTCCCCATCCAAAATCGGGTCTGGTGTACCCTGAACCTCACATCTTTTATCTAGCCAATAAAGAATGTCAACCAGATTTACCCCTTCATTTGGAAACAAAACTATTACTACCCTAAAAGGTTGTTTTGTCAACGGAATCACCTGAAAATGAGACCAAAAAGGGTTAGTTTTAAGAGAAGCATACTTTAACCAAAAGGTTTCTAAAATAGCTGGAGTTCTGAAACATATATCAAAAGACTGCTCTCCAGGGGCATGTATAAGTGCATAAATATCAGCGGGCATGAAGCCCAGAGATTGTTTAATTAATACTTTGCCCACATAAAATCTTTCTGGAAGTTCCTCCATTCCTCCCAGATATTGCAGTCTTATAGCGTTCCTATGTTTGGCCTGTTCCAAGGGTTTTGCAAATAACTCTGCATAGTTTGATTTAGGTAACTCATTTGAGAGACCGATTGATACATCGGGGCCTCTGTACCTGTATTAGCAGTGTTTGTAGCAGAATTTGTAGATAAAACAGTACCTGTCTCAATGTTTAATGCCACAGCAGGAACAATAGGAACAGGTGTCGCCGAGTCCATAGAATCTACTGTCTCTTCTGCTGGCTTGTTTGAATGTGCTAACACATCATCCGGTTTAGAGGGATCTACTACCCATGTTCCATTCTCCAATTGTTTCCACCCCGCTTTGGAAAACACTCCTTCAGGCGACCAGGGTTCTTTCATTAGCTGTGCTGTTGTCTCTCTTACTGGCGTAGTATCTTGTGTAGATTCTGGTGCAGGGTCCAATATGTCGTCACTAACTCCAGGGCCCAGCTTGAAGGCTCTTTGAACAGCATTTGGAGATACTCCTAAAAGTCTTTTCCTTTTTTTTTCCAATAATTCAGCCTGTGCTGAGGTAAGAGCAATTTCTGTTTGTAATAATTGAGTCTTCAAAATTTCCCATTGCTTTGCCATCGCAATTACTGTACCATCCTCAATACCATCCATTGCTGGTTCTGAATTTTCAAAAACATTTGAAAGGTTTTTTTCTGATTCTGACTGCTGCTGCTGTACATTCTTTGAGGTAACGTCCTCCGCCATACCAGCTTGCAGTATACGTCCGTCCTCCTCCACTACCGGCAGCATACTGTCTTCCTCCATCGTGACAGCGTTCAGGATAGTGCCCCCTCACAGAGTAGGGGAATTTCCCCAGTGTCCTGGCCAAATTTCCCTCATTCACCTAAAATACCACCAACAGCTTAATCTGGTTCAAGGTCAGTAAGCATTCATCTGCATCCCCCTTCCCCAGGTCGTGCCTGAAAATAGGCAGGATTTGTTTAGTGCACTTACCCGGTCAGCAAAAACTAAATAAATAAATAAAGGCACAGTGCAGTTGGACCTTAAAGCAAGAGTAGTAATATGTCATGAAGAATTTGCAAAATAAAGTCCAGAGAGGCAAACCAAGAGTTCCACTGGGGTGAAACTAGGAACGCCAAGATATGTGAATAGGAGACATGATCATGCTCTCACCCTCAGCTGTCCCTGATTTGAAGGGAACATCCTTGATTTGCTTCCAGATTTACTCTGGCACTCGTAACATTAGTGCTTCCATAACTGACAGTGGAGACTGGAAGCACGAGCAATGTCAAGCATTAAAGTTCCAGATGGATTCATCAGTAGAAATGGCAGTTACTTTAAGCCCCTTATTCATTTAGCTGCCTGGGTGGATAACACCAATGTTTTTTAAGATGTGTCCCTGATATTGAGGTGCTTTGTCCCTGATATGGTAAGCCTTGTCCCAGAATTATTAGGTCTGAGAGTATGAGAGACAGTGTCCTGCAATATTCCTCAGTTCAAGTGTCTGTGTCCTGTATTTCGGTGATGGAAGGTGGAGAGGTAAAGTAATAACCATCCCGTGGATGGCACCAGTTCCCCGTAAAATGCAGGAATCCCCCCTTAGACACACAACATTCAATGTTGAAGCACTGAGTGCAGACCTGGCAAGACTGCAGCAAGAAGAAACGGTAGTTGTGAGGTGACCAATTCACCAGCCCCAGAAAAGAAAACAAATTGTAGAGCTGAATCCTGGTGGAGAAGGAAGAGGGAAGCAGGCACGGAAGGGCTGGGGATGGAGGAGGCAGGCAACATGGCGCAGAACCAGCACACAGGTGGACAGCAGCTGGATGAATGCGGCACTGCAGGCCCGCACGACTGGAAAAATTCCTAAGCAGAACTTGTGCCAAACTGCCGACAAATCCAGGAAGCACAGCACAGAAGGCAAAACTGTCCAGTGCAATGGGGAAGAGTCCAGGAAAAATGGTAGCAAAAAACAGAGAAGGGTCTCCAAATGGGTTGTCTGGTGGTAGGTCGTCTGGGAGGCAGGCAGGCAGTGGATTTATCACAGAAGGGGGAGATTCCAGTTGCTGGGACCAGCCCACAAGGAGCACGAGAGCACCGGCTAAGGAGCACACCAAAGCAGGTTGGCTGGAGTGTGGTGGGAGGCATGAAACAGAGCGGTGGCTGGTGAGGTGGGAGACACCAGAAACCAAAATAAGGAAAGCAGGAGAAAATAAGGGAGGAGGTACTGAGGAAGCCATGTGGAGGGGGGACAAAACACTGGGGGGGAGATGGAAGTGGGGGAGCATGGCGAGAGACAGGCACAGAGACATGGGGCAGAAATGAAGAGGGAGAGATGAGAAAATCAGGGGAGAAAGAATGGAGGTAGGAGAAACAACGAGAAAAACATGCCCCACCAGCCACACAGCTCAGGAGTCCCCGGTGGTGTTTCCAAAATGCTCAAAACTGAGCGTCAGAAGAACTGAGGATTAAGTAGGGGATGTGGGAGGAGCTAGTCTCCACCCCTTGGACCTCAGGCTATAGCCTTCCCAGTGTGAGGGAGCTAGGTTGATTTGTACATGTTTCAAGAAGGGTGGGGGGGAGTTTAGGCAGACTGAGGAGAAATGGCTCAGATTTGGGTTAAAGCCAATATGTATCGCAAAAGTTCAAGAGTAAGTGAGTCTGCACAAATAGCGCAGTAGTAGGGTGTTTCGTCTTTGGTGTGGGAGGTTCAAGACTGACCTCGGCTGAAGTAGTAGATTGAGGTAAGCATTGTCAATACTGGAGGATTACACTAGGGGGTAGAGGAAGAAGACTGGAGAATCAGAGTGACTAGGGGGAGGGAAACACAAAGGAGAGAGGAGCGAAGATAAGTATTTCACTAGCAACTCCTAGGGGTTAGATGTAACTTGCTAATGGTACTTTGGACACTTAAAAGTTTCAGACTGATCACACGATCAGTCTTGAAACATAAGCCTCCCAATAAATGTAGGGACAGCTGAGGGTTGGTGGGGCCAGAGCAGGTGGGGCAGTCGACGCATAGCATCGATGGGCTAACACAGGTAGCTCAGTGGTGCTCAAAGGTATATGAGGCAAAAATATTCCACCTACCTTGTTTGTTTCTGGCTCCAGGGACTGCAGAGATGTGCACACTCCATGGGAGCAGTTTCTGTGAGGGAGCCTGTAATGAAAGAAAAGAATATGAAGTCAGAGGGAGCTTAGAGGAGGACAAAGACAGAAAACACAGGGAGGGAATATATATAAAGAAATGGGGAGGAGTGCACAGCAAACGTGCAGAGATATCCAAAGAACAGGGAAAACTTGAGTAAACGGGAGGAAGAAACAGGAGCATAATAGGAGTATATCCGAAGTAAAATGGTGAGCATATCATTGGACATCAAGAGCAAGATCAGTCTGTCTGCTGATGATACCAAGGCAGGAGCAGTGGTGGATGACCTAGGGGGATGTCAGGGGTTGCAGGATGATCTGGCAAAGCTTGAAACCTGGTCAGACACCTGGCAACTGGGGTTTAATGCCAACAAGTGCAAGGTGCTGCATTTTGGGATGAAGAACCCAAGGAGGAGTTACCAGCTGGGGGGAGTGCAGCTAGCCCAGACAGAGGAGGAGAAGGATCTGGGTGTGCTCATTACAGGGTCAATGAACAACTCGGCACAATGTAGGAAGGCAGCTGCAAAGGCCAACAAAATGCTGGGTTGTATTGCAAGGGTATATCCTCGAGGAGGAGGAGGTGATTCTGCCACTGTATAGGTCATTAATTAGGACCGCACCTGGAGTACTACGCAGTACTGGTGCCCGTATCTGAAGAGGGACATTAAGTTACAGGAGGGGGTACAGTGCAGGGCGACAAAGATGATCAAGGGGCTGGGGGACTTATCATACGAGAGGAGGCTGAGGGAGTTGAACATGTACTCACTGGAGGAGAGGAGGGATGGGGGGACATGATTGAAACCTTTAAGTACATGAAAGAAATAAACAAGACAGGTACAGAAGGGCTGTTAAAAGTAAGGGAGGGGAGGGACACCAGGGGCCATGATATGAGACTAGAGGGAGGGAGGAAGGTTCAGGAGGGAGATGAGGAGACACTTTTTTACAGAGAGGGTGGTGGCCGGGTGGAATGCATTACCTGTAGAAGGGTATCCAGTAGAACAGTGGACTGCTTCAAAAGGGGATGGGACAGGACAAGGGGGAGGGTCAATGAAGGGGAAGGGTGGAAGGGAGAGGCAGCTGCAGAATAAGGGGTGCTAGCTGCACATTCGAGCAGACTTGATAGACCTCTAGGCCTTTATCTGCTGGCAAATTTCATATGTTCGTATTAATAATATCTAGCAAGCTCTAACAGAATCAGGCAATCACACACTCAGTAAATTAACAGGCAAGGAACAACAAATCTAAACGGCAGTATACAGGATTAAAATCCTACTAAGCAATTAATTGTTTAGCAAATACTTATGCTAGCAATCCCTTTATTGCATTAAAAAGATGTTTTGAAACCAAAATTAGCAACAAATATATGGTAGTGAAGTTTGGGGCTTTGTGGAAACAATCTGCAAAACGAGCTTGATGTCATGCAAAACACTTTTTAAAGAATTATTCTGGGATGTCCAAACATCGTTTCAAGCAGTGTTGTTAGGGCAGAGACTGACTCTTTGGATATGGGATCAAGAATCTTAAAAAAGCAGTAGGGTGATGGCATAAGATTGCTTTAATGTCTGACACAGGACTTCCTTACAGGTGTTGGAAAGAGTCTATGAAACGTGGTAATCCATGTCTTTGGTTTAACAAACTAGATATGTGCCCTTTCAAAATATGGCTGGAAAGGAAGATGCTTTTCTCCAACTGGCAAACCAGGGAAAATTAGACTGCATGACGCAAACAAACCTCGGCAAAAGCCATGCCGTAGATTTGCATTTTCTATATAGGGCTAGTAAATATTAATTTGGGGTTGCCGATTATTTAAAATTCTGTGAATCAGCATCTCATAGGAAAGCCATAACTACACAGAGACTGAAACCTCTGAGCAACTTAAGTGCATGTAGTTTTGTATTTTGCCACAATGTAAGTCAATTATCATCATGTAAGTGTAATCAGAATGTTAGATTATCCATTGCCGTGTATTGTTAGAGTGTCCCCTTTTGAAAAAGTTCAAGAAATAAATTGTTGCACTCTTTCTTGGTAAGGATGCAGAGGCAAAAGGAAATTGTTCAAAAATCATTTTTACAGAACATAGAGAATTAATATATGCATTGGGAACATTTGCAGTAAAAGCATGTCAGTACTGAAAGTATGAGTCTTCTTCAATATAGCTTTTTACCCATCCAGAGACCACGCATCTGTCCCCACCTCCCTCTAGCCAGCACCCATCTCACCTGGACCTACCTGGAGCAAGTCCCCCACAGCTTCCCCCTGTGGAAGGGTTGGAGTGGGAGGGCTGTCTTCCCCAAGTCCACAATCCAGAGTTCCTGTAAGCATCTGGGTGGTGGAATGGGCCCAGGGAGATGCACAGAGCAGTGGTCCATCTTCTCGGCCCTTTTTCCATTTTCTCCCAGGCACTCTACACCACAGCAGCATGTCAGGATTTGTGTGTGGATGAGTGCATGTCCTGCGGGACCATGGCCCTCCTGTTGAGTTGCTAATTTGCCTGCACTACCACTGGGCCTCCACCTGGTGGCAGTCAAAGGCTGAACTGGCTGTTCATCTCTCCCCGGGAGAGGAGAGCAGTCTTTGTGATGCTCAGTCCTATGCCATCCTGCCTACCCCCGGCAATCTGTGCTTGTTCCTGAACATGGGTCCCCAGCATGGCAGGAAGTAGGGCATTCAGTGCTTCAGCCCTCCATGCCACCAAGTCGGCATGATCTAGACACTAACTTTAAAGGGCTCATAGCTGCTGAAGATTTATATCAAATTATGAATCCTTTGTTGTAGACTTCCTGTTTTAACTACTGTATTATATAAATTATATTGTTTTTATATTTTGTATGCAAGAAAGATTTTATTCATATATAAATACATTTGAACTTGAACTTGGTCCACCTACTAAACTAGGCAGCTAATTTGGCCGGATTCCCTCTGCTGCGTGGAGGCTAGAGTGGGAGAGGGTATGGTGGCAGGATCCTAGCAACTGCAGTCCCCTGGTGGTACATTCTTCTCAATCCCCTACTAAATTATGCTGCAATCCACACAGGTCCTATATCTTATTTGGGACAAACCAGGACCGTGACTGAGGGTGGGGTGGGACCAAAGTATACATTTGCAGAAGGGCCCGCATTGCTAGGGGTCCAGGACCGGCAGCTACCTTACTGATATTTGCAGCTCTCTTCATTGAAGTCCAGCTTAGCACCGGGAAGAGGAAGGAATGACAAAGGAGCGAGGCATGAACACAGTAAAGGAATTGGGCTTCTTCCTTTTGAAGTACAGTATGTGGGGGCCCATCGGGGGGAGGGATATACTAGGCTATCTCTATAGGTGAGACAGAGAAGATTGCAGTGCCATTGAGGAAAAAATTACTGGAGGGGGTGCAGCGCAGAGCGACAAAGATGATCAAGGGGCTGGGGGACTTATCATAAGAGAGGAGGTTGAAGGAGTTGAACATGTACTCACTGGAGGAGAGGAGAGACAGGGGTGACATGATTGAAACCTTTAAATACATGAAAGGAATAAACAAGACAGGTACAGAGGGGCTGTTCAAAGTAAGGGAGGGGAGGGACACCAGGGGCCATGATATGAGACTGGAGCGAGGAAGGTTCAGGAGGAGGGAGATGAGGAACACTTTTTACCAGAGGGTGGTGGCTGGGTGGAATGCGTTACCTGCTGAAGTGGTATGCAGTAGAACAGTGGACTGCTTCAAACGAGGATGGGACAGGACAAGGGGGAGGGTTAATGAAGGGGAAGGGTGGAAGGGAGGGGCAACTGCAGAATAAGGGGTGCTAGCTGCACATTCGAGCAGACTTGATAGACTTCTAGGCCTTTATCTGCTGGCAAATTTCATATGTTCGTAAATAACAGACAAAGGGTGCACAACAGACTACAGTGCTGCTCTCTGTTGTGCTGTGTGGTGGTGAGAAAGGTATCATATTGCTGTGTTACTTCCTGAGGTCTGCAGGCTACTCCAAAGGGGGGGGCAAGACAAAGGACATGCAGCAGAGCTAAGTCAGGATTCTTGCTGTTTCCCTGTAGGAGTTGAGGGCCTGGTAAGAAGAGATGGTGCTGGGGGCAGGAGCGGAGAGCACAGCCAGTGTTGGAATTATGCCAGTGATGCAGCCATAACAGGTTTCATTGGAATCTTCAGGCAGTAGCTCTGACATGTGGCAGTATACGTGAAGGAGGGGCTAAGGTGCGTTAGGGAGGAGGGGGGAGGAGGGAGAAACAGAGGCATTATGGCTTCTAATCCAGGATTCTAGGAATGGGGATCTCCGGATAGGGGTAGTGTACAGGCCACCCTCCCTGACTGAGGAGTTGGAGAGAGAACTTGGGAGGCAGATTAGAAGGGCATGCGGGAAGGGGAGTCTGGTGGTGGTGGGGGACTTCAACCTGCTGGGGGCAGACTAGAAAACCCCAGCCACCAGTAGTAAAAGGGAGCAGGTACTGCTGGAAGCCTTTCAGGAATGTTTTCTGACACAGATGGTCAGCAAACCAACAAGGGGGGACACCCTAGATCTAGTGCTCACAAATGGGGAGTTTGTGAGGAATATCAAGGTAGATGACCCATTAACGGGGAGTGACCATCACTCAGTATGGTTCAAGCTGATTATGAGCAAAGAGGGGGTGGCATCCAACACGAAGGTGCTGGATTTCAGGTGGGCGAATTTTGCAAAGACGGGGGAGGTAGTGAGTGGGTACCTGGCCAGGATCCAGCCTAGTATGGATATGGACCAGAGATGGGAGTTCATAAAGAGGGAGATACTAGAGGCTAACAATTCCTGTAGTAGGACTTGGAGTAAAAAGGCCTGGGCAAAAAAGCCAAGCTGGATGTGTAGGGGGCTTGTGGAAAAATGGGGGAGAAAAAGGGTGGCCTTTAGGAGATACAGGAAATCAGGAAGGGGGGAAGACTGGGAGGAGTACCTGCAAGAGGTAAGGGAGGTGACAAGGGCAGTAAGAAAAGCAAAGGCCGCCAAAGAGCTCAGGCTGGTGCAAAGCATAAGGGAAGGGGAGAAGAGCTCCTACAGGTATATCAGGGAGAAAAGGAGCTGTAAAGAACAGATAATAAGGATTAAGAAGGATAGGGGATGGGTTGAAAAGGGGGAGAAAAGGCAGAGGTGCTCAATGACCTCTGCTTGGTCTTTGCAAAAGAGAGAGAGGAAGTGCTACCCAAGGGGGTGGGTAGGCTGTAGAGGCTGGGGGGTAACAGATGGAGTGATCATGGAAGGTAGAGTGCTGGAGAGCTTGAGAGCACTGAAGATGGATAAGGCACTGGGGCCAGATGGCATTCACCCCAGGGTGCTGAGGGAGCTGGCAGAGATACTAGCGGGGCCCTTGGCAGGCCTATTCAGTGCCTCACTGAATTCAGGATGCATACCCAGGGATTGGAGGTTGGCTCAAGTGGTTCCCCTGCATAAGAGTGGCCCCAGAGATGAACCAGAGAACTATAGACCAGTGAGCCTCATGTCCATCATGGGGAAGCTAATGGAAATTATCCTGAAGGAGAGGCTGGTGACCCTGCTGGACTCCAGTGGGTTGCAGGACAGTAGACAGCATGGCTTTGTCATGGAAGAATCTTGCCAAACCAACCTGGTAGAGTACTATGACTGGGTAACTAGGCAGATGGATAAGGGCCATGCAGTGGATGTCCTGTACCTGGACTTCAGCAAGGCATTCAATTTGGTGCCACATGGGAGACTTGGAACAAAACTTGAAGGCACAGGGGCAGGACCAAAAAGGGTGGGATGGGTGAAAAACTGGCTACAGGGAAGACAGCAGAGGGTGGTGGTGGAAGGGGAACTCTTATCCCCAAGGGCGGTAATGAGCGGGGTCCCACAGGGCTCGGTGCTGGGGCCAGTGTTATTTGGGATATTTATTGCAGACATTTCCATGGGCATCAAGAGCAAGATCAGCCTGTTTGCCGATGACACCAAGATAGGGGCAGTGGTGGATGACATAGAGGGGTGGAGGGGTCTGCAGGAAGATCTGAATAAGCTGGAGACTTGGTCGGACACTTGGCAGCTGGGATTCAAAGCCAAAAAGTGTAAGGTCCTGCATTTTGGAGCAACAAATCCAAGAAGTAACTATCAACTGGGGTGTGTGCAGCTGGCAGAGACTGAGGAGGAGAAAGATCTGGGGGTGGTCATCACAGGATCAATGAACAACTCAGTACACAGTGTAAGAAGGTGGTGGCAAGGGCCAACAAAATGCTGGATTGTATCGCAAGGGAAATACCTTGGATGAGGGAGGAGGTGATTCTGCTGCTGTATGGATCACTGGTTAGACCTCGTCTTGAACATTGCATATAGTACTGGCACCTGTACCTGAAAAGGGACATTAAATTAATGGAAGGGGTGCAGCGCAGAGCAACTAAGATAATCCAGGGGCTGGGAGACTTACCATATGAGAGTAAGCTGAGGGAGCCGAACATGTACTCGCTGGAAGAGAGGAGGGACAAAGGGGATATGACCGAGACATTCAAGTACATGAGAGGGATAAACAAGACTGGAATGGAAGGGCTTTTCAGGGTAAGGGTGGGGAGGGACACTCAAGGCCATGAAATGAGAGTGGAGGCGGGAAGATTTAGGAAGGAAATGAGGAGACACTTTTTTATGGAGAGGGTGGTGGCAGGGTGGAACGCGTTACTAGCAGAGGTGGTATCCTGCAAAACAGTGGGCAGCTTCAAAAGGGGCTGGGAAAGAGCAAGAGTGAGGATAAGGGGAGGGGGGAGTGTGGAGGGAGGGGCAGCTGCAGAATAGGGAGTCTAGCTGCAAAATTGAGCAGACTCGATAGACCAAATGGCCTTTCTCTGCTGGCAAATTTCATATGTGTAACCCCCACCCCCCGGCCCCCGTCTAGGGGTATAAATTTCTATCACAGATGGTTCGGGGGCATTGGGAGGGTCACAACAAGTGCTAAACACCCAAGCAAGTGCACCCCCAAATAAGGCAGGGAAACTGGGCCTGCCTTACTGGCATCTTCCTTCACCTGTGCTCTCTTGATCTCACACCAGCCAAAATCTGGATTCTCCCCGAATGCTGACACTGGACCAGGATCTCCATGCTGCAGCCTCCTGACTCCTTAAGCCGCAGAGCCCCTCAGTCCTGTCTAAAGCATGGTGGATAATTCATCTGGAATACAAGCTGATGAGAAATTAATTTAGCTACAAGGAGAGGGCAAAATTTCCATTTCATTAGCCCCCCTTCCAACTGAAATAAAACATCACAACCATCTCTTCTCAACTAGCTTCTTTACTTAGCTCCTGCACCGCAAATGACTCCAGCAATGTATCGGTCACATATTTCTTTTTAAATAAATAAAGCAGCTCCATGGGGGCTATACAAACCTTTGTACAAGAACGCTGGCTGGACATTTAGAGCAGTAAAATGATAGATTTATAGGCAGTGCAAGCAGGATTCTCCTCCTCCTCTAGTGACCTGGATGTTTTACCGAAGGCACCTCTCAATTTAGAAACCCACCAGCTTCTGGCTGTCTGATCTGGTAAGCCAAACCTCTTCTTTTTCTATTTGGGTTACCCACACTGGACACTCTGGCACTAGTTGATGCCCTATTGCCATCATCGGAAAGCATGCTGCTTCCCCCACCTGGCCCATGGGCCTTGACTTGAACCTCAAGGGGAACCAGGATTTTGTGCTTCAACCCAGGCCCTGTAACCCACTCAATCTCGATTAACCCTGCTGGTGCTATACATCTCATGGTACTTACTCCCTCCTTTCACTCAGCCTCTCCTCTGTACGGCTCCACTGGTGCAGCAGCCCAAAAAAATCAGCCCTGCTCCAGTACTTAAGCCCCTGCTACTGGCTGCCCTGACATGGGAGAGCTCCTGGACACTGCCACCGCCCAGGCCCCTTCGAACAACCCACCTTCAGCAACTAGTGGCATTCTCATGGCTCCGCTTCCTGTTGACTCTTTACGGGGAAAACATGCCCAGGCCCACATCCCTACTCACCCATCCTGGGCTTGTGTTAAGCTCCAGCCAGAGGCTACCATCCAAAGCCTGTCCTATGACCTTTGACCCGCCCGGCCCTTTAATGTTGGTGCCCCAGGACCTGCCCCTCCAAGAAGGCCCCATACATGGGTGAAAGGCCCCCTGGCTCCATCTGCCCTCCAGGCTGCCCTACCACGCCCGGTACGGGGAAGAGCCGCCGCCACCATCCTTCCTCCTGTGGGGACCCTGCAGTTGTCCTACAGCCCTGGCAGCCTAGTAACACACCTTCACGGGATCTCTACAGGCTTCTGCCTATCCTGGCCCCCTATGGCCACCTGCATTTCCTTGACCTCCAATGACACAGGACCTGGCTAACCATCCTCCCTCATGGAGCTCCCTTATCCAACTCTTTGATGCCACATCGCTGTGAAAGGACCCCCCCCGGCCCCACCAGACCGCTGAGCTCCCTTCCTTGGCCACCTACTCTGCTTCTCCAGCCATCCTCCTCCAGCCCAAGGCCTAATGCCTGGGCTGGAAAGACCCCAAACCTCCTGTCTGCTCCCTTATATATTCCCTAAATCTGCTTTCTGCTGCCACCTTGAGGCATCCAGCAGCCAAAGTGCCTCAGAGCCCTAATAAATTCCCTAGCTCTGGGGAGGAGGGGTATAAGGAGGGGGAAGGTGATGCCTACGATGGGAGCATCAGCCCCTCCTTAAAGGGGGGGCTTACACTCTGCCCCGATGCAGAAAATCATTCTCTCCTGGGAACGATAGAAACATAGACTTTGACGGCAGATAAGGACCACTTGGCCCACCCAGTCTGCCCAGTTCCCTACCTACTGGATAACCTGCAGATTCTAGTTAACCAACAGCCTATTTCCTGCAACCCCCCACTATAATTGCCTTATGTCTGTCCCATGCATGTTTGAATTCCTCCACTGTTTTAGACCCCACAACCTCTCCAGGAAGGCAGTTCCATGCGTCCACCACTCTCTCCGTGAAAAAGAATTTCCTCACATTACCCCTGAGCCGTCCCCTCTAACTTTAAATTGTGCCCCCTTGTTCTTACACATCTCTTTTTCTGAAAGATGCTACCCTCCTGGACTTTGTTGATTCCCTTGAGGTACTTAAAAGTTTCTATCATGTCCCCCCTGTCCCTCCTTTCATCAAGGGTATACATATTAAGCTCTCTCAGTCTCTCTTCATATGGTTTCTGATGTAGACCCTGCACCATTTTAGTTGCTCTCCTCTGGACTGCTTCCATCCTGTCTATGTCCTTGCATAGATGAGGTCTCCAAAACTGCATGCAGTACTCCAGATGGGGTCTCACCAACTGTCTGTATAGAGGGATAACCACTTCCCTTTTTCTACTTGTGATGCCCCTCCCTATGCATCCCAGTATCCCCCTGGCTTTCCCTACTGACGTCTCACATTGCATACCCACCTTCAGGTCATCTGATATGACTACACCCAGATCCCTTTCCATTATTGTTGTTGTTAGTACCTCCCCTGCTATTGTGTACTCTTCTCTTGGATTTTTATTTCTCAGGTGCATTACTTTGCACTTCTTTGCATTGAATCTAAGTTGCCATATGTCTGACCATTCCTCCAACCTTGCCAAGTCCCTTCTCATCCTTTCTACTCCCTTGTGTATCAACTCTGTTACAGATCTTTGTGTCATCCATAAAGAGGCATACCTTTCCTTCAGACCTCTGCAATGTCACCTATAAAGGCGTTAAAGAGGACCGGACCCAGTACTGAGCCCTGAGGTACTCCCACTAGTAACCCCCCTTTCTTCAGAATGTGTTCCATTCACTATTACCTTCTGTGTCCTGTTGTGCAGCCAGTTTTCTACCCAGGCTACCACCCTGGGACCCACTCCCAGGCTGGCTAACTTGATTATTAATCTTTGTGCGACTGTGTCAAATGCCTTGCTAAAGTCTAGGTAGGCCATATCCACAGCCCCTCCCTGGTCTATTACTTTGGTCACCCAGTCAAAGAAATCGATTAGATTTGTCTGACATGACCTTCCTGCTGTGAATCCATGCTGCTTTGGGTCCAGTGCCCCACTGGCCTCTAGGTACTCAACAATTCTTTCTTAAGGGTCCAGTGATGGTCTACTCCCATCAAACTGGGTATGCGCACTACCCAGCCTTCTGGCAACAGACTCACCATACCTGGCCACAGGCACCGCCCAACCTGTCTCTCTCACCCAACCTACTTCTAAAAACCTAAAACCTACCTGCACCAGGAGATAATATAAATGAGTAGAAAACCCTTCATTAGTTCTTCATCAGACAGCCTTAATCATTCTTTATAATGATTGAACTTAGTAGTTAACATTTGCAAAACAGTAATGAGGTCATTTTCTAACAGTTAGCTATTCCCCAAATACCTCCCACCAATTAAAACAAGTTACTCTGTGTACAGTCTGCAAGCCATTAACTCACACACACTCACTCTCACATACACGCTCCAGTCTTCTTCAGCTTTCATTCCCACATTTTTTACCACAATGAAAAATGTTACTAATAGAAACATTATTTTCAGATATCAGACTTTTCCTTTGGGAAATAAAACTGTATACAGTCACCATAATGCTGCTCCACAGAGCAGTTGTCCTGGTGTAGTTCATAAGTCCAAAATTCCAGGAGGCCTAGGTTGTAGGCCCCCACCTGAAGGAAAGTAATACTCTGGATCTGGATTGGTGGTCACATCCCCAAAGAAATCCCGGTCCAGAATGTAATATTTAGTCCGGATCCCAGCCAAGTCCTGGACCAAGGCAAAGTGCTTGATTAAAGTTAAGCCAGACCAAGTCCCTGTGTGACACATCGACCATGCCTGCTGTATCAGCTGCTGAAATGGGGCACCTCTTACACCAGGGCAATTCTTTAAGTAGTCCATCTGTTCCTTAAAGATCCATTCTTCCCTCACCTCCCTGATGATGTCCCATAATCTCTCAGGCACGTAAGAATAGTTCATATGGGGATACTCCAATCTTAGCCTCCTGCGGACCCACCTTTCTGCCTGGCTTCTTTCTGGCAGGTCTCTCACACTGGTCCTTCTGGCTTGTCCCACTGGTAACCAAATCCCTTATCGATACTTAAGGTTCAACTGGTCACTCACATTTAACCCATCCATCTGGGTCTGAAGGGTCTTGGCCCGGACCGTGAGCTGTGGGGTGCTGTCTGCCAAGGTGATCACAGGGTGATGGTAAGGCCTGGGGATTGCCCTAACCACCTGATCATCCTGGAACTGAAAGGTGTTGCTGATATATTTTTCTTCATTTAACTCTTCCAGCTCCTTTCAATCACCAGTGCTCCTCCTGGCTGCTGCTGGTGCAGGATCAGACTCGGAGCCACACTCAGTGGGCTTAATTCTAAACTTGGCTCCTGAGTTAGGCTCTGACTTGGGTGACAGGGCCTGTGGGCTACTGCTGGACAGAGGCCATGCCAGAGACCACTCCAGACCCTGGAGGATCTCCTGCTAGTTGTCTGAAACCCCTGCCCCTCCCTGTGCCACTGGGATATCTGGTAGCTGGCAGCAGGGAGCGGGGCAGACGTCTATACTCCCCATCACCTTCCTCCTTAACTTTTGCCCCTGCACCTTCCTCCTCTACAGCCTCCACAATGACGTCTGGGGATTCACTTCTGGTCTCTTCCACTGGTGCATGAGTGCTTTCTCCCAGGTAGAGTCTTTCAAAGGCTCCCGAATCCCCACTAGCTGGTGACCATGGAACAAAGGAGCTCATGGTGGAACTGGGAGGGAACTTCCCCAAATTTGAAACTGGTGTCATGCTTGTACAATGCTGACACACAGGCAATCTGGCAACTCCTTCCCCCCACATACCCA
This sequence comes from Neoceratodus forsteri, assembly GCA_016271365.2. Taxonomy (NCBI): domain Eukaryota; kingdom Metazoa; phylum Chordata; order Ceratodontiformes; family Ceratodontidae; genus Neoceratodus; species Neoceratodus forsteri. The sequence goes on along the minus strand of CM057458.1, from coordinate 625,133,745 downwards.
CACCTCACACACCATTCATTTTCTCTTCCTTTTCTCCCAGCTTTCCAGAGTCAGGAGAGCAGTGATGCAGGAATCGTAGCCAGGGGTTCCTGCTGGGGGTCACTTCAGATTCTCCTTCATCCCTGCCAGGTACTATCCACCACCAATCCATGGTGGATGTCTGTTCACATCTCTGTTCTGTACCTCCCAATGCCCACAGCCAGGAACCCACTAAATCAATTGTCCCTGCTGTCCCGTGCTGTTCCATGCTGTATTTGGCAGCACAATTCACTTGCCTGGAAGCTGATGCACAAGAAAATAATTTTTTTTCTTTTTGCTGGTTTGTTCTCCTGCTCCTTTCTTACTCACCCTCTCAGCTCCACCGTCTCCGGTCTTCTAAGATGGCACTTCTGTTTGCAGCTGCTGTAGCGCCTTCTCTGGCCATCCTCCAGCCAGAACCCTGCTTGAGGGTCACATGATGAGCAGATCATGCACATACACCACACCACACCAGCAAGCTGAGGCCTATGCCTGCTCCAGGCCTGCCCCACAGCTTTTTTTCTTCTGCATCACAGGGCCCAACATTCCAGGAAGCCTAACACCATGCCGGACTACAAGGTTCAGGGTCTGGTGGCGTTTTGGGGTTCGAGAAACAACCTGGACGAGCCCCCATGTGTGACCCCCCCGTCTAGGGGCATAAACTTGTATTGCAGATGGTCTGGGGGCATTAGAAGGGGGTCACAACAAACGCTAAACACCCAAGCAAGTGCACTCCCAAACAAGGCAGGAAAACTGTGGGCCTCTCTTACTGGCGTCTTTCTTCACCTGTGCACTCTTGATGTCACAGCAACTGAAATCTGGATTCTCCCCGAATGCTGACACTGGACCAGGATCTCCGTGCTGCAACTTCCTGACTACTTGAGCCTCAAAGCCCCTCAGTCTCATCTAAGGCATGGTGGATAATTCATCTGAAATTGAAGCTGATGAGAAATGAATTTAGCTACAAGGAGAGGGGAAAATTTTCATTTCATTAGCTCCCCCCTTCCAACTGAAATAAAATGCATCTCTTCCCAACTACTTTCTTTATTTACTGTAGCTCCTGCACCTCAAATGATTCCAGCAATGCAGGGGTCACATATTTCTTTTTAAATAAATAAAGGAAATCCATGGGACTAATCGAACCTTTGTACAAGAACACTTTGGCTGGGCATTTAGAGCAGCAAAACAATGGATTTACAGGCAGTGCAAGCAAGGATTCTCCTGCTTTGTCGACTTGGATGTTTTACCCAAGGCACTTCTCAATTTAGAAACCCACAAGCTCCTGGCTCTCTGATCTGGTACTGTAAGCCAAACCTCTTCTTTTTCTATTTTGGGTTACCCACACTGGACACTCTGGCACCGGTTGATTCCTTGTCTCTGGCATGGGAACGCATGCTGCTTTCCCTACCTTGGACCAAACCTCAAGGGATACTAGTATTTTGTCCTTTGACCCAGCCCCTGTAACCCACTCAATCTCAGTTAACCCTGCTGGTGCTACACATCTCATAGCACTTGTTTCCCCCTTTCACTCAGCCTCTCCTCTGTTTGGCTTCACTAGTGCAGTGGTCCCAAACTTGGCCCTGCTCCAGTGCTTAAGTCCCCTGCTACTGGCTGCCATGCCACGGGAGAACCCTGGGCACTGCCACCACCCAGACCCCTCTGAACAACCCACCTTCAACATGTACTGGCATTCTCCTACTGACTCTTTACAGGGAATACATGCCCAGGCCCCCATCCCTACTCATCCATCCTGGGCTTGCATTAATAAATAACAAACAAGCAATATTCACAAATATTGTTGCTGCTGACACTGGCTCTAATTTTTCCTTGCTGCCCTCCCTGGGTTGTTCTGCCTCATACTGAACTGCACTAAAATTGTTCTCTGCCTGTTACCTGACTGTAGATGATTGCTTATACCTATCTGTACCTTGCCTGACAGTTGGACCCAAGCCTTTGTACTTTGTTTCAGCTGGTCCTTCTTGCTTGAATTCTGACTGTACCTTTGTGTAACTTGATGCTAACCTCTGTACTGTTATTGCTTGTATCTCTGTAACTCTCCCGGGTCGCACCTGAAAATAGGCATGTGACTGTCTAGTGTGCTTACCTGGTAAACAAAAGTTAAATAAAATAAATAAAATTAAAATAAGCTCCAGCCAGAGGCCACCCTCTAAGACCTGTCCTATGACCTGTGACCTGCCCGACCCTTTAATGCCAGTGCCCCAGGACCTGCCCCTCCAAGCAGGCCCCATGAATGGGTGAAAGGACCCCTGGATCCATCTGCCCCCCAGGCTGCCCTACCATGCTGGGTATGGGGAAGAGCCACTGCCACCGGCCTCCCCCTGTGGGGACAATGCCACTGTCCCCACAGCCCTGGCAGTCTAGGAACACACCTTCACGGGATCTCTACGGGCTTCTGCCTATCCTGGCCCCCTATGGCCACCTGCATTTCCTTGACCCCCAATGATGCAGGACCTATCTAACCATCCTCCCCCTCGGAGCTCCAATACCCAGCTCCTTGATGCCACATCACTGTGAAAGCCGTTCTGTCTGCACTTCGGGAGGGGGTTCCCCACTGGCCCACCCAGACTGCAGAGCTCCCTTCCTTGACTGCCTACTCTGCTCCTCCAGCCACCCCCCTCCAGCCCCAGGCCTAATGCCCAGGCTGGAAAGGCCCCGAACTTCCTGTCTGCTCCCTTATATACTCCCTAAACCTGCTCTCTTTTTTTTTTTTTGTAATTAAAATTTTATTACTTTTTACCATTACAATGAGGTAACACACATACGTTGCCTTAACATGATTTGCTGAACATGCACATTCACTTATCAACGAGAATAATTATGTAAATCTAGCACATTCTGATGGAATGACAATAACAAACAATAAAGAAAAAGATAGAAAAAGAAAATCCCACTGCTGCTACCTCTCCCTTCCCTATCCCTAAGTTGTAAATCATCAAATCAAGTAAAATAGTTAAAGAGGTTTATGCTTCCACAGTCAAAACCACTTAGTATTACGGCTTCCAGGTCATCAAGAAGTGTTCCAGAGAGCCCCAAAGCGAGATATAATGTTCACGCTTATCCCGCATAGAAGCAATGTGCTTTTCAAGCTGCAGTGCTTGCGTGCATTCCCTATGCCACTCCACAAGAGTGGGCGCGTTGTCCGATGCCCAATGTCGAAGAATTAACAACTTCATAACCACAGAGGCCAGAGAAACACGTGCCCGCCATGCTTTAGGAGCTGACGTAGGGAAAGCAAGCAGTAGACAAACTTCGGGAGTGTCCATTTTTCCTGAGCCAAGGATAGGGTCTAGCATATAGCTTATAGTCCTCCAGAGAGTACGAATCATCGGGCATACCCATAACAAGTGATATAGAGTTCCCTCTTCTTTTTGGACCTCCAACAACAAGGTGAGTTAGCGCCTTCTAAATAGTAATGAGAAGGGTTAAATATAAATGATGCAATATGTTGAAATGTATCAGTCTAAGCCTATCTTGTTTGATATATCTGTATGCGTTCAACCAAAGTGTTTTCCAAAACTCCGGGGAGTCGCTTATATTTAGAACTCTCACCCAATAGAAACCTACACCGGAAGGGAGCCTGTGATCCCATTCCTGGAGGAGACCGTGAACCTTGGAAACTGCATGTGGTTGCCTCGCTGCGTCTAAAAGGGGATCAATATTAATTTCCCCCATGTCCGTCAATGAAATCACTGCAAGTATCTGATTTAAAGCCTTATTAAGCTGTAACCACTTGAAATAATCTACATCCGTGAGACCCAAACTTATTTTGAGAGCCTCGAATGGACGTGGGCCAGTCTGATCGCATAAGTCGGATACTGTCATATTACTTATTTGGGGCCAGAATGCTACAGGTATGGGAGAGCCTGCGATTTGGAGATTGTCCGTAATAGGTTGGGCGCTCGAGTGCCACCAACGGACACCCAGAGAGCGTTGGAGCTGGTGATAAGCCCTGATTGACCAGCCTAAAGGCTTATTTTTGAGGAATCTAGGTAAGGAGGCCCAAGGGGTAAACAGTAGAGCATATAAGGAGCTTTTAACTGTCTTTGCCAGACTCCGTTCAATATCTAGCCAAAGGGGCAAATATTCAGTCTGTCCCCATTCTTTGGCCCATAAGGTCAGCTTACATATGCTGAGCAAGGTAGTACTTGAGAAGGGAAGGAGCAGACAGACCTCTATGTTTGGGAGCTGACAAATTCAGATATGATCGACGAGCTGCTTTACCATGCCACAAGAAGGAATTGAAAATCTTCTGTACTTTCATAAACCAATCCCTTGAAAGGTAGAATCCTAACATATCTAACAGATAGAGTATCTTTGGGAGGACAATCATTTTTAGAAGATTTAGTCTGCCCCATAAGGAAAGAGAGATTGAGCTCCATCTCTTGAGATCATCTGTAATCTCTTGAATTAGAACTGTTAGATTCTTCTTAACCATAGAAACAAAGTTTGTGCTAATATTTATGCCTAGAAACGTTATCTATTTGGTTTCCCAGCCCAAATCTAAACCCTGTATGTCTGTTTTCCTAGTGAAATGATTTAAGGGAAAAACTTTTGTTTTAGTGTAGTTCAATTTGTAAAAAGATACTTTAGAAAAACTATTAATTTCTTCTAAGATGGGTGGGAGCGAAGTTGCTGGATTCACAAAGTGCAATAAGACATCATCGGCATATGCTGAACATATATAACTAGAATCGCCAATTTGTATACCTTTAATGAGTGGGTTATTAGTTAACCTACGGAGTAAAGGCTCTAGATACAAATTAAATAGTAAAGGGGGACAACAGACAGCCCTGTCTAGTGCCTCTCTCCAGTTTAAAAGCCGGTGATAACATCCCGTTGCATTTCACCCTCGCCGAGGGGGAAGAATACAAAATTTTTATCCAGCCAATAAAGTTGTGAGGTAAGCCAAAAGTCGAGAGAGTAGCGAACAGAAAAGGCCAAGACACCCGATCAAACGCTTTTTCAGCATCGAGTGATAGGAGAGCTGCCGGAATTTTCAATTCTTTGGCTTTATCGATGAGGTACATTAATTTTCTCATATGATCATGAGAAAGTCTCCCTTTCATGAATCCTACTTGTTCCCTACATATTAGTCGATCCATAACTTTTGATAATCTATTGGCCAGTATTTTTGCCAATATTTTAATGTCAGTGTTAAGGAGGGATATTGGTCGATAACTATCTAAAGCAGTGGGATCCTTACCAGGCTTTACAATCAGGGATATTGTGGCTTCTAAGATGGTTGGGTCGGAGATGCCATAATTGAATCAGTATTTGAAAGTATCTAACAAAATTGGCGAGATATCCGAGAGAAAAGTTTTATAAAAGTTACTTGTGAACCCATCAGGACCAGGAGATTTATCAGGAGGTAACTGCTGAATCACCTGATGAATCTCCGAGATTGTTATTGGCAGATTCAGGCCTTCAGCTTCGGCTTCTGACAACCTTGGTAAGTTAGTTGCCCTTAAAAATGCTGCAATTTCCGAGTCCGAAGGCCTGGAATCTGGTTCCTAGAGCATACAATCTTTGGAAATATTTCTAAAATCTTTGGTATCTCTCTCGGATCTATACATATCTGGCTCCCTGACTAACCCGAACCTCACAATATGTTGAGATGACTCTATTTGTTTTACCCAAGAAGAAAAGGAGTTTACTGGCCTTTACCCTATATCTAAGTATTGAAATTTCACGAAAGAGCCAATTCTGCTTGCTGAAAGACCATTCCCATATATCGAGCTTGTAATTTGTGTAACTCTGCATCACTCAGAATCAGACTATCTCCGGATAAACTATGTTCCAACTCTTTGTTTGAGGATAAAGAGAGCACAACTTATCTGTCCACTCGTTTCTTCCTCGAGGCTAATGTAATTAATTCGCCTTTTAGTGAACATTTAAGAGCTGCCCATATCATGTCAGTATGATCCACAGAGCCCTTATTCTCTACTAGAAAATGGCCTATAAAGTCTTTCATGGCCCTTAATGACATTTGTTCTTTTAATAATTGAGAATTTAACCTCCATTGTGTTGACCTGCGAATTTCTGGATAAGGCCTATAGATCACACTGACTAGAGCATGATCCAAAATTACTCTTGCAGAGATATCCACCATAAATATATTAGAAACTGCCGAGGAACTAACTAATATATAATCAATTCTTGAATATGACTTGTGCACTGGAGAATAAAAGGAATACTGTCTCTTATCTGGATTAAATATATGCCAGATGTCAACCAAGGCTGATTTATAAATAAGGTCTTTTAGTGCTCTTTGCGCTGCAGATAGGCCTCTACGTCTATCGTGAGACCTATCTAGGTCATTTTGGAGCACCAGGTTCCAATTTCCTCCAAGAATGGTGATTTTATTGCTGTCTTGGTCCATTTTATCGAAAAGGTTCATGAAAAAGGAAGGAGAGTCATTATTAGGATCATAGATGAAGCCCAAAATCACCAGTTGGGAAGCTAAAATAGCATGTACAAAGACATAACGGCCTTCCGGATCCCAACTTTCATGCACTAATTTAAAGGTAATCCCTTTAGCAACTAATATAGCAACCGCAGCTCTTTTGGTTGAAGATCCAGCTCCAAAACATGGGCTACCCACGTTCTTCTGAAATAATGAAGATCTGCTCTTTTCAGATGGGTCTCTTGGAGAAACGCAATTTGCGTGCCTAAATGGGAGAGGTGTTTTAATACCACCTGCCTCTTGACCCTATCCTTGGCTCCTTTGATATTTCAGCTAACTAACTTATACGGTGAGCACATAATGCCCTCTTAAACTATGGTCAAGATTAATGTAAACAATTATTGGGAATATACCAGTATATGATCTCATTTGACACTTATACGCACCCAGAAGACTAAGAAGAGCATACCTCTTTCCGGACCTAGAAACTTGAAAGCCCCCCCCATCCCCATACTACCACCCATCCAATAAAACCGCCCCTCACCCCACGCTTGAGACAAACCTCCAAACAGCCTCCTCCCCTATACTCACAAAGCCCCAGTTCCCCAGAACTGCACTCCCATAACAAGTTTGCCACATGATATACATCCGGCAGCCCAAACCTATCATCACCAGGTCACCAACGGGCCCCCGTCCACAGGAAACTTTTTCACGTGCATCTAATCTTATCATAAAAACTTCCCAATCCCAGTTGAACATTCTCTGCTGAAAAAAGAAAAACAAACAAAAAAAAGGTAAAAAAGTTCCCCTTTTTCCCTTTTGCACTCTTGGCTTAAGTAACAAATGTCTAGTCTTCATAGGGGACCACTTGGCCCATGCCTGGTATATCTTCGAGAGTCCCTCCGTGCCTTCTTAATAAGTGTCCAACTAATACAAAAAAAAAAAAAAAAAAAGGAAAGGGTCACATCTTCTGTATTCAAAAAATTAAGACCAAAGTGTTCAAAATATTAACATCCAGGTTGGTCAGTCAGTGAGACAATCCTTTGCTTGAAGAGATCCGGAGATAACTGCTGGAACTCCTGCACATTTCACTTAAAGAGATCTGGTAACAGTTGCTGTAACTCCTTTAACGCCTGCTGATATGAGTCGGAGGACAGCCATTTACCACCATGAGAGACCATTAATACTGCAGGGTATTTCACTTTGTAAGGCTTAGAAGCTGCGATGAGTTTAGAGACAATAGGGTGTAACTCTTGCCTTCTGACCCTGACAGAATGGGGGAGATCCTGTATGATCCGAATTTTTTTATCATCCCATAAAAGCTCCTTCATCTCTCTGGCCTTTTCTAGTACATGTTGTTTATCCAGAAAATTAAGGAACCTCAGGATTAAAGGCCTGGGGGGTTGCCCTTGAAGAAGAGGAGGGCGTAAGGCTCGATGTGCTCTTTCAATAATGTAATCACCCCCCGGGAGGAGAACCAGCGACTTTGTAGCAAAGTTTTTGCATAAAGGCAATTGGTGTGGCCCCTTCCTCTTTCTCTGGAATACCAATAATCACTAAATTGTTCCTTCTGCTTCGCCCCTTCAAGTCCTCCATTTTTTCTTCCAATTTCTTAATTCTCCTTTTGGCCAGGACTAGTTCAGTATCTGTTCCTGCTTGTTTTGTTTCTATTGATATTACTTTAGCCTATGTGTCCCCCATCCTTCTTGCGAGAGAATCGACTGAATTTTTAATCTCTTGCATGTCCTCTGCCACAGCTTTTATTGAAATCTGTAGCGGTTGCATAAACTCTAAAAATTTCACCTCTGTGAGTGGAGTATCCAGGATAGGCAGTTGTGAAAGGCTTGCGGCCTGCTGCTTCGCCCGTTTTGCAGCCTGTTGTTTTTCTGGTGTTCGGGGGGGGACGAGTGTTTCGCTCGTGACTTTTTAACATAAGTATCCATCGTCGCCGGCGAAAACAGGCAAATTAATAGTTGGAAGCCTCACCCGTAAGTGTCTGGGCATTGATCTGAGCGAAAGTGAAAGATAGAACTGTAAATTGTGCAGACGATTGGCGGAGCTCCGGTGAAGTGCGACCGAGCGCTCAGGCTGCCATCACGTGACCCCCTTAACCTGCTCTCTGCTGCCACCTTGAGGCATCCAGCAGCCAAAGTCCCTCAGAGCTCTAATAAATTCCCTAGCTCTGGGAGGATGCCTGCAATGGGAGCATAAGCCCCTTTTAAAGGGGGTTACACATGCAATCATGGTGTCAACTGTGTGATGGGTCATGGTAGCTTTGAGGAAAAACAAACTGTTTTGACCAGTTCATGCTCAGCCAATTAAGGCCAATAATGTCAGAGGAATAGGCTATAAATTCTGAGGCCTTTCACAGGTCACATGCCTAACACTCACTGATACTGCCAACGGACCCTGCCTTCCTTTCCAAAAACAGAGTCACACTGTGCAGATTAGCCTTCACAATTGGCAGGGGAATCCTGATCCCAGAAAAAGTAAGCTACTACTGCAAACCTTTGTTTTATTTAGAAAATGTGCATAGTGGCTAAAGAAGTGTTCTTTTAGGACCACTTTCTGAGAAGAAGGTGTAAAGTTAGTGTGAATTCTGGAAAGCTGGGAAGTTGTTTTTGTTTTAAAACAAAAAAAAAAGCTTACAGGTGATGCAGTAAGGAAATGAATGAAGACTGAAGAACTTCAGAAAATTAAAGATATGTCTCTGTCTGTTAGGTTGAGTGTGTCTTAGAGAATAAATCAAGGTCCCCAGCATTGCACTACTTGTAACTGGCAGTGCACAACAGTTTCTGCTGTGAATGTTTGTTTAGGAAGAAGATTCCATTGTGCTTTCTGTTTGGGGACCAGTGGAACAGAATTTTTTGAAACACATTTTAAACCAGACTCTAATGGGGCATTTACACTACAGTGTACCTGGAGCATTTCCATCTTGAATTTCTTGCTCCACTCCAGTCACACTGCTACCCTTTTCTTTTGCTCGCTGCAGTTGTGCAGTGCTCCCAGTGGCTTTCCTGTGTTTTGGGGGGCATTTCTGGTGGAGGGGTTAGTAAATGGCAGTGGTACTGGTGCAGGTAAAGCAGCATGTTACACGGTTGCAAAAAACGCCTGCACCGGTACACTCCGCTCTGCGTTCCCAACAATCAGGGAATGCTCTGTACCGCAATGGAGCAACTTGCAATGCTCCAGCAGCTCTTTACACTGCCAGATCTGCACTGCTGTACCTCATCTGAACCACTAGCACTGGTGCAGATCCAGTACTGTAAAAACCCCTTTAGACAAACAACTTGCAGTTATCAGATTTCTGTAATTTTAAGCCATAACTGGGCCCTGAGTGCCCATATAAGTGTACCATTTCCAATTGTTGTGTATATATTCTGCTGCTCTGGGGGTAGGGGTGGGGAGGTTGTGCTGCAGGACAGGATGATGTTGAGTCACCCACCCCTTTCTAAAGAGGTCTTTGGTACCCAAAGACATCTTAATAGTCTCCGGTCCTGCCACAAAGACTCCTGGGAGCTGCAGAATAGAAACACAACATTTGAAATTAGCAGGCTTGTACTGAATGTGTGTCCAGAGGCCAGTTATTTGGTGCCTTTCCACTACCTGATGTGCACTGTTGCGAGGGGTGCAGATGAGTTGCACTGGTGCAGATCCAGTAGTCATGCCTATCAGCCTTTTATTACTGAAACAAGGGGCACGGACAGTCAAAATAAGGGACACTAAACCTCATAATGTGGGGCACATCCTCAAACATGGAGCTAAAGCTCAAAACACTTTAAACTATTGTGATTGTTTAAAACTGTTTATTTTGGACTTAGCATCTTAAAATATGAATTTTTGCTGTAAGGTCGGAATTTACAGCACATCCTCTGTGTGAGCAGTATCTTTTCCATGAGGGATAGATGAGGGACAGAGCAGTTGTGAGGGGTAAAATGAGGGATGTCCTTCCTAATCAGGGACAGTTGAGAGGCATGCCTTTAGTGGAAACAGCTTGTGGAGCCTTGTAAGTCTCTCCACTGTGGTGCGCAGCAATTTACATTTTATTGGGAGCTGCACCAGTGCAGGTGTTTTTAGTAGTGTGTAAACATGCTGCTGTGCCTGCAACTGTCCAGCCTCATGATACCCTATGCCTCCCCCACTACCTTGCAGTGAGTGGAGTACATTTCATTTCATTTCATTTCATTTTTTATCCTTGTAAGTCTGATGAGCAAACTGCTCGTTTTCACAGACGACAAGAAATACAATAAACAAAGAACAGAAACAGTAACATATACAATAAATTAGGACACATCACAAAAAACAATTAACAAATACATTCTTGAGTACACTGTAAGTACTTTTTTAGTTTAGATTTAAAAGAGAATACAGAATTACAGATTGATAAATTCCATGGGAGTGAGTTAAAAAAAACTTGGACCCCTGTATAATAATGAATGTTGACCCATAGTTCTCTTGAAAAATGGAACATTAAATGTAAACTTTGACTGAGTTCTAGTGCAGTTAGGATTAACATATCTTGAGAAAAGTGAGCTCTGTGAATTAGGTAACGAACCAGCTTTGATTTTAAATAGGAAGAGACATCTTAAACTGAATTATATTTGTGAGGGAAAGGCAGTTGGAAGACTTTAACATAAACAATGATGGGTTCGGGCTGGAACTGAGAGTATAAACCTCAGTATAGAATTATATGTGACTGACAGTTTTCCTAACAGTTTAGTACTTATTGAAGCATAGACCACCAACCCATAATCTAAAACACTAAAAGGAAACTGTGTGCCAAGAGCCTCCAAGATTCAGGAGTTAAATAATGCTTAACTCTATAAAGGCATCCAAGTCTTTGATGTACTTTTTAAGGAAGAAAAAAACGTGTTGTTCAAAAGTGAGATTGTCAAAAATAAGTCCCAAGTATTTAAATGTATCAACATATGCAATGGAGTTCCCCTTAATATCATAGATGGATGGAAAATAGGACAGATTGAACTTTTTACTCGAAAAAAGCATGATTTTAGTTTGTACTGGGTTAAGCACAAGAGAATTTGCAAGCAGCCAAGTTTGAAATGTATCAAAGTTAGCCTGAAGTCTATCCAAGACCTCCTTTGGATTTAAACTATCCTCGTAAATAACTGCATCATCTGGATACATTATGATGGAGCTAGAAGAACACGAGGATGGAGCACCATTCATGAGAAGTGAAAAAATAAGTGGAACCAAGATAGATCCTTGGGGGACACCACATCTAATCAACTTAGAAGAAGAAAGATGACCTTCAATTGTTATCAAGCGTGACCTATCTATGAGATAATGGGAGAACCATTTAATCACTTTATCGGAAAAGTGAATTTTTTTCATAGTACAAGGAAGCACGCTGTGCTCCACAAGATCAAAGGCCTTGGTGAGGGCCACGAAAGAGCAGCAACCGAGTGCCCTTTATCAAGGGCTCTCTGGATGTCACTAGTGAACCTCACCAAGGCCATTTTAGTATTATGCCCTGCCTTAAAACTATGCTGACAGGGAGTTAATAAATCACATTTGTTAAGGTACTCCAAGGTCTGATCTAATATAATTTTCTCGAGAATCTTGGACAGGGGTGGCAAAAGAGCTATTGGGTGGTAGTTAGAAACTAATGAAGGGCTACCTGCTTTATGAATAGGTCTAATAACTGCGTGTTTCCACAATTTTGGAAACACACCATGAACAACTGAAAAATTGAAAATTGTAGTAAAGGGGTAGGAAAATGTATCACTACCCAATCTAAGTGTACAAATATCTAAAGAATCAGTCAACAAAAATGGCTTAGGATCATTACTAAGTAAATAATCCCGAACTATCTCAGGAGTCACCTCATTGAACACAAATTTAGAAAACAATTCGAGATGAGCTGCATGACTGTTAACTGTTTCAGGATAAACATTTTTATATAGACTCTATATATTATGCAAAATGAACAAGTGAGAGAAACTATGAACCTAAAGCAAAGGACTATGTTCGGTCTGTGTAAGACTGCTCATTTGCTAGTTCCATTCATGGCATCTTATCTGTACCAACTTCAGCTTCTGAAGCAAATAAATATTGCCACCCCCACACAGAAGTTGGTAAAGCTCAATAGTTTAAAGAGTAGGAGAGTTTGCAGTGCATTGAGCCTGTGATCTGCAAGGGTGTCAATCCCAGCTCCAGTGAAAAGCCAGAAAAATAACACAAGAAGTTTGCAGATTAACCTTGCAATGATGCACAATGCTTGCTGTGTAAACGGTGATCAACAGTACTACAGGTGGAGTGGTGGGCGAGCGACACAGATAGCAGCGCAACAGCAAGGTTAGTATAAACTCACCTAGTATGATCTAAAACACAGAAATCTGATCACTGTACCTGTCCCTATTTTTAGTGACAGCACAGTTTAAAGGAAGTTCTTTACAAAAATCAGGTCCCGTTTTAAAAGCCAGACCCTTCATTAAAGGAATATTTAATCTGCACATTTTCTTTGCAGTATATTGGAAACAAATGGTTGATGTGAGAAAACCACTTAAAGTTTTCTACTTCTCACTGAATAGCCTTGGCCAGTAAAATTAAAGCACATAAGCGGTGTGACTCTGCAGTTCCAGACAGTTTTGTGCATCCATAATATGCACTTATTCAGAATAGCTAAGATCTGGTACAGTAGATATATTGTCTAGATCTGCAATGGGAAAGATGAGTACACAGCAGGTTACTTTCAGTAACGGTCAACAGTAACTGTTTGCAGATATGCTGTAGACACACAGAGAGCATCAGTAGCATATCTTTATTTTATTTATTTATTTACTTTTTGTTGACCAGGTAAGTGCACTAGGCAGAGTTTGCCTATTTTTAGGCACAACCTGGGGGAAGGGGATGCAGATAAATGCCAACTGACCTTGAACCAGATTAAGCTGTTGGTGGCATTTTTAGTGAATGGGGGAAATTTGGCCAGGGCACCAGGTAAATTCCTTGACTGAGTTGTAGGGGGAATCCATGGTCATCGAAGGATAACTGAGTCAGTCACTGAACTGATGAATAAGGAGATGGAGGTGCAGCAGGTTGGTGGGTCTGTCTCCTCCTCGGCACAAGATTTGCTGAAACCAGAAATTTTCTTTGATGCTACTGCAATTACAAATGTGGAAGGAATGGAGGATTTTTCAGGATCTGACATTGGATAGAAAAGCGAGCAACCTATGGACTTACATGAGATGGCAACAGGAGGTTTATAAACAGAGGTTGAGGTGAAACAAACTTTGGAACAACTGTTTGCTTCTTGAGGAACTACTGAACCATTTTCACCCACAAGATCAGGAGACCGAGGGGAGGCCTGGCCCTGACATTGAACTGACAGTAGCTGGTGTTGCCATGGATATCACTCAAGAGGCTGTGCAGGAATCAACCACGAATTGTCTTTAGTACGGCAGGAACTGATCAAGAATCGGTTACGTTTTTTTTCATTTTTGGCCAAAAAGGGAAATGAGCTCTTGTACCACATGATTAAGAAAGGGACTCCAAGTACATTGCGCTGGGCAGACACGCCAATGCTGGAGGTTGGGCCATGGTCGGTGGAAAACTCCCTTACAGCAGCAGGCTGGGTCCGCTTTCCAGATACACACCAATGGATTTTGGGCTTTGTGCTCATCAAAGTACCTGGGGTTTCTTTGACTCCAGCGAAATCCCAACACATAGTGAGTACCATTACTGAGTCATGATCTGAGGGGATAATTCCTAATGTACAGGTACAGCATAATGATTCCCCTGTGAAATGTTCTGAAATTACAGACGGGGATATGCACTCCCCTTTACAATTACCCCCTGAACTTGAGCTCACACAGCACCCTGTATTGACAACAGCTATAGCTGAAGGGACACATAACTTTTCACAAGATAATCTTGGGGGATGTATGAGTGATTTGTTATATTTTTCAGACATTCCAAGGAATATTCCTGCAGAAATCAGGAACAAACTGGCGGTAATTGAAGAGGTTTTACCTCAACAGGCCACAGCCAGAACCAGAAATCTTATGTATCCTTCTTTCAACAGACTACTTACCCTGCAAAACGGCATAACACCGTTAGCCTTATCTATAAAGGTGGTTTATAGACTTTCCCCGACAGGGTCTATGCAGGGAAAAAAAATGTTAAAAGAATGTTTACAATTTAATGTATCTGAATTATATGCATTAATCCATGTTTCTGGAGAGAATATCTTTGATGTGAGTTTTAAGTTGGGGAGTGGCTTGGATACGTTTTGGGCCTGGTATCACCAGAAGAAAAAAAACACCTGTATGGGCCCCCTTTGAGGTAATTCCCCTGACCAGACCAGCACACAAAACTATAACAGTTTTGTTTAGAAATGAGGGAGTCAGTGTATCTGATCTTCTTTTTTGGTTAAAACAGAGGTGTACTGTCACGGGTAACCTAGGGGCAATTTTTGATATGAAAGGGATCTGGAAAGGAGGCTGGAGAATAAGAGTAATTTTGAGGTTGGAGGACGATGGATACCAACATTTGCCCAACTGTTTCTTTTTAGGCAGAGATAGGGGTGTCCTTTTTTATCCAGGACAACCCACAACTTGTTATAGGTGTGGACAAGTAGGTCACATTAGTAGTGTGTGTGATCAGAGAAAATGCACCTTATGTCAAGAGACAGGTCACACTAGTGCCCAATGTAACAGTGTTGTGAAGTGTAACCTGTGTGGGGCAGAAGTTCATACATATGTGACCTGTCCTAAGGCAGCACATAGGAAGACAGCATCAGCGGATATTGAAGAACAATAACTTTTAGTCACCACGGCACAGAGAAAATTTAATAAATGGAAAACTACAGGAGTATCGCTGGGGTAGTCTCTCTGGGGGAGCAAGAGCCATTGGGTGGTACAGACCAAAGTACATCTGCTAGAGGCGACTTGGAGGTATTACAGGTTGCAGAAGACCTCCCCTCCTTTTCAATTCTTGCAGAGAATGTAGGTACAGGGCCCCCTGCAGTGGTGGAACTAATCCCAGTAGAAAAGGAAGGTAGTGCACAGAGTATCATGCCCCCCCACCCCAAAGAGTTGAAGAGACAGTGGGAGGGAGGGAGGATGAATACATGGAGAAGACAGGCCTGTTCCCAGTCAATGTCAAAAATCCCTAAAACTACAGTAGCAGCCACAGACACTGCCAGCTATTTCCTGAAATTTCTGTGATATTTCCAGATATATCTAGTACTGTCTCCATTTCTACAGTAGGGGCAGCAGAGAGAAACTCTTTAGAAATTTCATGAAATATCTGGAAATAGCTGGCAATGTCTATGGTTACTACCGTACTCAGCTTACCACTTCTAATAGATACCAAGCACTTTTAGATGATGAGGCCTCTGACAGTGAGTCGGTAGCCTCGTCTGCTGACTCTCACTCACAAGAAGTAATGTGTGAAGTAGGGACCCCTGAAGCTCAAGATACCAGCCAAAAACCTACCACAAAGAAAGGAAGACTCAAGAAAAAGAAACTGAGTTAGTTCATAACTGCATACATGAATGCCTCTGTTACCCTCTTCTTTTTTTTTTTTTACGTCAGATGTTAATAGCATAAAAAAATGACCAAAAGCGGGGAGTGGTCTTTCACCTCTTACAATTTCACCCCCTGGGGGTCCTTTTTATACATGATACCAGAATCTACACTATTTAGGAAGTAAAAAAGGTTACTAAAGAATGGGGTTCTGGAGTAACCTATTGGTCCCTAGGTATTGAGAGTTGCTCTGGAGTGGGGATACTTTTTCATCAAATGCAGCCAACTGTGGTAAAGATTCTGGATCTGATACCAGGCAGAGCACTTTTACTTGATTTTAGATTACATAACACTCCCTTTTGTGTAATTAATATCTATGCTCCTCAGACAAAAGCAGATCGTACCGAAATGTTTCATCTCATCAGTCCAGATTTACATGTTGCCCAAAACATAGTCTGGGGCAGGGATTTTGATTGTGGGATCAGTAAACTGGATAGAGGGACATCGACATCAACTGAGAAAATATTTGGGGATATGTCTGCTCTTAACACTGTCATACGTACAGCTAGTTTGAAGGATGCATTTTTGGAACATTCTGGTAAGACAGAAAGAGAGAGAGAGAGAAAGAACTTACTATAAAGGGAACCTGTCTACCAGAATTGATTTTATGTTTATTTCCAAAGCAATGACCATACAAAAAACATCAGTCCAGCCTGTGGAATATTCAGACCATTGTTCATCAAATATTCTGTCTGGTAGTCATGAGGCTCCCCTCGATCCAGGATATTTGAAACTTAACTCAAACTTGTTAGAACAAAATTTTTTTCTTCAACAGATTATTTTTTGATTTGTAGGAAATCAGTTTTTGACCTCTATGATCACCCGATCATTTGGTGGATGGAGACTAATATAGAGCTTCGGAGTCTGCTTATTCGGACTGGTAAACAAATCAGATCAACTGATTATTTAACTTATCTAAATGATAGGAAGCAGTTGCAACATTTGTTTTCCCTTTCCCAAACTACCAAATGTGTTTTCCAACTTAATATTGATTATAAAACAAAAAATGTTACAGTACCATGTAAAGCAGAATGAAGGCCTCCAGTTGCAACAGCGTTACTGTACAAAAGGTCGGTTCAATAGTATTTGCCCCTTGCTTAAAAATCAGGAGCAACTCAAAAGGAAGGTAATAACTGCACTGAAGGATACAGATGGGACAGTACATTCCTCTAAACAACAGGTCCTTAAAATTGTATCGGACTATGCTATCTCTTTATTCAGAAGTCAGGATACGGACAATATTGATTTTGAGCCCTTGTTTAGGTGATTCTCAATTCCATCAGTGCCCTGAGAATTACTTGAGGCACTGATGAAACCCTTCACTACATTAGAAATTGCAGATACTATTAAGTCACTAGCGAAAGGTAAAACATCCGGACCGGATGTTTTAACTACAGAGTTATATGCCATATTGGGGCAAGAAATTCTAGAAGAACTCACAATGGTGTTTAATTGTCTTTTACAGCAGCACGATGTTCCATTGGACATGGCTCCTGGAGTACTTATCTTTCTGTATAAAAAAGGGGAGAAATTGGATATATCAAATTGGACCTATAAGCCTTTTAAATAATGACTTTAAACTACTTGCGAAGGTATTAAATAAAATGTTATTAACGGTAGCAAAATATCTTATTTCTCCAGCCCAGTCATGTACAATCACAGGTAACACTATTATGGATCAATTAATTATGTTGAGAGAGTTGTTTGATAGGCACAATACAATGCCATTAGATGGGTTTATGCTCTCCTTGGATCAAAAACAAGTGTTTGACAATGTAAACCATGCATTTTTGTGGCATACCCTGTTACGATATGGCATCCTAGTATCTTTGTTGAATGCTTAAAAACATTATGTAGAACAACTACAGTTAAACCTTGTGTTAATGTATATTTGGGGTCTTATATACAGATACAAAAAAGGGGTCAGACAAGGGTGCCCTGTTAGCCCTTTGTTGTATGTCTTTAGTATAGATCCACTTTTACAGCTTTTGAAAACTGCTAGGGACATAACACCAATACAATTACACGGTCAAGTAGTTCCTTATATACCTCTGGCATATGCAGATGATATAGTTCTTTTGGTGGGAGATGTAGATTCAGCAGAGACAGCAATAGAACGATATCAA
Organism: Neoceratodus forsteri; assembly: GCA_016271365.2. Lineage (NCBI taxonomy): Eukaryota > Metazoa > Chordata > Ceratodontiformes > Ceratodontidae > Neoceratodus > Neoceratodus forsteri. The sequence goes on along the minus strand of CM057458.1, from coordinate 625,115,632 downwards.
GAATATGGAACCTATGCAGGGACAAAACTGAATATTTTGAAAAGTAAAGGGAAAACATTGGAGAATCAGGATGCTTCTCGAAGCATTGTGGCATGGATTCCACTTACAGATGGAGATTTACAGATTTTAGGAATAGTATTTGGGGGAGGCCAAATGGATGTAGTAAATTGGGACAAAAAAATACAGTTGGAGACGCAGCTGATACAAAACTGGAATAAGTGGAAAATGACTTATCAAAAAAGTATACCTCGTAAAAACTTATCTTATTCCAGTATTTGTGTTTCTGAGTGCAGTATTTCCTGTGCCCAAATCAAGAGAATCTAAAGTGTATAATCTCTTTTTTCAGTCCTTTTGGGGGAGTTGGTTGAACCCAATCAGAAGGAATATTCTTTATTTACCCTTGGATAAGGGTGGACAGAAATCATATACTTTTCTTTTAGTGTCAATTTATACAGGCTAATTTGAAGCCCCTATTGGTAGCCTCGGACAGATTTTGGTGTGAAGCTTTTACGCATTCTATATCATTGTGGTTTACAGATTAGGAGAAGGGTCAGGTAAAACAGATTAAGAACCAAGCCTCTACTATATCATATCTGTGGGAGTTTTTTGTCAAGCTCAAGTTGTGGGGTCTTACTAGTATTATGGTATTGATTAAATCAGAAAAACAAATTTATTCTTATATTGTTGAGATGCATTTTAAAGAGGTTGACCCATTTCCCAAATGTCCATGTACATCTCAAGTGGCTTTAGAACATTATATTACAGAAAAAATAATTCTGGACAAAACTAAAGACATACACTGGTTAAATTGTTATGAATGGTTAAATGTTAAAGCTAATCAAAAACATAAGAAAGTGGAGGAGAGAATTTGCTCTAGGCCCTTATGTATACTTCAACTTGAGACCCTTGAGCATCTCTATTTTTCTTGCTCTTATATACTTTCATTCTGGGATTTTTTTGTATAAAGAAACAAAAAAGCTTATCTTCCACCAGGTTTCTTATTCTGTGTTAATGTATGGAGCTTATCCACATTCATGGTCAAAACTGGAGAAGAGTACTCTGGTGGTGATAAAATGGTATATTTGGAATTCTAGGTGTCTATTTACTTTACAGCAGAAAGATATTTCTTATATGGAGCTTTATGGTAAAATTCTTAAAGAATTACAAGAGATTTATTTTCGGGAAATGAAACACATGAATAGGAACAGGCTACAACAAATGTGGAAGAATTTGCCATTGGTTACAGATAGTGATGTACTGGTAACATAAGGGGAAATGATACATTTATTGTTTGTTTGTTTTCTTATTCTTTAAGATTTTTCAAACAATGGATTGTACAGACAGTTACATGACCATACATATTGTCCATGACTTATGATTTTTTTTTGTATGTAATATTTGTTTATTTTGTTTGGTTTGTATGATTTCATAAATAAAAAATTCCCCTACTCTTTTTGAGAAGTGCCATGGGATCTTTAACATCCACCTGAACTACCACCAGAACAGGCAAATGGGACCTCGGTTTAACGTCTCATCTGAAAGACGGTGAACACTCAAGTCTTCTGTATATTCATGAAGCTGTTTGCCAGGGTAATATGGGTTTTATTTTACCCTGAGTTTCATGAAACGTTTTCTCAATTTTATGTTTGATTTTCTTGCCCTCTTGTTGTAGTTTTACTGTACTCCAAATTCAGCACTGTCCTTCAAGAGTGGCTTGAAACAAATGAGTAAAATCAAGTCACATAAAACCAAAGTAACATTTTAAAAGTGTTTCATAAATTACAGGGTAAAATAAAGCTAAATATTAATGTTTTCCTGCATACCAAATGTTCAGGTGTATAGGCCGATATCTGCTTTCAATATTAAAACAAAGAAATATAATAGCCGGGATAGTCCATTTGAAGATACAGGGGCAAAAACAAATAAACTGTGGGTAATGCCATTTATTGGGCTAAAAATGTCTTTGAGACTAGCTTTTGAGACACATGATGCAGCTAATTACTCAAAAGTTAGTCTCAAAGACAATTTTGCTAGTAAAAAATATATTACCCACAATGCATTTGTTTAATACTGTATTCAAAGAACTTGCTGCAATTTATTTAAAAAGATCATTTATAAAACTGCTGCATTTTATTATACATTATGTGCATTAACACAAACAAAAATAAACATATTCTAAAGTGATTCATGTGTGCTAAGGTATTTTATACTTGGTGAGTAGGCAAGGCCCCACAACATTTTCTTTTGCAAAGGGGCTCTTAAAGACCTGGATACAGCTGTGTGCCCGGGACTAAAACAGGGAAATGGTGGAGTATGTATGTAGAGCTAGGGGTTTCCTGTGGGCTGTCATGTGTTCACACGGAGGTGGACACATGGGTACCTAGTCCTGGTTACTGTGGACCCTCCCTTGGCAGGCAGTTTGGCTTCTGATACCAGATGTGAGGGAGATCGATGAGAAGGATTCCCTGACCAGCTCTGGTGGGCCATATGCTCTATTACTCTACCCATATGCCCACTCTGTTTTACTGAATGACAATGCTAAAGAGTCAGCCTTGATTCAATCTACCTCATGCTGGGTGCTTTGTATGTGCTGGTTGCTTAACACCCCTTTCTAACTGCCAACAATGTGCTCCTACTTGTACACAGCCAAAAAATTACTTGGACTTTGACATCTGTGGGTCAGTGCTCAGAAAAATTCCCCTCCTGTGGCATATGAACTTTCATTTCTTGGATCACCTGTATAGTGATTAGTACATGTGTTGCTAATAATATGCTGTTGTGGTTGCCTTTAATAAATGGAGTTGTTTGGACAATAAGCAAGTTATGGACAGTCCATTATTGTTTAGTTTTAGTCTAGATTATATTTTTATTTTGCATAAACCCTTTAGGCAGAGCCTATTTTCAAAGGGTTTAGAGCCAGGCGTAACAAAAGACAAGTACAAAGTAAATTACAAGTATACAATACAGTAAGATAATAGCAGAACTACAGTTATACACTTTAGGTATAGCTAAGACACTTATACAATTAGAGTTGGGGACTGTTTGTTTGCTAACCCATTTGATTTACAGCCCTGCACCTGCCTGAAGAGTGTTCACACTCCAGGGAGGTTGTCCCATTCCTGGGATGTCAAATTAGTGGAAATGGTGGAGTCCATAGGTATCCCTAGACTGGGGAGAGGGTTACATTTATTTCCACTATTTGGTTCAGAAATATCACCCTCAAATTGATGATCCAGTGTGCAATACCATAATCCAGTGTTACGGGCTATAAATCATTTGCATGTCTGTTGTTGGGGCTGTACTTCATTAAGAAGTGGGACTTGGCAGGGCTTTTTCAGTAGCAGTACAACTTTTCTATTATTAAAGACAACACACATGGATGTTGTTCCAAAACTTTATGACCATGGCACTTAGCATCATACTGCTGGCTGAAGCCTTTTCTGTGTTTCTTTGTTCTTCTACATCATCACTGGATTAGTCATAACTGCTGGGTAATTATGCTGTCCAACTAGGGAGACTGACACAAGGCCTCTCAGCCAGCCATGTAGACTTTCTCTTGGATCCTACTAGCCTTGCTGACAAAAACCTTCCTGGCTGCTTCATCCCTTCACCCTCCACACTTCTGTCCTATCCATCTCAAAAGCCTTTTCCAAGCAGATACTCCCCTACTTCACCCCCCTCCCCTGCCCCCTATAATGACTTTTCCTGTTTGTTCCTCATCCCCCCTCTCTGAAACCTAATTCTTTTCTTTACAGGAGCACTTAGTAATCTATGTAATCACTCTATTATGGCCTGAGTTAATGTACTTGTAATAGAATGTTCACTTGATTGTTACTTGCCATGCCTTTGTTTATTGTTCATTGTAAGAATTTCTCTGTACTACTGCATTACTGCTCTTCACTGCAAATGTTGTTTTTGTTCTTGTAAATCCTCAGCCCTATGTGCTTACCCTGATGTGGAACCTATGTAATGAGCTTGTCTCAAAGGTATTAATCCAAGACAATAAATAAATAAAATAAAAAAAAAACTTACTAAGCTGTGACATCATCATAGAACCCTGCCTGCCATAACATTCCCTAACAGAGTGCTCAGTTTTAATGTTTCAATTGAGTGAGCTGGATTTAGCCCTTTGGGCCCCTTCAGGGACCTTAGCAATGCATGTAACAGCCCCTAGACTCACCTGGGTTGCTCCAGTATCATCAGTCATACCAGGAACACACCTACGAGGGGCCCGGCCTGGGTTCTGCAACTGGAAGGTCTGTTGGAGCAGTGCCTCCACCTGGGGTAGTGGTGGGGGATACCTGTGGAAAGCTTGCAGGTTACCATGCCCCAGAAAATAATAGTATTTGCCCCCTAGTACACTTCCTCACTCAATAATGATTCCCCCACACACAGTAACTAGGATACATGGATTTGCAGCCACAAGAATTAACATGCAAACAATATTGAGATTTATTTGAGGAAAGGGGGCCAAAGGAGATAAATAACAACACAGCCCTCAAAAACACTTTCAAATAACGCCTATCCAGTCCCTTTGCCTCCTGTCTTGGGGTGCACCCCTAAATGTCCTTGTTGCAGTGGGTACCACACCGGATACAGATGCAGGCCTGAGAACTTTAGTCAGGGCCCAATAATTTGTTTAACACTTGCAACACTTTAAATCTGGTTTTGTCCCAACTTTTATATTCACTTGTAACCCTTACTCATAACTTTGTCCAAACTTTGACTTTCCCACAGTTCCTTTGGGGGTTGCCCCAGCAATCTAACTAGTACAAACTCCCCAAAGACGCAGCTTGGGGTATTCACAGTTTCACAGTCCACACAGGGGCATTGCAGCTGGCTGAATTGCACTTCACTTGTCGATGCATGGTACCACAGAGGTTTCCGGGTGATGCAAAAAACAATACAGAAGCACTGAAGAGCAGGAGCAGTTGATCTTCACTTGCTTAGCCTTGCAGCTTTACCGGGAGGCCTTTGCAGACAGTGATCACTAGGCAGGCCTCTTTCGTCCCACAGCGCAGGCCTTCAGCCTAAGGGTGGTGATTAGCACTTGGTCCCCTATGTCCTGTCAGTCACCCACAATGTGCGAATAACTTGCAGGTGTATTTTACACAGTCTCCTGTCCCAGCTCTAGGCACTCCACTTTTCTGTCACAGGAAGGCTGGTCATTTCACAGTCTCTGACAACCAGCACTCTCAATTACTCCCCTTGCTGAAATACTTTCTGTGAAACACTCCTTCGAGGAGGATAGGCTCAGACTCTGCTACAAGAGCTCCTTCCACTGGAGCATTCAATCAGCCTCAACAGTCTAAATTCCCTGACCTGGAGGCATTGATTGAGTTATACAAGCCCCACATCCTGGGACTCTCTGAAACATGGCTAAAACTTCATCTTACTGACACCACCTATCAACTACCTGTGTACTCCTCCCTCCGTCTTGATAGGCCAGGCAAAAAAAAAGGTGGCAGATTCGCAATGTTCATCAAGGAACTCCTCTCAGCCAATATTGTTCTCTGCTCTGATCCAGCCTCACCTAGTGAATGGCTTCTTGTGGAGGGGTTATGGGATAACAAATGGGCCAGGCACTGAACTGCAGGTTCAACACACAATCTCTGTGTGATGTTTATTTAAAATACAAGAGATAAACTTCAGCAGTGTCATATCCCTTCTTCAGTACATCAGTTTGCAGCAACAGACTATGCATATCCTTTCTCTGCACTTAGCCAGCACCTACTCATCTCTGATCTAACTTATCTGTTGAGATTTAGCCTTCCCTATGCGGGCCTTGTTTGCTTGGGTGGTGGGGGCTCAAATAATAAAAAAACCAAAACAAGCAAAAGACTAAGAACCTCAGTGCAGAAGCACGAAACAGGGGTTACCCCAAAGAGCATTGACAATAAGTCAAGTTTCAAAGAAACACAGCATCACACATACTTCCATAACTCAAAGCATTGTGGGATATATGCAAATCACCATGACATTTCAGACTTGTTCGGTTTACAGCAATTTGCATGTATTTTAAATAGCACAACTAACTTAATTTTTATCATACAGTCCCCTAGTAACTTTTTACCTTTTGTCAAACTCACCTAGTGCCATGGTATTTTCAACATTTACAGGTTTTATACACATAAGGTATATACATTAAAGTATTTTACGACATAGTGCCATTGCATACTAAATCCAACAATGAGGAACACAGCCTGTTTTATATCAGCTCAGAGGTCACAACAATACCCTCCCTGTATGAGGACCTGAGAGGGAAAAGGAAAATTAAAGAGGACACTACAGCACAGTCAAGAAAGGGAAGGGGATGCCAATAGGTGGCCAACCTTATGGACTAGAAATTGTAAAGAATAAAATAGGCTAAGAAATAGAAGAACTGTTGCAACAAATTTAAGAAAAGGTTGGTCCTCAAGAGTGGCAGGAGCTCCCTGTCACATATTTATTTATTTGCTTTTGGTAACCGAGTAAGTGCACTAGGCAACATAACATGCCTATTTTCAGGCACGACCCGGGAGAGTACAGTATGTCAATACAGCAGAGTACAAAAACACAATGCAGCAATGACAACAATCAGGAGCACAATGCAGTGGAACTGACTACAAAATACATTGGCAGAGGATAGCCATAGAAGATAGTACAACACCTGGATAACAGCAAAAACAGTAATGAAGTTATTGCAGCAAACCATTTTGCAAAGAGCAGTATAGACCAAGTGCGGAGGCCTAGCTGAGACCGAGCAGTCTGGTAAGCCCAGCTAGCCGTAGATACAAAATACAGGATAGACAAGTTCATCAGGACTAGAGAAGGGAGCAGCAGACAGATTAGAAACACTAAGACAAAAAGGCACAATTCAGAAGGGTGGGCAGGTCACGAGTTGATGGTCAACGTCGAGAGGAGTAATAAGAAGAGAGACAGAACAGAAGTTAAGTGCAATTACAGGTTCCAAGAGCAAGGAGATGGGAAAATAGGGCATGCTTAAATGTTAGGTGAGATGAGGGGTTCTTGACATGGCTAGGAAGAGAGTTCCAAAACCTAGGAGCAAAGTGGGAGAAGGCTTGCTCTCCCATTTTCATGGAGCCAGCCTGAATAGATAGTAATGGGGAGATAGAGGACCTGAGGGAGCGAGAGTGAGAAACCGGTGTAAACATGTCCGCCAGAGAGGCGGGACGAGGAGTTCTGGTTAAGGAATCAACAAAACATCCTAGGGAGTAAGAACGAAGGGCATCAGGAGACAGCCATTTTAAAGCATCATAGAGAGGACAGTGATGTGTTAGGCAGGGATCAGCTAAGGCAAATCTACAAATATTGTTATAAGATGTGTCCCATTTGTTAAGGACACCCATGTTTGCATGAGAAAGCACTGGCAGGGCATAAAGCAGTTGGAGTAAAACCTCTCTCGCAACCGAGATCTTAGCAGCTGGAGTGGGAGTGTCGTACTTTGTAGGCCCCTCCCCCCGATTTTGGCATTAACCATGACACACCTCGCTAACATGCACCGAGTAGTCAAGTACTGGGTCCAGCGTAACCCCTAGGTACTTGAAGGATAAAGTGTTGGATACAGCAGTCCCATCGCAGCTGCACACCAGGGGCTGGATATTCAAAAGGGTTGCGCCATACGCAATAGGATTGCACCTGCGCAAGTCCAAAATTGCGCCATCCTTCCATATTCAGCAGGAGGCAGTTGCGTCCCCCAAGTCAAGCTGAGCAAAAGCGCAATGCTAATGAAGGCATGCTGAACCGGGGGGGGGAGGAACCATGCATAAACTGCACAGCCTGTTATTCAGTGGGCTGTGCAGAGTTGTGCAGGTGCAACCCCCAACCTGCGCCTGCACAACTTTGAGCTAAAAAAAAAGGAGTAAGTCGAGGGCCACCCGCAGGTGAGCTGCCGCATTGCAGGGCGCAACACAGCAGCTGCCACCTGTGGGTGGCCCTCAACCTACTCCCTGTGCCCCCCCGTAGCCCATTCGTGGGCATATAGTAACCCCCCTCCCCCCAACTGGGCTGATCGCAGGCATATGTGTAAAACACCCCCCTCCCGACTGGCCCGATCGCGGGCATATGTGTAAAACAGCCCCCACCCCCGAGCTGGCTCGATCGCGGGCAAAGTGAAAAATAAAACCACCCCCACCAGCCCGATCAGCGGCACCAAAGTGTCCAACCCCTCCCCAAGAACATATCCCTGGTGGTCCAGTGGATCTCAAAGCCCGATCGCGGCACCAAAGTGTCCAACCCCCCCAAGAACATATCCCTGGTGGTCCAGTGGACCTCGAAGCCCAATCGCAGCACCAAAGTGTCCAACCCCTCCAAGAACATATCCCTGGTGGTCCAGTGGACCTCGAAGCCCGATTGCGGGCAGCAAAGTGTTCATACCCCCCCAAGGACCACTTACCCTGGTGATCTAGTGTCCCCCACCCACCCACCCACAAGTGCCACCACCTGCCCCCGGCGGCGGCAGGCGGCAGCATCCACCACACCTGCCATACCATAGAGGTCTTTTCCATCTTCTATTCTTCCTTACCCTTCTTATACATAAGTCCATGGCTCTGTATACTCTCACTGTTGATGGCTGCCCATAAATCTTCCACCCCCTGTACCTCCCCATCCTCATGATTTCTTCTCTACCTTTCTCATTACATGAAAGTCAGCCTTCCTGAAGTCCATTACCTTGGTTTTCATCCTAACCTTCTTCTTGCCCTCTCTCACCCTAAACCTGACAGCCCTGTGGTCACTGGTACCAAGCTCTTCCCCCACCTCCACCCCCTCCACACTGTCCCCATTTGTGAACACCACATCCAACAGGTTTGCAGCCCTAGTGGGCCCACTGACCCTTTGCGGCAGGAATATGCCCTGCAGAGCCTCCAAGGTGCCCCTACTCCTTGCGGAGATTGCTGTCTGGGCCTCCCCATTGATGTCCAGAAGATTTAAGTCCCCAACCAGCACAGTTTCCCCTCTCCATGCCATCCTCGCTACTGATTCTACAATGTCTCTATCCCCTTCCTCCCCCTGCATAGGAGGCCTATAGACTACCCCAATGTGCAGGTTTAACCCCTGTTCTCTGTCTAGAGTGACCCACATCATCTCTGTTTCCCCCTCCTCATCCCACCCCTCCATGGCCCCAATCCCATCCCTGACATATAATGCCACCCCTCCCCCCTTCTCCCCTCCCAATCCTTCCTAAACAAATGATGCCCTGGGATCACTGTCTCCCAAGTGTGGTGCTCGTTCTACCAAGTCTCACTCACTGCTGCAATGTCTAGGTTCTCCTCCAACATGGTGGCTTCCAGTTCACCCATTTGTTTCCCAGGCTCCTGGCATTTGCAACCAAAGCCTTCCAACATGTAGCCCCATCCCTTCCTTCCCTGCTGCTAACTGTTTCCTTGATGCTTGTTGTGACATGGGGGGGAGGCTGATAGCCTCCCTGTTCTGCCTCCCTTAAGGATGGTCCTGTCCCCCCCCCCATTTAGTTTAAATTGAACTCCCTTGCCATGAAATTCCCCAGTTTACTCTTTAGTGCTGCTGCCCCTGAAGAACTCAGGTGCAGCCTGTCTTGAGCATGCAGCCCCTCCTCCTCCCTCTTCCATGTAGAGCCCCAGTCTCCTATCCAGCCAAACCTCATCCGACAGCACCAACCTTGTAGCCAATTGTTGAAAGCCCTTATCTTTTCTTTTCTGGGTGTGCTTGCTTTTGGTACTGGCAACACCTCAGAGAAGAAATGGAAGGAAAACAGTGTTACTTCTACAGAACCTAGCGAGTTCCTCATACCTTGCCTGTACTTCCATCAGACTATTCCCCTCCAAGTCATTTGTGTCCAGATGAAATACCAGATGAGTCCTTTCATCCTGCTGCTTACCCCAGGACGGAATATGATGCCTCGCCTCCAGCGCCGTCATTCCTGGCATGCACTGTACCCATATTACATTGTTTTTGGCTCCCGTCCTTCTCCATTTTAGCCCTTTATTTATTGAGTTCCCCAAAAGTGACACCCTACTGCCCCCTGATTCCTGTGTGTCCTTTTGGCCTCTATCCTTGTGTCATAGGGTTTGACTTCCTTTGACCTTCCATCCTGACTTGGTTTCTGTCCACGCTCGTCATTTGTTCCCCATCACCTAACCTCTCTGATGTTTATCCACACCCAGCATCTTTCCTTTTGCCTCTCCTTTAGCCCTTCCTCTGACCCCCCATATCTCTTCATCCCTTGTACGTCTGCCTGGCTTCCTTCATCCCTAGAAAACACCTCCTGCAACACTGCTTTAACCTGAGCCAACTTCACCTTGCCCCCCTCGATTTGCTCCTCGCCTTCCCCCATCTGCCCCACTGTGTGAGATTGTGCCAACTGTGCTTGATCCCCCTCCAATTGTTCCTTTCCCGCTCATCCTTGGAGAAGGTTTTGAGCACCATGCCCCAATTGGGGAAGTCTTCCTCCTTACCACCTGCCCTGTCTGCATATTTCCCTTCTCCTGCACCCTGCCCAGCACATGTCCCAGCCTCCTACTGCAGCTCTTGCCCTGTAGGGTTTCCTCCTGTTCATTTTCAGCCTCCACGGAGCTCAACTCCAGCTTTTTCAGTGCTTCCTTCTTGACCCTTCCCTTATGCCACAGTTCCCCAAGTGCCACTCTCTGGTGTGTCCCTAATGTGCCAGTCCTCTCCTCCACCCCTTCTTCTGCATGCAATGTGCATCCTCCCCCATCTTGCACCTGAGATGTTTCCCCTCTTTTCCTGCCACCCTGCCTCCCCTTCTCTGTTGGCCCCTGCAGGACCCCTTCATCCCCAATGACCCTGACTAAAGTACCTAGGAGGGGCAAAACTATTTGTTACCTCTGCCTACTGGCCCATCACACCTATACCTGTGTCGGCCTTCATTCTTGGCATCCATCTGCCCTTTCCTGAGCCTACTGTCTTCTATTCCTCCTGATCCCCTGCTGACCCCTTTTCTTTAGCCACAGGTGTCATTGTCATGCCTCTGGCCTTTCTGCTGTCCATTCCCACTGACCCTTTTCCTCCTGTACTGGGCGTACCTGTCCCAATCTCGGACCTGCTGCTGTCTGTTATTACACTGGTCTATCCCCTCTGGATCCCCTTTCATCCTCTCCCTCCCAAGCTCCTGGCTTCAGGGGCAATATATCTGATCCTCCATGGAATCCACTCAGCCCTTCCCACTCCTTCCTTGGCTGATACTGGCCCAGTCTCTCTACCACCACCTCTGTTCCCCAGCTCCCCCCCTTAACCCCCAAATTAGCCTTGCCACCTCCTCCCTCAGCTGAGCGAGCTGCTTACACATCATACATCCCCCCATCCTCCAAGCCCAATTTAGGATCATAGCCATTCCACAGCCACTGCACCCCACCACCCTGCCAAAAATTCCCTTCCCTTGGTCGCCCCTCCCTCTGTGCTGCCCTACTATTTCTACCGTGATACCCAGATACAGCCCAAAACCACACCTTATGAATTTTTGGCCCCTGATCCTCACCTCCTCCTCAGTCCCAACCCACAGTCAAGACTTTTAGAAATAATAATAAAGCTTATACTTTTTAGAATTAATAAAGCATGCACAAAACCATAGACACTCTAATTAATAACCATAGTCACCAATTCAAATCCAAGACACCAAGTCCAGAGCACCTCCCTTGTCAGTAGTCCAAGATCAAGTTCCAAGTACCTGCAGCATCCTTAGCCCCAACCCAGTTCATATCACCGCAATTTCAGCTCTTTTGTGAATGCTTTCTTAGTAACTGTGTCTATTTCCCATATCCACTGAGGCTGAAGTCCATGGTACCTGTGTAGATGAAGCAGGACCCAGTTTCCTCCATTGCAAACCAATTTCCTGCAGTGCTTTCATCACTCAGGACTCTCCTTGTTCTCGCTTTCGGTCCTTTGATGTACTCTGCCACTCCCCCTTTTGAGCCAGCCTGTCAGCTCCTTTAATTGACAATGGCCCTCCTCCAATCTGCATTTAATAGAGGCCGGGGTTGGGGAGGGTGGGGAACAAATACAGCCCCTTGGTCACCGACTGCAACCAGGCTGCCAACTGCAGCTTTGATGTCTCTGCCTCCTTCTCCCCGGTTGCCAACTGCGACCGCTCCCGACTCCACTCCTCACACAGTCTAATGCAGCTCTGCAGTCTGGATGGCTTTTAAAGCCTGACCGCGTGTCACTTCACTCCCGATTGGCCCGATTTTGCACTGCCACCTGTGGTTGGCCAAAATACAGCCCTTGGAAATACAGCCCTTGGTCGCCGACTGAGACCAGGCTGCTGACTACAACTTCAATTTCTCCGCTTCTCCCCTTCTCCCGGTTGCCGACTGTGACCCACTCCTGACTCTGCTCCTCACACAGCCTGATGTCCTCTGTCAGGTCTGGGATTGCTCCAGTGGGGCTGTTGTGGCCCCGCAGTGGCAAGATGGTCATCAGTAGAAGCAATCCTTCTGTCTGGCGTGTGTTTAGGCCAGTGGGGGTGGAAGAGGTCAGTGAGATCTTTTCAAAGCTGCAGGCCACATGTTGTAAACTGGACCTGGGCCTGACACATCTCTTCATGGGCTGGGTGGAGTCCATAGGTCTAGTGTTTGTTGAGGTTGTCCAGTGCTCACTTTTGAGGGGTTGTTCCCAAGCACCTTGAAAGAGATACTAGTGAATCTCCTTCCGAAGCAACCTTCCTCAGACCCAGACTGCTTAGTGAACTACAGACCAGTCTCTAACCTCCCCTTTTAGGGAAAGGTTATTGAGAAAATAGTGACTCTGTAGCTAGAAGCACATATAACTGCCTTTGACATCTATGAGCTTCTCCAGTCAGTATTTAGATCCAGGCACAGTATGGAGACCACATTAGTCAGGGTGCAAAATGATCTCTTCAGGGAGATAGAGGAAATGGTCAGTTCTTGTTCTACTTGACCTCTTCTTGGAACACTGTGGCCCATGATGTGTTTTGGATCACCTTAGGGAGCTCTGTGGATTTGTTGGCTCTGTCATCAGCTGATTTGAGTCTTCTCTTACAGACAGGATGCAGAGGGTGGTATGTAAATTTTCCTCTCACCTGAAGCCCTTATATGGGTTCTTCAGGGTTCGATTCTCTCACCAGTGCTGTTTGTGGTGTACATGCTGCCCCTGGGTGACATCATTAGACATTACAGCTTGGAGTTCCACTGCTATGCAGATGATACCCAGCTGTATTTGTCATTTGTGCCTGGGACACATGATGTGGTCTCTGTTCTGAGTTCATGCTTGGCCAAGATCTAGGACTGAATGTTCTTTAGCTGGATGAGGCTTAATACGGACAAGATGGAGGTGCTGGTGACTGAGCCTTGTTGTTGGTGGGGTGTAGAGATGGTAGAAGTGACTGGCTTGATTCTTGGTCCTCTCTCTTACTGCCTCTGCCAACATGAAGAATATGGGAGTCATCTTGGATAATGGACTGGCACTGAAAGCTCAGGTGTCATCTGTTGTCCAGAATGGTTTTTACTATCTCAGGAACATCTGCCGGATTAAAGTCTTGATCACGCCTAATGACTTGCCCTCAAAGGAACATGCTTTTAAAATCTCCAGACTTGGCAACTGCAATGCTCTGTACCTCAGGGTGAATGTAGGGGTCCTGCATCATCTGAAGCTGGTGCACAATGCCGCAGTCAGGTTGCTGATGGGCCTTCTGAGGTCTTGTCCTGTGACCCCAGTCCAGCATGATCTGCATTTGCTGCTGGTGGGGTGATGAATTACCTTCAAGGTCAGTTTCCTGACCTATAAAGACCTATACAGACTGGGCCCAAGCTATCTGCATAACCTACTGACTCCTTATCATACCCACCACCATCTCTGCTTCTCTGAGATGGGCCTCCTTGCAGTTTCCAAGTCAAGGCTGAAATCATCTGGAGACAGGGCCTTGGAGGTAGCAGGCCTAGCCCTTTGAAACTCACTCATTGGAGGCCTTTAAGAGGGGTCTGAAATCATACCTATTTAAGGAAACCTTTGGATAATAGGTAGAGGCCTCTGATTCACTGGCTGTCTAACAGGAATTTTATTAATATTTTTATTATTTATCTGATTTTAATGTATTATTTTAACTGTGATTGCTAGTTTGGATAATATGTATTATAAGCCTTATTTGTTTATATTAATTGTTTATGAACTGTATGAATTTTGTGCAGCACCCTATAAATAAAGAGCACTTTATAAATAAATGTTCACTTACTTACTTGAAGTGGATTCAGTCCTACTGCCATCTACCTGCTAGTTTTCTTGCCTTATACAACCCCACAGTTTTGGGCACTGCATAAAGTAATTCAATTTTGCACCAACAAAAGAATTCTGCCTCTGTATGACTGGATGCCCCCATCCGAATGCTGAGTGACTTAATTTTGTCTCTGTAGTCTGCTTCAAACCATAAACCATTAACCTAGTGAGGACTGCCTTTCCTGCCTACCAACTTGAAGTCATAATCTCCTCTTCTAACATCACAATCTGCTACCAGGAAAGTGACTATGGTATTACAAGCAAAGGATTATAACTTCAGGTGGGGCATAAACAATCAAAATGGATTTAGATCTAACCACGGACTGACACAGCCCTTATCAACTTCTCAGATGAAGTAGTCAGAGCAATGGACAAATGGATACTCACAGGTGCTGTCTTTATAGACCTGTCCAAGGCATTTGACCTCGTTGACCATAAACTCCTGCTATAGAAGCTGAACAATGTGGGCTTGGACCCCATGCCCTCAAGTGGTTTGGGAGCTACTTACCTGGCCGGACACAGAGGGTCACCTGAAAGGGAGCCATATCTGGTCACCTCTAAAACAGGGTGTACTACAGGGCTCAACCTCGGCCCCTCCTTTTCTCCTTGTTTACCAATGACCTAAGTATCCACTGTGGGGGTAGCTTGGTCGTTCAGTATGTATCGAAACTGTCATCTACCGATCCTTGGGCGAAGTGGCTGCTCTTGGTCCCCTCCTCCAAAGTGACCTTACATCACTTGAGGCATGGCTGAGTAATAACAGAATGGTCCTAATTGCAGACAAAACCAAGGCAGTGCTATTTGGGCCCAGATCCCTGGGTCATGACAGGACTTCATCCCTTGCAACTCACCACACTCTCTGGAAGAGGCATCAAAGTAGTACCCTCCCTAAAATATTTAGGTCTAACTCTTGACCAATCTCTCACCTTCAAGAACCACATGGATCAGGTCACCAAGACCTTACACCATAAACTTGGTACCTTGTACTGACTCAAGGACCAGCTCATCCCCGGGGCCAGGCTTTCCATTGCCACCAGTGTCCTGCTCCCTACCCTGACCTATGCTGCACCAATTATACAGGGCATGGCTAAACAAGAGGTCTCCAGGATGCAAATTTTGTACAACAAGGTAGCTCGATTCGCTACCCAGAACCACCCGTCACATCACCATAGTGACACACTGGCCCAGCTATGGTGGCCCTCATTGACCGCTCACCTACAATACCCCTTGCTTGTCCTGGCCTTTAAGCTACTCAAGCTGCCCACTCCACCTAGCATAGTAGGAACCATAGCAATTAAACACAACCCCAGGAGCCTACGGACATCAGAATGAACCCTACTGGAAGTCCCCAGAGTCAGGACTAATGCCGGTGGCAGATCTTTCTCCTACCTAGCCCCCAACCTGTGGAACAAGCTCCCTTCTCTGGTGCAGGAGGCCTCCTCACTTAGGAACTTCCGCACCAGACTTAAGGCTCATATGATTGACTGCAGCACATGGTACTACCACAGCTCATAACTTGCCCCCCTCTCCCACATCAACCCTCCCGAAAGTGATCCTACCCAGGTACCCCCCTCAAGATCCAAGGTACCTTGGTCCTGTTATTGTCCTATAGATAACTTTTGTCTTGGAGGTAGTTCTCCACCTTAAAACTGCAAATTGCTTGTCATGTATGTAACCACCCCAGGTAGTTACTAGGTAAAAACTGTGTCATGTTGATAACCATGGCTGTAACCTCCATGTAAACCTGAATATTTTGTAACCTAATGTCTTTCCACTGCATCAAAACATGTATTGTTATCCCGGGTCACCCCTGAAAAAGGGACCTTCGGGGCTCAGTGGGCCTACCCGGTAAGCAAAATTTAATAAATAAATAAATAAAATAAATAGAACAGATGAAATTCGGGCAAAATTCATGATTACATGCAAATATCTTTATTAAGAAAACAAGGAACAGAGGTAATACAGGATATATTTAAAATATAAACTGAGTTTTGTCCAAATATTTTCCCAGAAGCATCATCTGCTGTTTAAGTTTAAGCATGCTGGTGGCCAATTGTATGTTAATGAATTTGTAGCTTAAACATTGCCTTGTCATGTTCTTCTTTTGACCCAGAGTCCGCCAATTTAGAATGACACATGCACTGTGATGCTATAGTTGATGTGATTGTCCAGTACAAACGTGTTCTGTATCTGTCCTGAAATGTATCCAGTGTCATTTGCTTGCTCTGTACAATGCAAGTAGATGCCAAAAGAAGGGTCACGTGATGTGGCCATACTGAGAACATCTCTCCGAAAAGCCCCTCCAGGATCTGTAGAAGTCTCGAACAATCCTGCTCCCTCCTGAAGGCATCCACATGAGTTCTACAGGCATAGATCAATCCATAAAGAGGTGGCAAAATGGATCTTGAATCACTGACTGAAATCCTAAACCCTTAAAAGCACAAACCTGAGTTTTCTCCAACTAGTGAAGCTTCACTAGAATCTAGAATGGCCAGGGCCTGCCCCAAATCTGAAATTGTGAGAATCTTGAGAGAGTTGCTTGAGATAAAGAATTCAATGGGAAATATCACTGCTAAGCTATTCAGACAGGGTGATACCTACTCCTCTGTTAAAAAGACTGTGGGTGATCTGGATACCAGAGTGACAGAGGTAGAGGATTGAGTGGGCTACATAGAGACTGGTCAGGGCCCATGGAACACTGACCGGAGGCTGCTAAGATGGAAATCGAGTTCTTGGGGACAAGTTAAATGATCAAGAGGTATGCAATTGGCACAATAATATTTACATCTTCGGCCTTCCAGAGTGAGTGAAGGGTCCGATGGTATTGATTTCCACAGAATGCTCCCACAGGCTATCAACCACTACTGGGACACACGAGTAGAAATAGATAGAGTTCACAGGATTCCTTCTAGAATGGGGCCCAAGTGGCAACATGCCTAATCAAGGCCTCTCATACTCAGGCTCCTGTGATATCAGGATCAGAGCTGATCCTGAATAAAACCTGGGTGATAAAAGACTTAAAGTGGGGAAGTGCATGAATAAAGTTTAACTAGACTTTTCAAAGAGAGTGATTGAGCACAGGAAGGCCTCTGATCGAGTCTGGGATCTGATCAAGGAGCATGAGAAGAAATGTTCACTGGGGCCACTGGCTGTGTTAATACTGACTATGAATGGGAACCAGCACACTTTTATCTGCCCCATGAAGACACAAGAATTCATCCTTAGAACACCACACCCAGCAGCCTGACAGAAGCAATTGCCAGAAGGCAAGACCCCTGTTGAAGGAGCAGCAAAAGAAGTAGCAGGCAGCCACCTGGGACAAGGGAACTGAATTTGTGAGGTTTGAAGAGATAGGCATGACAGAAGGCATGGAGTCAGAGGCCACACAGCAGGTAATGGGGAGTGAAGAGCAAGAGGGCCTGACGGGCTGATGGGACTTGATCACATCGACCGAGTGATTCAACTGTTATAGCCCACTAAAATGGGTTCACATTTCCAAAAAAGTGTCCGGCTGTAATTCTTCTTTCAGAGTTGGAATGGCTAGTTTTGCTTAGCCTGTTTGAACTCAATTTAAATAAAGAGATGTGTTTTTCTTTTGTTTAGATTTTTAGTGTGCACATAGTTACCTCCTCCCAGTGGTAGAGAGCAAGGGAGTTGATGTTTTGCTGACTCAGTGATGGTTGAGGAACATAGGTCCAGGGGAATCCCAGTTACATTTAACTTCGTATTTTGACAAGTGATGCCAGGATCAGCTGAGAAAAGTAATCTCTATTGTGGGGAGTGCCAGCCTTTGTGAAAGATTAGAAAAAGCACTCAAACCATGATAATGGTATCGCCAATGGCTACTGAAAAGGCAACAAGGTTTAGGCTGGAACTCAACCTCAGGCAAGAGCAGCATGAGACCATTAACAGCAAAATAGTATGCAGCTGCTTGTCTGGGGTAATGCTGAGAGTCAAACAGATGTATCAAACAGATGAATTCCATAGTAAGAGCAAAAAGATGGATTGCTGTTTCTTGTTTAGAGTTGTTTTAATACTATTTGCCCTGTTGGTGGTTTAATGCTCTGGCAGACACACGAGTAGAAATAGATAAGAGTTCACAGGATTCCCTCTAGGGGCGTACTAAGGAATGAGGCCTTGGCCGAGTGCTTTTAGCCCCTGGCATGCAGTAAAATCTGCTCCATGCACATCCTGGAGTGTCTTATTGCGCTTTAAAAAATGGTCTCCTATCCTTATTTTAATTTTTTCAGTTAGAAAAATCTTGCTTGGATGTAGAAAAAAGGTTTAATGTTGGTAATCTATGATAAAATAGTCCTGCAGACATTAATATTCATGAGGTGATTTGCATTTATGCGACTTCAGGTTCCAGCTGCACATTAAAAAGTAACAGCCATTGAACTTCATAGCACAATACTACCCAAGGCAAAATCGTTAGCTGTACATTAAAAAGTAAAAACAGTCACTGAGCTTCCCAGATCTGTTTTTATTTACTTGTTCATTTGACCAAATATTTTCCTGTTGTCAACTTTGACCGACACCTCGTTCCCACCCAGCAAGAAAGAGAAAAAGGAAATGATAGACTGCAACATCCATGGGAGACGAGTACAGTGCTCATGACGAACACTGACATGGATGAGGAAGCTGCACACGGGAAATCAAACACCCGCCTAAGCTGGGTAGCGAGACGGAGCAACAGGCGAGTCGCACTGTGGCTCCTACAATCAGATTTTATGCTGGACAGTGGAGGGAGAGTTGAAACTGTGGCACTGGTCCCAAATGGAAGATGCTCGATCTGTCTGTTGACAGTTCACTCTGCAGGCTTTGTTGTGTCTTTGTGTGTGATAAACTTCCTCTGGCTTACCTACACACATTCTGTAGACACAAGCTCTCACCTGCTACAATTATCCGACTGTACATTATGGGGTTCAGGACCATCTCCCGTCTCTAACAGTGTTAGTAGGTCCTCAGGGAGTTTGGGGGATACATTCTGAAAGTCAGTTAATCCTTTAAAAATACTATAACATGGGTAGGTTAAAGGCTCTCGCATTGGGTAAGGAAAAGAGGGCTGCCAGTCAAAATGCCAACATTCTATGGCACCAGAATCTTGGCCTTTTCACTGCCAGCTCTTTTTTTTACCCATGCATGGAACAACATTTATGCATGGAGAGCTTGGCTTCTGACTGGCTGGTTTAGCCTACCCATTTTATAATAGTAAATAACACTGTCATTCCGTTTTTTAAACCCACTGCTATGGCATAGATGAAAGAGGTTTATAAGGTTCTAACATCCTAACATCACAACAGTAGTATTACAAGGTTGTAAACAGCTTACCTTCAGTGGGTAATAAGGGCTACCCATACATTATATCTTTTTTATCTTGTCATTTTCACCGCAACTTCTGCTGTTTATATATAATATATATAAATTTATATATACAGTGTATATATATATATATATATATATTTAGAAGTTCTGAGTTTTACATTGGCTTTACATCTTTAGCAATCCACAGACTCTTCAATCACTTTATGGGAATCCTGGAAAAGAGTTATTACTACCCATTGAAGTTCCCAGTACTAACAAATGTGCAAATATTGTTGAAAGTGATGCCATTCTTGTACCTTGTGAAGATGATGCTGAGTTAACTGCTAACGTGTCTTTCTTTGCTTGTGAGATCAGCATACATTAGGCATGTCAGCATATGTACTTAGTGATTCATTCATTCCTACTTTGGAAAGTGATTGTCACGGTTGCTGCCGAGTCAGATATGTTTGTTGTATGACGTCCCAGAGAGGCGAAGCATTAAATGCCAGGCTGATCTAAAAGTATCACATTGCAGTCGTTGCACAAAGACTAATAAGATTACTTCAATAGTGAAGTCATGCTGCTCGATCGGTATACAATGCAACCTTGATGAAGAGATGGAATCGCACAACAAAGAATATGTCATAGAAACAGATTATGAGTCACGCCACTGAATCCAATGATAGTAATGAATCTAACTATGGCGATGTTGATGAAATACAAGATGATCCTGAATATTTACGATTTGAACCACCTAAGAAGTGTAAAGAAAACAGTCCCAGATGGAAATGTTGGCACCCTCTTGAGACACTTAATTGTGGAGAAAAGTACTACATGGTGTCACATAACGGTTTATCAGCACTGTTCAAAAATGTTGTGATGTCAATGTTCTACTTAACACATCAATATAGACAACTACTAACTGTTGTTTCCAGTTGTGACAGTGGGCACGCTTCAGATGGAACAGTCAAACAATCAATGGGTGTATGCCTCTTGGCAATCTTACTTTCTGCACTGCAATATTTTGTAGTGGTGTTACACCTGCAAAGGCCATAAGATTATTCGATATTATAGGCATTCCACATGTGTCATTAGTAACATACCACATGATACAACCGTCTTACGTTATACCGGCAATCAGCAATGTGTGGGGAAGGCATCAGCAAGAACTCATTCATTTATGTCAAGGAAGGCAGCTTACACTAGGCGGAGATGCACGTTGAGACTCTCCTGGACATTGTGCCAGATATGGCCTGTACACACTGATGAACTTGGAGACAAAGAAAATACTAAGTTTAAATCTTGTTCAGGTTAGTGTTACCATTTTTACTACATTATTATTGTTATGTAATGTTCATTCAGTTGATTTTTTTTTTTTGGTTTAGAGTTTGGAAGTTTAAAACTCTACAGCTATGGAGTTAGAAGGTCTGAGGAGGGGCTTGGCATTCCTGAAACAGCAGGGTTGCAATGTACAGCAGTTAGTAACTGATCGACACATTCAGATAAAGGCATACCTCAAGATATCGGAACCAGAAATTCAGCATTATTTTGATGTATGGCACTTGTCTAAGGGTAATATACTGTCCTTGTTTAAGTCTGTATTATTTACTTTTTTTAAAAAAAAGTTGATGGTATCTGTCCTAGATGCAGTAATTAGTGACATAGAGAATCATGTATGGGCACCTATGCAGAAACAGTGTGTTCTACCATAGAGGGGTTCTGATTCCCTCTGCTCGAGAGGTTCATGGGAATCAGAACCCTGAGGTAGCAAAACCCACTGGTTGTGCATAGAGTTGCTCATCCTTTTCATTTATAGTTATAGTACCGCGAAAATGTGTTTTGTGAGTTCTTTTGCTTTCAAAATGAAACTGACTCATGCAGTCTCTAGAGGTTCTAGAATACTGTTCTACCACAGTAGGGTAGAACAGCATTCAATGACATTGGAACTGTGGTAGAACAGCATTTTGAAAGTGATTGAATTCTATACAGAACAACACTCCATTATACACAATATTGCATTCATTTAGCATTTATTTGGCATGTTGCATTTGAGTGCACAGTGTTAATCTGGAGGATTTTGCCATAGTATTTATCTTGTGTATTTTCAATTTTATTTGAATGGCTTGTGCCCGACGACATGGTCACTGACGAAGAACCTGTTTGCCGTTCTGTGGTTTTGTACAGCGCTAGCTTACAGCGTGAGGAAAGTAGTACTGCTGAGTATATCAGTCTGCATATTCCATCTTCGCACACTGTGCCATAAAACAATGCCAACATGCCACATAATCATGGCGTGTTGTCATTGTCATGTCCAACAGCTGCGAGCGATCATGTGCATCATGCATAATCTGTTTGTGCAACAAGATTAATGCAAAACCCACTGTCCATGCAGAGAGTAACGTGACATGGCATGGCCATTGGTGAGACAGCATTATGCACTATTCTCAAAGGCATGTACAGCTGTCTGCATGTGTGCGAGGAGAGGGGGCAGGTTACAGCAGCCTGGACCCTGTCATAATCCACTGTGTACCCCGACAGACATGACATGCCTGTAACAGTGTGTCATGGGTCTGAACCACCATGCTGACCCTGTCCCAGAGTGCTCAGTGCTGGTGTGCCATGCTCCCGAAAAAAAACAATGACACATGCAACCAGCTCCCCCCAACAGGACACGTGAAAGTGATGCAAATTGAGCATCAGACTGACATCACCATCCCCGTGCCACCCCTCACACATATCCATGTCCCATCTCCCACGTGCTGGCTCACATTTTGTCCACCCACCCCTCATGGCACACAACTGTACCCATTGCATGTATGTGTGCACCCACCCCCACCCTGGCAATCTCTCGATGAAGAATACACTTGTTGTGCATTGCAGACTATACATTGTCCTCTATGTTATTAATATATCAATTTGTGTTCAATGCAGACATTTCATGGACGCCCTTCATTTCAGTGAGAATTCCACCTGAGAACAAGCAACGACAAAATCAGGGGAACAACGGTTTCGTGTCTGTTTCTCAAAAGCAAAAAAAAAGGTGATGAGGCCAGTGTCAAGCCAGTTAAGAGTACATCAACTTATGGTACGTAAATTATGATGTCATGTGGTGACCAGACATATATTACATATTCAGAAAACAGGAAGTTGTTATCCCCTCTGTACAGACAGCTGGTAAGACCCCATCTGGAGTACTGCGTCCAGTTCTGGAGACCCCATCTCTGCAAGGACATAGACAGGATAGAGGCAGTCCAGAGGAGGGCAACTAAAATGGTGCAGGGTCTGCAAGAGAAGCCGTATGAGGAGAGACTAAAGGAGCTTAATATGTATACCCTTGAGGAAAGAAGGGAGAGGGGGGACATGATAGAAACTTTTAAGTACCTCAGTGGAATCAACAAAGTCCAAGAGGTAGCATCTTTCAGAAAAGAGACGGCAAGAACAAGGGACACAATTTAAAGATAGGGGAGCGGTTCAGGGGCAATGTGAAGATTATTTCACAGAGGGTAGTGGATACATGGAACAGCCTTCCTGAGGAGGTTGTGGGGTCTAAAACTGTGGGAGAATTCAAGAATGCATGAGACAGACATAAGGCAATTCTGTGGGGGGTAGGAGAAATAGCTGTTATTAACTAGGACCCGCGGCCTATCCTGTAGGTAGGGAAATGGGCAGACTAGATGGGCCAAGCTGTCCTTATCTGCAGTCAAAGTTCTATGTTTCTATGTTTCTATTCCATTTTTCCCTAATGATATGGTTACCTACATCAGACCTGGGTTTGATTCTCACAACCACCAATTTTGCATACTGTGTGTTTGTGAGAAAGTCATGTAACCTTCCCTAAATAGTTGCATGATGAAAGCTCCTGCATGGAGTGTAGTATTTCTATACTGGGGTGCTTTTACTCATGTTTGTTTCCAGAGTCCGGGAGCATAGCACACATCAGTGCATGCAAGTGGAGGCACACACGCACTCTGAGTGCAAGCTCGCCCATTCAACACAACCCCAAGCTATCTCCTTGAAACCACCATCCCGCCACCCCCCCATAGCCTGAACTGCCATTCATCCTCCATTGGTTGGCAGCCAAGGGCTGGGGAAGCCCCTCATCCATCCCAAGGAGAGGAGAGCTGCCTTGCATATATGAGGAAAAGGACATGCTGGAGATTATAAACAGGATTATGAGCAAATCAGCCCACTGAAGGAAAGCAGCAGTAAAAGCCAGCCACATGCTGACCTATATGTCAAGGGGACTCTCCTCTAGAAGGATGAGTAATTTATTTATTTAGTTTTTGTTAACCAGGTAAGTACATTAGACAAAACATATGGCTATTTTCAGGTATGTCCCGGGAGAGTACAGGAATTATGTGTTCAATACAGAGTACAACATGACACAGGTAAGGCAGATGCACAGAAGTCAGGAGAAGCATAACATACACAGTAATAACATGATTACACAAATGGCACAGTCAAGTATAAAATAAGTACAGAGACACCAAGGCTGTGTGCTAAGCATTATATACAAGTAAGTACAGTTCAGGACCCCAGTAGTATCACAGTCAGGGCAAATGCCTGAACAAGAGAACAGAAACATTTTACACAAGGCCACACCTAAGCAGGCAGGCTACAGCACTAATAATGCCAGCATTGGTACACTTGAGTCCAGTGCATGTGACCAGAGGTAATCATGGTGGTTTGGGACAGTCACATGCTGAGGAGAGCTCAAGTGTTTCCACAGAGAGACTCATAGGCACACAGGGAGGGGAGGAGCGGACCTGGACAGAAAAGGAGCTCCATAATCTGGGGGCACATGAGGCAAAGTCTCTGTCCCCATTTGAGTACGAGTAGCAGGGACCTTAAGGACAGCAGGGCCCTGAGACCTGAGGGAGTAGGCACAAGAGGCAGCAGGAACAAGGAGCTCTGCCAACCCAGTGGGGGTGCCAGTGCCCAGAACCTTGCCTGTGAAACAGCCCAAGACAAAATTTAGGTAGTTGGATAAAAGAGCCAGTTTAGCTTACTATACAGATCACAGTGGTGGGTAGGCGAGGCAGCGAGAGCAAAACAGCAAATGTTGTTGTAGCTTACGGACCACCTAGTTAGGTGAACTTTGGGAGCTCAAGCGAACAGGAGGAGCCCATAGCAGAGCGAGGGTAGAAACACACCTTTGGCCAGCGCAAGGTGAGCAGCCAAGGTGAGATTTTTCTTCGCCCTGTAGGCCAGACCTAGTTTACAGTTAACAGCTCAGCACACATTATGGATGTGGTGTCCAAGGTCAAGCTGAGGGTCAAGTGTCACCCCAAGGTATTTGACGGAGTCAGTGATGAGAACAGGAGCACCGTCAAGACCAGTGATGCACAGAGGAACAGGGATGCCATTAACTTAGCCAGGGACCCAAAGAGCATGGCCTGGGTTTTTTTTTAAGGTTTAAGACCAGCTTGTGGGATGATATCCAGGACTGGATACTCCTGAAATCCTCACTCAGTTGGTGATTAATGACCCCAATGTTTTGTGAATGAGTGAGGATAACCAGGTCATCAGCATAAAGGATGGACCTGCAGGAGGCGGAGGAGGAGGAGGAGGAAGATTGTTGACAAATATGGAGAAGAGCAGGGCCGGAGGACTGACCCTGGGAACTCCTGAGGACACAGAGGTGGCATCCGAGAGCACCTTACTGAATTTGGTAAGTTGCTGCCTGCCCTAAAGATAACTGGAGAACCAGCTAAGAGAAGGAGGGGACAGACCAAAGGACCTAAGTTGAGAGCAGAGTAAGACATGGTCAACTAGGTCAAAGGCCTTGGAGAGGTCAATAAAGATGGCACCAGAGAGTCTGCCCTGGTCCATAGCAGCCCTGAACACAGAAGTGACAGTGACCGGGGCAGAGGACCTGCTGTGCCCTTTGCGAAAGCCATGCTGCGAGGGAGACAGTAGCTCATGAGACTGAACATACTCTGTGAGTTGCCCAGCCACAACTTTCTCAAGCAGCTTACTGATAGCAGACAAAATGGCAATCGGCCGATAGTTATCAAGAATCCTAGGGTCACCCTATTTGAGGACAGGAACAACACTTGCTACCTTCCAGAGGTCAGGGATAACCCCAGATCCTAAGGACAGGTTGACGATATAGGCCACCTGTGAGGCAATAAGCAATAAGACATGGCTGTGTGTTGCTAGTACTGAGATACCTGCACACCCCAAGGAGTAGTTATTTATTTATTTATTTATTGAGAGTATCAGATTATAACCTTTGAGTCAAGGACTCATTTCCAAAGGCTCCATGTCAGGTACAATACACAACAACAAGTATTCATAACACAGTAAGAGACTATAGACATGGTATTGGCAATATATAAGGTTAACAGTATAACAGTGAGGACGTAGCTAAGATAGCAACAGGGGTAAGAGCAGTGCTACTAGTTGTATACAGTAGGGAAGCCATACAAGTCCTAAGTGGGGCTTGCGAAAGTAAGTGAGCAGTACAAACGGTAATAAGGGTGTGGCCTGAATGCTGGTAGGTAGTGTAAGCAGCTGGAATACCAACTTTGTCATTAACACACAAAGCAGCAGGGGGAGGAGTATATCTGCTAACCCAGCATCTCCTCATCCGTAGGCAGATTCCTTTACTTATTAGGGACAGTGACAGTGATGGGTTGAGATTATGTGGTTTTTGTGGGCTGTTTTAAAGGGGCCTAATCTGGGAATAGAGGTGATGGCCCGTGGGAGCTCATTGTACCAAGATGGTGCTCTGTGGGAGAAAGACCGTTGTGCAAGGGTGGTTGTGACCCTAGGAACAGCCCATGTTAGTTATCTGCCGCACCGGTGTTTGCTGCGGTATGGGCAGTGTAGAGGGAGGCAGAGACTCCAGTGGGAGTGAGGCCTAGTTGGATTTTCTTTGTAAAGAGACATGTTTGGTAGCGTACTCTTTCGTCTAGGGTGAGGATTTTAGTTAGCTCATACATGGTACAGCTGTGGGTACACTTATACACACCAGCAAGGAGTCTACAGGTTTTATTAATGGCTAGGTGGATTTTATTTAGTGCAGTGTGGTCAGCGGCCAAGTAGATATTTAGCCCATAGACTACAAGGGAAAGGACAGAGGAAGTGACGGCAAGGTGTAGGGCCTCTGGCAGTAGGCAGGCTTTGTGCCAATACAATAGACCTGTGTGCATATTTATGGCAGAGGCAAGATTACTAATGTGGGTGTGGAATGATAGATTAGGATCGAAGGTAATGCCTAGATATTTATATGTGTGGACCTGTTCCAGTGGGAGATGGGTTTTGGACACGATTGTTAGCTTGGCATTATAGTCCTTACTCTGGCGATGGGAAAAGGGCATTGCTTTTGTCTTTTTTATGTTGACCACGAGTCTGTGGTCAGTGAACCAGTTTTCAGTGTGGTTGAAGGCAAGTGGTAGGATGGATTGAAGATTTGTGGGATCTGGGTGTGAGGCATACATTACCACATCATCTGCATATAGTAGAAGGTTACATGGACAGGATTTAGGCAGGGTATTAAGGAAGATGCTGAATAGCAGTGGGCCAAGAATGGAGCCCTGGGGGACCCCCGAGTGGACAGGTAGGGTGGGTGAGAGGGTGCTGTTTATCTTCACACATTGGTACCTATCTGTGAGGTAGCTAGTGAACCAAGCTATGGGTCCAAGGGACAGGCCGGTGCGGTGGAGAATATTTAGGAGCAGAGGGTGGGAGACTGTGTCGAACGCTTTTGACAGGTCTATGAATACGGCTCCCGTTAGCAACTTCTTATCGCGGGCATTGTGCAGTGAGTTGGAGAACTCTACGAGGGCAGTAGTTGTGCTACGACCAGCTCTAAAGCCATGTTGTTCCCTACACAAGATGTCATGTTCAGACAGGTAGTCTGTGAGTTGTGTGGCAATGATTTTTTCCAGAGCTTTAGAGAGGGGAAGGAGTATGGAGATTGGCCTGTAATTATTATGTAAAGTGGGGTCCCCACTCTTTAGTATTGGTGTGATGGTGGCTACCTTCCAGATGGTTGGGAATTAGCCCTAGGCATATGGAGAGATTAAGGAGATCAGTCAGTGGAGGAAGCACATAGTCCAGTACCAAGTTAAGGATTTTCATATCAAAGGAGTCTTTGCAGTAGTTTGAACCCCCAAGGCTTTTTTAAGGTAAGATCTTGCTTCACTCATATTAATAACCCTGAGGTAGAAGGGGGGTAGGTATTTCTGGGTTCTGTGGTCATTGGTGTGGGGTCAAAGAAATTGTTAGGGAGAACTGTGCTCAGGTCAGAAAAGGATTCATTTAGTCCGCTGGCTATTGTGAGTGGGTCCGAGGTGATGTGATTGTTGACCATTAGTTGGGATGGGGGAGGCATTCTGGATTTTCCATTCAGCTCCTTTAGGTTGTCCCAGAACAACCTAGCATTCCCCCAGGATGAGGCCAGGGTGGATCTGTAGTAGCTGGATTTAGCCATTCTGATAGCCCAGGTACACTTGTTGCAAGCCATTTTATAGGCTATCTGTCCACCTGCACTAGAGGCAACAGCTTTGTACCAGAGGTTGTCACGGTTCTTAATTTGTTGGATCAGAGCAGGTGTGATCCAAGGCATTTGCTTTTTGTTTGAACCTTTGTGAGTGGGGCAAGCGTATCACAAGCTTTGTTGAAAGTGTGGGTGAAGTACTCAAGGGCTACATCTATTGATGTGGGCGTGTCTGATGGAGGACCAGTCACATTGGGCCAGGTATTGCCTAAGTTTACTAAGACCACCAGGTTGGAAGCGTCGTCGGGTAAAGCTAGTTGGTTGGAGTAGTTGCCGTTGGCATGACCAGGTGAAGAGGATAGGGGAGTGATCGCTTAGTGAGTCTGGGAGTACAGTTAGGCCTGAGATTCTGTTAGGATGATTGGTGAGTAGCAGGTCGAGTAGGGTGCCAATGCCATTTCTGGGGTTTAATCTGGTAGGCTGGTTAACTAGCTGGGCTAGGTCTAGTGCTGAGAGGCTGTCTTTTACCGGGGAGGCAGAGGTTGATAGCCAGTTCACATTGAAATCCTCCAGTATAATGTGCTCTGTTTTGGGAGGGAAGCTGGAGATGTAGTTGTTCAGGGATTGCAAAGCTGCGGCTTGATTACATGATGGGATGTACACCACCGTAATGCATACAGGGGCTCTAGTAGGGTCAGGTATGAGTTTTAGTGTCATAGCCTGGGCCCCGTTGTGCAAGGAGGGTGTTGGTAGGCTTTGGCAAGTAGTGAGTCTTATACATAGAGTGCACCTCTCTCCATTTGCCATGTCTGTCGGCTCTATAGGGGTGAGGCCAGTGAGTGCAACGGCAGAGTCTGGGATCTTTTGACAGCCAGGTCTCAGTAAGGGCTAGTATATCTGGTTGGTGCAGCTGCATCCAGCATTGTAGCTGTGCTATTTTTTGCAGTAGGGCTACAGATATTCATGGCAGCTATGCTTAGCCCATGGCCTAATGCACCAGGATTGGCTGCAGGGGGCCCAGGTTAGGGTGAACATTGCCTGACATAAGGAGTAGTGAGGTAATTCTGAATAAGGCCAGTGCTCTCTAGTTTGGATGTTGGTATGATGTTTTTAGTTAGTGTGCTGCCGGAGCATGGGATAGCCATGGAGATGAGGGTGGGGTAGGAGAGGATGCATCGGGATTAGGGGTGTGGTATTGAGAGGATATTGGTGGATGAAGAGAGGAGGGGTGCAGGGGTAACAGTGACAGGGAGAGTTGGTGGGAGGCGGTTTGGTGGTGTGTCACAGGGTGTCAGGGTGTGAGTCACAGGACGAGGACTGGGGTGTCCCTGGTTGAGGATGAACAAGGTGATGAAAAGGATAATCATTCTAGTGATGATGCGCTGCTGCTAGGGGAGTTGTCTGGGTTAGAGGGGCAGTGGGAGAGAGAGAGAGAGAAGGAACAGAGAAAGTAGGACAATGCTGCCTCAAGTGGTGAGGTGCTATAAGCTGCTAATGGGAAAGTGGGCTGATTGGTTTAGAATCAGTCAGGTTCCCTATTGGTTGAAATTCCACTGCCTATCCCTATATAAGGGTGTGCCGACCAAGGGTGGTGGTGGGGGCAGTGGGGAGCTGATGCACAACGTCGGTGAGGCAATCACCAGTTCAAAAGTGCGCCACAGTCCTATGGCTGGCTGCGTCCATGCTCCGAGGTCCGTACCTGATTGGGATTCGTGGGGTGGGGGAGGGTGCCTACAAGCAGGCCCTCATGACCCTCGCTGGTCTCCTCGATATGTGGGCACAGTTCTGTGGAGAAGCAGGTAAGAGACAGGACTTAATATGGAGAATGCAGGGGGAGGAGTTCAGCAAGACAAATTACAGGTTAGCTGGTACTATAGGGTCTGAAATTAGAGCTGCTACCTATCGTGAATATCCTAAGAGAGGTTCCTGGTTAAGGAACTATTATACAGATTTTTTTTTTCAGCCAGTGTTTTCACTAAAACATTCCCCTTACAGCTATCAGGATAATAGTTTAACTAAAAACATTCCCCTTACACCTATCGGGATATTTTAAGGCTACTTCTCTTAAGACACTATTACATTTGGCATCATTTAATATTCCTTTAAAGGATTCTAAAGTTTAAAGGGTTCTTAATAAAGGTACAGATTTATTACAGGTTAACAGGCAGTACTACTGGTAAAATAAACACAAGGTAGACTGAAATAAACTACCTTCATTGCTGTGCTGACTGGAATCTTTTTAAATTAAAAAGGCACAGGTCAAGTGCCTTCAGCACCTGCATGTGCAAGTAGCGTAGTACTAGCAACACACAGCCATGTCTTATTGCTTATATTGAATGGGCACATACAGTATGTAAGTTTGTAAAAATGTCTTTACTGACACTGAATACATTGTGTGATTGTTTACCATGGACTAGAAGACTTCCGCACTAGTGTTGACCGTTAGGTGCAGCACAGTCTTTATCCATCACAGTTTGTTTTGGCCAGAGAAGATAAAACAGAGAGAAATAAATTGCAGAAAGACAGCAGAGGGATAGACAAAGGAAATTAAACATTAATATATGTAACTTTAAAAATGCATATGCCGAGTAAGGGACAGAGAGAAGAGAACCCTACCCTAATTGGCCAAGGGGTGTCCATCCTCTAGAAGCATAAACAATAAATGACAATAGAAACTGTTAAATATAACGTGTCCAGTACTCTTTCATTCACTGCAGTTATTCATAGTGTTTCTCTTTTCCTTTAAAAAATTTACAGGATATGTTCATGAGATTAAGAAGGAAGTGGAAAAACTATGCAAGGAATTTCCATCTTACAAGGCTGCTATGGCACTACGCTGCACTCAAAGACCTCCTTCCATTTGGTCTTCATACCACCATCCCAATAAGCAGGATCTAGTGGCAAAGCATCAGTCCCATTTCCAACATGTGTGACATCATGACATTAGATAAGAAAAATATACTTAAAAATGCATGCATAATACCAGCATGTCAAACCCAGCCACTAATGGTTTCAAAAATTAGGTTCTTCATGTATTACTGTGTTCAATGTCTGATGTTGCATTATACATTATCTGAATATGAATTGTGCAGAAACTGATCAAGTTGTGACATCACATCTGAATTACTTGATCTTTGCTACTGGTCTCAAACATTTTCACATTTCTAAGTAACATGTAGATACGTTGTTATGAGTAGAGGAAAGAAATGTTGTTTATGATAATTGTGTTGTGTTCGAATTTCCGTAACCTAAGTGTTTCAGTATATATGGTTTCTGTTTTCTGTTACTAACAGAAATCATTTCCTTGGTGGTGCATTGGATACCACTCACAATTCACAATCTGCCCACATTATATATGCCATACTTTTCAATGGTTGTCTATTTAAACACCCCCCCCCCCACACACCATCACAGCATGGACAAAGTGGACAGTGCAAGAACTGTTGTAGAATATAATCCATATGGCAAGTCTATAAGAAAGTCGTAGTCACAAGTCGGGTTTCACACTGGGCTATAGTACTTCCAACCTTCTAGTGCTGTTAAAAGTAGTACTTCAAATTATTCTGTATTTATGTACCATGTACATACCAAGAAGTCAGCAGAACAAGGACATTTTGTCTATCAATTCTGCTCATATTGCAGGGTCCACTGCTTCAGCTAATGTCCCTGCCCTTCCTCCACAGTCCTCCCATCCACCCTAACCATGATCCTTACCTTCCCCCTATGCCTAGCCCAGCGTCTCTTAAAGCTGCCCAATGTCTTCAGTGAGATTATCTCTTCTGTCAGTGCATTCCAAGTGTCCACCACCCTTTCTGTCAAGAGGTGCTTCCTGACCTCCCTCCTAAACCTCCAACCTTTCACCTTAATACAGTGCACCCTCGTCTTATGGTTGCCACTCAGCTTAAAAAGACTCTCCTTATCAATCATTTTTATTCCTTTCAAGTACTTAAAGGTCCCAATCATGTCCCCTCTGTCTCTTTCCTGTCTGCCAGGGAGTACATGTTCAGTGCACTCAATCTCTCCTCTCCTCTTATGCTTTACCCTGCTGACCTGCTGTCTTCTTTGTAGCCCTCCCCTGGACCTTCTCCATTAAGTTAATGTACTTTTCAATGTGTGGGCAGCAGTACTGAACTATATACTCTAGATACACCTTTACCAGTGACCTGCACAAGGGCAGTATAACCTCCTCCCTCCTACAACTGATCCACTAGCTATGCAGCCCAGCATCTTGTTTGCCTTTGCTGCTGCTTTCTTGCATTATGTAGAGTGCTTCAGGTCACTGGTGATCATCACTCCCAGGTCTTTCTCCTCCTCTGATGCAGATACTCGGACTCCACCCAGGTAATACTCTGGGACCAGTTTTGTGAAGGGGCACTACATGTGCTGTTCTCCAGTTCTGCAGTACCACGCCTGACTATACTGAACTATTAAGTAGGTCTGCTAGTGGCCCTGACAGCTACTCAGCAACTTCCTTTAGTACCCTTGGATGTACTCTGTCCAGGCATTGTGATTTGTCCACTTTCAATGCCAGCAGACCCTCCCTTAGGGTATTCTCCTCTATCACTACATATGCCCCCCCACTCCTCTTTTCCATCCTTAAGGCAGTGGTCTGTCATTCTCCCTGCTGAAGACAGAACAGAAGTATTAATTTAGTATGTCTGCTCCCCCCCATTATCCTCCACCCACTCCACACCTTTCTTAAGCCTAACAATCCCTTCCTTCTTGTACCTTTTATCACTTATATAGTGAAAGAAAGCCTTCTCCCCTTCTTAATTCCTTCGGCTATCTGCAGCTCCTTCTGTTCCATTGCTCGACGGACTTCCATACTTGCCTCACTAGCTAACCTTAGGTAATTTTCCCTATCCACCTCTCTCTTGCTCTTCCTGAATTTTCTATAGGCCAACCTCTTTTCCCTTACTGCCTCGGCAACCACAGAACTGAACAGAACAGAACCAGCTGGGTGCTTTGGCCCTTGTGTTTTTCCCCCCTCAGGCTAACACACTCATCTGTAGCAAGCAGTATTTCTTCCTTAATGATAGACAATCTTTGATCCACCACCACATCTGATCTGATGTCCACCAGATGGCCACATAGAATCTCATCAATGTTCCTGAAGTCCGCCTCTTCTGAAATCCAAGATTTTGGTATTAGTCTGGATGCTTTCCCTGGCCATATCCAACTGGAACCACAATGCATCATGTAGTAAAACAACATTTACTAACAACAATTTGTATTAAAACAGCATTTAACAATGTGTGAAAGTAGAGTAGTGATACGCTTGTTCATGAAAAGTAATTTATTTTAACCTTTCATGTAAAATTTACAGTAATTGACATTTCAATTATTAATTGCCATTTCGTGGAACATGAATTTAATGTCTGTCTTCATGTACAAAGCAAACAAGTGTTACAGATCTTGTTTGTCATGGTTGAGCGCCCATAATAAAATGTTAACTTGGAATTTTTTAACAAGTACAGTTACAATTAACAATCAATTTGCAAGTTTCAACTTTATAATATAAAACTGTAAACATCATTATTCTGGCTTCAAGTGATTCATTATGAGCAATTATTATAAATAACATTCAAGTTGAATATTGTCATCCATGTAGTGAGAACAAGTTATGCTGCAGGATTCAACAAGAACAGGTGCCAGCAACATGCAAATGGGGCCATAATACATGCATAATGCAATGTGTCCATCTGCATGTAATTGTGACTCCAAGTGCATGTGCAGTGCAGGGATGTGCACATCTAAATGTATGCTGATACTTTTGAATACTCAGCATACATAAAAATATTGTATAGTGAATATTGAAAAGTATTAGCATAATACTGGGTGGCACAGGGGCAAGTATAAAATGAGTAACTTTGAAGGACATGTTATTGTAATTAATGAAACAAAATACGCTTGAAATAGCTGAGCCGTTGGTGCTGAGGGTTGAGGCGCTGAACATCACACTACGCACCACACAGCAACCAGGATTACAGAAAGAGCTCGGGGTGACAGGGGTCGGCAGGGGAGAGAGAGGATTGAGCATCCATAGACTGCTGTCCTCTCCCTTGGGAGGGATCCAGGGCCTGCATGGTACAACAGTGACCCACGGTGGTAGCTGGAGATGCGTGCGCACATCTGAGCACTAAGTACTGTGGTGGAGCTGCAGAAGATGCTCTAAGGTATCATTGCACATCCAAGCTACCGGAGGGGGCAGGGTTTTGGTGGTAAAACAAGAAAATCCCTATCTTTGGTGAGGCAATGGAACCTCCAGTGGCATGGTCCAACACGCCCAATGTCGTCCATCTAGCAAGACTTCACCCTTGGGGATTTCTGGCCTTTCCAAGGAGGCAGGAGAGCTGGAATCCTGAACCCGATAACATCATTGGGAGAACACGGTTCAGGCAAGTGGATAGGTGCAACACTAGCTGACTGTGGTTTCCAGAGAGTTCCTTCAAGGTAGGAGCAAAAACAGAGTCTACAAAAAAAAAATATAATATGCTGCAAATGATATGTGTGAAGTATATCCTGTGGGTTATGCTTTGTTCAGAAGTTATCAGCTGAAAAACAAAAAAAGCAAGGGGGAGTGTGTGCATCCGAACAAGTATGTCAACGGCAGTACAAAGGGAACACTTGAACAGGATGCGCACGTGGAGGATGAGGAGCTGTGGTGACTCAGCATGGATGAAGTCAAGTCACACTAAGCGAAAGTTTTTTTATTTCAAAAAGCAGACAATGCATAAATTGAGACGGGCAGAAAAATAATAAATGGGTCAAGGATAACGTGTGCACGGTGGCGGGAGCAGCAGTATATCAATGGAAGGGAGAACAATGCAAGAACACAGTAAAATGCAGGTGAAAAGGCGATGGGGTGAGATGTCCTGCAACTGATGATGTTAAGTTAGCATTGAACACACATAGAAACAAAGACATTGAGACTGTGTGTATATCTTCAGATAGAACACGTTTACACGAAAGGGACAGCCGTGATAACTGCATACATGCATATGATTGGATGAGTTAGGTTACTAGTGATTGCATAAGGCACTCATCAGAAAAGTGTCAATGCAAGCCACTGCATGCTTTACTTTATTGTGCAAATGATTTGCATGCACTGGCTTGTATTGTTACCTTTCTGATGAGTGCCTTATGTAAGTGCTATTAACTTAAAGTAAAGGTGCAAGTCTGCCATAGCAAATGGGAGTTATAACCTGTAGGAGTGGTGAATCAGTCTCCGACCATTCAAACTGCCAAATAATGCTGTTTTCCTTGAAAAAAAGCATTTTATTTCAGTGCTCTGCTTTATTTGCATAACCTGCCCCTTTTTTCTAAGTGCTGCTACCCCCAACTGTGACATCAAACCAGGGAAACAAAATTACTAAAGGAACAGTGTCACTTTTTAGTGTTAGATAGACAAATCAGCTATGTACTGTACCCACAATGCCTCACAATGTAAATTAGTATACAGGGTATTATATTGCTGTGCTCACTGCAGAAGTAGAAGACTGCATCTCTTAGTATAGAAGTCTAGTAGTTGTATATGGTATGCATAATGCATTGTTGTGAAAATAAACATACAAAAGCTTATATTGTTGACACCACCACACTAATATGGGACAGCAACCCGAAGTAAGGAAATTGTAACACAGGTTTGTATTTTACCCACAATGCCGTGATACAGTTATTTACATATTACTGCTCACCACCAGCAACATAAGGGACTGTACGTTTCAGTATGGCATATTTAAGGCAACATTATAATTTACCCAGAATTCCTTGTTGCTGTATGTAAATCATTGACAACTCCCTGGCATGACATCATTTTGGGGGCGTGGACACACAGAAAACTGGAGAACAAAATGCTGCTAAAACATTACAAAAAATTACTGACAGATTTCTTTACAAAACAAATTTCAGCTTCAACATCTGAAGCATGTCTGCCAATGGCACACTATGTGTAAAAGGCATTTGGGGAATCTTGCAACTTTCCTTTAACTCATCCACTCATGTGCACATATGCAGGTATGCAGTTATCACGGCTGTCCCTTTTGTGTAAGCATGTTATATCTGTAGATATACACACTGTCTCAATTTCTTTGTTTCTATGTATGTTCAATGCTAACTTAACATCATCAGTTGTAGGACATCTCACCCCATTGCCTGTTCACCTTCAGAATAAAACAATATTCAAGTTAACAGGATGCACTATTATACATACACCATTTTTTTTTTATTAGGCATTGGCAACATCTCTGCCTGACTTGTCAACCCATGGAGTGGCTAAAGTATAGGAAAAAACGACCTCACAAGTTATTTTTATATATATATATATTTTTGATATTTCTCGGTTTCCTCCTCCTGCCCCACAGAGCCTCATCCCTCAGGAAACGCCCATTAAGCTTGCCCCTGCCAGCACCCACCTGCAACCTCTGGTCCCTCCATTGTGCTGCGGAAACCCCCGGGAGGGGTTGGGGTCGGGGAACCCCGAATCTTCAATCTTGTCAGGGTCCGGGTCACAGGCAGGCACTGGCATATCGGTGCCCATCTCAGCATTCCTTCATCCATGGCTCCGAGGGGAATTTTTTCCCATGTTTCCCCATGGGACGCTACATGTGTGAGTCAAGGCATCTGATAGCAACCACAGCATCCCCCCCACCCTCTCCTTCCGTGAAGGAGCAGCCCCTGAGGCTGATTGACTGCTGGCCTGCACCTGCAACCTATCATACCCCAGGGACACTGGTTTGCCGTCACTTCCCCAGCCTCCGCCAGGAGTCGCCACTCCACCAGCTAGAATTCCCCCACCCCGGAGAAGGCAAGCTGTCATCGAAGCTCCAGCCTATCTCCCCTCCGCCAACTCCCGATGACCCGAGTTTGCTCCCCTCGAATCCGCCGGGCGTGGTGTGAGGTGTGGCGCCCAGCGCCAACTCTCAGCACCACCGGGCCAGCAACTGTTACACAAATTAATGAAACACCGTAAGTCAGCAGAAAGAAGGCATCTTACATCTGTTAAATAATACAATGAGTCTGATTCTGAGGTCCACACCATACAACTAATATGACAATTAACTTGCATTTCTCCTCACATTGATATACATATGTAATTCTGTACATGCAAGTAATTTTGGGTCAGCAGAGTTAAACAGGAAACATTAATGGTGAGTTGACTACCAACAATTGGGAAAAAAACAAAATAGACAATACTGCATTTCCGAAAGCACTTATGCAACTTGACTGTCCTCTTCATATAAATACATGAATCCTTTATAGTGTTCTGATGGGAATGCTTCTCATATTGACGTTACTACACATGCTGGTAGTATTTTCCTGTTGTAATGTCCAAACTTATGCCAAATGAGATGAACGAACTGGTGGTATGCAACATGCCTGAAAGACCTGCAAGTGAGAATGCCATCATTAATTGAAAGCAGTAAGTTCTGACATTTGCAATATCTGTTTTATAACATTTGTAAAAAGTATGACATTAATAACAGTATCGGGCTGGCACATCTACACAATGTTAGGATTTACGATTCTGACGGTGGCAACTAGGATTTTGGAATGGACACGGAGGCACTGAAGGGCCGACCGTG
This sequence comes from Neoceratodus forsteri, assembly GCA_016271365.2. Taxonomy (NCBI): domain Eukaryota; kingdom Metazoa; phylum Chordata; order Ceratodontiformes; family Ceratodontidae; genus Neoceratodus; species Neoceratodus forsteri. The sequence goes on along the minus strand of CM057458.1, from coordinate 625,078,075 downwards.
GGGTGAAGGCTGGAGCATCTGAAGACTGCTTGCCTTCTCAAGGTGCTAGGGCAGGGATGCAGCATGGAGCCAACTGAATCGTGGCACAGGCTGAGAGCATGGGAGCATGCAGGGATTCATTGACTGGAGGTCATGGTGGACGTTGGCATGCACCTAGACCTCTGTGGCATGCCATGCCCCCCCCGGGGCAAAAATAGGGAGGAAAGGCAGCTCCCAGGCTAGCTGGCTGATGGACCATGCAGACACAGTAAGCCCCATAGCCAGCCATACCCACCTCAACAACACAACCCAGGGCCATGTAGAGAGTACGAACATACATACAAACATACGAATGTGCCAGCAGAAACAGACCATCCAGTCTATGTAAGTTTGCTTGAATGTGCAGCTAGCACCCCTAGTTTGCAACTGCACCACCTTCCCTACCCTTTGTCATCCCACTGTCCGTGTGCTGTCTGCCCCACCAATGCTTGCCCTCTTGGGAGAGGGACCCATCCAGAAAAGGGTTACTCTGGGTTACCCATGGATGTTGACTGCAATGTGATGTGGGGGCTGGGAGGGTAGGGTGGCAAGTGGGTGGCCTAGGGGCCACTAAGTTGTGGCATGTCCAGGAACAGAGGAGGAAAAAAAAAAGGATCATTACTAAACAATGACTGGATCCTCAGCCAGGGATGCACAATGAGGTTACACACCATACTGGTGTTAGAGGGAGGACAGCAAGTGACTCGGCAACACTCGGTCACGTTTGTATTGTTGATGGTGGTGGGAACATATTAGAAACATTCAACTACAAGGTGGAAGTGGGAGGACATATTCAAAAACATGAAAGTACAGCACTGACAGTATGAAATGCAAATGAGAGAATAAATGCTAAAATTGTTTTTTCTTATATACTGAGGGTGATACATGTAATAATGTACAACAGGAGTAAACAGGAGAAAGCGCAGTGAAGTAATCTAAACATGTCTAGGACAGCCGTAAGGTCACACAGGATGTGGGAAGGTGGTTGAGATACAAATGACCACATATGATCAGATACTGTACAAAAACTATAGCACTTGCGGGCACACTAGATGGGTCTAGCAGTCAACCCCTGCAGACAATGTCTATGTTTCTATATATCACTGTTGAACATGGGCTAGATTTCAAAGGGTTGTGCCTGGCATAAGTCAGTTGCACAGCAACACCTGCAATGTGCAGCCGTGCGAATCAATGGTGACTACGCAGCACAAGTCATGAATGCGCCATGGTGCATTGGTAATGTATGCGGCGCATGTGAAGGGGGTGCACCCATGCATGTGTGGCATATCCTGATAGTCAGCCCAGAATGTGTGGTGCATCTGCAGGCACAACCCCTAGATGCGTCGCATACCGGGGCACAAAGTTGAGCCAGAAAAAATCTGACTCAAATCCCAGCCACCCACAGGTAGGCTGCTGTATTGTAGTACAACACACAGCAACCGTCAGCAGTCGGTGGCCACCCGCCCACACAGAACTCCATCCACAAGCACCCTAACTGTCCCTGGCAGTCCAGTTGTAACCCCCTCCCTCCTGTACCCGATCATGGGTACTAGCGATGAATAGAAAATCCCTTATGGTCTAGTGGTACCCCACTCCCTGCCCTTAGCTCCACTCACCATAATCTACTCATGACATCTGCCCTGGTAGTCTAGTGGTCCCCCTCTCCATCCCAACTATCCAATCAATGTTGTAGTTCATAGAGAAATATCCCTGGTGGTCCAGTGGATTCCCCCTCCCAACCCGAATCCCAGTCGCTGGTGAAGCAGTAATCAAGACATCCCTGGTGGTCCAGTGGCACCCCCACCCACACAGGACCCCTGCCCACCCAGCTCAGTTCCCCCGTCATCGGCGGGCAGCTGCAACCCACCGCGCACCACCCATCTGCCCGCTGAATGACAGCTCACAGTATGATCTGTAATCCCTTTGGTCCACACTGTGGATCAATGGGCTTGCAGGCTACTGTACTACTGATCGAAAATATGGAATGAAGTTCATTCACATATTTTCGACTGTCTAGTACAATATGCCCTGCAAACCCATTGGTCCTGAGTGTGGACCAATGGGCTTCCAGAATCATACTGTAAGCTGTCATTCGACAGACAGGGTGGTATGCGAGTGGAGTTGCTGCTGCTCCACCGATGACGGGGGAGTTGGGTGGGCAGGGTCCTGTGTGGGTGGGTGTGCCACTGTAACACTAGGGATCTGTGTCATTATGGAGCACTGGTGATCGGCGCATTGGGTGTGGTTGGAGGACTACTAGCCTACCAGGGAAGGGGATTTCTTTCATTCCACTGCAATCACTGCATTGGGTGGGGTGGGGGAGCACTAGATCTCCAGGGCTGGATTGTACTCATTTTCGCCACAGTCAAGATATGTGGAGGGAGGGGGGGTTACCATTAAAGTACCAGGGCATTCTATTTATATACTAATACCTGCTATCACAGCTATGGGGAGGAAGGGGGTACCACTAGACCATCAGGAATTTTCTTTTCATCACTAGTACCCGCAATCGGGTATGGAAGGGAGGGGGTTAACACTGGACAACCAGTGATTTTGTATTCATCACTAGTACCCGCGATTGGATACAGGAGGGAAGGGGTACTAATAGACTACCAGAGCATGTGTTTTATTTGATTTTACCCAAGATCGGGTATGGGGGTACCACTGGACCACCAGGGATGTGTAGCTTACTAATACGCCGGTGATCGGGGATTGGGGTGGGTATGAGGGATCTACTGGACCACCAGGGATATGTCATTACTACATACGATGGTGATCAGAGGGTCAGGATGGGGAGGAAGGACCACTAGACTACCAGGGCTTGTATTTTATTATTCATACCGTGATTGCTGTTACAGGGCACAGGGTGCCCAAGGACCTCCTCAGTCCACACATCATTCTGTGCAGGGCCCCAGGTGCATTTTTGCTGGGCTGCCCTGCGCAGCTCAGCTGAATGGGGCCATAATGACATGCAAATGGCCCTATTTGCTCCTTGCATACATTATGGCCCCATTTACATGACCAACTCTGAATATCTCGGGACGTGCGCCCAGCACAACTACAGTTGCACTTGAGCATTCCCAGTACTCCCTGTCTGGGGAATGCACCAGCGCATTGTATATGCACCATGCACATTCTGTGCTATATTCAACAGGTGATGCGCCATGGCACATCACCTTTGATTATCTCCCTGTCCTGGTCCTGGCACATCTCGGTTGTGCTGCGCCTGCACTTGCGCCATTGCCTGGTGCAGTCCGAATATCTGGCCCCATGAGTACAGTAATTTATGTTATTGCAATCCAAATGAAGTACACTGAAGAATACTGATGTCAAGTTGTTATAAATGTTAGATTATTTACTCGTTCAGTGGACTGTGATCATCGAAGGGGCCATTGCTCTCCAGGTATTCATAGTATAACACAATGATTACTTCTCAAGTAAAGCAATTCAGAATAAAGGCGCACTGATCAGTGATGCATTCAGACTCATGGGGACAGTTTTCTACAATCTTAGGTATCTCTCTGCAGCATACACACTCACGCTCGGTGCCCATGGTAGAGTATTTCTGACATTGGTATCTGCAATACAGAAAAGAAGATGGTAAGTATTTTTTTTTCCTATTTAACAGGAGAGAAACACTAAGCTGAAAGCTTGTTTACAGGTGAGAACTGGGAGCACTATGAAGTTAAGTGAGTTGCCCAGGATGTGCAGTGCACGGCTAGCACAGCCACCAGAAGCGCCACATACCGGGGCACAAAGTTAAGACAAAAAAATCTGGCTCAAATGCTGGGCACCCACAGGCACACATACCCAGCAAGAACACTGTCCACAAGCATCCACACCACCTTTGGCAGTCCAGTGGAACCCTCCCCCCCCCGTAACCCTGATTGCAGTGAATAGTATAATAATACATACCCTGGTAGTCCAGTGGTACCCCCATACCCGATCACGGGTACTAGTGAGTACAATAACATCCCTGGTAGTCTAATGGTACCCCTCACCTCCTGTAGCACCAATCGCAATGATCTAATTGTAACATCTGCCCTGGTACTCTAGTGGTCCCCTCCCCACTCAGATCCCCGATAGTGGTTGAATTAGTGAGCGACATATCCCTGGTGGTCAAGTGGTAACCACAAACCCCCACCCACACAGGACCCACAGCCCACCCTGCCCCCCCATCATCGGTGGGCAGCTGCAACCTCCACGCATACCGCACGACCACCTGCCGAATGACAACTTACAGTATGAGCTGTAAGCCTATTGGTCCACAGTGTAGACCAATGGGATTGCAGGCCATACTGTACTAGACAGGCACACATATGTGAATGACTTCATTCATTCACATATTTGTGCCTGTTTTAGTTTTGCAGATGTCATTTTCATTAAAGTAGGATATGTATCTGTTCAGTTTGCTAATACCTGAATGACATTATAATTCTCTGCATATGGCATGCTGCCACATAAATTATTCAAGGTCGCAGACAGAGGACTGTGAGTCCAGGGGAAATTGAAGTGCTAGAAACAGATGAAACCTAAGTGGCAAAGAGTCTGTTTTCTTGAAAATGTCTTTAGTAATAAAGAACGGGATGACCTGAATTCTTTTTTATAAAGTTATGCAATTTGTAATGTTGCAGGACATTGGAAAAAATCACTTTAAGCAGGCGTGCAATAATAGGGGTCCCCTTACATTGTTTATTTATCAATATAAACCTTCTTCATAGTTCAGCTGTTGACAAGTATTTGTGTTTTCATCCACCAGTAACTACTTCCATTAGAAAGAACGGTTGTTATTTTCTGACCTGGGAGCACTGGGGAGGTAAGGTGACTTGCTCAGGGTCACACAGTATGCAAATGCAGGTCATGGGAATCAAACACAGCTCTGCTGGTTGTAGCAAGCTCATTTATATCTCATTACTTTAGCCTCCAGACTAGACTCTAACCTCTGGGCTATACTGCCAGCCCAGTTGAAAGAATGCTAAACATGGTAAACATCAACAAGGCAATGGGGCCTGATTGAAATGCACCCATACATTTGAAGGGATTATACAATAAACTATAGATGCAGTTGACAATAATAGTCACTGAGGACTAGTGCATGTATGCCTGATGACTGGAGGGTGACCCATGTAGTACCAATATTCCAAAAAAGCTCCTGGGTTAAGTCTGGGAACTATAGGCCAGTCAGAATTGTTGAACATTTATATAAAAACAGCTTGTACTTGGTTGATAGCCTAATATGGATTCTGCATGGGGAAATTAAGTCAGACCAGTCTTATTGCATTTTTTTTGATAATGTTATAACAGTGGGAGAGAGGTCACCTATCAGTTTGACACATCAGCTCCACGATGTTCAGTGATGGCACTTTCAGAATCCCCTTCATCATCACTAGCTGAACTATCAGACACAGGGTTTTCTGAGCAGCAGGCTGTGTACGAAATGTCTCAAACATGTACGGTTGCGCAAGGTGGAAAAAAAATCATCCCCGACATGAAGTCGACTAAATTCATTAAACTCAGCCGTTACAGCGATGATAGAAAACAAAGATCACTAGCCCATACTGCTTGGTGTGTACACAGCTAGTCACTCCAAATATGTCACACTGATCTGTTGTGGCACGCTACTCACGCAATTACCCGAGGTAAGCGCTGAAATACGGAAGTGTACATCGCTTCAGAAAAAGTAATTTTTTTGGAAAAATAACACATTTTTATTAGAAAAAAAAAACTTTCAGAACACTCACACTACACAATACAACATCCAAATATAACATTTATTATAAAAAAAAGTTGAACAAAAAATGGCTTGCTTACTTGTCCTTTAAGTCCGTCCACCGCTGGAGTTGATTATATAATTTTTGGGGGTGGGGGGAAATAACCCACCTGCAAAAAAATAAGCTATGCGATTTATTGCTTGTTCTGTCGAGGACCATCGCTGTTTGAGACTGTCTGTGTTTGTTTCTCTTGCCCTTTTGATTCAGGCAATATTTGCGTCACTCTTTGTGTGCGGCACGATTACAGACTCACCCTTATCACATAATTCCTACTGGACAAAGCTGTTGCAGATATGCAAGGAAGGAAAGCCCCAAGACCTGATGGGTTTCCAGTAGAGATTGTGACAGGGTTGAATAAGACCATGTCCCAGTTGTTATTCAGAGAGAGTTAAAAGCAATGATTTATTCTGCTGTTTCTGCTGGCAGTTCGTATGTTTGTATGTTCGTATTCTGTCCTCTTCAATTCTGTCACTTGTCTGTTTCTTGCCTGTCTGATTGAACAATGAAATTTTCCTTGTAGAACCTCGAAATTGGTCACTCCAGTGGTCCCACAATTCCCCCCATTGTCTCCCTTCCTTCCTTTACTTCTTGTTGTTTCTATCTCTTTTTCTCCCCTTGCTTTTCTGCGGTGAAAAAATATATGTGAATCTTCATGTGAAATTGAGATTTCTTTGATTGCAGTAGTTATATCATTAAAATGTTTACAGAAAGCTATTTGGGTTTATCTGGAACACAAGGGGCTAACCTTGAGTTTATTTTGAACTTCACAAGGTTGTTTGCAAAACTGCCAAAAGGAAATCAGCCCTGATAGAGGATGTCATAATTGGTTGCACCTGTCGAGAACAGTGGATGTACTGGTCACAGGAAAGAAACTGACAAAAGATTGGTACATTGGGTGAAAACAGGAGATGTAGCTTAACGAGGTGAGGATGCAGAATTTTGTTTTAATTTACTGCACTTTTAGTTGCTGGTCCACCATCCCTCACCCCTCAATTCCCCAGCCCTGTCACCCCACCATCTCTGGAACTTACCGACTAACTGTGCCCCACTCCCCCCCCCACCCAGCAGAGCCTTCCGGGAACTCCGGCTATTCTGGGAGGTGTTTAGGTTAGATGCTGGTAGGGGAGCCAGGAAGGCAGGTGCAGGGCCTGTGAGAACAAGCAGCATCATCCAGGCAGTTTGGGGACAGGTTTTCTCAATTAAGTTTCACCCACGATGTTCCAAGAGAATGGAAGCTTGACGCAGGCATGTCAGAAGACACACCCATGTAATCCACCAGAAGCATGCCCACCCAGAACCACTGCCCAGAACCAGCACCACTGGTGCAAACCTGACAGGCTATCAGAGATGGGAGTTATCCACCCTCCACCTCCAGAGGAGGAGATCATCAACAGAAAGCCCAATCCTCCTCTCCCCTGGTTGGCCCCTGAGCAGCCTGGGCTCTTTCCATAACCCTGGTCACCAGTGTGGTGGGAGGATACAGAATTTAATTGCCAAGAAAAGCATCTTATAAAAAGAGCAATGTTTTGTTTAGGAGAGAGAGCTTGAGATTTAGAGAGATCCTCAGAGAAAGGACTTTGTTTCATTTGAAATGCCTGTATAAGAGCTGTCCAGCATAATTTTATTTTTTTTATTTTATTGTTACTGATAATAATAAAACATTACTTGCAAATTTTATGACTTCTACTGGTTTGCCTGTGCTTCCTGACGTATGTCACAGCAATTTATAGAGCCATTGGTGATCTCAAAGGAACCCTCTTAATGGGCACATATCAAGAGGCCTGGGAGTAAGTGGAGCTCCCACAAGTCATGCAGGGTGCCACTATAACTGTTCTGGCAAAAAAAGGGAAGGACCCCTTCCAATGCTCTAACTACCACCCTATCTTCCTACTAAATATGGACTACAAAATTCTGGTGAAGATATTGACAAATCGTCTAAATCAGGCTCTGCCTCAACTAGTCCACAAGACCAGGCCAAATTTGTGGCAGAGAGAGATGGAGAGGACCACATTAGGAGACTAGTCAACCTAATGAGGGTAGCAGGCTCCTTTCTGGACTTTATTGCAGTAATTTCTCATGACACAAAGAAGGCTTTGACTGTGTCAAATGACCTTATTTACTAAAGGCCCTTAGGGCATTTGGCTTCTGGAAGAGATTTATAAATTGGGTCTGGGTCTTTTACTCGGTATCGCAGACAGCGGCCCTCACAAATGGTAGACTTTTAAAGCCCTTTGCACTAGGATGACGGACAAGGAAGGGGTGCCACCTCTCCCCAGGCCTCTTTGTACTGGCTGTTGAGCCCTTGGTCCAAATCATTACAGATGTAGAAGTCATTCCAGGCATAAAAGTTGGAAGGCAATGGTATAGAGCAATTCTGTTCACTGCTGACATCTTGTTAACTGTCTCTAATGTCCACCAAGCCCTCCCATCTCTGATAGAGCTGTTAGAAAAATTTTTGCCACTGTCTGGTCTGTGAAACAACTAGGGTAAGACAGATATTCTGGCACTAAACAAACACTGTGGTGATAACCCATTGAGTGGGATAAACTTGTCCTGAACAAAGGAGAGTTTCAAATATTTAGGAATCTGTATAAATCTCACTGGAGGTCATGGATGCAAACAAATATGAAGCCACTGTTAACTTCACTGAAGGAGGATGTACAGAAGTGCAGTGTTATTATTATCACTGTGGGGAAGGGTACAGATGCTAAGTATGATGGTAGCTCCCAAGGTGTTATGTATACTAAGGTACACCCCCCTTAAAATTCCAGAAGTATTCTGGGAACAGCTGGGGAAGATAGTAAACCAGACCCTGTGGGAGGTAGGGAGAGACAGATTTTCAGCAATGATAGTGGCAACACACTGGGCTAAAGCAGGCTTTCAAGCCCAATGGTTTAAAAGTCACTACATTGTCTGTTGGCTCAGATAACTTTGGTTGATACTGCATGCCCAGAAGAAAGAGTTACAGGACAAATCAGTGCAGCTTTATCTTTGAGATGTATGGCATGATGCCAATAAGCTCATGAAAGGTAACCTGACTCTGCCTGTTACCTGGTGGTTGCTCTGAAGAAATTCTAAGCTAAAAAGTGGTGCCCAGGTAATCCGATGGAAGGCATGGGAAAAGACTGGGCTAAGGACATATGTGATAGGGACACAGGGGTACTGTTAGACATAGGTCAACTACAGAAGTGGATTGTCACCATGTGCTTACATGTATGGAAATATTTTCAGCTAAGACATCTTCTGCGGACAAAATTGGGGCATACTTAGTAAGAGGTATATGGGTAGACTTGGTGGGATTAGAATGTAGGGGCAGCACACACAGAGGGGAGGGAATACCCATAGTTGGAAAGACATATACAACTCTTTTGTAAGAATGTACACCAGGAGTGGAGAAGATACAACAGAGGTGGGAAAAATGTTTGGCTACAAACTGACCCAGGAAGAATGGGAGACATGCTAAGCTAATGCCTATGGAGCATTCAGAGAGACACCAAGTAGACTGATGCAACTAGAGACACAGTGTTTGTGGTGCAGAACACCAGCAGTACTTAAGAGCATGAAACTGATGAAGACATCCACATGTTGGAGAGTGGTATGCAGAGAAAGGACTTGCTGCAGTTACCATCGACATGTCCCAAAGTATTCTCATGATTGGATAGCATGCAGTAATTAATTTCATACAAGTCACTCTAGGGCAGACACTCCCAAGGGAGATCTTCCTCTTTGTGTTAGACAACACTGGGATCATGGTTTGCTCCATGCAGCCTGGCTAAAAGCAATGATCACAGAGGCTAAAAGGTGATTGGTAAGAAGATGAAGGAAAACAGATGTCCCAGCATTAAGGAATGGAAAGATGGGATGTATAAATTGGCGAGTTATTAAAGGTTAATCTTTTTAGCAAACAATAGAATATCCACATTCCTGGACATATGGGAATCTTTTCTAGGTAGAACCATCCTAGGTTTCTTCCTAGGACCTCTTCTCTTCTCAATCTTTACCAATGACTCTCCCTTCTCTCTTCCCCACTGTCACGCTATCATGTAAGCTGATGACCTGGTGCTGTATGCCACCTCACGCTCAATCCTGGAGATTAACACCCACCTCTCCTCTGCGTTCAATATGATCCAACACTGGCTCACCTCTAACTCACTCATTCTCAACTTGTCTAAGACTCAGGCCATGCTTTTTGGATCTGCCAGGAAAGTCTATGCAGAGTCTTCTAAGCTTCATGTGATTAGCATTGATGGGTCAGTAGTCACACCCACCATTGCCTTCAAATATCTTGGCATGACCCTTGATCCTGTACTCGATTTCTCTGCATATAAGCGAGTATGTGGTCTGTTAATGCCAAGTTAGTCGCCTACTATGCGTCATGCCTTACTGCTGCTAGAATCTCTGTAGCACATGGTATACTGCTCCCTAGGGTCCTATACGCCGCCCACTCTCTCACATGCCAAATCAGGTATCCTTCATAAGTGGGACATGGCTTACAATAACATCTGCAGATTCGCCCTCTCTGCTCCTTGACTTACCCACCACTATCTCCTACACTCCACTTTGCACTGGCTGTCCCCCAAATCACAGCGCTCTTTCTCTCTGGGGTGTTTTATTGACTCCATGAATTGGGCCCCCCACCCTGACAGTATTGCGGCCATGCTCACCCCTATGACCCATTTTCTAGCCTTGAGGTCCTCTAAAATTCCCCTGCTCATGGTCCCTCTCAGCTTGACTAAAATGGGGCAGCTAGCTTTTGCCCATTTTGCCCCTAAATTCTGGAACTCCCTACCTGCCAACTTAAGGGGCTCCACATCTCACTCGGCCTTTAAATCTGCACTTTTCTCCCACCTCCATGCACTTGATTTCTGTGCCTGTACTTAATTCTTCTCTAACCCTGTGTCCTGCTTATCTATACCCTTGACTCTACCTTGGTTTCTCTTTACTTTACTGTCTCTTCTTCCTGTCTCTTGCATCATTGTTGCTATTGTTACCCTCCCAGGAGGTCATCACTGTTGAGTCCTTGTTTATATTACTACTCTGTGATCTCATGTACAGTTGTATTCACCCTGTAGTGATTGCCTGTAATTGAAACTGTATGTACTGGTATGTTTTTTTTGTTGTTGTTGTGATGTGTTCAATGCTTTGTAAACTGTACCCTCCCAGGTCGTGCTTGAAAATAGGCAGGATTTTTGCCTAATGCACTTACCCGGTTATCAAAAGCTAATAAATAAACCACCAAGGGGACCCCTATACAACCACCCTAGGCTGTAACCAAGTTATTTACCTTATGAAGGAATCCTTCCTACCAACTCCCTGGATGGGGGGAAGGGAATAATGGCTGACCCACCTACCCTACCCCAAATTTTATCCCAACCATCAGGAGGAACAACAGGGATATTCCTGGGCCTGTCATAAGGGCCAGTATACAACTGACAGAACAACCAGTACTTATTTCAAATTTTATTCCTGTTATGAATTAATCTTGAACATTGAGTGCTATGATGTATTTTAAATGGACCTCGGATACTGACCAATGAAATAGGCAGGCTGGCACCTTATCCGTTGATTATCTACTGATAATCACCACAAAAAGTGCCAGTCAGCCACATCTTTTAAAAAAAAAAATAATCTGAGGCTGAAATCATGAAACTCCAACCGCCATCTTGTTTCCCCACTAAGAGGAGACCGTAAAAGAGCAGCTCCGTACATCAGGAAAACCAAACAAAATAAAAAAGTGCTGTAATAGTGACTGGCTTATTAAGCATTATACCAAGTACTGCTTTTTTTGAAATAATAAAAAAGCAGTACTTGGTATAATCGCTAATAAACCACTAGAAGGATCCTGGTGTCGAGGTTTACCACGCTGGGCGATTTACCCACCGGCTGCCACGGGCAAACCACCTCAGCCGTGGTAAATCCCCCAATGACAAACACCCCCTCGTGGTAGCATGGAAAACTTACCAGGGATCCACAGACAGGAAGAAGGTACAGTACTTTTAGCCTGTAATCAAAGGAGCAAAAATAAGTTGTATAGCTCCGTCCAGGCACGTAATGATGGACTGTATTGGTGTAATGAATTGTACAACATGTATTTTAAATTGGAACATCAACAAATATTCATTTCAAAGACAAAGTAGGTGCAAAAATATATACTGCAGATCCACAGTATAAACACATAATTTTTCAAAAATCATTGTGGAAGTCGGTGTCTTGGGAGGCTGCTCTTCAGTTTGCAGAGATGTGTTTCCTAGCTTATGCAGTGTCTGTGTAACTTTAATTGGTTATCATGACGGCACTTCATTGAAATAAATGCAAAGTGTTCAGGGTTAAAGGTTAAAGAGGAAAGATTTGCTTATGCAGTCCTTTGATTAGAATGCTGTGTCCTTTGATCAGATATTATGCCAGTCGGTGTAAATGGTTTACAATGAGCTCAGGATGTAATCTACTATCACTTACAATTGTTTTCAACAGCAGATTTTTTTTATTATATACTACCACCAATGATTGCTTTGAATGGCAATTTGCCCTGCATACTACTGCATTAACTTTGCTTTGCTCAAAGTTCACTTCTGGGGCACATTGCAACCTCCATGCCACCACAGGATCTATCACTGGCCCTTTTGTATTAGCAGGAGAGCATTTATCGGTACCTATATCCTCAGATAGATCAACCTAAGAGAGTAAAGAGTTCAGAGATTCTGGAACAATTCTGAAAGAATCCTCATACTTTGCAATCATCTGCTCATGGACTACCAACAGTATAGCTATTGCTAACAGGTCAGTTTCAGACAGAAATGCCAGGACCCTTTCCATGTTGCTAATTGCCAGACTGATGGCCTAATGACAAAAGTATTTGCACATGGTTTCAAATGGCATAAATCTGTTTTTTATAGGAGGTAGAAACTTTAGACTTTCACTTCTTCTTTTTGTTTTTAATTGTTTTTGTTTTTATTGAGAGCAAGGCAATACGGAAAGAAAAAAACATTACAGACAACTCTCATTTTGCTTTATATTTCATCATTCACATGCATATAGTAGATTACAACATTTCCTTATGGCCTACAATACATTACATTACATTTCAAAATTCTTATTGCAATATATGAGGACAATATTATTAGTATTGCAGTATTTGTTAGTCGGCTAAAAAATTAACCATATAGTTTTTTAGCAAAAATGTATTTTTGATAATCTGACATTCATGCTCAGTATAGTTTTCGTTTTCTCAGATGTTGTTAAAACTCAAACCTGTTAAAACTTTTTTTACAGCTGATTTTGTAATTAATGACTCACGTCATTAAAGATGGCCACCATTCGCCATGTTTAAAAATCTCTTCCCCGGTGTTATTTGTTGACTGTACATGCTAGATTCATGCTATAGTTGTAGTGGGATGGTTCTTCTGTATGTTTCTTATAGTAAACCACACAAAATATTTAATTTATTTCATGGTGGGTGTGACATGGGCGTGGCATGAGCATGGGAACTTGTAAAACTTCAAGACCCCATATCTTGGATCAGGAATGAAGAAAAAAACAAAAAGAAAAATGTGTATCATAATATTTTTCCTAGACAAATTTTATTGCTAAAAAATGTGTATGGTTACTAACAAATACTGCTACTTTAAAGGAAAATGCTGGAAAAGACACAGCTTTCCCTGGATACTACAACAACTCTCAATTAGTGCTATCAGACAGTAACAACTTTTTTTAAAATGATTTAAACAGCTACCCACAACTTCCATTTTCTATTGCTAGCAGCCACAAATCCCATGAGCAGCAATGAGCTTCCCTAGCTCGCTTTATGCTAATATGTCCGGCCAACCTCTGCTATTGGTCAGCAGGACATATTAGCATAAAATAACAAAGAAAACTTCACTGCTTCATGAATGATGACTGCTAGTAATAGAAAGTGGAAGATTGAAAATCACTGTTTAAATAATTAAAAAGCATTCAGAGGTAATTAAAAAAAATGTTACTGTCTGAAAGCACTAAATAATCAGGCATTTTGTAGCAACTGGGGAAAGCTGTGCCTTTTCACTAGTTCCTTTAATGAAGTAGTAGCAGTAGCAATATAATGGCAATACATGCTGCTTCAAGTGAATTCAAGTTTGAAAGAATAAAGTTAGTGTAAGTCACTATGGTTGGTTGCAGTGTTATAGTATGACTATTGTGTAAGGTTCATAGTTCCTGGTTGTAAAAGGAGTTCGTCTTTCATCACACCTCTGAAGGTTTTTACTAGAAATGCATGAGGTAACCCACATAAATCAAGTTTGAAGATGGGCTGCAGCCATTCTGTCATATCAGGTGCTTGGATGCATCTCCAGTTTACATAGAAACATAGAAGTTGATGGCAGATAAGGACCACAAGGCCCATCCAGTCTGCTCATTTTTTCTACCTTATGAATGTGCCATTGGTCTTTGCTCTGTCAATGGCCTATCTATTCATACTCATCTGTATTGCTCCCTTATGCCTATCCCATGCCTGTCTGAAGCCCTGCAATGTATTCATATCCACCACTTCCTGAGGTAGGCCGTTCCATGCATCCACCACCCTTTCTGTGAAAAAGAACTTCCTCATATTACCCCTTAATCGGCCTCCCTCTAATCTCATGCTGTGTCCTCTTGTCCTGTTATTTTTCTTATACTGAAACATCTTAGATTCCTTTACTTTGTTAATGCCCTTAAGATGTTTGAATGTTTCTATCATATCACATCTCTCCCTCCTTTGCTCTAGGATATATATATTGAACTCTGTTAATCTGTCCTCATATGTTTTCTGATGCAGTCCCTGCACCATTTTGGTTGCCCTTCCCTGGACTGCCTCCATTTTGTTGATGTCCTTGTGCAGATGTGGCCTCCAGTATTGCACACAGTACTCCAGATGGGGCCTAACCAGTATCTTGTAAAGAGGGATTATTACCTCCCTCTTACAACTTGATGCCCCTCCTAACACACCCCAACATCCTCTAGCCTTACTTACTGCTTTAGTGGTCTGCTTGGATGATTTCAGGTCATCTGTGATGATGATGATGCCCAAGTCTCTTTCTTCCCTTGTGATTGCCAACAGCTCCCCTCTCAGCCAATAGGTAGCTTCAGGGTTTCTCTTCCCTATGTGCATGATTTTGCACTTCTTTGCGTTAAACCCCAGTTGCTACTCTTCCAACCATTTTGTCAGTTTTTCCAGATCTCTCTGCCCACCCCATCTGGATCATCTACTCTCTTACAGATCTTGCTGTCATTTGCAAACATGCAAATCTTACCTTCCAGTCCGTTGGCAATGTCACTGATTAAAATATTGAAGAGGACTGGCCCCAGGACTGATCCCGGAGGTACCCCACTTGTGATTTGCATCTCTTCTGACTGAATACCATTTACTACCACTCTCTGTTTTCTGCACGTCAACCAGTTTGCCACCCAGTTGACCAAACTTTGACCCACCCTGAGCCTACCCAGCTTATTAATCAATCTTCTATGTGGAACAGTATTGAAAGCTTTGCTGAAGTCAAGGTAGGCAATCAACTGCACCTCCTTGATCCACCACTCTGGTTACCCAGTCAAAGAAATCTATGAGATTAATTTGACAGGACCTTCCTGTTGTAAACCCATGCTGTCTTGGATCCTGTGCTCCTATGGATACCAGGTGTTGCACTATCCTTTCCCTAAGGAGTGCCTCCATAATCTTGCCCACTACTGAGGTAAGACTGACAGGTCTGTAGTTCCCTGCCTCCTCCCTGCTGCCACTCTTGTGGAACGGGATCACATGAGCCCTTCTCCAGTCTTCTGGGACCTCTCCTGTACTCAGAGACTCACTAAACAGTTCTGATAATGGCTCTGCTACTTCCACCCTTAGCTCCTTTAGTACCCTGGGATGTCTGCCATCAGGCCCCATTGCCTTGTCCACCCTGAGCTTAGCGAACTCTTGTAGGACCCTTTCTTTTGTGAAGGGACTTCTACAAACCTCCCTCCCCCGTGTCCCAGATACTGAGCTGTGGGTCCTGCCCTACCTTCTCCTCAGTAAATGCTGAGCAGAAGTATCCATTTAGGATAGATGCTTTTCCTTGGTACTCCTCCACACACTTCCCCTTATCCTCCTTGATCTTAGCAATACCCCCTCCTAACTTTCTCCTTTCACTAATGTATCTATAGAAAGTCTTGTCCGCTTCTTTTACTGTTCATGCTAGTGTTTCCTCGGTTTGGGCGTTTGCCTGCCTTACTGCCTTCCCTGCTTCCCTTATGGAAGTTTGGTATGCCTCCCTATCTTCGTCCCACTGCATTCCCTCATATTTCCTGAATGCCAACCTTTTGGCTCTGATGTTTTCTGCTACTGTTTTGGGAACCAAAGTGGTTTCCTCCTTCTTTGCTCTTGCTTTCTCCCTAACACAATGGGATGTTGCTTCAAGTAGTATCCTAATGTTGCCCACTTTGCCTGTACCCCTCACCTGTATTTTGGCTTGCGGGATAGCTTAACTCTGTTGGCCATCTTATCAAAGTCAGCTCCTCTGAAGTCCCATATGTTTGCCTTGGAATGGGATGATTTAGTTCTAGTGGCCAAATTGAACCATACCATGTGATGGTCACTGGCCCCCAGGTGACCTCCTACCTGGAGATCTGTGATCCTTTCCCCATTAGTCAGTACTAGATCCAGGATAGCCCTGTCTCTTGTGGGTTGTTGTACCAATTGTTTGAGGCCCTCCTCCTGTGGGGAATCCACTATGTGTCTAGTTCTGGTGGATGTTCCTGCTGGTATTGTCCAATCAGTATCTGCCATGTTTAAGTCTCCCATTAGCAGAACCTTCCCTTTCGCTGTCATGTTTTGTGTATCTCTTGGCCTCTAGGGCAACTAGGGTTAGTCAGTTTCTGGTTGCTGTGAAAGTGTTGCCAGCATATCTACTTCTTTGTTCCTAGCATCCAGTACTTAGGATCATTTGGGACATCCCTGTCTGTTGAGTTTGTGAAACTCCTTAATCTGTATCAAGCGGGTGTGTAATGAAGGAAAGCCACATAATATGAGTAGTGTATCTTGTGCTCTTTGACATCTCCAATTTAGGACTGTGTGCATAAGGCCCGTTTTCTTATGCATGTCTTGTGTTCTGTACCATCTGTGAAGGATTTCATTATGAATAAGTTGCTATGCTTGTTTTAGAATCTGACACCAACTTGCCAGTTTGTGTTGGTGTGGTTTACCTTATATACAAGTATGTGTCATTTACATGCTGTTTATATTTTGTCGCATTAGGGGAGCCCAGTAAGTAGATAGAGGCGTCTGCGCTCACTAAAGAACACACTCACAGCTGTGTACATGACAGTTCCAGATTTAAATCAGTAGTTATCACTGGGACTTATAGAACTTAAATGGCACATTATAAAGAATGATTCCACAGGCAGCAAACCCTGTCATGGAGGACCAGTTATTCTAGTATGTTTTGGGGAACAATTGGGTCATAGGTGATCACTGTGGGAACTATAGGTCATGAGGTGTGGGGTGGCTATATGTTCATGCTCTCAAATGTGGTAAGGCATGGATGTCATCAAGAAGTATGATCCTGTGGACTATGCAACATAATTAGAACAAGATGGCATGGTGATTCGGGGTACCTGGGGGGGTTATAAAAGACAAAAAAATATTTAGGAGTACTAGGTGCTCCAGATTTTAATCCACAAGGGCTAGATCGGGTGGTAAGGGTCTTATATAGCTAAAGTGCTTACTCAGCGTACACATTCTCTTTATGTTTAGTGACAGGAAGCTAGAGGTGAGAAACATGAATGTTTGCATCTAGTTGTTTTAGCTTTTGTTCCAGGTTGAGCATTTTTTGGCTTCTTGCTTTTGTACTTTTAGTAGCATAGGCAATTATCAAATATTTAATAAAAGCTTTGTGAACCTCCCATGACCCCCAAGTGCCATTAAAAGAGAAACATTGAGCTATTTCCAATGTAAGCCAGCACTTGCAATCCCTGGAGTGCAACAAGGAAATATAGTATCTAGGTATTTAAGAAAGATTTGAAATCACATTTATGGAAAATGGCCTTCTTGGATAACTAAGCTAATTTTAGTATGATTGGAATTTTATTATAATTTATTATGTTATTATGGTATATTTTTATACATGTTTTGATGATTTGTATCTGGAATGTGACTTTATGATTTTAAAATGTTCAGCGCCATGACATATTGAAAGGCGCTATATAAATAAAATTATTATTATTATTATTAGGTGCCACCTCAGCAAACTTTTGGGCCCTTCTGCAATTGCTAGCAATAGGTGCACACAAGCATGATCTGAGAGAATATGGGACTCCTTTATGTTGGAGAGGTATGTCTGTGGAAAAATTAAGGAGTCTATATGACTGTTGCTATTCTGAGTGACTGAGTAAAAGGAGAATTCTCTGCCGATGGGCTGAGACACCCTCTGAGAGTAAGGAGATTCTATTATTTTGCCATATGGTGCAGTTCTGCTCATGCCTGTGTATTCTGGACCAAACCTCACTGAAACCCTCCTACAACTATCATATCCTTATTTATGTATGCTTTTCATAATTTCTGAGCTGGATTTTGGAAGTAGGCTGAGGATTCCTAATTAGGGGTGTATATGTTACGTAATACAGCATGGTATTATAGGTAAGTGCTCTAGCTAATACTCACCTGCCTTTACAGCTTGAAATTTTATTATAATGAGATGTCACCTGTGGAATAGGATTGCTACCCCTCTTTTCCATTTGGAAAAGTTGCTTGCTGTAACTTCTCCTACCCAATTCCTTTTATGATTTTGGGTATCCCCAAAGTGGTTGTGGGAATCTTGGATGAAAGTCACATTGAAGTGTCCTTTTTATAAAGTGGTCTAAAATCCTTTTCCACTTGATAGGTGCACTGATGCCCAGAATATTCCAAGAAATGATTTGAGTTTCAGCCATTACTTTTATCTTCCTGACCTAATGAGCGTAAAGTAACATTTGGAAAAGGAGAGGTGAGAGTAACTAATGTTGTTGGGCCCCCTTGCAAGAACACGTTAGTACAAATGAACCCAGTACCATATGTGAGCATAATCTGACAATTAGTAAGCCTCTTTGTAAGAGAAATACAGCTGGTATTTGTGCATTCAGAACTGATTCAAATGGAGAGTAACCAAGTAGACAAAATAATTAATCGTTAATGGCGACCCATTGGCCCAGTGCTAGCATGTTGCATTACTATACAAGTGACCTGAGTTTGGAAATGAGCTTAAGAAGATATGTCAGAGGTCTGGCCTGCAGCAGCAGCTGCCACTTGGCAGTGTGCTGTGGTTGGGAGGATGGCACTGAGCCATCAGTGCAGTGGCATCCCTGTGGTGGGCCAGAGGAGCTTGCTTCCTCTGCTGGGTCATTGCTTCAAGCAAACAAAGCCTGCAGGAAGCTAGCACATGCCATAGGGATCAAGGAGGATGAGAGAAAATGAGGATAGAAAACCCAGGGTCTGCTCATATGATGACAATCCTTTAACAGCACATTTCAAGCAGCTATGGCTACAGGTACTGTATAGCTGCATGCTCACTTGAGTTCATATAGTGAGGAAGACCTAATCAGTCAAAGCAATGGGGTGTCTCTGAGTGTTACTTTTGAGTTTGCTTGCCTGCTAAATAAATTGTTACTATGCAGCATGTACTCTTGGAATCTTTCTTTGGCAACAGAGCATGCATTGTAGCGATCCAGTGATGTCATTTGACACACTATATGAGCTCAAGTGAGCATGCAGCTATACCTGTAGCCATACCCATTTTGAGTGCACTGTCAAAGGACTGTCTTGCCTTTCCAGGGATAGCTAGCCCCTCCAGCACTCAATCCTACACCACAACACGTGGTTCTCATTCCAGTCCACCCATATGTTTGCGTGGGTCCTTGGTTTCCCCGGTCCCTAGTGCCAGCTGTCACTGGATCATAGCCCACATAAAAAGGTCTGCCTTGAAGGAATTATGGCCCTCAGCTGCAGCCCCACCTAGGGAGCCATGGGGCATGTGCTGGTGTGGGTCCTGGGGGGACCAGGGATCCAATGGGCCTGATCGGTGTTCATACCTGGAACCAGTGTATGTATGTGCCAGAGCATGGTCAGGTATAAAATACAAATAAAAAAGAAAAAGGTGGCACAACCACCAACTGGAGGTCACAAGGCTCATGCGTGACATCTCTATAAGAAAACTAGGCAAGAGCAACCAACATAACTAGTACCAACTTATAAACATAAGAACATATGAAACAGCCAGCAGAAGAAGGCCTTATGGTCTATTGAGCCTGCCTGATCACAGTACCCTTGATCCAGAAATTATGGTGGGCCCCGGACCCCTCCCTGTGAATCCTTACTCTTCCCTTTTTGTTCTTTTGCATTCCAAAAACCTTGGGGGTAATTGGGAATGCAATATTAAAGGGAGGGCATCTCCCTACAATCAGTTTATCCATAAATATCCTGAGACTATCGTGTCCACTCTGTGCCATACTCCTTGGGAGGCAACATGCACCTAGGGCAGGGAAGAAATATGATTATGGGTGAGTCCTGAATTAGTACACACTGTTCACTAGGAAAAGAGAAAAAATTGCCACACTGTATAAGTAAGAGAGCATTCCAGTATGGTCTAAATTTTTATTTTATTTTATTTTCAAGTTGGGCAGTCTGGGTATAATGATGGAGTGATGGAGGCCAAAAAGAACTTTCCCTTAATCTATGTGGAGTTGTGAAAGATGTATTAATTCTTTAGATGTCTACGTGAAAGAACTGTAACTCCATTTCAGAGTCACTACTGGAATAGCACAACTGGTATTGGAAGAACTGTTACTCCTGCTGCATATCGAGCAGGGAAACTTTTCCATAACGTGAAGTTAGATTTCCCAATTCTGTTTGGTTATATATCCCACAATGACTTGCTGTGGAGTTTCCTGAGTTACACTCTGGATTGCATTGCCTCCCCAAGGCTCAAGAAGGAGAGAAGAGAAGTATAGAATGATTCGGGGTTGAGCAGTCCTTAAAAAAGAATAAGGAAATAAAACTTGCCATGGAAGCAAATAAAAATGACTCCAAACAGTTTTATTCTTATATTAACTCATTGAAGAATCCAAGAAATGAAGTTGGCCCAATACGAGAAGGTGCTGATCTAATAACTGACAATGACCTGATGGCCAAGGCCTTTAACAGACATTGCTGTAGTGTATTTAATAACACCCCTAAACAAATTCAATTGGGCAATAAAAATCATAATACTCTAGAAAACCTCCAGGAAAAAAATGAGATATCAAAGACTGAAATTGAACAGAAAATCAACAACTTAAAAAAGGAATCGTCTCCTGGGCCTGCCGGTATATCAGCTGGAATCCTGCAGTTAATGACCACACAGCTCCTGGAACCACTTCAAATACTTTTTAATTTATCCTTAGAAAAATCTATAGTCCCTATGGAATAGAAACTAGCCCATGTAGTTCCCATTTTTAAGAAAGGAGATAGGGAACAAATGCATAATTATCGACCTATTAGTTTAACAAGTGTGACAGGTAAAATGATGGAAAGCATCATTAAAGATAGAAACCAACACAAACTAATGAACTGGATCAGGAACAACATGGTTTCATAAAGGGTAAGAGTTGTACAACTAATTTGCTCACCTTCTATGAGCAAATCAATATGTATCTGGATAAAATTTACCATGTGATATAATATACCTCGATTTTTCAAGGGCATTGATTTAACTCCACACTGGGCAATAGTTGAAAAATGTCACATCTGAATATGGACCCTACCATTCTTAACCGGATAGTTGATTGGTTGAGGAAAGAAACAATGGGCACAATTTCCAAGTTGCATGGTGCAACTGCGGCATATGCAGGTTGCACCATGGCACTATGCTGGAGACCCTGCACCCTATTCCAGAACAGGCAGGGTCCCCGGCACTTACACCCTGCAACTTGTGGCAGCCATACGGTTGCGACACAGGGATGGTACAATGGACCTGTTCACCGCAAGCCGCAGATCACATGAAACAGACCCCCGTGCCCCCCACCCTGAAATGTGACCACACGCCCCAGGGGCCTTGGGGGGTAGGCAGTGTGGGGGTGCCATTGGGGACCGGGACCTGGGAGGCACCCCATACTGTGGGGGATGGGGGGCGTCACAGGACTGGGGGGGGTCAATGGGGCATGCCCATGTGCATTTTGCAGTGCATCCATCCGTTTGCCAGGACGTATGCCCCTTAGACCACCTCCATGCTGGTCTAACCCACAGTGCCATAGCGGGTCTTGTAATTGAGTAAGTGGGTTATGGCAGCTGCCCTTTTGGAATAGGGCACAGTTGCTGCCATAACCCACCCTTGCTCGATACCACAGTGGGTTGCAGGTGTAGTGGTTGCATTGCCCACCTTTTGGTGCAACCTACATGTGGCATGGTGCAGCCCACAATCTGAATCACAACTAGCGGAAACATATGGTGCAAGCTGTGATTTGGCGCCATAAAGTTTGGTGTAAATTGCATTGCACCATGCGAGGATGTCTTGGAATCGGGCTCATGTGTTATTATAAATGGGCATGTTTCCAAGGGACCTGATGCCAGCGGAGTCCTCAGGGCTCCATTTTGGGACCAATTCTTTTTAATATTTTTATTTCTGACATGACAAAAAGTTGGAGTGTATAACAATAAAATACGCTGATGATACTAAATTGGGGGGTCATGCAGTACACTTGAGGAATCTGATAGACTACAATACAATCTGGATAATGTTGTAATTTGGACCCAGAAATGGGATATGAGATTGAATAAAGATAAGTGCAAAGTTATGCACTTGGGTAGATCAAATAAATATAATTACCATCTTGATGGAATTCCTATTTGTAAGACTGACAACGAGAAAGACTTAGGTATATACATAATGAATGATCTCAGTAGTGACCAACAGGTTAGTGAGGCCACTAATAAGGCTAACAGAGTACTGTGGTCCATCAGAAAGAATATAACATCCAGATCTAGCAGAGTTCTTATTCCTCTTTACAAATCATATGTACAACCACACCTTGAATATTCATCTCAGGTTTGGAACCCTTATAAAGTGTCAGAAAGAAAGAAACTTGAACAGGTCCAATGACGTTTTACTAAAACAATTGAGGGATATCGTGATCTCTCATATGAAAATCATTTGGAGACCTTACAACTTATGTCCCTGGAAACTAGGAGGGCACGGGGTGACATTTTATTTCCATATGATGTTTTGCAGGATCTTAATGTTATGTGCGACCTAAATATTGAATATAAGGATAATAATACAGAAACTAGGGGACATCTGTTGCAATTGAAGGGGAAGCAATATAGAACTAACAAAGGAAGTACACATACACTGTAAGGGTCATACACATTTGGAATTCCTTACCATTGAATGTAATTTTGGAGGCAGCAATCAAACATTTAAAGCATGCTTGGATAAATATATGCTTAGTGGCAGGGCTGCAGCTATGAATCCTGGGGCCCCGGACAAGTCACTTGGAATGGGCCCCCGTTTCCCAAACCAGTTAATGACAGAGGTAATGCCAGCTCCTCAGGAGGGCCCTTCCTGAGCTCGAGGCCCCGGACAACTTCCCCACTTACCCCCCCCCCATTACTGCGGCCCTGCTTAGTGGTGCAGATTTAAGGCATTACATGTGATGGCCAGAATGCAAATGGGCTTATGGACCCCTGGTTCTTATATCTTCCTTAGTATGAATTACACAGATTCCATTTTAGTTCAGGGGGGTCTATAACTCCAATACAGTAGTGATGTTCTGTTATCAATGCGACAAGTCCATCTGTGAAGAAAAGAGGGTGTAGGTTCAGAGGTCAGTGAACAAGAAAGGGGTGTGTGAGGGAAAGTTTACCTCTGTTCAGCAAGTCTTATCATCCATTTAGACTGGAGAGAACTGGAGGAGAAAATCAGGACCAGAGGGAATGGTACAGTACAAGTCAGATTAAACTATTCCACCAATGAGTTGCTTTAGCATTTCTGACCAAGTTGCATACGTGTTGCTGGATCCAGTATAAATCCCTACACAAACTGTTCCTTAAGCGTTAAAATGCAGTTTTGCATTGCATAGTGACTGGATTGTTGATACATTTCAGCTGAGTTAAAAAAGCATTTTACAAACTTAACTCTTGAGCTGGTTAAGGACTGAAAAACAGTGCAATATTAGTTGCCAGTGCATTGCTAACTGTAAAACCCAATGCTAAATCAACTCATTGGTGGGATAGTTTAATATGACTTGTACCGTCCACAGTAAATTATATACATAATAACTTTTGGGCCTGGACAAATAAAGAAAATCATCTGACAAGAAAGGGCTGTAAGGGTAGGTCTACAACCATCTATTAAGTTCTATCATCCATTTGCACTGGAGAGAACCAGAGGTAACAAGCATTTGTCAATGCTGAATGTTTGCTTACTGGCATTAGCAGTGGTAGTGTAGAAGTTACAGAGCTGCGTAATAGGAATGGCAGTGAAGTATTGAACTGAAGCTAACCCCACCACCACCCTGCAGAGGGTGACAGGCATTGGGGTGTGCATTTGGGTCGTCAGGCATAATGGCCACGCCATTTCACCACACCCCACTCTGCAGAGACTGACAAGTGTCACGTGTTCCTTGGGGTCTTTGGCCTTTATGCGTACCCCATTTCATTAGGAAATATGGTGAGATGGGTGCGATATAGGAGAATGGGGTGAAGTTTGGGGACGAAGAGTCCAAGATATACCTCGATGCCTCTCAGTGACTGCAGGGTGTGGAATGGTATGAGCATCACAGGCAAGAATCCCAAGTCACACCCTGATTCCTGTCATTCTATATAGGGTTGGGCGATTTAGTTGAAAAGTCTAATACCTCAGGCATTCATTGTTATTTTAACTCCAAATCTTCAACATGTTTGTTTTGTGACCCCACCTCACGAGCAGGAATATCATTGTGGTAGCAAGCTGCTTATGCACAGTGACTACGGATTTAGCACCACAGATGCAAACATATTCCGAACAGGCTGTAAAAATGGCAGCTGTACTCTTTCATGGGGAGGTGTAAAAATGGCTATGTTGCAAATGTGTAGTAAAATATTTAAAAAAATGGTGAAGTCACTGCAAGCTATAGAAACTGTGCAACGACAATCCGTTATATAAGTAGGTTGGGGATATTTTTATAGCAGATTGTCAACTCAGGCATTTTGGTGCCCTCCGATCATGAACAGTGTCACTGTGATTTTCTTTATCTGCGAACAATGATTTCCCATAACACCACGCATCTCTGCACTGAAAGTGTGAAAACACTTTGCCATGTTGTGAAAAATGGCAGCTGTACTGTTCATAAGGAAGTGTTGAAAAATGCCACTAGTGAAAATCTGGACTGGAAATATTACAAAGTCATGAACTAACGAGGATGCGTGGAAACCGCATAATGCTCACTGTAACACAGTCATTTTATGGACTTTTGTCACCAAATTTTCAACATAGCCATTTTAAGCCCTCTGCTCATGAACAGTGTAATTGTGATTTTCTTAATCTGTCCTAAACATTGCTTTCAAGACACCAGCAGCACCATTGTGGCTACATGTCGCGATAACACATTTTGGGTGACATATGAAAAATTGCAGCTGTACTGTTCATAAGGAAGTTTAATAAATGGACATGTTGAAAATCTAGAGTGAAAATATTAAATTTGCAAACTAATGAGCATGCATAGGAACTGGCAAGCGACGTCGAAAAGTCATTTTAGGCATTTTTTCACCAAGTTTTCAACATAGCCATTTTAAGACCTCTGCTCATGAACAGTGTCACTGTGGTTTTGTTAATGTGTCCCATACATTGAGGTTGCACACCATTGCGCCCATTGTGCGCCATATGGGGAAACACGTTTGAGCAGGATGTGAAAATGACAGCTGTACTGCTCATAAGGAGGTGTGGAAAATGGCAATGTTGAAAATCTGGAGTGAAATATTGAAAATTCGCAAACCTACGACGGCAGGGAACTGTGCAACACACTAATTTAAAACAGTCATTTTAGAATTCTGTCACCAAATTTTCAACATTGCCATTTTAAGATCTCTGCTCATGAGCAGTGACACTGTGATTTTCTTAATCTGTCCCATACACTGAGTTCGCTGACAACCACAGCGCTATTGTGCGCTCATGGACAGAAACATGTTTTGGGTGAGATGAAAAATGACAGCTGTACTACTCATAAGAAGGTGTGGAAAAATGGCAATGTTGAAAATCTGGAGTGGAAATATTGAAAATTCGCAAACCTATGAGCGTGCGTAGGAACTGCGCAACGCACGCTCGTAAAACAGTCATTTTTAGGAATTTTTTCACCAAATTTTCAATATAGCCATTTCAAGACCTCTGCTCATGAACAGTGCCACTGTGATTTTCTTAATTTGTCCCAGACATTGATTTCGCAGACACCGACTGCACCATTCTGCGCTACAAGGGTGGAAACACATTTTGGTGAGATGTGAAAATGACAGCTGTACTGCTCATAAGATGGTGTAGGTGAAATGGCAATGTTGAAAATCTGGAGGAAAAATATTGAATTTCGCAAACCACGAGCCCGGCGTAGGAACCGCGAACGACGCTGTTAAACAAAGTCATTTTTTGATTTTAGCATTACCAACATGGCGGCCCTTCATGACGATGTCATCATGGTATTCAGCCCTGGAAGGGTGATTTCGCAGTCACCGCGCGAATACTGTGCAATCACCCTTCGACTAATAATGCCATGACAGTGACATCATTCATGAGAAGGGTCCCAAAACCCCATGTTGAAAATTTGCAAAATTCCCAAAATGCCCGAGATATGCACAAAGTTGAACCCTCCTATCTAGCCCATTATACAGCTTACCGGCATTTCCTCATAGCGGTCGGCTTTGAAGAGTGCAGACGTGTTCCCGTCCATCAAGATCGCCGCCGGAGTCCGGAGGTAAGTATGGGGTGAGGGGGTGGGGAGGCTGTGCGCAGTGGGTGGGTGCGGGTTGTGGGAGGGGGGTCTAGAGACGCACTGGACAGTTTGTTTACAGGTAAAAACAAAAAAGCACGTCATGATTGCGCTACGCTGGGGTGGGCTCCCAGCGTGGCACAAGGACTTTCGGAGATTCAGCCGACGGGGGATTGGGCACCCCGCTCGGCAAAAAAAAACGCAGGATTGCCACACTGGGGTGGGCTCCCAGCGTGCACAATGACTTTGGGGAGGGGATCGCTCAGCTGACGGGATTGGATACCCCATCAGCAACATAACCAATTGCCATGCTGGGGTGGCCTCAGCATGGCAGCAACTATTGGGAGGGAGGAGACAAACAGTTCAGCCGACGGGGATTATGCACCCCGACGGGGATTGGGCACCTCGTCATTTATACGCTGCGTCTTGGGCGCGCCAGCCTGGCTGGGGGAGCTGTAGCGTGAGCAGCTTCTTATCACTGCTCACTCAAGCGTAGCTCCGCTTTCAACTGTATCGCCACTGCATTTTGGAGCGTGTCATAGACAGCTCCAAAATGCATTGGCTTACAGGGGCCGCGCCTGCCAGCACAGTGCCTGAATTGGAGGAGGAGGTGACACACCTCTGAAATCTCCGATGAAGGCACTATGTTTCTTGCACATGCATGCAAGCAAACATAAAAATCAGGACCAGAGGGAATGGTACACAAGACAGTATACATCACACTATTTGGGCCACAGACAAATAAAGATGAACATTTTACTTGAACAGCAGTATAAAGCCCAAATCCAGTCCTCAGTTGTAGAGAATACAATATCTCTTCTCTGATGTTACCAAAGGGGAATAAAAACATGTTAATCAGCCATGTCCCACCTGAACAGATGGGTGATCTGGGACCAAGTGTGTTGGGTTCCTCTGTGCTTCCCCTTGTTGTATGATCTCAGCCCAGCTCTGTACATTGATTTCCATGGGTGATGAGGGCTACAGCCACCTTAGGGAATGTTCTGACCTGTTCATTGGTTGGGATGCTCTTGAACTGCAGTTCTTGTTACTTACTGTTGGGGCTCCAGGCATCAGGATTGATCTTTTTCTGGTTTTATCCTTGTTTCTTTTTCATTTATTTCTGTTGTGAAGCACTAGTTGTCAACACATGTCCAAGAGAGGCTGCATGGGTTCAGAAAAGGGCACAGCATCTCCTCTGCACTTCTCAAATTCACTGGTGCTATCCACAACTCACTGGACATTGGCTAACTAACTGGCTCAATTTTTATCAATTTGACAAAAGCCTTTGACACCGTTAACCACTGACTCCTGCTGGTCCAGCTCCAAAATGCTGGGCTCTCACTTGACTCTGTTAGCTGGTTCAAAAGCTACCTTGGCAATCGGGCCCCTGAGAGTAAGAATCACTGATACCCTGTCTGATCCCAGACCTGTCCGCTTGGGGGTCACCCAGGGTTCCATCCTGGGACCCCTCCTCTTCAGCCTGTTCCTAAACTCTCTACTGGATTCCTGCCCAGAGCAAATCATACTCTGTGTCGATGATGCGGTCATCCTAGCCTCTCACCATGACCCTATGCATCTGCAAGAAAAACTCCAGCAGGGTTTGTCATCCATTGATGCCTGGTTCTCAACTCCTAAACTGATCCTCAATCAGAAGAAAACAAAATCCATGACTTTCAGCAGCCCCCACAACAAAAACAAGCACTACCAACTCTCCATCAAAACTAAGCAAGGAGTCACTCTTGAACAAATGCAATCCTTCAGGTACCTTGGCATCACCCTTGACTCCCATCTCCCCTATGCTGCCCACATTAATAATGTGATGAAGGCTGCTAATACTCGACTGGGCCTACTGTTCCGGCATAGGAAACACCTGACCTCTGATGCATTGTCAATTGCTGTCCAAAGCTCTGTCATTAGCATTATCGACTATGGTCTTATTATTTATGGCTCTGCCACCGCCACCTCTCTCAAACATGCAACTATCTCCCTAAATAAAGCCTGTCAACTCATCTCAGGATCACACCATCTCACTCACACATGTGACCTCTACTCTTGGACTGGGTGGCTGCAACTTGATAGTCGAATAAAATAAAAAAACCTGCATCACTGCCAAGAAAATAATGATGGGTCTTGCTCCTCCTGGAGTTTGTGCTCTTCTCACATCCAGATCCAGCTACTCCTATACAAGGAGGTCCAAGCCTCACTCCCTACAAATCCCTTGACGTCGTAATACCAAGGACAAAGATCATTTGCCTACAGGGCACCCAACTGGCTAAGTTCCCTTAGTAGTGACATCTCTGCCGCACCAACGCTTGATGTCTTCAAGTCCAGACTTCGACTCTCCCTGCTTGCTTCCAGCTCCTGTGACTGCTCTCCCAAGTAGTCCCTCTTCTTCCTGCCTTTGCCCCCTCATCAAGCACTTTCAAAAAATGCTGCTCCCTAACCTGGCACTTACATCTGTCTGTCCATGACAAGGCCCACGGGCTGCCTGCCTTCCTCATCCTGCCTCCTCCTAGCTCCTCCTACCCACTTTTCTCCTCCTTAACATTTAAACTCTGTGATCTCCCTCCCACCACCCTCACACCATTCTTACCTCTGTCCCTATTTCCCCACAAACTTGACCCTCTTGTACTCCTTTGTAGCTGCATTCGCTGTTCATCAAATGTTAATGATCATTTACTGTCTCATACTGTATACTGTACTCTCTGACATGGAACCTTTGTGAAAGAGCCTGGCTCAAAGGTATTGTGTAATCCTAGACTTAAATAAATAAAATAAATAAATAAATAAAATAACTGGTGAGGGAAGGGTATCCATAGTAGAAGAAAACAATAACAATATGGAGACATAATCTAGTGACTACAGTAATAATGAAATGCC
This sequence comes from Neoceratodus forsteri, assembly GCA_016271365.2. NCBI lineage: Eukaryota > Metazoa > Chordata > Ceratodontiformes > Ceratodontidae > Neoceratodus > Neoceratodus forsteri. The sequence goes on along the minus strand of CM057458.1, from coordinate 625,048,466 downwards.
TGAACAGATATTTATCCTTGGAGATTCAATAACAAAATGTACAGATAGATTTTTGACCAGGAGTAATAAAGACAATGTGGCTAGCTGCAGCTATACTGGTGCTACTATTAGGGACATCACTAAAATGTTACCAAGCATTCTACGGCATGCTGAAGGACCAAAGACTGTACTCATACATGCAGGAACTAATGATTTGAATAAGCAGAGGGTGGAAGAAACAATTAAGGATATATTACAGTCTATTAAATGCTTTAGGGCACTAAAAGCCAAATTTATTTTATCAGAAGTACATCCTGTCCCCAGGGTGGGAAAGAAAAAAGCAAAAAAACATAAACGACTACAATAGCTGGTTATGCAGGTGGTGCCTTACAAACAAAATCACCTGGATTAAGTCATGGGAAATGTTTGGGAATGACCAGAGTCTATTTTGTCAAGATGGTTTACACCTGAGCAAAAGAGGAACAAGCCTCCTGGCAAACATATTCTGTAATATCCTAAATATGAACACACACAATCAAAAATCTAATTAGGAGGGGTGTAGGAAAAGTGCAGCTAGTAACAAACAAACAAAAAAAAGGAGAAAACATAAAGACAGTAAACAGAAGAGACCTTAACTTCTTATTAACAAATCCTAGAAGCCTAAACACTATTAAAAAGGATGAACTAGAACTTATAATGAGGCATAAAAACATTGATGTGGCAGCTGTCACTGAAACCTGGTGGACAGAGACTTCGGGTTGGAACACCTCCAACCCTGGTTTCAAAACATACCATAAGGACAGACCTGGCAGGAGAGGAGAGGGAGTAGCCATATGTATAAGAGAAAATATTGAGACCAGACTGATTACAGATGAGGATAGTAATGATAGTAATGAACTATTGTGGACTGAGATCCTAAGGGGGAATCAAAAAAAGTTAAAAGTAGTTGTTTGTTATAGACCTCCCAACATGAGTATGAATGAACATTGCCATCTAATGACCAGTATTGAGAAAAGAATAGACAACAAGGATGTCATCATGCTAGATGATATAAATACCCCAGGGATTGACTAGAAAATGAGGACTGCTTCTACACAACAGGAACATATCTTGTTAAACCTTTGCTCAGACTACAGATTGTAACAAATGTTCAACAACTAGAAACATTAACCGTTTACGCTTGGTATTAACTGATCTGCCAGAGGCAGTGACAAACTTGAAAGTCCATGAGCCTTTAATAAATAGTGATCACAACATCATAGCATTCACACCAAATATGATTACAAAAGATTTGAAGGTATAACAATGGCTAAGAATTACAATAATGCAGATTTCGCAAATTAAAAAGGAGCTCAACCAGTGGATATGGGATGACAACTCTAACTCACCTGATTTATTATGGAACAGGGTTTAAAACAACCTGCTCGAACTTGAAAATAAATATGTATTCAACAAGTTCTATATAATAAAGAAGGGAAGGTACCTCTGTGGTACACAGCCAGGATTAAACAACTACTGGCAAAAAAGAGGACATATAGGACACAAAAAGGGACAATAGAGACTCAATAAATAGAAGTATAAAATAATCCTTAGAAAATGTAAGCACTTTATAAAAAAGGAAAAGGAGAAACTTGCATTTAAGCTAGCACACATCAGGGATATTGGTAAAAGTTTTTATGCTTATGTTAATAATAAAAGTGTTGAAAGAACCATAGACCCCTTAAAGACTACTAATAACGTGGTTACAGAACCTAATGCCATGGCCCAAGAATTCAACAAATATTTCTATTCAGTTTATGGAAAAGGAAGTCCAATAAAACTAACAACTAGTAATAGAACCTCTGATGTTGTGACAGAAATAACCAAGGATGAAATACAGGACAAAGTGAATAACATTAATACAACCAAATCAGCAGGGCCTGACCAATTAAACGCAAGGTTATTGAAAGAGCTAGGTCCATGGCTAATTGACCCTTTACATAAAATACGTAATATGCCCGTTGAAACAGGTATTATCCCACAAGACTGGAAATCTGCCACTGTAATACCAATCTTTCAGAAAGGTGATAGAGGCAATATGGCAAATTATAGCACGATAAGTTTAACTAGCATATTAGGAAAGATGTTGGAACATTTTATCAAAGATAAACTCGAGCAAGAAATCTGAATTAAAAACCTAGACAATAAAACACAGCATGGGTTTAAGAGACATAGATCTTGTCTCACCAGTAACCTGGTGTTCTATGAGAAGGTTAGCAGTCATCTGGATAACAGAGCTCCAGTGTATAGATCTATTTAGATTTAAGTAAGGTCTTTGATAGGGTCTCATGCAATACTCATTTCAAACTTAAACAAATGGGTCTTAATAAGATATTTGTTCAAGGTGGAGTCATGGCTATCAATAGAACCCAGCAAGTTAGGATCAGAGGTCACTCATCAGAGGAAGGACCAGTGTCCAGCGGGGTGCCACAGGGCTCTGTGCTGGGGCCTGTTCTTACATAGGAAACATAGAATTTGATGGCAGATAAGGACCGCTTGGCCCACCCAGTCTGCCCATTTCCTACCTAATGGATAAGCTACAGATCCTAGTTAACCAACAGCCTACTTCTTCCTACCCCACCCCTAGAACTGCCTTATGACTGTCCATGCATTCTTGAATTCCCCACTGTTTTGAGTCCTTTCCATGCATCCACAACCCTCTCTGTGAAAAAATACTTCCTTACATTACCTCTGAGCCACCACCCCCATCTTCAAATTGTGCCCCCTTGTTCTTGCACACCTCTTTTTCTGAAAGATGCTACCCTCTTGGACTTTGTTGATTCCCTTGAGGTACTTGAAAGTTTCTATCATGTCCCCCCTCTCCCTCCTTTCCTCGAGGGCTATACATATTAAGCTCCTTAAGTCTCTCTTCATATGTCTTCTGGTGCAGACCCTGCACCATTTTAGTTGCCCTCCTCTGGACTGCCCCATCCTGTTTATGTCTTTGCAGAGATTGGGTCTCCAGAACTGCACGCAGTACTCCAGATGGGGTCTCACCAACTGTCTGTACAGAGGGATAACAACTTCCTGTTTTCTACTGGTGATGCCTCTCCTATGCATCCCAGTATCCCCAGCCCTCCTTACTGCCCTCTCACATTGCTTGCCCACCTTTAGGTCATCTGATATGAACCCCAGGTCCCTTTCCATTTTGTTGTTGTTAGTATCTCACCCCCCATTGTGTACTCTTCCCCTGGGTTTTGCTTTCCAGGTGCATTACTTTGCATTTCTTAGCATTGAATCTAAGCTGCCATACATTTGACCATTCCTCCAACCTTGCCAAGTCCCTTCTCATCCTTTCCACCCCACCTTGTGTATCAACTCTGTTGCAGATCTTTGTGTCATCTGCAAAGAGACATACTTTTCCTTCCAGTCCCTCTGCAATGTCGCTTATAAAGACATTAAAGAGGACCAGTCCTAGTACTGAACCCTGCGGTACCCCACTAGTAACCCCCCTTTCTTCAGAGTGGACTCCGTTTACTATTACCCTCTGTGTCCTGTTCTCCAGCCAATTCTTTACCCAGGCTACCATCTTGGGACCCACTCCCAGGCTGGCTAACTTGTATATTATTCTGTTGTGTGGGACTGTGTCAAATGCCTAGCTAAAATCTAGGTAGGCCATGTCCACAGCCCCTCCCTGATCTACTACTTTGGTCACCCAGTCAAAGAAATCTATTAGATTCGTCTGACATGACCTTCCTGCTGTGAATCCATGCTGCCTTGGGTCCTGTGCCCCTCTGGTCTCTAGGTACTCGACAATTCTTTCCTTCAGAAGTGATTCCATCATTTTCCCTATCACTGAGGTTAAACTAACAGGTCTGTAGTTTCCTGCTTCTGCCCTGCTCTCACTTTGTGAAGGGGAATCACATCTGCCCTCTTCCAGTCCTCAGACACCACCCCATCCTCCCATGATTTGTTAAAGATGGTAGTCAGTGGTGTCACTAGTTCTACCCTCCTTAGTTCTTTTAGAATTCTGGGATGAATCCCATCAGGCCCCATTGCTTTGTCCACCTTCAGTTTTAAGAGTTCTTTCAGAACCCTTTCTTCTGTAAATGTGCTGGTATCAACTCCTGTATCCAGAGTGTTTTATTGTTTGGTTTAGGTACCTCCCCTCTTCATTTGTGAATACTGAACAAAATATTTGTTTAGTATCTTGCCTTTCACAGTCACCCTCTGCCCACCCCTCCCTTTATTAAGCCTCCACTATCCCTCCTTGGTCTTCCTTCACTCCCTGATGTACCTATAAAAGGTTTATCCCCCTTCTTAACTGGTTGGCTATCTTTTCCTCGGTTTGGGCCTTTGCTATTCTGTCTGCCTTCCCAGCTTCATTTTGCTTTAACTGATACAATTCTCTATCTTGCTCCTTCTGTGATTCCTTGTACTTCCTGAATGCTTTCTTTTCTCTTGAACTTTCCTGCCACCTCCTTTGAGAACCATAATGGTTTCTTACATCATTTTGTTTTGTTTATTTGCTTCACACAAAAGGCTTGTTGCCTCTCGCGATGGCAGTCTTGATTATTCCCATTGTTCTTCCACCTCCTTCCTGCCCATTTTGCTAGTGCATTCCTTAGGCACTCACCCATTTTGGCAAAGTCAACCCTCCTAAAGTCCAGTACTTTTGCCTCCGCGTATGGCTTGACTCTACTACAGTGTTTACTGAGAACCATACTGTTCAATGGTCGCTAGTTCCCAGATGGCTATCCACTTCTACATCTGTGATCCTCTCTCCATCTCCATTTGACAGTACCAGGTCTAAGACTGCTCCCTCTTGAGTGGGTTCCAATACTAGTTGTCTAATGCATGCTCCCCTAAGGCATCTAGAATAACCCCACTCTTAGAAGTGGCTGCTGCAACTGCACTCCAGTTAACATCTGGCATATTCAGATACCCCATCAGCAATATCTCCCCTTTTTCTGCCATTCTAAGTATACTTTCTATCATTTCCTTGTCCATTTCCTCCCCCTGGGGGGGGGGTGTCTGTATACAACCCCTGTGCAGATTGTGGTGCCATTGCCTGTCTCCAAATTGACCCACAGTGCCTCCTCTCCTTCCTGTTTACCTGCTCTGTTGCTTTGATTCTTTCCCTTATGCAGAGAGCTACTCTCCTCCACTTTTACTCTCCATGTCCCTCCTGTAGATTGTGTATCCTGGTATGTTTACATCCCAGTCATGGTTCTGTGTGTACCATGTTTCTATGACTGCACAATATCCAGCTGTTCCTCCTCCATCAAGGCCACTAATTCAGGAAGCTTGTTACCTAGCCTATGGGCACTGGTACTCATTGCTCTCCATTTTTGATGGCTTTCCTCTTGTAGCAACATCCCCCACTGACCTTTTTACCTTGGTCTTTTTCTCATTTAGTACCCTGTTTTGTAGGGGGAGGCTGGGAATTCCCTGCTGCTTATCAGTGCCTCCCCCCTTGACTAGTTTAAAAGCTTGCCAATGAAGCATTTAAACCAATTGTCCAAATGACTTGTTCCCTTCCTGGGCAGATGCAGACCATCCTGCCAGTATAGGCTGGTATCCCTCCAGATGGAACCCCAGTCCCCAATGAAGCCAAACCCTGTGCTCCACACCATTTTTTCAACCATTCATTGAATCGCATGGTGCAAGTACACTCGCCTCACCATGCCATAGACAGGCAGCACTCTGAGAAGGATATTGTATAAAGCATTGTCTTAGGGCCCCTCAACCCCACAAAGTCCTCTGCACTGCTCTAATCTCATGTTGAGCCAAGTCATTCATCCCTAGGTGGACACAATGATGTCCAGCTCAGTCTCCATGCAGCTGTTCTGTGTGAGCCTGAGGATGCACTTCCGTCCTGTTTTCTTTTTTTATCTCTGATATGACCAAAGTATAATAAATCATTCTATCAGATTCACAGATGATACCAAATTAGCAGCTGAGGTTACCACAGAACAACAGAATAACAAGCCGACTCACTAATAAATGATCTAATTATATTGGAAAACTGGGCAGAGGCAAATGGTATGAAGTTCAACACAGAAGTGTGTCATCATGCACTTGGGAGAAGGAAATGAATGTAATGACTATACCATAAATGGTAATATTCTTAAAGCAGTATCAAATGAGAAAGACCTAGGCATTATAATAAGCAATGATCTTAAATTCAGTAGTCATTGCAATGAAGTAATAAAACAATCCAACAAAATCATAGGATGTATAAAGAGCATTTACATCAAGGAACAGATCTTGCATTCTACTGCTATACAGGTCATATGTAAGATCACATTTTAGATTACAAATTAACCAATCTGGAGCCTGTACCTCTGGAGAGATGTTAAAAGATTGGAGGGAGTACAGAGGAGGTAAGTAAACTCATAGATGGAGTAAAGGACATGAGTTATGAACAAAGGCTAACAGAACTAAAATTATACCCTCTAGAGCTCAGGCACACCAGGGGCGACCAGCTACAGATGTACTGTACCATATCTCCAGAGATAGTCAATTAATGGGTGACCTAGGCTTAATCAATAACAAGAGATGCTTGTCTCTGAGAAGCCACACTCACCAGCTAATGTTAACATTCCCTAGAAGAAATAACAGCAGATTCATCTTTATGCAAAGAATTATACCTGTCTGGAACTCGCTTCCTAAAGAGGCAGCTGAAGCTGAATCCTTTCTAGCATTCAAACGCCGATTAGATATTCACTTATTAACTCCCTTGGTTATCTTGTAACCTGCTGTGCATGAGATGGACATTATGGGCCTTGGCCTTCTGTTCATTGTACAAATCCTAGAATAGTATCCTAGCATAGTATAATACTTGTATATGATCAGTGCCATGGTACTGAAAATTTTAAAACATCTCCTGAACAGAACACTGGCAAGATGCAGTCAAATAAATCAGGGGTTGTTAGATTTGGACTGTACAGAATACGGACACAAAAACTGAACTCAGACAACTAAGAAAGTTTCAGGCAACTTGTTGCATAAAGAAAAAGATTAACAGAGCAGTTCAGCCACAGTATGCCCTGGTACTTTACAAGAATTAAGCTCTGTTAGGGGGCATTGGAGTACAGATTTTCATTGTGCCCAGTCTGAAACATCTCCAGACTGCTACCCAACTTGCCCCTGTGAATCTGATGACATTGGTGCAGTCTGCTGTGGTTTCTAGACTGGGCTACTTTAATCCACTCAAGAAGGGCTTCACTTGTGGCCAACTACATATTTTGCAGCTGCAAGGATTTGTGAAGTACACTCTCTACCGAGAGACATACTGTCATATACTTCACGAATTGTGATAGCTTTGCTCCAGTAACCTGGGCTTCTTTCTTCCTTCCCAAGGCTCACAAATGCATGCCTACCAGGCATCTTGGGATCACTTATACAATATACTATTGCATTTGTATCCGTACCTCTGATATCTGACACCATCAGCTTTACACTCTGAGCTTTTACCATTCTACCTTATGTTTCACTTTGTGTTTGTACCCTGCCTCTGTGTTATACGATCAGGGCATTTATACTGACCTTGGATCTTCAGGCAGCTGCTCCTGAAACAGAGCACATATATAGTAACTACATTCCAATACAATAGTATTCACACTATTAGCTGTTTTAAGTTGACAGGGCTCCATCGTCTTTGTACCTGCAGAGAAAAAACAGAAAAACACCCATAAATACAATCTGACTCTATATGACTTTTAAATCTGAAAACAATAACAATTATTTCTGTTTTTTTGACTGTCCACTGGGTTGCCTTGCCAAAAATGTTTTTGGGAAAAATTGTCCCACTGAACTACTACTCAGTTTTAAATTACCTTTGCCTTAAAGAGCTAATGCTCCAGCTGAGTCTGCATGACAAATTTCAGACAGCGACATTATAATTAGGATTAATTTAGTGATACATCTATCTATATAGTGTTTTTAAAACATGAAAATATTACAATCATCTTGTTTGTAAGAATGGTCTAATTGTCACTCACAGCATTCAGTGCTAATACAGTTACAGAATTTGGTGGGTGGGGAGACACAGACAGGAAAAGAAGAAGCAAAATAAAACAGAGAAAAAGAAGTGTATAAGAGCTCAGATACAAAATGGGTTATGGGAATCAGAGAATGGCATGGAAATACTGTATCTTTTGCCACTGTTGCACACCGTCACACTCCCATCCATTCCTTTCATCTGGTGGGGACCATGCTACTTTTCTTTGCAAAAAAAAGCACACATAACATAAAAAGTTTCAATCAGCAGTGGTAGCTAGTGTAGGTTTCCTGTGTTAGTCATCCAAGAAATTAGCAGAAATTATTCCATGCTGCACGGCTCCTATGGCATGTGAGTCTGTCCCACAGGAACAATAGAAAGTAAAGGTGACTTCACTGACCTGTTGTCCTTAATCTCGCTGCAGCAGAGTTTCATGCTCCTGTCATAAATAATTATGACAGCTGAAATCTGTTTCGCTGTGTGCAGTAGCATCAAAGGGAAATTCAGGAGCAATGCTCTTTTTTAGTCAGCTTTTGTTCTTGCAGTAAACTATAGGCCTTCGGTCCAGGAACAGTAGTTCTGTTTATTCACTTGGAAAATGACATTGTCCTGTATCTTTTGCAGGCTGCTCTGGCAAAAAGAAAAAAAAAGAAAAGAAAAAATAAACAACAATAAACCAGTTTTCATTTATAAGAAGAAAACCAGCCAGAAATAGGGTTACATGCAGAGTTATATCATCAAGCACAGAAAGAGCCACCTGCCCTGCTAAGGTGAAGTATGCAAAATTCTTGGACTTCTTTGAAAATGAACTGTTCACCCATCCCCATCCATCATATGCAGGCCTAGGCCTGAACGTAAAGGGCTTTATCCCCAAAACGTTTTACAGCTGTACACTAGAACACAGGGTGCTAACACGCCAGTGTGTAGGCTGCGGATGAATTCAATGATTTAAACAATACATACTGAAAATAGAAAAAAAGGTGGGAACTGATGTTCCAACCATTTGGTTTTCTTCAGGTATGACTTAAAAAGAAGAAAAATCTACCACAGTCAGAGAAAGGTTTCAAATTTCTATGTTTCGGTTCTAAAGAATGTTGACTTACAGTGTTACTGCTACTATGAAGACTACTCCTGTGGTTGCAAGAGTGGTCTCACACACAGACTACGAAAACCACAAGCCAAAGGTTAGCAGTTCTGATAACCTGAGAATGCATGTGAGGCCCATGGCAGTATTAACATATTACTGATTGAGATCAGTCAATAATATATTAAAAATCAGAAAGAAACTCCCTTGAAGGAGCCCTTGTTCTGTGTATGAGACACTCTTTATAGGATAAGAGTGCCTCTTAGGCCAGGGAGAGGAGTGCTCTGCCTGATCAAAAGCACTCCCTTCATCTATTGTGTATTTGTCTCTATAGATCTTTCCTGAAGAAAACTTCATTGTCAACACATTAATTCTAACTTTATGGAAACCCCTAGGCGGCACTATTCCTAGGGTTACATCCCTGCCTACCAGCTAGGATGTAGGTTGAGAGGTCTGGGTTCTTAAACTTACATTAGGTTCTAAAATGTGCAGTGCCTCCACTCAGGGTTTAACTTTAACATGGGCTAGATGTTATCCAGCACAACCCCCTGAGACATTATACTACCACTATTACCATTTGCCACCCCAAAACATGACCCATTAGCAATTCCCCACATTTCAAACATTTTGTGATTAAAGACTCTCTCTAATAATATGCTCATGACACCACGATTTGCAAAGCAACGATCACAATATTTATTTAGGAGACATAGGAGTTAGGAAAAGGGGAATGGAATAGTGGCTATGCATTCACAATATGTACAGATGATTAGATTGGATTTGGTGCTGGTGAAACCCTCCAGCTGGGTGAATCAGTACAAGATAAATCACATTTCAATGTTGCATTCTCCCCGCCAACCTTAGCCCTGGCTATCTAACTAGCTTCATAAGACAGATCAATTGTAGCAATACACGCTGGTACCAGTGTCCCAGACAGTGCAAAACCCTGCAATCCCACACAACCTGGGTACCCAGTTACTTTAATGTTCTCAAAACATGGTGCAGGCCTGATGGATGGTGCAGCTGTACATAGATCCATAGTTGGGACCCTTAAAGGAATCAAGTAAATTCACAATAAATGGCAAGAATCACACTCTTGAACTATGTACAAGTCAGAATTTGTGGTGCAGGGGTTGTCCTGCAGTATTTTCAGTGTATGTCCTCATTGGTTTAGAAAATCCAGATCTAGTCTAATCAGCAATTTGGAACTCTGACTCCAAGATTAATACACAGGACAAAGCTAACAACCAGTAACCCGAAACTGACTGCAAGGGTCTTACAGCTACTGAGATGAAAACTTGCATTTTAAACATTAAAGCCAGTGTCTCTTTAAGGCTGGAACACTTTGCTAGATGAACAGGTAGGAGCAGGGCCAGCATTTTTCAACCATGCTCTAGGCTGTACCCCTCGAGGTAAGTGCATATGGCAGTGCCTTGGCTAGTGGCATGCTACCAGGCTGTCTCCCAATCACATTTAGCACATTTACTTGTCAGTACGTTTACAGAACCTTATATAGAGCTTTGCTTGTGTTCTTGCACAAGGCCAGACCTTTCCTGAGGTTTAACTTGTCCACATTTGACTGCATACTGTCCTGGACCTATGCTTGCTTTTCAGCCACTGTCCACAGCTGTTGCTCAGGTTGAGCCTGTGTTATGGAATTACTGTTGCCTTGAACACTTTTGCTTGTTAGCGGGGCTTATTACACAGCTCTTGTTACTACCACTAGACCAAGCTTGAGGCTGGGCTCGCTACCATTTGAATTAATTGAACTTAAACCAGACTGGGCTTGAGGCAGGGCCCACTACCATTTTGAAGACTTCACTGGCTAGCAACAGACGCAATAAACTCTTTTGATGCAAACTCTGATACTTGGCTGTATCTTTATTTGCTTTAACTCCCTGGGCTCAACAATACTTTTGTATGTTGCTTTAACTCACACTTTAACTCTCTGTAGCTGTCTAAGCTCAAAACACAACATGCAGTCCATTGTGGCTCTTTGCTGGCACTTGCAGCTCTCACATTACACATAACTTATGGCTGGCCCAACAGGCACTGTCCGGAACATTCCACATGATCAGGGAACTCCCATTCAGTCCTGTGGTATTGCTCAAGTCAGACACATTTATTTACATTTTCAGACACACACACAGAGACACCATCCAGTTACTTTGATCATTTGCTGTCCCTTGCAGATACTTTCAAGTCACAGTCAGTCACAATTTGACACACTTTCAGCTTTGCTGCAGACACTGTACTGCTTGCTTGAACTACTTTGAGCTGGTTTGTCTCAAAATTCTGTTCTTTTGACCAGATACTGTAGGTACAGTAACTCAGACCATAACTGACTGTCCCATGTAGATACTTTAACTTGCCTTGCTCTACGCTTAGTGGCCTTTCAAACTGCTTTGATACTGCATTTGTTAATACAGATTTACTCACTCAGACCTTGGCTGCAATTTGTTAGTTGCTGTTGGTTTTCTGGAATCAGTTCTTTTTCTTCAACGCTCTCACCATTGAGGCAGGATCAGCTCTCTCACAGGTGCTTCATCAAGATGCTGGCCCACATTTTCCCACCACGTGGAAGGCTGGATCTAGCCCAGCAGGATATTCTCTGGCAACCCCCAGGCTACAAACTTCTGCTACAAGCTGCCAGTGTTCTTCCTTCTGGACGGAGGAGAGCCCCTCTCCCACATGGAGAGGCTCCAACTTGTCTGCTAGGCCCATTTTTCTTTGCAGTGGGGGCCTGAGCCCTCACTGCTGTGGGGGGCTCCTGCTGGATCTGCTCGCACAGTCAGAAAACACTGTCTATTATAGGGCTCTTCTGAGGCCCCTGATTGGCTACTGCAACCTGATACTTCTTCTCTGATTGGCTGAAGCACTTGTCAGTCACAAACGTTATTAATGCATGAACCTCACTCGATGCATTACAGGCTCCCAGTTTTGGCACTTAAACACTAGTCCCTGCAGTTCCCCATGAACACCTGGTATTTTCCCATGAGCTTTAGGTAAAGTCCCACAAGTCCTGGCTTTATCCTTTGCCTTTTCCTATTGGCTGCTGATGCATGGAAATGACTGCTAACCAGCAGTTCCAAAGTAGAATCACAGGTAGTCCCACATTAAAACTCTGGTGCAGCCAATGTATTTTTGCTCCATTGCCCCTTGAATCAATAGCCCTGAGTGTGTACTTGCTGTCACTGCACAGATAAACAAATTTGCTCAGTCCATAAGCCGCCGCTGCTGCCAATATTTTACTTGCCAGATTTGCAGCAGGCAGGCCGTCTTATCTGAGTCCTATAGTTGCTGGTGCAGCCAGGAGCAAAGCATTTATTTATTTTAAACACTCCCCTTCAGCATTTTTTCCAAGCATACAGCAGGTTACAAACATTTTATTTAACATTTACTTCTTTCTTTTCCTTTTGTTGGTGGGTGCTGAAAATACTGCTGCCCCGAGGCAGAACAAACCCTCATACATATTTATATGGGTCAGGCTCTGGCTCATCAATATTCATGAGCCCGACTGAAATCACCCTTGGATCTCTTTATTTTTAATAGCAGATGGCTGCTCGGGGCCCTATCCATGGTCACCAGGTCTCACTTAGCTACTGCGGATCCTGGGACAGAGGAACACCTCTCGGGGATGACTGCAAATTTGAAGTGGAAGTGGATCAAAGCGCCGCTCATGTCTGCGATCCCCACTGCCTTGAGGGCAGACATTCGAGTGAGAGAGATCATGGATTATACTTTCCGAGCCTCGAGGGCTGAATTCTTATTTGTGGTGGCTTGTACGGGCACCAGGGCAGAAACAGGACTAGGGGGACCAAAACAAAATGCAGGAACTATCAGGAGGTGCCTTGGAGAGCAGGAGCAGTGCAGAGCTACAGGCCTATGGAAGCCCCCATTTCGGTAGGGAGGGTTACATTTATTTCAAGTTTCTGTATCCATTTAATTGAATTCCTATTTAATATCCACTGAAATGTTTGTCCTTGTCAAGTCCTTCCCATAATTACCATTCTTGAGGGTTTCTAGAAAGAGGGGTTAAGCTCCTCTCCGTGAAAAGTGGAATCATTAATGGATTTATGCTTTTGTTGGCTCAGCAAGAGTTGAGTCCTTGTGGCCCACCAGCACATTCTGCTTTTCTTGTTCTTGCTTTCTTTTTCCATTTAACATTTATTGAAATGTTATTTTGACATTGAGGACAGATATACTTATATAAGATACCATATACATTAGATAATGTATCAAACTGAACCTATCCTCCTTGTTCTTGCTCTTAAGGGTGTGACTTTACCTTCATGATTAGCATGCTGTCAAATGAAATGTTCTTTGCCCTGCCCAGTGACACCCTTTCTGTGCTGGTTATGGAAGCACCAAGTTTGGTCGACAGTAAATCTGTTGACCACCTGCACAATGATGGCACAATACCAATGCAGGTATTGTGCCATACTCAGTGTTTTCTGTTGGGGGTCTGCCCCCGCACTTCGGACTTTAGGATTTTCAACTCCAGGTCAAAGTTGGTCTGGGGGCAGAAAACCAGGGAAAGTGAAACACGGCAGGACCATTACAGCAACTGTCGCTATAGTGGTCATTTCCATGTTTCATCATCGAGTGTCAGGCAAAGGGGCCACCTACTGGTTATTGGGCAAAGTAAGTGAAATAAACCAGAACTAGAAAAAAGCATGTTTTTGTTACAGAACAAACATAAGAGGATCTCTATGTTTATTGACAGTATTCTATTTTTAAAACTGTCCTGTTTTATATATCGATATGTGAAAGTTTAACAACGTGATAATATTGGTGTATCGTGTAATCCTAGCTTCCATTTAAAAACAAATTAAGTTCTTAGGCCTAACGATTCCCAAGTTAGCATTTTTACAGATGTTATCTTCCAAAAGATCTAACTTTTGAATTGTTTTTGCAAGAACCATAATTTAATATGAATAGAGCATATTGATACCGTTTCCATGTGCTGATCAGTTTTCTTTGTATTGATATCATATATTGGTAGCAAACATATATATCCATACAATGTTTTATACATTTAAAAGGTAGTCTCAAATATATATTTGTATACATCAATAGTGTAAATTTTATGCTATTCCATATATTGAGCAATTAATGTATGCAACTCAGCCAGCCACGATGCAACGCAGTAACTTGCAATAAATAACAGGTCACAAAATGCTGCATGACAAAAGGGCTTAATTGCCATTGAATTACATTGTTCCCAGCAGTATACTTACAGCATTTTGTGATGTCCTGCAGCGTTACTGCATTGCATCCTGGCTGGCACCACTGTAATTAGTGATGTGCGAAGTCAGGATACATTCTCAACTTTGCTTAGTTCTCCATAGTGAAGTGCATACTTTGCTAATATTCACAACAGCTATGCAAGGGTTGACTGAACTGTTTTTGTTGATTTTCTAAGTTCAAACACCTCCTCTAGTTATTGACACCTATTCCCACAGTATGTAGACAGCTGTGAATTATTTAAGTAGGCTGTCTAGTAAGGTTACCTGCAAAAGGGGGTATTGTTATTAAAAGATAAAGCTAATCTGTACTATATTTTAGTAACTCTAAGGCAGTGGAATACTATTTCAGATTTGTTCTGGGAAGATAAATTATTTTAAAAGGATAGTAGCATAGTGTTAAACAGAAGTATGTACTGCACTGCAAAATGGCAATGCTTGGAGTTCTCTGTTCAGGTGCATCCTGTCTGGATAAGGTAAAACCAGATGCAAAACCACACCCCAAACTCCGCATCTGGCTCCACCTTCTTTATGACTGGCGTATATCGCCCTCCTCCAAAGCCATTTGTAATGTTGGAATACACATTACTAGTGATAGGAAATAATTTTTATAATGTTATTTATTTGATTTATTTATTCAGTTATTTATTTTTATTCTTTGGCAACCAGGTTAACTCCATAACCCATTTTACAGGAGTGACCCAGGAGCACAGGAAGGTTAAGTGACTTGCTCAGGGTCACATAGTATGTAAGTAGAGGTTGTAGGAATCAAACTCGGGTCTGCTGGATGTGCCAAGCTCATCCACAGCTTATTGCTCAGCCCTCTGTTAAACACTCACCCATTTTCCTTTCCATGTCAGTCATGTATTCTGATGCTTTGACCAATTTTTGATAACTTAATTATCAATGCTTGTGGTACCCTTAATACTGCACTATGTTCCCCTTTACCTCAGCAGCTAGTGCTGTTTCTTTTCATATTTCTGAGACATTCAACAATTTCAGATACACTGTTCCACGCTGTTTATCTGAATGACCTGTAAACGTAGCTAATATCATGGAATGTTCAGATAATACAAAAATGAGAGCAAATGTGGTGACAAAGGCAATAAAAGTTAGATTATTAATTTAACAAAAATGGTCTGAAACAAAAGCAGAATATAGGACAAACAAAAAGAAACATAGAAGCATATAAAGATGTAAAGTTGTTTGCTGTCATAGCAGTAAAAGACCATACTTGAAATTCAGAGTGGAAAAGCTTAGGTTACTTTACTGCTAGTGATCTTTCAGAAAAGAGATGTAAGAACAAGGGGCACAATTTAAAGTTAGAGGGGGACAGCTCTGGGGTAATGTGAGGAAATTATTTTTCACGGAGAGAATGGTGGACACATGGAACTGCCTTCCTGGAGAGGTTGTGGAGTCTAAAACAGTGGGGGAATTCAAACATGCATGGGACAGACATAAGGCAATTATAGTGGGGGGTTGCAGGAAGTAGGCTGTTGGTTAACTAGAATCTGCAGCTTATCCAATAGGTAGGGAAATGGGCAGACTGGGTGGGCCAAGTGGTCCTTATCTGCCGCAAAGTCTATGTTTCTATGTTTCTATTTTAATGGCCATACTTTACACCTCTCAGACAGTCTGGTTTTACAAACAAACAAAGGCAGGTCTGAATGACTGTGACATCAGAACTTCTTTGTAACCTGGACACGTAATGCAACCAAGACAGTGAATGATTTGATACATCAGTTTTAAAGAGTACATGAGCAGTCAAAATGGCCCAAAAACTGGACTGCATTTAATCAAAACCAGATGACTGGGTAAGGACCCTAAAAACCAGATTATCCAGTCAAAAACGGATAGGTGGCAACCCTAATCCCACTCTGTCCGGACAGTGGGGAAGCTCTCTTGCCTTAGCTTAGGTACCCCACCTGCCCTCCAACGCTGCTGTGTTGTGGTCTGACAGAGAACTTGGGTTGTGCCAGAGCTCTAGGAAGGGCAGGGCTGCACATTCTTGGGCAGTGCAAGGGAAGGGGATGAAAAAACACAGGCACTGTGAAATAGTGCAGTGCTCTGGTCCTGGGGACAACATGTGCAGACTGTTTCACAGATGCAGAGGCAACTGTGACACAATCCAACATGTTGTTAGTTTGGAAAGGAGCCCTTCAGTGTTCGTAAAGGACTGCTGCAGGGCTTCACCCATCTGCAGCCCTAAAAAGGGGAGAAAATTATTAGAAGAACAAATGAGTTCTACAATTTGGAGGAACCAGTTACCATCAGTAATCAAAATAGGGCCAGGAAAAAAGAAGACCTCTCCATCCTTGAACCATTGCAGTACGAGAAGGAGGCTTCAACCCTCAATCTAAAAAGTTAAATAACAAAAATGGGTGCACTATAAAGGTCAGCAAAAAGCATAAAACAGTTTAGCTCCTCAGATGTCTCACCCTTACAAAAAACAAAGATAATGCCTGAGATGAGAAGAAATTAGGTTGTGGCTGCAGCAGGAGATACGCATGTGGACAGTATAAACTGAAGCTTGTCCACAGAAACTATTTCAAGGACCTTCTAAACTGTCCAGTCCATCTATAGGTGCAGACCTGTGTGTGGACTTTAGAATATTATTTCAGCGTCACAGAGCAGCAGACCTCTTAACAGGGAAACACGCAGAGCTGTCGCCTGGTCTTTATAGTCTCACCAGTCCAACAGAAAAGAGGTAGCGCATCAGAAGGCAAAAACTGCCATATAGTATAACTGCAAGTTCTGTCAACAGGAGCTCTGTCAGCTGGAGAACTGGCTACTGTCTACCCAGGGAACTCTCTCAGAAAAAAAGCCCTCTCCAAAACACTAGCCGGGAGAAAAGTAAAACCCGATGGTACAGCTAGCAGAAGCTCCTCAACAGATGCAGATCCCTCTTGAACCAACATGCTAAGTGGAGGAGGAATTTGTAAGCACACAAAAATGACAATCATTCATCACATACTTTAAAACTCCTTGACTCACCAGCAGGGCTACACATCCTCTTTAAATGCACGAACTAACTAACTAAATTAAAAACTGGGGGCTACACATCCTCATTAAATACATGAACTAACTAAACTAAAAACTGGGGGCTACACATCCTCATTAAATACATGAACTAACTAAACTAAAAACTGGGGCTACAAATTCAGGGTTCAACAAATCCCATAGCCCGACGTCCCGGCTACCAGATTGCAGTTAGGGACAAGCAGTTGCTGCAGAAGCGTTTGTCCATGGACAAGTACCGGTTTAAAAAAAAAAGACGTTTTGCTGCAGTGCCAGGTTACTCCACTAGGGAGTTCTCTGGCGATGTAGGAGCTCACAACTCTTGGGTCACGTCGTGACTCTACAAGGTGCTCGCTCACAAATGCGCTGGGAGCACGATCGCTGAGAAACGTGGAGCATGTCATAGCCGCGGAGGAGCCAATCATCAGACTGGTCCAACTGGTAGAGCGGAATCCAAGAACAGATCAGGCAGAGAATGGTGAGGGCCATCCATCGGCAGCGTGACTTGGCGAGTAATCGGTGGCGTAGCGCTCACTTCCTCAGCTCAGTCTAAGGAGAAAGGACATGCATGCTTCTCCAGGTTGGTGTGGACTGCGTTTTACTTTAGTCAGGCACTGGTGCAGAAATCGCTGTCTGACTGCTACACTTGCCGTTGCCATTAAAAAAACAACTAATTTTGAGCTGCAAAATAGGGGAGCAAGAGATCAGGGACAACAGTTGGGGACTAGGGAAGGGTGAGACTTGGTGAGCCAGGGAAGGAAAAGGGCAGAAGCGGGAGCCACCTGCATGAGTCAGGCTGGATTGCTGCCAACTTCCAGTGTGTCTGAGCTCAACTAAAATCTACCCCATAGGACAGAATGAAAAAAAAAAAAAAAAATCAGAAAGGGTTGGATGATCAGTAGTAAATAAAACAGTGGACTGACCGAACAGCAGCATTGAAGTAAAAGTAAAGGGGGAGAACTTGAAGAGCTGAGTGGTGAATTAGCTAGCACCAGAACAGAAGTGAGAGAGAAGGAAAGACCATATTAAAAGAAAGCAGACAAAAAGGAGGCTGGGGTACAATTATTTAAGAAGGGAGGAGAGGAAGGATTGAGAGATGAGTGGACAAAAAAACAGCCTAGTAGGAGTCAGCTAAGAGAGACTCAAAACAGAAGGGTCAGTGAAATCAGAAATCAATGAATAAGAAATCTGAGACTGATTGATGCCCTAAAAAAAGTAATAAGAGGCAAAAACCAAAAAAAAACAACAACAAACTTGCACTGCAGTGTACAGGATAACCGAACAACTTGGCTAAAGGATCCCAATAGAGTGAAAATCTTAGTTGAATAAAAACAGACTAGTAGGAGAAATAAACAGACAGGGGCTATGTTGCCCTAAATAAAATTAATAAAGGGGAAAAAAAACAAAGTGTTGCACTGCATAAGTACAGCATAACCATAATCATATCTGAAGAAAGTTGGCAAATAGGTCAAACTTCACTTTCTTTTATTAGACTCCTAAGAGACTGAACAAACACCAGCCAAGCAAGAAGAAATAAAAGTGTGAGGGGCTGGCGGGGCTTGCTTTTGTGGTGTAAGAAAAAATAGTAAAGAGCAAAACTGTTAGCACTGCTGCTCTGCTCTAGTACACCATAAAGTTGGCAAAGGAGGAACCCAAGGAGTGGGACATTTCATTCTTTAATTCTGGTGTGTGTGTGGACTGGCAGTGTGGCACCACTTGACTCAAACTTAAAATCACTCCACCTGTACTTAACAGTAACATTTAAACATACATCTTCATCTTTACTGTTTACTATAGCCTACATCTATGCAGTATTAATGATACAGCACCACAATTATTTACTTTGTTGCTATATAACTGTTTCCTTAAAATGCAGCCTTTCGACCATTGGACTACCACTTAAAATAGTGGGCTACCATTTTGGATAGGCCAGTTGTCCTGGACTACCACTGAATTTGAAATTTGTCGATCCCTGCTACACATCCTCATTAAATGCATGAACAAACTAACTAAACTAAAACCCAGGGCTACATATCCTTGTTAAATACATGAACTAAAAGACACTCAGTCCTGACTGAACCAGGAGCCCCATGGCCATCTAGTACCGGACAAGGAGCCACAACACACATGTCTTACCCTCTTGGGGGGAGAGAGAGGGGGAAGGTCACCAAGATGATTCAGAGGCAGCAAGAGAAGCCCTGTAGGTAAAGGCTTGAGGACTTCACAGGTACACAGTCAGGGCTTGCTATGGCATTTCATTTTTCTGCACCATTATGTTCAGCAGAATTCTTTCCTTTGTGCTATATGGTGAGCAAACATTTGGTAGCACCAAGCAGTTTAAAAAAGAAATTTAAGAAAAGCTATATTTTTGGCTCCAGTGGTGAATGGCAGAGTGAGCCCTGACACTGGAGAATGGGAGGGAGAGGGGTGAGATGATAGAAACATGCAAGTTTCTACATGGAGTAGATGGTAGGCAGCAGGGAGTTGTACACAGTTACCTTGTTTATGTGCACCTTTTATCCAGTTGTAACTCTGTTCTGTGATCTGTGAATGTGGACCGGACTGCAGCACTCTTCAATCTACAGGTGTGCTCAGTTAGGTCCATAGTTCGCTCCAGTTTACATGAGCTTCTGACTTTCCTATCGGAGTCGGATGGAAGCTTAATGCATGTGCTGGATTGCTGTTTACTGTTGCAAGGAGTCAGTGGTGTTACGGCCAGAGATGTTCCCTACTACTGTCGGCTAAACATTTGGTCCCGCTGCTGGCTGCAATCATATATGATGCTAGTGAAATCGAACTGCAGCTAACATTACATTTTATGCAGAATCAAAGGCAGTCATTTCAGAGGCAGCTTGTGAATGCGAGTCATGCATAAATGCAGACATATTTCAAGAGCCAATTGTGGCAACTGTATTTTACAAGCTCTATCAAACAAGTTAACCGCTCTTGCTAGGTTAAACAAAGATGCAGAGTTTGGTGGGATAACATTGTTGAGAATCACTTTAATGACAGTGATTGGCTTGAGAATTTTCAGATGTCATGCCATTCATTTGACGAGCTGTGTGCTGATGTCAGTGTATTTATGAGCCTTGATGTTACATGTGTAAGGGAACCAGTGCCTCTTTGGAAGCCCATGGCAATGGTTCTTCATAAACTGGCTAGTTGTGCTGAATATAGGGTTGTTGCTAATCAGTTTTGCGTCTACAGAAGTACAGTGTGCACGTTTACATGCTTGTTCTGCCATGGGTTTGCTAAGTCTATAGCTCCAAGTCTAATTCAAATGCCTAGTGAGGAAGAGGCAGCAAATATTGCAGGTAGTTCCAGGATTATTGCAGACTTCCTCAGGTAATGGGATGTATTGATGGTACGCATATCCAGTTTTGGCCCCCAAGAATGGATATCGGGACTTCGTTAATAGGGAGGATGATAGCCATCATATGTGCTGCAGGCTATTGTTGATGATCATTAGTGGTAAGTACTTGGGGTGGTGATGTGTGGATCGGGGATTGTAGGGAGTAGGACAGAGCACCTGTAATGGGTGCTTTCCTTTCCCATGGCTTTATCTCAGTTGTTCCTCCCCTGTCTGCATTCACCCCTTAGTTCAACTGGTCCTCCAGTGGAAGTCCCACCGTCTCCGTTTGTGGATGGCGGGCAACAACGACACACAACCTATGATCATCATGAGTGTGTGTATCTCAACAAGTGTGATTACGTACATACAAACATATGAATGTGCCAGCAGAAAAGACCACCCGGTCTATCTAAGTCTGCTCAAGTGTGCAGCCAACACCCCTAGTTTGCAGCTGCCCCACCCCCTCCCCTTTGTCATCCCACTGCCACCCCCACCCTCACTCTCCCTGTTCCCTGTCCCATGCCCTTTTGAAGCTGTTCACAGATTTACATGATGCCACCCATTCTGGTAGGGCATTCCATTTTGCTGCTACTTCTCTGTGAAATGGTGTCCCTCATTTCCTTCCTTAAATCTTCCCCTCTATTCTTAGCCCGTGCCCCTAGTGACTCTCCTCCTCCTTAACTTAAAGACCCCATCTTCCTCATCCTTATTGATTCCCTCAGATACTTGAATGTCTCTGTCATGCCCCTCCTGTCTTTTCTATCCTCCAGGGTGTACATATTCAGGTCTTCCAGCCTGCTGTCATAGTCTCCCTCCATTCCACATATCATCTTTGTTGCCCTCTCTGCACCTCTCCAGTAGCCCAATATTGCGGTAGGTTTGGCCTCCAAAACTGCACACAATACTCTAAGTGTGGCCTTACCAGCCGAACTGTAGAGGGGCAAGATCACCTCTCTTTACCTGGACGAAACCACCCTCGCTATGCACCCCAGCATTTTGTTCACTTTTGCAGCCACTCTTCTGCACTGGGCAGTGTTGTTCATGGTCCCTGTTATCATTACTCCTAGGTCCTTCTCCTCCTCAGTGATCCCCAGCTTAACTCCCCCAGCCAGTATTCTTTCCTTGGGTTCTTCACCCCAAAGTGCATAACCTTACACTTCTTTGCATTGAACCCCAGTTGCCACCTCTCTGACCACTCCTCTAGTTTGTGTAGGTCCCCCTGCGGCTGCTTCCATCCCTTCTCTCCATCCACCAGTTCTCCGATTTTGGTGTCATCAGCGATCAGACTTACCTTGCTCACCACCCCATGTTTAATGTCTGATATGAAGAGCCCAAACAATACTGGGCCCAACACAGATCCCTGTGGCACCCCACTCATCACCGGCCTTGGAGTTGAGAGCTCCTCTCTCACCACCACCCATTGCAGCCTGCCACTCAGCCAGCTTATAATCCAGTTCATCATTTTTGCCCTTACCCCTACACCAGTTAGCTTCTCCCCAAGACACCCATGAGGCTATGCAATCAAAGGCCTTGCTGAAGTAACTGATTTCTCCTGGCTCCCAGAACATCGATATCAAACCACACCGTTTGGTGATCACTGTCGGCTAGTGGGTCCTCTAGCTTTATTTCCCTCACCTCCCCATTCAACAATACCAGATCTAAAGTGTTCTTTAGCCTGGTAGGTACAGTAACCAACTGTGTCAGAGACCCTCCTGGGTGGCATCCAGGGCATTTCTCCCTAGCACTGGAGGTGACTGGAATGCTCCAGTCAACCCCGGCAAGTTGAATCCCCATGATGACCACCTTCCCTTTCGGCATACCTTTGATTTGTCCCACTAACTCCCCTGTCAAGCTCCTCAGACTGGGACCGGCGCCTGCAGACCACTCCAAACCTCAATTTCCTACCCTTGAGTCTAGGAGCTGCAGCCAGATTGCCTCTGTTCTCCTTTCTTCTCCCATGTGCATTTGATCCCGTCCCTCACATAGACCCCCCCACAGTTCTTTCTGTAAAATTTGTATCCTGGGATTGCCAGATCCCAGTCCTGGTGCTCAGTTGCCCACATTTCTGTGACAGTTGCAATATCCACCCTCCATACTGCTAGGAGTGCCTGTAGCTCAGCTGATTTGTTACCTAAGCTTCTTGCATTCAATGAGACCACCCTCCATAATGCCTCCTTCCCTTCACTAGCCTCCATCTCCTCCCTTCTACTCCCTCCTTTTTTGGCCACCCCGAGTCCTTCCCTGCTAGCCTGGGGGGGTAGGCTGTGACTCCACTCTATCAGATCCCTGCCTACCTGCTGTCCACTTGCCACCCCCATCTAGTTTAAATCCATCCTTGTCGCAATATACCTCTCCAGTCCTTGCTTTAATACCTCCTTCCCCTCCACACTCAGGTGTAGCCTATCCCTTGCAAACAGATTGTTATTATCCCAGGTACTGCCCCAGCTGCCCACAACCCCATACCCCTTAGTTCGACACCATTCTACCAACCGTGTGTTCAACTTTTTAATCCTCACCTTTCTCACTGTGCTTGCGCAGGGTACTGGGAGCACTTCGGAGAAGGCCACAGATTCCCCAGTCTCCTCGCACAACCTTCTCACTTCCTTAGTCCTCTCCCTTGTTACCTCCACCATTTTCCTCCAGTAGGTCATTTGTCCCCACATGTACCACAACGTGCCGTTTCCTCCTACCTCTCTTTATGCACATTAGGCCTGTTCTGCCAAGTCTGCCTTTAATCCTGGTATGGACTCCACCCATATCCGACTTGTACTTGTCCACTACTTTGTAGATTATACACTGAAAAATACACAATTGAAATAACTTGAAAAGTTAAATGAAAATAAATGTTGATTGAGAAATTTGTCTCCGATGCTCATGTGTGTATTACTGAAGATGAAGTTATGAAAAATAGTAAGGACTGGTGACTGTATGAGGTTGTCGGAGTTGTAATTTCCTATTAAGATGGAATATGACTAGATGGAGGTGAAATTGGTGTGTGTGTTGGGGTGGGGCTATATAGGTGGATGGAGGAAGGGACATAGAAATATAGTCAGTGGTACACTGAATTAAAGGGTATGTAGTGCAACAAAACATTTGGATAAGGCTGGAGATGGTGGATGGAGTTGTTATTACCTAGTACTCTATGCACTTGGGATTGAGATGTGTATGTAAGGGAGCAATGAATAGCTGAGACTTTGTGGAGTGTATCCCAGGTATGACAGCAGAGAGAGAGAAAGGCAGTTCATTCTTAAATGTGTGCTGAAGGGTTGAGATAAAACTAATATTGTGGTGCATCTTGGTTCAACTACCTTCAAGGAAGTACAGTGTATGAAGTACAAGTTAGGTTCAAGGAAATAGGACGAATATGCAATCAGCTGTCCAGTTCGGCTACTTTCTAATAATTACTCCTGGTATATTGGGCAAGCACCGCTAGAAAGGAAAGAAAAGAGGAGTTCAATATGTGACTTAGGTGGTGGTGTGTGAAAATGGGGTACAGGGTAGCATGTGAATGAGGTGAGACATGGAATTACACGTGTTCTCTGTCAAGGGTAGCTTCATTTCATTTTCAAAAGTACAAGGACATTGAATCAATTTCAGGAAATTTACATTTTATTTTTTTACATTATGGAACAAAGAGGGGAAGCGAGAGCCCAGAAAACATACTGTTACTGCTCCAAATCTCATATAACCACATAAACATATACTTGGATGGTTGTTAAGGACCACTTGACCCACCTAGTCTGCCCATTTTCCTAGCTATTGGATAAGCTGCAGATCCTACTTTACCAACAGCCTTATTCTCCTACCCCCGCTACAATTGTCTTATGGCTGTCCCATGCATTTATGAATTCCACCACTGTTTCTGACTTACGACCTTATCAGGAGGACCATACCATGCATCCACTATCCTCTCCATGAAAAAATACATGTTGCTCCTCAGCCGTTTCTCCTCTATCTTTAAACTGTTTCCCCGTGTCCTTGTACACCTCTTTTTCTGCAAGATGCTTTCATCCTGGATTTTGTTGATTCTTTAATTTACTTGAATGCTTATATCAGGCCCATGTCTCTCTCTCTCTCTCTTTTCCTGAGGGTATGTACTGTATATTCCAATTTTTATTTTTTATTTTTCTCCCATCTCTTGATTGGTATCTCCTTGGGCCACTTATGCCCTCACTGCCACCCTGACTTGATGGAGTCACCATAACCACACACGCCTCCACCCGTAACTGGCTGTAATAATTTGCTGGACTGGCCTCCGTCCTATGCTGGAAAAGCACAGGTGTTGCTGGGCAGTGCATTATTTATTTGCTCAGTCACTGCTGAGGTGGTATTTGGACTGCCCATGTGTCCCATGGCAGCGTGAGATGGCAGCCATCTCTGGTCGTCCACAGAGCTCTTTTCCCATTTTCTCCCTGTGGGCATGATGTGCCAGTAATGTCAAGGCATCCAACGCTCATCACTTCAGTGGTCAGCTGGACCAGCACATTGCCGTACTCACTGGCCTCCACCAGGAGTCAGTAAGCACTGGGTCACCTCCCAACCTCTCCCTGAGAGAAGACGAGCAGTCATGAGGTGCTCGAGCCTTCTCCCCATCCTGCCTCCAGCATCCTGTCGCTGTTCCTGGAACATGGGTCACCAGCATCCCAATGGACATGCTACTGCCGTCAATGGGCTGGCTGCTTTAAGCTTCTTTTACTTATTAACATATTAAGAAGCCAGTAGAAGAAGCCCATTTGGTCAATCAAGTCTACTCATATTGGAGGGTCCACAGCTTGCGCTAATGTCTCTATCCTCATTCACCTCTCATCCCATCCTCCCTACCCATGATCCTTATCTTCCCCTATGCCTATCCAGCCTCTCTTAAGCTGCCCACTGTCTCCAACAAGATGACCTCTTCTGGAAGTGCATTCCAAGTGTCCACCACCCTCTCTGTGACAAAGTGCTTCCTGGCCTCCATCCTAAACCTCCCACCTTCCAGCTTAAGACTGTGCCCCCTCGTGTTATGGTTGCCACTCAGCTGAAAGAGACTCTCCTATTAAGCTTTGTTTATCCCTTTCAAGTACATGAAGATCCCAGTCATGTCCTCTCACTCTGTTCTGTCTCCCATGGAGTACATGTTCATTGCCATAAACTTCTCCTCATATACCTTACCCTACTCACCCTATAACATATTTGTAGCCCTCCTCTGGACCTTTTCCAGCAGATTAATGTCATTGTTGACATGTGGGCACTGGTGCTGAACTCAATACTCTAGATGTGGCCTTACCATTGATCTGGGATTCTTGACTCCAGTATGAAAAACTTTGTATTTCTTGGCATTGAAGCCACGCTGTCAGATCGTATGCCATCTGTCCAGCTTCTCCAGAGCTTCTTGTAGGCCCTGTTTCCCTTCAGGTGCGTACATTCTCCCACAGAGCTTGGTGTTATTCACGGATATGCTCAATTTGCCCTTAATGCCCTTACCAATGTCATTGATGAAGACATTGAACAACAATGGCTACAGCACCAAGTCCTGCGGCACCCCATTTGGTTAACTCTCTAATGCCATATAACTCTCCTCCCCACAACCACCCTCTTGGTTATGTCCCTCAGCCAGATTTCCACCCATCTGGCCATCTTTTTCCCAATGTAGTGATACATCAACTTCCTGATCAACCTTTTGTGGGCTTTTGTGGACTACAGTTGCTTGCTGTCTTAAAAAATATGATGTGATGGCCACTGTTGCCCATGATGGCATTGCAAGCCTTGAAAGTTGTTTTAAAGATGACAGTCGGTCATATCGTTAGAAAATATATATGCAATATAGTAATGTTGAAGGGATATTGGCAACCAGTTTTGAATCATTTTATTTTTAGGTGAAACCCCACACCATTCTATGAAATTCATTGATGTTGCTGTTTTACTTGCTGCCTTTCTAAGAGGATGTGAAATACATGATGATGGTGTAGTAATAATAGTTTTTTGTATTCTAATCCTTGATCACCTCTTATTGATACTTCCTGAACAATAGCAGCATCACTAAACAGTACAGTCACTCACGATGCAATAGTTTCATTTCCTAATGCATTGTGAGTGGATGGACTGTGTTTGGAGCATTCTCAGATCCAGTGAAGAAACCATGGCAGGAGATCATAGATTGTTACCAAACACATATTTTCGTGGTGAGACCAGCATGGTTGGAAGTCTGTATCTGACTTTAAATCAGAAAAAACCTGATCCAGACTGCCAGCTACATCAGCATTCTATATTTTTTCAAAACTGTGATGGTTGTTTTCATCGATAACTCTAATAATGCGCTCCACTAAATGCCAGTCATAAGTAGTGCTACACTGAAGTATTAAAATACAAAAAGCATCCAGTAATAGGAGCACCCACAAACAGCTATTGATATTAATGAAAGATGCTTTCAATAATGCGTTCAAAAAGTTGTTAGCCAGAGTTGTTTGTAATAAACGTTACATCTTAGTTTATTCATATTCAACAGAATGGTATAAACATTTAAGACAGCATCAAAAATCTCTGGCAAATGCTTTCTTAAAGGCATTTTATAATTATTGCTAGTCGTTGGTTAGTGCTCCTATTACTGTTTGATTTTAAAGCAATAATGCATGATCAGGTGTTATGTTAATTGTATGTTAATCACCCTATTGGGTTGCAGTGTTGCCTGACGTGTTGCCGAGTTCACTTACCCTATAGGGTGATTTACTAACCATTAACATAACCCCTGGGATTGCCTTAAAGGAAAACACTGGAAAGACACAGCTTTCCTCAGATATTACAGAAGATCTCAATTAGTGTTATCAGACAGTAACAACTTTTTCACTGATTTAAAACAGCTACCCTTGACTTCTGCTTTCTGTTGTTGGCAGCCTCCATCTCATGAATTTCAGTAAGCTTCCTGAGCTCACTTTATGATAATTTACTTTTTATTTATTTGCGTTTTTGGTAAGCAGGTAAGTGCACTGATCCAGAGGACCATTTTCAGTCATGACCTGGGCCACAGGGTGGTGATACAATGAGAACATCAGTGGACAACAATGTACATTATGGTAATCAGTCAAGTGTAAACAGTTATGAACAGTAAAAAAGAAACAGACATAAAAATTACTTGTATACAAGTTTGGCAGTTAGAAAGAAAGAATACAGGCAGAAAGTACAGAGGAGAAAGTAGTTAAGCATTTGTACTCAAAATACGTTATGGTACTCAATAGATTAGGCATTTGCACACAGTGTACATTATGGTACTCAGTCAGTTTACATTATAGTAATCAGTCAACTGCAAACAGTTTTGGACAGGGGAGAAAAACAGGCATAAATCACATATAGTGTACAGGCATTAGCAGATCAAAGAAACGGAGAAACACAGGCAGAACAGGCAGAGGAGAAAAGTAATAAAGCATTTGCGCAAGCTAGATCAGGGGCAGTTGAAAAATCAGCAGACACACTGACAATTTGTCTAGGGTAGACTTGCTTTTAGTCCTGGCATAATATACCTGTTTGACCTCTGCTATTGGTTGGCAGGACATATTAGCATACAGTGAGTTCTGGAAGCTCACTGCTGCTCATGAACTGGTGGCTGCCAGCAATAGAAAGTGAAAGGTGAAGGCCACTGTTTAAATCACTAAAAAGCAATTAGAGAGAATTAAAAAAACAAAACATAAGTGTCTGAAAGCACTAATCAATGATTTTATAGCACCTCGGTAAAGCTGTGCCCTCTTCCTGTGTTACCCTTTAATGCCATTATGAAAAACAACAACTTTTTTTAAACAATGTTAAACCTTGGTCAGCAAAGATATTAATCTCAACATGTATGTTAATAGAACAGTAACATAAGGCTGATAGAATGCTTACAGCCAATCAGAAGCTCCATGTTTCAGACACGTTTTATAATTGTGGTTATTTTCGTGCAGTCACCTCACAAACCCAGACTCTAGCAGAAATGTTCCATGTCTTCACACACTAATGCACGAGTTGAATTAAGTGGTTAACAAAATATGGCAAGGTGCCACCATGTAATGCTCTCACTGGCCTCTATCCACATCTGGAACACCAAAACACAAATTTTGAGGCAGGGATCTTTCTAGCTACTTCTTGCAGCATAGGATATGGGGGTGGGGTGGCAGGGTGGTTAAATCAAATGAAAATTGCTTGTTTATACATTAGGGTTAGTGTTATCAAAGACCCTTGAAGCTTTCAGTGAGCTGACATTAACATCTGAGTTGAGCTCCTGCCTTGTTCATTCCATAGTGCAGAAAAATTCATTACCAAAAAAATTAAATAAACAGACATAAATTTATATGTAGTAAATATATGTGAGTGCTGTTGCAGGGGCCCCTGTCAGTTGAGGTTACTAGGCTATTCATTATGTTGACTGTGCCTTAATCAGGACCTGTCAGTAAAGGTTAATCATATGATGTGGTATATGTACATGGGTGTTACCTCTTGAAAAGAAGAGGTCCTGTCTAGGAACATGAGAGATTCAAGATGGTCAGTTTGATGTTTTCACCAATTCTACATCAATATTTAACCAACACTATTACACTATTTGTATATACAATTATAAAAAGGGTCTTAGAAATCCTGCAGTCTGATTGGCTATTAGGATTCCAACAGCCTTATATTAATCCTTGTTACACTGTCATGTATAGACTGATTACTATGGCACATGGATTCTCCCTGTCAGCATTCCATCCACTAGCACTGCTGAATGACTGGAATGATGCATTCTGATTTTGAACCAGCATTCTTAAACTGTTGGTGGACAAACTATTTTATTAAAAACTCCCTCTAAATGGGGAAAACAATCAAAAAGTATACTTTCAACACTTTTTTCTTTTGGAATAATTTTTTTATAATAGTAATAAGGCTCTCCCAGGAGTTAGATTAACAGTCAGTTAATTACCCCCTAAGGGCAATATGGCACTTGGCTGCACCTTGTTCCACATTACACCCCTAGGGGGTGATTAACAGGCTGTTAATCTAAGTCCTGGTCATGCCTTTTTGCTTAATTCATCACCATGTATAGTATGTGTATCACAATATTTGGTTTTGGAATTTTTATATTGCAACATTAATAGTTCACTATCTGTATCTATTACAGTTTCCAGAATGTTAATTGCAGCATGCCTGGTAGTGCCCATGACACCAATGTTCTCTGCAATTCATCTGCATTCAAGGAAGTTAATAGGCTACCCAAGCATCCTGTCAATATTGGCAGACCAATACCTTTGTTCATTATTGGAGATCCTGCCTATCCTCTGTTACCATGGTTAATTAAGGGTTACAGTGGAGTGGGTAACCAGACTCCAGAGAAGGAGTCATTTAATGTATATCACAGCATGTGCAGGATAACGGTCGAACATGCATTCGGCCGATTGAAAGGATGCTGGTGGACACTACTAAAGCGTTCAGATTATGACTACACATTTGCACCATATGTCATTGTCGCCATTGTGTTCTGCACAACTTCTGTGAACGTAAGAAAACTAGTCCATACAAGATGGTTAGAACATGTAATTCATAATGAAAAAGTATTTCCACCATCCACTGCTCCAGTCTCTCAACACTGTGAGAGTGATGCTGTAGTCATCAGGGATCATCTTATGCACTATATGGCTACCAATTTCCCTTTCAGAAAGTCTTCATTATTGAAGTAATGTTATTGAAAAAACAGAATGGTAGTAATACATATAAGTATGGCAGATGTCATAAACAATGTACATTTTTTTTGTGTGTGCTGTCACTTATGATTACTTGAACTTACGTAGAACTTATTTATTACATGTATTCATAAATACATAGAAATGTGACAGCACAGAAGGTTTACCAGGCCCACCTAGTCTGTCCACCTTGCATAGTTATCTTCTAAGACATGTGATTACTTTAAGTAGTTGTCATATTAAGATTGAGTAATGCTTATTTGCATCTAATGATTATCATTTCTCAGCACAGCTGTCTAAATAAAAATCATAATCCTTTCATCTGTTTAAGTTTTACAACAGTTAATTTAGTGCATAAAGTCATACATTTAATAGTTACACTACGCAATTTACTAATCGAAAGTATGGAAACTAGTGTGAGACATAAATGGTAACATTTGTTGAATTCATTAAAACATGATTAATTCATGTTACTGTACGCACTAACAAATGTAATACTGATACTGTATGTAAGTTTGTAAGTTTCATACAAATGTGTTTCTATGTAAAGATGTTGCAGAATTTACCTTAAATAAACCTTACCATTGTTATTTGTGCAAAATGTTACTACTGTTTTACTGTGTGGACAGTTTCTATTAACCCTGATTTCTGATAATCCCATTGTTATGACATTAGTATGCTGTAAATGTTGAGTAACTATATCATAATGATGGGATTACATAACAAAATGCACAACTTGTCGAAATTCTTGTAAAAGAAAGGCGATCTGCTGCTTCGGTCATTCGTTCAAAAACCAAACATTCCATTCAGACACTAACATTTTTTGCATCACTGGCTAGTTTTTCCATACACTATAAAATAAAATGCCAGAGTAACTGCCAACCACGGACGTGATCACCACTCGTGGTTCCGATTACAATTCTCCTGGCGACTGCTTGAAATGATTACATTGTGGATAATCATTGTTGCTCTGGCGCTATCCTCTATAAATTTACTTAATACCTGTAAGAAACAGTATTATCATTTAAAATGTATAAAGAAATAACATATTACTTTTGATATTGCAGATTATTGCGATAGGTGTCATTTAAAAAAAAATTGCTGACCAGCCAAGGAGTGCAACATGACATTTTAATTGAGTGCTCACATCGAACATTTAGCAAATTGTTATAAAATTAATTACATTTTTACATCACATTACTGGATACCCAAACTTCCTACCATATCATCCCTGACGGCCCTCACCATTCTCAGACAGACAGCCTAAACCACCACCCACACAGTCTATATAGGTAAAATTTAAAATCTGAAACACACATAATTTATTATTTTATGCTGTAACTAATCATAGAAATCAGTTTTTGCATAATTATTGTACAATGTTAACACCAAAAATGAGAAAAATCTTTATGTGCCTGTAATTATGGCCGACAGTTATATCTATGTATAAAGTGTGACCTAAACAAATGTTAATTAACCATTTGATTAGACACACCACAACGTTTTACTTCATATTACAAATTAAGTCAAACAATTATGAAGACATGTTTTGCAAATTCTATTCGGCATACGATATCTATCCTGTATTAAATTAACTTCTCCCCCTACCTCTCCAGTCATTCTGTGGTGTATTCAAATTGTACTGAACAGGATTCAGTGTTGCATAACTTTTTGGGGTGCCAGATTCTGGCAGCTGATACGGTGTGCTTTGGCTAGTATTGCTGCTGGTGCTGGCCACTAAACTAGATAAGTCCTTCACAGCCTGACTAATATTTTGGCCACTTTCCTTAAGAAAGAAAGTTAGCAATTTTTCCTCCCATTGTTGCCTTGCTTTACGCTCCTCCTCCATCCAATTATGGCTCCTCTCTTCCAGTTGTGTAAGAAAATTATGGTGTTCTTTGGACCATTAAGATAGTGCTGATGCTATTCTACCGGCGATCCCACATGGTCTTTTAGGCCTTGGTTGACGTTCTGTGGAGCAACCTGTATACACTGAAAACACAGCATCTTAAACCAATTACATAATAAATATTTACATGAAAATTAATCTAGAATATGAAAATGTGAACATAAGAAAACTCCAGCAGAAGTAGGCCTATGTTCTTTTGAGTCTGCTCATGTGCAGCTAGCCCCTAGACTTGTAGCTGCCCCACCTTCCACACCCTTATTCATCATAATACTTCCCTCACTCAATCTCAACCACTGTTAAAGCCACCCACTGTTCTACAGGACACCACCCCCTCAGACAAGCATTCCACTTGTCCACTACCCTTTCCATGAAGAAATGCCTCCTGATTACCATCCTGAATCTTCCACACTCGAACCTCAACTGATGCCCTCTCATATCCCTCTCTCCTCTAAGCTGGAAAATCCCTTCAATGTTAACCTTATTTATCCCTTTGAGGCATTTTAATGTTTGGATCATATCCACCCTATCCCTCATTTCCTTCAGGGAGTTCATGTTCATCTCTGCTAATCTATCTGCATGGGACTTCCCCTTACATCACTGAATCATCTTTGTCACCCTACACTGCACCCCCTCCAACAACTTGATGTCCTTCTTCATGAACATGTGCCAGTGTGGCAAGCAGTACTCCAGGTGATGTCTGACCAGAGACCTATACAGGAGAAGGATCACCTCCTTATCCCTGGAGGAGATTCCCCTCACTATACACCCTAGCATCCTAATGGCCTTTGCCGCCATCTACCTGCACTGAGCTGAGTTGTGCATACTGTCCGTTATAATCACTCACATATCCTTTTCTTCTACAATATTGTCCAGCTGAGCCCCTCCCAGCTGATAGCTCATCCCCTGGCTCCTATCTCCAAAGTGCAGTACTTTGCACTTCTTGGCATTGAACCCCAGCTGCCAAGTTACTGACCACTTCTGCAATTTTTTCAGGTCCTCTTGCGGCCCCCTCCAGCCTTTGATGTCATCAACCACATCTCCCATCTGTGTATCATCCATGAAGAGACTGATCCTACTCTGGCCCCTTGTGAGATATTGGCTATGAATATCCCAATCAGCCAGTTGGTGAGCAACTTTATCATCTTTGTTCCTGCCCTATGTATTCCAGTCCTTCCCCCCTCCCCAGCTTCCCATGTGGCACAGAAAAAAAGGCATTGCTGAAGTCAAGATACAGGACATCCACCATGTATCCCTTGTCCAGTTCAATGGTCACCCAGTTATAATAGTCAATTAGATTCATTTGGCATTATCTGCTGGAGACAAAACCATGTTGATGACCATCATGGAGACCACTGACTTCCAATAAGGTCACCAGCTGCTCCTTTAGGATTGTCTACATAAGCCTTCCCACAATTAATGTGAGGACCACTGGCCTGTAGTTGCCTGGTTCATCACTGGGGCCACTTTTGTGGATGGGCACCACATGGACCATCCTCTCTGAATCTCTGGCAGCCATGTAAACAGAAGGACACAAATCAATGGTGGTTCCACATGACTGGAAGAGGGCATTTATAAAAAAACAAAACAAAAAAACACATCAGTAGGGGGAAGACAGGGAACTAGGCAGAGGAACCACTAGCAGACAACAGGAGGTTTTAATACAGATGCATTTTTCTTGGGGGGGTGTTACAGAGGACTTCAGTATTAGTTAAGCAATAATGTATCCGAAATTGCCAACTAAATGGTGGGGTGTATTGCAAGGGGCATTACCTCCAGAAGAAGGAAGGTTATTCTACCAATATACAGATCGTTGGTTGTACCCTACCTGGAATACTGCATGCAGTATTGGCACCTGTACCTACAAAAGGACATTAGAATGCTGGTGTGGGTATAGCTTAGGACATCAAATATGATTCAGGACATGGGGGAATTACCATATGAGGTCAGACTAAGAGAGTTAAACATGTACACACTGGAAGAGTGGAAGGACAAGGGGGGACATGATTGAGACCTTCAAATACATAAAGGGGATAATCAAAACAGACAGAGTGTCTATTCAGGAGGAGTTTGGGGAGAGACACTAGGGGCCATGACATGGGATTGGAGGGAGGATAGATTAAGAAGGGAGGTGAGGAGGCATTTCTTTATGGTGAGGGTGGTGGCAAAGTGGAACACGCTAGCGGCTGAGGTGGCGGCATGTAAGACAGTGGAATGCTTCAAGAAGGGTGGGACTGGGCAAAGGGGAGGGTAAAGGGAGGAAGAGAAGAGGGTGGGACAGCTGCTGAATAGTGAGCTAGCTGCAGTCTCAAACATCCTATATAGACCAGGATGACCTTTTTCTGCTGTCAACTTTTGTATGTTTGTATGTAACATATGTCATATGGAGGAAATATGGACAGTTGTCCATTCAGAGGTAATTTACAGCAGTAAGATCATGTCACAGTAATCTGATTGATTTATTCAGTATAGATTGGGAGGGGATTAATGTTAGTCATCAAGGAAGAAGGGACATGTTGGATATAATTACAGAAGTAATAAAACCTCAGAAGATGCAATTACACTCTCTGACAACTCCAACATCCAACTACAAGACACCAAATCCCGAACACAAAATCAGGTCACACGTGTGTCTGAAGGGCTGGCATACAGCACCTCATCTCTCATCACATTTTGGCAGCAAACAGATGTTAAAACTAATTAGCCTTAGTTTAGTACCTGCTTCTTCATTATTGACATTTGTACGCATATTCGTAGTGTTATCCATTTGTGACAATGATGCCTGCTCATCATCCTCTTCAATTACATCAGGACCTTGAGAAACATACAAGTACAATTAAATGTACTGATAGCCATTTTAAAAAATGTACATGTGCAGACACTGTAACTTGAAGTTAACAGTACTCAACTTATAAGATATAAGAGATATGTGATGGCTGTATGTTGAATACAACATTATCGACCCAAGATGTCACCAGATGAATAACTATATAAATACTTCTACTTCCTGCTACACCAGTGGCAACCAGTCATGAATGTGTCATCAACACCCCCCCACATCATACACTGTGTACACACAACTGTCACACCGTACAACCAGCTACATGACCAGGCACCAACGGTACTGTCAGGGATATCACACCGAATGGTGGACAAGATATTTTTAAGCAATAAGTCACAACAGGGTGTGGGTTATTGGGGATTTACCCATGCCTTGTGTGGTGTGTTACAAGGTGCAGCCAAATGACTTAACCACACAAGATGAGTAAGTCACCCAATAACTCACATCCTGGAGTGCTGTATTGCAATTATACAGTGGATCCATGTGTAAAATGCATTTTAAATGTGCTTAATTATACAATGGTGTGTGGAAATCCTGTAACCTTATTGACAAAACCAGACCAAGGAGTTTAAGTAAGTAGGAGTTTACAGTTGACCAGGTTGAAGGCCTTAGTAAGGTTAATATATATAGCCCATGAGGTCATTAAGGGCCCTGCGAACATAGTTGGAGTATTCATGGTGCCATGTCGGTGCTGTGTAGCTTCCAGAAGCCATGCTGCTATGTATACTGGACACTGTATTTTTGAGGTATGTGACAAGTTGTTCAATGTTTGTTTCTATTTCATTTACAGCAACTGACATTTTGGTATTATGGGTTTGGTAATGCTACTGTCGTACACACATACTATTCCACTTTTCAAAAAGAGAAATGCATATAACAAAAGACACTTTGGCAACCGGGCACCTTCTGTACACCAACTTACGTTTTGCAGTACAGTATGTGCCGCTTGTAACGGACTGATTTGACATGTAGTCATTTGTCCATTGCAAGTGGCATCTGGTACATGGGTAATGCCAAAATAAAAAAACAGCAATGCGAACATAGACGGGTCTCACTACACAATGGAACTTGGCTCTGAAAACATAACAGCAGACAGTAGTTTAGTAGTGAATTCCATCTTCTTGACTCTGTTTTGCTGTTTGGCAAAAAATTCTGCAACTTTATTACGCTTTTAATATTAAAAACCAGAAAACAACCAACAAAAAAGAAAACAAAATACTAAGTGCTGTTTGCTGCCATGCTGTACTTATCTACTGCTCCATGGGGTGCTGGTCTACTGCTCCATGCCTTGTTTAATGTAATCCACCATTGTTGTTTGGTGGCGCTTCATACCAATGGCGTAGCGATACCAGATGGACTCAATGTTTGCCACCTGATCCCATTGAGAGACAATATCATTCCTCTGTTCGGCCTTATGGAGAGTTAGGAGAGCCTTCCTTATGTCCGCCCGTGTTACTGGAACCTCATCTTTCTGGTTCTCTTCATGGGCCATCTCCTTCTCATCATCTCTGGTTTCCTGGGATCCTGAAACAGCTTCCACGACGTCATCAACTTTGGTAGGTGGGGGATCATTTCCCAACATACAGAGCTCGTTCACAATTTCTTGGGCAGATCACTAGCATCGGGAAACAGTCAGCCAGATAAAGACAGAGGAACAGTTGAACAGCTGAGTGAGCTGATTAGGCAGGTAATTCGGGATTAGAGATGATTAGGAGGTGACATTGTCACCTGGACAGGTGATAAATGGCAGCTGTCAACTGCTGATTTGAAGCTCCAGTGATTGTTACTCCTGGATTTGCAGGTCTGATTTAACCACTATTTTTATAATTGAAAATATTGTATGCTTGGGCAAACATAAAACATCTGTTAGAAGGGACGCCCAGTACAAACGAGCCAATATAAATGGTGCATACTGTATCAATTTACTAATGCTAACATTCAGTTTGCAGTGATTTAATTACTGATTGTGTTATACACTGTAGTGTTACATTTTTCCAAACAGAGAAATTTGTACATATAGGTTCTGCATGTCACTGCCCACTTCCTGCATGATCTGACAAAAAAAAAAAAAGCCTGTTTCTCTTTTGTCTGCCTGGAACAGATAGTCTTCCTCTAAATTTGAATAATTATGTACTCTTTCTTTCCATCCACTGGCATACACATGGATATCGCTGGCTGCCAACAATGTGGAGCATTCTTCAATGGTCACGCCTCTGTCCCATATGCTCAGAGATATGTCATTTCAGGGCTCAGGTGCAGGAGAAATGGGGTGAGATCAGCATCCTGCATAACCACCTACAGGGAAACATTTCTTTTAGGAGTGCACCTCCACGTCGCCAACACCAAACCAGCACACCTCTCCCCTAGAGAATGACCAGGCCTGGGGGATGGCAACTGGTTGCAGGAATTGGGGGGAGAGCCTGGGCAACTCTCCCAAACCAATAAAGCACTCTAAACACAGCAAACAGGTACACACCTCTTGCGTCCATACCATCCATAACAACAGAGGATGTCTCAGGCCAAAGGAATGTCAAATGCAACAGGACAGCAAAATAACATCATAAACAAAACCTCAACAGGAAAAAAATCATAACCATAGGGGACTCCATGATTCGTGGTGTGGACCCCCCACCTGAGGCAAAACAAACATGCAAATGTGCAGGTCGGATGTCGCCCAGGAGCATCTGCTTGAAGGGACACTGACTGAATAGTCAACTTAGTTAAAAAGGAAGAAGAGGGCTCAGACATCCTGGTCCACCTAGGGACCAATGACCTTGCTAGCTGGTCAGTCAAGGAGGTTAAGGAGCACATTGCACAGCTCAGTGAAAACATTTTTCATTTTCGTCCAGCATTGTATTCTCTGAGATTATGCCTGTTTGGAAAAAGGGGAAGAACAGGCAGAAAATCAGAGAGAAAGTGATAAGTGAGCTCAACGCATGGCTCAAGGACTGGTGCCACACAAAGGGGCATCACTTTCTCGGAAACTGGGGCAACTTCTGGGAAAGGGAGTTCTTCAGATTCGATGGCCTCCACCTGATTAAATAGGGAGTCAGAGCACTGGGCCAGAAATTTGACATCCACATAGGACATTTAAACTAGCGGAAGGGGAGATTATGGTAGCTCTAGGAGAAGCACACATAAAGCCTGCTGTCTCTCCCCCTCCAGCTAGCACCAAATCTACACACTCCAGGATAGCAAAGGCAGATAGCTGGGAACTTAAAATCCTTTCCAGCTCTGGTGTTGATCATCACAATGGAAAGGGAGGAACCATAAACAGGGAAAACTACAAAGGAATGAACAATAAGATCAAGGGAAGCATGACAAACAAAGTGGCACAGCAAGAGTGGTCAGCACTATGCCTCAGTGCTGCAATCTGGCTAACAAGATGACTGACCTCACTGCCACAATAGCTGAGGCAGGACTAGACTGGGTGGCCGTGACTGAAACATAGTCCACAGATAATCATGGTTGGGAGGTGACTGTCCCAGGGTACAATTTGTTTAGGAGAGAGAGGACTGGGAAGGGGGTAGCTATTTATGTTAAGGATACCATCAGTGCTACAGAAATGCAGCAGGCACTAGGAGAAACAGAGGATCTATGGACATGGATCACAATAGGGCTGGAAGCAGAAACCCATTCGGGTAGGAATAATCTACAGATCCCCAAATCAGGAAGAAGCCAGGGATAAGGAATTCTGGAAACCATCCTCCAGATGTCAGGCAAAGGGACATGGTGCTGGTGGAGGATCTCAATCTGCCTGACATAGATTGGAATACCCACACAGCAGCATCACAGAAGAGCAGGGAATTCTTGGTCACACTACAGGAAGCAGGCCTAAGTCAACTAGTGACATCACCCACAAGTGGCAATGTGGTTCTAGATCCGACATTCACAAATAGCGACAGGGTTATGGGTGTTGAAGTAAGAAATCACCTGGGCAACAGTGATCATAATACAGTATGGTTCAGGGTAAAAAGAACTGTAGACTCCACACACTCCAAACTGAATGTCCTTGACTTCAGGAGGCAGACTTCATAAGCATGAAGGCCTGTCTAAAAGACAACCTAAGTAACTCAACAGAAGGAGCGTTGAGGAATATTGGACAAGGTTGAAGGATGCAATAACCATGGTCACATCACAGTGTGCCCGCCAGGTTAGTAAGAACAAAAGGAGGAAAAACCCACTATGGTTTTCCAAGGAGGTGGCAACCACGGTGAGAGAAAAGCTCATAGCTTTCAGAAAGTACAAGGAGTCAGGGAATGAGGCAGACAAAACAGAATATAAACAGAAACTAAAAGAGACAGGGAAAGTGATAAGAAATACAAAGGCTCAAACAGAGGTTAGGATAGCTCAGAAAGTAAAAAAGGGTAACAAAACCTTCTACAGGTACATACGTGAAAAAAGGAAGACCAAAGGGGGCATTGTTAGAATCACAGAAAAAGATGGACAAACCACAGAACAAGACGAGGAGAAGGCAGAGGCACTTGATGAGTACTTCTGCTCAGTCTTCACACAGGAAGCAGATGGTAACAGACCAACAATAGGCATAAAGAAGTGTCTGATTGAAGAAATAGACATGGGTCCCTTCACAGAGGAAAGGGTCCTGGAGGAAATAGACAAGTTAAAGGTAGATAAAGCTATGGGGCCAGATGGGATACACCCAAGAATACTGAAAGCACTAGGGAGGGAACTGGCAGTCTCCTTACCAGTGCTCTTCAACAAATCATTAAGGAGTGGGGAGGTGCCAGAGGATTGGAAGAGTGCAACAGTAGAACCACTCCACAAGACGGGAAGCAAGGAACAGCCAGGTAACTACCATCCGGTTAGTCTAATGGCAGTTGTAGGAAAACTGATGGAGTCCCTGCTGAAGGAAAGAATCATAGCTTTTTTGGAGCAAACTGGTCAACTGGACAAAAATCAACATGGTTTCATGGCAGGGAGTTCCTGCCAGACAAACCTGGCTGATTTTTTTCAATTGGGTCACCAAAACAGTGGATATGGGTGGGACAGTGAATGTGGTTTACCTGGACTTCAGCAAAGCTTTTGACTCCATTCTGCACAGGAGACTAGTCAAAAAACTGGAGAACATGGGAATTGGGCCCAAGGTTACAAATTGGGTCAGAAACAGGTTACATGGGAGAACTCAGAGAGTATTAGTCAATGGCACTCTGTCTGTGGAGGGGAGGGTGACTAGCAGTGTCCTGTAGGGCTCAGTTCTGGGGCCGATCCTCTTCAACATATTCATCAGCAACATTGCAGATGAACTGAAGTGAAAGGTGTGCCTGTTTGCAGATGACACCAAAATCGGCAACAGGATAGACACAATAGAGGGACAGCAAAGCATGGAATCTGATCTCCAAAAACTGGAGGAGTGGTCCAAGACCTGGCAATTGAAATTCAATGCCAAAAAATGCAAGGTCATGCACCTGGGAAAGCATAACCCAGGGAAATTGTACTCCATGGGAGAGGAGTAGATGGTGGCTACCAGGCAGGGGTGAGACCTAGGGGTGATCATATCAGATAACCTTAAGGTCAGTAGACAATGTGAAAGGCAACACTAAAGGCTAGTGGTATCCTGGGATGCATAGGAAGGGGCATCACGAGCAGAAGGCATGAAGTAATCATACCCCTGTATCAGTCCCTGGTCAGGCCTCACCTGGAGTACTGTGTCCAATTCTGGAGATCACACCTCAGGAAGGACAAAGATAGGCTGGAGACGGTACCAAGAAGAGCAACAAAGATGGTGCAGAGCTTGCATCAGAAACCGTACGAGGCAAGGCTGGATGACCTCAAATTATACTCCCTAGAACAACACAGGAATCATGGGGACATGGTAGAAACACTCAAATACCTTAAAGGCAACAACATGGTGCACATGCAGAACCTCTTTCATGTAAAGGACTATAGCAGGACTAGAGGACACATCCTTCGACTTAAGGGAGGAAAGTTAAGAAGCAATACGAGGAAATTCTTCTTCACAGAGTGTGTTGTGGAACCATGGAATAGCCTTCTGGAGGGGTGGTGGGAGCAAAGACAGTGGGGAATTCAAGTGGGCGTGGGACAGACACTGTGGGATACACACAAGCAGGCAACTAAGTAGGGGTAGGAAGCCAAGGGCAGACTTCATGGATCGTATGATCCGCATCTGCGACAACTTCTGTGTTCCTATGTTACAGTATGTCAGATACTTTGGCAAACTCAGTCAGCAAAGCTGTAATTGTTCAGAGAGTTTGATAACTTCTGATGTACATTACAAACAGCAATCGCATTCAAACGAGATTATGCAATTCTGCTCATAAACCAGGCCTTTAGTCCTCTTGATGCGCTAAATCTGTCCTCTGCCTCAGCAGGTGATGCTGAACATACCAAACATACCAAAAGAAGTTGAACCAACTGACATATGTGTGAGAAATCTTCACACACCTCTGGTACTGTTTATCATAAAATATTAACAGCCTCACAAAGAGATTTTACAAGGCCTCTTATAATGAAAATATGCGTCTGATATGCAGAAATCGGTTGATCTTTGTCACTGACTTCCATTTAAAATGATGCTTTCCAGTGTTGAGTACTTGTTTAGCCAGATCTGTCAGTAAAGTGCTTATGAAGCTGGGTGAGTGCTTCATCAGTCAGACCAAAATATATCGCCTGTAGTGATTGATGACAATGGTGGGGCTATATGAGTTATCAGGCCCAGTAAGCATCTGCATGGCCTGCCCTACCTTGTAACCTCAGTGACACCCAAATCCAGACTCTGTAGGAGATTTTCAAGATGTTGAAGTATGGAGGCAACATACAGTCATCTTGATAGCTTCTGACTCCTGTATCACTTCCCCATCTGCTTCTAACATGCCAACCACTGACTGGAAGGACAGGACTGCAGAGGCTTGTTCAGCAGTTCTAACAGGTGAAAAATATTCAAACCAATTTACAGAAGAAGCACAGTGGATGCTTTCACAAGCTGGCTTTTCAAACCTGAAGCTTTAGTAGCCAAGGAATTGTTTGGCACTGACAATTCAACATGACTGTTCAGTATGGACTCATATTTTATTTATTGTTTATTTATGAAGTCTAGGATTACAATACCTTGAGCCATGGCTCTTTACAAAGGTTCCACGTCAGAGAAATACAAATTATGGGGAACATCAAGACAGACATTACAACAATGTGGACATTGCAAACAGAGTACAGATTAATACAGTTCAAGGGTAGCATTGTACAAGGCAGCCAGCATTTGTCAGAGAAAATAGACAACAGATAAGAAGTGCCAGAGTCATAGGGAGAGGGAAGTGTGTGGGGGAGAAGGAA
Organism: Neoceratodus forsteri; assembly: GCA_016271365.2. NCBI lineage: Eukaryota > Metazoa > Chordata > Ceratodontiformes > Ceratodontidae > Neoceratodus > Neoceratodus forsteri. Next base: position 625,006,088 of record CM057458.1, on the reverse strand, counting down.
TGTAGGAAGGGTGGGATAGAGGGTGAAAAGTGCAGGATTGGTGTACCAAGATGTGAGGGTACAATCCAGTGAGGAGGGAGGAGGACAACTAGAGCAGAAAGGGAAGTGAGAAACAAGGTTCAGTTAGGCAGGTATATTGACTTGTGATTGTTTCAACAGCTTGTACTGTCAACAACCAATGTGTGGGACACACTGACTTTATCTGCCTTCTTTTCCTACTCTAATTCTCACTATCATACAATGGCTGCCTGACATTTTGAAGATTGTAAAAGAAATAAAAAGTGTACCTAATTCTTGTACAACATTAAGAACATATTGCATTGACTGCAGAAATTGCTTCACTTACTGTTTGAGAAACTACAGTAGGATCACACGATGGGTGTTACAGTGTGTTTAAACGAACGATTGATTTTGCACTGTTATGGTCTGACATCCACAATCCTCGCCAGATATGTTGTTGGCACCATCGCCAAGTCTGGACTCTGAAGTAGTGCAAGTGGCAAATTTAAGTGAAGCAAGACATCTTCAGTCATCATCTTCATCAGTGCCAGTGGCTCAGCAGTTTGCACACTTGCCTCTGAGGCTGGAAGATTGGATGGTTGTGGGTTCTATCCCCACAGCAGGAACTTGGGGTAAAATCCCAATACTGACACTGTAGTGCAGCATGAGTGGGGTGCTGTGCTCCTGAGGTGCCTTCCTTCAGATAAGATGTTAAACCAAGGTTCTGTCTGCCTGTCCTGAGAGCTGTTCAGGTGGATGTTAAAGATCCCATGGCACCTCTTGAAAAGGGTAAGGGAATTTCACTGGTGTCCTGGCCAAATTGCCCTTACTCACTAAAAAAAAACCTACTACCAGCAGCTTAATCTGGTTCCGTTTCAGTTGGTTTACATCTGTATCTTCCTGCCTCCCCTCCACGGGACAAGGCTGAAAATAGGCAGAATTGCCTAGCCCTCCTTTCCTGGTCAACAAAAACAAAATAAAACCTTTGATGCATTTGGCTACAACTTTGCTCTTCTTGTACTCAGAGGTTCATAAAGGCTGATTAAATCTTCTTGAGGAACAAATTAATCATCTATTATAGACCTTCTCCAGGAAAGACTTTATGAGCAAGTGCACTTACTTAGAGGGTGGTGAGTGAAGGGAAATGAATCAGGTAGGGTGGGGGAGGAATGAATCAGGTGAGAAAAAATACACATTTTCAGCAGCATGAAGGAGGAGGTCCTGCCACAACTCACATCTGCAGGCAGAGTGAAAGGATGGTTCCACCCCTCCCCCCGTAACCTTGTGCCTCCACAATCCTGTTCCTCACCTTGGAGTACATTGAGAGGGGCCACTGGAAAACTGCCTGGGAGGTGATCCAGTAGGTAAGGATGTCTAGGGACTGAGCCAGCTAGACTGAGACTTAGGATGGGAGCTGGACCTCAGAGGATAGAAGCACAATGGAGAGAAATAGTTGATAAAAAGGCAGTATGCCAATTATTTTCATTTGAGAGGGGGAAGGACCTTCTGTAACTTATGAAGTTAAAATGGTATATTTTGAGTAAGGCATATATTTAATTATATTCATAGCTATCTATACACTGTAGCTAGCTGGACAAACAAAAGTATGGATTTAAGATCAGATCAAAACAGTGGGCACTATGCACAATGCGAGTGGGGGTAAGTAGAAAAGTCGTGTTACCCCACCTATGTAGCTGCACACCCGCAGACAGGTGCGCACATGCCGGTATTCCCAATCTGTGCCCAGCTGTCCATGGCTTCACCCCCTGGCACGCAGAACTCTACAGGGTGGCCGTGGCGGAGTCATGGTCCTGGGCGGGCATCCAATGAGATGCCTGTCCCGAGACCCACAGTGGATCCCACACACTGTGTGGTGTGGGTCTGGGGTAGTGCATGCCTACTGCAGGTACCCGGACTTGCATGGCATGCCCCCTATAGCCAGTCTGCCTACTTGCCCAGCCCTTAGCTCCCAGGACCCCACTGGTGCACTGATGGATCCCAGCATGCAGACTCTGCCGCCAGCCCACAAACCCAGCTGTGCCCTGACCCACTGTGATTGTACCCCCAAGCCCCTGTAGGAGGACTGTGTCACTGTCCAGCCCTCCTCCCCCCCTCGGCACCCCCCACCCAGCAACATACTATTCCAGTGCTGGGTCGGGTACTTGCCTATCCTGGCTGCCCCTGCCCCCTGCCTAGTGGGCAGGGGCATGGAAGGCCCAATCCTGGTCCCCTGTGTTCTTCGGGCGCCACCATGGGGGGTACTTAGTGGGTTATGGCATGGTCTGCACCCTATTGCCCCCCGGTGTGCAACACATTGCAGCTTCAGGCATGCGGCGTAGTGCTGGCATGCTCTGGCATGCCCCTGCCCACTCCCATCGTGTTGCTGTATGCACCGCCGTGACCGAGTGTAGCTGTGGCCCCTCTGTGAATGCCACGTGGCACTTCCAGGCAGTCACACTTATGATGTCAACATGCCTGGTCTCTGTGGGTGCATTGCCTTTGTGCATAGCGCCCAGTGTGTTTAGGCATGGGCATTGCCTGATAAAAAATAAAGTCTATAAAGAATTTGAAGCAAAAGAATGTGCTACACTTTAAATAACACTTACAGTTACTGTTTTCCATCTCTTTGTTGACAGGTGGCAGGAGAGAGAGAGAGAGAGAGAGAGAAAAGGAGAGTGACAGGGTTGGAGGGAGGTGGGAGGAAGAAAGGAAAAGAAGAGACAAAGGGACTGAGAGGAGGAGGGAAGAAGAGAGAGAGATTGACATTATGGATCCCAGTTAACTTGGGGAAGGCTGTGGTAGCTCTTTGATTCTAGCTATTTACTTGCACTTACTATATAATACTGAAAGCTATTGCAAGCACAGGCTGGAGTTGAATTGCAGAAAATGATGAAGAGCCTTTCTCCCAGCACCTATCTTTAGAAGTACTGAGGTTTTCGACACCTCATATCTGTTTGCAGTTCCTATGTCAGCACATACGATGCTGTACAAAAGTTAAACAACTACTGACATTAGCAGAAACAGTTCATCAAAAGTGAACCACTTTCAGAAAAAGAGCTGCATGTCCTTAACCCCATCACTGAACAGCACTTGTCACTGAAATTCCAATAACACTGAGACAATGTGGTGAAGATTTACAAATTAGAGAAGGACCCTGCCACAGTAGAAATCAGGGCAGTTTCACAGGGCTGTAATTGTATTATCTGAGGACCGTATACAATACAAAAAGAAGCTATCATCAGCTATTTTTGTAGCAAAGTTTACACAGTGGATTGCTGTATGTAGTAATAAGAGAAAGAGAGTCTTGGAACAAAGTGTGTCGTTTAGGAGAAGTCCTGAAATGGAGTGCAGAGACTCAAGTGAAACCACAAGTCCTCATTGTAACAAACTACTAATGGCTTGCTTCTGATGAAAGTGTAAGGGTGGGTGGGTGGGTGGGTGAGGGATAATGGCATATGCTCCCCATCTCCTAAAATCTGGTGGGGGGACCGTCTCCATATCTCGTTATAATTTACTACTATGATTTGGTCTAATCTCTCTCTTATCTCTTGCATCCTAAGTCCCTAATAGGCTTGGAGAAACTATGCTGAACCCACATGATCTTTTCAGTGTTCTTTCTGTTCTTCAGTGACCAGAACGGGACACAGTACTCTAGGTGTGGTTGAACCAAGGCTTTGTACAGGGGGAGGATCACCCCACTGACCTGCTCCTCTACTCCCTCTAATGCATACCAGCACTGCATTTGTTTTTTGATTACATGTCCACCGTTCTTTTCAGTTTCAGTTTATTGTCCACAGTTCACCTTAGATCCTTTTCCTTGGTTCTGTAGTCCACTGTTGCACCACACAGGGTGCATGTCCCACCCAAGTTCCTCACCGGCCTCAGATGTAGTATCCTGCACTTAAATCTGAGCCCCCATATCTCAGCCCATGCCCCCTAATCATCCAAGGTCATTCTTAAACCCTAAATGCTCCAGGCCAACATTGGCCAGGCAAGGTTCTCAATTGGGTTCCCCAGTCTCTGTAGCAATCGTCCTGCTGCTGTGTGTACTGCCACCTCATTATGTCCCATGTGCACAGCTTTGTCTCCTTACCAGTCCTGCTGGCAATGATCAATCTGACTTTTTTGCTAGCTGCATTGACAGTACCCTGGCCATTTTTTAGCTGTACAGCCCACATGGAATGCATTTTCTCTGCATACACTGTGACTGGCTTAATTTTTGTCCATTTATTGCATTATATAGTATGTATTTTGCATTACGATTATTATCAAAGCCTTTGATAAAGGATCAGAGGATTTGAAATGCATCAGGTGTGCATTTTTTTTGGCACTTTTTTTTGGCATCTGCTGTTTTATAATTATGTATATTTAACATGAAATAGGGACAGCAACAGCACCTTATAAGCACTATTACAGAGCCAAAGTGTCATTTCTTTTGAGAGGTGGTGAGTGCCCAATTTTGTGTTAATACTTTGCATTATGAAGACTGCTTTAATTTATTTATTCAAAATTTTTGTTAAGAAAAAACCCGCTAATAGAGTCAGTACAATTAATACAAAGTATTTGTTGGTGGACCATCACTGCAGCAGCAGCATTGTGACTGGGGATGCTAGTGACCGGGGTTCAAGAGTGAGCAAGGGTTGTCAGAGGGCACAAAACATCTCAAAAGACTTTCAGTAATGTGCAAGAGAGTCTGTGATTTAAGCAAGAATGAAAAGGGATTTACTGGGGCCAGGAACAAGGTCCTAAGAGAAACAAAAGGCAAGGGTTAAAGCCAACCCAGAAAAGGTAAAGAATGTGCTCCTGGTGCCAGGAAATGATGCACTTACAGATCTAAAAACAATTTAAGTTAGACTTTAAAAAGCACCAGATTACACAGTGTTGCATAAAATATCCTGCTTGTTTTATACAGAAGGATGCCCCTGGACTCTTCACAGAAAGCCTGAAGATCCTTGCCAGATTTTGTACATACTAAAGATAGTAACCATAATCATCGGCTCCACAGGTGATAACAGACTTTTACAGTAGGTCGTTGTTCCTTTGGTTAAAGGAAGGCTGACCTTAACTTTAGATATCAAATTTTCGGGGATCTTTCAGCAGATAAATCTCCCTCATAAAGAAGGGTTCTAGAAATCTGTATTTTTGTCTCTTTTCTTGAAATGCCAGGTTGAGTAATTTTTGGTGTGCTGATACTGTTGGAAATCGTGTTTCTGGGTCTTGCATCATTTTGACCTGGATAAACATGATGTCCTGGGTTTGCTTCACAAAAGGGGTGGTGCTGGCGTTCTAACAGCATCTGTGACGTTAGATAACAAAGAAGAGAAAGTACATTGGTAGCTGACTTCATTGCTGAATCTGACTTTCAGAACCCCATGTGTACTGATACTGTTAGAAGTCATGTCTGTGGGTCTTGCATCATTGTGACCTGAATAAACAAGATGTCCTGGGTTTGCTTCACAAAGGAATGATGTTGATGTTCTAACAGCATCTGTGACCTTAGATAAAAATAAGGTACATTGGTTGCTGACTTCATTGTTGAATCTCACTTTCACAACCCCACATTGGCAAGGATGCTTAAAATGGTCAACTTCAGTGTCTGTGTATTTACAAAAAACAGTGCTGCATCAACATGTTGGCTGTAAATGAAACCAAGGGTCAATCAAGCGCATAGTGAAAATCGACAATAATGATAGAATGAATATTTCAGCCATTGGGTCTTCAGCCCCAGTCCACAAAGGTGAGTAACCTATGTAGCAGGTGCCTACATGGCATACAGAACTGCACACTGCATAGCAACTGTTCATAGCACCATATCCACAAAGGTGGTCCAACCTGTGCATATGGTGGTGCAGAGTGGCATGGAGTGTGACAGGACTCCTTCTGAAGATTGATGGACACACCCATTGAATGCCCGTGACACCATCATAGAATTGATGCCTTGTGCGGAGCAGTGCATTAATGCGTAATTTAAAATGGGCAGCAGTCAGGGCAGGTTTAGATACCACCAAACAGTGGTCTATGGCATCACAAATCAGTAACTGCAGTTGCTGTCCTTGACAATGCCCAGGACCCATATGCCCCCTCCCTCGGAGTCTACACCAGCCTGCTGTTTCTACAGCCCCTGTGATAGCATGAGTGAGGGGTCATGATACAGCACCCCACTACCCATACTGGCATCTATCTGAATGTCTCTTCTGATATGCACTGGTGGCCTGCACCTCTTGTACATTCATGCATCATACAACATGAACCAAATGCAGCCCAACTGCAGAGGGATAGCTGTCATGTGCCATTTATCCTGTCAAGAAAAGGACATACTCCTGCAGTTTTCTTAACACTATACACCAGGTTTGTACAAACCATACATTGCATGTAGTTTGTGGTGTTGTGATGGGGGGTCATTTATGGTATAAATGTGTCAGCTGTGTGTCTCCAATGTTACCTGACTTATTGGGAGGGCTTTTCCATGGTGAACATGTTGACACATGTGCAAGGATTCATGTGTACCACACGATGTGGCACTCCATGTCCAGTACCTTTGTGCGTGCAAGCTTAGCCATGACTGCACCACTATATAAAGGCATCATGCAGGGCCCCAACACCCAGCGTGCACCCATGTCAGAGTTTAAGCTGAAAGACTAGAATGCTTTTACATTTTGGCTAATTCTCAACTGAACTGTTTTGCCAGATGACAAAACTCTTAGCCAAACCTTGAAAACATCATTGAATATAGATCTTCAGCCTGTGGAAATACATTAGCAATTTGGTTACTTAAACAATGATATTTGTGGCTCAATGCAGAAATGCTTAGAAAAATGCTATTTGATTAGTGGCAGCTTAAACACTGCATGCACACATAACCACTGTACTAATACTGTGTAATCTCTGTACTGCACATCACACCTACAGTAAATCACTGCAGATGGAGTAGCAAGGATACTCACATACAGGACTGTGCAGCACCACTATTGTGCACAGAACCTGGTACACAAGGATCTGGCATGTTGTCCGTGTTGTCTGCCTGAGTCATGCTGCAGTATGTTGTGACCTTGTACTGTGGGGGGGGGGTTCTGTCACCTTTGTCAGACACATGAACCATGACCACCCATTCCCCATAGCTATCACACTGCTGTGCAGGCAGGTGTGTTGCATCTTTGTCTGAGACCGTTGGTCCAGCACAATGTCACCTCCCAGCACCTGCACCACTGGAAGACACTGAAAATGTATGCTGTGCCCAGCACATGTCTGTGCACCATGGTCTGTCATGGTAGACATGTACTATCACTCATCATAGACTGTGCCGTGTAATGAGTTCAGAGGTGCCACTGGCCAGACATGGACATGTGAAGAGGTGCTGGTCCAAACAACTTTCACTGCTGCCCACCTGATTCCTGCTGGACAAATTGACTATGGAGGCTATGGGTGTTGGGATCAGCAGGGCAACTACAGGAGGGTGGCGGACCCTCCCAGGGTATGTACACTTGGAAATTTACCTCTGTGCCCTGTTATCTATATTGTTTTGTGTTTTGACTGATGGTCACCTCATCATGTCATTGCAGGGCGACATCAAGCAGCTCACCACTAGCATGTTAGTTGGTTAGTTCATTAAAATTGCTGTGGTGGGGAAGGGGGGAGTACCAAGACTGAGCTCTCAAGAGTCCACAATATAATTGGATCACAGATTGTGACCTGGAGTGGCCCCAGCACAATGTAGATGGGGGCCAGGGCCAAGAGAAGGATTAGGATCTTCTGGGGGCCAACCATTGGAGGAACTACAGCAGGAGGTGTGGTGGTGGTGGGGGGACTGTGATACATGTCTGTTACAGCATGCCCAGGGTGCTGTGCAGGCCAGCCCAGGGTGTGGCACATCCAGGTAACTGTGACAAACACCCTTGGGAATAAATGACCCCTTCACAGGAAGCCATGTAGGCTATGCCAGGGTGTGCTACATCCCTGTTGATGGGGCAAACACCCAGCCTGTTGCGGTCTAAACTAAAGGCCTCAAAATTTGTACTATACATTATATTACTGTATCTGTCATTATTTATGTGTGCATGTTCATGTAGTATTATGTGTGTGAGTGGGGAAGGGGTAGATGCTTAATTTATGGCTGTACAGTACTGCGTTTTCACTTGCTGCTTACCCAGTGGGATTTTAACAGTTAGTTTGTGCACTGCACTTATTGTACGGTGATGTGCCAGTGCTACGGCAACCCTGGGGCTTATAGTTTCAAGGCTCGAGATACTCACCTGCAGACATCTATCTAGTACTGTGGGGCAGTGTCCGCATGTGTGAGTCTAGCATATGTCCAGACATACCTCTGGGTGGCACAGCATACGTGTGATGTACAGATATGTGCATGATGCAGTTCTACATGACGCCGGTTACCCCAGCGATATTTCACCAGCAAGGTCCCCACAGCGACTACAGTGCCCAGCCATGGTGGGAGACCCGCTGGAACCCAGTGCTGTCTGTCGGGGGTCCCAAATTTCAACTCAGCCCGTCTGAGTTCGAGAATCCTGCTAAAAGTGGCACAGCTCCCTGCATGGGGGGTTCAGGGGCAAAGCCCTCCAAAGAAAACAAAGATAGAAATAGCGAACCGGCAGCCAACTGCAGAATGCGGTCGACCTGTCGGTGTCACTGACAGGGCGCTCCACAAAATGTTTGTCGGATCTGCTGTCATAGGTCCCATGACACTTACTTCTGCTGTGGATGTGCATCCAGAAGGACTCCCTGACTTCACCGTGAATATGTAGCACACGTATACCTTTTCTGGACTGGACCCTTCACCAGGAATAATCTATGAAGAAATTTAAGCATAATTGGTTTTTGTTGTGTTCAGTTTCCATTTAATTTACACATTTGTTTTATTTAACTCCTTGGTAATCAAGTGTCAGCATTCTATTAGTACTTCACTACTTCATTCAAAGCAGGGCTGTTACTGCCACTTTTTGTTGGGCCTCCATCATGTAAGATCCAGAAACTATAGTATAGAAAATGATTCAGCCCACATTTATCTGATGCAAAATGCAAGAAAGATTGATGCTGATAAAATGTTACCTAGACGGTTTCTCCATGTAAAGAGCAGGAATCCCCAGATTTAGAAATTAACCCAGGATGACAACTTTCCTTTAAGAAAACAGGCAGGCTGTGAAACTGTTTCAGTTTACAATTTAGGAAACCTGATCAGAAGGGCAGAGGACACCCTAAACTCTCAACCTAACTATTGTCAACTATTGTCGCAATTGTAAAGCTTCAGTTTTGGGTGTCTTCTGTGGTCGTGAATGCTACTTTTGCTTTCTGGAGATGTGTAAGCATACCACGCATGGTGTGCAGTGCAGCTACAGGCTGTTTTATGTGCAGGTTTATGGGGTAGAACCATAGAGATCTCCATGTTTACACTGAGCATTCTGCACAGATGTGAGTGGTGCAGAGCACTGATTTGCTGTCCAAGGATAAGTGTAAACACGTTTGGGAACATTGTAAGTTGATCCATTTCAGCTCCTGCGAAACTGTGCAGTAGAGGGGAGCTGAAATGGTGCAGGAGTTTCAAGACCCTGTGTGAATGCTCCACACCACATGAAGTGATGTACTTTAAGTGTTGGAAGCCAGCAGAGGGAAATAAATAACAGACAAGGGCGAGTGGAAACCAGGCTGCCTGTAACACTTCGGCCCCGTCCACACTGCACTGCTCAGACCCCGTAATGGATAGAAACCATTACAACCGGGGATGTGCAGTGTGTCCACACTGCCGCAGTGTCCATTACAGGACTGGCACTGCCGGTCCACATTTCAGGAGCCAGGCGACAGTTACTGTGGCACCCGATCCCACAATGCAGCTTGCGCTGCGCTAGGGGACCCATGCCACGCGTCCACACTACACCCGGTAACGTTACCGAGGCGTAACCAGTTTCATAACCGTTGTTGAAACCACTTCATATGTGGTTTCAACAATGGTTAGGAAAACGCCTTCTGTAACGTTACAGGTGTAAACACAAACCATTGCGGTAATGGTTTGGGCACTCTGTAACGTTACAGAGAGGTAGTGTGGACAGGGGCTTCTACAGCTTCTGCACTGCTCCCCAGCTCCTGTGTGTGGACACAGTGGAAATGACTGCAACAGGGCACTTCACTTACAAGTGTTTGTAATCTGTGTAAAACCCAGTCTGTGTGTAAATACACCAGAGTTCCATCCACCAACTGGCACATCAAAAGTAAATTATATAAAATATATAATGGGCATTGAGAAGCTCTGATTTTGACTGGCAGTTTTGTAGTGGATAAATCTCACAACAGCCCACTATAAAAGTGCCAGTCAGACAAGGTGGCAGCTTACAAGAAATATCAATACACTTACCAAAAAATCAAAACAAGCCATTGTTCCTCACTAAGCATGGCTTGAAAAGTTTTGATTCGCCACCATCTTCCCTCTCACCAAACAATTTGAAAACATTATTTTTCACATTAAAACCACCAAAATGGAAAAAATAGTAAAAACCTACTAAGCACATGATCACAGATCTCACGTGCTACATCTGTTAGACATCCAAATACCTCCAAAAGGAACCAAGGCCACACTCACACCACAGCACTTTCTGCATGCCACGCTGCCTACCGACCACTGCGCGCCTGCATTCCACTCCTATAAATACTGCACCAATGACCTAACTGCAGCTTGGATTTCAATAATGAACAGTTGGAAATGATAAAAAGGGTTTTAAATGCTCAACAACAAAGTACTGTATACCAGTGTGCCGCTGGTTTCAAATTCCATTTTGATAATTAAAAATAGGAATGTGAGCCTAAATCTGACTATGACTCTCAATCTTAAACACTATTCGATCTGGCAACAACAACTATTTAAATGACAGAAGAATATTACACAAAAAATCAATAAAAACAAAAAACAGTTTAAAAACAGTATCTAGCTTTTTAACAATTTATTTTCAAACCTTTACTTACTACCATTTGTATAATCGCAATAATCCACTCCAGAATGTGGATTATGATGGGATTTATCCACTTCTGATGTGGGTAAATTCCACCATAACCCACACCTGTCATAGCACATATGATAACTAAAAGTGAAATAGCAACTCCCCCTCCTCCCTCCACAGATATAGGAACAATGGTTCAAATCGGTATGTTGTCTCTGTCTCTTCATTACTGATTTTGTTCATTGATTTTTCACTTTCTGCTATGTTGTTTTGCACTATGTTCAGTCCTTTGTTTTCTGTCACTTTCATTTGCATGCCGCCCTCCCCTGAGATCGCAACTGAAACGAGACTTGTTGATCTCTGTTTGATTTTCCTGGACATAAGCAATTGTGCAGTCAGGCAACCCCAACGTTGGGATGGAGGAAAGGGGACCTGAATTTGGAAAAATAATACCTCAAATTAAATGTTGTACCTGTTAATGTTGTTCTCCACGAGGAACTGATCCAACTTGAATTTCAGAGTCAACACTCTAGCATAGAGTACTTCTTGCTTATGGTTTCATGGGTACCAGGTGAATATAGTGCTGGCAAAACAGCGCAGGAAGAACCGCGCTGCAGACAGCTCGAAAGGTTGTACAGCAGTATGGGTTTTACACCATGCGGGAATAACCGCTGCTCTTGTCACCGTACACTCACATGGGGTAAGTGCTTTAGTTATTGCCGGTGTGGTGCCTGGTTGAGCCACTCCTATGGTGGAGTGGCTAAGGCACCAGCACTCGGCAGCGTTGGAGACCCGGGGTCGCAGTTCAGTTCACCCAGGTCTCAAGGTATTGCTGCTTTTTTTATTAAAAAAATAGTTTCCCCCTCCCTACTTTCACCCCAGCCCCGAAGTCCACACCACCTTTGACTTAATAATCTTTAGTCTAGGTTGTGTGGGGTAAAGCCCCCCATGTTGGGGGCTACAGGGTTAAAAACAAAGTCCCATTGTATTCAATGGGGTGTACTCTTTCAATCAATCAGTCAATCAATATCTTTATTTATCCAGGTGGGCACCATTGAGCAAGCTCATTTACAAGGTGGACCTGCGGTCCTACAGTAACAATACAGAAAGACAAGTTACAATAGTACAAACAGTAAAAATAACTGCTATTATAGTAAAAATGCACATTTACAGGTAATATACATTGAACATAGAACTACAAGGAGTCGTGGATAATGAACTTGTGCTGGATCCAAGCCCAAAAACTGTGCATTTTGTAGTGGGAAATGTTAGGGAGAGATAGGCATACCAGATAGAAGATATCAAGCACATAATGTAGGGAGAGGTGGGGAATAGGGGCGCAAGCGAAGAGGACCCAATTGTTGGAGCAGAAGGTTGGTGTTTTTACCAACCTTATTTTGGTATGCTTCTGCTTTGTAGTGCACATAGTGTCACAAGGTGTTTTCTGTGCAACATTTTGACTCCATGCATTGCTCATAAATGCAGATGAACTGACAGTGGTTGTCTAGATGTGTGAGACTGGACCATTAAGCCTATGTATACAGTAATGTAAGGTGGTGAAAAAAGACTAAAAAGTACCCATATCTGGGCCAGCCCATGGTGCAGGGGTCATGGGTTGCCACTTAGCACGTCAGTTGCCTTGGTTCATGCCCTGAGCTTCGGATTTTGGTCAAGCCAGCAGGAGGAGGTAGAACTGTTCCAATTGAAACTCTCATCTTCTGGGGAGGAAAGGATTCAGTGCTGCATTGTTTGGCTGCTTTCTTGTGGATAATGCCATGGTGGCTGTACTCTTGTGTGGGGATACCACAGAGGAATGCACACCCTGTCTGTCATGATAGCCTCCAGCACTTGGCATCTCCATGGGTTTGAATGGCAGGCAAGTTACTACAGGTGGTAGCTTGGGTGAATAATGCTGCCTTGCTCCTTCCACCTTGCTGGGATGCCCTGACTGTGTTCCCGGACTGACTTTTATTATGGTACACAGGCCCAGAGACTGTGGAGAGAGCAGGGTTTAGACAATAACAAGTTGCTGTACGCACAACCACCCTTAGACAGTTCCCCTCGAACCACACTCTACTGTGGGTCACTACCACCCTCTCAACCCCCACGCCAGCATATACACACCCACCCAAGCAAGTGGCACATAAGATAACTATCTTACACAGGGTGTGGAAATTTTAATGCAGTACCAATAATAGAACTATAAGTACAAGTACAATAACAACTTTTAAGTTCTGGGTGCCCAGGTGTTATAACACAGTCCTGGTGCAGGCCTGATTGAAGAGTTGCCTGGGATTTTGCGGTGGTGCACTTAGTGAAAATGTTTTCAAGCTTGCAATTTTACCCCCACCCCCATGTAACAGGTCATAGTATGTTAGCACAAATTGTAAAACTGTAATCCCAAATGGAACCATCAACCATCTAACAGTGGTAACTGTAATTCAACAGAAAGATGAAAAGAATGCCAGTCAGCCATGCCAGCACTCCTGTGATCCTCAAGTTCAGACAAAAGTCCGCAGCCAGGACCAGAACAAGGCAGCAGTTGGCGCAACTCTCAGGATCTTCTCACATGGATAAGGTCCAACAGCATAGCCATTCTGGCTGTTGTTTTCACCATACACCGGAGCACTCATGCAGCAGTTTCACAATTCCTGAAGAGCCCAGTCCCCCAGGAGTGACCCCATGGTCCAATTCCCCCCAGGACTGAGAGTACCTCTGTACTCTGAGCACGTGCCCATGACCCCCCTTTCCCAATTCACCTCACTTGGTAAGGGCTAGCAGGCCCCCTAACTAGTTCTGCAGCACCTCGAGAGAAGTGAAGATCTGTTTCCAAATCTGGCTTCAGCTGTCTCACAGACTTGGCATGTCTTATATGTTGGCACAGCAAAACAAGCTCTGACAGTTTATTTTCCCCCAGGTCCTATTAAAACCATGGAGAGGGTTTCCCCAAACTGGCCTAGCTAGACCACAGTCACAACCCAACAGCAATGGGTCCAGATTCCACTGAGTCTCTATTCAGACTCCTTGTGCTCCTTAGACTCCTGGCAATCTCTTTTCCTGCCTTTTGACTCTCATTCAGCAGACAGTGTTGTCTGTCCATCCTTCTGACCTGTCTTGTCCTCTGAATGGCTCAAAAAGCCTACCAGTCCGGTTGGGATGAACCTGCTGTATCATCCTCCCATAATCCATCACGTTGCCTTGCTGCACACTGATCGGCTGCTTTCCAGTTAAGGAGTCAGAAAATGGCAATCCCTTGCTTCAATGGAGCCCTGGAGCCCCGTGTTCCCAAAGTCTTTATTTTGTAATTAATTCCTGCCCAAAGGAGTGCTGTCCCTGGTTTGGCAGACACCCACTGTGCTTGACATTCTGTTGATGGTGTGGAGTGGGTAATGCCCCTGTGCTCCCTATCGGGAACTCCGTTCTCTGCTCACCCCCCCCCCGCATTGCTGGCAGTCTCTGAATGTGGCAGGGAGTTGCTCTCTTAAAAGCACAGGGTGCCAAATGTCCTGGAGCCTCTTCTCCCCTCCAAGTGCCTCTGAGCTCCCTGGTACCCACCAATGTCCCATGGGGTCAGAGCACATTAGGGAGATACTGGCTGACCGCCAATGTGACTTTTCTATTCTGCTGCTGGGCGGATGCATCCAACACTGACAAACATTCAAGCTGGTAAAACAGCTTGCACGTTTGAGCAAGCGGCTGCTCAAACATGGGCACATTGGTTGTGCATGTGTGGCAATTTCATGCATATCCTCTGGTCCCCTTTCCAGCTTCACTCCTGGGGCCAGAGTGAGCAAGAAGATGGGTTACAGAGTTCAGGGGTGGCACACAGGACTCAAGGTAGGCACCCCCTCTCCAGAGGGGGTTTATATTATTATAGGAGGTATTTACCTCATTGTATCACTCAGGATTTCATATACAATTCTCAGTTGTCCCTTACAAGAAGAATGTTGCCCCTTACACCTTGGTATACAAAAATTACATGCTTCCAGTTAGGGCATGGCACATAAGGCAATGAAATAGATTGCCAACTGAGAAATCCTGCAAAGTAGGAGACTGGATTGCCATTCTTGGGGTGGAGGAGACATGTATGAAGTGGGCTCAGCACTGATTAGATAATGAAAGATGAGGGTCGATGCATGCATAGTGGGAACTGGAATGAGATCTATGGTGAAGTCAGCCTCCCCCACACACACACACACACATACATTCACCACTAAGCAGATGCCAGTGCCTTCTGACTTTTTCTACTGTGCAAAAACAATTCGTTATTGGTTGGTCATGCTACAGGGGTCCCTCCATCAGACTTGGGACCTGAGCAACTAATTATGTGTGCACAACAGTTAATATGACCCTATACTAAAGTTTGAGTGCAGAAAGAATGGTTTTGAAGCAAAACAGAGTTTTTTTGATATACAGATTCTTCCCAGTCAGGGCAAGTCAGGTACCATCTGTACAGCCCATTTCTAAGAGTTCTTAGTGAGAAAAAAGCTGCATTTTGAAGTCCCTTTCATTTTGAGACTGAGTTTTTTAGCCATGGGAATGAAGACCTTCACCACTTAGGAGGATGCAGTTCAGGATTTCAGCTGTCTGGGAATAAAGGTACAGCTGCCTAAGCCCTTCAGCCTGCCCTTCTGCTTCAACTAATTTGGAATGAACCATGGTGCCCACTCTTTAATAATGGAACCCGCAATTAGAGGTGACTATGAGAGCCAGTAAAGTGCTCTTCTAGTCAATTTGTACAGGCCAGCTAAGAGCAGAAATCATGTATATGTTTTTCTACTCCCTGACTAATATGGTAATTTTCAATTTGCTGTGTTTGTCGCTTGTGTTATGAGATTGATTTGAGTTGTAACCAGGTTGGGGATTAGGATTATGTGAGGTTAGAGGTAAATTGGGGAGAGACTCTTCTGTACCAGGTTGGGGAAGATTAGGGTCTGTCTTTGCTCCTCCCAGGCAATTTGACCCCACCCCCCACAACAGATGTTTTTCTCTGTTGTGTTCGTTCTTTCTGCTTTCCCTCTCTGGTTTGGGAGGCAATACATCCTAGTGATTAGAAAACAGAACTGAGAACCTGGGGACCTAGAGACTCAGTTTTGAATTTCACAACTCCCACTTACTTAATGGGTGACCCTGGGTATCAGTGAATTCCCAATCTGGGCATTCAAGAGATGCTTACTGTGGGTTGACAGAGGTTATCTTAAACCATACTGAGCTGTGGTCACTGGACCATAGGGGTTTCCTAAACCTAGATTCCCTCCAGTGTCTCTGTGTTTGACTTTATCAGATCATGGATGGTCTCTTGTCTGGTTGGATCCCTGATCCTGACTGCACTAGGAAGCAGTCCTACATGCTGATTAACTTTCTTCTCCCACTTCTGGCTGTAGGACCTACCCAGTCAATATCCAGAATCATTGAACAGATTCTAACAACAGAAATCATAGACTATCTTAGGCAGAAATTTGAAGTGAGAATGCAGGACCACCTGGTCCCTGTAAAACACAAGAAATGTTGGGTCATGAACCAAGGCTTGTGTCATCGAGGCACAGATCAGGAAGCATAGGAAAATCAGGAGCAGTTGTAAATTTCGCAAATAGCATTTTATTAGTAACAGCAAAATAAAAAATAATTGTTCAGTACAACTATTTAAATGGCAGTACAAACATAGAAAGCAGAGTCCTTCTGAGTTTTTTTTCCTCAATTTCCAATCTCAGTCTCTCACACTCTCTCTCTCTCTCCCTCCCTCTTGGAAAACATTGCAGCTCTTTTTATAACAAGTCTTTGCAAGGAGCTTGTTAAGAGAACATTCTACTTCTCACACAGTGTTCTTGTCAGTTTCAGCAGGTGCAGCAAAAAGCACATTGTGACCCAGAACTGACCTCTTGTTGACAGCTCTGGAAATATTTTTCAAGCCAGCATCTCAGGTTAACCCCTTTCATTCCAAACAGCTTTTTGCAATCATTTCAACAGTGTAACTATATACTGTTTTAAACAAAGGGATCCCAGTATCACTTACATTTCCACGTAAAGATTCACATATATTTTATAACTGCAGATATACAAGGGGGGAGAAAAGACTGAACAGAAAGGGGAGGCAGAGAGACTGTGAGAGGTGGGAATTGCAAAACCATCAGAGTGATCAGTTCCTAGGTCCCACAAGAAAATTAGGTTGCGTGAACCAGACAGACAAGAGACAGAAAAGGAGAGGATAGAACAGACCCTTGTGTTTTAACTCTTTCTTCATAACAAATGGAGCAGGGCATTACTCATCCCTGTGATAGCTTGTAGCTCAGAAATCTGCCTGGCTGAAGTAATAGTCATGAGGAATAAAGTCTTCTAAGACTCCCTACCAAGAGTAGTGATGGAATCACCAGCATTAGAAATATTCAAAATAGGCTTAACATATACCTATTAAATAAAGTTTAAAGTAGTCCTGCCTAGGCGAGAGACATGCCTGATGGGCTAATGCCTTCTCCTGTCTATAACAACCTAGTATTGAACCTAGATACTTCAAGCATGGGCTGAAACAGTACTTTAGTAAGAAATTCAAGCACAAGGTTCGGGTTCCAAACCAGAACAGGTCTGTGGACTGGAGGGCCATATGTAAATGACTCATCAGAAATCTGCAGACTACAGTATGCCCAGCTGAACTACCATCTTGTCCCTAATGGGAACATGAAAATCCAAAATGGCCAACAGGTGGACCTTCACTGGAGAGTACTAAACTCTAAGACAATGTCAGTAGGTAGCCTGAACCCTCAGCACTGGGCAAGTGAATAAGTCCAGGATGCCTTTTAGCACAATATATGAAGCCCTTTCCCTTCAGAGCAAAAGTTTGTCTGGTGGAAGGTTTCTGGGCAGCCAGTAGGACAGCCGATACCTCAGCTAAGACACCAAACCTGAAGACCTCAATGTCCTCAGTAGTGAGGCATTAAGTTGCAGGGACTGTACGGCCAGACGTAGTAGTGTGCAATCATTATGAGATAGAAGGCCCATCTAAAGGGGTAGTAAAAAAGGAGGATTTGCTGCCAGTCCCCGCAGAAGTGGGTACTGTACCAGATCTGCCTGCACCATGTGGGAGCCACCAAGATCATCCTGGCTGGTTTCTGCTGGAGTTTGCTTAGCATGCTTGGCATCAAAGGTAGAGGGAAAAAGGCATAGAGGAATCTCCCTTTCCAGCAGAGGGACAATGCATTGTGCCAAATAAAAAGTCATGCCCTGAAACAAGCGAGCAGAAAAGTGGCAATTTTGCTCTATGTTGGGATGGAGAAAGAGCCTACTCTTGCCTTCTTCACATGTCAGATAACCAGACTACAACAACCTATGTTCCCACTTATGGGTTTGAACTACAGACCAGCTGAGGATGTCCACTAGGACATTCAGAAAGCCTGCAACATGGACAGCAATAATTGAAACATGTTGGATTACTGCCCAGTCCCACACCCTCATTGTCTTCTGACACAGAGCCAAGGGGTGTGTGCTCCCTTGTTTGCTGAGGTAATACACCATACTCTGATAGCCTGCACCATTAAAGATGTAGCTTGAACCTGGGATGCCAGGGCCTGGAGACCAAATAACTAATTTCCAGCACTTTTACGTGATGGCCCTGTTCCAACAGAGACAAGGAGACCTGGGTCTGGAGAGGACCGAGATGGGTGATCAACCCCAAGTTGGAGGTATCTGTGTTGAAGATGACCTGTTGCTTGGTTGCAGAAAGGGAACCTACCAGGAAATGATCCATGTGCTGCCACCACAGCAGACCATCCCATAGGGGTCAGCAAACTGCAGTCAAGTGATCCAGGGGCTATGAGACCTGGGAACACTGGACTTGAAGCAACCGCTTATGATCCTCATATGCAGATGAGCCATGGGGACTGTAACTGTTGAGGCCATCATGAGCCCCAGGAGGTGCAGCATGATGCAGAATGAAATTTGGTCACTGTGAGCCACCATGGCCAAAGCCTAGTCTCTAGGGAGGAAAGCCAGGGTGAGGGCCAGTTCAAGACTACCCCAGTGTAATGGAGCCACTAAGTAGAAATTAAACAATTTTTTTCACATTGACCAACACCCCAGACTGTCCAGTAGGAGCGGTACAGTGTAGAGTATATTCCACCCTGGTTAATGAGGCTTTCCTTCAGGAGTGACTTGTCCAGGTGTGGGAGGACACAAAGCTTCTCTTAGTACAGCATTTGGATCACCACAGCAAAACATTGGGTAATGACACACTGCGCTGATGACTACACAAAGGGCAAGGCTCTGAGTTGGTAGTGTTGCCACCCCAGGCAGAATCTGATGAACTGCTTATGGTACTATCTGATTTTTATGTGCAGGTATGGTCCTGCATATCCAGAGTGCACAGCTAGTCTCCCCTCAACAGAAGAGGAAGGAGGGAATCCAGAGACAGCATGCAGAATTTTTTATATGCCACATTCTCATTGAGCAGCCTGAGATTCAAGATAGGCTGGAAACCACTAGCTTTCTTGGGTACCAGGAAGTATCTTGACTAGAACTTGTACTTAAGTTCTGCTAGGGGAACCAGCAGAATGTCTCACTTGGTCAGCAATTATGGCACCTCTTCTCTCAGGATAGCAAGGTGCTTGAGGGAGTACTGGCAGGGCTATGGCGGTGTCAAAGGAGGCTGTGATATGAACTCCAGGGTGTAATTATGCTGGATAATGTCCAAGATCCACCTGTCTGTGGTCATGATCTGCCACTGGGGCAGAAATAAGAAATCCTTCCTCCTCCTACACTTGTTGGCGCACAATCTGTACCAATGTAAATCCCTTTATCAAACAAGACAGGCTTTGCCTTTACTGTTTAATGTGTTGCACAATTTGTATTTTACTCCAGTAAGGTTGCATGCTATGCGTAGATGCTGTTCTCCTAAATGTGATACACCTGTGGACTGGAGGAGGGAACACTGCTTCATAAGCTGTGGACCTGTTCTAGGATCAAAGGCTTATGGCAAATGGTGCAAACCAAATTACAAGTAATTTTTCCCTATTCTTCTTATTTTACTCTGAGATTTGCCTCCTAGGAGATTACTCCGGGATACCGTCAGTTGTGATTAAACATCATATGGCTTTAGTGGCTTCTGTTACCAAACTACTTATTTTACACCACTGGAAGGCTGACTGGAACCCATCTTTTGAGGAATGGTATCAGGTGTTTTTAACAGCCCTGGCAGCAGAGCGGGCAGTAGTTTGACCCTCTGGTGCTTGGCATAAGTTTCAGAAGTGTTGGTCCTTCTTCCAGTCCCAGTGTCATCAGTTATAGATTAATAAATATTGTTTTAGACTTAATTATTCTCTACAGTTCTTATCCCTGCTAGTGCTCTAGAGACCTTATTAGTTATAGTACAGTGTTTTAATTTCCTTTTACAAATTGGGTTCATGGTCCTGACTTGTCCTGCACTTGAGTGGGTGGGGGGGGTGTGGTGAGGGGTTGGGGAGGTATGGTGGGGTGGGTGTTATGTTCTGTTATAAATGTATTTTTAGTTGATGCAGTGATTAGCCTTGTATGTTTTCATGTATGATTGTTAGCTATTCGTTTGTTTTTTCTTGTTTGTTACGAAGTAAAAATTAATAAGGTTTATTAAATTGCCCCCCCAAAAAAAGAAGAAATCCTTCCTCTCCACCCCTGGTGTAGGGAGTAGAGAGTCAGAAGAAGGGGATGGCTTATAGCCACTTTTCCCACATCCCTTGGGGGCCTTAAAGGGAATCCCCATAAACTGTTGCTGCTTCTGCTGGGTAGCAAAACCTCATCACCAACCACGGGAGGAGAGCTCCAACAAAAACAACCTCTGTTATAGCCATTGTGGGGAGTATTCTGTGTCAAGGACTGAACAGTCCTAATAGACTTCTTGGAGAGCTCCAACTCATTAAGAAGAACCTCAACATTGGTCTGAAGAGCTTGGTGACAATAAAGAGAGCATTCAGGGCTGGTTGCTACATATGCAGTACAAAACCTATAACACAGAGCCAGGAGTGGTGTCTTAAATGCCAGAGGCGGCAACCCTGGCATTGGTATCTGAGGCATCATGTGCCAGTTTCAGAAGGTGTTTATTGGCATTGGTGCCTTGAGAGTCATAGGCAAGGGCTTCAGATTTCAGAGACCCATCACAACTGAAGTCCCTCCACATGTGGATCTGGTAATTAACCAGATTTGCCTGGTAACTAGCAATGCACAGGCCAAGGGAAACCAAGGTGAATGTGTGCTTGCCCATAATGCCCAGTTTTCTGTATTCCTTATCAGAAGGTCTGATGGTCATCCTCTAGGGGTCCAAGATTTGTCATGAAGAACTATGATTTTCACTGAATCAGTGTCAGGTTGTGTGAAACAGGAGCCAGATATTGTTTGTCTGCCTTACTAGGGATGGCAAGTAGCATACTGGGCCCCTGCTCAGCAGCCATGGTGGCTTCCCCCAGAGCCATAGGGTTAGGAGGGACAAACATCAAGGAGGTACTTTTAATCTCCCCAAAAAATCACATAGATCCATTTTGAAGGAGTCTTCCATTCAGTCTCCTGGATTTGCTTCATCAACGTCTGAAAAGTAAGGTTCTCATTTGGGAACATGGTGTAAAGGACTTCTTCCTCTCTTCAGGAGGAGGCAGCAGAACCAACCCCAAGCTCCAGAGGGTGAGGTCAGTCTCATGATCCCCTAATCCTCAAAATCATCCAGGAGGTCAGAGCTGTACTTCTCATCCTCCTCTTCTTCTACAGGGGGAAGGTTCAGGAGAAGCAGGCCAGGGAGGGAGGTCAACTGGGAATACCAGGGGAGGGGGTGGAATGATCAGAAGGAGAAGAAAAGGCAGCAGTCTCTTTAGTAAATGAGAGAATTCTGGCAGAAGTGCAATGGGGATGTTGATGAAGGGCAGTGATGAGGCAAGACAGTACTTAATTATGTAGTCCCTGAGGTGCAAGAAGGAGACCGCAGTAGCCATTAGAGTAAGTGGGTTCTGGCCTAGAGGAGGCTGAACCCACTTGTTTCATTAGTATACCAGTTGAAGTAGAAGACATGCCCTCCCAGCTCAAGAACTGAAATCAAGATAACTGACTCTCAGGAGAGCAACGTCAGGTCACCAATGACAAATGGCCCAACTCCTGCCACCCCCAGTGGCTCTCTGTCAATAACAGGGATGACTCTGACCAGAGAGTTAATTTCTACAGTGACTGCAGGGTCAATTTATTCTGTGATTTAGATCTATATTTTTTTATAGAGGTGTTTTTCCTCTCAAACCTGGCTACCTCAGCTCCTTCCTGCCAGACTGCAAACCAGCTATTGCTCCCTCAGTGCTCTGGGCCCCATGTCCCCATGGATTAAGAAGAAGAAGAAGAAGAATCAGCATTTATATAGCGCTTTCATACACAGTATCCCAAAGGCTTTACAAGCAATGCTAGACTGGTAGTGAAGTGACTGAATGTGTGGTGGCCATATCGCACATCATCACCCACACACAGACTGGAAGATTGCATGAACGGTTTATGGGAAGGGAATGTTGGCCAGACATTAACCACCATGGTGGGGTGGAGAGAGGGAGGCCACCCCAAGTGATATCTGGGTGGGCCTGAAGTGCTTCAAAGCCGCAGAGTTGGAGTGCTGTGGAGGCTTCATCTAGCTGGCAGTCACTTTTCCCCTGGTTTTCTGGTGCCCCTTCCCCTGCAGCCAAGAGTGCGCATGTGTGGAGGTGTGCGTACGCTCTGATGCCATGTTCTTGCATCTCCTGTTGTCCAGTGCTGCCACTATCCTCCACCAGGAGGCAGCCACGGTGCGAGATGATGGACCATCTGCCCCAGGAGAGGAGAGCTGTTATGGGATGCTGGATCCTCTCCCTTCCCTGCTGACCCCGGTGGCCTGAGCTTGTTCCTGAACCCGGGTTGCTGGCGTGGCATGAGGTGTAACATCCAGCACCTCAACCCTCAGCACCAAACCAGGCCGGCTATGTGATTTAGGTCTTTTATTTATTGCGGGCATTTTCTGAGTAGCTGGAATGGGCAGGTTTGGTGACTTAGCGAGCACTGCAGAAGCATTGTTCGTCTTATTAAGAAAATACTCCGGTCATGTGTGTGTCTTTGCATGGCTTAATTAAAATCTCAGCAGGTGTCACAGTTCTTAACAGCATGGGTTAGGCCCAAAGAATGCATGCATAATTCATGGATTTACTGATGATATATCTGCTTTCAGTATTGATATAAGTGAAAATATGCTTTACTTAATAAAGACATACATTGACAAAAGGTTTCCCAAAGGAGTAGCTACCAGATGAGAAAAAAGAAAACCTCTTGGTGAAACGCTCAGTGACTGCAACACTTACACTGATCCAATATTCACTATCTTGATGGATGGAGAAAAAGAATTAAAGTAGTTAGGGACCACCAACATTATACAAGCGACACCATGTGATGTGTATGGAGGAACATCAAAGTTAGTGGCCCTATCTTGCAAATGCCTCACATGAGGTCCTGATGCCAGCAGCTTAAAATTCAATATTTCTTTTGTTATTGTTTATTTTAGTTTTTGTCGACAGAGAAAGGACAGTTAGGCAATTCTGCCTATTTTCATCCTCATCTCGGGTGGGGGGGGGGGGAGGACACAAATGGTAACCAACTGAAACTGAACCAGATTAAGCTGTTGGTGGTATTTTTAGTGAATGAGTGCAATCTGGCCAGGACACAGAGGAAATTCCCCTACTGCTTCTGCAGGGCGCTAAAACTCTGCAGGAAGTCAGGAGGACCTCATTCTGAGGTTGGTCATGGATGGAGGAGGACATGCTGTTGGAGAACTGGAATCTAGGCAGTTGGGAAATGTGGAATTACCTGAACAAGATGTGGAACGATTACCTACTGTGAATACCCGGGTTGTTATGCAGGTTCCTGAAATGGCTGCAGAGGATGACATTACAGATGATGAGGTACTGTTGCAAGCTGAATTAGAGAAAACGAAGCAGCAGTTTATGTTGTTGTCAGCAGCAGAACAAGAATTTTTAAAAGGGAAAACTCAGTTTTGAGGAAGAGAAGAAAAAACAAAAAAGGTCTATGGCAAGCCCTTTACAAGAAATAAGTAAACATTTGCCTGAGGGCGTGGGTTTAGAACCTTTGCCTAACTCTGATAATGGAAAGTCTGTCTGATGGAAGTACTTTCAGTGGCACTCTTCGATTGGCTCTGGGTGGGGTGCTTCATGGAGCGGATTGGAATTTTACAACGGGTGGCTCCTAGACCCTGCAGTTCATATCCTGGTTCCTCTGACTGTTCGACTAACATAGTTCTACCTGTTCTGTTGCTAGCTGATGACAGGTCCATTATACCGGTGAGCTTTCGCTGACTCTCAGGCTGAGGTTTTGGGTGAAACCGAGGTAAACGAGGTTAGTATCTGCATCAGAGCGTTGAACTGCAAGTGTCTGATCGTGATGAGATGGCACCTGGTAAGACTCTATCAAGTACTCACAATCTGCCAACTACACTGCAAACAGTGTCGTAACAAGGGGATGATAGGGGACTGTTGGGATAGGGCAGGGGTTTGCAGGTAATGATACTAAAAGGAGTGAGGAGCCAGAAGCAGTTTCAGACAACAGACACCCTACGACCTATGCAGGATTATTTCAGGCATCAGTTACTGCTGCCAAACAGAAATTTTGGTATGACTTAGGTACAAAGGCCTGGCTCAATTTCACCCGATAGGTTATGGGTAGGCAAAGCGTTTATGGACTCCATGGGTTTACCCCAGCTGAGGTTTATGCATACATTCATGCACCCAGACATCATATTTACGACATTAGTTTTTGTACCATGACTTTACTTTGATAAATTTTGAGATTACATTATGGTGTAAAGATGCTGATGACTGGAAAGATTTCATAGCAATTCCAATTACTAAACCAACTATTAAGACATTATGCTATTGTTTAGAAATGAAGGTGTGGATATTAAAGCTATAATATTTTGGCTGGAAAAGCGTTGTACTATTTTTGATCATCCATGTCCTATAATGGATGATAATGGCTTCGGACGGGGGGGGGGTGGACCTTCAGAATCCAGTTGAATCAAACTGACCAAGGTACACTGCACCTTCTAAGTTTCTTTTTTTTGGGTTGAGACAGAGGAATTCTTTTTTATGCTGGGCAGCCTAACAGCTGCTACCACTGTGGATCCTTATCACATTTGAACACAGACTGTGATACAGTTAGATGCTTTCATTGTGGCTTACTAGGCCAAACAGCAACTCAATGTTCAGCTTCCCCTATATGCAATCTTTGTGGGGATGATGAGCATACTTTTCAAGATTGCCCACGGGCTGCTCGAAATTTGGAGGAAGCCTCTGATCATGATGTCTTGCTTTCACAGGCAAGACATTCCTTTCTCGGAGTGATGAGGCTGGCATGGATTTTACATGGCTGCCAGGAGAAGGGGTAGAGGCAGGGGTGGCATTTCAGGGGGGCAATCGAGGAGTGCTCCCTTTTCAGCTAGACCTACAGTAACTAGCAATTTTCCCATTTCTCATGTGGTGGGAGAGTCTGTGGCTCCAGAGGTTCCTGAGCCTATAAAAGGAGTCGTCACCTCTTGCCTACCCCCAAAGCCATAATACTGTTGTTACTGGTAGGCTGCAGGTGGATCCTGGTGTAATCCACCTTCTGGATTCAGCTGTGAAGGCTACAATTTCTCATGAAGGTTGTGCTTCAGACACTGGTTTGCACCAGCCTCAGGGAATGGAAGGCCCTTTCCAGACTCCCGAACCGGCTAAAGATGTTGACGCTGTGGTTCTTTCCATTATCCCCATTACCCCTCTCAAACCATTTTTCTGTATTTTCATTGTGAGGTGATAGAGTTGATGAGGAACAACCTATGGAACAGGTTTTTGTACCTCCTCCTCCCTCACAAGGGGAGGAGGAGGATGCCAGTCAGGGATGCAGTGTAATTACTGAACCATATAAAAGACGGATGAGATCTAGTGTAAAATTGAAAAAAAACCCTGAGCCTGTTAATCTTAGGTTGGCTAGTTTAAATGTGAACAGTATAAAATCACCTGTGAGATGAGCTCTTTTCAATCTTACATCATTTATAGTATGATATTGTTTTTTCACAGGATACGAGGTTACACTCTGTCATAGATATACAAGCAGCTACGAGAGAATGGGTGTGGGGACCTTCCTATTGGTCTATTGGCCCTGATTCATGTTGTGGAGTGGGAATAGGTTCTTTGTCTTCCAATATCCGACTAAACAGACTAGTGGATATAGAGCCCAGTACAGCATTGTTATTGGATGTGGAGTTGGGTTCTTTTCATTGCTGTTTGGTGAATATCTGTGATACTCAAACTAAGGCCCTTCATACAGATTTATTGTCTAGGATTCAATCATTTTTGCACTCTAGCAGACAAATATTTTTTTGGGGGGGAGGATTTCAACGTCAATTTCAGCAGAGACATCCAGCTAGTAAACAGTACTGTGACAAAATCTATTTGACTAGAATTATTTCTCTGTATGGCCTTAAGGATGCACATATTCAGGGATGTACTAGGCTAGTCCTACATATTTTAGAGGGCTTTGTCCTCAAGAATTGATTTTATTTTTTGAAAAAATCTGCAGACGTTTTCGTTCTTGTACTTTTCCTATTGAAACATCAGACCATATGCTGATAGAATTACATTGCAATCCCTCCCAAAGAGAGTCTAGGCGGGTTATTGGAGATTAAATATATCTTTGTTGTTAAGTAAGGAAGTACAGAAGGATTTGAGTGCAATAATAAAACGTTCAACTATAATTTTATATGAAGGATAGCTTAGCCGGTGGTGGGAAGATCTGAAACTGTGTATTATGCAATTTTTTCAGTTTACAGCTAGGAATCAGGCTGCAACAGCCAAATCTAAATATTTGGCTCTTAGGAGACAACTTTATAACTTATTGTCTGATCAGGTTGCTTGGGGTCAAGATTTGGGTCATGAGATTTCTACAATTCATACAGAGATGTCTCTATATCAGTATAATAGGTTGGTTTCATTACAGAAAGAACAATCATTTGGGACACAGGGTATGGTGGAACAAACTAATCCATTTTCAGATAGTCAGCAAAGGAGAGAGAAAATGTTTTGTTAATTTAACTATGGATCAGGGGTGTTGCTTACGGATAATGGTTCTGTTATGCAGTATGTAGAAATCTATATTGATAAGACATTTGGGAGATGCCCTTTAATTCCCTTTTATTCCCTTGTTGCTACAGGCTGTGGATCCTCCGAGATTAATAGAAACCAATCAGATGACTTAATGGCTCCTTTTCTGCGTTGAGCTGCATATGGTTATTATGGATTTAAATAAAAATATTTCTCTGGCTCTGATGGCCTTCCAGGAGAACTGTATAGATTATTGTGGGAGCTTATGCCGGTTGAACTACTAGAAATTTATAATTATATGATGAGACTTTTGCCTTCCTATACAAATGTATGAGGGACTTTTGATTTTTTTGTTTAAATCAGGACATGTTTCGGATATTACTAACTGGCATCCAATTACCCTGTTGAATGTTGATTTTAAAATATTGGCAAAATTATTGGGGAATAGGTTGGCTGTGGTGATGGAAAATTTAATAAGTCCTGTACAGTTTTGTGGGGTACCTGGAAGATGTCTTACAGATGCACTGTGTTTATTGAGAGAATTAATGGATGGAGGAAGGAACAATGGGAGACTCAAATCTGATGGGGATTTGTTTTAGTTTGGATCAGGCAGGTGTTCAAAGTGTTTCGCACTATTTTTTATGGCATTGTTTACGTTCATGGAATTCCCAATTTGTTTATTCAGTGGATTCAGCTATGCTATGCTTTGGCTTTTGTGAGACCTTATGAGAATGGGCATATTGGAAAGTCATGTAGAATTCAGAAAGGAGTGAGACAGAGGTGTCCGTTAAGCCCTTTATTGTATGTGTTTTATATTGACTTAATACTTAGAATTTTGCAAAGGTCACCAATGATCAAAGGACTGGGGTTTGAGGTGGCACAGAATATCAAAGTTATTGCTTATGCAGATGATGTCTACCTATTAGCACAAGATGACCTGTCTCTTCAAATGGCATATGATTTAGTTCAGAAAATAGGGGCAGTAATTGGGGCCCGGTTAAATCTTTTGAAATCTAACTGTTTGACAATACAGGGATTTGATATTCCACTATTAGAGGTGGGGGGTATCCTGATCACTAAAACCCCATGTAAAATTCTGGGTATTTATTTTGGGCATGAAAATTTGGCAGTCGATAATTGGTGTAGAGTGTTAAAAATAGGAATAGACAAGGTAGCCCGTTGGAATGTGTGGAAAATGTTGAAAAAGAAGAGAATTTATTTAATTCACACTTTTTTAGTTACAATGTTTATGTTTATTCATACAATTTTTCCTCTTCCTCGTTTGTTGGAAACAAAATTGTTGGCATGTTTTTTTTCGTGCTTTTGGGGTAGCCGATTAAATTCTGTCAAATGGAATGTGCTATACAAACCTATCAAGGAAGGGGAGTTCATATGATAAATCCACTATTTTTTCTTTACAATCTTTATGTATAGTAATTTGCTCCCTTAATGAAACAAAATTCAGGGTTATGGCTAAACTGGGTATACCTAAATTACAGGGAGTACTTGTATAATGGCACAGAGGCCTTTTTACATAAAAGTAAATGTAGTCCTGGACTTGATAGTCAGTGGTTGGGGGACTTTGATAAGGTGAAACAGTGGAAAGTGAAATATGACTCAGTTTTACATCTCTCTAGAAAATTACTATATGAGGAAATTCTTTTGGAATGGTTCATGGAATACCCATTTGCAGGATTTTCAGTGTTGGATCAAAATTAAATTTCTCTTTATATTACTGATGACAGGATCCCAGAGAAAATGTGGGACACGGTGTGGTTGTGATTCATTGGAAACTGAATGTCTGGGGAATCAGAAGCACAAGCAGTTACAGGGCCGTTATTGCCCAAGGACACTTGCGTAACAGACCATTGAGACTATGGATCATTTGTACTTTATGTGTCCATATATTAAGCAATTTTGGGAATTGAGTACAAATACTGGTATTTAGAAATTAGATTTTCCTCCTGATTTATGGCTGTTGTTTTATGGTATTGTTCCTGATTCCCAAATGTTGATTTCTCATAGCACATTGCGTATGATTATAATACATTTTTTATACTGGATATGGATTGGTCGTTGTACGTTGGCACTCCAACAAATGGAGATTTCAGCATGGGAACTCTACAATATGATACTTACTGATTTAAATACATTTAAATATGCAGAATCTTTAAAGTTTTCTTCAAATGTGTGGGCACAGCATTGGAAATATTTTGATTGGCTTTAACGTATTAATTTTGTTTTTTGAGTGTGCTGTGTTATTGGAGAGGGAACTTCTCTGCTCCTTGGATAGGGTGGTGTGTGTGTGAACTTTAGTAAGGTCTAATGTTTTGATTGGGGGTCTCTGTATGATTTTGTATGCTTATGTAATTATGTTTTTTCCTTTTAGGTTGTTTATCCCTATTGTTTTAAGTTTATAATATTTTTCTGTTGATTTTATGTGCATTTTCTTATCAAATTTGTGTGATGTAATACTGATTTGTTTTTGTGTCTTTACGTGATATGAATAAAAAATTCCCTACTCTTTTCAAGAAGTGCCATGGGTTCTTTAACATCCACCCAAACAACCACCAGAACAGGCAGGCAGGACCTTAGATTAATCACTCATCTGAAAGACGGTACCTCTGGAGTTCAGCATCCCCCTCATGATGCACTGCAGTGTTAGTATTGGGATTGTACCCCAAGTGCCTGATGTGGGGCTTGAACTCACAACCTTCTGATCTTCTGGCCTTGAGGCCAATGCGCAGTGTGCTGAGCCACTGACACTGACAATATATGGTTCAATGGGGATACCCTGGAAGAAGAGCATATGAACATTGTCAATATGTATCTGATGTAAATTCATTTTTGGACAAAGTAGAGTATGCTTGGGGTTCAAAATAATTGTTTTTACCACTGATCCAAATAAATACTGAAATTATTGGGGGCTAACAATGTCCCCACAGTTGTCCACTTTATTTGTATATAGTGATTTGTGAAAAAAAGTGAAACAATTACTGCCTAACACCTTTCCTGGTAGTATAAAAACTAATTCAATTCAGATGGGTAAACAATATGGATAGGTCAGATCTGCCAACCATTCACTGGAGAATACATTCCATTGCTTCACAACTCAGTTATTTTTCTATTTACTTTAATCTAGTGAGGAATAATATAAAAACAACTGGAACATCATTGCACTGATGCCACCTTGAGGGAGTGTACTGCATTAGTATCAAGAATGGTTTACATTACAGATAGGCAGAACACATTGGAGATAAAATAGTTGATAGCCTCCAACCAATATGTAAACTCACAACTTGGCTCCCTCCACTTCTAGTGGGCTATTACACAGTAAATGCCTCTGGTAACTCCCCCTCTGATGTAGCGACCAGCTTACAGCTGGACATTGACAAAGTTCAGCTCTGGTTTTGCTCAAATCAGCTGTCCCTCAACACCAATAAGACAGTCTCCATGACCTTTGGCACTAGGCAAAGGCTCGCTAGACTTCCTTCCACACCTTTGATGGGAACAAGATCGAGGATGTCTCCTCCTTCAAATTATACCTCCGGGTATGGCTTGACCTGCACTTTGACTTTTCTGGACATGTGGACTCCATCCACCAAAAACAGCACCCCAAATTGGATACACTACACAAACAGTATGGTTGCATCCCCCCTCCTGATCTTTGACTGTGGCGAGATAGTCTACAGTGCAGCCCCCAAGACCACCCTAACCAGATTAGACCTCAATATCTTCACAGTTCATAAGTTTTAGGACTGTTTTCTTTCACAGTTTCACATGTGAAAGCAGAAAAAGATTTAACCCTTTGAGAACTGAATATGTGTGAACGTATATAGATTCTGGATGTATATATACGGCCATAATCTTCTAAGGGTTAAGGATCACGGAACCTGAAATTAAGATTTTTGTGACACAATTGCAATATTGTGTCAGTGGGCTACGATTACCAAAATTGAACCCTTTTATTTGTTCTGAATGTGAACCAAAAATCTGACATTTTTAAAAATGTTATTTCTAAAAAATGTTTTTTTTAAGAAGTCATATAAATGTTCTGTTTATTTAAATTATCAAAAAACTGAAGACTTCATTAAAATGAATCTTATGATAGTGCCCTGATTCCAAACTTTCATTAATAAAAAAATATTTCTAGTCCTTGTGGCTCAGAAGTTAGAAATTTCGAAAGCTGATTTCTTTGAAAAAGGCTAACTTTGGAAATGTTAGTGCCAAAAATATGTATCAAGAAATGTTAAATCTTTATTTATATTATTCTTCTATGAGGTTACCCAGACTCCAAACGCTCATTAAAAAATTATGTTTCTAGCCCTGTTTTACAGTTAGCTGCTTCTAAAGACAATAAAAAGGAAACATTTGAAAATGTTATGGACTGCAATCAATCAGTCTATCTACCTTATCTATTGGATAACATATGAAAGTATTAACTAGTCACTGGGACTTTATTTATATCTCTTCTATGATGTTGTCCTGTCTACAAGCTTTCATTTAAAGAAAATTAAGATTCCAGCCCTAACAATTCCCAGATTAGAACTTTCAAAAATATTTTCTTCAAAAAAGCTAATGTTGAAACTGTTAGCTTAGAAAGTTAACGCTTTTAAATAATACTTTTGTGTCATGTTAACATGAATAAGTTATGTTGACACAGTTTGAAATTATTTTTTCACCATTTATTATTTATCATATCCTGTCTTTGTTTACCTCTACTTTACTTCTATTTCTTTCTGGTGATGTGTTGCTTGAGTCACTCCTCACACATGATTACATACTGGGGCACTCCACAAGCCTGACCATGCTCCTGGTTCCTCTGTGCCTTGACCCACTTGTGGGGTCCAGAACTGTTAACCTTCATGCAGCTGCCTGCTCAGATAATTTCAGAAATGATCAACTCATTCTTAAACATACTTAAAATTATCAAAAATATTTTAACGTATTAATAAATCAAAACTGCATCACTGCAGCATACTGTATATATGGCATGTTGCCCTGACTCCACATCATCATTAAGACATTTTTCTAGACCTAACACTTTCAAAGTAAACCCACTGCAAAGATAATTTCTGTGGAGAAGGATGATTTTAAAACTGTTAGGGCCAGAAACATTTAACTGTAACAGTATGGTTACAAGAGTACTGATGTACAATCTATTGACGCATGTAACCCTTATAAATTCCATCTGCAACTATGCCACCTTAAACTTCTCATGATCGTTTGCCAAAAATGTGAAAATAACAATTCCCTAAATAGCTGGGGTCAAGTATGTGGAAGTCTCTAGTAGTATTCTGTAAAGGAGAGCCATGTAATTTTTCTAGTCCTTTTGGACGTTTTTAATTCTTTGTCTTTAAAACAGCATTTATTGTTAGCATTCACACTGTTTTTTAAGTAATGTATTTCTGGCACAAATAGGACTATGCCAACTTTTCTTTTAATTTTCTTTTACTCCTGAATATAAATGTGAGATTTTATTTTATAAACATTTACGCTCCCTTGCAATGCCAACAATGAAATAATTAAAACATTTTGATGCAACGTGGTGCTTTTTACCATTAGAAACATGTGCTTCTGAGCTGGCCCATGGCTTGATGGTTGCGCTACTGCCCGCCATGCCGGTGACCCAGGTTTAGGAGTGGACTTGGGTTGCTGCAGGTTGACCGGGGGGGCAGAGGATTGAGTGTCCATAGGACTTCTCTCCCAGGAGGGGAAGCTTGTTGTGCCAGTGTCGACTGCCATCAGGTGGCAGCCTGGTGACAGTGCAGGCATGAGTGACATGAAGAGAGGGTGCCTCCATACAGCACATGCTGATTTCACAGCACAGCTGGGGGGAACTGAGGAGAACAGTGGTTAAATGGCAGGACAGACAAAAATTAAAACCTGCCTGCCTTCCCCTGGCATGCACCATTGCCCAGAACTCCAGACTCAGATCTGGATGAGCATCTCTTTGTGGGAGAACACCCTTCCCCCTCCTGGCCTTGTCAAGAGGAAAGGGTAATCCTTGGGGGGTAACCTATGGCCTGGTAAGGTGGTTGCCCACTGGTGGAGGCAGGGACAGGGCTGCCTGCTGCAGCCCTGGTGGATAAAATCCTTTATTGGTAAAAATAAAAATGCGTACTGTAACACCATCACAATATAAATCCAGTATTTACAGTTAAAAGATAGCCCTCAACAGAAAAGATTTTTAAATGTTTCCAGAGGCAGACATCTTTAATGACCTGAATTATTAATTACAAAAATGTTATGGTTTTTTAATATCTGAAAAAATATTAAAATAATAATAATTACTCTAAAGATGTCAGAAATACATTTCTGCTAAAAAACAACTATATGATGAAAATTTTCGCTAACAATTACTGCTGCTTTAACCTATGTCTATTGGTTACTACTGTGTTACTTAGCCTGCCTGCCCTTATATCTCCGAGGGGACCCCGACCTTGGCTTGGCCTTCAGAATGATCATCACACCCTGGTCCATGATCCCTGGATTACTAGAAGGACATCCCTGGCATTGTAAGTAGCAATGGCCCCTTCTCCTTTTAAAACTATATCCTTAAATGTTAATGAACTGAATAACTGTACTAAACAGGCCTGCATGTTACTGACTCCGAAAAAAAATCATATCCAATTTATTTTCAGGACAAGAATTTGTTTTCTACTGAGCATTAAGAAAATGACTTAAATTTGAGTTCTTGGAAGTTTTTGCCTCAGCTTACAAAATTGAAATCATGGGGGGTTGCAGCACTGGTTCTCACCTGAACTACCCCTTGGATGTACAACTCCAAAAACTGAAGTAATTTTACTTTGTTTAGTACTCTGTATTGCAAGCTGGGTCACATAATGCTCAGACTCGAACAGTTTGCTTAGATCTTTTTTCTCTCTAGTGCACATAAATAAACTTAATATTTCAAGGCAACCACTCATGTAACAGTGGACACGTCCACACCAAACTCTACATTTTACATTCAGTTGCTCCAAGCGCTGGAGCACTGAGATTTTCTGGCCTAAAGTCAGCGTTACTTTTCTTCTTTCCATGCTGCTTTCTGCTGGCTGCTGGCTGCTGACTGAATGGAGAGAAGCATTAATGGCATTGAGGGGAAGTGTTAAATGCACCCGACACCACATTAAGACCCATTAAAAACCAGTCCACTAATCTGGCACTAATTACACCTGATTAGATGTGTCACTGATCCTGTGGTTGGTGTATTTAACCAAAAAGTGCACTTATCCAGTGTGCACTTACGTGAATGTTTAACACTGTAGACATAAAAGGGAAATCAAAACACGGTGCACTAAAACAGAGTGTGCACTAATCCAAAGTGCACTTAAGTGGAATCTACTGTAATTAAAAATGGTGTCTTGTGATTTCTGACCTCATTAGTCAGGACTCCATCATATGGTTCTGTGTTAACCTAGCATATATCCTTGCTCAGAAGACATGATGGGGTGCATTAATTGAGAGCACAACCACTCGGGATCAGCAAGGTCAATATGCTAATTACATATCCTTAGAGTTAAAAAGACCACAATGCAAATCAAACAACACAGCGGTATCAAAAAGAAATTGTGCAAATTAACACTCCCCCCACCCAGTAACATTGCTCAAGAATCGTAAACTGTAAAGGAAATCCATCTAACAACTTTGAAAAAAAATATTCATTACTTTGTACTTACAAGTCCAGACCCCAAAAAGCCTCAGTGCTGCCTACACAAGAAAACCAAGAAAACAGAGAATACTGGATGGGCAACTATGCACAACCAGTATGTTCTGCCACAGAGGTGTTCTGATTCCCTCTGATCTTGAGAACGAAGCTCAAGAGGTCTGTGGAAATCAGAACCTTGAGGGTAGCAGAACACACTCCTACATAAAGTTGCTCATCCTTTATTTGTTATAGTATATAGTATTGTGTGAAATGTATGTGCATCAGTTCTTTCACTTTCAAAATGAATATGACTCGTGCAGTCTCCAAGAGGTTTCAGAATGCTGTTGTACCACAGAAGGGTGCACTTGCATTCCATGACCTTTAAACTGTGGTACAACAGCATTTTGCAAGGTATATTTTTAGGCTTCCAGACTGTATTTAAATCGCAGATAAATAAATTGGTGTCTCCCCTCGCTAGGAGGTGGAGTTGGGTGGTTGCTAGGGACTGGGCGTCCCTAATGTAGCAGCACACATGACCATTGGTTGCCACTCTGCTGTGGGCGGGATTTAGAAAAAAAAAACATGGTGGCCAGACCTCTCACTTAGCGATAAAAAATTACTGTTCTGAGGCAGAGAAAACTGTAAGTAAAATACAATATCTGGTTGATCCTGCATTTAAATGAACAGTGCCCGTTTCAGAAGACCGCTGCATTAGTTTTTCAGGCTGTTGTCAATAATGTTGAAACACGGCGGTTTTCTGTTCAGTATTTCAACCCGCGGCTTGAGTTTTCGAATCTAAATGAATGGAACGCTGTTCTGCATGTACGGGTCAGTACAGCTGCCCATTCATGGTTTGTTGACTGTGGCAAAACAGTGTTTTTGAAAGGTGTTTCTGTGAGAAATAATATTCCGCCATACACTATAACTCTCTACTATACACTATAACATTTAAACACCTAATAAAAAAAGATAGTTTAAAAAAAATAGTTTCAAAACTACGATTCTTCACAACAACAGAAATATGCACACATACATCACTAAACCATTAGCAAAACTTTTACAGTACAAACATTGCTCTAGAAGCTAATAAAATATCCACTTACCTAACTGGTATGCAGAAACACAGGACAGTTTCTTCCAAACTAAATCTCATCACCTGCCCTGCAGTACATCTGAGTGAGGTCAGATGGGATCTAATCAACAGTTGAGACTTCCAGGACTGACTCAGATCACATGGAAAGTACAGGAAGCACAGCCTGCTTCCAGTTTAGCCTCACAGATCACATGGGAAGTAACTTAATAGACAGGAATACCGATTTAAAGCAACAAAATAACCATTCCTTGTAGTGCAACTGCACCCAACTAGTGCATTTTACCAACTGCAACCTAATCCCTACTGTGTAGCTAATTTATGCTAATGCCTTAAAACCTACCATTTAGAGATACAGCACTAAATTTACTAGTACACTGCTAGAAACTACATTACTAAATATTTTCAAAGTGGAAAAGGCATTCCATCAGGGTGATTACGCTATGTCAGGCAACCTTAGAATGGTTGAAGTCCCCACCCTTCGGGCTCAGGACTCCAACCCACCACTCAGTACATTGACATAGCATAATCCCTCGTCATGCCTTATTCCTTCCATTATATATCATCCTCCAGGTTCAGGTAGCACTGAGGTTTCAACTTTGCTGCATATAGTACTTATATATACAATCAGTTCCACATGTGTGCCATTTGGATGTATGCAATTTTTGGATATACAAAATGCCCATTTTCTCTCGGTCCCAAATAATTCCCATTCTATACTGTCTAGTTGTTTCCAGTTTTAGGCATATCAAATGTTGATAATATGAAACCTTTTTAGCCTCTTCTCCAGGTATTTTGAGCTAGTTCCTCAGATTCTTGGTGAAATTAGGTGCTAATAGGTGTTGCAGGTGCAGATCTGAAGTTATTGTCCTCTATACCCAGTGTGCTGCCTACTAAACAATGAAAGAAACAAAGGGCACTGTGTTACATACTGAGCATAAAGTCAAACTGCTTGATAAGTGAAAGTATAATGACCCCGTTCATGTTCCCCTCACCCAGTTCTGCAAGGCAACCTGATTTAGTTTGTGCTAGCCCAAGAGTGAATTGCAATCCCAGTTTACAGTATCTCTCATAAATCCCACAATTAACTTGGGTTTCACAGGACAAGAAGAGAATACAAGAACCTTTGCTAAACCATTCAATAGACAGAAAGTTCAGTTATTCAGTTGGACTGTATGTGCAATACATTTAGAAAAATAGTCTATAAAAACAATTAGCAAGTAATTATGTAACAGTCTCTTTCAAATACATTTGTACCAGCACTCTCTCACAACAGCCATATTACATTGATGAATGTCTTTTGTATTGCCTGGGGGTTACTGGAAAGTATGTTCTTATTTATTTTATTTAGCTTTTGTTGACCGGTAAGTGATAGACAAATTCTGCCTATTTTCAGGCACAACCCGGGAGGTGGGGCGGATACAGATGAATACCAACTAACCTTGAACCAGATTAAGCTGTTGGTGGTGTTTTAGTGAATGTGGTGAATTTGGCCAGGGCACTGGGGAGATTCCCCTACTCTTTCAAGAAGTGCCATGGGATCTTTAATATCCACCCAGAAGTATCACCAGAATAGGCAGATGGGACCCCGGTTAATGTTTCATCTGAAAGAAGGCACCTCAGGAGTGCAGCACCCCCTCATGCTGCACTACAGTGTCAGTATTGGGATTTAACCCAACTGCCTGGTGTGGGGATAGAACCCACAGCCTTCTGATTTCTCAGCCTCAGAGGTGAGTGTGCTACCTGCTGAGCCACTGACACTATTAGAACAGTTCAGTTTAAGCTGATACCTTCATTGCAGCAATCCTGATGTTTTAGCTTGCCATCTACCCAGTCCAGATGATGACAGTTGAATATACACAACATTAACCACTTTAGGAACCAGCCATCTCCCAGATAAGATCTCATCCCTAGTCCTGTTATAAACTTTCCAACTTTGATATGTTGATTAAGGAGTTTTGTTTGGCAAGGGTTTGCAGTCTATTACAATCACCTGTTTTTTACCTGGTCCATGGGGGAAGGGTAATGCTTGCTGGCATGCTCTCTCTCTCTCTCCCTCAATGGTACGATCAGGTGGTAGGCTTTTGGAGCTGGCGGGAGTCACTCCCAGCTGACTGCATCACAATTTTGAGGCATGGTAGATGGCACAGTATGCTACATGTTGTTTCTCTTGTGGTGCTATAGCTTTGAGGTTGCTGCAGACAGCCTGCTTGTTTGTAGCTGATGTGATATCATTCTTACATGATGGAGGATACTATGCTTCTGGTGACCAGTACCTGTCTGTTCAGATATGTTAGTGATGGCATCCTTAGATGTTGAAAGATACCATGGTAATGAATGATGGTGGGTAAAAGATGTTGAAAGGAACTGTGTAAAACCACACTGAGGATGGCATCAGATGCTGAGAGAGACCTCCTCCTGAGATAGCGGCAAGATGTTCAAAAGATACCACACACAAATTGATCAGTATTCATACTGTACTTTTAGACAGTTAATTTTAAAAAGCAATCACTTTCCATCTCACATCATTAGGGTGAAAGATAACCACTTCAAATTGTGCTTACATTCCAGCTAGAAACTTTTGATAAGGTTATTTTTGCCAAAGTCTGCAAGATGGAGTTTGAACTGTGTCCTAATTATTATGACTTAACCAGCAAATTCATATGTTGAAGTCAAGACATTTCAAAAGCTCCACAGTGTCCAGTTCCATGCTGTCCCTCATATTAAAGGAGAACTACTCCCTTACCTTAAACAAAGCAAAGTGTAGAGGCAGGGTGTAAAAGAAGCTGCTGCCTTGTAGTGTTACTTGATAAAATATCATTCTGTCAAAATGGAGCCCCTGAGATAATGCTAAGCAGCCAGCATGCAGGCAGACATTTCCAGGGCTGCCACTGACTGTCCCAAGATCATGAACAAAGAGAGTAACTCAGCAAGAGGTAATTTCTCTCTGTCCATTATAATGCAATGCTCTGTGTACAGAGAGTTTAAACCAGTCATCAGGGACTCAAGAATACGTGGATAGGCACATGGGAATTATCAAGTTAGGGTGAAAGGGGGAGAATGTAGCATCTAGGGTATCTTAAGCAGTAGAAAGAGGGGATAGGGCAGATTGGATAGGCCGCAAGGCTCTTAACTGCTGAAAATATCTATGTATCTATGTAAGTCAAACTTCTATGTTTATGTTGTCCAAAACATGGAAAATGGGCTTAAACTTGGCAAAATGGCAGAAGGCATGCTGTACAATAGAAGGAAATTCTACACTCAAAGAACAACACTATGATGGACAAAGCTGCTGAGTCACACTCATTGTGAATCATCTTGGGACAGTTGGCATCAGCACATGAAATTCTGCCTGTATGGGGACAGTCAGTATTATCTTGTGGACTCCATTTTGTCAGAAAGATGATGATCAACACGTTACATGGCAGCCGCAGCCCACACACTGCCTCTATACTTTACCTTAAGGTGAGCAAGTAGTTTTATTTAATCTGAAGCAAATGTTATTTATTTAAATTGTCCCAAAAACATTGATTTTGTTTTTTTTAAACATAATTTAAGATATCCAGACATTCTTCCAATATTCTAAAGTCGGATCCCAAAGTCGCATTTATGTTAACTCTAGATTTTGACTGATAATAAACAACTGTGTTACCAACATATATTTATACTTTTGTTTGGTCACACACTCCTGGTACTGAATTAATGAAAATTTAAGGAAGGATTGGTACTGGGTTTGGTCCCTATGGAACTCCATTTCTTGCAAAATGCGATGATGACATACAGTAATTCCACTGAATTTAACAGTCTGAGAGTCATCAGTAGGATAATCAGCAATCCAGTTTAATGTAGATTCTTCTTATCCCAGTTCTTACGCTTATGCAACATCAAATCCTAATGGTCAACCAGGTTAAATACCTTGGTCAGATCAAGATAAACTGTAACCTCACACTTAAGGCACAATGGTGGGCCATGAACCTATAAAGTGACTACAATATGGTCCTCTCTGGTCTGGAGCTCTGAACACACTGCTAAGGCTCACACACTCACCCCTTCTGGGTATTGGCTTGGTTGGTACTGTGTACTATCAACACATTGCTTTCTTCTGTGATGAGTGGCACAAGGTCTCTCTTTTCTGACTTTGCCACCTTTGAAGCTAAGGGATCATGCAATGCATCACCACCCCTGTCTCCTGTCACAGACAGAAAAAGAGGTGTGCAAGAACAAGAGGGCACAATTTGAAGCTAGAGGGGGGAACGGCTCAGAGGTAATATGAGGAAGTATTTTTTAATGGAGAGGGTTGTGGATGCATGGAACAGCCTTCCTGAGGAGGTTTTAGAGTCAAAAACAGTGGTGGAATTCAAGAATGCATGGGACAGTCATAAGGCAATTCGAGGGGGTGGGGGTAGGAAGAAGTAGGCTGTTTGTTAGCTAGGATCTGCAGCTTATCCATTAGGTAGGGAAATGGGCAGACTGGGTGTGCCAAGCAGTCCTTATCTGCCATCAAATTCCATGTTTCTATGTTCTCCAGAGGCATCCTCCATAGGGCTTTATTCCTCTCCTTCATGCTAAGGGTGAGAGAAGTGAGTCAGAGCCAAGTTTAGTTCCGCTTCGAGTTTGGGTCTGAAAATTCAATTAATCTTCGCTAGCTTGGCAGAACCACTTCATCTCCCAATGTAGAAATTTATACGGGGTAAAGCAGAATACAAATTGGGGGGAAAAGCCTTGAGATATGCAATGAATATGAATTACTGCATCCCCAGAGGAGGGAATCAAGGAACTGATGTGTAACCTAGCAAAACTGGAGAAATTATTTGTGGTCTGGCAGCTCAAATTCAGTGTGAGGAATGCAAAGTCAGGCATACAGGTAACACAAACACCAAAACAGAATATTGTATTCGTGGTGTCATTGTAAACCAGACTACAGGTGAAAGGTACCTTTGGGGTGGTCATTAGTGACTGCCTCAACTTACTGTCAGCCCAGAGCAGCAGGGTTTATGCAAAACGAACCAGATGCTGTCCTGTATCATAGGGGTATCACCAGCAGGAGGCAGGAGGTGACCTTACCCTAACGATATGCAGAAAAACAGCATGTTTGTGAAATGCATGCACTGTTAAACCTAATGTTCTGACTCACAGATATAATATTTATTATGTGTAGGGAACCTATAACTACCCTGTGCTTGTAGAATGTTAAACTTTATAACATTAATTTAGGTGTAACTGTTGGTCTGTTACTGATAACAATGCTTATACAGCTCTTTTAATGCTGCTTGTTATATGTTGTATTGTTACAGTATATACAGTATTACTGGACCTCCTTGAAAACAGGACTGATGGTCCTAATGGTGTGTTGTTAACATCTTCCTGTTTAAAAATAAAGCTTTTTACTACTACTACTACTCCTGTTTATGCCCCTGGTGAGGCCACATCTTGACTACTGTGCACAGTTTTGGAGCCCTAGCTCTAAAAGGACCATCACCACTTGGAGATAATGCAGAGGAAGGCCACAAAAATGGTGCAAGGACTGCAGGGAAAGTCTTATGAGCAGCATCTGGGCAATGCTAACATGTACTCACTTGAGGCAAAAGGAGAGAAGGGAGATGTGATAGAAACCTTTGAATATCTCAGTAAGAGCAACAAAGTGGACTGGAATGCATTATTCAGGTGCAGCAAGGCATCAAGCATCAGGACACAATTTCAAACTGGTTGAGGGTACGTTAAGAGGGTGGTGGACAGCTGAACTACGTACTCAAGCAAATCGATGAGTAGAAAGGCAATGCACTGGTTTAAGAACGTGATCCACAGAAAGGCACAGAACCCATGGTCTCCATGCATAATGCAGGTACATGACTGCGCAGTACACACAAAGGTGTGGCATTCCCATCAGGTGCAGATGGACCCCTCCCCACCACACCCAGCATCATCCACATCAGGCAAGGGCAAGGCAAGGCAAATTTATTTATATACAGCTCAATTCTGCAAGAGCTCTGAGTGCTTTACAAAGTTAAATACCAATCACAACACAAATACACTACTGTATTAAACAATAATTAATATAGAATTTGACTATATTATGTTAAAAGCTTGATCAAACAAGAACGTTTTCAATAAGGCTTTAAAGGCCTCCACTGTGTTGGCAGAATGAATGCAATAGGGAAGAGAATTCCATAAAATAGGGGCTGCTGCACTGAAGTCTCTATGACCAGATGGTTTGAGCCTAGCCACAGGGACAGCCGATAAACCAGCATCGGTGGAGCAGAGAGGGCAGATTGGGTGGTATGGAATCAGGAGCTGGTCCCAAACCACATAAGGCCTTGTATGTCTGCAAGCAAATCTTGAAGGTGATGTGCGAATGCAAAGGCAGTCAGTGCAGAGCACACACGACTGGTGTAATATGGTCTCTCAGTAAAGAACCCACCAATGTCCAGGCTGCAGCATTCTGGAGTAGCAGCAGTCGACGCATCAAACCTCCAGACAACCCCAGGTACAGTGTTACAGTAGTCTAGTACAGTCTAGCAGTGACGAAAGCATAGATAATCGCTCTCAGGGTATCCTGAGCTAAGTATGCCCAGATCTTGGCAATATTCCTGAGATGAAAGAAGCCACAATGTACTGCAGAAGACACCTGCTATTTAAATGTCAATCTGTTATCCAAAATGACCCCCAGATCTCTGACTGCACTAGCTTCTACGAGGGAATGGGCACCCAATATACAGAGGGCCATGTCCCTCATCCCAGAAAAGCCCTAGTAACCTAGTTCGATAACCATTACCTCTGTTTTGCCTGGGTTAAGACATAACTAGTTTGAGGCCATCCAGTTATTAATCTCAGCCAAACAGTGGCTCAGCACCAAGGATGCAGATGTGTCATCAGGATCACAAAACAGGTACAACTGAGTATCATCTGCATATGCAAGTCCCCCCCCCCATCCCTGTCTAGGGGTATCCAGATGGTAATTTGTGGGAGGGGGTGCTATACAAGCCACAGAAACACAGTCCAGAGGAAAGCAGAAATAGATCATTACCTGGTTCCTCTGAAGGCAGCAATTTGGAGTCACTAGTTCAGAGGAGCAGGCACCATCTTGATGTAATCTGCTGAGCTGCCGGGGGCAAGCTTAGTTAAACAGACACATGATGGCATAGTTCAGTTGTATTAAATCCAATCCACTCCAGAATCAAAGATGCAAATAACAAATTTAATGAACAAGAACAGCAGCAGCCACTCCATGGAGCATTGGGGTGCTACACGGTGGGGACACATCACAGGTTAAATTCTTGCTTTTTATTCGGCAACAGTTTCCTTAGCTAAAAGACTAATTCAATTCATGCAAAATCCTTTGAGGTGAAAAAGGCATCATTCCTGGCAGCAACTTTACTGTGGGCCAGAACAGGTCACACCGACAGGTCGTTGTACTTAGTAACACTTTCATTCTCAATTCTCTGCATTCCTCTTCCCAATCCATAGCACTTCATTACTTCTCACTATCTTTAATCTCAAACTGAGCATGCTTAGGGACTCTGACAGCATGAGACATTTCTACTGTCCAAATCCCTCTCAATACAGGACCTTCCTCTACACCTTTTCCACCGGTGGGGAGGGGGATTACTGTACTTGAGCAATGTCAGTACTTTCAGGTCTTATCCAGTCATAAACATGATATTACTTAGCAGGAATCGAACCATGGAAGACCTTCCAAACACCCAGTCACTGATGCTATGTGTCTAGAATGTTTTCCCCAGTGTCTGTCCTGGCCTTAAAACCAAAGCGTCTTTGCTCATGCAGC
Organism: Neoceratodus forsteri; assembly: GCA_016271365.2. Classification (NCBI taxonomy): domain Eukaryota; kingdom Metazoa; phylum Chordata; order Ceratodontiformes; family Ceratodontidae; genus Neoceratodus; species Neoceratodus forsteri. The sequence goes on along the minus strand of CM057458.1, from coordinate 624,962,530 downwards.
GATTCCAATTTTTGGACTGCCTTTACCTTGGGAAAGCTGCTTGTGCAACGCGAAGCACCCACACAGTCTGCCACCTGACCCAGGGTCCCAGTCATCTGTTCCCCAAAAGGACCTCTTCATGACTCCATAGGCCAAACAACTGGAGGGTCCCAACACAGTAATGGCCACTGGCATGGGGAAATGGGGTAGTGCTGCCACCACCACACCACAACTGTCTAGGCTGCCACTTCTGGACTGCGCCCCAGGCCTACACTGCCAGAACAGGCCCAATCACAGGAAACACACTGACCCTCATGGATGAACCCACCTACAGGTGAGACTACTTGTAACATTGGACCCCATCGGTGTTTACCCCAACACAGTGCCGAAGTTCACATGACGGGCCTTCTTCATCTTCATTCTCCCCAGGCTTCGGCTTCCAAATTGCACTGACCAGGCCCCTTTTCTGCTTTTATTGCCCCTTCATACTACTGCTCAAATCACTACTTCTCCTCGAGGTCTGAGGGAGGAGGGGTGGTGTTGTTCATCTCAGCTCCACCCGCAGCCCTCTGGCCGAACTTATGGACCAAACCCCCAACTTCTACTTTCCTGGGTCTCCCTCCAACCTTCATATGGTGCCAAAACCTCACTATTTATACCCATAGCGGTGGGGTCCCTGCCAGTAGCAAGCAAACCCAACCTTCCAGACCTGCTGGCATTATGGCTCCATATCTCTGCCTAACTACCCTAACAACCTAAATTAAACTAGTAAGCTACCAGAGGATACTTAAACTTCCCACACACAAAAGTTCCCCTTCTGGTGAACACCTAACCAAGCTGCACTACATAACTCCCAGAGGAGAAATATGGCCACTGTCCCTCCCCCAAGGGCCAGAGCACTACGCTGGTTACACCACCAAAATGGCGAGAATTTATACACTTCAACCCCTTTTTTGACACACTACACATCTGCTCTACACTTACTGGGGTTAGTTGTGACACACCCACTGGTTCCCACATGCACTGGCCAGGTACTACAGTGGGGGCATCCCTTCCCCCCTTTCTACTAGACTGTCTACACTACTATTTTCTAGAAGTCTCAGGAAATTGCTGCTGCCAGGAATGGGCATACGCATTTTGCCAAGTCCCCCCACAGACTATGCAAGGATTGAACATTCTTGAAAAAAGATTGAACTAGGCTCACAAAACGTTATGCACATTTCTACTTGGCTTTAATCACTCACACCGCCAGCCACTCTCAAACCATTATTCAATTGTTTTGCACTTATACTTCCAACAGGCAAACTTCATTCTCACTACTTAGCGTCTAAACCCCTAAGCATACCCATTAATAAAATTTGTACAATTTTTTTTTTCACTCATTTTTTTCAGAAACACCATTGGTAAAAATTTATAGAGTCAAAGTGTAATTGGATGAGGAGCAGAGGAGAATCAAACCCCCTAACAATTTTAAATCACATTAAACATTAACACAAGGGATTGATCTCACCCAGCTTTCAACGTTGGTCCCAAGTTGGTTGGATGCTCTTTTTTATTCCAGCAGTTTCTCCAGTTCCCAGGGTCAGGATGTAAGCAGTCTTGTGTGTTCCCTTTGGGGTGGCACAACAGGGCTTAAATGTGCCTCAGGCAGAGTATAACTTGGGGTCTGGTTTGGCACATTCCTCATCAAAAGCATTACCACAAATGATATAATATTTGGTTCTTGGCCCCTCAATGTCCTGGGCCATTGCAAAAGTTTTGAATAGAGTCACTCCAGTCCACACAGTCAACAAAAACATCTGCCTGGCTCACTTAATGGCCTATTGCTCATGTTCTCCCAACTCTAAAGCACTTCAGTGGCTCTTGGCTTTAACTTTATCCAGGGCAGCTTGTAACACCCAGTCCTCTCTCTTCTCCTCAATTACATCCCAGTTTCACTCAGTTAGGCAAGGATAATTTTTTCCAGAGTACTCAATTCTGGCACAATGATGGACCCAGTGCTCAGAATATGGCCAACCGGGTATACTGCGCACACTTGTTCTGGGGGCAGTACCCTTGAGTAGTCAACTCTCCGAGGTGTACTTAAGATGGCAAGGATCAGAGGGTCAGAGAATGTCCATGTCCTTGTGGTACTGTATACAAACATGCCACAGCAGAGGAATAGTATAAGGAAATCTTTTGTTAGGGAATGGTAGGGCTTGGGGATGTCCCATTCCTAAAGCTGGTCATCAAAAGTGTAGTCTTTATATGGGACACCAGGCAGCAGGGGCACAGTATTATCATGGTCTTCTCCCTCACTACAGTCTCCTCCTGAAATAAATCTCTTCCGCCACCACACCAGGAGCTGATTTACCAGGGCCACGGCAACCACAGGGGGTGGTCCTCTGGATTTCTTTACAGGAGCTATATGCGCAGGGTGTGGACCCAATGCAGGGGACACAAATGGCTCAGTCCTACCTGCCACCCCATGGCCTGTCCCTCTGCCACAGGGAGGGTCAGACCCTGCAGAAGGTGAAGGGCTTGGCAGATGGTTATCGCCCCTCACTCCCTGGGCTGCATCACTAGCAGCAGCTCCCACCAGTTCACAATTGTCCAAACTGGATGAGGCTGCACTCATAAGAGTAGACATGGTGGGCAGACTCCATGCAGGAAAAAGGGGAGATACTGTTGATGGGGAACCTGAATATGCCAGATGTTAACCGGATGACATGTACTGCAGCCACATCCAAGAGCAGGGTCATTCTCGATGCACTGCAGAGGGCAGGCCTTAGACAGCTAGTGTTGAAACCCACTCAGGAGGGAGCAATACTAGACCTGGTACTCTCAAATGGAGAGAGGATCACAAATTTAGAAGTCAGTAGACATCTGGGAACAAACAACCACTGCACAGTGTGCTTCACAATAAGCACAACCATGGAGACGAGCCATAGAAACAAGCATACTGGACTTTAGAAGGGCTGACTTTGGCAAAATGGTGAACACCTGAGAAATACACTAGCAAATGGCCAAAAAGAAGGGGTGGAAGAACAATGTGAAAAATCAAAACTGCCATCATAGAGGCAACAAGCCTTTGCGTGAAACAGATAAAGAAAACAAAGCGGAGTAAAAAGCCACTATGATTCTCAAAAGAGGTGGCAGGGAAGGTTAAGAAGAAAAGGCTGCATTCAAAAGTAAGGAATCACAGAAGGAGCACGACAGAGAACTGTACCAATTAAAGCAGAAAGAAGTGGGAAGGCAGTCAGAATAGCAAAGCCCAAACCAAGGAAAAATAGCTAATTCACTTAAGAAGGGATAAAACCTTTATAGGTACATTAAGGAGCATAGAAAGGTTAAGGGAGGAATAGTGAAGATTAATAAGGAGAGGGAGGTGGGCAAGAGAGACAGTGAAAAGGCAGAGTTACTGAATGAATTATTTTGCTCAGTATTCACAAAAGAAGATGAGGAGGAGTTACCTAAACCAGACAATAGAAGCACTCTGGGTAGGGGTTGACACCAGTCTATTTACAGAAGAAAGAGGCCTCAAAGAACCCTAAAACTCAAGGTGGACAAAGCAATGGAGCCTGACAGGATTCACCCCAGAATCCTAAAGGAACTAAGGAGGACCTAGTGACACCACTGACCACACTTTAACAAATCATGGGAGGATGGGGTGGTACCTGAGGACTGGAGGAGGGCAGATGTGATTCCCTTCACAAAAGTGGGAGCAAGGCAGAAGCAGGAAACTACAGACCTGTAAGTTTGACCTCAGTGGTAGGGAAAATGATGGAATCACTTCTGAAAGAAAGAATTGTTGAGTACCTAGAGGTCAGCGGGGCACAGGACCAAAAGCAGCATGGATTTACAGCAGGAAGGTCATGTCAGACGAATCTAATAGATTTCTTTGACTGGGTGACCAAAGTAATAGACCAGGGAGGGGCTGTGGATATGGCCTACCTAGACTTTAGCAAGGCATTTGACACAGTCCAGCACAAAAGATTGATAAACAAGTTAGCCAGCCTGGGAGTAGGTCCCAGGGTAGTAGCCTGGGTAGCAAACTGGCTGTACAACAGGACACAGAAGGTAATAGTGAATGGAACACATTCCGAAGAAAGGGGGGACTAGTGGAGTACCTTAGGCTCAGTACTAGGTCCAGTCCTCTTTAACATCTTTATAGGTGACATTGCAGAGGGTCTGGAGGAAAGGTATGCCTTTGCAGATGACAAAGATCTTTAACAGAGTTGATACACAAGGGGGTAGAAAGGATGAGAAGGACTTGGCAAGGTTGGAGGAATGGTCAGACATATGGCAACTTAGATTCAATGCAAAGAAGTGCAAAGTAATGCACCCTGCGTAAAACAAAAACCCAGGAGAAGAGTACACAATAACAGGGGAGGTACTAACAACAACAAAATGGAAAAGGATCTGGGTAGTCCTATCAGATGATCTAAAGGTGGGTAAGCAATGTGAGAAGTCAGTAAGGAGAGCTAGGTATACTGGGATGCATAGGAAGGAGCATCACAAGTAGAAAAAGGGAAGTGGTTATCCCTCTATACAGATAGTTGGTGAGACATCATCTGGAGTACTGTATGCAGTTTTGGAGACCTCATCTATGCAAGGACATAGACAGGATAGAAGCAGTCCAGAGGAGGGCAACTAAAATGGTGCAGGGTCTGCATCAGAAACCATATGAAGAGAGACTGAGAGAGCTTAATATGTATACCCTTGATGAAAGGAAGGACAAGGGGGACATAATATAAATGTTCAAGTACCTCAAGGGAATCAACAAAGTCCAGGAGGGTAGCATCTTTCAGAAAAAGAGATGTGTAAGAATAAGGGGGCGCAATTTAAAGATAGAGGGGGGACGGTTCAGGGGTAATGTGAGGAAATTTTTTTTCACAGAGAGAGTGGTTGATGCATGGAACCACCTTCCTGGAGAGTCTGTGGGGTCTAAAACAGTGGAGGAGTTCAAACATGCATGGGACAGACATAAGGCAATTATAGTGGGGGTGGCAGGAAGGAGGCTGTTGGTTAACTAAAATCTACAGCTTATCTAGTAGGTAGGGAAATGGGCAGACTGGTTGGGCCAAGTGGTCCTTATCTGCCGTCAAAGTCTATGTTTCTATGTTAGGCTGATATTCAATGGTAGGCCATCCTGGAAAATAGCATCTCTACCAGCGCAGTCCAAACTAACTGGGAGAACCTTTACAGTACCTCCAGAATGATGGCAAACACACATTTCTCTTGGGTGTCCCCCTCTTGAGCCACCTCCCTGAGCCACCTCCCTAAGCCATGAGGGCATGGATGCAGGCACAAGGACCATTTTGCTACCATCTCCCATTGCTTCAGCTATGGTATTGTCTAACAAAATATTTTTAACAATATCCGAACACCAAACAAGCAGCTATCTCTTTACTCTAACCACTTGTGGCAGTTACTGGAGTTAACAAACTGGCGCACCTTGCTCCCTACAATGTGATCTCTAGTCCCAACTTAACATCTGTCAACCAATCACAAGGGATCCCAATGTTCTGCATACATCATAAATATACTAGACAGTCCATGCTGCATGTGGCCTTGCACCATGACGTGGAGCGGCACATGTTCAAAATGGCACACAAACAGTTCAAAAACCTTCCTGCAGCTCTTAAGAGTTAATCCAGGCATAAAATATAGAAACACAGAAACAGAAGTTGGACGCAGATAAGAACTGCAAGGCCCATTTCTTTTTCTACCTTATGAATTTGCCATCTGCCTTTGCTCTGTCAATGGCCTATCTATTTATACTCATCTGTATTGCTCCCGTATGCCTATCCCATGCTTGTTTGAAGCCCTGCACTGTATTCATATCCACCACTTCCTGAGGTAGGCCGTTCCATGCATCCACCACCCTTTCTGTGAAAAAGAACTTCCTCACATTATCCCTCAATCGGCCTCCCTCTAATCTTATGCTGTGTCCTCTTGTCCTGCTATTTTTATTATATTGAAACATGTTAGACTCTATCACCTTGTTAATGCCCTTAAGGTGTTTGAATGTTTCGATCGTATCACCTCTCTCCCTTCTTTGCTCTAGGGTATACATATTGAGCTCTGTTAATCTGTCCTCATATGTTTTCTGATGCAGTCCCTGCACCATTTTGGTTGCCCTTCTCTGGACTGCCTCAATTTGGTTAATGTCCTTGTGAAGGTGTGGCTTCCAGTACTACATGCAATACTCCAGATGGGGCTTAACCAGTGTCTTGTAAAGAGGGATTATTACCTCCCTCTTCCGACTTGTGATACCCCTACTAATACACCCCAACATCCCTCTAGCATTACCTACTGCTTTAGTGGTTCGCTTGAATGATTTCAGGTCATCGGTGATGATGACGCCCAAGTCTCTTTCTTCCCTTGTGACTGCCAGCAACTCCCCTCCCAGCCTATAGGTGGCTTCAGGGTTTCTGTTCCCTATGTGCATGATCTTGCACTTCTTTGCATTAAATCCCAGTTGCCACTCTTCTGACCATTTTGCTAGTTTATCCAGATCTCTTCTCATTCTGCCCACCTCATCTGGATCATTTACTCTGTTGCAGATCTTGGTGTCATTTTCAAACAGACAAACCATACCCTCCAGTCCATCTGCAATGTCACTGATGAAGATATTGAAGAGGACTGGCCCCAGGACTGATCCCTGAGGTACTCCACTTGTGACTTGCATCTCTTCTGACTGTATACCAATTACCACCACTCTCTGTTTTCTGCCTGTCAACCAGTTTGCCACTCAGTTGACCAACGTCTGACCCACCCCGAGCCTACCCAGCTTATTGATCAATTTTCTTGTGGAACAGTATCAAAAGCTTTGCAAAAGTCAAGGTAGGTCCACCACTCTGGTTACCCAGTCAGAAATCTATGAGATGAGTTTGACAGGACCTTCTTTTTGTAAAACCATGCTGTCTTGGATCCTGTACTCCTATGGATTCCAGGTGTTGCACTATCCTTTCCTTAAGGAGTGCCTCCATAATCTTGCCCACTACCGAGTTAAGACTGACTGGTCTGTAGTTCCCTGCCTCCTCCCTGCTACCACTCTTGTGGAGCAGGATCTCATAAGCCCTTCTCCAGTCTTCTGGGACCTCTCCTTTGCTCAGAGACTCACTAAACAGTTCTGCTAATGGCTCTGCTAGTTCCACCCTTAGCTCCTTTAGTATCCTGGGATGTATGCAATCAGGTCCCATTGCCTTGTCCACCCTGAGCTTATCTAGCTCTTGTAGGACCCTTTCTTTTGTGAAGGGACTAGTGTACAAATCCTTCCCCCCTGTGTCCATGGTGCTGAGTTGTGGGCCCTGCCCTACCTTCTCTTCAGTAAATACTGAGCAGAAGTATCTAGGATAGATGCTTTTACATGGTCCTCCTCCTCACATGCCCTCTTATTCCCTTGATCTTAGCAATACCACTCTGGACTTTCTCCTTTCACTAATGTTTCTGTAGAAAGTCTTGGCATCTTCTTTACTGTTTGTGCTAGTGCTCCTCGGTTTGGGCTTTTGCCTGCCTTACTGCTTTCCTCCTGCTCCTTAGGGAAGTTTGGTATGCCTCCCATCTTCATCCTGCTGTGTTCCCTTATATTTTTGAAGGCCAGCCTTTTGGCTCTGATCTTTTCTGCTACTGTTTTTGAGAACCAGAGTGGTTTCCTCCTTCTTTTGCACTTCCGTTTCTCTCTAACACAATAGAATGTTGCTTCAAGTATTGCAACTTTACTGCTTGCCCACTTTGCCTGTATCCCTTCACCTGTATTTCTTTTTGCCAGGGCTAGCTTAACTCTGTTGGCCATCTTATCAAAGTCAGCTCCTCTGAAATCCCATATTTTTTACTTGGAATGGGATGATTTTGTTCTAGTGGCCAAATTGAACCATACCATGTGATGGTCACTGGCTCCCAGGTGACCTTCTACCTGGAGAGCTGCGATCCTTTCCCTGTCAGTCAGTACTAGATCTAGGATAGCCCTGTCTCTTGTGGGTTGTTGTGCCAGTTGTTTGAGGCCCTCCCCCTGCAGGGAATCCACCATGTGTATCGTTCTGGCAGATGTTCCTGCTGGTGTTGACCAATCTGTATCTGGCATGTTGAAGTCTCCCATTACCAGAACCGCCCCTTTAGCTGTCATGTTTTGTAAATCTTCTAACAGTAATGTGTCTATGTCCTCCCCCTGGTCTGGAGGCCTGTACACAACCCCAGTTCATATGGCTGTCCCATTTCTTGTTTCCAGGGTGACCCACAGTTCTTCTGGCTCCTTTATGTGTATTCTGAATGTCCGTAGCTTTGATATTTTCATTGACATAAAGGGCCACTCCACCCCCTTCCCCCTTTTTGCAGCTCAATCTCTTCTGAACAGTACATAGTCAGGTACTGAAGTCTCCCAAGTGTGGTTACTGGTAAACCATGTCTTGCTAATGGCTACTATGTCCAGTTTAGCATCTGACATTATTGCCTGCAGGTCTGGGATCTTGTTTCCCAGACTGCGAGCATTTGTGTACATGATTTTCCATTGGCCAGATTTCAGTGTGTTAGTTGTTGGGTGAGGTCCGGCATTTCCCTTGTGAGTTGTATGGGGAGCCAGACCATTTTACTTACCTGGTGATGCAAATGATCTACAACCAGGCTGAACTCCTGTTTGACCACTAGCTGAGGGAGAGGGGTGCTTTCCATTTGACATGTGGGTGCTGCACCTCTCCCATTTGCTAGTTTAAATATTCTGCAAAATGTCAAACTTCTGCCCCAATGCACAGACTCCTCCTTAGTCAGATTCAGTCCATCAAATTTAAAGAACTTTCACCCCAAAACTGTTGCCAGTTCCTACAAATCTGTGTCTTTTTTCCTGGCACCAGCCCTTGAGCCACATGTTTAGCTTCTCTATCCCCTTCTTTTACCTTCTGTCCATCTGCCCCCCCCCCCAGACTGGCAGAATCTCAGAGAAGGAGATGCCGGATGAAATGGATAATAGTTTGTTACCCAACCTGGTCAGGTGTTCCTCGGTCTCTACAACTGATCAGCTGGCGAGATTGTTAGTCCCTATGTGTACCAGGACATCAATGTTTTCTTCTGCTTCCTGAACAATTTTAACAATGAGGTCAGTGTCTCTCCACGCTGATGTACCTGGGAGACATCTGACCATTACTCCTGGCTGGAAATGCATACCAACTCCCCGAATTGTGGAGTCTCCTATGATCAGAAGTTTTTTGGATTTCCTTTTTGCTTTTTTTGTTTTGGTTCCTGTTTTGGGTGAGTTTTGTTGTGCTAGCTCCTGTGCTGCAGTGTCCTGCTCTGCAGTGTCTTCTGCCCCTTTGTTTGATTTCAGAGATAGAGGCAGATACCTGTTTGTAGTTTTTATATGGTTTGTGGAGGTGATATGCTGGAGAGCACCAAGTGATGGGGAACCTGATTTGCCCTTCCTAATCACTAGCCAACATCCCGGACCAGCTACCCTCTGCGGTTGAGGTGCTTCTGTTGGATATTGGGGAAATGGCGGGTGGTTCTTATAATATATTTCCTCTTGAATATGCAATATGAGGCGCGCAACCTCTGCTCATGCTGCCTGGGTTGAGCTCTTAGATCTCCAATGGCCCAGCATGTAGGACAGTGTTCTAAATCCTGTAAAACTGCTCATCTGAAAAATGTTCCACAGTACCTGCAGTTAATGATATCCATTCCAGATAAGTTGCTGAGTTTATAACCTGGTCAGAGTAATTAGAAGAAGAAAATGTAAGCAAATGTTTGATTTTGTGTTTTGTTTGTTTGTTTTTGTATAACTTGTTATAACAAGTTAAATTACTAGTGCCCCTCTGATCTGCCCCTTCCTGCTTTGCTACAGGAAATGTCACAACTGTGGTACCCTATAAAAGGAGTGTAGTGTGGGGTGGTTGGGGATGGGGATGGGCTGGGCCCTTCCCCTGCCAATAAAGAAGAGCCATGGACAAAAGAAACAAGGTGGTAAGAGAAGAAACAATCAGCCAGCAATAAATGCAGTAGCCCTGAAAGCTTATCCCAATGATAGATAAAACTGTAAAACCTGTAATGCACCACCTGTAATAATTTCACAGAAGATAAACCCTGTAAAAACACTTTGCTACAGAGAAAAATAAAGGAGTAACAGAAGACAAATCTTGCAAAAGACAATTTGAATCAGAAGATTACAGCAGTACTCTGTAAGTACACACCTGTAGGCACATCCTATAATAATGCAGCAGAAGGTATACACAGCAACAACAATTTGAATTAGAGAAAAATAAAGCAATAACATTTTAGCAGCAAACAGTAACAATCCCTATGAGTACAAAATAAAAATAACAACACTCAGTAAATCTGCCTAGCCAAAAGAAGCTTTGATCCTTTTCCTTGCTCTGATAAGGTTCTTTGCTCTGTCCTTTCAAGCAACCTAGAAGAAAAGAGCTCAGGTGGAGCTAGGTGCCTTGACCAGCAAACCTAGTCTTCCACATGCTCCCAAACATTTGTTTTTCCAACATCCTGGATGAGCCCCCACATTTGCAAGCCCCCATCCCTGTCTAGGGGTATCCAGATGGTAATTTGTGGGAGAGGGTGCATACAAGCCACAGAAACACAGTCCAAAGGAAAGCAGAAATAGCTTGTTGGCTGGTTCTTCTGAAGGCAGTGATTTGGAATCTCTAGTTCAGAGGAGCAGGCACCATCTTGATGTAAACCGCTGAGCTGCAGAGGGCAAGCTTAGTTAAACAGACACATGATGGCATAGTTCAAATGCATTAAATCCAATATTCACTCCAGAATCAAAGATGCAAATAACAAATGTAATGAACAAGAACAGCAACAGCCACTCCATGGAGCATGGGGGTAGTTACAAGGTGGGGACACTTCACAGGCCAAATGCCTGCCTTTCATTTTGCAACGGTTTCTTTAGCTAAAAGACAAATTTTTTCATGCAGAATCCCTTGAGGTGAAAAAGGGCTTATCCTTGGCAGCAACTTTACTGTGGGCTGGAACAGGCCACACCAAGAGGTAGTTGTACTTAGCAGCACTTTCATTCTCAGTTCTCTACATTCCTCTTCCCAATTCACAGGCACTTCATTACTTTTCACTATCTTTAATCTCAGACTGGGCATACTTAGGGATTCTGACAGCATGAGACATTTCTACTGTCTCAGTCCCTCTCAATACAGGACTTTTCTCTACACTTTCTCCACCTGGGGGGGGATTACTGTACTTGGAGCAACGTCAATACTTTCAGGTCTTATCCAGTCATAAATATGATGTTCCTTAGCAGGAATAGAACCATGCAAAACCTTCCAAACACCCAATCGCTGATGCCATGTGCCTAGAATGGTTCCTCCAGTGTCTATCCTGGCCCCGAAACCAACAGCACCTCTGTTTATGCAGCTATTCTAATTTCTGGATTGTCTTCACCTTGGGGAAAGCTTCTTGTGCCACACAGAGCATCCAGATAATCTGACACTCCACCCGGGTCCCAATTATCTTTTCCAAAAGGACCTCCTCATGCCTCCATAGGCTGAACAACTGGAGTATCCCAACACTGTAACAGCCACCGGCCTGAAATGGTGTAGCACTGCTACTGCCACACCACAACAATCAAGGCTACCACTTCTTGACTGTACCTAGGCCCATGCTGCCAGAGCAGGCCCGATCACAGGAAACACACCGACCCTCATGGCTGAACCCAGCTGCAGGTGAGACTACTTGCAAATTGGGCCCCATCGGTGCTTACCTCGCCTCAGTGCTAAAGTTCACATAATGGGCCTCCTTCACCTTTTTTCTCCCCAGGCATTGGCTCCCAAAGTGTACCAACCAGGCCCCTCCTTCTGCTCCATTGCTCCCTTCACACTACTGCCTGAACTGCCACTTCTCCATTACTTCAGATCCAGTACGAATTCACAGATACCTTGTATCCTTACAGTGGATCCTCGGAGGTCGGATCCTTGGTCAGATGTCTATGCCATACAAGACTATCCGATATCAGCCCAAAATGATGGTATCTGACCTGGCAGGATACTATCCGAGCAACAGCATTGCACATGGTCTGCATGTTCATGGTGTGGTATACCTTGCATTATCTGTATGCCTCCTCTGCTGGGATGGGGTGATGAGCACCATATGCATGCAATTGATGGCACCAATGGTATTGGGCATGTCAGACACCGCATAGAGACCCACCTTGGTCTACTGCAGGTCCTGCCAAGTGCGCTTTAACCATATGTAGACATTGCTGTGTTCCAGTAGTTTATCTGCTACCTGCCAGAAACATCTGCTGATGGATGACTGACTGATGCCAGCCATTGCCCCTCTGTCAGTCCTGTAGTATGCAAGGGTCATTAGCATGCATGTCCTGACCTCCAGGGTATGGTTGTGGCAGGTCTCTGTCTACAGCCATGACTCCAGCAGCTGGCTAAGCTCCCCTATAGTATCTGTATCAAAGCAGTACCTGCTGATGCACTGCAGCTCTCTCAGTGTAGCTGTGTCCATCTGTGGCTAGTATATCTATTGGTGGTGTGCTCAGCATCTGTGCATCTCCTCCTCCTGATGCACCTGTAGGAGCACACATTCATCAGGATTCCGGGACACACTGCTGTCCCGCCTCCTGCATCTCTGGACCTGCTTCACATCCAGATGGCTACTCATCTGGACAGCCACCTGTGGGCCCCTTTAAGTGCCATCCATACGGCCAGATGGTTGTGCGACATCTGTGGGTGTGGTGTCACAGTGCCATGGTGGAGCACCCTTATGCACACAATGGCATTTGATGTGTTGAAGAGTCATCATAACTATGCCCCGCATGAGACTCATGAGTATCACACCAGCACCTGTGCCACAGACGGCCCATGTGCCATGTACCCTGACCCTGGAGGGCAACAGGTGCAACGACCAGTATGGCCAGTACTGGTGGCTTGTAGAGCCTCTCTGGGTGAGTTGCACTTTCTGTATGATGATGATACTATGCTTCTGCCATGTCACTCATGAGTCCAGTCATAATCTGATTCCTCTCCATATGTCATGACCTGATTCCTATCCATATATCATTTCAGAGGTGGATTGTGCCAGTCAGGATGCTCATGCTGAGGCATGGGCAACTGAGACAACAGAGGAACCCACCAACAGTCTGAGACCCTGTTCTGGACACAAATGTTGATAACTAGCCCCTACTGGACATGGGCAAAGGTGATGGGGACGGTGATGGTGCCACCAGCGTGAACCAAGCAGACCAGGGCACTGGGCAGGCTAACCTGGTACTGGACTTGCTATACAGAACTGGCAGGGATGTGTTGGACTGGAGTATGGTACTGAAGTTGCCTAGATGTGATGAGCCGCAGGGTGTGGCAAACACCAGGTGTCATCATTGCAGAGTTTGAGGTAACACCCGGCTTGCAGGACATTAGAACATGTGGACATTACATATCAATGGGACTTCTACCTTTTCCAATGTGACATTTCTTTGCGTTCTGTACAATGCATGTGTGTCCCTGGTACTGTATTATTATTATTACATGCCTGTGTGGCACCATACCTTCTCGTGTCCTTCATTGTTTTGGGCGGTGGTGGAATGAGGGGACATTTTGGCCAAGGCCTTGGTTGTGGGGTGAGTGTATGTGTGACATTGGGGCCCGGGCATTTCCTTCTGGCATGGGCCGATGCACACCATGTGCACCCTCTGGTGTGTAGCTGCTTCGCTTACAGTAGCACCCCCCCCCCGCTGCACTGGTGGGAGACCTTCCCTACACCCATGCAGCAGTTCCTTTGTGGCTGTGGAATGGCAGGCCCAGTAAGGCCAGTCACATCTGGCTGGACACAACCAAGGAAAATGTTCCAGGGGGTCTCTGTGTAGTTGCATCCTTGGCCTGTCTGCATGTCTGTGAGCCAGTGGGGGCAGAGATACATAGATTCATAGATGTTGTCGGCAGATAAGGGCCTTGGCCCATTCAGTCTGCCCTATCCTCTTTCTAATGCTTAAGGTACCCTAGATACTACAAGTTCCCCTTCACCCTAGCTTGAAAAGTCCCATGTGCCTATCCACACCACACTCATGGGACACACCCATGGCATGCTGTGAATCAGTGCGGGGTTGCATATGTGTCATTCATGTGTATCCCTCTGTGCAGGACAGCTGCACTTTCTGTGGATAAGGCTGTTAAGGTACAACAAGACCGTACAAGGGACTGGGGGAGGGAACACACATGCAAAGCAGACCAAGATCACTGTAGGAGGCTCAGTCTAGTGCTAGAAAGTGGTGGGCTGGAGTGGTTTAGGTAGAACCAGAACAGATTCAATGGACTCACAGAGTTTTCTGCCTGCGAAGTTTCTATGTCACTGAGGAAAAATACGTTATTCTTCACAAAATAAAAGAAACAAAAGACATTGGCTTCAGGGCATAATTTTACTCTTCACAATATTGTCCATCAATGGACTTTTTTTTCTTTGGTTTTAATTTTTTATAACTTAACTGCTGCGGTGACTCAGATGAAGTAGTTGTAGTGTTGCCACCCACTCCTCCGTCACCATTGTCATGGTTATAATTATTGCTCCCCTCCCCCACCACCAATGCTTCCCCAGCTACCACCATCACCAGCCGTGCTTTGTTGGGTTGCTGTAGAAAACTGTAAATAATGGAGTGTGTGGCATTTAAGAAGACCCACCATGGAAATGGCCATGCCAAGGTTTGCTGAATAAACACTGACAACAGTAACCCCCACACTTTTGTTAGAAGTGAAACCATCTGCTTGCATACTGCCTTACACGTGGTGGGAAGAACATGCCAAGGAGAACGTGATTCGAGAAAACGTGATTTGAGAAAGCATGACTTGTCTTGACTTTGCTTTTCTCACCTCATTTTACATGACATGACTGGTCTTTATTTTGCCTTTCTACCTCATTTTACATGAAGAGGTTATATTCAGTTTGAGAAAATGTGATAAAAGATAATGTGATTCAAGAAAATATGACTCAAGAAAATACGATTCTAGAAAATGTGATTTGAGACCATCTGATTTGAGAAAATGGAACTGCTCTTGACTTTACCTTTATCACCTTATTGTGCGTAACATGGAAAACAGGCCAGTGTAGACTGAGATGTCTTTTAAATTGGAGGCACCTGAGGGAGGAAGAGAGGGATTGGTGTGCTTCTGGAACGCTCAGGGTTGTTTCATTACCAGGCAGGGGTTCAGTTAGTTTATTTTCCATAGAAGTCTAAAACTTCCAGGAGTTGAAATCTGGAAGTCATTTAAATTTTTTGGAAGTTAAAATACTTCCAGAATCCCACTTTTGGAAGTCAGTATTCTAGGACAGATACTTTTATGGATGTTGTTATAATAAATTAGTGGTAAAATACAATTTATTTCAGAAAATCTATCATTTCTGACTTCCATACCTGCAATTTTGGAAGTCATCTAATTTTTGTTTTTTTAATCTGGAATTCAGTAACTTCCTCTCTCTTTATTTTGGAAGTTTCTGCCTTATTTTTGGAAGTCAAATAATCCCAAAATGGAGTTAACTGAAGCCCTGTTACCAGGTGAACTGGATGATTTGCTGGGAAAGCTACTTACAGTTGGAGGGAACCAGTGACTTTCTGGGGACTAATGAACCATGGTGTAATTTGGACTATGAGGCCCTCAGCCCTGATCCTTTCCCAAGTGTAACCCTGCTCCACCACTCGACCATCACCGCCATTTATAGAACTGGTACCTGGTGGAACCTTTCCTGCCCCCCACGTCCCTTTCGTTTCTCGTGGTTTCTACATGACATAGTGGAAAAGTCCCACACATGTCTGTTGCATTGCCCATGCACTGACATACTGCCCTCCCATCCTCACTGATAGGCTTTATGTTTCACTGCAGCAGTCTACTTACTTAGATTTCACTCACAGAAAAAAGGTATGTTTGTGCCCTGCACCTTCAACTAGTAAATTATTTGTCAAATAATTCCGTCAAACTCCCTCCTGCACTTTTTGCAGTATGGTAAATTGACTCTGCCCTGCTCCTGGGAGCAAAATAAAATTAAAAAAAATACACATGTGTAACCCCCCCTACAAATGGGGGTTCCCAAAAAGTCTTCCTTGAGCTTGCCTAAATGCTCACTGCCAGGCTGGTGTCCTGCGTTTTAGCAGTTCAAATGTATTGCCAAAGAGTGTCTGTATAGCCCTGTGTACTGTCTCTTTAAGAGCTGCCTGGATTGCAGTCATAATTAATCTGAGAGGGAGCTCTGTTAGAATATGTACTTGTTTGCTGATCAATTGTTAGAGTAGTAGTAATATTGCAGTTTGTTCTAACCTGCCTTCTTTGCAGCATGGACAGTTCTGTTTGTTTCCACCATCTTGGTCCTGGACTGCAGAATGGGCCAATCAGTACATTTGGGGCTCTAAAATGGAGCCTGCCTACAGGGGCTTGGTGGGGCCAAAACTTGTAGGAATTGTAGTTTTGAGCTTTTGGTGCCTAAAATAACCTGGAGGCGGAGCTTTTGTTGTGACTGACAGTCAGATCAGCCAACCGAACCTTTTGAATCTTGGGGAAAGTCCCACACTGCTTGCAGTTTCAGTTAGATCTGAGTTGGGAAGTGAAGAAGTAACAGCTCGAGATAGTTTGAGCAGCAATCCATAGTGGATTTGCATGGGAGAACTGTGGAAAAGCCTGTTTGGCCTGCATGCCTGCCTGCTATTCCTGAGAGGGAACTTGTGCTTTTTTCGGACTGAATCCGAATTTGGAGAGCGAATTAAGCCACTGAATTGTGACCAGGCTTTAACCTGAAGAAGACTGAAGATTTGCTGAATGCTATCGGCCTGTCAGGACTTCCAGCTACCTCTGAACTCCCGGATTGTGCAGAGACTCTGTAATTGAGACTGGAGAGCCATTTGCCTAGTACAGTGGAATTTCCTTATATGTGAATGTGCTGTGTGCTTATAGTGGGTCATGATTTGGTTCCCCAGTGTGTGTCTGAACTGTGTTTTGCTTGCTGGAGGCTGTATCCAGCTCCACGGACTGAATCCATCCATTTCCATTTGCCTGGACCCTGCTACCCTGGCCCAGCCAGAATACCTGCTTTGCAGAGAAAGTTATCAACGAGACTGGCCTGGGGATCAGCCCTCTGCTCAATGCCTTGAACAGGAATGACGCCGGTGATTCGTGGTGGGCCCTGCTTCTCCTGGCACTCCAGTTCAACAACCTGCTGTCTCGATTTCATCCTGCCTGTGTCCAGTATTAGGTATCGTGAGTAAACATCAGGCAGCTCCTGCAACAACAGCTAAATCTGAAAGTGTTGTTATTTGATTGTCTTGTTGCCTTTTCTTTCACGAACTGAGCCCTCCGGATTACAAATAGTGTGTGTTGTGCATGTTGCTTTCTTCCATCACAGGGCCCCAACCAGCTGCAACGTTCCTGGCTAGCCCACCATTTCCTACCTGGGTACCCAGAGTGTGTGACTGTCTATGTACTCTGAACTCCATGCATAACTGTCTGATTAATAAAGCTTTTAAGCAAATCAACCTGATCACGCCCCTCCCTTGTTCAAGTCTCCTGAATAAATCAGATTTAACTTTGTTTGAATTTAACCTGACTGTGGTTTCAGTTTGTGCCAAAAGTATTGTACTGTTGCTATTTGTTGTGCTTAATCTTGTTTTATAGGGGGTCCCCAGGGTCAAGCTAGAGGAACCAGCCCTGGTGATAAGTGCAAACAGTGTGGGTAATTGCCTGGTGAATAAGGGTCATTGTGAAAGTAATTGTTGTATATTGTTCAGGCCACTAGAAGGGAAAGAGGGGGGTTACAGTGTCCCAGAGGGCTGTGCCCAGTTTAGCTTGACCACTAACAACCCTGACCTCCAGGTGGAGGCACCCGTTTCATTACCCAGGCCCCTTAACCTGCTACTAGCCAAGCAGGCAGGGGTAGTAGCCCTTGGGATAGTGCCACCTAGGGGTTACATATGGATTTCTGTGCCCTCTGCATGACCAACAGCACTCAGTAAAACAATTATGTGTCTAAAAAAATCTTTCAATAGGCCTTGAATCATTTTGGTGACCCTTTGTTGTAGTGACATCAGTCTATTCCTGTCTTTTCTCAGGCAGGGACTTCAGAACTGAGCACTATATTCCAGATGGGGCCTCACCAGTGACCTACATAGCAGCAGTATCACCTCCTTCCTGCTACTACCGAAACCCCTCTTAATGCACCCCAGCATTCTTTTTGCCTTAATATAAGCCTTATTGCATTGACTGGATTGCTTGAGGAAGTCACTTATGATAACTCCCATGCCCCTTTTTTTGGCAGTATTAGCCAGCCTGACTCCCCCCCCATCCAGCATTCTGTCCTAGGGTTTCTCTTCCCTATGTACATTACCGTGCTCGTTTTGGCATTGAATCTCAATTGTCAAACCTTAGACTATCTCTCTAACCATTCTAGGTCCCTTTGCAACTCCTTCACTGCTTCTTCACTGTCCACCCTGCCACAACACTTTGTGTTATCTACAAAGAGACACATCTTGCCCTGTATACCTTGCCCTATGTTGCTGATAAACATATTGAAAAGGACAGGTCCCAGTGCTGACCCCCCCCCCCATCCCACTCGTGATCTTCCTCTCCCCCGATACCACCCTGTTTACCACCACTCCCTGTTGTGTCCACCCCAGCCAGTTTTCTACCTGTAACCCCCCACCCATAGGTGGGGCTTACCTTAGTTGCCTCCTGTCCACTTGTCCCACCAGTCCCAGTCCCCTTGTGGCTTCTTAGTGCTCCTGCCAGCCCGAGTGTCTAAATTTAAGTGGGGGACTGGAGGAATGAGAGTAAAAGTGAAACTGATATCAGTGGTAGAGTCGGGCGAGCTGGTGAGTCGGCTGCATTCTCTGTGTGAGCTCTACAGCGCTCAGTATTCAAAGTTTCTTTGTTGGTTCTGCTGACTCTGTGTTGGTGTGCCTAAGCCCTTGTAGTGATAAAAAATAGTGAAGGGGGTCCGGAGACATAAATTAATTATTAAAGCACTCTTAAGTGCTATAACATATAAGGGTGCATGTTTCTTTAAGAGCAGCCAAGTCTGTTGAAGGAAAGTGAGCACTGCCTGCTGCTTGGGGGAACAGCACTACAGGGTAAGCAACTGAAAGGGGAAGCCCCTGTTAAGCCTTTCTCTGCCAGCGGGCACAAGGGCAGAGGGGTTGCTATCAAATGCTGGGGCATATATTTTCTAAAAATAATGTTGCACTATGAACTAGAAGTTGGGGCTGTATATACACTTGTTTACAGCAGCCATATTTGTTACCTTGACACCAAACCAGCTCAATCAGGATTCAAGGAGCCCAAGGACCTGCAGCTATGGCTCCTGGGAGATGAGTTTGGACAATGCCCTTGGTGCCCAAATATCCAGTAAATCAGGCATCAAATGAACTTAATGTTTATTAATTTGCCAGACAGACAGCTGTATGGACCAATGGAAAGCTGCCATTTTCCCCTGAGACCCCATGGACAGTTGCAGCTTGCGGCAGTTCCCCTGAGGCTCTCCACGGTGAGGAGGGCATACAGTGAGTGATCAGAGCTAAGGGTTTCCACAGCCCAGCCAAAAACTGAGAGACTTGCCTAACTCTCCAACACCTGGAAGCCACAGAGTGATAGGGACCAGATCATTTGGGGATACCTCCTGTAGAAATCCCTCAGCCTGTTGGGGGGGGGGGGTCAAACTGATTTGCCAGAGACTGTTCTGGAGCATTCTGTAGAAAGGATGAATTAAAGGGTCCTGCTGCATTCAAGATTTCAGAGTGGATCAAGTGGCGACAGACTGCATCCTGTTTAAGCACCTCAGGAACCAGATAAGGGGTCAACTAGCCCTTATCAAGTGGGGTGGATCAGGAAACAGAGAGCCACGGTACGTGCCTATGTGCTGAGGTACTCTTTGACCTATTTGGGGAGTCAGACCATGGGGGCGCCCCTGGGGTCTGGCCTCCTTGTGAACTGGGAAACCACTGCTCAGTGCTCCTGTATTCTGGGTGTTATTTGGAAGAGCTGAGACCAACGAAGAGGTGCCAGAAGGGTTCTGCATCCAGAAAAGTATGAGCCAGAAGGGCTGTGGCTTGAAAGCTGATAGAACAGAGCTGCATTCAGAGCTACATTCACAGAGGTTTTGACAAGAAGGGCTGAACCGTTGTCACCTGCTCAAAAGAATACAAGGTTTCTGGGCTGCTTTCCTGCTCCAGAGTCTGCTCCATGCTTCTTTCAAACTGCCATCCTGCTGCTGGTCAGCTGCATCCAAGGGTCACGTGAGTGCTGGCATTGCTGGCTGAATTTTCTGTGTTTCCAAGCCGGATAACAATTATTGTCTTTGATGGAATGGTTGCCATTTCCACTTTTGGAGTTCAGTTTTAAATTGTGCTAGCACACTATGGCCTGCGGGTGGTGGAGAGGGGGGTGTTAAATTGCAAGCTTACTAAATTTCACCACGTATACCACCGCAAGATCCTGGGCAACTCTGTAATCAGGCCAGCAACTGGACTGTGTCATAATGCGTGCATACCCAGAGCCTAGTGTTTAATATTGCATTGTGCTTCTAATTTTATTACTGGTGCCAGTGGGAGGGTGGGCAAATCAATGTGTGTTTCTGTTGGGGGGTGGGCACAGTGGTTGTTGTTGTCTGAATGTTCAAAATTGCCATTTTTCTCTGCACTCCCATTCCTCTTTTCTCTTGAGAGGCTATGCCTGTAGTTCAATGGACAAGCAACCAGCCACACCCCTTCCTGACCTATATAAGCAGTTCCTCCCAGCCTCTTCCTGAAGCACTTTTTCTTTGCTGGCCGGAGACTCTGTCTGTCTGTCCTTTGCTGCTGGCTGGGGTCCCCCACCCCCACCTTGCTGTTTTTGCTTCTGCTTGTTTCTGCTGGACTCTGTTATCTGTCTCCTGCTTTGGTTTGTATTTTGCCTCCGGCTGCGTGCTTCTTTGTGTTGCTTGTCCCCTGTTCTTCTGTGTTTGTGTGTCTTTTGTTTGGTTTTCTTTTTGGGGGGTTTCTGTTTCTAAACTCCTTGTATATTGCAAATCCAGAGCTCATGCTACCCGCTCCCATTTACTCACACTGCAACTGCAATCATTATCTGTGTTTCAACTCATACCGCATAGCTGCTCTTCATGCTATGCACTTTAAGTATTTTCACCTGGTTCAGGGGCTCACTCTGAGCCCTAACCTGCTCTCTGTGTTTGTACACTGGAATATATTGCTGCAAATAATGCTGCTGCTTTCCCTGCATTGTTTGTGGAACTAAATCATACTTCCTAAACTAATACCAAGAAATCATAGTTGTTGTTTCAGCACATTGCCTCTGTATAGTTTCTGTTCATTCAGATTGCTACCCCATTCAAGCAATACTTAATTGCTACTCAATGCTGCTCATTACTGGACACTGCTTTCTTACTTTGCATACTGCTTTTTATACTCTCGAGGTCAGCTTGGCTACTGCCATTGCTGTAAACTAGTTTTAACCCTTAGGCTGCCAACAGAATTAGAACATATAGGAATTTTGGACTAATATATCAGTCCACGGCCCTGCAAGGGTTAAATGCTGCATGTGGGTTATGGCTCTTTACCATTGCTTCCTTGTTTTTCCTATGGCGGGGGATTGGGGTGTTGTTGAAGAGCCGTGGCCCCCTGTGGCCTATTGCCTCATGTTCGAATCCTGCTTCCGCCGCTAAAAGTCCTCAGAGTATCATGTTACCTTGTGATTGGCTTCCTCAATGGGACTTGGTTGGCTTGCCCCTGCTGATCATGTATTTGATGTGATAAACCTTCTGAATACTGAATAATTTCAGCAACCTACATAAATAAATCTGGCATACTAAATAAATGAATGAATGCATACATAAGAAATACCTACTAATAAATAGGCATGCCAACCTCGTCCTAGAGTTCTCAGGGTTTGTCCTGCGCCAACAGTCTTGCTCTGCAACCTGAAGTCTGCATCTTGAGCATGCAAAGATTGGGGCAGGATCCTTCTCACCTGGTCCATAGCTGGGAATGTCCTTGCTCCGGGTGGACCTTCAGTCATCAACCATACCATCGGCACCTCAAGTTGTAGAATTTAAGACCCACCGTGAAGGGTGGTTACAGTGATCTCCTTTGGCTCTAGTATTCTACTAGCAAGGCACCTTCACTGCATTCTCCCTATGACTGCCTCTGGTTCACCTGGTTTGTTCTTAGATTGGTAGGCCCGGTGAGCATCTTGGTGGTTGTTACTCTCCCTCCTCCTCCTGCCTTGGGGGTAATCTTGTTGTAGAGCAACACGGATCGCAACCTTCACTGCGTTCCTGTTAGAAGGATAGAGTGAGCGCCCCCCTCTAAATTGGAATATTTTCCACCCCCCTTTTACTGGGCTTTCTAAATTGCAGTATCAGAGCCATCACTAACTAAATTATCCCACGCTTGGAGGGAAGGCGACCTAGGCCTTGGATCCCTAGAGATTTCCTCCTCAGAAGGTTTTTTTCTCTCCTCCATGCCTAAAGTCATAATGCCTAGTAAGTCTTAATTTGTATTCCCTAGTTCCCTTAGGTAGGTTTCGCTGTTGGATGGAGGTGGATGGTGTCCCTAAATGCCGTTCCCTCTCTGCTTAGGAGGCCCCTCAATCACCAATGTATCCCATAGCATCCACACTATCTTACTAATCTGTGTGCCTCATGTTTAACAAGCTGCTGTTACTGTCATTCTACTTTTGTGCCTCATGGCCTCTGATTGCTACTGTTCTTTGGTGCGACTACAATATCTTTTGGGGGATTCTTCCTAAGGTACCTTTAGCCAAGAGAACCTTCCCATGGCACCTCTAGGGGTGGAACCTTCTTCCAGAGTTTTTTGCCTTTGGTACCCTGACAGGATGGTAATTCCTCATGGACTAGATAGTGTGAATGGCCAAAGTAAAGTAACACAGTTGCACAAGCATAACACTTACTGGTTGCATAGGCCATTGAATCGAGAGGCTATGCCTGTAGTTCAATGGACAAGCAGCCAGCCACACCCCTTCCTGACCTATATAAGCAGTTCCTTCCAGCCTCTTTCTGAAGCATTTTCTCTTTGTCCTCCATCCTCCCCTCCTCCTCCAGCAGCATTGCCTCTCTCCTCCGGGGATTCTTCCTAAGGTACCTGTAGTCAAGGGAACCTTTCCAAGGCACCTCTAGGGGTGGAACCCTCTTCCAGGGTTTTTTGCCTTTGGTACCCCTACAGGGTGGTAATTCCTCATGGAATAGAGAGTGCGAATGGCCAAAGTAAAGTAATACAGTTGCACAGGCATAACACTTACTGGATGTGTAGGCCATTGAACAATAATAAAGCTGTTATTGTTGCTACTGTTTAAAACTGTCTGTGAGCACATTATTAGCCATAGTCAATAACTGTATGTAACATAGAGTGTTAAGTTAGTTTTTGTTGGGGGGCATGGCCAACCAGTCAAGATGGTAGACACTCGTTAGCACAGTACAGAACGGGCAAAACTCAAAACAGGCAGTAAAAGTACAAAAGCATTGATCTGAATGAAAACAAGCTTACCTATGGCTGGTAGAAACCAAGCAGCACCAGTGAAAGTAAATACAAGGCAGGCAAATTTGTTGTTCCTTTCAGGAAAAGGACAAACGAATGTACCAGCCTGCCACAAATCCTCTCAGGGCCTTCAGACAATGTCCGTATACTAGGATGGTATGCCCGAGTTTGAGAAATCCATGGCCGGAGTCCCAGCCACTCTGTACAAAATCCAGACAGAAATGAACAGAGGATTTCAAAACATTAGGCACAAATTACTCATCTTCAAACAGTCATGACCGGACTTACTGAAACCTCGGCTGCACATGCCACGTGGCTAGATAAGGCTGAGAGGCGCCTGAGTGAAGCTGAAGTCATACTGGCTAATCTAACAAGAGACGAGACCAATTTCAAGAAACAGACTGCAGAGGTACAACAGAGGGTGGATGACCTAGAAAATTGGTCCTGCCACTCAAATCTCAGAATTATAGGCTTGCAAGAGGGACTTGGAAAAAGAGACCTGGGAAAGAAGTTCACCACTGGATTGTACACCAAATTAAGATGGGGGACCAGTCACTTAACTGCGAGGTGGAGAGGGCACACTGATCTGGGCCTAAACCAAGGCTGAGAGAGAAGCCGTGGCACTTCTTAATTAAATACCTGAGGTACACAGATAAGGAACGAATCCGCCATGCTGCAAAGTCGCATGCCCCGATTGTACTGCAGGAAGGTGGCAAAGTTTTCATTGCTCAAGATTACAGCAGGGACCTGCAGCTCCGTCGCCAGAAATTCAGCCGAGTCAAAGCCATACTCCATCTCGCCGGTTGGGAGTTTGCCCGTCTTTACCCTTCCCGAGTCCGGATCACCAGACCAGGCAAGTCCCCCTAGATATTTTGACAGTTCCCAGGAGGTCAAGAAGTTTATGCGAGAGGAAGAGGCTGTGGAAGAAAGAAGATCTCCAGGACAAAGCCCTAGTAACAACGCTTGACAGCTGACAGATGAAATCTACTAACTGGTCAATTTCTCCCTTGGTTGATGTCTGAGCCTAGTCTGCACCACCGTTCTGGAGTTACTGCCATCCTCCTATCCTCTGGGAGTCACGCAGTGAGTATCACTATTAGCAAAGATTTCAATGGGGTTCCAAAATAAACAGCAGCATCAAATATGTAAGAATAATGAAATGCTCCACAGTAAGAATAAAATCAGTGGGTCTAATTTGAGCACTTTTTTCTTCAAAGCTGGACTCCCAGAGTGCTCAAAGCTATAGAAGGCAGCATGGATAGTAGGACAGGGAAGTGCTGGAGACATGTGTTTTCTAATTGCCATCTTGATCACATGGCCACCTGGTTGCTGCTTCCCAACGTGACTCTCCTCGGTCCCATCTTGACCGCTTTTGGATGTAACAATCAGATAACAAGTTAACACATGCTAAAAGACGACATCAGCAATGGACTACAAGTCAGTCACAGTCTGTCCTCGACCAATGTACCCTGCCAGGGTTGGGGGAATAAACTGTGAACACTGGACTGACAAAGAAAGGACAGATCTTATGAAGCCCTTGAGGGTGCTCTGAATCAGTGCTAATTAACAGCTGCCAATGATCTCGATGGCTGTCTCATAATATATGATAGATAGATAGATAGATAGATAGATAGATAGATAGATAGATAGATAGATAGATAGATAGATATTTTTATTTATAAAGCACCCAGTTCCTGGGACTCTGGGTGCTATACAGTAAAATCACAATTCAGTATTATTTAAAAACACCAAACATACATAATAAAATCAATATAGATACAAAATTTCATTCCACCTATCAGCAAACTCACGTTATAAAAGCCAGTTCGAATAAATATGTTTTTGGTCCCCTTTAAAGGCTTATGTAAAGGGGTCTGAATGATATGTCATGTCCTGAACATTTTCCCCTTCCCAGCATAAACCCCCCTGACTGTGTCTAGGGACACAAATACCAACGGGGGACAGAAAGACTGTGATCCCTACTAAACCTTCAGGCAAGAAATAAACACTGGATTAGAATTCTAAATACTGATGTTGTAGTATGCACTGTTTAAATACTAGAAGCTTCTGCTTCATAAATAATAATAATAATGATAATTATTTATAGAGAACAATTCAAGTTTATCAAAGCACTGTGCAATAAAACAGTAAAAATCAGGAATAAAACAATATATATTGATAATTGTGCTGCTTGGAGAACGCAGGTGCTCAGATCGAGGACCACCTGGGACCCGATTATATAGGGCAGGGGTGGGGTGGGGCTCTATGACCAAGAGAAAGAGGTATATGGCCTAAATGCTTTTGAAGGTACCTGGCACTCTCCACTATTCCAATCTGACCCAAGGTTATATACTGCCTAATAAAATACATTTATGAGTAACAGGGTACTGTTAGCCCAATGTGCACCAAATGAATGCCATCCCTAACAGGGGGGTATGGGAGGGTACTCAAACGTTGTGTCGAATAACAGTTTGCTGGTTTTAATGTTGTTAGTTAAACAGGGTGGAAGATGGGTGAGGGATGAGAGGCTGGGAACAAGGAGGGAGGCAATGGGGGAAGGAGAAAAAGGGGGGAAAATGGGGAAATTAAGTTGTAAGCAAGGGAAAATTTTTAATGTTACATAGATACATATATACATGGACAGTGTCGGCAGATAAGGGCCTACAGCCCACCCAGTCTGCCCATTTGAGCTTGTAAGTTTACTTTATGTTTTCCTAGAAGTCTGTTGCCCCTTAACCCTGACCTCCAGTATTCCTTTATGTCTATCCCATGCTATGTTAAAAGTTTATGTATGGGTGCACTACCGCTGTGGTTATATCCTCACCCCTACAAAGGGGGACACAAACAGATGACGACTGAGATTATGTTGAAATGGCTATTTTCTGTGTGCAAGGCTTATGGCTGCTAATCTCAGTGTTACTACTTGGAATGTGAATGGCCTCAAGAATGCTGTAAAAATTAAAAGGATCCAGACTAGATTAAGGAAACTGAAAACCAACATAGCCCTGTTGCAAGAGACGCACACGACATCTAAGGAAGCTGAAAAATTGAAACAATCCTGGGGGCACCTGGGTATCGGCAACACATTCATCCAGGATAAGAGTTGTGGCCATATGGCTCCCATGGGGGGTTTTGGGGAGTGTTCTAAGCTCATATGTGGACCCCAGGGTAGATATGCACTGGCGCAGATATGACTAAGTACCGGGAGGCACATAGTTATAGGGTAAATATACGGACACAACATAGAAGATCCAAAATATTATCATAAGCTGCTTATGGACAAAGCTCCTTTTAGGGGCCCATGGACATGGGTGGGGGGGGACTTTAATTGTGTAGAAGACACTGTCCTGGATAGGTCCAACACTACCCCAGCCCCACTTTTGAAGAATGCCCATGCATTGCAGGAGGTTGGGAAGACATGCTTCCTGGTGGACATATGAAGACATCAGCATCCAACAGGCAGGGAATATAGTTTCTTCTCCTACACCCATCATTCATATGCTAGGTTGGATAGACTGATGGTTTCTTCGAGCATTGCACTGCATATGGAACAAACAAAATATGAAATAATCCTGGTCTCAGACCATGCCCCTTCAACTTCAAAATTTAATGGGAACATGCCAGAAGTGGCCCTAAAGCCATGGAGATTAGACCCTGTCCTCTTAAAAGATAGTATATAATCCATACGCACACATCTATTTCAGAGTTCTTTGCTAATAAAAGGAGAGGTGGGACAACTTATGCAGTAAGATGGGAAGTAATGAAAGCATTTGTTAGAGGGTAATCCATATCATATGCAGTCTTTAGAAAGAGAATAGAAAAAAAAGATGTAAAAAACCTCGAATGGAAGTTTCTAGAACTTGAGAAAGCCCATATGGCCCACTCCAACCTGGAATTTTACCACAGGCTGCAGCAGATAAAATGGCAATATAATTCCCTGAGCACCTCAGTGCTTGAGTGGAATCTACTCCTGGGGAAAGTAGAGCCATATTTTGATGGGTATAGAACAGGGATGCTCCTAGCATGGTAGTTGAAGCACAGGGAGGGGGAAAATAGCATTAAGAGCATCCAAAACACACAGGGACCTTTTGTTACAGATAACCAGTCCATTGGTCTAACCTTTACTGAATTCTATAAGAATCTCTACTCCTTGGAGGCCTCTCCCACTGTACAGCAAATGCAAGACTTCTTCCAAAAAGCTTCAGTTGCCCCTATGGAAGAGGAGGCTACTGATGATCTTAAGACTCCAATTAAAGTGGAGGAGATAACAAAAGCAGTTAAATAGCTGAAAAGTGGAAAGGTCCCTGGCCCAGATGGGCTACCAACTGATTTTTATAAACTCTTCCTGACTAAACTTATTGATCCTCTCCATGCAATGTGTAGAGAGTGTGCGGAAGGACAGCTTCCCTTCCATGAGGGCGTCCACCATCACATTCATCCCTAAACCAGACAAGGACCCTGCACTATGCTCTTCTTATTGGCCTGTCTCTTTGCTCACCTCTGATCATAAAGTGTTAGCTAGAACCATAGCGGCAAGATTAGAATCTGTGTTGCCAATAATTATTCACCCTGACCAAAGTGAATTTGTTCAGAGGAGACAGGGCAAGCATAACATTCGGAAAACCCTTAACATTATTAATTACTGGACAAAGACACAATCATCTCGTGCTGCAGCGGCCCTTGCCTTAGATGCAGAAAAAGCGTTTGACTGCGTGGAGTAGGAATATATGTTTACTGTCCTATGGGCTTATGGGATGCGAATCTACATGCTGTTACTGATTAAGACTCTTTATATGATCCCCACTTCCCAAATCTTGACCAATGGTCTCTGTCCCCAGCCTTCACTCTACAGTGTGGTACAAGACAGGGATGCCCTCTCCCCCCTCTGTTATATGTCATAGCCCTAGAGCCTCTGGTGGCTACCATACAGAACCACCACGGGGATTGTGGGATTGGGGCCATGGGGAGAGCCTAAAATGGCCCTATTTGCAGATGACTTGCTGCTACTGTACCTTAAGAATCCTAAGGAGAGCCTCCCATATGTGCATGCACTGCTCAAGGAATATGCCTCACTGACAGGACATAAAATCAACTGGTCCAAGAGTGAGCTACTACCAATTGGAGGAAAGAATAGACAGGTTCTGGTAAACAATGATCTTGGAGTGCAAGTTGTCTTAAAAATTAAGTATTCTGATAACCACAAAATGGCTGAGCAGTACAACTGCTATTTCTCCTCTGTTTTTAACAAAAGAACACATGTAACTAAAAACCATCTCGAACACTCATCAGATCCAGACCTATTATTAGACACAACCAATGTGCAACTAAGACTCCAGAAGTTAGATCAGAACAAAACACAGGGCCCTGATGGCCTTCACCTGAGAGTGATTAAGGAGCTGGCAGAGGTATTAGCAGGTCCAGTAACAGCTATTTTCCAAAAATCCATTAATGAGGGTGAGGTCCTGGAAGTCTGGAGGCAGGCAGTGGTAGTGCCTATCCATAAAAAGGGAACCAAGCAGGAGGTTGGGAATTATAAACCAATCAGCCTGACAGCGGTCTTTGGGAAAATCTTGGAAGGCATCATAGAGGACTACATTACTGATTTCCTACTCCAGACCGAGGATGTGGACTGTACACAACACGGTTTCACTCAGGGAAGGTTGTGTCAGACCAATCTATTGGAATTTTATGGAAAAGTTAGTAAAGCATTAGACAATAGAGATTCTGTAGATGTCATCTTTCTGGACTTCTCGAAGGTCTTCGACAAGGTCCCACACGGGGAACTTGTCGATGCTTTAATTGAGCATGGGGTCCATGGGAAAATATCCCGTTGGATTGATGCATGGCTTTCTGAAAGGAAACAAAGAGTCTGTATAAAAGGGTCATACTCCAAATGGGCGGAAGTGACCAGTGGGGTGCCCCATGGATCCGTGCTTGGCCCTTGTCTTTTTAACATCTACATCTCCTCAATGAGCACCATGACAGGAGTATGGGTATCTAAATTTGCCGAATCGGGCACATTGTTAACAATCAGGAAGACATAGACACCTTACAAACAGCTCTGGGGGAATTAGAACACTGGACTAAAACAAAGAAGTTAACTTTTAATATCAATAAATGCACCGTGATGCATTTTGGGAAGAATAATATGCAGCTGCAATATACACTGGGTGTATTGGCATTAAAGGAAGTGCACGACGAGAGAGATCTGGGCATCAGAATCAGCAGTGACCTCAGTTTCAAGCTGCACTGCAACCAGGTCATCAAAAAGCCAGCAGTATACTACATTGTATAAACAAACATATCAAGAGCAGGAACAAGGAGATTTTACTTCCTCTATACCTCCCTGGTGCATCCCCATGTAAGTACTAAATGATTCTGGGCACCTGGGGAAAAAGGGAGATAAAAGCCATTGAAAGGGTACAGGGAAGGCCACCACAGTGATAAAAGAGGTCAGGGGATTAGATTACGACAAAAACTCAAAACATTAGGATTGTACTCCCTGGAATTTTGCAGACTGAGGGGTGACATGTGCCTGATCTATAAGGCCCTAACTGATATGCAACTGTGGGAACAACTGAGCCTTATGTTTAGGGATCAGGTACATAATACCAGAGCTCACCCCTTACAGTTAGGTGGGGAAAGATTTAATACAAATAAAACAAAGCAGTGGTTTTTCGGTTAGGGTGATCAAGATATGGAACGAGCTTCCAACTGAAGTTGTGGCCAGCAGAAATATGAACGTGTTTAAGACACGTCTTGACACTCACATTGTGGCAAACAATATTTCTGGGTATTCTTGAATACAGTAGTGAGCGAAAATGGACCTTGGTCTTCAAAAGCTCTGTAAAACCTATGTAACCTATGTAATCTAGGGGTACGTCTCCTCCAATGTCTCTAAACTTTTCTCCCTAAACTATGAGGCCTTGCTTGTCAAAATAACGCTTGAATGTGACAGGTGGATTGGAGCCCCCTCACAGTTTATGGGAAAGTGGCCACCATAAATATGACTATCCTGCCCCAGTGCATGTATCTGTTCCAGTCCCTACCATGCTTTGTCCCATATATGTTTTTCGGAGACTTGGATAGTCTCCTGCACAAATTCATTTGGCACAGGGAAAATGCTAGAATAGGTAGGAGAACCCTTCAGCAACCCATAAATAATGGGGGACTGGTCTGCCAAATTTGAAACTTTAATACGGAGTGGCCCAGTTGGCGTTCCTGCCCACTGAAATGGACTCAACACCCCCAGTGTGGATGATCATTGAAGGGGGAGGGGGAGGGCAGGAGAGGATCTCCGTAAGGACGTCTTGACATCTGCGCTTCAACCCTTATCCCTCATGAAGGTATACCCTAATCCATTCACTAGAACACTGCTAAGGGTATGGAAAGCCATTCATGACCACATCAAAATAAGAAGCACACCCTCCCAACATGCATCCATTTTGTCCACCCTAAAGCAGACAACCCTGTATAATGTATTTCTACATGGGGGACTACACAGATGGTGAAAAAAAGGTCTGCGACAAATCCTGTAGCTATATGAAGGGAGGAGAATCCTTACATTTAATGAGCTACAGATGAGATGGCAACTTCCCATGGGGGATCTCTTTCCAGTGATCGACAAATCCCATAGCCTGACGTCCCGGGCTACCAAATTGCTGCCAGGGACAAGCAGGTTTTAGTGAGCCACTTGCCCACGGACAAGCATCAGTCTCTATATCAATTTGTTATATGTACTTGTGATTTGTCATCCAGCCAGGCGGGGTCACAGCATCTGAAGTTGTGGAGCTGATTTTTATTTTGAAGGGAAGTGGGCATGCGCCATGCAGTACAGGTGAATCCGCCGGACAGATTGTTGGAATGTAGCATTAGCGGTTGAATGAGTAGGCGCATACCAGGGTCAGGAGATGGCGAGGTGTCATGCCGTTTCTTCTTGCATTCAGCAGGTAAGGCAGGGGGCACAGGAGTGGCCGAGGGAGGCGTGGTTGCCTGGTGATGGGGGTTGTAAGATTGACAAAGGCATCACCATTTAACAGCATGACTCCATCTGTGGCTTCACCTTATTTGCAGAGAGTGCACTGGTAGAGGTGGAGGGGCAGGAGTCTTCTGAGGATTTTTGCTGAAAGGGATTCCTGTTAAAAATAAATTTCTGTTTGGTTCCAAGTAATATTTATTAAAAGCAGGATTTTGTGTCATCTTTTTTTTCACTGACGGTTCAGCAGTGTTTCAGTGTGACAGGCAACTTTGCAAGCAAACTACAGTGACTGAAGGTGACAGCAGCAACAATTAGACTTTGCGTTGCAGCTAATGAAGAGAGATGACGGGAAAATAGCTGGAGAGAAACACTTGCAAATATAT
Organism: Neoceratodus forsteri; assembly: GCA_016271365.2. Taxonomy (NCBI): domain Eukaryota; kingdom Metazoa; phylum Chordata; order Ceratodontiformes; family Ceratodontidae; genus Neoceratodus; species Neoceratodus forsteri. Next base: position 624,930,732 of record CM057458.1, on the reverse strand, counting down.
TGTAAAGGTATTGGTTTTGTGAACCCTTCATGTGAGGAGAGGGTCAGAAAGGTACAGAGTTGCTGAATAAAAGTTGAAGCACAAGGAGGGTTGGGGGAGCTGTGAACTTTGTGTAAGGCAGTACAGAATGCAGTGTGAGCGTGGCTGCTCTTTCACGAGAGAGAAAATAAAAACTGGAAAATGTAAGCGTGTTGCTGGAGTGTTCTTTTCCTTTCTTTAGGGTAAGCTGCTCTGTTCTGTTTAGGTCCTGGCTGCTGAGGACAGGCTTTGAAAAAACACTTGGCTTGGCCACAAGGTCATCTGTTTGGGCAGTCGGCAGCTTGGGCACTTGGGTCGGGAAGTACAGAGGAGCTGTGATTGGACTCTAGGAAAGGTTACATGGTAAACAAAGAAGCTGCTGTAACAAAGTATCACTTCTCTTTTATATTCATTCTTCACTATTTGAACGCTAGAACAACACGTTTTAGTGAAGGGATTACTGTGGGAGTGAATCAGAAGCAGCCAATACTTTGTTAAGTCTAAGGAGGGCAGAAGATCTGGCAGGCGGGGCACCTATGACATAGAAGCTGTGTGTGTAAATGGATGGTGACATAGTAACTGTGAACATAAATGTAAGGTTCTACATTTATACACACAGTTACTGGTTTGTCACACTCCATTTATGTCCACACCTATTGCACACACATTATAGGTATGAAGGTATGTAGAAAACAAAAACAAGGCGCTGCATCAGCATGTGGTCTAAAAGCAAAACAAAATGGTTATATTAAATGCACGCTGAAAATAGAAAATAGAGTTAAAAATCTACGTTTTCGACCTTAGGTCTTCCTCAGGAAATATCTAAAAGAGAAAAAAAACGTACTGTAGGTATGTACATGCCTACAGTACGTCTCATGACTCAGACTTCAACCTGTATTTAATAGAAAAATACATCATTTTTCATGTTTTCTAGTGGCCTGCAGCTACACAGTATTAATAATACAATCCCCACACCATGCACTTCGTTGCTATGTAATGTTGTTCAGATTTTCCTTAAAATATAGCCTTCCAACCATGGACTACCACTCACAACACTGGGACTACCATTTTTGGCTAGGTCAGTTGTCCTGGACTAGCATGTAAATTTAAAATCTGTCGATCCCTGCCTCTTTATACATCTCCAAATCTGACATGGAGTAGTGACCCTGGTGGTGGAACCCCCAGGGTGCCTGGGCCAGGACCTGTACCTTGAAGAAATATTTAGGCCCAACCTATGGCAGGACCACTGTCTGTATTCTATAACATACTATTGAAGGGAGGAGTAGCCCCACTCTCTCCATACAAACAGCCTGGGAAGCTGACCTTGGCATTGTAATGTCCCCAGAAATATGGTCGGGGCAACTCGCCATCTCAACAGTTGCTCAAGAAGCAACAGGTTATGACAGACCCAACTTAATATCTTACATAGGACCTACATCACCCTAGTGTAGGCATGCCCTAGACTCCTCTAAATCAGCTATGTGTCCCAAAATTCTCTGTATATTATTGTGTTATAAATAACATTTTCTTTTTTCTGTATGTATAACTGTCTCATAAGTATGTGATGTAATTGCTGTGCATCAACTCGAACCTTGACCTTATCAGGTCCATCTTGTAAATGAGCCTTGCTCAAAGATGATCGCCTGAATAAATAAAGATTTGATTGATTGATTGATTGAAATGTCAGGCTGAGGAGGGTACCTTTCTACATGACTTCTGTGCCCCAGGATACTAACCCTTTGGCATGAAATACACAGAGTTATGATAATGGTGCTGGAAGTGGCACCTCCCAAGTCTCCACTACATAGAAACATACAAATATAGACTTTGATGGCAGATAACGACCTCTTGGCCCACCTAATCTGTCCATTTCCCTACCTACTGGATAAGCTGCAGATCCTAGTTAACCAACAGCCTATTTCTTCCTACCCCCCACAAGAATTGCCTTATGTCTGTCCCATGCATTCTTGAATTCTCCCACAGTTTTAGACCCCACAACCTTCTCAGGTAGGTGGTTCCATACGTCCACCACCCTCTCTGTGAAAAAATACTTCCTCACATTGCCCCTGAGCTTCCCCCTCTATCTTCAAATTGTGTCCCCTTGTTCTTGCACATCTCTCTTTTTCTGAAAAATGCTACCCTCTTGGACTTTGTTGATTCCACTGAGGTACTTAAAAGTTTCTATCATGTCCCCCCTCTCCCTCCTTTCCTCAAGGGTATACATATTAAGCCCCTTTAGTCTCTCCTTGCATGGCTTCTTGCAGACCCTGCACCATTTTAGTTGCCCTCCTCTGGACTGCCTCCATCCTGTCTATGTCCTTGCGGAGATGGGGTCTCCAGAACTGGAAGCAGTACTCCAGATGGGGTCTCACCAACTGTCTGTACAGAGATAACTTCCTGTTTTCTCCTGGTGATGCCTCTCCTATACATCCCAGTATCCCCTAACCATCCCTACTGCCTTCTCACATTGCTTGCTAACCTTAAGGTCATCTGATATGATTATCCCCAGGTCCCTTTCCGTTTTGTTATTTCTACCCCCCCAACTGTGTACTCTTCCCTGGGTTTTTGATTCCCAGGTGCATTATTTTGCACTTATTTGCATTGAATCCAAGCTGCCATACTTCTGACCATTCCTCTAACCTTGCCAAGTCCCTTCTCATCCTTTCCACACCCCCTTGTGTATCAGTCCTGTTGCAGATCTTTGTTGTCATCTGCAATGAGGCATACATTTCCTTCTAGTCCCTCTGCAATGTCACTTATAAAGACATTAAAAAGGACTGGACCCAGTACTGATCCCATCAGTATCCCACTTGTAACCCCCCTTTCTTCAGAGTGGATTCTGTTTACAATTACCTTCTGTGTCCTGTTGTCCAGACAATGTTTTACCCAGGCTATCACCCTGGGACCTGCTCCCACGCTGGCTAATTTGTTTATTAATCTTTTGTGCGGGACTGTGTCAAATGCCTTGTTAAAGTCTAGGTAGGCCATGTCCACAGCCCCTCCCTGGTCTACTACTTTGGTCACCCAGTCAAAGAAATTGATTAGATTCGTCTGACACTAGAATTTCTTCTGGGGGCTGACACCATTCGGGGTACCATTGGGCATGACCTAGATTTGTGGTCTCTTGCTCTAGTAAATGCCTGAACTACACTGTTGCAGTGCTGGATATCAGAGAAACCCTAACCATACAGCAATGGGTGAACAATCTACTAAGCTGTTTAAAAATTGAGAGGGACTAGCGTATAATTGTGGATAGTGGCCAGCAATTTGGCCATATCTGGAGCAAGCACAAAAGGGCCCTGGAGGCTGGCCTCTTCCTGTAGGGAGGGGACAATATCAGCAAACCTGGTAAAGTATACGGTACATGATTGGTCCGGCTGGTGTGCCTGACCACCTGGGTTTCACATTCACAATATCATATAGTCCAGCCTTTGCGACGACAGAAGAAATAACAGGGAAATAACATGACATAGCCTCATATCTGTAACTTTGTTATGAGGGACTAGATATACTGAATGTATTAAAATGAAATGTATCCATAACTATTAGGGAAAATGTTGTAATGCCCTTTAAATGTTATTACATGTTATTGTTCACTGCTCTACTTTTAAGTAGGTCTTTGCTTGTTTTTAATTCTCAATCAAATGTGATTGCTCATGTTATTTTGTTTCCTTGTAATTTGTACCTCGAGGTGGAACCTTTGTAAAAGAGCCCTGGGCTCCAAAGGTATTGTAATTCTGATAAATAAATAAATAAATAAAAATTGTGGTCTATATATATATGTACTGTCTTGTTGATTTTACAATAAAATATTTTATATATAAAAAGTTTTTGTAGTGTGTGTGTGTGTGTGTCGTGTGTGTGTGGAGGGGGTGACTGGAAAGGGGGTGGGTAGGTACTGCATCCTAGGGGGCTGTACTACACAAACAACTGGCTCATTATATATTTACTCTGGGGGTAGGCACCATGCTGTTTATTTTCTATTTTGGGAAAGAACCCCCAGTTGCCATGAGAACAGAGCTCAGGCCCCTCAACCTGTGTTGTGGTCATCGGGCAGGGGTAGTAGCCCGCTGGTAGACAGCACCCAGGTTACATACCCATTTCACCATCTACTTCTCTACTTCTAAATCCTCTAACTTTTCTGCAGCCTCCTGTGAGGAATTGAGTCAAATGCCTTGCTGAAGTTGAAATAGAATAGATCTACTACCTGTCCCTTATCTACCACCATTGTAACCTAGTCAAAAATACTATCAAGTTGGTCTGACAAGACTCCTGCCACAAACCTATACTGTTTACTGTCCTGGAGCCCATTGCTTACCAGGTAGGTCTTAATTGACTAGTGTCACCATCAGTTTACCTACAATGAAGGTAAGACTGACTGGTCTGTACCTCGGACCTTCCTTATCCTCCCACTTTGTGAGCAGGACCATATCTGCTGTTCTTCAATCCCACAGAACCACACCAGACTGCAGTGAGCCATTAAATAGCCCTCACGGGTCTGGAGCCAGGTAGTATGTCAATTCCCAAGCACTCTCAGGCATTCCATATTGTTCCAGTGCCTTATGTACTCTTCAGGGCAGCAAGCCTTTACTCACTGTTTCTACTGAAAACACTACCTTCCCCATTTCCTGACTCCCTCATGCTGCTGCCTCAGTTCCACTTTCCAGTAAAGGCCCACGTTTCTCTACTGAATATTGACCAGATGTAATCATTCAAAACAGTTGCCTTCTGCTCATCATGCTCTATTATCCTCCCTTAGTCAGACTCACAATTCTTCCCATATCTTCCTTTTTATGTTTTCCATGCACATGTACGTGCAGTAGATGTATTAGTATAGTAGTACCTTTTTGATGGGTGTGACACTGTATGTCAATGCAGAGCAGTGTTTTAGAGGCAGTCAGTGGCATACAAATCATCAGGAGGCTGATCACGATGGAGTTTTGGCTTGCTGGGAGGAGACAGCATGAACTTAAAGAAACAGCTGACCATTCATGGGTCAGCTCTTCCTTTTGATCTGCGCTGCTCAGCAAGCAAAGCTGATCCATCATGGTCAGCCTGGAATGCCTGGAATGTGTGCCAGCTATAAGAGGAAACTGTCCATCGATGTCTGTTAGTGGCAGCCCCATGACTGTCCCCTGTACCCGACCCTCCTTCTCAGTCCCCCCAAACATAATACTGACACTGGGGGTACATAATCTCCCAGTGTCGCCACCACATAAGCGAAAACACCTGGTCCACTACTGTGCTGCTCCCAATGAGCAGTAACATCTCCTTTGCATTTTTCTCTTTTCCTGCACCAGACCCTCCCTCTTGAGAACCCCCCACAGACATAACACTGATACTGGGAGGATGCCCATCCCCAGTGTCACCACTGTAACTGAAACCCCCATCCAGTACCACACTGCTCCCAATGTGCGTCACATCTTGTATTTTTTTTTAATCCACCCACCTGACACTCCCTATCAGCACCCACCACCCCATCCCACCCACACAAACATAACACTGACACTGGGAGTACCCAACCCCAGTGTCGCAAGCACAAATAAAGAAATCATTCTGCTTTTTTTTTTATACACCCTGTGAAAAGAAAACCGTCCATCAATGTCTGTTGCAGCTATTATGGTTCCCCCCACCCAACCCTCAGCACCCATGACTCCACCCCCCAAGCCCTTCCTTACCCACTGAGGGTCCAATGCCGTAATCCTATGTGGACTGCAGACACATCTTTCTTTTTCAAGCCAGACCGTGAACTGAGGAAACAGGTATATGGTTCAATGTATTTCAATGGATTTTGAACTTAGTGGCATAACTGGCAATTTTTGCATATTTTTGCCCTCAATTTTTAACAAGCCTTTTTGGGGTACTGGATCAATATGCCATATACAGAATGGCGTAGTCAAAACCATGCACCACACACAGCACGGGGGGGATATAGTGACAAGGTACAAAACCGTGAAAGGATGAAATGTTGCAAGTGTAGTTTTATACCCTATCACTCTTGGCTGAATAGCCAGTGACGCAGAGGATAAGACTGCTCCTGGGAGAAAGGTCTCACTGAGCAGCTGCTTGTGACTCAAAGGGATGATCTGGCAGCAAGGAAAGCGGTGCATCTGTGGACTGGTGATCAGATCGGTCCCAGACCAATGGGCGTCTGGCTTTTTGTTTTACACTTTATGCAATAGGTTTCTCCCCATCCCTGTTTGTAACCCTCTGAGTTGATTATATAAATCATGGGGGTTAGGTCACTGCCCCCCTTAATGGGGGGTGGGGGAGGAGCCCCCCACAAAATATTTATGTATTTATTTATTTGCTTTTGGTAACCGGGTGAGTGCACTAGGCATAGCAATGCCTATTTTCAGGCACGACCCGGGAGAAGACAGTTAAACATACAAAATGAAACATGCATGTGATGCAGCACATGAAATAGGTGGAACACATTGAGGAATGCAGGCAGCTAACAACAACTGGAACAGTAGGATTAAAGAGCAGTTAACATTTGGAATAAATAGGGAGGGTTACAATGGAGGCAAAACTGGAGAATACATTTAGGTAACATAAACAACTGGAGTTACATGGTGAGTGAAGCTGACATTATCATGAAGGTTTGAGCAAAACACAGTACAGTAAGTGCCTACATTGAGGTGAGAAGACAAGAGAGAGAGAGGTGGAGAGTGAGGATGTGGGGAGGAGAAAGGGGAGGAGGAGAGATGGGTAGTGTGGGATGTGGGGAAAGACATGGAGGAGGAAAGTATTATAGTGAGAGAGGGAGAATGATGAAGTTTAAGGTGGCTTAGAAACAGGTGCATTGGCTGACTGATTGTAGATGTGCCGGTGTCCGAGTTTAAAGCTAGCATGGGTAGGTGCTTCACGAATATTTGGAGGTGCTGAGTTCCAATATTTTGGGGCCATAGTGCAAAAAGTGCATGAGCCCATGTTGGTTTTACATCTGGGAATGTGTGGGGCTAGGTCCGCAGATCGGAGCTCATAGGACAGGGATGTGATCGGACCAGACAGGCGAGAGAGAAGATGGAGTGCGGTGCGGCCTGTGTTGTCAATAAGAGACCCCAGGGAGTGGAGCCAATGGCTACAGGGGCAAGGCCAGTTAAGGTCAGAATAGAGTTGGCAATGGTGTGTGAAGCGAGGGGATGCCGAGGCATACCTGCAGATATTGTTATAGGTGGTGTCCCACTTATGGAGGGAGGATTTGAAGGCAGATAGATACGTGACTGATCCATAAGTCAGGGCGGGGAGTAGAAAGCCTTGAGCCACAGCGAGTCTTGCCGAAGGAGTAAGGGCATAGCTGGTACGGTAGGCACTACCTAACCTTGCATTTACAGATTTACAGGTGTTTGTTATGTGTAGGTCAAAGTTAAGGATTCATCCAGAGTGATGCCCTGGTATTTGAGGATTTGGTACTACTAAGGAAGAGCCATCGGTACAGGTGATTTTAGGGCATCAGAGTATGTTTTGAGTTTGGCAGGAGACCAAAGAGCATGGAATCGCTTACTAATGTTGAGAATGAGTTTATTCTCTATCAGCACGACTGAATGGCCGTGAAGTCTAAGTTAAGAGATTGGTTGATGTCAAGTGGGTTCCTTGAACTGTGATAGATTACTAGGTCATCTGCATACAGGAGGGTTGAGCAGGTTGAGGCAAGCAGCGGGATGTCATTAATAAAATGGAGAACAGTAAAGGGCCTAGTATGGAACCCTCGGGGCACCCAACTCGGATGGAGGCTGGATCAGAAGAGGCGAAATTGAAGGCAACGGTCTACTTTCACCGGACAGGTAAATCTGTCAAACCGGTAACTACATCTGGAGAGAAGCCAAGGGAGCAAAGTTTAGAAAGAAGGAGGGTATAGTTTACCAGGTCAAAAGCTTTTGTTAAGTCAATGAAGATAGCGCCAGTCAGGAGGCCAGTGTCCATAGCAGAAAGGATATCATTGGTGAGTTTAAGGAGGGCAGTAGTAGTACTGTGTCCCTTATGGAAGCCGTGCTGAGAGTTAGACAAGAGGTTATGCTGCTGCAGATAGTCAAGAGTTTGGGTTGATACAAGTTTTTCAAGGATTTTACTAAGGAGGGAGAGAATAGCTATAGGGCAGTAGTTCAAGAGTAGTTTAGGATCACCCTTTTTTGGAATGGGGGTGACTTTGGCAGTTTTCCAGATGTTGGGGACTAAGCTATGACGCAGAGATAGATTGAAGATTTTGTAAGGGAGAGGCTATAAAGGGGCAGTGATTTTTAGAGCCTTGGCTCTAGCCCATCTGATCCTACACTGGTATGGTCAGGGGCTGAGAGGAGAAGCCTCAAAACTTCAGACTTGGTAATATTCCGAACCTGAAGGGGATGTGTGACTTGAGATTTAACGTTATAGTTGGCTGAAAGGACTTGAGTATTAGGGATGGAACATGGTAAGTGGAGAGGTCTGAGAAATGGTGGTTAAAAGAATTAGCTATAGTGGTAGGATTATTGCAGTGTCATACCTTATCAGCATGTCATTTGCATGTGATGTTTGATTTGCTCCAAGGCGGGTTTTATAGTGACCCAGAATTTTTCGAGTTACCCCCTTGCGTTAATAGATTTTACAGAAAGTACTTTTGGCTAACCAGATTTGCCTTTTGCTATATATTTCTCTGGGCTAGTAATGACTGTAATCAGCCGACAGCCCAGTGGTCTTGAAGCGATGCCACGCTTATCCCTGGACCTAATCAATGCAAGTAGGTCTTTAGAGAGCCATTTCATCTGTGATCCTGAATGAGAGTGACACAGGGAGCATGGGTGTCTTGGAGCAGACGAAATTTAGCAAGGAAATGGTCTAATGCTTGTTGAGCATTATTAGAGGTGTGGATGGGGACCAGTCGATCAGTTCAAGATCATGTAAGAAATTTTTTCTTGGTTAAAGTTAGCCAGGTTTTGGAAGGTGATGAGTTTAGGAGGTGGAGTCGGCTTGTTTGGCCTGCGCCAGGAGCAGAAAATAGGAGAGTGGTCACTGATTGAGTCAGCTAGGGTCCCTGCACATGCTATGCTATCTGGGCGGTTGGTAAGGATCCAGTCTATAAGAGTACTAGCCCAAGGGGGGGCATGACCCTGGTGGGGTCTTCAATAAGTTGATGAAGATTGTGACCTTGGACAATAGTGTGAGAGGACTGGTTTAATTTACTGGTCCAGTTTAGGTTCAGGTCCCCAAGAATGAGGACTTCATTACGACCTATGGTCCTATCAACCTGAGATAGCAGTTCCTCTAGCCCAGCTGTGCCCCCAGCCAGAGGGTTATAGACACAAACCAGGTGAAGTTTCTTAGATCCAAGCTTTACGATGGCATAAATTGCTTCACAGTGAGATAGAGATGGTTGGGTGTTGAGAGATAATGGAATGTGTGGTTTGAAAAGAATGGCAACCCCCCCCCCCGCTTGGGTAAATGCCTGTCCTGCCGAATGATGTTGTAGTTGGGCAGTGAGCAAAGCTGATCAGGGGTTGAGGGTTTTAGCCAGGTTTCAGATAAGCAGAGAATATCTGGGTTGTGCAGAGCAACCCAGGCTTCCAATTCTGCCTTGTTATGAAGCAGACCCTATGTTTAGGTGGGCAACACGATGCCCTTGGTGTCATGCCAGTTTGGAGCTTTACAGGATGGGTTATTTGGGGGTCCAGGGTTTTCCTCTATATCCCCGTAACAACAAGGTTAGGTGAGATATGTGTAGAGTTTGCGACATATGCAGGAGATGGATAGGGTTAAACTTGGCATCTTGGAATTATACAAAGTGTAGGATAAGTGATATATGAATTTGTGCTGAGTGAGGAGGGAGAAGGTGACAGGAGGCAGTCGAAGAGTTTTCAGCACAAGAAATGACCTGAAGTGGACAGGATAGGAGTAGTAAAAGTTAAAGGATATAGAGTTGCAGAGTGAGGGGACACAGATGAGGCAAAGAGCTGTAGAGGTTACTAAAATAACAAAATGGGGAGAAATGGCCATTTTGGTATATTTGTAAGTGGGAGTTAAAGTTATAGGGATGTATGGTAGTGCAAAATACAGGCTGAGCAAAGGTAAGGATAAGAGATAAAATTAAGTGCCCCAAACAGTTTTGAGTAAAGGTACAGTCAGGGCACTGGTGAAAATATAGGATCGGTCAAGCGCACTCTAGCAGTGAAAGCGGTATAGGTGCTAATGGAAAAGTGAGGAATAGTTAATTTCCTCAACAGGCGTAATGTAGGTGAGCTCAGCCTATAAAAGTAAAGCCGACAAGTAGGGTGTGGTGGGCGAGGGAGCAGTCGCTAAGCGACTGCGGGGAAGAAGCAAGCTACTGTACAGACCCTTTCGACTGTTTAAAGCAGGCGCTTTTACCACAGGAAGCAGAAATGCAAAAAAGGCGCCAAGATTTGAACAAGGATGGGCAGCTGTTTTCTCAGGTTGTTCACCGATATTTACTTTTGGTGATATGGCCGAGTGCTATCAATGTTCCTGCTGTATTGACAGCACGGTACATTGCTGCCCTCTTTTTGTTTGTGACCTTATGAGCCCGAGCCATTTTTTGGGACCCAACCTCATGAACAATTGCAGTGACATTAGGCAAATATGTCCTGAAAGGTGATTTTTTGCAGTCCCTGCGTGAAATCACCTTTCAGGCAGGAGTCAAACATTTTCTTTGTCCTGGTTCATGAGGTGGTGTCAGAGAAAAGCTATGCTGAAAATTTGGTGTAAAATTAAAAAACAACAAAGTTATGAGTCTACATTAAAGTTTGAGAATGCAGGCTCATAACTTTGGTAATTTCCAATATTTTTACCTCAGATTTACAACATGGCCATTTCTTTGCAGTACCTCATGGTTGTGATAGCTGACATTTTTCAAATCTTGGCTAAAATGTGTTTTTACATCCCAAAAGGTGATTTCAAGCAGGAGTTAAAAGTTTTCTGTGCCTTTGTTCATTGGGGGTCATAAAAGGCTATGTTGAAAATCTGGTGAAATATATAAAAAAGTTTGAGCCCACATTGAATTTTGCAAATGCAGGCTCATAACTTTGGTAATTTCAATATTTTACCCAAATATTCAGCATATCCATTTCTTTACAGCACCTCATGAACGCTTACAGCTCTCATTTTCAGATCCTGCCTAAAATGTGTTTTTGAAGCCTGGTGGCACTGAGGGCTGAGGTGCTGGATGTCACACTCCGCACTACGCGTGACTTGTGTTCGGGAACGAGCAAGAGTCATCGGGGTCAGCCAGGGCAGGAGAGGATAGAGCATCCGATGGACTGCTGTCCTGTCCTGGGGAGGGTGGGTGGTTGACTCCCTGACAATAACGACTCCCAGTGGAGGCTGGGAGCGTGACAGCATGGGGATCATTCAGGTGCTGGGAGGAGCCTCGTTGGACATCTGCAGAAAGGATGTGGGAGTGCGCTAGTCGCACTGGATGTCATTGCATGTCCAGGCTCTATGGGGGTCTCGCTCTTGAACATTGGAGATCCCCATTGGCTGGGAGGAAGACGTCATCTGCCATCACCTCCAACATCGGGCCCTGCCCACTGGGACCTTGTCTCCCCATTCACCTCCGCCCATAGGAGCACCAGAAGAAGTGCCAAGGAGCAGAAGGCGGCCCCACCCTGGGGGGTAGATTCCGGGGGATTGCTCCACGAGTGTGTCGTGGGTGATGGTGGATCACGGTGCAGATGGGAGGGTCTCTGACAGGAGGCGATCAGGTTAAATAGACCAATGGGGCCCCAGCCAGCGGTGATGGGAGGGAAAAATAGTCAACAAAAAAAAAGTGTTTTTGCATCCTGAAAAGTGATTTTCAGTGATCCTGCATGAAATCACCTCCAGACAGGAGTTAAAAAAATTCTCTGCACTTGTTCATGAGGTGGGGTCATAAGAAGGCTATGTTGAAAATCTGGTGTACAAACATGAAAACATAACAGAGTTATGAGCCTGCATTCAAATTTACAAATGCAAGCTCTAACTTTGGCAATACATAACCACACAGTGCACCACAACACTTAGTAATTCCCCAGGGCTTCTATACTAGTGGAAAACATCTGGCATTGACAAATGCTTGTTTCTCTGATGTACCACAAGAACTCTTTCCCCTCCTTGATTTCTTCAGCAATTCACAGCTCAGTGTATGTCTTTGCACCCCTGACCACTTGCTTGGCCTCCTTTTTCTTACTTTGTAATGCACCACTCCCTCGTCACCTTGATGTTTCTTGTAGCTAGTGAAGGCCCTTTTCTTGCCTTAGCTACCTCCCCTACATCCTTAGAGAACCAGATTGGCCTCTTGCATGTGTTGCTTTTAGTGATCGTTCTCATAATTTAAATGCTTTGAGAATGTCCCCTTTAATTTCTCCCCACTTCTCCTCCACTCTCCTGATCTTATCCATGCCAATCAGTTTTCACCTGATTATTTCCCAGTCACATCACAATTTGCCCATCTGAAATGCAGCCCATAGCTTTTAACCAGGGTTTACCCATGCCTAGAGCCAGGTCAGACCATATGGCATTATGGTCACTGAACCAAAGTGGTTACCCAACCCTTACACTATCCACCATTTATGAATTTGTGAGCACCACATCGAGAATGGCAGCTTTCCTTGTGGGTTTCTTGCCAGTTGTACTAGTAGGCAGACCTGCAGTGCATTAAGCAGGGCCTGACTTCTGGTGCTCCTCCCCTGGTAAATAGAGATCTCCCACAGCCATTATCTCCCATTTTGTGACATCCTTTCCCAATTTCTTCCCCTAGTTCTCTGTCCTCCTTAAAACCCTGTCCTGGTAGTCTGTAGTCCACCCCAGTATGTATCTATTTTTCCCCAAGGTCATTGTCAGCTGTACCCAGAGTGATTCCGTCTCCCCTCCCACTTCCTTGATGGACCCATACTCTGTGGCCTCTATTCCATCCCTATTATAGAGGGCTACTCCACCCTCCTGCTCTTACCCCTATCTCTCCTATACAGAGTATACCCTAAGATAACCAGGCTCCAGTCATTATTTCCAGTGGCAATGTCTCAGTAATGAGCAGTTCTAAACCTTCATCCACCACACTGCCTGGAGTATACTGATTTTATTTCCCAGGTTCCTGGCATTTAGGCAGACTACCTTTCAGCTCATGCTCTTATCCTATTGCTTTGTACTAGTGCCTCTCCCTTTGTCCTCCCCCCAGCTCTTTTTCTTCCTGAACTTCCTGTTCCCAGCTGACTTTCTGTGTCCCCTTTCATTGGCATCCTTTCTTAAATTAGTTTGAGCCCCTGCTATGCTGCTCCCAGTCTTCCATCTCCTAGCCCTCATTTCTGGGTGAGTCCAAGCTAGGTCTCCCTTGTTCCCTCCATCATGGGTGGTTCCGCTACCATCAGTCTCCCCCTTCTTAGTTTAAATATCTACTAATGTATGCTTTACGGATGCCCAGGAGTGGCATAGACGATCCATTGTGAGTTGCTGCAAGTTCCCTTACATTCAAAAGGTGTCAAAATTGAGGGTATGTAGAACTGTAACCCTTCCTATCAGCCTGCTGTGTTTTGGCTTACTGTTTCTGTTACTAAAGATACTGAAACTACCTGTAACATAGTGAGTCCATTTAGGATTCGTAGGTTTGTGACATAGGTGAAGTGAAGCCTATGCATAGAACCAACCTGTTTTGTGACTGGGATGTGAAATGGGTCACAGGGATTGACAGTCCAGGGTCATGGAAAAATGAAAAGTTTAAACTGTGTCTACAGTAGTTGTGATTTGATGACTCATCAGGATAATTTCTCTGTGTGGTACATAGCTCAGTGCTTTGTGATACGTAGAGCTGAATGAGACTATGGTTCGTGCTTAGGTATGTTGGAACTGGTTAGGTACATAGTTCAGTGTTTGTAGCACGTAGGAACTGGATGACATGATTGATGCTTGGATACGTTTGAGCTGAATGAAACATGGTTGATGATAAAGTCTTAATCTTTGGCCTTTCTCTATATCCCTTTTTGCAGAATGCTAGGTAAGTGTAGGTTGGAAGGCCCAGCACGAGGTGAGATAAGAGTGCCGGAGAAGAGGAGGAGGCAGGGGAGAAGGAGGCAGTGCATCTCGCTGTAAGCAGAGCGGTGTGTGAGCTGGAAGTTTATGGAGAGAATGGGGAGGAGCAATGCCCCCCCCCACAGAACTTCAGGCTACAGCCTTCCTAGAATAATGTATTTAGTATCATTCTGATTTGGACCCTTGGGCTGGAAGATGAATTAACTGCTATACCATGTGCCACCAGTGCCTAGTAAAAGGAGGGGCAAGAACAACTATGTACCTACTGTATGTGGTCATCTTCTATCCACTGGAGTACCTGTCTCAGCGAATCTTTAGGAGGAGAGTATGAACCATGTTGGTGATTGTTTGCAGGGGGCTCCTGGGCTGGCAAGCATCAGTCCATCTAAACATACTCCACGACACAAGACAGCCCTGGGCCATGCCCACCCCCAATGGGCTTAGCCACTGAGCATGGCAAGGAGTAAAGGGAGGGTGAAAAGTGGGGTCCTGTCTGGGATTTGGACACAGAGATTTCAACTGAGGACTTAAGCATTGCATGTAAACAAAGAAATTCTTTTCACCTGAAATAGGAGTGGGGTTTTACAACATGATGTATGGGACGAGTGACAGTGTGTTTGTGTAGCAAGGGTATACAAGTGGGAGATTAAAGGCCCGAAGAGGAGATGTGTCTAAGACCAAAGCAAGGGCACCAGTCAGGTGTTGGTACATATGAATGAGTATGCATTTCCTCCATGGTGGCAAGGAACTGAAAACCATGGACAGTGAATGCCACCGATGGCTGACATAGAAATGGGTGAAGAGGAGTGATCCCTCTTAGGTCTGGTTGCTGGTAGCCTGGGAAGACATGGGGCAATGCAGGTGCAAAACATAGCACATTAAGGCCTTCACACAGAACTCATTGTGGTCAACTCACAAATCAAACACCCTGTCACTGAGGGAGTAGCATAAACAATTGGCCACAGTGTGCCACAGAGTGGAAGCTCATCAGATCCCTCATTGCCTTGAAAGGGAGAATGTGGACAATGTGTGTTAAAGACTCCTGATTCAGCAGGTTAAGGTAGTAGCAATGTCACTTCCCTTGTTCGGACATCATGAGTGAGGACAGACACTGAGGAGTGATGCTGAATGGCCCTGTTACTGTCACTAGAAAGGCTATAAGATCAAGAGAGTCGGTGAAATGGTTGGGGTGCTGATTACTGTGAAGGTGCCAAAGATTCAAGGCTAGAAGAGATAGATGGTGTGAATGACACTGTGCAATGTATGTAGGCATGAGTTTTTGGATTGTGGTTATGTGCTGCTCAGAGTGGGACCCACCATACCAATGTTTTGAGTGCTGGATCAGGACTCAGAAGAAGAGGACCCAGCAGCAGCTGTGATAGCAATGTTGAGCCTGAGCATCTCCTGGCATCTGACAACATTGGTGTTGAAAACCGCACCACAGGGAATGTTTTGTGCTTGGAGGCAGAAGCCAGCACAGTGAAACCTGTCCAGCCCAAGAAAAGTGGAGAAAAATTGAGGCTCCCTCCTGCCAAAGCCTGTGGGAGGGAGTGGTGGAAGCATGTGGTGGAAATACAGTGGGAAGGTGCACCTGCTCTATGAAGGAATTAGACCACCTATGTAAGAAGCATAGGATGAGGCCATGCTCAATCTTTCGGGAGTATGTCCTGTATGGGTGGACTTTTCTGGCCCGAGACATCTGCAAACCATCTGCAAAGCAAATGGTCAGTCAGTGTGTGCTCCTAGAGGAGATTAGCAAAGAAACTGAAAGTCCAGACTCGGCTGAGAAGTAAGAGCTGTGTAACCTGCCTATCCCATTGTCTTCACCAAGGGAGGAGTCACCATCACTGGCCTTACTTTGAGGAGCAGTGATCTGAGGCAGTGGCATGCCCATGGCTACCCTTTTTGGATAGTTCTGAGCTAGGGGCATCCTGCCAATCAGAGCAGAAGACATAGAAATTTGTCTGAAACCAGGACAGGAACCCACCAGACAAATACATCCCTGCCAAACAGACAGAACGATCATCATTAAAGTATCAGGTACTTGCAGGTTTCAGTTCCCTTACTACCTGAGGTTGCTGTGGAATGCAGTTGTTGCTAACCGGGAGAAAAAACTCCATCAAGAGGCCGAATGCAAGCCTGGGACCATGCAATTTGCATCTGCTGCCCTGCAAGAAGAAATAATTAAGGACATAGTGGACATGTGTGAGACAGGCAGGAGTATTTGATTGCACCACATGACCTATGTGTCACCCAAAGGTGAGGTCTCCCTGAGACAGAAGGAGTTTTGCGATGAGCAAGAACATGCATTAAAGCCCGATACCTGCCATTATGGAGGCCAGAGTTTTACTTGCCCTATGATTAATAACCATAAACCTATTGCCCACCACATCCACACTTGGCCTGCATGGCGTGCAGGTACCAAGAGGATATATGCAATGTCTCGACCTGTACAGACTAGTCACCACCTTGGCATGTTGTTTTAATCATTTGCCAATATAACTTTACTAGATATTTGCCCAGAAAGGGTTGTCATTGCAAAATTTGGTTCCATTTGGTAGGCAGTAAGCTTCTGGTCATATCAGGCAGTGGAAGGAATGTAAATGTTATATTTAACTATTTTTCTTCTTTGCAGGGGCTAATGGAATGAGAATCAGCTAGAGACAGCTGGGCTACTTGGATCTATGAAGAAATAGGTCCTGCAGACAGGGACAAATCTGGTGCCCAATAGGACTGTGTGCTGTTATAAATAGAACTGAAATGTTATTGTGTACATTTGCTTATTTGGGCACCAAATATTGTGGCACACCAATGTCTGCACCTTATACGATTGCCCCTTGGCTATGAGAACTACTTTGTGTGCAGTAAAGTTTATTTTATTAAAATGTCTCTTGTGCTTTCTCTGTCTCTGGGGGGTGTTAGTTAGGTATGAATGGGATCTAGGGACCCTGGAATAGGGAGAGCAGGTAACTAAGAAGATAGTGTTCCCTGGGTGGAAGGGAAGGTAGTGTAGGCCGCACTTGTCCCTGAGCAACTGAGGGTAGTTGTAAGTTGGAGGGTTGCACCCCGCAACTTGAAGACTGGAATGTGCCAACCTACCCTTTGGGATGTGACACATTCCTGGTTGGGTGCAATGGCAACCAGAGGTGGTCCAGAAGGGCTGTAATCTCCAGTGTACCAGCCTGCATGGCTGCGTGTATGCATGTGTGTGTGAATATCTACCTGTTTCACCATGGCCCTGTGATGTAGCAGGACAGTTTACAAGGGAGATTTTGTCGTTTGCAAAATAGTTTCATTTAAGTCAAAAAAACAAAAAATCAGGGCTCACTCCTCAATAAACAAGAAGTGTGCACTACCTGAGAGTAGCAAAGTTCCAAAAAACAAGGCTCACGATGTGAGTAAAGTAAGCACCATAATTTGACTAGAAGTAATATTAAAATTAATTTATTATGCAAAAACAGTGCAAACATATATCCTTGCAACCCTGTCAACTTCGTGGGCAAGTAATAAAGTGATTAATTCGCTAAAAAGCTGATAATAAATTATTGCACTTGAATTTAAGTTCTAGTCAGTACCAATGTCCAAAATAATATCTCAAGAGTCTATTGCAGCCAACTAATAAAGTAGTTGCATGGCATTCCAGGTAAAACGGATCTCCCAAGGAAAAAATATGTAAGAAAAAAGACTTACTTTGCCAAAGAGATAATCTATCCGAAAAGCAAACTGAAACTTTCTTACTTCTCAAAGAGAGAACAGAATCACGAGTGCATTCAAAAAAGTGGTAAATCCAATTCGGTGCTAACAACGAGATCTGCAGATACCTGATGTGGTGAAAGGTATATGTAAGAAGCTAATGTGTACAGAACCAGTGCTTATGCCATCGGACCTAGGCATGGCAGTTCCTGTATGGGCCCTGTATTGGCTACCACCAAGGACTGGAGGTAGACTGCATTCTAGTAAGGGTGGCTATTGGTCACACCCTGGAGTCACTGCACAAGTGGAACAGTACATCTGGCACCTGGCATGAGGTGGACCCGACCCTCTGATGCCTCAACCTATCCATAGAGGAAATTGGTGGTATAGAGCTAAATGGAGATGGTTCTGCCCAAGGAGAAACATAGAAACATAGAATTTGATGGCAGATAAGGACCGCTTGGCCCACCCAGTCTGCCCATTTCCCTACCTAATGGACAAGCTGCAGATCCTAACTAACCAACAGCCTACTTCTTCCTACCTCCACCCCCTAGAATTGCCTTATGCCTGTCCCATGATTCTTGAATTCCAACATTGTTTTTGACTCCTCAACCTCCTCAGAAAGGCTGTTCCATGTATCCACAACCCTCTCCATGAAAAAATACTTCCTCACATTACCTCGGAGCCGTCCTCCCTCTAGCTTCAAATTCTGCTCCCTTGTTCTTACACACCTCTTTTTCTGAAAGATACTACCCTCTTGGACTTTGTTGATTCCCTTGAGGTACTTGAGAGTTTCTATCATGTCCCCCCTCTCCCTCCTCTCCTCTAGGCTATACATATTAAGCTCTTTAAGCCTCTCTTGATATGTCTTCTGGTGCAGACCCTGCACCATTTTAGTTGCCCTCCTCTGAACAGCCTCCATCCTGTCCATGTCTTTGCGGAGATTGGGTCTCCAGAACTACACACAGTACTCCAGATGGGGTCTCACCAGCTGTCTGCAGAGAGGGATAACAACTTCCTGTTTTCTACTGGTGATGCCTCTCCCTATGTATTCCAGCATCCCCCCAGCCCTCCTTACTGCCCTCTCACATTGCTTGCTAACCTTTAGGTCATCTGATATGACTACCCCCCCCAGGTCCCTTTCCATTTTTGTTGTTGTTAGTATCTCAGCCCCCATTGTGTACTCTTCCCCTGAGTTTTTGTTTCCCAGGTGCATTACCTTGCATTTCTTAGCATTGAATCTAAGCTGCCATACATTTGACCATTCCTCCAACCTTGCCCAGTCCCTTCTCATCCTTTCTACCCCACCTTGTATATCACGTCTGTTGCAGATCTTTGTGTCATCTGCAAAGAGACATACTTTTCCTTCCAGTCCCTCTGCAATGTCACTTATAAAAACATTAAAGAGGACCGGTCCTAGTACTGAACCCTGTGGTACCCCACTAGTAACCCCCCTTTCTTCAGAATGGACTCTGTTTACTATTACCCACTGTGTCCTGTTCTCCAGCCAATTATTTACCCAGACTACCATCTTGGGACCCACTCCCAGGCTAGGTAGTGCAGGATAAGTTCATGGAACTGGAGAGGGGCCTTATCAGGTAGCACACACAGTGACATTTGACAAAGTACTACCTGTGTACAGCCAAGGGGAGGATAGGGCACTCTGCACCTGGAACTTCAACAGGTGGTTGAAGGCATGATGCAGAAAGGAGGGTTTCAGCTTCATTGGCACTGTGAGGGGAGTTTTGGCTTCACTGGGGACAGGGAGCCAAGCTGGAAGGATATGGGCTTCTATAGAGGTGACAGCTTGCATCCTTCTGCTAAGGAACCACAGTTCTCCATGGGCAATTTAAATGTTACTTAGATGAAAATTTTAACTAGCTGAGGGAGGAGGCTGTATTACTAAGGAGGTATCAACTGCCCTCCCCCCACCACAGGTTGAAGCAACAAGGAGAGTGGGCCCAAAGGGAAGAAATCCCAGGGCAGAGGTGCAAAATGAAGGGGGTGTAGACAAAGTGGAGGACAAGGGGATAAGAACAAAGGAGGCAGAAAGTGAGGTGTACAGGAGACAAAATAAAAGAGAGAGTAATGAGGGAGGAGTGGAGTTGGGGGAGTTGCAGGGAGCAGTGCAGGCAGAAAGGGGGAGGAAAGGGAAGGTGTAGACAGAGAGAGAAAAAGGTTTGCAGAGCCATGCATGCCAGTGCAAGGACTCTTGGAAATAAAATTCCAGACCTGGAGGCCATCATGGTGGAGGTGAACCTGGATCTGCTGGTCATAACTGAGCCATGGTGGACTGAAAATCATGACTGGGACATTGCCATGCCAGGATAGTCTCAGGTCAGAGGATATAGGGAGGGGAGGAGGGGTTGTTCTGTATATTAGGGAGGGTATCAGGGCTATGGAAGTACAAGTGAACCTAGAGGTAAAGGAAGGGATGGAGGTTCTGTGGGTCACCATGGAGACAAAGAATGGGGCCACTATTTATGCTGGGGTGATATACGGACCTCTAGCACAAGAGGAAGAGTTGGATAAAGTATGAGGAGAAACCATCAGCAGGATGGCAAAAAAAAATGAGGAGGTGCTGCTAGTTGAGCATTTCAATCTGCCAGATGTGGATTGAAGCCTTTCAACTGCAGCTTTGGCTAGAAGCAGGACCATCTTTGACTCCCTGCATGGGGTATTTCTCAGACAGCTAGTCAGCGAACCCACTAGTGATGGGGCAATACTGGACCTAATGCTTACAAACAGAGACAGTATTGCAGACATCACGGTGAGCTATCCCCTGGGGACCAGTGATCACAGTACAGTGTGGTTCAACATTAAGATAGGTACAAAGGCAAACCACACAAAGACGATAGTCTTGGACTTTAGGAGAGTGGACTTTAAAGAAATGGGAGAGTACCTCAGAAACAGCCTAGTAGGGGAGAATTCATCAAGAGGGGTAGAGTACAAGTAGAGAAAATTAAGGAAAGGCATAGTGAAAGCAACTAGCCTCTGCATGAAGGAACTGAGCAAAAGCAGGAGAAAAAAAGACCATTAAGGTACTCTAGGGAAGTGACCATGAAGGTGATGGCAAAAAGGATGGCATTCAGGAGGTACAAAGAAATGCAGAGGGATGAGAATAGAGAGGTGTACCAGGTAAAACAGTGGGAAGCAGGTAAGGCAGTGGGGGATGCAAAGGTGCAAACAGAGGAAAGGGTAACCAAGGAGCAGCAGGAACACTGGAGAGGGGAAGTGGACACAAGTACATCTTCAGAGGAAAGAGTTTGGAAGGGACTTGCAAATCTGAAAGTGGTCAAGGCCATGGGACCAGATGGGATATGTCCATTGGTGTTAAGGGAACTCGGGGAGGTGCTTGCTGCACCACTGATGGCCTTGTTCAACAACTCACTGGAAATATGAGTCATTCCAGATATTGGAGGAGAGCAAATGTATTCATGCTCCATAAAAGCGGCAGCAGGGAGAGACTAGCAGCTATAGGCCCGTCAGTGGTGGGGAAATTAAGGAAAACTCTGTTAAATGAAAGGCTAGTGGACTATCTTAAATCCAGCAGGTTACAAGACCAAAGGTAGCATGGATTCATGGGGGGGTCATGCCAGACTAATCTGATTGATTTCTTTGACTGGGTGACAAGGGAAATAGATCAAGGAAGGGCTGTGGACATGGCCTATGTGGACTTAACTCATTGCCTCCACAGGAGCTCTCTGAAGTTGCACCACTTGTTGCCTGTATACTGTTAACAGTAAATTCTGGGCCTTTCTAAGCAAAATCAAGCCATAGTCAGCATGCCACAAACAAATCCTAATAGCTCAAGAACCGTAAGTGCTAGACACAAAGTATGAGTGGCAAAGTTATTCAGTACAAAATTACCTTTCCAACACTGCTATGAAATCAAATATATATTCTAGTCTATTATATAATATATTTAAATATATAAGTGACATCTCCAGACATTGCAAGGCACACAGGAAGTCAGTAGCTGACTTCTGTAGGCATCCTCAGGACACATCAGTGTATTTTACTGATCACTACAGGCGTTTGCTGGGAGACAATGAGTTAAGCAAGTCTTCAGCACACTGCCACACAGGAGACTAATAAAGAAATTGGGTGGTTTAGGGGTAATATCCAAAGTGGTAAGTTGATAAAAAACTAGTTAATGAATAGGTGTTAGATGGTGGTAATAAATGGCACTCACTCTAATGAGGGGAGAGTGACCAGCAGGGTGCCCCAGGGTTCATTATGCCCAGAGGACTGGTCCTCTTCAATGTCTTAAGTGACATTGCAAAAAAACTGGAAGAAGAGGAATGTCTTTTCTTCAGTAACACCAAAAATCTGTAATAGGGTTGATACCCAGCATGGGGCAAAGAGAATTAGTAGGGACCTTAGAAAACTTGAGGGGTGGTCGAGGGCATGGCAGCAGGGGTTCCGTGCCAGAAAGTGCAAAATCATGCACCTGGGGCACAGAAACCCAGGAGCTGAGTATAAAATGATGGGGGGAGGTACTGACAGTCACAAAGCAGGAAAGAGACTGTGGATCTATCATATCTGATTACCTTAAAGTGACGGGGCACTGTGACAAGGCAGTGGGCAGGGCCAGTGGGATGCTGGCATGGATAGGGAAGAGGTATCGCCAGTAGAAGGAGAGAGGGGTAGGGTTACAACTGTATTGGTCACTGATGAGACCCCGCCTAGAGTACTGTGTCCATTCTGGAGGCCACATCTCAGAAAGCACATAGATAAGAGGGCAACTAAAATGGTGCAGGGGTTACATCAAAAGCCTTATGACAGGAGACTGTTGGATCTCAACATGTACAAAGGACCTCACAGCGGTGAACAAGGTACAGGAGAGGAGTCTCTTTTAAATGAGCATGTGAACCAAGACAAGAGGGCATGCAATGAAGCTGGAAGGAGGGAAGTTTAAGAGGGATGTGAGGAAGTACTACTTCACTGAAAGAGTGGTGGATGCCTGGAACAGTCTGCCAACAGAGGCAGTGCAAGTGAAAACAGTGTGGGCTTCAAACATGCATGGGGATAGACATAAGGAAATATTGGCAAATAGGCAGGGAGGGTGGAGGGTCAATAGAGACCAGTTACTGTAAGGTCTGCGGAGACAGAATAGGCAGGGAAAATCTAGGCAGAATGAGTGTGCCAAGTGATCCTTTTCTGCTGACAATTTCTATGTTTCTGTGTATGTCACTTACTACCTTATGGAATGCCTTTTTCAGTGGGTCCTTAGGAGGAGAATGTGAACCATGTTGGTGATTGCCAGGAGTTCCCAGCGAGCATCATTCCACCTAAATATACCTTGAGACATATGAGTGCCCTGGGCTATGCCCATGTCAGTTGGGCTCAGCCACTCAGCACGGCTGGTAATGACATGGGGAACTAAAAACCAGTGTTGAATAAAGTCCAGACTGACCTGCAGGAGCTTCAGAATTTCTATACTGAAGCATTACTTCGTTATCTTAAACAAGGTATTATGACAGAGCCTGGGCCTCGGAGCATTTAACAAATTGTTATGGGGTTTTCGGGCTTCAACTAGAATACATAAGACAGTGCATAATGGAATCAGTAGCCCAACCACCATTAGAAATGATAACACAAGTATTTGCACATTATTCTTTATATTCTTAGGATCAGGTTCCTATCTCTCTGACAGTTTCTTTTTTCTTCTATGTTTGCTTTACCAAAACTCACTCCTAAACAACCGCAAAAACATTATGCACCTATTACCCTTTCAGAACTTTAAACGCCATTTACCAGATTGAAAAGTAATAAACCACAACTCCCTACACTCCCCTACGTAGGTGAGTGGGATGATCCTTGACATGCAGAGGCCCCTCTCTGCACATGCAGAGGCCTCTGTGCTTCCACAGGGATTGTTACCCACTAGTAGCATAGACCTAATCTGTGGATCACTGCTGGATGTCGGGTCAGGGTTGCAAAGGGGGACATGACAAGCATCTGCAGCCATGCAAAGCCTCCAAAAGGGTGCATAGAATACACAAGGGGGACCCCTGCCATTGTGTGAACCCCTGGCTGCATAGCCTGCATGTGATGCTGGGCATAATAGCCCACCTGGTAAGCTGTTCTCTGCCTCAGTAAGACATGGAAAGCTGGGAGGCACAACGTGGCAAACTTCTTATTTTGTTTAAAATATAGAGATACAGCATTTCTTGTAGAACTGCTATTCATCATGCAGTCCCCTGCTTGTGTGTAGCAGGGATCCACTCTCTAAGCTGACAACTTCCTATTGGAAGCCTAGTGTTCAGCCCAGTTCCATCCCAATTCACATCCTGCCCCTGTCTGAAGCTCTATATTCTTGCTCTTACCAAATATACAGTATATGGATTCTGTCTATCCTGGCATCTTTGTGGCTTGGGTCCCAAGTGTCCAGGCCTAGATGGATTTTCAAATGACTTTTCTCAAAGTTTCAGTGATACTAGATATGTAGCATCACCCTCCTCCTTCCTGGAATATTGCTACAATTTTGATATTGCATAAATAAGGCAGGATCCAATCTGTTTGCAAATGTCACTGACCTATTTATATTTCACAGCATCTTCGGATTCCTTTCATAATTCATAAGGATAAAACAGGTTTTGTTTCTTCTCCTCTGACTTCAGATAATGTGCAGCACATGTTGTATGCAGGTTCTTTTCCTCAACTTCCAAGAACCCTGCCTTACTAATGAGCACTGATGCTGAAAAGGCATTTGACAGTGTTTCCTTGAGGTCTGAAATTTGTATTCTTACAATTGTTTTTCTCCCAATTTATCCTTATTGATTCACTCCATGTATGCTTTCCCCAGGCTTAGGTTATAATGCCAATGGCCATCTGTCCACTTCTTTCCCTTTATCCTAAGGTACATGCCAAGGCTGCCCACTTTCACCACTTTTATTTGCCCTATATGGATGTGGTTGCTCAAGTGGTTAATTCATCTGTATACATTAATGGCTTGACAGTGTCCAATTTTCAGCATAAAATAGCTTTGTATGTGAACAATATTCTTTTGATTCTACTCAACCTAGAAACTTTCCCTATGAACTGGAGTGGTTTCCATGGACTGGAGGGTAGCTAATCTAATGCCACTCCACAAGAGTGGGGACAAAGATGACTCTGGTAGCTACAGACTTGTTGGCATAACCTTGATCATTGGGGAACCTGCAGGAAACCATCATAAAGGAGAATATAGTGGGATTCTTGGAAGCCAACAGGCTACAGGATAGGAGGCAGCAGGTTTGCTAAGGGTGAATTGTGCCAAACAAACCTTATTTACTTTTTGATTGGATTATGAAGGCAGTGGACTAGGGGGAGGTAGTAAATGTGCTGTATCTTGACTTCACCAAGGCCTTTGCTTATGTACCTCATCGACAGCTAGTATAAAAGCTAGGAGATCTGAGGGTGGGGGACAAACTGACCTGGTGGATAGAGAAGTGGTTGGGTGTAGCACTCAGAGGGTGTTAATCAATGGTGAACATTGCAGTATTAGGAAAGCTACAAGCGAGGTACCTGTGGGAACAATCCTGAGACAGGTACCATTTAATATCTGTATCTGCAATGTAGGAGAGGGAATCCAGGGCAAGTTGTTTGTCCCTTTGCTACTGACACCACTATCTGTGGCAGACTGCACACTGAGGAGGGAATAAGGGTTCAATGTGTGGTCGCCAGTGTGATATGCTTGTGCAACTGTAGTATTGTAGTTCTTTTCGACTTGTCTCTTTCCTCTGGTTTTCCACCTTTGATAGAGTTGCCAAGAGACTTACCTCAACAGTAACTGAAAAAAATTTGTAGGTAAAAGAGCCACTCCAGCAGCAGAGTGCCAGAGAAGTATGAGGGCCTGGAGGAGGATGTAAAACACACTAGGTGGGGAGTTGTGAATGTGTGTGGCTTAAACAGGGCAGGGGGTAAGTGGGACAGACCCCATCGAACCACAGGGTTACCCTTAAAATTCAGTGGGTGGCCACCAGTGTGATATGCTTGTGAAGCTGTATTGTAGTTTTTTTTTGGTTTGTCTGTTTCCTCTGGTTTTCCACCCTCAGTAAAGGTACCAGGAGACTTATTTGGAAGCTAAAAGAAATTTGGTAGCTAAAGCGATAAAAGATCAAGATAAGATGCAGGACCATCTCCTACAACTAATTGAAAGACCCAATAACACTGAGGAGAGACCCCCAGGTGGAAGAAACCTCTGGAGAGTCAAGGTTACTGGGTTAGTCTTCCCTCTAGGCTTCCAAAAATTATGATGCTAGCTATTGATAAGTTTGGTGGAGTTCTGAACTCGGTTCCCTAATATAGGTTTCAAAGCCTGAAGAAGTCCAGTGACCCATCATCTTGATAATATGAGCCAGAATGTTCTTTAGGGAAGCTGAAGTGGCTGTTCCAATCCTGAATGAATGGCCTGAGAAGAAGAGGCATCAAGACTCAGACAGGAAAGCGGTATTCTGATATGAAGGACAAACGAGGAAGTAGTCATGATTAAATAAGTCTCAGTATATAGGAGAGGATGAGTAGAATCAGGATGTCTGTCTGAGAATTACACCAGGTGGAGGACCTGGATAGGACACCAAGCTGAGTTTGTTGCAAATTATCGTAAGACACCTGAACCATTCTGTTCATTCTGCTGATTTATGTTCTTGGCAAGGTGAGTTTAAATTGATCTGCTAATGCTTTCCTTAGGCATCTATTTGTTAGGTGGATAGCAGGACCGAAGATACAAGAGGAAAATGTAAATTCTCCAGGTTGTAGAAAGCCAAAGAAGGCCAAAGTCATGGCTGCTTTTCGATTAAGGTCGGCAATGGGTCCAAAACTCCGTGTTTAAGAGAAGCATGATTTGAGAATAGAGGTTATAATCTGTAGACTTACAGTACTTGTTGGAGGATCTTGAGGAGTCGGTTTTCTTAAACCTTGGAGAAATGCTTTGTTTGCTGGACAAGATGAGTAGGAGCACTGTAAGTCAGGGTGAATAGACATCATGGTGAACTGGATGTCTGAGATAACTGGTTAATTGTTGTGGCAGACAAGCCAAAGGTTTGAGAGCAGTAGGATGCAAATGGCAGAATGTGAGGGGCAAAACTTGGACAGGGTCCAAATTTTGCAGAGTGCAGAAGGTAGTGAACATCTTCCAAGCTACTCTGTAGGCAGACTGTGTTGTTACAACTAATGCATTCCAAATAGTAAAGGAGGTATAACTGAGAAGCTTTAAGTCATTTGCAGTTGTTGGAATGTTGGCAGAGGAGGCATCTCCCAACATCAGTGCCAGTTGCTCAGCAGGCTGCACATTCACCTCTGAGGTCAGAAGATCAGAAGGTTGTGGATTCTAGATCCACACCAGGAACCCGTGGTAAAATCCCAATACTGACACTGTAGTACAGCATGAGGGGGGTGCTGCACTCCTGAGGTGATGTCTTTCAGATGAGATGCTAAACTGTGGTGCCATCTGCCTGTTCTGGTGGTTATACAGGTGGACATTGAAGATCCCATGGCAGTTCTTGAAAAAGAGTAGGGGCATTCCTCAGTACCGTGGCCAATTTTAACCCATTCACTAAAAATACCACCATTAATTTAGTCTGGTGCAATCTCAGTTGGTTTCCATCTGAACCCCCACCTCCACCTCCACCCCCTGGACAAGGCTAAAAATAGGCAGATTTGCATAGCCCTCCTTTCCCAGGCAACAAAAGTAAAATAAAAAAAAATAAAAAATAATTTCATAGTTGGCTTGTGGAAAAGCAACTCTGAATTGCTGAAAATGAAAACAGGAAAGGCCATCTGCTAGGAAATTAGAAGGTCCAGGAATGTATGCAGTAGATTCTGAAGTAGAAGATCAAAGAAGCCCATGTTAATTGTCTCTAGGAAGTTTATTATGGAATGGGAGGATGACCACCCTTCATTTATGATGGCTACAGCTGCTTGGTTATCCCAATAACCTTGCTGTCTCCTCTGGCCTCATTTCCTACCAGTCCCAGTCCTGTATAGGGCTCCAGTGTGCTCCTGTCAGCCCCGAGGTCCAGAAATTAAAAGGGAACCAGTGGAACAAAGTAAAAAAAAAAAGGTAAAACTTCCCACGTTGTGGTTTGCTGATTGCCACGCTGCTCGAGTGCGCAAGCTGGCGGGTCAGCTTGCAGTTCTGTCTGAACGCTGCGGCACTCAATGTAGAAGCCACTCCAGTGGCTCCCCTAGCCTGCCTGTGTGTGCTCCAGCCCCGGTGGGCATAAATACTGATAACAGGGTCTGGAGCTACTTGGGAGGAAATAAATAAAAAGTATTTTAGATGCACTTTTAAGCATTATAGATTTAAAGGTTGTCTGTATCTTTAAAAGCAGTCAAGGCTGCTTTATGAATGATAATAGCCCTGCCTGCCACCTGGGGGAGGACTGTCTAACGGAGGATGCAACAAGCAGGGGAAGCCTTGCTTTCTGCCCACTTTGACACAGAATGCAAGGGCAGAGGGGCAGCTAATGGACTCTGTGACAGTTATTTAATACAAGTATTTGATGTGGCTGCAACAGGACTATGAAGTTGGGACTGCTGTATAAACTGTTTATGTGCAGCCATATTTGTTGCCTCTGACCCTGCCACAGACAATCAGAGAACCAGGAGTCCTGGAGGACTTAACAAAAGGACCTATAGGAAGAGGCAAGGACAATGTTTTAGTGCCCAACCAAGAAACCAATCAGGCTTCGAGTGAGCCTGATGAATATTAATTTTCTGATGGACAGCCTGTTTTGACCAATGGAATGCTGCTCTGATCTGCTGGAAACCCAGAAGACAGTCTGAGTTCAGTTCAGCTGGAGCCCCTCCTGAGGTGGAGCTCCTCCCTGCTCTGTGATGTTGTCTGAAGAAATGTAAAAGGCCTACCTGGGGGCTTGCCCAGCCACCAGTCCAGAGACCTTGTTTTGCCTTCCTGTGTCTGGAGGTAGAGGTTCTTGAACTGGGAAGTTGATTTTGCTGTTCAGAATCAGGACAATCATCTGAGAGGTTCCCAAGGGAGAGGAAACCTCTCTGTGATCATCAGGTAAAGAAAGAGACCTGCCAGTGGGGCTCGTATGGCCGCTAACCAAGGATGTGAGTTGACTGAGTGAATGCGTCGTTTGATGACCAGGGTTAAGGTCATTAACTGGGAGTTTCTTGAGGGAAGAGAAACTGCGCAGGATATCTGACAAAGTATGGAGGCCTACTTGGAGGCCCACACAGCTGAAGAGCCAAGGGAAGCCTGCCTTTTGTATTCCTGCGGAGGGAAAGTTAAGTGAGAGATTTGCTCTTCTGTTTAAGCCTACACCTGTGAGATGAAAAGATTTATTTTCTGTCTAAGTCTGGGCTTTGAGGTGAGAGGATGCCTGTCTTCTACCTCAAGCCTGCATCTGTGATGTCTGAAGCCAAGAGACTGTTTCCTGCTAACTTTCAGTGGGAAACTCAAAGACTGTGTGCCTTGGAAAAAGAACCCTGGCTGCTAGCTGGCAGTGTGGCTGAAGCCATTTACAGCTGGATGTTACTGAGTACCTGAAGGAGAGTGACTGTCTTCCAAGGTCCACCTGAGGAATCAGCCTGGTAGTGTCACTGCTAGGCATTACCAATGCATCTCCCCCTGAGACATCATGCCTAGATGTGGGTGTTGAGGTGTGCTGGCTCCAGTCCCATCACTGGCCTGTTCCAGTTATGTGATGATGAAAGAAGAAGATGACAAGCTGCCAGAAAAGCTGAGAGGTGTCCAGCCTGCTAAAGATGCAAGCACCTGCTGCAGAGAAGGCTCAAGCTGCAAGAAATGTGGAGGAGGTCCAAAGCTTAATATGCTTGCTGTTCATCTCAGTAGTCTGAGTGACCAAGTCTCCTGATCCAATCACCCTAGATCTACAGTCTGAGATCCATCAGTTCTACAACCCAAGAGACTGTTCTGCAAACCATGAGTAACTCAGGGCTTGCCCTGCAGCTGGTGATTTGTACATATGTTGCTAACCAAGTTCTGAGTTTAACTGCCTAGATAAAAGTTCAGGTTTCATCAAGAAGTTATTTCAATCATGCAGAAGAGGTTTAAATTAAAATTACTGAAGTGCACCAACGCCGGCCAACTAGCTGCACCATATGTGCCTGCAATGCTTCAACGACTGGGTACAAAGGGATAGAGTGTCAGGTCTCCTTTCTAATTGACTGGGAATTCGTGCCAGTTGGGTGTGGGTGCTGGGCCTGGGAAGCTAGTTAGATAGAAAGTATTGATCTGTATCCATTTTAGTGCTGGTGGGCACTGTGAATCTTCTGGGCATTTCAGTTAACGTGATTACATGGTATCTGCAATAATGTTGATAATTACCAGATGCTACCAGTTCAAATTGCTAACATGTTGTTTAACCTCCACATCCATTTTTCCTTTTCCTACCCCCTCCATGTAAATAAACTATTGGTTAACCTTTTACAAATGTCTCATGAGCATTATTAATGAGCATATATATGTTGTTATCTTAAGTCAGTAATTGCAAGTGTATTGAAATGGGATTTTGGTTATGGTAATCCATGTGTTGGGTAACTGTAAGGAGAGGTGGGTGTAGTATATGCATGGGTATGTATGGTAGTATATACATGAATATATATGGTAGGAAGTTGATTAGAGTTGTAGTTTATGCATGTGAGTATTGTAGTCCATTATATGTGTAAGTTCCTTTCATGCACAGTAAGCCTTTCTTTGTGTATGTCCAATGATGTAAGACCACTGTCTCTGAGTAGAATAAAAGATGACCGCTGAACTGACATATCGCAGGCTTTAGTCTCTTCTGTATTGACCAACACTATATCACATTGGTGATGAGAGGATCAACACCAGAACTTCTACGAGTGCAACTGAAGGGTCATGTAAACTAATGCATGTTTTATAGAAACATAGAGTTTGACGGCAGATAAGGACCGCTTGGCCCACCCAGTCTGCCCATTTCCCTGCCTACTGGATAGGCTGCAGATCCTAGTTAACCAGCAGCCTACTTCTTCCTACCCCAACCCCCTATAATTGCCTTATGACTGTCCCATGCATGCTTGAATTCCACCACTGTTTTTGACTCCACGACCTCCTCCGGAAGGCCGCTCCATGCATCCACAACCTCTCTGTGAAAAATACTTCCTTAAATTACCTCTAAGCCACCCCCTCTATCTTCAAATTGTGCCCCCTTGTTCTTGCACACCTCTTTTTTTGAAAGATGCTACCCTCTTGGACTTTGTTGATTCCCTTGAGGTACTTGAAAGTTTCTATCATGTCCCCTCCCTCCTTTCCTCGAGGCTATACATATTAAGCTCCTTAAGTCTCTCTTCATATGTCTTCCGGTGCAGACCCTGCACCATTTTAGTTGCCCTCCTCTGGACAGCTTCCATCATGTCTATGTCTTTGTGAAGACTGGGTCTCCAGAACTGCACAGTACTCCAGATGGGGTCTCACTAGCTGTCTGTACAGAGGATAATAACTTCCTGTTTTCTACTGGTGATGCGTCTCCCTATACATCCCAGTATCCCCCACCCTTCTTGCTGCCCCTCACATTGCTTGCCCACCTTTAGGTCATCTGATATGACTACCCCAGGTCCCTTTCCATTTTTGTTGTTGTTAGTATCTCACCCCCCATTGTGTACTCTTCCCTGGGTTTTGTTTCCAGGTGCATTACCTTGCACTTCTTAGCATTGAATCTAAGCTGCCATACATTTGACCATTCCTCTAACCTTGCCAGTCCCTTCTCATCCTTTCCACCCCACTTGTGCATCAACTCTGTTGCAGATCTTTGTGTCATCTGCAAGAGACATACTTTTCCTTCCAGTCCCTCTGCAATGTAAGCTATAAAGACATTGAAGAGGACCGTCCTAATACTGAACCTCTGCGGTACCCACTAGTAACCCCCTTTCTTCAGAGTGGACTCCATTTACTATTACCTCTGTGTCTTATTCTCCAGCCAATTCTTTACCCAGGCTGTCATCTTGGGACCCACTCCCAGGCTAGCTAAGTTGTATATTAATCTTTTGTGTGGGACTGTGTCAAATGCCTTGCTAAAGTCTAGGTAGGCCATGTCCACAGCCCCTCCCTGATCTACTACTTTGGTCACCCAGTCAAAGAAATCTATCAGATTTGTCTGGCATGACCTTCCAGCTGTGAATCCATGCTGCCTAGGGTTCTGTGCCCCTCTGGCCTCTAGATACTCGACAATTCTTTCCTTCAGAAGTGATTCCATAATTTTCCTACCACTGAGGTTAAACTAACAGGTCTGTAGTTTCCTGCTTCTGCCTTGCTCCCACTTTTGTGAAGGGGAATCACATCTGCCCTCCTCCAGTCCTCAGGTACCACCCCATCCTTCCATGATTTGTTAAACAGGGTAGTCAGTGGTGTCACTAATTCTACCCTTAGTTCTTTTAGAATTCTGGGATGAATCCCATCAGGCCCCATTGCTTTGTCCACCTTCAGTTTTAAGAGTTCTTTCAGAACCCTTTCTTCTGTAAATGGGCTGGTATCAACTTCTGTATCCAGAGTGTTTCTACTGTTTGTTTTAGGTACCTCCCTCTTCATTTGTAAATACTGAGCAAAAATATTTGTTTAGTATCTCTGCCTTTTCACAGTCACCCTCTGCCCCCCCCCTTATTAAGCCTCACTATCCTTCCTTGGTCTTCCTTCGCTCCCTGATGTACCTATAAAAGGTTTTATCCCCTTCTTAACTGAGTTGGCTATCTTTTCCTCTGTTTGGGCCTTTGCTGTTCTGACTGCCTCCCAGCTTCTTTTTGCTTTAACTGATACAGTTCTCTGTTCTGCTCCTTCTGTGATTCCTTGTACTTCCTGAATGCTTTCTTTTTCTGTTTGAACCTTCACTGCCACTTCCTTTGAGAACCATAGTGGTTTCTTACATCGTTCGTTTGTTTATTTGCTTCACACAAGGCTTGTTACCTCTGTGATGGCAGTTTTATTATTCCCCATTGTTCTTCCACCCTCCTTCCTGCCCATTTGCTAGTGCATTCCTTAGGCACTCGCCCGTTTTGTTTTAAATCTAAATTGCCTAATAAATCCTTCCAGCTCCTTATGAGTCTAAATTCTGTTAGTCGAGCTGCTTCACTGTCTCTCTCTGGCTACTGGTTGCAAACCCCATAAATTTTTTAGATGCAAAACTCAGGGTACGCATTTATCTATAGACAGATAAAACAGAAATCTAAAGAGCTATTTGCTACTTTGATGTATTGAAAAACAGACAACACTCCTAATAGCAGGTCTACATGAGGCGCATGATTTATGGATTAAACCTGAAAACTAGCATTCTTTTGCTTCATCTCAGCTGCTGTATGTCCTCAAACACTGACTATAGTAGCACAGCAAAAGCCTTTCGAAGCACACAACAGGAACTGCATCACACACTGAGAACAAAAAGCCAGAAAAAGACACTTTCTGTTTTGTGTGTAGACACTGTAGCTACTGAGCACCTACCTGTAGCCACAGCTATCATGACTACAACTGGCAGAGTATCTGAATTTGATGAATCAAGGAGACATTTGATTTATATCTAGATCGTTTCAACACTGACTTAAGGTGAACAAAATAGCAGAAGATGAACAAGTAAATGTCTTCCTAGCAGTCTTACAACCACAAATTTATGCCCTTCAGTGGAATTTAACAGCCTTCGCTGACATCCTGACCCTGACATATAAGGAAGTCACTGAGACACTTGCAAAGCATTTCAAACCCCAACCCCTTCTCATTGCTGAAAGGTACACTTTCTACCAGCACAACCAAAGGTGAAGAGGAACCTATTGCTGACTACATCATTGCATTAAAGCATCTAGCACGCACTTGTGAGTTTGGCCAGTCCCTGGATGATGCCCTCCAGTATTGCTTTGTCTGCAGTCTGAGAGGGGAAGCTTACAGAAAAAGGCTTTTGCAAGAAAAGAAATTAGACTTTAAGACAGCTTGTGGCATTGCAATTGCTATGGAGCTCGCTCAGAAAGGCTTCCAAGCA
Organism: Neoceratodus forsteri; assembly: GCA_016271365.2. Taxonomy (NCBI): domain Eukaryota; kingdom Metazoa; phylum Chordata; order Ceratodontiformes; family Ceratodontidae; genus Neoceratodus; species Neoceratodus forsteri. The sequence continues at coordinate 624,897,079 of CM057458.1, read as the reverse complement.
TTGGCGGGACATTCAGAACCCCAAAGAAATGAAGTTCATAAGGTTACCCATACCCTAGAACAAAAGGGACATGCCACACCACACAGTCATCCATCACATGCTCGTCAGGAGCCCCAAACATTTGAAGCCAGCACCACAGGGCACTTCCACAAAGTCAAAACCATGTTACCAATGTGGAGGTAAACACCATCAAAGGACCTGCGGCTTTCAACATGAAAAATGCTGCAGCTGTGGAAAAGTGGGTCACATACAAAGGTGTGCAAAAGTACATCACAGACTGCTACTGCACAATATGTCACAGATGGCACTGCAACCACTGGAACAGAAGATGAGGCATTGCACCAGTTCATGGTTTATGCAACATGAGCAACCGGAAAGGAAATTTACCTCCGGCTTGAGCTAGCAGGCAACCCGGTGGGCATGCAGCTAGACACAGTATCTCTTGTGCCAGAGAACATCTACAGAGAGAAACTTCAGCAGTGCCAATTGCAGCCATCATCTATTCAACGCTTGACTTACTTGGGAGAGCAAATCCCGTGCTAGGGAAATCAAGTGCCAGCCACCCACGAGGAGGAAATGGACCTTGCCACTGGTGGTTGTACAAGGAGAAAGACCTGCATTACTAGCAGAGACTGGCTTATGCAGATCATATTGAACTGGGAAAAGATCTTCAGCTTAAACACAGTGACCAAAGCACCGCAAGATGCGCTAAAGAAAATATTGGACAGACATGGTCCTATTTTCTAGGATGGCTACAGCACGATCCGGGATTTCAAGGCAAAGATCCGAGTGCATCCAGGAGCTGTTCCAATTTTCCACAAGCCTTGACCAGTACCGTATGCTTTATGGGAAGCAGTAGAGAAGGAACTGGACAGTCTCGAAAGCCATGGTATCATCTGACGAGTAGAGAGGAGCAATGGGCTGCCCCTATAGTTGTGGAATCAAAACGAGACAAAGCAGTGAGGTTGTGTGGTGACTACAAGGTGACAGTGAACCATTGTATACAGCAAGATCCATACCCATTACACAATGCAGAGGACTTGTTTGCTATACTCTCAGGGGGAAAGTTCTTTAGCAAGTTGGACTTATCCTTTGCATACCAGCAACTGGAACTGGAACCAGAGTCAGAACCATATCTTACCATTAACACCCACAAGGGACTTTACCGGTATCATCGCTTGGCACATGGAGTTTCCACAGCACCAGCAATTTTCCAGAACACAATGGACCAGATGCTGCATGGACTGGACCATGTAGTATGCTTTATTGATGATATCTTGGTAACCGCACCCACAGTGGAAGAGCATTTGACAATCCTGGACCATGTTCTGACTAGACTGCAATGGTATGGGCTGAGAGTAAAGCTATCAAATGCTAATTTCTGCAAAATTCTGTTGAGTACCTAGGTCACAGGATCGACACCCAAGGCCTATGTCCAATAGACAGCAAGGTAGATGCTATAGTCAAGGCACCTGCACCAACAAATGTGACAGAGTTAAGCTCATTCTTAGACATTTTGAGACAACTTTTCACCTCTTATGGACTACCATGGGAGTTAGTGTCAGACAATGATCCCCAATTTTCTTCCCGTATCTTTAAACTGTTCTTAAAGCAGAATGGCATCCGACATATTTTATTCCTCCTTGCCATCCAGCATCAAATGGCGCAGCTGAAAGAGCTGTACAGATATTCAAAAGTTTGGAATAAACCTGATTCACAGCATGTACCTACAGCTCAAAGGTTGGTTCATTTTCTGTTTGTTTGCAAAACACTCCTACACAGTCACAGGCGAACACCTGCTGCACTGTTCCTAAAACATCAGCCTCAAATCCGCTTGTCATTATTCAAGCCAGACTTGGCCAACATTGTTGCAAGGCATCAACTACCACAGCAAAAGGATCATGACAAGTCTACCAAGCCAGAATGGATTTTTCATCCTGGGAGAGGGTGATGGTTCGAGACTGTAGACATCCCAAGGGTTCCTGGATTCCGGGGTGGTGACTGAACATGTGAACCTTTGACTTATGCAGTTCACATGGGACAGTGACTTGTTCATGTACATGTGGATCACCTGCTGCATTCAAGTTTTCAGCAAATGCAGCAGGAAACGTCACTCCATCTGAGGACAGTGACACAGAGGACTTTGCTCCTACTCGTGAAGTTCCACCGAACTGGTGCCAAATAATAATTCTTGTTCCAGCAGTGGTTATTCCAGCCCGCAGACATCCCCATAGGCACCAAGATCACCACAAAGATGTGACCTTTAAAGTCATGTAAGGAAATTGTACCTCTGTGTAACTGAACTCTTACTTGTACTGTTGCTTAGTTAGTGACAACTTCTACGCAAGGGGCAGAATAATCCCCTGCACTTGTTTCTGGTAACTGAACAGTCTACTTCAACCCGGAAGTTAGGAATGTTACTGTTGAAGCATTTTAGACAAGTTTTTGTCTAATGGGGAGGAGTGTAGTACATGCATGGATATGTATGGTAGTATATACATGGGCATATGTGGTAGGAAGTTGATTAGAGTTGTAGTTTATACATGTGGGTATTGTAGTCTATTATATATGTAAGTTCCTGTCATGCACAGTAAGCCTTTCTTTGTGTATGTCCAGTGATGTAAGACCACTGTCTCTGAGTAGAATAAAAGATGGCCACTGAACTGACATACTGTGTATGAGTCTGCTCTGTACTGACCCACAATATATCACAGTGGGTAGGTACGGCATCCCAGGAGGTTGTATTGCTCAAATCATCTGGCCCACATTATATTTTAACTTGGGGTGGAGGCACCATGCTGTTTACTTTACCTTTGGGAAAGAACCCCCCTTTTCTACCCAGTCAAGAGCCCAGGCCCCTCAACCTGGTTTGTGGCTACCCAGGCAGAAGTAGTAGCACGCTGCTATATGGCGCCCGCGTTACATAGTTATGAGCTGGTTGTTCCAGGAAAGTCCCCAACTGAGAGCGGCTGCAACAATGGGATACATTTCAAAAAAAGGATGTAGCGTAAAATGAGGTAGATCCTCAATTTCAGGTGGTCAGATACAGGCAAACCAGGAGGTACCATAGATGGCAGCAAAAGCAAATGACGGAGTGGCATTAGTAAAGAATTCAAGGGTCCTTATAGAACATAGATATGCTATTCTATCATGAGAAGAAGAGGGACCACGCAGCTAGGTCTGACTGGGCAGAAGAGGTGATGGATATGTGATGATCCAGAGGAGTGGCTGAATGGGCTAGCCTGAGAAGGTATGATGTGATGATGTGAATCTCTGGCCTTGGGAACGATTCTTATTGTAAAACAGATAGCCCAATAAAGACACACATTTTTAATTGGCACAGGATTATTTTGTTGACAAGGTGGAGACTAAATTTGAGATTTGTTGTAATTTCTCAAGAGAGGCGTGCTTCCATTTTGAATAAATCTAGTTTACACTTAGAAATTCCAGTGTTGTTACTGGTCCCTGTAGTTTATCATCTGCTACTGGAATATTGGTGATAACATGCGTCAAAGGCATGTGATGCTGGCAGCAGGACGAGACTCTGGAGTATTGACAAGAAGAAAATCATGCAGGAGATGTAACACAAATGGGCATCTATAAACATTCTAAAGAATCCAGCATAAAGAGCTAGAAAAGGTGTCAAACAGGCTAAGGCTGCTTTTGCATCCAAATGTTAACTGCACTGTTGCAGTAATACTGATTTCTCCAGAAAATACCATCGACCTGCCATAAGGATGGATGTATAGGTAGCAGTCTGAAGTCATTTGTAATGTCTGTTTTGGTTAACCAGGCCTCAGGTCCAGAAAACTTTATGAATTTAATGGCATCATCAATATGGGCATAAGTTAACGAAAACTCTTTGGGTAGAATTAGAGAATTGATGCTAGAATCTGTGGTAGAATGAGGGTAGATAGGTTAATGAGGCATTTAAATATTTTTGTGTCACTATTCTGATGGGACTGATTCGTAAAGAAAGAAAAGGGAGATCTGCAAAAGGACCAGTAAAGAAACCTTTGTACAGTTCTTGCCAGTAAGGTGTCAATGACTTCAGGTTCTGCTGTAGTAGATTTAAGGTTTGGACAAAGAACTGAGGTGACAGGAACTGCATGAAGACCAATATAAAATCAGACTGAAAGGCCTGTGGTAAGAAACTGAACAAGAGACTCTGATGAGTTGATAATAGCTGCTGGAGTTGAATGATATGAACAGGTGTTGATGGATGTGCTAAATGTCGTTTGTCACCTTGTGTATGTATGGAATTTGGTTTCTGGTGACAAGACCAGTTTGGACCGTGCCTTTCCACAGAGCCTACAAACATGTAAAAGCATACATGATGGTGCAAAGCAGGCTGTTCATTGAAGTTGTTAGAGATAGCTGTCCTAGCAGAGAAAAATCTGATGCCCTCATCTGTCCAAAGATTACTAGGCACATAGAAGACATGTTGTTAAGATGAAAGGCAAGCTGGCACTGTGCTGATGGGTGGTCATAGAATCGTTTCATTACGAGAGGAAACAGGACAGCAAAATGAGAGAAAGAGCTACAGGTGGAATAGATTAAGGCTCTTGGCCAGCAAAATGAGAGAAAGAGCTACAGATGGAACAGATTAAGGCTCTTTGGCCAGCAAAATGCCTATAGAACAGCTTGTTGCCAAGTGATACATAGATACATAGATACATAGACAGTGTTGGCAGATAAGGGCCTATGGCCCACCCAGTCTGCCCATTTGAGCTTGTAAGTTCAGTTTATGTTTTCCTAGAAGTCTGTTGCCCCTTACCCCTGACCTCCAGAGTTCCTTTATGTCTGTCCCATGCATTCCTAAATCCCGTGATTGTTTCAACCCCCACCACTTCCTCTGGCAGGGTGTTCCACTTGTCCACCACCTGTTCTGTGAAGAAATTCTTCCTCACGTTTCCTCTGAATCGTCCTCCTTCCAACTTCATCCCATGCTCTCTAGTCCTAGAACATCTTTTTCGCTTAAAAATAGTGTATTCATGCACCCTGTTCCTCCCTGTAAGATACTTGTACGTCTCTATCATATCCCCTCTCTCTCTCCTCTCCTCCAGGGAGTACATGTTCAGTTCCTTCAACCTGTCTTCATAGGACTTGTGATGCAATCCATGCACCATCTTTGTTGCCCTCGTCTGAACCTTCTCTACCCTGTCTATGTCCTTACGTAGGTATGGTCTCCAGAACTGTACACTGTACTCCAGGTCGGGCCTCACTAGTGTCTTGTATAGAGGAATTATGACCTCCCTTTTCCTGCTGGTGATGCCCCTGTCTATGCATCCCAGCATCCTATTTGCTTTACCTGCCTTGTCACACTGTTTCCTACCTTGAGGTCATCAGAGATGATAACCCCAAGATCCCTTTCCTGCTTGGTGCATGCTATATCCTCACTCCCAACTGATATATTGTGCCAGGTTTTTATGCCCCATATGCATTATCTTGCACTTCTTTGCATTGAATTTCAACTGCCAAACCCCTGACCATTCTTCAAGTTTCTGCAGGTCCCTTCTCATTCTGTCTACACCCTCTGGTGTGTCTACTCTGTTACAGAGCTTTGTGTCATCAGCGAACAGTGAAATTCTGCCTTCTAGGTCCTGAGCAATGTCACTGATGAAGATGTTGAATAGGACCGGTCCCAGCACTGATCCCTGTGGTACCCCACTGGTCACTCTTCCCTCTGTGGAGTGACAGCCATTTACCACCACCCTCTGTGTCCTGCCACCCAGCCAGTTACCTATCCACCACACTACTGTCCTGCCCACACCCATATTCCCAGTTTGTGTAATAGTCTTCTATGTGGCACAGTGTCAAGGCCTTGCTGAAGTCCAGATAGGCCATGTCCACTGCCCTCCCTGATCCACCTCCCTAGTCACCCAGTCAAAAATTCAACGAGGTTGGTCTGACATTACCTCCCTGGTGAAACCATGCTGCCTTGGGTCCTGTAGTCCATTGACAACCAGATGTTCTACCAATCTCTCATTCAGTAGTGCTTCCATGATCTTCCCCACTACCAAGGTGAGGCTGACTGTTCTGTAGTTCCCTGCTTCCTCTTTGTTCCCACTTTTGTATAAGGGACTACATCTGCTGTCCTCCAGTCTTTGGGTACCTCCCCTGTTTCCAGTGATCGGCTAAACAGGATAGCCAGAGGTTCAGCCACCACTCTCTTAGTTCTTTAAGGACCCTGGGTGCACCCCATCTGGCCCCATTGCTTTATCAACTCTTATTACTTCCAGTTCCTTCAGGACCCTTTCGTGTAAAGGGACTTGTGTCCACTTCTGCACCATTCTCCCTTGTACTCCCTTCAGACCCATTACCCTCCTCTTCCTCAGTAAAGACTGAGCAGAAATACCTGTTCAATATGTCAGCTTTACTGTTGTCATCCTCCACGCCCCCATCCTCCCCCTTCAGTCTCACTATCCCTCCCGTTGCCTTTCTTTTTTCACTTATGTACCTGTAAAAGGTTTTGTCCCCTCTACCCACTGATTTTGCAATGTGTTCTTCTGTCTGAGCTTTGGCTTCCCTTACTGACCTCCCTGCCTCCCTTTGCTTCTCCTGGTACTTCTCCCTATCCCCTTCTGCCTGTGTCTTTTTGTATTGCCTGAATGCAATCTTTTTGGCTTTCACTTTCTTTGCTACCTCTTTGGAAAACCATAATGGTCTCCTCTTCCTTTTCCTCTTGCTAACCTGCTTAATGCATAATTCTGTTGTTCTTGTAATCCCATTTTAAATACTGCCTACTGTCCCTCAACACCTGATTCCTGTCCCATTCCCTTAATGCCTCTTTCAAGTATCTCCCATTTTCCCAAAGTCTGCCCCCTAAAATCCAGGATACCTGTTTTTGTGTGGTTTGGTTTTGATCTTTCTGTGATTTCAAACCACAATGACTGGTGGTCACTGTTCCCAGGTGCTCCCCATTGTTACCCCCATCACATTGTCCCTGTTTGTGACACAAGGTCCAGTATTGCCTTCTGCTGAGTTGGTTCCATGACCAGTTGCTTGAGGAAGGCACCCTGAAGGGATTCCAGGATAAACCTGCTCCTAGTTGATGCTGCTGCTGGGATGCTCCAGTCCACGTCCTGGAATACTGAAGTCTCAACCAGTACTACCTCACCCTTGTCTGCCATCCTTTGGATGGCTAGCATCAACTCCCTATCTGTTTCTTCCTCCTGGGCTGGTGGTCTATAGACCACACCTGTGCGGATGGCTGTCTCCACTTTCCTTTCCAGCTTAACCCACAGTATCTCGCCCCCATTTTGTTCCTCCTGGATCTATGTGGCCCTTATGTCATTTTTCACATACAGTGCCACTCCTCCTCCCTTCCTGCCTGTTATGTCTCTTCTGAATATGTTGTAGCCAGGTATGGCTATCTCCCAGTCATGGTTATCATTACACCAGGTTTCAGTGATGGCCACAATGTCCAGGTCTGACTGCACCATGACAGCCTCCAGATCTTCCATCTTGTTGCTAAGGCTCCTGGCATTTACACATGGCTTTCCATGATTTGACCTCCCTAGACTGTTTCGCTGTTCTACTCCAGCCCCTTCCTTGGTTGTCCTTTATCCTGGTTCTCCTTGCTGTCTGCCTTCTGCTGAATTTGCCTTTTCTGCCTATCCACCTCTTGGGCGCTAATTTCCATCTTTTGCACACTGCTTTGTAGAGATAGCCACTCCTCTGGTTCACTGGTTCCACTGCTAGCTGTGGGGGGTGAGCAAGTAGGTACCCTCCTTGCTGGCCTGCCACCCCCCTTTGCTAGTTTAAATGCTTGTCAATGTAGCATTTAAACTTATCATTGAGTGCTTGGATTCCCCTCCAGGATGGATGCAGGCCGTCAGGCTTGAACAAACCTCCATCCCTCCAGGTGGGTCCCCAGTCACCAATGAAACCAAACCCTTCCTCACAGCACCAGTTCTTCAACCATGAGTTAAAGTTCCTGGTGCATGCACTCCTATGCTCTCCCTTGCCTCTCGCAGGTAGTACTTCTGAGAAAGTGACAGAAGTAGCTACTTGCTTGAGACTCCTCCCCAATTTCCTAAACTCTTCCTGAACTTCCTTTGGCTCCCCATTTGCCAGGTCATTTGTACCTAGGTGGATAATGACATCCAGCTCACCCTCCCGTCTTGCCTTCCCAGTGATCCCCAGGATCTTCCTTCCATCCCTCCATGCCATGGCACCTGGTAGGCACCTCACCTCCCTGTCCTCCCCTCCTGTGTTCCTAGCTGGATCCCTCTTTTGATGGAGTCTCCCACCAGGATTCACTTCCTCCTCCTCTGGGGTCCACTGCTTTCCCGCTGAGGTCACCTCCTTGGCTAACCTCCACATCCTTTCCTTCCACTTCTCTGGGTACCTCTGATACCCAGGAAATGCATGAGTTGAACTTCGATAGGTATGCAGCAGCCTTGGCTGGAAATGATTTATGGTAATCATAAAAATAGGTACCACCATGAAGGATTGTAAGGTCTACAATGAGATATAGGTATGAATTCAACTCCTTGCACCTGGATGGAAATGTCTCACACAATTTCATGATAAATACTAAAAACTGCAGCAAATTCTGCTGTGGTTAGTTTCTTCAGTAGGTGAGCACTTGGACTTTTAGAACCACAAATATAACCTACAGGAAGCAATCCTGTTCTTGATTGTTTCATGGGATGATATAAGAAGTGCTATGAGAGTTATGTCCTTCCCTTCTATAATATCCTTCCTGATGTGATTGGAACCAGGTATGTAGGATAGGCTGTACTTGGTATTGGTATTTTTAGCAGAAGGGGCAGTACATGTTGAAGTGGTGGTTGGTACACAGAGGCTGGAACCCACTGATGAACTTGGAGAAGTAGACACCATTAGCAGGAGTTACAAGCGTTACTGTGGTAGCAGGTTGTGGTACTATGGGAAGATTTTCAGAGGGGCCTGGAAGTGTCCATGAGGGTCCCGAATCTTTGGATCCAGATGGTCTCATTTCCAAAGCTGTGACCCTGGAATCAAAGTTTGATACACTTGTATTGATCTGGAAAAGCATGTCATACAGTTCAGAAAACTGGGAAGTAACAGGAGTCAAATCTGTAGGTGGAGATTCTACAAGAGGAGTAGCAGAATTGAGATAGACTGAAATAGTAGCAATGTACAGGATGAAACATTCCTGCTTCTCAGCAGATACTGAAAATGGGACCTCCAGAATTTGGAGTATGACCACAAGCTTTGTAACAGTCCATCCTTTAATCCTTTGCTGAGATTTCTGTGGATGACCTGGGGAGGGTTTGAATCTTTTTGGTCTGAGGGATTGGAGGGTCTGTCCTCATGGAAGCTGAATGAAAATAAAATAAAATAATGAGAGGTTCAGGGTATTAGGCCTGTCAGAAGGAGGTAACCACTAAGGAAGGATAACAACTGTCATCCTGAGCAATGCTCGAAGGTGGGACCTGGTGCCAGGTACAGGCTAGCAGAGGCACATGGCTGCACAGTGGTGCTTCTAAAGGCCATTAAGAAGCCATGAGACGGGAGGTAAGAGATTGGTAGTAGACTGATAAAGGGAAGGGCTCCAAACCAGCACTCACCACAGCGTACAGTAGGAGGTCCAGTGGGAGAGAGAACCACAGAACACCACAGCTGGCTGTTTTTTGTTGCAGAAGCGATGGTTGCAAGGTCAAGACAAACTGTTAGAAAAGAAGACATGAGTGGAGAAAATGAAACACAAAACAAAACCCACCTGAGAGCAGGAGCAAGGGGCAGATGGAAGCCAGGAGACTAGAACTGCAGGGACAGGAAGCCAGAGGAGGAGTGCATGTCACTAGCAGGACCCAAACGACCAGAAGGGAGCAGGCAGTCACAGCTGGAAGGCACTGATGAGCAGAACAGAGCAGGAGTCTCAGGAGGCAGGAGGAGGCACCACAAAGTGGAATCAAAGACCAGGGAGAGGAGCAAGAGGAATGAGAGAGGAGAAACCAGGAAACCAGATCGCATAGCATGCTGATGCAGCAGGAGCCAGGCAAGAGGCAAACAGTAGCAGTGGCAGTGGCAGAACCACACAAAGGGAGAGGGGTGGGAAAACACTAAGAAGCAAAGGTGGCAGGCCACAGCGGAGGCAGAGACCTACCAAAACAGAGAGGGAGTGGCAGAGCCAGGAGGGGTAGAACAGAGCAGAAGGATACAGCAACAGTAAATGTGGGGGAACTCAGTGGAGCAGAAGGGGAAAAAGGGAAAAGAGAATGCTGAATGCAAGGGGGACAACAACAGCTAAAGAGAGGAACCATACAAAAGAAGGACAAGAAGCACAAGCAGTGCAAAGAGATGCAGAACATGGAGCCAAGCAGCATGGAGGTAAGTCATGTGAAACACAGTAGGTGAAGGAGCTGTGAATGTGTGTGGCTTAAGTATTGCGGGGGGGGGGCAGTCTGGTGACCTCCCACTGAACCATAGGGTTACCCTTTATTTTTTCCAATCATCATTTTGTCTGCCTGTGTTTTCCCAGCCACCTCCATCTGATCAACTCCCCAAGCCCCATCACCCAGCTTCTCAGGTACTTATCTTGCTCCTTCTCACCTTTTGCCAGAGTGTCTCTTCAGAGGTGCCCAGTCGCTGAGGCAGATTCTGTTGGGGGGTCAGGCATCATCTTGCATTTGGGGGTTTTGTCCACTTTTTCCACTCGGGGACCACTGTGCATACCATGGATGGGATGTGTGTACTCTGCCTCCATGGAGATATCCCCAGCATCCTGTGTGTGGACCCAGTCCCTGTGTGACCCCGCTGCACTACCACCCAGATTCCTCCAGGTGGCAGATGAGCAATGGGATGCTGTAACACCTCTCGGAAAGGGATGGCAGCAGTCCTGGAGATGTTCAATCCTCTCTCCCACAGCTGACCCCCGAGTGACATGCCTCCGTTCCCGAACCCAAGTCACTGGCATGGCAGGAGGGGTGAAACGGCCAGTGCCTCAGCCCTCCATGCCACTGGGCCAGTTGTGAAGGTTACCTTTTATTTATTTTTATTTAAAATTTTGCTAACCAGTTAAACAGCACTGGGACACATGGCCCTTTTACAGGTTCGACCCGGATTATTAAAAACACACAGGGTAAGCATCTACTGTGCAAAGCAGGAATACATCAACAAGGAGCATACAATTATTAAGACATACAATCCACATATTATGTGCAAATTGTTAGAATATTGTTTGATAATTTATGTATATTCTATTTAAAAGATTACAAATATACTTACTACAGCTTAAGCAAAATAGGCACAATAAACTGAACTACTGTAGATAAGTAAGAAACATATATCCTATTACTATTGCATCTTTCTTGAGTAGTTCTTTTGATGATATCTTAAAATTATGACAATTTTCAGGTTTTGTAAGTTAACTGGTAAACTGTTCCACATTCTGATGGCAGTATGCTTAAAAGCTTTTTTATATTTTTTTACTGATTTATACAGTGAAATGGATAATTTAATTGTATCTTGTGCTCGTAAAGCTCTGTTACTTAATTTTTGCTCAAAGAAAGTTAACATAGGACTACCTGATGTACAATGTAATGTATTAAATACGAAGCATGATATCTGAAGTTTATCTCTCTGTTCCACTGACAACCAATCCCAACTACTGTACATGTTATAATGGTGTTCCTGTGTTTTGTCCTTAAAGCAAATCTACATATGGTGTTATACAAACAAATCCTTTGCTGTTTGATTTTCTCAGATATCCCCCCTCACACACACACACACTAAGTTCCCATATCCAGGTATGGGGGATAAGATAAGTTTACACTATTTTATGTCTTGTTTCGTTTGTCAGGAAATCTCTAACTGAATACAATGCACCCAACTTTTGATCTAGTTGTTTTGTTACATTATTGATATGTGGTTTAAAATTCAGTTGACTATCTAGGATTACTCCCAAATATCTAAATTCTGTGTCCAATTTAGTTCCATTTGCAGTAGAAATTTCAAATGGGTCTGTCATTGTTTTTTTTAATTTGTGATTTGAACAAAATAACATCGTCAAAGCTTCTCAACCCACTACAATTATGATATAGAGCACAACACAGCACAATTTCTGCGCTGACCAAGGTAACTAACGATTGGCAGCGTGAAATGGACAATAAGAACTTTGTGCAGTATTTCTGGTCCTAAGTAAGGCCTTCAATAACATAGATCATAGTCTGCTCCTCTCGTCCCTCCAAACTATCGGTTTGGGTGTTCTTTCTCTTAGATGGTTCGGTAACTATCTCTCAGGCCGTTCACAGCAAGTAAAAGTGGATGATGAAATTTCACCACAGAAACCCCTTCAGAGGGGCATACCACAAGGCTCCATCCTGGGTCCCCTGCTTTTTGCAATCTACATCAATAGAATCGATGCCACCATCAAAAAGACCCAAATACACCTATTTGTGGATGATACAGTGCTTTACGCAAGCGGACCTTCCCCTGAGATGGCATGCACAGAACGCCAGGATGATTTCAACCTGCTGCAGGTCCAGCTCCTAAACCAGAAGTTGTTCCTAAATGCCAAGAAAACAAAAGCTATGTTCTTGTCACTCTTTCCCAACTCAGTAAATCCAGCCATGGCTGGGTTACTCCCCTTGATCACCACTATTCTGGGTGAACAGCTGGGGCATGTATCAAAATTTAAATATTTGGGGGTTTGGTTGGATATTAGACTGTCCTTTCTTGGTCATATTGAAGAGCTGATAAAGAAACTTAGAATGAGACTTGGACTCTTCTTCAGGATAAAAAATATCCTCCCTAGGGATGCAAAAGTGAGGCTAGTCCAAACTACCTTTCTCTCCTTATTAGACTATGCCAGCTTCCTCTACAGCCAGGGTCCTGCAAGTGCTCTCTCCAAACTTGACATGTTCTACCATAGAGCTCTAAAGTTTATAACAGGCCTTCCCTACTCCACCCACCATTGCTTCTTGTACACGGCAGTAGGTTGGTCATCCTTTAGCTTTAGACACCAGAGAAAGGCTGATATCTGGACCTACAAAATCAACTTAAACAAACTGCCCAACTATATTTTGGACTGCTTACCATTCTGCCTAGCAAGTAAATATGCCCTGAGAAGTGCCTGTTACATTTCGCTGAAGGTTTCCAAAGCCAAATCTCACTTTGGCAGGGCATCTATTAGTCATGTGTTGCCCCTTTTGTGGAATAAAATACAAAAAAACTAAAAATGAATCACCCCATTAGCCTAGCAGCCTTCAAATCATTATATTCACTCCATAACAAAGAATCTTGTGTTTGCTCCCCCTGACTCTATGGACACCTATCCCTTACAGAGTTCCCTGCATAGATCTCTAACTCTGCCTCCTCATGATCTTGGGTCACTCTTTGGTCTTAGTATTCATTTATTACCATCCCCATGCCTACCATCGCCACTCCCCTGCCCTCACCGTATCGCTCCCCTTAATTATGGCTGGATTAACCTGTATGCTAATTACGCCATGGCGTAGGGCCCTGAGTTTCAGGAAGGCCCCACTGTTAACTTATTTACAGCTACTTTCTTTAATTCTGGCTGTACTGGACAACCACTGACAGGCTGAACTGCCCAAAAAGCAGCCCCCTCCTTGGAGTCAATCAGCCCCCCACCTCACTGAGTCAGCCTGGTGAATGATGACCCTCCCCCGCAACTGTTCTGAGCAAGTGAGCCTCTCAGTTTCTCTGACGGCTGCTCCAGCTTCACCTCTGATCCACCCTGACCCCACCACACACAACCAATCATGTCCATCAGATGTCCTCTGGAGGTGTGGCTACTGGGAAGCAGGAATCAGTGTGTGCATGTGCATGGTGTCAGGACACGTGGCCGGGCAGTAATGAGGAGGAGAACAAGACAGAGCTGTGGCGGTCAGTCGTCAGAGCAGGTGGTTGGTCTCATCTATCAAAGAAGAAGAGTCTCTGTCTAAATACACAAAGTAGGCCACAGGGGTAACAGAGTCAAAGTTGGCTTCCAGTGCAGCATCACGTGCTGCTGGTGTTTTCAGTGTAGCCACTAGCCAGGGTCAGTCAATGCTGCTGCTAGTTTGGCCTTCGGTCCTGCTGTGACTATGAGGAGTCCTCCCATGCCGGGCCATGCTGCAAGGCTGAGTTGTGCCACCACCACCTGTGTGATCTTGAGAAAACAATCAAGAGGACAGACTGGACTCATCAAAGTCACATTCACATCAATCAGGCCACACCAAGTGTGTTGTGTTGACTAGTTTTCTACGTGCTGCAGTGTCCAAGTCATTTGTGCTGCAGAAATAACTAGTTTTATTGCATTGGAGAAACAAACTAAGATGTGGTTGCCTCTGGTCATGGTCTGTCTGTGAGTGTTCAGTAACCTGAGTAGTGTACTGAGTCTTTAATAAGATTTGAGTTTGCACTGAGTGGACCATGGGATACTAATAAGTCACCTGGGGAACTAACTTGTGCGACTTGCTCTTGCTGGCACAGTTTTGTCTTGGTTTGATTTGAGTCATATACATTACTGGGAAGTTGCAGCAGGTTGCTCTAGGAAACTTAATTTCTGAAGTGACTGCAGTCAACACCTGCAGGTCCTGCAGGGTTCTTAAGGCTCAGTCTTTTTGGCACAACTCTGTTTAGCTGCTTTGGCATCAATGACTTGGAGTAGGGGCAAGGATGTGGCAACTCAGCATTGGCAGCAAAGCAACTTTTAGGTTGACAACAAAACTATAAATGACAATGGAGATGGAGGAGAGGAGACAGTGGGAGAACAGACAGAAATTAGGACAAATATAGCTGCACAGAAGGTGATTGTGGCAGATGCATTGCAGAGGCAAGGAGCTTGAGCATGTCTCAGGTTTGGAGCTCGAAGGTGTCTTGAGCGAGGAAATAATGGGAGGGAGTTGTGAGCCCACTAACTGCTTCAATACATGCTTCAGTTTTTTGGTTTTGGCAGAGAATGGGTATTCAAGGAGTCATGTGCAGGGAGATCGTGGCAGCTACAATCCCCATTTTTATTAATTTATTTATGTGGAATTTGAATTTGATATCTGGGCAGGCAGGGCACACTAATTGAAGTCTCATGTCCAGGTGTGTCTCAAGGGAGGGAAAAAAAAGAGGAAGAAAAGAGGATCCATAATTAATAATAACAAAAATAGTTACAAGGTACAGTAGTGGCAAGGGAAAAACAAGACTAGTTAAAGGTAACTAAAAAGTGAAAATTTACAAAACATTAATATTGTACTGATAAAATGTTTCTTTGTACAGTAATTAGTCATTCTGAATTGTGTTGTTTATAATCAAGGGCATGTGACCTGTCAAATCATGTGGCATAACACATAGCATTATAAACCATATCCTGCTTGAGTACCCTGGTCGTTACTGCAGAAGTGTGGAATGTTGGCATTTAGGGCCTCCCCCCGGGCCACAAAATATGACTTGAAGTAGGGCCCCCACATCCATTAATCTGCCCATGCCCTTAATATTTTATACCTCATATCCTCATACTTGTGACTCCTCAACCTTTTTTTTTCTTCTTTTTTTTCCGTCCTACCTCCCTCCCCTGCTTTGAACTCATCTCACTACTATGTTCCTCAGGGTGAGCCAAATGGATCATCCTTACTTGTGCCTACTCTGTAACTACTGTCTGCCTGTATGTATCTGCAATTCTGTCTGTGCTGTACACACTGCTTGTTGTAAAATAATGTTGTATAGCAATCTGCACTTTTTATTTGCATCTGTATTGCCTATGCCCAATTGCTGTACACAAAACTGTATTTGTATTGTTGTTCTTTACCAAAATTGTATCCACCTATCTGTATGTCCCAGGTCCACCTCGAAAATGAACTTGCTCAACGGTGTTCGCCTGGTTAAATAAAGATTCTGATTGATTGATTTGATTGATTGAAAATAACATCCCTTTTGTTTGTTTTTTATTCAGAACTAGCCTATTCGCAAGTAACCATTTTGTCATTTTGTTGAATTCACATTCTAGAGTTTTATTCCTCCTCAAAGAATGTGCACAAGGTCTGTGGTGCTCACCAGTAGCAAACAGTACACATTTTGTTCCAAAAATCTGTGGCACACACAACCCACCTGTAAATGGACAGCAGAGCTTTCAATCAAGTATCAACACTTTATTCCATCATAAAACAGCAACACCTCTCCACCAGGCTTAGCCTGATACGTTTCGGATATAAGATCCTTTCTTAAAAACTTGGAGTTTTGCAAGTGAGGGAAGGTGGGTTGTGTGTGCCACTGTTTTTG
This sequence comes from Neoceratodus forsteri, assembly GCA_016271365.2. NCBI lineage: Eukaryota > Metazoa > Chordata > Ceratodontiformes > Ceratodontidae > Neoceratodus > Neoceratodus forsteri. The sequence continues at coordinate 624,880,873 of CM057458.1, read as the reverse complement.
GAACAAAACATTCTGCATTTTGTTTTAAGATCTTTTAAGTCTTTATCTACTGTATATACTACAGCTCATCTGTGTACAACACCATATGTGTTTTTGTACAAAAATATGAAAAAAGACCTGGAAAAATTGCAAAGGTGGTCCAGGGTATGGCAGCTTAAATTTAACATTAAGAAGCACAAAGTAATGCACATTGATAAAGAAGAAAAAAAGATTATTGATGTGGTGGAGGGGTGGAAGGTGGTACAGACCTCGGAGGAAAGAAACTGTGGAGTCATCGTCAGTGACAGCCTACAGTCTGCCAAACAAAACAGCATGGCATTAAGGATGCTGAAATGTATTGGAAGGTGGAGGGGTTCTAGCAAAAAGAAAGAAGTGATATTGCCAGGTCTGGGGTCTGTACCTAAAGAAGGACAAAAACACCTGACAACCATCCAGAGGAGGGTCACAAAAATGATCCTTTGGCAACAGTGGAAATCATGTGAGCAGAGGCTGGGAAGTCTTAACAGGCACACACTGGCAACCAGGAAAGAGAAGGGGAGATGATAGAGACCTACAAGTTCCTGGGGGAATAAACAAAATGACAGGAAGAGAGACAGACCACTTTCACTGAGACATAAGAAGGAGCATCAGCCCTTTGGAATTAATGTGAACTACAGCTTTTATTTTAGTAATGCTCCAAAGAAAAGTGCAGGATGAGTTGTAGACCACTGCTGGTCCAAGTGCTTCAGGTTTCACACACTTCATCAGGGGGCATCCCCTGATGAAGAGTGTGAAACCTGAAGCACCTGGGCCAGACACCAGTCTATAGCTCATCCTGCACTTTTCTTGGAGCATTACTAAAATAAAAAACTATACTGTATTTCACATTAATTCCAAAGGGCAGATGCTTCCATATGTCTCCATGAGTGCAGTCTCTTCCTATCATTTGAACTTCCAGGCTGGCTACCTGTTTTGATACCACACTAGCCACTTCCCTAGATTCACAGTTCACCTTCATTAAATAAGCAAATTGGACTGCAATGAGATGTTTTCTGTGAATGAGAGAACCATGATTAGAAGGTATTGATGGAAGCTGGTGGGTTGGGAGAGTCAAGATGGAAATGAGAAACTTCTTTTTCACTGTAAGGAAAGTGGAAGAGTGAAATAAATGATTTACCTATGCAGTAGTCTGTGTTAAGTCAATGACTGGGTTCAAATACAGTTTGGTCAGGAGCATGGGATTAGTGTGACCCATGAGAAGGGCAGGCAACCTTGGAAAGAGGATGCCAAGACACCAGTAGAGCTATCATCTTACTAACCCTGCTCCAACATTATGTCAGGCACAGATTCAGGCAGGTAAATTGGAAGAATGGGTGAACATTTAGGTATTTTTCTACCATCAAAAGGATATACAGTACTATGGTATCCCTAAACTCAGTATGCTGAGTCTCGAGATACTGACCCCACTGGCCCAAATCCATGCTCCCGAATCAATCGGATGCTTGAAAACTGGTTTCTGGCATCTGATTGAAAAATAGAAATGCAATTCGGGGGATTCACCCCTCAGAACCCCCATACGGGGGGCTCTGCCCCCACACACCCATAACTAAAATAACTAACTCCGAGGGGGAGTGGACCTCAGAGTTACAAAAAATTTGTTACGGGGGTTCAAAGTTCTAAAATGTTGCAGGACGCAGCGCGGAATAGAACCCGCACTTCTCAGAGCATGCTGGCCGAGCTGCCAGTGGTTCAGTCTTCAATACCACTGGGGCAGCTCAGCCAGTCTCCCAGTTCCTCCAGGATTTGATTCCAATCAACAGGGGTAATAAAGCAAGCCGTCGCATCCACTACCTTACTCCTGTAGACGTCCGTCGGGTTTTCTACTGCCAGGATACTCACTATCTGGATACTGAACCTGTCGGGCAATACTACCTGGGCAGGTTAGTGTCGGGATAGTGAGTCTCAGCAAAGCATAAGGGTACCCATCAAAATACTATGTTTCTATGTTTCAACAGGAGCTGTCTCTTTCATTTTTAATGTGTATTCTCTCGCAGTTTGGTGATTTTGTAGGCTGCATATATAATTAGGCCAAAAAGAGGAACTAATCATAAAAATATTCTTCTTTTCTTGGAGCCAGGAGCCCAAATTTTCTTTTATTTGGAAAATTATGGAATTGAAATAATTGTGAGTATACCACATATGCTTATGTGCTTACACTCTTTAAATTATCTCCTTATCTTCTCAGGATTAAAACAAACTTGAAATGGACCCTTATATTCCCCAATTGAAACTACTTGCTTGAATAACCGTACTCAGTTTTTATATCTATATAAACCGTTTCATGCTGGGTCCCACCTATTGACTTTCAGTTGTGGAATGCAATGATATCTGGATTTATTTCAGCCCATAAGTGACCATGTATTAAGTTTGGTAACTTGCAATGGCTGAAACTCCAGGTTAGACTTTCTCTCCCAAATTTATTTAAATACTGCCAGACAACTGTCCTTTGCGCAGGCCAGGGTCCTTTGGCTCTCTCCTCTTTTTATACCGCACAGCGGAAATACATAGATCTGGGTATTTCTCTAGCAGTACCCTTGTCAGGCAACCTTACTAAGCCTGGTCATTTTTACTGTCTAATATTAGGGATGGTGGTATCCTTACCACTCCCTAAGAATTGGGAACGTCTTGTGCAAACATCCTAAAGTTGCCCATCTCTCATCACTTTAACTTATTTAATGATTATGGCATCTGGTTTCACCACTCTGTTTTAGACCACAGTTTTAGACAGTGAGACACTTTTGTTCTGCTTTCATGCTATTTATTTCTTACTCATAGCATAGTACATGCTGTCATATTATTGCAAACTCTGGCATGCTAAATCGGACTTCCACTGTTATTTTTACAGCTGCAGTGGGCATAGTCCTGCAGACGTTTTGTTTAAGAAAAGATGCCCTGCACAAATTACCTATGAAACAACATGATAGAGTGTTAAAAATAGTGTCCTCCGCTGAAGCCTCATTACTACACTGCCTGTGTGTGTATAGCAGCTGGAGAACACTGTTTCCTCTGGCTTGAGAAGTTAATTGACCCCTCTCCAGTACTGCCTTTCTTGGCAAGTGGAAACTTCCTCCATAGTGTTTTATGGGCCTTTTCTTTGTTTGTTAAGTTTCAGTGCTTAATTTACTACCATTTGTAAACTGAGAAACTTGTTTTGCTGATATCCCTCCCCACTCATCCAGAGGTGTAAATTCTTTGTTTACTAACCATGCTGGCTGAGTTTACTCACGTCCATCATAATAAGAATATGAAACTAAATTTGTATTATTTTAAATGATTGATAAAGTGACATGTCCAGTTTGCATCTCTTGGGGATGAAGCTATATCCCTTTACCTGTATTGAGTATTTCACTTGCCATCAACTCAGCTGTAAGATACATCATGCATGTAAGGTGATATAGGAAATCAAATTGCATTGCCTGATGCCACACAAAGCCAACTCATTTCTCTCTCTCTCTCTCTCTCTCTCTCTGTGATATCTACTGTTGGACAACACAGCTGTCTAAACAAACAAAGCTGTTTTTTTCCTTAAAAAGTAGAAGTTTTTTTCTTGCTTGTTTTTAAGTGCATGGGTAAGCCACAGGACGACTTTTCTACTGCCAGAGATGTATAAAAAGTCACAAGATATCTATAGAGAGAAGGGAATACAACACTTTAATGTTTACAAGTGCATTAGACTACAAATGCAGACCACAACACAAAGTTCTCATGAACTGATTGAATGTTAAACTGAGTATATATATATTCTTTATGCTTCTATTTTCTTGATGTTACTATGATCCCTATTTGCTGTTGCAAACATTTGTTCTGGCAGTCCCAGCCATCTCAGAAAATATATAGATAGGGGGAAGGCAGTACAGAGAAGGGCAACCAAAATGGTGCATGGCCTACACCAGAAGCACTATGGGGAAAGACTTAGGGAGTTAAATATGTACTCTCTAGAGGAAAGGAAGGAAAGGGGAGACATGATAGAAGCATTCAAATACCTCAAAGGTATCAGTAAGGTACAGGAAGGTTCAATTCTGCTGATAAATGGATGTTCAAGGACAAGGGGGCATGATATGTAACTGGAAGGAGGGAGACTTAGAGGGGATGTGAGGGAATACTTCGTTACAGAGAGGGTGGTGCACACCTGGAACAGCCTGCCAGCAGAGGTAATGGGTACTGAAATGGTGACAGGTTTCAAACATGCAAAGGATACACATAAGGGGACCTTGGTAACAGAGCTGGTGCACTGGGAGGGGGGTTAAGGCTGGAGATCAGTTATGGCACATGGCAGCACAGTAGGTAGGAACCTTACAGCAGACTAGGTGGACCAGAAGCTCCTTTTCTGCCAACAGCTTCTATATTTAACATTAAACTAATTGACTTTATATTCTTTATGCTTCTCTTTTCTTGATGTTACTATGATCCCTATTTGCTGCTGCAAACATTTGTTCTGGAAGTCCCAGCCATCTCAGAAAAGATACAGATTGGGTGAAGGCAGTACAAAGAAGGGCAACCAAAATGGTGCATGGCCTGCACCAGAAGCACTATGGGGAAAGACTTAGGGAGTTAAATATGTACTCTCTAGAGGAAAGGAAGGAAAGGGGAGACATGATAGAAGCATTCAAATACTTCAAAGGTATCAATAAGGTACAGGAAGGTTCAATTCTGCTGATAAATGGATGTTCAAGAACAAGGGTGCATGATATGTAGCTGGAAGGAGGGAGACTTAGAGGGGATGTGAGGAAATACTTCTTTACAGAGAGGGCAGTGGACACCTGGAACAGCCTGCCAGCAGAGGTAACGGGTACTGAAATGATAACAGGGATCAAACATGCGTGGGATACACATAAGGGGACCCTGGTAACAGGGCTGGTGCCGGGGGGGGGTGGTGGTTAAGGCTTGAGATCAGTTATGGTCCATGGTAGCACAGTAGGTAGGAACCTTAGGGCAGACTAGGGGGGCCAGGAGGTCCTTTTCTGCCAACAGCTTCTATGTTTCTGTGTTAGTAAATAGCTGGCACATGAGCATTATACATTCATGTTGACAACAATTTTAAGACATTAAATATAAAGCCTATGGTACCAGTAACACAATGTAATTAACAAGTACTGCTCCAATATTTAACATCCATGGAATCAACCTATTTTCTATTTAAATCAAAAATATGTATCTCTACAGAAGTCAGGACCATAAAGAAAAAGAGAGAAAAAGGAAAATAAACACAAAAGGAAAAAAGTGTGCATAAAATAAGACAAAGCAAGGGGGATGGGGGATAATATGTATAAAGCAAGTGAGCAGCACTGAAATGCATTTCCGTTATACTTGTGAAAGGATGAAAGCTCAAGTAAAATATAGGTCCTAAATATAGAAAACAGTTGAAAAAAATAAAAAGGAAGGGAAAGGGTCTAGATGCAGTAGAAAAGAACAAAACAACCAAGAAATCAAGGAAATTGACTGGCATAAAATTTAAAACAACAAAACAGCGAATGACATTTGGCAGATTATAAAGGGCAACATATTATCATTTGCAAAAGTTACATTCAAAGGATCAATGAATTTAACAACAAATGATGACAAGCAAGATGGCTAAATGAGGATGTGAAGAAAGTTACTCAAAGTTAAAAAAAGAAGCTAAACATGCAATAAAATATCTGAAAACAAAACCATGACATAACCACATGGTCAGAATAGTAAACATTTTAAAAGAATTCTCAGCCCAGTGGCATTGCGGGCTGAGGCATTACTGTCTTACCTCCTGCCATGCTGGCGACCCATGTTTACGGTACAAGCAGGTTGTCGGTCGGCTGGGGAGGGAGAGGACTGAGCATCCGGAGGACAGCTCTCCTCTCCCGGGGAGGGTGGGGACACAGTCTGGCACTTTTCTGACCCCTAGCAGAGGAAGGAGGCCGATAGGTCCAGGTCCCACAATGTGGGGGCAGAGGTGGAGTAGCCGCCAACATATGGCGTGCGGTGCATCACTGGCAGCATTGCACGCTCCCCACCGCTCAAGGAAAATGGGAAGAAGTGGTCCCACCGCAGAATGACGATGGCTACCCTCAGCGAGCTGCCCCCGAGAGACGCCTCCCAAGCTGGATTCGTGCTGGTGGGTGAGTTGCTCCCACCCCTGCAATGTGGGTAAGTCATGGAGGCAGTAGGGAGAGGGTCTGATTCTTGGGGACGGTGGAGGGGGGACATCAGAGGTGGCAGGGGACAGAGGGGAGAAAAGTGCAAAAAAAAATAAAACATTTTAAAAGAAACATAAAAGCAAAAGTAACCATTTCAAAAAGAAAATGGAACTCAATCTTGTAAAAGATGCAGGCAAAGAACTTCAAGCAATTGTGTAGTTACATCAATAGCCTAAACAAAAAAATAAGAATGTAAGTAATATTAATATTAAAGGGAAACAGTAAAAATCCAGTGGAGATAGCAAACCAGTGTAATGAATGTTTGTGTTCTTATTCAAACCCAATCACAACTCAGTCCCCTGCCCCTGTACATTACCAGGAATGCCAACAGAATTAATATAAATACAGACAACATACTGTAAAAAATTTCAGAATAAAAAAAAATCTAAGTGCAATGTTTCCACTAAAATGCTGAAATGAAATATTGGAATAATCCATAGCCAGGCACCCCCTTAAAAATATATTTTTTTAAATTAATAAATACAGGTTCCCGGTAAAATTCTAGAATCACTACTTAAAGATGTAAGTTAGCCACATGTCTAACAGTGATTTCAGTGACAGAGAGCAGCAGGGATTCACAAAGGGACAATCATGTACCACAAATGTAATCTGTCTCTGTGAAAATGTGACCCAATTCTTGGATACCAATACCTTATAGACATAATTTCTGTTATACCTTTGCAAAACATCTACCACTGTACCACATTTGGCAGTCATTGAAAATACATCTTCCCTAGCCATTCATCCCTGTAATATAAACAGTAGAACCCAAACCAGCCAAACCATGTGAAGATTCATCATTGTAAGCCTTGTGTATTATGCAGACTGTGATATTTAACACTTGTAGGGTAAGTTAGTGCATCTGGACGTATTTGCTGTATATGCATCTCAATTACTATGAGGTCTTGATCATGTTCTCCCTTCCTCAAGCCAACCTAGCTACAATATGTCGTCTGGACACCATAATGCAATTTTTTATTACATCTGTTATTCAGACTAAATATTCCCCACATGTTGCTTTAAATTGTTCATCTTTCGGACTTGTCCTTTGTTTCAGTCATATTTTTGTGCTTTTACAAAAGCTTTTCAGTGAATGTTTATGCTATCACATTGACTGCTTTTTGTTCTAAATTATCAGACTTCGTTCCATTACTTATCTTTATTTTATTGTGTAAAAAAGACATGGGTTGTGGGGTCATCTTCCCATTTTGTGCTGGCTTAGAAACCATGGAGTTTCCCCATATATGATCTTTGAAGTCAAACTGTAGCAGTGGGGCTTATGTTTCATGCAGTTCTTGTTTATTGCAATAATGGATCTTTAAAAGTTTGCACCTTCTGGATTTTCTATTTCCCATGCTCAGTTGTACAAGTATTGCGACTGGTGCAATAAATAGAGATTTTATTTTATAAATTTGCCATTGATTTCAGAGTGGTGACATTCAGAGTTATACTTTGAGGAAGATGTTGAATGTGGTAAACTTTTAATTCATCTCATTGGCGCTATGACAAATGGGGTGGAGCATACCCTGCCCACATAGCTTTACACCCACGGACAGGTGTGGACAAGCTGCTATTCATGTCTGGTGGCCACCTGTCTGTGGCTCTGCTCCATGGCGTGCAGGACTCCACAGGGGGGAGTTGCAGTCCAAGGTGGGCATCCAATCAAATGCCCATCCTGGCCAAAAGTGGATCCCTTGCATAATGAGGCATGGGTCCAGGTGCGTGAATGCCTACCGCAGGCACCAGGACCCACACACCCATGCCACAGTGTGCGGCTCTCGGATGGAAGCCCCTCCTGTCACACTGCAGAGCCCTGACACAGGCCCCCAGCCACCAACACAGTAGTGCCCAATCCCCATCTGGGCAACTGGCGGTCATAACCCCCAACCCAGCACATGAAGCCCCGTTCCCATATTCCAACAGCAGACCCCTGCTCCCAACACATGTGCGCCCCAACCTGTAATGGCATTCATATCCCCCCCACATGCTCCAGTCCACAGACTCCTGACCCCTGACCCGATACCCCAGCAATTCTACTGTTGGTCAGTGGACCCCCCCACTCATGGCACTGACAACCCCCTACCCCATACCCACCAGTAGGTGTTAACAGCTCCAGACAGTGGAACAGCCCTCCAACGCACCTCCTCTGCCACTGGACATCAAA